>JAPDNY010000006.1:65476292-70276292 GCA_029375565.1 Gekko gecko | reverse complement strand
AACAGACAGATGTATTATAGTCACACGCAGCAAAAATCCACCTACAGAAATCTGTACATGACTACACAACAGCGTTAAAGGGCACAAAGAGATTTCATTGAACATTTATTACTCATGTAAGATGAGATTCTTTTGTTACTGTGATTAAGCTATGTTGGAGATGAAAAATATAAAATGAGATGCTGAATTTTTTTTTAAAAAAATATGAGCAGTGAAAGAGCTGTTCATGAGGCTTTGTTATCAGTGTGACGATTCCCATGGTGTGAGACAAGGAAGTAATGCTTTGGGACATGATGAAGAGAGATTACTCAATTAAAAAAAATCCCACAAAACACCTCCACACAAAGTGTCATGTTTCCTATTACACCTGCAGTGTACAGTTTTCTCCAAAGATTACAATTCATTTTAGATGATATTTGATTGCAACTGTTGGCCAGCCATATTTCATCAATAGTAATTAAGGTAAATATTTAGTTTCAAATGCCTGCTGTTCTGTAGTCTGCTACCACTGTTCCAAGCACAACAGGGGCTTGTGTTGTGAAAAACTATTTATTTATTAGGCTCACACTCTATTAGCACTCCAAGAAGTTCAGAAAAGCACATATATTGTTTTGTTTTCCACTTGGACAGCAAGAGCTGGTATCTTAGAACCAATGAATACATGAATTGGGGAGATAGTCAAGGTCCTGGACAGGTCAAACTCACTTAGCAATGAAACTGTCCAGATTCCAGGCTTCAGTCTAGGCCTGCTGACTTTCTTCTTGGGGTCTTGATGGGTGACTGGTGGGGCTTCAGAGGCAGAGGGTTCCAAAGGGCTTCTGGCTCTCCTGGCTCCCTGATGTATGGGAGACTTTTAAAAACTTTTGGTATTGTCATGTCTTTGTTGTGGCATGAACTGTTTGTGTGTGAAATCCTCCTCTTCCTTTGAGAAAATTCCATCCCACTTTAATGCTGGGACAGACGAGCAAATACTTAAGTAGCTGCCTGGATGGGCACTCTTACAGGCCAGTCCTACTTGGCCACATCTGTGGAAAAGTGATCTACGGACTGTCCAAATTTTCACCCTATTATTACCATTCTCCAAATGACATTTCTAGGAATATTTCTACATATTTAGTGACTTATTTTGTGTATAAAAACAAATAATCTACAGTATTTAGCAAACTATATTGTTTTAAAAATTAGTATACATGATTTTTAATTTCATCCTTGCAACTCTAAGTAATTATTTTTCTTGGAATGTTTTTTGCAGAGGTGCCTGGGTTAGGCTCTTTTGATGTGCAGCTCATTAATTACTCCTGCTGTGATTTATGGATTATTCAGATGATACTGTTGCCTCTCTGTGGGGTGCTATGCATCGTAAAGTTCTGAACTCACCATAACAGAAATAACATGATGCATAGTTATGAAGAGGCTAACCTTTAAAACTCAGCATATTTACAACTTCTTTTGTATGAGAAGTAGAAGGTCATGTATTGCCATGTTTGTGTTTCAACTATAGAATCAATGACTTAAATATAGCTTTTATATCAAATGTATAATTATAATCACTATTTTCAATAATTGCCTGAAAGTATTTTATCGAATATGCAACCAAAAATATCTTTGATTCACATTTGAACAGAGATTTAAACAGAGATCTAAAACTGACAATTTTATACACTGAAGCAATTTTCTGTACTTTCAAAAGAAAAAAATGGTTATGATTCATCTCTAAAAGTGCCATGCCATTTGGCTCATTATGACATGACTAAGGTGACTGATTTAACATTAGGTTGCTATGTTGGTCCATAGCAAAATCCAAAGCAAAAGGCACATAATCAATTTTTGGTTATCCTAATATTTATTTTACCATCACTTGGATGCTCCAGGCTAGCCTAATCTCACCAGATCTTGCAAGCTAAACAGGGTTGGCCCTAGTTAGTATTTGGATGGGACACTACCAAGGAATTCCAGGATCACTATGCAGATGTCACTAACCAGCTGTTAGTCTGTGGCTTTTAAAACTCTATGAGGTCACCATAAATTGGCTGCGACTATACTTTACACACAAATGCAATATTTGCTTTGGTAGGCCTTAGTAAAAGGTACCATATGTATTTTGTTTTTGGGCCCAGCCTTAGAGAAGAGAATACAAATGGATGTTTGTAAGAAGAGAACACCAACAAATGAAGTTTATAAGGGGGAAAAAAACTTTACACGCACCACCAGTATTTTATATACTATCTGAAAGGAATTTAGTAGTAGTAAGAGAATCCTAGAATTCCAGCAGTACTATCTAAACAGAATTACAGAGAACACTTTCACAACATTTTCCTACCTTGCTGTTCTCATAACATAAAAGGTGAGATAACAGCATTTCATAATTTATAGATTCTAGAAAGATTTCTTTACATATGAAACATTCTTGAAAGGGTATTGAATGTTTCATGCTCAATTGCAATAGGTAGAATTTTCATGGGACATTGCATTCTTTAAATTAAAAAAAGATTAGTCCTAACTAATTACTTTTAACTAATTATCAAGGGATTAGTCTTACAAATGTAGCTAGTAATTCATTGTTTAAAATATTTGTATGAAAAATCCTAATGCCCTTTAATGGATTTATTAAACTGTTATTATTTCAGAGCAATACCTTCTTGTTCAAGCCCATCTCAAAAATAATATTGATTTTCAGTAGAATTTAAATGGTGCCAAGAGGATAGCTGTATTGTCAATACTGATTGTAATCTAAACTTTGGAAGATTATTTCACAGGGTGTTGTACACAGGTATACCAATTTTTAAAAGGTATCCTAGAATCAAGAAGTATAGAAAAGGACAAGTAAAGTTATCATAAGGTTCTAGCATTACTCTTTTATAGGGCTCCTTTTGTAGAAAAAGCCCAGCAGGAACTCATTAGCATAACAGACCACACCCAACAGCAGAAACTCATTAGAATATTAGGCCACACCCCGACAGTGCAGCTCATTAGCATATTAGGCCACACCCCCATGTTACCAGAAGTGTGGTCATCCAGCCACACTTGTGCAAGATCGCAGCTTTTTTTTATATGCTCAGCAAAACTTTTAATAATGGAAGAAAAGCCACAATCTCATGCAAATTTCTCTTTCAGTCACTTGCAAACACTCCAGCAGATCTACTATCTGGAAAAGACATCCTCCCTTCTCTAATAAATTATGAATAACCTGACCCCTTGAAAGAGAGGTACAGAGTTACACACATGACACATATAATAACATTAAATAATATTAAATATATAACCAAGTTGCCTTCTTCAAGTGAATATAAGCTAAGCTTTACCTGTTGCTGTGAGCAAGACAATTCCCAAGGCTTTTTTTCTGGGGGAACATGCCAGAACAGAGTTCTGGAACCTCTTTGACAAAATTCTTTTTAAAGGACCTGTTGAAGACATCATTAACCTGACCCCCTTTGAAATGCAGTGATCATCCCAATTAAGCGGTACTTAAAGTGTCAGCATTCTGTTGTTGCCCTGGCTAGGATGGCCCTGGCTAGCCCAATCTTGTCAGACTCTCTGAAGCTGAGCAGGGTCAGTTCTGGTTAGTACTTGAATGGGAAACCACCAAGGAAGCCCAGGGTTGTGACACAGAGGCAAGCAATGACAAACCATCTCTGAATGTCTCGTGCCTTAAAAAACTATTAGGTCACCGTCAATCAGCTGTGACTTTCCATCAACAATTTTGTTGTTGCGTAAGAAAAAGGCTTGACAAAACAGAGGGAGACACACACACACACACACACACACACAGAACATAAGAACATAAGAGAAGCCAATGTTGAATCAGGCCAATGGCCCATCCAGTCCCAACACTTTGTCACACAGTGGCCAAAAATACCAGAGAAAGAGACACACACAGGGACCTCAAAGAAATACCAGTAAAAGGATTCGTTTTTTTAAAAAAGAAATTTACATTCCATCCCCACTCTTGGTCCTATAAGTTGCAGCTGGCACCCTAAGTCTAAGGAGCATCCCTTGTCAATAAATCCCATAAATTGCAGTGAAGCACATATCCTAGGATTAGGGGAGTTGTTCCAAATTCAAATTAACAGGAATTATTTCCACCTAGGTGAATTATGACTGGGATTCAAATGGTTGAAATGGAATATTAACCCATGACCTTAAATCATTCATGACATTTTAAACATACAAAGATGAATGTAAAGAATTTAATGGCAAGTATTGCAAATATGTAAACCAGTTATATATATAGCATGTCATTATCAAAAACACATATTGTTTTCTCAGTATAGCCACCCATAGAAAAATATATATTTCCAACAATACAGAAACATTCAAGAACACACATCACATGGATCTCTCCCCCCACCCGGTTGCTTAACTACTCAAAGATCAGCCTGAGAAAAACAAAAAAGCTAATAGGAAAGCAATTTTTAAAGATCTAATTTAAATTCTTGGAAGGCACTGCTTCTATAAACTTATCTATTCAAGTCTCCGAACTACCAAGTCATACAAACACACACGCTGCCTACTGAAAAGAAATCGAGACCCAAAGGAAAACTCCGATGGCCTTTGCAGTTAGGATTATCCTAAACAAACATTACAAAAAGCTATGTGTGGGGGTGTTTGTACCTAAACCACACATTGCATGTTGTTTGAGATGGAAGGTCTAAGAAAGCATGATCCCTCCAGGTCCTCATGGCATAGCTCTGAGAGGCTGAAAAGCCTCTTAGTTTCTTCCATGATGATTGGGCTTTCCCTGCACACAAAGGTGTCAGGTTAACACAGAAAGAACCAGAGACAGCTGCACTTTTACAAGCTGGAGGACAAAAGACTACTGATCTCCCATGCACTTTAGAGCAACTGCCATTGGGGATGGGCGGTGGTGAGAGGGACTTGCACACTCCTTGCCAAGCAGTGTTAAATGGGGCCAGAGAAAGACAGCAGCTCCCTCAGTACAGGGCCGGATCGCCCATTGGGCGAACTAGGCACTCGCCTAGGGCGCCCCGGCCTCAGGGGTGCCAAATGGCGCCCCACTCCCCCCAAAAAAGTGCCCCCCTAACCAGGCACCCGCCGCTGCAGCCACTAGACCGCCGCCCCTTCCTGGCTTTCCTGGGGGCCCCGCAGCCACGAAGCCCCCAGGACAGCCAGCGCTGGGAGAGAAGGGGCGGTGGCTAGACCCCCCGCCCCCTTCCCGGCTTTCCTGGGGGTACTGCAGCCGTGGAGCCCCCAGGACAGCTGGCGCTGGGAGGGAGGGGGTGGCAGCTAGACCCCCGCCCCCTTCCCTGGCTTTCCTGGGGACCCCGCAGCTGCGGAGCCTCCAGGAAAGCCAGCGCTCCACCGCCGCCCCCCGGTCTCCAGGCCCCACCGGGAGGTTGGCATCCCCAGTGGGGGACACCCCAGGCTTCCTGCCTAGGGCACCCAGACACCTGGAGCCGGCCCTGCCTCAGTAACGGGATGGAATGGGACACAAACACCTGCCCTTCTTACTGGCTTCTTTCCTGCACACGCACTCACCAATGGGAAACAGAGGCAACACATCCACGTGTATTCAAACTGGGCAGAGAGAGAGAGAGAGAGAGACTGACAGACATACAGAGGAACAGACAGACAGACACATACATACCGAGAGGGACAGAGAGAGAGAGAGAGAGAGAGAGACTGGGTGTTCTCCAATGCCTCGAAAGCAGTTGCCACCAGCCCACCAGCCTCACCAGAGCCCCCCCTCACTGCCTCAAAAACATTCCCTGCCAGCTTGCCGGCCTCTCCACCACCCCTGCCTCAGAAGCAGTCGGCACCAGACTGCTGGCCTCATCAGAAGCTGCAGGCTGGCCACGGCCAGCCTGGGTGCTCTCTGAAGCCCCCCCCAAACACAGACCCTACCAGCCTGCCAGCCTCTCTGCCACCCCTGCCTCATTAGAGCCCTAGGCTTGCCGCAGCCAGCCTGGGTGCTCTCTGAAGCCCCCCACCACCCCAAAAGCAGTCCCCACCAGCCTCTCTGCTGCCACACACACCCTGTCCCAAAAGCAGTCCCTGCCACCCAGCCCAGAGCAGCCTGGAGCTTCGTTATCTTCCTGGCTGAGGCAACACATGCTGGCTCTGGAAGAAAGAGGCAGCCCAACTGAGGGCTCCTGAGAGCTGGGCATGGCCAACTCAGAAGCCAGCAGAAACGCTGTTCTGGTGCATTTCTGCCCCCAAATAGCCCTGCTCTTTTTTGCTTACTCCAGTAGTAGCATTCTGGTGCTGTGGGCAAAAAATCTAACTTCTCCCCTTCACCTCAATATCTGCTAAGATATTTATTTAATTAAAACTCCACCTCAAAAAAGTATCCCAAATATTAAAGAAATAGATTAAATAATTGGCAACCTAGAGGCCATAGAGGGAGTATGATTCTGCTGATTCTCTTGGACTTTTCAACAGCTTTTAGTACTCTCAACCATAATATTGTTTTGGGGTTGAGACTGGGAGGCCTTACTTTATGGTGATTTTGGTCCTACTTGGAAAGTAGGTTTCAGAAGGTGATGCTGGGGGACTGCTGCTCAGGCCCTTGCCTGTGAGATCCTGCAGATTTTTGTTTTTTTTAAATACACAAAACAGAGGGATGAGGTCAACCAGAGATTTGGATTGTGGTACCAAACAGCTCTATCTTGCACTTCCAGTAGATCCTAGGGAAGTTGTAAAGATCTTGAACTGGTGCCAGAAGACAGCTTTGTAATGCATGTAGGCTAATAAACTGAAGCTTAATCATAACAAAATGGAAGTGCCACTAGTGAGCAAAAGGACTGACTCAAGATTTAAGGTGTCTCCTGTTTTAAATGGAAATATGAACAGGACTGCCTTTTACCAGCTTCAGATGGTTAGTAAACTGTAGCCTTTCAAAGGAAAAAAAGTTCTTGCCATTGTTGTGCATGCCATGTTAACATTTATTATTCTATTTATTTAATTTATACCCTGCCCTCCCCACCAAAGGCAGACTCAGGGTGGCTTACAGGTTTTCCATAAAAATACAATTAAAACCTATCACAATATATAATCATAAGCATAAAATACCAATCATTTAAATACAATTAAAACATTGGAACATTATCAAGAGAAAGGGAGCCTATTGTATATAATATGCCTTCGTTGACCATATAATTCCCATACACAGCAGCTCAGTTTGGTCACTTTGTTGTTTAGCAGATATCGGTTAAGGCCAGGATGCAGGCTGTGAGGTGGTAGAGCCCAGGGCACAGGGACACTCCTCGGTGCATGATGTGGCTCCTCAGTCAAATGCCTGGTGGAAGGGCTCCATTTAGATTATATACTCTATGTGGGGCTGCCCTTGTGTTCAGAAACCACAGTTGATACAGAATGCTGTAGCCAGGATTTCAACCGGAGAGGGTCATAGGGACCCACTGAAGTCTGGGCTCATCTGCACTGGCTCCCAATTGGTTTCGGGGTCCAATTCAGGGTGCTGGTGTTAACTTTAAAGTCCCATACATTTTGGGAATCAGCATTCTTTACGAACCTTCTACTCCCATACAAACCTACAGGACCACTTTGGTCATCTTCTGAGGTCCTGCTTTGTGTGCCTTTGAGGTATTTTAGACATCTTAGACATTAAGAACATAAGAACATAAGAGAAGCCAATGTTGGATCAGGCCAATGGCCCATCCAGTCCAACACTCTGTCACACAGTGGCCAAAATACCAGGTGCCATCAGGAGGTCCACCAGTGGGGCCAGGACACTAGAAGCCCTACCACTGTTGACCCCCCCCCCAAGCACCAAGAATACAGAGAATCCCTTGCCCCAGAGTCCCTATGTATACCTTGTGGCTAATAGCCACTGATGGACCTCTGCTCCAAATGAATTTAATTCTAACTGAACTAAATGTGTATTTTAAGATATTAGTGATCCAGTTTGGATTTTTATATGTTTCATTTAAAATTTTCATTTAATTAAAAAAATTGTGATGGCCAGTGGTCATATACAATAAACTGCTTCATTCATTCATGGTTTGTGTGCCCTGCCTTCTGAGGTTAGAGAGGTGCCAAACTGAGAGAGAATTTTCTCAATTGTGGCAACAAATTGTGTTTATTTAAAGGATTTGTATTTAACACTCATCAGTAAAACTGTGGAAGAAACAATGAAGAAATAGGTAAAATATTTCAATCTCTTTCAGGCTGGCTTCAAGTCAAGTTATGGGACAGACATGGCATTGGTTTTAGTTGATGATCTCCAATTGAATGTAGACAGGTCTATACATCTCCATTGTTACTGAATTTATCAGCAGCCTTTGATGCAGTAACATACCATGTTGTTGAGGTGATTGGAGGTAGGAGTAGGTATCAAGAGATGTGCTTTGGATTGGTTTAAATTGGTCCCTAGAGATCCAGGTCAGAGTGGTGGTGTTGATGACCACCTGTCATTAGTGTGGGACTTTTCCTGTGAGGTCCAACAAAGCTCAGTTTTATTTCCCATGCTCTTTAATCTTTATGCAAAAACCCTACAGGATATCATTTGTAGTTTTGGAACTGAGCATCATCAATATACTGATGACAGTATACTAATGACTCCCCTTTCTATATTTCTTTGTTCAAAATGCTAGATAATGCTATAGTGCTCCTAAACCAGTGCCTGGCCACCATCTTGAGATTGGCAACTATATCTAGGACCTACATATCTGCAGGACCACCTGTTTCAATATACTCTGCTGCTGCAGTTTTGCTTACTTCAGAAAAGTCTTCTGAACATTTCACCATGCAGTTGAGAACTGCCCTATACCTGGGCATTCTCTGTTGTAACTCTCACCTGTGAGGGAAACAATAGGCAGGATCTACTGGGCTATAAATTACACCCCTCTAGCTTCCTCCACTAGGAATGTGATTCTGCGAAATTGGCATATCCTGAGTGATGTCCCTGGATGTGATAACAAGCTATATATTGGATTTCACAAAACAAATAGCTTGAGAGATATACTAATTCAAGCTGATCTTAGACTAGTTGAAGACACCCATAATCTTCCAAAAGGACACAACAAATGTCACAGATGTGCGGTCTGTGCTAACAGTTGGGAAACTAAAGTTTTAGATTTCCCCAAAGTAAATTACAGAAGGGAAATTACATCTTATTCTTCTTGATCGACCAAGCGAGTAGTATATCTCTGGATTTGCCCCTGTGGGTTAAAATATGTGGGAGAGTCAATACGCTCTGTTAAAACATGGATTTTGGAACATAAATCCAGAATTAAACATCATTACACAGAAGCACTGCTTGTTCAGCACTACATCTCCAGTGACCACAAATATGATGGTGTTAGATTTGTGGTGCTCGAAGTATATAAGAATCAGCCATATTCCAGACAGGATGACCATAAGATTTTATTACGCAGAGAGGCATATTGGATCTACAGATTGAACATACTTGATCCACATGGCTTAAATGCTAGCCTTGATTTATCATGCTTTTTGTAACAGTATGATCCTCAATGGTATCCCGTGGTATCTTTGTTTTTCTGTTTATTGTGTAAGTTTTGGTTTCAGTAGCTATAGGGTGGATAATGGTTAGATTTAAAGATTTTTTTCTGTATATAATGTGGATGATTTAGTACACCTGTTAAGGCATTCCAAATCTTGTATTCAGCCCTACAGAATGTTTTCATAAGGTCTTGTAAGCATGTCTTGGTAAGTGTATTTTAAATGTTATTTTTGTAATAATATTTGACACTAGGTCCCTGTAAGCATGTAATATCTTACTTTTGTTATAATCTTTCAGATTTTCTGAGAAGATAAGTTTTGAGCGCTCTGCCTCTATTTCATTCTTCAGATAAGCACCAGACTTGAGATGTCTTTGTATATGATTATAATCTTTATTAATTATATAGGGTTAGGGTACATTCTTACTTAAGTATTCTCACACAATGTTTGAAAATGTTTCAAAAGGTTCACCAACATACCCAACTGTTGTTCAGAAGAAGATATAGACATCGAAATGATACATTTTATTCCGGAGAAGATCATCAACATTGATTATTCAAACCTATTGATCATTCATACTATTGATGAAAACCCATTGATAGTTCAAACCACTGTAATAATATTTTTGTATACTCAGTAGATTTACTTTGATTTTGCATTGGTCATAATTCTGTTTCATAAGTTTGATTTAGTATCAGAGTTTACAGTTCTTGATGTTCTTTGTGAATAATGGTGTGCCTGATAAGGTCAGAAAGGCTCTCACACCACTGTCATTCTGCAGAAAGTGTAAAATGGAGGGCATTTTTAGTTACTGTCATAGGCACTGTTCATTGCAATATACAACTACTGTTCTAAAATATTACAGTCCGTGAGATATAGGATTGGGTTTGTGGTTCTGGATGGCTTCCTTCCTTTATTATTTTGCCAACATGATTGGTATATGGCAATATGCCAGTCAGAAAGGGTTCCTGAAAGAAATGTGATACACTGTAGACCTGATGAAGACAAACCACTGTGCAATCTCTAGATCTCTAGATTTTTTTAAAATAAGGAATGGTTTTGAGTAGTCACAGTAGCAACAACTTGGTAAAGGCTGTTAGTTAAATATTTCTAAGGACTTGGAGATTCACATCACATGTATAAAACTAATGACAGTTACTCAGTGCTGTTTATGTAATACTATTAGAGTCCTTAATCTTCGTAATTTTGCATTGCCTCCCATAGGGATTTAAATCAAGGTCTTTAGGATCACATTTTCTTGTTTAGCCTGGATAAATTGAAATTAAGTGACACTGTAGTACACAGCTCATTCAGGTGCCTCTATTCTACCAGGGGAATTTGAGTTATTAGATATTAATGAGGATTCAGGACTGTTTCAAGATATTTAGTTGTCCCAAGTCAGCTGTCACTGTCCAGCAGTGTCACAAGTCCAGGAAGCAACTGTCATGGACATTGATCAAAATACAAGCATAATTCACCCTTCATATGGTTTCATTCATGACCAGCCTGTTTCATCAAGTGTCTGTCCATACATCTAAGGAATCTGCAATGATAGGGGAAGGAACTTGAGAAGATATGGCCAATTGAAGCCCCAGGTAAGCAGGAACTTAATTTATATGGTTAATAATATGTTACATCAAAATATCTAATTCTCAGAGCAGCCTTATTGTTAGGTACTTAAATGTGTATATTGGGGCCATGAGCAGACAAGACAGATAGTTCTACAAACCAGAGAAAAGCCCCAGGTTTGCATAAATATTTGAAATCTTTAAAAAAAAACCATTGGGGATTGACCCCTCCAAAAATAATAGAAGCACTGTGTGTAGCTTAAAAAAAAACTAATGCCTTTGGTGGCTGTTGGTAGTTAATCACAACAGTGTTGCCAGTCTTCCAGCATTAGTTTCTGTCAGTAAAAGGCAGGGGGAGGGAGAAGGGCCCTTTCCAAGGCTATTTTGGCCTTTGAGGGAGGATTCCTCAGAGCCAGGCCCAGCAGCAACCACTGGGCAACTTGCTACAACCTGACTTACATGATTTGCCCAGGCTGGGCTGCTTGCTACTGTTCAACAGCAGCCACCCATAAAAGCCAGCGTGGTAGAGCAGTTAGAGTTTCACACTAGGATCTGAGAGTCCTGGGTTTGAATCATCATTCTGCAATGGGCCAGCCACACACTTTCAGCCTAATGAACCTCCTAGGGTTGTTGTGAGGATAAACTGGAGGGGTTGATGTAAGTTGCATTAGGTCCCCATTGTGGAGAAAAGTGTATAATTTAAGTAAATAAATGATATATTTGTCTTCAGCAGTCTTCAGCTATAACAGGAGGGATACAGGGGGAAATAGAGGTGCTTCTTGCAAGTCTTTCTGGGTTCTCCACTGCACAACTCAGCCTGTCCCAAACCAGTGAACAGCACACCATGCATCAGAGTTTTCCCAGAGAGAGACTGCAAGTGAGAGGGAAGGTAGGTTGATTGGTGGGTGGGAAGGAGAGAAGGAAGCAGAAAAATGGGAGAGGCTATGGGGCTTCCAGAGAAGGAACAGAGGAAATAGTGGGGGGAGGTCCTCCCAAGTCCCTGCAAGTCCCCTGCTTGTTAGAGTGCATAACCTCTTGCTACAGTTGTTGTTAGAGAAAGGAGGGTCAATAGAACAATTTTAGAGGAATAATAAGTACAAGTAAATATATTTGTTTGTTTTTGGTTGAAAATTGTTATATTACTTAATGCCTTGACCTATAAAATGGATCAGAAATATTTTCTTTGAGTATTAATGATATTTGCTGGAGGAAATAAACATAGGAAACAAGCCTTGACATAGAGAGTACTCCATCTTTCTGTGTTATACCTCTGAGGATGCCAGTCACAGCTACTGGCGAAACGTCAGGTCCTACAATGCCAAGATCATGGCCACACGACCCGGAAAATCTACAGCAAACATATAACAGTTGATTGTGTGCACCCAGAAAAACAGGTGCAAACATATCAGCAAAGCTGTACACCTGTCTAAAGGTATCTCTTAAGCTGTGGTAAGAGTTTGAAAGAAGCCATCCTCCTCACAGAATCAGTACTTATATTTTTGAATGAATAATGCTTCTGAGATACTTGTTTGTGGTGCTATATAATCACTGCATTATAGAAAAAAATCATATTTGTTCTAAGTTTGAAAAGAAGTAAATAGTAAATAGCAAACCAACAGACCCTACGATTCTGAAGCACAGGAGGAGCTGTTTTTAAACAATGATTGGATGCATATAACCCCCCCTTCACTATACTCCAGTACTTTTAACACTTTTTCCAAGCCTAGTTCTCCAACAATTACAATTGATCTCAAAACTACAGAGCTGCGGGGCGCCCAGGCAAGCCAGGGAAGAGGCGGGGGGTTAAGCCCTCGCCCCTTTCTTCCCAGTGTCGGCTTCCTGAGGGGGAGGGCAGGCAAGCTTCGCCACCGCCTCCTGCACCCCACCGGGGCGCTTTTCACTGGTGGCAGTGAGGAGGCGGCGGTGATGGGGGGCTTTTTGTGGGGGGGCGGGGTGCAGTTTGGTGCCCCTGTGGCTGGCGCGCTCTAGGCAAGTGCCTAGCTCGCCTAGCGGGTGAGCTGGCCCTGGGTGTCTAAGCTTCTCACCTTTATCACAGACCAGGGTTCTCTTCCCAACCCTTCACTGGCAGGAAGTTATTCTCCTTGTCCCTAAGAAGTAATAACTCCTTTTACTATTTGGCTTGTCTGGGAGTTCACTCTAACTACACAGACCTTCTGCCAAAGTCTGTGTATCCAAAGATTTATTTCTGTGTGTGGTATTTATGATCAATCAAGATAATTATTCCTGCCTGTAACTTTTTTGAGATTTTTTTGCATCATGCAGATAGAAAGCAAGGTACCTTTTGAACCAAACCATTGAAAGGCAATGTGAAACAATGGTTTGGTGTTACTGGAGTGACTTGTAGCCAAATATTGGTTTTTACCACAGGAAGGAAGTGAGGGAGGATATCCAAACATGTTTTGTGTGACCCGAAGCTTGCTTATGCAATGCCAGTTAGTGTTCAATCTAACCTGGGCCAATTATTTGCTCACTTGCTGATTTTAATAGAAAACAGAATTATTAGAAAATTAATGTGTTCAAGCATTTGAACTTCAATATTCTTGACAATAATAATTATCATACCCCTAATAGAAGATCAAAATAGTGTAAAGTCTTCCAAGTTATTAAAAAAATCTTCTGAATATGCTTTTTATTAATTCCAATGGTATATATTAAGCAGATGGCTTTAAGACTACCATATTTCATGCTGAGCAGATTTTCATAATTGTATGTTTCAGTGTTTATTTTTGTAAGGCTCTATGATTTTTCCAACATGTAAATTTCTGACATTGACAGCTAATTTCCTCAAAGTGCTTTACTGGCACAATCCCCATTTTTGTTGTTTATTTGTGACCCTAGGTAAATTGCATAATCTCTCTCTGCCCTAATTCCCCTATCTGTAAAATGTGGGTAATATTTAGCATTTGGACTCTGAGGTCCATTAGAAGCAATGTGAGTTAGAGTTATTGTTGTGGTTGTCGCTTGTTAAATGTAGAGTTGCACAACCAGTTTTGATCTGAAAGATCACAATGCAGTCATAAAAATGCATGAAACTGTCTTTAACTAATTCAGACTACTTATCAGCCTTGGCCAGCTCTTCACCTTCTGACTACTAGTAGCCTCAGGTTATCACCAGGAGCAGTCTGAGCCATGGGGAAGCCAGGGGAAGCCCCTAACTTACAACATTGCCTTTCCACTGTATTGCCTCAATGTTTCTGGCATCCCATCCTTGAGTTTTGGCTGGGCCCCAGAATCACTAAGACCACTCCTGTTTATCAGGCAGACATAATAAGAACATAAGAGAAGCCAATTGTCAGGTAGCCCTGCCATGATGGATGGAAGGGAGGGAGGTGGGCTCTAGGCGCCTTGGTGGCGTGACAGGCGGGAGGTTGGAATCCGGGGAGTTGTTGATTTACACCTCGGGTGTGAGAATGGAATGTGGCTTCTATTACCACTATCTCTTGCAGCCTAGACATTCTGACCTTGGCAAGTCAGGCTGCGCACTTCCCTATCGCTGGCATAGATGTAGCAGCTGTGAATAATGGGGGCGGTGGGAATTTCATTAGCTTAGTAACTTTCGATTTCCCAGTCGCATGTTATTCATTGTATGGAAGAAGGGGGGGTCCCCATTCACCCCCTTCCCTGTATAACCGCTTGCTTTCTGTAACCAAGTCATTCTGAACAAGATACCTGTTCCAGTGATCTATCTATTGCAGCTTAATAAACGCTAACCTTGCTTGCATCACAAGGCCTGGTGTTTTGCTGACTAAGTTAGGACTTCTGACAGTTTGTTCAGAATCATCAATTACTTTTGGGACTGGTCCTAAACCCGCAACTCCAAAATGAGTGGCGGAGAAGAAGACACTCTCCCAATTGAAGAAGATGAAAAGGATAAGAAACCTCCCGGGAAAGACGTACCCCGAGAGACCCCAGACACACACGTGCCGAGACAATGGGGTCTGGAATACGACTTTGGAGGGCCTTACGGAGACCCCTATGGGGCAGCCTATGGGGGGGTGACTACCCGAGTTGGACGTAGACGTGACTGGGTGAAACCCCTGGCTGATACCCACGAAGCGTGGTTCGGAACCCCGAGAGCTTCCATGGGGATGAGCCACCCCGAGAGGTCGGTCCGGAAACTAATCACGGCGGAAGCCCTGGAAGAGACTGGCCGCGACTCCGATACCCTGGAAGGCGCCGTGGTGAGGAGGAGATGGACTGAAGAACCGAGCCAAGACCGCCTGGGGCAACCACCCCCTCGTCCTTGGGGGTTCTTGCCACCCAAGCCTGCAGAACTTCTGGACGCTGATTTTGATGGAGATCCCGAGAAATTCCCTTTCTTCCTGGTGCGAGCCGAGAGGTTTATCGAGACCTGGGGCCACCTATTCCAGCGGGAAGAGCGGATGGTCGATGTCATAGCAGCCCACCTAAAGGGAGCGGCTGCTGACTGGTATGTGGGGCTCCATCAAGTCGACGGGCGCGAGCTGAGAGAAATCGATTCTTTCATGTGGGCCATGAAGGAGCAATTTGAGGATGTGCATTCCACCAAAGCAGCGAAGGCAACGATCCGAAGCCTCAAACAGGGAGCACGATCGGTGAGAGACTACACCTCGGAGTTCCGCAGATGTGCCGCCAAACTCCGAGGGGAAGGGAACCTCGTGGATTTCTACAAGTGGGGACTCAACGCGGAAATCCGCCGAGAAGTCACCAGGAATCAAGACCCGAACACCCTCACCGGATGGGTTCAAGCAGCCGTCACGATGGAGAACCGCCTGAAAACCATCAAACTGGACGCCGCCGCAGCGATGGCTAACAGGGGTCCTGCACCGGCTGCGAGAGGGAAACCCCCAGCACCGAACCCGAAGCTGAGGGATGGCACGAGGGAGCTCCGGATGAAGCAAGGTCTTTGCCTCAAATGCGGAGAAGGGGGCCATTTCGCCGCGAACTGCCCGACATCGTCTGCAGCACCCGGAGCACCGAAGGGAGCCAAGAAGAAGTTTGACACCTCCACACCAAAACAGGTGGCGAAACCGAAGGGGGCGAAGGCTCTGCAAGCCAAGCCGCTCAGTGAAGCATCCGACTCATCAGATGGCGAGACCGTGCCGCAGGGAAACGAGACGGACCTGCTGTAAACAGCGCTGAACAGCAGGTCCCACATCCCCAGGCGCAACTCCCAGTGAGCAAAACCCCTTCTCTTTTCTTTCTCACGGTGACTCTAATGGACCCGGGTCTATTGACCCATGTGAGAGTACGAGCTCTCATTGACTCTGGGTGTGGGAGAGACCTCATTAACCCCACACTAATAACGGGACTTGGGGCGAAGGTTGTTAAATTAGCTGACCCATTGATTTTTACGCAAATGGACGGGTCCACCATGAAAGAACCATGCAAATACGAGACTGTACCCTTGCGGGTGGGACTCGGGCAACACTGGGAAGAAAGATCTTTCGTGGTTACCCCTTCAGCCCGCTTTCCCTTGGTTCTAGGGAGCCCATGGTTCTTTGACCACGATCCTCATGTACTCTGGGGGAGGGGAAAGTAAATTTCATCTCCAAGAAATGCCAGTCCCACACATGGAAAACGGAGTGGGGACCCATGCTGGGGGGCCAACTCCTAGTGACAGCGGGGGTGGCAAACGTGGAGCTGGAAGGCATTCCTCCCGAGTATCACGACCTGGCTCCCGTTTTCGGAGAGGAGGAGGCCGATGAATTGCCCCCCCACAGAAACTCTGACTGTGCAATTGAAATTTTGCCCAACCAAAAATTACCGAAGGGAAAACTGTATTCTATGAGCCCTTCGGAAAAGGTAGAACTGAGGAAGTTCATTGATAAAAACCTCAGTAGGGGTTTCATCCGGCCAGCATCCTCCCCTTTTGCGGCTCCTGTGCTTTTTCGAAAAAAAAAGGATGGAGGTTTGCGGCTATGCACCGACTATCGCGGCTTGAATGCAGTGTCAAACACAAACGCTTACCCCATGCCCCTCATAAAAGACTTGTTGGCTGCAGTGGCTGGGGGGAAGGTTTTCTCTAAACTAGACCTTCGGGATGCCTATTTCAGAGTCCGCATACGGGAGGGGGATGAATTTAAAACGGCGTTCAACACCCCCCTCGGCCAGTTTGAATACTTAGTCATGCCATTCGGACTCCAAGGGGCCCCTGGGGTCTTCATGAACTTGATTAACGAGGTACTACACAAACACTTGTTCAAGGGGGTCCTTGTTTACCTTGATGACATTCTTTTGTACTCCCCCGACCTTAAATCGCATGTGAAACTAGTGCGGGAAGTACTACAAACGTTGCACAAGCATAAACTGTTTGCCAAACTATCCAAGTGTGAATTTCACAAAACGGAGATCCCTTTTTTAGGCTACCGCATTTCCCAGAAGGGAATTGAGATGGACCCTGACAAAGTTAAAGATGTCGTGGGGTGGGAGCCCCCCAAAACGAGGAGGCAACTCCAGGGGTTCCTCGGATTCGCGAACTTTTATAGATCGTTTCTCTCGAACTTTGCCCAGGTGGCTCTTCCCTTAACTGACTTACTGAAAACCAAAGGGAAGCCACCCGCATGCACTCGGCCTGGGGCCAAACTAGAATGGTCGCCAGAGTGTCAGCGGGCGTTCGACAAATTGAAAGCCCTTTTTACGTCGGAACCCGTATTGGCCCACCCGAATGAACTTAAGAAATTCATTGTTCAAGTTGACGCCTCGGACGTTGCTATGGGGGGGGCGATCCTCCAAGAGGGGGAGGATGGCAAATTGCACCCCCTTGCCTATGTTTCAAAAAAATTTAACGATACCGAACGGAATTGGTCGGTGTGGGAAAAAGAAGCGGGATCGATCCGTTTAGCGTTGGCTACCTGGCGCCATTGGCTGGAGGGGGCGAGAGTCCCGTTCGAGGTCTGGACTGATCACAAAAACCTCGAGCTACTACGCTCCCCCCGTTCCTTGAACGCCAAACAGCTCCGCTGGGCTGATTTCTTCTCCAAGTTCAATTTCACACTGCATCACTTCCCGGGGACATCTAACTCGCTGGCCGATGCACTGTCACGCCTCCCTCAACACGACAGCAAAAGGGAGGAGATTCGTGACTCGATTTTCACTCCTTCCCAGTTGGGAGGAGCAGTAACCACTCGAAGGCAGGCCAAACATTCCCCCCCACCAGCAGATCCTCCCCCAAATGAATGGGCGGTAAAATTCTCCACAGAACTGTCGGACGCGGACAGGGAGGAGGTGGCGGGGGAAGAAGGAATGTCCAGAGATGCGCATGGCTGCTGGACTAAAAATAACAAACTTTTTGTCCCACGGTCTCTCAGGGGGGAGGTGATGGGCTGGGCGCACGGATCTAAGCTAGCTGGACACACGGGTTTTGTAAAATCTCTCCAGCTGCTGCAAAGGCAATTTTGGTGGCCGGGACTACGTAAAGATGTTTCTCTCTTCACGTCAGCCTGTCAAACGTGCTTGATGAGTAAACCTCGGCCCGGTAAACCCCCAGGTGCACTGCAACCTCTCCCTACCCCGGCTCGGCCATGGGAAGTGATCTCTATGGACTTTATTACGGATCTACCCCCTAGCGGGGGGAAAACCGTCATATGGGTGATAGTCGACCTGTTTACTAAACAGGCGCATTTCGTTCCGTTTACCTCCATCCCCTCTGCTAAGAAATTGGCCTCTGCTTTCTTGCAACACGTTGTGAGACTCCACACCTTACCTGCTAAGGTGATCTCGGACAGGGGGGTTCAATTCGTTTCGAGGTTCTGGAGCGAACTTATGTCACTGCTTGGGGTGGAGAGGGGGTGAGCAGTGCATACCATCCTGAATCAGATGGGCAGACCGAACATGTAAATCAGACTCTGGAACAATACCTTCGGTGTTTTTCTAACTTTCAGCAGGACAATTGGCATTCTCTTTTGCCTTTGGCTGAGTTCTGTTACAATAACACTCAGCACTCGTCGACGGGGATGTCCCCGTTTAAAGCGGTACATGGATATGACGCCCCGCCTTTGCCATTTTTGACTTCTCCCGACCTCCCGGCGGGAGACGCTGGGGACTGGTGCAAACAACTGCAGGAGGCGTGGGGCTCGTTAGCCAAAACTCTGGAGGAGGCTAAGGCTGCATACAAACTCCAAGCAGATAAAAAACGTAGCCTTGCTGGGGTTCCGAAATGTGGAGAGTTTGCTTACTTATCCACCCAACATTTGCGTCGAATTCAGCCAAGTCGCAAACTCGGTTGGAAATATGTTGGTCCTTTTGAGATTGTAAGAGTGATTAACAATGTAACTGTTGAACTTGCCTTGCCTAAGTCTCTAAAGTCTATTCATCCTGTTTTTCATGTAAGGCTTCTACGCCAAGCGCCTGAAGAGAACAGATGGAGACCGCAACGGCCGACCCCTCCCCCGCTGCTGGTGGGGGGGGAACCTCACTACGAAGTATCGCAAATTCTGGACTCTAAAATCTCTCGCAATCGCTTGTTTTACCTGGTTGAATGGATTGACTTTGGGCCGGAGCAGAGGGAGTGGGTGCGGGCGGAAAATGTTCTGGCCCCCCGGCTTGTCAAAGCATTTCACAAGTTGTACCCCCATAAACCAAAGGGGTAGGACTATTTTCGAGGGGGCTGCATGTCAGGTAGCCCTGCCATGATGGATGGAAGGGAGGGAGGTGGGCTCTAGGCGCCTTGGTGGCGTGACAGGCGGGAGGTTGGAATCCGGGGAGTTGTTGATTTACACCTCGGGTGTGAGAATGGAATGTGGCTTCTATTACCACTATCTCTTGCAGCCTAGACATTCTGACCTTGGCAAGTCAGGCTGCGCCTTCCCTATCGCTGGCATAGATGTAGCAGCTGTGAATAATGGGGGCGGTGGGAATTTCATTAGCTTAGTAACTTTCGATTTCCCAGTCGCATGTTATTCATTGTATGGAAGAAGGGGGGGTCCCCATTCACCCCCTTCCCTGTATAACCGCTTGCTTTCTGTAACCAAGTCATTCTGAACAAGATACCTGTTCCAGTGATCTATCTATTGCAGCTTAATAAACACTAACCTTGCTTGCATCACAAGGCCTGGTGTTTTGCTGACTAAGTTAGGACTTCTGACACCAATGTTGGATCAGGCCAATGGCCCATCCAGTCCAACACTGTCACACAGTGGCCAAAAATACCAGGTGCCATCAGGAGATCCAGCAGTGGGGCCAGGACACTAGAAGCTCACCCACTGTCCCGTCCCCCCCAAGCACCAAGAATACAGAGCATCACTTGCCCCAGCCTGAGAGTTCCTATCTATACCTTGTGGCTAATAGCAACCCTCACATAGAAACAGGCCCGTAGCCAGGATTTTTTTTTATCCTGGGGGGGTGCCAAGGTTTTGGGGGGCTGCTGGTGGGTGGGAAGAGCTTGCTGGTCTTGGTGGTTGGCTTAATTTAAATTACAAATTTAAACCTGGCGAGGTGAGGAAGTCAGCGAGTCCAAATTGTTGCCAGCCAGGTGAGTCTTCTCCCTGCTTGCTAGCAGGAAGAAGACTCGGTGGCTGGCAGTGGAAGGCCCCTCTCTTCCTCCGCCAGCCAGCTCAACTGCATCTCTCCTCTCTTCCCCTGCATGCCAGCTACTTGACCCCCCATGCTGGCAGTGGCATGGCAGACTTGACTTTGTGTGGAGGGAGGAGGCCCCACCATGGCTTTTTCTCATTGGGGGAAGGTGATTTGCCTGTCTTTTTAAAAGGGTGTGTTTGGTGCAAGGCTGGCTGCAGCATGGCCAGGGAGCACATACTTAAAAAAAAGTTGGAAAATTATTTTAAAATCATTTTTGAGGAAATCTGTCCCTTTAAGAGAGGGTGCTGTCCCTTTAAGGGAGGGGATGGAGCCTCCAGTAGCCCCACTCTAGCTACAGGCCAGCATAGAAATGTCATGTCACCCCTGCAGTTGTGACAAACAGCATTTTTGGCATGGCAAGTGCCCTTTTGTGGATAGGATCCTCCAGGTTATCTGTGTTTTCAAGGCCAATTGTGCATTGGAAATGTATTGCCAATTTGGAGACATATTAGCTAGTTCCTTTTGGACTGTTTCTGCAGTGCATGTGCAGTTTCTATTTGTGCTGAACATTTTCCTTCTATTATCTGAGCATGGCTTTCAGACATTTCTTTTGCTCAAGCAGTGTCCAGTATTTTGCTGAGATGCATCTGAGGTTCTTGTAAAATCTCAATGGCTGAGGAACATCCTCATGTTATTTGTACATTATCTCATGATCAGTGTTTGCAAATTCACATGAACATGCAAGGTGGCATAACCTGGTGTGATACTCTTCTGTACTTTCACCTTCTTTTTGGAAATTATATTGTTCAAAGTCTTTTTTTGTGGTTTAAAGTATTTTTAAAATGCAATTTTTTCTTTTTAATCATTGCTGTAATGGTTTGAAAATCTGGTATACTGTACTACCTGCAAAATGTAATAACATTGCCCTTTTGGTGGTGGCATCATCTTCTTTCATCTCTGTTGTGTTCTTAATGCTTGGTATCAAAATAAGGAGACAGCATGGTCTTGGACAGTAGCATAGTTTAATAAGTCCAGTTCTGTGTCTGGAGCTACAGTGAATACAGTGAATACAACTTCCTTTCTCCCCATTTCTGCCCACAAGTCCTGGAGTGGACTAGAGCAGTCTAAAACACGGGCCTGGATTCAAGGAATGGAGTTGTCACAACACCACAATCTTCACTATCCAACACACACAAAAGGCTGAAGGAGTGGTAGTTCTGAGTCAGTTTTAACAGGTTTAGTTATTTTGGGGTGTTTCCTAAAATTTCTTATCCCAGAATTCAAAAACTATTCCACATATTTGATACAACAGAAGAACATTAAAAAAGTCTTGTTGGATCAAGTAAAAAGCCCAAATAGTCCAACCAGATGCCTCCATGAAGCCACCTCTTGCTTTGGTCCCCCAGCAACTGGTGTTACACTGCCTCTGGACATAAAAATTTCCTCTAGAGTTATCAAATTCTCTCCACATTACTAACTGCAGGCTTCACTATAGGCTCAATTATCAGGCCTCTGAAATTCAAGGATTAATATACCAAATTCAAGGTTTCTGAAAATTATGTGCAAGGACGATTAGCCAAAGATAAGAATTTCTTTTGTAGCAGTAGAAAATAGTAAGAGTTCAGCAGCACCTTAAAGACTACCAAAATTTGTGGTAGGGTATGAGCTTTCGTGAGTCATTGCTCACTTCTTCAGATACAGCAGACTGGTATCAAGAAGAAAAAGGGAAAAAAAACCTGACGTTGCTAGAAATAGAGATGATTTCTAGAAATTAAATAAGCTCTTTTTAAAAAACCTAGATTCATAGCAGAAAGAAAACAGCATTCATACCTGGTGATAAAAGAGGTCAATTAGTACTTCAAAATCATAGCCAGAATATAAGGAAATATCAATTTAATGCACTCATGTACTTTAATGGAGATTTAGATTGAGTGATTTACACATATCACTCATTATTTCTGATTGTTAAAGGAACTTCTTTAGATTTACCCCAAAAACATGTTAGAGGAAAAATTACAGTCTTGTGGCTATTACCCAGATATCTGTGAAATGATGAAAACATTTGGAAATCACTATATATACTGCTTTTCAACCTATGAAATAAAGCAAGATGACAAACCACACTTGGGAAGAAACTATACTGATCAGAGCAACATACTCTCCATCACAAATGGAGATTTAGGGATAACCTGAGTCCCTGAATAGTGAATTAAGAGAAAAGCTTTAGGAAGGAAAGGATTGGGAAGAAAGAGATTATCTATCACACACATGTAATTATATTATTTGCCAGCTGGGAAAACATTGAAACCATGCAATTTTCTTAATTATCACCAGGTTGTAGGTCTAGGTACAACTTCCAACTTGTAACATGAAGAGTATGATCAGGGTTCCCTGTTTTAGGGGAGATCCAAAATCACCTGTTCTTCAGTTTGGATAACTTTTGCAAAAATGCATGTACAACAGCAGCATTTATTGCAGTACAACAGTGGGACTTACACAAGAGGAGGGAAGGTTTTACTTGCCCATTAGTTTAACAAAGAGCAAATATAAAGAGGTTCATTTTCCTGAAATTTTGAAGACGTGGGATAAAAGTGAGTTTTAATTTTTTTCAAAAAAATACATACATCTGAGCTAAAATGGAAATATCCACAGTATCTACTTTCTTATCGAATCTAAATATTTGAATGCTGTGAAAAATGAAATGCATAATTCATAATCTAATTAGCAGATAACACGGTATTGCAATTAAAACTGCAAACTGCTGCATCAGTCTCAGATCAACCCAGGTATTATAATTAAAAAGGCAAATAAGGGCGGAGCCATTGTTATCATGGATAGATCAGACTACACCCAGGAGGCCCAAAGACAACTCTCAAATACTGGGTTTTTTTTACAAATAATTGTCCTCAGATCCCACCCAGGAATACAAAAAAAAGAGCTAAACAGGATTATAGAGGAATTACCTCTACATATTGAGGAACAAATCTTTTCAGACACACCATAGGAACCTGAACCAGGTACCATTTACCCTCTACACAAACCTGGCAACTCAGATGCACCATTGTCTCAGGCGTAGGCACTATCACCATGGGCATATCTGGATCCATGGATTCTGTTCTAAGACCTTATGCCATCAACACTCCTAGTTATATGCACAACACCACAGATTTTCTGAGGAAAATACAATTTTTGAACAGCCTTCCAAAGAACACTATTTTAGCCACCATAAATGTGGAATCTCTGTACACCGATATCCCACACAAAGATATCCATAAGGAACAAGCTATAAGGAGCATGATTTCTGACAACATCACAGTTGACTTTGTCACCAAACACTGCCATTTTGTTCTCATCCATAACCACTTCAAATTTGGTGACAACTTTTTTGGAATTAAAATCTCCACCTGATGAAGTCAAGAAACAGATTAACAAAGCCAGAATGTTACCCAGAGTAAACCTGTTGCAAAACAGGCCCAAAAGAGGCAACAACAGAATACCACTAGTGGTCACATACAGCTCTGAATTCAAAACATTTCAATGCATCTTTAGCTCACAACCTCTTCTGCATAATGACAGTCCTCTTTCACAAGTACTGCTTTACTGCCACATACACCCAGACAACACAATCACTGTACCTAACAACATCAACTACACCATCTCAGGCTCATTCACTCACTCATCTTCTAACATTGCATATGCCATTCAATGCAAAGAATGCCCTTCAGTTCTCTGCATAGGAGAACAATACAGGTTGAACCCTATGCCAAAGGATAAATGAACACAAATCTGACATCAAGAATCATAAAACTGAGAAATCTTTGGCCCATTGAAATTTACATTAAATTCTAATCTTAAAGAGAACTTTTATAAAATGATGTACTGTTGGTATATGTCTCTTGAGAAATTGCCCAAAATGTATAAAGGTACTTTGAGTTTATGTTGGAAATGTGAACAACATGAAGGTCATTTTACCATATGTGGTGGACATGTAATAAAGCAAAAAAAAGAGAAAAAGATTTGGATACAAATACAGTTATTAATACAGAAGATTTTAAAGATTAATATACAACTGAAACCAGTCTTTTCTTTGGGATTAATGGACACTCAACTGGAAAGAAGTCATGACAATGGCCGCAAGATATTGCCTATAGGAGAGGACTCCCAAACAGCAGAGATGCTCGGAAGGGAGTAAGTAATACATACGGTACAAAGGATCAAACCATGCATAAATAATGAAAAATATCAACGATCAATGAGTATAATGATCTAAACCTATATAGAGTGGTTTTTCAAAAATACAATATAGTAGTCAGAAACTCAAAAGTGCAAGTTCCAAATACAAAAACAATCCTAAAAAGAACATAAGAACATAAGAGAAGCCAATGTTGGATTAGGCCAATGGTCCATGCAGTCCAACACTCTGTCATACAGTGGCCAAAAATACCAGGTGCCATCAGGAGGTCCAGCAGTGGGGCCAGGACACTAGAAGCCCTCCACTGTTGCCCCCTCAAGCACCAAGAATACAATGCATCACTTGCCCCAGACTGAGAGTTCCTATCTATACCTTGTGGCTAATAGCCACTGATGGACCTTTGCTCCATATGTTTATCTAATTCTCTCTTGAAGCTGTCCATGCTTGTAGCCGCCACATCCTGTGGCAGTGAATTCCATGAGTTAATCAATCTTTGGGTGAAGAAGTACTTCCTTTTATCTGTTCTAACCCGATTGCTCAGCAATTTCATTGAATGCCCATGAGTTTTTGTATTGTAAGAAAGGGGGGAAAGACCTCTTTCTCTACCTGCTCTATCCCGTGCATAATCTTATAAACCTCGATCATGTCACCCCTCAGCTATCGTTTCTCCAAGCTAAAGAGCCCCAAACGTTTTAACCTTTCTTCATAGGGAAAGTGTTCCAGCCCTTTTATCATTCTAGTTGCCCTTTTCTGCACTTTTTCCAATGCTCTAATATCCTTTTTGAGGTATGGTGACCAGAACTGTACACAGTACTCTGAATGAGGTTGCACCATCAGTTTATACAGGGGCATGATCACATTGGCTAATTTGTTTTCAATACCCTTCCGAATCATCCCCAGCATAGTGTTGGCCTTTTTTATTACAGTTGCATACTGTTTTGACATTTTCATTGAGTTATCTACTACGACTCCAAGATCTCTCTCTTGGTCAGTCTCTGCCAGTTTGGACCCCATCGACATGTATTTATAGTTAGGATTTTTGGCTCCAAAGTGCATCACTTTGCACTTGGCCACATTGAACCCCATTTGCCACATTGATGCCCACTCGCCCACAGATCCCTTTGGAGTGCCTCACAATCCTCCCTGGTTCTCACCACCCTCAACAACTTTGTGTCATCTGCAAATTTCACTTTTGTGCCACTTCACTGCTTACTCCCAATTCCAAATCATTAATAAACAAATTAAAAAGCATCGGACTTAGTATTGATCCCTGTGGTACACCACTGCTTAGCATCCTCCACTGAGAAAATTGCCCATTTATACTCACTCTCTGTTTCCTATTAATTAGCCAGTTTTTGATCCGCAAAAGGACTTGTCCTTTTATCACGTTACTATTGAGCTTTCTTAGGAGCCTTTGATGAGGATCTTTATCAAAAGCTTTCTGGAAGTCAAGGTAAACAACACCTATTGGGTCCCCCTTGTCCACATGTTTGTTCACCCCCTCAAAGAATGCTAACAGGTTAGTGAGACAAGATCTTCCCTTAGAGAATCCATGCTGAGTCTACCTCAATAGTTTTTGTTCATCAATGTGCCTACTAATTCTTTCCTTAATGACAGTTTCCATCAATGTGTCTACTAATTCTTTCCTTAATAATAGTTTCCATCAGCTTACCCGGTATCAACGTCAGACTGACTGACCTGTAATTTCCCAGATCTCCTCTGGAACCCTTTTTAAAGATGGGAGTGACATTAGCTACCTTCCAGGCCTCAGGAATGCAGACAGATTTTGTCAGGAGAACTACAAGTTCACATTTGAGTTTTTTCAGAACTCTCGAAGGTATGCTCATCCGGGCCCAGTGATTTATCAGTTTTTACATTGTTTATCAGTCGTAGGACCTCCTGTCTCATTACCTCAATCTGACTCAGGTGTTTCAACATCCCTCCCAAAACCAGTGGTTCTGCAGTGGGCAAGCACTTTTCATCTTCCACAGTGAAGACAGAGGTAAAAAATGCATTTAGCTTCTCAGCCATTTCCCTATAATTTTTCAGTACTCCTTTACCCCTTGGTCATCCAAGGGCCCCGCTGCCTGCCTGACTGGTTTCCTGCTTCTAATGTATTTGAAGAAAGTTTTATTGTTGGTCTTTATGTTTTTTGCTATATGCTCCTTTTTGCCTGCCTAATCACAGACTTGCATTTTGTTTGCCACAGCCTGTGTTCCCTTTTATCAACCTCACTGAGACTAGCTTTCCACTGCTTAAAGGAATCCTCCTTACCTTTTACAGCTTCCATTACTTTGTTTGTTAACCATGCAGGCTTTTTTCTATACCTATTTGTCCCTTTCCTAACCTGTGGTATATATTTTATCTGAGCTTCTAGGACTGTAGTTTTCCTAACCTGTGGTATATATTTTATCTGAGCTTTTATCTGAGCTTCTAGGACTGCAGTTTTAAATAATCTCCAGGCTTCCCCAATGGACTGGTCATTTTGTAGAAAAAGAGGTGCAGGAGCTCATTAACATAACTCATTAGCATAACTTATTTGCATATGCCACACACCCTGACATCACCGGAAGTGTGTCAGAAGGCAACACCCACCACTCAGACTCCACTGGACAGTTTTAGATTGCTAGCTATGGGGGGGGGATGCACAGATCTGCCCTCACGGAGGAGGGAGAGCTTGCACTTGAATAAACCTTGGTCTTAAAGGTGCCACTGGACTCTTTTGGATGGCCAGAAAGTGCAGGAAAGTGTGTGGCTGCTCGTGGGTAGAGGAGGATGGTGGGGAGGACGTGCATGGCCTCGAGCAGGTAGGGGGCCAGGGCAGTGGTAGGGCAGAGGCACAAGAGGAGGCCGAGTAGGCACAGGAGGCTGGGGTGGAGCTCCTCACAGGCCTCGTGGGAGTTGCCAGGGCCTGCCTTGCAGAGGCGCTGTGCCAAGGCCAGCATGAAGACGGGCAGAGCCTGTGTCAGCTAGGTGCCATAGCCTAGGCAGTGGCAGAGCAGCTCGAGGGCTAGCTCGCAGCAGTGCTCCGCTGGGTCACCCAGTAGGCCAGGAAAGGCAGGGGCTGCTGGAAGCAGGGGGCAGGGCTTGCTGCATGTTCCTACCCCCTGGGCTCCTTACTGCCGGAGCTTTGCTCCTATGCACTCCTGCAGGAAATGAGCCCTGGATTTGATCCTTTTTACTTTTCCTTTCAGTTTCTTCATCACATGTCCCCTCATTTCAGAGAAGTTACCACTTTTAAAGTTAAAAGTGATTGTATCGGTCTTTTGGGGCAACTCCCTATTTATACAAATGTCGAACACAATAACATTATGGTCACTGTTCCCAAGTGGTGCAATCACTTTTACATCTCTCACCAGGTCTTGGGCATTACCTAGGACCAAATCCAGGATTGCCTCTCCCCTGGTACGTTCTGTGACCATCTGTTCCATAGCACAGTCATTGAGAGTGTCTAGAAACTCAATCTCTTTTTCCCAGCTTGAACACATATTGACCCAATCAATGTGTGGGTAGTTAAAATCACCTATTACGACACAGTTATTTTGTCTAGCTGCTATCTTTAATTCATTCATCATTTTATAATCCTCTTCTGACTTTTGATCTGGTGGGTGATACAAACTCCCATAGTCCTTCAAGATTTTATAAAGGTCTGAATAATATAATTATTACAAGAAGGGGGACCCGTGATACTCGCGGGGGGGGGAGATGCTCCATGGGAGGAGAAGGAAGCAGCTGCAGGTGAGCCTTCTCTCCTGCCCCCTCATCTCCGGCACCCACAGTGAGGCCCACGTCCCTCCAAGCCTTCTCCCTCCTTCCCCCCCAGCACTGGTGGCGAGGCCTGAACTTGGCCTGCCAAGCTTTCTGCCTCCCCCCTTCCCTAGTGGTGGTGACAAGGCCTGGCCCACCTGCCAAACTTCCTCCCTTCCTCCCCCCCGGCGGTGGGGGTGGTGAGGCCTGGCCAGCCCACCAAGCTTTCTCCCCGTCCTTCTCCATGTCAGCAGTGGCAGCAGTGGCAGTGAGGCCTGAGCTTGGCCAACCAAACTTTCTCCCCCCTCCCCGGGTGACAGCAAGGGCTGAGCGGGTTACAGCTGCCGGCGGGCCAAGTGTTCTTCCACCCCCACCCCCTCCCTGGTGGCGGTGGCAGTGAAGCCACACAGCAGGAAGAGGAGGAAGCAGCAGCAGGTAAGCCTTCCCCCCCAATCCCCAGATGCCGGCAGTGCGGCCTGAGTGGCTGCCAGCCACCGAGCCTGCCAATTCCCCCTGTCCCCAGTCTCCTCCACCACCCCTCCACCACCAACCCTGGCTCCAGCAGCAAGGCCCAAGTGGCTGCCAGCCACTGGGCCCACTGATCTCCTCCTCCCCCATGGCTTTGGCAGTCTCCTCTGCCGCCCCCACCTGTCTCCTCCTCCCCCCAGCTCCGGCGGTCTCCTCCTCTACCGGACTAGCTGATCTCCCCCCCCCCGGCTCCAGGGATCTCCTCTGCAGCTGCTATCGCAGCCAATCTCCTCTCCCCCCAGCTGCAGGGTGAGGCCTGAGTGACTTCCAACCATGGGCCTGCCGCAGAGTTCCCAGAGCGTTCCCTGCGCATGTGCAGGGACTGCCCCACGTGTGCAGGAAAATCTCCCTGCCCTCCAGGTGCCCCTGATGTGTGGATTTAGATATCCGCACGCAGGGGACAACTTGGGAATTAGGTATATAGATACAGCTGTTCAAAACTACATAAAGGAGTTGAAACAGTGGAAAATATACCAAAAGAGTATAAAAATTATTTTTTTTGGAATATATATGAAAGATCATTGTAAGAATATAAAATGAAATTTGGAAAACAAGTACTGAGGTATTTAAATAGGCAATTTGATGAGGTAATGAAATCCCCTATTATTTAGATACCTATGTAAATGCTTGTGTATGTATGAAACTACATGGTTTAAATTTTGAAATGAACTGAAGAATACAATACATAAAGTATACAGACATATAACCTTTCATAGAATACAAAAACATATATTTAAAAATATGCAAAAGATTTTTGTAAGAACGTAAGGTGGAACATGGAAAACAAATATGGTATGAAGTATTCAAGCATATAAATTGATGATGTAACTGAACCCCCCACATTTATGTATTTGTGTGTTTTGTCTGTGTGATACTTGTCTTTATAAAAAAATAAAATTTCTTAAAAAAAACCCTGCTCTGCCACCTTTTTGATTTTAAGTGCCAATAGCCTGGTTCCTTCTTGGGATGAGCAGAGACTGTCTCTTTTGTACAGCTCCCTCTTGTTCCAAAAAGGATTCCAGTGCCTAACAAACTTGAACTCTTCCCCCCTACCCCATTGTCTCATTCATGCATTGGGACTCCTGATCTGTGCCTGTCTCTCTGGCCCTGAGCGTGGAATAGGTAGCACTTCTGAGAAGGCTACCTTGGAGGTCCTGGCCTTCAGTTTCCTGCCTAGCAACCTAATTTTTTCCTCCAGGACCTCATGACTGCATTTCCCCACATCATCAGTGCCAACAGGTACCACGGCCACTGGCTCCTCCCCAGCACTATTTACTAGCCTATCTAGAACACATGTAATGTCCGGTACCTTCACAACAGGCAGGCAATTCACCATACAGTCAGTATGTAGGTTTGCCACCCAGCTGTCTACCTGCCTAAGGATCGAATCACCAACTACCAAGAGCCCCCCTCCCTCCCTGCCGGGCCAGGCCAGAGTAACCCCAGGGGTTAATCCAGACTAACCCCTGCCAGACAAACCTCTGCCGGGCCACGCCAGAGTTACCCCAACTGCACAACACAACAACCTGTAACCCCGGGCCAAAGTAACCCCTCGGGTATAAAGTTGCCTATGCCAAACTATCTGAACCTGAGTCTCACAGTCCCCAAAGAGTAGTAAGTTAAATGTCATTGTAACCAGCACAGTGTCAGCTTCTGCGGGTTTGAGGTCCATGAGAAACTTGTCAGCCAATCTGAGATTCCTCTGGGTAGTGAAGAACGGGGTATGAATCCAATCTCATTAGTCAACAGAGCCCGGCAGAGGTTTGTCTGGCAGGGGTTAGTCTGGATTAACCCCCGGGGTTATTCTGGCCTGGCCTGGCAGGGGTTACTCTGGCCGGGGGGTGAATCTGGCCTGTTACACCGGTTCTCTCAGATTAGAGTCCGCACACTTAACTACTACACCCAACTGGCTACCATTATACCAAACTGGCAACTGCTACACCAATACTGACTTTCCATCCTTTACTTCCGTTGCCTTTCTAAACACATTTATTTTTAGTAGTACTGGTGAAAGTTGAATGTGGTTTTCAAGTTCTGTCTTCTTCAGGTCTACAATGGATGCAACATACATTTTACATCTTGATAGATTTATAACATGTTTGTCTAGTCATATGGATATATGTGACTGGATCCTATGAACACACTTTTGGGAATGGATCTTTTCCACATTCCTTACCCCAGCAGCTCTTTTATAATCCATGCTTTCACACTTTATTAGCAGTAGCATATAGAGATCAAACTTTACCAGGTGCATTTATCAGCAGGAGGTGTACAAATGAGCCCTAGGGGGGAAATATTATAGAGCCTCCTTGATAAAGTCTACTTTTCAGCGCAATATGAGGCCCCTGAATTGTCTTGCAGCACAACCTTATGCATGTCTACCCAAAAGGATATCCATTAGTCTTCGACGGGGCATACTTCTAGGTGGGTGTACATAGAATTGCAATGTAAGGCTGCAGTGGGATTTACTTCTGAGGGACCATGCATAGTGTTGCACTGCAGGGTGCAATCCTATTCACACTTACTTGGGAGAACTCCAGGTATGTCCCTCTCCCCCCAGAATAATATTAATTAATGCTGTTTTCCTAAAGAGTTCAAAAGCCAGCCAGTGTGGAGGGTTTGGGGATTTTTTTGTTGTTGTTGCTGCTTGCCTTACTAGTGTAGAGGAGGGGAAGAAAACAGAGCATTTTTTTTTTTTTTTTTGTAAATGCACCAGCCTCAGAAATGGAACCAAGGAATGGAGGAAAAAACATGGTGCTCCCTTGCCTGGGTAGGCAGAGCCAGACAGAAGAGTGTGCAGTTCTTGAAGTACATCTGGATATCTCATCTGCAAGTAGGGTGCCACACTGTACCTAACAATTAAGTAACTGAAGCACCATATATAATATTATATACTATGTTTATGAGCTACTATTACAATAAAAACTGTTTAAACTTCAAGAATTTAGATCAGGGGGGGTTTCGGTTTCGGCGTCGCGAATGGCGTCCGCTTCTCGGGACGCTCCCGGAGGCGGTTAGCCCACGCGCAGTTAGGGGGGGTCTTCGCATGTGCGAAAGACCCTAGTGAGCCTTAGGCAAAGGCTCCGAACCGGGGGCGCTTGGGGAGTAGCCTCTTTGCCGGCAGACAGCCGGGAAATTGAGGCTTTCTCCCCGCCCCAATCGGCCCCGCTGCGGCGTGCCCGTAATGGGACTTAGCGGCGCCACCGATTTCCAGGAGTGAAGACAGCGCTATGGTTTAATATAAAAAGAAGAAGTAGCATCGAATCGTGAGTTGAAGATCTATTTTGAAGCGTAAATCGGAGCCCCCCTGTATGCGTATAAGCGTTGGGAGGAGGGAGGAGTTCCCACCCCCTTTGAGAAGCAAGATCTACAAAGGGAGCGCGAAGGGGGGCTGAGAGAAAAAAAAAAGTGTTGGTGAAAGTACCGTTGGGGTTGCATGGAAGACTGCGATCATCTTAGCTTCCTGGGGGATGCGGCACGAACTTTTTAAAAGTAAACAAAAAAACAAAATGTCGATAATGGAAAAAGTCCTGCAGACACCGGAAGAGAAGAGAGGAGGGACTTCCGGTCCAGACAGCCCCCCCCAAGAGCTTGCTGTCAATCAACAGGAAAAGGAGATGCTGTGCCCCCTGCTGGAACAATTGCAGAAAATCAACGAAACTCTGTTCAAAATGGAAAGTGTTCTCATCAGTCGACAGAAACAGATATCGGAAACAACTAGAAAGATGATGGAGATCGAACAGAAATCGAATCTGATTCTAGGTTTCCAGGGCGTTAAAGAAGAAGAGAAAGAAGATCTCGGATTTACCTTGACAAATGTCTTGGCACCCCTAACTGGCAGTGAAGCGATAAAGTTAAAAGAAGAGGTGGATAAGGCTCCCAAAGCCTATTCCGCTTTTATAAAAGAAAATATTCTGCCAGTAGAAGGGGATGTTGAGCATAGCAGGCGACAAACTGGAGATCTAATTTCATCTGAAGAATTTATGGAGCCCTGGAAGCTTGAAGGCCAGAAGTTTAAGGAAAAAGAGAAAAGAAAGAAGACGGATTTCATCTTCAAAATACAGAAACTTCTGAAGAGACACGCCAGCAGGGAGGAAGATGCAGCATTCAAAACTGGGATAAGTGAAGAAGACAGCAGCCCAGGGGAAAGTGGTGATGGAACGGAAGACTTCAAAGCTAAAATGGACTCAATCCATAACTGGAAGAGATTTAAAAAAAAGATACTTTGAGGACTGTTCGTGTAACATCTGGAAGGAGTTGTTTAATTACTAACCCCAATGGACTTTACTAACTGCATTAACAGAGTGACTTTGGACTTTGCAATAGTTAAAAAGAAGATCTTCTAACCATGATAGATGCCAAAATTGGTATTGGTTATTAACCTAAACTAACCCTCACTAACAGAAAAAAATTTCACTCCATCTTTCTCTTTCTCCATCTGTCTACCCTTCCCGTTTCTTATAAAAAGAATAAAATTCTCTCTTTTTAAAGAGAGTTTTACAAAAAAAAAAAAAGAATTTAGATCAGGGGTGTCAAACATGTGGCCTGGATCAGGCCCCTAGAGGGCTTCTATCAGGCCTGCAGTGGAACTGGCTGTCCTCTGCTTCTTCTTCCAGTTCTGCTGCTGCCACATCATTGTATGTTTGCAGCTTACAGATACACACCTGAACGGCATACTCAAGATTGCAACAGCACAGACATTTTGATGCAATAATTCAAAGCAAGAGGTGTCAGTTATCAGACACTGTTAAATAAACAAAACATTGCAAGAGTGCTAATGTTTTAAGCATGTTTTTATTTTAAGTAAAAAAAAAAACCCTTTGTGTTTGTGTCCTTTATAAAGTTTATATCTCTGCGGCCTGGCACTACATTTCATGACACACATGGCCTGGCCCGACAAGGTCTCATGTATGTCAGATCCGGCCCTCATAACAAATGAGTTCGACACCTCTGATTTAGATGGTTGTTTACATGCAATAATATGCCATTAACAGTGCATATATCTCTTTATAAATAATTATCTTTTGGTTTTGCAAGATTCCATGCGCTCCCATTGGCTGTAAAATGCCCTCCCTCAGCCCATCAGCTGCCACTCAAGAGTACTCGCGTGCCATTGGCCGGGTGCTGGGTCTGCTCCTCTTCCCCACCCACTCCCCCTTCAGACAGATTTTGCATGTCAGATTTACTGGCAGACAGCTCTCTCTCCTGAGGAAGACAGTTCTCTTGACTCCTGTGAGGGACTGTCCCCTCAGTGGCTGTCGGTAGCAACCAAGCTTGGTTCTGTGAGTAAAAAAACAAAGGACTTTCAGCATAACCCCCTCCCCCGCCCATAACCCCCTCCCCAACGGCCACTTTCCTGTCAGAATAAATAGAAATAGGCTCTTTCTCCTGCTTAGCTTCAGCATGGCTGGCTGGCTAACGAGGTGGGCCAGCAACCATCAAACCATTTTCTTCAACTCCCCACTGTGCGGCTGACTTTCCCCTAGGGCTGCCAATCTCCAGGTGGGACCTGGATATCTCCCACTGTTACAGTTGATCTCCAGATGACAGAGATCAGTTCCCCGGGAGAAAATGGTTGCTTTGGAGGGTAGACTCTATGGCATTATACCCTGCTGAGTCCTTCCACACACACCCCAAATGCTGCCCTCCACAGGATCCACCCCCCCAAATCTCCAGGTATTTCCCTAATCAAAGTTGGCACCTGTACTTTCTCCTCTGTCAGTAAAAGGCCCTTTCCACACCTATGTTGGCCTTTGGGAGAAAACTCATTGGGCCCAGTCCTGATCAGGTTGCCAACTCCAGGTGGGCAATTCCTGGAGATTTGAGGGATGGAGCCTGGAGAGGGTGAGGTTTGAAGAGGGGTGGCACCTCAGACAGGTACGATGCCATAGACTCCACCCTCCAATCCAGCCGTTCCCTGATGGGGAACCATTGTTGCCAATCTCCAGGTGGGGGCTGGAGATCACTCAAAATTACAACTGCTCTCTAGGAGGGAGGGGGGAGGAGATGGAAAACTAAAGGTAGGTTGATGGTTGGCTGGGAGGAAGATAGGGTTGTCAACTCCAGGTTGGGAAATTCCTGGAGATTTGAGGGGTTGAACCTGGAGAGGGTGAGTGTTGAGGAGGGGTGGGACCTCAGACAGATACAATGCCATAGACTCCACCCTCCAAACCAGCCACTCTCTCCTGGGGAACCACTGTTACCAATCTTGGGGGTGGCTGGAGATCACTCAAAATTACTACTGGTCTTCAGGTAGCAAAGATCAGTTCCTCTGGAGAAAATGGTGGACTCTGTCATTATACCCTGCTGAGATTGCCACAGCAAATTGTCACTGAGTGCCCAAAGCCGGGGCACTCTCCCAGAGCCTCTTTCCACAACGGGCCATATTCCTAGTATTCTAATAATACAATACCACAATTGCAAAACTCATCATTCAAACAGAATTATACATGGTGCTTCAATTACTTAGTCTAATCTCCCACACTGTGGTCCTTGGATATTGTTATGTGCCTAACAACTGGCAGGAGTTTGGGGGATGGGAACCCTGGGACACATTGTTGTGTGTGCCATGACACCACTTCTGGAAAAACCTGGGTAGCTTTGGAAGTCACTGGAAACTCTGTAGTTTCACACAACACACACAAGTCCAATGAATTTTTATCTCCCATTGGTGTTCTGAGCAGTAGTGGGCAATGAGGGCTACCAGCAGGAGGGAGCAGGAGACTTGGAAGCCATATCCACAGTTTATGTGTCTGTCAGCCATTTGTAAGGTAACTGGGCTTAGATTAATCATACTTAGTAGTTCTGTACATCAATATACTTGTTGAAGAGATTTGTAAGTATTTATGATGTTATGCAGAGTGCTTTGTTACTTCCATACTTTAGTTCATATATAGAAATTATTTCAATCCATATCCAATGATACTAGTACATAGTGGTGGCACCAGAAAACAAAATTCAGGGAGGCACAGAAGGGGCAAAGTATATATCTGGGTGGGCAAGCTTAACAGAGATGTTAAAAGATTTCAGACAGAAAATAAGGTACATTTCATGGCAAAACTACAATGCTAAATATGTTTTCTCTGAAATAAATCATGTTGTTAGGCAATACATTTTTATATAGCATGTATTAATCAAATTCAAATTGTTTTATTTATTTATTTCAGTTTTTATCCCACCTTGCCTAGCAAGCAGGCTCAAGGTGACTCCAATGAGTTAAAGTTACAATAAAACACAGATAAAATTCAACAATCTCTCCTTATAATATTTACCTTTTCGCTCCGCAACGTTCGATGCGCGCCAACAGTATTTGGTTGCTTGAACTGTCAATCAGGCCCCCCCACCTGCCCAGGAGAAGGCTGGCCACGATGGCCAGGGAGCCACTGTGCTGGCCTGGATCCCGCCCCCGCCCAGGAGAATGCTGGTCGCGGTGGCCAGGTAGCCGCTGCGCTGGCCTGGATCCCGCCCCCCTGCCCAGGAGAAGGCTGGCCGCGACAGCCAGGGAGCTGCCACGCCGGCCTGGATCCCGCCCCCAACCACCCGCCCAGGAGAAGGCCAGTCATGAGGGCCAGGCAGCCATCGTGAAGGCCTGGATCCCGCCCCCACCAAGGAGAAGGCTGGCCGTGATGGCCAGGGAGCCGCCGTGCTGGCCTGGATCCCCCCCGCCCAGGAGAAGGCCGGCCACGATGGCCAGGGAGCCGCCACGATGGCCTGGATCCCGCCCCCCCAGGAGAAAGCTGCCCACGATGGCCAGGGAGCCGCCGCACTGGCCTGGATCCCGCCCCGCCACCCGCCCAGGAGAAGGCCGACTGAGACAGCGAGGGAGCCCCCACTCACCCAAGAGACAGACTACCGTGGTCCAGGATCAGGCCCTCCTCCCTCCCACCTGCCCAGGAGATGGCCAGCAGTGGCGTCGAGGGAGTCACAGCGTGCCCACCCCCCTTCGCTTCTCCCCCTCCCCGCCAATTTGGGCAGATGGGAGAAGCTCCTGCAGGCCCCCTGCCCCTTCTCCCAACCTGCGCCTCCCCCTCCCCCTCTTCCATCTTCCTTTCTCTCTCTCTCCCCTCCCCACTTTCTCTCTCTCTCACTCTGCCCCCCTTTCTTCCCTCCTCTGCTTCCCTCCCTTCTTTCCTCCCTTCTACTCTCTCTCTCTCAATCTCTCTCTTTCTACCCTTCTTTCTTCCTGGCTTTCAATCTTTCCCCCTTCCTTCCTACTTCCCTTCCTTCCTTCCTGTCAAACTTAAGGCCATGACCCCCCTCCCCTGTCTCTGACTCCCCCCTCTTTCCCTCTCTCTCCCCCCTTCCCCCCCTCTAACTCACTCTCTCTCGTCCTTCCACCTGCCCTTCCTTCCTATCTAGGGCCCGTTGTCTACTGCCACAATGGGCTTTTCTCACTAGTAATATATAAAGTGCAGATTAAATACAATAGCAAAATGCAGATGGCGATAGTTGTAAGATAGTCTAGTATAACTAGAACAGTATTGGCAGCCAGTGCAATGCCTTTAGCGTAGGCCTGATGTGCTCTTGAATGGAGAGACCCATCAACAGCCTGGCTGCTGCATTTTGCACTAGCTGCAGCTTTCAGATTTGGGACAAGGGTAGCCCCATGTAGAGAGCATTGCTGTAGTCCAATCTCGAGGTGACCATAGCATGGATCACTGTTTCCAGGTCATTGCTTTCAAGGAAGGGAACCAACTGCCTAATCAGCTGTAGATGGTTAAAGTCTGCCTTGGCAGTGGCTGCTACCTGGGCCTCCATTGTTAAGGCAGCATCCAGGAGCACTCGCAAGCCCCTGACCCTTGGTGCTGGCATCAATGGCACCCCATCAAAGGTCGATAGTGGGATCCCTACCCCCTACCCACTCCAACTCAGGCACAGGACCTCCATCTTTGTCGGATTTAATTTCTATCAGCTCAGCCTAAGCCAGCCTGTCACGTCCTGAAGCACCTGATCCAGGTCATCTGGGGTAGAGCTGGACTGGCTGCCCAACAGCAGATATAGCTGGGTGTCGTCTGCGTATTGGTGACACCCTTGCCTGTGCCTCCAGGCAATCTGGGTGAGAGGGCGCATATAGATATTAAATAACATTGGGGACAGCACTGCCCCTTGGGGATCCATACAGACCAGTGGGTACCTCTGGGATGTCTGCTCCCCTAGCGCCACTCTCTGTCCCTGGCCTTGGAGAAAGGAGATGAGCCATTGCAAGGCAAGCCCCTGAATCCCAGTGTCGGTGAGGTGGTAGACCAGTAACTGAAGGTCAACTGTGTTGAATGCCGCCAACAGGTCCAACAGCAACAGTACTGCCAAACTGCCTTGATCCAGATGCCTCCAGAGGTTGTCCATGGGGGTGACCAGTGTTGACTCCATCCCATGGCTTGGATGAAAGCCGGACTGGAAAGGGTCTAGCATGGAAGTGTCATCCGTAAAGCTCTGCAAGTGAATCACCACTGCTCTCTCCAGTAATTTCCCCAAATAGGGCAAATTTGAAACTGGCCGGTAGTTGGCCAATTCGGCTGGGTCCAAGGATGGTTTTTTCAGGAGAGGATGGAGTGCTCCTGGGAACAGTCTCTTAGTGAGGGACTTGTTGATAATATCCCTGAGAGCACCTCCAAACCCCTCATGGCCAGCTTTTATAAGCCATGAAGGGCACGGGTCAAGGCTGCACGTGGTTGGATGTACTGTTGAGAGCAGTCTGTCGACTTCCTCAAGGCTGAGTGGACTGAAATAATCCAGAATAGGACCAGAAGACATGTATGGAGCCTCAGGTTCACTCACTGTCTCAATTGTGGCAGGGAGGTCGTGGCAGAGGGACAAGACTTTATCTGCAAAATAGCTTGCAAAAGCCTTGCAGCCAATATCCAATTCCCTAGCATTTGGTCTGCCATGTGGCAGATCTGTTAACAACCGAATAGTTCTAAACAGTTGTGCCGGGCATGAGCTAGCAGACACAACCATGGCTGCATAGAACTCTCTCTTCGTGGCCTTGATTGCCATCTCATAGGCTCTCATAAACATCCTATAAGATGCTCTTGTTACTTCATCACGGGTGTGCTGCCACTGTCTCTCTAGTCATCTAAGCCCTCATTTCATCAGCTGCAGCTCCTGGGTAAACCAAGGAGCCCGCTTAGAACGAGGGCACAGAGGGCATCAGGGAGTGATCTCATCGATGGCTGCCAAGAGTCAGTCATGCTAATCCTTGACTAGCTCATCTAAAGAGCCACCAGGGGGATAGGTTCCCGCAGGACCATCTGAAGCCACTGTGGGTCCATTTGGGTCCACGGGTGAGATAAAATAGGCTCGCCGTCCAAACAGGGTTGGGGTGCAACGTTCACCCGGGCCTTCAGGGCATGGTGGTCTGACCATGGTACTACTGTAGTAGTAATCCAGTCTACTGTAACCACCGCTGTGAAGATCAGGTCAAGTGTGTGACCAGCTCTGTGAGTGGGGATCATTACATATTGGGAGAGTCCTAGTGCTGCCATGGATGACACCAGGTCCATTGTCTGAGAGGAGGCCACATTGTCAGGGTGGACATTGAAGTCACCTAGGACTATCAGTCTAGGGTGTTCCAATGCCCAGCCTGACATGGCCTCTACCAGGGATTACAGGCTGTCGGCTGGTGTGTTGGGTGGACGGTACACTAACCAGACAGCCAAACTCTCCCTGGCTTCCCACACAAAGCTGGCACACTCTATGCCTGTGAGCCTCAATGGCGGGAGTGCCCTGAAGGAGTAAGCCTCCCAGATGAACAGAGCTGCTCTTCCCCCCCGCCCCATAGTCCATGACTGGTGGACGAACCCAGGAGGAGCCACTTGGGAGAGTGCTACAGTCTCCCCATCTCATACTCAGGTCTCCATCATGCAGGTCAGGTCTGCATTTTGCTCCTGCAAAAAGTCCCTAAGGACTGAGGTCTTATTATTTATGGACCTAGCATTGCACAGCACCAGTGATGAAGAGGGGTCTTTGGACCTAGCCCCACTGACTGCCACCTTTAGGATGGGTCACAGGCTGGTAGGGGATGGAGCTTCTCTATTTCTCTGTCCCTTTCTTTTCACTTTATGCCTGGTCCCACCGCTATACTTTCCACTCCCCAGGAGCACTGGTATACCCTGTCCCATCATTGCCATTTATTGGTGGTCTTCACAAGTTACAGTAAGGAAATGGGCTTTCAAACAAGTTTTAAGTCACTACATCAACATTTCCGTGGTATCTGTAAGAGTTAATAATATTCATTTTCTTCCCTTTTTGATAGGTTTATTAGTTTGGTAGAAGTGTAACCAAGAAGAAGTGCCTGATATAAAAAGGAGGATTTTTTCATCGCAACCATGAAGAAAAGCAGAAGTGTGATGACTGTCACAGCTGAGGGTGTAAGTGTAAACCTTGTTTTACCTTCACTTTCAGGCAAGATGCATGACTTGTTTGTTTGATGCTCAGACTAATGTAGTTATTTACAATAAGCTGTTTGCAAAAAAAGCAGACACACATTCCTGCCGCAGCAGAATGATTACCTTCAAGCTATGCCAGTGCATGCTAATGACAGAAGTGTAAACCACCTGGCTTTTGATGACTTTGTGGGAGAGAAGTGAAGAAATGATTGTTTGTATGAAGTGATATTTGAATGTGCACATCTTTTTTTTTTTGGCCCCCCAAAGGGGATTTTTTATTTGCATTTTTCTATAGACTACAAACTACAACAAAAAAAGGGGATGGGAAACAACTACATCTATGGGAAAAGAAAAGATAACCACAACTAACTAAAATCCCAAGAGCTGGAGATCATCAGTATAGCGTGTACACATGTTAGTCAAAAGATGCTTGAAAACATTGAGCATGATTGGATATTTTTGATTAAACACCTTATTAACCACTTTCCCAGTTCAACAACCCTCCCCAGATCATCTTGAAATCAAATGCTTTATGCAAGCTTTCAGGGTCTCAGTTTTCATTTGGCTTTATGGTCTCTCAGTTGATAGCTTTGTTTGGGTACAGCTGCCCCCTTTTCAGCATCAGAGTCCTCATTGGAAGACACAGAGTCCAGTTCACCAGTGGATTTGCTATCCTCTTCTTCCTTCGGGTCCTCTTCGGGTCCCAGTTGCAGCCTCAGAAACTCATGTGCTTTAAAAACAGAGTCAATTTTTCCCTTTTTATCCTTTATTTTGAAGGTGATGTCTTCGGGAATCAACCACCTGTATACAATGCTGTTTGTTTGTAAAAAAAGAATCAAGTCCTTCTACTTCTTCCTCTTCTTCCTTATTTCAAATGGAATGTCTTTTAGAGTTCTAATATTGTTACCCCCGATTTTCAAGGGTGTACTTGCAGTCGCTTTTAGGATTAACTCCCTTATATGCCTCTTCGAGAATCTCACCATGATCTCCCCAGCAGATTATTCTTCTTAATGTACGTAGAGTAGGCTCTGTAGACCACATCCATTTCACTTAAAATATATTCCGCTTTTAGATCTGTCACTGGGGCTAATGCATCGCTCAGTAATTGCTTTAGATTCTCATTTTTGTCTTCAGTAATCCCTTGAAACAGGAGCACCAAGTTTGCTCTCTCCATTTGTAGCTGCAGCAGTTGAAATTCTTTAGAAGCTTGCTTCTTTTCCAGCATTTGCATCTTTTTCCCTGCTTTTTTCGAATTGGCATCCAATTCCAAAACTTTCTCAGCCACCTGCTCTGTTTTTTTTTTTTTTTTTGTAGTTTCCATGAGTTGGAGTTCCTGTGCTGCAAAGTTCTGGTTTAAAGTTGTTAATTGCTGGTTAATGTTGGTCATCTGGTCCAGTAGAGGGCGTAAGGAATCTGCTAAGAGTTTAGGGAACTCTATAGTCCCTTCTGCCCTCGGATTCATGCCACCTGCAGGTTTTGGTTTCAGTCCTTTCTCCAGCTTTATCCCCGCCATCTTTCTAGATTGTTTACTTTTACTGAAAGTTGTTAAAGTCTCTGAAAGTTCCCAAAACGCTTGGACGTACACTGGTAAGGTTCTTAAAACAGGATTCTTAGCTTTTCTTTCTGCTCCCCCCTTGCTGTATTGCTTTTAGATCTTTGTGTCTGGGAGGGGCCCCTCCCCTGCATGCTTCCCACGCCAGTCCCAAGGGGGATGTTGTCTTTTCAGTATGCCATTTTCTTGCCTTTACTCTATTCACTGCTCATTGCCGGTCTTGCAACCTTGCTTCAATTCAGTTTCTCACTTGATCACCAGTCCTTGTCCCAGTCAGCAGCTCTAGATCCATATGGATGCATAGCAGCTGGACCGTCAGGGTGGAGGAGCGCCTCAATTCCCCAGCATCACGCTGGCGAAGAGGCGACCCCTCAAAAGCCCCATGGCTAGGAACCTTTATACCAAGGCTCCCAGGGGGTAGCGGACAATCGCGCCCCCCCTCCAAACCACTTGCATGCAGATTGGGCCCCCAGATCGACTGGGAGGCACGCCTGCTAGTGAGTCACCATAAACGAGAAGTCCTCTGAATGTGCACATCTAAGAGAATCATTTTTACTTCAAGGGCAGCAATTGCTTATGAGCTCTCCTAAGTGAAAAATATGCATTCATGGAGCAATTTCAACAGCACTAGTGTATACATAAATGTATATTCAACTGTTGACGCTCTATAACAGAAGATTATTCAGCTCTAAGATTTCTATGACGTGAAAAGCTGTCTGAGGGATAGCTGTTAGCTCATGGAAGTCAGTTTACCAAACACCTCTTCCAGCTTATGGATGAAAAATATTTGGTGAGCATATTTCATTTTGTGAAGAAAAAAAGGATGGGGGGGACACACAAGGCAAATGGAGAAATTTTACCTAAAAAATGAACCTTACTCCAATGTAAACAGGTATTCTGTGTCTAAAAAAATAGATCCTGCTCTTTAAACTCCTGCCACCAGAAGGCATTAAGGTGCCAGAGAGTTCTTTGTCCTTGGAAAATTTCTCAGTTCTCTTCACTTTGGTACTTAATTCTTTCGGACAGGGCTCTTTTTATAGTAGGAACTCCATTGCATATTAGGCAACACACCCCTAATGTAGCCAATCCTCCAAGAGTTTACAGAGCTCTTCTTACAGGGGCTACTGTAAGCTCTTGGAGGATTGGTGACATTAGGGGTGTGTCTCCTAATATGCAAAGGAGTTCCTGCTACAAAAAGAGCCCTGCTTTTGGACAAGTAATATTGTGGTAGGATTGGATTTTATAGCTCATTAGTAGTGGGCAGCCAAATCCAGCCATTATCTGGTCCTCTGGTCTTAAAGTAAAAGTAAATAAAGTAAATTTGTTAGAATTTTCATGTATGGAAAAAATAGTGCTTTTATCTCACTTTTGTTTATTGAACACATTAAAGCTGGATTGGTAGGAAACTGATCTTTATAGGTTGGAGGGGTGTTGAGTAAACCTTACAGTTTATTAGCATGTATCATTGGGCATGATACCAACACAGTTAAACATTTTCATGTCCCATTGATTTCAGCAGAAAAGAACTTATTCCATTGAGAGCAAAGACTTATAAAAGTGTTCATTAGATCATGTCAATGCCATCTTGCATTTCCCACTTCCACTCACTTGTAACCTTTTGTAAAAATTGCAGTGAGAATGCAATTAACTATCCTGAATTTAAACAAATGTCTTTCTAACATGTATGAAAACAATTGAAACAAAATAGGAAATTTATGGAATGATATACTTGCATAGCTAACAATGTTATCTTTTTGTACAGAATACAAAAGATTATTTAGAATGTGGTCTCAGCAAGTCTTACAGTGCGTCTAGTAATACCCTTGGCATAGACCTGTGGAGAGGAAGAAGATGCTGCTCTGGTAATTTACAGCTGCCACCACTGTCCCAAAGGCAGAGTGAAAGAGCAAGAACACCAGACAGGGATAATGTTTCCAGACCCACAACTTTGCCTCTGCTGACTCTTCCCAGCATTGCCATTACAACGTATCAAGATAGGTAGGTTATTTAAAGAGAAATTTCATTTGGGACATTTGAATCATTTAAAGTGGATGCTATATATAATTAATAGGTATTTTAATCATTCTTTAGAAAGTGTATGTTTTTTATGTGAACCAATCATAGCATAGTCTAGATGTTAAGCTATGTGAATGAGCCCTGGGCTTGTGGTTTGTTCCCAATTCTTTTCTGTAGAAAACTTATGCAAATTATGTTTTTATGGTTTGCTTTTTTAATGCAAATCATTGTTTTGATTCAAACTGTGGTTTTCCACAAGCCAGGAAGAACAGGAATTGAAGTACTTGAGAAAAGGAAAGTATGGGCCAGTCCAAAGTTTATTCAGTTAAACCTGAACCATGGTTTGCCATTATGTATGAACCAAGTCATAGTGTTATTATGGTACCTTAAGATAGTAGAATGAAAAAGGATGAATCCAGAAGCATCTGATGCATCTGTAGTGATTAGTGATTCTGTTCAGAAAGAACAGCTATGACTCACCTTCTGCTGGCGTTTGCAGTGCAGGAGGAGGGGTAGGGGTAGGAAGGCATCCTCTGGCCACATGGTGCCCTCCGGTGATGCAAGAAGGGGGCAGGCCAGTTCACCCACAGCCTGCCACGTTGGGCATTGCGTCTGAGTGTGGGGTGAGCTGCAGATCCAAGGTGAGCTATTTAAACAAGTCTGTGCAGGCTATCCTCCTCTTCTTCTCCTTGGATCACCAGCTTGCCCACCCACCCTCCCTCGATTTGGTTGTATTATGGTGTTTCTCTGGTCTGTTCTTTCTTGTCGCAGCTTAGTGGTTTGAGCATTGGGATGGATCCTTTGGGGGGGAGGCTGTGCCTGTGTGCCTGCCTCTCCCAATTTGGGGGCACCCATAAGGGGCCTTGGGAGGTGGAGCCAGTCAGCCACATGCCCAGGCGGGGGCTGTTGGCTGGCTTCCACCACCAGGTGGCAAGGGGACCATGTAGAGGCTGGCACCCATATGTGTCCTGGGATCTTGTCATTCCGTGGTTGGTCTCCCTTACCCTATATTACCCTATAGTTAATACCATCCAATTAGTCTTCTATTGGTTCCTTGCCTAGTATGTCACCCCAAATTAATCTCCCATTTTGGTAGTATAAAGCTTTTTTGTAATTTCTGATCAATTCGAACTATTTAGAAAGGCAGGAAGACCATAGCTTTGTTTCCCCAATGTGCTTACCCATTATCTTTGCCCCTGGCAAGAAATTAATCTAATTTCTCAGTTCAGACCATCCTGCTGAGTTTCCAACTACACAAGGATTAGTTCTCCCAATGCATAGCTTTTAAAAACATCTGCAGAGGGAGGCAGTTTAGATTAGGACTGTAGTACAGGGGGGCATTTGTAAAGGGGAAAAAAGCCCTTGCAAGTTGGCTTGGTTCACTGGGACTTGTAGCTGTAACAGACAACCATGGAAACTTTTTTTTTGGCTTGTTTTGTTACCCTTTTTATTGATCAGCATCTAGTAAAATTAATCTCTGAATAATGAAATATAAGCCGTGGGCATCAAACATCCGGCCCATGGGCCAGAACTGGCCCAGCCAAGGCTTTAATCCAGCCTGTGACTCTCTTCTCTCCCCCTCTCTGCATCTGCCTGTCCTCACCCTTCCAAGCTGCCTCTGAGTGCAGAGGGCAGGGCTGCGGAACTTCCCTTGCCTTCGCTGGCTTCTCCTGCACCCACGTGGATCTGCTAGAGTTGTTTATTTGCTGAGGTTTGCTGGCTGAGGGGGAGGGGGCTTGGTTGCAAATGTTATGCTTCCCAGTGGAGGCTTTTCCCTTGTGTTCACTAAGGAGCCAGGTGGGTTATCCTTGGCACCTCCAGTTAAAAGGACCAGGCTGTGGCTTATTATGAGGAAGACTTGAACCTAAGACTGTAGAGCACCGCTGCCACTTTGAGCTTGCAATGCCCAGCCATTTCATGTTTTTCCCTAGGTCCTAGGCTCAGAGTATTGACCATGAGAGCTGGCTGGGGAAAGGGTTTGCTCCCCACTCCAGGCGTATGGGGGCATCAGCCCAGTGCTGTACTGCATCTTTAATTGTGTTTGTCTGTGTCCTGGTATTACATTTTATGACAAACTTGGCCCAGCCTGACAAAGTCCCATTTATGTAAGATTGGGCCCTTATAACAAATGAGTTCGACACCTTTGATATAGGCCATATCTACCTCAGACATTCTTTCTTTCCTGTAATGTTTTGCTTCTTTTCTGAGACCTGTTATATGTAACACCTGTAATTGCACCTCTTTGTAATGTTCTGAGATGATGTGTGTTACGTTGCCTTGTTGTGTTTCTTAGTGTTTCCTACTTATTTTTGATGACACAAAAGGTCTTAGACTTCTTAGTTGGACCCAAAGAACAGGATGGCTTAGTTATATTTGGTAGAATGACAGAATGGTCAGTGTGTGTGGGTGGCTCTGAGGTAAAACTGGGATCCTTCACTCTAAATAAAACAGTTTTTTTCACTTAAACATAAACAGAGTTTATTTAGAAGTAAAACCATGTAACTGTTTCTGTATGGCCTATATTCTTTCTCTAGTTCCTTAAATAGACTTAGCCACAAAGGTTGATTTTCTTCACTTGCTACTTAGGTTATTAACATTCACAAACAACACAGATTTCTCTCAGTCTGAACAGCACTTGATCATAACACGTCAGTCACACATCCAGCTCTCCTCTTTCTTACTCTAGAGGCCTGAATTTTGAACTACAGCAATATACATATAAAACCTCACATTAAATCACAGAAATAAAACACACACAAAATATCTGCATAGCAAAAGACCACATTTAATTTTATGAAAAGGGCTAGAGATCTGTGAGAATCTCAGAGAGACCAATCCTGAGCATGTCTATTCAGACTCCTACTTGGGTCTGTTCAATGGGGCTTACTCCCAGGAAAGTGTTCTTAGGATTGTCATTCACCTAACTCTATTTCCCAGGATTCTCTGAAGGAAGTCATGATAGTTACACTGGTATAAAACCAATACTGATGTTTAGTAAAATAAAGCTCATAATGTAATATGTGATGTTAAAGCTGAATGTCTTAATTAAAATTGTTATTAAGAATAGACTACAATTCAATCTATATTCCAATTTTCTCTGTAGCATGAGTGAAGAGGAATTGGTACAGTTTTGGGAGGTGGAGTAAAATAATGTTTTTTTTTTCTGAAGATGAACTATACTATTCATGTTCTCAAGGAATAGAGTGTACATTTTAAGTAAGATTTACTTAAAGTTCTGTTTAACTAAAGTGATGTCCTGCTGAACAAAAAAGGGATGTAAGAAGCCAGTAAGGTTTTGCATTCACAAATCCAAAATGAATGGCATAGAAGAGGCAGGTATACTCTTCAAGATTTTTAATGTACTTTGCTTCAACAGCTTGCCTCCTCGTCTTCTTTCCTTTCATCTTTACAGCTTCTTATTGCTATAAGAAAGAGGTTCTTTGATCTTATTACTTCTGCATTAAAAAAAAACTAAAGCTTTTCCATTTTAGGTATGTTGTAAGGTCCAAACAATAAAATTTAACAAATTCAGTCTATATATTATTTAAGAAAATTCTCATCTATATGGCATTAGGGAAGCACAGCAACATTGACCAAGGATGGTTTTCATGCTTGCAATGCAACCAGAATGACAGACTTATTCATAAAATATTTATTCAGTAACAAATGTATATGCTGCCTCTGCAGTGATTTGTTCAAGGTGGCTCACAGCTAAAACAACACAACAAAACCAAAAAGGCAGGGCATTAAAACAGCATCAAACACTGAGAAGACTTGATATTCTAGAGATAAACAGTGATAGCCAAGTTTCATTACCAGTTTGGCATACGGGGATCTTACTTAGATTGATTTCCAACTGATTCACTTTTTTGATGTTGAGTTTCAAGCCAACTTTTGCACTCTCTTCTTTCATCATCAGCAAGAAGCTTTTTAAGTCCTCTTCACTTTCTGCCATTAGAATGATATCGTCTATATATCTGAGGTTGTTGATGTTTTCCCTGGCAATCTTAACTCTGGCTTGTGATTCATCCAGGCTGGAATTTTGCATGATGTACTCTGCATATAAATTAAATAAGCAGGGTTACAATATACATCCTTGTTGTACTCCTTTTCCTATGCTATACCAATCAGTTGTTCCATGTCTGGTTCTAACTGTCGCTTCTTCACCCTTACACAGGTTTCTCAGGAGACATGTGAGGTGGTCTGGTACTCCCGTCTCTTTAAGGACTTGCCACAGTTTGTTGTGATCCACACAATCAATGGCTTTAGCGTAGCCAAGGAAGCAGAAGTAGATGTTTTCCTGGTACTCCCTAGCTTTCTCCATAATCCAATGAATGTTGGCAATTTGATCTTTAGTTCCTCTACCTCTTTGAAATCCAGCTTGTACTTCTGGCAGTTCTCTATCCATGTACTGCTGAAGCCTAGCTTGTAGGATCTTGAGCATAACCTTGCTAGTGTGTGACCTTATCCCGAGGGGCTTATACCTCCAGAAGGGACCGGCAATGTTTTTACACAAAGAGGAGTTTAAGAGCAGATGGATAGCCATTTTGAAGAAGTGTTCTTACTATCTCATGCTTTTATCAATCAGGCTACACAAGAAGTTGAACAAGTGAAAAAAGAGATTGCAGAAAAAGAAGACAAACTTAAACATTTTATGCCTGTTGAGACTTTTGAAGCCAGGTTTAAAGAGTTGGAGGAGGAGCCCAAGGCATATGAGAGCAGAACTAGGGACACCAAAATCAAGAAATTAGAGAGAGACAGCAGGGGTTATTCGCTTAATAGGGTTTACAAGGGATGCTCTCCCAATGTAGTTTCTAATAAACGGGTATCATGGGCGGATTCCCATCAACCCGCATCAGACATGGAAACAAAAGAGGTGGAGGACTCTGCAACGATGGGAAGAGGGACCTAGTCTGAGACCTTTTTTAGAAAGATGCACCAAACAATGAGCGAGGGAAAATTTTGTATACAGTCAATATAAACGAGAGAAGAAGAAAATTTAATTGTCAATATATCTAGTAGGATTTTGACTATTGAGGAATCTAGAGTATTGAATTTAGGATTAGGCTTCATGTTTACACTTAAGTATAATGCGTTCCAAATGAGGGTGGACTTATTTAAATTGATTAGAACACTGAAGTTAAAAGTTTATTTTGCGGGTTCCAATTTCACAGATACTAATTTACTTAAGAATAAATCACAATTTGTTTCTTATGTTGATAACCCGTCTATTACAGTGTTTGAGAGGCGGGGTTTGGAAGACATACGGGCTTTAGAATCCCAGCGGTTCCCTATTAATTACAATTTTACAAGAGAACAAATGGACATTCTTAAAGGAATTTCCAATGAGAAGGATATTGTTATCAAAAGCGCAGATAAGGGAGGTAATGGTAATAGATCAAGAGGACTATGTTCATTAAGTGATGAGGCAGGTGGAAGACCATAATTTTTATAGACAAATCACGTATGATCACACTGATGAGGTACTGAATATCATTAAGATTGTAGTAAGGGAGGCCTTACCTTTGGATTTTATTTCTGACATGAGTCAGATTGAAGTGACAAGAGAGGAGGTCCTACAACTGGTAGACAACGTAAAAACTGATAATTCACCAGGCCCAGATGGCATACATCCGAGAGTTCTTAAAGAACTCAAATGTGAACTTGTGGATCACCTGACAAAAATATGTAATCTTTCATTAAAATCTGCCTCCATTCCTGAGGACTGGAAGGTAGCTAATGTCACTCCCATCTTTAAAAAGGGTTTCAGAGGAGATCTGGGAAATTACAGGCCAGTCAGTTTGAAGTCAATACCGGGTAAATTGGTGGAAACTGTTATTAAGAAAAGAATTAGTAGGCACATTGATGAACAAAAACTATTGAGGCAGACTCAGCATGGGTTCTGTAAGGGAAGATCTTGTCTCACTAACCTGTTAGCATTCTTTGAGGGGGTGAACAAACATGTGGACAAGGGGGACCCAATAGATGATGGTTACCTTGACTTCCAGAAAGCTTTTGATATAGTTCCTCATCAAAGGCTCCTAAGTAAGCTCAAAAATCACGGGATAAAAGGACAAGTCCTTTTGTGGATCAAAAACTGGCTAATAAATAGGAAACAGAGTGAGTATAAATGGGCAGTTTTCTCAGTAGAGGGTGGTAAGCAGTGGGGTACCGCAGGGATCAGTACTGGGTCTGATGCTTTTTAACTTGTTTATTAATGATTTGGAATTGAGAGTAAGCAGTGAAGTGGCTAACTTTGCGGATGACACAAAGTTGTTGAGGGTGGCGAGAACCAGGGAGGATTGTGAGGCACTCCAAAGGGATCTATTGAGGCTGGGCGAGTGGGCGTCAATGTGGCAAATAGGGTTCAATGTGGCCAAGTGCAAGGTGATGCACATTGGAGCCAAAAATCCTAATTATAAATACATGTTGATGGGGTCCAAACTGGCAGAGACTGACCAAGAGAGAGATCTTGGAGTCATAGTAGATAACTCAATGAAAATGTCAAAACAGTATGCAACTGTAATAAAAAAGGCCAACACTATGCTGGGGATGATTCGGAAGGGTATTGAAAACAAATCAGCCAGTGTGATAATGCCCCTGTATAAATTGATGGTGCAACCTCATTCAGAGTACTGTTTACAGTTCTGGTCACCACACCTCAAAAAGGATATTAGAGCATTGGAAAAAGTGCAGAAAAGGGCAACTAGAATGATAAAAGGGCTGGAACACTTTCCCAGTGAAGAAAAGTTAAAACGCTTGGGGCTCTTTAGCTTGGAGAAATGATAGCTGAGGGGTGACATGATCGAGGTTTATAAGATTATGAATGGGATAGAGCAGGTAGATAAAGAAGTACTTTTCTCCTTTCTCACAATACAAGAACTCGTGGGCACTCCATGAAATTGCTGAGCGATCAGGTTAGAATGGATAAAAGGAAATACTTCTTCACCCAAAGAGTTATTAAGACATGGAATTCACTGCCATAGGAGGTGGCGGCGGCTACAAGCATGGACAGCTTCAAGAGGCAATTAGATAAACACAAGTGGAGTCCCGCAAGAAACTTGCAGGATGGTTATCTCATTCATCACACCTTGCTTCCTCTTCTCGCCCCCTACCTCTCTCACACTTTTTCTCCCCTCTGCCCCCTTTTTCTTACTCTCTATTTCTCCTCCATGCATGTGATTTCCTCTCTCTTTCTGACCTGTCATCTTTCTCTTTGTTTTTCTGCCTCCCCACTTCATCACTGTTTCTCTCTCTTTCTGCCCCCCACCCCATCATTCTTTCTTTCTGCCCCCATCACTCTCCCAGCCTCCTGCCTGCTTCCTCCCCCACTCCACAGAGCAGCAGCAACAGTGGTGGCAGTGCTCTCAGCCACCCACCTGCTTCCTCTCCCCCCACAGCAGCAGTGGCAGTGCTCTGGGAATCACAATGGATCTCCCAGCTACAGAGATCAATTCACCTTAGGGCTGCCAGCTCCAGGTTGGGAAATACCTGGAGAATATGGGGGTGGAGCCTTGGGACAGTGAGGCTTGGGGAGGCAAGCAGCCTCAGCAGGGTATGATTCCATAGACTCAACCCTCCAAAACAAGCCATTTTGTCCAGGGGAGCTGATCTCCGTTTCCTGGACAACAGTTGTAATTCTGGGTGATCTCCAGTCCTCACCCAGAGGCTGACAATGGTGGTTCTCATGGAGGAAATGGCTGGAGGGTGGAGTCTATGGCATTACGCCAGTCTGAAGTTCCTCCCCTCCTCAAATCCCACCCTCTCCAGACTTCACCCCTCAAATGTCCAGGGATTTCCCAACCTGGAGTTGGCAACCCTATTTCCTTCCCACCCAACAGCCAACCTACCTTTATCTGCCTCTCTGTCTTCTGCTTTCCATCTCCACCCCCCAGCCTCGACCTAGGGAAATTACAGTCTTTCTCCACAGTGAGGACCAAAGCAGCTTTCATTATTCCCTCCTCCTTTTTATCTGCACTACAACCGTGTGAGGTTGGTTAGTCTGAAATATGTGACTAGTCTAAAGTCACACAGTCACCTTCCACTGCAAGATGGTGATCTGAACCTGGGTCTTGCAGACCCTACTTTGAAGCTCTAACTGCTGCACCTCACTGGCTTTGATAGGGTGGCTGCTGATGAACGCTGGCAAGCAGCCGAGGCTAAGTGAGTCATGCAAATCAGGGGGGACCTGGCAACCCTAGACTGCTGCCAGGCCTAGAGTTGCCAACCTCCAAATGGGAACTGGAGAGCCCCCAGAATTACAACTGGACTCTAGACAGCAGAGGTCTGTCTCCCTGCAGAAAATGGCTGCTTTGGAGGGTGGACTCTGTGGCCTCTCCCTTCCCCAAACACAGCCCTCCTCCTTAGAGTCCACCACAAAATCTCTAGGAATACCCCAGCCTGGCACTGGCAGCTCTTGTGAGGCCTGGCCCCAAGGCTCCCTCCCTCCCTCCCTGAAAGGCCAAAAGAGGCCTGGAATGGGCCCTTCCCCCACCCTTTGACTGACAGAGCCAGTTAGAAGCCTGCCCCCCCCACCCGAATGGTCTAATCTCTCACCGTTGATGCCTGAAGCAGATTCCTGCAGAGGCCATTTCAAAAGGTTTTGAGGGGGATTCAACCGTCCCTGAAGGGATTTTCTTAGTTTTTGGATTTTTCTACAAACCCAGGAAGTCTACTGACTACGTAGGAAAAGCTGTTGGGGGCGAGTGAGCCCCCTGTTGGTGGAAATAGGTATCCACACATTTTGGCAATTAGAATAAGGATATGGAGCAAAGGTCCATCAGTGGCTATTAGCCACAATGTACAGATAGGGACTCTGGGGCAAGTGATGCATGATATTCTTGGTGCTTGGGGTTGTCAACAGTGGAAGGGTTTCTAGTGTCCTGGCCACACTGCTGGACCTTCTGATGGCACCTGGTATTTTTGGCCACTGTGTGACAGAGTGTTGGACTGGATGGGCTGTTGGCCTGATCCAAGTTTGGCTTCTCATGTTCTTATGTTCTTATTTCTAAACAAACAGATAATTTTTTATTAATCCTTATCCCAGGGTGCCTATCCTTTACATCTTGCCTAAAATACATAAGCCTGGACTACCACCCCCAGGTTGCCCGATTGTATCCGGAACCAATTCTGTTTTGGAGCCGCTGTCACATTATTTAGATTCATTTTTACAAATATTTGTTAGTCAACTTCCCTCTTATAAAGACACGAAGGACTTTATTACAAAAATTGAGGACCTGCCGGTTCCTGAGTAGGCAGCTTTAGTAAAATCAGATGTTTCGTCTTTATATACTAACATACCACATAACGAAGCAAGACTGGGTCTTTTTAATTTGTTGGACAGAAGGGAACTACTCTCCCCTCCAACACATTTCCTCTTGGACCTTGTGGATATTATAATTCAAAAGAGCTATTTTTGTTTTCAAGACATCTTCTATTGGCAAATTAAAGGGGTTGCCATGGGGAGCATGTTTGCCCCAAGTGTAGCTAATCTGTTCATGGGACAATTTGAGGAAGAATGGATTTGCAATGAAACCAATAATCCCTTTTATGGACATATTCTTTACTTTAAGAGATATATAGATGATTTATTCATGATCTTTCCATTGTAAATGATTTTGTCATATGGTTGAATTCTGCACATGGTTCTATTAACCTAACACACACAACATATGCTTTTCAGATTAATTTTCCTGACACCATAGTTTTTGTACATGAAGGCAAACTGGTAGTATGTCCTTTTAATAAGGCAACTGATAGAAATTCATATTTGCATTGTACTTCCCACTATGTTAAACATTTAAAACAAAACTTACTGTATGGACAGTTCTTGCGGGCAAGGAGGAATTCTACCTTGCAGGCTGATTTTGTCAAGGAAGCCGATGGATTGTGCTGGCAGTTTGTGAATAACGGTTACCCTGTAGATCTCATCATTAAAGCCCGTAGTTGGGCGGAGCAGGTAGTTCACACTGATTTGCTTAAGGTTATCAACACTGTGAGAGATATTAAGATATGCTGGGCTTTTGACCCCAAGGGCATATTCTATTTGGAATATAGTATTTAAGCATTGGCATTTTCTAGGGGACATACCCAATTGCAAAGATCCACATGTTATTGGTTTTTGTAGAACCACTAGTATAAGAGACTTAGTGGTTAGAGCAGATTTGCTCACACCTTCTGGAGCAGCATCTACCCAACTGGGCATTTTAAATGTCACAGGTGTGTCGTATGTGCACAAGTGTGGGAGATCAAAGTATTGGATTTCCCAGAAGTAGGTTTTAAAAAAGACATAGATTTCCCATCTCCTTGTGCAACTAAGGAAGTAGTGTACCTTCTGCAGAGTAATTGTGGGTTTAGTGTATTGGAGAGTTTACACATGCACTGAAGACATGCATCTTGGAGTATAGATCCCGCATTAAACATCAATGCTTGGATGCGCCCCTGGTACAGCATTTTGTAGAGATGAGACATAGATATGACCAGATTAAGTTTGTAGTACTTGAAGTAGTTCACCTTAAAAGATTTGATTGGATTGACACACGCAAAGCATTACTCCATAGGGAGGCATTCTGGATATATCGTTTAAACACATGTCAACTTTACGATTTAAATGTTTCCTTAGATCTTTTGTGTTTTGTGTAAACGCACACATTATATTTGTTGAAATCAATTAGCCACATTATTTTTTAGAATGTGAGGATTCTGGTGAAAATGCGCATATACAGTGGAGGTGAAGAATAGATTTAAGGGACTAGATTCGATGTCCATAGTTCTTCAGGCACTCTATCAAATCTAGTCCCTTAAATCTATTCTTCACCTCCACTGTATATTCATCAGGGATGTGATCTAGGTCAAACCTGAATTGCCTAGTGGTTTTCCCAACTTTCTTCAGTTTAAGACTCAATTTTGTATGAGTAGCTCATGATCTGAGCCACAGTCAGCTCCAGGTCTTGTTTTTACTGACTGTATAGAGCTTCTCCATCTTTGACTACAAATGACATAATCAATCTGATTTCGGTGTTGCCCATCTGTTGATGTCCATGTGTAGAGTCACCTCTTAGGTTGTTGGAGGAGGGTGTTTGCTATGACCAGCGTGTTCTCTTGATGAACTCTGTTAGTCTTTGCCCTGCTTCATTTTGTTCTCCAAGGCCAAACTGGTCCATTATTCCAGTTACCTTTTGACTTCCTGCTTTAGCATTCCAGTCCCTATGATGATAAGGACATCTTTTTTGGTGTTAGTTCTAGGAGGTGTTGTAGATCTTCATAGAACCAGTCCATTTCAACCTCCTCTACGTCACTGGTTGGGACATAGACTAGGATTACTGTGATATTGAATGGTTTGCCTTAGATTCGGACCAAGATCATTCTGTCATTTTTGAGATTTTATCCCATTACTGCCTTTTTCACTCTCTTGTTGACTATAACACCATTTTTTCTATGGGATTCTTGGCCATAGTAGTAGATATAGTGGTCTTCACCCATTCCTGTGCACTTTAGTTCACTGATTCCCATGATGTCGATGTTCAGTCTTGCCATCTCATTTTTGACCACATCCAACTGACCTTGATTCATCGATCTTTCATTCCAGGTTCCTATGCAGTATTGTTCTTTGCAGGATTGGACTTTCCTTTCACCATCAGATACATCCACAGCTGTCCTTTCAGCTTTGGCCCAGCTGCTTCATTCTTTCTGGGGTTACTTGTACTTGCCCTCTGCTCTTCCCCAGTAGCATATTGGACACCTTCCGATCTGAGGGTAGAAATGCACAAAGCAGGCCTTTGATGAATCCTGCTTTAGTGCATCAGCCCTTTCTGCCTCTGCACAGTGGAGGCAGGTAATAAATCTTTCTACCTGTCTCTTCTCAGCTGGCACAAATAGGTCCACAATTGGTGCACCAAAGAATCTTGTTGCTGATGGGAGCACCTGTGGATCAAGGTGCCATTCTTCTTCCTGGACAGCTTTCCTGCTCTACCAGTCTCCTTTAGCCTAAGAGTTTGCATCTGCTGACAAAACTACTCTGGTAGTGGTTCCCAGGCTCATACTTCATTGAAGCTGGCCCTGTTGTAGCCATTTCAGTCATGTCTTTTGTGTTCCACTCCACTCCGCTGGCCCTCTCTTGAAGAACATTTTTTGGCTGGGAGTGGATTATCGCATACTTCACTGTAGGTACTGCTGCTTGCCACATCCTCAAATGGTGCCTGTTGCATTGGCCCAGAGGAGCAGGCTTATGCAAGAATGGAAAGGCACTGCAGCCTGTGTTTCCTCATGTGCTATGCCCCTCCTGGCCCAGCCCTAGGACAGAGGTGAGTTAATCAGGTTGGTGTCAAAACTGCCTCTCTAATGGAAGTTGTCCCATGAGTCTCCCTACTAGCCTGATCCGGGGAAGGGGCTTTGGAGGGAGCTTGGCACTGGCATAAAGCTAATAATAAATAATTATCATATGGCAGTATGTGTAGTATAGCCAGGAGATCGTAAGATTGTCTGGCAACCAGAAGTTTTAGCTCCTGTAGCATTATGCACCACTAGGTTGATTTCCCCCCAATACCTTTTGAAATGGCTGCCACAGGGATCTACTCCAGGCCCCACCACATTGACAGTGAGAGATAGCCAGAGAGATGGGGGGGTGGGGGAAGCAAAAGCAGAACTGGATCTCAGACTGGGAAGGATTCCCCGTGCAATATGAATGGCTAAATAGCAGGGGATTGGAGCCAGGCCTGGGACTAGGATTGCCCACTCCAGGTTGGGAAATTCCTGGAGATTCTGTGATAAAGTCTGAGGAGTGCAGAGTTTGGGGAGGGGAGAGGCCTCAGCTGGGAATAATGCCACAGAGTCTGCCCATTTTCTCTAGGAAGACAGATCTCTGTTGTCTGGAGTTCAGTTGTAATTCTGGGGGTTCTCTAGGTCCAACTGGAGGCTGGCAAACCTAGGCCTGGCAGCACACTCTGGATGACTTGATACCACCTGACTTGCATGATTCAACTAGGCCTGGCTGCTTGCTACTGTTCAGCAGAGCTTCAGAGTACATTTTGCAAAACCAGTCACATACTTTCAGCCTCACCTACCTCATAGGGTTGTTGTAGGGTTGCCAGCCTCCAGGTGGGGCCTGGAGATCCCCCAACTGAACCCTAGCTGACAGAAATCAGCTCCCCTGGAGAAAATGGCTGCTTTGAAGGGTGGACTTTATGGCATTGTACCATGCTGGGGCCCCTCCCCAAATCCTGCCCTCTCTGGAACCACCCCCAAAGTCTCCAGGTATTTTCCAACACAGACCTGGCAACCCTAGGTTGTTGTGTGGATAAGAAGGAGGAGAGAATAATGTAAACTGCTTTAGTCTCCCCTGTGGAGAAAGACTATAGTTTTTCTCAGTAGAACCTGCAGGGGGAAAGGAGATGGAAAGCTAAAGACAGAGTGGCAGATAAAGGTAGGTCGACTGCTGGGTGGGAAGGAGATAGGAATGCCAACTCCATATTGGGAAATTCCTGGATATTTGAGGAGTGGAGCCTGGGAATGGTGGGGACTGAGGTGGGAAGGGACTTTGGACAGATATAATGCCATAGACTCCACCTTCCAAAGCAGTCTCCTCCAAGGGAACTAATGTTGCCAACCTCTAGGTGAGGGCTGGAGATCTCATGGAATTACAACTGTTCTCCAGATGACAGAGATCAGTTCCCCCAGAGAAAATGACTGCTTTGCTTTGAAGGGTGGAGCTTATAGTATTATACTTGCTGAGGTCACTTCCAGGCTCAAACCTCATACTTCCAAGGCTCCATCCCGAAATTTCCAGGAATTTCCCAATATGGAGTTGGCAACCCTACGAGGAACCAATCTTTGTATTTGGGCAATCTTTTGTGATTCCTGTAGAATGTCTGCTGACACTGCTGCTGTGTGGGGAGAAAGTAGGTGGGAGGCTGGGAGAGTGACAGGGGCAGAAAGAGTAATGTGGTAGGGCAGAATGGAAGTGGCAGGCATGGAGGGGAGAGAGAGTAAGAAAACGGCTGACAGGAATAAGAAATAGTGTGAGAGAGCTAGGGGTAGAGGGGAAGAAGCAGAGGTGGGGGGAATGGGATAACCGTTCCTGCAGTTTCTTGGGGGTCCCCACTTGTCCTTGTCTAATGATGGCAATCTAGATGGAACAGAATGGCTGTTGTGCCAAATGTAGACATGTGAGGGTTGGAACCCTTGTGACTTTGGGGTTCATATTGGAAGAATTTAAATGCTCAGTAACATCTATCAAAGTACCAACCCAGCAGAGGATACAGGATTTTTGCAGCAAAATGAAAGTGGGTCCCAAAGGAGTGAATGTTGGATTAAAGTGCATTTTTAAAAATAGTTTATAGTATAACCACACAGTCTTCAATGAGTATTGGTTTATTTGTTTTTTTAAACTGCTTAGTTAGTAGATATTCTGCTTCTGAATTATGTGATTTTTTAAAAAAGATTTATTCATTGGAGGATTATGCTAATTATTGTAAACTGCCTTGAGCTTTTTGTTGGAGAGGTTAAATATAAATCACCAATGTAGACTAACTAAACAATTACCAAAGCTTGATCTATAGAAGTTAGCACCTAATACTGATGTAGGCTGGTGGGAAATCTCTCTAATCCTACCCATGTTTAAAGATCACAATGCAAGAATCATCAAATAATGTGTGTATTCTTAGTAACAGAAGCCTGAGAGGGAGAATACATTGTGCTAGTGTTCTAGCTGCTCTTCTGTACAGTATACCTGAACAACACAATCAGATCTTTTCTTGGAAAAAACAAACAAAAATAAAACATACATGTCTTCGCTGACTTCAGCATGCATATGATCAGTTCTTTTGGGTAGCTCTGGCCTTCAAAGCATGTGTGACCACTGTGAGTTCATTCATGATGATAATTTGTTACAGCTTGTACAGAATATAATTTATAGTTTAGTAATGGGGGAGGGGAACACACACACAAGTTGTCTTGTTTGATTCTTCTTGGTTTGGATACTATTACTGTTAGGTGGATCTGTAATTGGTTGACAGATAGTACCCAAAGAGTGCTTGTTAGTGGTTCACAGAATCATAGAATCACAAAATTGGAAGGGGTCATACAGGCCATCTAGTCCAACTCCCTGCTCAGTGTAGTATCAGCCTATACTATGCCTGACAAGTGTTTGTCCAGATGCAGTTTAAAGACTGCCAGTGAGGGAGAGCTCACCACCTCCCTAGGTAGCTGATTCCACTGTTGAACAACTCTTACTGTAAAAAAGTTTTCCCTAAGATCCAGTCGGTACCTTCCCACCCTTAATTTAAACCCATTATTGCAAGTCCTATCCCCTGCTGCCAACAGGGACAGCTCCCTGCCCTCCTCTAAGTGATAGCCTTTCGAATACTTAAAGAGAGCAATCATGTCCCCCCTCCACCTCCTTTTCTCCAGACTAAACATTCCCAAGTCCCTCAGCCTTTCCTCACAGGGCTTGGTCTCCAGGCCCCCGATCATCCTCCTCACTCTCCACTGCATGCGCTCCATTCTGTCCACATCGCTTTTGAAGGAAGGCCTCCAGAACTGCACACAATACTCCAGAACTGCACACAGGTGCAGCCTGACCAAAGCAGTGTACAGTGGGACTATGACAACTTGTGATTTGGATGTTATGCCTCTGTTGAGACACCCCAAGATTGCATTAGTCTTTTTTGTTGCCATCATACTGGCTGCTCATATTTAACTTACAGTCCACCCTTACCCCAAGATCTCGTTCACACACACTGCTACTCCGAAGTGTGTCCCCCACTCAGTCTGCGTGTTCCTCATTTTTGTTACCCAGATGTAGAACTCAGCACTTATCCTTGTTAAATAGCATCTTGTTCACATCCACCCACTTTTCCAGCATGTTCAGATCTCACTGAATTCTATTTCTATCTTCTGGTGTGTTCACTGCTGCTCCCAATTTCATGTCATCTGCAAATTTAATGAGTAGCCTCTCCACACCTTCATCCAAATCATTTATAAAAATATTGAAAAGTATTGGGCCCAGAACCCCACTGGACATCTCCCTCCATTCAGATGAAATGCCTCTGAGTGCAGTTTTCCAACCTGTTCCCTATCCACCTAACTATCCTACAGTCCAGTCCACAGTCCTTTAGTTTACGCATCAGAACATCATGGGGAACCCTGTCAAAAGCTTTGCTGAAATCTAGGTAAACAGCATCAATAGCATTCCTTCGATCAAGTAAGCTTGTTGCTTGATCAAAGAAGGAAATGAGGTTGGGGGCAAATCCATTGGGGACAAATCCGTGCTGACTTTCCTGGATCACCAAATTGTCCTTTAGATGCTCACAGATCAATCCCTTTAAAATCTGCTGCAGTATCTTCCCTGGGACAGAGGTCTGACAGTAGTTTCCAAGGTCATCCCTCCTCCCTTTTTGGAAAAGTGGGATAACATCTGCCCTCCAGTCTTGTGGCACATCTCCCGTCCTCCAAGAGGTCTGAAAGATGATGGACAAAGGCTCTGCAAGCCATCTAGAAAGTTCTTTGAGCACTCTTGAATGCATACCATCTGACCTGTGGGATTTGTACTCATTCATTGCATCCAGGTGCTTCTCAGCTACCTCTCTGTCCATGTCAACCAGCACCCCGGACATCATACCTTGCCTGCTACCATCCCTAGAAGAGCCTGTTCAGGGTTCCCTGTTACAGGGAAAAAACTGAGGTAAAATAAGCATTCTCTTGGTTCCTCATCCTCTTGGAGAGGAGTGACAACTGGAGTGGCTCAGGGACTTGTCCTAGGACCTGTTTTGTTCAACAACTTTATAAATGATTTGGATGAAGGAATAGTGGGAATGCTTAATAAATTTGCAGATGACACTAAATAGGGAGGGGTAGCAAATATAGTAGAAGACAGAGTCAGGATACACGATCATCTTGACAGGCTGGAAAACTGGGCTAAAACAAATAAAATGAATTTTAATAGAGATAAATGTAAAGTTCTCCATTTAAGTAGGAAAAATCAAATACATAATTATAGAATGGAGGAGACTTGTCTCAGCAGTACTATGTGTGAAAAAGATCTATGGATCTTAGTAGACCATACATTGAACATGAGTCAGCAGTGTGATTTTGGCAAATGTGATTTTGGGCTGTATCAACAGAAATATCGTGTCCAGATCATGTGAAGTGACGGTATCACTCTACTCTGCTCTGGTTAGATCTCACCTAGATTATTGTATTCAGTACTGGTCACCACAATTTAAAAAGGAGATACACAAGCTGGAACATGTCCAGGGGAGGGCAATGAAGATGGTGAGGAGTCTGGAGACCAAGTCCTATGAGGAAAAGTTGAAGGAGCTGGGTATGTTTAGTCTGGAGAGGAGAGGACTGAGAGGTGATATGATAACCATCTTCAAGTACTTGAAGGGCTGTTATATAGAGGATGATGTGGAGTTGTTTTCTGTTGCCCCAGAAAGTTGGACCAGAACCAACAGATTGAAATTAATTCAAAAGAGTTTTTGGCTAAATATTAGGAAGAACTTCCTGACAGTTAGAGCAGTTCTTCAGTGGAACAGGCTTCCTCTGGAGGCAGTGGGTTCTCCTTCTTTGGAGGTTTTCAAACAGAGGCTAGATGGCCATCTGACAGCAATGCTGATTCTGTGAACTCAGGCAGCTCATGAGAGGGAGGGCTGGAAGGGCTGCATCAGTGCTTAGTTCTCATGGCCCTTTCTTACACACCCAGGGAAATGCTGATTGTTGCTTTGGGGTCAGGAGACAATTTTCGTCAGGCCAATTTGGCCAGATCCTGGAGGGGTTATTTTTTTGCCCTCTTCTGGGCTAGGAGCAGGGGATACTGGGTCTGTGTGGGAGGTATTTGTGAATTTCCTGCATTGTGCAGGGGGTTGGACTAGATGACCCTGGAGGTATCTTCCAACTCTATGATTCTTGTCCTGGTTTCCTGGTAGTAAATTCATGATCTTGACCTCCTAGAGGAAGAAGAAGAGGAAGAAGAGATTAGAGTGGCTTACAAACTCCTTTCCCTTCCCCTCCCCACAACAGACACCCTGTGAGGTAGGTGGGGCTGAGAGAGCTCTTTCCAGAAATGTCTTTGAGAGAACAGCTCTGACAGAACTATGGCTTGCCCAAGGTCATCCAGCAGCTGCAAATGGATGGGTGAGGAATCAAACCTGGTTCTCCCAGATTAGAGTCTGCGCACTTAACCACTGCATCAAACTGGCTCTCCAACTGATCTTAAAGTTTTCCTTACTTGAACTGTTTAACAAGAAGATCTGATTTTTGTGCAATCCTAAACAGAGTTATATCTTTGTAACTCCATTGAAGTCCATGGGCTTAAAAGGGTGTAACTTTGCTTAGAATTGTACTGCTGATTTACAAAAGTTTAATGGTGATGCCTAGATTGTTCATAAACATTCCATAATATCTCAGCTACTAAAGCAATGGCTCATTTCAGTAACCAACTGCTGCTTCAGGTTTTTCCTTGCTGAATTTATCTGATTTTGGGGGAAATTGCCCAAATCACTATTTCTCTACAAATCTGTGATTTAACTGATGTCTCATACAATTCTAGGGTTGCTAGTCTCCCAGTGGGGGCAAGGATTCCCCGCCCCACCCCAGCTCAGATCAGTATCAGGAAAAAAATAAAATAACAAATAGTTGTTAGGGCTATGGTATGATGTCCCTTCTGGAAAAACCCTGGAAGTGATGTCAGTGCTATCTCTATTGGAATCACAAAAAAGTTGTGGTTTTACCATAGAGTATTCCACAGTTCCTAGAGAGTTGTGATGTTACTTCCAGGGTTTTCCTGGGAGTGATATCACGCCATTGGTGATGGCCACCCACCATGCCCCCCTCCCAGTCTCCCTCTACATCCATAGCAAGTGCCCTGCAAAGATTACTTCAAGCTGGCTTTGACTGGATAAATAGGTTTAAAATTGCCCTGAATCTTTTGGATTGAGTGTAAGAAAAAAAATGAAATAAGTATTTCAATGTTAGTAACTTGTTTTAAGATAACTATTTCAGTCTTAAAAACACCTAATACTACAAGGATTATGTAGGTTGCATGAGTTTAGGAGTATTCATATAGTACATCAAAACACTTCCCCCAAAAAATATGTAGTAGAGAGTGTTTATGTGTATGGGTGCATTTTAAGAATAATTTTATTTTGAGATATGGCAGTGTCAGATAAATATAGTCAGAAATTCATGGTTTGTGATAATTTTCTTTATAACACAAGAGGGCATTGCTGCACCTCTTCTGATACAGTAATGCATCAGTATATACTTCTAATAAAGTAGTAACTCAAACTGTCAACTGTAAATATAAGTAAAATATCTCATTCAATGCTTCTTTTTAAAAGTATGAAGAAATTATCTGTGGCATTTTCTTGGATTTAATTTTTCCAGTTGTCTGTTGCTAATGGGTCCTGTCCTGGAGGGACCAAGCTAGCCCTATCACATCAGATCTCAGAAACTACACAAGGTTGGCTAAGTTGGTACTTGAATGGGAGACCACCAAGAAAGCCCAGGGTTGCTACATACATTGTTTGTCTCTTGCTTTGAAAACCCTGTGGGGTTGTGATAAACGGGCTGCAACCTGATAGCACTTTCCATTCAAATGGGAGTGGTATAGCTTGCTTCAGACTTACTGAACTACTATTTAGTTACATGTGGAACAGTGAACCTGTTTTCCTTCCCCATTCCCAGGCATCAGTTTCTGCATGAAGTGACTCTGGGAGATGTGATGCTTCATCTCTTCATCCCTCGGTGATGACATAAGTGTAAATCCCTGGGGATCTTTAATGTGTATACATACTGATTAAAATAGCAACCATTTGATAGGGATAGCTTGAGGCAAGAGAATCTGTGGGCTTGAGGGTGAAAGAATGCATCTGAGACTCTGAGACAATGGCATGTTGAAAAAGCTCCATCACAATCTGCTTGCAAATGTACTTCTTGGTTACATGGGAAGGAAGGTGTTCCTTCACTCACCTCATTTACATCTGATTTAACTCTGCTGATCAATATGAAAGAAAATAAATTTAGTATTGAGGCAAATGGGACAGTACTTGATAACTGTGGCTTTCTTATTTATTTATTTATTGGATTTATATCCTGCCCTTCCAGCATGGGCTCAGGGTAGCAAACACAGAGGCAAATGCCATATAAAAACAGTAAAACATAGAGGCAGATGCCATACTGAAGCTGGTTACATTACACATACATAAACATTAAAACAATAAATAGTCCATTACTTATAAAACAATTGCAACAGCGGTCTACAGAGCGAATAAGGCCCTAATGTATACCCATAACACTAGTACTCCAGTGGGCATGGTTGTTGCTGCTCTAATGGTGTCCCACTATAACTATGGTCACATACCAGGGCCAGTACGCCCCGTGATGTCAAGACGGTGGTGGTACAGTAGTGGTGGCAGCCCCTACTCGAAAGCCTGGCCGAAGAGCTCCGTCTTACAGGCCCTGCAGAACTGCTTAAGGTCCTGTAGGGCCCTGATCTCCTCTGGGAGCTCATTCCACCAGGTAGGGGCCACCACCGAAAAAGCCCTGGCCCTGGTTGCAGCATATTTAGCAACCTTGGGGGCTGGAATAACCAGCAGGTGTTGCCCCCCCAACCGTAATGCCCTTGGGGGAACATATGGGGAAAGGCGGTCCCTCAGGTAAGCCGGACCTTGGCCAATAGGGCTTTAAAGGTAAGAACCAGCACTTTGAAGTGGGTCTGGTACGCTATTGGCAGCTAGTGCAGCGCCTTCAGCACAGGCCGGATGTGGTCCCACCTCGTAAGACCCATCAGCAGCCTACATCCTGCACCAGCTGCAGCTTCCGGGTCTGTGGCAAAGGCAGCCCCATGTAGAGAGCATTGCAGTAGTCTAACCTTGAGGTGACCGTCGCATGGATCACTGTGGCCAGGTCATCACGATCGAGGTAGGGAACAGCTGATGCACCAGCCAAAGATGGTAAAATACTGACTTGACAGTGGCTGCCATCTGGGCCTCTATCATTAAAGAGGAGTCCAGGAGCACCCCCAAGCTCCTAACTCCAAACGCTGGCATCAGAGGTGCCCCGCTGAAGGTCGGGAGAGGGAGCCCAACCCTGGACCAATCCGACTCAGGCCCAGGACCTCTGTCTTTGCTGGGTTTAGTTTCAGCTGACTCAGCCTAAGCCAACCAGCCACAGCTTGCAACACCTTATGAAGGTCATCAGGACTAGAGTCCGAGTGGCCACCCAGCATCAAATAGAGCTGGGTGTCATCTGCATATTGATGACACCCAAGCCCATAACTCCGGGCAATCTGGGCGAGGGGGCACATATAGATATTAAATAACATCGGGGACAGCACTGCCCCCTGAGGCACCCCACACTCAAGGGGATGCCTCCAGGAGCACCAATCCCCAATCGCCACCCTTTGTCCCCGACTTTGGAGGAAAGAGGCAAACCACTGGAGCCCCTGAATCCCCGCATTGGCGAGGTGGTGGGTCAGCAGCTGATGGTCACCACCTCGATCCAGATGCCTTCGGAGATCATCAGTCAGGGTGACCAGCACCGTCTCTGTCCCATGGCCTGGGCGGAAGCCTGACTGGTAGAGATCCAGGACAGAAGCATCCTCCAGAAAGCCCTGTAACTGTAACACCACCGCCCTCTCTTAATTTGCCCAAATAGGGCAAATTGGACACCGGTCAATAGCTGGCGAATTCGGCTGGGTCCAAGGATGGCTTTTTAAAGAGAGGGTGGACCATCACCTCCTTGAGTGCCCTGGGGAATCGGCCCTCAGTGAGGGACTTGTTGATAATCTCCCGCAGGGCACCTCGAAACCCCTCGTGGTCTGCCTTGATGAGCCAGGAGGGGCACGGATCAAGGTCGCATGTGGTTGGGCTTACAGAAACCAGCAGTCTGTCAACTTTGTCCAAGCTGAGCGGGCTGAAACACTCTAAACCCAGAACTGAAGACACGCAAGGGGCCTCAAGTTCACTTACTGTCTCAATTGTGGCAGGGAGGTCGCGTCGGAGTGTCAAGACTTTATCTGCAAAACAGCTTGCAAAAGCCTCACAGCCAATGTCCAATTCCCTATTTTTTGCCTGCCCTGTGGCAGGTCTGTCAAGGACCGAATCATACTGGATAATAGGCCACAGATGCAATTTCAGCTGCAAAGAAATCCTTCTTGGCCACCTTGACTGCCATCTCATAGGCTCTCATAAACATCCTATAAGATGCTCTTGATGCTTCGTCGTGAACGTGGTGCCACTGTCTCTCTAGTCGTCTCAGTTCTCGTTTCATCTGCCGCAGCTCCTGGGTATACCAAGGAGCCCACCTCAGACGAGCCCAGAGAGGATGCCTGGGAGCGATCTCATCGATGGCTGCAGAGAGCCAGACATGCCAGTCCTCCACTAGCTCATCCAACAAGCTGCCAGGGGGTCTCGGATCCCGCAGGGCCCTCTGGAGCCGCAGAGGGTCCATCTGGGCCCATGGGCGAGCATAAATCAGCTCACCACCCACCAAGGGTTGGGATGGAACATTCAGACAGGCCTTGCCTCACGTAGGCTGCCAATTTGTGCTATAAACTCCATAACGAAAATGGAGCATAAGATTGGGCTGCCTAACCATTAGCAGATTGAAGTATAGATCAAGATAGATAGCCGTGTTAGTCTGTCTGTAGCAGTAGAAAAGAGCAAGAGTCCAGTATCACTTTAAAGACTAACAAAATATGTGGCAGGCTATGACCTTTCATGAGTCATTGATCACTTCAGATCCAAGTATGTTAAAGTCAGATAAGTAGATAACTTTCTATGTATCAATCTCATTAGATATTTTTTGGATCAGGCCTACCATACACATGTTATATCAATTGGATTTTTAACAATTTTACATTAAAATAACTCATGATTCATGGAAGTGATGTCATCTTCAGAATGTCTTTGCCATTAATCATGTTTTAGATCATGACTGCAAGCTCTGAAACGTGACTTCTAATAGCATAATCTATGACAGGTTACTTTAAAACTGTTCCCATCTCATCTATTCTTATTCAAATCTTCTTCCACACATTTGTATGAATATATACATTATCAAAACAAGAAATCCATGGATGGATTTAGGCAAAGAAAAAACAATGTTCAAAGTAATAATGTCACTGAAATTGCCCAATTTGGAATATGAATTTGCATAGATTTTAATGCTTGGGTGTACTAAAAATTGCCTTCAACTGGATAGCCCAGGCTAGCCCAATCTCATCAGATATCAGAAACTAAGCAGGGTCACCCCTGGTCAGTAGTTGGATGGGAGACCACCAAGGAATACCAGAGTCACAACACAGAGGCAGGTAATAGCAAACCATCTTTGGATGTCTCTTGCCTTGAAAACCCTATGGGGCACCCAAATTTGGATTGAATTGGCTGCCAAAACACACACACACACAAACACAAACAGAACAAAAAATAAGAATGGGACACAATTTCTCTGAGTTCTTCCACAGCTTAGAATGTAAATGAGCTTCTGCATACAAACATAGCATACTTATTTTGTGTCTATATCAGACCAGACAGACCTAAGGAAACACCTCTAAAAATTTTAAGGCTCTAGAGAACTGTGACCAAACCTTGGAAACCCTTGATTCATAGGAAAAAGCAAATTAATTTTCATTGAACCCAAAAGCTTCTGGGAAAAAATGCCATACTTAGAAATGTAAGCAAATAAAAGCTAGCGGGAAAGAAACAGATAAAATACTTAAGCCTTTCTAAAACAGTAGGCTATCTGTGTAAGAAACTTCCTTGAATTTCCAAGGATTGTACAGCTGCTTTTTCCAGTAGTTCCTGCTCAGCCCCATTTCCATGGAACTTAAAAACAAATAATTTTGAAAGTGATTGTGTAGTGATGCATGAGCTATGTTTATGCCTGGGACTTGGAGACAAAAATAGATTTAAACTGTGTATTCTGCATATGTGCATATTATATGCAGAGCCATAGCCAGCCTTCCTCACTAGGTGGGGCTGCCACATTCCCAGATGGAGCTTCTAAGAGATCAGACATTTCTTCATAACCAACATAAAACTCTCTGCTCCAGTTGTCAAAGTGAAGTATTTTTCTGTGTCTTGGTGGTGTTTATTAAATGTTAGCATCAGGGATGTGTAAAAAGATTTTAAAAACACTATTTCTAAATTCATAAACCTTACTTATAATGAACACCTCATTAAATAAATTGAAGCTTCCTTAAGTTATCTTTTGCTGCTTCTCTCTCTAAAGACTCTGCAATTCAGCCTTGGACTCCTTGACATCCACAGTTTGCAGGCACTGGTCACTTAAAAAAAAATCTAGGTGGGATGAGCTAATGCTCCTGGTGAGAAAGGAGGTACATTCACTCTCCCTACCCTGGGTATTGTCCTGATTATGCATCAATTTTAGTACTCTTGCAAATAGTTTGCGGTTTTGATGAGTGTTCTACTAGAATGTTCATAATCTGTGAAGAGTTTGTGGGGCAGGGGGGAGATTTCTCAGAATTACAAGTGATCTTCAGACAATAGAGATCTGTTCCCCTGGAGAGAATGGTTGCTTTGGAGGCATAACCCCTCCCCCCACTGAGGTTCTTCCCCTCTCAAACCCTGCCATCCCTGGGCTCCACCCCTAAATCTTCAGGCATTTCCTGATTTGGAGTTGGCAACCCCTCTTGTACATCCCAAGTTAAAAGTATTTTTTTTTTGTTTAAACTATTTATTAGCTACCTTTCTTCCTTGCAGAACTCAAGGTGGCTTACAATATAAGCAAAACAATTATAAAAACACAATAGAAACAATATGAATAAAACAACAATTATAAAAACACATAAAATGTCACAATTTAAAAGTTAGCTCTTGGGCATTATTCTGTTGTTGTTTTTTTAAAGCTGTTGAAGGAAACTCCATAGGAAAGTATAAGTATTTGTTAGGAAAAGTAAAAACTACTCTGTTGCTTTTTGTGCCATTATTATGCCATTAGTTGAGTCAGAGCACAGGCGGCCAGTGTTCCCTCTAAGCTGAGTTAGTGTGAGCTAGTTCACAGTTTTTTAGCCTCCAGCTCACACCTTTTTGTCTTAGCTCAGGAAGGATGGCTCCAGAGCAAACTAATTTATGCAGTAGCCAAATCTCTTGCTCACAACTTTAATGCCGGTAGCTCACTAAGTAGAATTTTTGCTCACAAGACACCACAGCTTAGAGGGAACACTGGAGGCGGCCTCGATCCGCTTAGCGTTAGTGACTTGGCGACATTGGTTAGAAGGGGCCCAAGTGCCTTTTGAGATATGGACTGATCACAAGAACCTTGAGGTGTTACACAAACCCCGCAACCTTAATTCTAAGCAATTCTGTTGGGCCAAGTTCTTCTCCAAATTCCAGTTCACCCTGCACCATTTCCCGGGACGGTCCAACCCCTTAGCAGATGTGCTCTCAAAGCTTCCCCAACATGAAAGCAAGAGGGTGCAAATTCGTGAATTGTTCTTCACCCCTGCCCAGTTGAGCGAGGTGGTGACTACTCGGAAACAGGGCCAAGATGCCACTGCCCCTCAGCACCCGGGGGCTTCTTGGGAGGAGCACTTTGCCAAAGAATTAACAGCTGAAGAATGGTGAATGCTCCAGTCTCACTCTTCGGTAGAACACCGGGTTAATGACTGCTGGTACAACGGAGGGAAGCTTTTTGTCCCCGAGACTCTGAGGCAAGAAGTCTTACAATCAGTCCATGGGCTAAAGCCAGCTGGCCACTTTGGCTATGTTAAATCATTGCATTTGTTACAATGTGAATTTTGGTGGCCCCAAATGAGAAAAGACTTATCTCTATTCGTGCGCTCCTGCCCGGTCTGTAGCCTCTGCAAGGCAAGGGTGGGCAAGCCTCCAGGTCTCCTCCAGCCATTGCCCACACCCAATCGGCCCTGGGAAGTTATTTCCATGGATTTCATTACCGATTTACCCTGCAGCAAGCACATGACTGTCATTTGGGTGGTGGTGGACCTCTTCTCCAAACAAGCTTACTTTGTCCCGTTCCTGGGGCTACCTACTGCCAAAGTGTTGGCGAAAGCCTTCCTTCAGCACATCGTTAGATGACATACTTTGCCAGCAAAGATAATATCCAACCGTGGCTCCCAATTCGTTTCTAAATTATGGACAGAGCTAATGTCATTGATGGGAGTCGAGCGTGCTTTGAGTAGCGCCTATCATCTAGAGACTGATGGGCAGACTGAGAGAGTTAACCAAACCCTTGAACAGTACCTCCGTTGCTTCACCAATTTCCAACAAGACAACTGGGTAGACCTTCTACCCCTGGCCGAATTTGTGTATAATAACTCTTGGCATTCTTCCACAGGGGTCTCACCATACAAAGCAGCATTGGGCTATGACAGCCCCCCTCTACCGTTCCTTAAATCAATGGAAGGGAGGGTTGGGGAGGCGGCAGACTGGTGTAAAGCCCTGAAAGACTCTTAGCCGCTCCTCTGTGAAACTCTGGAGGCTGCAAAGGCAGCCTATAAAGTTCAGGCTGACAAGAAAAGGGTGGTGGGTTGGGATCTGCAGCCTGGGGATTATGTGTATCTGTCTACCAAGAATCTGCGCCTGTCTCAGCCTTCTAGGAAACTCGCCTGGAAGTACATTGGTCCATTTCGAATTATCCGTTGTATAAATAAAGTGACTGTAGAGTTGGATCTACCTAAGAACTTGAAATATATTCATCCCATATTCCATTGCAGCCTCCTGAAGCCTGGGCATCCCCCGAATAAATGGCGACCTGAACAGCCGGTGCCCCCCCTGCTGATTGTGGATGACAGTGAGCATTTTGAACTGGCTGATATTCTGGACTCCAAATTGATTCATGGTCAACTTCACTATTTGGTGGAATGGGTCCACTTTGGTCCCCAACACAGAGAATGGGTTAAAGTTACAGACATTCGGGCACCCTATCTTATTAAACAATTCCACAGCAAGTTCCCAACCAAACCTGGAGGCCCTGCATATGTTCCTGTCCGCATGGTGGGGTGAATTTTGGGGAGGGCAGAATGTCAGAGACTTGAGGCCTGGGTTATTTTACACTGAGTTCATTGTGTCTACTATCTTGTCTTTCGCTTGTGCGCTTGTGTAGCATTGCCAGCTGCAACGTGGGAGAATGGATTTAGCCACTCCGGCTTATCACGGTGGCCTTGGGAGGAGGCTATGGAGTGTTCTTTGTGTAAGGGAATTTTCCAGTCCTGTGAGACCGAGGGGTGGGGACAACTCATTCTCCCGATCATCAAGTAATCTTCTGCCAGGAGTTTCCCGTGTCCGCACTAAAAGTTCATTTGCTAGTTGCGCTTTTGCATCATACTATAATAATGCCTGAGCAGCTTGGGCCACCATTCCTGACAATAATCATATTACTGTGGGTTACAGCATTGTATTCCAATAAAGCTTTTCTTTACTTGAAGAATGCTTGGATCTACTTGCTATTGAGCCTGACACCATCTAGGTTTGCATAGAGCTACCCAGAGGTCCTTGCTGTCCTCCATGCCCCTAGCTAATACCCTGGGCTGGCAAACCTTCTTCCCCTGCTATTATGGTTTGTCACTGCCTAGTGGGAAGGAGACTGACTTGCAGGTGACGCACCCCCATTCCTGCTGGGCCCATCAGGCTGCTCCTGCCTTTTCAAGAGGTTCCCTGCCTTGTCCTGGAATAGCAGCTGCCTTTGGTCCAGTAGGTGGTGCCTCCTCTGCTTCCTCTGTGCCACAGCATCCTGGCAACACTCACTGCTTGCCACCACTGCTTTGGCTGATGGGAGAAAGATAAATTAAATTGCCACTGGTACAATAGTGTTACATCACTTCCAGGAAAACCTGGAACTGACATTGTGCCTCTCTAGGAATTGCTTCTCTAGGAGAAGTGTTGTCAGCTCTGTGTCTACCTCAAACATGACAAAACACTGTTACACTGATGGCACCCCTCATATCCTCCCTGACTCCAGCTGGTTGCCTGCCACTGTAACTCCTGAGAAAGTTGTTTCTCTTATTGACCAACTAAAATCGGGCAAAGCTTCTGTTCCTGATGTGATACCTGCGTAAATCTTAACAGCGGATCCTGAATAGTGGGCATCTCCTCTGGCCACTTTTTTACCATTATAAATTTAACAGGGCATATGCTTACAACATGGACTAAAGCAATTATAGTCCTGGTTTTGAAGAAGGGTGGCCATTCAAACCCTGCAAACTTCCGACCTATCAGCCTTCTTTCTGTCATTTGCAAATTGTGTGCTAAACTGTTACAAAACAAACTACAATTGGTTAACAACTCAGAAATTTATCAGCCCAGAGCAAATCGGCTTTAAGCAGGGGAGATCGACACTGGACCACTGTTTGGTTCTTTTTCACTTGGTTAATAAGTATACAGGGAACAGAAGATCCAAATTATATGTGGCATTCCTGGACCTTGAAGGGGTTTTTGATTCTATCCCCAGGAATTGCGTCAGGGAGAAAATGGCTGATATTTCTCTGGACAAGAGGCTCCTTTTTTAAAATTAGTAGACTTCATATGTCCACCTCAGGTCAAATCAGATACTCTGCACAGGGTTGTGTTCTTGCACCTTGGCTTTTCAGCTTTTTCCTAAGCGACCTTGCCCCCTTTTTGACTCAAGTGGATGGCCATAGCCCCAAACTGGGTTCTTCTAACACCCCAATTTTGCTTTATGCAGATGATGCAGTTCTATTGTTATGCTCCCTAGTGGGTTTGCTCTGCTTATTGAATTGCTTCCAAGAGTACTGCAAAATCAACCAATTAGAATTAAACTATGGAAAATCCAAAGTGCTAGTTTTTTTCCAAATCTAGGAAGCAATTTACCTGGAAGGTGGGCGGGCAAGAGCTTGCACAAGTAAAACATTTTAAGTATACTGAATTGTTTTTCTTGAATCATGGATCTATGAATTGTTGCAATTTTATTGAATCTTGGATCTTGGAACCATGAATTCTTACAAAAAATGCTAGAATGTACCATACAATTATCTGGCATTATATTCAATAAAAACAATTCAGGTATCTTGAATTGTTTTTATTGAATATAATGCCAGATAATTGTAAAAAACAGGACTTTATGTAGTGACTACAGCAAGAATATTATATACCAAATACTGGAGGGAAAAAATGAAGTACCCTCAAAAGAAGAAATGATAAATAAAATACTTGAAATAGCTGAGATGGATAAACTAACTTTAATTCTCAGAGGACAAGATGAAGGAAACTTTGAAAATACATGGGCAAAATTTTATAAATGGTTGGAAGACTATAATAAATAAATAATATTGACATATAACTGTATTGGAAGAAATTATAAATTTTCAATTTTAAAGCAAAATATTTGTACAAAAACATATGACATATGATGATAAAAATGAATAATATACAAGCAGACAGTATATGAGGTAATAGACTAGATATAACAAAGATGTATATGAACCCCCCGAAATCGTATTTATGTTTGTTTGACTATAAAAAATAAAATTTTGGGGGAAAATAATGCTCAAGCAAATATTAACACACTTCTGCGCTTTTATTTTTCTGGAAGAGGGAACCAATATGTTCCAGCCACACTAAAAATCTTTAACCTGAAAATAGGCTTTCAATTACTCTACGGAGCTCCTATTTGGATTGAATCAATAAATAAGGCAGTTAAACAGGTACACTCAGGTTTTCTATGGAAGATCTTGGGTATTCCATTTTGCGTCCCGTATGCAGCTTTATGCAGGTTTGTGCCTAGAATGTGGACAAAATCTCATGATTACAGGGGCATGGTTAACAACCTTTAAGTTTTGGCTTCAATTACATTATAGATCTGATCCCTCTAGTTACTGCTTCCAACTTTTGACTGAATCTAACTATTCCCCTTGGTTGGTTATTATCGAAAATAAATTAAGAACATTGAATATCCCTTTCAAATCCTTACTCTTACTTTCAGAATTAGAGGCAATGCAAACAATAATGGACAAACTATTTGAGGCAGAGCTATTTGAACTGTACAATGCAGTTAATAAGATATGCTCTCCCCTAAGTCATGGGATACTGCCCACTGTGGGTCATCCTGCTAGCTATCTTTACCATTTCCAGACTCCAGTGTTACGTAGAACCTTTTCACTTGCCAGGTTCAATGCTCTCCCTTCAGCGATCTTAACTGGGAGGTTTAATAGTATCCTGTTTGCTAATAGATTATGCCCCTGTGCAAGCGGGACAATTGAAATGGTGTTTCATGTGTTATTGGAATGCCATTACTATGCCAATATTCAGCACTGCATTTTATCGTCACTACTTGGTGGTATCATAGAGCTTCCTGACTCACACAAATTGCTGTATGTACTAAACAGTGGTGATGAAAACACAACTGTTTCTGTGGCAATGTTCTTACAGGCTGCTCTTTTTATACGTAGTACAGTATTGTAATGCAAAACTCATGTTTGGGAGATATAGATTTGAGACTTATTTTACATGGATTTTAGACTATTTTAGAACACTTTTTCTTTTTTCTTTTTTGGTTGGTATTTGTTTCTATGTTTTATTTGCTGTATATTATTCTTTTTAATGTCAACGCCAATAAAGGTAACTGGACTGGTTGGTAACCCTTTATAGTGCAATGGTGAGACTTTACCATCACTTTACATGAACTGGGAGAGGGAACATGTTCTGGAGTTTAGGGTCTTCTGCAATTCATACTGTCACAGACATAGCTAGAAATATAGGGAAATGGTTGTCTTGACTAAAAGATCATAGAAAATGCTTTTGCAGGCCAGAATCAGGGCTGGCCCAGTCTCTGAGTTAAACCTGCCAAACAGAGTCCAGAGACCCAAAATAGGACAGCCTTTGCAATCGGTAAAGAACAAAGAAGTAACAAACAAATATGGTCTCTAGTAGATAAGGGATAGTATAACTAATCTCAATAGGTATCTAGGTTGGGCCTTAGGTGCAAGAAGTAACTCCGAATGGCATTAATGCAATGAAGTGAAAAACCTCAGCTGGACTAGCCGACTTTCTAAAAGCCCTTGGTGGGTGCCAGGAAAAATGTTGTCAGGTACCATGATGGGGGCTCCATATACAAATAATTGTGTTTTACTAAAAGATAAAATGAAAGCAAGGATTCTGTAGTGGTATTTTTACATGTGTATTATGTCTAAAATGAACTGGAGATGTTGTTGAGGTGTACCTTTTGCCAGAAGACTAATGATCTGGTACAGGTGAGCTAACTAGATGTTTAGCGCTTCTTAAGTGCATGCCTATATCTGAATCAAGCCTGAAGAGAGTACTTTAGTTATATAATGTTGCATTGTAAAAGCAGAACTCATTTGCATTTTGCAGTAGCAGCAGGTTTCTTTGTTGTAATACATTGTTTGGCAGGAAAATAAACCACAGGAAAGGTAGCAGAGGCAATTAGTTCTGATCTGCAGTGGAACAAAGAATCTAGTTTAGTTATATGTTAAGGCTATGGGATGCTTCAGACAAAGCTTCAACAAAGTAGACTTGTTTGCATGGTGAAGGAGCAGGATTGTGCCTACCTAATATGATCTACATACATGATTAGCATATTCTTTTTCTAGTTTCAGTGGAGAGCCATACAAGGAACTTTAATATTGATACAGAGCTTATGTGCAGAGACTGTAACAATCCATGCAATCGTTGCCTATGATTCAAGGTTATGATAACTTGTATCAGTCCATGGTGGTCTGCTGTAGAACAGCTAGATTAGAGTCCAGTAGCACCTTAGGGACCAACAAGATTTTGGAGGTGTAAGCTTTTGAGAGTCAAAGCTCCCTTTGTCAGATACAAATTGGAATGGAGGTTTCTGAGTCCTTATGTTCCAGTCAGAAGATGGGAGTGGTGTTACAAAGAAAACTCAGGATGCAAGGGTACAATGCATACGATAATTAGCTTGATTCAGGTAGGTAGCCATGTTGGTCTGAAGCAGCAGAACAATGTTTGAGTCTGAAGAAGTGCACGTGCACATGAAAGCTTATACCCAGAATAAAACTTTGTTGACCTTAAAGGTGCTGCTGGACTCAAACTTTGTTTCAATAATTAGCTTGATTAGAGCATAGGGGGCATAACATTAGCATCTGTAGTTAGATAAGAATCCTATGTTCCTGTTCAGCCCAGGTGGAGTCCATTGTTCTGAACTTATGAATGAACTCAAGTTCAGCAATTTAGCATTGTAATCTCCCCTTGAAGCTTCTGTGTTTGAGGACTGCCTCCTAGGTCAGCAATGTAATGACCTGGAAGATTAAAATCTTCCCCCCACTGATCTTGAGTGTTGTGATTTTTAATGTTGAATTGTATATCCATTTATTTTTTTTCCAGAAGAATGAAAGGGCACTGCTGACATTTGATAGCACATGTGACATTGGAAGATGAACAACTGAATGAGCCTGAGATGGAATGGCTGGTGTTGTTAGGTCCACTGATAGTGGGGTCATAGTGAATATGGGGGAAAAGGTGCCAGAACTCTCAAAAGGAAATGAAGTTTTCAATCTGTATACTGAAAACTCGTGAACTTTTAAAGATTTTAAAAAGAATTTTGTCAAAGAGGTTCTGGAACTCTTTTCTGGCATGTTCCCCAAGAAAAAAAAGTTTCTCTTAAAGTTTATTTAGTTTTTATTTTGCAATTTTTATGCCACCCTACTCCACAAGGCTCATGGTGGCTTACAATATGTCACAGAAACCAGTAGAACAATTCCATAAAACTGATACATTAAAACATGAATTTCAATAATATTAACATTAAATAACTAATTTTAAATACCTAATGGCAGCTAAGCAATTAATTACATTCCAGTGTATGCTGAGCTCATGCCAAGAAAGGGCAGTGAATCACTCTAATGGGATAGGTTAACTGCTTCTGGTGCCCATAATGTAAATAGCACCATGGAGCACTTGAGGCACTTGAAGCCATCATTTGACAGAGACTGCATTGGTCACCCTAACAACCTCCAAAGGCATCTGAATCGAGGTGGTGTGGCAGCACTGTTGTTGCTCGATCTGTTGGCCGCATTTGATACGGTCGACCACCAGTTGCTGGCCCACCGCCTCACCAACGTGGAGATTCAGAGGCTGGCCCTTCAATGGTTTGCCTCTTTTCTCCAAGGTCAGGGACAAAGGGTGGTGATAGGGGAGCAGCGGTCCTGGAGGCATCCTCTTGATTGTGGGGTGCCTCAGGGGGCAGTGCTGCCCCTGATGTTGTTTAACATCTACATGCGCCCTCTTGCCCAGATTGCCCGGAGGTATGGGCTTGGGTATCATCAATATGCAGATGACACCCAGCTCTATCTGATGCTAGGTGGCCGGTTGTACTCTGACCTAGATGACCTTAAACGGGCATTTCAAGCCATGGCTGGTTGGCTCAGACTGAGTCAGATGAAACTAAACCCAGCGAAGAAGGAGGTCCTGGGCATAGGTCGGGTCAGTTCTGGGTTGGGACTCCCTCTGCCAACCTTTGATGGGGCGCTTTTGGTGCCAGCGTCGGGGGTTAGGAGTTTGGGAGTGCTCCTGGACTCCTAATTAATGATGGAGGCCCAGGTAGCAGCCACTGCCAGGTCGGCCTTTTATCATCTTCGGCTGGCAAGGCAGTTCCTTTCCGTGATTGTGATGACCTGGCTACAGTGATCCATGTGACGGTCACCTCAAGGCTGGACTACTGTAATGCTCTCTACTTGGGGCTGCTTTTGTCACAAATCCAGAAGCTGCAGCTAGTGCAGAATGCAGCAGCTAGGCTGTTGATGGGTCTCCCTAGGTGAGACCACATCTGGCCTGTGCTGAAGGAACAGCACTGGCTGCCAATAGCGTACTGGATCTGCTTCAAAGTGCTGGTTCTTACCTTTAAAGCCCTTTATGGTCAGCGTCTGGCATACCTAAGGGACCACCTTTCCCCATATGTTCCCCCAAGGGCACTATGGTTGGGGGGGCAACATCTTTTGACTACCCCAGGCCTCAGGGACATCAAATTTGCCAAGACTAGGGCCAGGGCCTTTTTGGTGGTGGCTCCTACCTGGTGGAATGAGCTCCAGGAGGAGATCTTGGGATCTGGCGCAGTTCCGCAGGGCCTGCAAGATGGAGCTCTTCCGCCAGGCTTTCGAGTAGGAGTTGCCGCTGCTACTGTTCCATCAATGCACCGTCGCCGAAAATTGGCATAGATACCATCTGGGTGCAAGCGGGCCCTGGGAAGAAGACTGGCTATCTACCGCTTTGGAACTTATGTTGTTGGTCCAGATCCACCCTACCGGAACCCATCTTGGAACCGGGAATATCAGAGCACCAGCACTTTGTTGTATTATTGTTATGTTTTTTATCTTGTTTTAATTGTTTTAATTATGGCTTTGGCCCCAACTGTTAGCCTTAGGGGAGGGTGGGATATAAATCAAATTATAAATAAATAAATATAAGCACGGGAGGTCGATGTTATTTGAGATATATCCTTCTGTTTATATCCACTGAGATATATCCTTCTGTAACTTAAACCCATTATATTTACTCTTGGCCTGTGGAATTATTTTAGTATTGATCTTGAAGTACAAGGCTTAGGCTGTCCAAGCACAGGTATACCACCAGCCTACCCCCCCAAAAAAAGTAAGGCTGTCACAGGTAGAAATTTGTCAATAAAATGTTTTTTTTCCCCATCCTTTCTTTTCACTGGTTGTTCTCTTACCACCCAACATCCCAATAAAAATGGAATAGATTTCAGTTTTGTTCAAATACCAGCACATCCTCAGAGTCGTGCTGTCATCCCTTCTGGGAACATGGAGAGTGATGTCATTGTGTTGGGACACTGCTGGCACCCCATCCATTTCCCCCTGCCAGTCAGCTTATTGGTGGTGGTGGGAGGTGGTTGGAGGCTGGGATCTTTAAACCCAGCGGGGGGGCAGTCCTATGCTTTCCTGATGCTAAATTCCTGGAGCATAATGCTGACCACTAGAGTTCAGAGCCTGGTAAACAGGAAGTGGCTCATCTAACTCTGAACCTGAAGAATATCTGTTTTAGGAAATTTTACTTAAAGTTTCCATTAAAAATAACCTCCTGATGGCACCTAGTATTTTTGGCCACTGTGCGACAGAGTGTTGGACTGGATGGGCCATTGGCCTGATCCAACACTGGCTTCTCTTATGTTCTTATATTGTATTTGCTTGCTATAAAGTGTTTAATAATTTTGCTTGTGTACACATCTTGTCCTCCCATCCCTACCATACTTTCCTTGGAACAAGCTGACATCTTAAAAAAAAAAAAGTCAGACCTGGTGCTGTTTGTAACATTTAATGTACTCTATGGGAAAATTGTTTTTTAATTACAATCTACTGTTTCTGGACAATATAAATGATAGCTTAGTTTGGAAAAGAGAATTACTGTGATTATCACAAGTTTCCTTGACAACCAGCTAGATGCTGTGAATATTGAATTGCTTTAGAGCTGAATATATACTTCAAGACTTCATCTAGAAAGTGATATTGCAGTGTGCTCATTCTTTTTGTGGATATGACTATGACATTTTGTCCCAGACATTTGGAAACTATTGTTTTTCATCATTATCATCATTGGATGCTGAAAGGGAAGGTGGTATTCTTCTGCTTGTATTTTCAGTGTGTATCTATTTAGTTCACTATAGGGTACTGCAAGAATTTATTCTTATTCTATCCAGGGCTCAGAACAAATATTTGTGAACTGTTCCTTGTCATGACTCCCTTTGCAGATGGTTTAAGATTGAAACAGGGATAGCTCTTGGACATGGGAGAACTTGAATGTAGTAATACCAGGCAGGAACTAAATGAACTAAATCCAGGGCTTTTTTTGTAGAAAAAGCCCAGCAGGAACTCATTAGCATAATAGGCCACACCCAACAGTAGAAACTCATTCACATATTAGGCCACACCCTGACAGCACAGTCTATTAGCATATTAGGCCACACCCCCATATTACCAGAAGTGTGGTCATCCAGCCTCCCCACCAAATCCCAGTGCTTTTTTTTTTGTAGCAGGAACTCCTTTGCATGTTAGGCCACACACCCCTAATGTAGCCAATCCTAATGAGTTTCTGTTGTTAGGTGTGGCTTATTATGCTAATGAATTTCTGCTGGGCATGGCCAACTCGAGAACCAGCCTCCGTTCCTGTGCATTCCTTCCCGAAAATAGCCCTGACTAAATCTAATGCCCCAGTCTTAACTAAAGCTTGGGATACTTAGATGGGCAAGTCTTCAGTTTGTGTGTGTGTGTTTGTGTGTGTAAAGTGCCATCAAATCACAGCTGACCTATGGCAACCCTGTGGGGTTTTCAAAGAAAAAGATACCTTCCTCTGCAAAGCAGCCCCAGTTTTTCTTGGTACCAAGTACCAACCAGGGCTGACCCTGCTTAGCTTTTGAGATTTGATGAAATTGGGCTAGCCTGGGCCATACAGGTCAGGTCTAAATGTTTTTGTACCTGCTTGCAAATAAATGTTTGTGTTCTCAGTACTTCCCATAAACAAGACTATTGTAATTTTGTGCGAAGTATGATAAAGAAAATTGAAAACTACAAGCTACCATTTAAACCAGACTGAATGAGCAGGAAAGGAAAGGGGGAAAGGGACATAACATTACATAGCTCTGTGCTCATGCAAGAGCAGCGCTTCCCAGTTTGGTGGGTTTCCTTTTGTATATTCTGTCGTACAGCACTGTAAGTTCTTCTTCTGTTCTTGACACTGGTACATTTTTAAATGTGAGCGAGCACCCCCCAGTTCTTACAAACATTCTGAAAGTTAGATAAATAGGTACCACTTCAGTGGGACGGTAACAGCGTTCTGTGCGCCTTAGCGTCTAGTCATGCAGGCCACATGACCACAGAGAAGTCTTTGGACAGTGCTGGCTCTTTGGCTTGGAAATGGAGATGAGCACTGCAACCCTAGAGTTGGATTCAACTGGCTTTTGAGCAAGGGAAACCTTTACCTTTACCTAGGTAACAATAATACTATAATAGAAATAATTAAGTAACTAAGGCTCCATTTAGACGGCTCTTTAGATCCACGCCACGCACGAGTGCCTGGCAGATTTAAATGTAATTTCCTGACAGCAACATCTGGGAAATGTACCTTGTCCATGAGCATCCCATTTTGCCGTGCTTCAGAGTCATACTTAATAGATACTAGTTATAATTTGGAGTTTTTGGTTCTCGATGGGCCAATTGCAGACTTTCCCCTGTCTGATCGCTCCAGTGTGCAATTAAAAAATGGCGCCCGTTTGGGATGGTCTGATGTCAGACCATCCCGAACAGGTGCCATTTTTTAAAAAATCTCAATTCCGTGCATGCACAGATAAACAAGGATGCGACGTCACACCTATGCGCTTGTGCAAACTTTTTTCTTTTTTAAAAAAACCACCCCGCATGCCTCTTTCAGTGGACACTGTCTGGACAATCCACAGCAGAGGCAGTGTGCGGTAAGATGATTTCTTGGGGGGGCTATCTGGTCATGCGATGACAGATTTAAAAGATCAGGATCAAATTAAAGATGGGCTAATGGCGGGGTTAGTTGCCCATCTGAACAGACTCTAAGATATAAAATGCAGATGAAAAGTTGCATATCTGAATTTTGTTTAACTAAGCACTGGTTTACAGCCATAGAAAATGCATGCACTTCACCCTGTTTAAAACCAACATACTAAGGATTCTGTAGCTATGATATATCCAGAGGCAGACTTCCAAAGAGTTAATTTATGCTTTCTGTGGTTATCAGTAAAGTTATTTCACCTGAAAATATACAGGGAAGTGTTTTGACTGTGTCTAAATATAGCTTTCATCTGTTGCTCTCACACACATCTTGGATCTTTAACTCAGCCGGAATATTTATGGTGGCTGCATAAGCAATGTACCATTATTATGCTTTGTAGTAACTGTAATGTCAGCACAGGGCAAGCTATTGAGATTACTTACATAGGTTATGGTTGTAAAATACTAGGTGTATGTGTGTATATATAAATGTCATTCGGGTTTTACCTTTGGATTTTCATCTGCTATTTGTATCTGTTTGTCAGGGTAAAAGCAGCTAATTGATTCACTGACTTTCTCTCTGGGTGTGTATTAGGCCTGTTCAGAATGTCTCCTATATAATAATTCCATTTTCATCTGGCAACGTTCAATGCATGCCAAAATCAGTTGGGTGCCTGATCTGCTGCTCAGAATGTCTGCCAGTCCCCTGGCTGTGTTGGGTCAGAAGGTCATGGGCTCCGTTGCTTCACTCCCACCCACAGAAGCCTGTGAAAATTTGCCTCACACTGTGCCTGGCTGCCTCAGAAGATGGACACTCCACCCCCGCTGCTTTGCTCTGCTGCTCCACCCCACCTGGCCTCAGCCTGCACTGAAGCTGGTGCCTATGGGCAGTGCACGCCGCTGCCTGGCTTCTCTGCTGCCCAATGCTCATTGAGGAGGAGGACCCGTGCTCAACCCACCCCGCTACAGACCCACCAATGCTCCAGGTAGCTGCCGCTGAGTGGCCTACCAGGGAGGTGGGTGGGAGCCAGGGAGTCACAGTGCTGTACTGAGGGAGAAAGGGGAAGAGGAGGCAGAGGGGGGGTTGGCTGAATGGGACCAGGAGTCCTCCTGCTGCTGCTGCTGTTGCTGGGGACCCAGGGACACCTGCTGCTGCTGCCTCCGCCAAAGTTTTCAGTCGCCGAGCACCCACGCACAGAGGTGGCCACTCTGGTCCTGCCCAGTATCCAGTGGCGGGGGTGGCAGAGGAGGCGTGATCTGCCCAGCCCTCCTTAGTGGCACCATGCTGGCCCACTTCCTCACTCACTGTCTACCTGGTAGGGGCAACCGCAGCGGCTCTGGACCCCCCATGAGGTGGTGGATGGAATGGGGGGCAGCGCTGTGGCAGGGCACAGACCACAGTTCAGCCCAGCAGATGGGGCAGCAGTCTCACTGTCCCACCCAGAGCGACGCCTGACCTCCTGGCCACAGCAGCAGTTGGCGCAGCACAGCTCCCGTCCTGCAATGGGCTGGCCATGACGCTCAGCCACAGCTGCCGGGAGGGGGGGGGGGTTGGGCAACTGCTGCAGGCCTCAGCACTCTCCCAGAACCTCTCTATAGAGCTTGTTGCATTTATTTCCGCAATGGACCTTATTCCTAGTGTAGAATATAATTGCAGGTCTGGGTACTGATAGCTTTATCTGAAAAGACTGAAGGTTTTGTGCCCAGGTGCCTGTAAGCATATGAAAAAAATACATATAATGATTTTATTACCATTATGAACTCACTCAAAAGTAAAGTAAAATGGGATACCTTGAAATATTTCTAAAACTGGGACAGCTGTATCAGCTAGAGTGGCCACCTTTTAGGTGGGGCCTGGAGATCTCCTGGGATTACTACTCATCTGCAGCCTACAGAGATCAGTTCCCCTGGAGAAAATGGTGGCCTTGAAAGGTGGCCCCTATGACATTATACTCTGCTTCCCCTGTTTATCCCAGGCTACATCCCCAAATCTTCAGGCATTTCCTAACCTGAAGCTGGCAACTGTAGCATCAGCGGCATCAATTAGCAAGAAAATTTGAGGTTGCTGAAAATTTCCAAGGTTAAACTTCAGTTTCACAAAATATGAAAATAGTAGTGGCCATATTTAGGAGACAAGTTTCTTTTTAAAAAAAATAATTTAAAGGAAATAAAGTGTCTTAAGGTAGCCTTCTCAATCTGGAGGAAAACTTTGCATAAGAATGTCTGAGTCTGAATCAAAAGTGAATCTTATTGGAATGAAATGTGTGTGAACTTAGAACACATACACACTCACACACATAAGTTGTTTAGGGAATACTTGTCTTGTAATAGTTAAATATAATTTAAGAAAAAACGGTATTAGATTAGCTTAAATCCAGCCACAGTTCAAAGTGCTGACTGTCACATTTAAAGCCATATATGGTTTGGGCCAGGCCTTGACAATTTTTTTTTTTGGCTGTAGGATCCAGTTGCAAAATTTTAGAGGTAGACTAATTTTTCAGCCTTCAGGCTTTTATATTTTAATGACCAGGATGATTAGAATTATAACGAGTGCTGTGCGATATTTTAAAAATGGCCAGCCATAAAATGGAGGAAATGCCTTCCAAAAATCAAGAACAGTCAAAGAAGGAGGAAGAAAGCAAAGCAGAGAAGTCAGGGAATCAGTCTGTAGTTTTCCAAGTTGGCATCCTCCTGGAAAATCCAGGCCAAGAAGAATACAGCAAAGGAAAGAAGAGGAATAAACATTCTGAAAGAGAGAAGGATTGATATGTGAATCGAACTTTTCTTCCCATCAGAGAATCTGTGCAGGGGATGAAACACACAAATGCTCTGAATATGGAAAGGGCTTCAGCAGGCCTGACTTCTCATCAGAGAATCCATATGGAAAAGGAACCATCTGAGAGTTCAGAGTGCGGAACCATTTTTGGAATGGGTGAAAGTCTTACTTCCCATCAAAGAACGCACACAGGGCAAAAACCATGCCAGTGGTCAGAGTGCAGCAAGTGGTTCATAAGAACATAAGAACATAAGAGAAGCCAATGTTGAATCAGGCCAATGGCCCATCTAGTCCAACACTCTGTGTCACACAGCGGCCAAAATATACCAGGTGCCATCAGGAGGTCCAGCAGTGGGGCCAGGGCACCAGAAGCCCTCCCACTGCTGCCCCCTCCAGCACCAAGATTAGAGTGCATCACCTGCCCCAGACTGAGAGTTCCCATCTATACCCTGTGGCTAATAGCCACTGATGGACTTTTGCTCCATATGTTTATCTAATTCCCTCTTGAAACTGTCCATGCTTGCAGCTGCCACGACCTCCTGTGGCAGTGAATTCCATACGTTAATCACTCTTTGGGTGAAGAAGTATTTCCTTTTATCTGTTCTAACCCGACTGCTCAGCAATTTCATAGAGTGCCCACGAGTTCTTGTATTGTGAGAAAGGGAGAAAAGTACTTCTTTCTCAACCTGCTCAATCCCATTCATAATCTTATAAACCTCGATCATGTCACCTCTCAGCCGTCGTTTCTCCAAGCTAAAGAGCCCCAAGCATTTTAACCTTTCTTCATAGGGAAGGTGTTCCAACCCTTTTATCATTCTAGTTGCCCTTCTCTGCACTTTTACCAATGCTATAATATCCTTTTTGAGATGTGGTGACCAGAACTGTACACAGTATTCCAAATGAGGTCGCACCAATGATTTATACAGGGGCATGATGATACTGGCTGATTTGTTATCAATTCCCTTCCTAATAGTCCCCAGCATAGCGTTGGCCTTCTTTATTGCAGCTACACATTGTCTAGACATTTTCATCGAATTATCCACTACGACTCCAAAATCTCTCTCTTGGTCCGTTTCTGCCAGTTCAGACCCCATCAACGTGTATTTATATTTAGGATTTTTGGCTCCAATGTGCATCACTTTGCACTTGGCCACACTGAACCCCATTTGCCACATTGACGCCCACTCACGCATCCTCAACAGATCCCTTTGGAGTGCCTCACACTCCTCCCTGGTTTTCACCACCCTGAACAACTTCGTGTCATCTACAAATTTAGCCACTTCACTGCTTACTCCCAATTCCAAATCATTAATAATCAAGTTAAAAAGCATCGGACCGAGTACTGATCCCTGTGGTACCCCACTGCTTACCACCCTCCACTGAGAAAGTTTCCCATTTATACTCACTCTCTGTTTCCTATTTATAAGCCAGTTTTTGATCCACAAGAGGACTTGTCCTTTTATCCCATGACTATTGAGCTTACTTAGGAGCCTTTGATGAGGAACTGTATCAACAGCTTTCCGGAGGTCAAGGTAAATAATATCTATTGGGTCCCCCTTGTCCACATGTTTGTTCACTCCCTCAAAAAACACTAACAGGTTAGTGAGACAAGATCTTCCCTTACAGAACCCATGCTGAGTCTGCCTCAATAGTTTTTGTTCATCAATGTGCCTACTAATTCTTTCCTTAATAACAGTTTCCACCAACTTACCCGGTATCGATGTCAGACTGACTGGCCTGTAATTTCCCGGATCTCCCCTGGAGCCCTTTTTAAAGATGGGAGTGACATTAGCTACCTTCCAGTCCTCAGGAATGGAGGCAGATTTTAAAGAAAGATTACATATTTCTGTCAGGAGATCCACAAGTTCACATTTGAGTTCTTTCAGAACTCTCGGATGAATGCCATCCGGGCCTGGTGATTTATTAGTTTTTAAATTGTCCATCAGTCGGAGGACTTCCTCTCTTGTCACCGCAATCTGATTCAGGTCTTTCAAACCCCCTCCCGAAATCGGTGCTTCTGGAGTGGGCAAACACTTCTCCTCTTCCACAGTGAAGACAGAGGCAAAAAATGCATTCAGCTTCTCAGCCATTTCCCTATCATCCTTCACTACTCCTTTTACCCCTTGGTCATCCAAGGGCCCCACTGCCTCCCTGGCTGGCTTCCTACTTCTAATGTATTTGAAGAAAGTTTTATTGTTGGTCTTTATGTTTTTTGCGATATGCTCCTCATATTCCCTTTTTGCTTGCCTGATCACAGACTTGCATTTTATTTGCCATAGTCTGTGTTCCCTTTTATCAACCTCACTAAGACTAGCTTTCCACTGCTTAAAGGAATCCTTCTTACTTTTTACAGCTTCCATTACTTTATTTGTTAACCATGCAGGCTTTTTTCTATACCTATTTGTACCTTTCCTAACCTGCGGTATATGTTTTTTCTGAGCTTCTAGGATTGTCTTTTTAAATAGTCTCCAAGCTTCCCCAATGGTTTTGACCTTCTCCACTCTTCCTTTCAATTTCTTCCTCACATGTCCCCTCATACCAGAGAAGTTACCCCTTTTAAAGTTAAAAGTGGTTGCGTCAGTCTTTTTGGGCAACTCCCTATCTGTACAAATGTTAAACTCAATGACATTATGGTCACTGTTCCCAAGTGGTGCAATCACTTTTACATCTCTCACCAGGTCTTGGGTGTTACTTAGGACCAAATCCAGGATCGCCTCTCCCCTGGTAGGATCTGTGACTATCTGTTCCACAGCATAGTCATTGAGAGTGTCTAAGAACGCAATCTCTTTTTCCCGACTAGAACTCATATTGACCCAATCAATGTGTGGATAGTTAAAGTCGCCTATTACAATACAGTTATTTCGTCTAGCCGCTATCTTTAATTCATTCATCATTTTATAATCCTCCTCTATCTTTTGATCTGGTGGGTGATAACAAACTCCCACTGTTAAGCCTCCTTTTGGACCCACTATTTCAACCCATAGCATTTCCAGAAGCGAATCCAATTCTCTTACCCTCTCAATCTTACTGGACGGTATACCCTCTCTGACATACAGAGCCACCCCACCTCCAACCCTTCCCCCCTATCCTTCCGATATAATTTATAACCAGGAATCACCGTATCCCACTGATTTTCCTCATCCCACCAAGTTTCTGAAATACCCACAATGTCTATTTCCCCCCAACACCAAGCATTCCAACTCCCCGATTTTACCTCGGAGACTTCTAGCATTTGTGTATAAACACTTATAGTTTCCCAGGTTTGTTAAGCCCACAGCCTTCCTCTTGCTGCCTCGAGACCTTGCCAGGCAGTTCCTATCATTAGCCACAGTCTCAGTGGACAATTGTAATCCATTTCCTTGTACAAAAGTAATAGCTACCCCTTCATCTCTTTGAGATGAGCCATTCCGAACCAGAGACTTTTCATCTCCTGTCGGCTTTCCCCCATTATTCAGTTTAAAAACTGCTCTGCCACCTTTTTGATTTTGAGCGCCAGCAGCCTAGTTCCTTCTCGGGACAAGTGGAGACCGTCCCTTTTGTACAGCTCCCTCTTGTCCCAAAAAGCATCCCAGTGCCTAACAAACTTGAACCCTTCCCCCCTACACCACCGTCTCATCCACGCATTGAGACTCCTGATCTGTGCCTGTCTCTCCGGCCCTGCGCGTGGAACAGGTATCACTTCCGAGAAGGCTATCTTGGAGGTCCTGGCCTTGAGCTTCCTGCCCAGCAGCCTAAATTTCTCCTCCAGGACCTCACGACTGCATTTCCCCACATCATTGGTGCCGACGTGCACCACGACCACTGGCTCCTCCCCAGCACTATCTACCAGCCTATCTAAAACATGCGTAATGTCCGCTACCTTCGCACCAGGCAGGCAAGTCACCATATGGTCAGTACGTGGGTTCGCCATCCAGCTGTCTACCTGCCTAAGGATCGAATCACCAACTACCAAGAGCCCTCCTCCCACCCTTCCCAGGGACGGTTCCTTGGTACGAAAGGATACCCATTCACCAGCTGAAGAAGAGGTCCCTTCTGAGGGCACATTCCCCTTATCCTCAGCATGGTGCCCCTTTTCCCCTTGACCCTCATGCTCCCTGGCAGCAGCCGGGCTGCCAGATCCAGAGTGGAACATATCTAACAAGTCCCCGAGAGTCTTCCCCGTGCACCTAACTGACTGTCCCTGCTTCTCCAGGTCAGCCACCTTGGCCTCAAGGGAGCAAACTCGCTCCCTGAGAACCAGGAGCTCCTTGCACCGAGCACACACCCAAGACTTCTGACCAGTGGTCAGATAGTCATACATGTGACACTCCAAGCAAAACACTGGATAGCCCCCAACCCCCTGCTGGCATTCTGGCTTCATAATTGTTTTTAAACAAATACTTTCCCCTTTTAAAACACTTTGTATTTATATGGCTCCTGTTGTAGGAGTCTACGTACCTTACCTTACCAAGGAGCCAAGGTCCCTGGCTTTCTGGCTCTTCCTGTGCTTCTTACAGAGCCCCTAGGCTAAGAGCCACAGGCAAAGAGCCTCGCCCTTTTGCTCTCGCCCTTCAGCTCGTGCCAGAGGCTCGTGCCTCTTGCAAACTTCCTGCCTTAAATAGAATTGTCTCCCAGGAGAGGGTGTGGCCAGCAGCTACTCAAATTCACCCAAGGCACTTAATTACAGTCAAACAATGACCCTTTCACACCCCAACTCCAGCAGGCAGGAGTCTGCTATTCAATTTCACCCAAGCACTTAATTACAGGCAAACAATGACCCTTTCACACCCTAACTCCAGCAGTCAGGAGTCTGTTACAACTCACCCCCACACTCCCAAATACAGTCCCTGACACAGTACCTTCTCAGCTAAAGCACCTCAGCTGAAAGTAAATAAATAAAAATACCACTCACCCCTCTGGCAGCTCAAATACCTTGCTCCTTCTCGGAGCTCAGCTGGGTCAACTCTTACTTTGCATCAGAGAATCTATTCAGAGGAGAAATGACATAAATGCTTAGAATGTGTCCTTCCACAGAGCTTCCACTGGAGTACAAACCTCACTGTGCATCCAAGAATCCACTCAAAAGAGAAACCATATAAATGCTTGCTGTGCGGAAAGAGCTTCACTCACAGTATAAGCCTCACTTCCCATCAGAAAATCCACACAAAGGAGAAGCCATATGAGTGCCTGAAGTGTGAAAAGACCTTCAGTTGGAGTGCATCCCTTACTTCAGAGAACCCACTCAGGGGAGAAACCCTACCAGTGCACAGTGTGTGGCAAATGCTACACTCAGAGACCACACTTTACTTTCCATCAAATCTATTCTGGAGAGAAACCCTATAAATTCCAGAAGTGTGGAAAACATTGAGAGCTCACACCTGGCTTTACACCAAAGAATCCACACAGAAGAAAGCCATATAAATGCTTGGAGTGTGGAAAGAGTTTCAGCACATGCCTTAAAGCACATGAAAGAATCCACACAGGGGGGAAACTATGTAAATGCCTAGATTGTGGGGAAAGCTTCAATCAGAGCTCAAGCCTTAATTCACATTGAAAAATCTACACAGGAGAGAAGCCGTATAAGTGCTTGGAGAGTGGAAAGAGTTTCCATATCAGCACAGACCTTAAATCACATGAAAAAATCCACACAGAGGAGAAGCTGTATAAATGTCTGGATTGTGGAAAAAGCTTCAGTCAGAGTTCAAGCCTTAATACATATCAAAGAATTCACACAGAAGAGAAGCCATATAATTGTATGGAATGTGGAAAGAACTTTGGCAGCAGTCCACAACTTAATATACACAAAAGAAGTCACACAGAGGAGAAACCATTTAAATGCTTGCAGTGTGGAAAGAACTTCTCTAGCAGCACACAGCTTACAGGACAGTCTATAGTCTACAGTTCACTATTTACTCATCTTGTGGTGTTCAGCCAAATCATCCTGGCACATCTTTGGACCATTCTCCATAGATGACGATTTCTGAGGCTTCTTAGTTGATATGTCTTCTGTCTTGAAAGCAGAGAGGCTGCTGTTACCCACCATGGCTATTCTCTGTGTGTTGAGTGTCCAAAAGTAACCTGTTTCCACATGGCTACAAATCATCCTCCAGCGATGCTGCAAAATTAAACAGAAGCAGCTTTGGACTCTTTATAACCTAGTTTTTCTTTGTGTTTTTTTTAAATTGTAATTCCTATGTTGTTATCCTCTCTGAGCCCCATAGTAGTGGAGAAGAGTGAACTAGAAATTGAAAGAATAAATATATAATGAATTACTTCTACCAGAAAACATGACCTTAATCCCTTCACAGTTTTTTTTTTTTGTAATTTAGTAATACTATGACAAAAGTGTTGTAATACATAAATAAACATAAGGATAACTCGGTTTGTCATCATCACCACCACCTCTAACCCTAGCTTAATTTCTTCCTAATTTCTCATAATTCCATTATTGCTGTAACAAGCTCTATTTCATTGAATATTGGCTCTAATGCAGAAAACATTTTTCCCCCTTATTACAGCTCCCATTCCATATGTCTTTTTCCATGCAGGTCCCATGATCCCAAGCACAACCTTTTTGGTGGTCAAAGTGGGACACTTTTCACAAGTAGAAAAACTGATTGGGTTCAACTCTTTTTAGTTCCACTGAATATTCCAGGGGTCCCCAACCTTTTTGAGCTTGTAGGCACCCTGAGAACTCTGACACAGGGCGGCAGAGTCAGTCACAAAATGACTGTCACATAAGATTGCCATCCTCGGGGTGGGGGGTGGAGAGCTTGGAGATTCCCCAGAATTACCACTTATCTCCAGGCAACACGGATCAGTTCCTCTGAAGGAAATGGCTGCTTTGGAAGGTTGACTCTAAGTTGTTACACCCTGTTAAGGAATCACCTCACCCCCAGCTCCACACTCACCAGGCTTCATTCCCATCTCGAGGAAATTCCCAATCCAGAGTTGGCAACCCTACTAACACAGGAGGCAGAGCCAATCACAAAATGGCTGCAGCAGGGACAGAGTAATTCACAAAATATCAGGGTGAGAGATTATGCTTAATTCTGATAATAAATCTTCAATATTTCAGGAAGAAGCTTTATCTAACAGGATGCCTTTTAAAATGGACATATTGTTTTGTTTTGTTTTTTGCATATACACAGCTTACCATCAAACACTCAGTAAAGCTACTTGTATTGTGGTGGCAGCTTCTGCCAAAGCAGTATTTTTTAAAATCAGCACAGCCAATCAGAAGCCCTGCTCGACCCTGCTTTGCTTCTGAGATCAGGCTAACTTGAGCTATTCAGGTTAGGATATATATGTTAATAACTCATAATTAAAGTTTCATTACAGTATTAGTTGGAGATGCTCAAGTCCCTGTTAATTCAATTACGATCAGCACAGTTGAACGCTGGACACACTGTTTACCTGCATTCTGGCCTTCCCCATGAAATGCTTACATCACTTTCTTAGAGGAGTCAGCTTCACAAAGACTTCCCATTGCTCCATCAACTTTTGAGGCATATAAGAAATGGGAATAACAGGCTATGGAGAAGGTCTTGCTTGAAGAATTGTGGCACTGTGTTTCTTATGCATTAGAGTTAAGTATCTCTCTTTATATATACGCCTGTTTTGGTCATGGACTCCCCTGAACATTCCAACACACTCTGAAATCAGTTGTGTTATGTCTTCAAGTGTGAATCCATCCTATTACTTGCAATGTTAAGCTTGATTCTAAATGTGGCTCTTCATCTGTCGCATTACCATTGGTTGGTTTCTGAGAAACCTCTGTAAATATCCAATCACTGTGTGTAAATGTATCAAAGAGGGAACGGTCCTGATTGGCCCTTATCCCTGTGTTATGATTGGTCTTTAACATGTTCTGGGAGTGGCTTTGAAAGCCTGGGAGAGTTTAAAAAGGGAGCTGTGCTCCACTTGTTTGTTGGTGTGTTCTGAGTTGGTGTTTGCTGTTACGTATAAAGCTGAAATCACTTGCTGAAATCAAAACGTTGTTGAGTCCCATACTTAACAAGTTGGCTGAATGATCTGTCATTCAGAGAGTCTCCCTATCCACTGGCTGCGTTGCCTGAGTCCTGCCTCCAGCATTCTAAACAGTTTGCTGTTCCTCTCCCCCCCATAACCAGTCAGAACACATAGGTCATTTGCATATGTGGCCTGATTGGCCTTTGCCTCAAACATTCTAAACAGTCTGCTGTTGCTGTTGGGAGCCCTGAGGTAAAATACATAACCCAGTCTCCCTGTGGGGCCTGGAGATCTCCCAGAAATCACCGTGTTCCCCAGCCACAGAGCATCATTTCCCCTATTAAAACTGATGTCCAGATAACCAAGATCAGTTCTCCTGGAGACAATGGCTGCTTTGGCCAGTGGGATCTATGGCATTATACCCTGCTGAGGTCTCTCCCCACCCAAACCCTGCCCTCCCCAGGCTCTACCCCTCAAATCTACAGGTAGTTCCCAACCCAGAGTTGGCAACCCTTTAACTGGCTACGGAACTGTTTTCCAGACTCTTGGAATCCAGAAGACATGGCATAAGAGGAGGTGGTTTTCTACCTTAGCTGCAACTGCATAGCCCCAAATTAGCATAAGTCAGGGATGAAGGGAACCAAACCTGTTACCTTGAGGCTGTCCTCCCATACAACCCACTTGGGGCAGCAAAATGACTCGAGACAGCCCTGCCATGTAGCTAAGCAGAAGGAAATAAACATGGCTTGCCTCCCTCTATTTTCCCCTTCCCTCTGCCACCCCACCAGCCACAGCTGGGACACTCACCTGGAGCTTCCTTCTAGAGCTCGTCGTATTTCTTCCCACAACGGGCCTTACTCCTAGTGGTAAAATAAAGCAGAAGCCCTGAATTGCATCTCCTATCTATGCTCTTAGGTACAAAAGTTTTTGCAAACCATGTGAACGTGAAACAGATAAAGTTTATAGTCCTTTCTCCTCCTCCTATACCTTTATTCCCCTCCCCCAGAATTGATAGGGAAGGACTCTGTTTTTTTATCCATGTCTTATGATTGAGCAAGAAGTCATAAATATTGATATTCAGGTGTGTTGCAGTCAGGGGTCTTTTCGTAGAAGAACAGCTGCAGGAGCTCATTAGCATATGGTATGCTAATGAGCTATTAGGCTATTAGCATATGCCACGTCCCCTGACATCACCGGAAGTGATGTCAGAAGGGGAAGCAAAAGGGGGGGAAGCATCTTCAAAAGCCTCCCCTTCCTTTCCCCAGCTGGTCTGGGTGGGGGAGCTAAGAGAGAAGGGGTTTAAAGTTTAAACTCCTTCTCATGAGAGTTGGGCCACAGAAGGAGGAAAGAGGGAAGGAAAGAGAGAGAGCAGAGAGAAGGAAAGAAGGAAGGAAAGAGGGAAAGAAAGAGAGAAGAAGGAGGGAAACAGGGAAAGGAGGAAAAAAGAGAAGAGAAGAAGGTGGGAAAGAAAGAAAGAAGGAAGGAAGGAAGGAAGGAAGGAAGGAAGGAAGGAAGGAAGGAAGGAAGGAAGGAAGGAAGAAAGAAGAGAAGAATGAGGGAAAGAGGAAAAAGAAAGAAGGAAAGGAGGGAATGAAAGAAATTCAGTGGCAATTCAGCCCCATTATACCCTATGGGCCATTGAAGTCAATGGTGAAAACATAGGGTATATTCTGGGGGCTGGAGGGGAGGGGTTTGAGGAGAGGCTCCAAGATCACAGGATAGCTGATGGAGCCTCTCCCCAAGATACCCACCACGTTTCAAGAACATTGGACCAGAGGGTCCAATTCTATGGGCCCCCAAACAGGTTGCCCCATTTCCTCCATTGTTCTCTATGGTGAGAAAAAAAGTTATTTTTTTCCCACCATAGAGAACAATGGAGGGAATAGGGGCAACCTGTTTAGGGGCCCATAGAATTGGACCCCCTGGTCCAATGTTCTTGAAACTTGGTAGGTATCTTGGGGAGAGGCTCCATCAGCTATCCTGTGAGTTTCGAGCCTCTCCCTCAAACCCCTCCCTCCAGCCCCTAGAATATACCCTATGTTTTCACCATTGACTTCAATGGCCCATAGGATATAATGGAGCTGAAATTGACATTCGGCTGCCTGAAAGACTCTCCGGGACGCCGGCTGGGGGCGGGGCTTGGCTCCTGAGCTCCCGGAGCTGCGCTCCGGTGCGCTCCCCCCCGAAAAGACCCCTGGTTGCAGTCATATACAGTTTTACAGTAGTGTCATCTGAAATTTGCATAGCTGAAAATAAAACAAAGAAAGCGTTTTTGTTGTTCAGCAGTATTTTGCCAAGTAAAGTATTACATCTCTTTTGGCCAGCTTTACATTTGAGGTTCTCACATATTGCTCAACGGCTTCTCTTTTCTCATTTGGCTATTAAATCTTCTTTTTCAGTCATTAGATTAAACTAGACTTGACAACATCCATGGGGATGCTGCCACCATTTTTAATCCTTATGTGAGTAATTTAAAAATGCCACAGGGGCAGTGTGATGGAACAAAGGACCCTTGTTTTCCCCAGTGCCTTTTCAAGTGCTGAAACAGCCTCTCTCTCCCAGTGCAACCATTTTAAGAATGTAAGAGAAGCCAATGTTGGAGTGCCTCACAATCCTCCCTGATTTTCACCACCCTGAAAAATTCGTGTCAACTACAAATTTAGCCATTTCACTGCTTACTCCCAACTCCAGATTATTAATAAACAAGTTAAAAGGCATCAGACCGAGTACTGATCCCTGCGGTACCCCACTGCTTACCACCCTCCATTGTGAAAATTGCGCATTTATGTTTCCTATGAATTAGCCAGTTTTTGATCCACAAGAGGGCTTGTCCTCTTATCACATGACTATTGAGCCTACTTAGGAGCCTTTGATGAGGAACTATATCAAAAGCTTTCTGGAAGTCAAGGTAAACAACATCTATTCAGTCCCCCTTGCCCACATGTTTGTTCACCCCCTCAAAGAACACTAACAGGTTAGTGAGACAAAATCTTCCCTTACAGAACTCATGCTGAATCTGCCTCAATAGTTTTTGTTCATCAATGTGCCTACTAATTCTCACCTTAATAACAGTTTCCACCAACTTACCTGGTATTGACATCAGAGACTGTCCTGTAATTTCCCAGATCACTTCTGAAGCCCTTTTTAAAGATGGGAGTGACATTAGCTACCTTCCAGTCCTCAGGAATGGAGGCAGATTTTAATGAAAGATTACATATTTTTGTCAGGAGAGCTATAAGTTCACATTTGAGTTCTTTCAGAACTCTTGAAGATATGCCATCTGGGCCTGGTGATTTATCAGTTTTTAAGTTGTCTATTGGTCTATTACAACACTCTCTTTCCACCTCAATCTGACTCAGGTCTTTCAACACCTTTCCCAAAATCAGCAGTTTTGGAGTGGGCAAACACTTCTCATCGTCCACAGTGAAGACAGAGGCAAAAAATGCATTCAGCTTCTCAGCCATTTCCCTATCATCTTCCATTACTCCTTTTACCACTTGGTCATCCAAGGGCCCCACTGCCTCCCTGACTGGTTTCCTGCTTCTAATGTATTTGAAGTTTTATTGTTGGTCTTTATTTTATTTTACCTTCAATTTGTATCCTGCCTTGCCAGTGCAAACTGGCTCAAGGCAGCTTACACAAGTTAAAATACAATCAAACCATCTCAGGCCCTTTCTCATTTCCCTTTCATGATCACATTTTTGGCCACCACTGCTGTGGTAATGGCAGGCTAATGGGTGGTCAGACAAACCATAAGAGAACCCCTCCATTTTTGCCTTTTCCTAGTGTATCGGATTCTATGCCTTGCATTTTCAAGATACCACAACTCAGTGCACCCTGGGAAATACCAAAGTGCTTTCCTATGGTAAATTGGGGTTGCTAGCTCCACATTGGGAAACTCCTGGGGATTCGGGGATGGAGCCTGGGAAGGGCAGGGGTCTGGCAGGGCATGGAGCTGGGTTTTTCTCTGAATTGAAGGAAGATTTGTCTTGTCTATTCATAGGTCCAATCTCTAAATTTAGACAGGCCCATAAACAGAAAATTTTTAGTGGGGGGCTCCGGAGGGGGCATGACATTACTTTTGATGTCACAAAAATAATAAAATAAAAATTAAAAATAAGGAGTTAGGAGGCAGCCCAAAGTGCCAAGCAGACCCTCCCCTCCAGAAACGAAGTCCACATTCCCTACTGGGGCACTCTCTCACCACTGGCAGCAGGCAGGAGGAGGAGGAGGAAGCAGCAGTGATGAAGGGAGGGATGGGCAGGCAGATAGATGCTTGTAATGATAGATGCTTGTAGTCCTTCCAGCATGTGCTGTGGCTGAAGCCCACTTGACTCCGGCATCCTTAGCCCTTGAAGGCCAGGCATGACTCTTGCTGCACACCAAAGATTCCCAGCCTGGTCTGGTTATGCTGCCGGGCTCAGCATGGCAAGAGCTGAGGAGAATGGCCCACCCTAGTGCCTCATTGCACCTGTGCCAGCCACCCCAGGTCACATGAAGCTGCAAGGGCAGCGAGGGAGGAGCTCACTGCTGGCATAGGCACAGTGAGGTGCCAGGGTGGGCCATTCTCCTCAGCTATTGTCGTGGTGCATGCACCACCAGCAACCATACCTGCCTGAGGACTCCTGGCCTGGCTTGGTCAGGTCCCGGCTCCCCCAGGTGAGGATCAAGGTGAGGGTGGACTCTAGGTGGAGGTGCAGGGCAGATTCGGGGTGAGGCATAAGCCCCTGGGAGCCCCACCATGACTACAGGTGTGGATTTAGGCATCCATGGACGGAGTCACACTGAGAATTAGATATATTGATTTTTCATAGCGTGGAGAACCTCAGTGATAAGGTCAGCTGTTTATGCTGGTTTTGCAGGGGAAGACTGGAAAGAGGCAAGGGTAGAGGAGGTGGTCCCCAGGGTGGGTTATTTTCCTTTGTAAGAAAAAACACTGGATGCTTATGGCAATTTCGAAGTATTAGCTTTATTTATAAATTTATTTGTACAGGACAGTAGATTTGCCATGCCACATTAGGTCCCTGAGAGGGATCCTGCCCACTTCTTGCTTTAGCCAATTCACAGCAGTGTCCATTTGTTTCTCTGACTCCTTGCATCTGAAGCTGCACTTCCATCTCAACAAACACTCCAGCTCTAATGGGCACTTGAACAGTATCATTTACTGACTCTCAGTGCTAATTGAGGAGGAGGCATCTACAATTGTCACTACACATTATCATTCCTTTACCTTTCCTTTCGCATGGAATTTAATTTCCTCAAGTCATAACACTTTAGGCCAAGCCTATAGGATACAATCGTTCACGACTTCTCAGCTAAACCTATGCATGTGTGTTTTATATAATAAAACACTGAAACCACCACAACAAAAAAATTCCAGGTTCCTTGGAGCTCCACTGTGCTTCAGAACACTCTACATCTAGTTATATACTTAATCCTTTAAAAATGTAATTAGTCTTTACACTGAATACAGTACACTGGATACCTCTCTGACACGGTCCAATATAATCCATTGTGAATTGCATAACAGTTTTCATTATAAGTTCCCATTCATCTCAGTATGGTTTGCCTGGGATAATTTCTAAGACTAGAAATGTGTTGTTTTTCAATAGCTGAGGTTGATGTTAGAAGTTTGTCTAATTAGAGTAGCTATAGTCTGTTGCTGGGCTGACTAGACCACTCAATACTGAAAGAACAAGGCACAGTTGAGAAGGAAGAAACACAGAAGGGGAAGTAGAACAGGGATCGTAAGAAGAAGAATAGAACCTTGCATTAAGAATCCTGCCTTGTGTTGCTTCTTTGCCCACATCAAGTTACAAAAAATGAAAAGCCACAGATCTTGTTTGCTGCTGCCCCTGGTATTGGAGATCAGAGTATTCCCTGCTTATGATTGTGTTTGTAGGTTTTAGAGTGACTCTGCCCACCAGATGATTCCCTTAGACCTTGATGGACTATATGAATTTCCAGTCCAGTTTAGGACTTTGCCTGGACTAGGACCAGTTCCAGGTTTGGGGATCCCTAAGTAGACTGTGCCCAGGGGCCAATGCCACCAGGCTCTCCTCATGCCTCACTTTCCACCCCCACCTGCATGCCCCCCCGTCTGCCTGTGTATCCCTCTCCTGCTGTCATATCCTCCCATCATCTGTGCCTAGTTGCCCACACCACCTGCATGCAGCTGGGAGTGCTGCTGCCATGGCTACCAAGAGTGCCACCACTGTTCGCAACCCACATCCCTTTCCCAAAACTGATACCAACCTCATGAAATGTAAAACATTCAGAATTGTTTATTACTGATGGCATGACATGATCATACTCAAGTTTAATTAAAAACTGTTTGTACATTTTAAATTGTGTTTTGTAAGCTTTTTATAGCCATGAAGATATAAAGTGGGACATAAATATTTGACTAAATAAATAAAAATAAATGAGAAAATAGCGGAAAAGTTACTAGTTTGCTTTGAAGTATCACTTTTTTTTTGCATCCGCCTGTTGTTAGTAGCTGTCCATTGAAATGGATATGCAGCATCTCTTGCTGGATGTAGAAACATGCCTGTAGTTTGTCCAGCCATCAGAAATATTTCAAAGGCTGAACTCAATGGGAACAAAAATGTAGGCTGTATAATTTAAACAACTTGAAATTCAAATTCTGTGTTGTGCTAATGTTAACTGCAGTGAATAGCAATTATCTAGAAGATTTCTAATGGATGGATCATCTCCTCATTTGAGCAAGTCTTGCTTTTGCTGAATCATACAGTTTATAACCATGCATTTATTTCTTGTTAACCCACTATCTTGGAAATGTCAAGCAAAAGATGAGAAAGGTCTTAAAAATATGCTGCCTGTTTTTCAGAGCTTTTCAGAGGCCAGCGTCTGGAAGCATTTGGCTGTAGCAATAGCAGATGTTGCAAACAAGTTGTGGGGAGGGAAGTGTGGGAGAAATCTTATATTTTTGTAAGCAAGAAAACAGGTACTGGATGTTCTACAGATAGTTCTCATTCTTCACCCAAGAGCTACTAGCATTCAGATGATGTTGATCATGGTTATTAATTAATTTTTCTTCTGCAGCAACTCAGGAAGTCTTTCACTGAAACTAGATACCAAACTGGAAATTTATGATCAGATATGTCTCTTCATATTTTTTAATCAATAACAACCAGCTGGGGAGGGTGGTGGGGGAAGTTGATTTAGGACCAGAGTGCCATTTTCCCAGAGTAAATTCTTCCTCGCTTTTCCAGAGCTTCTGTTTGCTTAATTAGGAAATATAAATGGGTACACATACGTTTTACTTATCAGGAGAAATAGCTTTAATGGCACAGTTAATATTGGGAAAGGGGTGAAGGGAACCACATTCCTGATCCATTTTTTTCTTTCCCAAAAGCTGCTTTTTAAAATAGAAATTTAAATAGATTGGCAAATCAGTTATGGGTCTCTAGTGTTGCTTCTATTTGCATTCTTAGGGTTATTAAAATAAACGATATGTTCAAGGTCAGTTAGCCTCTAAGAAGCTGCTAGCTTCGGTTCTATACCCTATTTTAGAAATCCTTAGATTGGCCCACTAGGGTTACAAACCTCAAGGAGGGTCCTGGAATTCTCCCAGATCTTTAGACTACATAGACCAGTTTCCCTAGATGAAATGGCAGCTTTGGTATACCATAGATTCTAGGGAAAACAGAAGTCCCAGACTAGCTACAGAGGGTGGATGCTTTAGGAGCTCCATCTCCTATGGTATACCATAGAGACTAGGAACTGTTTGTCACCTGTAAAGATATTCATGGCCAGAGCCCAGCTGTGGATTGAGAGAGGGATGGGAATGCTGTAGGCAATAACCTCCTATGGGCCTTCAGAGTAGTTTTTGCTCTTTAATGCTGAGAAAAACATGAAGAGGATTCTGAGGATTTTAAAGATGTAATTCAGGGAGATGTCCAGCTCTTCCCTTTCCCCTCAACCCCCGTTTAACTCCCTGCTAATGACCCATGACCTCTTGAGACTCCCAATTTTGGAGCTGTAGTTCTAATTCCCTTTGCTTTGGTTGCAGTAAGGCCAGCTGAGAACTACAACTCCAAAGGTGCAATGTGTCAAAAGTGGGCATGTAAGAATGGAGGGGTCAGCAGGATGGGCCAATAGGATGCCAAGGTAGCTTCCCCAGTGGCCAATGGGAGAGTAGGCGAGTCATCACCAGCACGGCTTGGCTTTTATATATTATAGAAGATATACACACACATGTACATATATACGTATATGTCTATATATACATATATGTATATGCATGGAGTGCATCTTTGTATTGAAATAATAATATTTTTTTAATTGCAAAAAAGGAAATCTCCATTCAAAATATCATCAATAAATATACATATAAACAAACCTACTCATATATCTGAAAATCTCCTCAAGTTTAGTACATATTGTACACAAAATTAAAAGTGAGGAGAATTCTTACAGTCTACAGTTAAAACAAGGCTTCTTTGAAGTCTTATATATGAGATGAAGGCACATAACCTAAAATATATAATTCCAAACATCATAGAAATAAATGAAAATAAGAAACCAGTTATATATTAATACATTAATTAAACATTAATTAATATATTTTATTCCCCCACCCAAACATTACCAGAGCAAAAATGGATAGACTAACAGTATTCAAGACCAACTGGAAAATTTCTGCTAAGAAAACAGAGACAACTTAATATTAATAGGAAGATTAACTGCTTGGAGGCGATTACAAACACCTGTAGGCTAGTCTGTGTGAAAGGCTTCTGTGCGTTTATAGTTCTAAGATGCAAAAAAGCTTACAGAAAAAGAGTCCAGTTTAAATCCTCATTCAAACCATAGGGCATTACTGTCCTTAGGGTGAATATCCAGTATGTTTCCCTTCTTGGTAACACTTGATTTAATCTTGATGTAGAGGCAGTAATCTTTTCACTAGCAACCCCTCCACCCTAAACTGTTATTTGGAGCATCCAAATATTCTAAAATGTTTCATCAATAATACTGGCAGGCTCCCCAACTTGATGAAAGATTTTTTGTTTGCATATTCTGGTCTTAATAGTGTTAGTGGTCATTCCAACATACATGAGATTGGAAGGACATTTCACAATACAGATCACTCAGTAGAAATTACAGTTAACAAATGTTTTAATACAGTAACCCCGGTGTTCAGCAAATCCTGAAATGTATCAGTTCTAATGCTATTATTGCAAACACCATACTGTCCACATGGGTAGTTACCTTTGGAATGATTCCACCTATGGGAGGTTCAATCAAAGGTATTTTTTCCACTTTACTATGTGCTCCCTCAAATTCTGTGAACGTTTGTGAGTAAACATAGGATACAACTTACATTTGGGAATATCAGATAGTAAAAACCAGTACTTTTGCAAAATGCTTCAAAGAGACTTAGAAGTGTTATCTTATGCCAATGGGATAACCATCCTATCTATTTATTTGTTTTCTTCTTTTAGGTGTGACTAACGATGCCCTATTGGTAGTTCTAGCTTTTTAAAAAAAGCTTATTTTAAAATTCTTGAAGAATAATCTCTCTCCCTTTGCTGTGCTTCTAAAACCCCTGCCTTCCTGTGAAAATCCAAATCATCACTGCAATTGTTTGCTTTACCCTTTTGGCTTTTTGATCTCAGCATCCATAACCAGGATAGTCTTTTTTTAAAATCAGCTTCAGCTGATTTGCCAGCTCCACGCACTACTGGAATGGACAGGTTTGGCCACTTTGCCACACTCACTTCCATGTTAGGAATTATTGCAATGTGTTCTGTGTTGGTCTGCCCTTGAAGTTCATCCATAAATTTCAATAATTCCAAAATGGTTGCTGCCCAACCATGCCAAGTTTAGTATTTTTTGTTAACATGCTAATTTTGTGAGTTAGGGTATTAGCATTGCCATTGTACAGATGAAGGGCTTGGACTGAGAATGAGTTGACTTGCTGAAGACCACCCACATACTATAAAGCATACAGGAGCTGGTCCCAGGCTGCCTGTTTGCAACCCAACCATGATGCCTCTAAGTAAGAAGGAAGGAAGGAAGGAAAGAAGGAAAGAAGGAAAGAAGGAAAGATGTCTATTAAATGGAAATTCCCAAAGTTTCCCTTTTGTATCACTGTGGGGAGGGAGGCAAGTACCAGTTTATCTGTAATTTGTTTGAAGTTGCCTTTTTTAGTTAACTGGTTGACAGGGTTAATATTATCTTTTAAGATTTAAAGTATATTGTGCTAAGAAGATACAGTTTCCTAACATCTGTTACATGAAGTTTTCTTTTCTTCCTATGGGTTTGACTCATTGTTGTTAATCCCTTTAGATGGTACAATGACCTAAGTGACAGAAAGAAGAGCTTTGTAACTAATTTTATCCAAATAATGTGTTTTCATGGAATGTACCTTCTGGAGAAGCTCCCAATTACTCTGCCATCAGAGTTGTAAAGAAAGAATCAGCCAAACCTCCTATCCTTTTCCAGCCAGTGTGCAAAATGTTCTACAGTTGTACTGTGCCCTGCCATTATAGTATGATACTGTGACTTAGACCAAGCTGATAGAAAACTTATAATGCTGAGATTCTTTAATAGAATTCATATTTGTTTTTGTTGAATTATGGAATGAAATAAAATATGAATGTTTCAAAAATTGGCTATTTTCTTCAAATTATTTCAATTAATAAACCTATCATATAGCTAAACCTCAGGAAATACAGCCATATTCCAAAATAAAAAAGGAAGAGGCCATTAAAATGCAAGTACTACATTATTTTTAAGTATTGGCCTCTAATATAGAAGTTTTGCATATTATACTTTGATCAGTCTATCATCTAGAGATTATGTGGAACATTACTGAGAATAAATTCTGTACCCTTGTTATTACTAACTTACTAACTGTCTTAGTTTGTAGGGTTGCCAGGTCCCCTCTGGCCACTGGTGGGGGATGGGGGGAAGTTTGCCAGATCCAGCTTGGGAAGCTCTGGGAGACTTGAAGATGGAGCCTGGGGAGGACAGGGACCTCAGTGGGGTACAATGCCATAGAGTCCACCCTCCAAAGAAACCATTTTCTCCAGGGGAACTGATCTCTGTAGTCTGGAGATGAAGTGTAATTCCAGGGGATCCCCAGATTGCACCTAGAGGCTGGCATCCCTACTCAGTTGCAAGTCATGGTAGAACACTGAGGCTGCAGTTCTGTCCTATGCAGTTTACTCAGAACAAAGATCTATTATGTTTAGTGGGGCTTATTCTCAGTCACATGTATATAGGAGTGCAGCAGTGGTCTCTTAAAATGCAGAAGCCAAGCATATCATACATAAGCCTTTGCACAGCCTTGTTCAGGCCCAAGACCTGAAAAAAAAATCTCTGGGTTTGGCACAAACTTGTAAGGCTGTCCTGCCTTCCACCCCCACAATCTTTCCCCATTCAATCTCATAAATCATGAATGAAATAATATCATTCATGAAGCAAAATAGGATCTATTTGCATGAGAAAGGGTGACAACATTCCTCTTAGCCACTTTTGCATCCTGAAGGTCCAGGTATTACATGAAGTCCAGATGCATTTCAGGATGGGGGAATGGAGGCTAGATCAATGACAGGTCTTCTCTCTCCAGATTGCAAGACCTGGTGGCTGTCTAGTCTGGATACAGCTTATGGGTTCTTATAGTGGTCTTATCAAATGTTCTCCGGTGAATTTGCTGTAATCACGCAATTTGGGTGTGTGTATATTTTTTAAATGTGCATGTGTGTGTGTGCACCTGAAAGTCATGGCAAACTCTGGTGACTGACTTCTACTGGGGGCCAAGAGGATATTCAGAGAGGTGGCTGAATAAAGCCTGCCTGCCTCCCACCTCCGGCCTCTGGTATTTCAAGGAGGTTTCCCATCCAAGTACTCATGCAATTTGTTGATTTGCTCTCTGGCATTTTCAAAGTATAATAGAAAGTCACTTTAAAAAACATACTCCAAGATATTATCTTGACATCTTGGGAGTAATTTATGTTATTTAATTTCTTTGACAGTTGTAACTACAAGAAATGCTCCGCATCAAAATATATTATAAAAGTAATGTAAAATTGTAGCTGTTGTTGTTTAGTCGCATAGTCGAGTCCAACTCTTCACAGCCCCATGGACCACATCACACCAGGCCCTCCTGTCTTCTGCCATCCTCCAGAGTTTGCTTACTTCTCCAGTAGTGCAGATCATGGGACAGTCCTTAGGATAAGCTCCTCCCTCCTTCTCAGGGTTGGCTCTGGGCTTTGCTCCAGGCAGGGAGGGGCTTATCCCCTGTAGGCTTCCCGGTTCTAGCCGGCTCTGCCTTGCAGCAGGACGTGTCTGGGCAGTGCTGCACAGCACAGCCAGAAGATAAAGAAGAGAGAAGGGCCGAGGACAGACTGGCAGTTTGCCCTGGTAGCCAGTTGTCGCAAAAAAACCCCTAGATTAAACTATACCGGGTTTTCCCGTCCACACAGCGGGGGCCGCTGCTGGAAGATACGGGACGGAGGCGCGCGGGAGCGTTCAGACTGCCGTGCCGGAGGCATGCTATATTCGCTGTTTCCCCATTAATTCGGCTGTGGGTGTATGGGTGTATGTGCGCATCAGCGCTCATGCGCTCATGCGCATAAGCGCATTTTGCCGATTTTTTTTTTTGGCCCTGCAATGCCGGCACCGCATTGGGCAGTGGAGCGGAGCGCAGCCAATCACACTGCTGCTGCCTCATGCCCAATGCGGGTTGCTCCCGGCTTTTCGCCTGCATGTTCAGACTCCCTGGAAGCGGAGAAACGCGCGACAAATGCGGGCTTTCGGATTTGCGACGGCTTTTATCAGATGTTTTTTTTAATCTGGTAGTGAAGTGCAAGAGCACCAGTAGGCTACGGGTGGGGGACGCCAGGCAGATGTGCCTGTGTGGACGTTCCATTTACTCCGGTATTGAATCGTTGTTGGCTCGGGTCCCTTCCCGGGGCAAATTGCCAGTCTGTCCTCGGCCAAGGAGGAAGATTTACAGATTACAGCTTCAACCCTGGAGAAAATGCGGCACTTCTAAAAGGGCTCAGCTGGGCTGGGAAGTTCCCAGCTGCGGTGGCTCTTGAGCACTCCGGTCAGACTTCTGCCAGCTTTACCTGCCCCCTGGGCAGAGGGCCTGCTCCCAGTCAGCTGGTGGAAGTGCAGAGAAGTCTGTGGAGAGTCAGTGGGATGGGTCCAGACACTCTGTGAACCCCTGTGAGAGCGGAAGGCAGCGGATCGTCATGGACATCTGGCGAACATCTCATAGCTTGCCTGAGCCACGGTAAGACCCAATGCCTTCCCTTAGGCCTTCTTACTCCTGAGTAATCTTTCTGTGGGACGGGAGAGCTGCGGGACAGATCAACCCAGAGAGAAGCCTTCCCCTGGGAGCATGCCACATGTGGGGGGAAAACGGTCTCCCTGCACCCCTGGCAGACCTAGTGGGCCTTTTTGGATGGGGGGGAGTATACAGGAGACCTGGGAATAGGACTCCACCACACCCCCCAAAGGAAAAAAATTGGGCACAAAAGGGTTTTTTTCTTTTGGCGTAAAAAAAATGATGGCCGTTTTGTTTTTGTTTTTAGCGCCAGTGGGGGGTAGCCTAATGGGCAGACATCCTCCCCAGACTTAACCTATACCCATTCTGTACTGGGTGGGAGAATGGTTTGGAAAGACAAGGGGAAGAGGGAGGGGAGTTCCTTGCAAGGCCTCCTAGTATTTCCTGATGTGGTTTCTTGTCCACTCTCCTTACCACAGGTTAAGGAACATGGCTGACAGAGCCAACCTGGGCAGTTCTCAGGATAGAGACAGTTCCCTGGGAGAGCTAAATATCCCCAGAATGTTGGTCTTCTTGGCATCACAGGACTTATCAGAGCCACTGAGCCAGGGAGCCAAGGATGCAGATAGGTCTGAACTTCTGAACTGGTTTAGAGGTGAGATGAGGAGGGAGTTTAAAGAAATGCTTCAAGAAATTTTACAAAGTACACCTTCCCAGCAACCAAGGGTAGAAAGGGGTAGAGCTTCCAAGAGAGCCAGACCCAGCCAGGAAGAGGATTCCTCCAGTGCCTCCAGGTCCCCTCCAAGGTCTAAACAGAAGAAGCACAGGTCTCCTGTTAGGGAGCATAATCCCCTACTGGGGACAAGAGAGGATGATTCAGAGTCCTCCATTTCCTCCCCCAGAAAGAGAGGAAGGAGAATTATCCAAGGAAGAGGAGGAAGTGATGACTGCGGTCCAATCCAGACTCTTCCCACAAGAGCTATACTCTTGCTTCCTACCTACAGTCCTAAGAACTCTAGACCTCATTTCTAAACTGAAGGAGGAGGCTGAGCAGGAATCAGAATTTCAAAGAGGTACAGGTAAACTGATACCTCAGCTCTCAGTTTCTCAACCAGGATTACCTCTCCCAGCATCCTTTTACAACATAATGAAGGCAGAGTGGGAGCAACCTGCCAAGCCCAAGGCTAACCATAATCTTTTCTCTAAACTCTACTCCTTGATGCCAGAGGCTACTAGAAAACTCAAACTTCCAATAGTAGATGACCCCGTCATCAGTCCGTACTCCAACTCAGTGCTACCCATGGATGCAGACGGCATGCCTAAGGATCACATGGACAGGAGGATTGAGCAGGCACTTTGTAAGAACTTTGAGGCCTTTTCTTCCTCAATCAAGGCCTCTACAGCAGGATCACTGTCTGCAAGGGCTGCATATGGTTGGGCACAAAACCTGGCCTCAGCAGATAGTGACGCGCCCAAGGAAATTAAAGATGAGCTTTAAAAGATTTCTCTTGCAGTGGCTTTTGCAGCAGACACCACGCTTGATGCAATGCAACTGTCGGCTAGGGCACTGGCGTGTAGTGTAACGGTGAGGAGGAATAACTGGCTTTGCCACTGGGAAGTAGACTTCTCAGCACAGGCAAAGGTGGCGACAGTTCCCTTTAGAGGGGGCAATCTTTTTGGAGAAGGGCTTGATAGGTATTTGATAGAGGACAGGGACAAGAAAAAGGTCCTCCCTTCCAAGAAGAGAGAGTTTAAACTGAGGAAATGCTTTCAACCCTTTCGGGACCAGAAGAGGGGACAGAAACCCTCTTACTCCAGGACTTTCAAGGGGAAGTGGCAACCTAGACAATAGGGTAACAAGCCCTTTGCCTCTGAGAAAGGCAAAGTCCCTCCTCCAAGCCCCTTAAGAAGGGAAGTTCAGCATGACTGTTCAAGCCCAGAGAACCTGTTGGGGATAGGGGGAAGACTACAAGCCTTCACAGCCCAATGGCACCTTTTGGTGTCCAATTGGTGGGTCCGCGACATTGTGATGCATGGATACAAACTAGAGTTCTCCACCTTTCCCCAACAGCGTTATGTTCAAATCCCAAAGATTTGCAATTGGATGAAACATGCTGAGACCAAAAAGGTGATACAATACCTCTTAGAAATTGGGGCCATAGAGAGAGTTCCGCCTTCCCAGCTGTGGCAGTATTCTTTACTGTGCCTAAGAAAAATGGAGACACCGGGGCCATTTTAGATCTCAAATAGCTCAACAGCCACATAAGGGACAGAAAGTTCAGGATGGAAACTCTCAAATCCATCCTGACAGCCATACAAAAAGGGAATTTTCTGACTTCTATAGACTTGTCGGAGCCTTACCTCCACATACCCATCCACAACTCTTACCAGAAGTTTCTAAGATTCATCTATGCCAATGAGCACTTTCAATATCGGGCCCTCCCCTTTGAGTTGAAGTCCTCTCCAAGGGTATTCATGAAGATGCTGGTGACCCTGATTGCGCACCTCAGACTGAAGGAGATCCAGCTATTCCTGTATCTGGACGACGTCCTTATAAAAGCCCCGTTGTACCAGGAGAGGATGCAGGCATCACAACTCACAGTGAGTATCCTCAGGGACCACGGCTTCATGGTCAACCTAGAGAAGAGCCATCTCCAGCCCGCACAGAGGTTGCTTCATCTGGGTGTAGACACTATTCAGGATTGGGCGTTCCTCTCGCTTGACAGGGAGCAGAAAGTGCACTCACAGCTGTTGGAGATTCTACAGAGTCCCAAGTCAGAACTGATGACATTAGCCAAGCTTCTGGGAATGCTGGTATTGTGCCAAGAAATTGTGCAGTGGACCCATTTCCATGCAAGACCTCTGCAAAGATTCCTGCTACCCTACCAGGGAGCTATAGAACCCCAGCGGTTCAGATTGCTGCAGCTGCCTACATCAGTACGTCAGCAACTGGCATGGTGGATGGCACCTCTCAGGTTCAGACTTGGGTCACCCCTCAGGGATCCCCCGGGAATAGTTATGACAACAGAGGTGAGCTTGTCAGGCTGGGGAGCTCATTCAAGGGGCCTAACGACCCAGGGAGAGTGGTCAGCTCAGGAGACCCAAAAGAGTATCAATTTCCTGGAGCTCAGGGCGATTCACCTGGGCCTGCTAAGTCTAAGAAAGCACCTAATGGGCCATCATGTTCTCGTCCAGACAGACAACATGACAGCAAAGGCCTATGTGAATCGACAAGCAGGGACTCGTGTGCGATTCCTACACCACGAGGCATCCAGACTGATGATTTGGGCTGAAAACCACCTGCTGTCCCTAAAAGCCATAAACATGGCAGGAAAAGACAATGACCTAGTGGAAATGCTTGGACCAGTCTGAGTGGGTACTGAACAAGGCAGTGTTCAACCAGATATGCGACAGATTTGGGAAAGTGGAGGTGGACCTGTTCGCGACGGAGTCCAACCAACAAGTCCCAGAATTCTTCTCCAGAGCAAGGTGCACACAAGCAAGAGGAACTGACACATTAAGCTGCAAGTGCCTTTCCTCCAATTCAGATTCTTCTTTTATATCAGAGTGATACAAAAAATCCATCTACAGAAGGTGGAAGTGGTGCTAATAGCCCCATTTTGGCCATGGAGAGCGTGGTTTCAAGACCTTCAGAGCCTGTCCCTGCGGAAGGACCTGCTGTCACAAGGTCTAACAAATCAGCCGCACCCAGAACTGCTCAGGCTCACAGTGTGGAGGTTGAGAGGGAGATGTTAAGGGGGGGTGGGTATACAGAGGCAGTAGTATCCATCATGATAGCGTCACGTAAGACATCCACGAACAGATCTTACAACAACACCTGGCCAAAGTATTTGAGCTTTAGCTTCAGTATTTGGCCTTCCAGGCTACAGTCAGGGTTGATTTCTTTTAGGATTGACTGATTTGATCTCCTTGCAGTCCAAGGGACTCTTAAGAGTCTTCTCCAGCACCATAATTCAAAAGAATCTATTCTTCAGTGCTCAACCTTCCTTATAGTCCAACTCTTGCAGCATATATTGCTATTGGCAATACCATTGCTTTGACTATATGGACTTTTGTTGGCAGGGTGATGTCTCTACTTTTTATTATGATGTCTAGGTTTGCCATAGCTTTCCTCCCAAGGAGCAGATATCTTTTAATTTCATGGCTGCAGTCACTGTCTACAGTGATCTCGGATCCCAGGAATGTGAAGTCTGTCACTACTTCCATGACTTCCCATTCTATTTACCAAGGAGTGATGGGGCTGGATGCCATGATCTTAATTTTTTTGATGTTGAGTTTCAAGCCAACTTTTGTGCTCTCCTTTTTTACTCTTAGCAAGAGGCTCTTTAGATCCTCTTCACTTTCTACCATTATTAGAGTGGTATCGTCTGCATATCTGAGGTTGTTGATGTTTTCCCCGGCAATCTTAATTCTGGCTTGTGATTCATCCAGGCTGGCATTTCGCATAATGTACTCTGCATATAAATCTAATAAGCAAGATGATAATATACATCTTTGTTGTACTCCGTTTCCTATGCTAAATCAATCAGTTGTTCCATATTCGGTTCTAACTGTTGATTCTTGACCCTTATACAGGTTTCTCAGGAGACATGTGAAGTGTTCTGAAGGACTTGCCACAATTTGTTGTGATCCACACAATCAAAGGCAATGAAGCAGAAGTAGATGTTTTTCTGATACTCCCTTACTTTCTCCATAATCCAGTGAATATTGGCAATTTGATCTCTAGTTCCTCTATCTCTTCAAAACCCAGCTTGTATTTCTGGCAGTTCTCTATCCACGTACTGCTGAAACCTAGCTTGTAGGATCTTGAGCATGACCTTGCTAGCATGTGAAATGAGTGCAATTGTGCAATAGTTTGAACATTCCTTGGCATTGTCCTTCTTTGGGATTGGAATGTAAACTGACTTTTTCTAGTCCTGTGGCCACTGTTACATTTCCCAAATTTACTGGCATATTGAGTGCAGCACTTTAACAGCATAATCTTTTAAGACTTTGAATAGCTCAGTTGGGATACCATCACCTCTGCTAGCTTTGTTGTTAGTAATACTTTCTAAAGCCCATTTGACTTTGCACTCCAGGATGTCTGGCTCGAGGTCAGTGATCACACCATCATGGTTGTCAAGGACATCGAGGTCCTTCTTGTATAGTTCTTCTGTGTATTCTTGTCATCTCTTCCTAATCTCTTCTGCTTCTGTTAGGTCCCTATTGTTTTTGTCCTTTTTCATGGCCAGCTTTGCACAGAACATTCCCTTGATTTCTCCAATTTTCTTGAAGCCTCATCAGATAGCCACTTTGCCTTCTTGCATTTCTTTTTCTTTGGGGTGGTGCTGATTGTTGCCTCCTGAACCTATGTCCATAGTTCTTCATGCACTCTATCAAATCTAGTCCCTTAAACCTATTCTTCACCTCCACTGTATATTCATAAGGGATGTGATCTAGGTCAAACCTGAATGGCCTAGTGGTTTTTCCAACTTTCTTCAGTTTAAGACTGAATTTTGCAATGAATAGCTCATGATCTGAGCCACAGTCAGCTCCAGATCTTGTTTTTACTGACTGTATCAAGCTTCTCCATCTTTGACTGCAAATGGTATAATCAATCTGATTTCAGTGTTGCCCATCTGGTGATGTCCATGTGTAGAGTTGCCTCTTAGGTTCTTGGAAGAGGGTGTTTGCTATGACCAGTGTGTTCTCTTGACCAGCGTGTTCTCTTGACAAACTCTGTTAGCCTTTGTCCTGCTTCATTTTGTTCTCCAAGGCCAAACTTGTCCATTATTCCAGTTACCTTTTGACTTCCTGCTTTAGCATTCCAGTCCCTTGTGATGATGAGGACATCTTTTTTTGGTGTTAGTTCTAGGAGGTGTTGTAGGTCTTCATAAGAACTGGTCCATTTCAGCCTCCTCTGCATCAGTGGTTGGGGCATAGACTTGGATTACTGTGATGCTGAATGGTTTGCCTTGGATCTGGACGAAGATCATTCTGTCATTTTTGAGATTGTATCCCATTACTGCCTTTTTCACTCTCTTGTTGACTATAAAGGCCACACAATTTTTTCTACAGGATTCTGGGCTGCAGTAGTAGATATAATAGTCTTCTGAGTTAACTTCACCCATTCCCATCCACTTTAGTTCACTGATTCCCAAGATGTTGATGTTCAGTCTTGTCCTCTCATTCTTGACCACATCCAACTTACCTTGATTCATCGATCTTACATTCCAGGTTCTTATGCAGTATTGTTCTTTGCAGCATCGGACTTTCCTTTCACCATCAGACACATCCACAGCTGAGCATCCTTTCGGCTTTGGCCCAGCCACTTCACTCTTTCTGGGGTTACTTATACGTGCCCTCTGCTCTTCCCCAGTAGCATATTGGATACCTTCTGACCTGAGGGGCTCATCTTTCAGCATTATATCTTTTAGCGTTTTGTTACTGTCTATGGGGTTTTCTTGGCAAAGATACTGGAGTGGGTTGCCATTTCCTTCTCCAGTGGATCATGTTTTGTCTGAGTTCTCCGCTGTGGCCTGTCCATCCTGGGTGGCCCTCCATGGCATAGCCCATAGCCTCATCAAACCATGGAAGCTCCATGAGAGAGCAATGTAAAATTAGTTATTTATTTTTTCTTATTTAAGACCCCCTATTAACTGCATTAAACTGACATGGCTTTATTGTATGTTTTGGCTTGTGGGGCTAATAGGAGCTTTGGGATCAGGATTTAACTTGAAAATCAGCATTAGGAAAGCATTAGGCCTTAACCCAAAAAACAAACTGAAAAGACCTGATCATGGATCTCTTGTGCAATGTCTCGTTTGGTACTCCATCAGTGGCTGTGAGTGTGGATAAATCCTTACACTTGTGCTTCTGGTTGATTTGTGAGAAATGGAAGTATTAAAATAAATCCAGGCCCAGAAAGTCTCATCTAAAGGATAAGGTAAGGCCTAAATCCTGTAGGCTTCTTCTGTCTGCTAAGGTTTAAGAAGTATTGCTGTGAGCTTCCTATTGTGAACTTTCAACAGCAGGTTGCTTCCCAGCTTTATTAGTATGAGAGGCCTTTTGAGGCCCTTTTAGACCAGAGCAATGCTGTGAACCTAATACTGATGTGACTTGAATGTTTTAGACATGGTGTAAGTGGGGCTACACTGCTACATGTCCTGCAGTATCTTGCCATAGACCCAATAGCATACTCTTCAATATTTGACAAATGAAGGTAAGGAGATGTGAGAGGACACTATGATTTCAAGGGGGTGGTACATAACATGCCATTGATCCTGGAAGGTCAGAACAGGTGAGCAGAGTCATGGTTGAAGGAGTAAGTCAGTCTGTTCCTTCTAAAACTGATCTCCAAGTTGGATAAATAGTTAATAAAGTTCATCTTATGTTATACTCCATCCTGGATCCTAAAAGTTATTCATAAATAACGTGACATTGTGTATGTGTTCTAGTAATGGAGACCAATTATTTAGGGTGTGAGACCACATTTCGGACTACAAAAATTCTGGTAGCAGAAAGTAATGGTGGTCATGCTGAGTAGATAAATCCTGATGAAAAAACAGCAGGCAAAATATAAATAATGCAACACATAATACAAATGCAGTATGTTGTTAAAGAATTAAGCATTTATACCATTTATGCTTTCTTGAAGACAGATATGCGAGTGCCAGATATGCCCTTAGGCTCAGAGATAAATGACATGGCTAAGCTAATAAATCAATTAATGATAAAGAATTGTTAAACAAAAACAGTGGGTTGGATCCAGTGCATCATTTCCATCGGCGCAAGGACTTCTGTCTGCAGAGCAAAACTTTCTTAGCTCCCCCCTCCCACTGCAGCTAGTTCTTGCTGTGTAAGAGCTGACAGTGAGCATTACTGATGTCTTAGAAAAAACACTTCACATATTCTCAAAGCCATTCTTTATTAATTCTTCACATGCTCCAGAATTAATGCTTTCTAGTCTCCTCTTTTGCACCTAGTGTGTAGATCTTACAAAACAGAAAATCAGAATTCTTCACGATCAGTTTATAAAGAAGAAATAATCTGATATGAATCACAAGATTAAGTGGTTGGTTCCCCCCCCCCCATGTGTTTAGGAACAACTCACACAAATTATTACCAAACAGTGAAGGGAGAGAAGGAATGCGGAATTTCCCCATTTGCCAAAATGTGTTATCCTCTAACATATACAAACAGCACAGTCTCATTTTCAGTTTAGTAGTAGGGCAGGTGAAACTCTGTATTCTTGGTGCTTGGGGGGTCAACAGTGGGAGGACTTCTAGTGTCCTGGCCCCACTGCTGGACCTCCTGATGTCACCTGGTATTTTTGGCCACTGTGTGACAGAGTGTTGGACTGGATGGGCCATTGGCCTGATCCAACATTGGCTTCTCTTGTGTTCTTATTTGGGGGGGGGAGGAAGGTGACATGATATTGTCCAATCTCTTCAAATCGTTGAAGCTACAAGGTTGGTACTTGGAAGGGAGACCATTGAGGAAGACTCTGCAGAGGAAGGCAATGACAAACCACCATTGCTTCTCTCATCTGCCTTAAAGCCTTTTGCTTGGAGTTGCCATAAGTTGGCTGTGACTTGATGGCACTTCACACACATGCATTTTGATGGGAGACCACCAAGAAGGTCTAGGGATGCTATGTTGAGGCAAACCATCTCTTAATGCCTCTTGCCTTGAAAACCCTATGGGATCACCATAAGTCAGCTGCAACTTCATCGCACTTCCCACCAAACTTGTGTTTCCTTTTGGTATCTCTCCCCTCTCATCCTTTCAGAGAACCTTAAAACTGTTATATTCTTGGCTTATGGGCAGAGATCAGGAAACATTAGGGGAACCGTGGAGCCTCTTCTGCTATGAGCCATTAAAAGTAGTTTGGTAAAGGCATGCCTTTCCAAAAATTAGTCTAGTGATTTGCAGGCTGGGTGTTTTGCAGAGAGGGACATGTATTAGGGGGGAGAAATGCCTGGAAAAGAAACACACAAATGAGCTGGGCCACCAACAAGAGGAAAGAGAAGGACTTTTTTTTGGGGGGCGGGTGACAAGTAGTGTTCCCTCTAAGCTGAGTTAGTGTGAGCTAGCTCACAGTTTTTTAGCTTCCAGCTCACAGATTTTTGTCTGAGCCCGGGAAGGATGGCTCCAGAGCAAACTAATTTATGCAGTAGCCAAATCACTCGCTCACAACTCTAATGCCAGTAGCTCACAAAGTAGAATTTTTGCTCACAAGACTCCACAGCTCACAAGACTCCACACAGTATCAGGTAAATCACAGCTGAAAGCAAATGAAAAACATCCCTCTAGCAGCTCTATCTCCTACTCCTTCTCAGAGCTCTGCTGGGTCAGCTCTGTTCCTGGCAAAGTGCTGCCTTAAATCAACAAAGTTTTATTCTGGGTATAAGCTTTTGTATGTATGCATACTTCTTTAGGTATGTTGAAACAGAGTCATCTATTATTACAAAGTTGGCATAACAGGACAACACTAGTGGTCACATAGAGCTCTCAACTCAGAACAATTCAATGTATCATCAGTGATCTAAAACCACTACTAGATAATGACAGATCTCTTTCACAAGTACTGGAGGGCAAACTTTTTCTTGCCCATGGGCAGACCCCCAATCTTAAACAACTCCTCACTCACAATAATATAAATCTTATTTGAATATGGACACTGCTACTAGAGCGTGCAACAAACAGAGATGGCAACTTTGTTGCCACCTACACCCAGACAACACAATCACTGGACCTAATTATGTTAACTATACCATCTCAGGCTTATTCACTTGCTTATCTTCTAACATTGTATATGCCATTAAATGCCAACAATGCCCTTAGCATCTCTACAAAGAGCAAACAGATCAAACCCTATGCGAAAGGATAAATGGACATAAATCTGACATCAAGGATCACAAAACTGAGAAATCTATAGGAGAACATTTCAACCTCCCAGGACACTCAACAGGGAACCTCAAAGTAACTGTTTTATGGAAAAAGAATTTCAGAACCAGCTTAGAATGGGAGATTGCTGAGTTACAAGCTATTACAACACTCAGGACTATGGAACCTCCAGGGCTTAACAGAGATATTGGTTTCTTATCTCACTGCATGTGCTAATGTCATTCAGTTTTCACATCTGTTTATCAAATTTTATTATGCTGTATGTTATTCCCAGGTTTTACCAACTGCCTTAATCCAATTTTAGCTATATTTGCTGACATTCACAGGTCTTACCAATTGCAGTGATCCAAGTGTAGCTCAAATTGGACTTTCCTGGCAACATCCCTTTCACCCACTCCCTATATGTAATAGCTGGTGACTGTTTCAAAGTACCTGAAGAAGTGTGCATGCACACAAAGGCTTATACCCAGAATAAAGCTTTGTTGGTCTTAAAGGTACTACTGGACTCAAATTTTGTTCTGCTGCTTCAGACCAACAGGGCTACCCACCAGAATATTAATATCTTACAAATTTTACTAGTTTTACTATTTACTAATTTTATATAGATTCGTATTGATATTAGAAGTTAGGAAAAGTTGCTAGTCCATTCTCTGACAGGTCATCGGCATTGCTCAGTGAATGGTTGTTAAGGAATGCACCAGAGAAAGAATACCATTTCAGGCAGTGTCATTGTAGAACCCAGAAACCTGTAGGGTTGAGAGTAGTGTAGTAAAGTCTAACACTTGCTCCTCATCATCTCCATCATCTAACAATGCAAACTTCTCAGCATTTTTCTAGGCCCTAACAGCTGACAGATCTTTGTCAGTTTTTTAATTGTTTATTTCATGTGAGACCATTGGACAGGGATGTCACATATCCCAGCAGTTAACAATCACTAGGCAGTGGGTATGAAAGCAGTTGGCTAATATCTGGATGGCCTCCAGCAAATAACTGTACTAGGTTCTCAGCATTCTTCCAGAATCTTACAGATGCTGCAGTATTTAGAGAAAATTCTTGTATAGAAAAACGGGACATGGGAAAAGTGACATTATGGGATGCGTTGTGGGTTCTGTGAGGCACAACTTGGAATGAATCTTGCAATAATTTAAAAGAAATAAAACAATTTTACTTTTCACTGAACATCATGTACAAAAAAACCAAAAGCATAGACCCTAGAAACACAATAGAACACTGATCTTTTAAAGTCCAAACAATTAACTTTTCCCTCCTTCACAGCTTGTCACCAATGCTCCCTCTAAGCTGTGTAGTCTTGTGAGCAAAAATTCTACTTTGTGAGCTACTGGCATTAAAGTTTTGAGCGAGCGATTTGTCTACTGCATAAATTAGTTTGCTCTGGAGCCATCCTTCTTGAGCTAACACAAAAATGTGTGAGCCAGAGGCTCAAAAACTGGGAGCTAGCTCACACTAACTCAGCTTAGAGGGAACACTACTTGTCTCTTTCTTCTTGTTGGTGGCCCAAGAAGTCTCCAGCTGAACACTCTGTGCATGGGCTTCCAAGATGAAGGTCCAAAATGAACTCCCTGTTAGATAACACAGCCTTGAAACAATAATTCTAAAATTTACAATTTAGCACAAAAGTCTGCCTCCCTTACTGGTGTCCATCCATAAATCACAGTTACCTTAAACAAGGTGTTAAGCGCCTGTGATTAAAGTTCAAGCTCCCCAGCAGGGCAGTCTTGTTTCCCTCCTTTGCTTTCCACAGTCAGCACGCTTCTGCATCTGGAGGCTCCACCCCCTTCCTGGCTCATTCCATTCCTAGCTAGGGGTTACAATAGCATTGGATGTGGCATTTATTTTCCTGTGTTCTTGGTTACTGAACTTGTTAGTTATGAAGTGTGTTTTTGAGCTATGTAAGTTATTTTTGTCACAGCCTGCCCAAGATTAATATTTCTAAGTTATATAAGTGTAACTTTGAGGGTTCAGCCTTCTATTGGAGTTTGGGGGGAAAGTATGTTGTTCCTGAGTGGGAGCTATAGGAGAGTTCTGAGGGGAAAAAGAATGTTTTGTTGAGGGGGAAAAAAGGAGACAGAAGCCATCTAGGTCTGAGGGCAGAGAACAAAGTGACCTGTGAAGGAGCCTCAATAGAGATGTGGCAGGCAATGAATCTTTGCTTCTTGCTTACATATACTTTATAAAAGACTAGGAATAAGGCCCGTTGTGGAAATAAATACAACGGGCTCTAGAAAGAGGCTCTGGGAGAGTGCCCCGACTTTGGGCACTCAGTGACAATTTGCTGTGGCAATCTCAGCAGGGTATAATGACAGAGTCCACCATTTTCTCCAGAGGAACTGATTTTTGCTACCTGAAGAGCAGTAGTAATTTTGAGTGATCTCCAGCCCACCCCCAAGATTGGTAACAGTGGTTCCCCAGGAGGGAGTGTCTGGTTTGGAGGGTGGAGTCTATGGCATTGTACCTGTCTGAGGTTCCACCCCTCCTCAACACTCACTCTCTCCAGGTTTGACCCCTCAAATCTCCAGAAATTTCCCAACCTGGAGTTGATAACCCTATCTCCCTCCCAGCCAACCATCAACCTACCATTAGTTTTCCATCTCCTCCCCCCTCCCTCCAAGAGAACAGTTGTAATTTTGAGTGATCTCCAGCCCCCACCTGGAGATTGGCAACAATAGTTCCCCATCAGGGAATGGCTGGATTGGAGGTTGGAGTCCATGGCATCGTACCTGTCTGAGGTGCCACCCCTCTTCAAACCTCACCCTCTCCAGGCTCCATCCCTCAAATCTCCAGGAATTGCCCACCTGGAGTTGGCAACCTGATCAGGACTGGGCCCAATGAGTTTTCTCCCAAAGACCAACATAGGTGTGGAAAGGGCCTTTTACTGACAGAGGAGAAAGTACAGGTGCCAACTGTGATTAGGGAAATACCTGGAGATTTGGGAGGGTGGATCCTGTGGAGGGCAGCATTTGGGGTGTGTGTGGAAGGACTCAGCAGGGTATAATGCCATAGAGTCTACCCTCCAAAGCAACCATTTTCTCCCAGGGAACTGATCTCTGTCATCTGGAGGTCAATTATAACAGTGGGAGATCTCCAGGTCTCACCTGGAGATTGGCAGCCCTAGGGGAAAGTCAGCTGCACAGCAGGGAGTTGAAGAAAATGGTTTGATGGTTGCTGGCCCACCTCGTTAGCCAGCCAGCCATGCTGAAGCTAAGCAGGAGAACGAGCCTTTTTCCATTTATTCTGACAGGAAAGTGGCCATTGGGGAGGGGGTTATGGGCGGGGGAGGGGTTATGCTGAAAGTCCTTTGTTTTTTTACTCACAGAACCAAGCTTGGCTGCCTACCAACAGCCACTGAGGCGACAGTCCCTCACAGGAGTCAAGAGAACTGTCTTCCTCAGGAGAGAGAGCTAGTCTGCCAGCAAATCTGTCTGAAGGGGGAGTGGGTGGGGAAAGGAGCAGACCCAGCACCCGGCCAATGGCACGCGAGTACTCTTGAGTGGTGGCTGATGGGCCAATGGCTCAGGGAGGGCATTTTACAGCCAATGGGAGCGCATGGAATCTTACGAAACCAAAAGATAATTATTTATAAGGAGGGATGAAAGTCTTGCTCAAGAGTTGTTATTTGCAAGGCAACTAACAACAGATACAAAAGAGGAGGCAATACTTCATGTTGTTGAGTGGTTCTTCAAATATAAGGAAATTCTGCGTACTAACATACTTGCATGAGCAACTAATAAACCACTATCAATGACTGGCTGCTACCATGGATGTGTTGTTTATTTTTAAAAAAACAACAACAGTGCCATTCACTGTGTCATTCATCACTAACATCTGATTGCAAAAATGGTGATCACCTGCACAAGTAATTACACATGGTCATTACTCTAGTGAATAAAATTAAAGCCCAAACTCTCAATGATTGACTATTAACAAGAGCTCTGTATTGAGAATGATGGAGATTTTGAACATTTGCTGCTTCATACTGAACTTCATTGGCTATCAAAAAGCAACTGCGGAAGATGCTTTTATGTCCTTTTTTGACACTGTTGTGGAGTTTTTTGAAGATGCAAATGTTTTGCTCAGTGATAACTCAACTAGATCAGGCATGACATTGTTTATCAGAACTATTTGTAAAGTTGAATTAAATGAATCTGAAGTTGCAAAGAAATTAGGTCAATCTTATTATGGCCAAATTTGTTATCTCTATGTTTATTTCAAAGTTAACTATTCAAATACAATATAGGCCACTGTGAGCTATACCAATTTTCAGGCCTGTTTGAGCTAAAAGAGAAAAGTGGTGTGAGGTCCTCTGTGCTCTGCTGGAGGTGTCACATTATTGGCCACCTTCCTGATAGTTCCACCAATCCTTCTGTGGTAGCAGACTTGGGAAGGGTGTTAAGCTACCCTTTTCCCTCTCCTTCCACCAGGTTGTCTCTCTGGATGCTATAATTCTTGGCTTCTGCCCTGAGCCCAGCCTGTATATCCTTCCTGGCCTCCTGTGGGAGTGACACTTTTATAGTGTACCCCTGACATACATCCTCCTGCCCTGAAAGGCATAAAAGCCTAGGTAGACCCGATTTCCTTTGTCCCAACTGCCAGCTTCTTTCCTCCCAACTGTTTTCCTCCCATAATTTGGCCAGTCTCTGGGTCATTCAATCTACCTCCTACCTCTCCTGGCCCAGCCCAGCTGCATAACTTTGTTCTCTTCCCCCTTGTTCCCCTTGCCTGGGACCACAACAGGGCCCCCAGGGCTCTGAGGCTGTGCTCCTACAATCACTGCCACATCCTCCAACTCAGTTGTCCTTTGAGCTGATGGGCCTAGGTCCTTCCAGGCTGCTCCGTAAGCAGTGCCAGCCAATAATGTCACCAGTGTTCCCTGCTGAACCACAGTTGCTATTGCTCGCATGGTTCAGCCTCCCTTTGCTGCCACTTCCAGACTGCAGCTTCTGAGCCTCTTCTCACCCTCTTACAAATGACAGATCTCTGAAAAGAGGTGAACAGGAGGCTGTTCTGGGTAGGAATTGCCCATCTTGGGCTAGGTTGAGTCAGGGGAAGGCTCTGTCTTGGGCTAGGTTGAGTCAGGGGAAGGCTCTGAGACGTGACAAGTAGGATACAATATGATGATCTGCAAGTTTTTTGTGACCATTTGGTTATGCTGCATTAAGTTATTTCTGAATGATTTGAGGATCTTCATTCAGTGGAAAGTACAGATTGGGTGATAAATCCATTTTCAAAGACTGAGAAAGTTGGGATAGTGGAGAAAGAGCTAACTAAGCTACAAAATGACATTGAGCTGAAGCCAAAGTTTAAGAAATCATACCAAGAGTTTTAGTTACAGAAGGAAATTTCTGATCACTAACCAGCAGTATGAATAGTGGTTAAGAAGCTCCTTGTTGCATTTCCAACATCATGTTCGGTGGAATGTGGTTTTAGTGTGGTCATCCAACTTCTCTCCAAGCAAAGAAATTGACTCCAGATTATTGAACATGGTGATTTAAGACTCTGGCTGTGTTACTCTAAACCAACCATTGGAAACTGTTATCACTTTATCAAGCCCATCTATCAATTCAGAATTTAAACAGTGAAGTAGTTACTAAATGTGGTATCTAAGATTCTTGCTAAATGGCTATCAGACTTTAAAAAGCTGACATTGCAGGATCAAGTTCATCAATTTTATTGAATAAATTAAACTAAAAAGTTTTAATTGGATTTTGAATAAATGTGCAATTAATTGTTACTCTTTTGAATTTTATAGTTAGTGGTTTGTGCAAACTGCTATTCTGAATAATGCTTTTTATAGGGTAGAGTAGGGGGAAATGGGGATGAGTTTATGGAACCAAGGGGGTGGTGTCGTAAAATTTTTTGGAAACCACTCTTCTAACCTGACTTGTAAGTCAACTATAACTGAAAAAAGCAAATAAATGCACATTAAATTGGTTAGGAACATAGTCCTTCCATTGCAAATAGCTAGTAGAATTAGAGGTAAACTTAGAACATTGTCAAAAAAGTAAAGAGAGTGATTAAAGACAACCAGGTATTAAACATTTTCCTAAGGTTGCCTGGCATAGAATCATAGAATTACAGAGTTGGAAGGGGTTATACATGTCATCTAGTCCAACTCCCGGCTCAATGCAGGATCAGCCTACAGTATCCCTGAAAAGTATTTGTCCAGCCGCTGCTTAAAGATTGCCAGTGAGGGGGAGCTCACAACCTCCCTAGGCAGCTGATTCCACTGTTGCACAACTTTTACTATAAAAAAGTTTTCCCTAATATCCAGCCAGTACCTTCCCGTCCTTAATTTAAGCCCATTATTGTAAGTCCTATTCTCTGCTGCCAACAGGAACAGCTCCCTGCCCTCCTCTAAGTGGCAGCCCTTCAAATACTTAAAGAGAGCAGTCATGTTCCCCCCCCCCCAAACCTCCTCTTCTCCAGACTAATCTTTCCCAAGTCCCTTGGCCTTTCCTCATAGGCACCCAATTATCCCCATCGCTCTTCTCTGCACACACTCCATTCTGTCCACATCCTTTTTGAAGTAAGGCCTCCAGAACTGCACACAATACTCCAGGTGCTGCTTGACCAAAGCAGTTTATAGCAGGACTATGACATTTTATGATTTGGAGATTATGTCTCTGTTGATACACCTCAAGACTGTATTAGCCTTTTTCTTCACCTCATCGTGCTGGCTGCTCATATTTAACTTTCGGTCCACCCTTACCCCGAGATCTTGTTCACACACACTGCTACTCAGAAGTGTGTCCCCCACTCAGTCTGCGTGTTCCTCATTTTTGTTATCCAGATGTAGAACTCAGCACTTATCCTTGTTAAATTGCAACTTGTTCACATCCGCCCATGTTCCAGCATGTTCAGATCTCATTGAATTCTATCTGTCTTCTGGTATGTTTGCTGCTCCTCCCAATTTAGTGTCATCTGCAAATTTAAGAACATAAGAACATAAGAACATAAGAACATAAGAGAAGCCAATGTTGAATCAGGCCAATGGCCCATCTAGTCCAACACTCTGTCACACAGCGGCCAAAATATACCAGGTGCCATCCGGAGGTCCAGCAGTGGGGCCAGGGCACCAGAAGCCCTCCCACTGCTGCCCCCTCCAGCACCAAGAATAGAGTGCATCACCTGCCCCAGACTGAGAGTTCCCATCCATACCCTGTGGCTAATAGCCACTGGTGGACTTCTGCTCCATATGTTTATCTAATTTCCTCTTGAAACTGTCCATGCTTGCAGCTGCCACGACCTCCTGTGGCAGTGAATTCCATATGTTAATCACTCTTTGGGTGAAGAAGTATTTCCTTTTATCTGTTTTAACCCGACTGCTCAGCAATGAATGAGTAGCCCCTCCACACCTTCATCCAAATCATTTATAAAAATATTGAAAAGTACTGCACCCAGAACTGAGCCCTGTGGCACCCCACTGGACACCTCCCTCCATTCAGATGAAATGCTGTTGACAACTACTCTCTGAGTGTGGTTCTCCAACCAGTTCCCTATCCACCTAACTATGCTAGATTCCAGTCCACAGTCCTCTAGTTTACCTATTAGAACATCATGGGGAACCCTGTCAAAAGCTTTACTGAAATCCAGGTAAACAACATTAACAGCATTCCCTCGATCCAGTAAGCTTGTCACTTGATCAAAGAAGAAAATGAAGTTCATCTGGCAGGACCTGTTGGGGACAAATCTGTGCTGACTTCTCCAGATCACCAAGTTGTCCTTTAGATGCTTGCAGATTGATCTCTTTAAAATCTGCTCCAGTATCTTCCCCTGGGACAAAGGGCAGACTAACTGGCCTGTAATCCTCCTCCCTTTTTGAAAATTGGGATAATATCTGCTCTCCTCCGGTCTTATGGCACGTCTCCCATCCTCCAAGAGGTCTGGAAGATGATGGACAAAGGCTCTGCAAGCTCTCTAGAAAGTTCTTTGAGCACTCTTGGTTGCATACCATCTGGCCCTGGGAATTTGTAATCATTCAGTACAGCCAGGTACTTCTCAACTGCCTCTCTGTCCATGTCAACCAGCAGCCAAGATGCTGTGAATTGCCTATTACCATGTCTAGGTGAGCCTGTTAAGAACATAAGAGACGCCAAAGTTGGATCAGGCCAATGGCCCATCAAGTCCAACACTCTGTCACACAGTGATCAAAAATAACTGGTGCCATCAGGAGGTCCAGCAGTGGGGCCAGGACACTAGAAGTCCTCCCACTGTTGTCCCCCCCAAGTATCAAGAATAGAGAGCCAGTTTGGTGTAGTGGTTAAGTGCATGGACTCTAATCTGGGAGAACTGGGTTTGATTCCCCACTCCTCCACTTGCACCTGCTGATGTGACCTTGGGTCAGTCACAAGCTCTGGCACAGATGTTCCTGAAAGAGCAGTTTGTGTTAGAGTTCTCTCAACCCCACCTACCTCACAGGGTGTCTGTTGTGGGGAGGGGAAGGGAAAGGAGTTTGTAAGCTGCTCTGAGATTCCAAGTGAAGGGCGGGGTATAAATCCAATCCCCCTTCTTCTTCTTCTTCTTCTTCTTCTTCTTCTTCTTCTTCTTCTTCTTCTTCTTCTTCTTCTTCTTCTTCTTCTTCTTCTTCTTCTTCTTCTTCTTCTTCTTCTTCTTCTTCTTCTTCTTCTTCTTCTTCTTCTTCTTCTTCTTCTTCTTCTTCTTCTTCTTGGAAAAAACTGAGGCAAAATAGGCATTGAGCCTTTCTGCTTTCTCTCTGTCCTCTGTCAAAGTTTCTCCATTTTCACCCAGTGGCAACCAGTGGGAGATTAGGGGAGATAGGGGGAGGTGGGTATTTACTCCTGGGGGAGCGATCTTTATTGCTGCATGATGATGTCACTTCCACCATGACCCCAAAGTGTGACATTACACCAGGGCAATGCTTCAGCACTAGGAGTTTGGGGCTGAGTGCTAGAGGAACATAATGTGATGCCAGCACTTCCGATTTGGGCCAGTGACATCAACACAAGGTGATGAAGATTGCCACCACCACCCCTTTGCCAGCCTGCTTCTGCCTGCTGTCCACATGAGCATCAACAGGCATCATCAACAATTACCAGGAGTTTGCCTGCCATTAGCAGGCAACTGGCAAGCCTGCATATTCCTCCTTTTAGGAGAAAAACCAGATTTAAAAAGCAATGGCATTAAATGCGCAGTCACCCATCACCTGCTTGCAAGTCACATTTAATAAAGTGGTGGCCTTTTTAACCCCCTTCTGGCTGTGTTTTCTGGCTGTCTACACAAATGTCAGATTTTAGAACTGGCATTATTTTAATCCTACTCATGTTTAAAGTTTGATTAGTCGTTAAGAAAAATGTATGTGTTCCTACATTTCCCTTCTAGTTTTCCACATGAGAATGATTGCTACTTCCCAGTATTCACTTTAACTTTTATAGAAGGCATGGTTTAACAAAGCTGTAGCTAAATAGTTGCTGGGGATCCCCCCCCCCCCATTTCATATACCAGAATTTATTTATTTATTTTTGCTATTTAAATCAGAGCTTTTGTGGCTGAGTATTTGTATTTCTTGTTCTAATAATATACTCAGTCCCAGGCTTGCCTTTGTTTAGAATGGCAGAACTGGAATCTCTTGGCATGAGTGCATGAACTGTTTTGAACCAGTCCAATTAATTTAGTATGGTATTGTAGCACTCTTTATGTACAGTACAAGGAAAGACTAACTGGAGTCCACTTGTCAGAATAAGTTGAACCAATAAGCATAGTGTAGGCGGAGCAACTGCTGTGTGGGCTTAACAAATAATTCTGAATGAAGACTCTGAAATGGAGCATGCTGCATTTCAGTGAGCTTTTTTTCCTCTGGGTTTTGTAATAGGCATGGAAATGGTGCACTTTTGATTAGTCAGGAAGACACAGATCGATTTCTGTTGATCAAGTATTTTAAGCATAAGGTTATATGGGAAAGGACTTGATCGGGAAGCCTGATGAATTTTTCATGAGGAGATATATGCAGCTGAATGAATTCAGTGAGTGTCACCATGTAGCTTGCAGACAAACCACATCCACAAGGAGGCTACTGACACAGAAAGCACTTTGGCGCATTTTCAGAGGGAAAGCAAGGACTGATAAAGCTCTTTCTGACAGGATTGACTTATCTGTTCTTCGATTATGCTGCTGTTCCTTTACGAAGCTTTTCATCCAGATGTAATCTTGATGAATGACCACACAGAGTTTGTCAATTTATCAGCATCTGACTCTGCAGCAATGTCTTCGGGCTGTGCTATTGTTGTGATTTTTGAATGAGAAAGCTAACGTAACATCCAAGCTATGACAGCAAAAGATTCTTCCAAGGAACTCACTGCTCCGGATTCAGAGATTTACATAAAGACTTTCAAAGAACAAATGCATTTAGAACTTGAGCTTCCCCGAGTCCCAGGGAACAGACCCACCTCTCCGAAAATTTCCCCCCGCAGTTCTCCAAGGAACTCTCCATGTTTTTTCAGAAAGTTGCTGGTGAATAAAAGCATCCGTCAACGTCGGCGTTTCACGGTGGCACATACATGGTAAGACAGATGACCTTGGTATTAATATCTTTTCTAAAGGATGTGTGCAGCTTTGAGTTGTTGTTTTTTTTACACTTTATAGGACAGAAAACATGATCTATTCATAATACCTCCTCAGTAATCAAATAGTATTTATTTATGTAATTTTGCAACTCTCATATTTTTCAAAACACATAATTTGCTGTTTCAGGGGAAATTGAGTTATTGCCTTAGTAAATATTGTTGTTGTTTTTTAGATTACTTTCCCAAAGAGTGAGCTTTTTTATTTTAAAATCAACTCTAATATGAAGATGAAGCAGAAAATGATTGGTTTGGGAATCTTGCATTCAAATATAAACAATGGTGATTTGCTAGAATTTTGACATGACTGTCTTTTGACTGTGGGGCAAAATATGCCTCTCACAAAGGGACTTGAAGAAAAGACCCAGCTAGCAGCTAGATTCCTTAAACTGGCTATTTTTGGTCTGTCAGCCATTTGTGTATTATTACAGCTGATTTTGGTCCAAAGTTGACTGTCACTGCAAATAAATTGGAAATTACTATGTTAATCCAGGTGAATCAAGTAATAAAGGGTTAGTAAAAGAAACAGGCTTTGACTGGATTAGTTTTACTGTGATTTTTCTCTACATGAACTCAGTATGTTTTTCATGGGTATATTTCCCGGTCCAGCATTTTTAGATGGCAACATATATTATATTCTCAAATATTTTGTAACAATTATTTTGAAAAGTGTTTACAGCATACATTTGTTGACTTATAATGTTAGAAGCTAGGGAGGTATGAACAGTGAAAGATGAGAAGGAATTGTATATAGATATAGAGTAGGTGCTCTGCTACCCCTGAAATTGCCATCATCATCATCATCATCATCATCATCGTCGTCGTCGTCATCATCATCATTATTATTATTATTATTATTATTATTATTATTATTATTATTATTATTATTATTATTATTATTATTATTATTATTATTATTATTATTATTGCTTCTTTCACAGTATAACCCTAAACAGGGATATGCCCTTTTAAGCCCATTGTCTTCAATGTACTTGAAAGGGTGCAACTCAACAGAAGATTGCACTTTTGGTTTCCCATTTATTTACAGGTTAGAAGATTTCATTTTAAATATTTAGGTAGAAAAACCTCACTGTGGTACTAAAACAAGAACTTTGCAAAAATGAACTTTTACTTTCTGTCTCTTAGTGTTATTTATCTCTAGTGAATGAGCAGCCATGCAGCCTAGTTAAATCTGTTTGACCAATAAAATAACATAGGGAGGGAAAAACCTGATGCCATATGACCAAATATTAAAGCCAGTATATCAGTTAAGGATTGTACTCTGATAGTCTAATATGCATTTCAGATAGCTTTTTGTATCATATTATTTTGAGATGTGTCCTTCAGTGAGTAGATTAACTAGCCCAGTATGAAATATGTCTTAAAAATTGATTACATCTTGTGATTAGAAGTTTACGACATGTTTATTTCAATCTCCTAAAATCTTTGCCAGGTGTTTTCCAGTGCTCCAGTGAGCTAAGGTTAATTTCTTCTGTCACTGGATATGGATAAAGACATTAAACAGTACACATGGTTTATTGGAAGAAGCAAGACCCAGAGGTCACTAAAATAATCCAACATATATATTTGTGCTGATATACTTAATTGCAGTATTTATGTTTTCTGTTCATACTGTCAAAAAAGGCCAGGGTGATTGACCATTTCAATTCAGATGAGAAATAAATGCAGTAAACTTTTTATTAATGGTTTCCTATTTACTAGAGGAAGCCAAACATGTTAAACAAATGGTAAACACATTCATAATGGTAGTTTGAGGACTACCTAGATGTTCTTACTTTTGATCCAGGTATATGCTCAGATTATTTTATTTTAGGAAGCACTGTAGACTTCATGGGGTTTACCTATGTGATTAAGGATATCTTCAACAAGGAGGATACTATTACACTTGGAATAGTGTGCATTTGACCCCCTGGCTCTAGTAATCAGTGTGTTGTTTGGGACCCATGAAGCTACTTCTGTTCCTTTTCGGATACGGGGCTGCAGCCCCATGAGTACAAAAATCCCCCCAAGTCCCTGCTTTGAGGTGCTCTTCCAGTAGAGATTCCATTGTGTCATGGAACCATCTATCATTTGATACAGACAGGAATAACTGGGATCAATGCAGTTTGGTTCTCTGTGATGCTCTTTCATTGATGCACCCTGTTTAGTATATACATATTTAGTATACAACCATGGCTTGGTATGTGCATAGGCTTTTGAATATCTGTCCCTTGAATTCATTGGATTGAGCCTAATGAATAAACAGTGGGGGTTACTTCTCTTATTTTTAGAAAATTGCAGTTTTGGATGAAACAACAGAGAACGGTGTTGCTCTTTTGGCCTCTCTACATTTTTTCCTTTTAATTTATAGATTTATGGTACAACTTGTAGAAATAAAGTTGTTTACAAAGAACTGGTTGAGGATAGCCAGATATCCCTTAGGCCAGGGACCACCAGCAGGTTCTTATCAGCCAAGCATAATGCTTCGGGGGTGGTGGTGGTGGAGGTGTATAACAGGAGAGGCAGTCCCAAAGATTGACTAGTAAATCATACTGAATCCTTTTCAGAGGCATGTACCCATGATCAGAAAAATTGGTTTTGTCTTTCATTGTAGATGGCTTTGATTAGCTTGCCTTAACTAAGTAATTAATATGCCACTGTGTTCTGTAACCATTTGCATTAGTTCAAAGCCTAGGGACTTCTGAAGTCATACATCTACAAATTGGATCACGTTGCCCTGCCAAACCAATCAGAACAAAATGCAGGAAAATTGTGGCTTATGAACTACTTAGATGTATGCTGTAGGGTTCTGTTAGAAAAATAAGAGTTCAGATTTTGTTCAATGAAGGTTTTTCCTTCATAGCGGCAAAGTCTGTGGCTCCAGGGGGAAAAGTCTAAGATATATGTTACTGAGTACCAAGCTCCACTTACTCGTTGAAGAACAATCCATCTTGTCCTTAGTAAGGATTACCAGTAGCCACAAGAAAACTTAGTTATTTGCAGTTGTCTCAGATCTAACACAACAAGAATGGAGGGTGAAAGAATCTACCTACATGTAAAGTACTGGGTTTCGGGCCTCATGACTCGGACGACGACATAAGAGAAGACGCGTTTATTCGTACTTCACACAAGACAAGAAAAGACAGTAACAGCCGGAGGCCAACTATATACAGTTAGGGGGGGACGGCCCCATATTCCTATTGGCGGGTTTGAATCGCCCGCCAATGCTGCCATTGGTTCTCTACTGGCGAGCTCAGGAACCTAGTCCCTATTGTTCTCAGAGAGCGAAGCTTGGCTGTATTTCGCCAGCTCTGCCTTCTGATCCCAGGACACAACACTACATTTACTCCTCATTGAATAAGATCCGAATTTGCCTTTGTTGGAGAAAAGCATTACTTTTTAAAAAAAAGTTCTCCATGGCTGCAATAACACACACTAAATAATCAATTTCAATCCACTTTTAATGTACTTTCCAGCTGGATTTTGCCAGTTCACACAGGCCCATCTGGCATCTAGCATTTGCTCTGCTATTTTACCAAACCCATGTTGGAACAGAAATTCCCCTCTACATTGCATGCCACTTTCACTTTCTTTGATTGTTGGATTTTATGGTAGTCTCAATGCTACATGCTGGTTTTACTTCCTTTGATCTCTCGGTATAATGGTACTCTCTGCATAGATTTATGGCCATATTATAGCTGTTCAGGGGTCACTCTGCAGTCAGTATGGTATTGGCCCAGGATATTTGAATGTGATTTTGAGCCACATCTTTTTCTGTTCCAGTGTGGGTCTGGTAAAACAACAGAGCGAATGCTAGATGCAGAATGGACTGCAGTAAAATCCAGTTGGAAAGTGCATTGAAAGTGGTTTGAAAGTGGATTATTTAGTGTGTATGATCGCAGCCTATGTGTGCCAACTCTATTAAATGACACAGTTGCTGATAATAACTTCTGCACAGGGCTTGCAGAAGACTTGCATCACTTTTTATTGCCTTGTTTATTTTTGAAATCTAGAGAGTTACATGCTATTCTGGAGAAATATATATCAGTTAGGTTGTGGTTTGATAAGGAGGTATTTAAATAACATTTCTGCATTGCATATCTATTAATACTGTTAACACTGGCTACAATGCCGGCACAGCTCTGAGCCTACTTTTGGATGTGGAAATACACTTGTGTAGGACCTCTATGCTGAAGATCTCTATGCTCTTCTTAGAAGTACCTTGAGTAATGCTTTGTACCTATTGTTTTCTGCATTTATTTCCAGGTTTGCTGCTATAATAATGATTCTCTTTGCTTCCTTTGCTTTGTCTTAAAAACTCTGACAAAGGTGGTACACAGATTGCAGTTTGCTGAAGCTGAAGGAGCTAGCCCAAACCCCCAATTGGTAGCAATAACTGAGAAACTATAATGAGTGGGCTGAGGAGCATTTCATTAACCTGTTTAATCCATTTTTTGTAATTCAAGCAGCATCCCTTGGTCTCATAGAAGTCAGTGTAGAGGTGAAATTGACTGGACAAGATGTGGGTTATCTAAAGCAGTATGCCTCCCCACTATAACATCTGATGACATGTGCATGCACATGAAAGCTTATACCATGAATAAAATTTTGTTTGTCTTAAAGGTGCCACTGGACTCAAACTTTGTTCTATAACATTTGCAGGTACACATGTTACTTTTCATATAGGAAACTGATAGCAGTGAGATCAAAGTCCTTCTCTAGATTGGTGCCAGAGTTATATTGTTTTCTCTTAGTGATTTTTTTTTACTGTAAGCTTCCAAGAGGCCCTAAATTGGTTCCCTTGACAGAATACTGTTTTAGAAAGGAAATTTATATAAATTAATAAAGAATGAATCCTCACCCTTGTGTGTTGGACCAGTCAACTTTGTAGTGATGCTGCTAGTGCAGATTGAATGTGATTTTATTCTAGAATGCTTCAAGCAAAACCTGTTTTGTCAGACCAAGGCAGAGTAGTAAAAACTAGAGATGTAAAACTTCTGGAAATTTTGAAGCTCAGAAAAAAACCAGGTTTTTGAAAAAAAATGAAAAAAATGCTACATTAGCACTTTTTTCTTTTCCAGATTAGGAACATAAAATATGACTATGGACAATTTTACTTGGCATGAAATTATCACAGCTAGCATATTAAAAATATAGTGTACCCAAACAATTATTACAAACAGAATTTACTTTTTTATAATATTTGTTGTAATTGTAACAAATGAACAACAATCTCCTGAACTGTTTCCTAGTTTATGTGGAACAGACAAAAAAACCTCCACAAAACAATTTTTAAAAATCCAGAAGTAACAATTATTCATATTTCCTCTCCACAGTATTAAATAAAAATAAAAAACCCATTCTCATAAAAAGAATTGAAGAGGGGGAAAGTGTATAGAAGGGAGTGTGGAACTAAGTTTCAATGAATGGGCATGAAATTTAGTCAGAATCATTTTCTGAGCTGTAATTATCAGCTTTTCCAATGCTTTGAGGCCTAGTGAAGCCTGAGTGCCAGTATACCCACCCACATGCAAAAACAAAACCGAAACTTTTTTCTTTTCTTGTGACAATAGTGCCTCCTAAAGGAAGAAATGCACCTTGTTCTTGAATTGGAGAGTTCAGTTTGTAGCCTAGGACTTGCTTGTCCTCAGTGCACAGAAATTAGATTGATCTGATACCATACATATTTTTTAGAAATGATTTGGAAAATATTTGAACACCTTGTATTAAAATATTCTATTCATCATGTTAAAATAAAATGTTCCATAATCAATTTTTTTTCCAATGTTTCCAATTTTTTGGAAAAAAAAACAAATAAGGCTTCAGGAAAAAAAAAACGGGGAAAAAATGTTTTCCCCCCAAATTTTTCCGGTTTTTTTCCGGGCCTTCACATCTCTAGTAAAAACATGAATGTATATAGTATAGATAATGACAGCACTATAATACCAACTCCAGCTCTTTAAAAAGCTTTTCTATATACATAGCCTTGGAGGGACAGCTTTGAGATTCATGGTTTATTTGCATTTGTTTAAAAAACGCAATAACAGACTATTCATAATCCATAATTAATGCGACCTGTGTTCAAAACTTCTTGCATTTTGTTCTGTAGAGCAGTGGTTGAAGCCAGATTACCAATAACCTTTATTTTTTGTATTCCTTTTGTTAGTTGCCTTGACCTGGATGGCCCCAGCTAGCCCAATCTCATCAGACTCTCAAGGAGGTCTAAGGAAGTTACACAGAGGTTGACAATGGTTAACTACCTCCAAATGTCTCTTGTCTTGAAAACCATAGTTAGCTTCCCACTATCTGCTTGTTAGTTATTAATGCAGGATTAATGCAGGATTTCAGCAATTGCTTGGTCTAATAAAAGAAATTGTCTCTCTTCTAATAAAAGAACAGGGAGAGGTAGGGTAGAGGTAGTGTAGTGGTTAAAGTTTCAGACTAGGACTGGGAAGATCCAGGTTCAAATCTTTACTCTGCTATGAAGCTTACTGGTTGATCTTGGGCCAGCCAAGCATGCATTCTAAACCTAACCTGCTTTACAGTACTGTTGTGAGAATAAAATGGAGGAGGATATAACCATGTGTGCTGCTCTGAATTCCTTGAATGAAGGCCTGGGTAAAAATAGGTAATAGGTATAAAATGTTCAAATGTATTGTTAACTTGATTCTAATTGCTACTTTTGTCTTCTGACACCTGGACAACCAGTCCTGAACTTGTGCTGTCAGAGTTAACTCCATTGAATTAAATGCTAAATGTGCTCAGGATTTAGTTATGGTGAATTTCTTGTTGATGAAACAGATCATGTTGACATGATGTCCATAAGGAGGATATTGAAAAGGGGTGTAGAAAATTATCATTCTGTACTGTTTGCCATGTGTCTGGGGTTGATGCCTCTTGCCCCTGTGCTTACTGCCATGTTTATTTATTTATTTATTGGACTTTTATCCCGCCCTCCCGCCGAGGCGGCTCAGGGTGGCTTACAAGCAGTTAAAACCAGTATACAATTTAAAACACAATATTACTACATCTAAAAACAATACAATAAATACTAAATTACATTAAAATATGGCGGTATTCTGTATAAAGTGCTGTATAAAGTGCTGTATAAAGTGCTGTTGCTGTAGCGGTACTGCCGGTGTGGCAAGCATATCAAAATGCTTGTGCTAGTGCTGTTGCGGTACTGCTGGTGTGGCAAGCATATTAAAATGCTTGACAGAAGAGCTCGGTCTTTACTGCTCTATGGAATTGTTCCAAATCTCATAGTGCTCGGACGTTTGGAGGAGTCCCCATGCCAGGTGCAGCAAGAGGAGCCTTTCAGGAACAGGGGCTGGTGGCAACACAGCACCCCTTCAACTTCCCACAGAACCCAAGACAGCTGGGGAATCCCACAGCAATGGACTGGCCTCAAGAGCCAGTGGCAGCAAGACTGCTGAAGAAGGTGACAAGGATGAATGTGGCTTGTCAGCAGCTGAGCTTGCAGGTGGCCACCAGCCAAGGGAGCAGCTCCACATAAGCTTGCCAGGTCTCTTCGAGATGCCAGCAGGGGGGGATGGGGAGAATGCCCCCAACAAGTTGATATCACCAGAAGTGATGTCGCATGTCGCCCATAAGTGATATCAGCATGTCGGGGATGACGCTCTGGTTTTTGGACAAAGCTGTATTATAAAATTGCCCTTGCACCATAGAGTTTTGCCCAAAAAACAGAGTGTCACCCCTCAATGTCACTGACATGCCTGCATCACTTCTGGGTGACATTGGCACATCATCTGATGCAGCTGTTGGGGAGGAATTTCCTCCTGCCAGCCAGCTGGCCAGCGGCAAACAGGAGCCCACAAAAGTAGGGGATTCCCCACCCCAAATTGGGAAATGGTAACCCTAACCCTCTGGCACACTGCAGCCCCAGCTAGGCCCAGTGAGACATGGGGCACAGTGGTAGCACAGGAGATACAGTGGGGCCTGGCTCTATGTGAGGTGAGCCCAGGAAGGGGAGCCCCATCCATGGCATGGCAGGTGAAGGGGTGAGGAAGGGCCAGGCAGCCCCAGCCCCCTTAAGCCTGAGTGGCCTGAAAGTGTGGCCCTTTAGGGAATGACAGGAGGGTGGGGTAGGAGGAGCAGAGGCCCAGTCAGAAGCCCCACTGGCCCTGGCTCCAGCCAGTGTACAGGGTCTAGTCTTTGGGCTAGAGGGAGAGGGAGGGCCTGGGATGTCCCTCTCCCAAGGAATCCTTCCAAAGGTGTGTCAGGGAAGTGTCAAGGAGGAGGGGCTTGGCCATTCCCTAGACTGCAAGGGAGCGGACTGGAGCAAGCTGGAAAGAGGGAGCAGGATGGAAGTCCAGGTCCATCTCAGACTCTTCTGACTCCACCAGGGAGAAAAGGAACCCTGGAGGGTGCTACAGCCCCAGACTCTGCGTCCGTGCTTAAGGAAAATAAAAATGTTTAAAAAAGGGAATGGACCCATCTATGACAATTATACAAATGAGAAAGTATAAACAAAGATATGCATGAAAAGGGGAGTTAGCCAAATTCTTGCATGTTAGGCCTGTCTGAATGGCTAGTAGTCATGACAGTTAAAAACGCTTGTTGAAATCCAGATGCAATATGCTACTAAATAGAATTTGTTTGGGAATCAATAGTGGGGAAGGGCTATAGCCTTCATGCCCTGCCTGTGGGTTCCCACATAACATTTGACTGGTCACTGTGGGAAATAAGATATTGGATGGTATTGTCTTTTTGGTCTGAACCAACAGAACTATTCTTATAGTCTCTGAATATAAGAAGAACCCTACTGTATCAAAGCAATAGTCTGACGGGTCCTTCTACCCAAAAGCCTCTGGGAAGTACACAAGAAAGGCATGAAGGCAATAGGTGTCTCACCTTTTGTGTTTCTTCAACATTCTATATTCTGCCACATGGATGTTCCACAGGTATCACCTATTAGTTGACAGATCTGTCCTCAGGTTGCCTACTGGTTCATTGATTTGCTTAGTTGTGAATCCTTTGGTTTTTTCATAATATCATAGTAGACGTTGCTGTTTAACTTCAAATACTGGTGTATAATTTCCTCAATGGTAGTGACAGAACTTCAGGTTTTTTAAAAAAAGGAAGAAGAAAATCAATTTGAAAAGCAGGTGAAGAATGTTCAGTGATAAGTAGAGTGCAATGCTGCTTGTTATGAAAAGATCTTCAGTGCCTTTTCATTCAAGTGTCTCAGAGTGCTGTTATAACCATCATTTCCTAAATTTCAAAATAAATACTGTGAAAGGGCTGTTCATCTGTTTAAATCTTGACAACCAATATTAGATGTAAATCTTTCTTTAACCAGTATTAAATGTAACCTGAATTACTGGACCATTGAGATCAGTCTCAATGATTTTTAATATAGTACTATAGTATATAGTATTTGGGGACAAGGCACAGGTTGATCATAAAACTTTCACCAGTTCAAGGCAAGATTAGAAAAAGATTGCATTTGAAGGGTTATGATGAAAATTCCAACATATACAGCTGAGCTGACCACTTTGTACTCTGCTTTCTCAGGTTGTTTGTTGACTGTCATTTCAGTGGCATTTTCTAGTTGGGATTATCTGTGCTTTGATTTGCTATGTACATTTGTGTGTTCAGAAAATAATATCAGTTTATCATTTGGGAATTAGATTTCTCTAAAGCTGGAACTTCCAAATAACAGATGCTAACTAATCAAATTTGCTGTTTTTACTACTGAATGAGAAGTAATTTTGCATTCAAAGGCATTTTTTCTCCTGTATTAAAATTGATATAAGATTTAAAGGTTAACAGATAAGAGCAAAGGAAAAATGCAGTATGCAAAGTATGCCGGGAGACTCAGATTCGAATCCCCACTGTGCCGTGGGTTATCTTAACAGGTGATCTTAGCTTTACCTACCTCACAGGGTTGTTGTGACAATAATTAATGATATAAGGAGGAGATTGGATTTATACTCCATCCTTCACTTGGAGTTTCAGAACGGCTTACAAACTCCTTCCTCTCCCCACAACAGACGCCCTATTAGGTAGGTGGGGCTGAGAGAGCTCTGACAGAACTGTGGCATGCCCAAGGTCATCCAGGAGCTGCAAGTGGAGGAGTGGGGAATCAAACCCGGTTCTCCCAGATTAGAGTCCATGCACTTAACTACTGCACCAAACTGAAGAAGAAAGTTTGAGAGCAACTCTGCCGCATCCATAACATCTTTTTACATACCATGTTTTTTAAAAAATTAGGTGTATGCAGGGCTCTTTTTGTAGCAGGAACTCCTTTACATATTAGGCGACACACCCCTAATATAGCCAATCCTCCAAGAGCTTACAGTAGCCCCTGTAAGAAGAGCTCTGTAAGCTCTTGGAGGATTGGCTACATTAGGGGTGTGTCACCTAATATGCAAAGGAGTTCCTGCTACAAAAAGAGCCCTGGGTGTATGATATGATTAGATGGATATGACCCATTCACTCAGTGTACCAATTTGCCAATGAAAACTTCTGCAAAAGCTTTGTCATTAAATCCAGTGTCCTCTTGTGGAAGATCAATATCAATATGCTAGTAATGTGCTTCCAATACAGTGATGATTCTAGGTTTGTGCCTGGGAAACTGAGGCTTTGCAAAAACCAGATGAAAGAAGCAACATTAATAGCTTGTGCTGACCTCATAAAATTCAGTCCTGAGAGTAAATGTTGATATTCAGGCATTTAGATAAATGGGTCAGACTTCCATGCTGATGAGTACAAGACAGCACCCAGGGATTCTTTGTTGGATAATAGTCAAAGCTTCTTTATCAAACCAAGCCTTTTCTATAATGTCAAAGTTCTGATGCTCATTAGTCCTGAAGACATATTTAATGGATTGAGCAAAATTTATAGGGCCTTAAAGACAAGTGTTCTCCTTGAAAAAATATTTTCAGAATCAGACTTGCTGTAAGTGTTGCATAATGTAGAAATCAGTATTGCATGTCCCCAAAGTTTTAGAATGAGTGCACATTTTTGTTCATTCAAGTTTTATGCATTGTAAACTGATTTCCTGGTGAAAATATAATTGTGCTTCATAAACGAATGGTAGTACTGGCTAATCCCTATGACTGAATTAAAATTTGGCCTTTCATAAACTCCATGGGCTCTACAGCTATGTGATGCATACTTAAAATGTAATTCACGATAGCAAATAATATTGGAAAGTAACAGCATATTTTACAGTGCTTGTTGACAACTAGCACATCTAGCTATTTTATTCTAATAAGATATAAACAGTGCAACTAGAAAAAATCTGATAAATTGCAAAATATTGAAACTGGGAAAGTTACCATAAGATCTCTGTTCAGTTAGATGATGCAGAAGATAAAATATTAATAACCTCTTTGAAAAAGTAATTTTACTTATAAACCAAAGTGAATATGAAATATATACAGAACAAAATGAAGATGTAGAGGCAGATGCACAGCATGAATAAATATTCAATTAAAATCACTTTAGGGATATAAATTGCTGAGAACTACAGTTAAAACTCCATTTTTGTTTACTGGCAAGCTTCAATATATGTGGTTACTTAGCATCACTGAGAATAAACTTTAAAAATTGCCTACCCAGAGCTAACACAAAGTTGCTTTACAATGAGAAAACAACTCAACAGTCTGTTTTTATTGACATGACAAGTGCCTTTCATGTGTTGTACCATAGTGTTATCATAAGAATATTGCGTGATCTTGATGGATGTAACGCAGTCCAAGTTTGAAAGCAGAATTTTCATGCACTTGCCTGGTTTAATGCCTTTCTATTATTGAATGTGGATTGATTTCAAGGACAGTTGCTCAAATTCTAAAATATTATTTATGCCATGTTTTAGAGTATTTGATAGAATAAATGTCCTAGGGTTGCCGAGCATGGCTTGGCAATCAGTGGGAATCCAGGAGGCAGGGACATGGGGAGGATGCATAGGAATCACCAGAAATTCTTTTCTTTTCTGGGAATCACCAGAAATTCTATGACTTCCTAGAGATTCCTAGATGGGCATAACATCACTTCCAGGTTTTCCATCAGCCCAAGAGCAATTGTTTTGTTTATTTATTTCCCACCTCTGCTCTAGTCAGTGGGAGATGTGCTGGTGGGAGATGTGGTGGCAACCATAGCAAGTTCATGAGCATTGTCATTTCTTGTGGACATGAATGTATTAGGTTATGTTTAAAGACAGTGGTGCTTCAAAAAAACAAAGCTCAGATATTGTAACTGAGGGTCACACTCCATGTTAAGTGAGAGACCTGTGCTCAGGTCTCCCAATCTTTGAATGTTAAGAAAAACATATTTAAAGACAGCAGTGCTTCAAAACAACAAAGCACAGATATTGTAACTGACGGTCACACTCCATGTTAAGTGAGAGACCTGTGCTCAGGTCTCCCAATTTTTGAATGTTAAAAAAAAGAAAAAACATTTTATTGGGTTGCAGTGCTAAAGTGGGGTAGTTAATCTTTCCCCCTACTCATTTACCTGAGAGAAATTTTCCTCTCCCCACCCTTTAGTAGTTTGGGATGAAGACAAAACACACTGTGGGTATGTGTAATTTAACCCTAATGGGCTTGTTCACTGCCCAGGTGGTGTAATGGTTAGAATGCTAGACTAGGAATGTTGCACTGTGAGACCCAGCTTTGAATACCCTCTCTGCTATGAAAGCTCAGTGGGTGACATTGGTCCAGTAACTCTCTCTCTCTCTGTCATCCTAATCAACCTCACAGGGTAGTTGTTGTGGGGATCATGTAGAGGAGGGAGGTTGCCAGCCTCTTGGTGCAGCCGGGAGTTCTCCTGGAATTACAACTGAGCTCAGACTACAGTGATCAGTTCCCCTGGAGAAAATGGTAGCTTTGGATTGTAAACTGTATGGCATCACACCTCTGCTGAACTTTCTCCATTTCCCATGCTCCACCTCCATATCTCCAGGAATTTCCCAACCCAGACTTGGCAACCCTTTGTTTTGACCTTCTGAATGTTACATTTGTTAGCATCTACTACAGCATCTACATTTGTAGAGCCGGTTTGGTTTAGTGGTTAAGAACACGGACTCTAATCTGGGAGAACTGGGTTTGATTCACCACTATTCCACATGCAGCTGCTGGTGTGACCTTGAGTCAGTCACGAGTTCTCTCAGAGCTGTTCTCTCAAGAGCAGTCCTCAAAAATGCTCTCTCAGCCCCACCTACCTCACAGGATGTCTGTTGCGGGGAGAGGAAAGGAAAAGAGATTGTAAACCTCTCTGAGACTTCAAGTGAAAGGCGGGGTGTAAATCCAATCTCTTCTCTTCTTCTTCTGAACTATGGACTAGACACATTGTTCTGGAGTAATTAAAAGCAATGCCTGTGTATGTACAGACACCGGGGGGGGGGAGAAAATGGAGTTCAAGCAGCCTATTGGGTTGCTATAGCAAAAGTTTACCTAGAAGAGACAAAAGAAGTGGGGGTGGAGGGGAGCTGAGCTCCAGCCTGAATGAGGTGGAGGGAGACAGAGCATGACTGTGACAAAAAGCAGAGTGGGGGTGTGAAGTGCCATGGAGGAAGGAAGTGGAGATGGACAAAGGGGGAAGAAGGCATTGCCAGGAAAATACATCTGAACCCAGGATGGGGAATCAAGGAATGAGATTCCTCCCCCGCACACAATGAGTCCTTGTAGGTTTCCCCTTTTGTTAATGTTGAATGAATTATATATTTTCATAGTTCTTTCATCATTGTACAATAAGAACACCATTATGCTAGTACATGGACCTATCAAACCTCCACAAAAGCCAGTCTCCAACAATGTCAAACAATAAGGGGAAACAGCAATGCTTTTACTAAAGGGTAATAATAACTGAGAATAATACAATAGTCTTAGTTTAGCTAACTGAACGTGATGGAAAAGAGTTACAGCATGAGAGTAACTAGATTCAAGTGACTCAAATCTAGCTGTTCTACTACAGACCACTATGGTTGCCCTGTTAAACTATCTCCATGAAAGTGTTTACTCCATAGTAAGGATCAGCCAGAACTATATCCAGACCCTCTTTATCTGTGCATTGGAGAACCTCTTCTGGTTAGTGGCTAGAGGCTGCATAATAGAGGAAAATAGAGCAATAATCCACCCTCTGCCCCATCTGCTTGCAGACCACTACAGTTATTTCTGCATCAGGCATGCACAACAGTCAGATTCTGGCCTTGCCTGGCTGGACCCCTGCTCTGTGTTTTAGGGTGTGTTCAGACGGATCTTTTGATCTGCCATAGGAACGGCTCCCTTGCGGATCAAAAATGCACGACCAGACAGAAACATCTGGGAAATATTCCGGTCCCATAGGCATCCCGTTCTGCTGCGCCTCCAATCCTGATTTAAAAAGTAGCAGTTTCAATGTAGGGTTTTCGCTTACCCGCGCAACAACTGCAGACTTTCTTCCATCTGGTCACTCCATTAGCGTGCGATGCTCCCGTCGGCTCGGTCTGACGTCAGACCGAGCCGACGGGGGCGCGATTTTTAAAAAATTGAAACCCCATGTGCGCTTTAACGAGGAAACGCATTCAGCGATAAGTGCTACGAGGAATGTAATATTCATGCTTATTTCTTTTAGGGACAAGATGTTACCGCGATGGGAGATGGAGGGGGGAAGGACTGTTCTAACTTGCAAAATAGTCCCTCCATTGATCATGATGGCAATGGCAAGGGGAGGACCGGGACTTTGCTGAAAACCCTCCGCAATCGCCTCAGTTCTCCAAGGAGGCGCAGCCTTGCCTATGCGAATGTACAAAACTTTTTTAAAAAAAATCCTCGGTGGATGCCGTGTAGACAAATCACGGTGGGAACAACGCGCGGTGAGGCTATTTCATGGGGGGCGTCTGGTCGTGCTAGGCTGGATTAAAAAAATCGGGATAAAATTTTAGGAGGGCTCATGGCGCGATTGACTGGCCGTCTGAACGCAGCCTTAGATGCCAGTCTGCCTGTTCAACCTTTGTTCCCTGTGCCTGCTATTTGTCTTCACAGTCCTGCAGCCTATTGGTTCACTTGCTTTTGGTTTCTGCCACCCCCACCCCCCACAATTATCCCAGTTCTAGCATCTCTTGGATGAAGACTTCCTGGTGGGAACTCAGTGCATCAAAATGCTGAGGCATCCTCAGGGAGATGTCTGTATTGGGCCTCAGTTTCCTTCAGCATTTTCCTCAGCCCAGCTCCCTCATCCATGCACTCCAGTTTTGTTTAAAAATAGACTCTCCAGTGCTTCCCATTGAATGGTGGACTTGTCTATATGAGGTCTCCCCATAAGTACACTGCTTTCAAAAACAGAAAGCGAAGTAGCTCATGAAAACAAGATCCATGCTTATATAAAAACTGAAACCTCTCCTAAATACAATGAGATAATATAACTGTTGCCAGAAACCTGAAAAGCTCTGTGCAGAAATACCATTTTGGACAATTCTCTTTTGCAGGAAAAGAAACTAAGTATTCTGGTTGGACAGCATCCATGTCAGACTCTTGTCTTTTGAATCTCTCTCCTCAGTGCCTCTCTGCTTCCTGCCTGGGAATCTGAAACTAGACAGCAAAAACAACTGTGAGATGGGAAGTTTTCCTATCACGCATGGATGTTAGAAATAATTTTGTTCAGATTAGAACATTCTCAATATTTGTGAAAGGGCATTGTTCAGGTCTCTAATACTCACTGAATTCATGGCAGAAGAGCCAGATGGTAAGTCAAACATGTATTTCTGATTATCTCCAATAACTGGTTCTCAATTTGTTCAGAATGAGCTGCTGAATTGGAGAGATGACGAGCTGATTTGCATGATTCATTGTTCTTGTTTTTTCTCCAACAGTTTTTATCCTCTGAAACCTGAACTTGAAAGTTCTGAAACCTTACTGCACAGTTCTCCTTTCCAAAAACCCTGTTACCTGATCCATAAGAAAAGTTGTTGTCTAATTTCTAACCAGCTAATAGCCTAGTTTTTTACATTTTCCAAGCAAATAAAACTTTGTAGTAGGAGTCTAGAGAAAAAGTGCTTTCTGCAATATTGATTACAGCTTCATTGCATAGCTGGGCTACCTTGAAGGAATTAATAATAATTAATAATAATAATTGTATGACATTGTGTGTAGAATAGCCAGGAGATTCCAAGATTGTCTGGCAGCCGGAAGTTCTAGCTCTTTAGCGTTATGCCCTACTAGGTGATGAGCTAAACTTGTTTTAAAGGCAAGAGATGTTTCAGAGGTGGTTTGCCATTGCCTGCCTCTGCATCATGACCCTGGTATTCCTTGGAGGTCACCATTCTAAGTACTAGCCAAGGCCAACCTTGCTTAGCGTCTGAGATCTGATGGGACTGGGCTAACCTGGGCTATCCAGGTCAAGGCTGAAGGATCTGGAAAAAAGTTAGAAGGCTTCACATTGGCCTTCTGAATTCTGCAGTAACTAATCAGTTGCTTGATCCAAGTACCTGTTGTGCATTCTACTCTTACTCATCATCCCCATGCCCCCAGGATAAGTAACTGGGATGTGACACTTCCTGGCATGAGCTGGTCAGTATCTGAGTTCAGCATATACTTATGTTCCTGAGTGTCCTATCTGCCTTTTTAGAACAATTTCATTTATCATTCAGGATTGATTTTGGTAGTACTGGCAAATGACCATGTGGACAAGTCATGTATTTCATAATTCTGACTACATTTATTGATAAATGTCATGCTACTGTAGGGAACACTGTGGGTTTCTCTGACTAATTCTGAACATTTAGTTCTCTATTTAATTCTGAACATAGCCCCAGAATGAACATAGCCCCAAAATGCAGGTTTAAAAGTCCAGAGAGGTGGGATTTTTCTGGAAACCCAGAAGAGCCCCTAGGTTCACAGAAGTATCTGAGACTCACTGGGGGAAAAAAATCAAAAACTGGTGGAATCAACTCCAATGAAATAATGCCAACCAAGAAATTATGAGATCATGAGATCATTTGGTATTGTGACAGAAATTGTAAGAAAGCTGGTGTCAGGTTCTTCAGTCAGACAGACAGTCACACAGCACAGGGCTTCTTCAGAAGACAGTGTTTAATGATGAAACAGTACTAAATACATGTGTACATTCTCTGTGTCAGTTATGACTAGATACAGTAGTACCTACTAGGTTATACTACATTCAAACACCCCCCCCCCTTCAGCAGAAGCCAATTGATACAGTTCGCGCACATGGGAATTGAAGCTGGCTAAGTGGGCTGAGAAAGAAATCATTCTAGGAACCGTTATAATTCCCAGTGAGGCTCCTGCAGCTGGAGCAAGGTCATGGACCTGATAAGAGGCTGTGTGAAAACTTCAAAGGAAAGGAACGAGGCAGCAGGCCTCCTCCCACATACCATAGACATGACAGCTTTACCTGACATCCTGCTCACCTAAAGGCCCTCCCCCAGGCTTGTTTGGATAGAGGCGGTGGAACTTGCGAAGGAGGCTGGGAGTGTTGATATGTTCTACAGGAACCCATTCCCTGTGCTGAAGCCCAAAGTCCACCCATTCCACAGATAATACAGTTTATTGCTTTTAAGCTTAGAGTCCAAAATGTCAGCAACTTCAAAATGCGGTTCACCTTGCACCATAAGTGTGGGGGTAGCTCATTGCGGCCGCTATGCTTTAGGCCCAGGGTCACGCCTTAACAGTCTGAAATGGAAGACAGGATGTAGAAATTTCAGTGCTTTAGGCAGTTCAAGTTCAACAATGATGTCATTGATCAAGCGCTTGATGGGGAACGGCCCCACAAACTTCCATCCCAATTTTTGATTGGGTTGGAGACCTTTGATGTTTTTCATCGACACATACACAGAGTCCCCAGGCTTGAGCTCCCACCACTTATCACGTTTCTTATCAGTTTGCACCCTGTAAGTCTGCTTTGCTCCATCCAATGTTTTACACAGAAGTGGCCAGACCGACTGCAAATGCTTACACCAATCTCCCACCTCCCCCTCAGGCAACCCCATGTCAGAGAGAAAATGGAGAGGCAGGGCTTCATATCCATAGACTGCCAAAGGAGATACACCTGTAGAAAAATGGCAGGCATTATTATAGCAAAATTCCGCCAGAGGGAGGAGCCCCTCTCAATCGTCCTGTTGGAAGTTGGTAAAACAATGAAGATATTGTTCCAGAGTCTGGTTTACACACTCAATTTGTCCATCAGTCTCTGGGTGGTAGGCACTAGTGAGGCCCCTCTCGACCCACAAGAGATGCATTAGTTCACTCCAGAATTTGGAAACAAATTGCGTGTCCCGGTCGGAGATTATCTTTTGGGGTAAAGTATGAAGTTTGAAAATGTGCTGCAAGAATGCTTTAGCCAGCACAAGGGCTGTCGGTAGGGATTTAAACGGGATAAAATGGGTTTGCTTGGAAAATAAGTCCACCACTACCCAGATAACCGTTTTCCCCTTACTGGGAGGAAAATCCATAATGAAATCCATGGAGATGACCTCCCATGGGTGACTAGGTGTGGAGGAGACGGGGAGGCTTCCCAGTCCTTGGTTTGCTCATTAGGCAGGTCTGGCATGATTGAACGAAGAGGGAGAAATCTTTCTTCATTCCCAGCCACCAAAACTGGTGTTGAAGGAGGTGCAGAGACTTAACAAACCCCAAGTGCCCAGCCAGCTTACACCCATGCACAAATGACATGATCTCACCCCTCAATGACAGTGGTACAAACAATTTCTGACCCCTATACCAACAACCATTTCCCCTTTCTTCCACCTCCCACTCCTCATTTAACTCCGCGCGGTCAGCATCAGAGATGGCAGAAGTGAACTTCAGTTCCCAAGAGTCTGCAGGGGAAGGGGGCTGGGCTTTGGCTTGGGCACACATAGTCACTGCCCCGCCCAGCTGGGAGGGGGTGAACATAGAGTCAAGGACCTCCTCCTGGCAGCTGTCATGCTGCAGGAGGTGGGACAGAGCATCCGCCAGTGAATTAGCCTTCCCCGGGAAATGGTGGAGTGTGAAATCGAACTTGGGGAAAAAAATCAACCCACCAGAGTTGTTTGGCAGTGAGGTTTTGGGGCATTCTAAGGACTTCCAAGTTTTTATGATCAGTCCACACTTCAAACGGCACCCACGCCCCTTCCAACCAATACCTCCATGTTGAGAGGGCTAACTTAATAGCTCCCATCTCCTTGTCCCAAACTGACCAATTGCATTCAGTGTCATTGAACTTCTGAGAGACATAGGCAAGGGGATGTAACTTCCCATCTTCCCCCTCTTGCAAGATGGCACCACCCATAGCAACATTCAAGGCATCGGCCTGTACAATAAATTTCTTAAGTTTGTTTGGATGTGTCAAGACGGGTTTGGAAGTAATCAGGGCTTTTAGGCAGTCGAACACACTTTGGCATTCTGGCATCCAGTCAAGTTTAGCCCTGGCTTAGTACTGTCTGGACTTTTCCCTTTCGTTTTCAGGAGGTCTGTGAGCAGTAAGCTCACTTGAGCAAAATTTGCGAGAAAGGATCTATAAAAGTTCACAAATCCTAAGAATGCTTGGAGCTGCCTCCAAGTTTTGGGAGGTTCCCATCCCACCACATCCTGGACCTTGGCAGGGTCCATTTCAATCCCCCGGGGGGAGATGCAATAGCCTAGGAAAGCTATTTCTGTGCAGTGAAATTCACACTTTGAATGTTTAGTGAAGAGTTTGTGCTTGTGCAACATTTTGAGAACATCCCTAACCAACCTGATGTGAGATTCTTTGTTGGGGGAGTACAACAAAATATCATCCAGGTAAACAAGGATGCCATTAAACAGATGCTTGTGCAGGACTTCATTTATCAGGTTCGTAAATACCCCAGGAGCGCCCTGAAGGCTGAAGGGCATCACACGGTACTCGAACTGTCCCAGGGGGGTGTTGAATACTGTTTTGTATTCGTCCCCCTCCTTAATCCGTACCCAGAAATAGGCATTGTGCAGGTCAAGTTTTGAAAAGATTTTCCCCTGGGAGACTGCCACTAAGAGGTCTTTAATCAAGGGGTGTGGGTAGGTGTTTGTGGACGAGACAGCATTTAAACCCCTGTAATCAGTACATAGTCTCAACCCCCCATCCTTCTTTTTTCGGAACTATACCAGTGCTGCGAAAGGTGAGGAGGCAGGTCAAATAAACCCCCCCTGTCAAGTTTTTATCAATAAACCTCCTCAACTCCACTTTCTCTGCCGGGCTCATGGAGTATAACTTGCCCTTAGGCAATTTCTGGTTAGGTAACAGTTTGACAGAGCAGTCACAGTTCCTGTGTGTGTGGGGGTAGTTTGTCAGCCTCCTCCTCCCTGAACACCTCAGCTAAGTCTTGGTACTCGGGGGGAATCAATTGGAGTTCTGAACTAACCAGGCAGGCGTGCACGGGTGGCTCCCCAGGAGGTTCGCCTCACTCTGTGTTCCAGCTATGCATTAAGCACTTGTGTGAAATGAAATGGACGATCCCTTCGTCCTACAAGATGTAAGGATCATGGTCATGGAGCCACAGGCTGCCGAGCACCAGCAGGAAATGGGCTGCTGGGGTAATGACAAAAGGATGGTGTTCCCAGTGTTGCCCCACACCCATCCACAATGGCACAGTCTCATATTTGCAGGGGTCTTTCATGGTGGAGCCAGGCATCTGGGTGAACACCAAGGGGTCAGGGAGTTTAACTACCTTAGCCCCAAGTCCAGTAACTAAGGATGGATGGATCAGATCCTTCCTGCACCCTGAGTCAATTAGACCCCGTACTCATATGTGGGTGTTTAGCTCTGGGTTGATAATAGTCACAGTCACAAAAAAGAGGGAGGGGGGTAACTGCTCACTGTTTTCTGCACCTCGGGAGGTTGGACCTGCTGGTCAGCGCTGTTTACAGAAGGTCCTGTCCGTTTCCCGCTGGCTGGAAGTTGTCCTCGCAAGATGAGTCCATCTTCTCCTCTTGCAGGCTGGCTTGCAGAGCGTGGGGGGTCTTAGGTCGGGCAGTTGGTTTGTTTGCTGGAGTATCAGGCCGCTTCTTCTCTCCACTTTTCTTCAGGGTGGGTCACCGATCCTGACTCCGGACACGTGGTGGCGAAGTGGCCGGCTTCCCTACATTTCAGGCAGAAACCCTGTTTCATGCAGAGTTTGCACATACCTTCCTTAGGTTTCACAGGCGTCTTGGGTTTCCCCGGCACTGTGGTACTCTTCCCCAAAGTGGCTGCATCATCAATGCGAGTAGTATGGAGATGGCTGTCCGCATCAGCCACCTCTCTCATCCAGGCGAGCAGGGACACCGGCTTCACACTGCGGAGAATCGTCCCCCATAGCTCTGCGTTGAGCACCAAGTGGTAGTAATGCGCCAACACCCCATCTGGCCATTCTTGGATTTTGGCTGCATGTCGACGGAATTCTTCAGTGTACTCACATATTGATCTCTTCCCTTGGCAGAGGGTGCATAGGAAAGCTTGAGCAGTTTTGCTCACATTTGTGTCCTCATAATGTGCCTGGAGGGCCCACATGATGCTATATAGTCCATGATGCATTCTTTGTTTGGGAACAGGTGGTCCCAGTTCCCAACAAACTTTTCCACCCTCACCAAGAAGTGAGCCAGCTTCTCGGGCATTCCATCAAATGTCACCTCCGGCAACTCGGCCGGGGGTAGGGAGTTCTCTCCTCGGTACCCTCCTCGGATTTAAGGGGGGAAGCACCAGCTGCTGGATCATGGTTGCTGACCTGGAATTCCCTGGGCAGGTGGTGCCTGGGGGGCAGGTAGCCACTGATCAAGTTCCCATTGCATCACCTCTGTTATCAATTCTGGCAGCTTTCGAAATGACTCCTCGATCATCTGGAAAAGTCAGTCTTGACCATACTCCAACAATCCCAAACGGGTGTCAACGTAGTCCTCAGCTTCGGTGGGCTGACAACTGATAGCAGAAAAGCAGCAGGAGGAGGAGCATGGGGCAAGTATGTTTGGAGGCTTGGGGGGAAAGAGGAGCATGAAGAGAAGATCCCACAGGAGCAGGGATGAGGTGATGGCAACACATGGAACCATCTACATCTTCAGCTAGGTATCAAAGGGGATGGAGAAAGGTTGAAGCAGAATGTGCATTGCAATTTTTGCTTCAAAGCTTCTTGCCACTGTCACTGCTGCCTGCCTACTGATAGATAATATAGGGGAGAAAGTCTTTGAAGCAGAAAGTATTGAAGATCCTCTTTCTGTTTCAACTCTCCATCTCCTAGCACCCCTGGTTGATGGAGCATGCGGCCATTAGGAGGGTTGAGGAGGGAGAAAGAGGAAAAGGTGAGTGGGGGTTAGAAGGAGGAGAAATGGAGAGTGGGGGGAGGTAAGGGAAGGGAAAAACAAGAACCAATAGGAAGAGGGGAGGGGAGGAAGAAGAAAGGAGGAGTAGAGGGCAGATGAGATTTCCCTTCCTTATGCTCAGTTGTATAGTCTGGAGGTTCATTTCTTCCATTCTCCCTACAAATAATGTATCTGCATTAAGTGTTTTGCTCCTTCTTCTTTAACAGAACATATACATGCTTATTTATTCTGACCAAACTTTTATCTGTGGGGTGGTGTTTTTTTTGTTTTCTGCAAAATTTGTGCATCTTGAAATATATCTTTCTCACTGGTTTTAAAGGTTTTTTAAAAATCCCAATTATTTCAGATAATCCTTTGATAAACTGCTGGATCTGATCTGAGCAGATTGGTTTGCGATGTTTGGGCTGCCTGCTATACTTGGAATCACTTGTTTATGCAGAAAGAGATAATCCTGTGGACATCATTGACTTTAGGTCTTTTAAGGTTAGGCTAACAGGAAGGAGGATGGGATTGCTAAATTTCAGCTGGCTTTGGCATTTATTTTCTACTAGGAGTGAAGCCCATTGTAGACAGAATACAACAGTCCCTAGAAAGAGGTTACAGAGCCCCCCCCCGGCCCCCTGCCTTCTCCCTCCTCCGCAGAGCCCAGGTCAAAGTGCAATGGAACAGGCCACCACTGGCTTCCCAGCCGGCTGTGTCCAGTGAACTCCAGGCTGCCTGCACCACTCCCTGTGCTGAAGGAAAGTGGCACACTGGGCAGGCCCTCAGCCCACCCCCGGCACGATCCCTGGCTGCTGGGAAGGGATGCAGGTGCAGTCCTGCACCCTCGGAGCACTGAAGGAAAGCGACATGGTGGACAGGCCCTCAGTCCACCCTACACATGATTCCTGTCTCCCGGGAAGGGCAGCGGGTGCAGTGCGGAGCCAGTGGGGTGCTAAAGGGAAGCGGGCCTGCTGGACAGCCCCCAGCCCACCTGATGTCCAGCTCTCAGGAAGGGAAGTGGTCACAGTCTGGCACCCTCAGGGTGCTAAAGGGAAGTGGGCCTGCTGGAAGCCCCTCAGCCCACCCCCTGCCTGATATCCGGCTCCCGGGAAGGGAGGCGGCCACAGTTCTGAGCCCTTGAGGCACTGAAGGAAAGCGGCACAGCAGGCAGGTCCTCAGTCCACTCCACGCCCGATTGCTGTCTCCCAGGAAGGGCAGTGTGTGCAGTGTGGAGCTAGCAGGGCGCTAAAGGTAAGCGGGCCTGCCGGACAGTCCTCAGTCCAGCCACAGCCTGATCTGTGGCTCCTGGGAAGGGAGGTGCCTGCAGTCCAGTGCCCTTGGGGAACTGAAGGGAAGTGGCCAGTTGGCAGGCCCCCTCTCCGGCTCCCAGGAAGGCAGGTGCCAGTCAGTGGAGAAAGGCTGGCCACTGACCTCCTGAAGTTGTTGGGGCTCTCGGAAGGGCTGGGACAGTCAGCGGCGAGGACTGCAGGGCAAGGCTGCACTGGGAACAGCAGCAGCAGGGAGCAGCAGGCCCACAGTCAGGAGATAGGCAAAGGCTCAGAGTCTCCGTGTTCACTCATGAGGTGAATGTGTATTCTGAGGCCATTTTTGCCATGCTCCTCGGGGGGGGGTAGCAGGACTCAGGCAACACAGCCAGTGGCTAGGGACAGTGCCTGAGTGACACTCCAGGGAACCAATCAATTCTGGAGTGTGTGGAATGTTCTGGAGAGTGCCACCAGCATTTGGCTTTTATAATATAGGGAGATTTCTATTTTGTAAAAGGGAAGAGTGTTGTGGCACCTTTAACAGATTTATGGAAGGACTAGGAATAAGGCCCGTTGTGGAAATAAATACAACGGGCTCTAGAAAGAGGCTCTGGGAGAGTGCCCCGGCTTTGGGCACTCAGTGACAATTTGCTGTGGCAATCTCAGCAGGGTATAATGACAGAGTCCACCATTTTCTCCAGAGGAACTGATCTTTGCTACCTGAAGAGCAGTAGTGATCTCCAGCCCACCCCCAAGATTGGTAACAGTGGTTCCCCAGAAGGGAGTGGCTGGTTTGGAGGGTGGAGTCTATGGCATTGTACCTGTCTGAGGTCCCACCCCTCCTCAACACTCACCCTCTCCAGATTTGACCCCTCAAATCTCCAGGAATTTCCCAACCTGGAGTTGGTAACCCTATCTCCCTCCCAGCCAACCATCAACCTACCTTTAGTTTTCCATCTCCTCCTTCCTCCCTCCTAGAGGCAGTTGTAATTTTGAGTGATCTCCAGCCCCCACCTGGAGATTGGCAACAATGGTTCCCATCAGGGAATGGCTGGATTGGAGGGTGGAGTCTATGGCATTGTACCTGTCTGAGGTGCCACCCCTCTTCAAACCTCACCCTCTCCAGGCTCCATCCCTTAAATCTCCAGGAATTGCCCACCTGGAGTTGGCAACCTGATCAGGACTGGGCCCAATGAGTTTTCTCCCAAAGGCCAACATTGGTGTGGAAAGGGCCTTTTACTGACAGAGGAGAAAGTACAGGTGCCAACTCTTGATTAGGGAAATTCCTGGAGATTTGGGGGGTGGATCCTGTGGAGGGCAGCATTTGGGGGGGGGTGGAAGAACTCAGCAGGGTATAATGCCATATAGTCTACCCTCCAAAGCAACCATTTTCTCCCAGGGAAACCTCTCTGTCATCTGGAGGTCAATTATAACAGTGGGAGATCTCCAGGTTCAACCTGGAGATTGGCAACCCTAGGGGAAAGTCAGCTGCACAGAGGGGAGTTGAAGAAAATGGTTTGATGGTCGCTGGCCCACCTCGTTAGCCAGCTAGCCATGCTGAAGCTAAGCAGGAGAAAGAGCCTTTTTCCTTTTATTCTGACAGGAAAGTGGCCCTTGGGGAGGGGGTTATGCTGAAAGTCTTTTGTTTTTTTACTCACAGAACCAAACTTGGCTGCCTACCAACAGCCACTGAGGGGACAGTCCCTCACAGGAGTCAAGAGAACTGTCTTCCTCAGGAGAGAGAGCTATCTGCCAGGGGGAGTGGGTGGGGAAGAGGAACAGACCCAGCACCTGGCCAATGGCACGCGAGTACTCTTGAGTGGCGGCTGATGGGCCAATGGCTGAGGGAGGGCATTTTACAGCCAATGGGAGCTCATGGAATCTTATGAAACCAAAAGATAATTATTATAAGGAGAGATAAGGTGTTAGCCTTTGGTGACACAAGGCTAACTATCTTGCTGTCTGGAACAGTAAACGTGGCAGCTACCACTTTGGAAATTCTATTAGCAAGTGGTTGTGAGATTCTGCAAGAGGGTATCTAAATCATGCATTTCATCTTGTCCTTCCAAAAAGTAATTGTTGCACCCTTCACTTCCACAATTTTTGCACTTGTTATCCCAAGGTTATGATATCCCCTTGCCGTGGTGCACATCTTTGCTTCAAGAAGCTGGTTTTGCAGATGGGTGTAAGAATAACTAATATGTATTTTGTTACCACTCTTCTAAATTAGTAACTTTAGACTATTTACCACAACCAGTTTCTCTCCCTACTCAAGGGAAATCAAGCCACAGCCATTTGTTTTGCTTCAATTTAAAGGCTAGAAGAATTTTGGTGGAGGAGAAGGGGGGCATTTTCCTTCCTTTTGTGATTGTGTAGGGGTCACAAGTGTGTTTTACTATTATGCTGAGCTCAAAAGCAAGAATTATTATTTTTTGGCCTCATTTTAATTTTGTACTTCAGTCTTGTGGCGCATGTTCTGAGCCATGATGGGTTCTCATTTCCAATGTGAATTCCCATGTTCATATATTTGCTATTTTTCTTTTAAAAACTGCTTATGATTACATTCTATTGCATTTTAATGTATGATTTCAAAAGAGCAAAAATACCCATTTACTTAATTACTTAACCTTGTTCAATAGTTTTGAGTGTTCCTGTTCAATATGCAGTGTGCAAACACAAATGCAAGACAATATATCTGAAGAGAAGTCCGTAAAGATTTTCCTATCATTCAGATGAATTAACAAGAAAAAAAGAACCATGTTGTTTTTCTCTGTTGTGGTGAACCTTTTCATCAGTACAATTTGCATAATTTAACCCCCCCCCAAATAATTATTTAAAATGAGGGTTTAGTTGTATTCTGATAGTGTGCACAATTTATTGACATTCATAGTTCGTTTATATGAAGAGTGATTAAAAACTGTCAGAAGGTTTAATGTCTGCCTCTCTTTGGATATATGCACATGCATGCTCTTTAAACAATTCAGTTCTATGTGAATTCACTGTTGGCTGCTCAACTAGGTTTTTTGAGAAACCTATTAATGCTTTTGAATAGATTAATTCTAATTAACAGGATAGTTACCCCCTATGGTTTGAGAACCACTAAAATCCTGTCTTGGTCTTTCTGGACTTTGGAAATGTTATCTGAGTTTGAGTTTCATCTTTGTGTGAGCATATTTGTGATTTGTCTCCCTTTCATGGGAGTTAACAGAATAATGAGAACATAATCTATTGCTAATAGGTTATGTGCTATCTTCTCATATAGGGAGCAACAACTAAAAGTAAGTAACATTTCCTAACCAGCTAGTGGTCAAAATAGCCATACTTTTAAAAGGAGAGAAATATGATTAAATTCCTTATATTAAGAAACTAATTTAACTTCAGCCTCACCTGCCCCCATTTTAAAAATTTCTACAGAGGCAGATTCTCGTTGCATACAGTGGATTCAAAAACATATTTAAGGGTATTGATGACTTACTTGCATCCTTCAGAATTGTAGGTAAATAGATTGCCTGAGATCCAACACTGACTCATCCCACACACCATATGAGAAGAAAACACTTCTGCATGTGTGATACTTTCCCTAGCAGCAGTCTCTCATGCCTCATAGATGCCTGGTTTTAGAACCCCACTCTTCCCATAGAAGTACCCAAATAAGGGGAATATTACATACTCCAGTTGGGATCTCAGCATCATATTATTAATCTTTCCTTAAGACAGGCTTTTAGATATTTCTCAGTTTTTGTGTCCTTCACACACTGATTTACTGTAAGGCAAACTGAGATGGAACTGTATGGTTTTTAGCAAACTTATTACATTTAAACATACAGTCAATGCAATGCAAGCAAGTTATATTTTTGTTAATCTTCGCTGTTAGTGATAATTGGTGCATGAACATTCCCCCTTTTTCCTACTATCTCTATTCCTATGGGAAGGGAGAGGAAGACAAAATGTGAGCATGTACACACAAATGTTAAACTATGTCTAGAAATGCTTATATGTGTGCTGTCACACATATGGCCAAAATGTATTAACTGAGAGGTTTCTTATGTTTCTGAATATGCTGAATAAGGTACAAACTACTGCTGTGTCATATATCATAGAATTAAATGCCCACTGTGTTTTCAAGCTGCCATTCTCCTTTGGGGGAGAATAATATTTGGAAAAAGATTTAATTCTTGAATCAAATTGGTTTTCCCAGTTTGAGCTAGAGGAGCACCTACTAACAGATCTTGTACTGGAGATCCTGAATGGTTTGGAAACTATTATGCAGCATCTGTTCTAATAAAAAGGCTGTTCTAATCTGGCATGATTGTTAGTTGTAGAGACAAAAACAATTTTTGATACAGATTCATTATTACAGGAGTGTGTATAAAGGATTATTTTTCTGCTAAAGGAAGGAATTTCAGAGTTATCAGAGGTCAGATTCAGCAGTTTCTACAGTCCTTCTCTGACACAGTTCATATATTTAGATGTCAGGATGACATCTGGATGTACATAGGGTTGCCAACCTCAAGGTTGTACCTGGAGATCTCTATTACAATTGATCTCCAGAGGAAGATCAGTTCCCCTGCTAATGTCCCTCCCCTCCCCAGGCTCCCCCCCAAATCTCCAAATATTTCTCAACCCAGAGCTGGCAACCCGAATGTACCAATAAGCATATAGGGAATCCTTCTGAGGCCAGTTATTTGACAGAGAGGCAACGGTTATAACAGAGAGGTTATAAAATATTTCTTGAGATATTTATACTGTGCTTTTCTCCCTATTGGTGACCCAAAGTGGCTTACAACATTATTCTCTCCTCTTCCATTTTATCCTTAAAACAACCACCCTGTAAGTTAGGCTTGCTAACTAAGCTCAGTGTTGGAGGAGGCATTTAAAGTAGGGGAAAGTAGTGGGTTTAAAGTAGGGGCAAGGAGAGTTTTCAAGAGAAAAGGACTGAACAGAGAAGGAGTCTGTTTACTTATCTTCAGTTTGCTGAGCAGGGTAGAGTACATTGTTTGTTTTGATGATCCAGTGATTGAGAGTAAGGAACTTTAGGCACAACTTCCAATGATCCTGGGGAATAACCAGAAGGTAAAGCTGTGAAAGGATGCTTCTTTGTGGCAAGGAAATGACTCTGAGTCCCAAAGGGAAAAAAGCAGAGTTGGCAGCCTCTGCACTAGCAGTGGGGATTAGACTGCACACTCTGGCTGGCAGAGCAGTGATAGTTATATGAGCCAGCACAAATATCAAAGAAATACTTGTAAATTTCAGGAATTCAGGGTGAGTCCAGGATGAGAATCTGTGGGTTTCCTTGCTCTGACTGAGGGAGGGTTGCCAGAAAGATAACAAAAGTGCATCCAGGCAAGGTGGAGGCTTCACCCTTTGTCTGAGGCAGGCTGGTAGCAGACATATAGGCAAGGTCAGTAAACAATAATTAAGCCCACCTGGCTGCTTGATAATAATTAGATTCTGAGATCAGGAAGTCTTGGATTTGCTGTTGAGAATCCAACTGGGATAGGATGGTGGCGAGTAAATTGTTATACCCAAATACAACAAATGAAATGATGGTTGCCCTGGGAAAGCAGGAACTGAGCAATCTGATAAAAAGCCGTATGAAGGAGTTAGACTACAGAAGCATGACCATTAGAACCCAGGCTACTTCCACTAGTGGTATTCCCCCTCCAATTAAAATGCCAAGATATTTTCTTCTGCTGACCACACCAAGGTATAGAAGGGCATTTATCTTAGCATGGTTGAATGTGTTGCCATCTGCAGTTTTAATAAAAGATATCAAGGTATACATTTTCTGATCACTTATGTACCTATGGTTTAGATCAAATAGACTCTATTGACAATATGGTCTTAGATTGTCCTATATTTTCAGATTAAAGATCACACTTTATTCTCCCATTACTTGGAGCTGGCTTTGATTCCCTGGATGAGAAAATGACTTGGTTATTAAGAAATGTAGAAAACCAAGTGACTGTAAGGCGGTCAAATATCTGGCGGCGGTTATAGCACACAGCATGTAAAGATCCACCTGTCGGGTTTATTTTACCTGATTGTGTAGCTCAAGATGGGTGCCTGCTTGTGCCCCATAGCAGTGGGTAGGCATGCAGACCCAGTTTGGTGCAGTGGTTAAGTGTGCGGACTCTATCTGCGAGAACTGGGTTTGATTCCCCACTCCTTCACTTGCAGCTGCTGGATGATCTTGGGCAAGCCACAGTTCTGTCAGAACTGTTCTTGAAAGAGCAGTTCTCTCAGAGCACTCTCAGCCTCACAGGGTGTCTGTTGTGGGGAGGGGAAGGGAAAGGAGTTTTTAAGCTGCTCTGAGACTCTGCGTGAAGGATGGGGTCAGGCCTATAGCTACAGAGGGGCATTCTGGGGCCTGGCCCCCAACTTCCTGCCAAGCCTCCTAAATTCCTTTCAGCCCAGACCCCCCCCAAACTCTCTGGCAAGATGTGGTGGCCACCAAAAACTCTCCCTGTGTTTCCGGGGCTGCTGGTTCTCCTTGCCTTCCCCCTTTCCAGTGCTTTCTCTCCCCGCTTCCACCCCCGCCCTCCCCCCCATCCTGGTAGAAACCTCCAGAGCATCTTTTCTGCATTGGGGAAAGGTGAGCGGGCAAGCTGGGAGCTGGGGTGGGTGGGTGGGAGCACCAGGAAGGAGGCACAAGGTGACGAAACTCAAGGCAGGCAGAGGTGAAGGCCAGGTGGAGGGTGCTGCCGCCTCACCCAAGAGCACTAAGAAGCCGGTAATGAAATTACTTCTAATCAAATTAGCCAGTGCCCCAGTGCCCCCGAGGAATTAAAATGCCCCCTGACTTAGAAATTCCTGGCTTACAGGCCTGGATGGGGTAAAAATCCAATCTCTTCTCTTCTCTCTTCTCAGATGGAATTCTTATGAAGGGCCTGATCAAAACCGTTCATTTGTATGTCATTTTGTCCTTTTTGTATAGTTTTATTATATGTATTTTTTACACTTCTCTGTAATTTTAAATGCTTTGTAGTCTTCATTAAATGAAACTCTCAATCTAAATTTTCTGAAGTTTTTGTAGTATAGGACTGATGAATTCTTGTTCTAACAAACGTTATATAAAATCATGATATAAGAATAGTATTTATTTTCAGAGAGTTGGGGTGCCCCCCCCCCAACTTAACTGAGGAAACATCTCATAATGTTCTAGATTCTGACTGAGAGTGAAGAGTCATGGACATTTGCAGAACTGTTCCTGCTTGGCATAACTAGTCAAAGTTCACTCATAGTTGCCATTCTCATTCACATGTACAAACAGGTCCTTTTTAAGACTCACAGTGTAATCTCAAACAGAGTTACTGTCTTCTAAATCCATTGAGGTCACTGAGATTGGAAAAGTGTAATTCCATTTAGGATTGCACAGTAAGTGGCTCAGAGGCTCAATTTTCATTTGAAGTATCTTGGTCCTTCTCATTGCACCATGTGTCAATTTCATTTTGGTTATAAGTGGAGACACAAAATCTTTAAAAAAATGTCATTAAATATAGCACTTAACTAACAATTTTAAAAAACAAAACAGGGTATTCACTAGCAAAATACAGCATTCCTACAAATACGGTACTCTCATTTGTAGTGGTTTTAATGCCTACAGTTAGTGGGATTCTGAAAAAGGAAGTTGGCAACACCTCTTATCATGAACCCATAAATGTTCCTCCTGCTGTTGGCTAATGTGCCATAGGCCCACCCTGCAGCCAAACTGTAAACCCATAAATTAGTCTTTCCAGAACTGTAGGGAGAGAGGAAGAGGAAAGGGATTAATAGACACTGTGTTGATTCAATTTTTAAGTCAAATAATACAGAACAAAAGCAGCCAAGGAAATGAAGAGCAGTGAAGACATAAAATACTGAAATTTCTCCTGGTTTCAAGGGCTACTTTTTTTTTTAACTGACCAGTGTGACTGCATTGGAAGGGAAATAATCTGATATTTATGAGGCTTTCTACTCAGTTGCCCCCATTTTTCCTGTTTTAAAAATTCCATGCTGTTGTTCTTCACAAACAAACACATACTACTACGCAATCTCCATTTGCACACGTACCTTGTTGATCACTGTTGTAAAGTGCTATATTGTTATCTTTACCCCTTTCCACAAACAGCTCAGAACTTCTTTCCATAATCAGTTTATGCTGAGCTTAACTGCTTAACAGAGTTGCCAGCAACTTTAGGTTTGGTCAAGGTTGAATTCACTTTCAATATCTGAGGGGATTTACCTGAATCCAAAATAGAGTTATGAGTTTCCAATAACCACTTCTCCAGAGTTCACAGGCATTACTAGACCTTTCCAGAGGCTCAACAGCACAATTGTATTTATAGGCCTCTGTTTGTCATGGTTTGGACCAGGGGTCCTCAAACTTTTTAAACAGGGGGCCAGTTCACTGTCCCTCAGACCGTTGGAGGGCCGGACTATAGTAAAAACAAAAACTATGAACAAATTCCTATGCACACTACATATATCTTATTTTGAAGTGAAGAAACAAAACGGGAACAAATACAATATTTGAAATGAAGTAAAGTTAAATCAACAAACTTACCAGTATTTCAATGGGACTTCCTTAGCCCCCGCCCCCAGGATGACATCCCCCCTCTGGTTGAAAGGGATCAGTCCCCCAGGGGGCCCTTGTGGCACTGGAGGGGGGGGCTCACCGGCATTGCTCCCACGGGGGGGTTCTCTCCCCCCCCCAACAGATCTTTCCCGGAATGCACCTTCCCCCCAAATGTGCAGGAATTTTCCACCCCGGAGTCGGCAACCGTGGCCGAGCGTGTCCCCCGCCTCCCTCCCTCCCAGGACCTCCCGGCAGCTGCCCCCCCGCGAGCGACTCCCTTCCCGGGACCCTTCCCCTTCGCCACTGCTGCCCTGCCCAGCTGCTCCACGCGGCTTCTTCTCTGCAGCCCCCCTCCCCGTCCCAGACACTCCGGCTTAACCCCGCCCGGGCTGGGGAGGGGGGAGGCGCCCAGCCCGCCGGGAGGAGCTCCGCCCGGCCTGCTCTCCACCGCGCCCTCGAAGGCACCTCTCCCAATGGGGCTACTCGGGAGGAGGAGCCCGGCAGGTGGGCGGGGGCACTGCTGCTGTGCTCCCCAAGGAGGAGGAGGCTCCGAGTGGGGGGGGGCGAGCATAAACACACGGTGGGCCGTATAAATGTCCTCGGCGGGCCGCTTGTGGCCCGTGGGCCGTAGTTTGAGGACCCCTGGTTTGGACTTTCTCATCATTCCACTGAAGTCTTCTGAAATTATTGGTGTGTGTGGGGGGTTGATGCTCACCATACAGAGCACATCCTCCTCTGAGGGCTAGGACTGCCAGGTGTAGATTGGGAAATTCCTAGAGATTTGGGGGCAGAACCTGGAGAGCTCAGTAGGGATGTGATGCCATAGAGTCCACCCTCTGAGGTTGCCATTTCCCCAGAGGAACTGATCTCTGTAGTCTGTAGATCAGTTGTAATCCATGGGGAACTCCAGCCCCCACATGAAGGCTAGCAACCTTACTTGAGACCCTTGAAAAGTTCCATTTCCATGCATAATAAGCACAACTGATGTGAAAATGTACGTCTCCAAAGCAGGCCCATTGCCAGGATTTCTTTTGTCAGGGGGCATGTAAATTTCTTGGGGGATTGCATCCTAATTGATTTAATTAAAGTTAGTTAAATTAACTTTTAGCCCAACTGCACACTGATGGCCTTCTCCCCCCACCACACAGGGGGCTCCCCAACTTGTACCCCTACCCCTGGCCAACTCACTCACTCTGTGGAGGAAGGAAGGCAGTCTCCACTCTCCTCCAGCCTCTTCTGCTTGCTCGATCCCCAGCTTGGCTCAGTGGGAGAAGGGGAAGGCTTCCTCTGTAGCACCCATTGCCACCACCACTTCCTTCACAAGCTGCCTCCTCCTCTTCTCCCCACACCCCACAAGGCAGTTTGGGCCATGCTAGATCCCTCAGGGCCCCCTCCTTTTCCTGAGGTCACCTCACTGGGAATGTGAGAGGAGAACAGCAGCAAGAGGAGAAGGAGGCCTCGTGGGTGGGCATGCCATTGGGTGTTGGGGGGTTGGGTGGGAGGGAGAAAAAGGGAGTCAAAGGCCCAGCCATGAATGGGACCAAGGAGCCAAAGCCACTCCTAATGATAACACCAACAACACCCTGTGCCAGGGGAGGCTGATGAGGCTTACAGGGCTGCTGCTGCTCCTGCGGCAGGAACCACAGTGCGGCAAGGCAGTGAAGCTCCTGCCTCCTTTTCTCTTCTTGTCTCTGGATTCTCTATCAGGAGGGGTCAAGAAAACTTCCCCAGTGGGGTTGCAGCCAGAGAAGGGGTGGCAGTGGCAATTCCTCTGGGCATCCCAGAGAGTCAGGGGGTCTGGGCTGCCTAGGAAGTCGTGCAGCCTTAGCATAAGATCGGGGGGCCAGGCCCCTGGAGGCTCCACCGTAGCTATGGGCCTGCCCCAAAGACATCATATATATGTGGAAGTATTCAGAGTCTATGCATACCTGCAGCTTGAGTGGTTCAAATAAGCCCCTTTCCAACATACACACAACAGACTACTCTTTAACCCATAAAATTTCACCTGTGGTTTAGTACATATTGACAACTTAGCAATTAGAATCTTAGTGAACATTCAGTGTTGGGAAGGAAATAACATGTTTAAGGATGCTGAGAACCCTGACACAAACATAATCACCAGCCTTGACATAATTTCTCGCTTACTTATGAGCCAAGTCTCCTCACTGTTTAACAGCCTTAACGTTGCTGTTCAGTTGTGACATTTTCCTTTTGAAAAACTTCACCACCCCAAGATTTGTCATGTTCCTGCCTTCCCCACTACACTGGGAATCTCAGTAGGAATAATGTTCTGGAATAGAATTCTGGCTTGGTATAAAACCTACCTGTGCCCTTGACCAATACCTGAGGTGCAAAGTCACTTGACAAAAACAAAATAGGTAATCTTTTGTAAAAAAAGAAAAAGTTAGTGAGAACATAGTTTGTTTGAAATAACATAAACTATGTGAAACATTAACAGGCAATAATGACATGGGATTTCAGCTAACAGGGAGTTAGCTCTGAAGAGTGTTGAGATCCCTGGTCTGGTCTGGTTAGAAACTGCCTTTAGATTCCTTAAGAGTCAGTTAAAAACTCAAGACAAGTACTGATGTTTCAAGGTTTGGGTACTAGAAAGAATATACAAGCCTTCTGGAAACTGAAGGAGTCAGTGAATACTCAAAGAAAGTGTACTAGAGTGTTTGGGGAAACACTGGAACAAAAGCCTTTCAAGTTTGGTGTAATGGTTAAGAGCAGCAAACTCTAATCTGGAGAACCAGGTTTGATTCTCCACTCCTCTACATGCAGTCAGCTGGGTGACCTTGGGTCAGAGCTGTTCTCTCAAGAGCAGTTCTTTCAGAGCTCTCTCAGCCCCACCTACCTTGCAGGGTGTCTGTTGTGTGGAGAGCAAGGGAAGGCAAATGTAAGCTGCTCTGAGACTCCTTCAGGTAATGAAGAGCAAGATATCAACAACAATTCCTCCTCCTCCTCCTCCTCCTCTTCCTTCTATTTTAAGTAATTGTGGATAGCTTAAGAAACTCTCATTAGCCTGAAATATAAGAACTAAAGTCTGTGAATGTTAGGGTTGCCAAGTTGAAATGTACTCACGGTGGGGGAGTCCCGTGCTGTCCCTGGAGCTCATGTGCGCGCGCTATGTGCGCGCGCCACCACTATGATGCCATCCGGAAGTGATGTCATCGCATCGGGACATTGGGGGCGGGTTTCCCCTCAAATCCTAGTGGCCCTGCCCTCAACATGGCCAGCATGGTGACGTCACTTCCGGGTGACATCATCATGCTGGGGACGTTTGCCAGAAGGGGGTGGCGTTCCCCCCAGGGTGACAGGTAACAGGCCTCTCGGGGGGGGGGTTACCTGCCCCCTGGGGGACTTGGCAAGCCTAGTGCATGTACTGATTTTACCTCAGACTCATTTATATTGAGTTACCTCTGGAATTTTACCCCTGAATTCAACTGGGTATTTTGTTATTTTGTTAGTTTTGAATAAATATTTTGTTACTTCATTATTTTTGAATTTCAAAATGCCTCAAATGCTAAAGGTGGCTGAGCCAGCAGCCAAAATATTGTACTGTGACAGGGTGGGACAACCACAGTTCTTCTGCAAGGAATAAAAGCCATTACTAGGGTGGCTCAGTCATAAAAGGGGAAAAAAATGGAGGGGAAATCATGCCTCTGAGGGAGGGAAGATGATGGGGGCATCATAACTGCTTATCAGGCATAGAATCACTTGCAGTTCACTCTCTATTTGTACCTGCACTATCAGATGCATCCTTTAAATTATACACAGTGGCCTAATTTTTGTACCTATACAGTCAGCAGCAGCTATTAGTAAACCAAAAATAAAAAATACCTGCATTCCATCCATTGCAATCACCAATTAGGTGTCAGGGATTTTGGAAAAGATTAAAGTTCTTCCCCAGGAAAATATCTACAGTTTACACAGACCAGCACAAGAACACTCGTGTGAATTTATCCCCAGTCAGGATAATTGAACTGCCTTTTGTATAATTTTTAGTGTGTATTATGCATGCCAGGAATATTACATTACAACAAAGGTTAAAGGGGCATCTTTTCTTGTAGTGTAGACATTTTAAAAGTTAGTTTTGTGGGACAGGGATAAGCTACACTGCTACAATTACCATGAGGTAATTGTACAGTGTGAGAATGCAAATGTACACATTGCTATGAATCTGGTCAGTCATTTATAGGCACTAAGTAATGCTGCCATAACACAAACAGAGAATCTAAATAGTAAGTCTCATCTCAAAAACCCAAGTTTCCCCCCCCGAACAACATTTTTACCATTATAAGGTGATAGCAGATGTAGTAGGTAGATGTAGTAGGTAATCTCACATACACAATCACATTTTTTCTGCAACATATTTGGATGCAGCTAAGTAGTGTGTCAAATGTTCAGTTTCAATTATTACTATATGAGCAATACTCAAGCCAAAACAGCAGGTGAATGAACATCCCTGATGCTATTTTGCTTCTAGCATAATAAAACTTGTGCCAAAATGTAGTAAGTGACACACAAATTCAGTGTTTTCCACAATTAGCTCTTGATATATGAAATGGTTCTTCACATATCATTCTAAGCAAATGGGTGCCAGAGCTGTGTGGTAAAATGTTTTTGTTATATTTATTTCCTGCAGTTGCTCACCAAAGATAAATTTGGGAGTAAAGCAAACAAAACATGGCAGATTTTATGGATTCAGTCATTTGTATGCCTGTTGTATTCAAATATTGTTGCACCTTTGCCCATTTACTGGTTGATCAATAGCCAGGAAATGTTTTAAGACAATATTGTCTTTAAGTTACTGAAATAACCATTCTGTCTGGGTCTGGGTCACTTGGCTTCAAATAGTCTTTTAAGTCCGTTGGTGATGAGCCTATGTTTTTGTTGGCTTATTACGGGGTCTTTCTGCATGCCCACTGTGAAAGCTGGCTGCTGTTGTCATAGTACAGTAACAGGTTGCACAACATTCAATATACTGCTTTTTACAATGTTGCTGCCTCCTTTTTTCTTGGCCACTGGCAAGAGGAATATATAAACATTAACAGATGTAGTCTCCATTGCAACACAGACTGGAAGTTCCACAAGCAGAGTCGCATAATTGACTTATTACTCAATTAAGTTCTTGGAGATATTGCTTTCTTTTGAAGAGACCAGCTGCTCAAATAATTCACTCTTGCCTACAACATTAGCAGTGATTCTGCTGAATGGGTAATCACAGTAACACACATTAATTCTGAAACTTGTTTATGTGACAGAATGTTCCATAATGTAAAACATAATTAATCAATAGATTCTTTTCCATCCTTTTCTGGAATCAGTAATTTCGTTAAGATTAAAATATGCTATTAGATTTCATTGGTATCTTTTACATCTCATTTCCAGTATTGATATTAACATTTAGCAGCAGAGTACTTCAGTTGAGAACAGATTGTGATGCAAAGGTTACTTGCTTTAATATTGAATTATTGATCTCCCAGAGAATAGAGTGCAGGCTTTTTGTCTGCAGTTCCACTGGCAACTTTTGTGCAGAGATGGCCATTTTTTTGCTCTGTGTAGTTGTGTTCCTCTTCTCTTTTTAGAGGGCAAAGAAAAAGTGTATATTGATTGCTAATTCTTTTTTTCAGAGGCTGCCAACCTTGTCAGAACTTAACTTTTTCAGAGGAGTATATTGAGGAAGCTGTGGTGAATGTGGCCTAAGTGATTATGTGTCAAAACATTGCATCTACACAGCTTCTCCCCTCCTTGTCCTCCTTTCTTCTGTGATAGAAATGACCCATTACCACTGCCCTGCATGTTCTGAGTTTCTCTACTCTATTTTGATAAAAATAAAAGATCAAGAAGAGGTCAGGTTGCCACCATTTGCTTGAGAGATTAGGGGGTTACTCTGTGGAGGGTGGGGTTTGGGAAGGAAATGCCATAGAGTATATCTTCCAAAACAGCCATTTTCTCCCGGGAAATGATCTCTATCACCTGGAGCAGGGCTCATTTCCTGCTGGAGCACATCAGAACAATGCTCCGGCAGTAAGGAGTCCAGGGAGTGGGCACATGCAGCAAGCCCCACCCCCTGCAGACCCCCCTCACCTTTCCTGGCCCGCGCTGAGCCACGGGGCCTGGAGAAGGCCTGCTGACCTCCCCTCGCCTTTCCCGGCCCATGCTAGAAAGCCAGCCTGGATTTGCATTTTGCAAGGTCTTTATAGATTAAAGTGAGCTGAGTCAGGTAACCATCCTGGTAGAACATTCCAGAGCTGGCAGCCAGGAGAAGGAGGTAAGCACACCCAACCAACCACTAGCCATGCTCTCTGGCTTCATTGCATGCCATGCCGGTGGATCAGGATAGTGTATATGTGTGTGTCTGGGCTCTCCAGGCGGAGTACAGTGCCTGGCTTTCTTGGAAGGAACCCATGGGGGGGGGTTCCTTCCAAGCAAATTGAGAGTGGCGGCCTTGAGCCTGTTTCCTCCTGGCCTGGAATCCTTGTAATCCCTGAGGTTCGTGGACCCGGGAAAAGCATGAGGCAGCCCAGCTGAGTTTTTGAGGAAGGCGGGACACAGCTGCTGTTGAGATCTGCTATTCTGTGGGAAGGAGATGTGGGATGCTCTGCTTAGGGGGAGGAGAGGAGGGGAGCAAGATTAGACCTCCCATTAGGAGACTGCAGGGATGACTCCAACATCCGGTGGGGGGGAGCAGAGTGATGCACGAGCGGCATGGGAGGAGGGAGTTAAACAAACTGAGCGGCAACACCAGTGGTTACCTTTCCACCTCGTTTCATGGTTTCCTCACTTGTCACCGCCGCCATGGGCTCCTGCCGCCCCTTGATTCCCCTGGGCTTGGCGATGCTGCTGGTTGTTGTTTTCTTTATTCACGTGCTACTTCTGTTGCCATGTATTCATAGCCTTTAAATTACTTGCCTTGGAAAGTACCATTAGCATTCTCTCTATTGGGAGTACTATTTTCAGTTGGTACCCTTAGTGCTTACTGGTTTTAGATATTTCAAAGTTACTGTAATTTTTGATGGCTTTGTGAATAATACACTTGATATTCTGTCCCCATATAGCAATATAGTTAAAAAGATTGAGCACTTGAAGCTACTTGAGCTTGAGATCATTGTTTATTTTGCAGGTTATGATGAACAGTTTAAAATGGTAGAAATTCAGTTTACAGGTTCACTGTTAAGTGCTGCTCCTGGATGAGCCCTTGTGAAACTAGAGAAGGTCACATAGGAAGCTGAACTTGCTCAATAGCAATATCTGGGTTTATAGCTTATTGTGGGGAAAGTATGTTATGTCTCTAGCCCTTCTAGTTTGAATAGTATTCACCTCAATAATGTTGCATAAAAGTTTATTAGAATATATAGCAAATAGTACTGTAATTTAAACTTTTAGGCAAATGCACTCATAATAAAATAAGACAATCAGCTCAGGTGTGTGAAACAGTAAACTGACCATCCAGTGGTCACCAAGCAACTCATCTGAATTGGGTGGTATTTATGGTCTTACAACAGTCATTTAATCTAGTATAAGAGGTTTTAAAGAATATTTAAAAAACCTGTCTGTGTTGAACAGTTAATTATACCAGATCTGTAGGGTGCAGTATTGGTCTATTACAGCATAAAGCACTATAGATTAATGCGGGCAAAATGTTTTGCTGGAAATCCCTACCTGTGTCACTCAAGAGGAAAGATGCTGGGGGGATGCTCCCTTTTGCTTTGAATTCAGTGGGGTTAACGTGCGAAGGGAGATGCTACTGCTCAACAGCTGCTGCCCCATGAAGTGTTGTGTCACTGGTGTTCCAGACAAGGATTTGGGAGACCCAGGTTTGAATCTGACAGGAGATACCTGGAGATTTTTGGGGTGGAGCCTGAGCAGTGGGTGTTGCCTTCTTACACACTTCCAGTGATGTCAGGGGGTGTGGCACATACAAATAAGTTATGCTAATGAGTTATGCTAATGAGCACCTGCACCTCTTTTTCTACGAAATTACCCCTGACCTGGAGATCTATTGTAATTCCAGGAAATCTCCACCCCCACCTGGAGGGTGGCAACCCTAAAAGCAGGTGTCAGGCACATGGCATGAGCCTTCTCTTCATCTTGACTTTGTCCTCATCTTTTCCACCATTTCCTCCCTCACTATGAGCCAATTTATAATTGCCTAGGAACTATCTGCTTACATTGTAGTCAGGATGTGTGTGCCTGCTCGCTTCTATCTGTTGGTTGATCTCTTTACCTTCCTTATAACTTTGCTTCCCCACCCCTCTCCCTCCCTCTCTTTTTCATTCTTTCTGTAGGAAGATAATGAAGATGAATCTTAGCAAAATTCTAGTTTAGTGAAATACATTTAGGATTACCAGAATCATTTCTTAAAAGAAAATGCTACAGACCTGTAACCAGAGAAATAGTGAAAGACTTGTAGACTTCTCTAGGGTTTTAAAAATGATACAGTTCGGTATTATAGAATCAGTTCTTTCTGAACAAGAAGAAAGATCACTTGTTCTTCCTTGCAGTGATTTTATCCTGTTGTTGTTGTTCAGTTGCACAGTCGAGTCTGACTCTTCATGACCCCATGGACCACATCATGCCAGGACCTCCTGTCTTCTGTAGTGCTCTGGAGTTTGCTTAATTTCATGTTCGTTGACTCAATAACACCTCATCCTTTGCCGTCCCCTTCTTCTTTGACCTTCAGTCTTTCCCAGCATCAGGGTCTTCTCCAGTGAGTGCACCCTTCTCATTTGGTAGCCAAAGTATTTGAGCTTAAAACAAATGGAAGGTATATAAAAAATAAGGGGGGAAATGTTTTAATTTGATCTGAACATGCTTTAAACAATTTTTAGAAAGTAGAAACATACTAATGTATTGATCCCATGCTATTTCCTACAAGTATATACACTTTAACAATGTGTTTAGAAACATATGTATATACTCATGACTGATGCGAGTCTTAATGACTTAGAAGGATGCAATTTATTTATTTATTCCATTTGTACCCTGCCTTTCTCTGCAATGGGGACCCAAAGTGGTTTATATCGTTCTCCTCTCCTCCATTTTATCCTCACAGCAACCCTGTGAGTTAAGTTAGGCTGAAAGAGTCCAAGGTTGCCTGGCATGCTTCCACATTAGAGTAGGGATTTGGACCTGGGTCCCTCAGATACTAGTTGGGCACTCTAGTAATCTGTGGAGGGCTGGCTGGTGCTATTTTGAACAACATTTAAAACAAAGGAAATGTTTACCATACTGCAACCATGCCACACAAACTAGGGTTGTTTCCACATGGTAGTGATTTGGTTCTATGGAATCATTTCTACTGCAAATGCAGAGGCATTCACAGTGGACTTGGAATGTCCACACTGACTGATTTGTCACCCTGCAGCACAGTGCTTGGGTCCCCACATTCAAGAAGTGCTGGAAGTCGTATGAAGGTAGTCATTGCTACATTAAAGGGCTGTTTTAGGAGCACAGGAGAGTGCTAAACCAAACCTCAGCAGCACCTACCCCCCCAATCTACCTGGCTGATTTAGCACAGCAGAAGTATTGTTCCTTCGCAGGCCCCTCTGGGAGAAAATTTCCTCCCCTGTTCTTTTGTGTCCATAAGCCAAGTAGTCTCAGGCTCACAGGCAGTCCTGCCTTGCAGCCTCTCACTTCTTCTTTGAAAATCAGAAGCAGACTGGAGATACTTTCTCCGCCATCCAAGGTACTGCATCACCAGGAGCAAGCTTAGTTCTAACTCCTTCTAGTCTTCCTCCCACCAAGAGATTTTTTTTTAAAGGTAGATATATATACTATTATATTATAGTATTATAGTAATAGTATTGTATCAATACCTATTACTGATTGTAAAAAAAAAAAAAAAAAACAGATGGGAAAGTGCAGAAATCCACACTTTCCTGTCCACACTGAGGGCAAATTCACTTTTGATCCCATGTTTCCAGAAACATCAGATTATAGCAGGATTCAGAAACATCAGAGCAAAGTACAAGAAACCCTGGAAGGTAACTGAGGTGGAATAGGAGGAGAACACTGCAGTGTGAATGTTCTGACCTCCCCCCCACCCAACCCCAGCTGCTTTTGGAACGCTGAGGTGAAGCACATTGTCCATTGGAAAGCAGTCCTGGATTAAGCTGGGTTTCCTGTTCTCAGATATCACAACTAATCAGAGATAATACAAATCACAATTCAGAAGCTTAACAAGGCCCTCCAACTATAAGAGTGATATGATATTGCCATTTATAAATCATGCTGAACCATCTCATCTGAATGCACCCTAACTGTATTTGTTGATCCTGATAGGTACTGATCAATGTGTTCAATGTGTTACCAACCGCTGTTCTAAGTGGGTGTTATGCTAAAAAGCCCTATTCTCAGCATCTGTGATCTTAGTTCTAGCGAAACTATAGAGCATGTCTTTTTCTCTTGTCAACAATATAAACACTTGCAAACCCAGTATATTGATTCATTACTCCCTGATGTTGTTTTGCCTGTTGCAAGTAAGCTCCAATTCTTGCTTGTTGGCTCAGATCCAGACCTCACAGTCTCAGTAGCTAAATTTCTTTTGGGAATGTTCAGACACAAGAGACATAAGGAGAATTTAAGGAACTCACGTACTACTAAACGAGCTAATTAGTAATCAAATTAAGTAAACGGATAAATGAATAAGGAATATGCTTTGTAAATCTTAAAACTGGTGTTTCCAGATATGTTTAATAGATTGTAATATTGGATAACCCAATTGCTGTATTTGTAAAAACTTATTTTATGTATGTATATATGTACAATTTTCTTATTTGCTTATGACCAACTGGTCTGCAAGCATTAATAAATAAGGTAAAATGAATTCTGCACTGTGTACAATGCTTACATCCTTAGATGATGAGGAGATGATCACTTTTCAGAGAAGTCATATTCTGACCTGAATCACAACTGAACCCAGCAACGTATTGGGTTTCATCTTTAATGCCTGACTCAGAGCAACATCATTTCTGTATCATTAGCTGGTGTATTCTTGAGCTGATATGTTTAGCAGTATTCATTTATGCATCCTACTTGTGTACACCAGCTGTTCCTTTGAAGCTGCAGTACTTTGCATCAAACTGAAGGCTGTTATCTCATGTGCATTTCCTGTTCCAATATTACATACTAAGAATAAGGCCCATTGTGGAAATAAATGCAACGAGCTCTAGAAAGAGACTCTGGGAGAGTGCCTCAGCTTTGGGCACACAGTGTGAATTTGCTGTGGCGACCTCAGCAGGGTATAATGACAGAGTCCACCATTTTCTCCAGAGGAACTGATCTCTGCTACCTGAAGAGCAGTTGAAGTTTTGAGTGATCTCCAGCCCTCACCTGGAGATTGGGAACAATTGTTACCCAGGAGGAAATGGCTGCTTTGGAGGGTGGAGTCTATGGCATTCTACCTGCCTGGGGTCCAACCCCTCCTCAAACCACACCCTCTCCAGGCTCCACTCCTCAAATCCCCAGGAATTTGCCAAGCTGGAGTTGGCAACCCCATCTCCTTCCCAGCTAACTATCAACCTACTGTTATCTGGCCCTCTGACTTCAGCTGACTTCTGCCCTCCCTCCTGCAGAGCAGTTGTAATTCTGAGTGGTCTCCAGCCCTCACCTGGAGACTGGCAACAATGATTTCCCATGAGGGACTGGTTGGTTTGGAGGGTGGAGTCTGTGGCATTGTACCTGTCTGAGACCTCACCCCTTCTCAAACCTTACCAATCTCCAGGCTCCACCCCTCAAATCTCCAGAAATTTCCCAACCTGGAGTTGGCAACCCTATCTCCCTCCCAGCCAATTGTCAACCTACTGTTATCTGCCCCCTGACTTCAGCTTTCCATCTCCTCCCTCCTCCCTCCTGGAGAACAGTTGTAATTCTGATTGATCTCCAGCCCCACCTGGAGATTGGCAAAAATGGTTCCCCAGGATGGAATGGCTAGTTTGATGCAAAGGAGGATGGAAAAGTCTCCATATCTCTATTCTGCCTTAAATTGGTTTTGATGCCAGCAGAGTGAGAAAATGCCAGAGGCTCTGGGTGGGTGCCCCATAGTAAATGCACCAAACAATTCCTAAAGATTTTCCAAAACACTACTGTGTCAATAAATCATTTTCTACACTCACAGCATCCCCTGCCAGGACACAACTTATCCCCAGCACTTTGAATTAGTACCAGAGCCTTTTTTGCCTTGTGGTATTCTGCTTGTGGTGTGATCTGCCTTTTTTGTGGTGTGGCATGGTTGTGTTATTGGGTTTGTTTCTTTTGAAGTGTTGTGAGTGAGGACATATTTTACCTCAGAATACAACTGATTGCATAAGCAACTGACAATTCCAACTGTCTTACGGGGGGGGGTTTGAGGTGCGGAATGGAGTGAAGTCCAATCAGCTTCCATATGCAAATGAGCTTGAAATGCTGGCCCAATCAGAGAAGATTGGCCTAGGCTGCAGTGGGTGGGAGAGAACTCAGGCAACGCAGCTAGTGGATAGGGACAGATTCTGAGTGACATATCAGAGAGCAAACTGATTTTGCCAAGCATAGAACCTTGCCAGACCACTACTCTTTTATATAATAGGACAAGGTATACATGCCATGGAAACTTTCAATCCAACTAAATTGTGTCAGAATTACTTGGAGGGGGGCATTACTTCACTGAATTATTCTTTGGTTCCACTAGAAAGGTCTCATTGAACAACAGTTCATGGCACAATATTAACATCTTCACACAAAAAAACCTGTATACATAACTGCATTGACTGCTTGTTTATTTTATTCATACTCCACCTTTCTCCCCAGTGGTGATGCAAAGCGGCTTATATCACACAAACACATGAAGCCGCCTTATATACTGAATTAGACCATGGGTTCATCAAAGTCAGTATTGTCTACTCAGAATGGCAGTGGCTCTGTAGGGTCTTAGCCTGAGGTCCTTCACATCACCTACAACCTGATCCTTATTGGAGATAACAGGGATTGAACCTGGGACCTTCTGCATGCCAGCAGATGTCCTGTCACTGAGCCATGCCCCCTCCCCTGTCATTTCCCTTGACTCCATTTTATCCTCACAGCAACCCTGTGAGGTAGATTAAGCCAAGAGAGTATAAGTGGCCAAAGGTCACCCACCAAGCTTTCATAGCAGAGTGAGGATTTGAACCTGAATCTCCCAGGTCTTAGTCCAGCACTCTAACCAATTCAATTTATACCCCGCCCTCCCCGCGAACGGGCTCAGGGCGGCTTACAACAGTGGCCCAATTGCCAATAAAACCGATAAAACAATATATATCATTTCATAATAAGTTAAAACATAAAATCATAAGGTGCTATTCAGTTCTACAGTTCGTTGCTTACGATGGCATATTAAGATGTCTTCAACAACTAGATTCCAGCTCAGTGTCGTTCCGAGTCACTCGATGTAACAGGCCAGATGTTGGCACTGGGGCCCAGGCTCATTGATGGTAATGGTGGGGGCAGCTCCTAATTGAAGGCCTGGTGGAAGAGCACTGTCTTGCAGGCCCTGCGGAACTATACCATGCTGGGCCTCCATTTTAAGTTATTGGAAGGACGTCATCTGAAAAAGATTGAAGATTAACCTGTACTTAAATGAGTGATAACTGATTAATGCCCAAGATTGCAGGAAAGTCAGATGCTTCAGGAATAATGTAGTCCATATTTTCTGTTGGAATGAAGGTACTTTTATTTATTTATTTATTTATATTTATTGAATTTCTACCCTGCCCTCCCAGCCAAGGAGGTCATTTTGGTTGAACTGAAGATATCATAATGTTAATGCCACAGATCAATTTTGACTGGATCAAATCAGGAGATATTTTATAGCAAAATATTTAAGCAAATAGAAGGAAAATGAGAGTGATTCCTTGTGGATCTATCTTGTAATGTACTCTAAGATGGCCTGTATGGCACCTTCCAACTCTGTGATTCTATGATTCTATGATAAGAAGACTACATTAGCAAATGAAAAGAAAATGCTGAGAAAAACAGACAGGAGACCTGAAGTACCCTTTAGGAAATTTATGTTAGGAAGTTCGTCTTGTCTCCTGCTCTGTCTCCTTCCTTTTTTTACCCTGAGCAAAGGTGTTCTATGTAGAAGTGCTTCCCTTGATCCCACCCAATTTCTTATAGGAGGTCACATGTAGGAAGATTTTATATTCCCTGTTGCAAATCTAATTTATATATCATTATGGTTGTATAATGGAATAAAGTTGATCTCTTCAAATATTCTATCCCTTGTACAATGCTTCCTAGCATATTAATCCAGTGAGAGAATTGAGAGATGCCATTGTTACTTACACTTGCACTAGGGTGTTAGGAACTCATTGGAAAGAACAATAGTGTTTCTGTGCATGTGTGAAGGTAATGGTCATTAATTCAGTTTGTGAGGTTCATGATGTAGTAGAACACTCCCCTTTGGGGTGCTAGAGACACAAAATTCCACGGTGGTCTCTGGCTGACTGTCTTCTACTTGTGTGCCAAGTTTGGTGAGGATTGGATATACGAGGGTCCAAGTTATGACTCTCCAAAGACAGTGCCACAAGGAAAGTGCTTTCTGGGGAAATGACAGGAAGTCATTTTGACAGTCTCAGGTTCTGGAGGTTCAGAAGTGTATAGAATGGATCCTGTGCAAGCTAGAGACATTAAAGTCACAGGGGATGTCTCCCTGTGTTCTTCCCCCAGATGCTCTATGTGCCATCCAAGTTCTGCCCCCATTGCTTAGAAATTTGATAAATGTTTAGATTGAGCAGTTACTGTCTGGAAATGTATCCATTCATGTACTGCCACAAACCAACATGAACTGCTTGAAAGTTTGTGGAAAGTTCAGGCCAGTTGACCTGCAACGATCTTGAATTCATGAACCATGGATCAGCAAAAATTAATCATGAACTTTTGTTTGTGAGCCAGTTTGTGCCCATCCCTACTGATAGACATTTATATACTTGGACTTCCAAAAGGCTTTTGAAAACTTACATCACCAGTCATGGGATAAGATGATGAATCATCCTTTTTTTAGTTATAATTCTTTATTTTTTAGCAACAAGAAGACAAGACAGACCATAAAAAACAAAACAAAACTTATAAACATCAAAACCTAACAAAATGTAACAAAATAGGGGTGAGGGTAGGTTAGCCCCATTACCCTTATAACACATGAACATAATATATAGTGTTTTCTATTGGACTGTTACTATCTTTTTCAATTATATTTTACAAGAGCAAAGAAAAGCAAACAATTTTTATGTTCTTTCATTTTTAAATATTATAATATCAATTTTTTCTCTCTTTTTTAGTTTTATTTATTTATTTTCATGTTTCCTGGTTTTCGACCTAACTATAAAACCTTGACTACATTCTTACAAATTGTTCTTCTGTCCTATCTTTTCAGTAAAAGGTCAACTTATCAATTTCAGCTGCTCCCAATATTTTACTAATGATTTATGATCAAGATGGTAGTTCAGTTTTCCTCCAGTATTTAGCGAACAGAATTCTAGCTGAAATAATACTATGCGGTAGACAGTGTAAATCGTTTTTTGGACTTTGTTTTGGTAGTATACTAAGCAAAAACAATTCTGGGGTAAAGGGAATAGCAGTTCCTAAACTTTTGGGGATTATTTCATATACTCCTGCCTAATTTGTTTTAGCTTTACCACAATTCCACCACATGTGATAGAAAGATCCTGTTTTGTTCTGACATTTCCAACAAAGATTAGAGCAACTAGCATCCATTTTTGAAAGCATATCTGGTGTGATATACCACCTGTGGAACATTTTATAAATGTTTTCTTTATAGGAAATTGTTCTAGTCATTTTTAGGCTTTCCCCCCCAAATCTGAGCCCATCGTTCTAAATCAATATTGTGCCCTAAGTTTTGGGCCCATTTTGTCATCACATTTTTCACCACTTCGTCTTGCATTGTATCTTTAAGAAGCAGGTCATACATTTTTAAATACATTTCTGATTTGTGTACATCAAAATCTTATCAATTTCTAGAAGTCATAAAAATCTAATGACTTATCTTTATCATACCTATATTGAATTTGTACATTCTGCCACCAATTAAGGTTTGGATCCCTTTTAAGTTCTTGTTTATTGTCTAATAAATCATAGTACCTTCTCAAGGGTTCTTTTAGAAATATATTTGGGTTTCTAATAGCTTCTAGAGGCATAACCCATTTTGGTATCTTCGTGTAGAAATTATTTTTAATTTGTTCCCAAATTTTTAGTAAAGAGGCTCTCATCCAGTGCTGTTTAAAATACTTATGTGTCTTGGCCTTCTTGTACCAAATGAATGCATGCCAGCCCAGGTGCAAGTCATGAGCTTCTATTGTTAGAAGTCTATCATTTTCAAGTGTTATCCACTCTTTAATCCAGGCCAGAACTGATGCTCTATAATATAACAGCCAATGTGAAAGGCAAAGCCCCCTCTGTTCTTAGTATCTTGTAATATTTTAAGTTTAATCCAAGGTTTTCTTCCCTGCCAAATGAAATGTGACATTATTTTATTGAGTTCTTTAAAGTAATTATGATTTTTAATTACTGGTATCGTCTGGAAAAGGAATAACAATTTTGGCAATACATTCATTTTGATGGTAGCTATTCTTCCCATAAAGGATAATTGGAGAGAATTCCATTTTAGAAGATCTTTCTTTATCTCTTTGAGAAGTTAATGTAATTATTTTCCATTAGTGAGCTGCATTTGTTAGTTAGATTTATTCCCAAATATTTAATCCTTTTCTGAATGTCTATTCCCATTTGTTCTTGTAGGTAACCTGCTTGTGTTATTGTCAAGTTTTTGACCAACATATTTGTTTTTAAAGGTTGATTTTCAGTCCTGCTACTTCACCATATTCTTGTGTAACAGACATCAACCTAATAGCTGTATTATGTGGATTTTACAAAATGATGAATCATTCTGTGGACTGGTTAAATGACAAGAAGCAGAGAGTAGGAATAAATGAATGGAGGGAAGTGAGCAGTATGGAACCACAAGGATTAGTACTGAGACCAGAGCTATTTAGTTTGTTCATAAATGATTTGGAATTTGGAGTGAGCAGTGTAGTAGCCAAATTTTCAGGTTATACCAGATTATTCAGGATGGTGTACACCAAGGCCATTTTTGAAGATTTATAGGAGGAGTGGGCAACAATGTAACAATGTAGTAAATGAAGTTCAGCATTAGTAAGCTCAATGCTGGAGTATGAACTGGCTGAGACAGCCTCAAGATGCCCCACTGTAGCTACAGACCTGATCTTGGGGTTATAGTGGAATGCTTGACAAAAATGTCAACAGGTGACAGCAGTGAAAAAGATATTTGTGGTTGGATTAATAAGTATTATCACATGACATTGTGTGCAGAATAGCCAGGAAATTCTAAGACTGTCTGGCAGCAAGAACAACTAGCTCTTTAAGCATTGTGTAACACTATGTGGCAAGCTAGACTTGTTTTTAAGGTAAGGGACATTTCAGAGATGGTTTGCCATTATCTGCCTTTGTTTCATGACCCTGATATTCCTTGGAGATTGCCCTTCCAAATACTAGCCAAGGCCAAGCTGCTTAGTTTCCAAGATCTGACAGGATCAGGCTAGCCTGGGCTATTCAGGTCAGGGCATCTGTTGTGGAGATAATTAGGAAAGGAATTGAAAATAAAATGGATGATACTGTAATACCATCTATAGATCTATGGTCCAGCCTCATTAGGAATACTGTGTGCAGTTGTGGTCACCATATCTCAAAAAGGATATCACAAAGCTGAGAAAAGTACAGAAGAAGAGAAGAGATTGGATTTATACCTTGCCCTTCACTTGAAGTCTCAGAGAGGCTTACAAAATCCTTTCCCTTCTCCTCCCCACAACAGGCACCCTGTGAGGTAGGTGGAGCCGGGAGAGTTCTTTCAAGAACTACTCTCTCAAGAACAGCTCTGACAGAACTATGGCTTGCCCAAGGTCATCCAGCAGCTGCAAGTGGAAAAGTGGGGAATCAAACCTGGTTCTCCCAGATTAGAGTCTGCACACTTAACCACTACACCAAACTGGCAACTGAGGTGATTTAGGGGGTTGGAGCGCCTTTCCTAGGAGGAAAGGTTGAACACCCTGGGTCTTTCCAGTCCAGAAAAAAATATGTTTTGTGGGGAGGTGATGATAGAAGTCTATAAATGTTGTGCATGAGGTAGAGAAAGCTTTTCCTCCCTCTCTCATAATAATAGAAATTGGGGACACCCAATGAAGTTGATGGGAAGTAGGTTCAGGATAGAGAAAAAAATATTTACTCAGTAAGTAATTGTGGGATTTTCTGTCACTGCATGTACTGATGTCTGTGAATATGTGGCTTCAAAAAGATTTAGACAGATTAATAGAGAATAGATCCTTCAATGGCTATTAGACATGGTGAGTAAAAGGAATCTCGATATACAAGGGTAGCAGACTTCATGATACCAGTATTAGGAGCCAGCATCAGAGGAAGTCCTTGACCTCTATGCCCTATTTACAGGCCCTCCAGAGTAACTGCTGATTGTCCACTATGTGAATCAGTATTCTGTTCTAGATGGACCTCTAGTCTGATCCAGAAGGACTGTTCTTATGTTCTTGTGCCCTTGCAGGATTTTTCCTAAATCCATAAGTATCAAGGACTTCACTATCCTATTGGTATGTACCTCCTTGTAGTTACTTGGGACATCTTGTTATGGTATGCTTAACAACAAACAAAGCTATTCAATTTACCAAACAGAAAACAATCTTGGTTTAAAAAAAGCATAGCAAAAAGTTAACAATTAAAGCATCTAAAATTGAATTAAGCAAATGTATAACAGGAATGCTTACCAAGGCTAGAATGTACATTATTTTTCAGATAAAAGGTACCGAATGAGTTGATGCAGTCCTGTTGGAAAAAAAAATAGCTCTGTTGCTTGCTGTTAGTATATCAGATGTTAAAGCCAGATCAATTAATGCAAATGCAGTCACATGTATTTTCATTGATCCACCATTCTGTTCATTATTCTAACAATAGTACCGGGAATGCTCACAGGAGAGGTCCCCTGTAAAGTATTTATTTGACATTTGAATGCTTAGTTCATTCCTTCTTCCTTAGTCTGGATGAAAAAAAATATGCAAAAGGCAAAACTAGGATATGCATCTGAAAATAAGTTAACAAACGATAGTAGTGTTTAGTGTTAATAAAAAAAGTACCATAGATTCTAAAAAGTTTGCTTTCAGGTTAATGTGAAGCAAGAGAAGAATAATCCTCAAGTCAAAGCCTATAAAGAATACATTGAAAATGGTTTCTGAATGTTTTTATATTTCATAAAGCCTTATTGTAAAAAGATTCATATTCAGAGTTTATAGAGATGATAGATTTGTACCAGTTATGGAAGAACTCCATCCCAATACATCATATGGAAATATTCACGTATAACATTACGCACAATGTTTTCTCAGCTGTTATTAAGATGACTAAGCACATCAGATGCATACCAGTGCACTTATGAATACAAAATATGAGTTTATGGCAAATAAAAATGTTTATATTCATTGTGCACTGATACGGATTTGATTAAGGTTCACTGTGCACTTTAATAAACTTTTAAACATAAGCCTGTACTCTTAAACTCACATGCATGACCAAGTATCAGTGATGGCCAAAGAATACCAATGCTACATATAATCATTATACTTCCTGAGGAATTTTTTTTTGGAATTCTAATACAAGGTAGTAAGATTTCCAACAATCGTGACTTAATGGTCAGAACAACTGTTTGTGAATGGACAGTCTTATAGCCAGAGTTACTGGTTATATATGTTGTGATATAATATCTGCCACATATTAAGTCAGACATATTTTCTGTTTAGCCCAGCATTGCAAATTTTATTGGCTTCTTTTGTTGTGCTGATATTCTTAATTTTTTACTGCATCTGGATGAATTTGATCTGTGATTATTATATTAATTATTGCTTTATAGATATAGCATTTTTATGCTTTTATTGTAAACTAGGAGCAAAGCCTGTTATGGAGGAAGACAATGGGCCCTAGCACAGCACAACTGAGGCACCCCCGGTCTCCTGCTCTTCCCCCCCACGCAACCCCCTGGAGTCTGAGATTGAGGGAGTGGCTTGTGAGCGGCTTCCCAGCCCGGTGCAGCCAGCAGGATCCGGGTGACCTCTAGTAGCTTCGGGCTCGGCAGTGCACTGGCCCCTGTCCAGTGAGAGCCCAACCAGCCACTGGCAGTGGCAGTAGAAGTGGGCTCAGCCTGAGGCACCCCCCCCGCGTGCTGGAGTGGCCGGTGCACCTATTGTCTGGTCGCAGCCTGGCTGGTGACCTGTAACCAGGCTTGGGCTTGGGCTCGGATGGCGGTGGTGGCAGGACTGGGGCAAGGCCTCCCCCGCTGGGGCGGCTGGCCCGTCCATCGTCAGGTTGCATGCAGCACAGGTGATGACGTTCGTTCGTGTGAGGACAGTGGCGGTAGTAGCAGGATTGGGCTGGGCTCCCCCTGCTGGAGTAGGCAGCCCATCTATCGTTAGTTCACGTGCAGCTCAGCTGGCTAGGAGAGGACGCTCGCAGTGACGGCACAATTGGGCTGAGGCCCCTGGCTGCTGGAGCATCTGGCCAGTCCGTCTGCTCGAAGGAGAGTGAGGGTGAGATGCTGGGGGCCGCCTCTGTGGGCAGAAAGTCAAGACAGATGCCCTGTGACTGACACACCCGCGGGCCAACTGATTTTGGTGTCAATCAAATCTTGCCACCCCAAATCAGCTTTATAATATAGGAGAGATTTATATTCAATGTAAGTTGCCATCAACAAAAAGGTGGGATATGAATGTCTTAAATAAATAAATACACATGGGAATTAAGGGTGTGCAGTCAGATATTGCTGCCCAATATTTAGGATGCTGAATTAGCAATATTGGACACCACTGCTGTCTTCCTGACATGACTCCCAGTTATGATGTTTATGTTGGAATTAGGAGTTGTACTGGGGAGATAGGAGCAGTTAGGAAGCAAAGAGTGCTCAACAGCTGAGATAGATCCAGGTAGTCAGCTGTGTTGGTCTGAAGCAGTAGAACAACTTTAGCATCCAGTGGCACCTTTAATACCATTGAAAGTTAATTCAAGGTGTGAGCTTTCGTGTGCATGCACACAAAAGCTCACACCTGGAATTAACCTTTATTGCTCTTAAAGGTGCCATCAGACTCAAGAGCTGAGAATTGTACCTCAGACCTTTGAATTTCAAAGGGCCACTAGGCCAGGTCTACTTCCATAGCAGATAATGTCCATTTAAAATTTAAAGGACTGAGACTCTACTCTTAGCTGGCAGTGGTATATTAGGCCTCCACACTCCAGAAGCCTGGTGTTACGGTTGCCACCCTCCAGGTGGCACCAGGAGATCTGCTATTATAATTGATCTCCAGATGACCAAGAAAATAGCTCCTGTGGAGGGTAGACTCTATGGCGTTATACCCTGCTGAGGTTCCTCCCCTCCCCAAACCCTGCCCTCCTCAGGCTCTACCCCCAAAATCTCTTGATATTTCCTAACCCAGAGCTGGCAACCCTATCTTGTGTACCGCGACCAATATTTGGCCATGCTAGTGGCTCCAAGATAGCTCTGTGCCCTGCTGGCAGCCCCCAGGTGTTCCACACATTCCTGCCCTGTAAAGGCCCTGTCACCAGTGTCAGAAGTGGAAGAGCATACCAGAACACCAGCTGAATGGTGGCAGTGGACAAAGGTTCAGAGGGGTGGGGAAAAGCAAACTGCTATCACTTCAGTGATGCAATGTCATTTCCAGCATAAACCAGGAAGTGATATCATTGCATTGTGACCACGCTCTAGGATCCCACTGAGATCTTGTGTTTTTACTATAGTGGAATCCTCCCCCACTTTTCTCCCACTACTCTACCAAGCAGTGACAGTGGTTGGGGGGTTTCAACAGAAAAATGGTCGGTGGGCTGTTGGTTAGCTGGCATGCTTTTCAATTTGGCTGCCTCTCAGGAATCCCAAACCTAGCCTTGCAGCAGCTGAAGAATTCACCAGCTGGCTCAGCAGCCCACCCACCATTTCCCATGGTGAGTGTTGGCTCTGCCACTTTTGATGCTGGCAGCATCATCAATTTATCAGCAAACGAAGTTGCGGCAGTGTGAAACTTCACTTCAGCAGAAGCTCATAATGGCTCAGGCCAGTTACTAGACACCTCTGCATAAGACAACTTGGATCTTCTGTCCTTCCAGTCCATCCAGACTGACTAGCAGTGTCAGATTTGTCACATAAATCTTTGAACTGGAAAAACTAAGGTATTCATGGATTTGCAGTGCAGGATTTTGTACAATGGTAACTTCTGCAGCAGTTTGTTGTGTATACCCTTGATGGAAGTTGACAGTGCTCAAATTAGATTTGTCTGTATGATTATCAAATGATTCTTCGTCTGTGGCTAAGGCTAGATTCAGATTATCATCACTCCCCCCTTTTGCATAGGTCTTTATCAAACTTGCAGTACCATCTTAAGCAGAATTCTGCCATTCTAAGGGTGCGTTCAGATGGATCTTTTGATCCGCCATAGGAACGACTCTCTAGTGGATCAAAAATGCACGACCAGACAGAAACATCTGGGAAATATTCCAGTCCCGTAGGCATCCCGTTCTGCTGCGTCTCCAATCCTGATTTAAAAAGAAGCAGTTTCTATGTAGGGTTTTCGCTTACCCGCGCGACAACTGCAGACTTTCTTCCGTCTGGTCACTCCATTAGCGTGCGATGCTCCCGTCGGCTCGGTCTGACGTCAGACCGAGCCGACAGGGGCGCAATTTTTTAAAAAATGAAATCCTATGTGCGCTTTAACGAGGAAACGCATTCAGTGATAAGCGCTATGAGGAATGTAATATTCATGCTTATTTATTTTAGGGACAAGATGTTATCACAATGGGAGGCACAGCCTTGCCTATGCGCATGTACAAAACTTAAAAAAAAAAAATCCTCGGTGAATGCCGTGCAGACAAATCACGGCGGGAACAACGCGCGGTGAGGCTATTTCACGGGGGGGTGTCTGGTCGTGCTAGGCTGGATTAAAAAAATCGGGATAAAATTTTAGGAGGGCTCATGGCGGGATTGACTGGCCATCTGAACGCAGCCTAAGACTATTGAGATCAATGGGCTTAGAAGGATGTAACTCTGTTTAGGATTGCATTGTAGGTTATCTAAAAAGGTCAGTCATGTGACATGTGTTGGAAACAAGCTACTGACCTGGATAGCCCAGGCTGGTCTGATCTTGTTAGGTCTCGGCTGCTAATCAGGGTCAGCTCTGGCAGGTATTTGGATAAGAGACCTCCAAGGAATACCAGGGTCATGATGCAGAGGCAGGCAATGGCAAACCACCTTTGAAGGCTCTTGCCTTGAAAACCCCATGGGGTCACCATAAGTCAGATGTGACTGGATTGGAAAAAAAAAGATTATCTACTTTTATTGTTTGAGTTTTATTTTATTATTATTGTTCTACTTTTTTAATAGTAAATCACTTTGGGGTATTACATTAACAAATGATTCAAATCCATGAAGCCATTATTTAGTGTATTAAAAGCCCACCTCATAATAGATTCCCAATTAAATATTTTAAACTATGAATTCAGTATAACCTAGCTAATAATGGTAAAGAGCAGCTTAACAATTTAAAATCACACAAAAGCCATCAGTACAAAAACCAGACCTGTATTTTTAAAAGTATAAAATGGCATAAGTAGAAACATACAGATAGAAAGGTTGAAAGTATGAGAATTCCTGGATGTAAAAAAAAAAAAAATGCTGCAGCCATCAGGTTTGTGGCTAAGTGAATGGTTCTGGAGAAGGCATTCTATAGATGAGGAGCTGCAACAAGAAAGGCCCTGTCCTTGGTGGAAACCCATCTCACCTCTGTGAATGGAGAAATGTAGACAAAGAGCTTCCTGTATTGGTCTTCGTTATTGGGTGGGCTCATGTGGAACGGGTGGTGCTTCATTACCATAGCTCCAGGCCATTTAAGGTTTTAAAGACAAGGACAACAACTTGAAATTGGGTTTGGTGCTTATATAATTTACATGTATGATTTGGAATAGTGGGGTACAGAATCTCAGTATCAAGGTCTTCACTTTTATGTTGCAGTAATTGGTTGCTCATGCCTCTTTGCATTTGACAATGAGCTCTATGGGTGAATTGGACTGATTCACTGATCCTTTTTTGTTGCAGCTCCTCATCTATTGAATGCCTTCTCCAGAACCATTACAGAATTACAAAGATCAAAATACATTATCATCAGTAAAATAAACACCAGTCAAATTAACAAGCACACCAGTCATAAAGTGTAATGCAACTCAACCAAACAGTTTGGGGGAGGGGAGCATGTGGGAAAGAAGAATGCAACTAGGACTGCTGGGGGGGAATTCAGGGGGGCAGGTCAGCTGGAGGGACCCTGAAACCAGCATCATGCTTGCATCCAGCAGAATACCTTTCCCATGATTTTCCTTTTAATGCAGTTCTGGCTGCATCCACTAGAGGCAGAGGGGTCTGAGGAAGGTATAAAGCATTCTGACCAGGACTTTTTTTTTGGCGGGGATGAGGAGGAGGAGGACTGGATTTATACCCCACCCTTCACTCAGAGTCTCAGAGCAGCTTACGATCTCCTTCCCTTCCTCTCCCCACAACAGACACCCTGTGAAGTAGGTGGGGCTGAGAGAGACAACTGCTGATGAGAGAACAGCTCTGAAAGAATTTGAACTGACCCAAGGTCACACAAGCAGCTGCACATGGAGGAGTGGGGAATGAAGCCCGGTTCTCCCAGATAGGTCTGTGCTCCTAACCACTACACTAAACTGGTTTGGAAAAAGATGTGCCAGAACTCTCAAGAGGAAATGAAGTTTTCAATCTGTATACTGAAAACTCATGAACTTTTAAACATTTAAAAAAAATGTTTTCAAAGAGGTTTTGGAACTCCGTTCCTGTGCTTTCCAGCAGAAAAAAAGCTCTGACTTTATCTGCTAGAGTCACTTTTCTGTAAGACTGTAGCAAGCTTTCCTAACAAATATGCTAAGCCCTTCAACCAAGCCAGCACTGTAGCAAGACAAGCAAGAATGGGTGATGGCTGCTACAGTAATTGCCAGCCTGTATCCTGCTAACAAGGTTGTCTCCAATAGTCTATCCTTTCCTTCTTCCTTTCTTTGCATTCAGCTCAGCCAGATCTTGCAAAGCAGTAATTAGTATGTTTAGCAAGATAACATAACCTTTCCCCCTCTTTTCCTCAATTTCTCTCCCTCTTTCCCACTATTTTCTCATTCATTTCTCTTTCCCTCTACCTAATTTTTCTGTCCCCCCCCACATTTATTTTCAAGTCTTGGTCTCCTTCTCATCCTAGGTCAGGCACTAGGTTGTTATCATCATTATTGTGTTGGTAGAAGATGCAATAGCCCTTTGTAAAGGCTGCTTTGCTATATGACAAATGATGTCATCTTGTTAGATTTACAACAAATGTCATACCCAGTCTTTGTCCCCAGAGGGGACCCAAAACTGCATTGTTCTCCTGTCCTCCATTTTATCCTCATAACTACCCTATGAAGTAGGTCTGGCTGGGAGTGTGTCACTCAGCAACTTTATGTGGTGGATGTGGGGTCTGAATATTACAGGCACATGACAGGTTACTTAAAAGATCTGTTATGTTGCCTGTTGTGAGGATAACCTGGTTCAGGTGTTCCAATTCCTTTCAGTTTTGGCACTGCAACTTCCATCACCATTCTGTGGTTGGTGGCCAGTTCCCAAATATATAGCATTATTTTCTGATGAGTTATTCCTGCCACAGAGGTCCTTAGCTTCCACTGCAAATAGTGTGTATGTGTGTGTGTGTGTGTGTGTGTGTGTGTAACCTGGATCAGGATATTCCCAGGCATTGTTCCCTCTAAGCTGAGTTAGCGTGAGCTGGCTCACAGTTTTTTAGCCCTTGGCTCACACATTTTTTTGTCTTAGCTCAGGAAGGATGGCAAACTAATTTATGCAGTGGCCAAATCACTTACAACTTTAATGCAAGTAGCTCACAAAGTAAAATTTTTGCTCACAAGACTCCACACCTTAGAGGGAGCATTGTTCCGAGGTCTTTCAGTTTTGGCTCTGGAACTCCCACAATGATCCTGAAGACAGTGGCCAGTTTTGGGTGTCCTAGCTTTATTCTCTGATGAAGAGTTATGCTTGCCATAAATGGACAAACGGACAGACAGGCTGATTCTTTTATTACTATAGATTCATGGTTCCAGCAAGCAAAGTTATTTAGTTTGTTATGATATTTGGTTTGGACCAGGGTCATATGGGGGGGACAGATGAAATCACGGTCAGGTGCCCATGGTGGCTCTTTGCAGCCATGAATACCACCACCTTAGGGTAGTTGTCGTGGACAGATCTTTAAGTTCTTATCCATTGTAAAGCTAAGGCCTGGGAAAGTTATTCCTTTGTTTAAAAGTGCTTGAAACCACAAAAGGTCTGTATATTTGATTTCGATGTTCAAAAACAAAACTTCTGTTGCTGATTTTTTTAGTATAGAAAATCATAACGATCAACAATATTCTTGGCAAAATATACCAAGATCTATAAATAAAGGATAATCTCAAAGCAGGTGGAAATGCAAGAAAGTATATTCTGCTATTGTGATCAGATGAGGAGGGAAAAATGGAAGGTGGTTAAAATACTACTTTTCCTTTACTATTATTCTTTCACTTGCTCATCAAATTCTTATGCTTGTTTATTTAAATTGGTATTTGTGTTTCTGAACATTTATATAAATATTTTATTAAATTCCTTGTATGAGAAACATACACCTTAGTCCTGGAGATTTTAAATTACATTCATTATGCAGAATGACTATATCTAGACATATTTTTTTAAATGAGAACTGCTAATGGGGACGTGTTGCCAATAGTTTTGTTTTTCTTATGTTTCAAATCACTAATTTTGGCTGAAGTGCTGAGACCACTATGCTACATGAGAGGGAAATGGAATGTCCTTGTTATATTCAGCAATGCGTATTACCTATGCATGAACCAGATTACATAAAAAATGATCTACTGATGCTTGCAAAATACTAATTGAGCATATTAGTAAATCTATTGCTTTAGGCTGAATACTCATTTGGCTCTTCTGCACTGGGATAATAACATTAATATATAACACAGTTTTCTAGTGTTTTTCTATGGAGCATTTCAGATACTGTATCCATGCAAGGGAGAAATTATGTTTATTTTACAGATTTTGGAGGGGGTGGGCTCTCTGAGAACAGCCCTGCTGTTTGAAATGGTCTATTATATCGGTGGCAAGAAGCATGACCAATGCTTTGTGCAGCCATGTTGTAACCATGACATTAATGACGTCATTCAGACCATTTGTGAAGCAAAGCTGGAACTGCTGCTGCTGCTCTGTTTTCTGTGCAAGAGCCCTTCACTCAACTGGGAGGGAAGTATGTACTCTTAATTTGCATATATGCCAGCAGTGCCTTTTATAGGTTTCCTATCTGTTTAAAATGGGTTGGAAATTTTAGACTGTCTCTGAAAAGCCACCCAGAATTGCAAGGATTTTATTTTCTTTTAAGGCAAAAGAGAGAGAGAGATTTCGGTATTAGGGCATTATAAATTACTGCCATCTGCTTGTACAGTTGGCTACAATTGGGGTTCAGGTGTAGGAGACTGGAAAACACAAGCTTTCTTTTCAGTAGATTTTTAGAGGAATGACAATTCTGCTGATTCAACAGCCATCTATTTTATTTTATTTATTCCTGACTTTAACTAGGGGAAAAAACCCTAATGAAAAATGGAGCTGACTATGCTGTAATACAACAAAAGGTTAGCACATTAGAGATACCATTAAAGTGATTTTCATTGTCACTGTAGCAGAGAGGTTGTATAAACACAGAAGGAGAAGGCAGCAGTAATAAAGCAAGGGAAGGATGAAGTGTTGAATAAAAGAACATGCATAAAAATAATTGGGAAGAGCATGGATATGATGAAGAGGTTAGAAGAAGGCAAGTCAGAGGAGTATGGAGAAGACTAAAGATACAGGGCCTCTGGCTAATCAGACCTAGCCTTTGCAGATGCATTCTATCATTCTTTTGTTGTTTCCTTTAAGTCATTTAAATGGCGAGCACTTTATGGACAGGTATTGGTAAAATTGCTGTAAGCTAAATTAAGTTTATGGAATATAACATATACAGATGTATGTGTGTAAATGAAACCTTTTTTTATGTTAATTTAGAATTAGGATGCTCATTCTTCAGCTTACTGGCAAAAAGGAATGTTATGCATCTTTAGAGAGTTATGACGGAGGGAGGAATATGGGCCTCCATCTCTATACCCCTCAAATATTCTGGAGCCCTGGGAGCTTGCCAAGTACAAACAAACTGTTTGCCTTTGTCACTCACTGTAGAGTAGGTGTACTTTCTGTCAAGGCTGGGGGAAATCTGTGTCTCTGTGTCTCTGTCAGAGTTTTTGCAGCCTGGTATGCCTACTACCAAGTACAAACCAAAGCTGGGTCTCACCAGCATACCTTTGTATGTCCACATTGCAAGGCAGAATTTTGGTAGCCTATGAAACAGGAAGCCACTCTCCTCTCTGTCTGCAGTGTGGTAAGGCTGATCCCTTGGGAGGGGGATACAGTCTCTGAGAATTTCACGTCAGTGAATTGGAGTCAGAGCGAGGAATGTGTTTTGCCTTTTGTTGCCTTTGGAACTGAAAAGGACTGATCTGCCAACACGAGACTGAGGAATTTTGTCATTTGTGGATTGTGAAGAGAGTTGGAGTTCTCCACTCAAAGAAAGTCAGGAAGAAAGATCATTGTTAGATGCCATGAAAGAGTGAGTAAGCCACTGGCCAGGATTATGAGAGAAGACCCTCTAGCTCATGATGCAGGTAACTTGATGAAATGGGGAAAACTCATGTGGTCTGCCCTGCCCATGTAAGTGCAGTATTCACATGAAATCTTTAGCCATATAGAATTACTTCATAGAAGATAGACTTTACAAGCTGGGAGCCCACAAGAATTGGTGGGGTTGAAATTCCCATCCCCCACATTGCCCCTGACTTTCTGCCTGTCCCTCTGAACTATGTTTTCTCTCCATCTAACTTTCTCTTTCATTTCCCCCTTCTGCCCCCTGTCATTTCTTCCTAGCCCTTTTTTGCCTCTCAGTCTAGTCACCACTTTCTCTCTTCTGTTGTCACCTCCATTTCTTCCTTGCTGATCAGATGAGTGGCTAAATGGCATGTCTGTAACACACATGCTTTCTCCTCCCTCTCCTTCATCAACAGGCTGATAGCAGTGACAAAAGAGTTTGACCACAAAGCATCCAGGATGGGTTTTCTCTTCCAAACCAGCCTTCTCCTTCTGCTCAGCTGAGTTGGGGTGGACGGTTCACCCAACCACCTTGATCCTGCAGCCACTGCTGCCTCCCCTACCCTTTCCTCTCTGGCTATCATCACCTTTCTCCTTCTCACTCTTTCGGTGCCATAGTGTCTTCCTGGTGCCTATTTCTATTCTTGCCTTCCTGCTTTCTCCTTTTCTCTCCTCCTCCTGCTGCTGCCACTTGCTGTGGCATTGTTTATGGGAGCTGCTAGACAACCCCCAAAGTGGCAACTGAGTTCTCATAATACAGTATCATGAGATCTCAGCTTCAGCAGTTTGGGAGGGGTATTTTAAATCCATCTCATCTTTTCTGTCTTTTAAGAATTTTTTGCAAACCTTGGGGCTATTCTAGGTTAATAGAAAATCCCCCCTAGGTTAATAGAAAATCCCCCCTAGGTTAATAGAAAAGCTATGGTCCCATTGTGCGGATATTTTGGTCCTCATTTTGGGGCCATGCTTTGAATTAGAGCTACAGATATGACTGTACTTGAAGGCTACCTGAATGTAAGCATCCTATTATTTATTTATTTATTTATTTAATTAATTAATTTCTACCCCACCCTCCCCACTGTGACAGGCTCAGGGTGGCTTACATGGAATAATAAGCAGCTAAACAAATATAGATAAAATAATAAACAGTATAAATATAAAAGCATTACAGATTGCCAGTGCTAGATGGTTCATATACGATGGCAGACATAAGAAGCATCCGACAAAACAAACAATCAGCTACCATCGTAGTCTGTGTTATGCAGGCTGTTAATAATGATGCTAATATTGATGTTAATGTTGATGTTAACATGGGGGGCAGGGCCTCAGTTTGTAGGATGTGGCTCCCTAGTCAAAGGCCTGGTGGAAGAACTCCGTCTTATAGGCCCTGTGGTATTGTAAAAGGTCCCACAGGGCCCTGATGTCTTCTGGGAGCTCATTCCACCAGTGGGAAGCTGCCATTGAAAAGGCCCTGGCCCTCGTCATGGTCAGCCTGGCTTCTTTGGGGCCCAGCAGAGCCAGACAATTTTGGGACCCCGATCGTAGTGCTCTCTGGGGAACATGTGGGGAAAGGCGGTCCATTAGATATGTAGGTCCTTGACCATATAGGGCTTTAAAGGTGAGAACCAGCACCTTGAATTGAATTCGGTATGCTATAGGCAGCCAGTGCAGTGCTTTTAGCGCAGGCTGGATCTGCTCCCGCATAGGGAGGTCCAACAACAGCCCAACTGCCACATTCTGCACTAGCTGCAGCTTCTGGATTTGGGACAAGGGCAGCCCCATGTATAGAGCATTACAGTAATCCAATCTCGAGATGGCCATTGCATGGATCACTGTTACCAGGTTACTGTGTTCGTGGAAGGGAACTAACTGCTTAATAAGCCAAAGATGATAAAAGGCTGACTTCGCAGTGGCTGCTACCTGGACCTCCATCATTAAGGAGGCATCCAGGAACACTCCCAAACTCCTAGCCTCCAGCACAGGCACCAAAGGCCCCACTGAAGGTTGGGAGTGGGATCCCTACCCCCAGGCCACTCCGACACAGGCACAGGACTTCCATCTTTGTTGGATTCAATTTCAGTTGACTCAATCTAAGCCAACTAGCCACAGCTTTCAATGCCAGATCCAGATCTTCCAGACTAGAGTCAGATTGGCCGCCCAACAACAGATAATGCTGGGTGTCATCTGCATATTGGTGACAACTCAGCCCATGGCTCCAGGCAATCTGGGCAAGGGGTGCATATAGATATTGAATAGCATCAGGGAAAGCACCAAACCTTGGATCACTCCATAAACTTGTGGGTGCTTTTGGGATAACTGCTCCTCAATGGCCACCCTTTGTCCCCGACCCTGAAGGAATGAAGAGAGCCACTATAAGGCAGACCCCTGAATCCCAGTGTCGGTGAGGCAGTGGGTCAGTAGTTGGTTATCGACCGTGTCGAACGCTGCCGTCAGGTCTAACAACCGCCTTGATCCAGATGCCTCTGGAGATCATCCATGAGGGTGACCAGTGCCATCTCCATCCCATGACCTGGTCAGAAGCCAGACTGAAAGGGATCTAATGCAGAGGTATCATCCAAAAAACCCTGCAACTGAATCCTTGAGTGCCCCGGGGAACAGCCCCTCACAGAAGGACTTGCTGATAATTTCCCTTAGGGTACCTCATAGCCTGTTGCAGCCAGCTTTAATTAGCCATGATGGGCATGGATCCAGTCTGCAAGTGGTTGAATGAACAATTGTGTTACGTATTGAAATGGCCACATGCATTTCTGCACGAGCTCCTACCGCTCACGCGAATGGCCACATGTACTTGTGCATGAACTCCTACTGCTCACACGAATAAACGCAGCTTCAGCTGCATAACAAAAGCTGGCTAGGATTCTGGAACAGACCTATAGGATCGCCTGGATCCTAGAATTAACCAGCAGTTGAACCTTGCACTGTTAGTAGCCTATCACAGGGAGTGGATGGGTGTTTGGGTGTGGTGTGTTGCAGGGATTTAAGCAGGCCTCAGACCCAGCTTGTCTGTCTGGAGTTTGAGCTGAAATCACAATAAATCATGAGCTGAACACTCTACGCACCTGAACCCAGTATATTTCAAGCTGAGAGTAATTTGTCAACCTCTTCTAGGCTGAATGGACTGAAATAATCCCTTACTGTCTTAACTGTGGTGGGAAGGTTGTGGTGGAGTGATGACTTTATCTGCGAAATAGCTTGCAAAAACCTCACAGCCAGTCTCCAATTCCTTAGCATTTGGTCTGCCCTGTGGCAGAGTAGTAATGGACTGAATCATTCTAAATAATTGGGCTGGTCAAGAGCTCACAGATGCACTCATGGCCACGTAGTATTCTCTTTTTGCGGCTTTGTCTGCCATCTCATAGGATTTCATAAATGTCATAAGAACATAAGAGAAGCCAATGTTGGATCAGGCCAATGGCCCATCCAGTCCTAGGCTCTGTCACACAGTGGCCAGAAATACCAGCTGCCATCAGGAGGACACTAGAAGTTCTCCCACTGTTGCCCTCCCCAAGCACCAAGAATAGTGGTGCCCCAGACTGAGAGTTCCTATCTATAGCTTGTGGCTAATAGCCACTGATGGACCTCTGCTCCATATGTTTATCTAATTCCCTTTTGAAGCCGTCTATGCTTATAGCTGCCACCACCTCCTGTGGCAGTGAATTCCATGTGTTGATCACTCTTTGGGTGAAGAAGGACTTCCTTTTATCTGTTCTAACCGACTGTTCAGCAATTTCATTGAGTGCGCATGTCCTATAGGATGTTCTTGTAGCTTCATCACAAACACGCTGCCATTGTCTCTCTAGCCGTCTGAGCCCTTGCTTCATCAACCATAGCTCTTGTACGTACCATGCAGTGAGCCTAGAGCGAGGGTGCAGAGGATGTCGGGGAGCGATCTCATCGATGGCTGCTGAGAGTCAGCTATGCCAGTCCTCAACAAGCTCATCTAATGAGCCACCAGGGGGCATCAGATCCCACAGGGCCATCTGAAGCTGCATAGGGTCCATTTGGCTCCATGGGCAAGTTAAAATATGCTCGCCACCCATACAGTGTAGGAGTGGGGCATTCACGCAGGCCTTCAAGGCAAAGTGGTCCGACCATGGAACTGCCATAGCTGTATTTCGGTCCACTGTGACCCCCACCACAGAGATCAAATTGAATGTGTGTCCTGCTCAGTGAGTGGAGCCGTAACATATTGGGAGAGTCCCAACACCACCATGGTTGACACTAGGTCCATCGCCTGTATGGAAGCCATGTCATCAGTATGGACATTGAAATCACCCAGAACTATCAGTCTAGGGTGCTCCAATGCCCAGCCTGATATGGCCTCCAAAAGGGACGACAGGCTATTTGTCAATGTGTTGGGCGGATGGTACACCAACCAAGTAGCCAAACTCTTCCCAGCCTCCCACACAAAGCCAGAATACTCTATGCCCATGAGCCTCAGCAGTGGGAGTGCCCTGAAAGTGTAAGCCTCCTGAATGAACAGCGCCACGCCTCACCCTCCCCTTAGCCTGGGATTGGTGAAGGACCGAGAAGCCAGGAGGAGCCACCTGGGAGAGAGCTATGGTCTCCCCATCTCATAGCTAGGTCTCGGTCATGCACGCCAGGTCTGTATCCAGCTTCTGCAGGAAATCACGAAGGACCGTGGTCTTGTTGTTTATGGACCTGGCATTGCACAACACCAATGTCACAGAGGGGTCATTAATCCTAGCCCCACTAGGAATCCTAGCCCCACTAGGAAGTAAGGAAACATATTGTATGACTTCAAGTGGTCAAGACCAATTTTGTAGCAGTGTTTTAATATTGGGCAGTTATTAGAAAACAGTGTTGCTTTTCACTATAAAAGTCAGCTGTTCTATTGTTTACAAGAAATAGGAGGAAAGGGCAATGGTCTTGCACCATTTGTTTTGGATGATGTTAGTGGTTTATGTAGCATAAGCCTATAAAGATAAAGATAGTTCCAGCTATCATCTGAGCCAAATGCCTGTTGCAGTTTTGGCATATACTTCTAAGTTCTTTCTTTTATATTTGTTTGCTGTTTTTATTTACAGCTAGTATATTAGACCTACAATTTACCTTAGAATAGTATAATAAAGTAAGGATTATAACTGGATTCTGATAATATTTGTTGTGGAAGCAAAACAAACACTTCTTATTTGCAATGAAATTTGGAATAGGAGGTCATGCAAACCAGAGCATGAAAATAGTAATGTAAATAATATGTTATAAGGAAGGTTTTGTATATTTTAACTTGACAGACTGTCTCTGGGGATTTCCAAAAGGCTGTATAAATCTCTTTTCCAGGGTATAGCTTGTCTTTTCATGGAAACAATGTTACAGACAATTATGAAATGGATGAGCAGGCAGATTAATTGCAATTTTAGAGTCTTGAACTCCTGGTTAAAAAATAAAATTATTTAAATTTAATGGCTAAATATTCACAGAAATGTTTCATGCTTTAAAGAAGTCACATAGAGAAACAAAGGATCTTCTTATTTTTAGAATCTGCATTAAAATGAAAGAGATGAAGAAGAAGGAGGAGGAGGAGGAGGAGGAGGAGGAGATTGGACTTGTTCTCCGCCCTTCACTTGGAGTCTCAGAATGGCTTACAAACTCCTTTCCCTTCCCCTCCCCACAGTAAACACCCTGTGAGGTAGGTGGGGCTGAGAGAACTCTGGCAGAAACTGCTCTTTCAAGGATAGCTCTTGTCAGAACTATGGCTTGCTTAAGATCATCCAGCAGCTGCAAGTGGAGGACTGGGGAATCAAACCTGGTTCTTCCAGATTAGAGTCCACACACTTAACCACTACACCAAACTGGCTCTTTTGGCAAGACCTTGCAGGAGGTGGAAGAAATGTTGCTTCAGTTACATTTTGAATATTTATTTATTTATTATTAAAATTGTTACCACCCATTCCCTGTAGACATGGCTCAAGGCGGTGAACAACAGTAGATAACATATCACATCAGTTAAATCATTTAACATATCACATCAGTTAAAACATATAAAGTTACCAAAAAAATTCAGTCAAATTAAATCAGATTTCCAATTATGCTACCACTGTGTGGGGGTGGGGTGGATGGGTGAGAGTGCCAGGCAGAATGGATACCATTGCTGTCCTCAACCAAACACCCAGAGGAACATCTCTGCCTTATTCTGAAGAGTAAGAACATCTCTGCTGAACTGCACCAGGTCCTAGAGGGATTTGATGTGTGCTGGTATTTAGACTAGAGAAATGAAATATATTTTATATTACATATTCAAGGTTCTAAGGTATTTTAAAAGAGTGTTATTATAATGACAATAAGGGATAATTTGAGTTAGAAATTTTAAAAAATAAGCACAGTAGTCGTAAAATGTATTTTGTGAGATAGTTTGGTGGTATTCAATGTGATATGCCCTGACCTGGATGGCCCAGGCTAGTCCAGTCTTGTTGGCTCTCAGAAAATAAGCAGGGCTGGCCCTGATAAGTATTTGGATGGGAGACCATGGAGGAAATCCAGGGTAGCTACAGAGAGGCAGGCAATGGCAAACCACTTCTGAAGTGTCTTGCCTCGAACAGGGTCACTGTAAGTTGGCTGCAACTTGACGGCACTTTTTACCACCATTCAATGTGATGCAGTGAATATTCTTCCACTTGAACTTGGGAAGTTCCCATTAAACCTCTATGTTCAGTGAACTGGAAGTAATTCTCTCCCTCCCCCCCTCTCTTCAACTCATGTTACCTCACTAGCTGAACAAAGTTTGAGCCCTGTGGCACCTTTAAGACCAACAAAATTTTATTCAAAGTATAAGCTTTCGTGTGTAAGCACACTTCTTCAGATACCTCACTAGCTATGAGGTTAAATTGATTACGGGGGGCTCTAAAAATAAGCACGTTTTGTGGTACAACATGTTTTTGACCTTGCATTGTGCTTGTTACGATCTCAGACGCCCTTATTTTTCTTACATTAATGAATACAATAACATTTCTGGTAACTTCTTTTGTCATTCTCTAGACAAAAGGTTAAGCAAGATTCTTGAAACATCATCCACCGCATCTCCACAAAGATCTCTCTATAATATAATCCTCATTTGGGTTGGCAAGATTCCATGCGCTCCCTCAGTACTCATGTACCATTGGCCGGGTGCTGGGTCTGCTCCTCTTCCCCGCCCACTCCCCCTTCAGCCCCCTGTTCCCTGTCAGAATTACTGGCAAACGGCTTTCTCTCTTGACAAAGATACTTCTCCTGCTTGCTTCCAGTGTGGGACTAACTGTCCCCTCAGTGGATGTTGGTAGGTGTAACGAAATGGCAGTTCCCTGTGTTTGTAAGATGGCTGTGGTTCTTTGTTTAAAATGTTCCTCCATAAGGTTTAATTGAGCTGTAGTTCCAGAGAAGGGCCTGCAGGGGTATTACTCTCCTTACAGAGAGCCAGTTTGGTGTAGTGGTTAAGTGCGCAGACTTTAATCTGGGAGAACCAGGTTTGATTCCCCACTCCTCCACTTGCAGCTGCTGGATGACCTTGAGCAAGGCATAGTTCTGGCAGCTGTTCTTGAAAAAGAGTGGTTTCTGTCAGAGCTCTCTCAGTCCCACCTACCTCACAGGGTGTCTGTTGTGGGGAGAGGAAAGGAAAGGAGTTTGTAAGCCGCTCTGAGACTCCCTTGGGTAGTGAAGGGTGGGGTATAAATCCAGTCTCTTCTTCTTCTTACTCACTGGGTTGAATGGAGCTTCCTCATCTGCTGGACTACACTTCCCAGTATCCCCAAGGCCAAAAAGTGTGGGAAAACAGGGACTGTCCCAAGGCAGTCTTCATCCCTGGGAGGCAGCAGAAATTCAGCCACTCCACAGTCGGCTGGACTGGGGAATGAATGGAAGTTTCCCTGCTCTCTTGGGCAAGAGAGAGAGGCTGAAGTACAACCAGCAGCCGGCCCGAGAGATCCTATCCTGAGGTAGAGAATATTGGTGTAGGGAAAGAGGATTGCATTTAACCCCTGTCGATTTATGCCATGTTGGTTCATAGTGTGTGCTTACTCCTACAGTGTGTGTGTGCTCCATAACTGTGTAAATACTTAAATAAATTCTTTAATTTGGGCTAATAATCTGTGTTGTGCTCTGACCACATAGTCTCCCTGCTCTGCACAATACCAAAGGGAGGGGGTAGCCCAGGGAAGCAAGGAAAGGCAAGACCCTTGGATTGCCAACTGTCCAGGGATCCCCCAAAGATTGAGGATTCCATCTCCAGATAGGGAGATTCAGCCAGAGGGGTCTCACTGTCCCTCTGAAAGGCAGTGAGGATTCCGTGAGTCGTGGCAGTGAATTTAAGGAGTGAGATATGTGCATGGGACGAGGGTGGGAGGCAAACAGCTGAGTGGTAAACTGGGGCCCGTTTCGCCACGGTAGGCAAACTGGGGCCCGTTTCGCCACGGTAGGCAACCAAGCTTGGTTCGGGCAAAGGAAGGAAACCCTTTGCAGGCCTTTTTGAGGAACTCATTGGGGCCAGTCCTAGGGTTGCCAGCTCCAGGTAGGTAGGGAGATTCCTGGAGATTTTCTAGTAGAGTCTATGGAAGCCAGGGTTTGGGGAGGGGAGACGCCTCAGCTGAACAGAATGCCATACAGCCCACCTTCCAAAGCAGTTATTTTCTCCGGCGGGGGGGAGGGAGATCTGTTGTCTAGAGTTCAGTTGTGATACCTGGTGATCTTCAGGCTCCACCTGGAGGTTGGCTACCCTAGGTGTAGCAGTCAGTGCTTCAGAGCAGGATCTTCTAGAACCAGGTTCTTACTGTAGAAGCTGAGTGGGTGATTTTGGACCAGTCACAGACTTTCAGCCTAACCTACCTCACAGGTTTGTGCAAGTCAAAAGGGGGAGAGGAGAATTATGTAAGCTGCTTTGGTCCCCATTGCAGAGAAAGACTACTTTTCCTCCTGGGACACCATTGTTGCCAATCTCCAGATGAGGACTGGAGATCACTCAGTTCCCCTGGAGAAAATGGTGGTCTCTGTGGCAGTCAGGGCTTCAGAGCATGGAAAATGGTGGACTCTGGCAGTCAGGGCTTCAAAGCACGGGAGAGGCTTCAGATGTGCGTGTGCGTGGGGGGGGAATGGAAAGCTGAAGAGAGAGGGGGAAATAAAGCTGGGTTGATGATTGGCTGGGAAGGAGCTAGAGTTGCCAACTCTAGGTGGGAAATTCCTGGAGATTTGAGGGATGGAATCTGGAGACGATGAGGTTTGTGGAGGGGTGGGACCTCAGACAGGTACAATGTCATAGACTCCACCCTCCCAACCAGCCATTCCCTTCTGGGGAACAACTTTTCCCAAAGGAGAGGGGTGAAAATCACTCAGAATTATAACTGATCTCCAGGAGGGAGGGGGGAGGAGATGCAAAGCTGAAATCAGAGGGGCAGATAATGGCAGGTTGATGCTTGGCTGGGAAGGATATAGGGTTGTCAACTCCAGGTTGGGAAATTCATGGAGATTTGAGGGGTGGAGCCTGGAAAGGGTGAGGTTTGAGGAGGGGTGGGACCTCAGACAGGTACAATGCCATAGACTCCACCCTCCAAACCAGCCATTTCCTCCTGGGTAACAATTGTTGCCAATCCCCAGGTGAGGGCTGGAGATCACTGAAAATTACAACTACTCTTCAGGTAGCAGAGATTAGTTCCTCTGGAGAAAATAATGGACTCTGTGTCATTATACCCTGTTGAGGTCACCACAGCACATTGATGCTGAGTGCCCAAGGCCTTGGCACTCTCCCAGAGCCTCTTTCTAGAGCTCGTTGTATTTATTTCCACAATGGGCCTTATTCCTAGTAACAATATAATTCCCATAATGGAATTAGTCAAACTACTGTTTCTGCACTGGCAAAAAGGAGTTTAACTTGAAGGCAATGGTATTTTTTCAGACAATGGCATATTGAGTGAGTCAAATGCCACAAAACTGCTGAAAGCAATTCACCAGCACTTACGTCATATGCACCGCTAATACTTTAACCCTGTTTCTGGGATAGATGGCTCACCATTGCACAAAATCTAGAATAGAATTAGACATAGAACAGATCTTTGTACTTTTCTGGGTATACTGCTTCCTCAACATGTTGTAGAACAGCAGGGATGTCAGGATATTTCTCTCTTGAAGATGTGGAACAGACACATTCAAGAAGAGCCTGGAAATTAAAATTTTAAACTATTAGGGAAGGAGAGGGAAACCTCATTAACAGTTCTGTTGAATGGCCTATTTTGTTAAAATTGTATTTCATTTTTTTCCATCTTAAGGGACTTTGCTGTGTTAGGTGGAATGTGCACTGTCTTCAGGGCTGCAGTATATCCAGTATGCCTAACCTTGCAATCCATGTCAGGGATTAAAAATATGAATGAGGACAAGTAAAATAATTTATTGAGGGGGGAAAGCAAGTGTTCAGAGTCCTCTAGAGATACAGTAATAATGATATAAATAACTGACAATTCAGATGTACAACAAGTATTTAGAAAGATGATGCAGACACCCAGTACAGACTGCATTAGGAATGTGGAAGTCCAGAACATGATGTGTGTCACCTTGACTTGAATACACTTGGAGCAGTGAAGCATGGCCCTGTCAGTGTTTGCTGTGCTTCTTGTTCAATCACAACAGACTCTTATGAAGCAGCCTCTGGCAAAACTTTCTGTTGATAATCTGATGTTTATGTCAGATGAATATGGCTTTTTTGCCAGCTTGAGTGAATGAATGGAAGTGAACACAAGAGGAAGGGAACTGGATATTGTATACACTATAGCATCACTGCCACTTTGAATGCACATCGTCCAGCAGGTCCAGCAGCTCAGTGAAGGTTTCCACAAAAAAGGGGGCCTCATGATACATTAATGGATAAACACCATCACTATTTGCTGTGAATTAGAAGCTAGCAAATTTAATAATTCTGCAGTATGCTGCTTGTCCTTGGTTGACTTCCCTACCTTTTAAAAACTCCATAACTCCACAGATGCCCAAGGATATTGATTTATCTGGATTCCTGTATAAAACAAGGGCTAAAATGCCAATGTAAAATCTTCCTGTATTGATGGCATTAGCTGGGTTGTGGTTCAAAGAGTGCAGAAGTAAGTATGCCAACTTTTGTTGGATTTTTTTTCTATCTGGACAGAGCCAACTTCTGGAGATGGCATTATAATATTTTCTCAGATTGGCTTAGAGTTTCCTAAAGATTACCCAAAATCTATTGCATGGTTAAGTAGGGTTTTATATGTTTGGTGAGCAATAACAGTTCTCTTACTAGAGACAGGAATTGGAATACACACCTTATGTTGTATACCTGTCAAGGACAAAATATGGTTAAGGAATATAAACCTTGGGTGACGTCAAAATGTCTTTAGATGGCAGCTACAGCTGCTCAGTGTCCAATGAAAGATGTATATTTTTGCCTTGAGTTTTTTCTTGATCTATCTCCACATCTCTTTTCGCACTCAGCCAGGAAGGTGTCACTTGGGCATCTGTATGATCTGTTTGAAAGCTATTTGCTGTGAAATTGAACAGGATAAGTTTCAGGGAGCTATTTTCTCTCTCTTTTTTAACTCTTTCTGTGTCATTATCCCATGCAACCTTTATCTGTGTCAACTATCTAGCTGAATGTGACAGGGAATTCAAAGCTGATATTTAATATATATATTTTTAAAAAGTAATGGTAGAAGTTATTGAAGTATTTTGAAGAAGTTGGTGGCTGCCAGTATGGGGAAAGGAGGGTAAGTGACTTTGTTCACCTCTGCAGATCACCATGCGGTACAATGCCACTAATGTCTGTCTGTAAGCTGAAAAAGATAATGTTCTGGGTCCTCACTAGTGATGCTACTGAAGTCCATATTCCCTAGATTTAGTGACCACTCTTATCAAGCATAGTCCATATTTTGGATAGTTTCCACTTTGCTATATTATGTGTATTATGTGCCATCAAGTTTCTTCCCATTTATGGTGACCCTAAGAATTAATGACATCCAAAACATCCTATCACTGGCAACCTTGCTCAGGTCTTGGAAACTGAAGACTGTGGCTTATACTCAAATGAATGGAACAGTAATATTCTTCTGCCTTAAGTATCTTCCAAAAGTTTAGCACTAACATGCAGTGTTTTATTTGATCCCAGTACTCATGTGTATTTACACTGATTTCCACCAACCCCCCCACCCCTCGAACTTGGGATACATCCCCCTCCAAATGTGCCGGTACTCAGTAATGATCAAGATGACAGTTTCCCTGAAATCTCACAAGGTCTGGGCAGGACTGAAAACTTGTTGGAAGTGCTCTTCCCCTCCCTTCATGTTAGCACCAAACCCTTCCTGCTACCAAACATGCTCTTGCTACACTATGGTGTGTATAGTATTTTATTTTTGTTCTGTTTCTGTATATTTCTATTTTCATTTATAATTGACTGAATAAATTTTTAGTATTCATTATAAGTTTTTAATTTTGCTGTCAATATCATTATTCTTTAAAAAACTAATTAAAATATTAGGAAAAAGTGTTTGCATGCCAATATTCCTGGATGTTTATATTTCAGTATTCAATGCCTTCTTTATTTTTATTCACTTAATTCTAAACTGCTATGTACCCCATCCTGTTCCTCCTCATGCTATACAGTGCAGCCAATTTATAATCTTTACTACTTGAAAGTTGTAATTTGAAGCCTACAGCAGCTCTTAAGTTCTTTCAACAAATTTTGTGTTATCATGCTATAATGATTTAAATCTTGCAAGGCAAGGTTTTGCATATTATCCTTTGTTTAAAAAAGCTCAATTGTAAAAAATCGTACTTTTCTTTTAGAATTAAATACAGTGCAGTGCCACATTTGTGACAGATTTTTCTTTGTACTTGAGAAGTACAAACCTGTCTTAATGGATTTATCCATTATTTCTAGCACATCTATTCAGAATCCTACTCAGGTCTATTCAACCAGACTTACTCCCAGGAAAGTGTTATTACCATCGTACTGTTGAAGCCCTATTCTATGCAAAGGTTACTCCACTTCAAGCTGATTGATTCAGTGGGTTTACAGTAGAGCCACTCTGTCCAGGATTCATGTAGAAAATAGAAATGGTGGTTCTGGATTTTTGAATTGGATACAGAACATCTACACTAAACAACATGCAAAAATTTTAATCAACGAGGTCTTGACAAATGGATTTAAAATAGAAAAAGGAACCTGTTCAGGATGTCCACTCTCTCCACTTCTCTTCTTGTGATGGAAATCTTTGCTTCTAAGATAAGACAAGATCCCAAAATTGAAGGATTAAAAGTAGAAAAAGAGGAGTTTAAACTAAAGAGTTATGCAGATGACATGGTCCTTACAATTTCGAACCCCCAACTATCTCTCCAACATGTAATTCAGCAAATTGACAAGTTTGGATCCTTTTCAGGTTATAAAATCAACAGGAAGAAAATCAAGATTATTTTAAAATTTTCAACTACCCAAGAAGAGAGAGAGAGAGATTCCAGGATGTGACATAACAAACAACCCAGTCAAATACTTAGGAATATATCTCACGGGACAGAATGATACATTATTTAAGGACAATTACATGACAAACTGGTCAAAAATACAAAAAGATTTTGAAAGATGGTCCAAACTACATCTATCCTGGCTAGGAAGAATTTCTGCTACAAAAAATGAATGTACTTCCAAAATTAAACTTTTTGTTACAGATGATCCCCATTTCAATTCCTGAAAAGACTTTGAGTGACTGGCAAAGACAAATAAATAAGTTTGTATGGAAAGACAAGAAGCCAAGATTTAAAGTACTGCAAAATGAAGAAAAGAGGTGGCCCGGTAATGTCTAACATTAAATTATACTACCAAGCCACCAGACTAGTTTGGGTATCAGATTGGATCAGAAGTCCCAATGAAGTACTGATAAAATTAGAATCTTTAAATCTTGATGATGGAACACATAGCTATCTGTGGATTAAAAAATCTATTAACAAAACCCAAGATAAAAGGCATATAATCAGAGATAGCTTATTTAAAATTTGGGAAGTGCTATGAAAGAGAATCAGCCCTACAATTCCACTAATAATGTCACCAATAGATGCTTATTATGACAATTACACAAGGAGAAACAATGAATTTATAACTTTGGTGATATGATAAACTCACAAGGTGGCATCAAGACCTGGCAAGAGGTGACTTCCAGTTTTGGCAACTTGCTGGATGGGTGCACTCCATTGTGCTCCAATGTGAGTACCCCATAATTGCAGTGGATGGGAGGGGTCCTGGATAATTCTGGGTTCCCCCAGAGCCCCTGGAGGGGGCTCATAGCCTGGGGTATGAGGGGTGCCTCTTCCAAGGTGACAGCTGAGGAATTGTGGCTCCTCTTTGCCCCAATAGGTCCTGCCACCGCAAGACCAATATGGAGGCAGAGCTGCATGCTGGACCAAGCAAGCAAGCGATCCAGTGGTTGATGTCCTCCCTACCTTTTGAAGTAACCCGTGGAATGATCTGTGAGTGTGAACTTCTTTCTAACTAATCAAGCATTCAAGTGGATAACCACTCCAAAGCCCCATGCCGATGCGGAGGGGGGGGAGGAGTCAACCCCCCTGGAAAAAGCTACAATGTATGAGCAACTACGAGTGGCAGAGTGACAGTTTTGATTGGAAAAGCATTAATTAGTCAAGTATCGTGCAGAATAGTACAAAGCGTGTAGAATTATTAGACTTTCAAAGGGTTAAATGAACTTTCTTCTGTGTAAATAATGCCACTGCGAGGAGATAAAATGGCAGTTAGGAAGACACCTTCTCCAGGAACTGCCAGCTTAGTGATGTCGACTCTTAGACCGGAAGTAACCACTGACTTTCCTAACATGTTGGCTACAGCACCACACCCTCTGCTGGAGCAGATGACTAACTGTCAGGGCAGGACCCCACGGTGCGACACGAATGAGCACAAGTCCAGGAACAGTCCAAGGTTAAAGCTGAGTAAATCAGGTAGCACGGTTCAAACAGGTTTTAAATCATAGTCCATAAGTAGGGTCAGACATACCAGAGAGTCAAGTCCATAAATCACAACGATGTCAGAGGAGTCAGAGAGAAACGCAGGGTCCACGAAGCCAAGGGTCAAAAGCCGGTAAGAGTTTCACAAGAGTTGAGGCCGAGATACAAAGATTCAGGTCCTGACAACGACATTGCTAGCACAAGTGTGCTCATGGCCAGAGGCTTTCCTTAATAGTGCTCTGGCTCCGTAGCCCATGAGCACCTGTGAGCAAGGTCCTGACTGCTGCTAATACTCAGGGCTCAAGGTTCTTTGCCCTCTGGAGCGTGACTCTTTTCTTCGGCTGGCCAGGTCTTGACGCTGACGATCCCTTAGCCGGTGCACAGGTGGGGGAGAGGCAGGTGGTGAAGTGCTTGCTTCAGGCACCGCTCCAGGTGCAAAGCATCCCACAGTTGGCTCAGGCTGCTGTGTATCCTCCACAGCACTTACATCGGTTGCAGGTCCTGGTGCCTCTTCAGCCCTTAAAGGTACCGAAGCCTCCCTGTTTTGGCTGTCAGGGGCTGGTTCAGGGGCTGAGTCAAGGACAGGCATGACACTAACCTCAACAGCAATGTTGATGCTCTCCAGAAGCAGCTGAAAGAAACTACTACAAAAATAGAGGGAACAGTTAAGACACTTAAAAAAGTTGATGCTAAGGCAAATTTGATCAATCAGAGACCGGAGGTTGTGGAAAAAGAGAGGATTTCCGACAAGGAGCAGTTGTTACAGCTACAAATGGAAAAATCATTATACATCCTGAGGTTTCAGGGTATCCCAGAGCAGAAAGGGGAGAACTTAAAAGAGATTTTAAGTGAAGCTTTGGCACCAGTGGCAGATCTTAAAGCAGAATCTTTACAAAGTGACATGGATATGGTCTATCGAACCTATCCAGACTTCATTAAGAAACATAAACTGTCTGGTGAAGTATTTGTTAAGTTTGCAAAGAGATCAACGAGAGACACAATCTTGAAAGTGAGTAATGGGAAAACCCTGAAAATCAAAGATGAAGAGACGAGAATTTTAAAAGACATTCCATTTGAGATAAGGAAACAGAGGAAATAGTACAAAAATCTAACTACTTTTCTACAGCAAAATTCCACCCCCTTCAGATGGATATTTCCAGAAGGACTTATCTTCAACTATAAAGAGCAAAAAGAGAAGATTGACTCTGTTTCAAAAGCAAAGGCATTCATGGAGCAACATCAAACAACAGCGAAGATAACAACAAAAGAGAAGAAAACAGTGAACATGGACTGGGAAGCAGTGGAAGTACTTTGGGCAGTCCCTCAGAAAATTCTAAATCTGAAAAAGGAGCAGCAGCTCCTAAACTTCTCAAAGTTAAATTGAACTATGATAAAAACAAGTGCAGGAGATAAAAAATGTGTTGTGTAGTTTAATACTGAAAGTATTATTTTCTTTTTATATATAAGAAACTAGGATGCTCCTATTCTGGCTAACCATGCTTGTATTAGTTTGATCTCATAATAATAATCAGTAACATTCTTTTTTTCATTTCTTAATCATGGGAAGACTATCAAGATATCGTTACAATTAACGTATTATGATCCTTGCTTTAGCTTTGTATTTTAGTTTAGTTTTCCCTTTTCCTTTATCCTTTGGTTTGTGTAGTGTAATTTGTGTAGTGTAGTGAAAAATGCAATAAAATAAAGACTTGGCAAGAGATTAAAGAAGAAGGAAAAGAGATACAATGGTAGATATATTTTCAGATTGTTTCCAGATTAAAAAATGATATCAGCACCAAGAGAGGAGTTATTAATGAACTCACTGATTTTGAAAAGGTTGTGTCACAATCTAAAGACCATTTATTAGGACAAATTTACATGTTATTGTTTCAATATGATTCTGAAGGAGAACAGGTCAAACCCTGCATGATTAAATGGAGGCAAAATTTTGGTGAGGAAACAGTTTCAGTGTTGGAAAAACCTATGGTCTAAAGGTATTCGATTCACTGCTAGCCAAACATTAAGAGAAAATTGGTACAAGATGTTTTACCAATGGTATGTCACCCCAAAAGATATTGCAAAGATGGACAAGAATTACAAAGGAGTTTGCTGAAAATGTAAAAAAGAATATGGCACCTTTTACCATATGTGGTGGACTTGCATCAAGATGAAAAGATACTGGGAAAATATACATGAAGAAGTTCAAAATATTTTAAAAACAAAATTTCTAATGGAACCAGAGGTTATGTTACTGGGAATCCAGATAATATAGACAGATAATACCAGATAATATAGACAGAACCTCACAAGACCTACTGAGATATATGTTGACAGCTGCCAGAGTAATATTTGCAATGAAATGGAAGACAGAAGGCTGTCCTATAATAGATATCAGGAAATAAAAACTAGCTGAGTATGCAACACTGGCAAAACTAACCAGTTACATAAACAAATGACCATTGAAAGAATTTCAGCAGATATGGCAAGCTTATTACGCATATTTTTTAGTTTTGAAATTATCTGAATATCATATTAAAGGTGATGAAGATATTGATTATAGTTTCAATATTTTATTCTGTATTCTACTAGTAATTAAATAATTAGAATAAAATGTAGATTCAGATAAGCAATTAAGACAATATTAAGGATTTTACAATGACTTAATTTTAGCATAGTTCATTCAGTTGTTAAAGATGTAATCTCTTTTATCATTAATAGATTATTGCTAACTTTAGGACAGTCCTTGGCCGAGGACAGACTGGCAATTTGCCGCGGGATGGGACCCGGGCTGACAACGACTCAATATCGGATTAAATGGAATGTTCACACAGGCACATCTGCCTGGCGTCCCCCACCCGTAGCCTACCGGTGCTCTCGCGCTTCACTGCCGGATTAAAAAAACACCTGATAAAAGCCGACGCAAATCTTGAAAGCCTGCGTTTGTCGCGCGTTTCTCCGCTTCCGGGGAGTCTGAACGCGCAGCCGAAAAGCCGGGAGCAACCCGCGTTGGGCATGAGGCAGCAGCGGTGTGATTGGCTGCGCTCCGCTCCACTGCCCAATGCGGTGCCGGCGTTGCAGGGCAAAAAAAAAAAATCTCCAGAATGCGCTTATGCGCATGAGCGCATGAGCGCTCAAGCGCTCATGCGCACATGCGCCCACAGCCGAAATAATGGGGAAACAGCGAATATAGCGCACCTCCGGCGCGGCAGTCTGAATGCTCCCGCGCGCCTCCGTCCAGTATCTTCCGGCAGAGGCCCCCGCTGTGTGGACGGGAAAACCTGGTATCGTTTACTCCGGGTTTTTTTTGCCGCGACTCGATACCGGCGCAAATTGCCAGTCTGTCCTGGGCCCTTGTTTATTCTTTAAAGACAAAATCTATCCTAAAGTTCTGTAGTATTGCTGTTTTGTTGTTTGCTTCTATATTTGAAATATGTAATAACTTTGGTAATACATCTGATTTTACCTGTTGTACGTAACAACTCATAATATTTGACAAACCTGATGAATTTATATTTCCCCCTACCATTTCTTCCCTTCTGTATCCCACCTTATTGTTGAGAAAATAATAATAAAAAAGAAAAAAAACAGAAATAGCCAGTTTCAGTGAAATCAAGTCCTCCTTTCATGGTGGTTATTTCATTTCATTTCTTAGTATTCTATAGGAGCATTTACAAGAACTAAAGTTGAAACAATTTAGATTGCCACTACATAATGGATGATTTATTACATTTGACTGTTTCTTGACTTTTGGAATTCTATGGAAACTTTTTCTTAGAAGAGGTTAAGTATTAAATCAAAATGAGTTTTTCTGCACCCTCAAGTCTTCTGCACCTTTGGGATTTTCAGTCATTCAACTTTTTTTTCTCCATTGGAGGTACATCCTCATGTGCTTTATTTTTCTGGACACTTGTTAAGGAACAAAAGGACAGAGTCTTTTAGCCACTATCAGGGAATACTGACAGAAAAAGACTGCATGGTTCTGTTTGGAAATGTAGTGCAAAAATGCATTTGTAGTGTTCACTCTCATAAGAGGAATTCTAGATGAAGTCAATTTTATTGTAAATTGTGGCCATCCATGAGGGGATAAGACTGTACTTGCACAGGGGCCTCAACCTTTTTGACCCTGTGGGCTCCTTTGGAAGGTGGATGAAATTACAAAATAGCTAATCACGTCACTTCACTGATTAGAGAAAAGATAATAAGTTCATTTATTGCTGATCGGAAATCCCTTATATACTTTTTTGTGTGAATGATTTGTAGATTTGGTGAATAAAGAATTTACATAATAGAAAAAGAGAATTTTCTTTGTAAACACAGAGTAAGAGAATATTTAGTAGTGATAGTTATATTTCTTACAGAGAAAATTGGAAGCCTCCTTTTATTTTATATAGTTTTAGTAGTTTTTTTCTTTTCCTTTAATGTTATTTCTCTGTTATTTGTTATTCTTTCTTTAATAAAAACTTTAATTAAAAAAAGAAATCACAAAATGGCTGCCACAAGAGGCAAAGCCACACAAAATCTCAGGGAGTGAGGTCATGCATAATGCTAATAGTAATTCTTCAACATTTCAGACAGAAGCTCTGTTTAACAGGATGCCTTTTAAAATGAACATGTGCCAAATGCTTTCTTGCATACACACAACTTATCCCCAGTCTAGGGATGTGAACCCCCAGGTAGGAACGGGGGATCTCCTGATTTTGCTAGCTCCTGCCTGCTGCCAGCCCCGTAGCTAACAACTTTTTGCTCTGGGAGCCAATGTTTTCCCCAGGGGGGCTGCCATTATATGTCTGTCTGGTACTGCCATGCCATGCTCATACTTCTAAATAACAACTAAATAATAAATACAAGTGGTTTATTGCACAAAAATGTTTCAGGGAGAGTCTTGAAGGCCCATTGGAAATAATGGGAGCCAGGAATGCCAATTGACTTGCATGGGCTCCATTGAAATACATTACAGCTCAAGAAGAGTTGCAAAGAAAATGCGGAATGGATTTTCCATTAAAGTGTCTGGTCCCAAATACACTGCTCTGGGACTAGAATGACAGGCCCCACAGTGGAATGACAGCCCAGGAGGGTAGGAGATGTATCCCAGGACTGGAATGATAGGCCCCAGAGTGGAATAACAGCCCCTAGGGGTTACAGGAGTGTTCTGGGACTAGAATGACGGGCCCCAGAGTGGAATGGCAGCCCCTGGGGTTAGCAGGAGTATTCTGGGACTCGAATAACCAGCTCCAGAGTGGAATGACAGCCCAGGAGGTAGGAGATGTGTCCTGGGACTGTAATGATAGGCCTGGCATTCTACATCCAGAACATTCCTGCTACCACCAGGGGCTTTCATTCCAATCTAGGGCCTCTCATCCCACCCCCAGACCACTCCTGCTATCCCCAGGGGCTGTCATTCCACAGTAGGGCCTGTCATTCCAGTCCCAGGACACTCCTCCTACTCCAAGGGGCTGTTATTCCACCATAGGGCCTGCCATTCCACTCCCAGAACACATCTGCCACCCCCAGGGGCTGTCATTCCACTCTGAGGCCTGACATCCCACTCCCAGAACACTCCTGCTGCCCCCACGGGCTGTCATTCCACTCCTTGGTCTCTCATTTCTAGTCACAGACCACTCCTACCACATCCAGGGGCTGTCATTCCACTCTGGGACCTGTCATTCCAATCCCAGAATGCTTCTGCTATCCCTGGGGCTGTTATTCCGCTCTAGGGCCTCTCATCCCAGTCCCAGACTAGTCTATTTGGGCCCAGAGACCCTAATGGAAAATCCATTCTACATTTTTATTACAACTCTACTGGTACTGTAATGTATTTCAATTAAGCCCTTGCAAGTCAATTGGCATTCCTGGCTGCCATTATTTCCAATGGACCATCAAGTATTTCCCATTGTTTCCAACGGGCAATCCTATCCTTCCTTTTAGTACATTCCCTTCCAGATCTAGCCTGACACTCTAACCATTATACAACATTGCCACCATCAAATCACCCCAAAACTGATTTCCACCAGCACACATAGACAGCCCTCAACTATATGAGCTGAACTGGCCAATTAGACTACAACTAGGCACGTATTTCCTCAGCCCTCCTCCTACATATGCAACAGTAGAGTGAAAAAAGAACTTTTTTTTCCTTCTTCAGCAGAAAGCCTCCCCCACTGGTGGAATCTGTATAGACTAGTCCTTGTGGTTGAACAGATTGTTTTTACCATACTCTAAATGCACACTAGACAGATGTGGGGGGTAAGCACAGATGCTGCAGAAAGAATATTCAGGTGGTACTTATGCTAGAGCAACCTCAGACAGCAGCAGATATTGCCACCCAGATAATGGGAGTGAGGAATAAGAGTGGAAGATACTAAAGAGTGGGGGACAGCAAGCAGAGCCAGGAAGAGAAGGAGGAGGTAGCAGGAGGAAATGAGTGGAGCATGGTGAGAGGGAACAAAGTGGAGTAATGGGGGATGCAGAGTTGCAGACAGTGTGAGTGGGGGAGCAAGGGAGCAGATTCAGTGGAAATAACCCCCCCCATCCACCATCCAACTAGAGAAGCCCAGGGCTGGCACTGAAACAAGGGCCAAGGCTAAGCCAAGTCCCAAAGCATGCCACACTGGACACAAAAGCAAGGGAGGACCCTACCTCAATCATACAGTGAAGATCCTGTACTGTGGTAACTGCTGCTGAAGCAAATTCTTAAAAATCTGCACAGCCAATCAGATCTCCAGTGGCCATGAGAAGCCTTGCTGGGCAAAAGCCCCATCTGGACCCACAGACTTTTAAAAAAAAAGCTTGCCAGAAAAGGTATAGGTAGGAGAGACATGGCATCTACAAGCACCATGTTGGGGAAACCCATTCTAGCCATTAGACTATTCTGTGTGGAGAACAGAGTTACCCCTAAGAATACAGAAGTTAGCCATACATGACTTGGACTAAGTAATCCCATTCATAAGAATTTTCCTGGGACAACTTCCTGCCAGTCTTGGTAATCTGAGGGGCTTTTTTTAAGGGAAGGGAACTCATGTTTCTACTCTTACTCCTTTTAAGCAGCATGGCTTTCATAATTAATATGTTAAATCCAGTTTCATAGATAATGCCATTAATTCTAATTTATTTTGTTATAAAATTCAAAATATATATCAATAGTTAATTTTCCTTTCATTGTGCTGAATTATTTTGCTTGAAAAATTTAAATACTCTCTACTAATTAGAACCTAATTAATCTTTTTTTTTTCTCAGATGGTTTTATCTTTTAGCTTTAATCCTTTTTTTGAATGATTGTTGTGTTAATGTCGGTTTGGAAGAAAGTCTTGCTGTTTTGAATGTAGAGCTGGAAATATCAGAAGTCAGTCTGATGCAGCAATATGGCACATTTAAACATGCATGATGGTACAAAAGGCTTATGCCACCTAGGACCCATACTGGCATCAGTGCAGTAGACTGCTGAGTTCCCATTGGGCTCTGTGTGTTTAAGTTTTCATCCATCACTTTTGATTCTTTTTCTTAATTGGTGAAATTTTTATATTCTTTTTAACAATTTAGATCATAGTGGGTTGACATGGAAAAGCAAAAAGCCTTATTTTGCTAGATCACAAGTTAAAATGGTACTTTCAGAGGACTGGGATTTTGTGCACACCATGAGATTCAATTATAGATTCTTCTTGCTTCTGGTATTCATTAGGACAGCTATTTGGAGTTTTTACATGTCTCTGAGTAGAACTAAATTTCCTTTTCCATAGACCTCATATTAAGATCCATGTGGGATTGTTTAAAAAGAGAATTTTTCTGCCTGATATACCTGCTCAATAGTTACATAGCTCCATTATTGTTGTTGCTGTTGTTTGGTACTAAGGCAGGGGTCACTAACATTGTTGTTCTATTAATGTATTTGGCACTTTACAGAATAACAAGAAGGCAGGTCTCTATTCAAATAAGATTGCAATCTAAAATTTGCATGGTGAGAACAACAGAGGTGGGAGAGAAAGATAGAGATGAGGATAAATGAGATAGACATGCATAAATATTTGAACTTAAGTTTTAGTAAAACCTTGTATTACAGGCTTCATGAAAAAGTGGGTTTTAAGGGTGGACCCAAAGAAAGAGGGGCTGCATTGCACAGATGTTTTAGAAAGAAGATACAAGCATAAGGGGCAACCCTGAAGAAATGGCACAGTAGCCTTGACCTGGGTAGTCCATGAAAGCCTGATCTCGTCAGATTGCAGTGTCCCGGTGTCTGCTGAGCCCGAGCCCCTGGCTGCAGCAGAGGAGCTAAGTCCCACCAGGGATGAGCTCCCGTCATCAGAAACCTCCGTACCTGACAGTGCAGCGAGTGCCAAGGCGGGCCTGGCAATAGCTGGGGCAGATCTCCACTCGCCTGGCATGCCCCCCCGATTTGCTGCCGCCGGTGTCTCATTTGCAAGAGCAGCACCGACAGGACATGGCAGCCTGGTGGCGAGAAGCACACATGCGTACCTGGCGCTAGTTTAGCCCTGAATACTAGCGGGAGCAGGGATGTGCTTGGAGCATGCTAATTGCCGACTGCCTGGAGTATTATTTAGTCATCGCTGGCACATGGATAACTCGTGCCAGCAACTAGTCAGTCTGACGATGCTCTGCACCACCCCACTCGGATTCCTGCCTCCTGTCTTGTTTCCCTTGGCTCCTCGACCTCGGCTCGTTTAACTCTGCTCAACTCTGCACCTTGAACCTTCACTGTCCGGACTCCTGACTCTCAGAACTCTGACCCTCCAACTACGCTAACAGTTTGTGATTTGGACTTGGTTTCTCCGGTTATTTGACTTGCCTAATTCCTGACTCTGGACTGCTCCTTGACTACCCCACCTGCCTTGCAACTTGAACTTGTTCTTCCTGGTGATTGTTGGGTTGCCTGGTTCTGACCTCGGACTGTGTTTTGACCAGTCCCGTGCTTGCCTGGCCCCACAGCCTGGCCCATGACACTCAGAAGCTAAGCAGGAAAGGCAAGTATTTGGATGGGAGACCTCCAAAGAAAACCAGGGTTGGGAAGCAGAGGTAGGCTATCAAGCCACTTCTGTGAACATCCTCCATGCCCCAGTAGTAGTTGCCAGAGGTCACCATGACTTCCAGGCATGGGCATGTGCGCGCGCACACAAACACACAAAATTTTAAAAAGTTCTTTAAGGGAGCAGGACACCTTCAATTAGCAGGATATGAGGAATGTGGTTGACAAGGAAGAAGAAGCAGAGGAAGAGGAAGAGGAGGAGGAGGAGATTGGATTCATACCCCGCCCTTCACTACCCAAAGGGGTCTCAGAGTGGCTTACCCTTTCCCTTCCCCTCCCCACAACAGACACCCTGTGAGGTAGATGGGGCCGAGAGAGCTCTGACAGAAACTGCTCTTTCAACAGCTCTGACAGAACAATGGCTTGTCCAACATCATCCAGCAGCTGCAAGTGGAGGAGTGGGGAATCAAACCTGGTTCTCCCAGATTAGAGTCTACACACTTAACCACTACACCAAACAGGGACATCAGGTATCTGAGTACTGAGAGTAAGGTTAATGATTTTGGCAGGAGGCTTCTTGATAATGGGATGAGATGCAAACAGAGAGGAAAAGCTTGTAACAGTCAAGGCAGAAGATGACCCAAAGACAAACCAGACTTTTCATTAAGGGAAAGGACTGATTTATTTTACAGTATTTGCAAGTGGCAAGTGGATCAGTGACATGATTTGGTGGCAAACTGAACACGGGAAAGCAAATAAGATTAATCATGTCTCATCAACAAAGTGGATGGTGAAGTTAACAGTGGGTACAAAGTGCTTATAAAGAGATGAAAACTCAGGTGGAAAGATGAAGGACATGTGAGAGCCATGGGGGATAGGAAGTAGAGGAAGAACTGCTGAGTTGAATGAGTGATTAGGTAAGTGGGAAAAGAACCAGCTATATTCTAGTCCAGTAGCACCTTAGAGACCAACAAGATTTTTGGGGTATAAGCTTTTGAGAGTCAAAACTTCCTGGTATTTGGTATATGATGGAAGAAGCTTTGAGTTTATGACCTGGGGGGGGGGATTGGTTTTGAAGGTGCTACTGGGCTTGAATATTGTTGTTTATGGCACAATATAGCCATTGAACCCATGAAACTGCCTTATATTGAATTAGAGCCTTGGTCCACCAAAATTATTATTGTTATTCAGACTGGCAGCAGCTCTCCAGGGTCTCAGGCAGAGGTTTTTCACATCACCTACTGCCAGAACTTTTAACTGGAGATGTTGGGGATTGAACATGGGAACTTCAACCTGCCAAGTGTTGGAAATATGTGTGTGGCAAGGTCTAAAATTCAGTCATTATAGGGTTAAGGTGCTTTACCTTGTGTGCTACTGTTTAGACTGACCTGGAAGGAAACCTGGCACAGAGTTAGGGTTGCCAAGTCCAAATCCAGAAATATCCGAGAACTTTGGGGGTGGAGCCAGGAGACTTTGGGGGTGGAGCCAGGAGACTTTTGCGATGTCACTTCCTGTGATGTCATTTCCAGGTCAAATGGCAAGTGATGTCACTTCCCCTTCCAATGGTGTCACTTCCAGTACACTGCACGAAAACCTCACCTTCCTGTGATGTCACTTTCCAGGCACTCCCCCATACCCACCTCCGCCTCTGAAGTTACCTTCTTTCAAAAAATAAAATTTAAACTCAGTGTCATATATCAATTCCCACCCCACCTTTCCCCTATGTTACATTACCAATAGGCTTTTAGGCCTCCTTCCAGTGCAAAAATAACAAAAAACTTTAAGAAACATAAAATGCTTTAAACATTTAACAATCAGAAGGAAAAAAACAAGCAAACAGCACATGTCAAAAGTGAAGCCCTTTTCACTTTTTTCAGTAGGAAAGATAAGCACACACTGAAACGTTACACTGAAATCAATAGGATTCAATGTGCTTAATTCTGACTAAATGAGACTATATATATTATAATGAAAACAAAACCTATGTGTGCTAGGTCCTAGAAAAAGATCACCAGAACATTCCTTCACACTATGCAAAATACACAACAGAATGGTCTAAGAACTGAAGGCTGAACACTCTGCCAAAATCCTCTACCTAAAACCCTGGAGAATCACTGCCAGTCAGAGTAGACAATGCTGACATTGATGGACTGATGGTAGAGAGACCATGCTTTGTGTGCATTGTGTGTGTGAGCTGAAGAGAAGCCCATGATGAATGAGGCCAATGGCCCATCCAGTCCAACACTCTGTCACACAGTGGCCAAAAATACCAGGGGCCATCAGGAGGTCCAGCAGTGGGGCCGGGACACTAGAAGCTCTCCCACTGCTGCCCCCCCCCGAGCACCAAGAATACAGAGCATCACTTGCCCCAGCCTGAAAGTTCCTCTCTATACCTTCTGGTTAATAGCCACTGATAGATCTCTACTCCATATGTTTATCCATAAAACCTGGAATTGGCTCGGGTATTTCTGGAATGTGTGTAGCTATCACCAGATCAGCTCCATCTCAGCTCCTTTGTTTCCTTACAAATTCATGAGGTTGATGTGAGCCACCTCCTCCATTGTCAATTATAAATCTTGCCCTTGTCCCTCTACCAGTTCCAGTGTCCAGTTCTGCTGCCTTCCTTACCTCCATGTTCCCTTTCCGTGTCACACTCTCCCAGATTTCTTTGCACACTATTGCCTACTCTGTTGACCACTGACCCAGAGAACCCCTTCCATAGTCTCTGTGAAATATTCCAACCTGTAGTCTAGCTTGGGGGTCTCCAACCTTTTTGAGTCTGTGGCATCTTTGTCATTCTGACACAGTATGCTGAATGCAGACACAAAATGTCTGCTGCAGGAGCCAGCCAGGAACAGATGGCCACAGCATACCTTTAGTCCTATAGTGACAATCCTGTAAGGTGGGGGCCAGATTCTGCCAACTCCTGCTACACCCTGGGGCTGTCATTCCACTCCATAGTCTCTCATCCCAGTCCCAGAACATTACTGCTGCACCCTGGGGCTGTCATTCCACTCTGTGGTCTCTCATTCCATTCCCAGAGTAGTGTATTTGGGCCCAGAGACCCTAATGGAAAATCCATTCCGCATTTTTATTGCAACTCTGCTTGTACTGTAATGTATTTTAATGGAGCCCATACATGGCAATAGGCATTCCTGGCTCCCATTATTTCCAATGGGCCTTCAAGTGTTTCCCATTGTTTCCAATGGGCAATCCTGTCCTTCCTTTCAGTACATCTCCAGAGAAACTCACTAGCTCAGCTTTCTGTCGTGAGCAGTCAGAAAGGGGGGGGGGTTATTTCTTTTTAAAAATAAAAGCTAAGTAGAAACAATGAGTGGAAAAGCTGGAGAAATCCAAAAAGGATTGGGGGGGGAGTCAGGAGAGACGAAGGCGAGGGGGAGGGAGGGGAAAATGGAAGCCACATTCAACAATTTGTACTGCAAATAGTAAGAAGCCTGATTATTGTTTTTAATTCAGTTTTTTCTACTCCTTTCTCTTTCTCTCTCTGTCCACACACACACTCCACCTTCCTTTCTTCTTTGGTGTTCAAAATAAAAGGGAAGGGGGAGCGGCCATAGGAAGAGCTGTTCTCCATCTCCAAGGATTTCCACATTTACAACACAAAAGAAGAAGCAAGGCTTTTGGGTAGAGGACTCTGACTCCCTCCCCCACACACTATAGGGAAGCTACTGCTTGACTCCTAAGACATAAAAAAGAGGGATTTCTCACCACCACTCAAGCAGGATATCTGAGAGGCTGGAGAAGGAAAGAGCTGCAATGCCAGAGGCAAGAAGGAGGGAAATTTCACTGCACCTGAGCGGAGCAGGGCTTCTGAGGAGGGAGGGGCTGCTTGAAAATCAGCCAGAACTGTGCTCCAGGCGGAGCACACTAGAGGGAACATGCTCTAGCCCTCATCTCTATGGTTTTTATAACCATAGACTTGGAGGACTTAAGTGCTAGAGTGGCAATTTCCAGCCATTTTTCCCCCTGGGCTGGAATTTTTAAAAAGCGGGTAAGGGGCTTTTAAATCGGGGGTTCCCCGCCCCCAGTGGGGGCTTGGCAAGCCTACACAGAGTCAATAGAAACAAAGCCCACGAAACTGAAATCTGTTGTGGTCAAAGTGTAGAGATGTAGACTTAGGTGTCTTTGTTGTTTTGTAGATTTCCTGTGAACTCTTCCCTTAGAAATAAAGATTTTTACATAGAAGAAAATGCCTCCTCTACAGTGAAGCAAAGATCCATTGCAATCTCTGAATATTTGACTATTTTACCAATTTTTCCAGCACCAAGCAGTTGCTGTACCACTGTGCCACAACTTATGGTGAAACAATATGGCTACCCTCTGAAACCATTTAAGGACAGAAACTCACTAAGTACAGGCAATCAAGGAAGAAAGAGGGCCAAGAGAATGAGTAGTGCAGAAGAGATCTGTGATTCTGATGAGGAATAATTTGCAGAAGGCTGATTAATTTTAGGACGTAGAGGATCAAATCTGGAGAATGAAGCATTAGTTTTGTAGTTTGAACCTAATAGTCTCATAGTTGAACTGTAACAAAAATGTATTCATTTCTAACTTGCTCTCTGAAGTTTATTGTTGCATTTTAAAGAAGGGAGTGTATAAAATATTATATTTTTCCAGGGTGCATTGTTATAAAAAGTAGAATATTAGAGATGATTTCCATGGAAACAATTACCATAAAGTATTGATTGAACAGGATAGATTAGTAAACTCAGGAGTTGTTGCCATGGAAACGTAAATATTTAGAGCATTGCAGTAAAAGATAATTCTTACTGTTGCTTCTTCCCTGAGTTACACAATTGCTCAAAATAACTTTGTTCCTTGCAATGTTTTAGGTTTCTTTTTACCCTACAGAAAATTAGCCGATGCCATTCTTTTTTTTTATTTCTGTTTTCTAGGAAATGTATTTTTATTCAAAATTAATGTGGAAATAAATTGGAAATGTACTTAATGTTGTGGTTGTTCTGTAAATTTTTGGACATAAATCAATAAATATTGAAGCATTGTAATTGATACATGCGTATGTGTGCGTTTGTGTAAAGTCAAGTTGCAGCTGATTCACAGCGACCCCACAGGGTTTTCAAGGCAAGTGGTTAAGCTGAGGTAGTTTTCCAGTGCCTTCCTCTGCAGTCTTCCTTGGTGCTCTCCCATCCAAGTACCAATCCTGCTTAGTTTCCAAGATCTGATGAGATCAGGCTAGACTATACCATTCCACATCCCCTGTAATTGATATAGGTAGCATGTATGTATGTATTTAAAATATTTATTAGCAACCTTTTTTTCTTACAGAGCTCAAGGCAGCTTACAATAGAAATAAAACAGAGTACATAAAAATGCATAAAACCAATTTTTAAAATCACAGTTTAGGACTGCTGTAATCAAATTCAGTCCTAAATAAAACAATCTTCAGTTGCCTCCTAAAGATCAAAAGTTAGGGGCCAGGTGCACTTCCCTGGGGAGGTTACTCCATAATCATGGAAAAACCATTAAATGGCCTCTCTGTGTGTTTTTAATGCCCAGGCAGGAACATATGGGGGAAGAAAGTCCTTTTGATATCCTGATCCCAAGCCATGTAGGGATTTAAAGGTCAAAGCCAACACCTTGAATTGGGCTTGGAAGTGGCTCAGTAGCCAGTGTAATTGCTGTAGTATTGGGGTCACATGCTCTTGATCGAGAGGCAGCATGGTGTAATGGTTAAGACTGGAAAACCGTAATCTGGAGGACCGGGTTTTATACTCCAGCCCTCCACCTGAAGCCTGCTGGGTGACCTTGGGCCTGTCACAGTTCTCTCATAACTCTCTCAGCTTCACCTACCATGACTATTGTGAGTAGAGGAAGGGAAAGTGATTGTAAGCCACTTTGAGACTCCTTAAGGTAGAGAAAAGCAAGGTATAAATCCAATCTCTTCTTCTTCTTCTTCTTCTTCTTCTTCTTCTTCTTCTTCTTCTTCTTCTTCTTCTTCTTCTTCTTCTTCTTCTTCTTCTTCTTCTTCTTCTTCTTCTTCTTCTCCTCTTCAGGGGTAGCCCCAAGCAGAGTTCATTGCAATATTGCAGGCTAGATGTAACTAAATCATATATCACAGTGGCTTGATCTGACTGACCCAGGAATGGATGCAGTCGACTCACCAACAGAAACTGGGCAAAAGCAACCTGGACCACCACAGCCACCTGGTTTTCTAAGGTGGCTTCTGTGTCAAGTAGTACTCCTAAAGTACAAAGCTGGCTTTTCAAAGGGAAAAGACAGGAGAGATTTGAAGTCTTTGGTCTGCCTTTCTGCTAATTTGGAGAACCTCTGTTTTGTCAGGATTATGTTTCAGTTTATTCACCCTCATCCAATCATCCAGTCCATGAACCCAAGAGATTTCTATAGCCTTCCATGTTCATTTCAGCTGCATTTGGAGAGTAGATGGAGAAACTATTTTTGTAAACAAGAAAGATCTGTACTTAGAGAAGCTCTCTTTATTGAGATTAATAGGTATGCTCCTGTGGGTGAGCTGAACTCCACATATCCACTGGAAAGACTGGCCAGAATCCAAAGAGATATTTTAGGTGTATCTGCTGGAATTTTCCCTTTTCTTCTATATCACATAAATGCACATGCAATTGTCATTTTGACTTAGGAATATGACTTAGGAGGCTGCTATTTGTCTTTGGGGAAGGCAAGTTATATTAGGAGAAACTGATGGGTCTTGTGGACTAACATCTCATCTAGTTCAGGCCAGAGTGCAAACTTGACTCTTGAGAGTCATTGTCATTTGTTTCCTGCTCTACATAAAAGAATAGCATTCTTTTTTTGCTGATTTTCATGCTGCTTAAGGAGTCTCACTAGATTTTGGTTAAGGGAAGTAGGCACAAATAGACATAAGCAAGAGGAAATGGGATGGGGAAAACTGTTGCTGGGAAAATTGATTGCAACTTTGAGCTATTTCTCTATCCATCCAACGCTTTTGGTCAAATATCTCTCTCCAAACAGTCTTCTTTAACCCAGGATCTAGGTTATTCACAGATTTCTCACTCTGAATTGTTTTGTCTATTTAAATATGTTGCCTGATTTGTAACACAAAGATGAAAAAGGAATCAAAGCAAAGCTAACAAGATAAATAATCCTATCCTATTATATAAATGAGTAGTGGTCTGGCAAGATTCTATGCTTGGCAAAATCAGTTCACTGCCTGATCTGTCAATCAGAACGACTCCCTAGGCACTGGCTGTGTTGCCTGAGTCCCACCCACAGAAGCAGCAGGAGCCAAAACTCACCTCAGAAGACAATTTCACCTTAGGAGACAGGAGAGAGACTCCAGCCCTCTCACTTCCCAGTGACTCTGGCCCTATGCTGCCTGCTGCCACTCCATGCTGCTGCCTGTCCCGGCCCCTCCCAGAGCCCCAAACATTCCCCAAGGTTAGTAGGCAGCTGAGCCCACAGGGGCCTGAATGGGGGGTGGGAGAGCCAAGGCCTGCCTGGCTGGGCCACAGGGGCCTTGAATGGGGGGATGGGAGAGCCAAGGCCTGCCTGACAGGGCCATAGGGTCTTGAATGGGGGGATGGGAGAGCCAAGGCCTGCCTGATGGACACAGAGGCCTTGAATGGGGGGTGGGAGAGCCAAGGCCTGCCTGGCTGTGTGTGTTAGACTTTACTTCCACTTCTGTGCCTTTCTATGCATTTGTTATGCATCACATCTTTCTAGAGCTCATTGTATTGCTTCTACAATGGGCTTTACTGCTAGTCTTTTATATAATTATAACTGCCAGAATTAATCTTGAAAGAGACTGTTTGGAAGTGAAGGTGTACAGGGTTGTACTTTAAAGGCTGCTTCCTTCATTTTTATGTATCTGTTTTCTATTCTGGGTAATGCATGAAAGAACTCATTCTCATTTTAATTAAAAGCAATCCAGTCAATTGATTACCTTCCCAACAGAGGTTTGTTGTGGCGTTTTGTTTTGTTTTTTTGTTCACTTTGCAATTTGAACATAAGAACATAAGAGAAGCCAGTGTTGGATCCAGTCCAACACTCTGTCACGCAGTGGCCAAAAATACCAGGTGCCATCAGGAGGTCCAGCAGTGGGGCCAGGACACTAGAAGCCCTCCCACTGTTGCCCCCCCCAGGCACCAAGAATACAGAGCATCACTTGCCCCAGAGTCCCTATCTATACCTTGTGGATAATAGCCACTGATGGACCTCTGCTCCATATGTTTATCCAATTCCCTCTTGAAGCCATCCATGCTTATAGCCACCACCACCTCCTGTGGCAGTGAATTCCATGTGTTAATCACTCTTTGGGTGAAGAAGTACTTCCTTTTATCCGTTCTAACCTGACCGCTCATTAATTTCAGAGTGCCCATGAGTTCTTGTATTGTGAGAAAGGGAGAAAAGTACATCTTTCTCTACCTGCTCAATCATTTGCATAAACTTATAAACCTCGATCATGTCACCCCTCAGCCGTCATTTCCTAAGAAGACCCGAGTGGGCAGAGACCTTAGCGCTTTAACCTTTCTTCATAGGGAAAGTGTTCCAACCCTGTTATCATTCTAGTTGCCCTTTTCTGCACTTTTCGCAAAGCTATAATATCCTTTTTATAGTGTGGTGACCAGAACTGTACACAGTACTCCAAATGAGGTCGCACCATTGATTTATATAGGGGCATTATGATATTGGCTGATCTATTTTCAATTCCCTTCCTAATAATCCCCAGCATAGCATTGGCCTTTTTTATTACAGTGAGTTATCTATTATGACTCCAAGATCTCTCTCTTGGTCAGTCTCTGCCAGTTTGGACCCTATCGTGTATTTATAGTTAGGATTTTTGGCTCCAATGTGCATCACCTTGCACTTGGCCACATTGAACCCCTTTTGCCACGTTGATACCCACTTGCCCATCCTCAACAGATCCCTTTGGAGTGCCTCACAATCCTCCCTGGTTTTCACCACCCTGAACAACTTTGTATCATCTGCAAATTTAGCCATGTCACTGCTTAGTCCCAACTCCAAATCATTAATGAACAAGTTAAAAAGCATTGGACCAAGTACATATCCCTGCAGTACCCCACTGCTTACCACCCTCCACTGAGAAAATTGCCCATTTATACTAACTCTCTGTTTCCTATTAATTAGCCAGTCTTTGAGCCACAAAAGGACTTGTCCTTTTATCCCATGATTTTTGAGCTTACTTAGGAGCTTTTGATTAGGAACTTTATTGAAAGCTTTCTGGAAGTCAAGATAAACAATATCTATTGGGTCCTCCTTGTTCACATGTTTATCCATGCTTGTAGCCACCACCACCTCCTGTGGCAGTGAATTCCATGTGTTTATAAACCATGTGTTTATTCAGTGCATTTTAGACTGCCTTTCTATTATTAAAATAATACCCAAAGCAACAGGTTAATAAAGTAAGTATTAAAATACAACATCTAAAACAATATGTTTAAAATCTAAAGGAGCAACTGCCTAAAAACAAGCCTAGAAACAAGCAAAAGTTGCAGGGAAAAAAACCAGTATTGACTCAAAAGAAATCTATAATGGCAATAATCGCTTTATTTATTTAAAACATTTCTATGCTGCCTTTCCACCCGAATAGGGTCCTTAAGGCTGAAAACATCAAAATGGTTCAACATTTCAGCATTAAAACAGTATTGATACATAATATGATCCAATAAAAACATACAAAGACACAACCCCAAAACCAGGGAAGAAGAAGAAGAAGAGGAGGAGGAGAAGGAGGAGGAGATTGAATTTATACCCCGCCCTTCACTACCCAAGGGAGTCTCAGAGCGGCTTACAAACTTCTTTCCCTTCCCCTCCCCACAACAGACACCCTGTGAGGTAGACGGGGCTGAGAGAGCTCTGACAGAAACTGCTCTTTTTCAAGGACAGCTGTGCCAGAGCTTGTGGGCTAATAACCGTTACTGGAGGTATGGCATACAAATTAAAAAGTCTTCATGTTCTGGCAGAAGGAAACAATAGAGGAAGAAAGATGAATCTCTTTGGGGAGGGAGTTCCAAAGTTTTGGCACCATGACCATTATGGCCCTTTCTCTGGTTGCCACCCATGTAGGCTCAGATGATGGGTGCACCTGAAGCAGGGCTTCCTAAGAAGACCTGAGTGGGCAGATAGGCTCATATGGGAGAATGTGGTCATTCATGTATGCTGGTCACAAGCCACATAAGGCTTTAAAAGTCAGTAGCAGCAACTTGAATTAAGACTGGGAGCAACTTGTAGATGGTCCCTACAACCCACCCTAGTCAACATTCTAGCCACAGCATTCTGTGCCAAATGTAACTTCCAGACAGTCTTCAAGGGCAGCCTCACATATACTATACTGCAATAATATTATACAGATGTTACCAGGACATGCACCACAGTGGTAAGAACTTTTTTGTCCAGGAACGGCTTTCACCAGCTGAAAGGCATCCTTGATCACCACTACCACCTGTGTATCCAACAGGAGGCCCAGGTCCAGAAGCACCCCCAAGCTATGAATCTGCTCCTTTAGTGGGACTGCAACTCCATCCAGAACAGAAGACATTCTATTTCCTGGGTCAAACCTTCCTCACACCAGTAGCATCCCATTTTGTTTGGATTAAGTTTCTGTTTGTTAGTCACCATCTGCAATGATCTTGGATCCCAGGAACGTGAAGTCTGTCACTGCTTCTATGACTTCCCCTTCTATTTGCCAAGAAGTGATTGGGCTGGATGCCATGATCTTACTTTTCTTGAAGATGAGTTTCAATCCAACTTTTGCACTCTCCTCTTTCACTCTCAGTAAGAGCCTCTTTAGGTCCTCTTCACTTTCTGCCATTAGAGTGGTATCATCTGCATATCTGAAGTTGTTGATGTTTTCCCCAGCAATCTTAATTCCAGTTTGTGATTCATCCAGGTCGGCATTTCGCATGGTGTAATCTGCATATAGATTAAATAAGCAGGGTGACAATATACATCCTTGTTGTACTCCTTTTCCCATGCTAAACCAATCAATTGTTTCATATCCAGTTCTAACTGTCGCTTCTTGACCCTTATACAGGTTTCTCAGGAGACATGTGAGGTGGTCTGGTACTCCCATCTCTTTAAGGACTTGCCACAGTTTGTTGTGATCCACACCATCAGAGGCTTTAGCGTAGTCAGTGAAGCAGAAGTAGATGTTTTTCTGGTACTCCCTTGCTTTCTCCATAATCCAGTGAATGTTGACAATTTGATAGCCATAGGTTTAAAATCGCAGGAAGTCATAGCCCCTCTGTATACTGCCTTGGTCAGGCCACACCTTGAGTACTGTGTGCAGTTCTGGAGGCTTCACTTCAAAAAGGATGTGGACAAAATCGAGAGGGTGCAGAAGAGAGGGGTCTGGAGACTGAGCCCTATGAGGAAAGGCTAAGGGCCTTGGGAATGTTTAGTTGGGAGAAGAGGAGATTGAGGGGGGACATGATTGCTCTCTTTAAATATCTGAAAGGCTGTCATTTGGAGAAGGGCAAAGAGCTGTTCCAGTTGGCAACAGATAAGACCCAAAGCAATGGATTAAAATTGCATGCAGAAAGGTATCGGCTGGATATTAAGAAAAACTTTCTTATTCGTGGTGGAAATCGTGGTGGAAAGGTGGAACCAGCTGCCTAGGGAGGTGGTTAGCTCCCCTTCACTGACAGTTTTCAAGAAGAGGCTGGATGAATATTTGTCAGAGATGTTTTAGGCTGGTCCTGCATTGGGCAGGGGGTTGGACTAGATGGTCTGTATGGCCCCTTCCAACTCTATGATTCTATCTCTAGTTCCTCTACCTCTTTGAAACCTAGCTTGTACTTCTGGCAGTTCTCTATTCATGTACTGCTGAAGCCTAGCTTGTAGGATCTTGAGCATGGTCTTGCTAGCATGTGAAATGAGTGCAATTGTGGAACAGTTTGAACATTCCAAGATCACTGCATATGGTGACTGCAGCCATGAAATTAAAAGACGCTTGCTTCTTGGGAGGAAAGCTATGGCAAACCTAGATAGCATAATAAAAAGTAGAGTCTTGCAGTAGAGTCTCCACAGAGTCTTGCAGGGATTCTGAAGCTTATGAAGCCAAATCTGTTATAGCCTCTCTCTGGCAAACAGTGGAGGTGGTGGAAGTGCTATCAAGCAGCAGCCCTATATGGTTTTCAAAGCAGGAGACATCTAGAGCTGACCCTGCTTAACAAGAGTCTGTATGGTCAAAGCAATGCTATTCTCATTGTAATGTATGGCTGCGAGAGTTGAACCATAAGGAAGGCTAAAAGAAATAAACCCTGACTGTTCCCTGGAAGGACAGATACTTGTCCAACTCGGGCCTTGTTTGCCATATGTTTCTTAACTTCCTGTCTTTGGTATCTGTAAGCTCACTGCCTTGTCTCACTCTGGCTGGGAACTGGGGGGGAGTGTGTGAGTGTGTGTATAGAGTTGCTTTGCTAAGAGTCATGCTGGCTTGTTACTGCATCCTTGGTGGGAAGTATGCTCGCTTGACCTTGAGTACCAGACACTGGTGCCAGATACTGCTAGATAATGTAACCGTAGATTTGCAGGTGTTGTAGCAGGGCCAATAGTGTACCATAGATTTTGGCAGGCTGGATGTATGGATGTGATTGGTCTGGTCACGGGGGGTGGGATTGTTTGAATTATTGGAGAACTGGCACCAAGGGAATCAGTTCTGACACAGATTCGTCTATGCTTGAAACCTCTTTACCTCTCAATAAACAAAGTTGTTGGGAGTGAGTTTCTTCAAGACCTGACAATAGTGAAGCTGAAGCTCAAATACTTTGGCCAGCAAATGAGAAGGAGCACTCACTGGAGAAGACCCTGATGCTGGGAAAATCTGAAAGAAAAGAAGGGGATGGCAAAGGATGAGATGGTTAGACAGTGTTATTGATGCAAAAAAACATGAAATTAAGCAAATTCCTGTAAAGTAGATCTGGGAGGGAAGCTGGCATGGTATAGGCTGATCTCATTAGATATCAGAAGCTAAGCAGGGTTGTTACTTGGATGGGAGACCACCAAAGAAGACTTTACAGAGGAATGCAAGACAATGGCAAACCACCTCTACTTCTCACTTGCCTTGAAAGCCCCTTGCTGAAATTGCTATAAGTCAGTTATAACTTGATGGCACTTATGTATGTATGTAAAGTAGATCTGAATTAGGGTTGCCAGATCTGCTGGTGGAGGTGGGGGTCCCCTGCTGACAGGTCCCAACTCCCCACTGTGGATCAGCTGGCTGGTGGAGGGGAACTTACCTCCCAAAAGAGGGAGATCCATCTGATGTGCAGCGATGGGTATACATCACTGCCCATGTGACCTGGAAACGATATCATCACATCCAGGATGTCAGGGTAATTCTCTGGTATTTGGCGGAAAAAACACCAAAAAAAGAAGACAAATTTACCATAGAGTTTTTGTCCAAATACCAGAGCATCACCTTAACATCCTGGACATGATAATGTTACTTCTGGGTCATATCACTTTACATCTGATGGGCCTCTCTGCTGCTCCCAGTAAGTCCCCCCTCCCCTGCTGGTTGCCAAAAGTCTGTATCAGACCTGATGATCTAAGAACCCCATATAAAATTTGTATTCAGGTATTGCCTACTTTGGTGCATCTGCATGCACACTAATTAGAAATGCCAGATTGAGGGTAGCCAGGGTCCAGTCTTATTGGAACTTTAATGCTACAAAATTAATTCTACATCTACAAAATCTGAGTCCAGTAGCACTTCAAAGACCAACAACATTTTCCAGGGTATATTTATTTATTTAATTTTTAAAATCTGTGTCCTGCCTTTCTGCTCTCACAAAGTCCACCAAGGCAGCTAATATATTAAAACATACATGAAAAAATTACAGTTTTAAAACTATTAAAATCAAACCCCAAACACACAGCATTAAAATAAATTTAAAACAGAGTTAAAATACATACAGAGATATAAAAATAGCAATTAAAATATTAGGAAGTAGGGATCACTGAGGGAATGCCAAACAAAAGAAAAGTTAGCAGAAGATGGCGACAGAAGGGGACAGATGAACACTTTTCAAGGGCAACCTTACTGATACAACTAACATGAAATTAAGCAAACTCCTGTAAAGTAGATCTGGGAGGGACGATGGCATCATTGCAGTAGATCTGGGAGGGAAGATGGCATCATTGCAGTAATCCACTATAGATGTAACCAGAGCATATTCCACAGTGGTCAGATTTTTTCTGCTCAGGGAAGGCCACAGCTGGCTGACTAGTCGAAGCTGGTAAAGGGTACTCATGGCCACAGCTGCCACCTGCTTTTCCAGCATTAGGCCTGGGTCCAAGAACACCCCCTGACTATGGACCTGTTATGGACCTGTTCCTTCAAGAGAAAGTGCAACCCCATCCAGAATAGGCAACACCTTACATTCCGAGTCACACCTTCTGGCCACCAGTAGTACTTCTGTCTTGTCAGGATTAAGCTTCAGTCTGTTAGCCCACATCCACTCTAACACTGACTCCAAGCACTGGTTCAGGGTTTCTACAGGTGGAAGCATAAGACAGAGCTGAGTATCATCCATATATTTGTGAAAACCAGCTCAAAGCTCTGGATGACCTCACTCAGCAGTTTCATGTACATGTTAAAGAGCACTGGAACCAGAATAGTGCCTCTAAATCCCAGCCCAGACAGGTTGCCCAGAAAGCTACTATGACTGATGGTATCAAAAGCTGCTGAGAGGTCCAGGAGAATCAACAGATTCTCTGTTCATCTGTTTGTCTCCCAACACAAGTCATCCACCAGAATGATCAAGGCTGTTTCAGTCCCATAACCAGGCCAAACCCAGAGTGGAACAGATCTAAACAATCTCTTTTGTCAGTCAAAACTTATATCCTGAAAATAAGGTCCTACTGAACTCAATTTTTGTTCTATTACAAATTAACAGGACTACTCACCTGAAACTCTGTTCACCTATTTTTGCATTTTGTTTATTTATTTGTTAGATTTTTATCCACCCTCCAGGCCTAGGCCAGCTCAGGGCGGCTTACAGACAGACTAAAATTCCAACAATACAATAGCATAAAATTACATCAGTTAATATAAATACAATGTTAAAACCAGGACATAATAAAGTGTAAACAAACATTTTCTCATTTTATGGTCAACTCCTTGGTCTTCTTCAGCTGTCTCAGGTGATTGGCTCAGGCAGTATTTAAGGGTCGAGTGGGTTAAGGTTCCTCCAATGTAGATGCCAATTGTTGGTGGTAGAGGTAGTAGTAGTGGCGGCTCCAAATGTGTAAAAATATGAAAGATCACCATATTTCTCACCAGGCCTTTTCCTTCCATGGTGAGTGCATAAAACATAGGAGAAAGAAGTCTAGCTTTCTAACATCTCTTCTGGCAGTTAATCAAGATAACAAAATAATGCTGGTGAAGGAAAGAAACTTGCCTACAGATAATACAGTGTAATAGTTAAAGTCTTTTTCATACACTATTTCAATGCATGGAAGGCAGGTAAATAGGCATGCTGTCATCTCTACTGTCCTCAACATATTGATATGAAAGCTGGAATAGAATCTACATATGTAGATGATTCCTAATCACATAGATAGTCTTGGCACCTAACTGGTTCTGGTAGGAAAACTCCCACCAATGTTCCCTGCCCCTTCCCTTGCTCAATGGAGCAGCAAGGGGCGAATAGGAGGGAAATGGCATTGATCAACACTAGGAGTTTCTCCCTATTTCTGAGCAGTAAGTGATTTAACAGTGTTCTAGGAATGTTCAAATCTCTACGGTAAATACAGAGATTTGAAAATTCCTAGAACATCATGACATCACTTCCTGTTCTGAAACATATAGAGTCCTATTGATGCATAGGTTCTGTTCAGACCTTTAGATTATTGTGTGGCCTTCAGGAGCAGGAATAGTGCAGGCAAATCCACTCCCTCTTCCTCATATGGAAAAGACTGACAGAGTAAGAAAAGTACTTTTCTAGGGAGTAAGCCCTATTGAACTGAGTAGGTACCTGAGTAGACCTGCTTAGAATTGCTCTTGGGGATCTTCTACAGAAAATTCCTAAGATGCCGAGATAAATCTTTTGTAAATTCTCTTGGTGGCCTTAGGCAAGAAATTTAGCCTCAGCTGAAATCTCTCTTCTTCTGCAATAGGAGGATAATAATTGTGGTCTTCCTTACATGGGTTTCTAAAGATTACTACAAAGTAACTTACATGAACCACTTTACACTTGAAAAAGTTATATAAAGATTATTATAGTGAGTTCATGGCTGAATTAAGATGTGAACTGTCACAGTACCTTCCCTTGACCAGACAAATAATAAACTTCTGTATTTCTCAAGTTGAACCTCTATACCTGGGTCATTGTTTTACACAAGCAGAAATTGGCAGTATTTCTTCATTTTCACTAGTATCTACTGTTCCTAAAAAAAAACATATAAGCATATGAGATATTATCAGAGACGTACAGTCTGCTTGAGAGCATTTGTTTCTCAGAATTATTTGGTAAATAGTGCTCTTAGTAATCGCTTATTATAGGGCATTCAGCCCTCTTTGATACTTAAGCATATGTCTGCAAAGCTTTCTATAGAACTATAAGAATAATAAATATGAGAAGCAATATTCTAGCTCCCTGGTGCCCAGAGTAGGGAACTAAAAATCCAACAGTTCATGCCAATAAGGGATTTGTATTATTAACTCATAAAACAAAGTGGCACTCCTGTTATTGTGTTGTTCTTAAATATGCTTTAAAATAATACTGCACACAAGCTTTTGGAATACAAAGAGAAAATACACAGCACCCAGGAGTGGAAATAAAACAACTACAAGATGAAATATAATTCAAGATACTACAATAAACTAACAATGAACCTATCCTAATCAGCTTGACATTGAAAATAGATTTGATCAAATCATTAGTTCTTTGAAGTTAGTGATTAGTTGGCAATTATATTTAGTGCTATCCATCTCCATGCAGCATGGGAACCCTCTCCTCTACAAGTTCCTTCCTCCCTGCCATATTTCCCAGAATTTAAAAAGTTTCAGGTAAGGAGAGAAAATATCAGTCAAGAAGTTTAGCAAAAGTCTGGGGAATTTAGCTCCTTGTAATGAATGCTTCTGAGCATACTTGAACTGAGCATACTTCACTTTTGACTGGGCATTCTAGTTTTATTCCTTCTGTTAAGTGATCCAGGATAAGAATTAATTCTGCTTCTGAAAGTCAACACTGCAGGCTCTGATAATACTCAGAAATCATTGTAGAATCTGCATATAATTGATTGGCTTTGGGATTGATATATTCTGTGACATTATCCTTTGGGGGAGGGTCTGGCCTTCATTTTGTGCTACACAATAGTTGAAACTATTTATTAATTTATTTTTTCTGGTTGTAGCAATGAGCTGACTCCCATCAAGTGAGGAGCCTTCCTCTGGTGAATCAGGGCTCCACATTTGGTGGAAGAGAGATGATGGATCCAAACATATGTTACCAATCTGGTTTGAATTTCACATTGTTTTAATCTTGTAATTGTATGTGCTTTTATTATAGTGTTGCCAGACCACCGGTGTTCCCCCCCCATCCTACCCACAGCCACCAATCAGCTGGCTGGCTGGGACACTTACCTGGATAAAGAGAAAGGCCCTGGTCTCATCATCAATGTCATATAATCACAACAGTGACATCCAGGCAACACTCTGGTGTTTGGGCAAAAACTCTATAGTGGAAGCCAGTTTTACCATAGAGTTTTTTCCCAAATACCAGAGTGTTGCCTGGATGTCACTGGTGTGATTACATCACTTCTTGTGCGATGCCAATGACAAGGCCTGTGCCTTTCTCTTTCTCCAGGTAAGTCCCCCCATCTCCCAGGAGGGACCTGGCATCCCTATTTTGTTATGATTTATGGTTGAAACAAATTATGCTAAAACTGAAAAAAATAATTATACCAATGTATTTCTTTTACAGCTGGGTCTGTAATATAGTGAAAACTCTTGGATTTGATAGTAAGTTCATGAACAAGTTTTATATTTCAAAACAGTATCATACTGGACCAGATGTATTTTATTATATTTGTGTCGGCTAGTGATGACCTATTTTTCTGGACCTAGGAGAATTTTGTACCAGTTTTTTTCTGCAATGAAAGTGGGTGAACTATTCTGTTGGGACCCTGTTTATTGCCACCCAGTTTACCAAGCTCAGTTTTCCATTAGAGAGTTTGTCACACTATTAGTAAGGTGGTGGGGAGGTTATAAAAAGCAAACAAGACATGTAGTAAGTAAACTAGAGTGAATGAAATGCATCTGAGAGCAATCATACTAACTGGCTGTGAAAAGTCTTGTAAGAAAAGAGAGTCATAATGGCAAGATTAAATTAGCCAGATTGGGATACTACTGCCTTGTTTGTAGATAGACAGACTTTCTATATTGGTTTGCAACAACTGTAATTTTATTGTCAGCATGTAAAATCCCAAGTACATTTCCTAAAAAGACTAAATACCAATTTTTTTTTTTTTTTAATAAGACTATTGATGATAGAGACATGACTAGGATGATTTCCTGTCTTCTCAATTTGTCTCAAACCAAGAAAAGGCTTTTGGTTATTTTAATCAGAGGGGAAAAAAGGAGATTGTACTGTTTAGAGAATATGATGAAATAAGGATGGAAGTTCAAAAAACGTCATAGCAATTTTGCTCATCTATACAGCACAAAAGATCTTTCCCCTAGACAGCCATATTAGCTAATATTGAGCAATGAGTTCTGGGATTGGCTTAGAAATCACTGTAAACTTTACTGCTAGTATGGCTATAATTATTTTAGGCCATACTTCTACTTATTGGTTTATTTATTTTTTTAGTTTATTTTATGCTTAACTCAGAAAGCAGATCTATATGAAAGTTCCACAATTGATGCTAACCCTTCAAAGTAATCTCTATGTGTTAGGGCCAAATAAGATACCGGGGATTCCACCCTTTGCAATTACCTAGTGTGTGGGGACCTAATTCTGAAACGGGAGGAAGTTTAAACTTTCCCTCCTTGTGCTGTTTCCCCAAGTTGCAGCATCGGGGGAGGCTATATACTCCTATTACGCTCCCAGTCAGAATAAGGCACCATAAGCCTGAAAAATGCATTTTTCAAAATGCTGAGGATTCTGGTCATGGAATTCTGAGCATCTAGTCTGGGGTTTTCCCCATGGTTAGTAAAAATTAAAGGACATTTTCTCTGCAATAAGAAGCTGTGTTTTATCACATCAGTGACTAGTACAGCAGCAATCCTTTGCTGTATGGCTAGATTGCTGAAAAATCTTGTCAGGCTGTTGCTTTAATGTCTTAAGTGGCAAGAGTCAGGTTCATTTATATTATCATGATGATAGAGGCTTGAATCCTAAACTTCCCTTTCTTTTCACATTAGTCACTTTCACGTGCAGAAGAAAAAAGGATGACCTTTGCTGATTCCCTGCTCTCACAGCAGCCCTCAGCTTTGACGCCAATGATTTTCTGGGGGTGGGGTTGTAAAGTACTGAGCAGGATGCATTGGTAGTGATATCAGCTCATACTTTATTGAAAGTGAAGAGCAAGAAAGAGAATGCCAGCTCGCAGGCTGGCTTATATCCCTAAGGCAAACCATACCCAAACACACACCCCACACCCGTGATAGTGATAGGATTATTTACAGTGGTATGAGCTCCATAGGTCCGTTCTTGGATCCTAGCCCTCTGATAGGAGCGGGCTAGGATCCGCTCTGGCTATTGTCTCTTGAAGTGAAGCTAGCGCTCTTCGCCTGACCGCGTGCAGACCTGACCTTGCACGTGGTCGAACTCAGTACACAACAGGGGTCTAGTAACCCACAGGGACACAATTCTGAGAGTCAAAGAAGACTGCAGCAGGAGGGGGGAGGCAGGAATTATGCTGTTTGTGCAACTCAATTGCTTGCGCTGCACAGGATGCAAGCCAGAGTGCTGCACAGCAGTTATGGTCTGTTATTAATAATTCAGGACACATTTCCTTCCTTGTACTCTGGGGTTGGGTTTTCTTTTAAAGATTTTGAAACTCTCTGGAGATTGTACTTTCATACTCCTTTTTTATTTTACTCTAACTATACTTTGCAATTTAACATTGTTGAACTCTCTCTAGACTTACCTTTTAATCTCTGTGTGGGGTGATGAAATAGCTGGAGCTGGACTGATGGTTTAATTTAATTCTGTTAATGTGTACGGTATTAAATAATTTATGTTGAGCCACAATTCCACAAAATAGGCCTAAGTTTTGTACTTTTTTTCTAAAGAGTTGACTCATTCATTATGATCTGAGGGCAAATAACATATGTGAGAATTTCACATGTTTTTGTTATCCTCTGAATGACATAATATCCAAAGCATTCAATGGGTATGATTTATAGTTAGACAGTTATCCTGAAATGAACTCTGGAGGTCCTGGATCACTCCATAGTATACAAAAATGTAGTGTGAGATGTGGGTACTGTTATTGTTATTAGGGAAACAGCATCTTCCATTGTCTCCCTGGAGTTATGGTGGGCTTCCCACAAAACCATGCATTAGAAGGAAATTCACTCTTTAGTACATGGCATCAACCAATTAGTTGCTCTCACCTTTAAAGAGCTCAGTGTAGAGAGGACATGACATGACAAGTGTCCATTTTCAAATTTGTGTATAACTTGATGTATTTTTCATTCTGTGTTTAAGTTTCTATGGGATCATTCATTTTGCCTCGTAGCATGAATATCTGAACAATATTCAAAATGGTAGAATGGGATGCAAAAGTATCCTGTTTTAGAAGAGCATCAGGAATCCTATTTATTTTACATTTAGTCCTTAGTTTAAAGCTCAGGATTTGGTGTAGTATGATCTCTCCCACCTAAAAAGGGGTGGGGGACTGTGTGACTCAAAATGACAAAATGCAGATGATTTTTTTGTGAGGAGCTTTTTAGAGAGATCTAAAAGTTACTACTGTGTGTTTGTGCCTGATAGAGCCAGGCCTGCAGGTGACAATATGTTGTAATGCAAATGAATTTATTTTAAAAGTGGAGTCCCACAGACTTTCACATATCTCTGCTTGCCAAAAAATTCACAGGTCAATGGCCTGCCTTGTATCTATTTAAGGAGCTCCCACAGAAACATCTTGTTTATCCCACATGATACAAACACAGAAGCCTTTCTAATTCACAGGGATAATCATATTTATCTCTCGTAGGAAAAACAACAAAGAGTTCTGCAGCATCTTAAGGACTAACATATTTATTATGGCATAAGATTTCATTGCGTAACAACACCATTTTAACCGGATGGCACTGTTACTGGATGGCACTGCAAGCCACTGAAGCAGCATATGAAATTGATGGATTAGGGATGGACATGAACCAAACCATGAAGCAAAATTCATGACGAATTTTGTCCTATTTGTGGTTTGGAAACTGAGGTCCCTGAGGATCCATGGTCAAGGACTTCAATGAACTTTTAAGGCAATTTGTAGAGCTTGTGCCAGTTCCTGGCCAGAGCAGAAAGCAGGGATTTATAGGGATTCCAAGTCTCTTTAAACTGAACTGGCAGAGACTGACCAAGAGAGAGATCTTGGCGTCGTAGTAGATAACTCAATGAAAATGTCAAGACAGTGTACAACTGCAATAAAAAAGGCCAACATTATGCTGGGGATTATTAGGAATGGAACTGAAAACAAATCAGCCAGTATCATCATGCCCCTGTATAAATCAATGGTGCAACCTCATTTGGAGTACTGTGTACAGTTCTGGTCACCATACCTCAAAAAGGATATTATAGCATTGGAAAAAGTGCAGAAAAGGGCAACTAGAATGATAAAAGGGTTGGAACACTTTCCCTATGAAGAAAAGTTAAAACGTTTGGGGCTCTTTAGCTTGGTGAAACGATGGCTGAGGGGTGACCTGATCGAGGTTTATAAGTTTATGCATGGGATTGAGCAGGTAGAGAAAGAAGTACTTTTCTCCCTTTCTCACAATACAAGAACTCGTGGGCACTCAATGAAATTACTGAGCAGTCAGGTTGGAACAGATAAAAGGTAGTCCTTCTTCACCCAAAGAGTGATTAACACATGGAATTCACTGCCACAGGAGGTGGCGGCGGTTACAAGCATGGACAGCTTCAAGAGGGAATCAGATAAGCACAGGGATCATTTCGTAGACATGCCAGCTGAGGATACTACTTACTGTACTTACTGCTAATTAGGATCTCATTAGCATATCTAATAAGCTCTTAGTATAATAGCTCATTAGCATATGCCACGCCCCCTGACATCACTGGAAGTGATGTCAGAAAAAGAAGCAAAAGGGAGGGAGGTATCTTCAAAAGCCTCCCCTTCCCTTCTCAAGCCAGCCTGCCAAGGCAGGCTGCGGGGAGGAAGTGAAGAGAGAAGGGGTTTAAACTTCAAACTCCTTCTCTCTAGAGTCCTTTCCATTATATTCTATGGGGCCATAGAACACAATGGAAAGATGGCGGCACGACTCCAGAGTAAAGGGGTTTAAACTTTAAACCCCTTCACTCTTTGTTCCCCCCCAGGCCACCTTGGTAGGCTGGCTGGGAAAGGGGAGGGGAGGCTTTTGAAGATGCCTCCCCCCTTTTCTGCTTCTCCAGCTGGCCTGCTTCTGGAGGGCCCCCCACCCTCTCCTGGCTCACCTGCCTCCGTGGGCAAGCCAGTAAGGGCTGGGGAAAGAGTGGGGAAGCAGGGCTGCTGGGGCGGGGCTGCCAGAGCAATGCTCTGGTGTGCTCCGACCCCAAATGATGCCTGGATAAGCATATGGAGCAAAACTTCATCAGTGGCTATTAGCCACAAGGTATAGATAGGAACTCTCAGGCTGGGGCAAGTGATGCTTTGTATTCTTGATACTTGGGGGAGCAACAATGGGAGGGCTTCTAGTGTCCTGGCCCCACTGCTGGACCTCCTGATGGCACCTGGTATTTTTTGGACTAGATGGGCCATTGGCCTGATCCAACATTGGCTTCTCTTATGTTCTTATGTTCTTACCTGCTTTCTGCTGCAGCAGAAACCCAGAAAAACAGCTGAACAGCTAGGAGTGCTCCCCACAGCTCAGTTGTTTCAGGCTTTCTTGGGCAGTCCCTTTAAAGAAAGTCAGGAAATGAGAAGCAGCCTGTCCAGAGTCAGGCACCATTTCAACAGGAGGACCCCCCCATTTGGAAGATCCAGGTGCTCACCCATCCTCCCCCCATTGCCTGAGGATGCCTCCTGGACTTCCCATCAGGAACTCACACAGGAGACCAGTGGAGGAAGGGTCCAGTAGTGGGGAATGGGCAGAGAAGGGCTGAGCCACTCAGTGGCAGCAGGGCCATGGCCATGGGCTGCAGCAGCAGTATACTGGCCAGCCCCACCACAGGACCCGAAGATGGGGGCAGGGAGATGGCTCTGACAGGTACGGAGGTCGCTCTAGCCCAGGGACCATGTGGGTTGGGTGTCTTCTGGTGGCAGAAACAAACCCAGGCCCAGTAGGAAGTAGGCTGGCCACAGGGGATGCCCAACTCATGTGGGCCCCAGACTGGAGTGGCCTCCTTCCCTGCTAGCATCGCCTCCTCCACCCCCACCTCAGCTGGCAACCCCTTCTCTGCTGCCAGGCTCCTCTTCCACCATCTTCCTGGTTGAGTTCCCAATGGGAGGTCCGGTATCCTCAAGTGATGGGGGTGGCTTCCCCTGTTGAAGCAGTGCCTGAAGCTGCTTCCTGTTTCTTGGCTTTCTTGTGCAGTCCCTTTAAAGTGTAAGGGTCCAAAACAAGAAGGTCTAAAACAACTGAATGGCTAGGTGTGCTCCCACCACTCAACTGTTTTTGCTGCTTTCTGAAAACCCTGTTTAAAGGAACTGCAGTCCCTTTAAATGAGGTTTGCTGGGCCCACAAATCACCAATTGAACCGGTTCATCAAAGAGTGAACGGGTTTAGTACGGTTTATGGTTTGTTCACAAACCACGAACCGAACTGCATTTTTGCAGCTCTTGCCCATCCCATAGTGGATATTGATTTACACAGGGGGAAAAGGGCAATGGCAGTGTTAATGATAGGTCTTTCATATTTCAATGCAGAATCCAAATTCATCCAAGATTTTTAAAATTGTTGTCATATGGACACACGCCCTCAAAAGAAGTGTGTATATATACATGCCAGCTGAGGATACTACTTACTGTACTTACTGCTAATTAGAAAAAAATATAAAGCATTGTTGAAAGGAAAAAAAGTCAATCCATTAAGACTGTCTGGAATAAGGTGATTACAGCTGCAAAACAGAAATCAAATCTATCCCATGTAATTACACCAATTCTAAAGCCAAAAACCAGCAGTACAATTCCCATATCCATGGCGACTTGGGAGAAACATTTTGGAAATCTCTATTGCAGGTGCAATTTAGAACAGGAGCTGAACTTTGAAATAAATCTTGAACAGTTCCCACCATGGCAACCTATTACTTGTGATGAAGTAATCAAACTACCGTATTTTTTGCTCCATAAGACGCACTTTCCCCCCAAAAAAAAGTGTGGGGGGGGAAGTGTGTGCGTCTTATGGAGCGAATACTGGGGGGGTGGAGTGCTGGCTTTCCTGAGCAAGCTGCGGCAAGCCCAGGAGAGCCAGGGAAGGGGTGGGCGTTCTAACTCCCACCCCTTTCCCTCCCAGTCCCAGAGCCGGCTTTCCTGCGCCCCAGGAGAGCCAGGGAAGAGGCGGGAGTTAGAACACCAGCTGAGCCAGAGTATCAGGAGGGGGCAGAAAATGGTATTTCTTCTCCCTTGCTAAACCTTGTGAGTCCTCTTCTTGTATAGACAGGGGTCTTATTTGGGGGGAGCGCACCAGAGCGGGTAGCTCAGGAGCCAAGCCCCACCCCCAGCCGGTATCCTGGGGAGTCTTTCAGGCAGCCTCATGTCAATTTCAGCTCCATTATATCCTATGGGCCATTGGAGTCAATGGTGAAAACATAGGTTATATTCTGGGGCATGGAGGGGAGGGGGTTTGAGGGAGAGGCTCCAAACTCACCAGGTAGCTGATAGAGCCTCTCCCCAAGATACCCACCAAGTTTCAAGAACATTGGACCAGGGGGTCCAATTCTATGGGCCCCCAAACAGGTTGCCCCCATTCCCTCCATTGTTCTCTATGGTGGGAAAAAAGTTAATTTTTGGTGGGTATCTTGGGGAGAGGCTCCATAAGCTACTCTGTGAATTTGGAGCCTCTCCCTCAAACCCCATCCCCTCTAGCCCCCAGAATATACCCTATGTTTTCACCATTGACTTCAATGGCCCATAGGATATAATGGGGCCGGATTTGACTGCTGTTCACTTTACATGGTTCAAATGTTATACTGTTATAGTTTATTAAATATTTTATTACACTATTTGGTTCAGAATATTTTTTTTCCTGTTTTCCTCCTCTAAAAACTAGGTGCGTCTTATGGTCAGGTGCGTCTTATGGAGCGAAAAATACGGTAATTAAAAGTTTAAAAACGAAAAAATCTCCAGGAATAGATGCATTCCCGGTGGAGCTGCTGAAGATCACTCCTAGATGGTGGGCTCAAATGCTTGCACCCGTATTTACTCTAATAAACAAAATGGGAATTATCCCTGCAATATGGAAAACGTCATTGATAGTCCCTATATATAAAAGAGGCAAGAAAACCAATTCAAATAACTATAGACCCATCAGTCTGTTGGCTGTGATTGGTAAGCTTTATGCATCCCACCTCAAAGAAAAACTGCAATGCTGGATGGAAGAAGGAATACTTGGTGCTGAGCAAGCCGGCTTATGCAGTTCCTCAGGGCCTGCAAGACAGAGCTCTTCCGCCAGGCTTTCGAGTAGGGGCTGCCACCACTATCGTATCACCATCATCTAGGCTGTATGAGGTGCCCTGGCCCTGGCATGGGACTACAGCTCTGTCAGGACACTACTGGAGCAGCGATAAAAGTGCTATGAGAGTGTGTAATTGTGGGGTTTTATCTTGTAAACTTTCTTTTGTTGACTGCTGTTTTAACTGTTTTAGTGATAATGGATTATTTATTGTTTTATAGTCTTATTATTTATCTATGGCTTTGCCTCTTTGTTTTAGTATTGATTATGGCCGTGTGCCTCTTGTTCGCCGCCATGAGCCCATGTGGAAGGGTGGGATATAAATCGAATAAATAAATAAATAAATAAATAATAAATTAGAAAAGGCCATTCTTGCGTGGACCATTGCTTCACTCTGGCATCTTTAGTCAGCAAATATGCAAGGAATACAAATGGCTCCCTGCGCGCCACTTTTATCAATTTAAAGGCTTTCAACTCAGTGTCTCACATGCGGCTATGGAACAAATTGAACACCACAAGCATCCCCAAGAGACTATTAAAACTTATAATGAATCTTTATTCGGGAAATGTGATGTATGTCAATTTAAACAGCGAAGGACTTATGTCCCACTCGATAACAATACACAGGGGGTGCGACAAGGGTGCATCCTTGCTCTGCATTTATTTAATTTGTATCTGAATGATTTTGTCCAATGACTTAGTCCTGATATCAAGGACGCATATAGGTTTGAAACGAGCAATAAGAGCCTTTATCACCTTCTGTGACAATGAACTATTGGAAAGCTAAGATAAATCCAAAATCACGGTATTTACTAAATCAACCAGCAGAACAAGCAGGGAATAGAAAATAGGAGCATATAAATTCCAACAGGTCGATGAATTCAGATATTTGGGCATTATATTTCAATCAAACCTATTATAGATTAAGCACACGTCACCATCTCAAGGGAAAAATTGACTTAGTGCTATTGGCATTAAAAAAGTTTTTCTACACCCAAGGAGCCCAATACGTCCCAGCTCTTTTGAAAGCATACCAAGCCTTAATTCTGCCCTGTATCTTATATGGCTCTCCAATTTGGTTTACAGGTCCAATCAAACAACTGGAAAGAATTCAACGAACCTTCTTCTGTAAGATTCTATCTTTGCCACCTTCCATTGCCTCTCCAGTGATATGTCTAGAGATGGGCTTATCAAAGATTTCAACCTTGATTTGGAAAGTTGTAGTCAATTACAGACATAGACTGCTAACCGCTGACAACCTTCCGACTCTCACCATTTTATCAGTACAGGACCGCTGTTGGCAGAGATGGCCTAATGCTGTGGACATCAAATTTAAGCAACTGGACATACACCAAATAGAAAAATTAACATCTAAAATTAGAGTGAAGCTCATTGTGAAGTTAATGGGATGTGACTGGAATGCACTCCAAATGGACGCCATGTGAAAATGTTCACCACTCCATTTAGGGATTAATGGACACCACACTATCTCTATGTAGAGACTGTCCCCAAGCTGAGGAGAACATACATAGTGGCACGCTGCAATGCTTTTCCATCTGCACAGATGAAGGGCCACTTTCAAGGTGTTCCAGCAAACCAGCGCTACTGTGACTGCCCATTAGTAGCTATAGAGTCACTCGCTCACATATTTTTTCATTTCCCAAAACATACAGTTGGGAGAGGAAAACTCTTGGGAAAATGGCTACTGAAATTCTCACCCTTTCTAGAAGCTACAAGGTTGAGACTCCTGTTGAGCAGTTTGTGCCAAAATTACATAACAGATGTGGCACAGTTCTCCTGTACTGTTTTCTTAAATGTTTAAAATCTTTTAAAATCTTTTATGGTGTACAGCCCATGGACTTTTAAACCTAATAAACTGAACTGAACTACTGTATCTGACAAAATGGGTTATAGACTGCAAAAGCTCATTACCACAATACATTTCTTAGTTTTCAAAATAGGATTGCAGTTCTGGGTTGGGAAAAACCTAGAGATTTTTGGGGGGTGGAGCATAAGAAGGATGGGGTTTGGGGAGGGGACTCACTTCAGTGTGGTATAATGCCACTGAGCAGGGGTGTCAAACTCATTTGTTATGAGGGCCAGATCTAACATAAATGAGACCTTGTTGGGCCTGGCCATGTGTGTCATAAAATGTAATGCCAGGTAGCGGAGATATAAACTTTATAAAGGACGCAAAAACAATTTTTTTTACTTAAAATAAAAACATGCTTAAAGCATTAGCACTCTTGGCAATATGTTGTTTATTTAACCGTATCTGATAACTGACACCTCTTGCTCTGAATTATTGCATCAAAATGTCTGTGCTGTTGCAATTTTGAGTATGCTGTTCAAGTGTGTATCTGTAAACTGCAAACCTACTTTTGATTTATTGACATTCACCACAGAAATCTCATGCTCAGAGTTCTGAGTCTAGGACCCAGGGGAAAACATGAAATGGCTGAGCGACTGAGAGAGTCTGGTGAAGCAAGCTAGGATGCAGCAGCAGCAGCAGTACTGAAAACAGGAAATGGCCAGTTCTAGTATGGGCCTGATGGAAGCCCTCCGGGGGCCTGATCCAGCCCCTGGGCTGCATGTTTGACACCCCTGCCATAGAGTCTACCTTCCAAAGTGGCTATTTTCTCCAGGTGAACTGTTCTCTGTCACCTGGAGATCAGATGTGATCCCACAAGCTCTCAAACCAGCACCTAAAAGGTGGCAAACCTACTCCAGGGTGCCACAAGACCAATTAATATTATATTACCTGGTGAATACTGTATACATGGATCCTTTTTAAAATTGGCATATTATGTGTTCCATAGATTGTAATGATTTTACTCTCTGGAGGAAATACATCAATAATATTATGTTGAGCTGGTAGTAAATGAAAGAGAGGCTTGCTGTGTAATATGATATTTAATACCACATTCATGTTTATTTGGGCTTTAATAATGGTAATTCTTTAAGCGCTAAAATACATGCTTTATATTTTTGCTTTATTTGTCAAATGTCAGACTCTGAGCCCTGTTCTAAAAGCTGCGTTATATAATTCTCTGGTTTCTGCTTATGTGGCTTCTCTCTTAATATGTGTTCATTCATATGATGACCATAATTATAACCACTATTACAATTACTAGTAGATAAAACTGTAAAACTAAAACCTGGATGGTCTTTTCAATAGTTGGAGTAATTTTAGAGTCTACTGATTAAAGGTTGTTAAGTAAGGGGCTAGGAATTCCAGGGAATTCCACAGACCCTTACAACATATGTACCCCCTGTTAATAGGAAATTCCACTTAACTCTGCAAACTTCTTTCATACTCATAGCACAAAATGACACATATGTCATTAGCATCAGTTCAGGGCCTGCAGTCAAAATGTTGCCAACCTCTAGGTGGGACCTGGAGATCTCCCAGTATTACAACTAATGTACAGACTACAGAAATAAGTTCTGCTAGAGAAAATGGCTGCCTTGGAGGATGGATTCTATGGCATCACACCCGATAGGTCCCTCCCTTCCCCAAACTTCATCCTCCCCAGACTCCACCCTCAAATCTTCAGGGATTTCCCAGCCCAGAGTTGGCAGCCTCAGCTACATAATTGCCTTGCTTCAGGGGTTGGAGATTACATAATTAAAAGAAACATATTTGGACGCTAGCGGGGGCGGGGATGATGGGGAAGTGATTTGGAATGAATAAATGGTAGACAAGGGAAGGGTTAAGGGCTGTCTGTTCAGTTGCTTTGGGGCTTCTCCCCAGTTGCTTTTCCCTTCTAAATTACCTCTTCATAGCAGTTTTGCTCTCTCTTTTTTTAGGCAGTGGGTTACTGCCATACACATTACTGTGTAACATGTACTTGACATAAAATGCCACAAGACTCTCTCTGGATTTTTCTGAAATAGACCAGCACAGCTACTCTTCCAGAATTCATGACAGATCATTAGGCAAACACAATGCAAGGGAATATTCAGGAATGAATGGGTTCTTAGCTATGATATGCAAATGAATGGGAAATAATGGGATGAACACAGGGTTTTATCACTTAGAAAATGATAGATAAAGACCTATCTGTGGTGCAAAATGAGCCATTATCATGATTTTAGATTGTAAATGGCAATGGAATGCATGTTGTCTTCTAAGAAGTCATTTTAAAAATGCACTGTGAAATTCTGTTCTCATTTGGAAGATCCCCATTGCTGTACTTTGCTTTATACTTCCTGGGAATTTGGCCTATTACAAGTTAGCTAGTTGTAACATTAATTATAAATTGTGGCGAATTCCAAACTGTGAGGAAAAGGAGAAGAATGTAAAAGAGAAAAGGAACAGCCAAGAAATAGGAATTTTATTTATATAGTGTTTTTTAAAAAAAATCTGAAGATTCAGTAATTAACCATTGTTGTTGTTGTTGTTCAGTCGCACAGTCGAGTCCGACTCTTCGCGACCCCATGGATCAGACCACGCCAGGCCCTCCTGTCTTCCACTGTCTGCTGAAGTTTGTTGCATCGATGACACTGTCTAACCATCTCATCCTTTGCCGTCCCCTTCTTCTTTGACCTTCAATCTTTCCCAGCATCAGGGTCTTCTCCAGTGAATGCTCCCTTCTCATTTGGTGGCCAAAGTATTTGAGCTTCAGCTTCAGGATCTGGCCTTCCAGGGAACAGTCAGGGTTGATTTCTTTTAGGATTGACTGATTTGATCTCCTTGCAGTCCAAGGGACTCTCAAGAGTCTTCTCCAGCACCACAGTTCAAAAGAATCTATTCTTCGGCGCTCGGCCTTCCTTAAAGTCCAACTCTCGCAGCCATACATTACTACGGGGAATACCATTGCTTTGACCATGCGGACTTTTGTTGGCAAGGTGATGTCTCTGCTTTTTATCATGCTGTTTAGGTTTGCCATCGCTTTCCTCCCAAGGAGCAGGCATCTTTTAATTTCATGGCTGCAGTCACCATCTGCAGTGATCTGGGATCCTAGGAACGTGAAGTCTGTCACTACTTCTACGACTTCCCCTTCTATTTGCCAAGGAGTGATGGGGCCAGATGCCATGATCTTAGTTTTTTTGATGTTGAGCTTCAAGCCCACTTTTGCGCTCTCTTCTTTCACCCTGAGCAAGAGGCTCTTTAGGTCCTCTTCACTTTCTGCCATCAGAGTGGTATCATCTGCATATCTGAGGTTATTGATCTTTTCCCCAGCAATCTTAACTCCCGCTTGTGATTCATCCAGGCCAGCATTTCGCATGATGTACTCTGCATATAAATTAAATAAGCAAGGTGACAATATACATCCTTGTCGTACTCCTTTTCCTATGCTAAACCAATCAGTTGTTCCATATCCAGTTCTAACTGTTGCTTCTTGACCCTTATACAGGTTTCTCAGGAGACATGTGAGGTGGTCCGGTACTCCCATCTCTTTAAGAACCTGCCATAATATATTGTGATCCACACAATCAAAGGCTTTAGCATAGTCAATGAAGCAGAAGTAGATGTTTTTCTGGTACTCTCTTGCTTTCTCAATAATCCAGCGAATGTTGGCAATTTGATCTCTAGTTCCTCTACCTCTTCGAAACCCAGCTTGTACTTCTGGCAGTTCTCTATCCACGTACTGTTGGAGCCTAGCTTGTAGAATCTTGAGCATGACTGTGGCCACTGTTGTGTTTTCCAAATTTGTTGGCAAATTGAGTGCAGCACTTTAACAGCATCTTCTTTTAAGACTTTGAATAACTCAGCTGGGATACCATCACCTCCACTAGCTTTGTTGTTAGTAATGCTTTCTAAGGCCCATTTAACTTCACTTTCCAGGATGTCTGGCTCGAGGTCAGTGATTATACCGTCGTGGTTGTCAAGGACATTGAGGTCCTTCTTGTATAGTTCTTCTGTGTATTCTTGCCATCTTTTCCTAATTAACCATACATCAGTATATATGGAAGGTCATAACACTACCTAGGAACACCTTAAGCTTCCCTTTTGTGGTAATCTTTGAGGCATGAACAGTACAGAGGTGACTTGAAGATAAGCTTGTGCTCCTCTTGAGTCTGTGCATAAATAAATGTAACCTGAAGCTGCAAACTAGTTTTGTTCTCCTGTTGCTTTATTTAGCAAGATTACAAGAGGTGGAAAGCCTGTGTGAGTCATCGTTACCTTACCTAAAAAATTCATGTCCTGTAAAATAATTTGAAGGGTTTGTGGGGCTTTTTTTTAACACTTTGCCATAGAAAAGACTATTATAGGCCCCAGTCACATGGGAGGATTTGCCCCGCGAAACAGATGGGTTGAGAGCACATCAAATGGGCGCGATCATACAGCAACATCTGGGAAGCGTAGCGCACCCATCACCAACCTGTACCATTGGCCCGAAGAAGTGGATTTAAAAAGTACCAGCAAAAGGGTAGTAGCAACTGGAAAATGTGGGTTGCAGGCGAGTGTTGGATCGCAGAAGTGGAGATGTGTTTTTTCCAAGCCTCCATAGTATGTGAAGAAACATAAGAGTGTGCATGCTCAAGACCCTTTGATGCACTTCAACATTGCCATGTGATCGCCAGCTATCAGGAACCCGTCTGATCACGCTACTGTGCATCTTTTTGCTCCGGCTCTAATTTGCCTCCCTTCAGCGGCACAGTATCCCGCTCGTGTGACTGGGACCATAGATAACCAAAAGGAATCTCAAGAGCCTTAACTGCATTGCTCCATTGGAGTTTGCTATACTGTTTCTGGGCAGCTATTATTTATCACTCATCAGATCTCAGAAGCTAAGCAGGGTTGCCCCTGATTACTAATTGGGTGGGAGACCACCAAGAAGGTCCAGGGTTGTTACACAAAGGAAGGCACTGGCAGGCCACCTCTGAATACTGCTCACCTTAAAATCCCTATGATGTTGCAACTTGACAGCACTTTGCACCATCATTATTTATCATGTGGAGTCCTGAAAAAACAGGAATAATAGGTTGCAGATCAAGTCTGGATTTTAAATAATTCATAGCTTAGATGAACACTGGTACTGAAAGGCAAGTAGAACACTTCATGAAGATTAGATATCACTGTCAAGAAGCCAAGAATTTTCTGTTCATTTCCAGCTATGCAGTCATTATGGCATGAGGTACACAAATAAATTTCTACAAGTTATTTTTTCTAAAGACCTTATTGGTAGTTTTCTTAATCCTATGGGTTTTGCTTGAATTCCCCCAATGCTTTTTTAAAAACAAACAAACAAAAACCCGTAATTCATTTTTCTCATTCTCATACTGACTCCATTAACCTGGAAAGTTCTGAAGAAATCCTTCCAGAAGTTATTTTAAACCAACCATCTTACTTCTGGTTCTGTTTGCCTCTGGTAATTATTGCAGTCAAGCTGATGTAGATTAGTTATATGTGATTTTAAAGGAGTGCCTTTGTCAATGAAATATAGCTTCAGAAATGATTACACCAATAATAGTTGTATTATTTAACTATTTTTAAAAGTTGTGTGCTGACACTTCAGAACCTGCTCAAAACAGCTAGTACAGAAATTTTATCCACATTCAGGTTTAGCAGAAACAAAGCATAAGCATTAACACGAGACATTAAACAATACAGAAATTACATAGTAGGATCATATTTACTGCAACAGACAGTATATACCAGGGGTGTCAAATGTGTGGCTTCTCCTCAGTTCTTCTCCCTATAAAATTTATATCTCTAGTACCTCGTGTTACATTTTATAGCACGCATGACCCGGCCCAACAAAGTGACATTTATGTCAGATCCAGCCCTCATAACAAATGAGTTCAACACCTCTGGGTTTCTGGTTTATGGCAGCTTGCTCTTGAACGTGTCTCCTCGACTCCCCAATGGAGACACACCAAGCTGAGATGATCAGGAGGGGTCTTGGCTAGTTCCAGACCCCTGAGGAGTCTCTGTAGGAGACAGCCTGAGGAGCCGGGATAAGCCTCTCCCAAGGTGACGGCTGAGGGATCGAGGCTTGCCTTTCCCTGGGAGATCCTGATGCTGAGGAGCCAGTATGGCACCCAGAGCCGACCTCCGGATGAGCGGATGAGAAAATAAGCGAAACTAATCTCTGCAACAAGTGAACCTATCTAAACAGTGAGTTAATCAAGCCTCTGTATAAGCGAAGAAGTCTCAGTTTGCTAGATCATTTTTAGAAGGAGTGGTGGGCGGGAAAGGGTTGGCGATCCACCCCCCCCCCAAACAGAGCGGTTTCCCAGCACTACAAAAAAAAGAAAGATAAAACGAAACTAACCATACGAGACTTCGTTTGAGCTTGCAGGCTTCATTTTAAGCCTAAGAATGTGGAATTCAGATAGACTTTACTTTAAAACTAAAAATTTTCTTCACTGTAAACAAATGGCGGGGAGGGCGAGGAGAACGGCAGCAACAGAAAAGAAACTTCTTCCAGGAAGTACTATGCCAACGACTCCCACCCACTCTCAGGAAGTGGCTGCAGACTTTCCAAATATGCTTGTGGCAGCATTGCACCATCTGCTGGATCAAATGTCTACTATTAACACCAAGCTGGATTCCATGCAAAAACAACTTTCACTTATGGAAAAGATAGCTAATAAGACTGATAAAAGAATGGAGAAAGTTGAAACAAGGACTATCAATATTAAGCAACAATTAAAAGAAGACAAGAAAGAGAGAAACACAGATAAAATTCAATTACTTCAACTTCAGCTGGACAAAGCCATGCATGTTCTTCGTTTTCAAGGAGTTATGGAACACAAGAGAGAAGACATTAAAGCAACGATAAGTGGAGCGATAGCCTCATTTTCAGACCTTAAAAAAGAGGATCTACAAAGTGATATGGACTTGGCTTATCGTACTTACCCTGTCTTCATAAAAAAAAAAAATAAACTACTGAGAGAAATCTATGTTAAATTCTCTAAGAGAACAATGAGAGACTATGTTTTATAAGCTACAGCAGGGAAATCACTAAAAGTTAATGAAGAAGAAATTAAAATATTGAAAGACATTCCATTTGAGATCCATAAGCAATGACAACAATACAAAGACCTAGTCCTCTTCCTAAAAGAAAAAGCAATAATCTACAAATGGAACTTCCCAGAAGGACTTGTGTTCAAATACAATGATAAGAAAATTAAAATTGACTAAGTTCAAAAAGTCAAAAACTTTTTGAAAAAACAGTTGGGCACAGATAAAGATGAGGATCCAATTATAGAGGAAGAAGAGGAGCTCAGCGAGGAAGAATTGGGATGTTCTTCAAGTGATTCCAGCATCTGAGTCGGAGAAAGGAGCAGCAGCACCCAAAACACCAAAATGAAGAAAAAGCACAAAAAATAAACGTTTCATTCTGAATTTCAGAATACTTGATTTTAGCATAATAACAGATAGAGGATTGATCTCACTGTTTTTATAAATCTATGTTTACTACTACTTATGTAGGAGTGATATATTACACTGTGAAATATTCTTGTCATAAGTTAGAGATAGATTTTCCCTGTACTCCTACCCTTTAAGATGTAGGATGTATTATATAAAACCAATAAAATTCTGTAAAAAACCCACAACACCTCTGGTATATACTATACACAGCCCTATAGTTCACAGTCCCTATCCCTTTACCAAAACATCTCTCAGAATCATTTCATTATAGTACAGCCTTCTAGACTGATTCAATATTGCATAGTTTGTCGGAAGCTAGGAGGGTAGGAGCCTTCCTAACAACCTTAGACAGACCATTCGATAAGATGGGGGCCACAGCAGAGAATGCATGTGTACCAGCAGTTGTGGATTTTGCCCATGAAGACTTGCAGAAGGCCCTGCTCAGATGAGCAAAATTGTTGCAATGAAACACAGAAAGAGAGGTGGTCCTGCAGATATGAAGGGCCAAGGTCATGAACTTTGGCTCATTATGTTAGATAAAAATTTTGTTCAGATTCTTTAACACCATTAAGGCACACATTTGGAGTTATGGATCAGTTTGGCAGCTGTTTCAGTAGTAAACACATTCCAATTTGTAATTTTTCCCCAAACATATATGAAACTCTCAGAGATTGTGGCCACAATATGTGGGAGTTTGGGAGGGTGGGGACTTGGGGGGCAACCATCAGCTGATGGTGTGACATCACTTTTAGGGAAAACCTGGATGTGACATCAGACCACTCTAGGAACTGATGAAGACTCTATGGTAAAACAGGTTGCCACACTGTTCTGCACCCCACTGCACTAATTGTTCACATTCTGATTGGGTTTGGAATGGATTAATTAAATAAAGCTTGTTCTTTAATTATCCTGCTCAATGATGTTCACTATCCTTATTTCTTGAAGAAAAAAGGAGGGGGGGGGGAATTTAACCCAAAAAATAAATTAAGAACCTGAAAGGTTAATTGGATACAAATTAGGGTAAATATACAGCATCAATATATAGATAGTACAAATTATACAAAAATACAAATATTTCTTACAAATTGATTATTTGGGTCTATAACTTTTTTTTAATTAATATGTAATAAATACATGCATTTTTGTATAATTTGTACTATCTATATATTAAGAACATAAGAGAAGCCAATGTTGGATCAGGCCAATGACCCATCCAGTTCAACACTCTGTCACAAAGTGGCCAAAAATACCAGGTGCCATCAGGAGGTCCAGCATTGGGGCCAGGACACTAGAAGCCCTCCTACTGTGGCCCCCCACAAGCACCAAGAATACAGAGCATCACTTACCCCAGACCAGAGTTCCTATCTATACCTTGTGGCTAATAGCCACTGATGCTCCATAGGTTTATCCAATTCCCTGTTGAAGCCGACCATACTTATAGCTGCCACCACCTCCTCTGGTAGTGAATTCTATGTGTTAATCACTCTTTGGGAGAAGAAGTACTTCCTTTTATCCATACTAACCCGACTGCTCAGCAATTTCATTGAGTGCCCATGAGTTCTTGTATTGTGAGAAAGAGAGAAAAGTACTTCTTTCTTTACTTGCTCTGTCCCATGCATAATCTTGTAAACCTCTATCCTGTCACCCCTCAGTCATTGTTTCTCCAAGCTAAAGAGCCCCACGTGCTTTAACCTTTCTTCATAGGGAAAGTGTTCCAAACCTTTTGTCATTCTAGTGGCCCTTTTTCTACAGTTTTTCAAATGCTATAATATCCTTTCTAAGGTGTGGTGAGCAGAATTGTACACAGTATTACAAATGAGGTTGCACCATTGATTTATACAGGGGCATTATGATACTAGCTGATTTGTTTTCAGTTCCCTTCCTAATAATCCCCAGCATAGTGCTGGCCCTTTTTATTGCAGTCGCACACTGTCTCGACATTTTCAGTGAGTTATCTACTACGACTCCAAGATCTCTCTCTTAGTCAGTCTCCGCCAGTTTGGACCCCATCAATGGGTATTTATAGTTAGGATTTTTGGTCCCAATGTGCATCACTTTGCACTTGGCCACATTGAACCCTGTTTGCCATGTTGATGCCCCCTTGCCCATCCTCAACAGATCCCTTTGGAGTGCCTCACAATACTCCCTGGTTTTCACCACCCTGAACAATTTAGTGTCATCTGCAAATTTAGCCACTTCACTGTTTACTCCCAACTCCAAATCATTAATGAACAAGTTAAAATGCATCATACCCAGTACTGAGCCCTGCGGTACCCCACTGCTTACCTCCCTCCACTGTAAAAATTGCCCATTTATACTCACTCTCTGTTTCCTGTTAATTAGCCAGTTTTTGATCCACAAGAGGATTGTCCTTTTATCCCGTGACTATTGAGCTTACTTAGGAGCCTTTCATGAGGAACTTTATCAAAAGCTTTCTGGAAGTCAAGGTAAACAACATCTATTGGGTCCCCCTCGTCCACATGTTTGTTCACCCCCCCCCCAAAACACAACAGGTTAGTGAGAAAAGATCTTCCCTTATAGAACCCATGCCTAGTCTTCCTCAATAGGTTTTGTTTGCCAAAATATATTGATGCTGTATATTTATTGATTTTAGTATTGGGCCCCTAATTTGTTTCCATTTATCCTTATTCCTTGTCCACGTTTAAACAGAAAAGGCCACGAGCCCCAAACATATGCATGAGCCCTGTGCTAGGCTTATTCATTTTATCATATTTCTTTCACTTGGTGTCTGCCTGAAATATGGAAAATTAAATGCTTTGCACAATGATATAAGGCATGGGAATGTATGGGCTTCAGCTTCCTTTGCCTGCATTCTCATTTTTTGTCAAAATACATCTATGACCACCCCTACAGAGATGAACAATTTGGGTTCCCCTCAGAGCTGTGATCTAGTCCTTCTTTTGCATTACCACTTGTGTGCCTGTGTTGTTTCTTTTTGTCCCTTTTGAAAGAGCAAAACTTTCAGCCTCTGACTGGTAAAACAGGCAGACTGCCTATCATGAGGATGTGGGAGAATGAAGCACAGCAAGGCCAACTTCTGGCTTATTGACTGCTTCTCCATGCAACTTAATAACCCTTTCAACCTTACACAGAATATTAGCAGAGTTCTAATTCTAAAAGTTCAAGTGCTGAAGTCCAGTGACAGATATAAAATTTGCATCTGTCATGTTTTACACCATCCAGGTAAAGGATTACAAGTAAATAGCACAACTTTAAAATATTTTCTTCCTGAATCCATAGATATCTGATCCCAATTCCCTCTTTAAGGGACTGTTGGAGGACCAATAATTCATATTTAGTTGTCACTATCCATGTTCCCACCTGCAGTTACATCCAAATAAGAAGGAAACAATTGCTGCTGTAATTATATGGTTTCCATTCTACAGAGTATGCCTAACTCCTTTTTCTGTCAGTAATTGTCTGTACCACCCCTTCAAACCCCCCTAATTATTTTGTCATACCACTGGTTAAATCTGTGGGCAAGGGCAGATATCTTATGCTTTCATGTAACATGTTAAAGCTGATTTGAATTGAAAGCAGCAATTCTTAGTTCCATCCCATACTTGAACATAAACAACATTATTTTGAAGCAATGGAAAAATAAAAATTACAAATATAGGTTCTAATCAAAGTAGGCTGGATATTCATGATTTATCTGTTGTATTCCATATTCAGAGTTTCTTAAATACTAGTGCTAAATAACAGAAATTACTGTAACAAATGGAACTTTCCTGGCAGGAGAGACACCTTGGTCACGAAGGAGGTTTTCCCAGGGTGAGGCTCATCCATTGCACTCTGGGTGTGCTGACCCCTGCGATTTCCCCAAATGCGGGAAACTTGACTGCATAATATAATATGTTATATGCACATCTGGCAAAATATACAAGAATCAGGCTTACGTCCCAGTTCTGCTATGATTTAATGTTCAAATGTGTGTCATTGTATAAAGAACAGGATAAGATATTAAATATTTGAAATTCTTTTAAGGTAATGAGGATTGCTCACTGGAAAGTTTCCTAAACAGCCTATAAAGTTTCTTAATACCCCGGTATTGTATCATGGGGAGAATTAGGGAAGTACAATCAGAAAAATTGAAAACAAACAATACTCCATTCAGAAATATAATAAACAATTGATAGGAATGACATTCAACCAAAAAATGTTAGGGTATCCTACTGCCAAATATGATTATCCCATTTGGCATTACCGCTCACAACATTTTTAGTTTCCCCCAATCATTGTGCAATCTCTCTCACTTTGGGAGGTCATTCTGATTGTAGATCCCCTGGTTGCCTGATCTATTCTATTATCTGGAACTGCACACTTGCTATTTAATTAGGAGAAACACTTCATTTGCACCCAATGAAAGCCAAACACGGCAGGGTGGAGATGGACCAAGGGATGTTACAGCTTGCCCCTTCCCCTCCATTAGGCTGTTGCCTGATCTGTAGAATGGAGAGTGACAAAGGCAGAGGCTACCGTCCTCCACACACACACATACAAATACACACACAATAGGTAAATAGTATCAGACACCTGAAAAGGCAAAGGATTTGCTTGTACATGCTGGCAGACAGGGTAGAGAGCAGAAGCGTGTGCCTTTCCCCCAGTAGTTAATTTAGGTATATGCTATGCAGGAGCAGGAAAAAATGCTTTGCTTGTACTATCTGGCAATCAGTCTCCCATTTTGACATAAGAACATAAGATCCAATGTTGGATCAGGCCAATAGCCGATTCAGAGAGAACTCAAGATGCTGTCAGGTTAAAATCAAGTAGATCCAGTCATTCTTGCACAAAGAAAGGTTTATTGGATTATCTTGCTATAAACCCACAGTAGGAGGTCATTGTCAGGAATGGGGGGCAAAGCAAAGCAAGCTGACTTATAGTGTGATGCAATGAAGCGCCTAGCAAATAAAACTTGAGCACTCGCGCGGGAACTCCCGGCGGGAGAAATACTTGATAAGCGGGAGACTACTCCCCCCTCCCCTTGCCTTCCCAGGACTGGAAAATTCTCAGCGAAACAAGAATAGTCCAAAGCCTACATTCAAGGCCACTGTGATAAGGAAAAGCGGCAGGGAAGAAGCTCCCACGTTTCTGCCTGCATACCTACGCAAGCGCATAGCGGGGTAGGGAACATACAACAATGGATTCAGTGAGAAACATCAAATGCATATTTTCTGACATTCTGCCCTTCCCAAAATACCACCCACCCACCACTCAGGAAGGAGAGAACGTGGGCCCCCAGGTTTGTTAGGGTATCGAATGTGAAAGCGTCTCAAATGGTCAGGTGCTTTGATATCTGAAACTTTCACCCATTCCCTATGTTGGGGCCCAAAGTGTACCCATTGGACCAGGTACAGGAGTTGTCCACGCAAAATCTTAGAGTCTAGAATTTCCGCAATTTCATAGTGTTCCTCATCGTCAACCATCAGAGGCGGGGGAGGCTCCGACATCGCAGGTTGCCATTTAGTCGGGGGTAACGCCGGTTTGAGAAGGCTGTAATGAAAAATTGGATGTATTGCTTTAAGAGATTTTGGCAGATCTAGCTGTACAGTCACTGGATTTATACATCTTAGCACCTTGAAAGGACCAATATATTTCCAAGCCAGTTTTTTTGACTGCTGCGCCAGCTTTAGATTCTTTGTTGACAGATAGACAGAGTCCCCTGGTTTCAGATTCCATCCCCCGGCTCTTTTTTTATCTGCTTGTTTTTTATACTGTGACTTGGCTTCATTCAAAGTCTCAACAATTAGGGGCCAAGAATCGCGGAAAGTTTTACACCATGCTGAAGCTTTCCCCACGTTTTCACCAGGTTTCAAGAAAGGGAGAGGGGGGCTGTCATAACCCATGGCAGCTTTGAATGGAGACATCTTTGTTGAAGCGTGCCATGAATTGTTGTATGCAAACTCCGCTAATGGCAGTAAATCAACCCAATTGTCTTGTTGATAATTAGAAAAACATCTCAGATATTGTTCTAATGTTTGGTTTACTCTCTCCGTTTGCCCATCAGTTTCGGGGTGGTAGGCAGTACTAAGAGCCCGTTCAATACCCATTAGGGTCATTAGCTCTGACCACAACTTAGAAACAAACTGACTTCCCCTATCGGATATTATTTTGAGTGGCAATGTATGTAGCCTGGCAATGTGTTGAAGAAATGCTTTGGCCAAAGCCTTGGCGGTTGGCAAACCTGGGAACGGTATAAAGTGAGCTTGTTTTGAGAACAAGTCCACTACCACCCAAATGACCGTCATATGTCTAGAGGGGGAAGATCAGTAATAAAGTCCATCGAAATTACTTCCCAGGGTCGGCTTGGAGTGGGTAGAGGCTGTAAGAGACCTGGTGGTTTCCCCGGCCTGGCTTTACAACGGTTGCACGTTGTGCATGATTGTATGTAGAGCAATAAATCCTGTTTCATTCGGGGCCACCAAAACCCACGTTGCAGAAGTCTCAATGATTTCACATATCCAAAATGCCCCGCAGACTTTGAGTCATGAACTGTTTGCAACATTTGGGATCGAGTAGCTTCTGGAACAAACAGTTTATTTCCCTTAAACCAGCAACCATTTGGATCACATCTCACATCATCCCTGACTTGTAACTCACTTATTTCTTGTGGGGTGATGTCGGTGAGAAATTGTTTTTCCCAGGGGAATGTCTGGATGGGGTTCTTTGATGTTAGTTTGGCTTTACGGGTGACAACCGCACCAACCAGTTGTTCTGGGGTGAACATAGACTCTTGTACTTCCACCCTCTTACAGAAATGTTGGGGAAGACGGGAAAGAGCATCCGCCAAATGATTAGCCTTCCCTGGGAAATGGTGGAGAGTGAATTGGAATTTGGAGAAAAACTCAGCCCACCTAAATTGTTTAGCATTTAGATTACGGGGTTTTCGCAGTACCTCAAGGTTTTTGTGATCAGTCCATATCTCAAAAGGTACTTGGGACCCCTCTAACCAGTGTCTCCAAGTGATCAATGCTAAACGTATAGACGCAGCTTCCTTGTCCCAAATGGGCCAGAATCTTTCGGTATCATTGAATTTTCTTGATACATAAGCTAGAGGTTGTAGTTGTCCCTGAGCGTTCTCTTGCAAAATCACCCCACCCATAGCAGTATCCGATGCGTCTACTTGGACCACAAATTTTTTTGTCTCATCGGGGTGTGCTAAAATCGGCTCAGACGTGAACAGACGTTTTAATTGTTCAAACGCGTTCTGACACTGCGGGGTCCAGTTCAAAGGGGCCCCTGGCACTGAAGCCTTGGATCCCTTCCCCTTAGTCTTTAGAAGTTCAGTGAGGGGAAGGGCAACTTGGGCAAAGTGGGGCAGGAATTGCCGGTAAAAGTTGGCGAAACCGAGAAAACTCTGAAGCTGTCGTCTGGTTTTGGGGGCTCCCACATTACCACATCCTGGACCTTCTTTGGGTCCATTTCCAACCCCTCAGAGGATATGCGGTACCCCAGAAAATCAATACACTCCCGGTGAAATTCACATTTCGAAAGTTTAACAAACAGTTTGTGATCCAATAGCCTTTCCAACACTTTTCGCATGAGAATGGTGTGAGATTGTAGGTCTGGGGTATAGACCAAGATATCATCCAAGTAAACGACCACCCCCTTGAACAAGTAGGGGTGTAGGACCTCATTGATTAAGTTCATGAAGACCCCGGGTGCCCCCTGCAAACCGAACGGCATAACCCGATATTCAAATTGCCCCAGCGGGGTATTAAATGCGGTTTTGTATTCATCCCCCTCTCTGATGCGAACTCGAAAATAGGCATCTCTCAAATCCAGTTTAGAAAACACTTTCCCTTTTGCCACCTCTGCCAATAAGTCTTTGATAAGAGGCATCGGGTAGGCATTGGTTGCAGACACTGCGTTAAGTCCCCGGTAATCCGTGCATAGTCTGAGCCCCCCATCTTTTTTTTTACAAAACAACACAGGTGCGGCGAAAGGGGATGAAGCTGGCCTAATAAATCCACGAGCCAGGTTTTTATCAATAAAGCGGCGCAGTTCTTCCTTCTCACTGGGACTCATGGCATAAATTTTCCCTTTTGGCAATTTCTGTCCCGGAAGAATTTCAATAGCGCAGTCAGAGTTACGGTGGGGGGGTAGTTCATCAGCCTCCTCCTCCTCAAAAACCCTAGTCAAATAGTGGTAATCCTCAGGAATGCGGTTAAGGTCCTCCATTGCCAAACAAGCACGTGGAGGTTCATTGCAGGGAGGGTTTCCCCACCCTGGGTCCCATTTGTGTTCATTACATTTCGGTAAGATAAATTGAACATTCCCTTCCTCCCATAGAATGTAAGGGTTATGTCCATGTAACCAAGGGCTACCCAACACTAAGGGAAATTGGGCTTGAGGAGCTATCACGAACGAACGTAGCTCCCAGTGGTCACCAATGCCTATTCGTAAAGGAACAGTCTCAAATCGGCATGGTTCTTTCATTGGAGACCCATCCATTTGTGTGAAAGTTATTGGGTCTTTCAAATGGACCACGGCTGCCTCCAGCCCTACAACCATAGACGGGTTTATAAGGTCCCTCCCACACCCAGAGTCAATGAGGGCTCGGACCCGAATGTGGGTCATCATTGCTGGGTTCATTACTAGGACAGTCACAAAGAAGAGAGAGGGGTAATTGCTCACCAGTTTAGGCGCCTCAGGTGTTGGGTCCTGTTGTGTAGCGCCATTCACAAACAGGACCATTTCATTTCCCTGCATTTCATTCTCTTCCTCCAGCAACAAGGTATCCACTTGGTCAGGACCCGCGAAAAGAGCCCGTGTATTGCGTGGTTTTGCGGTGCCTTTCTTTGGGTTGGGACTCCACCTTCTGGGCTCGTTTTGTGGTAGACCCCGGTTGGGGTCTCCTTTCGGGCAGGCTGCGGCAAAGTGCCCTTTCTCCCCACACCGCAGACAGAGCCCCTGCCGCATACGTTGATCTCTCATTCCACTTGGGGTGGATACCGGTTTAGGTCTGGCTTGGCCCGCCGCCGAACTCGGGCAGTTGTTACCGAACGATAAATCCAGTTTCATCATGCGTAGGCGGCTCTCGGCCTTCTCGGCTTCTTCCATCCAACCTTGGAGGGTGCGGGGTTGCTGAGAGCTGAGGACGTTATTGCGGATATCCACAGCTAGACCCATTCGATATTGTTGGGCCAAGACCGCATCTGTCCAGTCCCGAATTTTCACAGCATGCCTTTGAAACTCCCTTGAGTACTCTCGCACTGAGAGTTTGCCTTGCCTGAAGGTACGAAGGAAGGCTTCGGCTTTTCAGCCGCCCCCGGGTCCTCGAAACGGTTTCTCAGAGCCCACATGAAGTCATCTACATTCCCCAACTCCGCAGCCTCCAGATCATGAAGCGCTACATACCAGCTGGTAGCACTCCCTCGAAATCTGGATGCGATAAACTCCACCTGTTGTTCTTCATCTGGGAAAACATAGCCCCATCTTTGCACAAATTTTCCGACTTGCAATATAAAAAAGGACACAGTCTCTGGATCTCCATCAAATGTGATTTCAAGCATGTCCTTAGGACGGATCACTGGGGGGCCGGCGCCATAACCGGGATCGGCTGCATGAGTGGTGCTGGGGCAGGGAGTTGAGGCGGAGGCACAACTGGCGGCTGGAGCGGCCCTGGTTGGCCTGGCCCTGGTCCTGGTGCTGGAACGACCGGTGGAGGAGGTGCTGGTGCTGGCTGGCCCGGCCCTGGACCCGGAGGTGCTGGTTGGCCCGGTCTCGGGCCCGGAGGAGCAGGAGGTGGACGACCCGGTATCAGCGGTGGTGCCGGGGCTGGTGCCGGTCTAGGCTGTGTCAGCGGGTGAGCCCGAATGGCTTGGTCCATCATCTGGGGTAGGGATTGCATTAGCTTGCTCATGTCCCTTACCAGCCGTCGGGTATCCTCTTGGATAGAGTCCACGCGAGCGTCGGTATCTGGCCCAGACCCCGTTCTAGGAGAGCCTCGAGGTATCCTCCCTTGGGGAAGTCCAAAACTGCCTCGGGGATCCAACAAACTGTCGCGGCTTTGGCTTCCCGGCAGGGTCCAGGTCGACTGAGTCGTATCCAACAGGTTCTTAGTCCAATCGCGTGACCTACGATAGGTCACCCCTTTATCCCATGGTGTTGGGACTCCTGGCACATAGGTTCGGGGAATCGCTCCTCCCTGACTCGGTAGTTGCCCAGCCGGGCTGTAGACAGGGAGAGTGTACTGAACCCCCAATGTGCTGATTAATGGTGGGGTCACTAATCCGGCTCCCGATTGTGATGTTGGTGCGACCAAAACCGTAGTAGTAGTCACTGGAACAACAGTGGTGGTCGGGAGGGTGACTACAGCAGCCGCCACAGTGGTAACCGGAACCGTGGCTCCTGACGTAGCGGCTGCCGCCGCTGCACCTGTGGCCCCTGGAGTGGACGTCGCCGCTGCTGCTGCGCCCGTAGCTCCTGGAGTGGTAGCCGCCGCAGCTGCACCCGAAGGAGTAGTCGCTGGGGCTGCGCCCGTAGCTCCCGTACCCGCTCCGCTCATCGTGGTAGACGGCGGAAACTGACGGTAGTGGGAATGATGGGATTCCTGACAATTTCTGTCAGGTTAAAATCAAGTAGATCCAGTCATTCTTGCACAAAGAAAGGTTTATTGGATTATCTTGCTATAAACCCACAGTAGGAGGTCATTGTCAGGAATGGGGGGCAAAGCAAAGCAAGCTGACTTATAGTGTGATGCAATGAAGCGCCTAGCAAATAAAACTTGAGCACTCGCGCGGGAACTCCCGGCGGGAGAAATACTTGATAAGCGGGAGACTACTCCCCCCTCCCCTTGCCTTCCCAGGACTGGAAAATTCTCAGCGAAACAAGAATAGTCCAAAGCCTACATTCAAGGCCACTGTGATAAGGAAAAGCGGCAGGGAAGAAGCTCCCACGTTTCTGCCTGCATACCTACGCAAGCGCATAGCGGGGTAGGGAACATACAACAATGGATTCAGTGAGAAACATCAAATGCATATTTTCTGACAGATGCCCAAGGCATTTAACTTAAAGAGCTATTATTAATCTTTAAGTACAAGCTAAAAGTTGGCACAAGCATCATGAACTATTGATGAAAAACAAAATAAATCAGTCAAAGCCAATATAGCAGGGAATGGCAAAGTAAAAAAGGCTAAGAAAAAAATCCCAAATATTTTAAAACATTTATTACTTGACAAAATGAAAGGAATTATTAATTGAAGCTGGCATTCCATTGCAATGCATTTGTGATATTAATACAGCACAGAAGCTTATTAATGCCACTATAAAATCCCTCAATAGAATTACTGCCATATACAATTAGAGCGAAAGTAATCTATATGTTACCATTTTCATTAGCAGAAGTGACATGTGGCTTGTTTATTTCTAAGGAATGAACTGCTTCTTCTTTTAAGTAGACTTCCATTTTTCTATAGCCAGAGCAAGAAATTATTTTGTTCTCTGTTTGTCTTTCCATTAGACCAGAAAAATACCATTTAATAGGTTTTTACAATAAGGCTGGAAAGCTTAGAACCACAGTAGACATTGTACTATACCAGCAATACTTCCAGAACAAAGAGTTTGCAATGAATCAGACAAATGTTTCTAGTCACTAGAGGCAAAGGCACAATCTTTCAGGGTCATTAGACAATTTGAACACCATGAAAATTCCTGCAAGCTAGAAACTGTCAATTCCTGACAGTCCTGCAAGAAAGAACCAAGCCTAAGGTCTGCACCATATCTATTAGTTGCTTTCATAAACTGTTGTTTTTTAAATGAATTCTATTTTATTCTATTTTATAAAATATTTATAATTCTTATAAAATATAAATCTTTTTATTTAAAAAAAGACAAAAATATACATTTTCTATAGAATCCACAGCAATTTTTTAAAAATGTCATTGCAAACAGTTACAAATACTTTTACAAGACTAGCATAAGGCAGTGTTAAACTAATACTGGAGCCAACAAATCTATATGTAACTAATACTTTAAAATGCATGCAATAGACCTAATCCATAACTAAGGATTAACATAACAACAATGGATACAATTTAACATTAAAAAACCACATAGAAAAACAAGTCACATGAATTGAGTTCATCTACAGATCTACTAGAGAAGGAAGATATGAGAAAAGGTCGGTATGCGAAAAACAGGTAATTACTAGAAATCAGGTTGAGACAAAAGTGGTGGTATAGGAATCATCATCTGGCTTTGAGTATTTCTCAGAAATTTTGTCTAGAATGCAATACTCTGACTTTTTGTTGACATTCTTGAATAGTTGGTGACTGTCACACCCCTGTGCTTCTGCTGCAGGTGGCCCACTCATGGCTGTCTCATGTACTGTGTTTGGGCTATCACAGGGGTCTCAGCCATGCAATTTCCACCAACCCCTTGGGTGTGTAGGGATGAGGGAGGCTCTGAAGTTGAAGAGGGGGAGGTGGCCTCAGAAGACGGGATACTCCGAGGGTTCCGGCACCTCTCTTGCCCGTCCTGGAAATCTGGCCTTTGTACTGGGTTACCAGCAAGCACGGGGCTTTTCTCGCCGTCTGTCCTTCTCTGTATCTACAGCCCCAGCCAGTCCAGCTTTCCTCCTCGGCCGTCTCCCTTCTTCCTTTTTATTACCCCCTCAGTTCCCCCTTCACGTCCTCCTCTGTGGCCATGCCCCCACCTAAAGATGGAGACACCAAGCTGACTTCTGCCTCCCCCACCTTCCTGCCGCATGCCAGAGCTCTGGGCATTCCTCTGCCATTTGCCCCACCTCGCTGCTGCATCTCCCTCCTCAGCCTGGCCATGGTGGGCTGCGATGTCTCCCAGTTTACCCCTGGCCATTCATGGGAGCTCCGCTGCAAGTGGGCTCTCCCTGCCGTCATGCTTCTTCTCTCTAGGCTGCCCACGGTGTCCCTGTCTCAGTCCCAGTGGGCCTCCACATCATCCTATCATCGTGCTGCTCTCCTTGACTTGGTGAGTTGTGTGGTAGTGGGGAGGGGTCACAGGGCGGCCGGCTTGTCCCCAGGGCTTTCTCCCATCGGGCTGGGGCTCTCTCCTGTCGGGCAGTCCCAACAAGAGTTGAGACAGTGACACTGCATTTTTCCATCTGCAGGCAATTACAGCTTTTGTGTGTATAATAATTTGTGATGGCATGGAATTTTACAACCAATCCATGAGTCTAGTAATAGAAAGTCAGCTTTGAAAGGGATGGTTTCCTTAGTTATCTTGCAGATCAAGTTGCGGACTTGCCACCAAAACCCCTGTAAGAGGGGACAGTCTCACCAACAATGGCTATAATTACCAACACCCCCACAGCCTTTCCAACATAGGAGTTTTGAGGAGAGATCTTATTAAGTTTTAAAGGAGAATAGTACCACCTTGCAATTATCTTAAATGACACAGCTTTAATGGACAAGTTTGCAGAGAAGAGGCTGGGAGAGTGCCAAATGGATTCCCAGCTATCTATACATAAGGGTATGATGTTATCTTTTTTCCATTGGTCTATATATTTGGGTGATGAATATTAGAATGCTGTGAATTTTGGATAGAATGCCGTTAGGAAGGTCAGTTAGATTAGATGCTATTTGTTCAAACTCTGTAAGCTTTCTGTTTAGTCCTCTATGGATATGCTGCTATTGTAACAAATGCTGCAATTGAAGGTATTGAAACCAGGGCAAGTGCCCTTCAATCTTTGTGTCTAATTCCTGCTTATCTAAGGGCCTCTTATTTTTATAATCCATTAGCCTTACCATGTTATTAATTCTCCAATTTAGAAAGGCGTTTGGTTGGGGGGAAGCAGGCTTGTGCCATGAATGGCATAATTGGAGATGTGTCTGGAGCTAATTTTACCCTTAACTTGTCCCATTGCTTGAGCGAGCTTAATAAAAACTCATTATCCCACATTGAGCTTGGCCTGCTCTTTGGAGTATTCCACTTCTCTCAAGTGATAAGGTTTAGAATATTCCTCTTCTATCACTACCCATTCAGGGACATTTTCAGTTTGCACCATTTTGAGTATGTTAAGTAATTGTGTGGCTTTCCAGTATCTCTCAAGGTCTGGGTATGAAAGACCCCCTTGCTTGATAGGGTTGATTAATGATCTGTGTCCTATTCTAGCTTTTTTTAAAACTCCCAAATAAAGTTGCTTAATAGGTTCTACCAGGATCGTATTTGAATAGGAGTAGAGAAATTGGAAGCATTTAAAAAATATATATAAATTTTGGGAGGATGAAGGCTTTCCCCAAATCTGTTTTCTCTAACCAAGTCAACTGTAAAGTTCACCAAAACTTAAAGGAACCAGAACATGTTTTGCATTTTCTTCAAGTTTATAGGTGTCTGGGTTCCTAAATATTTCCAGTGGGATATAACCAATTTAAAAGGTAAGTATAGATTTATTAACTTTTCCATTTCTTTATCTAAATAAATGGGGTATAGTTCCAATTTGGAATGATTGACTTTCAAGCCAGACACTTTACTAAATGTCTCCAGTTCATTTACTACTAAGTTAAGAGACTGAATTGGATTAGTAAGGTAGAGTACTAGGTCATCTGCAAAAAGTGAAATTTAGAAACATTTGTTTTGAATTACAGACCCCACAATTAGGTCACGTGACCTAATAGCATTTGCTAGAGGCTTTATAGCCAGGGTGAATAATAACAGCAACAGTGGGCACCTCTGTCTAGTACCCCTGCATAATGAAAAATAGTCAGAGAATATATTATTTACCTGAACTTAGGCTTTTGGGGCTTTGTAGAGCCCTCTGAAAGTTTACACTATCTCCCATAAGAGTGTATCTAAGTATTTGCCTTCTAGAGAACCGAAAGCTTTCTTGATATCGAGAGAAAGGAGAATAGCTGGAGTTTTGGTTTTACAGTTGTAGTTTATTGCATTCAAGGTTTTCCTAATTGGATCAACCAAGTTTCTTCTGGGCATAAAGCCTACTTGGTCTGTATTGATGCACTGAGTCACAAATTGCTTTAGCCTTATAGTTATTATTGAAGCAAAAAATTTTGTATCCTGATTTAATAATGTGATCGATTGGTAAGAAGCTGGAGAAGCTGGATTTGTAGAACTATATAAGGATGTACAGAATTTAGCAAAAGCATGACATTTCAGTATTTTGTGTCTCTAAAACCTCTATTGATTTCAATTTGCTTTTACTGTCTAGTAAGTCATCATAACAACATCTTTGCTCATTAATATACATGGAAGGTTTTACAAATGCCTCTATAGGTGATACCCATCTTGGGACTTTAACATAGTGGTAATGTTTAATTTCATTCCAAACTTTCAATAATGGTCTTCTTATAAAATGTTGTTCAAAGTATTTCCTTTCCTTATTATACCAAATGGTGGCATGCTACCCCATTACAAGGTCATGACCCTCTAATTTGAGGAGTCCTAAATTAGATAGGGTCACCCATTCTTTTATCCAGACCATTGCTATAATCTTATAGTATAAATACTAATCTGACAGTCCCAAACTTCCTTTTTCTCTCTTGTCTTGCATCACCTTAAGTTTAAATCTCGGCTTCCTAGATTGCCATACAAAAGAAGAAACAATTTTAACAAGTTCCTTAAAAAAATCTGATTTTGTATAATTGGTAAGGTTTGAAAAAGAAAAACCAAACATGGGAGAATACTCATTTTGACTGTGGCATTTCTGCCCAGCAGTGATAATTGCAGCCCGTTCCAGCTTTCTAAATCTCTTTTAATGTTTAGAAGAGCTTTCTTATAGTTATCATCATATAATGAACTACATTTATTTGTTAAAATGACCCCTAAGTATTTGATTCTTTTACTTATTTCAAATCCCAATTTTTCTTGTAACAATTTGTTAACTTCCTTTGTACAATTTTTTGTGAGTATTTTAGATTTTTGCAAATTTATTTTTAGTCCAGCTACTTGACCATATGAATGTAAGACATAAAGAAGCTGATCTATTGAGCTTAGGGGTTCTTCCAAAATGAAGACCAAATCATCTGCATAAGCTTGTAATTTAAATTGCTCCCTTTTAACATTTAGCCCTTTAATTAGGGGGTCATTCTGTATCATATCATTAAGTGTTTCTATTGCAAAAATAAATAACAATAGGCAACCCTGTCTTGTCCCTTTCCATATTTGAAACTCTGGTGTTAGGTCCCCATTAAATGTTACCTTTGCCTCTTGGTTCTCATAAATCATTTTAACCATTAGATGAAATATCTCGCCACACTTGCAATGTTGTAATTGCCTCAATATAAACTCCCAACTCACATTATCAAACGCTTTCTCTGCATCTATGAATAAAAGAGCCATCTGTTTTTCGGGATGAGCTTCATAAAATCCCAACGTATTTAGAATAGTCTGGACATTATTTCTCAGATGTCTTTGGGGTAAAAACCCTGCTTGGTCTGAATGAATTATTTGCTGTAAAACTCTTTTGAGCCTGTTTGCCAAAATTGAAGTGTATATTTTATAATCTACATTGAGAAGAGAGATGGGTCTGTAGTTCTTTATTTCAGTTGGATTTATTTCTTGTTTAGGGATTAGGGTAATTAGAGCCTCTTTCCAGCAGTCTGGATTTTTTTTATTTTCAATGATATTCTGGATCATCATCTTCAATGGTAAAGAAATTTGGTTCTCAAACATTTGATAAAATTCCGCCGGTAGTCCATCTAATCCTGGCGCTTTCTGTTTCTTTAACTTCTTAATGATTTCAGTTATTTCACACGTTGTAATCAGCTTATTTAGTATTTTTTTTTTGTTCATTCATAAATTTCCTTTTATTATATTTATTCAAAAAGAGATCTATTTCTTGTAAATTTTGTTCTTTTTGGTTATATAGATCCTTAAAAAACTTCCCTATAATTCTTTTAAGTTCATCCATACTAAAACAATCTTCGCCTTGCTCATTTTTTAATGACTTTATAAGTTTCCCCTCCTTGTTTTTCTGCAGTCAATATACCAACCACCTTGATGGCTTATTGGCGTTTTCAAAGTGATGTTGTTTCATATAGTTTAATTTTGTGGCTACTTCTTGCGATAACAGACAAGCTGATGTTGTAGTTTAGTTATGTTAAATTTTAGTTGTTTTGATGTTGGGTCCTTCTTCAGACTAATTTCTTCTTTTCTAATTTGATTCACTATCTGTTTATATTTCGCCTGTTTCTGATTACATAGCCAAATTTCTTGTCTAATCAGCCTTCCCCTTGCAAAGGCCTTAAAACTATCCCATACCACATCCAGTATCATATTCCATTTAAAAGAATTTCCAAATTCTTGTTCACAATCTTTAATGAATTCTTCATTATTCAGTATCCAAGACTTCATAGTCCATCTGCTGCCTTTGAAGAGTCTTGAAGCACTAGCATCAATGGGTTGTGGTCAGCAAAAGTTGCAGGCATTATCTCCACCGCCATTATGTCAGTTAACGTCATACTTGAGGCCCAAACCATGTCAATCCTGGGCCAGGATTTATGGCGCGTAGAATAAAATGTAAAACTTTCTTGCTAAAATATCTTGTTCTCCAAACATCTACAAGTTTTAACTCTTCTGATAAGAGGAGAAAGGAATGTGGTAATTCATTCGACTTAGTTAATTTCTGTCCTTGGGTCTTCCTGTCTTCTTTAGAGTTATATAAGGCATTAAAGTCGCCAATTATATATATTTCATCCTCCGAGTATATTGCTATCACCTCTCGTAGATCCTGATAGACTTTCTCTTGCCCCTGATTGGGTGCATAAATATTAATTATTAGTGCTGACCTATTTTGCCTCGTAAGTTTGACAATCAAGACTCTCTCATCATTGGCTTCAAACATTAATTCTGGCTGTAAATGCAGTTTAACGTACGTAACTACTCCTCTTTTTTTACAGTTATCAGCTTTTTAAATTCTAAAAGTTTCTTATCTTTTTTAATATGGGTCTCTCGTATGTGGACAATGTCTGCTTGGATTTTCTTAACTTGATGAAAAGTCTTTTCTGTGGTGTATTTAGCCCATTGACATTTATTGATAGTATCTTCATCTTCTTTTTGTCCATCATTTCTATTTTTCAGTTCTTCTTTCTTCTGTTGTAATCTTGTAGTTATATTTGAGGATGTATATTTCCTGAATTTGCTCCTTTTACTTTTCCCTGCTTTCTTTTTCCTGGTCTCTTGTGTCTCATCTTGTGAGTCATCCTCCATTTCATTCTGCTCTTCCTCTTGTATTCCTAATTCTTGTCCATATTTCTCTAAAAAGTCATCTTGCTTCATTGTTGAGTTTAATTTGTGATTTTCCCTTTTATATGTAAATGTTAAACCTTCTGGAAAGAGCCATCTATATACAATATCGTTTTTCCTCAATAGATCTGCCAAAATTTCATATTCTTGCCTTTTTTCCCTTATTCGCCATGGGACCTCTCTTAAAATTTGTACTTCTGACCATTGTATAATAATCAGAGTTGCTCTAGTAACTTCCAGAATTTTGTCCCATGTTGCTCTTTTATAAAATCTAATATGGACCCCTCTAGGTAGCCTATTTCTTTTGGCATACATTGAATTTCTTCCATATACCATCTCGAGTTCATCTGCTAAATTTTTGCCAATGTTCCTAATAATTCTGCTAAGGATTCTGCCATAATTTCCTTAATATTCTCCTTTTTATTTTCAGGTATGTTTTGAAACCTAAGCAAATAAGCTGCCTTGTCCATAAGAGATTATTCCATAGAGTCACACTTACTTTGAAGTTCCTGTACCTGTTGGTCTACTTCTTCCACCTTGTCCTGTGTAGTGGTACTTGCCAGGCTTAGTTTGGATATTTCTTGTTTGTTTTCTAATATCTGATGTTTAAATTCTTCCATTTGGGTAGATATTTGTTGAATAAACATCTCTAATTTCACTTGCAAGGGCTCTATAGCTTTGGCAATCAAATCCGGTAGTGTGTTCTGGATTGCTATGCTTATAGCTTGAGCAATACTTTCATTTATTTTAGTATTTAGTTCTTTTGTACTCATTTGTGCCAAATTTGAAGCTGCTGTTTTAATTTGCCCGGGGGACGGGGCTGAGGTTTTCCTTGTTCCACTTGCCATCTTTGCAGTGTCTTATCTAAATAGTAAATACTGGCCTACCTTATTGCTATTTTTATTATCAATTCCTGGTTACTACTAATCTCTTACTCGCTATAATCCTTCCCCTCCCCATACTTTATACGTAATTTAATTTAATTTTTTTTATTTTGGCTATTTATTTATTTATTTAATTATTCCCCTTTTTATATATATTATTCTTTTATGGAGTTTCCAGATTTTTGCTGTGTACTTAAGTATTTACACCTGTAAACCTGCAAGCCTTTTACTCTATCACCTTATGCCCACCTTATTTTATTACCTTATGCCACCCTACCCCTTTTATTTTCAGCTTAACACTCTTTATTTTTGATTTCTTATTTTTGGCTCCCCAACCAACCTCAAAACAAATATATCTAACACCCAGTCCACCACTTCAATATTTCTACCATACATGCAGTCACCCTCCTTACTATCACTTTCACACCATTCCTCTCACTCACACCATTCATATAATTCAGTCTGTGGCATCAGTTGAAAGTCTCCCACCCTCAGAGCCTCCAACACAGTCCTTTGCCTTCTATTTCTTCTTGTTGTTCCACCTTCTTTTCCTCTTCCTCTTCCTCTTCCCCTTCCTTCCTTCCTGTTTTATTTCTCCTTATACAAAGTTCAGTGTAATGAAATGTCTCTTCAAGCCAGACTCTACCAGCTGATAGACGATAGGATGCATCTACGGTTGCTTGCTGGGTCAAAACATCTTATGTGTTTGTATAGTCAAACTCCAGCAAAGCTTCTGCACCACGTTGGCAGTTCCACTAGGGCTTCTTGTCTGCCCTAAAGAAATAAGAAGTAAGAGTTTCACCTTTGTCAGTGCCAAGCACTATGCTTAGCCACTCACCAGTCCCCTCTTCAATCCACACTCAGCACTCGATTAGTAGTCTTAAAGGGACCTTTCCTCTCAAACTCTAGAGATAGACACCGACACCTAGGGGATTCTCAGCTGAGAAACACCAGTGAGTTGCTTTTATCCTTATGCTACTTATGAAGGTAGGCATCTGCTGGAGCTCCTCCTCGGTCCTCTGGTCTCTGCTAAGGTTCAATATGAGTTTGAACCTTCTTGTCTCAGCCACCTGCCTTGGCCACTGTCCTGGAGTTGAAAACGGGCCACCACTCATCTTCTTTCCCAGGAACACACAGCCTTGTACGAGTCTCCCTCCAGGAGAACTTGTAGAGAAACAAAGAACTCTGTACTCTCTCAAAATGGTCAAAAATGTGGCATGGGCACAGAGCAAAGCTTGGCACTGACTGTCATTGCCTTGACCGGAACTGCTCTGGTTTCTCTTCCATCATTCCCCATATTGAGCCAAAAGAACCTCTCCTGAACTCAGTCCCCTGTTCCATTTAGTTTCATCCCAAAGATTCAAGAAGCAGGTTGGCTCCAGGAAACACACTGTCAAGCACCAGGGCAGACTTGAGTGCCAAAGGGGTGAACTCTGTAAACTTCCCACTAAAACTTAACAGTGATGCCTTAGTTAGTCTGGCATGACTTATTCTTCATAATAGCCAGCATGGGTTTATGAAGAATAAGTCATGCCAGACTAACCTTATCTCCTTTTTTGACAGAGTTACTAAAATGGTTGACTCTGGCAATGCTGTGGATATAGTGTATCTGGATTTCAGTAAAGCATTTGACAAAGTTTCTCATGATATCCTTGAGGATAAGCTGGTTAAGTGTGGGCTGGATGGTGCAACCGTTGGGTGGATTCATGGTTGGTTGAAAAATCGTACCCAACGAGTGCTCGTAAATGGCTCTGCGTCTACATGGAGGGAAGTCTCGAGTGGAGTACCACAAGGCTCGGTCCTAGGCCCTGTGTTATTCAATGTTTTTATAAATGACCTGGATGAAGACATAGAGGGGATGCTTATCAAATCTGCAGATGACACGAAGCTGGGTGGGATTGCTAATTCTGAAAAAGACAGAGTCAGGATTCAGAAGGATCTTGATAGGCTGGAACAGTGGGCTGAGACAAATAAAATGAATTTCAATAGAGATAAGTGCAAAGTCCTACACTTAGGTACAAAAAATCAAAGGCACAGATATAGAATGGGAGGGACTTGGCTTGACAGCAGCACATGTGAAAGGGATCTAGGTGTTCTGGTTAATCACAAGGTCAACATGAGCCTGCAGTGTGTTGCGGCTGTGAAAAAAGCTAATGCAATCTTAGGATGCATTAGCAGAAGCATTGTGTCCAGATCACGGGAGGTGGTAGTTCCGCTGTATTCTGCTATGGTCAGGCAGTGTGTGTCCAGTTTTGGGCACCACATTTTCGGAAGGATGTTGACAAACTCGAGCGGGTCCAGAGGAGGGTGACCAGGATGGTGAGAGGGTTGGAGTCCAAGTCTTATGAGGAAAGGCTGAGGGAGTTGGGTATGTTTAGCCTGGGAAAGAGAAGGTTTAGAGGGGACATGATTGCAGTCTTCAAGTATTTGAAGGGATGTCATGTAGAAGATGGAGTGGATCTATTCTCTCTTGCTCCGGATTGCAAGACTAGATCTAATGGGTGGAAATTACAAGGAAGTTGTTACCGGCTTAATATCAGGAGAAACTTCTTGACTGTAAGAGTGGTTGAGCAGTGGAACAGACTGCCTCGGGAGGTGGTGGATGCTCCTTCGCTGGACGTTTTCAAGAGGAGACTGGACAACCATCTTTTGGGCATGTTGTAGGTATGTAGGGGTTTCGGCTGTGTTCCTGCAGAGTGCAGGGGGTTGGACTAGATGGCCTGCAAGGTCCCTTCCAACTCTAACATTCTATGATTCTAATGTGGTCATTGCCATTGTTGCTAGCATAACAATTTCAGAAGCAGATAGTTGGATTGGTTTGTGCAGCTAGTTTTTTGAATGCCCCAAATGTTCTGACTGGCATCCTGATGTCAGTAGCTGGTTTGACACTGCCAGCAGTGAATACTTTCTCTAGTGCACTGTACTGCCTTTGGCAGTTAATTACTGTTTCTCTGCAGATGTAGTTTAGTTCTGAAGCTATAACTAACAGCAAGGCTTCCTGAAACTAAAAATAAATTGATGTGATTCACATGGCAGGGAGCTTCTCGTTTAGTTATTCATCCAGAAAGGACAAGGTATTGATGCATTTCCTTGTATTTTAAATATGTCATTCATTATTTAAACAAAATTTCAGCAGCTTAAATGTTCAACCAAATAAATATGTTAGAAATATTTATTTGAAATCAAACAGAATCTTGTTTGAACAGCCTAATACTTGGCAGAAGCTAAAACAAAATAAAACTATGTATTGCAAAATATTCCCCATTCCCACACTGGAACATTCTGTGTGTCAGTGGGCATCAAGGTAGATATGCATGTGCTGCTTATGTTAAAGATCTAGTCATCTGTGAACAACTGCTTACAATTTAGTTATATTAACTGGATTATATGTATTGAAGAACAGTGATATAATGTTAATTGGAATGACCATATATCAGTGAATGTGAATTTCACTACAAATTTTTTCCATAATGTCTCAGTAGATTCGGAGAAGATGTAATTAATTTTAAAGACTAATTTACAATATTCACAATTGCCTTAATGACATAGCTTAAAACAATAAAGACTCCTCTTAATAATATTTTGAACTCATGAAACACAGTGAAAAACGCAGCAAAATAAAATAGGTGGTTGTCAAGTACAGTAGACCCAAATTATACATAACACTTCTCTATAGCCTGGGAGTAGATCCATATGCACAGACAGATCCATCTGCACTGTAAGCAGTAGGGAGTCCATATATGTAAGTAACTCAGTATTGTGAATAATGTGAATGTTGAAAATGTTTTGTCATAGTAATGATTGAAGAAGACAAGAAGAAGACTGCAGTTTTACTTCTCTCAGTAAGTATGATGTAGTGGTTAAGAATGGCGGACTGTAATCTGGAGAACTGGTTTGGTTCCCCAGTCCTTCACATGAAGCCAGCTGGGTGACCTTGGGTAAGTTCTCTCAGAGCACTCTCACCCACCTACCTTGCAGTCTGTTGTGGACAACTCTGGGTAGTGAAAAGTGGCATATAAAAACCAAGTCTCCTCCTCCTCTAAGATTAGGGTGGCTAGCAATAAAAATCTATCTTGCATCTCCAGTTAAAAAGACCTCTGAAAGACCTCTGCCTGAGACACTAGACAGCAACTGGTCAGATTGGATGGTACTTAATAGACCAGTGACCAATGCAGAGCAACTTTCATGTGTTCATATTGTAGCTGATGTCAGGAACCCAGGATGGACCCAGGGTCAAACCTTGTATATCATGAGTAGAACCTGACAATATTTGGTAGGAGACGGGTGGAGTCAGGATGGACTTTCTTGAGTTTTAGGTGGGGGCATGAGCTCCAAAGCCTATTGCTGGTCACTGCTCATAATGAGAATGCATGGTTGGAAACTCTGTCATTACTCTTATTGACCATTGTACTTTTTGTTTATAGAACAACTGCAAGTAACTATCACACTTGAGAGTAAAAGTAGATTCTGGTGAGTAGCCATGTTGGTCTGATGCAGCAGAACAAAGTCTGAGTCCAGTGGCACCTTTAAGACCAACAGAGTTTTATTCAAGGTATAAGCTTTCATGTGCATGCACACCTCTTCAAATAGAATGAAATGGAAGTTACCAGTCCATACATATAGGTAGAGGGTGAGCAGTAAATTAGCATACAACATAATTAGCGTAAGGCATAATGGACCAAACAGGAATAACAAGCTTAGTTTATATGGTTACCATTTGCTTGGATTTAATTTGGGGGAGAATAGTGAAGGAAAAAATATGTCAAAATTGGAGATTGATGGGCAGATGTTTGTGGAATGCTGAGAATGATTAACTGAGACCCTGCAATTACTCTCCAACCGTCTCCTTTCAAGGATTGAGGTGACCTTACAGCATCTTCTACTTTGAAGTGGGTCGATTGACTGTGTAGAGTTCATAGAATCATAGAATGTTAGAGTTGGAAGGGACCTTGCAGGTCATCTAGTCCAACCCCCCGCACTCTGCAGGAGCATAGCCAAAAGATAGCCCTACATACCTACAACATACCTAAAAGATGGTCGTCCAGCCTCTGCTTGAAAACGTCCAGGGAAGGAGCATCCCCCACCTCCCGAGGCAGACTGTTCCACTGCTCAATCACTCTTACAGTTAGGAAGTGCCACTCAAACTTTGTTCTTCAAGAGTTAAAGTAGATTGACTTGCTTTGCACACTAGCACTTTAATCAGGATAGAGTCTAAACCAAACAAATTGGGGTTCCTTGAGATCAAATTGACGGCAGTAGAGCTGTTGAGGTCTATGCGCCTTTCTCAGGAATTCAAAGTGTTTTGTCAACTGGGTGTTAGGTGTTTCCAGAGCAGTAGAAAGATTTTGTAGGAAATCAGTGATTCTGAATAACTCAGGGCAAAGCAATTAAATATTGAAACTGAGTAACCCTCCTCTAAACAGAAATGTACTTTATTAATCCAGTGTGGGGACTGAGAAGTCCTCAGAATAATTAACAAAGAATAAGTAACAGAAATAGAAAAAAATCTTGGAGGTTACATTGAGTAATCCACTGTCAACAAACAAAAATCTGCTCAGTATTAAGTATTTTTCTTTGGCAGTAAAGGAATAGAACAGCAGCAAATATACCAGGGAGAAGATATTTGAAAAGTAATCTAACAGAGGTCCCCATCCTTTTTGAGCCTATGGGCACTTTTGAAATTCTGACTCCTAGTGGTCTGTGCAACCACAAAATGGCTACCACAAGAGGCAGAGCCAACCACAAAATGTCAGGAAGTGAGGTTATTAATAACTCTAATAGTAACTCTTCAACCTTTCAGGCAGAAAGTCTGGTTAACATGTTTTTTCAAATGGAAATATTTTCTTGCATATACACAGTTTACCTTCAGTCACATAGTGAAAATTCTTAAGCTCATCCATTGAGAAGAATACACAAATTAAAGTGTGTATTATTTATTTATAATTTTTTTAATGTTGCCTCTCCAGGGATCTGCCCAAGGCAGCTTACAAAAAAAATTAAAACAAAATATTAAATGATATTAATTAAAAGCCATCATTAAAAACCCAGCACAGCACAAAAACATAGTATCTAAAGAGGTATAGATCTGCATACCATCCTCTGCGTGTGTTTGTGAGTGCAGTAAAGTAGTCTTTCATTTTGGGAATTCTTTTCCTGTCCATGCCTTGTTTTGAATACAGTAGTCAGTAGTGAAGAGCAAAAAATAAAATAAAAGACTTTTTAATATGATATATCACTATTGTTTTATGTGAGGGATTTCTTTGTACAGAGTATTAAAATACCATCACAGTCATTCAGTCAAATAATTTTTTTGCAGATAATTCAATGGCTTAATTGTTTTCATTTATATGATGAATTTATTGATTCAGTAAGCTGGCTGAGGAAGTTTTTTAGGCCTATTGTTGATTTAGAAAACAGTGGTACGCTGATCTTGCTGTTTTAAAATAACTAAACCTTGGACCTAATTACTGAGTTCTCTTTTGGTTAAGGTTCTGTGCAATGAAGGTGAAAGGCTTTGTTTCCAAGGAAACATGAATATGGCTGTTTCCTTGCATGAAATGTTTCTTGTAAGAATATTTCAAGCCTTCAATATATTATTGGGCTATAACTAACTTTGTATTCTCTTAAAATTATAACTGTTTCTTAAAGAGAATAATTAAAGAATTTGGGCTGTACATGGCCTTTTCTTTTATCTTTAGTCATTCTTTTTTAAAAACTTTCTGCATTAAAACATGCTGACCTCTTAGATCAGGGGTCCTCAAACTTTCTAAATAGGGGGCCAGTTCACTGTCCCTCAGACCGTTGGAGGGCCGGACTATAGTAAAAACACAAACTATGAACAAATTCCTATGCACACTGCATATATCTTATTTTGAAGTGAAGAAACAAAACGGGAACAAATAAAATATTTAAAATGAAGTAAAGTTAAATCAACAAACTTACCAGTATTTCAATGGGACTTCCTTAGCCCCCGCCCCCAGGATGACATCCCCCCTCCGGCTGAAAGGGATCAGTCCCCCGGGGGGCCCTTGTGGCACTGGAGGGGGGGCTCACCAGCATTGCTCCCAGGGGGGGTTCTCCCCCCCAAACAGACTTCCCGGAATGCACCTTCCCCCCAAATGTGCAGGAATTCTCCACCCCGGAGTCGGCAACCATGGCCAAGCGTGTTCCCCGCCTCCCTCCCTCCCTCCCAGGACCTCCCGGCAGCTCCCCCCCGTGAGCGACTCCCTTCCCGGGACCCTTCCCCTTCGCCGCTGCTGCCCTGCCTGGCTGCTCCACGCGGCTTCTTCTCCGCAGACCCCTCGTCCCCGGACACTCCGGCTGAACCCCGCCCAGGCTGGGGAGGGGGGGGAGGCGCCCACCCCACTGGGAGGAGCTCTGCCCGGACTGCTCTCCACGGCGCCCTCGAAGGCACCTCTCCCAATGGGGCTACTCAGGAGGAGGAGCCCGGCAGGCAGGCGGGGGCGCTGCTGCTGCGCTCCCCGAGGAGGAGGAGGCTCCGAGTGGGGGGGCGGGCATAAACACTCGGCGGGCCGTATAAATGTCCTCGGTGGGCCGCATGTGGCCCGCGGGCCGTAGTTTGAGGACCCCTGTCTTAGATCAATATTCTCTAGCTCTGTAAAGTAAATCTTTAAATATCCATTAAAATAAATCATTAGACCATTCCTAAATATGAGAATGTAAAAGTAATTTTTATTGCAAAAAATGAAGGGGGAAAACCCTAGACAGTTCAGGAACTGTCTAGGGTTTCCCCCCTTCATATGCTTGCTCTTGCACCACAGGGTCAGTGTCAGGGAAAATCCAAACTTTCTTACCTACACAGCAGCCATTCAGGCTTTACTGCAATCTTTCTCAAAACTTTGAATCAAAGCAGATTTAAGAAAGATCAGAGAAATACTCGGAAAACTCTAGAAGGTGTGTGAGTGCACCATGATGCTGTCAGGAAGCAGGAAAAAAACCTGCTTCCAACATCATTGAATCCTGGGCAAGATAACCCATGTGGAAACATCCCTATTAACTTCAATGGATTTAGAAGGGTGTAATTCTGTTTGGGATTGCACTGACAGGATTACTCGCAATGGATTTCTTTTAAATTAGATTCTCTACACATGGAAGCAACTGAATTATCAGCATTTATTTATTTATTTTATTCATTTGTACCCCACCTTTCTCCCCAATGGGGATCCAAGGCAGCTTATATCATTCTTTTCTGCTCTCCTCCATTTTATCCTCATAACAACTTTGTGAGGTGGGTTAGGCTGAGAGAACCTCTATGACAGTCTGAACCACTACACCACTCTGGCTCCATTTAGCATGGAAATGTTGGAGGAATCAAATGCTCAAAAGAAATGTATGACATGTACATATAGTTGATAAATGCCATTTCATGTAGAACGAGAAAGCATGGTAGTATTTTCATTTTGTTTATACACTTTGTCTGTTTAGATCTCCTCTGGAACATCTTACATCTATTCATTATGGAAACTTTTGAGACTTCAGTTATATACAAAGGGAAATTAAAAATGAACTGTCTCTCAAGCTTTGTTCTTGAAATGTGTTATAAAATATAGTCCAGATGGTAACCTGTTCTAAAGTACTGTTTTCTTGCCTTACTGTTTTGCAATTGTGTATGAAATGGTTTTGTCATGTATAGACGTAAGCACTACAAACACTAAGATGTGTAAAGGGTAGTCTCAATTAATGTTGTTTTGCCTTCTAAGATAGCTATCATTCAGCTTTCTTATTGATTTATTATTATTATTTTCCATTATTGAAAACCTCTCAATATTATTAGTTGAACACAACCCTTAGCAGCAAGGTTAAAATTCCAAAATTCACAATTAAAAGCAGCACAGAGCAGAGCAGAGCACCCCCACATATGAGTATTAGCAGCGGTAGAAAATAAGCTAGAAGACCAATAGTGAACCTCATGTCAGCTTAAAGGTCCCAGGTTTTTCAGAAAAGATGTGTTTTAAGATTTCACTAGAAGACCAACAAGAGGCGAAGTTTGCACTTCTACTGGGAGGGGGTTCCACAGTTTGGGAGAGACAGATCCTATGGATGCCAACCACTCTAACTTCTGACACTGGCATTGTAGCTATTATGCATTTGTTTATTTGCCATTCCATTACCTTAATAATCTTATTACAATACTTCAATAATATTCTTTGAACTTGGCAGCATCAGCACTTTCTTGTCTCCTATTTATGATTTCTAAAGGAATGATTTTGCAATACTTTATTGTGATTGAAGCTCTTCTGAACCAGAGCTCACTTTGTTAGATGCTACTGTAGTGAGGACTATTTAGTAACAAATTACCAAAATACTAAAATTATGGCATTTGTTAGGAGACCTAAACCCCACATATGGAGCATAAACAGCCATAGGATAGAGCAGGTGTCCAGTTTTATGTATTCAGGGGTTGTACCATATGCCTCTGGTTCAAGGAAAGCCCACTGTGACTATGTAGCTGATGCCGGACAAAAGTCCACCCATAATATAATTAAACTTTTACAAACTAAGGGTGGTCAATATATTCCAGCTGCTTTTAAACTATTTCTGGCTAAAACATTGGCTCAGCTCTTATATGGGACCATGATTGGCCCACCATCTTGTTGTTTTTCACCTCTGGAGTTGGTACAATCAAAATTCCTGAGAGCAGCCCTTCAACTACCCTGTGTTTTTTATTAAAAGTTCTAGTTTTTATTGATAAAAGAAGAGAAAAATATTTCAAATGCAAATTTGCATTTGGAGACAGGCATGGTAAAAGTTGAGGCTAGAGTGTGCCTTACCCTTGGGTAAAGCTAGATTTCAATCCTCGAGGCTTAACTCTCTTGATCCTTTGGGACAGTTATCAGTCTACGTGGTTAAATGCAGTTAGTATCAAGTTGGTGAGTCTTGGCTTTTCCCTTCATTCTGTCTTGGAAATAGGGTACAAGCAGGAAAAACAAATTTTAAAGCAAAGGGTGATGGACACCAAGCGGCAGGCAGACTTATAGAGATCGCTTTCTGTCTTCAGAAGACTCTGGATATCTAGCTGCTTATCTCTCCCAATTGGATATTTTCAGTCACAGGAAAATATTTCCCCTTGCAAGATGTCAAGCACTCCCTTCTGTGGTTTTGGGTGGACAATATGAAAAGGTTCCAAAGGTTATGCCCCTATGGTTGAGGGGAGATTGAAACTATGGAACATGTTCTACTTCATTGCCCTTTTTACCAAAAGGTTCACTCAAAGTTTATCCTTCCCTTGTTTGGTATCTGGTCAATCAGATTTAGTATTTGCTCGAATGCTACTTACAGATGAAAAACCACTGGTTTCAGATCATACTGCAAAGTTTTGTGCAGCAGTTTGTAAAATTCACCAGATATTGAGGGCTTAAATTTTTGCCTATATATATATATATAACAGAATTTTAATAATATGAATAAGAATAGATTGGATTTATACCCCGCTCTTCACTGCCCAAAGGTGTCTCAGAGCACCCTGTGAGGTAGGTGGGGCTGAGAAAACTTCTGACAGAAACTGTCCTTGAGAGAACAGCTGTGCCAGAGCTTGTGACTGACCCAAGGTCACATCAGCAAGTGCAAGTGGAGGAGTAGGGAATCAAATTCAGTTCTCCCAGATAAGAGTCTGCGCACTTAACCACTACACCAAACTGGTGTATAATAATCTGCTATTCTATTTAACTTGTACTTTCCTTTGAATTATAAGCTAATTTAAATGTGGGGGTTAATTTTAATTATTTTTCTTACCCATTATGTTTGCTGAGATTTGTGCTGGTCTATGACCATATTAATAAATACTTTGACTTTGAGATGCTACATACAGTTGGTTCAGATATATATTTGCAAAAGTCGAAACAGATTATTATTACAAAGAGAGGTTTTAAAGGCTCAGCATTCTAAGAAACAGGCATTGTGGAGCACAGATGTGAACTTTTGATCCAATTGAAAGAGTAAACATAAACCTACAGGAGAAACCCCAAATTTTGGAACCTAAGGGGCATTCAGGATTTTAGGCAGCCCTTCTGTTTAATTAAAATGGCTTCTGACAACCAGTGAAGAAGAATTGTTTTACATTGTTCATCCCACTCTGATGATAAAATCTCAGAACCTGGAACTCCTCCCTCATAAAATGTTAGCAAATATAACATGAAGGAATCAAATATAACACAAAGGGGTTGGCTATCAAGCACAAAGGCCTCACTGAATCATATGCGTGTCATAATAAATATATGCATACAGATAAAGTTGCTTGGAGAGTGGTTTTTATGTCCCAATTTTTTACTTGTGGCTTGGGGGACGTTTGATGATAATGCATATTTGGTGAGCTGTAAAGGATTGGAGGGTAAGAACCATTGAGCTAGTGACTTTGAGTAAGCATCAGGCTTAAGTCTGGTGGTGTCAAACCTGTGTATGGACAACTTTAACCATTTCAACTCACAATAATATGCCACAATAAACATGTCAGTTTTTAAGGCGCTACAAGACTCTTTGCTGTTTTGACTGAAATAGACTAACATTACTGCCTCTATGAAATTTATGGTTTGTGTTTTCAGTATCTAATTTATTGTTCTGGGTAGTTGAAAGAACTTGATTTAATTACCGGTATGCTAAACAAGAGTCTCTGTATTATTTGAATGTAAAGATTTGGGGCATTAGGAATTTTAGTAGTAAAATACAATAATGACTTTACACACAATCAAAAGTTTGGAAATGCTTGATAGAATTTTAATTTTCGCCTCCTTTAAATGAAAGTCTTTCATTTGTTACCAAAAACTGATTTTGAAAATGAACGCTTCAAAAGAGATTTCTTACATAGTACAGTACAGTTGCTGTTTGAGAAAATGTCCAAAACAATCATGAATATGAGAACTCGTCAAAGAATTGTTTAGACTGAGACCACTATACATTGTTTCAAGTACAACTTTTTAATGCAATAAGTTCTTAATATTTGGTTATTCGCTTATTTGGTGCCTTTATAGCTAGGGTTGCCAAACTGGGAAATTCCTGGAAATTTGAGGGCAGAGCCTATGGAGGGTGGAGTTTGGGGAGGGTAGGTAATTCAGCAGTGAGGGGATGCCATAGATTTCACCCTCCGAAGCTGCCTTTTTTCCAGGGAACCAATCTGGAGATCAGTTGTGATTCCTGCATAACTCCAGGCTGCACCTGGAGACTGGCAACCCTGCTTGTAGCAAGATTTAAAGAAAAGTTATGGATAATTATAAAATGTTCTGAAATAAGTTATTTTGGTCATATAGGTTAAAAGTTACAATATTCAGCTGTTTTTTCTAGTAAAATTTATTTTTCTTTCATGCTTCAGTTACTTGCCTGTGTACCTTGAGTATGTGTAATCCAAAATTATTACTTTACATGGTGGGTGTCAGTCTTACTAACTTTGGCATACTAACTGTGGCAGATGGGAAAATCTGAATTGCTAATAAGTGTTTCTGCATTATTAAGCAGTAGTCAATAAGAATGAAGGAGTGAAAGGATTTGGTCTGGGTGAATAATTTGATGGAACCACAAGCAATTTCATCCTTTTAAAGACCATAAATTAGTCTCTGTGGGTTGTAAGTAGCAATTAAAAAGAGACTTTTGGAAAAAGGAAAATGTTTTCCCAGCTTGGAACAAAGTAAAGGTTTAACACTGTACGAAAATGCTTCTGCACTATCTATAAGGTGCAGCTCATTTTAGTTTGGCAATATAATGGGAAGATCTGAACATAGAAACATGCTCCTGATACCAGAATAAACTGGCAAGCATTAATAGTTCTTTGATTATTTTGAAATCTAGATTACAAGGCGATTCTATGTAGTCCTTTACTATATTTCCTTTTTACAGTTGATGTATTTTTGAAAGTTTATCAAAACATTTTAAGAGAAGTCAGAAAGATCCCTGCATGGGGGGGTCTTCGCTTATGCGAAAGACCCTAGTGAGCCTTAGGATAAGGCTCCGAACCGGGGGCGCATTGGGGAGTAGCCTCTTTGCCGGCAGACAGCCGGGAAATTGAGGCTTTCTCCCCGCCCCAATCGGCCCCGCTGCGTTGTGCCCGTAATGGGACTTAGCGGTGCCACCGACTTCCAGGAGTGAGGAACAGCGATATGAACTAAAGTAAAAGAAGAAGCGGCGGTGAACCGTGAGTCGAAGGTCTTACTTTGAAGCGAAAACCCGAATCCTTTCCCCTCGAGCGAAGGAGCGTTTGGGAGGAGGGGAATCCCCCCAGTGAGAAGCGGGACTTTTAAAAGAACGCGAAGGGGGTTATAAGGAAAGAAGGGTTGATGAAAATACCTTTGGGGTGCTACTGAAGCCTGAGTGTAAGCGGGTCTCCTGAGGGACGTGTCACGAACTTTTAAAAAGTAAACAAATAAAACAGATGTCGGCCATGAAGAAGGTCCCTTTTAAACTGGAAAAGAAGGGAGGCGGGACTTCCGGCCCGGGTAACCCCCCAGAGCCTGCTGTCAGTCAACAGACAAGCGAGCTACTGCACCCTCTGCTGGTTCAAATACAGAAAATCAGCGAAACTTTAACTAGCATGGAAGGTGTCCTCAGCAGCCAACAAAAGCAACTGACAGAAACGTCTAAGAAGATGGAGGATATTGCGCAAAAATGCTTGGTCTCGACGGAAGACATCGGAAAAGTTAAGAAAAAGGTCAACAAACTCGAAAAACATCAAGATGAGCAAGAAAAAAGGATTTTGATGCTTCAAATGGAGAAATCGAATCTGATGCTTCGTTTTCAGGGCATTAAAGAAGAAGATAATGAAGATCTCAGATCTATACTAGCAAATGCCTTGGCACCAGTAACTGGCAGGGATCAGCGTGAAATAAAAGAAGAGATGGATAAGGTCTATAGGGCCTATTCCACCTTTACAAAGAAAAATAACCTGCCAGCAGAAGTGGTGGTCAAGTTTGTTAAACAGAATACTAGAGATCAAATCTTGCATGCAGTCTCAGCGGTGCCCTTGAAAATTGGAGAACAGATTATCAGAACTCTGAAAGATGTGCCATATGAAATTCGGATGAAGAGGAAAGCGTATAAAGGATTGACCAACTTTCTACAAAAGCACCAGATCACGTACAGATGGTCGTTCCCGGAAGGCCTAGTGTTCAAGTACAAGGATAAAAGAGAAAAGATTGACTCTATCTTCAAAGCACAAGAGTTCCTGAAGAGGCACGCCAGCTCAGAGGAAGATGCAGCTCTCGCAACTTGGACAAGTAGCGAAGATGACAGCGGTCCAGAGGAGGGGGTGCCGGTGCGGGAGGTGGGAAAGCTAAAGAGGGCCCATCGTATAACCTGAGAGACACTAAAGGAAGACAACCAAAGAAATGATTGTTCATGAGACGTCTGAAAGGAGTTGATTAATAACTAACCCCAAAGGACACTACTAACCTGATTAACAGAGCTATTTTGGATTTTTGTTAATCTAAAAAGAAGACTCTTCGACCACGGTGACCGTCAAAAAATGTATCTATACTAACTTAATCTAACCCCTATTAACAGGATACTCACTCTGCCCTTTTCTTAGTCCCTCTATATACCCTACCTTTTTCTATATATAAAAAGAATAAATTTCTCTCCTTTTTAGGAGGGTTTTTGCAAAAAAAAAAAAAAGAAAGATCCCTGCATTAGCTCTCCTTCATCGTAGAAGTACACCACTCAGACAACTGCAGGATGCTTCCCAGAAGCTGTTGTCTGATCGCTCCCTTTAGATCCATCAGGCATTTGCACCTATGTCGGATCTAAAGGTTCATATGATCGCAGCCTCGGAGCAGTTTACAATCTCCTTTCCCTTCCCCTCCCCACAACAGATATCCTGTGAGGTAGATTGGGCTGAGAGCTCTTTCAAGAACTGCTTTTGAGAGAACACCTCTGAAAGAACTTATGACTGACCCAAGGAGGAGAAGTGGGGAATCAAACCCAGATTAGAGTCTGTGCTCTTAACCACTACACCAAACTGGCTCTCTTGACTGATTGATTGATTGATTGATTGATTGACTGATTGATTGCAAGAGATTATTGCTGTTCTTTTCATTCTTTCTGAATCTTTTTCCAGTTCCTTGTATGGTGATAGCCATTTAATTTTGCTGTGATAATGATTCCAATAAAAAAATGTCTGTAGCATCTGAGAAACAAACATTAAAGAAAAATCAGAAAGAAGTGAAAATCTTTTTAAAATTTATTTTATTTATTGTAACAACAAACAGAAATACAGTATTACCATTAAAATTACATACACTACAAAACCATTAAAATAAAACAATTTATACTGCCTCTAACAAAACCACAACAAACTTGAAGTAATAATCCCTACAATCAGCAATAAAATATCAACAATTTATAAAACAAAATCAGAGAATTTTGATTTTTTTCTGCTCTGAGCGACTTTGCTTGCTCTTGTGTCTTTGGTCCTTTCCACATTTGCCTGCCACTCCAGATTTTCTCAATGTTCGAGTCGAGGAATTTGTCTGCTGCAAAACAGCATTCAACCCCCCCTCCGGGCAACAATGGGCTGAAACCAGCTGACTACTAAGGGAGGTAACATAATACAGAATGGGGGAGGGAGGGAATGGAATAAAACGAAGGTTGAATTTGATTCTAGTGCAGAACAGGGGGGGAAACCCAGAATAAAAAAAAGGTTGAATTTGATTTTAGTGCAGAATTGCTTGGAGGACACCACAGTGAACATGGATTAAAAGGAGAGTGCAGAAAGGACCTTTGGCTATTCTTTGCCCTGGAGAAAGCATGGAATCTGTTTTCCCCAATGGTGGTGCAATGGCAGTGCAAAATCTCTGTACCTTCCAAAACTTCAACAGCAAAATGCTAGGGACAACATTCTTAACCAGGGTTCTTAAGTCTAATAAATGAACTCAAAAGTCCTAAAGAACTACATTTCCCACATGACCCTTTCAGTTACCATGCTTTTCTTGTGAGAGGAGGTGCTTTATTGATACCACTGCTTTGACACCATATAAATTTAGGTGAAGAGGTAGTAAGGAGATTCTGGAAGGCTGGTTGGCCCTGACACCTGCCCAAATTCAAAAAAGTTTGTGTTCCTCTCCCATTTAAGCTAGCATTTTTCAGTTATGAAAGTTCCCATTTTGATGTCCCTGAATGTGAATTTCACTGGTATCAGTAATATAGTAGCCCTAATATTTAAAGGCACAGATAACCCTGGGCCAGAGAGAGAAAGCTGCCAAGTTGTGCCTCTTGTTCATTGTGCAAGCTGATGTAGAAAGAGAGAGAAGAAGGAATTCTATGACTACATACAGGCCTCTTTCTTTGAAACCTACTTTTATTAATAGTTATCAGCCCATGCCATGTTTATTGTTATCTAGTTTACTCAGTGACACAGAGAGAATCAGACTGCAGTAACTGCTGAAGCTTTCCCATATAATCATTAAGCAATTTTGGATGTTTTCACACATCTCTCAGGTCAAATCAAGTGAGTCAAGTACCCATTACGTCTGTAATCCATATTACTGTGAAAATTAATATATCTTTATTTAATGTAGGGCTTCTCTTCAATTTGGATCTAATAATACATTCCTCGTGTTGTGTATTTTAACAGAAGGTCAAATATAAAGGCTCATTTGGCTGTACCATCTGTATGGCTTTACCAGATGATTAATCATATTATCTGAGGACTTCTGGAATCAGATATTTTATTCTTTCCTTGTTGCATACTATAATATAAGATGATGTTGCTAGTCTGTAAATAGGACAGACCCTTGTCTTTTTCCCAACACCCAAGCCCAGATTTAAAATCTCTAGTATAGGATCACAATTATGAAAGTGGTCTACGTGCTTTTTTTCATTTTTATGCTTGTCACTTGTTTTCACAGGCATTATTGGCCAACACAAGTTTCAGTAGTCGAGCCAGTAATGATATTCTTCCAGCAGTGGTGTGTGATTCATCATTAAATGCCACTGGCTGCTAGCGGCTAGCTGTTCAGCTGATAGTGGAGGTTGTTTCAGTAACGTTCATGCTGTTCGCCTATTGACAGGCTGCTGCCTACATTCTTTTGTATAGGCTAATAACACATCTTTAAAATTACTTTGGAATATGATGGTGAAAGCCTCTTTGTAATCAAGGATTCCCTGCAAAATTGTGCTCCCATATAATTGTCTTCTGCTTTGAAATCTGTTGAGCTCATGGAAGCATTGTCTGGAAATGCCCATTTGTATGCAGCTACTCCTAAAAATAAAAGAAGAAGAAGACAACAACAACTGGATGTATACCCCGCCCTTCACTCAAAGTCTCAGAGTGGCTTACAATCTCCTTCCTTTCCTCTCCCCACAACAGACACCCTTTGAGGTAGGTGGGGCTGAGAGAGCTCTGAGAGAACTGCTCATGAGAGAACAGCTCTGAAAGAACTTGTAACTGACCCAAGGTCACACAAGCAGCTGAATGTGGAGGAGTAGAGAATGAAACCCAGTTCTCCCAGAATAGAGTTCACACACTTAACCACTATACCAAACTGGCTTCCCCTGAAAAAAACAAAAAAGTTAACATTAATGTTAGATGCGATTTTTCTCTTTTGACATTAGACCTGCTCTTGCTTGTTTCTGGTGTGATAAAATCAGTTGTGTTCAAGGTAGAGATCTTAAAGGAGCTCTTTTATTTTTAATCATACATAAGTGAGAACTACTGGCGTGATCTGGTCCATGGGGTCGCGAAGAGTCGGACACGACTGTGCGACTGAACAACAACTGTTATGAACATACTAAGAGAGGACCTATGGCTTTTTGGATCTCAGGTTCAGTCCCTGATGTCTACAGTTACAAGAGCCCTCAGCAATGGCAACAGTGGATTAGAAGAAAAAAAATGATCCTCGAAAACGGCTCCATCCTTGTCCCCACCCCCAAAGGAGGGAGGGAGAATGAGGTGGAGCTTTCTGACTTTGCCACCCGTGAGGCCAGGCGGGATGCCTCCTTTACAGAGCTGGCTTGAAGCTGATTGTAGCCACCCTTCCCTTGGGATCAGATAACCCCAGCTGAAGAGGACAGCCCCTGAGGCCATTAGACCTCAGAGAGTTTTCCCAGTGGCCTTAATGGCCAATCTAACCCTGTCAGCAACAGGAATTGGGATAGATTTTTCTTCGGCTGATAACCTAGGGAGCTGCTGCCAGTCAGGGATGACAGTATTGAGCTGGGTGCACTAATAGTACAAGGCAGTTTCATATGCTCACACACAAGGATAAAGTACTGAATACATATTGAAAGGAAATATTGAAAATTGCATGAAATCAGGCCCGTAGTCTGCAGTGAGGCCCTGGGGGCCCGCCCCCCCCATGGGTTTTGCAGCCCCCATCCTCTGCTCCCCCTCCTCCCCACCGGCCCCCTCCCCGCCTCCTCGGAGCACTCATAAGGGAAGGTTAGACCTCCTCTCTGCCGCCGCTGCTCTGCCCCTCCACCCTTCCCAGCACTCATAAGGTGGGGTTAGACATCCGCTCCGCCTCTGCTCCTGACCTGCCCACACACACGCTGCCCTTCGCACCTAAAGGACTACACGTGTTGTGAGCGAAGCTTTCCTGCTGCAGCTGCCCTTGTTGGAACCCACTGCGAGGTGAGTGGCTGCTGCCTGTGCATGCCCTGCTCTCCGCCTCCACCGCCTGCCCATCTCCTGTCCCAGTCCCATGGCCCCTGCGAAACCCTCCGCCCCCCGTCTTTGCAGGGCTGCGCTGAAGCGCGGGCCCCTGCAAAGCCTTCTTCTCCGCCCCCCTTCCCCAGTCTTTGCAGGGCCACGCTGAAGTGCAGGCCCCTGCAAAGCCTTCTTCTCCGCCCCCCCGTCCCCAGTCTTTGCAGGGCCACGCTGAAGCGCGGGCCCCTGCAAAGCCTTCTCCATCCACCATCCCCCTTCCCCAGTCTTTGCAGGGCCACACTGAAGTGCAGGCCCCTGCAAAGCCTTCTTCTCTGCCCCCCCATCCCCAGTCTTTGCAGGGCCGCGCTGAAGCCAAATTGCTCTCTCACAACTTTAATGGCAGTAGCTCACAAAGTAGAAGTTTTGCTCACAAAACTCCACAGCTTAGAGGGAAAATTGGTGGTGGCCCCCCTGAGAAAAACATGGGCCCCCTGAGCAAAAAGTTGTTAGCTACGGGCCTGATTGAAATATAGGATTGCCCTTCACTGTCAGAGTTAGATGGCATGTGATACTAAAAGACAGTGATCAGGATCTCCCTACATCTTTTTTTTTTTAATTAATAGCAGCCATTGGGGCATTTAATTCTTTCCTTTTCTGTTTCCTTATGCTATTTATAAAAGAGGAGAAAACATACGAGTTTGGGGTAACTTAAGCATTACGTTGGATATATCGAACTCATTTGTTATGAGGGCCAAATCTCTCTGTATAATTATTCTGTTTTGGTCATGTACATGAACACTCCACATGCTCCCAAATCAGTTGGCTCCCTGATCTGTCACTCAGAAGCTGTCCCTATCCACTGGCTGCATTGTCTGAGTCTCGCCTCCAATATTCTAAACAGTTTGCTGTTCCTCTCCCCCCAATAGCCAGTCGGAACACAGAGGTCATTTGCATATGCGGCCTGATTGGCCTTTGCCTCTAACATTCTAAACAGTTTGTTGTTGCTGTTGGGAGTCCTGAGGTAAATGTGTCCTGTGGTAAAATACATATCCCAATTTCCCCTTAAACCGTCACTGGAGTTGCCAAAATACATATCCCAATCTTCCCTTAAATGATCACTGGAGTTGCCAGTCTCCCTGTGGGGCCTGGAGATCTCCCAGAAATCACTGTGTTCCCAGCCACAGCACATCATTTTCCCTACAGAAAATTTCCCAGCTATTACAATGGCTGCTTTCGGCAATGGACTCTATCACATTATACCCTGCTGAGGTCCCTCCACATCCCAAACCCTGCCATCCCCAGACTCTACCCCTCAAATCTACAGGTAGTTCCCAACTCAGAGTTGGCAACCATGTAATTGGCTATGGAACCACTTTCCAGACCCTTGGAACCCAGAAAACATGTCATAGGAGGAGATGCTTTTCTATCTTAGCAGCCACTGCATAGCCCCAAATTAACATAAGCCAACCTCCAGGCAGCACCTGGAGATCTCCAGCTATTAAAACTGATGTCCAGGTGACCAAGATCAGTTCTCCTGGAGACAATGGCTGCTTTGGGCACTGGACTCTGTGGCATTATACCTTGCTGAAATTCCTCCCTACCCAAACCCTGCCCTCCCCAGCCTCTTCCCCTCAAATTTACAGGTATTTCCCAACCCAGAGTTGGCAACCATATAATTGGCTATGGAACCACTTTCCAGACCCTTGGGACCCAGAAAACATGGCATAGGAGGAGGTGCTTTTCTACCTTAGCTGCCGCTGCATAACCCCCCCAAAAACAACAACAACAACAACAACACACAACAACCATGTCAGGGGTGGAGGGAAGCATACCTGTTACCATGAGGCTGTTCTCCCATACTACCCACTTGGGGCAGCAAAATGACTTGAGACAGCCCTGCCTTATAGCTAAGCAGAAGGAAATAAATATGGTCAGCCTCCCTCTATTTCCCCCTTCCCTCTGCTGCCCCACCAGCCACAGCCAGGACACTCACCTGGAGCTTCCTTCTAGAGCTCGTTGCATTTCTTCCCACAATGGGCCTTACTCCTAGTCTAACATAAATGCCACTTTGTCTGGCTGGGCATGTGTGCCATAAAATGTAACACAAGGTACCAGAGATATAAACTTTATAAAGATGATTTCAGATGCTGAATGGCAATAGCAGGCATGATTGGAATAGGTGTGATATGCAGAGGGGTGGAGATATCAGCATTGGTGCAATATACAGAGGCATGGAGATATCAGCAATGGTAATGAGATAGGAATCCTAGGTCTCAATTTTGTACAGGAGGATGCAGTCCAGAGGATACAAAGGATAAATGGAAATAAGTCTGAACAAGTGAGCAGTGACTCACAGAAGCACATACCCTACCACAGTTTTGTTAATCTTTAAAGGTGCTGCTGGACTCTTACTCTTTGTACAAAGAAACCACAACATTAAAAAACCAATGGGGGGCATTTTAACCTTCCAGGGCATTCAGTTGCTGACCTAAGAATAGCAGTTCTCTTATAAAGGATTTTTTTTTAAAAAAAATATTTTTAAAAGATCATATCAAATACATTGAAGCTATAAATAAAACATATAAGGCCAGGAGGTTGAAATTAATAAACCCTGATCGATCATCAAAAGAAAAAGCTCTGCTTATATTCATATCAAATCAACATAATTCTCATCATTTGGTAATATGTCATTTTCCATCAAATAATTAATAACAGGAGACCACAGTTCAGTGTATGCTAGTTTCTGTTGATCTGATCTGTTCAGTTGTGTATTATTCATAAGTTTACCTAAAATATAAAAGTCCCACAACTTCCGGAGCCATTGATCTATCCTCGGCATTTTCTGATCTTTCCATTTTGAGGCTAGCAATGTTCTAGCTGCCGAAATTAGAGTTGAGGTCAATTGGTCATGTCTCAGTCTCCCAGATGGCATTTTCCAATAATCTAATAGCAAAACCTCTGGCAGAAGCGGGAGATCCATCCCTGTAATATTCTTGATGTATAAGAGGATACCACTCCAGAAGTCTTGTACCTATTCACAAGTCTACCAACAATGGAGAAAATCTGCAACATGACCACATCCCTTTGAACACCTGGGAGAATTCTTTTTATTGATGCGATGTATTCTTGTAGGCGGTAAATACCAACTTGTCAGTAACTTAATATATTGGTATTTAAGGGAATATATATTTGATTTGAAATATACTGCCTCCCATATACCTGGACAATCTTCCTTCAAGATTCGTTGTTGACAGTCTATCTGCCAAAGCTGTTGGTAGGAGTAAGCTTTTGTCTTTTCTGATCATAACAAAATATCATATAATCTAGAAAGTAAACCAGATGTATGCTCGGGTATATTTTTGAGCAAGATATCAAAGTCTGTGAGAGGCCTTGAAATTGACTCTTTAACAGTAGAAGAGAGTGTCAGATGTCTAATTTGATGATACTGCCACCACGAAAGAGGCTGTTGCAAGAGTTCCTCTACAGTCTGTTTTGGTTTCAGTAGCCCATCAAATAGATCTGTTAAGCATAGGTTTCTAGTTGATTTCCAGGTGCAATTTGCCAACAATGAGTTTGCAGGAGGGAACCATTTCTGGTTCCGGATCAAAGATAGCAAAGATCTCCCTGGAGATATCTTTTTCTGTCTTTTATCTCATGTTGCAATCATATTGTCTAGACATGGAGAAGAAAATTTCATTGCAGTTCTGTGCCTCTTATCATTCCACAAAAAATCAGCTAGGGAGTTAGCTGGAGAAAAAGCATTTTATTTATTTATTTATTGAATTTATACCTCGCCCTCCCCATGTGTGGGCTCAGGGTGGCTTACAACATTGGCACATTGCTGATAAAACCATATAACATTATAAAACACTATGATATAGGATTATAAAACATTTTCTGTCTATCATTGCTGTTACCAGGTAAGTCAAGGAAGTTGCCTCATGGTAGAGTCTTAAGTCTGCGATGTCCATACCTTCACATTCTCTAGAGTTACAAACCATCTTGAAATTAAGCCAAGACTTTTTGTTAGCCCATAAAAAATAATTCATCTCTCATTTCCCTACTTTCAATTGTGATTGAGGTATTTTAATTGGCAGTGCCCTAAATAAAAAGACATATCTGGGAAGGATGAAACTTTTAACCAAATGGAATCTGTCTGGTCAAGAGAGATGCATGTTATTCCATCTTTTCATGATATTCCATATACCTTCTTGGAGACAATGGTAGTTGACCTTCAACAGATCTTTCAAGTCACTTGGGATAAAAATTCCCATTTCCATGCCTTCTCAGTCCATTTGAACAAAAAATCATTTTTAAGAGTCATTCTTGTTTCAGAAGTGAGATGTATTGGAAACAGCTCTGTTTTGGATAGATTTACCCACAACCTGGGTAGACAGCCAAATTTCTCAAGTGTTGGAAGCAACATATGCAGAGAGGATACAGGGTTACTTAAATAGATGACCAGATCATCTGCATATAAGGACATTTTATGGACCTGAGTGCCAATTTTGATTCCCAAAATTAATGGTTTTGTTCTTATAGCCTCTGCCAGCATTTCATAAGCAAGGTAGAAAAGCAGAGGGGACAGAGGGCAACCTTGCCATGTACCCCATTGCAGGGAGATCTTTGAAGAATAACACCCATTAACCCTAACTTTAGCTGAGGGGGACTCATATATTGCCTGAAGGGCATTCAAAAATTTTGGTCCAAAGCCCATTCTATTTTAGTACTGACCATAGGAAAGCCACCTCCAAAGAATCGAAAGCCTTCTCCACATCCAATGCCAAAATAATACTGTCCATCTTAGATTTCTGACCAAAAGATATTATATCCAGAGAATGCCTAATATTGTCTACCATATTTCTCTTGGGGATAAATCCCACTCGGTCTGGACTGATCAACTCAGGAAGAAAGTGTCTTAGCCTGTTGGCTAATACCTTTGCAAAAATCTTAGCATCCACATTAATAAAAGAAATAGGCCTGTAGGATGAAGGCGATGTAGCATCTTTGTTATCTTTTGGGATAGTCATAATAGTATCCTCAGACCACGATTTAGGCATTGATCCATGTTCCAGGATGTTATTGCAGATCTCTGTAAAGAAGTCAACAAGGTCATCTGTGAAAAGCTTATAAAATTCCAGGGAAAAGAACTCACAAAAGCACATACCCTACCCCAGTTTTGTTAATCTTTAAAGGTGCTACTGGACTCTTACTCTTTCTACAAAGAAACCATAACATTCAAAAACCAGTGGGGGGCATTTTAACCTTCCAGGGCATTCAGTTGCTGACCTAGGAGTAGGAGTTCTCTTACAAAGGAATTTCAAAGGGAAAATAGAAAGAGGAACTGCTGAATTGCAACTGATCATGAACCTCCAGACAATGCAAACTCCTGGACTGAACTGAGACCTAGGTTTCTTCTCTCATTACCAATGCCTACTATTGTCTTTTGGCATCTGAACTCACTTCACTTTCAAGATATAAGGACAGATGGACTCACATTCCAGCTGTATGTGAAGAAGTGAGCAGTGATTCATGAGAGCTCATTCCCTGCCACAAATTTTGTTAGTCACTAAGATGTTGCTGTACTCTTGCTCCCTTTCACTAATAAGGTATGCAAGCTGTGCTGTTAGGTTTCTCCCCTCCCCCTTGTTAGAAATGGAAAGGGAGATCTCTCCAAGTACCATTTGGTGGACTCTCTTGCTCTCTTTCTCTCTGTCATACCTGGAATAAAACATTTTGAGGTCTTAAACAAAGGACTCCCCCTTACCTGGAATAAAAACATTTGGGGGTCTTAAACAAAGGACTCTCTCTCTTTTTCTGGGGTGCTTCCTATGGCTCCCTCCCTCTGAAGAAGTGTGCTTCTATCTGGAATAAAACATTGCTGGTCTTCTTAGAAGTCCCACAAGATGCCATTTTCTCCCCTCTCTCTGGCTCTTTCCCTCCACCTCCCTCCCCAGAGGGGGAGGGGGGAAGAACCCTTAGTCAATCAAGGGAAGGCTTTCTTTCTCTACTATGAAGCAGGAACTAGGAGAGAAAGGCCAGAAGGAGTTGCGATGATAGATACAGGAAGCAGGAAGCAGCACAGAGGCAGCTACTCTTGGGCCAGATTGCAGCCTTGCGCAGGCCTGATCTGGCCCACGGGCCACACGTTTGACACCCATGCATTACACAGTTTTCCCATACAAACAGAATTAGTTTGCCTGAAGCTCATAGAACAACAAAAAATGGAGTCTTGTGGCATGAACTTTTGTGGACTAGGATCCACTTCATCAGATACATGAAGTTTTCTTCAGTTTGCACAGATATTCTTGTGCATAGAGACAAGAACAGAAAGTTGGGTCAAAAAGCAATGAAGGGCTAGGGGTACAGCTTGGTCAAAAGAAGCATCTTTATAGCAGAAGTTTTTCTCCAACTGGAAATGACTGCTTTATAGAAATATAATAAGTATGTATATGCTCTCCTCTGAAAACAAGATACTATTTTGTGTAGTTATTCAGGAATGTGCTTTGTCCCTTCATAGACAGAATTGATAGAGGCTATCCACTGATAGCAATGGACATATTTGACTCTTTGGCAGGTCATCAATCCTAATGGTTCATTCCAGAGCACAGTTATACATAAATTGGTATGTAGGTTCTCAAACTATTTTATTATAGTAAACTCATCTATGTGGTTAACAAAATGGCCCTATCTCTCATACTTGCACAAACTGTTTCCATGTAGAGGCAGGCTCCATGTGATGGCTAGGTATCAATATAGTATAGGACTTTGTGCCTCATGCACACACAAATGCATATACATTTATTAGAAGAGCCTACCCCAGTCCAAAACCATGGTATGTATTCAGCAGTAGATAAACACTAAATAGTACAACAGCACAACCATAAGTGTTTTGCTTGCTAGCCAGCTTCAGATAATCCTGCAGGTTTATCCTTCTAGTGATACATTTAGTATGTTTTGTTTGTATTTTATATTTCATGTTGGAAGGAACTTGACTTTTTGAAAAAAATATAAATAAGCTAATTTATGTTATATAGGAGGGATTTTGTTGCTTGCAAGTTCTATACCACATGGTGGTGGTGGTGGTGGTCAGATATCCTTTAGGCATTCTCCCAGCCATAGTTGTAAATGTTTCCTTTTGTCCTGTAACTTTTGGATGAATCAGATAATCTGGACCTGTTCTAGGTTTCCAGACTGACAAGCACTTTTCTTTTCACCTATGCTTTTGGCTGAATTATGTGTGTGCTCTGATTTACTACATTGAAGGCTGTTTGATAGCCTGATAGTTTGTTGCTTTTAGGCTGTGTTTTCTTAATTGCTGGGTTTTAGGCTATGGTTTAGGCTGCTATTTTAGTCTGTTAACATGTGTTATATTATTTTTGGTAGTATTGTTTTATTATTGTTCATAAACTGCATTGGGAGCAATACATTGGTCAAACACTTTTTTAAAATAAAAATAAATAAAAATAAAATTGCTAAATGAGCCCTTGCTTCGTCTTTCTGGCTTAAGAATGGTATTACTGCATAATTAAATGAGTGGGTGGCATCCTGTAATTTTAAGATTTCCTTCATTTATCTGCCTTACACACACACACAGAGGAACACACAGCCCATCACTTTAACAGCTCAGGGTCATGCCTAGTATCAGTGCTGCCCATCCTGCATGTAGACATAGGTGTGTGATTCAAAACTCCATGCTTTCTACTACTGTTTTGTGGACAGTAGCCAGATGAATGCTTTCAGAAAGGACCATTGTTGCTTCCAGAGATTTAGGAAGTGGTAATTCCCTCCCTTCAAAGCTGCTCATGCTTTGATCATGAAAACACAAGTCAAAGATATACTTCTTGATAGATTCACTGGTTTGGCATGACCAGAAATCTCTATTGGTAGCCGGGTGTACTCAGGGCCAGCCCGAGGGGTTTTTGCACCCTAGGTGGGGCTACCTTCTGGTGCCCCCCTGCACATGCCCAATTATGGGATTGCCAACCTCCAGGTGGGGCCTGGAGAGAAGGAACCCCCTCCTGGGCAAGAGGCGCCTAGGCTGAGCAGCAGCAGCGAGACCTGCCTCCCCCCCCCATTGGGCTCCACCATGCCTCCCCCCCGCTGCCTTTAGAAGCAACTACAAAGAGAAGACTCCAGACAGACTCCTCCCCTGCCAGCTGTTGCCAAGGAGGCTGGCCACCGAAGTGGGATAGAGCTCCTCCTTCCCTCCCAAGCCCACAGACCCATTCCTCGGCAACAGCCCCACCTCTTCCATTCCCCCTCACCTGGTCCTTGTCTTTGGAAACCTGGGTGGTGGTGGCAGGGGCGGCGGTGGGGAGTAGTTCAGGGCAATCGCAGATGGCCAGCCAGCTAGCCCCTATTGCTGAGGAAGCCAGAGAGAGCAACAGTCCTGTTCTTAAGAAGGCAGATCAAGAAGGCTGGTAAAATACGGCCACCTTGCACCACACAGTTCACAGTCCCTTTACCAGAAGGGGGAAAAAACCCGAACACATGCAAAGCACCCCCTTGCTGAAGTTTGCTTCCTTTGAAGTTGTATGTGGTGGGCGAGAGCCACATGGTCTGCTCAGCTCCTCCCCCTTGAGCCCTGGTTTCACCCTCTGCTACGCCGAGTGAGAAACGGATTTCCCCAAGTTGATTGCTAGTGCTGAACAAGGGACAGAGATTTTCGCCCAGCAACCGCACGTAAGAGCAACCCCCCTCCCCCTCCTGGCTGCTGCAACATGAGGCCACCCTGCCCGGCAGGCTGCATGTCTCCAGGCAAGCCTGCAGGAGGAAGGTGGGTAGCCACAGGGGAGGCAGGAAGTGGCGGTGGTGGCCTTAGCATGGTGCAAAAAGTGGGAAACCAGTGAGGCACTCTTGGTGCAGCTCCTCCTCATGCCCAGGCCCAGGCACAGCCAGCTGGCTCCAGTGGCTGCGCGGGCTTTTGGTGGGGGTGGGGGGGCTTTGGCCGGGTCCTGTTTGGCACTCCTAAGGGCCGGCATGCTCTAGGCAAATGCCTAGTTCGCCTAGTGGGTGAGCCGGCCCTGGGTGTACTAGGCTTACACACGGCAGCTGTGTCTTGGTACTGTGTGCATTAGCAAAGCTACAAAGTTACTTGGAGCCACTTGTAATTTTCAAACTAATAAGAATCCTTTATTTAGGGAAATCCATTCTAGATAGTATAGGTGAGAAATAGGAATGGAATCTAATTAAACTAGCTAGGATGGATGCAGATGCAGGATGCATGTCCTGCATCCATGGTGCCAAAGATGGAGAGCATGCTCCTTTTGTGTGGGGGGGAGAAAGAGAGAGGTGGAATCTCCATTGGTATTTTCCACTGCTTTGGCTACACTTTCGCTCCGTCTCTAAAAAAGATGTCCACATCTCTTTAGGTTTCGCTCTCCTACTGCACTGTTATATTTTCTGCTGTCTGCATTATTTTATTGCCCTATGGTTTTGGCTCCATCATGATTGTGGCTTCTCTCCAGCTCAACCGGATGTGGTTAAAAACACTTTAAGCCCCCCCCCCCCAGCCCTAATCGGAGGCTTACCTGCTCTGTTTACCTTCTGATAGCACATAAAGGAATGTAAGAAACTTTTCCCTTGCTTGACAAACTAAGAGTGAATGATCTTATCTTGTTTTGTGATTTTTATATTGCCTGAAAAGTCAGAGAAAGATCCCTTCTACATACATACATACATACATACATTCTGCAAACTAAACACCCAGTTTTTACAGTTTTTTGGCTATTTTTGCTTTCTTGTTTAAACCAAAAGCTGGGCAAAACTGAAAGCTGAGAAAATCCTTCTCTTTGAATGTAAAGAGAAGTTTATAGCTTGTTGACTTGTTGTCTTAATTTATTGCTTTGTGTAAAGCTAATGGGTGCCGGCAAATGCTGGGCATGCTAGAGAAGAGGGAGGAGAACAACAACATTCCCGGCCAGCAAGCTGAAAAAAATAGCAGATATTTTTGTATCGCTTTGAAACAAGCATCACACCAGTATAAAAAAGACAACATCAAGACTGCTTTAAAAACGAATGCAGATTCAGCCAGAGAGAGAGAGAGAGAGAGATGTGTTTAGCTAGAAGGAAGGAAGGAAGTCTTGTCCCTAAGAATAGCATTCTATTTCAAAGGGAAAGTATCAGATAGCAGGAAGGAAAAGGATGCTTTCTGTGTTCTGACTTCTATCTATGGTGCTATCTCTGAAGTCTGAGACAGGAGGCAGCATATAGTCACCTAATACTTTTAAATGCATCTATATTGTTTACTAGGTCTCTGCTAGGTAATACATTAATATAGAAGGGCAGAAACAATGCTAACCTGAATATGAGGTCCAGTGAGTTGGGGGGGGGTAAAAATTCTAGTGGCTTCATTTAGTGATAACACTATAATTGGCACACTTCTTCTTTACTTCCCCTGCAGTGGATAGTAGGGTTGCCAATCTCCGCGCAGGGCCTGAAGATCTCTTGGAATTACAAGTGATGTCCAGGCTATAGGGATTGGTTCTCCTGAAGAAAATGGCACCTTTGGAGAGCAGACTCTATGGCATCACATCCCTGCTAAGCCCTTCCCAAACTCCACCTTCCCCAGGCTCTGCCCCCAAATCTCCAGGAATTTCCCATGCAGTTGGCAACCTTGTGGATAGCAACGAGGAAAACATGGTTTCAACATTTCCCCCCCTTTGCTACTGCAGCAACATATGTTATTGAAGAAATATGATTGTCTGTTAGGTCTGCTTCCAGCATGTTCAGAAAGCTAAACAATATAGATCTAGTGAAAGGAGAGGTAGTACAGCTGCAGGTATGCTGTGATGCACAACAAGAGAATTGCCACTAATGTGAAGTTTAAAAGGGGAACCAAAAACTTTGGATTTCACTGTGGACTTCACTTTGAAGCTGATGGCTCAACACTGAATAAACTTCCTTCTTATCTTTCTCATTTTTGGAAGTCATTATAATTGGGGAGAGATTATATAAATGCAAACAGGAAACTACAGTCAAGATCTTTTTGCCAAGAATAGATTTTTCTCTCCAATATAAGCAAAGAACTATGGGAGGCTGCAGAAGAGGTTCTGAACGCACCCTTGAATTTTGATTGCCAAGTCATTTGTATTCATATGTGAAGTGACATACACTTTGAAATGGGAGCTGGCATGTAATCATTAAGAATAAAAACTCTTTGAAATGCCTTGCACAAGTAACTTTTTCCCAAATATGAAGAAATCTGAAGTATAAGGAAAAAAGTTCTTAATATTTTGTGAATAGAACCAGAAATCAGCATAGAAGATGTTAAATATTAAAGGTTTTCGTAGCCGCCGTCATTCATGGATATGGTAAGTTTTTATCAATGCATTTACTTTACATTGGTAGCAGAGAACTGTAAACATATGTAATCTACCATTGTATAGAATAGCTTTGGAATGCACAGCAACATAGGAAACAGTTTTCTTAAACTTTCCTATAAATAGTGGGCTTGGTGCTCCTCAGTTTCCCAGGTTTTTTTTAAATAGCCTATTTCAGTACAGTATATCTTCTGGGGTAGGAAAACTGCAAAAACTATAGTAAATATTTTTGATGCTGTTGCTTTAGCAAGGCTTTCTCATAGTGTTCTTAATGGGAGGAATGGCTCAAACTATAATGATTGGAACATAATTTTTTTTAAAAAATGAGTTGAAGATAATTATTGGTGAATTCTTGGTTTTTAATGTCAGGTTAAATTTTATCTTTTAAGCCTAGTCATATGTTTTATCAATATAATTTTCTTCATTGCTCATGTTGAAATAATAGCTGATTAGGTATTTTGTTGGACGCTGTTGTATCTTGTAGTACTTCCTTGAGTTAGAACAATTAGCTATGTTTCTAAAAAGTAGTCTATTCCTTTAACCTTTAAATGTAATTGATATTTCTGATCATTACATTAAGTTATACCTTTGGTTTTGTCTTTATATACAGACAATAGAAATACTTTGTCTAACAATGCTGCCTGCTAAAGTAGGAATAATTTTCTGTAGACATCATAGAGATATAGAAAGTACCTTTGAGGAGTGTCTTCTTTAAAAGCACTGGATTTTGAGACAGTCCAAAATAATTTAAATCTTAGGCTGGACAGTGAGTAAATATTATTATTCACATCAGAAGTTAAAATGCATCTGGAAGAAAATATTTAAGACCTCAGGGTGCAAGTTCTGCTTATAAAAAGAAGGAATTTGGAGATGATGAGGTTACAGACATCAGCATCTTAGCAGTAAAGAGGAAGGGAGACTGCAACCCACATAATGCAGACTGCCTTTCAGAAGTGTTGATAACCTTTGAAAACCAAGCACAAGAAGATGGCCATGATGGGTTACGAGGTACACTAAGGGAGATCATCAATAAGTCCCTCGTTGAGGGACTGTTCCCTAGTGCACTAAAGGAGGCAGTGGTCCGCCCTCTCCTAAAAAAAAATCTCTGAACTCAGCTGAATTAGCAGTTTCTGGGGGCACTCAAGGAAGCGATGGTTCATCCCTTCCTGAAAAAACCAACTCTGGATCCGGCCGAATTGGCCAACTACCAATCAGTGTCCAATTTGCCCTATTTGGGCAAATTAATTGAGAGGCTGGTGACGATACAGTTGCAGGGCTTCCTGGATGATGCTTCCATTCTAGATCCTTTCCAGTCTGGCTTTTGCCCGGGACACGGGACAGAGACAGCACTGGTCGCCCTCACGGATAATCTCCAGAGGCATCTGGATTGGGACAGTTTGGCGGCACTGTTGTTGTTAAACATGTCGGCAGTGTTCGACATGGTTGACCACCAGTTGCTGACCCACCACCTTGCCAACGTGAGGATATAGGGGCTGGCCTTGCAATAGCTTGCTTCTTTTCTCCAGGACCAGGGACAAAGGGTGGTGCTTTGGGAAACAGCAGTCCTGGAGACATCCGCTTGAGTGCGGTGTGCCTCAGAGGGCGGTGCTTTCCCCACTACTGTTTAACATCTATATGCACCCCCTTGCCCAGATTGTCTGGAGGTATGGGCTGTCACCAGTATGCCAGTACGCAGTCACCAATACGAAGATGACACCCAGCTCTACCTGATATTGAGCGGCCGGTCGGACTTCAGCCCGGAAGATCTGAACCGGGCATTGCAAGCCATGGCTGGTTGGCTCAGACTGAGCCAGCTGAAACTTAACCTGGCAAAGATGGAGGTCCTGTGCCTGAGTCGGGGTGGTTTGGGGATGGGGATCCCTCTCCCAGCCTTTGACGGGGCACCATTGGTGCCAGCGCTGGAGGTTAAGAGTTTGGGAGTGCTACTGGATCCCTCCTTAACTATGGAGGTCCAGGTGGCAGCCACTGCTAAGTTGGTCTTTTACCATCTTCGGCTGATTCGGCAGTTGGTTCCCTTCCTCGACCGTGATGACCTGGCTACAGCGACCCACACGATGTTCACCTTGAGATTGGACTACTGTAATGCTCTCTACATGGGGCTGCCTTTGTCGCAAATCCAGAAGCTGCAGTTAGTGCAGAATGCAGTGGCCAGGCTTTTGATGGATCTCCCTAGACGGGAACACATCCGGCCTGTGCTGAATGCACTTCACTGGCTGCCAGTAGCATACCGAATTCACTTCAAGGTGCTGGTACTTACATTTAAAGCCCTTTATGGCCAGGGTCCAACATACCTGAGGGATCGCCTTTCCCTGCATATACCCCAGAGAGCACTATGGTCTGGGGCACAACATCAGTTAGTAATTCCACGCCCCAAAGAGGCCAGACTCACTGCTACCTGGGCTAGGGCCTTTTCAGTGCTGGCTCCTACCTGGTGGAATGAGTTCCCGGAGGAGAGCAGGGCCCTGTGGGACCTTGTACAGTTCCGCAGGGCCTGCAAAATGGAGCTCTTCTGCCAGGCTTTTAATTAGGAACCACCCACCACTACCACCAACAATTCTAGTTAGTAACACCAGGGTAGTGGTTGGCCCTATATGGAGACTGAGCCACAGTAACATACGAGACAGATATGGCTGAACTGGGATTTGTGTCCATCTACAGGATGCCATCTTTAATGTGATTGGGAGATCAATTTTATGCTGAGCACTTTAGTGTAATAATAGGACTGTTTTATCTTGTTTTTATCTGGTTTATATGTTTATGTATTTGGCACATAGTGCCCTAAATGTAAGCTGCTCTGAGCCCATTCAATGGGAAGGGCGGGATAGAAACCCAATAAAATAAAAATGAAATAAATAAAATAAACTACCGGCCAGTGTCCAACTTGCCCTATTTGGGCAAACTGATTGAGAGGGCGGTGGCGATTCAGCTGCAGGGTTTTTTGGATGACACGTCTGCATTAGACTCCTTCCAGTCCAGTTTCTGACCAGGCCATGGGACAGAGACAGTCCTGGTTGCCCTCACAGATGATCTTTGGAGGTAGCTGGATCGAGTTGGTAAGGCAGTGTTGTTGCTGTTATACTCGTTGATGGTGTTCAACATGGTCGACCATCAACTACTGATCCACCACCTCGCTGACACTGGGATTTAGGGGTTTGCCTTGCATTGGCTCTCCTCATTCCTTCAGGGTCAGGGACAAAGGATGGCACTGGGAGAACAGCTGTCCTGAAGGCACCCACTAGTTTGCAGAGTGCCACAAAGGGCAGTACTTTCCCCATGCTATTTAACATCTATATGAGCCCCCTTGCCCAGATTACCCGGAGGCATGGGTTGGGTTGTCACCAGTATGTGGATGACACCCAGCTCTATCTGTTGTTAGATGGCCAGTCAAACTCTAGTCCAGGACATCTGGACCTGGTGTTGAAAGCCATGGCTGGTTGGCTTAGACTGAGTCGATTGAAATTGAATTCAATGAAGATGGAGGTCCTGTGCCTGAGTCAGAGTGGGCCAAGGTTAGGGATCCCTCTCCCAACCTTCAATGGGGTGTCGTTGGTACCAGTGCTGGAGGTTAGGAGTTTGGGAGTGCTCCTGAACGCTTCCTTAATGATGCAGGCCCAGGTAGCACCCACTGTGAAGTCTGCCTTTTACCATCTGCAGCTGATTAGGCAGTTTTCTCTTCCTTGAATGCAATGATCTGTCAACAGTGATCCATGCAATGGTAACCTCAAGACTGGATAACTCTAATGCTCTCTACATGGAGCTGCTCTTGTCCAAATCCGGAAGCTGCAGCTGGTGCAGAATGCAGCGGCAAGTCTGTTGTTGTGTCTTCTGGTGCAGGAACACCTGCAGCCTGCCCTAAAAGTGCTGCACTCGCTGCCTATAGTATACCGGATTCGGTTCAAAGTGCTGGTTCTTACCTTTAAAGCCCTATATGGTCAGGGACCTGCTTACCTAAGGAACTGCCTTTCCCCACATGTTCCCCAGAGAGCACTAAGATCAGGGTCCCAACAGCATCTGGCCCTGCCAGGCCCCAAAGAAGCTAGGCCAGCTGTGACGAGGGCCAGGGCCTTTTCTGTGGCGGCCCCGTACTAGTGGAATGAGCTCCCAGAGGACATCAAACCCTGTGGGACCTTTTACAGTTCCATGGGGCCTGTAAAATGGAGCTCTTCCACCAGGCCTTTGATTAGGGTGCCAATGCTACCATCGTGGTTCTGGCCCCAACATCAGCACCAAATTAACATGTAATAGCCTGGCAAGGACTTGGACTATGGTGGTTGTTGTTATCTGGATGCTGAAAGAATGCCGCCATCGCCTGTTATCTGTATTTGCTAGCACTTTGTAATTGTTGTGGTTTTACTGTTTTATCTGTTTTATTATATTTTGTGTTTTACTATATTTATATACATGTCTGTTAGCTGCCCTGAGCCTGCCTTGTTGGGGAGGGTGGTATACAAATCAAACAAATAAAATAATAAAATAAAAAATAAAGACACTGTTACCTTTTTGAACAAACTCAGCACCTGGGTATTAAGATAAAGATTCAAAAGTTCTAAGAGAGCCAGTGTAGTGTAGTGGTTAAGAATGATGGACTCCAACCTGGAGACCAGATTCAATTACAGACTCCTCCACATGAAGCCAACTGGGTGATCTTGGATCAGTCACAGCTCTTTCAGAGCTCTCTCAGCCCCCCCAAATAAGTCTAGCTCGCCACCTTAGTGGTGCATACACGCTAATGAGCTAGAACTGAAAGATGCCAGACAATCTTTGAAGGTGTGACAGGATATAAAGGCTAACCAATTTGCCTATAGGAAAAGCAGGGAGGCCATAGCCCTCTGTACCTTTCCACCCATTCTACCCTCTATCACTTCTGGGTTTTTCCTGGAAGTTATACATTGACACACGGGATGCCAACTATTTGAAAGTTTTTCTCTCCCCACCATTCCAAAGACGGCTGCCAGTGGGAGGCCTGGCAGTCGTAAGTGGGTGTGCATGTTAAATAGCAATTATACACACATATGTAGGAGCTGTGGTGGCTCAAGTGGTTAAGACGCTGAACTGCAGGCTGTGGAAGGTCAGTAGTTCAGCAGTTCGAGACCCTAGAGTGCCGCATGACGGAGTGAGCTCCCGTCTCTAGTTCCAGCTCCTGCCAACCTAGCAGTTCGAAAGCAAGAAATTGCAAGTAGATAAATAGGTACCACTTTGGTGGGAAGGTAACAGTGTTCCGTGTGCCTTGGTGTTTAGTCATGCCAGCCACATGACCACGGAAACGTCTTCGGACAGCACTGGCTCTTTGGCTTTGAAACGGAGATGAGCACCGCAACCCTAGAGTCGGATTCGACTGGCTTTCGAGCAAGGGAACCTTTACCTTTACCTTTATGTAGATGTCATAAAAGAACAGACATTTTATTTGCATTTGTATAGTATTGTTGCTAGACATACATAACTTACATTTTCTGCTGCTGTGAGAAACTAATACTGAGGCTAACAGGCAATGTTCCCTCTAAGCTGTGCTAGGGGGTGCTGGCACACAAAATTTTAGCTCCTGCTCAGACATTGTAGCTTCCAGCTCACAAAAATTTTTCCTCCATTGGAAACAGTGGATCTGGGCACCTCCTTCTGGGGCCCATGGTATTGGACCTCCTGGTACAATCTTTTTGAAACTTGGGAGGTTTATTGAGGAGAGGCACCAGCAGCTATGCTGCAACTATGGTGCCTCTACCTCAAAAAAACAGCCCCCCCAAACACCAGATACCCTCAGATTGATTCTCCTTTATAGTCTATGGGACCTATTGACTATAATAGTCCCCAAAGGCTATAATGGAGCTGGAACATATATATATATATATGCACATCCCTATTATACTTTTTGGTATGATTTGTAAGCTGCCTTGAGTCACAGTAAAAGTGGGATATAAATATTTGAATAAATAAGTACTTTGGGCAGGTTGATAACATTTAAGCAACTTCCTGTTTGTTAAGTTAGGAAGACTTCTGACAGTGATTGTTCCACCTCTCTTATACTTGACTTGTAAATATGTCATATTGCACTAAAAAAACAAACAAACCCAAAGTAGACTACAAGAGTTTCCCCCCAAAGTGCTGGTATGTTATCTAAAGGTCAGTACAGGACAACAGTTCAAGCCCAGGTCAGACTATATAGTGGAAAGGGATAGGTAGACCTGTTCTCCAGAAGCCAGGCCTACAATATAGTGGAAAGGGGTGGGTAGTCCTCTGGAGGCCAGGTCTACCAATATAGTGGAAAGAGGCAGGTAGGCCTGTTCTCTGGAGACCCTCTCTACTCTCATAGAGAAGAAAAAGAAGAAGAGATTGGATTTATACCCCGCCCCTCACTGCCCAAAGACGTCTCAGAGCGGCTTACAAACTCCTTTCCCTTCCCCTCCCCACAACAGGAACCCTGTGAGGTAGGTGGGGCTGAGAGGGCTCTGAGAGAAATGGCTCTTTTTCAAGAACAGCTGTGCCAGAGCTTGTGACTGACCCAAGGTCACATCAGCAGGTGCAAGTGGAGGAGTGGGGAATCAAACTCGGTTCTCCCAGATTAGAGTCCCTGCACTTAACCACTACACCAAACTGGTTGTGTTCTTTGGGGGAGGGGTGAACAAACATGTGCACTAGGGAGACCCAATAGATGTTGTTTACCTTGACTTCCAGGAAGCTTTTGATAAAGTTCCTCATCAAAGGCTCTTAAGTAAGCACAATAATCATGGGATAAGAGGATACATCCTCTTGTGGATCAAAAACTGGCTAATTAATAGGAAACAGAGAGTGAGTATAAATGGGCAATTTTTACAGTGGAGGGTGGTAAGCAGTGGGGTACCGCAGGGCTCAGTACTGGGTATGATGCATTTTAACTTGTTCATTAATCATTTGGAGTTGGGAGTAAGCAATGAAGTGGCTAAATTTACAGATGACACTAAATTGTTCAGGGTGGAGGATTATGAGGCACTCCAAGGGGATCTGTCGAGGATGGGCGCGTGGGCATCAGTGTGGCAAATGGGATTCAATGTGGTCAAGTGCAAAGTGATGGACATTGGGACCAAAAATTGTAACTATAAATACACATTGATGGGGTCTGAACTGATGGAGACTGATCAAGAGAGAGATCATGGTATTGTAGATAACTCATTGAAAATGTTGAGACAGTGTGTGACTGCAGTAAAAAAGCCAGTGCTATGCTGGGGATTATTAGGAAGGGAATTGAAAACAAATCAGCCAGTATCATAATGCCCCTGTATAAATGGTGCAATCTCATTTGGAATACTGTGTACAATTCTGCTCACCACACCTTAAAAAGGATATTATAGCATTGGAAAAAGTGCAGAAAAGGGCAACTAGAAAGATAAAAGGGTTGGAACACTTTCCCTATGAAGAAAGGTTAAAGCACTTGGGGCTCTTTAGCTTGAAGAAACAACATGATAGAGGTTTACAAGATTATTCATCGGATAGAGCAAGCAAAGAAAGAAGTACTTTTCTCCCTTTCTCATAATACAAGAACTCATGAGCACTCAATGAAATTGCTGAGCAGTCGGGTTAGAATGGATAAAAGGAAGTACTTCTTCACCTAAAGGGTGATAAACACATGGAATTCACTGTGACAGGAGGTGGTGGTAGCTACAAGCATGGATGGCTTCAAGAGGGAATTGGATAAACATATGGAGCAGAGGTCCATCAGTGACTGTTAGCCACAAGATATAGATAGGAACTCTGGGTCAAGTGATACTCTGTATTCTTGGTGCTTGGGAGGGGGGGCAACAATGGGAGGGCTTCTAATGTCCTGCCCCCACTGCTGGATCTCCTGATGGCACCTGGTATTATTGGCCACTGTGTGACAGAGTGTTGAACTGCATGGGCCATTGGCCTGATCCAATTTTGGCTTCTCTTATGTTCTTGTGTTCTTAACATTTTCTGTAATTAAATTAGACTTGACTCTGTTTTCTCTTATAATGTTTAAATTATTCTCAAAATATAGTTTAAATATAGTTTAAAAGAATTCATTCTGAGTTTTTTATGGAAATAAGCTTCTAAAAACTAATTTATGCAATAATTAAATGTACTCATTCACAACTTTAATGCTACTAGCTTTTTTCACTCACAAGGTAGAATTTTTGCTCACAGCACTGTGGAGCTTAGAGAGAAGATTGCTAACAGGTCATCATAATGTCTGGATATAAGCCTTGGAGCACAGCAACACTGAGAGAACACAGGATACAATGATATGCACTCATTTATGAGATGAGAGTTTACCTAATGGCTGTGTTTGCTTCAGAAATAATTTCCTCTGCATGAAAGATTGGAAGGTGAACCTGGCTTTCTCTGTTGCTGTTCCTGTAGTATTATGATAACTTTTAATATTAGAGTAACTGATTCCACTAGATTTCTGTCACAATCTTGTTTACGCAGGCTTCCATTGTCATTGTCTAATGTAGGTATGGAGATCTCGCCCTCTTCCCTCCCTCACACATATGTTTTCCCTTTGTTTCTTCCTGCTTGCTTGCTGAGCAGCCCCTACATCTATTTTTCTTATTTGTTTGTCTATGACTGTTCCACTCAGTCATGTTATTTTTTATATATATATGTTGATGCCGGCCCAGCCCAGGGACTTGAGGGATGGAACAAAATCACCTGCTAATATTCTGTAATGGCACACAAGAGGCTTTTGAAAGTTCAAAAATAAACACAATGTTTTATTTAACTTGGAGGTGAAAAGGTCAGGTGGAATCAGGGGTAAGATGTATGAGGTGGACCGATAATAAAAACACAGGTTACCAAGAAGTAAGTGTTTTTGCTTTTCAATGAGATCTTTAAAACTTTGAGGAGAGAGGCTTTCTCTTCAATTTCTGCTTTAATTTGCCAGCATAGGTTTCTGAATTTCACTGATACTTCACGTTTAGAAGGTAGGAACATTCAACAAAGTTCCCCAAATCTTTCTCTCTACACAGACCAGGGATCACTCCTCTTTTAAGCGTTATCTCCATTTTCACTGGGCAGAGATTACTTCTCTTCCCTAGAAGTGCTATCCCTTTTCAGCTTTAATGGGGATCTTCCGTGATCCTTTTACTCCTTTTGGCTCCTTCCCGTTCCTCAGTCAGTGCTAAACTGTCTCTTCTTCAACTGTCAGTTCTCAACTGTAATTTCTTAACTGACGCTCTCCACAGAATTCCATTTGAACAGCCTGTCACTCACAGGTTCTCAGACTCTGTTAGGTATTAACCCTTGACAGTCCATCACAGAAGGGTTTTGTGAAAATGAAGAATATGGCACATGCATGGATTGATGACAGGATATGTGGAGTCTTAATTCTGGTACTGTACACAGTGAGCTTTTAGCTGTCCCCCCAGAAGAATCCCATTGGCCCATACAAGTTTCCTGTAGATGAGTAATGTCACAGCTACCTCTAGTACAATGGATATGTTGGGCAATCAGAGGATGGTATAGCTGATAATATGACAGAAAATTTTCAGAGTACCAGACAATTATGTAATTCTTGGAGTCAACCTATAAAGAACATCTATTCTAAAAATATATATATCTGATTGCAAGTCTGTGACCAGATCTAGCTATGGAACAAATCTCACTGATCATCATCTGTTTTCACAATTTTTATAATAATTATTATTAACACCTGAAGAAAGAGCAGCTTACCATGTGATGAGAGAGAGTGTGGTGTAGTAATAAGAACGTTGGATGAAAATCTAGTTCAAATTTCCACTGTGCCATGAAGGGTGACCTTGGATGAGTCATACTCTGTCAGCCTGATCTAATAAGGTTTTTGTGAGGATAAAATGGGAAAAGGGAGAATGTATGCTGTCCTGAACTCCTTAGAGGAAGGGCAGGATAAAATTTGAAACAGATAAATAGAACAAAGTAAATGTGGGCTGGATCCTATTTATTTTATTGTATTTATTTTGTTCTACACAGTATTCCAGTGCAAGACCTCTGTGCTAATGCAAGATGCTCTTACATTGAACGTCTTCTACCAGCAGAAGGGTCCTTGCCTCAGAGCATCATGTAGGTGCCAACAGAACAAAATGGTAGGATTCAGTGTTGTAAGCAGCTTCTTGGGAATCGGCAAGTGTGAGACTCCAGAATTGTACAAGAGGACACTTCATTTTAGTTGGTATTACAAAAGAGTTGCAGGAATGCCATTACACAAAACATAGTGAGAAAGTTCTAAAAGTATTATTTTCTGCATGGTACTGATAAGCAAACCTCACAAGTATAACATCTTCAGTTTTCTAATTAGGTTCAAAATATTTAAATGGCTTCTCTGTGGAGATAATGTACAATTTAAAAATTGTCTGAAATTATAAGTTCATAAGAAAGTTTCATAGGGCCTAGAATTTTGTATTAAAAATAAAACTGTGTTTAGGGTATACTTTATGAGTTTTTACACAAAAGTTTTGTTTTAATAAGCTAGAGTTCATTTTGGATTATAAAATCATGCAATCACACTAACAGAGAGTTGAGCTTCTTTTGAAAAGTTGTATACAGCAACATTTAAAGCTGCATACCTTATTAGTGAAAGGGAGCAAGAGTACAGCAACACGTTAATGGCTAACAAAATTTGTGGCAGTGAGCTTTCATGAGTGAGCTTTCATGAGCCACTGGTCACTTCTTCAGCTACAGCTGCAATGTGAATCCATCTGTCCTTACATCTTGGAAAGTGAAGTGATTTCAGATTCCAAAAGACAATAGCAGGCATTGGTAATGAGAGAAGAAACCTAGGTTTCAATTCAGTCCAGGAGTTTGCATTGTCTTGAACTTTCTAATCTCCCTTTGAAATTCCTTTGTAAGAGAACTGCTATTCCTAGGTCAGCAACTGAATGCCCTGGAAGGTTAAAATGCCACCCCCCCTGGTTTTTGAATGTTGTGGTTTCTGCTAGTTGTAGAAAGGACAAGAGTCAAGAAGCACCTTTAAAGAGTAACAAAATTGTGGTAGGGTATGTGCTTTTGTGAGTCACTTCTTAGTTCTTCAGACTTATTTCCATTTATTCTTTGCATCCTCCTTGACTGAATCCTCCTGTACCAAATTGAGACCTAGGTTTCCTGTCTCATTACCAATGCTGATATCTCCACCCCCTGTATATCACGCCTAATCCAATCATGCCTGCTATTGCCATTTGGCATCTGAAATCATCTTTATAAAGTTTATATCTCCATTATCTTGTGTTACATTTTATGGCACACATGGCCTGGCCTGGCCTGACCAAGTGATATTTATGTCAGATTTGGCCCTCGTAACAAGGGAGTTCGACACCTCTGCTTTGTCCTGTATTTTGGACTGATCAGATGAGGTACATAATAAATGAATCATAGAATCATAGAATGTTGGAAGGGACCTTGCAGGTCATCTAGTCCAACCCCCTGCACTCTGCAGGAGCATAGCCGAAAGATAGCCCTACATACCTACATACCTACAACATACCCGAAAGATGGTCATCCAGTCTCTGCTTGAAAACATCCAGCGAAGGAGCATCCACCACCTCCCAAGGCAGTCTGTTCCACTGCTCAACCACTCTTACAGTTAGGAAGTTTCTCCTGATATTTAGCCGGTAACGACTGTCTTGTAATTTCTACCCATTAGATCTAGTCTTGCCATCCAGAGCAAGAAAGAATAGATCTGCTCCATCTTCTACATGACAGCCCTTCAAATACTTGAAGACTGCAATCATGTCCCCTCTAAGCCTTCTCTTTCCCAGGCTAAACATACTAAATGGAAGATTCTGCCTTTACCACTTTAGCTGTTCAGAATAGATGAAGATACAGAATTCATTATCTGTATGCTACATAGCATAGGAGAAGTAGAAAACTATTGGAAGGCACTTTGGACTGCTGGTTGTGTTGAAGACCACATAGGAAGTTCTGGACTGAACCCCCATGATGGTTGAATCCTATGTCTGGGGTAAGGGAGAATGCAGGGCAAGTTGTATTGTACTGGTTGGTATGCAGGTCATAAAAGTGTACACAGTTGATAAATTGCCAGTGATACCAATCTCTGTCACATTATGGGATGTAACAAAACCTCAGGCCACACACTAAATATCCAGATGATGCTATGGTCACTGTAGAAGCTCACACTATCCTCATTGTCTGTTTGGAATTGTCTCAAGCAGTGCTATTGTCTGGGAGGGGGGGAATTTGTGACAGAGCAGCTGGGGACCTCAGGGATCCTCCTGCAGACTTCTGTGTCACATTACTTTATATTTTTCTCATGAATTAAGTTCCTCTTACAGTTAGAGCTGAAGTAGTATAGTTTAAAACTCTGTGTTATCTCCACTTCCATTAAAGAAAGCTGTTGTTGTTCTCCTATGTTTTTACATTTCCTGTTTAGGAGAAAGAAAGAAAGAAAAGGGGACTGTAAGTACCATGGATGTGGAAAGACAAATATTTCCACATATTTTGAAAGGGCTTTTTAAATAAGGACAAAGAAAGCATTGTTTAGTTGCATTTTTGATGAACAAAAAGGCCATGAGCTGAAGCAACCCAAGTGTGTGTATGTATTATTTACATTCCTTTTTGTTGTCTTCAAATCTGTTATTTCACAGAAATGAAAAGAGTAACAGCAGCACTGCAGATTCCTTAATGTGTACAGAATAATTTATGTGGCCATATTAATTAAATTTGTTTAATTAGTGATACTAATTTTGATAGCTTCAAAAGGCTGTTTCTCATTAATCACATTTTATGAACGTATTCAAAGGATACATTTGAGATCCTCTGGTGGTTAAATAATATTTTGCATGTTGTGATGAGCTGAAAAAAGTTTATTATAATTCTGGGAGGGCTAAATTTTTAGTCAGGGGAGGAGATGCATTTTCCCAAACTGAGTTGCTCAGGGCCTGGATACCCATGGCCCATTGCACAGTGTGTATGCGCATGTGCGCACACACATACACTGTACACACAACACTTTGGCTGGGTTGGTCTGATCTATAGAATGAAATGTGCTTTCATTATTAGATGTGATTAATGTGGAAACCTTTAGGGTATCCGTCCCTTTAGTTCTGAGAGTGTCCTTGCATGCTGGAATAAAAACTATACAGCAGAACTGCATTTGAATGACTAGGTGCCATTCTCAGCTTTTCCACTGAGTTTTTTATAGCTGTAATGGAGGGGCAATCCAGAAGTCTCTGCTTTGTCGGTTAGTAAAAGGAACCTCTATTTTCAGTGGCAGCAAAGGTCTTAAACTAGAAGACATTGCTTGTTGGGCTTTCAGGGCAACTGGCTGGCCACTGTGTGAAAAAATATGTTGGGCCACTGATGTGACCCAGCAGGGTTCTTCTTATGTAATAATTATGGTGAATCTGTGTTTTCATAAAGTGTGGGCAGGAAGGTGCACATTGCTGTAGTTCCAGCTCACATTGCTACCATTTTCCTTGCCTCAGCCCCCCCCGGACACCACAATTTCCCCCTGCCACTGGAGGGATTTTGTGTTGGTTTGTTTTTAAATTGGCAGTTGGCACATATAGCACTGAGACAGTACAGTAGTTAGAATGGCAGACTAGGATCTAGGAGACCCAGGATCAAATCCCCAGTCTGTCATGGAAGCTTGTTGGGTTACCTTGGGTCAGTTACATACTCTCAGTCTAACCTGCTTCACAGGATTGTTGTGCAGATACGATGGAGGAGAATAAGAACAATGAAAGCTAGTTTGAGTCACCATTGGGGAGAAAGGCAGGATATAAATGAACTAAATAAATTATATTGATATAACATCTAGATTCTCTAGAAATTGGCATATTTTATTTATTTATCTTATTTACATAATTTATATCCCACCTTTTATGCATTTATCACTATAACAGTGTAATGGTGTACCTACTAGCTCCTCTGAATTCCCAGAGACCAAAACATGAAAGATGGAATTCAGAGAAATTAGTAGTTATAATATTGTAGTACTATAGCACTGTGTCAGCTGCTGAATTTTTTAAAAGCCCTCCCATGGGAGCATACTGGGGAGGAGGTGCAAGGGAGCATTCGCACTGTTGGCCTGCCCCTAGTGGAGGTGCAGCTGTAAGCAGCTTTTTTTTTGTAATCCGGTTGTTCGTGCTTTTCAGCGTTCACAATTCTGGGAAGCAGGCTCAATGTGCTCTCCAAGGCTTGCTACCACTTTCACCTGGTACTTGTTAAACTCGGAAGGGAAGTGTTGCAAGACGGGTTGAGTACGGTTGGGGAACGCCTGACAGCTGTGCCTGTGTGAACCAGCCCCTTTAATCCATTTGTGAAATGTTTCTGAAACGTGCCTATATCGGGCCAAACTGCCAGTCTCAACTCGGCCAGAGTTGTTGCAATGTGGAAGCAGCTTCACACATGCTGCACTGACCTTAGCCTATATTGTTTGAGGAGATGGCATAGCCCAGGTTCAGCACCATATATCCAACAATGCCATGCTTCTTTTGATCTGAGCTGCCAGTCACAATAATGACATGGTTTGCTGTAGTGGTTAAGAGCAGCAGACTGATCTGGAGAACTGGGTTTGATTCCCCACTCCTCCACATGAAGCCAGCTGGGTAATCTTGGGTCAGTCACAGTTCTCTCAGCCCCACCTACCTCACAGGATGTCTGTTTTGGGGAGAGGAAGGTAAGCTGCTTTAAGACTCCTTCAGGCAGTGAAGAGCAGGGTATAAAAACCAACTCTCCTCCTCCTCCTCCTCCTCACTGGAAAGGGCAATGATAACAAGCAGGCAGAAAGTCCTTCTTTGTTCCTTTATGTGCAATGGTACACATGTGAGAAAGTGAGAAAAAGGATTTCCAGCCTCTCCCCCTCCTCCTTATCACTCTGTCAGAGTTGTCCATCAGCATTGGCCCATAGGTGATCATGTCTCAGAGGTTATAAGTGACACAGGTAGGATTTCCTGCACTGATTTTGAATTCCACTGCACCATGTTTTCCCAATCTTTAGGAAGACTCTCAGTCAAATGTCAGTGCAGTGAACCTGAGAATCTTGTACTGCTTCTGAGCAGGGCCATTCCTCACCTTTATGTAGGGCTGAGGGTCCAGAAGGCACAGGCTAAGAGGGTCGGTCAGAGATGCTGCAAATGGTCATTTCAATGCAATGTCCTTGTTGCTCTAAGCAGCTCTTATATAATGATACTTTCTTACTGTGATCACCATTTTAATCCATATTACTGTGTTTAAATTTTAACTCTATTTATTGTTTTACTGGAGGTTGTTACCCATCCTGAGCTCACTTGTGGGAAGGACTGGCCAAAAATACAATAAATAAATAAATAGTATGTTTCATGTACATTCATAGTAAAAAAAAAATCAGTCCCATTGCACTGATTTAGGTACTGTGGAAAAGGTTGAAGCTAAAAAGTTGGTTTTGATTTAACTCTAATAATTGTGGGAATCACTCAAAGGTTGGATGAAAGCCCTGGATGAGAAATTGACCTTAGTTGGTATATTGGATTATCATATTTCTGATATGGGTAAATCCAAAGCGTTTTCTTTGATCAAAGAGTGTGTTAAAGAAACTGATTACAGCAGTTTGATCTTAAGAGCCCACTGAGTTTACTCACCCCTGTCTTTTGGTCTCTTTTTTTCAAAATCTTTAGTCCCCCCCCCCATATGTACTGTTTTACCATTCCATCATACTGCAGAGCTTTCATATTCACAAGATTGAATATTATACCCTCAATGGTTCTACAGGGTTGATTTTGGAATAGGCCTTATTCCGATAGAATTTGCCCTTGTGACCTTACTAGGATTGGCACATCTTTTCATGTTTTGCTTGAATTCTTTTTTTTTTTTTTTTGAGAATATAAGGGATCATTATATGAAGCCTGTAACTGATCAACCACCCCCTCACACTCTGGAAACTCTGATTCCTTTGCTTAGTGATAAGGATCCTAAGATCACTCTGGCAATAGAAAAATTTATTTCAGTCCTTCTAGTCCTTGCATCCAAAAAATGAGGAATGAGAATATTCTGCTGGTCAAGATTTGTTAATCAATGAGCTGACCACGGGTGGGGATGGGGGATAGTGTTGCCAACTCCATGTTGGGAAACTCCTGGAGACTTGGGAATGGGGCCTTGGGAGGACAGGGACCTTAGTGGTGTACAATGCCATACAGCCCACCATCCAAAGCATCTGTTTTTTCCAGGGGAACTGATCTCTGTAGTCTGGAGATGAGCTGTAATTCTGGGGGACCCCCGGGTCCCAACTGGAGACTGCAGAAGAAGAAGAAGAGGAGGAGGAGGAGCAGCAGGAGCAGGAGGAGGAGAAGGAGCAGGAGGAGATTACATTTATTCCCTGCCCTTCACTACCTAAAGGAGTCTCAAAGTGGCTTACAATATCCTTACAATACATGGGGCTGAGAGAGCTCTTTCGAGAACTGTTAGTGAGTGAACAGCTCTGACAGAACTTGTAACTGACCCAAGGTCACACCAGCAGCTGCATGTGGAGGAGTGGGGAATCAAACTGTGTTCTCCCAGATTAGAGTCCATGCTCCTAACCAATACACCAAACAGTTAGGGATATTTTGCCATTGGCAGACGGAGGGTGGATAATCATGCCCACTTCCCCTCTGCAGCCCCCAATCCACATATTTATTTTGTCTGGGTATGGACATGGACTGTCATATTGTTCTTGTGTGTTCACTTTGTTGTTGCTTTGTTAGCCACCTTAAGCCTGAAGAGAAAAGGCAGTATATATTTTTTTTAAATAGATAAACAAATAAATAATTCATTTAGCCTTCTTGTAGTTAGAGTAGCAAGGTCTTATATAGGCCTATGTCAGAAAGAAGGTTTGTATTCAAATGGGAAATTTCTGTATTTAGCACTTTAAAATGCAACCATATTTATGTGCATACTAATGTCAGTATTTGTAATTTCTGTGGACAGCCAGTTTGGTAAGCTTTTTACAACAAAAGTTGCTTGCAAAGATTACTTTTTCACATCTTTTCATGCACAAACAGAATATATGTTCACCTTTATGCATGATCAGAGGGGGCCCTAAATTTTGCACAGTTCCTGATTGTTTGGTAGGCCCTGCAATCATACAATTCCATTCATTCCAATGAGTATGCTGATGATGGGAGGTGGTGTCAGCTAATGTCATCCCCTTCTATGCACTCTGTGTACATAGTATGGAAGAGAGAACAGGGTCTGTATATCACTGCATTAATGGGTATCTCAGTGTCCATTCATCAAAATGTCTTTATTTTAAGGTGCTCATTTTAATGAGAAATAATGGTACTTGGTGTTGCTAAGTTTGTGCCATAATGACTGTGAACTTCACAATCAGCTTATTTGATTGTGTCATAACTGGAACACATTAGATCACTGTTGCTCATCTCTGTTGCAAGATAGCACATGACCCTTTGGCTATTTCCCCTAAATACCTCCTGTGCAATGACCCATCATGAACTCAAGGATAAGCTGTAGAGAAAATTGCATATATGCTTCAGAGCAAGTATGTATTTAGAATCTGATTGTCCTATAGATAAATGCTGAGTGTTTGTCTTTACATGCATCATATTTGAATGTAAACAGCACACTTTACATGTCATGTGAAATATGTGAAAACTTCATGATCACAAGACAGAAAACCCCTGAAAGCATATATGAAAAAGTGTTTTCATTAATAGAAATCATGCTCCTTTGCCACAGACAAAAGGTGATTAATTGCAAATGAAGTCCAAAGCTATCATCCCCTCTACTTTCATCCACGGTGATGAAGCTTGGAGATGTCACAAAATTATAAATTATTATCTGTTCTCCTTCAGTGTGAAAAGCAAATTAGGTGGGCAGTTTTGAAAGGACAAAGGGCTGGCAGGAAAGGTGGAAGAAGCTCTTGCAGGGAGACTGGTCGGGTGCCTTCTTCAGAGAAGGCTGTTCATTTCTCTCAGCCTGTCATGCAGGTTTGTGGATTAAGAGCAGTAATCCTTGCCCTTAATGTTTAAACTACCTTACATTTAAACTACCTTATAGAATGCTTTGTAACTGTAAGTCCCAAGATCTTAAAAAACGATTTTGTTCATAGTTCGGTGTAGCAATTCTGTTAGAAAGGGAATTCTCTGCTAAAGCTGAGGATATTATAAAATCAATAATGTTAGAGTGGTTGTAAAAGAAATGACTGAAGAATTCAGTGGGAGGGTGGAATGTTAGTGCCTGCGTATTTTTATTTTTAACAGGGGAGACAAGCTGACAGTGATATTGAAAGAAAAATATGCATGGAACTGCATATGTCCTTAAAACGGATTTGTTAAGTAGTATTATAAGGCTATTTTCCCTCTGATTTATTAGAATCATAATTTAGACTACAGAAAAAGGTATGGGGAAAATTGGAGAACGAAAGAGAAATGAAAAACCTTGTTCTATGTCATGTGACTGTTCTAACTATGTGATCTTTCCTTTTAAAGAATTTTGTTGATCTGTAAGCAGCTCAAATAATACTGTTTTATTGTTATTATTGAATAATCACATTGGGCAAGAACATTTCTAAGCCGTTCTGAAGTGTTCTAATTGCTGCACTTTACAGATGCACAATGCTGAAACATTGCTGCTTTGGTGCTGTGCCAGGACCGTCTGATTGATCGTATCTGTCTCGGGTGTCACCATGAGAGCAAAGAATAAAGTCTCAGTAGATTCAGTGCAGTGCAGCTGTCTCGCTTAGCTCTAATTTCTCTGGCCCATTGACGTCACTGGGAGGTTTCAATCCAATCCAAGACGTCTAGTAAACTTGCACATAAATGAAATGAAGGGGGGCAGGAATGCCCTGATCCATAATCCACTGTTCAGGAAAAACTGAGGATACTCTCTTCTCATTCCAGTGCTTTGTATTTCCCACATGAATTATTTTCTTAGAAACACACACACACACAAACACACACACATATGCAAATATTGTTTTGTAGCTAGGATGTGAAAAATGCCTTAGGATAGAATTGCAAAGAGAAGAGAAATAGCACTGCACATTTGTTGGTTTTGAAAGAATCTAAATTGCTAAATGTGTTTATAAAAATGTAAAATATACAAATGTACCAGAATTTGCAGATTTTAAAGAAATAAATGCCTCATTTTTCTCTCAAAAGCTTACTGTGTTCAGCTTTAATTTAACTGGACAATATTTATAATTTTCCATTGAATTCATTTAACATCACAAGGAAAAAAGAAAAATAACAAAACTATGGGCAGTATAGATAATGAGCAGAGAGATCTGCTAGCAAAGGATTTGCTTGTTATAAATAATGTCTGTGTTACTTTAGTACTGGTCAAATCCAGTCATTGCTTTTCACAGAGCTGGAGACACTGAAATAATTTGCATTCACTTTTGATAAGTGTGTGTTATTGAAAATGGCTTCATTGGCTACAGCTTCTTGTCATTATCAATGTGTTTATAGCTTTGTAAAAGCAGTGCAAACATTAATTTAAATTGTGTGTGTGTGTTAGAGCAGAAGGAAATGGCACCAGCCTGAACTTTATGAATACATATAGTGTGACATGTTTTTTTTTAATTTATGTTGTTTTAATCTGTTTTAATTATTACATAAATTATTTGATATGCACTTGATTTTTACGATGTATTAGACTTTGCTTGTGATCCATCCTGAGCTCGCTGGTGGGGAGGGCAGAATATAAATTGAATTAATTCAAAAAAATTAAAAGCCATCAAGTTGCTTCCAATTTAGGGTGACCATATGAATTAGTCCTCCAAAATGTCCTATCAATTAACAGCCATTCTCAGATCTTGCAAACTGGGGGCCCTCGTGGCTTCCTTGATTGAGTCCATCCATCTCATGTTGGGTCTTCCTTTTTTCCTGCTGCTTTCAACTTTTCCTGGTGTTATTGTCTTTTCCAGTGAGTCTTGGCTTCCCCATAATGTAAACAAAGTATGATAGCCACAGTTTACTCATTTTAGCTTCTAGTGAGAGTTCAGGCTTGATTTGATCTAGAACCCACTTATATGGCTTTTTGGTGGTCCACGGTGTCCATAAAACTCTCTTCCAACACCACATTTCAAAAGAACCTACTTCCTTCCTGTCAGCTTTCTTCATTGTCCAACTCTCACACCCATACATAACAATGGGGAATACTATGGCATGAATTAACTTGATGTTGGTCGCAAGCAACACATCCTTACACTTAAGGATCTTTTCTAGCTCCTTCATGTCTAGGGAGTAGCATGAACCAAACCATGAAGCAAAATTCATCATGATTTTTGCCCTGTTTGTATTTCATGAACCTAAGTTTGTGACAAGTCTATCATCTTGTCCATGAGAGAAATTCATGACAGTTTATGATGGTTGATGGAGCAGAAAGCAGGGGTTTAAAGGGACTCCAAGCCCACAATGGTTGAGGAACATGGCCTTGATGATTTTGTGGTCAGTGATCTCATTGGCGGTGATGTAGAACTGGAACCAGGAGATGTATCTGTGGTGATGTCAAACAGTTTGAGGTGGCCCTTCGCAGCTATGATGAACAATCAACCGGTTGATGAGGTGATTCAGCCAGATCTCTTCCTAGTTCCTTTGTCTGAATTCCACCTTTATCACCAGTGTTAAATAGTGGGTTCAAGAGGCTAGCATGATTTCAGCATAGCTCTTTACTTCAGTAACATTAAGAACAACAACACACGCGGCAAGCTGAAACTCCCAGTCCGAAACCCCCAGTACAAAACCCCCAGTCCGAAACACACTGACACAATACAAATAAACCAATAAGAACACCGTAGCTAGGCGCCTTCATTTGCATGGCATCACTTACATTTCCGTTACCTGATTGGCCTGCTCTGCAAGGGTGGCTATTCTGAATGTAGCTGCTAGGAGCCTCTCTAACAATGCTTGTTCATTTGAAGTTCTCACTACACAACAGAAACAGAGCCAGTTTGGTGTAGTGGTTAAGAGCGATTGGCTTTAATCTGGAGAACTGGGTTTGATTCCCCACTTCCCCACTTGAAGCTAGCTGGGTGACCTTAGGCAAGTCATAGCACTCTCAGCTAAATATAAGCATAGCTCACCACACAGTGGTGCCAAAAAGAGTTACAGCTTCTGCAGCCAAACAATCCCCCAGGGATCTCCTGGCTATTCCACACACAACACCATATGAAAATTTCAATTTTCATTTTTATTTGCCAGTTGGAAACCATTCTGTTCCTTCATATTCTGTCCTATCAGTGGCTTCTTGTCTGGAGTATAGATTGGGCATCAAAACAATCAGATGCTGGGGCACACCCGTTTCTTTTAAAGCCACCTATAGCTTTTCATGGTCAACACAATCAGAAGCTTTGCTGTAATCTATGGAACTCAAGCTGATTTTCTTCGCAATTCACTTGTATGCTCCAGTAATCAATGTAAAATTGCCATATGATCTATAATCCCTCTTCCTTTTCTGAATCCAGCTTGAACATCTGGCATTTCTTGCTCCATATATGGTATCAGTCTTTGTTGTAAGATTATGAACATCACTTTACTTGCATGAGAAATTAATGCAATGGTCCTATAGTTTCTGCAGTCATTGATGTCTCCTTGTTTTGGAATTGGGATGTAAATTAAGTGTTTCTGGTCTGTGGACCATTATTTTGTTTTCCATATTTGTTGGCAAAATCTTGTTAAGATTTTGATGGACATTTCTGTGGCTTGGAATAGCTCCATTGATATCCCATCTACTCCTGGTGAATTGTTTCTCTCAGTTGCTCTCAGTGCAGCTTTCACTTCACTTTCTAAAACTGTAGATTCTTCCTCAAAAGCATCTTCCTCAAAAGCAAAAGAATAGAGCCTCTCCATTTTCTCCTTCCGATTATGTAATGGCCTTCTGGTGAACTCTCTATATATAGTTGTCTGTTTGGTTGCCTGAAACATGTGTTTGCAATGAACAAATGTAAATTGCAGTTCAGTAATTGTGCACAGTATGTAAATATGATATTTGGTTATCAGTCAATTTAATTATGTAAGACAACATAGCATCCTTCATTAATTTAGGCTTTTCATCTGTATGTTTTTCCTTTCCTCCGTCCTTTATCTGTTTTGTATGAGTAGAGGAGGAGCTATAATAATAATTACTTAACAGCAGAGAACTAGACCCAAACTTCAAAAATTGGTTCAGAAAGATTTTTTAGTGAACTCTATGGATATGAACCTAAAATCTCTCAGCTGCTTTGATCCTGAAAGGTAGACTGTGAACAAAGTAAATAAAAAAGCAGTAGTCTGTTCAAAATAAATGGTTCAATAGTGAGGCACCCAGGAGATTCTCCTGGTGGATTGTGAGAGCTCCTCTCTGCTCCTGCAATGTTTAGAGAAATTGAGGAGGGAGCATTGACTGGAGAAGCCCCTGATGCTGGGAAAGACTGAAGGTAGAAGAAGAGGTTAGATTTATACCCCACCCTTCACTACCCAAAGGAGTCTCAGGGTGGCTTACAAACTCCTCTCCCTTCCCCTCCCCACAACAGACACCCTGTGAAGTAGGTGGGGCTGAAAAAACTTCTGGCAGAAACTGCTCTTTTTCAAGAACAGCTGTGCCAGAGCTTGTGGCTGACTCAAGGTCACATCAGCAGGTGCAAGTGGAGGAGTGGGGAATCAAACTTGGTTCTCCCAGATTAGAGTCCACACACTTAACCACTACACCAAACTGGCAAGAAGGAGATGGCAAAGGATGAGATGGTTAGACTGTTAGGAGATGTACTTTTAAAATGCTTTATTTTGCTGTTTGCTGACCTGCACACACATCTGAATGGTGCTTGCAAGTGTCTTTGATTTGGGAGAACTGTGTGCTTTGTTTGATGTGACTCCCTGCATTAGGAAGTTGCCCTACCGTCTGCACTTTCATGCTAATGAAGTCACACACACACACATATGCACATACACCTACCCATCATGCACTTGGAAAAAGGAATAGCATCTCCATTATGGTCTGCCAGAAGGATGATATAAACAACAACCTGTCTACCATAAAGGAATTTGAAGTCCACACGTAACCCACAGGATGCTTGGTATTTGCTGTTTCCTGTTTATGACTTGGACCAAGCTAGAGTCATCTACAGTTCTAAGGTTTCCATGACAACTCATCTTCACACCTTGGAGCAAATGCCCCTTTAGTGAAAGGTGTAGATTTTCAATATTGCCCCCCCACCTTCGTAGGAGAGTACCCCACATCCTATAAGCCAATGATATAGGAATGGGACAGACTGGAAGGAGACCCTAATGCCAGCCCCCAAAACTAGCTGATAAAAGCAAGGTTCACCCTTTGTTCTGGGCATCCCCAGCCAGCTAGCTAGTCATCCTACCCCTACCTTAGTAACCTAAAGGTAACTCTGGCGTGCTCTCTTGGATCCGGACCAAGAGGCCCCCACACATGTTGGCTGGTTCCAACTGTGTGTAGTAAGAGTTTCCCTTAGTTAGATCTCTACTCTTGTATTCTTCACTGTGAAGGTCGAGCTTCAGGAATCAGATAAGTATCACGTGTTTTCCCCTCCTAAACATCTCTAGACTTAAAACCCCATATTGTTTTCCATTTCTATTGTATCTAAAGGAACTTGGTTGTATGTGTGTATGAATCTGTTTTGTTTGCCTGTGAATCAAAAGATATTATTCAGTAAAGAGGATAACTGATTTTACTAAAGAAACCTTGTCACGTGTTCTCTTTGAAACGGGTTCTCTGGGCGAAACTACTTTCTTTGTATACATAGACCAGAACTCAATATAAGTTTAGACCGATCAATGCGTAGATAAGCATTTCGGCTAACAAGACAGTGTTATCGATGCAACGAACATGAAATTAAGTAGACTCCGGAGGATGGCGGAAGGCAGGAGGGCCTGGCATGATGTGGTCCATGGGGTCATGAAGACTGGTGAGCCATCTGCAGAGAAGGAGAAGCAGGAAAGGTCTTAGATCTGGTAGACCTTCTGGTGCTAAATTAGAGACTTGTCCATCTACAAGCTGTTGTCCAGCAACAAGGCCTCCATGTGAAAGATTTCTGAACTGCTATGGTTGCCAATTCCAGGTTTGAATATTCCTGGAGATTGGGGGTGGAGCCTTGGAAGGGTGGGATTTTGGCAGGGTAGGGACCTCAGGTGGGTATAATACCATAGAGTTCACCCTCCAAAGCAGCCTTTTTTCTCCAGGGGAACTGATCTTTGTAGTCAAAAGATCAGTTGTAATCCCAGGAGATTTTGAGTCCTCACCTGGAGGTTGACAACCATATGAACTGAGTCTAGACATGTTTTGTGTTTCTGACACTGTAGCTCCTCCTGGCTGCCATTCTACCATATCTAAACAATGTAAATGTTTTTCTTTTCTTGCTAAGTTAAGGGGGGCTTCTTGAAAGAAATAAAATATAGAGGTACTTGAAAAGGAGATATGGAATTCAGGAATTACTGAAAAAGGAAGGTACGCTATGAGAATGGGATGAAAGTGACACTAGTTTGAAAAGTGGAATAAGGGTGTTTAGTTAATTACTAAAATAATCACTGTGCTGATTTTTCTCCAAGTGGCTCAGCTTAAGCTTAATTTTCAGCTCTGGTTACTATCTAACAGGAGATTTTCCTTCTGAAATACAATAATTCCTCCAGAAATACAATAATTGTGTATTGCTTGTTTGACTTGAAGATTGGGGATAGCAGGTTCATGGTCCAGGAGGAGCTTTATAAAAAGCAAATTACAAGTCTGAGCATGCCTCACAGTTGCTTTGCCAATGTGCTGCCTTCTACATTTGGCCCTCGTACTACAATTTCTGAGTAGCAGTGTCACGCCAGGCCCTCCTGCCACAGGGCCAGTCCTACCACTAGGCTAACCTCGGTGGCCGTCTAGGGGCACAGAAATCAGGGGGTGCAGAAAAGCTCCCTCAGAAAAGGTGCCCCTTCTGCGGCCACTTTTGCTGCCACTGCTGCCACCCGGGCAGGTTTGCCAGGGAGGAGTCGCCCAGTGGCTAAGGGAAAAGCAGCACAAGGGGGGGGAGGGCAAGGGAGGGAGGAGGCAGCAGAGTGGTGCAGTGACGTGGGATCCTCAGAGCGCTGGAGCCACCTGTTGCCTCGCTGTCCTCCAGTCGCCCAGTCCCAGTCCGGCCGTTCGATGAAGCAGCCCCAATGCGGTGCTCCTGGGCACACCCTGCCGCTGTGCACTGGTGTCTGGTGCGGGTTCGCACTGGGCTTCTCCCACCAGAAGGTGCCCCGCTGGCCTGTCACCCCACCCCTCCCTCCACCCCAGCCGCCTTCCCAGGCATGCTGAAGACTCCCCAAGGCCTGGCTCCCTCACCCAGTGGGGACAGACACTTCCCCCAGCCTGCCGGACTGACATTGTGCAAGAGAGGGTGCTGCTGGCATCAAGCCACTTGCCAGAAGAAAAGCCCGCTGTCCCCGGTGTGTGCCATGCCCGGCCATGGCGGCTCACCCAGTGCATACCTGTTTGCCCATCCACCCAGCAGGGAAGGCCATTCTCCACCGCCGGCTCTGCTCTGTGGTCGGAGGGTTGCATTGGCTTGGCCCCTACACCCTCTTCCGTTCCTCCCCTGCAGGCTAGCAGGAGCATTGAGGGGCCTCGAGGAGGAGGCGGCTGGGGGGAAGGAGGAGTGGAGGCCAGGACCTGGTGGGCAGGTGGACTTGCTGGCAGGTGGCTCATTTCCCTTCCTCCTGCCGCCATGAGCCTTTGCGGGATCTCAGCCAAGTGATGTTTGGAGATGGTGGCAGAAGGCCCCTTTGGACTGCTGGGTCTCATGGAGGTGGTTGGCTGCATCGGAAGGGGCTGGAGAGGGTTGGGAGGGTGGCCACGAGTGAGAGAGAAAGATCACCAGCAGGAACACAGTGGTGGTGGACTTGCTCAGCCTGTCCTGTCCAGCAGAACTTGGGTCAAGGGGGTGTATCCCCCCCTTCCCAGGGAGCCCAAGAGACAAGGGGTGGGAAAGGGTGCCAGCCCCTGGCTGAAAAAAACATCCTCCGAGTCCCACTGGGTCTTCCGTGGATCTGGCTCTTCTGCCTCTGCTGCCCCACAGGTCTTCTTTACCCCTCCAACCTTTCCTCCCAGTCCAGCCCCAGTCTCAGTCCTGTAGCAGAGCCAGTTTCAAAAGGCGGTAGTTGGAGGACTTGCACCTTGGGAGGAGCACCCATTTTGGTCTGCAGTTGAAGCATTATACCCCATTGAAGTCCTTTCCCTCCTCAGGCATTGCACAAATCTCCAAATATTTCCCAATCTGGAGTTGGCAACCCTAGTGAATGCTCCCCTAGGGATACAGCCCATTCTACTCCTTCACAGCTCTTTTTTTTTTTGGCCCCCCCATAGGGGATTTTTTAATACATTTTCTATAAACTGCAAAGAAATAAGGAAAAGTGACTACAAACTACAGGTAAAAGTAAAAAGAAACCACTAAAAACCCAAGAGATGGTGGTCATACATAATGCTTACAAAATTAGCTTCTGGTTGAATAAGATTATGCTTTGCTACGCTGAGTACATAATTCTTAATGCTTGTACTAATCGCCAACAAATCTGACTATATAAAGAGCTTTATAAAAAAATGATTAAAATTCATTTAAAACAGAATCTAGAGACAATCACAACTCATTTTTTCCCTTTTGTTTCTCAATCGATAGCTTAATTTAGGGGCAGCCGCCCCATGTTCAGAATCTGAGTCCTCATCAGAAGGTGCCAGTGCTCCTTCTTCTTCACTTCCCTTGCTGCCACCATCTTCCTCTTTCTCCTCTTCACCTGTTGGACTGGCATGTTGAGGTAGAAATTTGTGTGCCTTTACAACAGAGTCAATTTTTTCTTTCTTTTCTTTAAATTTGAAGAGGATGCCTTCTGAAAAACTCCATTTGTAGGGGACATTATTTTTCTGTAGGAACAATGCCAAGTCTCTGAATTTCTTTCTCTTTCTCCTTACTTCAAATGGAATGTCCTTCAAAACTCTTATTTCTTTGCCTGTGATTTTCAGGATGGCTCCACTTGTTGCTTTCAATATTTGATCTCTTACTTGTCTCCTGGAGAATCTCACCACAATCTCGCTAGGCAGATTATTCTTTCTTATATAATCAGAATATGACCTATAGATTGCATCTATTTCATTTTGTATAAAATCCGCTTTTAAATGTGCAACTGGCCCCAATGCATCACACATAATTTGCTTCAAGTCTTCTCCTTTTGCTTCAGGAACCCCCTGAAATCTTAAGACATAGCTTGCCTTTTCCATTTGCAGCTGTAAAAGTTAAACCTCATTAGCTGCTCTCTCTTTTCCATCACCTGCATTTGTTTTTTAAGCTTCTGTGTATCAGCATTTACTTCTTTAAGCTCTTGCTCCATTTTCTCTGTCTTTTTAGTAGTTTCATTCAACTGGCTTTGTTCTGCATCTAATTTATTGTGAAGTGATATCATCTGTTCCAGCAGAGGGTGCAAAGTCTCAGTCAGCATATTTTGGAAGTCTATGGTAGTGTCCTATCTAGGAACAGAACTCGCTGGACTGGCATTTCCGGCAGGGAACTTCAGTTTCGATTGTTTGTCCTTTTCCACCCTCCTCAGAGGCGCCATGTTTGAGAGATTGTTTACTTATTAGAAAAAGTTATCAAAGTCTCACGATCCTTTAGCAATGGTTGGTAAGTTCTCAAAAGATCCTTATTATAGTCCTGTTTCGTTTTATATTCCGTCCCCCCTTGTATCTTTGTTTAAAAGTTCAGCTTTTTTTCCTTTCAAGGGCGGGTCCCCCCTCAGTTTATTAAGGGGAGGCTTTCAGCTCTTTTGCTGGTGTCTCGCTTAACAGTCACTCACATTTTTGCGTAGAAATTGCCTTTCACAATTCACTCACCTGGCCACCAAACGCTTGTCTCGGCGTGCATCCCCGTGTCCATTGCTGGAAATCAGTGGCGGGACTGGCAGGGCAGGCAACAGCCCCCCTTCGTGGCTGTTTGCCGGAGGAAGGACCCTCCAAGTATCCCATGGCTAGGAGCCCAATGCATGGATAGGAGCCCAATGCATCACACCCTTGTCAGAAATGGCAACTTGAGTCTAGCATCACACTGAATCCATTGTTCTCTGTTCCCTATCTTGTCCCTGCTTATGCGCTTGCGTAGCACTGGCAGCTGCAACGTGGGAGCTTTGATACTGCCGCTCGGTCTTATCACGGTGGCCTTGAGTACACGCTTTGGACTATTCTTGTGTCTACGGGAATTTTCCAGTCCTGTGAATCTGAGGGGTAGGGGGAGCATTCTCCCGACCATTAAGTAACCCTCCTGCCAGGAGTTTCCCATGCGCGCGCGCTAAAAGTTCATTCGCTAGTTGCGCTTTTGCATCACGCTATAACTATGTCTGAGCAATATGCCCCACGATTCCTGACAATAACCTTGTTACTGTGGGTTATAGCACTGTATTCCAATCAAGCTTATCTTTACTTTAAGAATGCTTGGATTTACTGGCTTTTGAACCTGACAACCCCCTCCCATTCACCGATTCAAGGCGCACGTCTCCCAGAGCTGCGGGAAAACGTGGCCGCCATTGAGGGAGCCCAAACCAGAAAAAGACTCCCTCACAGTTCTACCAGGTCATTCAGATTGTGTGTTTTTCATTCTTCCTAAAATGCATTTATGTATGAAAATTGGTGGGCGCATGGGGGGGGGAAGGTATCTTTGCCTAGTGTGCAAAAAACCCTCCCCAACTGTCCATTGATTCCTACTCTTTACTTCCTGTCATTTAACCAGTTTTTAATCCATAAGAGAACCCATTCTTGTATCCCATGACTGCTAAGTTTACTCAGGAGTCTTTGGTGAGTTATCTTGTTAAAAGCCTTTTGAAAGTCCAGTTTTTTAATGTCTACTGGATCACCATTATCTAGATTCTTGTTCACTTTCTCAAATAACTCTAAAAGGTTGGTGAGGCAGGACTTCCCTTTGCAGAAGCCATCCTGATTTTCCCTCAGCAAGCATTGTCTTTCTATGTGCCTACAATTCTATTTTAGGCCACTTCCATACTGTCACTTTTGTCACTTGTTTGTCCCTATTGCTTTGGTCCCCCCCTTTCCACTTGTGTTTTGCTCCCTCTGGGACTACTAGAGAAAGCAAAACACATTGGGGGAAATAAACCCTGAAGCAATAGGGACAAACGAGTGACAAAAATGGCAGTGCGGAAGTAGCCTTAGATTACAGTTTCTACTAATTTGCCTGGGACAGATATTAGGGTGACTGGGCTATAATTTCCTGGATCCCCTCTGGATTCCTTTTTAAAAATTGATGTCATATTTGCTACTTTCCAGTCTTCTGGTACAGCAGCTGAATTGAGTAATAGGTTACATATACGAGTTAGTATAAGATCTCACATGTGAGTTCCTTAAGAACTCTTGGGTGTATGCCCTCAGGACCTGGTGACTTATCAGTTTTTAATCTCCCCAGTAGGTCTACAATTTCATCTCTGGTCACCCCAATTTGGCTCAGTTCTTCAGACGCCCTTCCTGAAAATAGGGACTGTAGCATGGGTACATGCCCCACATTTTCCACAGTGAACACAGAGGTAAAAAAGTCATTGAGCTTCTCTACCATCTCCCCATCTTCCTTTAGCAATCCTTTTATTCCTTTGTCATCTAAAGGCCCCACTGCTTCTCTGGCTGGTTTCCTGCTCTGGATTATATGGTAAACCAGAAGGGTTACATCCAAAAACAAAAAGAGTTAATTCCCATTGAAATGACTAATTAAAAGAATAAAGCAAACAAACAAGTCTCCTTATGAAAATAAGGTAAAACGATAAAATTACCAAAGAGCAAAACACATTCAAAAACAGTAAAAATAACATTTTGGTGCATCCTTTGCAGTTTCTTAATGTTAAGTGAAAGGCAGTCTGCATGTGTCCATATGCACTCTGTTTCCTTAACCGTATGCATGTGGTGAGGAAAAAGCATTCGGTATATGCTGAGAAGCACTCTAGTATTACTTAATGTTTTTATGTTTTGGAATTCTCTGTCATGGATTTGCTGGCTGTGCTTGATCTATCTACCTATTGCTGTGCCTCAGTATTCTTCTGCAATAAAATGGATGCACTGTCTTTTAAGGAGCATAAGAGCAACATAGCACACTGTGTTTGTTATGTGAGGCACTTGCCTTAACATCTGGAGTTCACTTTGCCTGCTTTTGTTTTAGAAGCCTTTAAAAGGAACAGATTCATGGAGTCCTTTCAGTAGCTATTAGACATGACAGGTAAATGAAACCTCCATGCTCAGAAATACCTCTGAAGTGTTGCTGGAGAGCAAGAGCAGGGAAAGACTGTTCTTCTCATGGTGGCTTGTTTGCTTCCCATCTGGTTGAGGTCCTCTGTAAAACAAGATGGTGGCTTGGAAAATCTTTATCTGATTCAGACAAAATTGGAAAATCTTTGCCAATCACATGCTTTCTACATGTGTGCATTTTTGTTCCCACTTTTTGATCATAGTGCATTTTCTTTGAGGCAATTCCACTGAGATGCGTAACTACCCCTAGCCTCACTTATGTTGCACAGAAGTATTAACCTGGTTGATCTTTGTGCACCTGTGAAATGTTGAATTGGTACTACAGTACTAATGGTACTTGCTGTCTTAACTTACATTGAAGAGGAATGCATTTAGGTGGCCTTTTCTTTCTTTTGTACTCCAAGGACATTCACACATGAAGCTTAAAGTAGTTCTTGCTGGTTGGGAGATAAACGATGCAGCAAGGTGAAAATTGATCCACAGGTAGACAGCCAAGCTCCTAACATCTTTACAGATCCTGACTAATCCATAAGAGTCATTCTGGCTGCCAGTCAGATAAGCTCCTGTTTGCTTCTGCCCTCAAAAATTACTCTGAATACACACGGTCTGTAGTAGCTTACTAGATGCAAACCTTACATCCTGGAGTTTCATATCTGCTGGCCACTTACATGCCGCTTATATCCCAAGCACTTATATTGAAAAATGCAAAATATTTAATAAGTAACCTGATCCTTAGAATCTATTTTAGCTGTACCGAGCCTGAAATAAGTTAATGTGAGCCAGCACAGATGAAGTGAGTGTGACATCTTATACTTGCGTAGTGGCCTGGGGCAAAACAGGCTAGCTCTTATGCCACGTCATCTCACATCCCTGGCAAAAACTAGTGCTGTTGCCAGAATATCCAGCGTGGATTTAACAGTATTTATGTAGGGTTGTCAACTATTAGAAGGCATAAATCATGTGATATAAGGTTGCCAACCTCCAGGTGAGACCTGAATATCTTCCAGAATTACAACTAATGTTGCCCTGCAAGGCTTTTTGAGCCTCTTTATGGACTGTAATAAAATAATAGACTGTGCAAGTGTGTGCATAAGGGACTGAACCACATGGTAACCCCACCTAGATGCCAGCAGAGACTGCACCCAGACAAGAGACGCTTCTCCTGACCTTTCCAGCAGCTCCAGTGCCCAGCATAGGTTACCAGCCTGCTCCTCATGAAGGAAAATGGAACGGACCCAGTATACATTAAGCACAGCTCCATGCCTTAATAAAATACAAGGACTAGGAACTCCAAAAACGCCATTGAGAGTTCCTTCTACATCAGGCAGGCAGCCTCTTTCCCTCCCCCTCACCTGCAAGACCTCACGTAGCCCTGGCAGAGTCTATTCATCGTTGCCTAGTAACTGATTGAGGGCCATCAGCAGCCTGGCTAATGCCATCAAGAAGACAATGGAATCAGCCGGGTGACTCATCCTAGCTGCTACCAGGTGTCAGACATGAGCAAGTTTCTAGCTCTCAGTATTGACCATCCCTCAGGCACACCTCCACACACCTCCCCTACATCTTCCAACCAATAGGGTGTTTTCAGGGACGGACTTACCAGGAGGTGGAAACTAGAGGCTGGAACCAGCCCCCATCCTCCTGCTTATAAGGAGATGCCTGACCACCAGCTCTCTCTCTCTGCTCTCCGACCCCTATCGAATCTTTGACCCTCTTATGTCCAGCTTGCTATCCCCAACTCCTGCCTCCATCTTTAAACTCTGGTCTGCAGCCTGAGTTTCCATGTGCTACCTGCTGGCCAGGCCACATGGTTCCCCATTTTCTTAGTTTCCTTCCCCTCCATTTTTCCTGAGGAACGCTCTACATGACGAGGACTGGTAAATATACCCCACCAACGATTTACCTGCTAATGCAAATGTGCTTTGCCTCTCTCTGTATTTCTTAGGCCTTGAATAATTGTGTGTGAGCTTATGTAATTGTTTGCTTGTGAAGAACTTCAGTAAAAGACTTTATTTTTCAACTACAAAAGTCTCCTGGTCTGTTACCAACACCTCCCGGCGGGGCTGACCTCTGTATACACAGGTGTTCGCTCTCGCAGCTGATTGCTTATTAATAATCAATCATATTCCCCTCGTTATTATTCATAATAATGCGCAATCAGGCTAACAATGTCCAGTTGGCAGAGATCTGACCCCCTGGAGAAAATGGTAGCTTGGGAGGGTGAACTCTATGGCATCTGGTTGAGGCCCCTCCCCTCCCTGAATCCCACCCTCCCCAGACTCCACCCCAAAATCTCCAGGAATTTCCCAAACTGGAGCTGGCAATGGTATGTGATAATCACTCTGTTCAGGGGCCAAGTGCCAGTGGGGCAAGAGGCAGAGCTCATGTGCTCAGGGCCAGAGCTAACAGAAAATACAAATTCAGCTCTTGTCTCTCCAGCTAAGGAGACAGCAGTAGCAAATGGGAAGCTGAAAGGGCAACCAAAAAAAGCTGACTCACAAAGGCTGGCCTGAAAATGAAAGTTAATTTTGGCTGCAGGTGTTGTCCTACAAAGTTGTTAAGGACAGCACTACAAATTCATTTGCCTTAAAAGGTGCTAAACAGTTAAAAATGCCTCCATTATATGAAGACTCCTCAGCTGCTAGCTAGTTAGAAAGGAGAAAATCTGGTTGGTGGTCAGCTGGCAATTCTATCTGTTGCTAGTCAGGAGAAGTGCTCGCCTCCCTCTGACCTGTCATTTAGCCAAGGCTGCAGCCACAATATGTGAGCTAGTGAAACCATTACAGGAAAGATCTGGAATTGTGTCCTCATACTGTAGAGAGATGAAAGGAAGCAAGTACCTGGAGATAGGACTCTGGTGCATGATACTCTGGATTACTCTGATTGTTCAGACATCTGTCAGACCAGAGCCCATAAAATCACACACATTGATCTGATCACTAGTTACGTCAATCTTAATTTTTCAGTAACTGGTCGCTAATATGATGATATGTACAACAAGGAACATTATCTGAAGAAAGCTGACATATTTTGCAGCAGGCCTTTTCTCTAAAGATAGTCAAGCACAAATACTGCAAAAGTCTTTCTATAGTTGCCAGATGCTGGCATACCCTGTCCTGGAACTTCCTGAGGATCTTTTATTTAAGGTAATTTCATAGCTCTCCATTAAAGTAAGTTGTAGCCTCATGAGTGGTTCTTTAGGAGGAGGAGACTGGGGCAAAGGGAATGAGCTTGGGGCTGTCAGTTTGATTGCGCTGTCAGGTGGATCTCAAAGCAAAGGTATGTGTCAGCTGGCAAGCCCTGAATTTTCCAGCAACAGTAAGGCAATTCAAAGACTTTGCCTTCAGTGCAGCCAACACTGTGAATGATAGATAATATTTGGTGTCCTAATTGTCCCTGCATAAGCAATCTTTTATGGAGTGGAAGTTCCTGGTTAGAGATTCTCTAAATAATTATATCCTGAAAATGTTACTTTAAACTTAGCTCTAAAGTGAAAACCAGGCTAGATAAAGTGTGAGTGATACATGAGCAGTCCCATCCCAAGCCTTAAAAAAAAAAAGAAATGCAAATGCAGAGGGCTACCAATTTGACTGGAACATTAGGAAAAGGGATACTTAACCCTTTTCCTGCAGGCTGTTTTTCAATCTAAATCAAATGCCACTTCTATTGAACCTGTGGGGTACAAAGATATGGACAAAGATATTTTTGCCCTGTAGAAGGAAAAACAGCTGGGGACTAAGTTGATTGGAAAATTGACCTGCAGCAAATCAACATCATTTCAAGTTAAGCTACAATTCAATTTTTTAAAAAAGATCAGGAGACAGCTTCTGCCTCTCTTACGTATGTATCTAGTTTGGCATTGCCAAAAAAAGTTTGCCATTCTGTGAGGCTATCTCAAAATGAGCAGAATGTTTCTTTCTGTGTTGTAATTCATTTTGCATTTCATCTTTAATAATATCTGTTTTCATTCCATTTTTATCCAAGCTAAACATTGCTAGCTTTCATTGTATTGCTAGCTTAAGGCCAATAATCTACATACTGTATAGCAGCATTAATTTGGGCAGGGGAGGTCCCTACCAGCTGTCCCCAGCAGCTTCATGCCCTTTCTGGATCCCCAGCCCCATGCCTGGTCACCTCAGCTATTTTCTTTCTGTGGTCACTGGGTCACAGAGATTGCACAGGGAAACAGTAGAGCAGGGTCCCTACACTTTTTGAACCTGTGGGCACCTCTGGAATTCTGTCACAGGGGGGTGGGCATAGCCACAACCACCAGGAAATGCATTGGTGGGTGTGACATTGGGGACTAGGGTTGCCAGCCTGGAATTACAATTGATCTCCAGGAGACAGAAATCACTTCCCCTGGAGAAAAATGGTTGCTTTGATGGGTGAAATCTATGGCATTATACCCTACTGCACTCTTTCCCCTCCCCAGACTCTACCACCTAAATTTCCAGGATTAACCCATCCTGCAGCTGGCAACCTTTTTGGGGACTCCTAGAGAAAGAAATTACAGCAGGAAGGATAGCAGCCAGTCCAAAAATCCCCAAGAAGGAGGATGGAAAGGTGGATTGCATTCTCAATCTCAAAAAGCTTTGGGAATTCAGGTCCAAAACTCCATGTGTAATTCTAGTGGTCCTACAAGTTGGGGATACCAGAGTGGCTTCAGCAAACAAAAATTCTTCTCAGAAGCTCATGCAGTTCTTTGTCGGCCACATTTTCTATATTGTTCCCACTCTGAGTGGCTTCCCCACCTAGCCAAAGATTCATTTGGGCAAACCATTGCTCCAGGTTCTTTTTCTTTTTCTATTGTACTTTAGCATGGTTGTGCAAGATGCAAACAGAACTATTTCAGCATCAGATACTTTACACTGATAAGTGATGCTGAGAAGTGTGGGTTGATGAAAGCAGAGTTTTAAATGTTTGCTTTAATTTAACTTGTTTATTAATGATGTGAAAGATAAAGAGAAACAGCCTGTTAATTAAAATAAGAAATGATACTAATTTGGGAAGTGTTGAAAAAAGCAACAAGGACGGTGAAGTAGATACAGGCAACTAGAGCCAAAGACTGCAAATAGATTATTAGGTGTGGGTGAAGACAGAAGAGGAAAAAGGCTTTTTTTTTTTGCAAAGCCGCTTCGTGACAGGCAGTAAGGATGAAAAACAATTGCAAAAAGATTGTGGTCATGTTAGATACAGGCTTGCATACTTTTTTTCTTACTTCCAGTTGTACTTACCTTACATTTTTGTACTCACCTTCCTCTTTCCCAGCAATTGCCAATAGAAAGATCTGATAAGTGAGATAGTGGTATGAAAATGGCAGTATTGGGATGGGCTGGAATCAGTTGAATCTGTATTTGTGTATTTCTGCCCCAGCTCCTCCTGCTGCCTAGGAAATTGAAATCAGACAGCTTGACACCAAAATAAGCATCAGATTGGAAAGCCTTTACCTATCACTGGAAATCATTCTGACTGGAATTGCAGCATCTTATCTTTAATAATAATTCCCTTAGGTATTGGCCATTTCCAGCTCCCCCAATGGCTGTGCAGTACGCTCCATCAGCCATTGGCTCATCAGCTACCACTCAAGAGCAATCGCGTGCTATTGGCTGGGTGCTGGGTCCACTCCTCTTCCCTGCCCACTGCCACCTCAGCCACTGTTCCCTGCCAGAATAATAGCCAAATTGTTGTCTCTCCTGACAAAGACATTTCTCCTGCTTGGCTCCTGTGGGACTAACTTTTCCCTCAGTGGTTGTCGCTAGGCAACCAAGCTTGGTTCTGTCAGTAAAAAGACAAAGGAATGAAGCTCTTTCCAAGGCTTTGTGAGGAACTCATTGGGGCCAGGCCTGACTAGAGTTGCCAGCTCCAGGTTGGAAAATTCCTAGAGATTGTGGTGGAGTCTAGGGAGAGGAGAATGATGTAAGCTGCTTTGGTCCCCACTGCAGAGAAAGACTGTACTTTTCCTCCTGGGGGACAATTGTTGCCAATCTTCAGGTGAGGGCTGGAGATCACTCAGAATTACAACTGCTCTCCAGATGGCAGAGATCAGTTCCCCTGGAGAAAATGGTGGACTTTGTGTCCTTATACCCTGCTGAGATGGCCCCCCATGACAGCCAGTGTGACGTAGCAATCGGGCTCTGAGTCCAGTAACACCTTTAAGACCAACGAAGTTTTATTCTGGGTATAAGCTCTCATGTGCATGCACACTTTTCAGATACATTGAAACAGGAGTCACCAACTGTTATGTATAGGTAAAGGATGAGGGGGGTGTTGCAAGGAAGCACCAATTAGCATCAAGATGTATAAGTAACTTAGCATCAAGATGTATAAGTAAGATGTATATAGTAAATATATCTAAGACTGGATGAAGGCAATTGGTAAGACCTGTGAATAGCAGCAAATTAGCATACTGCATAATAAAGGAGTTTACAATGGATGCAAGAACTGAATGATGTTAGCATGTGTGGTAAGATAAGAAAATAATGTCTCTGTTAAACCCTGGGGGTTCCATTGTCCCAAGTATTATAACAACCTGTAACTCAGCAATCTCCTGTTCTAGTCTGTTTCTGAAGTTCCTTTGCAATAAATAGCTACTTTGAGATCCCCTATAGAATGTCCTGGAAGGTTGAAGTGTTCTGCTACAGATTTCTCAGTTTTGTATCAGATTTGTATCCATTTATTCTTTGGTTTAGGCAGGATTTGACCTGTTTGCTCTATGTAGAGAGCTGAAGGGCACTGTTGGTATTTAACGGCATATACAATGTTGGAAGTTGAGCAAGTGAATGAGCCTGTGATGGATGTTTTATTATTGTGGGTGAGGAGTTGTTTGAAACAGGGGGCTGTCTGTACAAAAGAAAAGGCTTGCCCCCAGTACTTGTGAAAGAGAAGTGTCATTATCCAGTAAAGGTTGTAAGTCACTGATGATGCATTGAACTGTTTTGAATTGAGAGCTGTATGTGACCACTAGTGGTGTTCTGTTATTCTCTCTTTTGGGCCTGTCTTGCAACAAGTTTTCTCTGGGTACCATTCTGGCTTTTTAATTCTGTTTCTTGACCATCAGGTGAATATTTTAGTTCCAAAAAGGTTTGTTGTACATCCCTCAGGTGAGAATCTCTGTCTGTAGGATTGGAACAGATGTAGCTCCAGTGGGGGGATTTGGGGGGGGTGTTCTGGGAGTGGGCAGGGACATCCCCAAGCCCCACCCCCAAGTCTCACTGCCAAGTGCAACCACCCACCCGGACACCCCTCTCCCTCCCCTCCTGCCAGATTTAAAGGGCTTCAGCTGATTAGTGGGAACCACGTGGCCCGTCGATCAGCTGGAGGGCCCTTTAAATCTAGTAGGAGGGATGAAAGGTATGGTTGCAGGCTGCACACTCACCTTACAAAAAGACCCTTTAAAGGGTCTTTTTGCAAGTGGGGTAGGGGCCATGGCTCATAGGGGGGAATCAGCTCTGTGCACTGCTGCCTCCACCCTGTGTGTGGCCTGCAACTGCCTCTCTCCCTCCCTCCTGCTAAATTTAAATAGACCTCCAGCTGTTCGGAAGGCCATGTGGTCCCTGCTGATCAGCTGAAGCCCTTTAAATCTGGCAGGAGGGGAGAGAGAGGGGTGGCCAGGCAGGTGGTCATGCTTGGGGTGGGGCTTGAGAGCAGAGCTTCCCCTGCCAACCAGCTGGCCAGGGGTGGATTGGAGTGCCCAAAAGTGGGGAAACGGCCACCTAGACCTGGGCCTGGCAACCCTATTGTATTGGATGTTGGTGTACAGAGATTCCACATCAATGGTGGTTAAAATAGTCTTGTCTGGAAGGCTGTTCAAAGGTCGTATTTTCCTCAGGAGATCTGTGGTGTTATGCACATGCTTGAGACAATGGAGGATCCTGGTTTGCCAGGTTTGTGTATTTTGGGTAGAAGATAAAAAATACCTGGTCGAGGGACTGTGGTGTGTTTGAAAGGATTTGTTCCTGAATGTGCAGGGGTAATTCCTTCTTTTTTGTATTCCTGTGTGGGATATGAGGACAGCTGTTTATAAAAAGCAATATTTGAGAGTTGTCTTTGAGCCTGATCTATCCATTTTGTTTGACCTAGTAGTAACTCTTGCTGTGGGAACATAATTAAAGATATTTGTCCTGCTGAACCTCGTTCATGTTGGAGTGAAGGCATAAGTACGAGGCATCCATGCACCAGGCCAGAGAGAAGGCTGATACAGATGTTATTTCAGAGCCTCTGGCTCTAATATTTGAGATGTCCTGGAGTACTGGTGTTGTGCCGGAAGACTGGAGAAGAGCGAATGTTGTCCCGATCTTCAAGAAAGGGAAAAAGACGGACCCGGGAAATTACAGACCTTTCAGTTTGACATCAATACCTGGGAAAATTCTAGAGCAGATTATTAAATGCTCTGTCTGTGAGCACCTTGAATGGAATGAGTTAATTGGTTGTAGCCAGCATGGGTTTATCAAGAATAAGTCATGTCAGACCAACCTTATCTCCTTTTTTGACAGAGTTACTAAAATGGTTGACTCTGGCAGTGCCGTGGATATAGTGTATCTAGATTTCAGTAAGGCATTTGACAAAGTTTCTCATGATATCCTTGAGGATAATCTGGTTAAGTGTAGGCTGGATGGTGCAACAGTGGGATGGATTCATGGTTGGTTGAAAAATCATACCCAACGAGTGCTCGTAAATGGCTCTGCATCTACATGGAGGGAAGTCTCAAGTGGTGCTGCAGGGCTCGGTCCTGGGCCCGGTGTTGTCCAATGTTTTTATAAATTACCTGGAGGAAGACATAGAGGGGGTGCTTATCCAATTTGCAGATGACACAAAACTGGGTGGGATTGCTAATTCTGAAGAAGACAGAGTCAGGATTCAAAATGATCTAGATAGGCTGGAACAGTGGGCTGAGACAAATAAAATGAAATTCAATAGGGATAAGTGCAAAGTCCTACACTTAGGTACAAAAAATCAAAGGCACAGATATAGAATGGGAGGGACTTGGCTTCATAGCAACACATGTGAAAGGGATCTAGGTGTTCTGGTTAATCACAAGGTCAACATGAGCCTGCAGTGTGATGTGGCTGTGAAGATGTGGCAATCTTAGGATGCATTAACAGAAGCATTGTGTCCAGATCACGGGAGGTGGTAGTTCTGCTCTATTCTGCTATGGTCAGGCCTCACCTGGAGTACTGTGTCCAGTTTTGGGTACCACATTTTAGGAAGGATGTTGACAAGCTCGAGCATGTCCAGAAGAGGGCGACCAGGATGGTGAGAGGGTTGGAATCCAAGTCTTACAAGGAAAGGCTGAAAGAGTTGGGTGTGTTTAGCCTGGGAAAGAGAAGACTTAGAGGGGACATGATTGCAGTCTTCAAATATTTGAAGGGCTGTCATGTAGAAGATGGAGCAGATCTGTTTTCTCTTGCTCCGCATTGCAAGACTAGATCTAATGGGTGGAAATTACAAGGGAGTCGTTACCAGCTAAATATTAGGAGAAACTTCCTAACTGTAAGAGTGGTTGAGCAGTGCAACAGCCTGCCTCGGGAGGTGGTGGATGCTCCTTCGCTGGATGTTTTCAAATGAAGACTGAACAACCATCTTTTGGGTATGTTGTAGGTATATAGGTATGTAGAGCTATCTTTTGGCTATGATCCTGCAGAGTGCAGGGGGTTGGACTAGATGATCTGCAAGGTCCCTTCCAACTCTAACATTCTATGATTCTAAAGACCATCAGCATTGCCGCTTATGATGTGTAGGTGTTCTGTGTCATAGATATTGAATTAAAGCGGAACCCTAAAAGTACACATTCTTACTTCAGTGCCCATGCCGACAATGCGGCTTCCTCACAGGTGGTGGACCTGGTGTCATCCATAGCGGTGCTAGGACTCTCCCAGTAAATAACGGCCCCCACTCACTGAGCCGGTCACACACTTGATTTGATCTTTGCAGCGGGGGTTACAGTGGACCAGACTACTGCAATGGCATTTCCATGGTCGGACCACCATGCCCTGAAGACCTGAGTGAATCTGTTACCCCAACCCTGTTTGGGCGGCGAGCACATTTTAGCTCACCCATGGAGCCAAATGGACCCAGTGCGGCTTCAGACGTGTCTTCGGGATCCTATGCCCCCTGGCGGTTCGCTAGATGAGCTAGTTGAGGACTGGCATGGCCAACTCTCAGCAGTCATCGACGATGCCTCCGCACTAGGCCAGCTCCTTGGTATACCCAGGAGCTGAGGCTGATGAAGTGATAGCTTAGATGGCTAGAGGGAAAGTGGCGGCATGCTCATGACAAAGCAAAAAGAGCATCTTATAGAACATTTATGAGATCCTATGAGGTGGTAGTCAAAGTTGTGAAGAGGGAGTTCTATGCAGCCACAACTGCGTCTGGAAACTCGTGCCCGGCACAATTGTATAGAATGATTTGGTCTTTAACCTGTTGTAGGGCAGGCAAAACACTAGGGAATTGGATATTGGCTGTGAGGCTTTTGTGAGCTATTTTGCAGATAAAATCTTGTCATTCTGCCACAACTTCCCTGACACAGTTGAGAGAGTGAGTGAACTCAAGGCCCCATGCACGTCTTCTGATCCCATTCTGGATTATTTCAGTCCACAGCCTAGAGGAAGTTGACAGACTGATCTCAACTGTACACCCAACCACACGCAGTCTTGACCTGTGCCCCTCTTGGCTAATTAAGGCCAGCTGCAGGGGGGTTAGTGATGCTCTCAGGGATATTATCAACAAGTCCCTCTCTGAGGAGCTGTTCCCAGGGACTCTCAAGGAAGTGATGGTTTGTCCTCTCCTTAAAAAGCCATCTCTGGGTCTGGCCAAATTGGCTAACTATCGGCTGGTTTCCAATTTGCCCTATGTGGGCAAATTAATTGAGAGGGCGGTGGTGATACAGTTGCAGAGCTTTATGGATGACATTTCCATGCTAGATCCATTCCAGTCCAGCTTCTGCCCAGGCCATGGGATGGAGACAGCACTGGTCGCCCTCATAGATGACCTCCGGAGGCACCTGGATCAGTGTGGGATGGCAGTGCTGTTGTTGTTAGACCTGTCAGTGGCATTCAACTTGGTCGACTGCCAGCTACTCACCCACCGCCTCACCGACATGGGGATTCATGGGCTTGCCTTGCAATGGCTTGTCTCCTTTCTCCAAGGTTAGGGACAAAGGATGGCTATCGGGGAGCAGCTGTCTCGAAGGCACCCAATAGTGTTTGGAGTGCCTCAAGGGGTGGTGCTCTCCTTGATGCTGTTTAACATCTATATGTGCCCCCTTGCCCAGATTGCCTGGAGGCATGGACTAGGGTGTCACCAATATGCAGATGACACCCAGCTCTATCTGTTGTTGGGCAGTCAGTCTGGCTGTACCCCGGAAGACCTGGTCTGGGCATTGCAGGATGTGGCTGGATGGCTTAGAGTGAGCCAATTGAAATTGAATCTGATGAAGACGGAGGTCCTGTGCCTGAATCGGAATGGTACAGGGGTAGGGATCCCATTACTGGCCTTTGATAGGGCACCATTGGTGCCAGCACCGAAGGTCAGGAGTTTGGGAGTGCTCCTGGACGCCTCCTGAACAATGGAGGCCCAGGTAGCAGCTGCTTTCAAGGCAGCTTTTTACCATCTTCGGCTGATTAGGCAGTTGGTTCCCTTCCTCAAACGCAATGATCTGGCTTCAGTGATCCATACAATGGTCACCTCGAGGTTGGACTACTGCAATGGTCTGTAAATCGGGCTGCCGTTGGTGCAACTCTGGAAGCTGCAGCTGGTGCAAAATGCAATGGCCAGGCTGTTGATGGGCCTCTCTATGTGGAAGCACATCCAGCCTGTGCTAAAGACATTGCACTGGCTACCAATAGCATACTGGATTCGCTTCAAGTTGCTGTTTTTGACCTTTAAAGCCCTTTATGGTCAGGGACTGGCCTACCTAAGGGACTGCCTTTCCCTGTATGTTCCCCAGAAAGCACTGCGATCAGGATCTCAAAATTGTCTGGCCCTCCCTGATCCAGAGGACGCTAGGTCGACATTGACCAGGACCAGGGTGTTTTCCTTGGCAGCACTGACCTGTTGGAATGAGCTCCCTGGTGAGATCAGGGCCCTGTGGGACCTCTCACAGTTCTGCAGGGCCGTGAAAACAGAGCTTTTTCGGCAGGCATTCTGATAGGACCAGTTCCTATCAGCTGTGCCCTGCGCTGACCCAGAATTAGTAATTACTTAGTATGGTAGTACTGCTGAATGTGTTTCTACATGCACTTTATTATATTGTACTGCCATTGATATATAGTTTTAACTTGTGTATGGTTTTAACTTGTGTAATTATTTTTTTTAAGATATATATTGTTTTATTGATTGTATGTGAGCTGCCCTGAGCCTGCCTTGGCGGGGAGGGTGGGATAAAAGTCAGAATAATAAATAAATAAATAAATTTTAATATTTAATTATTAGTGCCTTAGAGAAAGAGCAGTACCTGAAATATGTCAAGTAGATAAATTGGTTTTCTATATTTTTTTGATATTCCTTCTGGTAACATAGAGGTGGCTTTTAAAGTTACACATTACAATGGAATTTCAGTGTAAAAGATTAGAGCAACATATGCACAGCTTTTCTTATTTCTGCCCCCCCTGTTTTAAACTGATACAAATAAAGGGATTTAATAGATCATGGAAAACATTTGAAGAGGTGGTTGCTTTTGTTTATTTATTTAAAGCTCTCCTTCACCCTCTTGGGGACCACCATTCTCCTCTCCTCCATTTGTTACAGCCCCTTTCTCCTCTAACCACACTCCTTTGATTTGGCCTTTCCCCTGAGACTGTACCTTTTCTACTTCACCCTTTTCCATTTCAGTTTGCTTTTTCTGGTAAAGGGAAATCATACACATTTTTGCTTTCTTGGTGACCTTTTATTACTTTGTATAAAACTAGAGATAACAAAATATGCCTTCCATGATTTTATTTGTAGTGCTATTAGTAAAATTGGCATCATTTGTGTAAAAGCAATATGGATATTGTTCTGGAGGAGCTTCAGTCTCAAGGCTGGCAGAAAAGTTTCTCCACTCTCATGTTAAGAAGTGAGGAGGCCGATCCATGTCCGTCTGAAATGCTTAAGCAGCTGAACAATCCCAGCACACCGAAGATTTCACTGAATCAAAGGTGCTGTAACTTAGCTAATACAAGAAAAAATTGAGAAATGCGTTGCTCTTTTTTTAAACTGAGTGTTACATCTTTGAAGTAACAAATTTAATCCTCCAGCAAATAACACAATCAAATATTTAATTGGTGGTTTAAAACATATGTACCTTTGGTTTTATACCTATGTACTGTTTTTTAAATGTATTTGTATTACCTATTTTTTTAACCATTCACTGCCTTGAAGGCTCTAATTGGGTATAAAGATGACATATTTTTTGTCAAGATGTGTACCGTGAGAAAGCTCCTCTCGTGTAAAAGAACCAATTTGACAGCATTTCAGTGAGCACTCCAATGTGTCTCAGTTAGCTAAAAGGTTATTTCCCAGTATTTTGTTGCTCCAGAAAAAAAATGAATAAATGAGATGTAATATCCAAAAATTTTTTTTGCCCAGCCAGAAGTTGTCTTAAGCATGCACCAACACAGGAGTTGGTGGGAAGTTGTGGGAAGAGTTGGTGGGAAGTTGTGGGAAGAGCAATGTACAGAGAATGGCTAAGAATTTTTTCTAGAGCAATGGCTTGCACTCCTTTGGCACCACTGTCATAACACTGGCTACCAGTATTAGACACCAACAATCCATACTTTTCTGTCACTCTGTCCAACACACTTCTAGGTAGACCTTTCCCGGTTGTGCAGAAATCCCCCCCCCCAGTTCTCCTTGATCTCCAATGATTTGCTATTATCAAAGAGAGGGGAGGGTATGTAATTAGAGTAGGCAAAGTGTCCCTTTGGCAAAGCAGATGCTTACTTTCTCAAATATCCATCAACATAAAGTAATAAAGTTAACATTCTCTACTTGACTGTGGTGTGAAGTCTGAAATATTTGAGACAAGAAAAGCAGATATTTCACAACCAGGGTACAGGGGTGGGCCTCAGCATCTGCCCCCAGCTCAGCCAGTGCTGATGCTGGCACTGATCACAAGATTAGTCTTATCAATGGCTACTAGCCATGGTGACCTAGGGGAACCTCCATGTTCAGAGGCAGTCATCCTCTGAACCCCAGAACCAGGAGGCAATGTCAGAAGAAGGCCTTGGCCTCTATGCCCTGTTGCTGGCCATCCAGAGGAACTGGTTGGCCACTATGTGAGACAGGATGCTGGACCAGACGAACTATTGCTCTGATCCAGCAGGGCTCTTCTTTTGTTCTTATAAGGCAAACATTGGGAAAGGCAAGGGTAGCCAGGTTCTCCCAGCCAATGGCAGGGGATGGGGGGAGGGGTTGGGTTGCCAAATCCAGGTTGAGAAACCCCTGGAAATTTGGGGGTGGGCTCTGGTTAGGACCTCAGGACAGGGACCTCAGTGGGGTACAATGCCACAGAGTCCACCCATCAAGGCCTCCATTTTCTCCATCCAGGGGAACTGATCTCTGTGGTCTGGAGATGAGCTGTAATTCCGGGGATTTCCAGGTCCCACCTGGAGGCTGGAATCCCTAGAAAAGCCCTATAGATGCCACCTTCTAAGACAGCAGATAAGGAAACAAATAGATTGCTATACCACAATCTAGACCTACTTATTACTATTTGTGAGGCTTTATTGAACAGGGATGTATTGATAAGACACAATTTAACCTCAGTTAATCATTTGAATTTCTGTTTGGAATGTTTAAGTGTATGCTTAACTATGCTATCTTTCAAAATGAATCCTTAAAGTGCTAAATATTTGAATTCATTGACACATGCTGCCCCCAGCCCAAGCTTTGCACTCCTGCTGCTACTCGGAGGAGGAGCAGGAGTAAAATGAGGCTAAAAGTGTCACCACTGTGACACCAGGACTTCATTTCTGGTAATATACCCAGAAGTTATGTCACACCATTCTAGTGACACTATATGAACTGCCTAAATCTCTAGATATTTCAAAAATTTCTAGAGCATTGCCATGATGCTGTCACTTCTGGATATGTTGCCAGGAGTGACACCATGGCACCATGCACTGTAATGTCACAATGCCCTATACCCCAGAGCTCCTAGGAGCTGTTCGCAGACAGCTGGCAATGCTAACCCATGCTCAAAAGCAATGTATGTGAGATTGATAATACAATCCTAAACAGAGTTATGCCCTTTGAAGCCCATTGATATCAATGACTGAAGAATGGTGTAAGTCTGCATAGAACTGCCCTGTTAGATGCCATATTGTGTCTTTTTTCCCTAGCAAAAGAGAAAATTGATAGTGGAGGATGATAGGAAAATGTGGGAGTGCTTTTTTTTGCCTAAAAGAACACATTTACAGTTATTTGACTGTGGTAAACCTTGAAAACTGTAGTAAATACACTATGTTTTTAAGTACTGGATACCAGAAAGCACAGAGAAATATCTTAAATCTCATAAATAAAACTGTTTTTATCTCATTGAAAAACACCAAGAATGAACACATGAAACTGCCTTACACTGAATCAGACCACTAGTCTGTCAAAGTCATTATAAACTCTGACCGGCAGCTGCTTTCTCTAGGGCCTCATATATCGGTCTTTCACATCACCTGATCCTTTTAATTGAAAGGGCCCATGGACTGAAACAGGGAACTTCTAAATGCACTACTGCTTGACTACTGGGCCAAAGCCCCTCCCATACTGAAAATTATTTTTCAGTATATGAAGTTGCTTCCCAAATGGTGTGCATGTTTTAAAAGGGCATAACAGACTTATATGTGCCCTGCTTTTCTCCAGTGGTTCTACGTGGGACATTCCTCACGTCTGGGATAAGCTCCTCCCTCTTCCTCAGGGTCGGCTCCAAACTTTGATCCAGGCGGGGAGGGGCTTATCCCCTTGGAGGCGAACCAGTTCCTTTGCCGACCCTGCTTCAGCAGGACATGCTCCGGAGGTGCGGAGACGCGCCTATTGAAAGAAGAAACGAAACTACAGGAAAGATTTACAGCCTGACGAGGCTGGATTTGATTGATGACGGGCTTTGTCTAGGGAGTGCTGACGCTTCCTTAGCCCTACGGCATTCTCTCCTCTGCCGGTCTTACCCGTCCCTGGGGCGGAGGATCTGCTCCTATTACAGAGAGCGCAGAGGGAGAGAGAGAGAGGAGAGAGAGAGAGAGAGAGAGAGAGACGAAAGAAACGGCGTGTGTGCACGCACACACAGTCTTCTACCTTCCCGCCTGAATCGCGGTAAGCAGAAGCAGGCAGACAGTTTCTACCCTCTCCAGTATTCCTGGAAGAGGCTGAGACATTGCCTAAGGAATGCAGAGGTCCGTTCCTTATACCCCCGGGAAGCAGAACCCTCCGTGGAGTTTTTTCTTCCTCAAAACCCCCATGAGCATAAGCAGGGGGGGGGGAGTGTTTTCCAAGCCTTACTCCGTCCCAAGGCGGGAAATATCGGCGGGAAATGCTGGGAGCAGCCATTTTAGGCCCCCAAATAGATGGGCCTATTGTGCGTGGTCAGCACTCCCCATGGTCCCGGATGAGTCTTCTCATGGCAGATAGGCTAAACCAACCTGTGGGGAACTAAACAGTTGAAAACTGCCTCTGAAGCCCTTGATGGCTATTTCAGGGGAACGAACCCCAGAATCTCATTCGGTTGGGGGGGGTTTCTTCATTATCTATCATGGATCTGTTCCCAGATTCATTTACACCTCGCAGGTTCTGGTTATGGCTGAGAGGGCATCCCAAGACTGGGGCTGTTCCTCTGAGGACAAAGCACAGATGGGGCCATCCATCTCTCAGATCTGCCAAGACTTAGGGATACCCCGGGTCTGGAATCCAGGGAGCCCTTTTCAGCTGTTATGCAAAATTGGTTCAGAGGAGAAATGTGAAAGGAGACCATTCATGGCTCCACACCACATGATTCCTTAGTGGAAAGAGGTAGATGGTCGGTTGCAGACCCTCAAGAGACAGGGTGACCAGTGTGCCTAGGTTCCCTGTAAGATCAAAACATAGCAGACATAAGTCTAGAGAACAAAGTCCCCTTCTGGGACATGTGGACTCTGAACCAGATTCTTCCACCTCCTCTTCTGGTAAAGAAGAAGAAAGGGAGTTTTCAGCGGAAGAGGATGAGGTGGTTGTACCTTTGGTGCAATCTAGTCTCTTTCCGCAAGAATTATAACCCCGTCTCTTCCCTAAAGTATTCAGGACCCTAGATCTTTCATCTAGACCTCAGGAGGAGACGGTACAGGAGCCAGACTTTCAAAACGGGGCTGAAAAATTATGCCTAAGGTCTCAGTTTAGCTAACAGGGTTGCCTTTCCCCGCTTCTTTCTACATTATTATGAAGGCGGACTGGGAACAACCGGCTAAACCCAAGGCTCATCACCACATGTTCTCGAGATTCTATTCTCTAATGCCAGAAACCACATAGAAGCTGAAGCTTCCAGTAGTAGCTGGTCCCGTGACCAGTTTATATTCCAGCTCGGTGCTTCCACTGGATGCTGATGGAATGCCTAAAGATCATACAGATAGAAGGGTGGAGCAGGCTTTGCGAGAAGCCTCCTCTTCCGCTATCAAGGCCTCTACTACTGGCTCTCTCTTGGCCAGGGCTGCATATGACTGGGCAGATAAATTGGCTTAGGCAGATAGCAAGGTGCCAGAGTTCAAAAATGAACTGAAGAAAATAGCTCTGGCAATTGCCTTCACGAGCAGAGGCCACACTGGTTGCCATGCAGCTGTTAGCAAAAGCATTAGCATGCAGTGTGACAGCAAGACGCAACAATTGGCTCCGTCACTGGGACGTGGTCTCATCTGCACAGGCGAAAATGGCAGTGGTCCTTTTCAGAGGTACTAACCTGTTCGGAGATGGTCTGGATAGGTACTTAGTGGAGGATAAGGACAAAAGGTCCTCCCCTCCAAAAGAAGGGACAACAGACAGAGAGAACGTTTTCAGCCATTTCGCGATCAGTAAAGAGGACAAAAAATCCTCATTTACAAGATCGTTCAATAGAAATATGGCAATCTTGATATCAAGGGGGGAAATCCTTCCCTCCCACGAAAAGTGAACAAACAACTGCCAAAGGCCCCAAGAAAGGATCTTCGGCATGACTATATGGCCTTCCCGGGAAACGGAAGATAGGGGGAAGGATACAGGCATTCTCTCAAGTGTGACATACAACAATCTCAGATCAATGGGCATTAGAGACAGTGTCCCATGGGTACAAACTGAAGTTTGTTCCATTCCCTATCAAAGGTACATCAGAATGCCAAAGTATAGAAACTGGTTCAAACACCTTCTAATCGAGGAGGCGATACTTCACCTCCTGGACATAGGGGCGATAGAGTAAGTACCTGCGTCCCAACAGAGACAGGGCATTTACTCTATATTCTTCGTGGTTCCAAAGAAAAATGGGTCCACGAGAACCATTTTAGATCTGAAATGGCTCAATAAACACATTCGAAACAGGAAACAGGATGGAAACTCTAAGTCCATCATTATATTGATCCAGGAAGGAGATTTTCTGACATCTTTGGATTTGTCAGAAGCTTACCTCCATATACCCATTCACAATTCGCACCGGAAGTTTTCTACGATTCAATTATACAAATCTTCACTTCCAGTACAAAGTTCTTCCTTTTGGCCGCAAGTCTTCACCCAGGGTCCTTCAAAGGTGCTGGTGACCTTGGTAGCACATCTGAGGTTGAAAGGGGTGAGTCTTTCTTCCATACCTGGACGGCATCTTAATCAAGGCCCCCTCAGAGGTGGAATGCTCACAGGCCCTAAACCTGACTACTCAGACATTAGAAGCCCAAGGCTTCATTGTGAATCTGAAGAAAAGCCACATGCTTCCCACTCAGAGATAGCTCTACATGGGGGTGGAGATAGACACGAAGCTAAACAGGGTGTTCCTGTACCAGCTAAGGGAATTGACGATCAAATCTCTGATGGACCAGGTTCTTCAAGGTCAGAGACAAAGCTAATGACCTTGGTCAAACTGCTAGGAATGCTCGTCTCCTGTCAGGAGGTAGTGCAGTGGGTTCGATTCCATGTCAGGACCCCTGCAATGGTTGTTACTGCCCCACCAAGGGACGATAGTACTCAAGAGAGTAAACGGATCAGTTTTTCTCCACCGGTTCGGAATATGATGGCCTGGTGGCAAAACCCACTGAGATTCAAACTCGGAGTTCCCCTCCGAGACCGCACAAGATCAGTAATGATGACGGACACCAGTCTGTCAGGATGGAGACCGTATTCGGGAGACCAGATGGTCAAGGGAGAATGGTCGGTTGCAGAGACAACAGAATGCATCCATTTGCTGGGACTGGGGACGATCCGCCTCGGACTTCTGAATCTTGTAGATATCCTGTCAGGAACCCATGTTCTAGTACAGACGGGCAACACTACAGCAAAGCGTATGTGAATCGCAAAGGGGGGACCAAGGTTCGTTCCCTTCATGCGGCAGCATCCCTGATAATGATAAGGGCAGAGAAACCAACACAGAAGTCTTTGAACAGATCTGCAACAAGTTCGGAAGAATGGTCATGGATCTGTTTGCCACAGAACTGAATCGTCAAGTTCCAGAGTTCGTATCTCGTCAACGAAATGCCCTGGCAAAAGGGATAGATGCTCTAAATTATACATGGCCTCCAGGCCTCCTTTACGCCTTTCCTCCCCTACCAATCAGGCACAAAGTCCTACAAGAGATTCGCATGCAGAAAGCAGAAGTAGTACTGATCGTCCTTTTCTGGCCACGTCTAACCTGGTTTCAGGAACTACAATCTGTCCATAACAAAACCATGGCACCTGCCTCTTCGGGTGGACCTACTTACGCAGGGCCCAACAAGGCACCCGTGGTCGGAACTTATTCAGCTGGCAGCCTGGAGTTTGAGCGGAAAATGTTAGAGGGAGCAGGGTATCAAGATAAGGTGATTGGTACCATGTTGGCAGCCAGAAAGGTCTCTACCAACAAACCCTATGATCACACCTGGAAGGTTTTTCAGTCATGGAGCTTGGATTGGGAACACGACCCGGGTAAGGCTTCAGGGAGAGTAGTCCTGGTTTTTCCTACAAGATGGGCTTGATAAAGGCCTAATCACTAGCACGATCCGTAGACAAGTATCCGCCATTTCAGCCATCCAAGGTGCCAAACATGGAAGGTCTCTGCTTAGGCATACTCATATTATGAGATATTTTAAAAGGGGCGATGTCCATTAATCCTCCACAGGTTCACAGGTTTCCCACCTGGACTCTTAACGTGGTGCTTAGGGCCCTTTGTAATTACCCATTTGAGCCTTTGGCTGAGTGTCCTCTGAAGGAACTAACCTTCAAGACTCTCTTTTTGGTAGGCATCGCCTCAGCTAGGAGGGTTTCGAAATTGAGGGCCTTGTCTCTTAACAAGGATCTCTGTATTTTACACCAGGACAAGGTGTTTCTTCACTTAGATCCGGCATTTATTGCAAAGGTGAATTCAGTTTTTCATAGGACAGCGGAGATTGTTCTTCCCTCCTTTGTCCCAATCCTAAACATGATAAAGAAAGGGAATGGCATTGTCTAGACATTTGGAGGGCCCTTAGTTTCTACATTGACAGGTCTAAAAGGTGGAGACAATCGGAGACGCTGTTTGTGTCATTCAGAAAGTCCTCATTGGGAAAGCAAATTTCCACTTCCATGCTGAGTGGGCGGATTAAGGGGTGCATTATATTAGCGTATAAGCTAAAGGGTTAGAGATCCCGGCTGGGATCGTTGCACACTCCCTTGGGGGGACAACTACCTCGGTGGCGTATCGATTTTTTCCCTCATTAGAAGCCATATGCCGAACGGCAACACGGCAGTCGATCCATTCCTTTACTAAACACTTTGGAGTGGACATACTAGCTTCAGCTGAAGCGACCTTTGGTCGTGGGGTGATTCAATGCACTCTGTAAAGCTGGGAATGCAAGCCCACCCTGTAACATAGCTTTTGTACATCCCAGACGTGAGGAATGTCCCACGTAGAACCACTGGAGAATGGAAGGTTTCTTTCACTTACCGTGAATCTTCCTTTCTCTGTGGTTCTGAAGTGGGACATTCCTGCCCACCCGTTCTGGGGTGCTTCCCCTCTTTACAGAGTTGTACGGGGGACCCGAGGTTTCAGGGGGCCACGATGTTGTTGTTACGTGTTGTGGGTTAATTTCCTTGCCCTATTGTAATTTGGGCAGTTGGTACCCCCTTGTTAGGGGGGAGAGATGTTGTGTTTTCTTCTAGTTCCTTTCCGGCGGGGAATATGATCGGGCTTAAGAAGAACTGGTTCGCCTCCAAGGGGATAAGCCCCTCCCCGCCTGGATCAAAGTTTGGAGCCGACCCTGAGGAAGAGGGAGGAGCTTATCCCAGACGTGAGGAATGTCCCACTTCAGAACCACAGAGAAAGGAAGATTCATGGTAAGTGAAAGAAACCTTCCATTCCAGGCGATGAGGAGTTCCAGGATCTAGTACATACCAGATTAGTTTCCTTTTGAGGAGAAAGTACTAGATGCTTGCTCTGAATATCTGCTTTGTTTACAGAAGTATAGGTGGAGGCATAGAGGCACTCTTATGGAGTAGCAGATCTACTACCCTGTACATAAGATCCTCAGAGAGACAGCACAATCTTGCATCATCACCACCCCATAGTTCAGTTAACTCATAGTAAAGTCAGCCCTTCTTCTCTGTGTGTGTGTCTTTCCTAGCATCTCAAACTGTGCTTCCTTATCCTACAGGCACCCATCTGCTCACTTCTAAAAGCCTCAATGGGCATTTGATTGAAAACCGTTTCCCAACAATTAAGGGCCACTGAGGGGATATCCACAGTCACTGAGTAGCATTACTGTTTGTCTTGGGCTCTGGTTTCTCCAGGCATACCACATTAAGCCAAGCTTGTAGAGTTGAACCATTACCTGGCCTCATGCTCCTTATGTTTCAAAGATCACAATCCTTGAGAACGCTCAGAGAATTAAGCATGATCCTGAGGGTTCCACTGAAGACTGCAAGCAATGCTTTGGGGGTTGTAGTGAGAAGGTGAGAAGGTTAAGCCCTTCTCTGGGAGCACCACTCATGGTTGTCAGATAAAAGTAATGAAGACCTTTTAATCTGGATTCAGGCTAAGCTATGGGACAGAGCTGGTGCATTCTCTGTTGTTAGGATTGCCAGCCCCCTCTGGAACCTTGCCCTCAAAGTGCCCAGATCCAGCTGACATGCTCGGCGAACCCTGCCCCCAAAGTGTCCAGATCCAGCTGATGTCATCGTGCTGGGCACATTGCCAGGGGATGCTCTAGCATTTGGTCTGAATGCTACCATAGATTACCATAGAGTTTTCAGGCTGAATGCTAGAGCGTCCATCGGCGATGTGCCTAGCGCAATGACATCACTCCGAGTACACGGAAAGCTCCTGGACCAGGAGCTTCTCCCCCCCCCCCAACACACACTGCAACAGGTAAGGGACCTGGCAACTGTAGTAATTCTCGCTACCCCCCTGCCAGCATTTGTCAGGAGGGACCTGGCAACCCTATCTGTTGTAATTCTCACCTTATGGGACAGTCTGCCTGAGAAGCCCAGGAAAGCTCCCACACTTGTTTTTTATGACTTTTTATTTTTTCAATGAACAAAAACAGACATATATATATAAAATGGGAGTTACATATACTTATTTATAACATCTAGCTGTCACCTCCTGCAATGTTTACTACAATTATTATCACCAAATAGTTTTGCATAAGCTCCCACACTTCTATCATTCTGCAAACTATATAAAACAGAGGTGTTCAGGAGGGCTTTTTAAAAAACAAAGGGAATAGGGGTATAATTTAAAAGAATGGGTCAGGAAGGAGCTTTTGTGAAAGGAATCAGGGCAGTGACTGTTTATGGCATGTATTACCTATTTATTGTAAGTGGTCACAGCTGTGCTTGACTGTTTCTCAGGGGTGCTGTCCATTTAATTTGGGTTTAAAGTCCCTTCCCTAGATTTGGCACCTCCCTGCTGGCTCCACCTCACCCAGGGAGCAGCTCTGTCTGGTGCTGCACTCTGCCATGTGGTCGTCTTTGCTTCTAGCCTTCCTTGAGAGCTGTCTCTGCTCCTCCCTTGAGCAAGCTGCCTGGAAGTAAGTCTTCCCTTGTCAGTCTCTTTTCCTTGCAGTCCTTCTTTCTCTTTGCCAGCGAGGCCGGCCTTTTTGTTAGGTTCCAGCCTGGGGGTGCTGCCCCGCCTGCTGCAGCCCCACCCCAGCTACTCTGAAATCCAGCTGGGCCAGCAGTAGAGCAGGGCCCACATGGGGCTCTTCTCCCTCGCATATATATTATGATGTTTTTACTGCATTGTGTCCTGATTCTGATACATCACTTTTGATACATTTTTGAGTTGTTTCTAACTTTTGTAATCCCAGTCCTATAGTGCTGTTTATTAAATAGTTCGTGCTATTTGATGGAATGGTTTATACCAGGTAATCTGCCTTGAGTTCAGCTCTGTAGCCAGAAAATTTTCAGCTGGGGGCAGCAGCTGCAGCTGAGCACGAGGGGAGGTAGACCCAGTGATGCTGCTCCTCTCCCACTGGAGCCTTATTTATTGCTGCAACTCAGGCCCATAGCCAGGATTTATTTTTTCAGGGTGCATTTAAATTTTTTTTTTGGGGGGGGGATAATTTTTTAAAGAACCCTTTCCTGGGACTAAGCGCAAGTGAATAAAAGTGGATTTACTACTGAGCAGAAACACAAGTGGGGTAGTGTGAGGTGAAGGGAGAAAGCTGGGACTGAACAGCAAAAAGCCCTCTTCCCAGTTTATGGAAAGTGAAACCTGTTTTTCTCTGAGCTGTTGCCTTGAATTCCACAAGAGGGTGGAATGTACTAGGAAGGAGCAGAGGAGAAAGAAGCGGTGCTCCAATCCCCCGAGCTGCAGCCTGCTGCCACTGCTTCTGCTGCTATTTTGGACATGGAACACCGCAGAGGGACGATTGGTGCCACTGCGGCAGGGCGCTTCATGCTCTGCTGGGTGGGTGGGTGGAGCTTGTCCCTGCTAGAGGCCTCTGGGTGAGCCTCTTCCCCTGTCACCATCCATACTCTCTTGTGCCATGGGAAGGTGGCAGGGCATAAGAACATAAGAGAAGCTAATGTTGAATCAGGCCAATGGCCCATCTAGTCCAACACTCTGTCACACAGCGGCCAAAAATACCAGGTGCCATCAGGAGGTCCAGCAGTGGGGCCAGGACACTAGAAGCCCTCCCACTGCTGCCCCCCCAGCACCAAGAATAGAGTGTATCACCTGCACCAGACTGAGAGTTCCTATCTATACCTTGTGGCTAATAGCCACTGATGGACTTCTGCTCCATATGTTTATCTAATTCCCTCTTGAAACTGTCCATGCTTGTAGCCACCACCACCTCCTGTGGCAGTGAATTCCATATGTTAATCACTCTTTGGGTGAAGAAGTACTTCCTTTTATCTGTTCTAACCCAAGTGCTCAGTAATTTCATGGAGTGCCCACGGGTTCTTGTATTGTGAGAAAGGGAGAAAAGTACTTCTTTCTCAACCTGCTCAATCCCATGCATAATCTTATAAACCTCGATGATGTCACCCCTCAGCCATCGTTTCTCCAAGCTAAAGAGCCCCAAGCATTTTAACCTTTCTTCATTGGCTCAATGCTGCTGTGAAGCAGAAGCCTCCAAGCATGTCAGGGCATCAGGAGAAGCAGAAGTGGGAAGAGAGTGCCCTCTTGCCATTGGTCCAGTGGGTGGTTTGAATTTGCATTACCACCCCCACTTTGCTCCATGCAGAAACTCTGCAGCCAAAAGGGACAAGTTGGGCACAGCCTTCCCTGAAGCACTCTGCAGCTGGGTGAGAGGCATGCCCGATGGCACCTTTGGGCAGCTGTGTCTTGGATCCTGGACTCAGACTCCTCCATGGGATCAGCTCAGGCACAGTTGTGGGGCATTTGAAGGGTCCTCTGAAGTAAGTTGGAGGGGCCTGCCCCCAAATGCCCCATTGTAGCTACGGGCCTGCTGATACTGGTTAAGCTGCCCTACCTGGTGCTGGTGGTGTATTACTCTCTAGGTTCATCAACCGAAAACCAATCTCTGCAGCTTATTTCACCACCATCACTCCCAAGGCCATGGGCAACAGGCATATATGCAAGTATGCAAGCCTGTGCAAAGCCTCCAAGAAGCTGCCTGCACCTTATGCCCATCCCCCCTGGGTTGGGCTTGCTTGCAATACACCTTGCAATCCCCATTGCCTCAAACGCTGCTCTTCGATTCCTGCCACGTCAGGCCTGGATACATCCTTCTTGCAAAGAGCCTGGAAGCAGCAAGACGTGCTCAATTCCTGAGGCTGCCAAAAACGCAGGGGTCTTTTCGGGGGGGAGCGCACGGGAGCGCAGCTCCGGGAGCTCAGGAGCCAAGCCCCGCCCCCAGCCGGCGTCTCGGAGAGTCTTTCAGGCAGCCGAATGTCAATTTCAGCTCCATTATAGCCTATGGGCCATTGAAGTCAATGGTGAAAACATAGGGTATATTCTAGGGGCTGGAGGGGAGGGGTTTGAGGGAGAGGCTCCAAACTCACAGGATAGCTGATGGAGCCTCTCCCCAAGATACCCACCAAGTTTCAAGAACATTGGACCATGGGGTCCAATTCTATGGGCCCCTAAACAGGTTGCCCCTATTCCCTCCATTGTTCTCTATGGTGGGAAAAAAATAACTTTTTTTCCCACCATAGAGAACAATGGAGGAAATGGGGCAACCTGTTTGGGGGCCCATTGAATTGGTCCCTCTGGTCCAATGTTCTTGAAACTTGGTGGGTATCTTGGGGAGAGGCTCCATCAGCTATTCTGTGATCTTGAAGCCTCTCCCTCAAACCCCCTCCCTCCAGCCCCCAGAATATATCCTATGTTTTCACCATTGACTTCAATGGCCCATAGGGTATAATGGGGCTGAATTGCCACTGAATTTCTTTCATTCCCTCCTTTCCTCCTTTCTCTCTTTCTTTCTCTCTTTCTTTCTCTCTTTCTTTCTCTCTTTCTTTCTCTCTCTCTCTCTCTCTCTCTCTCTCTCTCTCTCTCTCTCTCTCTCTTTCTTTCTTTCTTTCTTTCTTTCTTTCTTTCTTTCTTTCTTTCTTTCTTTCTTTCTTTCTTTCTTTCTTTCTTTCTTTCCCACCTTCTTCTCTTCTCTTTTTTCCTCCCTGTTTCCCTCCTTCTTCCCTCTCTTTCTTTCCCTCTTTCCTTCCTTCTTTCCTTTTCTCTACTCTCTCTCTTTCCTTCCCTCTTTCCTCCTTCTGTGACCCAACTCTCATGAGAAGGAGTTTAAACTTTAAACCCCTTCTCTCTTAGCTCCCCCACCCAGACCAGCTGGGGAAGGGGAGGCTTTTGAAGATGCTTCCCCCCTTTTGCTTCCCCTTCTGACATCACTTCCGGTGATGTCAGGGGGCGTGGCATATGCTAATAGCCTAATAGCTCATTAGCATACCATATGCTAATGAGCTCCTGCAGCTGTTCTTCTACGAAAAGACCCCTGCAAAAACGATACCTCGGCACCTCTCCTGACCAGCCCCCAGGAGGGAAGTGGCGGGCACCTCTCCCTCCCCTCCTGCTTGGCCACAGCAGAGCAGCATCATGGGCAGGGGTAAGGAGCGCATTGCACTGGGGTGTGTGTCTGGGATCCTCCTGGGGTGGGGCAGGCTCATCTATGGGGGCATCACCCCCAAATGCCCCCCCATGGCTATGGGCTTGCTGGAGTCCCAGCAAAGAAAGGGGGGCTCTAAATAAATAAATATATGCCTACATATACCCCAAGTTTTTATCTGCATGTCAGTAAAACCCATTTTCTGATATTTCTGCACATGTTGGTTTTGTAAACAAACTGTTTTCTTTTTAAAAATCACTTCAAAATGTGCAATCTCAGAAATGGAAATAAGTTTTAGTTGTTACAGAATCACTGGAACTCTAAACACATTCAGCAGCATTTACTGTCTGGAAAGGCATGTTGCCTGTCCACCTTCATAGATGCAACATGCTGTGTGGAGGGTGAAGGAATGGACTGGAACCTCAAGAATGGCAAATATAACCCCCAAAATACACTTCCCAAATATCCCCAGAATGCAAAATCAGAGAAAAAAATAGGATACTGTTTTCCCCAGGTACCAAAAACTTTGGACACTTGGATGGCATGTCATCCATCTATTTGTCTGTATCAATCAAAATAGGATATTTCCCTGCCAGTCCTAATTCATAAAAATGGGTTTACTGAACAGTCCAACATGGTTAATTTTTTATTCAATGTGAAAAGAAACATGACTATTCTGGGATATAGTCCCAGTAGCAGTGATGAGTCATCGACTGCAGCAGTGGTAATGATATGAAAATCTATTTATTCTTCTCTTTAGCATCTTGCAGTTAGCTCACCGAGCAATTATGGTATTGTTCCTTCTGGATGATTTTTCTTTATTCGTTTGTAATTATAAAAATATTATTGGGGCTTGTTTGTATCTAAAAATTAAGTCTAAATAGTTAAGTGAGAATGGCAAGATTAAATCTTAACTTGTTTGCATTAATTGTCTCTTTTTTTAAAATTAATAATGTAGCTTTCTTGACATTGATAAGCTTTTCCCTGCTCCTGCAGACTTCCCAGCATGTGATCCTCTCTGTTTTTATGACTGCATTTAGACTGTAACATCCCTAGCTGGTTTAAAAATCCCCAGGGGAGACTTTTCCCCAAAGAAACCCCTGTGTTTATTACACTTCCATAGCGTATGTTAAAAGGTGTGTCTTAGCTCTTTTCTTTTTTCATCTGTCCAAAAACTGATAAATCTATCAACCATGAACTCTCAGGATCTCAGCATCTTGTACTTACTGTTAGTTGATTATGTAATAGAGTACAAAATTTGGGTTTTCTAATTGTTTATAAAAAAATAAAAAGAAATGACCAAGTCCATACAGAGAGGTCTAATATCAAACAATAGAAAACATCCAAAGCTGTCTATCAAATAAATCCAAGAGCATGAGATTGCATTTCTTAAAACCTGAACCAGTTAAATTGTTGATCATCTATGTAAATGACTCCTTTATTGGAAAGGAGAGTCAAAATTGGTGACCATAGCTCCAAATGATCTACCTGAGTCATGATACCAGGAGCTCCAAAAAAGAATGGATTGTCCATTATTCTACTCATTAAAAATTGATCCCATAATTTAGCATACTATGAATTTAAAGAAGGGGGGGTTGGTCAGTTCCAGGCACTAGCTATAGTTAATATAGCAGCTGCTAATAAATCAGATATCAATACTTTGGCTGCGCGTTGGATACATACATCCACAAAATGATCAAGTAGCAAGAAGTTGGGAGAGTAAGGAAGTTCTATAGACATTATGTCACAGATTTGGGGATGAACTTGTTTCCAAAATTTTTGTGTAACTGGACATTCCCACCATAAGTGATACACTGTTCCTATGTTGCCGCATTTCTTCCAACAGTAAGGATCATAGGTCTTTGATATTAAATGTAATTTATGTGGAGTAATATACCAGTGTGACATCAGTTTAAAGAACTGCACTCAGATATTAGCTATTGGGGAGGTATCGCCATCTAAGCCCATATCACTTCCATTCTGCCTCATTAAGAGCTTGAGGAAGTAGGGAATTACACTTAAATTGATAAGTTAAGGTTTTACTTAAATTCAAGATCAAGAATTTATAAATAAAAGAAATCAAGCCCCCAAAATTGGAGGCATCCTTGCTTATTAAGGTTTTGAAAGAAGTTAAGGGCCTCTTAAAATTATTTTTAGACCTCAAGTCATTTATACAGGAGTACAGTTGATGGTAAGGGGCTGTGGTAGCTCAAGTGGTTAAGGTGCTGAACTGCAGACCGGAAGATTGGGAGTTCAGCAGTTTGAGATCCGAGTGCCGCATGATGGAGTGAGTTCCCGTCTCTGGCCCCAGCTCCTGCCAACCTAGCAGTTTGAAAGCAAGAAATTGCAAGTAGATAAATAGGTACCAGTTCAGTGTGAAGGTAACAGCATTCTGTGCGCCTCGGCATCTAGTCATGTTGGTCACATGACCACAGAAACATCTTTGGACAGCGCTGGCTCTTCGGCTTGGAAACAGAGATGAGCACTGCATCCCTAGAGTAAGGTTTGACTGTCTTTCAAGCAAGGGAAACCTTTACTCTTACTTACAGTTGATAATGGGGGCCATGGTGGCTCAGTGGTTAAGACACTTAACTGCAGACTGGAAGGTCAGTAGCTTGGCAGTTCAAGACTCGAGTGCCATGTGACAGAGTGAGCTCCCATCTCTGGTCTCAGCTCCTGCCAACCTAGCAGTTCAACAGCAAGAAATTGCAAGTAGATAAATAGGTACCGCTTTGGTGGGAAGGTAACAGCATTCCATGCATCTTGGCATTTAGTCAGCCAGCCACATGACCATGGAAATGTCTTCAGACAGCACTGGCTCTTCAGCTTGGAAACGGAGATGAGCACCACCCCCTAGAGTCGGATTTGACTGGCTTTCAAGCAAGGGAAACCTTTACCTTATAGTTGATAATGTGTTAGCCAAGAAATCCTCCGACCACCGAGCTGTTCACTTCCAGGTGACATAGGCACATCACATTTATTTCCAGCTTCTTCCCTCCCTGCTCCCAGTAAGTTCACCCCTATCCCTTGCTGGCTGGTCCAATGAACCTGGCATCCCTAATAGCCAAACAGTTCTGGCATAGGCAACATGTGTTGCAGCCTATCTGTTCAGTTTTCCATTTCCAGTCCAGTATTACTTTCTTACAGTGAACATAGAACTATTGCACAGGTATCCCCAATGCCTTTTAGTTGTCATAGTAAATGCTACAGGTCTGGGGTGTCTTTGCTGGGATTCAGTTTACAACTTTACAACTTGCACTGAAGTCACTGGAAACCAGATGTGACTCCTTTCATGATTCTGAGCCTGTGTAACAATATAAGCAGAAAGGAAAGGGAAAGAGTTTTGATTGTGATCTTTTCTCTTGAACACTACTTGAATTAAGTGACTTGAAACTTGAATCTCTGTAGTTAAATGCATTGGCTCCTAGAACTCTCTCAAGTAGTTAAATGTGATTAAGCGCTGCAAGCACACTGGCCTTACAAGTCCATGTTGCTTGTCCTGCAGGATAAACTGGGTATAACTCTGGATTTCTGATATATATATATATATATACACACACACACACACACACAAGTGGAGACCTGCAAGAAACTTGCAGGATGGTCATCCCATTCCTCACACTTTTGCTTCCTCCCCTCTACCTCTACCTGTCTCACATTCTTTCTCCCTTCTGGGGGTGGAGCCTCGGGACAGTGAGTCTTGGGGAGGGCAAGCAGCCTCAGTAGGGTATAATGCCATAGACTCCACCCTCCAAAGAAGTCATTTTATCCCAGGGAACTGATCTCTGTCACCTGGACAACAGTTGTAATTCTGGGTGATCTCCAGCCCTCACCCAGAGGCCAGCAATGGTAGTTCTCATGGAGGAAACGGCTGGTTTGGAGGGTGGAGTCTATGGCATTATGGCAGTCTGAAGTTCTTCCCCTCCTCAAACCCCACCGTCCACAGGCTCCACCCCTCAAATATCCAGGAATTTCCCAACCTGGAGTTGGCAACCCTATTTCCTTCCCACCCAACAGCCAACCTACCTTTATCTGCCTTTATCTGTCTTCAGCTTTTCATCTCCACCCCCTCCCCCACAGCCTCTACCAAGAAAAAATATAGTCTTTCTCCACAATGGGGACCAAAGCAACTTACATTATTCTCGCCTCCTTTTTATCTGCACCTGTGAGGTTGGTTAGGCTGAAAATATGTGACTGGTCCAAAATCACCCAGTCAGCTTCCACTGCAAGATGGGGATTTGAACCTGAGTCTTGCAGGCCCTACTCTGAAGCTCTAACTGCTGCACCTCACTGGCTTTCATAGGGTGGCTGCTGAACAGCAGCAAGCAGCCGGGCCAAGTTGAGTCATGCAAATCAGGTGGTATCAAGTCACCCAGAGGGTGCTGCCTAGGGATGCCACCCTCCAGGTGGGAACTGAGGATCCCCTGGGATTACTGCTCAGCTCCAGACCACTGAGATAACTTCCCCTGGAGAAAATGGATGCTTTGGAGGGTGGACTCTAGGGCATTGTACCCCACTGAGGTCCCTGTCCTCCCCAGGCTCCACCCCCAAATCTCCAGGAGATTCCCAACCTGAAGCTGGCAACCCTACCACCCCCCATCCCCTGCCAGTGCCCATGGCGGGACCTGTCAACCCTAGACTGCTGCCAGGCCTAGGGTTGTCAACCTCTAAATGGGGCCTGGAGAGTGAACTCTAGACAGCAGAGATCTGTCTCTCTGGAGAAAATGGCTGCTTTGGAGGGTGGATTCTGTGGCATTATACCTAGCTGAGGCCTCTCCCTTCCCCAAATCCTGCCCTCCTTACACTCCACCACAAAACCTCTAGGAATTCCCCAGCCTGGCCCCAAGGCTCCCTCCCTCCCTCCAAGGCCAAAAGAGGCCTGGAAAGGGCCCTTCCCCCACCCTTTTACTGACAGAGCCAATTAGAAGCCCTCCCCCCCCAATATTCTAATCTCTCACTGTTGATGTCTGGAGTTAGGTCCCTGCAGAGGCCATTTCAAAAGGTTTTGGGGGAAATCCAACTGTTCCTGAAGGTATTTTTTTACTTTTTGGATTTTTCTGCAGATCCAGGAAGTTTCCTGACTAAGTAGGAAAAGCTGTTGGGGGAGAGTGAGCCCTCTGTTGGTGGAAATAGATATTCGCACCAAAAAAACCTCTGGGAAATAGTGTGTGTGTGTGTGTATATATATTCTCTAGTGAAGATGTCTTTGAAAGGTCAGGCTGGCACATGCTGTACTTGGACAAAGTGACACTCAGCTGGTTGTTGCTAATGCTTCCCCATCACAATGCACCACTAGTAGATAATGGTATGCAGTCATTGTTCCTTGCAGCTGTCATTTTGAAGTATTATTCAGAGGTCCTTCAAGTGTTCAGTTCTAGCCTTTCACCTCTTATTATTTGTAAAAGTTCATCTTTAGTTGTTTATAACATTAGAAATGAATTTAGAAAAATCATTGGGAGAGCAATTTCAATCAGCATATTAAATTATTTTATTTGGGGGAAAGGTTATACTCTTTTTCATCTTGTCAGTATTTTTTTTTTTTTTATCATTTACTGGATTTTGGTGTGTGTAGACTGGCTATTTTCTCTGTTGGGATTGGGCCATTTTTGATTCTTATCTTGCACACAGTTAACCTTCTTCAGTGTGATTTAAGCAGCCTATTCGCACAGCCTACGAATTTAATCTCACTCAAATAGTAGCAAGTAAAGTTGTGTTTTAGATGCATGCATATTTATGTCATTCAACTGAAAATTCAAAACTGAAGTTAAAAAAAGTTTTAAAAAACAACTTAGAAATTAAGTTACTGCTGATTGTTAAATGTGGTAGAGACCCGGGGACTGGCAACCCTACTTGTGAGCAGTGTCCTCTCTAAGTTGAGTTACTGTGAGCTAGCTCACAGTTTTTTAGCCTCCGGCTCACACATTTTTGTTTTATCTCAGAAAGGATGGCTCCAGAGCAAACTAATTTATGCAGTTGCCAAATTGCTCACTCACAACTTTAATGCCAGTAGCTCACAAAGTAGATTTTTTGCTCACAAGACTTCACAGCTCAGAGGGAGCATTGCTTGTGAGTAGTGCATTCTTGACTAAATAGCAGAAAATCTTCACTAAGTTAATATTCAAATCTGAATGGAACTGCATGAGTGATATTGTAGCTCCATTCAGATATCATGACAAACTCTAAACATTGTGTTGGAACCAGCCAGTTTTTTCACTCAATTTCACCTACTGCCTCCCTTACTACAACCCATCTCCCATAGCTTTTTTCAATGCCAAGTCCTATGATCTCAAACATAGCTTTTGGGTGGTCAGAGCCCCCCCCCCTCACTTTCTCACCAGTTGAAGACCTTGCTGTGTCCAGTTCAGAGGTTTTGTCAGGATCAAATACAATCACAGCATGCTTGCTGTGTTCACATACTCCCATAACTCTTCCTACTTCCTCTTATCTGTAGCTGCAAAGCATGATTCAAAACTTCCTGGTCTGATCAAGTTGCAGTTCACCATGACATCTAGATATGGATACATTGACAATTGGTGTTTGTGTCCCCCTCCCCCTGGTTGTCTTCTTTAATCCAGGACATAGCTCATGATTGAATCTGAGCTGTTCTGCAATAGAAAAAAGAATGCCACAAAGGGTGTACTTGAGCTTCTTGTGTTTACAGATCTTAAGTCTAGGTTATGTTGTTGGCTTTCTTTTCAAGCCATGTGGAATTTGTTTAGTTGTTTAGTAATGTTCTTGTCCCAACCACTCAACTGTAGGGTGGACAGTCATTAGAAGCTTATCCCTTGAAGTCATAATCAACATATATGGCTATTTGTTCCAAGACCCTGCCCAGTCTCTTACAAAATAAAACAGAAGTCCAGTAGTGACTTTTCTTGAAGTATGAGCTTTTGTTTAACATTAATCACAGGCCTGTCATATAGCATGGTTGTGTAAGCCACCACTGAGGGAGAACACATTTGGTACATATCCAGCTAGTGTAGAAGGCAGCGGTGCACCTGCTGACAGTGACGCTATTGTGGGCGTGCATCCAGCTGACTGCATTGGCTCCCAATTGAATATCAAATCCATTTCAAGGTTATGGTAGTAACCCTTAAAGCACTACATGGCCTGGGACCAGCATATCTGCAGGACTGCCCCTCCCCATATGTGCCCCCAGAGAACCTTGCACTCCCCAGATCAACACCTCCTGGTAAACCCCAGCCCGAAAGACGTCCACTTAGTTTCAGCCAGAGCCAGGGCTCTTTTGGCCCTGGCCTCAGTCTGGTGGAACGTGATCCCACCTGCGATCAGGGCCCTGTGAGAGCTATTACAATTCCACAGGGCCTGTAAAATGGAGCTATTCCTCCGGGCCTTTGGGCGAGGCAGTGGACATTAAACCGTCTCAGCCTCCCCTGCCTTTGGTACCTGTCCAGTGCCTCCTAGACACTGTTTATCATCTAATTTAGGTACCTCCCACCATCTAATCAAAAACTGTTATAAATCAGGCCATTTACCATCACCTGTTAAAATGTCACAGGAGACATTGGATTATTTGTGTTTAATGTGATCTAAATCACTTAACTGTTTTTGGTATCTTGGTTTTTATTGGTTTTATTATGTTGTGAGCTGCCCTGAGCCCATTCGTGGTGTAGGGTGGCATACAAGTTAAATAAATGAATAAATTAAATAAGAGGGAATACAATATTCCCTGCAAAATTCACTTAATCTTCAGAATATGAAAACTACAGTTAACTTGAAGTCAGCCTAGCTTGTTGACCTTGGCGGAGCTTTGCCAGGGACTTATGTAGCATGATGGAAGGAAGCCAGTGAGTTGCCTGAGAGATGACAGGACATGACTATTTTTTCCCATTAATTTACCCTTTTTCTAAAATGGACCCCCAGTGTCAATAACTAGATTATATTGGGCCCTGACCTGAAAGGCCCAGGAAAGACCCGTCTCATCACATCTCAGAAGCTAAGCAGGGTGAGTCCTGATTAGTACTTGGATGAGAGACCACTGAGGAAGTCCAGGGTCACAGCCCTGAGGCAGGCAATGGCAAACCAATTCTGTTAGTCTCTTGCCTTAAAAACTACATGGGGTCATGGTAAATCAACTGCGACTTGATGGCACTTCACACACAGATTATGTTAAAATAGTTTTCTTTCAAAACAGGTGAATATCTGTAGCAAGCTAACACAGAAATTATTTTCTGTGTGTTTGCATAGCAGGATGAGATTAGGGATATGGAATGAATTGGGTTTTGAGTGTGAAATGTTAATCTGCTTGCCTGCAAGAATTTGTAAAACAATGGATTTAATATGCACACATTTTATAGTTTAATGCCCTTGACTCTCTTCAGTTTCTCTCTGGAGTTATTAAGAAACTAGAAGAGCTATTACAAAAATTAAATTGTACAATAGGTTGAAATGGCTCTGTCGAAGCTGTTTTGCCTGAGTTTGTAAATTTATATTTAATCAGCCAGTATATGTATTTTAGGATGAAAAACCCTTTGGTTGGGGATCTTACAAATTCATTTGCACTCCATAAAACACAGAAATATATGTTAAGGTCTTTTATGCTTTAAACTTGTTTGCCATTGCATGCTCAGCAAAGTGTACCCCACCCCCTTTATTGCTCTTCATTATTTTTACATGCGTTTGAGGGGGTTGGGCTTGGGGCATGCTTTGAAATGGGATCATCCAATACTACTCATAAATCTTCTCTAAGAAGGTCTGGGAAAGAATATTTAGTGTGTGGGTGGAATATACTTTTTGGATGACTTCTCGTCACATTTGCTATTGCTATCCTCCGGTTTTTTTAAATGCAGGTTCTGAGTAGAACCAACAATTACAGGAAAATCTAGGCTTATGGCTTAGATGATGAACAGCCAGCCTTTAGCCTTGGATTTCCTCATGTGCTCTAGAAAACCTCTGTCCCTGTTTTTCCTTTTATTATCTTAGGAAAAAACCCACTGGACATAAACACTAAATATGCCATGTAGTCTTGCAAGTTTGGCTCCAAATGAGGCGCTTGGGCTTAGCGTTTGAGCTGCTGTCTTCTTCCTTTGCAGCCTGGGGGCAACACCGAAGCTGATGTCAGTGCTATATAAATATTGATTTAGAATTTTATTGGGGGAGGAGAACAGCTAGAAATACTTACTAGCCTTCAGTTTTTTAAGACTGCTGGATTTGATCAATTTCTCATACCATTTCTTTATAATTTTGACAGTTTATATCCCTCTGACCCAAGAGAATCCTACATAGCAGATTTCTTCTACCAAAGGCAAATTGTAAAATCTCAGCTTATTAAGGAATGAAACATTTGTGTTTTTGAGAGAAGATGGCTCATGCCTTAATTGCCATAGAGTGATCTCTGTTTCTCTTTATTCGGTAAAGCAGGCTAATGAAATATGAATTTTTAAAACATCTGTGCCTCCAGACAGGCACCTTGAAACTGACATTATTTCATAAACAAAAATAGTTGGAAAAAATCCAAGGGGAGGCAATCTCCCAGGACAGCCAGCTGAACTTATTTTTCCCAGCTACTTCTCCCATGCTCAGATACCCAGCCTTTCCTGTGATGCCTACTTCCAAGCTGTCTACCCTAAAACCAAGTGGTACAGCTTAGACACAACTTTAACACATCAATGAGAACTGAACCCTTGATGCCAACATAGGTGTGAACTATGGGGGCAGCTAGGGGGCTCACTTTTTTCCTTCCAGGCTCACTTTCTCAAAAATGCTAATTGAGCTAGCAGGATAGACAATGGGATTGTTAAACAACCCCCTTCTCCCCCACCTTTCTTCTCCCAGCAGGAAGGTGTCAAATGCTAATATTTAGGAACTTTAGCTGCCTTTACCTCAGTGGGGAAAGAGATTTGATATCATCCACAGGAAGAGAAAGTCTCTTGTAGCTGGACCCATCAGGAGAACGTGGCCTTTTTTGTCTATCTGGCCAGCATAGAAAGATGATATTGATATCGTAAACAGTAAGATCTGCAAGGGTTTTTGGTTATATCTTTGCACTCTCTAGATTATTAACTAAAGTTTTTACATTGAGAACATATCAATCCTTGAATATGTTTTGTGTCTGTCGGAAAAGAAAGTATAGTCCTTAACCCTGGCTGGCTCCACCCACTTTCAATGTAGCAACAGTCAGACTGTGAAGCCTCTGTTCTTGCTTGGCTCCAATTCATATTTGGGGAGAAACTGTGTCTCTGTTCTATTTTGTTATTGTTGTTGTTCAGTCACACAGTCGAGTCCGACTCTTTGTGACCCTGTGGACCACATCATGCCAGGCCCTCCTGTCTTCCATCATCCTCTGGAGTCTGCTTAATTTCATGTTCATTGCAACAATAACAATGTCTAACCATTTCATTCTTTGCCATCCCCTTCTTCTTTGACCTCCAATCTTTCTCAGCATCAGGGGCTTCTCCAGTGAGTTCTCCTTTCTCATTTGGTGGCCAAAGTATTTGAGCTTCAGCTTCAGTATCTGGCCTGCCAGGGAACAGTCAGGGTAGATTTCTTTTAGGATTGACTGATTTGATCTCCTTGCAGATTCTTGAATCTTTATTTTACTTTGGTCTATATATCCTTGATTGAGAACGGTTCCCCCCCCCCTCTTGATATTGAAGGGGGGGCTCTTTCAGCCACTCCTAAGCTGTTCTTTCAGTTTCAGTTTTAAATGGTAAGCCCATACACATGAACAAGATTGGGGGGGGGATGCAGATCAGAGGCCTTTTAAAATTTCCTGCCCAGAGGAAAACATTGGCAAGGAATGTGCACACTGTACATGTTCACACTCTTCATTTTGCTGTTACTTAAAATGGTGTGGTACAGATTCAAAGGGGGCAACCCATATGAACCCTGTAGGACACTGAGGTCCACAAATCAACATCTTCTGGCAGTCCCCAGCCCTAGGGGCATCTGTCTAGCCTTGACTAGGGCCAGGGAATTTCAGCCCTGGTCCCCACCTGGTGGAATGAGCTCCCTTATAAGATCAGGGCCCTACAGGATTTACTACAGTTCTGCAGGACCTGCAAAATGGAGCTCTTCTACCAGACTTTTGGTTGAGGCAGTGGATGACCCTCCCTTTTCCTGCCCAACCCCCCACCAGTAGCCTGGTTCTAATTTGACATTGGAGCATCACTGCTATATTTAAATATGATTGACATCTGAACAGATTATTTTACATGGTAGTTTGTGATTTTATGATCTGTAATTTTATGTTATTTTAATCTGCTATTGTTTAATGATATTGATGTAAACTGCCCTGAGCCCATTTGCAGGGCGGGTGGTATATAAATCAAATAAATAAATAAATAAACTGAGATGTACTAAAAGGAATGACAGGACTGACCATGAGAGATAATGGGAGCCAAGAATGCCAATTGACTTTCATGGACTCCACTGAAATACACTGCAGCACAAAAAAAGTTGTGAAGAAAATGGGGAATGATTTTTCCATTAAAGTCTTTGAGCCCAGATTGTCAGACTCCTGCAACAATCAGTATCAATGACTTGCTTCTTTAAAAGAGAAGTTTATTGATTAGTACTGCCAGGATATGTCTACTTCAGGATCTGTGTTAAGACTAAAGGGGAAAGTATGGGGTGAACAGTTATACAGGGTTTGAAAAGGGTCACTGGGCAGCAGGGAGCCAATCAAGATAACACGTGAGGCCTGCCAGAATAAAACAGCCCCTCGTTCCCAGAGAGTGATGTTATATGATGTTACAACTAGGAACCAAGGTCACACGCATAGGCTATACAGATAAGGAGCATCACCCAGACAGCAGGAAAGAATATTCCAAGTAAACCCTTCCCCACTCCACACCAGTCTTCATGGCAGCGAGCTGACACAGACAGGCTATTCTGGGACTGGAGTGACATTCCCCAGAGTGAAAAGACAGTCCCTAGGAATGGAATCACTGTTCTGGGACTAGAATGACACCCCCCAGAATGGAATGATGGTCCCTAGGAAAAGAATCTGTGCTCTGGGACTGGAATGACAGGTTGCTAAGTGGAATGACAGCCCCTGAGAATAGGCTGAGTGCTCTGGGACGTGAATGACAGCCCCCAGAGTAGAATGACAGCCCCTGGGAGTAGCAGAGGTGTTCTGGGACCGTTATGATAGCCCTCAGAGTAGAATGATAGTCCCAGAACACTTCTGCAAGTCCCAGGAATTGTGAGAAGATTGCTACTAATCTGAACTCTGTACATTACTCAGAAATTGAGTGCACAGACTTCCGGCTCCAGTGGCTTGCTGGTGGGTGCACTTCATCGAAGCTCCGATGAGAGTGACCTGCAATTGTGCTGGTTGGGAGGGGTCCAAGTTGATCTTGGACCCCCCCGAGCCCTCAGAGGGGGCTCACAGCCTGGGGCTTGTGAGGTGCCTCTCCTGAGCTGCTGGCTGAAGGATCGAGGCTCCTCTTTGCCCTGATAGGTCCCAGCTATGGCACCAGAGACGCATACTGGAGAGAGCCTGCAAGTGATCTGGCAATGGAAGACATTCCCTATCTTCTGAAGTGAAGCGAGAGCAAAGTGTGAGTAGATATTTGTCCATCCAAACAAGCACCCAAGCAAAAATCTGAAAAGCTACCCCAAAGCCCTAAACGTGGCAGAGGGGGGGAATCTGCCCTACCCTGGGAAGATTAGCTTCTTAAAAGAAAAAAGCTAGGGACAGAAGGGCAGCTTGAAATGGAGACTGATTATTTAGCCAAGTGGAAAGCAGATTAGTAACAAGAGCACCATTCAACAGACTTTCAGAGACTTTTAGAGCTTTTCCTTTAACGTAAACAATGTCACATCGAGCTGAAAAAATGGTGACCAGGGTGAAAACTTCTTCAGGAACTGCCAGCTCATCAACTCTGGTTTCTAAACTGGAAGCAAATACAGACCTCCCTAAGATGATTGCTGCAGCACTGCGCCCTCTGCTGGATCAGATGACTAATCTCAACAATAACTTCAATGTGCTTCAAAAGGAACTGAAAAAAAACAACTGCAAGAACAGAGAAAACAGGCCAAAAGCTGAAAAAGGTTGATGCTAAGACAAATAGGCTAAATCAAAGACTGGAGGCAGTGGAAAAAGAGAAGACCTCCAAGAAACAACAGCTTTTGCAACTACAGAAGGTGGTGGTGAATTGTTTGCAGGGCTTTTGGGATGATGCCTCCATACTAGATCCCTTCCAGTCCAGCTTCTGACCAGGCCATGGGACAGAGATGGTCCTGGTCGCCCTCACAGATAATCTCCAGAGACATCTGGATTGAGGTGGTATGGCAGTGTTGATGCTGTTAGACCTGTTAGTGGCATTCGACATGGTCGACCATCAACTACTAGTCCGCTGCCTCGCCAATACTGGGATTCAGGGGTTTGCCTTACAGTGGCTCTTCTCATTTCTTTGGGATTGGGGACAAAGGGTGGTAGTTGGGGAGCAGCTGTCCGGAAGGCACCCACTAGTGTGTGGAGTGCCCCAAGGTGCAGTGCTCTCCCCAGTGCTGCTTAACATCTATATGCGCCCCCTTGCCCAGATTGCCCGGAGACATGGGCTGGGTTGTCATCAATATGCTGACGATACCCAGCTGTATCTGTTGCTGGATGGCCAGTCAGACTCTAGTCTGGGAGATCTGGACCTGGCGTTGAAAGCCGTGGCTGGTTGTCTTAGACAGAGCCTACTGAAATTGAATCCGACGAAGATAGAGGTCCTGTGCCTGAGTCGGAGTGGCTCAAGGTTAGGGATCCCTCTCCCAACCTTTGATGAGGTGTCGTTGGTGCCAGAGCCAGAGGTTAGGAGTTTGGGAGTGCTCCTGGATACCTCCCTAACAATGGAGTCCTAGGTAGCAGCTACTACAAAGTCAGCCTCTTATCACCTATGGCTGATTAAGCAGTTGGTTCCCTTCCTTGAACACAATGATCTAGCAATGGTGATCCATGCATTGGTCATCTCAAGATTGGATTACTGCAATTCTCTTTACATAGGCCTGCCCTTGTCCCAAATCCAAAAGCTGCAGCTGGTGCAGAATGCAGTGGCGAGGCTGTTATTGTGTCTTCCTGGGAACACATCCAACCCACCCTAAAACCCCTGCACTGGCTGCATATAGCATACTGGATATGGTTCAAGGTGTTGGTTCTTACTTTTAAAGCCCTATATGGCCAGGGACCTGCTTACCTGACGGACCACCTTTCCCTGCATGTACCTCAGCAAGCACTAAGATTGGGTCCCCAGAATCGCCTGGTTCTTCCAGTTTCTAAAGAAGCCAGGCTGGCTACAACGAGGGCCAGGGCCTTTTCTGTGGCAGCCCCTCAGTGGTGGAATGAGCTCCCAGAGGCCATCAGGGCCTTGCAGGACCTTTTACAGTTCTGCAGGGTCTGTAAAATGGAGCTCTTCTGCCAGGCCTTTAAGTAGGGGGCCGCCTCGATTGTATGGTAATCATTACCAATGATTACCAACTGTGCCAACAATTGTACCATCATTGGTACTGATAGTACCAACGGCACCACCAATTGAGGCTTTATAGTCGGGTGTGAACTTAGGGACACCGTTCAGTTGACAGTGGTTGGAAGATTTGCCATCTTTTAATATAAGTTATATTTAGGAGGTACGACTTCATACTGATTGATAGTTTTAATGGAATTTTGATGTATATTTATGTATGTTGGTAGCTGCCCTGAGCCACCGGAAGGCAGGGAGGGCGGGATATAAATGTAAATATAAATAAATAAAAGTCAACATATGTTCTGAGATTTCAAGGTATCCTGGAGCAAAAAGGAGAGAACCTGAAAGAGATATTAAGTGAAATTTTAGCTCCACTGGCAGGCTTTAAAGAGGAAGCTCTACAAAGCGACATGGACATGGTATATCATACCTATCCAGAGTTTATTAAGAAAAATAAGCTGCCTGGTGAAGTTTTTGTGAAATTCTCTAAAAGGTCAACAAGAGATGCAATATTGAAAGCGACCAATGGGATTATCCTAAATATCCAAGAAGAAGTAGCTAAAGTTTTAAAGGATGTTCCATTTAAGATCAGAAAGCGGAGGAAGCAATATAGAGACTTGACAGTATTTCTACAGAAAAACTCCACTCCTTACAGATGGATGGTACCAGAAGGACTTATCTTCAACTTTAAGGAGAAAAAAGAAAAGATTGACTCAGTTATAAAAGCCAAAACATTTCTGGAGCAGCAACAGAGACCAGCGAAAGAAACTGAGAAAGTAGAGGACAAAAATGTTGCAGATGGAAATGGCGGAAATGGTTCGGGAAGTTCTGACAGCTCCTCAGGCAGCTCTTCAGAAGAAGTGTCTGACTTGGAATCAGAATTAGGAGCATCCACTCCTAAACCTCTTAAAGTTAAACTGATCTTTGATAAAAAAAAAAATAAGCCTAAAGGAAAGAAAGCTATAAAATAGCTAAACTCTCAAAATCTGATACACTTCTTTTTTTTAATAATTGAAATATGGCTACAATGAGAACCAGGGCTAGAGCTAATTATGATTTTGCTTGTTTGATGTAGTCATATTAATAGCTAACTTTTACATGTTTTTGTTTAGGTAATAGGGAAACTCCAAGAATTTGATGTTTTAACTGATTTATGATCCTTGCTACTCTGTATTTTAGTTTAGAGTTTCCCATACCCCTCTCCCTGTAGTGAGTAGTAATACAATGCAATTAAAAAATCAATAATAAAAAAGAAATTGAGTGCACAGGAACTGTTTGTATTCTGCCCTGGCTCAGAGACTCCAGCAATGCATTTACCAAATGAAGGCATCTGTGATGCCACAATTTAGTAAATTTCAGTACCAAGTCACCCTTATGCATAAGGCAGAAAAAGACTCCTGTAAATGAATGTCCAGGAAAATTTAGGATGTTCCCCTACAGGCTTTTCTGTGTGCCTCTCTTACTGTCAAATTTGTGACCATTAGTTTGTCCTATGCACATGGTATGTACATTTGCAGATTTCATAGTGGCTATTCTAAAAGTCTAAAAGTGAATTTCAAAAACAGGACACACCAAGAAACCACTGAGATACCATTATATCCACTGGCCAACTCCCACCCTTTCCTGGGTTTAGCCCAGCCCAGGCCCCTCTAAATTTCTGGGGAGCCCATCCCTAAATCCCATGTGGCTGCACCTCTATAGATAGTGACAATGGTTTATGATGTCACTGCACCCCAGTTCTTTTAAGGACCTAGCACAGCAATGCCTCTGCCCCAGTCTCAGCTCCCCCCCTGGGAAATTGGAAAGTCTACACCCCTGGCTGCCAGGGCAATCCTACTCTGTGACAGAGTGGGCATGTCACCACTTAGTAAGTGCCTGGGATACATCAAGTGTTTACAAGACATGTCTGGAACAAAATCCTCTGAAGCTGTCAGGAGAAGGAAAAGAGGAAAATAGCATTTGGAGGAGGATACAGGAGAAAGTAAGTTGCCCCCTGCAAGTCCTTGCAGGTTCCCTACCACACTACCACCCAGTGGCCAGCACTACTCAACAGGCCCCAGCCCTTCAGGTGGAACTATGCAGAATTTTCCCAGGGAGATGGAAGGAGGGAAAGTTAAAACAAGGAGGGGCAAGTAAAAGTAAGTTGGCTGGTGGGAAGGAGAGAAGGAAGGAGAGGGCAGGAAGTGAAGAAGTAAAGGGGGGAGGCTAAAGGGGTTTTCACAGAAGGGAAAAAGGAAATAGTGGGGAGAGGAAATGAGATGCTCTCTGTCCCCTGCTTGTTTCATATGATTTCGCAAACATTTGGCCAAGGGGCCCTCTAAATAAATTTTTACTAATAGAACAAATGCTCTCTATCTTTTGGTTTTAATAGATAATTTCCCAATGCTTAACTATAATTATTTTCTATGAATGACTGTATTTCTGTCAGATAGAAGCCAGCTTCACTTAAACCTCAAGTGCCACTACTTGCTACATTCAGTTTCTTCTAGAAAGAGATTCACTTGTTAACTAATTACTCAGATGGTTAACAAGCTGCTACTAGAATGAAGCGGGGTGGGGGGGTGAAAACAGGTTACTACAAAGAAGGTTTCAGTGTTACTAATTAATGTTTTGCTAGTTTGGGTTGTAAACATTTAGCCTTGGGCTGCCTATAGAACAAACAGCATCAAGCAACTTCCCATAAGATAATCTAAAAATATGTGACATGATGCAGCTGAAAGTGTTTCCATGTTCAGCAGCTATGAGCCAGAGCTTAATAATGCTCAAGATGGTTTCTCATGCAACATCAGATATGCATGCGTTTTATTGGTTGCAAAGAAGAAGAAACTAAGAGATCTCCACTGTTATAACCAGAACTCCCACAAGATCCATTTCAAGGTTTGGATCCAGCATAGCATTCCAACAGGTGCAAGGACTTTCTCCTGCAGAGCCTGACTTTCTTGGCTCCCCTTCTCCTGAGGAATCTGCAATGCCCTGCAAAATCCTATGAGTGGGAGGAGCTAAGAACTCATACCTAAGGGACTGACTTTCCCTGCATGCTTCCCAGAGAGCACTGAAGTCGGGGTCCCAAAATCATTTGGCCCTTCCTGGTCCCAGAGAAGCCATGCTGGCTGCAATGAGGGCCAGGGCCTTCTCAGTGGCGGCTCCATACTGGTGGAATGAGCTCCCAGAGGACATGAGGGCCGTGTGGGACCTTTTACAGTTCCACAGGGCCTGCAAGATGGAGCTCTTCCACCAGGCCTTCAACTAGGGAGCCGCATTCAATAAAGTGAGGCCTTGGCCCCAATATTACCATCATTATTAACACCCTGATACAACCCAGACTATGATGTTAATGGACAGCATGTGTATGGATGCTGCTAATATCTGCCATTGTGTACAAATCGCACTAGCACTTTATATTATGTATGTTTTATAATTATATCCTTGTGATTTTATTTAATTTTTTCAAAGCCATTTTATATACTTTATGTCAGCTGCCCTGAGCCTGCCCTGGCTGGGAGGGCGGGGTATAAATTAAATAAATAATTAAATGCTCCACAGGCAGAAGTAATTTTGCCTGTGAAAACTGTGATGGATCCATCTGCAAAAAAAAATGTAAGAAGTCTTTCATAAGGAATATCCAGAACCATTAAATAAGTTTTAAGCCTCTTGACCCCACTTCAGATAATGATTTTTAAAAATTCAAAAGAAAGAGTTACATGAAAGTAAGCTTCCTTGCTACACTTCATTCCATAATATTTTTTAAAAAAGAACCCACTAAAGAATCCATTTGCACCTTAAGAGTAACTTAATGATTTTATTTAAAATGCATAAGATTTTGGTAGGGGGAGTATCTGCTTCATCAGATAAGCTTCTTCAAGGAGCAATATTTTTCCATGTCTACTTTCAAAATAAGTCTTTGTCAGCTGTGAAAGACACATGCATGTGTTAATTGCTACTTTTCCCTTACCAAAACAAAAACAAAGAAGAGGGCCAATTGTTTCTTAGTTATAGTTTTGTTGATTTTAAAGAGAAAAACTGCAAAGAGTGCCAGAGGTGCACACATGTAGTTGTACTTTTGCATCAGTACTTAAGAACAAAAGGTTCCAGAAACTGTCCTCAGACTGCAGCACAACTCTGAGGAACTGGTGCATTTGTCTACACTGACCTTGGTTAGTCTTAAAGGTGCCACTGGACTCTAAATTTGTTCAGCTGCTTCAGACCAACATGGCTGACTACCTAGTTCTAGTGCTAGTGATCTAATTCCCATGGGACACAGGATGGACCCTGGAATGGCTGCTTAGATTCATACAATCATAGCATCAGATGGGCATTAAGGCAGATCCAATCTATAGACTTTAGCCTCCTACAGATCAGCCAGTGTAATTCAGGCTATGCAATGAATCTTATGCACAGTGCAAAAGCAAATTATTAACAGGATGCCAATAGAGCAGACAGCTCAAGATGAGTCAGATAACTGAGGGATCTTAGTGTAACACTGAGTCAGCTGTACTCAAATGATAGCATTTGAATACAAAACACCCTCTTGTGGCGCAATATACATTTTCTCCTTTAAATTATCAGAATGCAGATCCACATATCTCATGTTTTTAGTATTTCAGCCTATTTGCTATCTACTTGAACTGGCCTTTCTTCCTGTCTGTTTGGATCAGTTGTGTGAAAATTCAATATCAGCTCTCTAATACTGGTCCAATTTTTGTTTTCCTTAGTCAAATACTTCTTTTTGGTTGATTTGGCTGATTAATACAGCATGTCACAGATGACCTTCATGGAATTCCATAAAAGCAAGGTCCACTAGATTTCTCTTGCCATGTGATCTTGCTCTTTACCAGACATTCCCTGAGGCTGGTAGACAGATAACACATAATTCTCTTAGCCTCATGACTGATTGGTGTTTTGGACAACATCCAGCCTTAAGTGCTTAAACACTTCTCTGAACTGTCTTTCAGGACTAATGGTAGGTTTGTGTCATGTGGATGAATATTTAGGTTTTTCTGGTTCAGTCACATGGTTGAGTCTGTCTCTTCACGTGTCAGGTTCCCCAGATAGTCACTCAAACACGAGGCTTCTTCAGAAGATAGTATTTATTAGGACAAAGCTGGAGGACACATGTACAAGTCCCATGCCAGTGATAACTGGGATCACTAGAGAGGCTAAGTTATACCCTATTTGAACCTACCCCCCCCCAACGCCTAAGCCAATGGTTACATAATGCACGTGAAAGCAAGAGGGCAGCTTAAGAAAACAATCCCAGACCAGTTAACATTCCCAGCAGCTAGGAGCTAGCAGCTTGAAACCCAAGGTCAGGCAAATTGATAAGAGACAGAACAGAGACAGAACAGACTATGGTAAATCACAGAAAGAAAGGCGGACCTGCATAACTCCCGCATTCCAGTACCAGTGCCTCCTGCATACCAACTATGGCAGGGTTACCTGACATCATGACCCCATGGACCACAACACACCAGGCCCTCCTGTCTTCTGTCATGCTCCAGAGTTTGCTTAATTTCATGTTTGTTGCATTGATAACACTGTCTAACCATCTCATCCTTTGTCGTCCCCTTCTTCTTTTACCTTCAATCTTTCCCAGCATCAGGGTCTTCTCCAATGAGTGCTCCCTTCTCATTTGGTGGCCAAAGTATTTGAGCTTCAGCTTCAGTATCTGGCCTTCCAGGGAACAGTCAGGGTTGATTTCTTTTAGGATTGACTGATTTGATCTCCTTGCAGTCCAAGGGACCCTCAAGAGTCTTCTCCAGCACCATAATTTGAATGCGTCTATTCTTCGGTGCTCAGCCTTCCTTATGGCCCAGCTCTCACAGCCATTCATTACTATTGGGAATACCATCAGTTTGACCATACAGAATTTAGTTGGCATGGTGTTGTCTCTACTTTTTATTATGCTGTCTAGGTTTGCCATTGCTTTCCTCCTGGCGTCTTTTAATTTCATGGGTGCAGTCACCATCTGCAGTGATCTTGGATCCCAGGAATGTGAAGTCTGTCACTGCTTCCATGGCTTCCTCTTCTGTTTGCCAAGAAGTGATGGAGCCAGATGCCATGATCTTAGTTTTCTTGATGCTGAGTTTCAAGCCAACTTTTGCGCTCTTCTCTTTCATTCTTAGGAAGAGCCTCCTTAGGTCCTCTTCACTTTCTGCCATTAGAATGGTATCATCTGCATATCTGAGGTTGTTGATGTTTTTCCCGACAATCTTAATTCTGGCTTGTGATTAATCCAGGCTGGCATTTCACATGATGTACTCTTCATATAAATTAAATAAGCAGGGTGACAATATACATCCTGGTTGTACTCCTTTTCCAATGCTAAACCAATCCGTTGTTCCATATCCAATTCTAATTGTTGCTTCTTGACCCTTCTACAGGTTTCTCAGGAGAAACATGAGGTGGTCTGGTACTCCCATCTCTTTAAGGATTTGCCATAGTTTGTTGTGATCCACACAATCAAGGGCTTTAGCATAGCCAGTGAAACAAAAGTAGATGTTTTTCTGGTACTCCCTTGCTTTCTCCATAATCCAGCGAATGTTGGCGATTTGATCTCTTCCTCTACCTCTTCAAAAACTCAGCTTGTACTTCTGGCAGTTCTCTATCCATATATTGCTGAAGCCTAGCTTGTAGGATCTTGAGCATGACCTTGCTAGCATGTGAAATGAGTGCAATTGTGCGATAGTTTGAACATTCCTTGGCATTGTCCTTCTTTCAGATTGGAATGTAAACTGACCTTTTCCAATCCTGTGGCCATTGTTGCATTTTCCATATTTGTTGGCATATTGAGTGCAGCACTTTAACAGCATCATCTTCTAAGACTTTGAATAGCTCAGCTGGAATACCATTACCTCCACTAGCTTTGTTGTTAGTAATGCTTTCTACAGCTCATTTGACTTCACAGTCCAGGATGTCTTCCTCGAGGTCAGTCACATCGTTGTGGTTATCAAGGACACTGAGGTCCTTCTTGTATAGTTCTTCTGTGTATAATTGTCACCTCTTCCTAATCTCCTCTGCTTCTTTTAGGTCCCTACCATTTTTGTCCTTTATCATAAGGACATAAAAGAAGCAAATGTTGGATCAGGCCAATGGCCCATCCAGTCCAACACTCTGTCACAGAGTTGCCAAAAATACCAGGTGCCATCAGGAGGTCTAGTAGTGGGGCCAGGACACTATAAGCCCTCCCACTGTTGCCCCCCCAAAACACCAAGAATACAGTGCGTCACTTGCCCCAGACTGAGAGTTCCTATCTATACCTTGTGGCTAATAGGCACTGATAGACCTCTGCTCCATATGTTTATCTAATTCCCTCTTGAAGCCGTCTATGCTTGTAGCTGCCACCACCTCCTGTGGCAGTGAATTCCATGTGTTAATCACTCTTTGGGTGAAGAGGTACTTCCTTTTATCTGTTCTAACCCGATTGCTCAGCAATTTCATTGAGTGCCCATGAGTTCTTGTATTGTGAGAAAGGGGAAAAAGTACTTTTTTCTCTACCTGCTCTGTCCCATGCATAATCATATAAACCTCGATTATGTCACCCCTCAGCCGTCGCTTCTCCAAGCTAAAGAGCCCCAAGCATTTTAACCTTTTTTCATAGAGAAAGTGTTCCAACTCTTTTATCATTCTAGTTGCCCTTTTCTGCACTTTTTCCAATGCTATAGTATCGTTTTTGAGGTGTGGTGACCAGAACTGTACACAGTACTCCAAATGAGGTTGCACCATTGATTTATATAGGGGCATTATAATACTGGCTGATTTGTTTTCAATTCCCTTGCTAATAATCCCCAGCATAGCGTTGGCCTTTTTTATTGCAGTCACACACGGTCTCAACATTTTCACTGAGTTATCTACTGTGACTCCAAGATCTCTCTCTTGGTCAGTCCCTGTCAGTTCGTACCCATCAACGTGTATTTATAGTTAGGATTTTTTGCCCCAATATGCATCACTTTGCACTTGGCCACACTGAATCCCATTTGCCACATTGACACCCACTCGCCCATCCTCGACAGATCCCTTTGGAGTGTCTCACAATCCTCCCTGATTTTCACCACCCTGAACAACTTTGTGTCATCTGCAAATTTAGCTGTTTCACTGCTTACTCACAATTCCAAATCATTAAGAAACTAGTTAGAATAAACAAGTTATCACGGCCAGCTTTGCGTGAAACATTCCCTTGATTTCTCCAATTTTCTTGAAGAGATCTCTAGTCCTCTATTACTTTGCATTGTTCATTCAGGAAAGCCTCCTTATCTCTCCTTGCTGTTCTCTGGAAATCTGCATTCAGATGGGTAAATCTTTCCTTTTAACCTTTGCCTTTTGCTTTCCTTCTTTCCTCTGCTATTTGTAAAGCCTCATCAGAGAGCCACTTGGCTTTCTTGCATTTCTTTTTCTTTGTAATGGTACTGATTGCTGCCTCCTGTACAATGTCATGGACCTCGATCCATAGTTCTTCAGGCACTCTGTCTATCAGTTCTAGTTCCTTAACTCTATTCTTCACCTCTACTGTATATTCATCAGGGATGTGATCTAGGTCAAACCTGAATAGCCTAGTGGTTTTCCCAACTTTCTTCAGTTTAAGTCTGAATTTTCCAATGAGCAGCTCATGATCCACAGTCAGCTCCAGATCTTGTTTTTACTGACTGTATCGAGCTTCTCCATCTTTGACTGCAAATGGTATAATCAATCTGATTTCGGTGTTGCCCTTCTGGTGATGTCCATATGTAGAGTCGCCTCTTAGGTTGTTGGAAGAGGGTGTTTGCTATGATTAACATGTTCTCATGACAAAACTCTGTTAGCCTTTGCCCAGCTTCATTTTGTTTTCCAAAGCCAAACTTGTCCATTATTCTGGTTACCTTTTGACCTCCTGCCTTAGCATTCCAGTCCCCTACGTTGATGAGGACATCTTTTTTTAGTGTTAGTTCTAGGAGGTGTTGCAGATCTTCATAGAACCAGTCCATTTCAGCCTCCTTTGCATCAGTGGTTGGGGCATAGCCTTGGATTACTGTGATGTTGAATGGTTGCCTTGGATTTGGACCGAGATCATTCTGTCATTTTTGAGATTGTATCCCATTACTGCCTTTCTCACTCTCTTGTTGACTATAAAGGCCACACCATTTTTTCTATAGGATTATTGGCCACAGTAGTAGATATAATGGTCTTCTGAATTAAATTCGCCCATTCCTGTCCACTTTGTTTCACTGATTCCCAAGATGTTGATGTTCAGTCTTGCCATCTCATTTTTGACCACATCCAACTTACTTTGATTCATAGATCTTACATTCCAGGTTCTTATGCAGTATTGTTCTTTGCAGCATCGGACTTTCCTTTCACCATCAGACACATCCACAGCTGAGCATCCTTTCAGCTTTGGCCCAGCCGCTTCACTCTTTCTGGTGTTACTTGTACTTCTGCTCTTCCCCAGTAGCATATTGGATACTTTCTGACCTGAGGGGCTCATCTTCCAGCATCATATCTTTTAGCCTTTTGTTACTGTCTATGGGGTTTTCTTGTGTTGCCATTTCCTTCTCCAGTGGATCACGTTTTGTCTGAGTTCTCCACTGTGGCCTGTCCATCCTGGGTTGTCCTCCATGGCGTATCCCGCAGCCTCATCGAACCATGCAAGTCCCAAGTCAAGACAGTGATGGTTAGAGAGCATCTAGCTGCCTTAAATACTTTCACATCTCCAGGGCCAGATTGCTTGCATCCCATGGTGCTAAAAGAAATTGCAGATGTTATTTCAGAGCCTATGGCTGTAATCTTTGAGGTTTCCTGGAGTACTGGTGTTGTGCCGGAAGACTGGAGAAGAGTGAATGTTGTCCCAATCTTCAAGAAGGGAAAAAAGACAGACCCAGGAAATTAAAAGCCTGTCAGTTTGACATCAGTACCTGGAAAAATTCTAGAGCAAATTATTAAATGCTCTGTCTGTGAGCAGCTTGAATGGAATGAGTTAATTGGTAGTGGCCAACATGGGTTTATCAAAAATAAGGCATGCTAGACCAACCTTATCTCCTTTTTTGACAGAGTTACTAAAATGGTTGACTCTGGCAATGCTGTGGACATAGTGTATGTAGATTTCAGTAAAGCATTTGACAAAGTTTCTCATGATATCCTTGAGAATAAGCTGGTTAAATGTCAGCTAGATGGTGCAACCGTTGGATGGATTAATGGTTGGTTGAAAAATTGTAAAATGGCTCTGTATCTATGTGGAGGGAAGTCTCAAATGGAGTGCCACAGGGCTTGGTCCTGGGCCCAGTGTTGTTCAATGGTTTTATAAACTACCTGGACGAAGACATAGAGGAGATGCTTAGCAGTTTTGCAGATGGGTGGGATTGCTAATTCTGAAGAAGACAGAGTCAGGATTCAAAATGATCTAGATAGGCTGGAACAGTGGACTGAGACAAAGAAAATGAATTTCAATAGAGATAAGTGCAAAGTCCTACACTTAGGTACAAAAAATCAAAGGCACAGATATAGAATGGGAGGGACTTGGCTTGACAGCAGCACATGTGAAAGAGATTTAGGTGTTCTGGTTGATCACAAGCTAAGCGTGAGCCTGCAGTGCAATGTGACTGCGAAGAAAGCTAATGCAATCTTAGGATGCATTAACAGAAGCAGTGTGTCCAGATCATGGGAGGTGGTAGTTCCACTCTATTCTGCTATGGTCAGGCCTCACCTGGAACACTGTGTCCAGTTTTGGGCCCCACACTTTAGGAAGGATATTGACAAACTCGAGCATGTCCAGAAGAGGGCTATCAGGATGGTGAGAGGGTTGGAATCCAAGTCTTACGAGGAAAGGCTGAAAGAGTTGGGTATGTTTAGCCTGAGAAAGAGAAGGCTTAGAGGGGACATGATTGCAGTCTTCAAATATTTGAAGGGCTATCATGTAGAAGATGGAGCAGATCTATTCTCTCTTGCACCGGATTGCAAGACTAGATCTAATGGGTGGAAACTACAAGGAAGTCAATACCAACTAAATATCAGGAGAAACTTCCTGACTGTAAGAGTGGTTGAGCAGTGGAACAGACTGCTTCAGGATGTGGTTGATGCTCCCATGGCCGGATCGCCCATCGGACGAACTAGGCGCTCACCTAGGGCGCGCCGGCCTCAGGGGCGCCAAATGGCGCCCTGCTCCCCCCAAAAAGCCCCCGCCGCCGCCCTAACCGGGCGCCCTGCCACAAAAAAGCACCCGGCTAGGGCGCAAGTCGCCCTCCCCCTGCTCCCTGGGGGGGGAGGAGGAGGAGGAAGTGGCCTACAGCGGCCAGCAGGATCCCCCTGCTGCCGTCACCGTGGAAAAGCACCCACCGAGGGCGCAAGTCACCCTTCCCCTCCTCCCTGGGGCCCCCAAACCGCACCCGGCCCCTCCCAGGAAAAGCCCCCCCGCTTCCCCGAGCGCCCCGCCGGGGCTCAGGAGGCAGCAGGCGGCAGCGGAGGTTGCCCGCCCTCTCCCCAAAGCCCGGGGGGAGAGGAGGCAGGGGCAGCGGAGCGGCTTCTCTCTCCCCCAGCTGCGCTGCCGCTGGGAGGGAAGGGGCAGGCATTCCAAGCCCGCCCGTTCCCGGCTCTCCCCGGGCGCCTCGCACTTGCAAGGGGCCCGAGAGAGCCGCGACGCCCCTTCCCTGGCTCTCTCCAGGCGCCTCGCAGCTGTGAGGGGGCCGGGAGAGCCGCGCTGCCCCATTCCCGGCTCTCCCCGGGCGCCTCGCACTTGCGAGGGGGCCGGGAGAGCCGCGCCGCCCCTTCCCCGGCTCTCTCCAGGCACCTTGCATCTGCGAGGGGGCCGGGAGAGCCGCGCCGCCCCTTTCCCGGCTCTCCCCGGGCGCCTCGCAGCTGCGCGAGGCGCCCAGGACAAGGCTGGGCCCTCTCCAGGCCCCACCAGGAGGTTGGCATCCCCGGTGGGGTGGGCGCCCCAGGCTGTCCTGCCTAGGGCGCCCAGACACCTGGGGCCGGCCCTGGATGCTCCTTCGCTGGACGTTTTTAAGTGGAGGCTGGATGACCATCTTTCAGGTATGTTGTAGGACTATCTTTTGGCTGTGCTCCTGCAGAGTGCAGGGGGTTGGACTAGATGACCTGCAAGGTACCTTCCAAATCTAACATTCTATGATTCTGTGATCCGTGAGAGAGAATATTTAGGTACATATGCGTAATATAAAAGATTTCATATAGAAGTTGAAAAGCATTTGAGACAGTACAAAGCATTGGAGTACACCGCATGACAGTTTTCATGGTGCTGTAATAGTGTCTTCAGGCAAAATTCTTTTTAGTTCACCTTGTTTACATTCTGTGGCTGTTTGTGGAGGAACCATGACTCAGTAGTACAGTATCTGCTTTGCATGCAGAAAGTCCAGTGTTCAGTCTTTCGCATTTCTAGTTAAAAGGATAAGGTAGTAGGTGACATTTCACATCATGAGAAGATTTTGGCCCATCATGAGAAGACAACACTCACTGAAAAAGCCAATAATGCTAGGAAAATTTGAAGGCACTGGGAAAAGAGGAAGACCCAGTATGAAATGGATTGACTCGATGAAGAAGGCCATGGCCTTCAGTTTGCAAGATGTTTTGAAGGTCATTAATTCACAAGGTCAGTATAAGTTGGAAGGGTCTTGATAGCACATAACACAGTAGTTGATGTGAAAGACCTCCGTGTGAGGCCCTGGAGAGCCACTGCCAATCATAGTAGACAATACAGTAGACAATACTCTGTTTGAAAGAGAAATCCTACATTTCCTTAGAAATGTATTAATGTTTCTTTGTAGAAAGATCATGAGTGTTGGTTGACCTTCCCTGAAAGGTAGCTTACTCACTGCTACTACTATCTGCTTGCAGTCAACACTCACGAGTAAGTATTGGATGTGTTCTGTGATGCATTCTTGGTTCATGCAAAATGGTCATGAATCTTGAGAGACCTGGCCAGTGCTCTATGTAAATTGACTGTGCACCCTAGAAGCTGCAAAAAGCCACATAATCTTCTGCAATGAATGGGAGTTCACAGCAGACACCCATACTATGCTTTGTATAATACACGGATGGGTTTTGCAGCTGCAGAATTCAGTTAAGAGCCTTCCAGAGTTAGCTTTTAGGCATGAAATTCCTTATCCCGGGGGGGGGTGTTCATGTCTTCCTGCTAAGGTCTATTTCATCTACCTTGTCAGCAGCAGTGCTTAGGAACACTCTCTTCAGAGATGCTTTCTTTGTTTGTCTCCTTAAATATAAATATGGTTAGTTGCTTTTCTCCTTTCTCTCTTCAGTTTTCCTATTGTTGCTTTTGTAGTTGTTCAGTTTCACAGTCGAGTCTGACTCTTTGCGACCCCATGGACCACATCATGCCAGGCCCTCCTGTCTTCTGTCATGCTCCAGAATTTGCTTAATTTCATGTTCATTGCATCGATAATACTATCTATCCATCTCATCCTTTGCCATCCCCTTCTTCTTTGACCTTCAATCTTTCCCAGCATCAGGGTCTTCTCCAGGCAGTGCTCCCTTCTCATTTGGTGGCCAAATGAGCTTCAGCTGCAGTATCTGGCCTTCCAGGAAACAGTCAGGATTGATTTCTTTTAGGATTGACTGATTTGATCTCCTTGCAGTCCAAGGGACTCTCAAGAGTCTTTGCTAGCACTATAATTTGAAAGCATCTATTCTTCGGCACTTAGCCTTTCTTATGGTCCAACTCTCACAGCCATACATTACTACTGGGAATACCATCACTTTGATCATATGGACTTTGGTTGGCATGGTGATGTCTCTGCTTTTTATTATGCTGTCTAGGTTTGTCATTGCTTTCCTCCCAAGGAGCAGGCATCTCATGCCTGCAGTTACTGCCTGCAATGATCTTGGATCCCAGGAACATGAAATCTGTCATTGCTTCCATGATTTCCCCTTCTATTTGCCAAATTGTTGCTTTTATCCTATCTCAATTCCGTCTTTTTCTGATGCCTGGATGCCTGGGGGGGGATGGCCATTGGCCAGCAGCCATGTCCACTGTCTCCTGTGCTCCAGGAAGCAGCACCCAATAGACATGTGCATCTGCTGGCAAGGTGCAACCAGTCTTCTAAACTCCAATTCACAGTTTGGGAAGGTTGACAAATCATCTTTAGCTCTGCAGAAACTGATCTGCTGAGTATTGGTTCTGATGGAGATCTCCCTCACCTGTAGAGTTTCACTCCACTGACCTTGAGGCTAAGGCAAGATAAATGTTCTTTGAAGAAGAAAGCCTGGTCAGCAGCAAGACTGATGACACACAAATTAAAAAGCAGATGCCATGGGCCACAAAATATTAGCACTGAGCTAGGATCTGGGAGACCCAGATTCAAATTCAAAGTGCCATGAAAGCTCACTTGGGTTAGTTACACACACTCAGCCTAATCTATCTCACAGTGTAGTGGTTGTGAGGCTAAAATGAAGGAGAAAAGAATTATGTTGTGAGCTGCTTTGTGTCTCCATGGGGGGGGAACAGGGATAAACACCAGATGCTAAAAGGTTTTTCCCTACAGCAAAGCTGGGAGACAGGTGTCTTCTTCATGCAGTGAATGGAATGCCAGTTGCTTACCTGTAACTGATGTTCTTTAAGTGGTTATCTGTGCATTCACACAGCTTGCCTTCCTTCCCTGCAAACTGATGTGATCTTTTTGGAAGAAATGAAGAACAACTCTCCCTCCTTCTTTATGTGCGGTTCAAACTATGCCTCCAAGAAGAGGATTTTAGCACCCACAAGCGAGCTATAGAAGTTCCTGTTGTTGTATGGGGGAGAGACACATCCAATGTGCAAATGCTTTCCAGAAAGTAGAATGTTTTCAGTACATGATTTCCTGAACCATTTATGATTCTAGGGGGTTTTCTTCTTTTTACTTTACTGGAGGAGAATCCAGTACAGGTGCAATTTCTTTTATATCCCTTTCATTTGAGTATTCTTTGAATGTAACAGCAGCAAGAACATTTCCTTTTTTAACTTAAGTTTACCAGCATCTCAACATATGTTTTAGTTCCAACTAGTGAATATACCATCCGAACATAACGTAATCTCTATGCAGAGCTCTGCTGGATCAAGTTCTTGGTTCTCCTTGATGGTTACTTCATTTTCTAGACAATAGTTTCGCAGTGTGGGTGCACCTTTGATTATTTTTTGCCTTGTTTGTTTTAGTAGAATGGCTGTAAAATACATTGATCTGATGAAATAGGTAAGTTGCCAGAACTGAGCCACTACTGATGTGGGTGGTTCAGTTATGGACATCTTTGTTACCTTACTTCATTACATATCACACATCAGTCATGGCCTTCATTGGCACCCACATCCATACCTTTCAACAACAACAAAAAGTCAGTTCTGGTTAACTGTAAGCCTGCATGTCTCTAAAAAGATGTGGATTTTGTGAAGATGTGGGAGTAACATCTCACAATGAATCTACAGGTAAAGTAATGCTAGATAATTATATATAATTCTGAGCCAGGCATTAAAGCGTCGATCAAAGAAACCACAGAACTGGGCCAGAGACTGTCAGTGGGATTTTTCTGCAAGCCTTAGGGGAACCCCAGGTTTGCAGGAAAAGATACATTTGGGGATTAAAAGCCCAAACTAAGAGAAGTAATTTCTGTAGCTTTAAGAGATGAATGACCACTGAGATCTCACAACACTATGTCCTGAGATTTTGGTGGCCATGGGGTGTGTGTGTGTGTGTAGGCAATCAGAACAGTATTGCCTAGAGCAACAATATTACCCAGATTTCCAAACCTTGGTTTTTCTCAATCAAAGATAGGTGGAGGGTAAAGGATAAATAGTGGAAAGAAGCAGGAAAAGGAGAGAGAGGAAGAAGAAAAGGCCAGAGGAAGGAGAGGAAGGAGATGCTGCCAGAGGAGGTCAGGAAGGTAAGCTGAACTCTGTTTGTGGCTGTAGGTAGGTTGGTGGGAGAGAAGGAAAGAAGAAAGCAGGGCAAAGGGAGAGGTTATGACAGAGGAAGAAGAAATAGTGTGGGGAGAAGGTATGTGGGGAAATGGGATGCTCCCTGCAAGTCCTTGCTGGTTCCCTGCTTGTATTGTATAATGGTAAATCTGGGGATTCTTTAGTTTTAAGTGTTGCGTGATTATTTGTTTCCTCTTTAAGGCCCTGTCCATATAGTGCTTGATGCTGGGCTGGCTTCCAATTGGCTCAGTAACATAAACACTGGTCACATTGAGTCGTATTTTACTCCTCATCAGGGCTGCTAAGAGACACCATGAGCCGCTAGACACAGATTCCCTCTGGGCCCCCCATGTGACCCAGATCAAAACCAAATATTATTGGCTTGCTTACCATCATCCATGAATCCTTTATATATAATTGCCCTACATATTGTTCATTTCCAGCTCTCCCATTGGCTGTGCTGTGTACTCCATCAGCCACTGGCCCATCATCCGCCACTCGAGTACTCACATGCCATTGGCTGGGTGCTGGGTCCACTCCTCTCCCCCACACATTGCCAGCCTGGACACTCTTCCCTGACAGAATAAACTGCCAAAATTGCTGTCTCTCCTGACGAAGACACTTTTCCTGCTTGGCTCCTGTGGGATTAGCTTTTCCCTCAGTGGCTGTTGCTGAAAGTCCTTTGTTGTTTTACTCACAGAACCAAGCTTGGCTGCCTACCAACAGCCACTGAGTGGACAGTCCCTCACAGGAGTCAAGAGAATTGTCTTCCTCAGGAGAGAGAGCTGTCTGCCAGTAAATCTGACATGCAAATCTGTCTGAAGGGGGAGTGAGTGGGGAAGAGGCGCAGACCCAGCACCCGGCCAATGGCACACGAGTACTCTTGAGTGGCGACTGATGGGCCAGTGGCTGAGGGAGGGCATTTTACAGCCAATGGGAGCACATGGAATCTTACGAAACCAAAAGATAATTATTATAAGGAGAGATGGTCAATGCAAGAGAACTTGTTATGCCTTTTCTAAAAGAACGTAGGTTTTTTCTTCTTCCTGCAATAGGCTATATACTTCTTTAAGTTTCCATTTATTTAATTTTAACTTCTTATTATTCAGAATGTCACTATTAAAATCCCCTGATATTAATAATTCACCTTCATAAAATGATTGTAACTTTTGGAAAATTTGTTTCAAAAATATAGTGTGCCCTTTATTGGGTGCATAAATATTTGCTACTGTATATTTTTTACCATTCTTACCAAATTTCAAAAAAATAAATCTACCCACTCTATCCTTACTTTGCTCCAAAATATTTATATTCAACCTAGAATGTAATAGGGTAGCCAGTCCCCTTGCTTTTTTTGTTCCCCGTGATTCAAATTGCCTTTTCCAACTTGGTAAGTTTAACAATGGTTTTAAATCCTTTCTACTTTTATGTGTTTCTTGAATTCAATGTATATCTTTATGAAGGTCCCTTAACATCTGTATCTTTTAACATCTGAGGCCAAGCCATTTACATTTAAGGAAAGTAATTTAATCATCCTCCCCATTCTTCTATTAAAACAATTCTCCACAATATGCTTTTTGGTCTTTGCTTTTTTTCCCTCCTTATTCCCTGGTCACTCCCTTCCCCATAGCCCGAAGTACAGCTCCTTCTCAAGGAGCTGGATGGGGATTCTATTTCTCCCCCACTTTTCGTTTTTCAAAATGCAGTCCTGCCTACTCATATTCAGCTCCCCCTCCCTCTCTCAGTACATTTATTTTAACCATTACCAGAATATCATACTTCAAAAAAAAAAAATCCCTTTCTAACCCGTTTATGTTTACTTTTACATTCACATTCACATAAAAGTTTGAAATCTCCCATCTTCACTCCTATCTTCACTCGGTGGTCTTTTTAGAATCAGTCTTCTTCTTCCTCTTCTTCTCCTTCCCCTTTTTTAAAAATATATTTTTATTATTTCAACAATAAAATACATATACAGAAGAGTAAACTACGTATTCTATAGCCAAGTGACATACAGGTAGGTTATTCTTTAGTACCCAGTTCAGTCCTACGTTTAGTTAGTAAATAATAAGATGTTCCCCTAGGTATATTGGTTTTGATATGTGTTATAATTGTGTTTTGAATGTGTGTGCAGAACTTGTCCTTGATAGCAGATCCTCTTGATCTTCTTTATCTCCTCTCTCTGATTCAAACCCTTGTGGAGTATGTGTTATATTGAGTCTCTCTAGCAATTTTGTTGCTTCTTTAGGGTTTTTTGTTTTCATAAGCTTCCCATTCTTGAAAATCAAAATAGTTGCTGGATATCCCCAAGAAACAATATGCCACTATTATAGAGCTCCTGAGCATATGGTCTCATCTGTTTTCTGTCTTGTAATGTTTCTGGTGATAAGTCAGGGTGAGGTATTACCCTCTGACCTTGAAGCTATAAGTTCTTAATCTTCCTGAGAGCTTTCCATACTTTATCTTGTAACTTTCCACTTGAAAAGGCAATTATAATGTCTCTGGGCACACCTCCTGGTTTTGCCTTTGGTTTCAGGCTTCTGTGCACACATTGTAAATCATCCTCTGTAACATTTATTTCAAGCTTCTGAAACCACTCAAAGTTTTAACCAGGTCTCTAGTAGCAATTTCCTTCTCTACTCCTGAAAGTCTCAAGTTTTTATGCCACTGCAAATCTGATAAAGAGGCTACCCTTCTTTTTAATTCTTGTATTTCCTTTTGATTAGCTGCTGCCTTTTCCTCTGCCTTGTCTACTGCTGTCTGAGCAGTTTTAATGTGCTCTGATAGTTGCTTAAATTTATCCTGTAATCTTTTAATGTCCTCTCTGATGCTTCTTTCCATGTTAGATATAAGCTTAGCCATCTCCTTGACTTCCCTCTTGGACGCCATTACAAGGAAAGGCTTTAATTAAGTTAATTAACCTTACAGAGAAGACTCACCAAGTCCAAAGTTATCTCTTCTTTGAGGTTTCTTCCTCCCTAGGGTTACTCTTCCATCCTTATCTTCCAGTTTTGGTTTTATTTTATCTGACTCTTTTCCCAGAGGGGTAGCGTGAGGCATCTAATCTTGCTGATGCATGTGCAGGTCTTCCCACTTATTTACACAGCATGTGCACATTGCAATAAGTTATGGTGCAAAAAAACACAGCACACGCACTTTCAAATAACAACCACCTAGCACATGTCAACATTAAATGAGAAGAGACAAAATCTAGCACATAGTACTCTGCGAGTTCTCTCTCTGTCTCACTGACTCCCATCAGAAAAGGAGGGAGAAGATAATTAGAGTTAATAGGTATATATATATATATATATTTGCAACTGGCACTCATGGGCACCATGGCACCCACAGCAGCAAGCACTTTCTTCTTCCCCCAAAGAATCTCTTTTCTGAAACAAAGAATGAGTCCTGGAAGGTGATCAGAATCCTGCATTTGCACTAACTTTAGAAAGCAACTCCAGACCCTGGAGACTGAAATCCAATTCGCTTCAGTCCTCCTCTCTCCTCCCCTCCCCTTCTGCTGTTGTCTCCTTAAACAGAAAGAAAAAGCAGAGAGAGACCACCCCATCCTCCTGTCCCAGCCAGAGCATGAGATTTCCAAGTTTTAAAAAATCAAGCACATTCCCTATTGTTAGGCCTTTTTTCAGTTAGCTAGATCCTGTCCTTGTTTACTCAAAGTATGACTGAGTATGAAGGGACTTAGCTACCTCTGAATATGCACAGAAGGACTGCAACCTTAAATTCCTTCCCTCATCTCTTCTCCCTGATTTCCCCACTCCCAAATTCATTCTACATCTATCCTTTTCCATTCACCAGCACTAAATGCCCCCCTACACCCCCCTGCAATTATCCTGCTTCTCACAGCAGCTTGAACTGCAGGAACAAGCCAGTAGTAAGTATTTGCTTTGCTTTGTCAGAAGTTCCCATGATGATTTCTATAGATCAGGCTGCCATTAAAGGCAGAGGTACAAACAAAGGTCTGTTGGCAACCTTATCTGGAACTCCCAGATCTTTTCCCTGTGATGCTCATTAAAGCTGATAGTCATTCTGAGCATCTGCCTGGAAACTGAGCATTCTGAGCATCTGCCTGGAAACTGAGCATCTGCCTGGAAACTTTTTTTTTTTGCCTCTCCAGCAACCCCGTATGAGTTTTAACACTCCTGCCCCTCCATGGTATTCTTCTCTGGGGCATGAGATAATTGAGAAGTCCTCCCTCCCCCACCTACAGCTAGGGGCTCATTTACCAGATGATAATCCTGTCCTTGTGGTGGAGAAGTAGCTCTGTGCAGCTCAGGAAATGGGAGGGGAAAGGAGCAACTGGCGGGGGTTTTGCAAGGTAGATCATGCAAGGAGGATGACAACAGATGACAGACTGGCTGCTGCCATGCAAGATCATCATATAAGGGAGAAGGAGCACATGATGCACATGCTGCCTTCCCCCCACACAGAATGTGAGGCTGGCTACACAGGCACAGGAAGGGGCCAGGCAGAGGAAACTGAGCCAATCCCCATCATCCCTCTCTCACTCTCACTCTGTGTCTGATGTGTGTGAGGGGGGGAGGGGGGGAGTGATTGCAGCCAAAAGGGCAGAGCAGAGGTTTTCCAGGGGAAGCTGAACTCTACAGTGTTGGCTGTTGGAGAGCCCCATCTGGGAGCCATCAAGCTAATGTTGGACACCTCAATTTTTGTCCCCCCAGTCCCCCTCTCTCAGTGGCCCTGCTCTTCATGCCATTATGAGCAGCTGGGTGGGTTGTGGGTGACACCAACAAAGCAGAGGAACTCTATGGGATCATAAGCTTCCGTGAGTTTTTTTGGGTTGGAGTTTTTGTAGATGCCAATCATACCACTGCAGTAACTTTTTAATTATATCAGAGTCTTAATCTGTTATCTGTTTGGCAGCCCTGACATTCACATATAGGGAAAACCAGGATTTTGCTTTAAATGTTAGGTTTCTCCCTTCCTCTTTCTCCCTTCCTCTCTATAAAATTTACAGGACAGGGTGTTAGATCTGAAACTTCCACTTATCCCAAAATCTGGGTACTTTCCATTAAAGCTGATAGTCTTTATAGGGATATCAACCTCCAGGTGGAACCTGGGGATTCCCTGAAATTATAGCTCATCTCCAGACTACGGAGATCATTTCCCCTGGAGAAAATGGATGCTTTGAAAGATAGGCTCTATGGCAGTGTATCCCACTGAGGTCCCTGTCTTCCCCAGGCTCCACCCCCAAATATCCAGGAGCTTCCCAACCTGGATCTGGCAACCCTACCCCCCCATCCCCCACTGGCGTCATATTCTAACTATATAGGTTTGGGGTTTTAGGAAATTGATCCTGCTTCAAAGAGATTTATACAATCTGAGAGAGGTTTCCTAAAGAATGCAGCTGAGATTTAAGACTGAAAGAGGAAAATAAAGAAGCTTGTATTTCTGAACCGTTAGCTGACATGGAGTTTTATGGTTATTTATTCATGGTTGTTTTATGTTTTATCTGGTTGTATGGCATTGTTGCCCTTGTTTGCCGCCCTGAGCCCTTGTGGAAGGGTGGCATATAAATCGAATTAATAATAATAATAATAATAATAATGATGATGATGATGATGATGATGATGAAGAACTGATATTAGATGGAGATAATCCAATACCTAGATATCTGGACTCCTAAGGCTGGCCAAAATATTTGAGGGGGAGCTGAAGTTATTTGTGAGAAGTTCAGGCTATTGTCTCTAGAGTCAAAGGTCGGGTCTTTCACCCAACCGTGTGTTTGCCCGCCCACATGTGCGGACTTCCCCGGGTACACAACAGCAGGGTAGACATGACTTCATACTTGGAGGGGAAATCACCAAAGAAGTCCAGGGTTGCTATGCCGCAGAGGCAGGCAATGGCAAACCACCTCTGAACGTCTCTAACCTTGAAAAACTTCCAGGGCCATCATAAGCCCACCATCATTTAAACCACAAATAAATGAATATGTTTAGGCTTTTGCTTTTCACTGTAGCTAAGAATCTCACAACACCTTAGTGGTGGGCAGCACTATAAATTAGATTCACTTGATACTGAACAGTCTTCTGTTTCAAAACTGAGGATTTTCTTTCAGCATATCTAGGGTTAAATGTCTGAGTTTTTTTTAACCTTAAGCAAAAAGAATATTGTGGGTTTATGTAATACCCTAAAAACAGAATGGTGTTTTTAAAAAAGCCAAAGCAATATATTTTTAACAAAATCACACATCAAAGTTGTTTATACTTTATGTTGGAACAAATCAAAGTATATTTATCCTGGACAGTGTATCATGCTTCAGTATCTCTTTCAAATAGATTTTTGTAAATTAATATAACGCAGCTATGTTTTCATTACAGTAGGTTCTTGGTACCAGTGATGCTGCAACGTCACCTACTGTCCCATCTTTGAATAGCATTTAAAAGAGAGAAGCATTCCTTCTTTTCCAAATATTTTTGCTGATTTTATTAAATTTTGCTTCAACTTTATTTAGCTTATGATCATGTTACTCAGTTTCTTCTTGAACTGTTGGTCAGCTTCGAATAAAAAAAATTAAAATACAAATTCTATCCCTCAGAATAACAAAATTGCAAAGAGAGGTAGATTCTATGTAGCAAGCAGAGAACTAAAGAGGAAATTCCCTCCCTCCTCTTCATATTATAGCCTGTTATGTCCCTGAAAGAATCCCCCCATGGGACAGCAGACCCCCAGGAACATCATGGGACAAAGGAGGGTTCTACCAACAATCACCCTCCACTGCTTCTATAGGTGGAAATGCTTTCTGGGAATATGAAAGGAGGACCAGATCCATGGCAGAACCTTGACCATGTCTTTCCCACTCAACCTTTTTTCTCTTTCTCATCTCCTTTTTCTTGTTTATGTATGAAATCATTGATATAAGTTGCTGTTCAGAGAATACACAGACACACACACACACCTTTTGTTGCATGTTATCAATCACAGAATGAATAAAACATTTTATCCATAATATGTAAAATTGGATAAATATAAAATTTACATAAAAATAGTACTATCTAAAATCTGAAGTTTATTTGAATGTTGAGAACGACAAGAAATTTGGCATTAGTAATTTCAGAACTTGAATCATTCAGAAGAAACTGACATTTCAGTTTGTTACTCAAGTATCTTTTAGATGGAGTAAGTTTGAGAGCAGATTTTTCCAAGGTGACTGGTACAAAGGGCAATCAGTAATTATATGATCAATCGTATCTAGGGATTTAAGGCTACAGGAGCACAAATTCTTGTCGCAGGATCTGATGGTATCTATCATAAAGCATCCTAGAGGGAAATGCATTGACCTAAGCCAGTAAAAAAGCTCTGTACTGTAAATGGATGTCAAGATTATGGAAATATTGAGCCATCTTGCCTAAGTGGTTGGTGAGACCAATCATGGTGGGTGAACAAATATATGGTTGGAATGGTTGGCATTTTTGCAATTCAGTATCTAAAAATCATTGTTTAATTAATTTGAAGATATAAGATTCATTGGCTAGGGTTAAATCATCAAAAATGATTCCTAGTTGATTTAGTTTAGACTTAATTGTGGTGTCCCAGGAAGTATTATGCAATTCTTTGTTCAAGAGATATAGAAGAGAACCTGGTTCATCTCTAAAATGGAGGAATACATAGAAATAAAGTCAAAACAAATTGTACCTCTGCTTTCAAATAGGGCTTTAGATTTGTTTTCCATCATTAAAGCTGTAACAGAAAAGTGCACCATTAAAAATGGCAAACAATGTTATATTGACATCTCCATTTCTGAAAACTCATGTTTTTTACAGTCCAATTCCATCACCCAATTACACTGGTTGAAAGAGGATTGGATTAAAAGTGTAATAGGGATGCCAGTCCCCAGGTGGGAGTGGGGGATCTTCTGGTTTTGGGGACCAACCAGTTGGCTAGTGGGATACAGGATGATCTTGACAGGCTGGAAAACTAGGCTAAAACAAATAAAATGAATTTTAATGGGGATAAATATAAAGTTTTGCATTTAGGTAGGAAAAATCAAATACATAATTATAAGATGAAGGAGGCTTGTCTTGGCCATATTATGTGCTAAAAGGATCTAGGGTTCTTCGTAGACCATGCGCTGAACATGAGTCAGCAGTGTGATGTGGTAGCTAAAAAGGGAAATGCCATTTTGGGCTGTATCAATAGAAGTATAGTGTCCAGATCACACAAAGTGATGGTATCACTTTACTCTGCTCTGGTTAGACTTCACCTAGAGTATTGTGTTCAGTTGTGGGCACCACAGTTTAAGAAGGATATAGACAAGCTGGAACATGTCCAGAGGAGGGCAACGAAGATGGCCTATGAGGAAAGGTTGAAGGAGCTGGGTATGTTTAGCCTGGAGAGGAGACAACTAAGAGGTGATACGATAAACATCTTCAAGGGCTGTCATATAGAGGATGGTGCAGAGTTGTTTTCTCCTGCCCCAGAAGGTCAGACCAGAACCAATGGGTTGAAATTAAATCAAAAGAATTTTTGGCTAAATATTAGGAAGAACTTCTTGACAGAGCGGTTCCTCAGTGGAACAGACTTCCTCAGGAGGTGGTGGGCTTTCCTTCTTTGCAGGTTTTTAAACAGAGGCCAAGTGGCCATCTGACAGCAATTCTGATTCTGTGAACTCAGGCAGATCACAAGAAGGTCCCTTCCAACTCTATTAGTCTATTCTATGGGAGGGAAATGGCAGGAAGTAGCACATTTCTTCGGAAATACCAGTTGAAAAATCCAGACAAGATTAGCTAAGGGGAGATGCATTGACAAATTATAGGTCACTTAATGTCACTACATTAAGCAAGGAAAAAAGGGATTTCAGATAGTGTGGACTTTCTGAATGTTTTTAAAGGCAATGCTTTAAAAAGCATCCCAGTAGATGGCGCTGGTGGCTGCTATTTACTAGAATTAAGATTCGTGATATAGAATTTAGTACTAGCTATACACACATGTTAAGCCTCATTCTATCACCACACCCCCATGATTTTTCTTGTAATAATTTTATCCCTTTTTCATTACATTGCTTGCTGCAATGAAGTGGGCAACTAAAACAACAACAACAAGCTACGGGCCATCTTTGGGCATATCTGGATGAGAATTCTACCCTAGACCTTTCTCTGTCTACCTTATGTCTACCTGCCTACTTATGCAGCAGAGTTAGCTCTAGTAGCAAAATAAACAGGGCATTTTTCCCCACTGGTCATCTTAGATCTGTTTGCCATATGATGTACAGTTGATCTTTCTATCTTATTCAATCATTTAGAGCAAGGTTTTTGAAGTATCTGGTGTCATTGTTTCAGTTACTATTGAAACCATGGCAGAGGGTTTCCTTCAGAGACATTGCATCAGCATCTGAGAGTTGAACTGTAGGGTACCCCAAGGTCCAGCACAATCTCCAATACTTTTTAATATTTACACAAGACCTTTGAATGGGATCATCCAGAGATCTGGAGGAAAGTATTATCTATATGCTGTTGATACCCAGCCATCTCTATCTTTTGTTGGAATATGCAAGGTTTATAGTGCAGCCGTATGAAGAAGATTGAAGATCATCCTACAGGGAGGCAGCTGAAGGACTTGTAGTTAGCATTGCTAAACTAAGGACTTCCCACTTTTTCAAATTGTGTCCTTGCTGTCTCCTGATTGGTTTTTCTGGAAACTTCCTGCTCCTGCAGAGTTTCCTTCTTGTTGGTGTGCCTCTCACAGCAGTTAGGCCAGACAGTTAAGGTGCTCTCTCTCTTCTATGTTCTATAACAGTTTGGTCTTCTTTAAATAAACCTATTTATTTTTCTCTAAATAGTCAGTGCTCCATTTCCTTTGCATATTTAAACTCTGCCAACATCTTCAACTAAACCTGTAGCTACTTTAGTCTCCTAAATCAGTGTTTGGAAGCTAGTGGGTGTGATGAACAAGCTGTAATTGAATCCACACAAAATAGAGATGTTGTCAGTTGAGAAAGCAGATGCTGTTGAGTGGTGAGCTCCGCTGAGTGTAGATGAAGTCAAATGGATATGATGGGATCAAGAGATAAGCTCAGGGATGCTCCTGGGCCCAGCCTTGCTTTTTGAAAAGCAGGTTAGAATAGTTGCTAGTAGGGATGCTTCCTGGCAGGCACGTTCAGCAGACAAGAAAGGCCTCCTTAACTTCTGACTGCCTGTGGGCCCAGCCTCACATCTCCCCACCATGTTGTTGAATGGTCAGAAGCAGTACAGGGAGTTGTAGTGTGTTGGCAGAGTAATTAACACAGCAAAGGTGCATAACCTGATTAAAGTGTACCTAAAGCTTTATTCAAGAATTGATATACTTGGTAATAAAGAGAAGAGACAGAGATAGTGTCCTAAGCCACTAGCTGAGAAAGCGAGTAATTGTGGAACTTCCGAGAAGAGGCAGGATATTGCCATAAGAGTTGCAATCTGCAAACAGACAAGGAATGGCGCTTAACAGGAAAGAAGGTGCTAACCTCCCTATCCTATCTAATTGTCTTCTTGCAGGCCCCCCCCCCGGTCTTCTTCTGTTCTTTGTATATCAGACATTGCCCATTCCAATGTAGGGTTGGTCTGCTGAGCAGCAGCAAGGGACATTGCCCGTTCCAATGTAGGGTTGGTCTGCTGAGCAGCAGCAAGGGACATTGCCCGTTCCAATGTAGGGTTGGTCTGCTGAGCAGCAGCAAGGGAAAGGGGAAGGTGTAGGAAGCTAACACACATTCTGCCATTGTGTACTGCCCTTTCAAATCCCATTTTATGGTTGGAGACTATAGAATATGGCAATTTTGCTGAAATTGTGGGTCTGGTCAATAGGATTGAACAGGAGAACAACCTGGGGATCCTAAGAAAGCAACACTAAGTTCCATAGGGGAAGAAAATATTGTAATAAATACAACAGAAATAAAGTTCTCATAAACTATAATTTCCCCCCCATCTACAATTGTCTACGACTCTTTATTTTCACAAGTGAACATAACTTTGAATTGTGCATTTCCCCTATACTCAGGGCAGTTATCTATCATTTTTGTTGCCATTCCTTCAAGGAGCTCATTCATGGTTCTCCACTCCCTGATTTTGTCCTCATAAAAATCCTGTAGGTTATGTTAGGATGAGCAAGAGCAACTGGCTAAGATGAATTGTAGCTTTTAACTTGGATTTCTCCATCCATAGCCTAGCAGTCTAACCACAACACCACAATGATTCTCTAATTGTATTATTTTTTCATATATCTATGCACACTTTTCAAAGTACTACCCATTTTCACAGTGTCATCACATGCATACATGGACACTCTTATCCCAGCAACCAGAACTTGTTAACCTTCCTTTGTATGCTTTGCCTTGTATACACATCAGCATTTTCATAAACATTCAAAGAATCAATTAGCTATTATGACATAGAGCCAAATATATTGTTGTTTTCCCCTATGTTTTTGATATGATCATGCAAAGAAGTGAGTGTGAAGAATGGATGAGGCTGCAAGTGTTTTGTAATGTTGGAACAGATGAATGAACATATTTGGCTGACATTAGCTAGGCTTTTTGAAATCCATTTTCAAACTCATGTGCCCTTTTTTTTGTTAGACACATGCTTGGTCATTCTGATATTACAAAGACTTGTGTTGGTGGACGTTTTCTCCCTGATTCTCTAGATAAAATCTTTAGGAGGCCTTTCACTCTAGGTGCATGTTGGAGATGTAGAAATATCAGTCTGCGACCTAACCTGAGAGTTCCAAAAGGTTTGTTGTTATCATCAAATCACTTTAATATTTAAGTTGGGCCACTGAATGAGATTGTCTGGAGCTTTAGGGTTGGATTTCATCGATATGCTGATGATGCCAAGCTCTATGTTCCTTTAACTATGTCCCAGAAGCTACTGCTGTCTTGGTCCTAAATTATTGGTCTGTATCCTACCAGCCCACTTGGCAAAGTTTGAAGCCTTCCTCCAATTTAAATTATTCTTTCTTTAGCAAAAGAGCCACTTCTGTAGGGAGAAGGCTCCTTATGCTAGAAGAATCCCTCAAACTTTTCCATGCCAAATGCTGGGGTACATACCATTGTCCTGAGATTGTGGTCAAGTGACTAAGAAAGGAAAAAAGTTTAATCCAGACAACATAGAGGTAATGGTTAATAAGGCTAATTTTTATAGGGAATGATCTGCTTACTAAAATGGAATAAGACTATCATTTGCAGATGAGGTAAAGAGCTTGAGGGTTTTGCTTTTGAACTTTTCCTTATTGTATGAAATATAGGCTGGTTTTGTTGCCAAAAGTGCCTTCTGTCAGTGACATTTTATTCATAAGAAGAAGAAGAGGAGATTGGATTTATACCCCGCCCTTCACTACCCAAAGGTGTCTCAGAGCGGTTTACAAACTCCTTTCCCTTCCCCTCCCCACAACAGACACTCTGTGAGGTAGGTGGGGCTGAGAGAGCTCTTGAGAGAAACTGCTCTTTTTTCAAAAACAGCTCTTATCAGAGCTACAGCTTGCCCAAGATCATCCAGCCAGGTTCAAGTGGAGGAGTGAGAAATCAAACCCAGTTCTCCCAGATTAGAGTCCGCGCACTTAACCACTACACCAAACTGCCTCTCCTACATCAAACTGGCTAAAAACATAAGATCATAAGAGAAGCCAATGTTGGATCAGGCCAATGGTCCATCCAGTCCAACACTCTGTCACACAGTGGCCAAAAATACAAGGTGCCATCAGGAGGTCCATCAGTGGGGCCAGTTTTTCTCCATTGGATCCCACTAACCACAGTTCCATGCTTCTAGCATGAGGTGTGATTGGGCCCTTATATATAATTTTAAAACCTTCAACTTGTGCAAAATGCTTTAACTATTAGTTGACCACTGTTAGCCTGTGAGTAGATATTGCATATTAATCAGCTATTGTGGTTCTCCTCTGAGGCTGATATGATTCTTTTCTGCCTAAACCCATGCCTTCTCAGCTGCAGGCTGCTATTGTGAAATGGCCAGCTGGAAGAGGTAAGGTGGGCTTCTTCATTGCTGATCTCTCAAAAGAAAGTCAAAATGGTTTGAGGTAGGTGGTTCGAGAATTGGAGTGTGCACAGTAGGATAGGATTTTTTTGTTTCGTTAGGGTGGATTAAGTGGTATATTACTGTTACTAAGATTTTATTTATGTTTTTGTTGTTATGGATACCATCATGTATTCTTTTGTATGCCCACTTCAGTGCTTTGTGGAAAAGGCAGTATACAAATACTTTAAATAAATTCATAAAATGTATCACTTCTCTCTCCTAAAGGAATATATTAAACACATTCAGATGTTTATAGGAATATGGACAAATAAGCATAAAGACTGGCCACATTAGATTTAGCACATTTTTAAAAAATGCTTAATCTGGAATTAACTTCCAAAACAACAGATTAATCATATTTACCTCCCCAAAACTGAAGTTTGAAAGATAATGCATTTGCCTCTTTCTGTATTCAGAATGAAGAAAAAAATTAAATGTATTTATATCAAACCATGAATCAGATTTTTTAATCTTTCCCCAGATTAAATATGATCAATTTTAAAATACTCCATTTGATTTCACTGAGATTATTTTGAATTCCAGTACAATGGGTGGGAATAAGAATTTGGGCAGTAAGTACTAGGAAAGTATCACAGCAATGTACCTGTTACTCTAGGAGAAGTGGATGGGTTTTTGAGAGGAAGAATTATAGTTGCATAATGTTGACCCTTGAACTGATAGCACCCATTTAAGACACAAATGTACATAAACCATGTTGTTTTCCTTATGCCAAGTATGCAATATGTTGCTGAGGAAACTAAGAAAGGTACATTTATCTAATATATGAATCAAATAGCTATTTTATTAAAGAAACAAAGAGATCTGTAACCAAGAAATTAGGCAAATAGTGTTCTTGCATTCCATATGATGAGACTTCTTTCTAATTTATCTACACTCTAGTGGTAATGGAGGGAGTATCCACATGTGGATTCTCCCCTGAAGCCACTCTAAAAATTGCCCTTTAATCCAGAGAAAAATCAGATTAATTTTTTTCAGATTAAAGGGAAAACCCCATGAACATCACAAATCATGCTGAGAATGAGCATGATGTTGTCACATTGTGAGAGCAGCCCATATTTAAAGCACAATTTCTTTTCCTACAGTCTATGTCAGCCAGAACGCCCCCAAGAAAACAGGTGTGATGTCAGCTTTTTCACAAATGAAGGAGGTATTTTTTAAAAATTTCTAGCAAATTATCATCACATTATTACAATATCACAGCTGCAGCAGAGTATCTTTCCTGTGATGACACATCTACAAATATGAGCTCTCTTCTCCAGTCCCTTGGAGAGAACATACTATTGGCATCATGCATATTTTTCTCAGTGACTTTCCCATTGAAGTATTTTGCTTCAGGGAAATAGATTGCCCCATAAATGGAGAAAAACAGTGAACTGAGAGATGTGAATCTTCCATCCCTTCCCCTGTGAAATGGTGTGTATAATATTTTTGATAGTAAACAGAAGACAGACTATGAATTTGTGCATTCCAGATCCTGTAGGGCTGCCAGTACTATTCAGGGAAGCAGTAAATCTGACCAGTTGAATTAATACTACCTTCTTTCTCACTATTTGCTCAGTTTGCAGAATAACCTTAATTGATAGCTTTCATATTCCTTTGAGAATTATCTATAGACCAGCTGACAGATCTCATTTCCTCATCTTGTCTGGGAGTTATTAATTTTATTCTGCCACTAACTTCTGATTCGTCTACTTGAACTGTGGCTTTTTTTAAAAAAAAATTCTGGACTGATGTTACAGAGTCCTGCAGCATGCACATACAGAGAGACACACAGAGACACATACCCTTGCTGTGACATCAGAAAACCTTATTCTGTATCCTGCTCACCAGTTCGTAATCTTAATCCCAAACCCTCCTTTGTGTGCCCCAGCTTTCTAGGTGAGGTGGGTGGCAACCAAAAATAGGGATTTGGGGGGTAGTTGCTCCTCATCTGTGTAATATTTTCCTACTGAAAGCTGGCCCACTGACTACAGTGCTGTCTTTTAGATACTTCTAGTTGAGCTTCTTCTGTGTCTTAATTGTTGGTTTCAATTGCCGCGTTGGTAATTTTAACTCATTGACTGTCCTTGTCTAGATTTTATGCTGGTGATATTCTTTCCCCTCTTGATTAACTGCTGTTTTTCATTTCAGTTTATATCCTGGCTACTTTTATTTCTTGCTAGTTGTCAGGGGTTTTTTTAATAAGTTTCTACTGCTGCTGTTTGGGTTAATTTTTATTTGCTTAATTTTTTGCTTATTGTGTTGTTTTTAATTGGTTGGAAGTTGCCTCAAGCACTTCTCTGGAGAGAGGTTAAGAAATTGCCTAATAAGTAGCAAATTTTGGTTTCCAAATATCATCTTACTAGCAGGGGCAGACTGGGAAGCAAAAAATATCTCCCCCCCCCGCATTCCTCCTCAGCCAACCCTCCCCAGGAGATGTGAAAGGAACAAAAGCACTTGCCTGCCTCCTGCAGGGATGGAGCAGTTGGCCAGTTTGCTGCAACAGTGGTGGCTGCTTGCCCACTGGAAAAGACAGGCAAGTGGTACAGCAGAGTGAAACAATTCACCAGAAGTGTAATGTTAGCCTGATTGTTCTTAGTTATTGTCAGAATTAGGGGATTTATGTGTTATTATCAATATGAAATCAGCTAAGGGAGCGATCACCTGTTTATACAGAGGTCCCGCCCTTCCAGAGATACCAGTAACAGACACGGAAATTGGATTAGGTTGGAATTAAAGTCCTTTACTGGAAATCTTCTTCACACACAAACAATACACATACACACACACAACTAATCAAGGCTAGGAAAATAAAGAGAGATATTCGGCACAGTTGCATGAGCAGGAGTTCGTTGGTGGGGCAATAATTATCTGTCCTCATCGAATGAGCCATTCCAATGGAAGAAGGAGAGGAAAAATGAAAAAGGGACACGTGGCTTGAACCAGCAAGCAACACATGGAACTCTAGCTGCAGACCTAGAGTTTAAAGATGGAGGAAAGGTATTGGGATAGCAAGCTGGATAAAAGGGATAAAGCTTAGATAGGGGTCGTAGAGCAGAAGGGTCGAGCATGTGGTCGGGTTTCCCCTTTTATGTGGGGGGGTGGGGACTGGCCATATCCCCTGGTCACACTTCCTGGTTAGTCCATCCCTGAAAACATACTATTAGCTGGAAGGAATAGGGGAGGGGAGCTAAGGAGTGATCAATATTGAGAGTTAGAAACTTACCTTGTGGCTGGCACCTGCGTGTAGGTAAGATGAGTCATTGGGCCAAGGCCATTGCCTTCCTGATGGTCTTAGCCAGGTCGCTGATGAGTGAGTGATTAGTTTCTAATAAACTATGAATAGAGTCTCTGAGCTACGTGTAGCTTTGCAGGTATGAAGAAGGGGGAGGAAGGGGGTTGCCTGCCTGCGTGTGTTGGAGAGGTCTCCTAATGGTGTTTTGGAGTCCTTTGTCCTCATGCTCTGGCATGGCATGACATTTGGTGCTTTGTGCATACTGTGGAACTGATTCATTCACCATCAGATGAGAGGGCTGGCAACCTTGGATGGCCACTGGAACAGCAGTAAAGAAAGGAAGGTGTCCCCCTCTCAGGTTGCAGTCTCAACTGGCATCATAGTGAGTTACCATGCTTTATAGTTCCTTAAGCATACTTTGCACAGTCCATACTTTATCACAGTTCATAAAAGGCATGAAAAAGCCTTGCAGGGCAACAGTAATGCTAAACTGATTTCATACACACACACAGACATAGCCACAGATTTTGGCTTGCCAATGCCAGCCAGCCATAATTTGCACTATCACTGATTGCTAACATGCACACCTCCTTTCATTGCAAGTCCACACTAGAACTTAGGGGAAAGGGTTTCTCACACACACTCCTTTGAAATAAGTGCTTGGAGAGCTCAGAGAACAGGAGAGGGTTTTTTCTTTTCTGCTAAGCTTGTGGTATGGACTGAAAAAGGATAAGCTTCTTTTTTCCAAAGTTCAGTGCAATCTGAGTGATCCCTCTCTTTCCAGAGAGAGTGGGGGGTTCCTAGTGAACAGAGTCTCCTGCTAGTATGCCCCTGGCAAGATAGAGAAGCAGATTGGTGGAGAGTATGTGTCCATGTAAACTACAGAAGTATTCCATTATTTCCCTGTAGTACTGCAAGCCACTTCCCTAAAAGACAAACTTAATGTTGCATTAACTTAACTTGCTTGGTGATTTTAGCTTGATGTTTCAGTTTGTCCACCCATGTTTACCATCTCAATAAATTTAGCTCCCACCCTTTCCCTTAAGAGATGTTAGGGGAAAGTTAGGAGTTATTCTGAGTTCAAAGATTTTGCAGCTGTGCAAATATTCTCTGTTGGGCTTGCGCAGCAGATTTTATGCATCCAATACAGTTTTAGAGCAAATTAAGATCAGATGCTTGTTGCATCTCTGTCAGGTTAGCATCAAAATTCCTGGGGATTGATATGAAACACAGCTGATGTTCTCCAAACACTGGAATTATAGTAATTAAATCGGAGTGATGTTTGGGATCAGCACATTTGTAAACATTGCCACATGTGAAAAGCTGAGAGTATGATGTGTTGCTGAAGGGGAGAGCAAAGGGCAGCAAGTCACAGCCAAACTTGAGCAGGCAGCATATTATCTGTGCATTAATGGGACAATATTGGGAAGAAGAACCATCAACTATTTGAATCCGCTGGTATTTTCTAATTTTCTGATATGGTTACAGTTCAGATACTATTTTTAAAAAATCAAAAATGGTTTAGTAATAGACCTTTTGAATCAGTTCAGGTACATTTCACACACAGTACTATCAAATTCATATGATTGCAGTGTCACTTCCATATAAATACAATGACAGATATATCAAGCTAAATCATTAGAGAAAGAGACTTTTTTAAAACATGCATGAATACTACTTTCTTCAGAAATCCTTTAACCACTGAGAGAAATTAGACTTAACAAATGTTCTTTCTGTATTGACTTACATAACAGGAACCTAATTGGAGAGCAATTTCTTTTTCTCCAGTGGCAAAGAACAGCAGGTGAGATATCATTATATACATTTAAGGCAATATCACATGTAGAATATTTGATGTCCAATTCCAGTAAGAATATCATAGAGCTGAAATAAGAACAGGAAGACAACTAACATGATCAAATGCTTAAATCACCTTTTTGAAAGAAGTGTTTTGGAAAATGTCATTTAATAGCTGTTGACAAATCACCCACATTGTTCAGTGATTCTAAGACAATGGTTCTTAGCCTTTAATCCACTACCAGTACACAACTTTTTCATCCAATGCCTCCTATTTATTTGTTTACTTATTAAAATATTTATATACTGCTTTTCTCACCAATCACACTGGATTAAGTCAGCTTAGATTTGACCTAATTCCTTGGTAGCACATAATTAAAATGGTGAGAAACAGACAAGAAAAAACAGCTTTATAGCTTCCTTTAGAATATGTCCCTCCATATGAAATTAACTGCAAAATGTCCCTCATAAAGAACTGCCTTACATTTCCCCTGCAAGGCAGACAGTGCGGGGTTCTCTCCACAACACCTTGGAGCCATCATGGGAACAGCCCATGAGGTGACTAAATGGATAGTTTAAAGAAAGGACTCAAGCAGGAGGAGAAGACTCTGGGAGGATCTGAGATGACAGACAGGATAGTCACAGGTAAACAAGTAAAAAGAACCTTTAAAAATTAGGATATCAAAATAGCACTCCAGACATGCAACTTTATCTTATTTAAGGTATATTTGTGGTACACTGATCTCAGACATAACTAGGATTTTATCCTCAGGGGAGGGGGAGCAGTATAAAACAAAGCTGCCCCTGGCATTCAGAAGCCAATGCATATAAGGAGAAGGGGATGCCTAAAGTTTCAAATGTCCCCTTTACCTCCAAATGTCCACCAAGAATTGTAGCTCACATATGGCCCCTATCTAGGTTCACTGTTGAAAATACGAAAGAAAGTGGTGGCAGAACATTTTAGTGGCAGAATGGACTGCACCACTTCAGATGGACAATGTTGGGTTCACTGGAATGCCAGCTCACTTTCCCTTTGATCTTTGTTGCCTCCTTTAAGTATAATAGCAATGTATAGATCAATTAAAGAAGTGTAAAGTAAAGGCTAATTTTAAGCTTCAGCCATTACTAATTTATTGTTTAAAATTAAAACTCTTGGGTTTGTTCACTGTATCTAATGGTGAAATAGCTGGCCCTGCGGTGATAATGAAAACAGCAAAAGTGACAGGGAAAAAACTAGGTTTGCAGAATATATGGCTTTGTAAATTAACCACCACCAAAATACTGCCCCCCCCAAAAAAAAATTCAGCCTGGTAAGAACCAATATGCTCTAGAAGAGATGAAAAGCTGAGATCATTAAAGGGAAAATGAAGGCGTTAAAAATAATTCAGCCACTTCAAGTCCATCTGAACTTAATCTTGGAGGGGGAAATTGGGGGGGGGGATTTACAACTTGTCCTTCCCATCACAATTCAACATAGCCCCCATTCTGTAAATATCTTACATTTGTGTAAGTATATTTTGAGCCAGTCTGGAACCGTTACATATGCCGGATTTTGCCAAAAATCCAGATTACTTACAGCCACCCAAACTGAGATGTATTCAAAGAAAATAATCATGCAGATATCCTTCCATATAGTTGTGTCTCTTGCAAGAAAAATAAATTAGTTTCTATTTGTCAGTGCTGGGGATGAACTGGAAGAGTTCTTTTAATCCATGAGAATCTGGTGAAGATTTTATAGGATATTGTTGAGAAAATAGCAGCCATTAATTTGAGAATAATCTTTGTTCTTCAAGCATCTACAGATGGTTAATCCAGAAAAAAGTGACAAGTTTACTTTGATTTCTGAATTAAGTATTTCATAAAATTCTAAATAAACAGACACCACATATTCTGATTTTGGGGAAAGCAAGATTTTATTTTAGTGTTCTCATTTTTCACTTCCAATTAAGAAGGAACTGTCTTCGCTTCACCAAGCCTGAATAGTTCTAGTTCACAATAGTACATTTAATGCAAATCTGTTTTTTATAAATTTCATATATGAAAGGCTAAAGTTTAATTTAAAGGGGCAGGGGCAGGCTCAGGCTCCCTATCTTCAGATCTAGAATCTCTTCCCCAAATCCTTGATGTGTGGGGGCTGTCCACAGTTATCCTGTGTAATGCTCAAACCCACTCTCCTCTTTATAATGCAGGTAAAAAGGTAAAGTAAAGGTTTCCCTTGCTCAAAAGCTAATTGAATCTGACTCTAGGGGGTGATGCTCATTGTATCCAAGCCTAAAAGCCCACACTGTCCGAAGACATTTCCGTGGTCATGTGGCTGGCATGATTAAATGCCAAGGTGCACAAAACACTGTTACATTCCCACTGAAGTGGTACCTATTTATCTACTTGCAATTTCTTGCTTTCGAACTGCTAGGTTGGCAGGAGCTGGGGCCAGAGATGGGAGCTCACTCCATCACGTGGCACTCAGGTCTCGAACTGCTGAGCTACAGACCTTCCAGTCTGCAGCTCAGCATCTTAACCACTGAACCACCACGGCCTGTATAATGCAGGTACTTCATCAATAATACTGATCCTTATTGAACCCTGACTCAAATTAAGTGTTGGCTAACCAGTTCTGTTAGTATCTGACAAAAGCCACGTCAATATATGCACATGTTGCGGATCATGGATTCAAGAAAAACAGTGGAAGGCAGGGATCTTTATACTGTGTCCTTCACACTGTGTCCTCATTTGCCTGCTCAGAGCTAGGCATCTCACTATCAGCAGCAGTATTTTTTTTTTTACATAAATAGGTTCCTGATTGCTTTTTTCCTGTCAGCCTTACTCTTTGAGGATGTGTTGCAATGTGAATTGAGTCTGCTTGTATCTACAGAGTTTCCCGTTTGATCTATTAATTTTGTATCTGTTGGCATTTGGGAATCATTAGAACATGCTCTGCCCAGCTTGTGTTTGGCTGATGATTCATGTATGCCACTGAATTACATGTCTAGCATCTATTTCTTTTAAAATAAAAGGTCTTTAGGGATATTTTAAAAAGGCTATTTGTCGGAATGAAGCTAATTTTCTCCTTACAGTGGCACTGTGCCTTAACCTTTAAAACAGCAAAAACTCCACTCCATTCCGTTAATGTCCCGTTGGTAATTTATACATGAATGAATTCCTTTTTTTTTTGTATAACTCTCCTAAAAAGGAGAGAATTTTATTCTTTTTATAGGAAAAGGGTAGGGTATACAGATGGGGAAAGAAAACGATGGAGTGAAGTTTTTTCTGTTAAAAAAAAGTTAGTTTTAGTTAGTAATCAATACCGTTTTTGGCATCTATCACGGTTAGAAGATTTTCTTTTTAACTTTGCAAGTCCAGAAGTCCAGAATCACTCTGTTAGTACAGTTAGTAAAGTCCATTGGGGTTAGTTATTAAACAGCTCCTTTCAGATGTTACACGAACAGTTAGTTCTCAAGGTGTCTTCTTTTTAAGTCTCCTCCAATTATGGATTGAGTCCTTTTTAACCTTGATGCCTTCCGTTCCGTCACCTCCTTGCCCTGGGCTGCTGTCTTCTTCACTGCTGGTATTAGTCCAAATTTTGAGTGCTGCGTCCTCCTCCATGCTGGCGTGTCTCTTCAGAAATTTTTGTGCTTTCAAGATGTGATCCATCTTCTCTCTTTTCTCTTTTTCCTTATACTTCTGGCCTTCAAATTTCCCGGGCTCCATAGACAGTACACATGAAATTAGATCTCTGATATGTTGCCTGCTATGCTCAACAACCCCTTCTACTGGCAGATTATTTTTCTTTATAAAAGCGGAATAGGCTTTGGGAGCCATATCCACCTCTTCTTTTAATTCTTTCACTTCACTGCCAGTTAGGAGTGCCAAGACATTCGTCACGGTAAATCCGAGATCTTCTTTCTCTTCTTCTTTTACGCCCTGAAAGCTTAGAGTCAGATTCGATTTCTGTGCGATTTCCACCATCTTCCTTGTTGTTTCCGATATGTGTTTCTGTCGACTGATGAGAACACTTTCCATTTTAAACAAAGTTTCGTTGATTTTCTGCATTTGCTCCAGCAGGGGGCACAGTATCTCATTTTCCTGTTGATTGACAGCAAGCCCTGGGGGAGGGGGCTACCCGGACCGGAAGTCCCTCCCCTCTTCTCTTCCGGTTTCTGCAGGACCTTTTCCAGTGTCGACATTTTCTTTTTTTGTTTACTTTTTCAAAGTTCATGCCGCATCCCCCAGGAAGCTAATAGGGTCGTAATCTTCTGTAAAACCCCAACGGTACTTTCACCAACACTTTTTTCTCTCTACCCCCCTTCGCGCTCCCTTTGTAGATCTCGCTTCTCAAAAGGGGTGGGGACTCCTCCCTCCTCCCATACGCTTATACGCTTGCGGGGGGGGGTTCAAATTCACGCTTCAAAATAGATCTTCAACTCACGATTCGATGCCAGTTCTTCTTTTTATGTTAAATCATAGCGCTTTCTTCACTCCTGGAAGTCGGTGGCACTGCTAAGTCCCATTGCAGGCACGACGCAGTGGGGCCGATTGGGGCGGGGAGAAAGCCTCAATTTCCCAGCTGTCTGCCGGCAAAGAGGCTACTCCCCAAGCGCCCCCGGTTCGGAGCCTTTGCCTAAGGCTCACTAGGGTCTTTCGCACAAGCGAAGACCCCCCCTGACTGCGCGTGGCTAACCACCTCCGGGAGCGTCCGAAACCGAAACCGCCATACATGAATGAATTCCTGACCTCATCAACATCAATGAGAACATCTATTGCAGAACTGATCACCATGCATATAATTGATGCTTCTGTGAAATTTAGATTAAGTTAGACAAAATTCAGAACTCTGCACTCAAGCTTCAGGGCTCATGCTCTTTGGAACAGGCTGAGTGTGGGGGCTAGACGAGAACAGGGGGAATGCAGCATAGATGTTCCATCTCCTGTAATGGCTTTGTGTCATGTCTGTGCAGCACAAATGCTATGGGGGGAGAGGAATCAATTTTATTGCAATTCTACTTTATACAGGCACTCTGCACAGGCAGGAAAAGATCATGCCTTAAAGGTCAATCTTTTTTTCAGTGAATAAACTGAGATAAATATGAAAAATATTAAGATGTTTTAATGCCTCAGTTGAAGCAGATGTGAGCTGAGAGTACACACACACACCATTTCCCTGGCCTGAAATGGTCCCAGGGAGCTTTTGTTTGCTCTGTGGGAAGAACGTATATATACTGATGAGTACATGTAAACATAGGATCACTGGCTCCAGGTCTTGGAGTAGCCATTTGCTTGAAGTGTGTGGTTAAGATGATTTAGTTATTGTTGAGAAAGTGTGGTTCACATATCCATCTTGCACGGTCTACTAATGTTTTTATTATGCCTCTTTTTTGCCAAGGGTGGTGATTGGAGGTTTTGTGTAAATAATGGTCCATGTGAGTTGGTTTTCTGTAGACCTTGTAACCTAATTGAAGGTTAGTTTTCCGGATGCCCGTGATATCTAGAAATGGGAGTTTACCCTCGACTTCTTTTTCCATGGTGAATCGTATGTTGGGGTGGATGTTACTGAGGTGGTCTAAAAACCACATCAAAACTGATGAGTATGTCCTCTGGGTTAAATTTCAGATAACTGATTTTGTTGATGAATTGTGCTGACTCTTTGATGTATGCAAAAAAGCTATTAAAGCCTTTGACAACATATATCTATTTGCTTCGCGTGCTTTCTCTTTAGTTTTAACATGAAATAGTTATGATACCTGTAACATTACTGTCTCAATAAACTTCATTTCTCTGAATGAACGTTGTTGGGAACTGATTGCCTCAGGAGTCTGACAGGAAATGATCTCTGTATGTGGAGAAGAGTTGTAATTCCAAGAGCTCTCTATGGCTTACCTGGAGGTTGGCAGGCCTAGGCAGGGGGGCTGAGAATGGGCAAGTGAGAACTGTTGCTGTGTGTGGGGAGGTTTGAATCTGCCTGGGCTGCAAAGTACTTTAGAGTCGATCTAAAGGATAAACTACATACCTAGTATTGCCCCAGGGTGAAGTTATACTTTGCATATTAGTTTATTTATTTATTCATTTATTATGAGATTTATACCCCGCCCTCCCCACAAAGCAGGCTCAGGGCGGCTTCCAGTCAATATAAATACATACATAAAACATATTTTAAAAATACAACAATTAACAACACATTATAAATACAAATATAAAACAATTTCAAATACAAAATACAGAGTACAAAAATGCTGGCGGTGGTTAAAACCATTGAACCAATGTTTCATGATATCTGAAGAGCTGGTGTTCCTTACTTGCCAACTCCAATGGTCCCTGCTTGGTAATAGGTGCTAGATGATCCTGATCAGGCAGCTGCTCAGTTGTAGCATTGTGGGCTGGGCACTCCAGCGGCGGCAGCCCCTAATTGAATGCCTGGCAGAAGAGCTCCAACTTACAGGCCCTGTGGAACTGAAAGAGGTCCCGCAGGGCCCTGATCTCCTCCGAGAGCTCATTCCACCAGGTAGAGGCCGCAACCGAAAATGCCCCAGCTCTAGTGGCAGCTAGCCTGGCCTCCCGTGGGCCAGGGAGGGTCAAACGATTTTGCGACCCAGACCGTAGTGCTCTCTGGGGTATATACGGGGAAAGGCAGTCCCGTAGATATGTTGGACCCCGGCCATATAGGGCTTTAAAGGTGAGAACCAGCACTTTGAAGCGGACTCGGTATGCTATTGGCAGCCAGTGCAATGACCTTAGCGCAGGCCAGATGTGCTCCCTTCTAGGGAGGCCCATCAGCAGCCTGGCCACAGCATTCTGCACCAGCTGCAGCTTCCGGATCCGCGACAGAGACAGCCCCATGTAGAGAGCGTTGCAGTAGTCTAGTCCCGAGGTGACCATTGCATGGATCACTGTAGCCAGGTCAGCCCGGTCAAGGAAGGGGACCAACTGCCTAATCAGCCTAAGGTGATAGAAGGCCAACTTGGCTGTGGCCGCTACCTGGGCCTCCATGGTAAGAGAAGAATCCAGGAGGACTCCCAGGCTTCGAACCTCTGGCGCCGGGACCAGTAAGGCCCTGCCAAAGGACAGAAGTGGAATCCCCACCCCCGAACCACCCCGACCCAGGGACAGGACCTCTGTCTTCGCCGGGTTCAACTTCAGCTGACTCAGTTTAAGCCACCCAGCCACGACCTGCAATGCCCAGTCGAGGTCTTCTGGTCTGGAGTCCGACTGGCTGCCCAACATCAGATAGAACTGGGTGTCATCAGCGTACTGGTGACATCCCAGCCTATACCTCCGGGCAATCTGGGCAAGGGAGCACATGTAGATGTTAAATAACATCGGGGACAGAACAGCCTCCTTGACCGCTGATCCCCTAGCGCCTTTGTCCCCGACCTTGGAGAAAGGAGGCAAGCCACTGCAGGGCGAGCCCCCGAATTCCCACATCAGCTGGAGGTTGACTGCATCAAACACGGCCAACAGATCTAACAGCAGCAAAACTGCCGATTCCCCTCAATCCAGATGCCTCCGGAGGTCGTCAGTCAGAGCAACCAGTGCCGTCTCCATCCCATGACCCAGAGGAAAGCCAGACTGGAAGGGATCTAACACAGAAGCATCATCCAGAAAACCCTGCAGCTGTATTGCCACCGCCCTCTCAATTAGTTTGCCCAGATAGGGCAGATTGGAGACCGGCCTATAATTAGCCAATTCGGCCGGGTCTAACGATGTCTTTTCAAGAGAGGACGGACCATTGCTTCCTTGAGTGCTCCAGGGAACTGTCCCACCATGAGGGACTTGTTAATAATCTCCCTTAGGGCACCTCGAAACCCCTCATGTCCAGATTTAATAAGCCAGGAAGGGCACGGATCGAGGCTGCATGTGGTTGGGTGCACAGCTGTGAGTAAACTGTCAACTTCCTCTAGTCTGAGAGGACTGAAGTGATCCAAAGTCAAAGCTGAAGACATGCAATGGGCCTCAAGCTCACTTACTGTTTCAACTGTGGCGGGGAGGTCGTGGCGGAGCACCAAGACTTTATCTGCGAAATAGCATGCAAAGGCCTCACAGCCAATATCCAATTCCCTAGCGTTTGGTCTGCCCTGCGGCAGAACTGTTAATGACTGAATTATCCTAAACAATTGGGCTGGGCGAGAGCTGGCAGATGCAATCTCTGCTGCATAGAAAACCCTCTTTGCGGTTTTGACTGCCATCTCATAGGCTTTCATAAACGTCCTATAAGATGTTCTTGTTGCTTCGTCATGAGTTTGGCGCCACCACCTCTCTAGCCGTCTGAGCTCCCACTTCATCAGTTGTAGCTCCTGGGTTATACCAAGGGGCTAGCCTCATTTGGGGGCGTGGAGGGCACCGTGGAGCAATCTCGTTGATGGCTGCAGAGAGCCGACTATTCCAGTCCTCCACAAGCTCATCCAACGAGCCATCAGGGGGCATCGGATCCCGCAGAGCCGTCTGGAGCCACACCGGGTCCATCTGGCTGTGCGGGCAAGCTAAAATATGCTCGCCGCCTAAACAGGGTTGGAGTGGCACATTCAGGCGAGCCCCTAGGGCATGGTGGTCCGACCATGGGACTGCCAAAGCAATAACCCAGTCCACTGTCACCCCTGCCGCGAAGATCAAATCAAGCGTGTGCCCAGCCTGATGGGTGGGGGTTGTTACATATTGGGAAAGTCCCAGCGCCACCATGGACGACACCAGGTCCGCTGCCTGACTGGAGGTCGCATCCTCAGCATGGACATTGAAATCACCCATGACTATCAGTCTAGGGTGCTCCAATGCCCAGCCTGCTATGGCCTCCAGCAGGGACGGCAGGCTATTGGCTGGTGCATTAGGTGGTTGGTACACCAGCCAAATCGCCAAACTCTCCCCAATCTCCCAGACCAGGCCAGCACACTCAATGTCCGTGATCCTCAGAGGCGGAAGCGCCCTAAAGGAGTAAGCCTCCCGGATGAATAGTGCCACTCCTCCTCCCCGCCCCCTAGTCTGGGATTGGTGAAGGACCGAGAACCAAGGCGGGGCCGATTGGGAGAGAGCCACTGTCTCCCCTCTCTCACCCAGGTCTCAGTCACATACGCCAGGTCCGGATTCTGCTGCTGCAGAAAGTCCCTTAGGATCGAGGTCTTATTATTTATGGACCTGGCGTTACACAACACCAATGACAGAGTGGGGGTATGGTTCCTAGCCCCACTGCCAACATCTCTTGGGATGGGACGCAGGCTGGAAGAGGGCCGAGCTTCACCATTTCTCCACCCACTTCACATACTACTCTGCCTGCTCCCACCGCTATACTTCCCCCTTCCCAGGAGCACCGGTATTCCCTGGCCCACATCATTGCCCTCCGTGGTCTCCGCAAGCTTCAGACCGCCGGATGGGCCCCAAGCCGGACGCTCACTAAAGTGCTCAGTTTGGAACAGTAAAGTGCACAACAGTACTCCCCCTCCCACTCCAATTGCACAGCCAATCCTACTCACCAATTATTTTACAAATTCCTCTAAAATTCAATCGCCCAATAACTCAAACTCAAAGTACAGTCTTGGGCCCTCAACTAATGTGGCCCTGCAAATCCCTCCCACCCTCCCTCTGAATATAATCACTAAGGCGATCAACAAATTAAATTCCAATTAATTAGGATGGTCCCGACAATTAATGTCAATTTCTCAATACAGCCCCTACATGATAATTATGACAAACTAATTAATTAATTCCAAACCCCTCATTCCCTTAATTTATCTATCAATCAATTAATCAGTCACTAAACTAAATAAGGGAGCGGTGGCGCAGGTGGTAAATCACCTGCTATAACAGCAAAGAACGAACAGCCACTATGGCTGTTCGAGTCCCACCGCGACCGGGGTGAGCTCCCGGTCCTCGTCCCAGCTCCCGCCCACCCAGCGGTTCGAAAGCATGCAAAAGCAAGTAGATAAATGGGTACCTGCCTGTAGGAAAGGCGGGGGGCACCCTCCCTCCCGGGGGTGTGTAGCAGTGGCAGCGGCGGCGGCGGAGAACATCGGCAGCAGCGGTGATGGCGGCGGCGGCGGCAGGCAGGACGGCGAACCTGGTGGGCGGAGCCGTGGAGCCATGGGCGGAGCCACGGGCGACATAACGGCACGACACGAGTCTGTGGACACGGAGCTGAGGCCGGCGCGGGCCTGTGCGGTGGAAGGAGGCCGGCCGCAGAAGTCCCCTGGCCCAGGAGGCGAAGATCTACGTTGGGGACTCGAGGGTGCACCAAGGCTGCAGCAGGCCTCTACGCCTGGAGCCCCGCCGGGAAGAACAGGAAGCCCTGCTCAGGGTGCCGATAGGAAGTCCCTCCCCCATTTCATTGTGGCCCTAGGTAGGAAGAACTATATGTGTATATATATATATATATATATATACACACTATGTAAACCGCTCTGAGACCCCTCGGGGTCTGAGCGGTATATAAATTTAATAAATAAATAAATAAATAAACAATATACCAATTAAACGCTAAACAATAAACCGATTAATCAGGGCTGTATACTCAGCCACTCTAAAGTGTATAATAAAGATGTAATGGTCAAGCCTGTAGCTACAGTGGGGCATTTCGGGGCCCGGCCCCTGACTTCCTGCCAAGGCCCCCTGACTTCCATCTAGCCCAGCTGCCCCACTGCCCTTGCCACCCCTTCCGCAAGTGCGGCTTGCTTCCCTGCCCCCTCACCCTGTTACTGCCGGAGCCCCTTGCCCTGCCATGGGAGGCCTCCATGGATGAGCGGCTGCCTGCTCCAACTATTCCTGCCTGCTCCAACTGGCAGTCATGAGTTTTAAAAATGTTATTTAAATTTAATTTTTTTGTGTGTGGTGTCAGTGCCCCCTGACTTATTTAAAGGCCCCCTGAATTGCAAAATCCTGGCTACAGGCCTGGTAAAGGTTATTTTTTTTCTGAAGAAGTTCACTTCAGGAGAGGCTCATCATGACTGACTACAATTAAATGAACAGCTATGCTCATACAAGAGTTTGTACAATCAGGCAATAAAATTCTGAAAACCGAGGGCTGAGCTCTTTCTAAGGAGAATTCATTTCCCATTCCTAGTGACTGATATGATATTTGCATACAGCCATCATAATGTTCTATTCATGCTTCCACATAGTTTATTGGATACTGTCTGTAGCAGATGGTAAGATTTAGACAATAGCAAACAATTTTTACATGTGAAATACTTTTGCTGAATTGTTTGTTTAAAATTTTTGCCTACTTTCACAATTCATAGAATTGAGAGGCAGGAATTCTGGAGTGATTTTATCCTTATTTCACTTAGTTATGCTAAGATGCTGTACCACAGATGGTATTTTCATCAGAAATATTAATTCCAGAAGCCCAGCTAAATGAGGACAACCTGCTTATTTAGGTAATTTATAAGGGATGTTTCTTGCTAAAGTGGCCAAAGTGACTCTAACCACAAGCTTCAACCGCCAGACTATAAATATCCTTTTGAAAGTTTATATATAATGGAAACTGAAATGATCTTCCATTTTATTCTGTTTGGAAAACTGTATGAGGAAAAATACTTCTCACAATCAGTGAATGAAAAATGCATTTGAAGGAAACAACTGAATGATAAACAATGACGGGACAAATGTAATAAACACACGCTTTCTAAAGAGGAAGTGTGAAAAAATGTATGGAGGTAGAACAGGTTGCTTTGCCCCCTTGTTCCTTCATTGCAAGGCCTCCCAAAATTATCCACTCAAGTATCAGAAGTTAAGCTTCAAGGTGGGTGCACTCCTTGCTCCACTGTGTTCTGATTTTTCTTGAGCTCTCACCATGTGGGTCTGATGTTATGATCACATTCTGGCATTTAACCCTAGTTTTAGCTCCATACTTTTATACTCTCACCAAAGTACATGCAGGGAGACATGGATTTATATCCTTATTCTATCTTTTTACTTTTGAGATTGTGTTCTGCAAGCAAGGTTGGAGAGTACCCCTGCAGCTTCAGGGCATCAGAAAGGCTCATTTAGGGCTGTCAGCTACTTCTACATTTTCTGTGTATGCTTGCTGTGTTAACTACATAGGAAGCAATGTTTTAGCACTAACAGCTCAACTACATTTTATGTTGCTAAACATAAGGTTAATTTTCATATTTTTTTTAAAAAGCGTGGTGAATAGTTCATCTTTTCAAAGCCTCATCATTGTGACAGCACATATTCCCAGATACTGTGCGTGTGTTTACTTTCAAGTTGCCTCCAACTTATGACAACCCTATTAATAAATGACCTCTAAAAATTCCTGTTGTTAATAGCCTTGCTCAGGTCTTGCAAACTGAAGGCCCTGTCTTCTTTTATTGAGTCAATCCATCTCATATGGGTCTTCCCATTTTCCTGCTGCCATCAACTTTTCCTAGCATTATTGTCTTTTCCAATGACTCTTTGTTGTTCTCTTTCACACTCATACATAGTGATGGGGAATACTATGGAATGAACTTTTTAAAAAATGTATTTTATTTATAGCATTATATCATATAATAAAACCATTTACATAACAGTTGGTTTTTACATTTGGAGCCTTTTACACGAAATTATTATTCCACCATTTATATACTCTCAGCCATCTTTTTTGGAATAATGCTTCATCCTTTCCATTGAATTAACATAGTTAATTTATCCATTTCTGCAGTATCCAGCAATTTCAGAGCTATTTCCTGTCTAGAGGGTAATTTATAAGTTTTCCAGTAGCGGGCTACCACTATTCTTGTTAAAGTTAAGATATGTGATAACAAATATCTGTCTTCTATCTCATAGCAATCTGGAATTATATTCAATAAGTAAATTTCTGATATTAAGCTGAGGTTAACATTCAATATGTGGAGCTGCGGTGGCTCAAGTGGTTAAGACGCTGAACTGCAGGCTGTGGAAGGTCAGTAGTTCAGCAGTTCGAGACCCGGGTGCCGCATGATGGGGTGAGCTCCTGTCTCTAGTTCCAGCTCCTGCCAACCTAGCAGTTCGAAAGCAAGAAATTGCAAGTAGATAAATAGGTACCACTTCGGTGGGAAGGTAACAGCGTTCCGTGCACCTTGGTGTTTAGTCATGCCGGCCACATGACCACGGAAACGTCTCCGGACAGCGCTGGCTCTTCGGCTTTGAAACGGAGATGAGCACCGCAACCCTAGAGTCGGATTCGACTGGCTTTCGAGCAAGGGAACCTTTACCTTTACTAACATTCAATATTTCTATTTTCTTTTTTACAGATCTCCAAAATGTTTGCATTTTACCACATTTCCACAATATATGAAAGAAAGTTCCAATGTTCATTTTACATTTCCAACAGTTTTTACTAATCATGGCCATACATTTTGTAATTCTGTCCGGTGACCAATACCACCTATGAAACATTTTATATAAATTCTCCTTGAATGATGTTGCTCTAAGAAATCTCATTGTTTTCCATATTTTGGCCCAATCATCAAAATCTATGTTATATCCTATATCTTGCATCCATGCTATCATAGATGACTTGACAATATCATCCTGCATATAATTTTCCAAAAAAAATCTATATATCTTTTGTATCATTTATCATTGAGAGCCAAATTTTGTCTAAATCATTTCTGGTTATGTAAAAACCTAAGGTTTTGTCTTTACTATATAGAGAGTTTAGTTGTATGGTTTCCCACCATGTCAGGTTTATATTTAGTAGTTGTAACGATTGAGGACTTTTTAATTTGTTGTTTTTATCTATTAATTTTTCATAAGGTTCTTTCTTATTTTCAGTCAACAATGTAGGTTTAATAAATGCTTCTAAGGGGGATACCCATCTAGGGGTGGTATGAACTAACTTGATCTTGGACACCAGTGACATATTAAAGGTTATTTGCTAGGTCTTTCATGGCTGCCCTTCCTAGTCTCAGTCTCCTTCTGATGTCTTGAATGCAGTCTCCCTTTTGGTTGATGATCGAGCCAAGGAATAGAAATTTTTTAATAATTTCAATAATTTCAGCCTTAAAGCTGTGTAATTCCCCAGTAGTCATTACTTCTGTCTTGGTGTTCAGCAGTAATCCTGCTTTGGAACTTTCTGCTTTAGCCTTTTATCAGTAGTTGTTTCAAGTTTTCTATACTGGTATGTGTCAAGGAGTTCAAGTAGGGCTGCCAGGTCCTACTTGGCTGCTGGTGGAGGGACTCCCAATCCTTCCTGTGGGTGTTCTGGTTTGCATGCTTCACCCAGAAGCAACATCATCATGTTTCTGACATTGGGGGTGACACTCTCAGTTTTGGCAAAACTCTATATTTTTTTTTTGCCTCAAAACCATAGAGTTTTGCCCCAAACCTAGAACGTCTCCCCTGACATTGGAAATATGATGACATCACTCCCAGGTGATGTTATTGCACTGGTGCCGGTGGCACCAGGAGGCGGCTTATTGGGAGTGGGGCTTCCCCTGCTGGCCAGCTGAGCCACGGTGGATTGGGGGATCCCCTGGCCCCACTGGGGGAATGGCAACCCTAAGTCCAAGCCTGAACCTTGTGGGTTCCCACAGGCTATTGTACACAAGAAACAAGTCCTTCGTAAAATTTATGAAGTTTATTAAGTACTTTTAAAATAAGTTTGTTTCTTGGCAACACAAAACTCTACAATCCTTGCAGCTGAGAAAACAAGAAAAAGCTAACTTTTCTAACATATTTATACCTTGCATTAGATAGCACAATCTTAGAGTCCCAAAGTCAGAGACAGAGGCTTAAGTGTTCTCTACATATCCATCCACCGCAACATAAGCATATCATAGTCCAGCCTCAGTCCACCAGAATCACGAGGTTAGCATCTGCTTTCTCTGGCTCCTAGCCCAATTGCAGTCTTGAGCCATCTGGCGTCAGGTGATGGTGACAATCAGGACACAATCTTTCTGGAACCCTCTAGAAAGCTCCAGCTTCACCCCCCCATCCCATGGGCCACAGGTTTCCAAGAAGAGCTAATTATTACATTCCTGACCCTGGCCTTGAAGATGATAAGGGCCATGTAGGCAAGAAGACCAGTTACTGACACCTGCAAGACGGAATAGGCCCATTAGTATTCACATTAACCTTTTGGAGGAATCAGAGGATGCTTTGCCTCACAGTATGTGCAGTTCCTAGCAGTCTGTGGAACTGTTGCTTTTCTGGCTTTGCCAAGCTTTGCCTCATGAACCTCAGAGTTTAGGATGCTGGGGACCTGGGGACCTTAGTTTCAAAAAGTTATGACTATCCCCTCCTGAGCAAAGAAGGAAGCTGGAAGAGCTACTTCTCACACTCGTATTTTATTAGAGGGAAGACAATAAGCAGTGATATATTATGTATGTATAAATGTGTATCTGTATAGAAACACCTACTGTCCGGAATGTTTATTTATGAGCATCTTTAGCTCTCCTTTCTTTGAAACAGGATTCGAGGTGAGTTACAATGACAATAAAAAAGAATATACAGCTAAAAATGTATAGCAGCTAAAAATATGTCATTACGTGGCAGTATCAAAGGCCCTCCTGAATATTTCTACTTTGGACAACTTTCAGAATCTCGACAAAGTGGAAACCTTACTGACAACTTCTGGATAGCTGTTCTGTAACATAGGAGCAGCCATTGAAAAAGCTCTGGATTTAGCAGTGACTGTCCTAAGTACCCTACAGGAAGGAATAACCAGTAGCTGTTGGTTCAAGGAATAGAACTGTCACATGGGTTGACACTAAGAGAGGTGGTCTCAGTCTTGGGCCATGAATGTATTTATTTATTAAAGTATTTTTACCCCACCTTTCCTTGTAGTTCAAAGCAGATTACAACATTAGTTTTAAAACTTTCCTAATTAACATAAGAACATAAGAGAAGCCAATGTTGGATCAGGCCAATGGCCCATCCAGTCCAACACTCTGTCACACAGTGGCCAAAAATATCAGGTGCCATCAAGAGGTCCACCAGTGGGGCCAGGACACTAGAAGTCCTCCCACTGTTTCCCCCCCCAAGCACCAAGAATACAGAGTATCACTTGCCCCAGACCAAGAGTTCCTATCTATACTTTGTGGCTAATAGCCACTGATGGACCTCTGCTCCATATGTTTATCCAATTCCCTCTTGAAGCTGTCCATGCTTGTAGCCACCACCATCTCCTGTGGCAATGAATTCCATTTGTTAATCACTCTTTGAGTGAAGAAGTACTTCCTTTTATCTGTTCTAACCCAACTGCTTAGCAATTTCATTGAGTGCCCATGAGTTCTTGTATTGTGAGAAAGGGAGAAAAGTACTTCTTTCTCTACCTGCTCTATCCCATGCATAATCTTGTAGACCTCAATCATGGACCCTCAGTCATCATTTTTCCAAGCTAAAGAGCCCCAAGCGTTTTAACCTTTCTTCTTAGGGAAAGTGTTCCAACCCTTTTATCATTCTAGTTGCCCTTTTCTTCCCTTTATCCTTTCTGAGGCGTGGTGACCAGAATTGCACACAGAATTAAAACCAAAATAAAATAACAACCCCCAAATCTCCCCCTACCCCCCATAAAAGATACCTGCCATCAGGGGTCTTTTTGTAGAAAAACAGCTGCAGGAGCTCATTAGCATATGGTATGCTAATGAGCTATTAGGCTATTAGCATATGCCACGCCCCCTGACATCACCGGAAGTGATGTCAGAAGGGGAAGCAAAAGGGGGGGAAGCATCTTCAAAAGCCTCCCCTTCCCTTCCCCAGCTGGTCTGGGTGGGGGAGCTAAGAGAGAAGGGGTTTAAAGTTTAAACTCCTTCTCATGAGAGTTGGGCCACAGAAGGAGGAAAGAGGGAAGGAAAGAGAGAGAGTACAGAGAAGGAAAGAAGGAAGGAAAGAGGGAAAGAAAGAGAGGGAAGAAGGAGGGAAACAGGGAAAGGAGGAAAAAGAGAAGAGAAGAGAAGGAGGGAAAGAAAGAAGGAAGGAAGGAAGGAAACAGGGAAAGGAGGAAAAAGAGAAGAGAACAGAAGGAGGGAAAGAAGGAAGGAAGGAAGGAAGGAAGGAAGAAAAGAAAGAAAGAAAGAAAGAAAAGAGAAGAATGAGGGAAAGAGGAAAAAGAAAGAAAAGAGAAGAATGAGGGAAAGAGGAAAAATAAAGAAAAGAGAAGAATGAGGGAAAGAGGAAAAAGAAAGAAGGAAAGGAGGGAATGAAAGAAATTCAGTGGCAATTCAGCCCCATTATACCCTATGGGCCATTGAAGTCAATGGTGAAAACATAGGGTATATTCTGGGGGCTGGAGGGGAGGATTTGAGGGAGAGGCTCCAAGATCACAGAATAGCTGATGGAGCCTCTCCCCAAGATACCCACCAAGTTTCAAGAACATTGGACCAGGGGGTCCACTTCTATGGGCCCCCAAACAGGTTGCCCCATTTCCTCCATTGTTCTCTATGGTGGGAAAAAAAGTTATTTTTTCCCACCATAGAGAACAATGGAGGGAATAGGGGCAACCTGTTTAGGGGCCCATAGAATTGGACCCCCTGGTCCAATGTTCTTGAAACTTGGTGGGTATCTTGGGGAGAGGCTCCATCAGCTATCCTGTGAGTTTCGAGCCTCTCCCTCAAACCCCCTCCCCTCCAGCCCCTAGAATATACCCTATGTTTTCACCATTGACTTCAATGGCCCATAGGATATAATGGAGCTGAAATTGACATTCGGCTGCCTGAAAGACTCTCTGGGACGCCGGCTGGGGGCGGGGCTTGGCTCCTGAGCTCCCGGAGCTGCGCTCCAGTGGGCTCCCCCCCGAAAAGACCCCTGCCTGCCATTTAAACCCTGTCAAAGCCCCTGGCTAACAAGTGAGACTTGCAACACATCCTGAAGATGTCCAAGGACACAGCTCCTCTCACCTCCTTGGGGACAGCATTCAAGTGAGCAGGAGCCATGATGAAAAAGGCTTGGGCACTGGTCAATGCCAGACAGGTCACCCTAAGAGGTGGAGTAGCCAACAGCTGGCTATCTGAAGATTGTAGTTGGTGCACAGGGACATATGTAAGGAGACAATCCTTCAGGTGTACAGTCCCAGTTAGGGACCCCATCCCCCGGTCCATGTGAGGGATCCCCAACACCAACCAGTTTTTTTGGGGGGGCACTCCCAATAAAACCAGCCATTTCAAGGCCAGTTTTGCTCCTCCCGACTTCTAATGGGGAGAGTGAAATTGATCACTGAAAAGGCTTGCAGCCACTTTAGGCCATTAGCCTAAACTTTCTGCAAACCTTCTCAGTGATCACGGAAGGTATTTACTTTTCCTGATCACAGAAGGCTTGCAACCATTTCTAATTGGGGAGGGGGAGTGAAACGGATTGCTGAAAAGGCTTTTAGCCAGTTGCAAGCTTTTTCAGTGATCAGTTTTGCTCCCCCCCCAGTTAGAAGTGGGGGTGGGAGTGAAAATGGCTGTGAAATGGCTGGCAGCCATTTGAGTGGTGCCTTTTGCTTAAAGGGACCACTCAGATGGCTGTGTCGGGGGCAGAAGTTCTGGGTTTTGGGCACTTCCAGTTTTACTCTGGTCTTTAAAGTACCAAACCACCAGCAATTTGAATTGAACTCAGAAACAAATCAACCACCAGTACAGAGATCTCAGAGTAGGTGTAAACATATACAGGGAGGTTGGCAGAAGCTAGTAAGTGGGCTGCTGCATTTTGCACCAATTGATGTTTCCGAATTGTCTTCAAGAGAAACCTTCATTCATTACAATAGTCTGTCCTTGAAGAGTAGTACATTTCTGTTTCAAGTTCCTTATTAGTTCAAAATATGCTTCTTTAATTCTCAGAAACAGATGTCTTTTTTTGAAAGTCTCAGACAATATTTACACTGATGTTGGACTTTTGTTGATTCTGCAGGCTATTTGGCTTATATTTCTCAGGGCTCCTTCCTGTTTTTTGGGTTGGTTTTTTGTGGCTATTTAGATCCATTATTCATTGTTAGCTGTGGCAGAAGATTATCTTTGAAGCTGAGAAACAGTAAAATGAAATTAATATGTTGGCTATTGGAATACACTTTTGGAAAAAAATCTGTCCTTGAGAAACAACTGTCTGTGTGTGTCTTGGTCATAATAGGGAGTGTGTCAGGTTTTATATCGTTCGTTTCAGTGAATAATTTGAGAAGCGTGGTATATAAATATATAAATAAATTTAGTTGACTCATTTGAAGAATTTCATACTTCTTGTCAAAATTCAAACTGCTCTCTAATACTAGGGTGTGTAAGCCAAGGGAGAGGGAGACCTTATGGGGGAAAAAAATCAAATACAGGGTTCCTGCTAATATGGAATACAAAGGGACAGCCCTGTAGCACAAAGGTGTCGAACTCATTTGTTACGAGGGCTGGATCTGACATAAATGTTATACCAGGTACAAGAGATAGAAACTTTATAAGGGAGAACTCAAAGAAACAGTACAAGATCAGAAAACTTGGAGAGAGCTGGCCCATAGAATCATCAAGGGTTGAACACAATAGAATGGTTAACAACAACGACAACAAGGGACGCAGGCAAATCCAATTAACAATATTATTTTTTACTCAAAATACAAATGGGCTTAAAACATTAACACTCTTACAGTAGTCCCTTACACTGTCTGCCTGAGGCCCACCTCCCACTTCCATTAGCACTGGGGCAGTATACAGGGACATAATGCACAGCCTCTGTCATCTGGCAATAAAGGTAATGACCAGCTGCTCGCAGGCTGGATAAGAGCATTGGATGGGCTGGTTCTAGCCTATGGGCCGTATGTTCAACACCCCTGCATAATAGATGTATGTGGGTGATGAGTATATACTATTTCCATCTAAGCCTTCTTACTTTTCAAACATTCTCCCATGCATGTACACACACCATCCATTTGTACTTAGTGTCCCGCTGTCGGGACATCCTCCACCCCCACACCACCATCAGGACTCCCAGCGCTGCCCGAAGACCCTTGCCTGCCCCCCCCCGCTGCTTATCTGGGGCCCAGGCAGAACCAAGAAAGAACAGCCAAGGACAACTGTCTCAGCCGGAGAAATGCCAACGCCACCCCACACACTGTCTCCGGGTGGCAGCAGCAGCAGAGCCAGCAAGAGTGTGCCCACCTGCACTGAAGCGACTGCCTGCGCATCTGAGCCCAGCGGCCCAAATGGGGCCAACTGGCAATGCCTTGCCCCAACCTGGAAGGAGTAACAGGGACCATGGCCTCTTCCGAAGGCTGGCGTTCTCAGCTATGTAGGAAGGCAGGGCTAGGAGGGAAGGAAGAAGGGATGAGAGCAGGGAACACTGGGGGGAGTGGGGAAGGGATAAAAGTGGGGCAGCAAAAGGGAGCCAAGAATGATGGCCTGGATTGGGCAGAGCTATGCCCAGAGAGAATTGGATAGCTAGCCATCCAGAAGGAGCAGGTCGGCAGGGGCGCTGAGGCCCCTGCTGCCCTGGGAGGTGGGACACCAAGGTGGCGGAGTGGGTAGAGTTGGAGGAGTCTAGCAGCAGTGAAGGGGAGTCGTCTGGATCTTGTGACACTTAGCTACACACAATAATCACACTCACACACACACATGCACACCAGGCCTGTAGCTACAGTGGGGCATCTTGGTGCCCAGCCCCCCGACTTACTGTCAAGGCCCCCAACTTCCCATCCAGCCCAGACCCTCTAAGTCCCAACTTTTTATTTTATTTGTGATGCTCCCTTGGGGGGGGGTGTCTGTGGGGTGACCTTGACTTATTTAAAGGCCCCCTGAATTAAAAAAAAATCCTGGCTATGGGCCTGATGCACACCATGTTCATCAGTTGATTGACCAACAGATTGATAGTGCTGCTATAGTATTTTCTGTCCCCAGCATTAATCCGCATCATGTGTGTTGAGAAATTTTAAAACTTCTGATAATATTCTATAACTCTTCAGCTACTAAGATTTCATTTCAATCAACTAAACCCAAAGCCACAGACTTTCCAAAGACAGCATTTGCCTCATTTTATCCCCCTTTTATCACATATCAAATGTGGATTTTTTTTGTTTTAAATCTGTGTTCTGTATTTTGATGCCACATTTCCCCCCCCACTCATAAGTCTCTAGAACCATAAGTGCTTTAAATTATTATCTAAAACTTTGAATTTACAAATAGATATGGTGATTGCTTAGAGAATGACAGAGTGAATGGGAAGTATCAGTGGTACCATCAGGGCTGGACTTTGAGGCACAGGTTCTAGGCCCTCAGCAGAGGTCCCCCAAAAGTAAGCTATAGCTTTGTATTATTGTATGGGAGGCCAGTGGCATACCTAGCCTATTTGGAGCCTGGAGCAGATAATTTTTTAACACCCCCCTCCTCTGTGTTTTTTCTTCATCAAGTCACAGCTGACATATAGCAACCCCGTGGGGTTTTCAAGGCAAGAGGCACTTGGAGGTTGTTTGCCATTGCCTGTCTCCACGTTGGCCTTGCTTAGCTTCTGAGATCTGATGAGATCAGGCTAGGCTGGAGCTATCCAGGTCAGAGCCCCTCCTCTATATGACAAAATTATTTTCAGTAATAATCATGAAATAAAATGAATTATAATAATGGCCAGAAAATAGGTAGCTGTGGTAGTCTGAAGCAGCAGAACAAAGTTTGGGCTTAAAGTTGCCACTGGACCTAAACTTTGTTTCAATGGCCAGAAAAGAAACTCAGACAGTGAAAATTTTCTTTTATTTAACTTTGTATATATAATAATGCCAATAAGAAAATTTCAAATTCCAACATACTATTCCACCACAAGAGACAGTGTTAAAGTGTTGGACTAGGATTTGGGAAATCTAGGTTCGAATCCTCACTTGTCCCATGGAAGGTTGCTGGGTGACCTTATTTATTTATTTATTTATTTATTTATTTATTTATTTATTTATTATTTCGATTTCTATACCGCTCCATCCCGGAGGCTCTGAGCGGTTTACATAGTGATTTATTACCTAGCTAGGGCCACACTTGAATGGGGAGGTGATTGCCTACCAGGTGCCCTACCAGCTTGTTGTGTCTTTCTGTAGTTCCTCTGCTACGGTGGCTCAGCGTGGTGCGGCTTCTGCATGATGTTTTCCGGCGCGATTTGGCTCGGCGTGGCTCCACAGCGGCTCCCACTGGGCTGGTTCCACAGTCCACGGCTGTGCGACGACTGCTGCACCAGCCTCCGTCCTGATTGGCTCCGGCTGTGCTGCATCGCCGCGTCGCCGCATCTCTGGCCAGTCCCGCCCGGAATGCTCGCTTGGCTGCTGTCGATTCACTGCCTTGGGCCCGGTCACCTTATTATCAGCCTAGCCCTGACCTGGAGAGCCCCAGGATAGCCTGATCTCATCACATCTGAACATCTCGTGCCTTGAAAACCCTACATGTCACCATACGTCAGATGTGATTTGACAGCAAAATATAAAAATAAAAAGAATTCCATCACATCACTCGTGTTCTGAGCAGGCACTTGGGAGAGCTTCAGTTCTTCTTTTTGAGACCCAATAGCTGACCGACGTAAACATCTACAAGGCATTTGTGAGAGCTAGGAGTCTGCCTTTGTACTAACATTTACCAACTAATAGGGATGGGCATTAACAGGGTCACAAGCCAAAATCTGGCATGAAATTGGGCCAGTTCAGAGGTCAGGAGCCATTGTTTGGGAAAAGTACCTTCCCCAAAATTTTACCAGACTTTCGGCTATTTTGGTTTGGCTTTTTAGGGTCAGCCATTTAAACATAACAGGAGAGCTTTGTGGGGTCTGCTGCTCAGCTGTTAGGCTTAAATGGCTGGCTGGTAGCCATTTAACCCTTTGGTTTTGCTCCCCCCTCAGAGGAGGAGATCTGAAAGATTAAATGGCTCATAGTGGGTCTCAATGGGTCCACTGCTCAGCTGTTAGGTTTAAATGGCTGTGAGCCATTTAATCCTTTGGTTTTGCTCCCCCCTCGAAGCAGCAAAGAGCAAAGCTGAATGGTTAAATATTCCTTTCAGACATAAATCCTCACACTCCATATTGCCAGATTTCTTACAGCGTCATGTAGAATTTGCAAGGAATTAATGCAGAATGTAGCTGAGCCATAAAATGTAGATGTTTTGTTCAATCTGTTCTGTGATTTTAAGAATGCATATTTTAATATTGTGTATTTCCTAAAAGATATAAGACTCATGCACATTGCTGTAACTGATCTTGTGCTGGTCACGGACCAAATTATTTGATTTGATTTGAATGGTTAAATGGCTGCCAACCATCTATATATCTAATTCCCAAGTGGCCCCCTGTGTGCGGATATCTAAATCCGCACATCGGGGGCACCTGGGGGGCAGAGAGATTTTCCTGCGCACGTGGGGCAGTCCCCACGTGTGCAGAAAAATCTAAAAAGTTTTTAAAATGTAAGGGGGATATCTAAATCCCCAAAAAGTAAGAGCGTTCCCTGCGCATGCGCAGGGAACGCTCTACAAACTGGCCGTTGCCGCCGTGCCGTCAAGGGATGGGAGGGCGGGAGAAGGCTTGGCGGGCCAGCTGGCCGGCCTCCCCCCACCACCACCGCCGCCCTGCCGCTTGGGAGGGAGGGGGAGGCTTGGGCCAGCCGGCCGGCCGGCCTCCCCCCCGCCACTGTCGCCGCCGCCACTCTGCTGCTTGAAAGGGAGGGAGGGGGAGGCTTGGTGGGCCAGCCGGCCAGCCGGCCTCCCCCCCGCCGCCGCTGCCCTGTTGCTTGGGAGGGAGGGGGAGGCTTGACGGGCTGCCCTGCCTCGCCGCCCCGCCTCGCCGCCCCGCCTCGCCACCCCTCCGCTGCTGCTGGGGAGGGGGAATCTCGGTGGGCTGGCTGGCCTTGCCGCTGCCGCCGCCGTTGCTGGGGGGAGGGGGGAGGCTGACGGGCCGGCCAGCCTCGCCGCCCCTCTGCTGCTGCTGGGGAGGGGGAATCTCGGCGGGCCGGCGGGCCTTGCCGCTGCTGGGGGGGGGTGGGAGGGAGGGGAGGCTTGATGGGCCGGCCAGCCTCGCCGTCCCTCCGCTGCTGCTGGGGAGGGGGAATCTCGGCGGGCCGGCTGGCCTTGCTGCTGCCGCCGCCGTTGCTAGGGGGAAGGGAGGGGGAGGCTTGATGGGCCGGCCAGCCTCGCCGCCCCTCCGCTGCTGCTGGGGAGGGGGAATCTCGGCGGGCCGGCGGGCCTTGCCGCTGCCACCGCCGTTGCTGGGGGGGAGGGAGGGGGAGGCTTGACGGGCCGGCCCGCCTCGCCGCCCCTCTGCTGCTGCTGGGGAGGGGGAATCTCGGCGGGCCAGCGGGCCTTGCCGCTGCTGGGGGGTGGGAGGGAGGGGGAGGCTTGACGGGCTGCCCCGCCTCGCCGCCCCTCCGCTGCTGCTGGGGAGGGGGAATCTCGGGGGGCCGGCTGGCCTCGCCGCTGCTGCCACCGCCGCTGCTGGGGGAGGAGGGAGGGGGAAGCTTGGCGGCCGGAATACTCCCCCCCCGCGAGTATCGCGGGTCCCTCCTCTTGTTTAAACCTAACAGCTAAGCGGTGCATTTAACCTTTCCTGGGTGATCCCTGCCCCTTTTCTCCCAGCTGTGGTGAGCCGTGGCCGGGAGAAAGGTGGAAAGAAAGTCCCTTCCAGGGCAAGCCATGGTCAGGAAAAAGGGGAAACAAACTTGCTGGACTGGTTCGGGTTGGGGCCATTTGGGTCAGTTCAGTTCAGGGTTTAATATATGGGCTGCCCCAAACCCTAAACCAAACCACCCTATTAAGGTTTGTGCCCATCCCTACTAACTAATACTAACCAAAGCATCACAGAATATTAATTGCATGCTTCACCAGACTTGATGTTAAGAAACACACTACCCCACAAAGAAGGTGCCTTCATCCTCCATTGTTTCCAAAAGACTAAAGTTAAGCCAGAGAAACTCTGCAATAGAAACTGAAGGGGAGGCATTTTTTCAAGCCCAGCAGAACCAGTACAATGTACAGAGTACCCAACAATACCAGCGCAATCATTAAATGCCCATCAGAACCCAGTGTCATTGTGGCAATGCCAACTAATATCAAACACAGAATTTCATTCCAAGCGGGGTGGTGGTGGCTTGGAAGCCCAGCAGAACCAGTGCAATGTACAATGCCCAGAACACCCCGCGCCTTCTGTTCATAATATTAATAACAGTTTGCTACTATACTACCCTTAAATACATTGTCACCAAGCAGGATAGGGTTGAGAAGGTCTTGAGATCATAAAGTGAAAATAAAGGTGAGGGGACATGGAAAAAATAGGTGAAGGGAGACAGAAATGAATATGAAACATGTGGAAAAGAGGGAGAAATTAAGAGAGGGAAAGGTTGTTTTATCTTAGAATCATAGAGTTGGAAGGGACCTCCAGGGTCATCTAGTCCAACCCCCTGCACAGTGCAGGAAATTCACAAATATCTCCCCCTCCATACCCACAATGACCACTGTTCCACACCCAGAAGATGACAAAAAAACCCCTCTAGGATTGCTTCCTGATCCCAAATTGGCAATCAGCATTTCCCTGGGCATGTAAAAAAGGACCACATAAGAACATAAGAACATAAGAGAAGCCAATGTTGAATCAGGCCAATGGCCCATCTAGTCCAACACTCTGTCACACAGCAGCCCTCCCACTGCTGCCCTCTCCAGCACCAAGGATAGAGTGCATCACCTGCCCCAGACTGAGAGTTCCCATCTATACCCTGTGGCTAATAGCCACTGATGGACTTCTGCTCCATATGTTTATCTAATTCCCTCTTGAAACTGTCCATGCTTGCAGCTGCCACCACCTCCTGTGGCAGTGAATTCCATATGCTAATCACTCTTTGGGTGAAGAAGTATTTCCTTTTATCTGTTCTAACCCAACTGCTCAGCAATTTCATGGAGTGCCCACGAGTTCTTGTATTGTGAGAAAGGGAGAAAAGTACTTCTTTCTCGACCTGCTCAATCCCATTGATAATCTTATAAACCTCGATCATGTCACCCCTCAGCCGTCGTATCTCCAAGCTAAAGAGCCTCAAGCCTTTTAACCTTTCTTCATAGGGAAGGTGTTCCAACTCTTTTATCATTCTAGTTGCCCTTCTCTGCACTTTTTCCAATGCTATAATATCCTTTTTGAGATGTGGTGACCAGAACTGTACACAGTATTCCAAATGAGGTTGCACCAATGATTTATACAGGGGCATGATGATACTGGCTGATTTGTTTTCAATTTCCCTTCCTAATAACCCCCAGCATAGCGTTGGCCTTCTTTATTGCAGATACACACTGTCTAAACATTTTCATCGAGTTATCCACTACGACTCCAAGATCTCTCTCTTGGTCCGTCTCTGCCAGTTCAGACCCCATCAACGTGTATTTATATTTAGGATTTTTGGCTCCAATATGCATCACTTTGCACTTGGCCACATTAAACCCCATTTGCCACGTTGACGCCCACTCACCCATCCTCGACAGATCCCTTTGGAGTGCCTCACACTCCTCCCTGGTTTTCACCACCCTGAACAACTTCGTGTCATCTACAAATTTAGCCACTTCACTGCTTACTCCCAATTCCAAATCATTAATAAACAACTTAAAAAGCATCGGACCGAGTACTGATCCCTGTGGTACCCCACTGCTTACCACCCTCCACTGAGAAAGTTTCCCATTTATACTCACTCTCTGTTTTCTATTTATAAGCCAGTTTTTGATCCACAAGAGGACTTGTCCTTTTATCCCATGACCATTGAGCTTACCTGGGAGCCGTTGATGAGGAACTGTATCAAAAGGTTTCCGGAAGTCAAGGTAAATAATATCTATTGGGTCCCCCTTGTCCACATGTTTGTTCACTCCCTCAAAAAACACTAACAGGTTAGTGAGACAAGATCTTCCCTTACAGAACCCATGCTGAGTCTGCCTCAATAGTTTTTGTTCATCAATGTGCCTACTAATTCTTTCCTTAATAACAGTTTCCACCAACTTACCCGGTATCGATGTCAGACTGACTGGCCTGTAATTTCCCGGATCTCCCCTGGAGCCCTTTTTAAAGATGGGAGTGACATTAGCTACCTTCCAGTCCTCAGGAATGGAGGCAGATTTTAAAGAAAGATTACATATTTTTGTCAGGAGATCCACAAGTTCACATTTGAGTTCTTTCAGAACTCTCGGATGAATGCCATCCGGGCCTGGGGATTTATTAGTTTTTAAATTGTCCATCAGTCGGAGGACTTCATCTCTTGTCACCGCAATCTGATTCAGGTCTTTCAAACCCCCTCCCAAAATCGGTGCTTCTGGAGTGGGCAAACACTTCTCCTCTTCCACAGTGAAGACAGAGGCAAAAAATGCATTCAGCTTCTCAGCCATTTCCCTATCATCCTTCACTACTCCTTTTACCCCTTGGTCATCCAAGGGCCCCACTGCCTCCCTGGCTGGCTTCCTACTTCTAATGTATTTGAAGAAAGTTTTATTGTTGGTCTTTATGTTTTTTGCGATATGCTCCTCATATTCCCTTTTTGCTTGCCTGATCACAGACTTGCATTTTATTTGCCATAGTCTGTGTTCCCTTTTATCAACCACACTAAGACTAGCTTTCCACCGCTTAAAGGAATCCTTCTTGCCTTTTACAGCTTCCATTACTTTATTTGTTAACCATGCAGGCTTTTTTCTATACCTATTTGTACCTTTCCTAACCTGCGGTATATATTTCTTCTGAGCTTCTAGGATTGTCTTTTTAAATAGTTTCCAAGCTTCCCCAATGGTTTTGACCTTCTCCACTCTTCCTTTCAATTTCTTCCTCACATGTCCCCTCATACCACATGAACTAAGCACAGAGGCAACCCTTCCTGCACTCCCTCTCACGATCTGCCTAAGTTCACAGAATTCGCATTGCTGTCAGATGGCCATTTAGCCTCTATTTGAAAATCTCCAAAGAAGGAGAGCCCACCACTTCCCGAGGAAGCCTGTTCCACTGAGGAACCACTCTAACTGTCAGGAAGTTCTTCCTAATGTTTAGCCGAGAACTCTTCTGATTTAATTTCAACTCATTGGTTCTGGTCCGATCTTCTGGGGCAACAGAAAACAACTCCACACCATCCTTTATATGACAGCCCTTCAAGTACTTGAAGATGGTTATCATATCCCCTCTCAGTCATCTCCTCTCCAGGGTAAACATACCCAGCTCCTTCAATCTTTTCTCATAAGGCTTCGTCTCCAGACCCCTCACCATCTTTGTTGCCCTCCTCTGGACATGTTCCAGCTTCTCTATATCCTTCTTAAACTGTGGTGCCCAAAACTGAACACAATACTCTAGGTGAAGTCTAACCAGAGCAGAGTAAAGTGGTACCATCACATCTCATGATCTGGACACTATACTTCTGTTGATACAGCCCAAAATCGCATTTGCCTTTTTAGCAACCACATCACGTCGCTAACTAATCAATCAATTTATTGATACGGTCATTGACCAAATATGTAAAGGAACAAAAAAGACATCAACTGATAAAACATTAAAATACATACAGACACGATCCAGAATATCAAACATTAAAATATTAAGGATAAGAATAAAATATTATTAAATAATTAAAATCTCTACTATCTGACTACTAATAGCTCGCCTCTGCATTTTGATAGCCTGCATGGCAAATTTTGCCATGTTTAAAGTAGTTTCCTGCTCTTTGTCAGCCAGCAACTTATCTAAGTAAAATCTTTCATTTCTTCCAGGAGATTGAGAACAAATCGGGGTTATGTAAATGTCTCTAATACTTTGATACATTTTACATTCGAACATCACATGTTCCCTCGTTTCTACCTTCCCCTGTCCACAGGTACACAATCTTTCCTCGTAAGGTTGTCTTTTATTGTTGTTGTTGTTCAGTCACACAGTCGAGTCCGACTCTTCGCGACCCCATGGACCAGATTACGCCAGGCCCTCCTATCTTCTGCTGTCCGCTGAAGTTGGTTCAATTTCATGTTCATTTTCGAGTAAAGATTTTGTATTTACCTTCTAAAACTGCAGATGGAAGCATATCAGTTCTGAGTAGGGTGAATGCTCTTCTGTAGTCAGGTTTATCTAAATTTTGCAAATATACCATTGGTATTACCTCATTTAATCCCGCCCTTCGCGCCCATTTAATCCCGCCCTTCCTGGCAGATATCGCTTTGTCAAGTTCAAATCGTGTTGCCTTTCAACATCCATAATTCTTTGCTTAACAAAAATTTTTACTTGATTATAATCCATATCCATCAGAAATTGCTTAGAAAGTCCATAATGGCCCAATTTAAATTCTATTTCTTTAATCCAGTGTGGTACTATAGAATCTCTTAATATTAAACCTGTTAATCCAGTGGGATTTGTAAATAATTTAAACCAATAAAGAATGGCAGCAATCCAAAGGCATGCTTTACAGTGACCATACCTGTTTCTATTCAAATAACTGTATTGGGAACTGTGCTGCCCCCAGTCAGCGTTAACTGTAGTTTAGTACAACTGCTGTGTATCTTTAAGAGTAGTGCACCTGGGAATTGTAGTTCTCAGTTAGGGATCCAAGAGGCTTCCCTCTGACTGGATCATTAAGAGTAATTTCCTGAGCTCAGAAGCGCAAAGATAGTTTTATTTTTCTTTTCCATATCTTTGTCCATCTACCCTTACTGCAAGGAGAGGGGAAGCCCATCTCTTTTCTCACCACGGCTATAGACCTGACCTAGATAACAAGATGTAACTTTTCCACCCAGCTATCAGCTTGATTGTGCATAAATATGAATGCATGTGGAGTTCAGTAAAGATGATGTAAGTCTATTCAGTGGCTGTGCATTGATCTCATACCTAGAAGGCGCTGAGTTCAAGCTAGTGCCGGACAGGATAGGAACACATGAATTGACTTGTAATATATATCTTAAAAATTTAGATTGAGTTTTTTCCATAGACTTGCATATGGGATTGAGATGCTGTAATACTTAAGGGAGCTCCATATAATAATTGGGCAAGTGGTTTGGCCTTGAAAATTCTAACAGCTGCCATTACATTCCGGCCTCCTGAGGACCCAAAAAACTTCTCTATAGCACCAGAGGTTTTGGAAGCATTTGATGTAACATGTTCTACATGTGCTTTTCTATGCCCCGAGGCCTGAAAGATGACTCCTAGGTATTTAAATATCGTACTTGCTCAATAGCTACCGTGTTGATACTCCACTGGTGCAATCTAGGTCTGTTTGCAAAAACAAGGACTTTTGATTTTTGATAATTAATTTTAATATGATTAACCCGGCAATATTGGGCAAAAATGTTCAAGGCTCTCTTCAGGCCAATAGGCATCCTAGAAATTATCACTGCATCGTCTGCATACAATAAGAGTGGTATATGTCTGTCAGCAATCTTTGGTGCATGCACTTCGGGATGGCATAAATACTCACCTAAATCATTAATATATAAATTGAATAAAGATGGTGCCAATATGCACCCTTGCTTAAGTCCTTTCTCTGTCTTTATTACTTCTGTCAGATGACCTTGTGGACTTGTTCATACCTGGATCTTAGTATCTTTATATAAAGCCTTTATCAAGGTCAGCAGTCTCCTGTCAATTCCCAGCCCCATTAATTTTTCCCATAATGGGCCTCGATGGACCATGTCAAAAGCTGTTTTGAAGTCAATAAAGGCTGTGTACAGGGAAGAGGTATTGTTAGTGGAATATTTAGCAACAAGATAGTCTAATACTACACAATGGTCCAGAGTGGAGCATCCTGACCGAAACCCAGCCTGTTCTTCTTTCAAGATCTTATTATGCTCAATCCATTCACTCAATTTTCCTTTCAGATGACTAGCATATAATTTACTTAACGTATTTAGAAGGCTAATCAGTCTATAATTATTTGGATCCTTATTATTGCCTTTTTTATGGATAGGTACTGTAACGGGCCTTGAAAATTTAGCAGCCACATCACGCTGCTAACTAATGTTTAGTGTATGGTCTACTAAGAGCCCTAGATCCTTTTTGCACATATTACTGCCAAGACAAGTCTCCCCCAAGCTATAATTATGCATTTGATTTTCCTACCTAAATGCAAAACTTTACATTTATCCCCATTGAAATTCATGCAGCAATTCAAAGCACAGGAGCACTTTGCCACCCTCTTCATCCGGGGAATTTTAGTCGGCCATTCTCAGAAACAGGCGCTTCTCTTTGGAAGGAGAAACAAACCTGTATCCTTTCCCTTTTTTGCACAGCCTAGTGTCAGCTCCCCACTCCCTCCATCCCGGGCACCTCACATTTGCTGCTGCACCAGCAGCCTCCCCCCACCCATGGCTTGCAATCCTTACTGCAGTTCTCAATTAGCACCAAGCCACGGATCACAGAGGCTATCGATGCAATCAGCTCCCTCCCTTTCCCTGTCCCCCTCCTGCAAGTGGCATCTGCGATTCACCAGGTGCAGCAGCAGTAGCAGCCCAAGAGAGAGAGAGAGTGTGTGTGCATGCAGTGCAGGTACTCCACGGAGGGGGGAACCCACTTTTGCTTTTCTGCCTTTGCTGATCAGAACTGCTGATCAGGGTGGTTCTGGTTTATGGTGGCTTGCTCTTGGACATGTCCCATCGATCCTCCAATGGAGACGTGCCAAGCCGAGGTGTGCAGAAGGGGTCTTGGCTAGTTCCAGACCCCCAAGGAGTCTCTACAGGAGACTCCCAGCCTGGGGAGTCGGGATAAGCCTCTCCCAAGGTAATGGCTGAGGGATCGAGGCTTGCCCATCCCCGAGAGGTTCTGACACTGTGGAGCCAGTATGGTGACCAGAGCTGACCTCTGGATGGGTGGACAAGAAAATAAGCGAAAATAACACCGGCAACAATTGAACTCACCTAAACAGTGAGTAAATCAAACCTCTACATAAGCGAAGAAGTCTTGGTGTGCTAGATCAATCTGAAAAGGAGCGGCGGGTGGGGAAGGGTTGGAAATCCACCTGCCCGAAACAGAGCAGTGTGTAAATGAGATAGAAAAGAGAAAAAGAATGGAACTAACCACACGAGACTCTTTCTGAGCGTGAAAGCTACATTTTAAGCTGAGAAACGTTGAATTCAGAGAAACTTTAAAACTAAAACTTTTCTTCTTTGTAAACAAATGGCTGAGAAAATGAGGAGAATGGCAGCGGATAAGAAACTTCCTCCAGGAAGTTCAACACCAATGACTCCACCAAGGTACAGGAAGCGGCTGCAGACTTTCCCAATATACTTGCAGCAGCATTGCACCCTCTGTTGGAGCAGATATCAACTATCAACACCAAGCTGGACTCCATTCAAAATCACCTGACGCACAGGGAAAAAAGAGCCAACAAGACAGAAAAGGATCAAGAAAGTTGAAACAAAGACTATTGCTATTAAGCAAGATCTGGAAGAAGTTAAAAAAGAAAGAAACATGGATAAAAATCAATTGCTCCAACTTCAACTGGAAAAAACTATGCATGTTCTATACCTCCAAGGAGTTCTTGAAGAGAAGGGAGAAGATTTAAAAACAATGTTAAGTGGAGCGATTGCTTCAATTTTGGATCTTAAACAATAGAATCTCCAAAATGATATGGACTTGGCATATCATACATATCCTGAATTTATAATAAAAAATAAATTACCTGGTGAAATTTATGTCAAATTCTCCAAGAGAACAATGAGAGACAACTTTTTTTTTTTTTTTTGAAGAGAGACAACTTTTTAAAAGCTAAAGCAGGAAAAACATTCCAAATTAAAGAGGAAGAAATTAAAATTTTAAAAGACATTCCATTCGAGATCCAGAAACGAAGACAACAATACGAAGATTTAATTATTTTCCTGCAAAGCAAATCAATAACTTATAGATGGTCTTTTCCAGAAGGACTTGTGTTCAAATATAATGATAAGAAAATTAAAATTGATTCTGTCCAAAAGGCCAAAAACTTTTTGAAACAGCAATTGAGCATAGATAAAGACGGCGATTTACATTTGGAGGAAGGAGAGGAACCCAGCGAGGAAGAACTGGGTAACACTTTTAGTGACTCTAGCAGTTCGACTTCAGAGTCCGAGAAAGGAGCAGCAGCACCCAAGATACCAAAAGTGAAGAAGAAGAAGCACAAGAAATAAACATTTACTTTGGATTATAAAAGATTTGAATTTAGAATAACTAAACTTTTTTTTAACAGAGGTTTGAACTCTCTGTTTTCTTATTTTCTATTGCTGTTACAGGAGTGATTTATGTAACCTAACACAAAATTCTTGTCTTAAGTTAGTGATGGTGTTTTCCCTTGTACCCTTACCTTTAGGTAGTAGGATGTAGTTTATAAAATCAATAAAATATTACATTAAAAAAAGATCTGCTGATCAGGAAACAATGTGCTGCATTGTGTCTCTTCCTTGACTGCGTGTGTTTGCTCGGAAGGAAGCCCCACTGAGTTCCCAGGCTGGGGTCTTGCTCATGAGAAAAGGGGAGGGCGGCTTGCAGCCTTTCTTCTTGGCAGTCTAGTCTCTCGCTGGCCTCTTCCCTGCCTCGGTAGCAGCTGCTTCAAGTGGCTCTTTGCAGCTTCTCCCTCTGGTCCTTCCCTTTCCTGTGGGGCAGGGAGAGAAGTGCCCTTGCAAGACAGTCACTATTGCAGCCCTCCCATCCCTCCCCCCTAGAAATCGGGTCCGGATTTAGGGATGCCAGCCTGCAGGTGGGACCTGGGGATCCCCAGGAGTTTCAGGTCATATCCAGACTACAGAGATCAGTTCCCCTGGAGATCATGGATGCTGTGGAGGGTGGACTCTGTGACATTATACCCCACTGAGGTCCCTGTCCTTTCCAGGCTCCACCCCCAAATCCCTAGGAGTTTCCCAGTCTGGATCTGGCAACCCAACTTCCCACTCCCACCCCCTGCCGGTGGATGGGGGGGGGGGACCTGGCAACCTAGGTTGGGTTGAAGTCCAGGTTGCATTGGTAGTGCTTGCTTTCTATAAGCGGAGGTGTGTGAATGGGGAGAATGGAGATCCTGAGCTCATTGGAATTCTATGGCAGCATTTCCCTTTGCATCGGATCGCTTTAAACCCCCTTGCCTGAAGACTTAACTGGGATTGATCAGGTGTGAAAGAAATACACTCTGCACATGTTCTGAAAAGAGGGGCACCTATTCTTTATTCATACATGTGCAGGGGTGTCGAACTCACTGGAAATGTGTTATCCCCCCCCATGGTAGGCCACCTGAGAAGGCAGTAGAGCATAACTCTTTCATGCTCCTATTAGCATTCTGGCATGGACAGGGTTAGATAACTGAAAAGGAGTCACACTCTATCAGAGCTGTAGAGAGTACCCAGACTAAGACTTCCTCTGGTCCCCTTGCCACTCAATCCAAAGTAAACATCATATAAAAAACAATCACCTGACTTGTCTTGCTCTATTTGCCTGCCAGGGTGACCAGGTCCCTCAGGATTTTGTCATCCTAGCCCAGTGGTCTCCTCTCCAATATAGTACCCATTGGCACTACAATACCTGCAGTTTGGTTTCCTGGTGCCTACATCCTTTTTTCCTGAAGCATCTCTGCACCAAAGCAAAGAACTAATCCTAGGACATCTAAACACCCAGGTTATATGTCGTTAGTTCAATGCTGTAGGGAAGCAGGATTTTTTTTCTTGCTTCCTCACAGACTCTTCATGCATTTAGGCACTTCCCACAGTTTTCTCAGCTTTTCTCCATTCTCTCCCAAACCTGCTTTGCTGCAAAGCTTTGAGGATGATCGCAGCAAAGCCTACTGTGTTAGTGGAAAAGTTCAGAGCCCGGGAGAAGGCCTGCCACCATCCCCCTCATCTTTCCTGGCATATACAATCTTAGAAGATGAGTAAGTGAACAAGCCTGAGATGGTGTAGTTGATGTTGTAGGTCCAGTGATTGTGTTGTCTGGATGTATGTGGTAGCAAAGTTGGCATTTGGGTTTATTACAAGCTCTGGTACCAGTATCCATGCTCAAATTAGATGTTGTATTATTGTGGGTGAGTTGTCTGAGATTAGGGAGGCAGTCTGTGCACAAGAAAACACTTGCCCCCCCAGTACTTGTGAAAGAGAACTGTCATTATCCAGTAGAGATTGTAAGTTGCTGATGATGCGTTGAACTGTAAGTAAAATCATCAAGACCATTTTAAGTACAGGAGAAAGGGGGGAGTCATATATGCTGAGGGTGTCCCCTCTGGTTTAGTTAAAAATCCCCCCCCGCTTAAGCCCTAACCTGGTGGCCCAGGTGAGTGCAATCTTGTCAGATCTCAGAAGCTAAGCAAGGCCAGCCCTTGTTAGTTCTTGGATGGGAGACCACCAACATAATCCAGGGTTGTGATACAGAGGCAGGCAATGGCAAACCATCTCTGTTTTCTCTTGCCTCAAGAACCCCGAGGGGTCGCTGTATGTCAGCTGCAACTTGACGGCACTTTACACAGACACAAACCCACAGTCAACTATAACAGAGAGGAAGGCTGCCAGTCAAACAGAACCTATATGTCTTACTATGTACAATTTTTACCTTCCCCAAGACTGTAAATTCCAAAATTACATGGTCAGTATTACCCAGGGTTCTCACTACTTTCACCTTGTCAACCAGTTCTTCCCTGTTGGTAAGTATCAAGTCCAAGATAGCAGATCCCCTTGTTTCCCTCTCCACTTTCTGAAAAAGTACCCTGGAAGAAATACAAAGGAAGATGCTATCAACAAAATGAAATCAAAATAACAATAAAACCATAAGGGTCTTGGGAATGAAGCAGTGGCCATCTTTAAGAATAGTTATTTTGATGGGCCAGAAGGCCCCTTCTGCCTATACTTTTCCCATTGGCAATGGATTATTTTTAAAATTGCAAAGTGAATGACACTGTTTTATTTGTATCTGCAAACATTAATGAAGCTATTATTGATACTTAATATGCTATGTCCTATAACATTGATGTGTGCCTTTTTTACAGCTTTGATGTGGAAAATGGTCCATCACCAGGTCGCAGCCCACTGGACCCTCAAGCCAGCTCCTCTTCAGGACTTGTGCTCCATACCACTTTCCCAGGGCACAGCCAGCGTCGAGAGTCATTTCTTTATCGATCAGACAGTGACTATGACCTGTCACCAAAGACCATGTCCAGGAATTCCTCCCTTCCAAGTGAACAGTAAGTACATACATTACACAGTGCCTGCACTACTATAGATCTTAGGCTGCACAACATGTATCAATAAATTGATATTGAACAAGAAACTGTGATTGATACTAATAAATTGCTATTTATTCCTAGGGATGAAGTCACCATTTAGGTCATAGGGAACATTCTCAGAGGGCTGATGTTATGGAAGAAGCAGCAACATGCTGATTTATCTATTGCTTGTTGCAGCCCAGCAGGGCCTGCTCTTCTTTAACCAGGGCTGTGTGACACATATAGCTCATGGGCTCTTGCTCTTCAGCTTGCAACCAAGGGCTTATGCCTCTAGCCATGCCTAGTTTTTATACCTTCAGGCAAGAAGGGGACAGAAAACACAACTGAGACACTGTGCAGCTGTCAAGAAGTTCCACAACACAAGTTCCCCTTCTTATGGAATGGCATGCTTTCTCTCTTCAGGCATATGCTGCATTTCACTTATCCACATTTCAATGGATAAAAATGAAAGAGGACCTGGATATTTGAAGAAAGCCAACAGCAGCCCATCTAGTGAAAAAATGGAGAGGAAAACATATGCAACTACAAATGCAAGGGAAACAAGACAAAAAGCCCGGTTGGGTCAGGCATAGTTCCTCATAATTCTATGCCCTTTGACATGGTAGATGCTGACCTTCAACTTCAGGATGCATTTTCCCGTTTTGATTTTCCAGTCCAATCCTGTTGATTGCTAGACAGTTATTGGAGGGGCAGCGTCACATGTGACACAACATCACTTCCAGGGAAAACCGGAAGTGATGCCACATCACTCTAGGAACCCCTGGAAACACTATGGTAAAACCCCACTTCCCCAGAACACATGCAGCTGCCTTGTATGGAATCAGACCCTTGGTCCATCAAAGTTAGTATTGTCTGTTCAGACCACAGCAGCTTTTCAGGGTCTCAGGCAGAGGTCTTTCACATCCCCTGCTGCCAGATGGAGACATTGGGAATTGAACATGGGACATTCTACATGCCAGGCAAAAGCTCTGCCACTGAGCCACAGCCCCTATAAGTGATATCATGTCACACATGATGCCAGCAATCTCTCCCATTGTCCAAAGGAACAGTGGCAGAAGCATGGGTTGTCAGTAGGAGGCCTCCTGCCATTGTAGACACCTGGTAGCCCTGACAGTCATTGATCACATATCATTTTCTGCTTTTTTCTTCTTTTTTCCTTCTCTCATTTCTCCATTTTTCACTGTAAATCTGAGACTGGTGCATGTGTCTTTATTTTGATCTATGTTTCATACCTAGTTAAGAAAGGCAGTCAGTAAATACTAAATCACATTTGTTCCAGATGCCAGTAAATGTAAGTATACGAGTAATGCTGGACCAACTGAAGTTTCCCAAGAGTCTTCACAGGCAGCCCTATGTAGTGTGTGTTACAGTAATCAAACTTAGTTGTGATCAGAGCATTGGCTCACCATGGCCAGATTGTGGCCATTCTAGTGTCCTTTTATTTCAACCAGTCATATGTTTTAAAACCATCTCAGTGGTTTTTCCCCCCTGGAATAATTTGTGCCCAAAGAAGTACTTGCTAATGGTGTAAAACTGTAACACGAGAAATACTTGTGTGTGCATGCATGCATGTGTGTGCAAAGCAGATGGATGGGAATGGCCCTTTGCTGCTAGGATTCACAGCATATCTGTGTTTATGTCTATTATCAGGCACAAATGTAACTCCCAGTATTATGAATTTACTTGTCACTATTGTATGCCAGAGATGTTTTATTACTGTTAACTTATAAGAAAGTAGATGTGCTGACTGAAACATCCCCTCCAAACATATGTGTTGCTGTGAACTACTTCTGATCAATATAATGCTGCATATGTATAAAGAATATTTAATGAAAGCCCCAAAGGTTTTAACTAGCTTTGTGTTATGCAGAGTATCTAACCTTTCATGCTGAAAAGTCACAGGCATAATTCTACATTTAAGAACCATTAAAGGTATGGACGCAAATCAACAAAAGTCACAAAATACAAATCTGACTTTTCCTCAGAAAGATGCACCTTTCCCCCCCTAGTAGAGTGCTAGCCTACCTTTGAATTTCCTGGCTTTTATTGCCTTATGGTACTAGAACTGAATGGTAGCTCCTGCTTGGATTTTTTAAAAAATGTTTTCTCAATATACTCTTTGATTAGGGAACCATTCAACTTAGTAAGAGCCTTTGAGGTTGAATAAACCAGAGCAATACTATCATGCTATAGGCTAGAGTTATTTAATGAACAAGGGCTATCACAAGCACAAGGTTTTTCGCCCAGAATTTTTTCTAATTTTGCTAGGCTGAAAATGCAACCCTCCAACTGATTTGCTCTTAATCACAGGCTCATCTGATAAGGGGACAAGCAAAAAGAAGTAGGATGAGGAAGACTTCATATAAGGCCTTAGACCCCAACAGTACTGTAGAGGCAAGGGTTGGGAAAATGCTAGGAAGCTGTCAAAAAATAAGGAAGAATAAGGGAGGGTCTTGAAACAAATAAAGTGCTATTGGGAAGGTGTGCCCAGAGAACAAAAGGGTTGTATTTTCCATATTGGCGTATACTTTCCACTTGCATCTTTGGATACAGAAGGTGCATTTGCTACCTTATCAGCCTGAAAGTTCATCATGATGAGTCTGGGTGGTGTTGAATGATCTATGCCTAAACTGTCTGTTTTTATTTTAATTTCTCATCAGACATGGAGACGACCTGATAGTTACACCCTTTGCACAGGTATGTTCCAAATATTTTAACACTCCAGTACCTCAAGGTTGCACGTTTGAGTGCTCAAAGTGAACTTGCAAAACAGAAATACTGGGCCTTACATGATTCCCAGCCCTTTTGGACCCCCCTCAATCACTGTGCCTTCACTTTGAACTTGGCAAGCCTTGGTAGGCTTTCTTCAACTCCTCTAGGTGCAATCACATTGAAGATTCCTGGGCTTGTCCCCATCCCTCTTTCTCTTGATGAACACTGTCCCCATCCTTTGATTGACTGCTTCTGCTTATTTTATATGTTTAGATATCACATCCAATCCAGTATTGATTGGATACCTTGACCTTTCCTGGCTTTTTTGCCATTGTCTGCTGTTTTAGAAAAATAGGGCTTCCATTTTCTCTCATTTCTCTTCTAAAGACCATGTACCAAGGTGATGTAAGAAAGACAACACTCCAACTGTTCGCTGTGACAAATGCACTCTCCCTACATTTAAGGGTTAACTTCTCTAGAGGTTAACTGTGACTGCTTAATATTCAGGTGGATCCTTATAGTTGGTATCTCATCTATACTGAGCATATAAGTGTTGAAATCCATTTTGTCCAGAAAAAGAGCTTGGTGGTATGAGCAGTAGTTGTGCAGCTCACTCCCGTGGTGCTGCTGAAAGCCTGCACACTGTGGAAGAGAAGGCTGTTCTGCAGATTATCCAGTTACCCATCTGTGTTGCACTATCATGCACGACTTTCAATGGATTACTGCAGCCTAAGGTTGTCATTAACTACTGAGTTACTGCTGCCATTTATACTGATACAATGGATTTACACAATAGTTTACTTTATACAAACACTTGGATGACTAACGAGAATGCTACCAAATTGTTCTTCCACCTCTGTCCTGCCCTGCCCTTAAGTATCCTGTTAATTCCATTGCTGACTTTATTATTCATTACCAGTTTTTATCTATGCATGAGTAGCTTGTGCCAGGTGTCATTTACAAGGAGCTGACCATACCAAGCAGGTGTGAAATAATTTTCACATGCTGCATAATGAATGATAAAAATCCCCATGTATCAGCATGTTCTCTGTCATGGATATGATCCAGCCAAAGATAAGTACATTGAAACCCTACTGGTTTCTCTGGGAGCCAGTTATGTATTTCATTCTCTTCCACTGAAATCAATGACCATCAAAGTGTGTGTGTGTATGTGTGCGTGTATGTGACTGTGGTCACACCGGCAAGATAATCGCACTTCGTTCCCGCTTTAATTAAATCAGAAACATTTTTCTTTGGGTTGGGCTGAGTAGATGCAGCCAGCCCCTCTCTTCCATCACCCGCTTGCCTGCTGTGGCGCCGAATCTCTTCAGGCGATCCTGCCAGCCATGGGGCAGGCTCAGGCTGCTGCTGCTCCTGATGCCGCTGTGGGGGATGGTGTTGCTGCTGCTGCTGCCGCCATTACCACCATTGCCCCACGAAAAAAAGCTCAGCCCCGCCGTCTCCAACATCCTCCTTGCCAGCCCCCGTCCAGGCTGCTGGAGCCTCCGCCTCTCGTTCCCACCACCAGGGTGCTGTAAGCTCTAACAGTTCCAAGGGAAGGGGCTTCTGTGTCTTACAACAAATTAATATTATCTTTAAACAGAGAAATGAGCATAAAATAACATTTAATAGTGGATTTATTAAGCGCATGTTTACTCAAGCGCTCAAACTGGAAGCTTTTAAAAAAAATGCACAAAGAGCGGTCAGACGGCCCTAATCGCAATCATTGCAAAAGATGGCTGACCAGATGGGCGAAATCACACATTCAAAGCGCAAGTTCCAGGAAAATACTTGATTTTCCAGGGGGCAGGAAGACCCGGAACAATTGCGAGAGTAAGCCTGCTTCGGCATGGGAGGCAGATTGGCACATGTGAATGTGAAACTTACATGCATGAGGGAACAGTGGCGAACCCCGATCAAAAGGGCCGTGTGACCGCACCCTGTGTGTATATGTATATGTATGTATATGGTCAAAAATTTCATTTTAAAATATGCATTATGTCCTTTTGTATTTTATATAAGGTCTTGGCAAGTTTGAGAAGTGTAAGAAATAACTTTACATTACTGACAAATCTCCAAGGAGCCTCAAACAAGTAAGTTGCTTCTTTTAAAATAATTATAGCTGCATCATTCACATTTTAAGACAGGTCTTAATTAGTAGACTTGGTGTGGTGTAGTGGTTAGAGTGTTGCACTAAGACCTGAGAAATCCAGGTTCAAATCCTCTGTTTGCTATGAAGCCCCTGGTGATCTTGGCCACTCACTTTCAACCTAACTTACCTCATAGGTTCAAGTAGGTAGCTGTGTTGGTCTGAAATAACAAAACAAAGTTTGAGACCAGTGGAACCTTTAAGACCAACAAAATTTAATTCTGAGTATAAGCTTTCATGTGCATGCACACTTCTTCAGATACTTCACAGGTTGTGAGGATAAAATGGAAGAGTACAGAACCATGTATACTGGGCAGGATACTAAATAAATAAATAAGATCCTCAGTAATCTTTCATCCTCTAGTCATATACATGAACAGAGGGGCGAGACAGAGAGAGGGTTGGTTTTTGTACCCCACTTTTCTCTACTGTGTGACGGAGTGAGCTCTCGTCTCTGGTCCCAGCTCCTGCCAACCTAGCAGTTCAAAAGCAAGAAGTTGCAAGTAGATAAATAGGTACCACTTTGGTAGGAAGGTAACAGTGTTCCATGCACCTTGGTGTTTAGTCATGCCAACCACATGACCACATCTTTGGACAGTACTGGCTCTTTGGCTTGGAAATGGAGATGAGCATTGCCCCCTAGAGTCAGACTCGACTGGCTTTTGAACAAAGGAAACCTTTACCTTTTCCTTTTCTCTACTGTAAGGAGTCTCAAAGTGGCTTACAGTTGCCTACCCTTTCTCCCCCTACAACAGGCACCTTGTGAGGTAGGTGGGGCTGAGAGAGTTCTGAGAGTACTCGACTGGCCCAAGGTCACCCAGCATGCCTCATGTGGAGAATCAAACCCTGTTCTCCAGATTAGAGTCCACCACTCTTAACCACTACACCATGCTGGCTCTGAACACAAATGAAGCTACCTTATATTGAATCAGACCACTGGTCCATCAAGGTCAGTAGTCTACTCAGCCTGGCAGCAGCTATCCAAAACATCAGGCAGAGGTCATTTATATCACTTACTAACTGATCCTTTTAACTAACTGATCCACCCTGAGTCTGCTTGCGAGGAGGGCAGGGTATAAATTGAATAATAAATAAATAAAATTAATGGTGGGAATGCCGGGGATTCAGCCTGATACTTTTTGCATGCAAAGAAGATATTCTACTATCGAGGCATCACCTGTGATTTTTGTGATGTTGTTTTCCAGTTGCATTCACATAGCATAGCTTGCTTTTCCTGTGAAGTGCTTTAGTTATTCAGTATTAATGGCAGATATTCTTCAGATTGTACTGTTATGTAAATCTCAGTCCCGCTGCATCCCTATAATAAGTTCTTCATACCATATTATTTATTCCTCCACAGGAGGTCTCCAGCAGCAACTCAGCCCCCAGTCACCAGACTGAATCTTCAAGGTATGTGTTCTGTTCAAGCACAGTATGTTTAAGTGGAAACTCTAGGCTTGTTAAAAATCCAATTGAATCCATTTAAAAATTATTAGAGTCCCTGAATCACAAAGACTAAAGACAATGTATTTGTAGTATGGAGCAAATCTGTAGAACTCAAAACAATCAGAATTGTGGCACTTAGGCTGCGTTCAGACGGCCAGTCAATCGCGCCATGAGCCCTCCTAAAATTTTATCCCGATTTTTTTAATCCAGCCTAGCACGACCAGACGCCCCCCCATGAAATAGCCTCACCGCGCGTTGTTCCCACCGTGATTTGTCCACACGGCATCCACCGAGGATTTTTTTAAAAAAAGTTTTGTACATTCGCATAGGCAAGGCTGCGCCTCCTTGGAGAACTGAGGCGATCGCGGAGGGTTTTCAGCAAAGTCCCGGTCCTCCCCTTGCCATTGCCATCATGATCAATGGAGGGACTATTTTGCAAGTTAGAACAGTCCTTCCCCCCCTCCATCTCCCATCGTGGTAACATCTTGTCCCTAAAAGAAATAAGCATGAATATTACATTCCTCGTAGCGCTTATCGCTGAATGCGTTTCCTCGTTAAAGCGCACATGGGGTTTCAATTTTTTAAAAATCGCGCCCCCGTCGGCTCAGTCTGACGTCAGACCGAGCCGACGGGAGCATCGCGCGCTAATGGAGTGACCAGACGGAAGAAAGTCTGCAGTTGTTGCGCGGGTAAGCGAAAACCCTACATTGAAACTGCTACTTTTTAAATCAGGATTGGAGGCGCAGCAGAACGGGATGCCTATGGGACCGGAATATTTCCCAGATGTTTCTGTCTGGTCGTGCATTTTTGATCCGCAAGGGAGTCGTTCCTATGGCAGATCAAAAGATCCGTCTGAACACACCCTTAATCTCTTTAAATTAGCTGTTGCAATTTATGACTGAGTGGAAAACCATTATTCAGATATTTCTACCATAGTCATATGAGTGGGTTCTCCAGATGAAGCACACTTTTTAAACAGCTTTAAATGTGGTAGTTTGTGGTTAAGGAGAGGTGATGATGAAAAGGCAGTGATTAAAGAGGGTAAAGAAAAGCCAGTAGCAGATGGCAAGATATATGTGCAACGCTGGCTAGAAGAAGTGAAGAACTTTTGGAAGATAGAAAGAGCATGAAGAAAATGATTCATTGATGAAATATGGGAAGACTATAACAGTAAAAATATATAGTTAACTAGAATTTTGAGCAACGGTTTGTACCCAGTAAAGATAATCGGTTCTGTGCAATCTTTTGACACAAGCAGGGTTGATGGGAACTTTTGAGCAACAAATACACAATTTTCCAAATAGTCCACACATTTTCTCTCAAATCTTTTCTACTGCATTCTCCTAGAACTCAAAGTGAACCAACTGAAAAATGCTGTTGATCTCTCAGATAACACATCTGTTGGTTTGGCAATACTGCGATAGACTGTGAATGCTCAGCTTTTTTAAGCTTAAATATTTCTTGTCACAGTATGAGCTCTGAAAAAATGGTACCTCTCTGGGACTATATTTTAATTAACAGAAAAGGTCTGGACTTGCATTGCAGGCCTCCCATTTCTAAAGTATATATTGGCATTTCTAATATGAGGAAATATGGATTATTGAACTTTATGTACAACAAAAGGTATAGTTACAATTATTTTTATTTCAATTCTTAAGACTTCCTTTAACTTCAAAGGCAATTGTGCACCAAAATTTAATCATGAAATTATGCTATTTATTGATTGATTTTATTGATTCTTATCCCACCCATTCCGGCCTAGGCTGGCTCAGGGTGGCTTCCAACAAGATAAAACTTCGTAATTCATAAAACACATTAGTCACAATTAATACCAATGTAAATGAATCATACAGTAATATAAACAATGTTAAAATCAACAGTATTAAAGTGCTAGAAATTCCAATATTCAGTAGTTCTGTTGGTCCGCTTCCATTCTGGGGGAGAGGGGGATGGACTGGGCAATAGTCTCAGGGACCTACTGCTCAGGGCTTCAACCATAACTATCAGTTGTTATTGGCAGTAATGGTGGTGATGGTAGCAGTGGTGGCTGCTCCAAAAGCCTGGCGGAAGAGCTCTGTCTTGCAGGCCCTGTGGAACTGCAAAAGGTCCCGCAGGGCCCTGATCTCCTCTGGGAGCTCATTCCACCAGAGTGGAGCCACCACCAAAAAAGCCCTGGCCCTAGTTGTTGCCAATCTGGCCTCCTTGATACTCGGGATGACCAGTCAGTGCTGGGTCCTTGAACACAGTGCTCTGCAGGGCATATATGGGGAAAGGTAGTCCCTCAGGTATTTTGGACCCTGGCCATAAAGGGCTTTAAAGGTCAAGACCAATAGTTAAGAATGTTAAAAATGTTAAAATCCTAGCAGTATCAGTAGGGCTTGAGTTCTCTTAATAGTGTCCTCAGATGTACACTTACAGTACACTCTTGCAACATGAGGGCTTTGATAGTCACATGATGCTCCCCTGCCCTCAAAGTCTTCTTCTTCCAATTCAGTGGGGAGACAGCTCTGTGTCTGCAAAAAGGCATTCATTAAAACACAAAAATATTTTGAATTACAAATAAAATAATTTCACTGCATGTTTTTCTCAGTTATCCAGTTTCCAGTGATTCCAAATAACATGTTGGTCTCAAAATCATCTCAGTTTACCCATGGACTCACTTCAGACTATCTGCAAGTAGATGATGCACAGCTTTACAGTACAATCCTATGTAAAATTATTCCCAATATGAACCCAGTGAAATAAATGAATTTAGACTTGAGTAACACCTGCATAGAACTGGACTATTAGTTTCCCACATGCTCAGAGCTCCTGTCCTCTTTTTGTTTGCATCAGTGAAGTCCTGCAAAGAACATGAAATTCTAAATATGATATAAAATTATTTAATGATCATGATCCATGTAGTTATATGATGGAATGACATAAAGAATTGTAAAGCATTTTGTACACTGAAAAACGAATGCAGGAGTTGTTTGTTGCTGTTGTTGAAATGTGCTGCTTGGCATTCCTGTATGCTGTGAACTCCAATTCTGAGTGTTTTTTAAGAATCACTGACCAGAAAGGGATCTAACCTATACCCTCTATGATACCTGTAGAAATTATTGTGTAACTTCTCTGAACTATGACATTAGACCAAGTTAGGAGAAAACATAAATAACTGAGGCAGTGTTATACCTGGCTGGCATATGATGTTTAAACAATACTCTGGGTTATCATTCCCTAGCTTATCAACAAATATGAAGTCTGAATACAACTACAAAGGTTGTGACCACAAAGAAAACATTCTTGAACTCTTCTAAATATTTTTCCAGTGAATAGGTTAAGGCTTAATCCCAGTAAGTGGTTGAAAGAGTAAATATTGATCTTAAAAAAAAACTTCTTTAAAAAAGCAAGTGTTGTATGGTGGTTAGAATATCGGACTAGGATCTAGGATACCCAGAATCAGATCTCCACTCTACCATGGAAGCTTGCTGAATGACTTCCTATCTCACAGATGTGGCGTGAGGATAAAGTGGGGAGAGGAGAATGATGTAAGCCACTTTGGGTCCCATTAGGGAGAAAGGTAGGGTATAAATGAAGTAAGTAAATAAGTAAATAATTTAACAATTTGCTCTGATTATAGAAAAGAGCATGCTAAAATGTGTATTCATTTGAGTAATGGGTAGGATTCTGTTTTTAAGTTCAATGTTAAATTAAATGTTTTTATGATTGATATTACTTTTATCCAGCCTGTCATTTGAAAGAGTAATCTTTATCACAGTACATAAAATGTTTTTATTTTGTGCATGGAAAGAAACACTAGAAAGGTACCTAGCAGCACTTCCTGTTGGATCAGGGAGTGTAATTGGCCATCACAATGAGCTTATTTTCTTATCAATATTGGAAGGTATTCAATTTATATCTCCCATAATTAATCTTGATCCATAGAATCCACACAATCAACTGAAGTCAGTTTTTGTTAGAAAAACAGCATATTCTTTTATTGTATTAGTGTCTGATATATGATTTATTCTGTTATAAAAAGTATGAAAATCTGAAAGCCAAATAACGTAAATGTATGGAATAATTACTGCTGAAGAACATAGACCCAATTCAGCATTTGCAATGGAAATTAACACAGTACATTTCCTGGCACTGAACAGAAGCTAATGTCTCTTTAAAAGTTATAAGAGGAACTACTTTATCCTGGAATGGGACATAGTGCAAGTTATTGCTGAAAATACTGTACCTGGAAAATCCTTATGACAGCCCTACAAGGTACGTTGGTTTCATCCAAGTGTGCTAGATGAAGGACTGAGTCTGAGAGAACATTGGCTTCTCTACCACCAGCAAATGAATCTGTGGTTGAGCCAAAATTCATACAGGGGTTTCCCAGTAAAAACTCAGGATATAATTGGAGAGTTGCAATGGTACACTTTTGTATCTTGAGGCAGGGAAGTTGTAGGGTATAGAGGTACAACATGCATTAATAGAACAAAGTTTGAGTCCAGTGGCACCTTTAAGACCAACAAAGTTTAATTCTGGTTATAAGCTTTTGTCTGAGGAAGTATGCATGCACACAAAAGCTTATTCCCAGAATTAAACCTTGTTGGTCTTAAAGGTGACACTGAACTCAAACGGGGCAGCAGTATATTTCATACAAAAAATGCAACCTAATTATTCATTATGGTATGGTGTAATAACTAAGGCTGCAGTCACACACACTAAATAATCCACTTTCAATCTATGTTCAGTGCACTTTGCAACTGGATTTTTGTTGTGTGAATTGGCAAAACCCAGTTGGAAAGTGCATTGAAAGTGGATTATTTAGTATGTGTGACCATTGGGTATAAGTACTGTTTGAAGCATTATGCCAATGTCAGGGAGTTGTATTCACTCTTACACAAAGCTAAATCGGTTAGGAAAATGTTTAGAAAATATTGCTTGTATCTTACAAATGACAGGGTGTTTGCTCAAAGGTAGACTGCACTGAGGCCAATATTAACCATAGTTAGCTTTACACCAGAATGTTGAGCCTACTCCCGTAGAGGGCCCCTGGAGGCCAGGAGCAGAGCCAAGGCCCAGCAAATCTGCCCAAGCCTCAGAGGCTGCTTGGCCCAGACTTCTCATCAGCCATGCCAGTTTGTGTCAGCTCACCAACCATCTCCTCCTGCACTGCTTCTGGTTTGGGGGGATGATGCAGTCGGTGGGCTAATGCCCATTGTTGACTTCAGTGAGCTGAGCGGCCCTGCAGTGGTGGCTTGTAGCACAGCAGGGGCCGCTCACCCTGACTCACTTCAGGGGAGTTTTCACTTCCCCATCCCCTCTTGGATCTAGTTGCACTAATATTTTTGCCTTGTATGATTTTGGCCATTTGTTGCTACTTGTTCTCACTAAGCCATATCCCTCAGTCCCCATCTGCTTCGTATATGGAACTCATCTTTTGCTTGTTAGATTTTGCTCAGTCTTGCTTCCTTTTCATTTTTTTCTCCTCCTCCTCTGTATGTTCTCTGTTGCTCATAATATGGGCATAAACATTCTGTGTGTCTTTCTCTTACATTCAGCTTTGTCATTTCCTCCATGTCACAATCTACACTTTGAACAGCAGGAATGATTCTCACCCACCCTGCTTTTGCTTTATCCTCAGAATTTCCCTTAATCTCTGTGGTAGACTGTTCACTATTAGTAATACTACTGGGTTTCTGTTGCCTTTTGATGAGAGACCACTGGAAACTGTTATCATTTTAACACCTGTTAGCTGTGCTTCCAAGAGGAAGTACAATCACTAAGCAATTATAGTGCCAAAGAAGGACTGGGAAGACCTGAGTTCAGATCTCAGATCAGCTCACTGAATGACCTTGGGCCAGTTACCATCTCTCATCCTGGACTAAATAACAGGTTTGTTGGGGGTGGCAATCAGTGTTCCCTCTAAGCTGAGTTAGTGTGAGCTAACTCACAGTTTTTTAGCCTCCAGCTCACACGTTTTTGTTTTAACTCAGGAAGGAGGGCTCCAGAGCAAACTAATTTACACAGTAGCCAAATCGCTTGCTCACAACTTGAATGCCAGGAGCTCACAAAGTAGAATTTTTGCTCACAAGACTCCACAGCTTAGAGGGAGCACTGGTGGCAATATGTCACACTGAGCTCATTGAAAGAAGGACAGGCTAAAATTTAATAATTTAATTAATCCTCTTTCAGATTCCCCCAAAGCAACAGCATAGACCTTCAGTTGGAAACTTAGGTATCTAGGGGGCTAATCATGTGTGTCCCATGTGTGTCTGACCTGGTCTTTTCAACCAGAGCTCTAGGGTAGCCAGGCCATGGCTGGCCACCCTCCTGAAGATTTAGGGGGTGGGAAGTGGCATGCATCCACATCTCCCCCCTTTTCCTAATACCAGTGCTTCAGGAATCAGCAGGCAACAAACTGGATGGGCAGAGTGAGAGACCTGGCAACCCTGTCCCCAGGCACATCTGGGCCCAATTCAGATTGGGACTGTGGAACATGGGGAGAGGGGATTTAACCCTTCCCCTTGGCATTGTTTTTCTAACCTGAAACTGCCCAGGGGAGCAACTGTTGCATGCTGGGCATATAATATGATATGTATACACAAGTTCCCCCAACAAGGCAAGCAGGGCCATTTCAGGTCGGGGGGGAACATAGTGGGGGATGGCTTAAACTCCCTCTCTCCACATTCCTCTCTGAATTGAGTCTGTGCACACCTGGGTATTAAGTTATGGTACAGAACTCCAAGAGAACATTTGACTGACAGGACCAAGGCTGCCTCTCAGGGGACACAAGGAATTTTAATGTGGAATTAGTTCTCTCTGTCCATGACCAATTTAAACTGCAACTGCTTATGAACTGTCTGTCTGTCCCTTATGTTCTGTTGGGTGTCATGCTCCCATAGCCAGTAATGATCTCCCTATTATTATAGTTTAAAATACAAGACACAAACTTTTATTTTTTATTTATTTGATTTATAGACTGCCTCCCCTGTGTGTAGAGCTCAGGGAGGTGAACAACATATTCAGTAAATACATTTACAAAACAGATTAAAACAATTAAAAACAATAAACAAGTTCTATAACAATTTCAGATAGAGCTTAAAGGCCATTTTTGTCCTTTCCTCATGAGGGGAGAGGAGAGATGGGGGAGGCCAGGCTTGATGAAAATCCAGTGCTGTCCTCAACCACAGGCCTGGCAGAACATCTCTGTCTTACAGGTCCTGTGGAACTGCACTAGGTCCCACAGGGCATGGATGTCATTAGGCAGAGAGTTCCGATCCAATCTAATTTATTACAGCAAGAGCCAGTAAAACAGTACAATTCTGATATAAGAAGGATTAAAACAGTAATAACATGGGAATAGTATACAAACACTAACATAGGGATGGTATAAAAACTTTAATAAGAGAAAATTAATAAAATTAGTAAAATTAAAATATTAATAAGAGACATACAGTTTTTCCAGCTAAAATAAGTTTATGTTTCCCAATAGCTAAGCAACAAAATTTTGCCACAGCATAAGTCACTGAGCTCTGAACATCTTCTAAGAGGAATTTACAAAGGATTTCTGGTCTAAAGTCAAGATAAGACTGCAGAGGGCTAAATCTAGACAGAAGGGGTAGTATGAGATAGTCTCATTCCTCCCGGTAGAATCTGCAGAACAGGAGGACATGAGTAACTGATTCCACCATGTTAGCCATGCTTTGGAAATCAATTGAATTTACCTTGCAGTACAGCGGAGGGGAGTGCCTCAAAACGGGCTCTGGAAAAGGCCCATCTATAGGGCTCATAGGTAATGTTAACTAAATAAGAGGCAGCAGTAAAATTAGGCCAAGATTTTATATTTCTGTAGTCCTTGGGTAGCGAAGCGTCTTCATTTTGTAATTCAATATCACAAAGCCTCTGTGCAACAGCTGTTCTTGCCTTGCATAGGCTTCCATAGAAGAGATGTTCTGGGAATAGGCCAATATGATTTAACTTATTAAGAATTTGTGTGGACCAGGCAGGGTAAGGGTCCGAGGCTAAAAGGTAAGATATTAAACCCTTTGGGTTGTGATGAATTTTTAGCCAGAGTGTTATAGCCTGCTCCCAGACCTTTGCTTCAACTCTGAGTAGCCCAGCCTCTTGCCTAAATGTTACATTAGAAGTGCTTCTAGGAATGCCAGATAGAGATCTAAGGGGCTTTAGATTAGTAGAAAGTCCAATTTGTGAGCCATACAGGAGTTGAGCCAATGATTTTGCCTGAAAGGTTTTTAAGGTCATGGGAAGAAAACCTTCACCTTTCCTTCTAAATAATCTAAGAATGGCATTTGCACTTCTCTCTGCCAAGTTAACTGACGAGGACAGATGTGCTGAGAATTTCGAATTATAAGAAAAGGTAATGCCTAAATATTGAAAGTTCTTAACTTGATCTATGGCATCTCCTTTCATATTCCAGTTAAACTTCATGAATGAGTTACCAAAATGGACAATTTTAGTTTTAACGAAATTAATAGTTAATAATTCAGTGTCACATTGCTCTTTAAATTTTATCAGGGCTTGCTTCATTCCAGTCCTTGTCCGGGATAAAAGAACAGCATCATCAGCATACATTAAGATTGGAACCTTTCTGCTACCTGAGAATGAGGGAGCATGAGTATCAGTTGAATGAAGGCATGTGATTAAAGAGTTAACAGATGTTAAATAAGAAGGGAGCCAAAAGGCAACCTTGTCTGACTCCTTTTTGCACCGGAATTCTTTTCGATAGTTTCCCATCTTGTGTGAGTCTTATTTGGATGTTATTATTTTCATGCAGCTTAATTAATAGAAGCAATAGCCTTCTATTGATACCCATGTCAGCCAATTTGGCCCAAAGCCTTCCCCTAGAAACAGAATCAAAGGCCACCTTGAGGTCCACAAAGGCCACGCACAAGGTATTCTTCCAAAGTTTCACATATTTAAAAATAAAATAATCTAGGACCAAGCCATAATCAATAGTAGCGCGTCCAGGTAGGAAACCAGCTTCTTCAATTTCAAGTAAGTTGCTATGATCTAGCCATTCACACAGCTTCTGACATAGGTGTTCAGACTAATTGGTCTGTAGTTTGATGGATCATAGGGGCTACCCTTTTTAAATAAAGGAACAATTATAGCCAAGCCCCAGTCTTTAGGAATTTGAGTTGAGGTATCTATATAGGAGAAAAGATTTGCTAAGTCTGGAGCCCACCAATCTATGTGCGATTTTAAAAGCTCAGCAACTATAAAGTCACTTCCTGGAGCTTGGGCAGAGAATTCCACCAGGCTGGCGCCAGGGCCAAAAAGGCCTTGGTTCTGGTTGAGAACAGCCAGATATCTTTCAGGCCAGGAATCATCAGGAGGTTCTTCTCCCTGGAGCATAATGCTCTTCACTAAGGCAATCCTGCTGAGCAAGCCTCCCTGATGGTGGAGGAGGGGCAGGTGGGAGTGTGTCTAAAGCCATTGGGGAGGCTGGCCCAATAGCATTACAAAGGTGTTTCTGCTCAGGCAGCTTCCCTGATGGATTAAAATACCCTGGCCCTGCTCCTACACCTGACAGAAACCCACCTATCTAGTGTTGGGGGGAATGTGTTTAAAGGCATCAGGGAGGCTGGGCCAGCAGTAGTGCTAAGGCAATCCTGCTGAGCAAGCCTCCTCTATGGCTTTAAGGACTCCACATCCCTTCCAACCTTTGAAAGGAGGTTGTCTGTCAGGTGTAGGAGGGATAATGTGTCTGAAGGAACCAGGGAGGCTGGGCCAGCAGGATTGCTAAGGTGATGCTGCTTGGGCAGCCTCCCTGATGGCTTTCAACACTCTACCTCTGCTCCTGGCACCTGACAGACAACCACCTGTAAGGTGGAGAAGGGGTGGGTGGGAGGCTGGCCCAGCAGCATTGCTAAGGAGTTTCTGCTTCAGCAGCTTCCCTGATGGATTAAAATACCCTGGCCATGCTCCTACACCTGACAGATGCCTGCCTGTCTGGTGCTGGGGGGAGTGTGTTTAAAGGAATTGGGGAAGCTGAGCCAGCAGTAGCACTAAGGCAATCCTGCTGAGCAAGCCTCCCTGACGGCTGAAAGCATCCCACCCCTCTTCTAGTTTGTTGTAGTGTTTAAGTGTGTGAACTCTAATCTGGGAGAACCGGGTTTGATTCCCCACTCCTCGCAGCTGCTAGATGACCTTGGGCAAGCCATAGTTCTGTCAGAGGTGTTCTTGAAAAGAGCAGTTCCTGTCAGAGCTCTCTCAGCCCCACCTAATTCACAGGGTGTCTGTTGTGTGGAGGGGAAGGGAAAGGAGTTTGTAAGCTGCTCTGAAACTTGGAGTGAAGAGCAGGGTATAAATCCAGTCTCCTCCTCTTCCTGACAGGCAGCTGCCTGTCCAGTGTAGGGGGGGCAGGGTATTACAAGCCATTGTGGAGGCTGGACCAGCAGGATTACTAAGGTGTACTACTAGGGTGGGCTCCCTGATGGCTTTAAGCACTCTGCACCCACTGCTGCACCTGATAGACAGCCGTCAGTCAGGTGTAGGAGGTGGGGGAACATGTTTGAAGCCATTGGGGAGGCTGGGCCAGCAGCACTGCTGCACCTCACAGGTGGTTGGCCATTCCTGATTTCCTCAACTGTCATTAGCTCTCCGCAGTCTCCTGTAACTGGGTTTTTTTTAACCTCAGAACACTGTGCTCTGCAGCTGACCAGTCAGAGAGTGGGGTTGCAAGGAGACAGCAACCTGGCAGCCAGATAGGAAGGAATGGAGGAGCACATTTTACGCATTTTGACCCCCTTAGGGGTCGAATTTCTAGAAATACCTTCTTATTGAGCATCTAAGTCATGGTAGGAATGCTCTCCCTGAATTTCATGTTTCTAGGTCCAGGAGTTTGGCCTGAGCATTGATTTTACAGTAAGCAGACTTTCAGATAGATATAGATAGATAGATAGATAGATAGATAGATAGATAGATAGATAGATAGATAGATAGATAGATGATAGATAGATAGATATGAATGTGTGCTTACTTTTTATGGCTGATTCTCACCCATATGGTATTTGTACCCATCTTGATTAGTGTCATTTCTCCAGACAGGGACTTTTTTGTAGTGGTGTATGCTTTCATATGGTACTGTATAAATAATACAGAAAATAAAATCACTGATGCCTGTTGGTACAGCTTTTCAACCAGTAAGGTGGTTTGCAAGAAAAGTGAGAGAGGAAGATAGTTCTAAATAAGCAAACTATTATAGACATTTTACATAAGCTTTTACATTATCTTCAAGATTGTCCCGTGACTGATTAGCTTACAGGATTAAAGCTATTGCTTCAGCCTAATGGGAGCTAGCATGATTTTAAAAGTATGAAATCATTTTATTGAAACAATCTGTTGTTGCAGAAGGTTCCCAAACAGAACAGCCCTTAAGAGTCTGAGGGCAAAAGATAAATTCAGCATTTATAATGAATTACATGCCTAGCAGTACAATAGCTGGCTGTTACGCTTTGCAGCATTAGACTGTGGCTGTGCTCAGAAAATCACATAGTATTTCCCAGGGCTCATAGGATTAAAGTATTGTAAAAAAATTCCACTGTAAGAAGATAGTGTAAAATAGTATTTTTCCTTACTTGCTGCTTTCACTGCCCTGCCCTGTAAACCTTTCCATTTGCCTGAGCTCCTAGGCTGCCTTCACCTAAACAATCAATTGTATGTGTGTTTATTTTTGAGGTGGGTGTGTATTTGTGCATAACTGATCAAAAATAAAAATATATGCTTTATTTTTTTCTGTGCTGATCCTGAATGTGTGTGAATCAGGTACCATGATTCCAAATCTCCCGAGAAGCACTGGGGATGTTCTAACACCACTCAGGCTATTCACAAGGATGATAGTGAGCATAACAGTTCATTAACTTGACAAATTTCTGCACAATGTGGTATAGTGATTAGACTAGAACTGGGGAGTCTTGGATTCAGATTCTCACCCACCTTTAAAATTCACTGGATAAACTTGGGCCAGTTATTTTCTGTCACCATAAACTACCTCACAGTGAGAATAAAGTAGATGGAGAAGGGGAGAACTATAAACTGCTTTCAGCTCCTCGGAGAAAGAGCAGGATAAAAATATAATAGGTACACCAGCACTTTTAGTTCATACAGCTGTATTACTGTTTACAGAGCTTCAGATGCAAAATATGTTATAGTTTCATTGTGGTTTTCCATTGCAATAATCCTATTGGGTAGGTTTACAGAAGTGCAATTGAGGTTGAGAGGTAGGGGTTTTCCTGAGTCCACAGAATAAATCTGTGTAGAATTGAACATAATCTCCAATTCTTAAATAGTTCTCTCTTGCCACTGGACTATACTGAAGAAGCCTAATTTGTGGACATCTTAATTCAATATAGGGAAATAGAAGACAGTCCTCTCTTTCAAATGCAGAGGTATTGAGGAAATGGTATAATGTAGCTTTAAAGATAAACAGGAATGTTCTTTCGCTGAAAACCTAAAATTGCTCAATAGAGCAACTCCAACTCTAAAGATAGACAAGGTATGTTCTTTTGCCATGGCTTCTCTTGTTTCCTGCTCAAATTCCTGAAAGAATAGTGAGTATATGAAAATGTCTGCTACCTCCTTTTGCATAGAATGCAGCAAGGGTGATCTTTAAAATACAAAGTCTGTTGAAAAACCAAATAATCCTGGAACTGCCCGAAATCAAACAGTTTTGTTGCTTGTGTCAGGTGAATCTTGTAATTCTTTCTGAGAAAAAATTAATTGACTGATGTTCAAATGATCTTGCTCACAACATTCATATCATTTCCTGTAGTTCGTTCCCACAGGGAATCCACTTCTCATTTTCCTATTGCTTAGAAACACACACACCCTTGAAAGTTGGAATCATGCATCTTAGTAAGTATTTCAGTTATGCTATTGACGTCAATGCAGTCATTAAATAGATTGCTGGCCCTCCCAACAGTAAGCTTATGCCAAAGACCTAGAGGCAGACACGTTTTAAAAGAAGAACATCAGGTTTTCTTTTAGCACTTGGAGAAAATCAGGGGATAGTTTCTTCCTTTCAGAATCTCTGTGATTTACTACACTCTCCCTGTTCCTTTTAAAATTTCAGTTAGCTATTTTGGCATGATAACCATGGCATTCTCACTGATTTGTTGCTATTCTGCTACTAGATACATAAAGAACCTTAAAAGAGTGACCAAAGCGTAGTTTCTTGTGATCAGCTCTGGCTGAAAAGTGACACTAATTTTATGTCTCATAGCTAGACTTACTTACATATATCATGTAACATTAGTCAGCCAAACTTTTTTAGTCTTTAACTCCAGACGTTCTTCAGGGATTGATTTCATGGTGTCTATTAAAAAATAGCTTCCATTTCTCCTCAGCAGGCCTCCTGTGGGCTCTGAAGATGTGTAAGCCAATCAGGGTTCCATAGCAACCAATATAAACTGTTCCCAGTCAGCTACACCTGTGGACTCTCATGTTAGGCATTCCACACGTGCTACTCCCTTCATGCATTCTGTCATTCCATCCGATCCAACTGCCATCTATGGCAGCTGAGCAAGTAGCAATGATGTCAGTGGGACTCCCCGAGCGTACTCAAGGAACCCTTCTGAGGTTCCAGCATGTGGGGGAGGAGAGGCTAGCGCTCTTCCAAGACTAAGTGACTGACAGGTTCATTCATTAGGTTAACTGGGGTATAATATGTACATCCTACAGCTGTCCCGTCTTCTTTAGGTGCACAGTGCAGGATATGCAGCTCTCAGAATGGATCTGACAGACAAGGGTTTTCTCTAAAAGAGCTTTTTAAATTGCACAATTTTGAGGATATATGGCTCCCTCAAGCATGTGGAGGAAGATCTTATCCTTTAATGGAACTATCAGGTATGTTTGAGACAAAAGGACAAAATTGATTTCAGGTGCCTCATAGATACTAAGCCTTTGCTTTGTTTGTAATCTGCCCTTTCTTATCATGTCCTGCTTTCTCCCTGTGTTAGAAGGAGTTTTCCGCTCTGATTCTTTTCTTCTTCTTCTTCTATTTTCCTTCACAATTTCATGCCCAATAGGAATCATCAGTTAACCCTGTGCCAAAAGTCCTTGAACAGTTCCATCCCCATACCTTGTCATATGGACCTCATGAATCCTGTTATGACTGCTGGGAATTGGGAAGGATTGAATACAAAGGTGTAACAAAGAAGGAGTTATTGTAGACCGTGTGTGATATAAGGAAGGCTGGACAGTTCATAGAACAAACTTTCAGTGGTGTGAAAGGAAATTCAAAATATATTTATCTTTTGGAGCTGAGCACGTTTGAAGCATGAAAGCTGCTGCTGAGGACCCCCTCAAGCATAAAGAAAGCATTATTCCTTGGTTCTTCCATTAACCCTCTTTTTTTGGGGGGGGGTGGCCTGGGCTATGTGACCAGCTTTCCCAGCTCCTGCTAATGTTAGTGCTAGTCAGAAACTTGGGGGTAGGGATAGAAGCCACTGCATGAGTCAAAGAATTGCATAAAATTTTTACTTCTGGTGCTTACAAAAAACAAAGAAAAGATGTGAGGGGCTAGAAGGGTTGTGTCCTTTTGTGAATTCCTTTTCCTGGCTTTACTACTTGATATCAGATTTTATTTTACTTTAAATGCCTTTCCATCATAAAGGGACTGTCTTGAGAGGTCACATTTTAACTATAAGATAAATACAGTTATACTAAAACCAACTGTAAAATGTGCAAACAGTAATAATGAAGACTGCCGCAGCAAAGTCAACAAGATAATAACATTAAGAACACCCAGATAAAAGCCACCTATGTCCCTTAGCTCAATTCGATGTCTTGCTGGCACATGAAAACCTAGACTGCACCTTAATTTTTGGGTGTCTGATTTTTTTTAAAAAAATGGAAAGATGCCTGGTCCACAGCAGAAAATACATTTATGCCATGTTTCTGAGGGAAAAAAATTATTTTCCCCCAATATGAAGATCAGTTTCTGTATAGAAAAACGTAATGTGTGAGACAGCCCTTAGTGTTGACATCCCCATTAATTAACTAATCTTTGCTTAAATGCTAATAATACTGTCATTGTCCACACCTTTTGAAATATTCTCTTTTCCTAATTTGTGCTGGAAGCAATTGTGATGTTGTTACCAGTAATGCTCAGCCACAAAAGGAGTCAAAACTCAAAACTTCAGTAATAACCCTTTCTGTGCCTTATTCAAGCAGAAATAAGTTTTAATATTTACTTATCCAACTTCATGGAGATACTGAAACTTTCCAGAGTTTCAGAACTGGTTTAAGGGAAACTCACAGAAAAATTCTGGTATGCATGTGCACATTTGGATCACAGCCAAAGAGATTGTATTGGTAGACATTGTGTTAGAAACACTGTTACATGATCCCCACTTCTCCCAGAGATGGGGAGATCCAAGGGCAATGCTTACCTTGTCAGTTCCATTTGGAGAAGAAAGCACTAGAGATTTGTGGCATTTTTGTTATTCACTTTATTCACAAATGCACAGGGAAAGCACAGGTAGAGGCAAAGAGGCTCTCCTTAGGGCAGCAAATCTGCTACACCACATCAGATCACCAGAGACAGAGCTCCTGAACCCCTCACAATGCTTCTGAAAACCCACAACAGTATCCCTTTGCTTATCTCTTGGTCTGCCAGGCTCAGGGTACTTGGACAGAGTCATTGCCTTACACTTCAGGTCCACTGAAGAGATACCTACAACAATTAAGAAACACTGTTGTTCTGTTTGTTATAAGCTCTGTTATTGGTCAAGCCCATATAGGGTTGCCAGGTCCTCCCTGGAAACTGGCAGGAGATGGGGTAGGGGTGCCAGATCTAGGTTGGGAAACTCCTGGAGATTTGGGGATGGAGCCTGGGGAGGATAAGGATCTCAGTGGGGTACAATGCCATAGAATCCACCCTTCAAAGCATCCATTTTTTCTGGGGGAACTGTAGTCTGGAGATGAGCTGTAATTCTGGGGGATCCCCAGGTCCCCCCTGGAGGCTGGCATCCCTAAGCCCATAGAACAGACTACAGACTCAAACACTAAACAACACATGAACAGCAGCATAAATTAGGGGAGATTAACAAATGTACCTACTTTTTTAAAAGGAATGTACTAATAAGGAGTGAGGAAGAGGTGGATAGATTTTTGAGCATATTCCAGAGTATTTCTTCCTATTTTATCATTAATATAATAGTCTATTAATTTAAGTATGAGCACTATTGTTCATTTCTTCCATTTTTCTTCAGAGTAGTCTTTAGGTAGTTGTTTGTTTAAAACAATTTTTAAATCTACACCATAATGTTAGACTTATATGACTGTGCATAGCAAATTGATACCTATTGTTGCATGACACCGGGATATACATAAAACCCTTAGGAGCTGTTTCATGTATAAAACAAGTAAAGAAATATTAGGCAACTGAAATGTTTAAAGTCTTTGGAACAAGCAATTGGAAACAGTTTAGAGAGTCCCAATTTGAAATGCTGAACTGGTTCAACAGGAATCCAGAATCTTACATACATACCTTTGTATGTATGATTTTCCCCTTTGAGGGGAGCAATGATTCACACATATAGGTCTATTTGTGGGAAGCTCTGGCTCAGGTCAAATATTGTATGATTGTTTGGAGCACGTGTATCCATTATCCACCATGCAAAGTCAACAACTTGGCTGGGCGAGTTCATTGTCAAGCCTTGAGTTGTGTGACTCTCTGAATTGCAGTCAAAGTCAACAATAAAGAAACTAAACAAACATATTTGTATGTCACTGAATCACCAGTGTCATGCCCTAAGTTACCTCTCTCCCACAGGAAGAGCAAAATGCAGATATCCTTTGCACTCCAGTCACATGTCAGAAATCTATTGGATGATTAAAAAAAAAAATCCCACCGTATTCTCCTGCTGAGGAAATGACCATAGGTTAAATCTGAATATTGTAGCATTGAAAAAAGTGGTTTTTTAAAAAAATGTTTTAATTTTCTTCCCTCACATTTTCCTGTCTGGTTTACTTAGTGACAGCTTTATAAACTCATTTTGAGTTCATGAGAAAAACACAGTCCATAAATCACAGATTCATCAGTCAAGGACACTGGAGTTATTCAATGGAATAAGATCTCCCTTTGAGAATTTGGTTAAGAATATCTTTCATTTAATTTTTGAGCTGCTGGCTATGGTTTATTCCAGTGTTTTTACTATTATAGAATTACAGCATGTTGTTGTATAACAGAATTGAATAAAGTTAGAAATAGCTAAGCATCTTGTAATAATGCATTAGTATATTATATACCCCCTAAAATATGGTGCTGATAATGTAAGTTATGTATCTATTTATCATATAAACTCATAAGCTGTTTTTGTCACGTTAAAGAATTGTTTTGGTTTTTGTTCTGACATTACATTGCACTACAGTTTTTTGTACATGTCTCTAACAAGTGGATCATGAAAGAGCTGCAGATAACTCAAAACAAGTTTTAACAAAGCACTTATAGATAAGCAAATATGGGGAGTATTGATAGTAATACATAAAATCTAGCCTGCATGTTTAATGATGGCAATTCAAGCTGGACTGCTGAATGAAATACTGCTTATAATACTTTGAGAATACAAACACATTTCTAGCTGACCAGAGGGAACATTGTGCAAAAGTAGTATGAAGCTGATGTTGGTTGTCTCAGTGGAAAAAGTCTAGCATCCTCATCTCAAATGGTGATTTCAGAATCAGCAGAACCTAGAACTGGGCAATGCTGCTTCCAGGGCCATCAGCTGCGACTTTCGGGTTCTGATGCAGTCCCTCCCTTCTGCTGCATCGAATTGCAGGCTGGGGTGGTGGCTTTGGGCTCAGGGATATCACTTGTATGCCCTGCCCTCTGACACTCTGGCTGCCAAGTGGGTGGGCCGGCCTTTGCTATTTGAAATCTCTGCTTAGCCGTGGGTGACCTTGGTGAGTCATTCTCTCTCAATCTAACCTACCTGAAAAGGTCATTGGGATAAAATGGTGCACAGAGGAAATATAGGTCCTTGGAGGAAAACACAGCATAAAATATGACAAACGTTTATTTATTAATTAAATTTATGAACCACCCATTCCCTGCTAATGCAAGGCTCTGGGTGATGTACAACAGTCATAAGAATATGTCTAAAAGCAATTAAAAACATTAATAACACATTTCAAAAAGAGGTCAGATGGCAAATACTAAATCCAGTTTCAGACTGCCAACCACTTCAAGAGGGAGGGGGAGCAAGGCGGATAAACAGCAGAAGGAGTGGAAAAGAGTGTCAGCTAGGTGGAAACCATTGTTGTCCTCAACCAAAAACCTTGTGGAACATCTCTGCTTTACAGGCCCTGCGAAATTGCATAAGATTTGAATTAAAGAGTAAGTAAATCTAAATTTGTGCAAATGGTTGTGAATTTGAGTTGAGGTATGAGAATTATGGGGGCAGCTAGGCTTCCTTGCTGCTCTCTGCCCTGCTGGTAAAGCTAGGGTGATTACTATATGGTAGTGTATACATCACAATATAGCTATGGCTAGAATAAAAAGCACCATAAGAACAGCGTTTTCAGTATAATTTCTTAGCAAACACAAAAATGCACCGGTTGGAAGCCTGCAAGGAATCATAGGAACAATAAATGATCCGCATTTCCCCCTCCAAGATGATCCTACAAACTCTTTGATGCTTCAGCAGCACAATTCCCTCCCTTTTTCACTGACACTCCATTGCTCTGAACATTTCCTACCTCTTAGGTGCCAGTGAGGATCTTCAGTCTCAACAGTCTGTTGGGAGGGGACTGTGTATTTTCTTTTTTCTGATTTGAACTTCTGTATACCTGGGGAGTTCTCTGGGTACACAGAATGCTCTGTCTTGTTTTGGGGCAGCCCCATTTTACCGAAAGGCATTTGTCCATCTATTGAAAAAACTTATTTTGCCTTTTAATTACATATATGTCTGGGATTTTTAAAAACATCTGCTTTTCAACCTCACTTTTCTATCCCACAGATATCTGTACTTTGAAACCTTTTGACTCAAATGCTAAGTAAGAAGGGACTGAAAAGGGAGGCAGCATTTCATTTTTGCTACAAAGCCACCATGGCCACAACCTAATTCTCCTTCTGGCAATAGGTTCTGCAGGCTCTGAGGCCAAGTGCTGTATACAATATGCCATGGCTTCTACAAACTGTAAAGAATAGTGATGGCATTAGTTGCTGTAAATTTTCCGGGTTGTGTGGCCGTGGTCTTGGCAACCCGGAAAATCTACAGCAACTAATGAACTCCGGCTATGAAAGCCTTCAACAAAATAGTGATGGCACTTGGCTAGTGCCAATGGAAGTAGCAAAATGCAGGCAACATTTGGTTGAATGTCACTTAGCAATGATATCATGGGGATATTGGGGAACTGGCTTTGCCAGCATACTAGAAATGCCACCATTAATGAATATGAAGAAGCAGCAAAGCAGTGAAGAGAGATTTATGTTGGGCTGCTGAATGGAATGGGAAGATGGCGCACCTCTGTCTCCAAGAGCTAATGTGGTCATTCATCATATTATCATTTTGTTTAGTAGGCTGAGTTCTTCATTGCCCTGTTCATGCATGCATTGCTGAATAAGTGAGCAAATTACTAATAAGGAGACCTCTGTGTCAATACTAACATTATAAAGCAAGCTTCAAATTTATTGTAAATCCTCATTAGCTTTGGAGGGAGAATCCTGAGAGTTACCAAGTGCATATTTTGAGATAATATTTTCAAATCAAGTAAATAGCATTAAAAGGTGTTTCACTAGAGAAAATGGAAGATGATAATAATGTAATTAAATTGAATCTATTCTTGTTATTACATGACTTGCATTATTCCATTGTTAGCCAAATGATTGGAAAAGACATCACAAAGTTATTCAAATAGCTGATCCGAAGATCTCAAAGTGGTGCTGGCAGACTCCTGTTGGTTTTATAGGACTTTAGAAGATGTTAGTATGATGAAGCAAGAGTCTCTAAAACCAAGCTATGTTCAGAGTGAGGCTACACTTAACCATGTTGGATCTTCCATGTGGCAATGATTCTCTGTAATTGCCCTGTTGCCACTGGGACTGCCAATTCAGCCCAGAAGCAATGGGCTTCCAGGTGCTGGATTTCCCTGCACTGTCCCTGCTTCATTCATTCATTTGATATTCCCCCTCCTCCACACACACATGCACATCACCAGGAGCCTTTTTCTTTTTTTAAAAAAAAACTGCAATTGCTGGATTGCTACAGTGTTGTAACATCATATCAATCTATTTTGTTAGGTTCCCTGAATTCTCACATTTCATTTTAAAGCAAGTATTTAGCCCCTGCATTGTGGAGATAGAAGGTGAAAGGTGTATTTCAGCAACAAAAGAGCCTAGAGACTTGCTTTTTTTAAAAAAAAATGAAAGATTGGAATGCAGATGATCTAACAAATAGGCTGTTATCTCTCCTTATAAATAATTATCTTTTGGTTTCGCAAGATTCAATGCCCTCCCATTGGCTGTCAAATGCCCTCCCTCAGCCATTGGCTCATCAGCCGCCAATCAAGAGTACTCGCGTGCCATTGGCCGGGTGCTGGGTCTGCTCCTCTTCCCCACCCACTCCCCCTGGCAGACAGCTCTCTCTCCTGAGGAAGACAGTTCTCTTGACTCCTGTGAGGGACTGTCCCCTCAGTGGCTGTTGGTAGGCAGCCAAGCTTGGTTTTATGAGTAAAAAAACAAAGGACATAACCCCCTCCCCCGCCTATAACCCCCTCCCCAGGGGCCACTTTCCTGTCAGAATAAATGGGAAAAGGCTCTTTCTCCTGCTTAGCTTCAGCATGGCTGGCTGGCTAATGAGGTGGGCCAGCGACCATCAGACCATTTTCTTCAACTCCCTGCTGTGCGGCTGACTTTCCCCTAGGACTGCCAATCTCCAGGTGGGACCTGGAGATCTCCCACTGTTACAATTGACCTTCAGATGACAGAGATCAGTTCCCCGGGAGAAAATGGTTGCTTTGGAGGGTAGACTCTATGGCATTATACCCTGCTGAGTCCTTCCACACACACCCCAAATGCTGCCCTCCACAGGATCCACCCCCCCAAATCTCCAGGTATTTCCCTAATCAAAGTTGGCACCTGTACTTTCTCCTCTGTCAGTAAAAGGCCCTTTCCACACCTATGTTGGCCTTTGAGAGAAAACTCATTGGGCCCAGTCCTGATCAGGTTGCCAACTCCAGGTGGGCAATTCCTGGAGATTTGAGGGATGGAGCCTGGAGAAGGTGAGGTTTGAGGAGGGGTGGCACCTCAGACAGGTACGATGCCATAGACTTCACCCTCCAATCCAGCCATTCCCTGATGGGGAACCATTGTTGCCAATCTCCAGGTGGAGGCTGGAGATCACTCAAAATTACAACTGTTCTCTAGGAGGGATGGGGGAGGAGATGGAAAACTAAAGGTAGGTTGATGGTTGGCTGGGAGGGAGAAAGGGTTGTCAACTCCAGGTTGGGAAATTCCTGGAGATTTGAGGGGTCGAACCTAGAGAGGGTAAGTGTTGAGGAGGGGTGGGACCTCAGACAGGTACAATGCCATAGACTCCACCCTCCAAACCAGCCACTACCTCCTGGGGAACCACTGTTACCAATCTTGGGGGTGGGCTGGAGATCACTCAAAATTACTACTGCTCTTCAGGTAGCAAAGATCAGTTCCTCTGGAGAAAATGGTGGACTCTGTCATTATACCCTGCTGAGATTGCCACAGCAAATTGTCACTGAGTGCCCAAAGCCGGGGCACTCTCCCAGAGCCTCTTTCTGGAGCCCGTTGTATTTATTTCCATAACGGGCCTTATTCCTTGTAATGTTATAATGCTATTGCAATCTAGCTATTGCCAATGTTCTTAAAAGCTGGTGCATACATGGAAATTGTGGCTTATCAGTCTTAAACATGGTTATGACCAATGCTCCCTCTAAGTTGTGGAGTCTTGTGAGCAAAAATTCTACTTTGTGAGCTGCTGGCATTGAAGTTGTGAGTGAGCCATTTGGCTGCTGTATAAATTAGTTTGCTCTGGAGCCATCCTTCCTGAGCTAAGGCAAAAATGTGTGAGTCGGAAGCTAAAAAACTGTGAGCTAGCTCACATGAATTCAGCTTTAGAGGGAACACTGGTTATGACTCAAAGGCTGGAACTCAACATCACATAACTTTTAATAAGTGTTTTTTCCATCTTCTTTTCAAAGGTTGATTGCATGCATTTGTTAATTGTAATATATGTCGTAAAATCAAACCAGAATTTTTCTAAAGATGGAAAACTCTAGGAAAAAATGACATTAAACATCCTGCATAAAAATATTCTGAAATGTATGCAAATTTGGCTATGAGCCACTGAGTCTGCAAAAGAGTAGTTCAGTTCAATCACAATGATTACAATGCTAGCACGAAGTCAATTTGTGGTGTTAAATTAATACTATATACCCAAGATGATGTACAACTACACAATGTGAGTTGATGCTATTACTTCAGTAGCAGTCACCACCATTGCCAGATGTGGTGTAGCAGTGACATGGAAGTTTCTTGTGACTGAGAAGTGAAATGGAAGTTTCTCGTGACCGAGAATGGAGATGTCAGGGGCAGGCAGAAAACAACTTGTGCCATTCTAAAATTATTTTGGCCAACATAAAACCCACTTATGTTGGTGAAAATCTGTTTCATTCGATGTAAGTCTGTATCATCCCAACAATTTGGGATGGGTAACAAAAGCAAAAACAACACCAACCAAAACACAATACAATTTATTGTGTTAAAAGACACCTGCTCTGAGCTTCAAGTGCTAGCTCAAAGAAATAGGTCCTGCAGTGCTTCCAAGTATGCTCAGGTGCAGACTTTTGCAGGTTTTCACTAGGCATAAGTTCCATAGCTGAGGGAAAACCATCAAGAGAAATGACCACCAACCATCGAGAATTCCTCACATGGTGCACTTGCTATAATCTACTGTCTAGTGTACAACTTGCAATTTAGTGTGTGTAGAAATGTACATAGAAACAGGAGTTGCTGCATCTGAGAAGCACACCCACTTTCTTGCCATACATATTTCAAGAGAGACAAGGTGGGAGAAACTGATTCTGAGACTTCATGGTGGAAGATGTCTCTGTGTAGAGATGACCAGTGGCTACCTTGAAATATCAAAAACTCGCCCTCCTCATAGCATTTTTGCAATATTTTACGATTTGAATCCACTTTCCAAAAAAATAAGATATGAAAGGACTTTGCTAAAATGTACAGGCAGCATTCTTAAAACATAAAATGGCAGATGCATGAGGAGAGGGCCAAAAGTGGTAACTGATATATCATTTCTAGCAAAGTCAAACACGAGTCAGACTTAATGCAAAGGCTGGAGGAATCTGGGCTTACTCCACAAGACAAAAAAAAAATTACAACTGCTCCTGTGTTGTATGTGTGGATTTGTAAGCACACTTAAGAAGGGACCCATCTCTGTGATTTCTAACTATGGTGCATCCAGTTACTGTTGTGTGTCCCCCCCCCCGATAACTGTCATAGCTAGGACAGTAAGCTGCATATGGAATTTACACTGGAAACTAGATAGCTACAGTATCTTTGTATTTGAACTCGGTGGTTGTCAGATACAGAAGAACTCTCCACAGCCATTGAAATCCCATTCCCAATAATTTAACACAGCAAACTTCCCAAATCTTGTTATTTTTTGCACAACCCTAGTGACTAATCCCATTATACATCTTTTCCTTCTGATTTCGCCTTAACTTATTGAGAGGACCAAAATTGCCTAGAGCAAAAGTTTGAGAAGATGCTTATGTTTATGGCATCTTTTTATGACTTGTTCTGGCCATGGGTGTTACCATATCATCCTTGAGTAAGAATGATCTTCTGACCGATATCAGTCAGGGAACTGACACTCTCTGTAAATTGACATGAACATGAGGCATACAGAAAGCTCTGCATGGGGTTCCCTAATAACTTTGTTGCATTCACAGGTTGCCATACCTCATTTCTAAATGAAGACCATTTTTATTTTTGCATCTGTTGTACATTCTTATTAATACCACAGCATGCTTCTAATTTTTATTTATTATGGAAAAATAATTCTGGCCTAAGTGCTTTCAGCTTTAAAGCTATGCATACAAAAATAGGTTACACATAAAATAACTCTCACTAACCCATTGTTTATGTGGACCCAGTCTCATATACCTTTAGTGTTATGGGAGTGAATCTCACATTTTCATGGTCTGCATATGACTACTGGAACCATGTGTTGTGGGGCAGGGATTCCGTCACTTTTTCTCACTGATTAGGTGCCCTTCCTCCCATTCAGGTCAGTGTTGTAGTGGGAAGGGCTCATATAATGGGCTGCATCTATAGAGGTCTGATTTGATAGTTATTGTAGCCCAGAATCTTGCTGTTAGAGGTATGTGTGAAATCAGAACAACAAACATTGACATGTCTATTCAAAATCAATCCACTGAATATTTTATTTTACAAGATATTATTTTATCAATGAGATCCATACTTAAGATAAAAGAAGCAGTTGTCTACTAAATAGCATTCCACAAAAGCCCTAAGCTTGGACTTACTCCTAAATAAATGTATTTTGGGTTTCAGGTTATGAAGCTTAGGGGTTTTTTTTATTTGTTTTAAGTAAATGATTCACTGTGAGTTATTTATTCAGCACTTTTTAATATAAATGCGTGTGCATAAATTTCATAGTCTCAACAACACCCATGTTAACTGTGAAAGATGAAGAATAAATACTGGCTATCCTACATAGAAAGCAGATTTATCATGTTTTGGCATGTCAAAATAAGATGTGGTTCTGCTACCTAGGAAAGTTAAATGAAGGGTGTTTCTTGCGTACATATTTAGCTTGAGATTAATGAATGATCAGACAAACCCTGCCCAAGTGTCTGTGCTGTCAACTGCTGTGGGTCATCCTTTCTCTTTCTCAATCACATTTTTAATTTCCAACGTGACTTTCATGCACGTGGCTGGTATTCTATATAATCATGGCCTGACAATAAATAAATGTTATGTCAGTTTGATCAGGACTTTTTTATCTTTAATGTATAGACAGCTTTTTTTGTACAAGTATTCCAGAGCAATCATGTCATGATTAAACAGCTGAGACAGAAAATAATAAGGAATATTAACATATACATGTTCTATATAGTATTTTATAATATCTCTTGTGTGGTCAGGAGTCTTGAACTGAATCACACCATTTTTTTCCACCACTGCAAAATGATTTCTGCTGTGACCTCATGGCAGCATTTGTACAGACTATGACACCTGTGCCAAACCTGTGGGTCCCAGGCCAACACAGTCAGATTGTTATTGGACACTGTTTACAAAGCACGAATTAATTTTAGCCAGTGTGTAGAAGTGGCTTCATATAAGTCCCAACTCAAGCTGCTTTTGGATATTGATACAGGTGATTCCTCCTATTCACATACAAAAAGAACAGAAATAGGAGAGGGTATGGGTTGTTTTTTAAAAGAAAATGAATTATGCAGGTCAGAGAAGCATTTTTCCTTCTAGCCAGAAGAGTAGCTGTATTACTGAATTGTAGCAAAAATAAAAGGAGTCCAACCTGGCATGCTTGCAGGCAGTGGGGACAGCTGATAGAGAACTGCCTGACTGAGCGAGCTGGGATGTCCCTCAGGCACCAGGTATGGGCTGACCTGGCATGCTTGCAGGCAGTGTGGACTGACACTCATTTTGTGGTCAGGCTGGCCTGAAGGTCACTCAAGACAGGGTGCTGACCACCTCGGAAAGGTGGATGTGATGAGGCAGAGGCTACAAGGGGTGTGGGGATATGCAGTCCACACATCTCCCATAGGCTACAGCCCCTGATCCAGCCTGACAGGATGCATCCTATTGGAGCCAGGCCATATGGCTACAAGGAGTTTGGCTACAGTTTGGCCTATTCTCTTGGCTACAGCTATAGGAGCGTTGGTGGGAGCTGGACGGGTGTCTCCGCCCAGCTTTTGTGGCAGTAACAGCATGGGGCCAGATCCATTTATGGGAATGGGCCTGCATGCCATTCACCAGATATGGGGACCATCTTAAGAGGTCTTGGCATGAGGGCTGACAGGAGCAAGCATGCTCAGGGACTACCAGCAGTCTCCACCCATGCCAGCTGGCTGGGTGGTGGGGTTCATCAGCTGGCAGCGGGTGAGCTGATGTATCGGATCTGGTGGACCCATGCTGTGCCAATGCTTCTTACAGCTGTAACCAATAAAGTTGTGGCCAATTTACTCCACTTATTTCCAAATCTGAGTGAGTGTGGTGATTTCTAGCGAGATCGTTGGCATCTGAGCAAACCTCCCCGTTCCACCTAAGAACTAGGGCCGCAAATAAATAGCATCAGTGTTTATGGACTACAGTCCACTTCATCACATGTAATGACATTTGCATGAAAGCTGATGTTGAAATAAAGCCTTTTAGTCTTTAAGGTGTTGTTAGCCTTCTTTCTCCTGGCTAGGCTCCAAAAGGGACAATCAAGCCAAATGGAAGAAAATAAATGTTCAAAGTACAGGAAATGGAGCACAGCAAACCAAGGCAAAGGGTTTAGATGTTCTTACCTACAACGTTTGTTTTTGTAAAAAAAATAATAATAACTTGTATGCACCTTGGTCATATAGCTTATATGGGGGGAGGCTCCCAGAAAAGGAGAAAGCTCACTCATGCCAATTGACACCTACTTGCATCTGCTCTGCAAGAGAGAATTCTAATTGCCTATGGAATTTGCTTCTCTGCTAAGAATCTGGAAGGGGATGAGGGTGCAGTCCCTGTGGATTTCCTTCCAATTGCAGGGACGGGTAACACTCAGAAATATTTCCCCATTGATACTAATGGAAATGACTAGTGTTACTACCAATGTTAAAGAATCTAATTCAGGTTTTTCAAATGACACTTGTGCCCTAGCTGACTTTTTTTGGTGCATAAAAATTGCTCATTCATACACGTAAGACATCTGCTGATGCTGTAATCAGCAAGTGGTAGACACACACAAAGAATCTCCATTCTAGATAATCAGCCTTGTTCCTTTGTAGAACTGAATAGAAAAGCTGTAATTTTGACACATTTTGCAGATCAAGGATCAAGGAGAGAAGACGGCAACTGCATCTTTCCAGCACTGGAATAACACAATGTTTTGGTTAAGACATCCGATAAGTTTTTGGCCTTAACTAATAGTGACCATCCCAGATAACATGAACCCTAATCACGGGTTCCCATGCTGTTCACATTCTTTCCTTTGCCTCTGTGTTGTCTCCTTCATTAACATATAGTCTGCTAACTCTCTCTGCCTCTTTCTCTCTGTGTGTGAAGTTCCACATACACTGGTCTTAGGCAATGTTAAATATGCTGAAGGGTAACCTTAGTTTTTCTGCCTTAGGCACCACAGTATCTTGGACCAGCCCTGTTTAATGTGCACAGAATGAGACTGTTTAAGCAACTTTCCCCACTGAAACAAAAGTGTTTGATCATGGTCTCTTACCCTTTCTTAATAGTAGTGGGATAACTTTGCCAATAAATGATGCTGTCATCTAGGAAAATATTTGTTATAGATTATTTAAAGTCAGATATCAATGAGATAACTTATATAGTGCCTTTGAAATGTATTTGATCTTTTAATGGATGAATTGTGTGAATGAGGCATTTGCATATATAAGTGCCATCCAATCACAGCCAATCTATGGTGACCCTAGTAAGGAGCTTTCAAGGCATGTGAGATGCAGGAATGGTTTGCCACCACCTTCCTCTGAAGAGCCTATCTGGGTTGTCTCCCATCCAAGTACTATGCCTGTTTACCTTCCGAGATCTGATGAGATCAGGCTATACCATGCCACCTTCATTCTGAATTAGGCATTTACTATTTAGCAAAAGACACCCAAATCCCACCCCCTTTCCTAGGACTATTTTTAAATAAAGCAGAGCATGCAGAGGGGAGGGTAACTAAACCCCTTCCTGCCTTACCTCCCTGAATTCAGTTGATTTCAGCTTTTTTCATCCAGTCCACTGCCTTCCAGTATTGGAGCTAAGGTGGGGAAAAAATGTTTCAGAACTGGAATAAGTCATGGGAGGGCCACAGTTGAGCCACCCTTGCCCATGTTTTCTCATGTTCTTTACAAGTAAGCAGGAGATTCCTGCCCCCCCCCCCCCGGACTAATACCAGTTGGGGCTGGGGACTAGGGAATGTCTTGAGTGCTTTTATACAAAAGACACAGAATGATCAAAATTCCCCACCCCCATCTCTTATGCAGACAGATCTGAGATTCCTCCTTATCATAGATTTCTTATATTCATCTAGTTTGGTTGTGTCTTCCTTGGTGAGAGAAAAACATTTGCCTGCCTTCCAGAGATGAGAAGCTTTCTGGAACTGCCTTTTTCCCTTGCCAGTCAAGGATGGAGTGGAGTGGAGCCTAGTTTCTATCTCTGTCTCCTGCTCCAGGACTTATCTTTCAAAGAGTAAAAGCAAAACATTTACTTTTTCCCCTGCAGGCACGCTGCTTATCACAGAAGTCTCTTTCTATCCCCCCCCTTTAGACTGCACAAGGTGGCTCAAGCTGTTTTGTTGCCTCAGTCAGGTGGATTGTCTGATAGTCTGACTTGGATCCATATAGTGCCCCTAGCATTGCTAGCAGGACCTGGACAAATGGCAAAAGTCCAGGAGACAATGATGGGTGTAGGTTACCAGGGCTCTTTTTGTAGCAGGAACTCCTTTGCATATTAGGCGACACTCCCCTAATGTAGCCAATCCTCCAAGAGCTTACAGAACTCTTCTTACAGGGGCTACTGTAAGCTCTTGGAGGATTGGCTACATTAGGGGTGTGTTGCCTAATATGCAAAGGAGTTCCTGCTTCAAAAAGAGCCCTGGTTATACCCACTACTTCCTCCTCCACCACTGGCAGACTGAAGAAAGACACACCCCATTGGTGCTGCCCAGGCAATGGCAGCATGGCTCTATGAGAAGACAAATATAGGTTCCACCAATTACCATGGGTGGTCATCCAATGCCACTTGTGGCCAAGAGAAACACAAGCTCCAAAAGAACTGGCAGTGCCACTGAGAGTTCACTTTCTTCCAGCTGCTGGCAGCATAGTTCTATGAGGCCATGGTAGACATAGGCTATGCCCACTGCCTCTTCCCTTACCACCAATAGCTAGGAGGAAGATAAGCCCCAGGAATTCTGTGAGTGTTTTTAGAGCTTGTCTTGGATCTGGTTGGTAGCAGCATGGATCTGGGAGGCAACGATGGCTATAGGGTATGCCCATCTCATCATCCCATGACATTTGTTGCCAGGGAAGGAAAATGAGTCCTTGAGTCTCCAGCACCTGCCTTCAGAAAGTACATACAAAATATTTGTCCTTGGGCAGTAACAGAACAAAAAAAAACAGGCCCCATTTTTGTTCATATCTTATAGGACCAAGCTCTCAGAACAATGATTAGCAGAAAGCACTGTGTAGAGAAATGCATATGGGTACAGTCTTCCTTCATGGACACATTTGCTTACTCTTCTGGTTGGAAAATGCCCCTATCAGATTATTTGCTGAATTATTGGCTCCTGTTGCAGATCCTCTCACTGCACCTGTGCCATGCAGCAGTGAAAATAAACCACAAAGCACTACAGTAATAGTCATTTCTGTGTTGTTTTTCGCAATTGTATTCACCATATTTCAAAGCAGAAGTGATTTGATTTTAGTTAATTTCTGAATGCTGAAATGTGTTCTGAGTGTTGAAATATATGAATAATAGATAAGAAGGTGCCTTTAAGCATATGACATTCATTATTTTAGTGACGCTTAATCATAAGTCTGTTTTATGCATATAGGATTTCAGATAGGGCCTTCAGGCTTGAGTAGTAACACTTTAAAATTCCAATACTAATGAGCCAAATGATATAATTTTATTGGATTATTGTATTGTGAGCAACTTAATGAAAGATGCCTGATTCATACCTTTGTGGCAGACCTCCTAATCACATTCCATATGCTTCCTCAGCATATATTGTTCAGCAGACAGATGTCATCAACTAATGTCATCGTCTCAGTTAATCTGTCAGTCTTTGCTTTGGCATCCTAATAACTGAGCAGTGTGAAGACAGATATTGTTAAAGTGAAGCTAAAACTGTGTAAATATAGTCACTATGAATAAGTTTTTAAAAGCGTAAGCCCCTCTGCTGATAATGAAATGCCACCAATTTCAGCAAAAGAGAGATTAGCTGATTAAGTACAAATCATATTTTGTACTGGAATAGATGGCTGTTTAGTCCACCTGCTTTCCTTATATAGAAGTTTCTGCTTCAAGCACAGAGCTATTCAATTCCCTGCTAAATTTTTTCAGAGGTTTAAGTACTGAGGCCCATGTCCCCTTTTACAAATGTTGTTGAAATGTGTATTGATGGGATGAAAATTGTCAGCACGTTACCTTTACAACAGGTTCTTAGGCTTATACTCAAAGGTTGGAGTGTGTTGTCTAAGCAGTGGTTGCCAGTGTCCAGATGGGACTTGGAGGTCTCTTGGAATCACAACTGATGTCCAGAGATCAGTCCCATTGGGGAAATCGGCTGCTATGGAGGGTGGACTCTATGGCATTATAGCCTATTGAGTCCCTAAACCCCTCCCTAAACCCCACCTTCCCCAGGCTCCACCTCCAAATCTCCAGGAATTTCCCAACCCAGAGTTGGCAACCCTATGTATAAGGCTTGACCCAGGTATATTAGTATAAATAAGAAAACATAGTGATGCTGTGCAGAAGGGAACAGGAGATGTAGCCAGAGGAGGGGGGGCATGGTTGGATGTGTATCCTTACTTCTGAATGGCTGTTTAACAAGAATTTAGAAAATAGAAGAACTTAGCAACCACAATGCTTTTTCATGTAACAGCACTCACAGTGTCTGTAACACTCTAGGGCTCTTTACCTTTTTTAGCCTTATAATTCAAAATCCCACATCCTTGCGCCAGGGAACATGTACATGCTGATGAGTGCCTTTTTAAGACAGTTTCAGTGACCTAGTCCAAGATGCTAGTTGCTTGTGAGCCTTTGTGGATTCCTTCAGGTCTCCTTAGAAAATCTGTTGGGAGGTTTATGCTTCTCAAATCCAAATGTGTAAAGGGAGGGAAATAACAGCAAAAAAAGAAAAGGGGGAAATAGCATTTTACTCCTCCTAAAAATCCAGTTCACGGTTTCCCTATGTCCTTGGCATGAACTAAAAAGAATTTTTAATTTGGTTAAAGGAAGCAGGATTTTTGTTTTGCCAATTTAAAAAAAATCACTTCCATGGTTTCTGTTCATTTCCCTGTCAGAGACATCTCAAAAAAACCCGACTGAATAAATATTTTTTCAGAAAACAAGTCCATGCACTCTGGAAAGACTTCCTTTTAGTTGGAGATGAATAAACTTTCAAAAGTTTAGAAAGCCATCAGTATTTCCATAACTTCCTTCCAATTATTTCTTTCTTTACTTTTTATTTGAAACTTTTTCTTAAGGGGGGGGAAAGACATATGATTTGGTTGCTTAATCTCTTGTGCTGACACTTTACAAGTCTTGTTACAATGTCATCACTTTACACAAGAAGTGCAGCAGAGGTGATTAATACTGAAGATGAGAGAGAGAGGGAGAGAGAGAGAGAGAGAGAGAGAGAGAGAGAGAGAGAGAATGAACCCCCTTGCTTAGGAAGAACTGCATTTCTTCATCTGTTCTCTGAGTTCATATATGCGTGCAGATGAGAAGCCTGTCAGAGTGTGTCCCTCCTCCTACACTCCTTTCTAGAGGAAGTTTGTTGATATATTACTGACATCTCTTCTTCAAAGCCAGTAAGAACGAAAGAAAAAAAACCCATCAAACCTCAACAGCCATTCAAAGGCAGGACGTGCATTGATTTGTTCTGCTGAGAGTAGAACAAGAGCCTGCAGAACGCATGATGAAAGAGCACTGTAGCACCTATAGCAGCATTGGTCCGAGCTGTGTCACTGATTCCAGCATGGAAAGTCTGCAGTCGCTCAAGACTAACTACATGTCTATGTGTGTGTTTGCAGAGGAGTCTTATCAAAAATTAGCAATGGAAACATTGGAGGAATTGGACTGGTGTTTAGACCAACTTGAAACCATTCAGACCTACCGATCCGTTAGTGAGATGGCATCTAATAAGGTAAGGCATTATTTGCTCGTACATCCAACAGTAACGTTTGGAAAAAAGCAGGCACTGTGCAGCAGTTTTAAAACTTGTATGGCTGCAGGAGGTTCTGCTTTCTGAAAATAAAGGTAAAAGTTTTGTCCTCTTCCTCTCCACCCCCAGCTCTCTGTTGGAGTCATGGGGTTTCAATGATGCAGGCTCATATCAGACTGCTGCTGCAATGCAAATGAACAATGTCAAACTTTGTAGTTCCTCAAAGAGGACTTGGTTGCACTAAGAAATCAAGTTTTGCTTTGGGCATTATTGCCGATTAGATATTAAGTACACTTTAAAATTATAAATGACAGTTTTCTACTGACCAGTGATCTATACATTTGGGAAGCGTGTTATTGTAAATATTGATACACTGAAATCTATTCCAGGATAAATACGGTTAATTAGATATGTAGGAGCCCTGGTTAGTATTTGGATGGGAGACCACCAAGGAAATCCAGGGTTGCTTCACAGAGGCAGGCAATGGCAAACCACTTCTGAACTTCTCTTGCCTTGAAAACCCACTTCCACCACCACCAGATATGTAGGAATAATGTCAAGGGGCAGTGAAATCAGTTAAGTACAGCCAACCTGATAACCTGCAGGGATGTATAATTTTCAAAAATGTTCAGTAAATGCAATTGCTCATCATGCTCAGGATTACAAAATGTAATCTTAATTTATAATGCGTTGTATATGGTATGAATGTTAGTTTCTGTATGTACTTCATGGGTATGTTTTTTTCATGCAAGAGATGTATTTATAATGCCAACAAACCAGGTGAAAAGCTATTCCATTGGTGGGCATATTTTTAAAAGAATGCTGGAAGTTGAATATAAGTGAAAATGATTAATCCAGAGGTGTGTTTTGGGGGAAAGGGTAGAAGACAGAGTGAAAGACTTGAATAGCTCTATTGGCCCATGATAGCAAGCGCTTTAATTGGAAACAAGTGATTCCTAATAAAACCTGTTTACACTTTATCTGCCTAATGTAGGGATACATTGTAAATTTCCTCTAAATAAATCTCATTGCTCCTGAAACTCCTGACAAATGAACCTTCCATTCTGTACCTAAAAATCTTTGCTTCAGATTATAGTCACATTAAAGACATTCCTTAATTGGCCAGCAGCCTGAATACTGAATTGATTGACAAAAGGCACACCCTCTTCCCTGGGGCTGCAGGCACCACCTCTACTGTGATCCTAGGCTTGCCCAGTGGAACATGTGGCTCACGTCTGTCTCAGGAGTCAAATGAGTTCTCCTGTAGCCATAACAGAGAGCCTTCCTGCTGTGCCCTCTGGCTAAGAGAGCTACTATTTCAGTGATCCCAAAATGTGTGATCTTCTCCAGGTGCAATTATTAACACCTGTACATGTGGCCTTACCTGACAAAGCAACCTGTGAACCATAAAATGTGCTTCGGCCTCCGTATCCAAAGGCATCAGGATTCATGGGTTCTTTTCAATCTTTCTTATATCTGGTATAAATGTGCAGCTCAGTTCAATACAATGTTGCACTATCTTTCTTTGTTGTGTTTAAAATAGTTACTTCTGAAGAGTTAACTCACGTATCAAAAAACAGAAATGCTTCCTAAGTGGGGCAGAGGACAGAATTTACAAATCCACCTTAGCCTTGGGCAGATCATTTTCTTGCAGCTTGTTTCCCATTGTTAAATAAGGGTCTGATGCCCAATTTCACAATGTTGTCATGAGGAATGTTAAGATAGAACAAAGTTTTGTGTACTTGGCAGCACTATATAAACAGTCAGCAAGCAAACTCAAGAATGGTAACACAACTGAATATTGCACAGTTCCAATGTCACCTAGACTCCTGTCTCTCTGTTAGCACACAGCAATTTTTTTAAAAAATAAAAAAACAATAAAGGTTTAATAGGATTAATATGTGATGTTATTGGTGTTGGTTAGCAAATAGAAGATACGTGATGTTATTGGTGCTGGGTGGCAAAAACAAACTAAGTTTCCAGAAAACCAGGATTTCCTGCAAGTGGCTATAATGTTCAATATGTTGAAAGTTGTCTCCCATTTCACCTTTTCCATTTTGATCACAATTCACATTGCATTTGCTGTCACATTAGGTAAGAGAAATGTAAGGAATTGCAGATATGTGTATCAGGCTGTTTTTGCATTATTGGAAGTGACTCAGGTGAGACACACAGCTTGACAAACACATGGTTGGAAGTAAATTGTGGCAGGAGAGTGTTCAGAAAGCTCTTACAGATGTTTTGTTAAGCAATTTATTGTCAGATTTTCTGCATCTGTGAAGTATCTGAATAATCTGCCTTCCTTCCGTCAAAGGCTTCTGCACAGAGACTTTCTAACAGCAAAACAGTCTAATGTTTTGAAAACAGGATGCTTCAAGCCCCTGTTGGTAAAGAAGAACGGAAAGAGAAACAGTTGAGAAAGGAAGAAAGCAAATAGACCCTGCATGATCCCAACTGCATGAGCTGTATAAACAGTGACCTATCTTCCTGACCTCTGCTATTGCTAAATTCCTGGCCCTGTGCCACTGAAGCCAAACTACGTCATTTGAGAATGATAGTGGGCATGGCACAGCTGTTGTAAGAGTGACTCAAATTTCCTGTCTCCTTCCTGACAGACGTAGTTTTGAAAGTACAGCATTGCAACAACAGTAGACAAAGAAGGGAGGACTCCCTGTCCATGTCTTTGTCAGAACTCTTACAAAAAGCAGTTTTTGGGTAATCTGATGGTAGACAAGAGAACATGAATGAAATTATTCATGTAAATCAGAAACATACTTTTTCAAATGAAACAATCAGGAATATGTGGGGGGGTCAGGAAAAAAATCAGGAGGGGAAGGAGGAAAATGTAGAGTTTGATGTGCGGTAAGCCTTGTTTCATTTGTTGCATTAGACCCCACATTTATGGGACAACCGCTCTGTACATAATCCCCCAAAATATGTGATTGCTGTTTCTTCTGGAAGAGACAACATGTATATTTCAGCTTTGGAACATGTGTACAAGATGAATCTGGTGTTATCTGTATACCCAGGCAGAATATCCAGACACTTCTTTCAGGAGACATGGCAATCACACATATCAGAAGAATTACATGTAACACAGGCATTCTGTACACATGGTCACAGCTTCAGGAACATAACATCTGAAAAAGGCTAGAGTCAATAGCAGATGGGTCTGTATCTCAGCTTAGGGCTTCACACCCCAGAGGCTCCCTAAACTAAGGTCAAAGAGCAGCAGTTGGCAATATGACTACAGACTGTGCTGGATTCTACCAGCTTTTCCACTAGTGCAAGAACAAGCGGTGAACTTGCTGATTCCCTTCTTTCCATAGCACCTGTTCAGCATGGTTATTTTGGTCATGCGGGTTCCCCAATCCCTGTCATGCCTTTGAGAAGGGGACTTTCCCTGTACTTTCACCAGTAGAATTCGGATGGACTACTTCTGTGAAAATGATTAAATATTGTTAATACCATGCACATAATGTATGTACATCAGTTGCTGAATCAATTTCTAATCTGTATTTTTAATTGGCTTCTTAATGACTGGTGATTCTTTAGAAACTCTCTATACAGAAGTGTTATTTGGAGGAATATAAGCCTTGGGCAGATGACTACTTTCTCATCATTCCTAGAAATAGAATCACAGGCCTCTCTTGCCCTGTTCCCTAATATAGTAAGAAGACTTCCATGAAGAAGATGGATGTTCATTGTATCTTCCTGATATAAAAGGCATATGGGTTGTATCAGTAATGGGAAGAAGCAAGGAAATTTTAGTAGTCAGGGTGACATTTTTAGCTAGATTGAAAGGCCTGATATATTCAACAGTAAATAGCTAAAAGTGTTGCATTTTAAGAGTATTAGGCATGGTTACTTTGTTGTTATGTATTAAGATGGCCACGGCAGCGCTTGCCTGGCCATACGGTTTAGCAGACCTTCAGGTCTAGTACAAAGGACAAGTCAGATCTGAACATGGACCAATGGGCTCATGCGGATCCTAGGTTGGACCTATGGGGACCGGGTGGTGTAAATAGAGCCTATCATTGGGAGTGGGTGGGTGTTTGGAGTGGGTGTGTTCACAGATATAAGCCGGTCACGGACCGGCTAGTTGGTCTTTACTCTACCAATAAACTATGAGCTGAATTCACTATGCCACGCATCCAGACTCAGTACATTTCATTTGTCTAATAGTTATAACAGTGACAACACTACCATACCTAAGAGATGTTCCTTTTTAAGGGGGAGGGACACAGAGTAGCATGACTTTTATGGAAGTGTATTGTGAGACACTAGCCTTCACAATTTATGAACTGTGAGGAGGGATTAGAACCACCTACATGATCCACATCTCTACATCACGTAGGCACTGCTAAATTGTTGTACCATGGCACCTCTCACTTTTGTTAGCAAATTCACATACTAGGCCATTGTCTTTGTTATCTGTAAACTAAACTCTATTGGTGTACACAAAAGTCTCAAATCAATATTTCAAAAGGAGTTTCAATCACATAAGATATGCAGTTCATGCTTTAGTTTTAGGAGGCTAAGTAAACATGAGGACACTAATGTAAACTCTGAGGATAACTCCTGGAAGGCTGCCAGCTGTGTATGTGCTTCTCTGCACAGTGTCCACATTGGAAAAGGAGGGGGGATCTTATTGTGAGGCTGCCAACTCTTAATCTTGCTCACTTGGTACGTGATGTTTCCCTTGAGGTGTGCCTAACTGTTCTCTTCTCTTTAGTTTACTGTAACTTCCTTTGTTTAGTATACATTACAGAATAGCCATATGTCTTGCAAAAACTGGCTGGATTAGCAATTGGACAATTAACTAGAAAATCTACCACTTCCATTCTCTTTGTTGTTGTTTTAAAGCAGTGGAGTTTAATAGGTATGAATCATGGAATTCCGCCTCCCCGCCGCATTTATGACCTTCTGTTTGGTATTCCCCTGTCTTGACAGGCTACCCTTAGATTTGCAACTCAGCAGCTGGGGAAAGTTACTGCAGGAAAGAAGGTCTGTCTGGTTTACACAGAGTCCTAAGCAGGGTTATACTCTTCTATGTCCATTGAACTCAGTGGGCTTGGAAGGCTGTAACTGTGTTTAGGATGACACTGTGAATCAGTAATCAGAGCTACTCTTGAATTATTGATAGATTTCTTAAATGCCCAACAGGCATTTAATATACACTACAGTAATTTAGTGAGTATGAGAATTATACTACTTGAAAGAGATGTTTAAATTATTATTACTAAATGCAACATGAGAATTTATGGAGGTATTTCACACTAAGGAACATTCTGGCTGATAACATCTTGATTCCCTTACTTTGGTAGTAGGAAACAAGCCAATTTTTAAAAAGAAAGGAATAACTATTATGGGTAATAATAATTTGGGAGGATGTGGAACCACACTAGCGAGTGTTTGGTGATTCTCATAAAAATAAATCAATATAAAAACAGTAAATTCAGGAGGCCTTTGGGGCCAGAGCCAGTTTGGTGTAGTGGTTAAGTGTGCGGACTCTTATCTGGGAGAACCAGGTTTGATTCCCCACTCCTCCACTTGCACCTGCTGATGTGACCTTGGGTCAGTCACAAGCTCTGGCGCAGCTGTTCTCTCAAGGACAGTTTGTGTTAGAGCTCTCTCAGCCCCACCTACCTCACAGGGTGTCTGTTGTGGGGAGGGGAAGGGAAAGGAGTTTGTAAGCCGCTCTGAGACGCCTTTGGGCAGTGAAGGGCGGGGTATAAATCCAATCTCTTCTCTTCTTCTTCTCAGAAGCCACCACAAATGGCGGTCTAGCAATGGGGCCAGGACACTAGAAGCCCTCCCACTGTTGCCTCCTCAAGCACCAAGAATACAGAGCCTCAGTTTCCCCAGAGTCCCTATCTATACCTTGTGGCTAATAGCCACTGATGGACCTCTGCTCCATATGTTTATCTAATTCCCTCTTGAAGCCGTTCATGCTTGTAGCTGCCGTCACCTCCTGTGGCAGTGAATTCCATGTGTTAATCACTCTTTGGTTATCTGTTCTAACCCAACCACTTAGCAATTTCATTGAGTGCCCACAAGTTCTTGTATTGTGAGAAAGGGAGAAAAGTACCTCTTTCTCTACCGGTTCTATCCCATGCATAATCATATATCATATATATGATATATCATAAATGGGCTCAATGAAAACTCTATATTGCCCCATTTTTTATGTATATGAAGGAAACTCTATGCATAATATGTCTTTTTCTAGTATGGGTTTCATATTGCAGACTCAGATCAGATCTGGAGTTGGATCAGATTTTGCAGTGGTGTGATGGAAGTACATAATTCCTCAAGGGTAGACAGAACAAGCAAATTATTACATCAGCCAGAAAGAGAATCTTTGACTGTTTGTTTGATAGTCAGAAGAGGAAATTCAACAGCAAAAAGTCTTTTAGAAACTTGGATAGTATAGTTATTGCCAGGGCTTTTTTTGTAGAAAAAGCCCAGCAGGAACTCATTAGCATAATAGGCCACACCCAACAGCAGAAACTCATTAGCATATTAGACTACACCCCTGACAGTGCAGCTCCCTCCCAGGATCGGCTTCCCCAGGTGACCCGTGGCTTGTGGGGCACCCGGAGAACCCAGGGGGGAGGCTGTAGGCATGGCCACCTCAGAAGCCAGCCAGAACTCCGTTCCTATGTGTTCCTGCCCAAAAATAGCCCTGGTTATTTCAGCCTGTTGTTGACTGAGTATTTCTTCCCTTAGAAAAAGGAAAAAGTCTTAGAAAATCATAGAAAATGTAAAAACTACATAACTATGCTCACAGTCCTGCTTGAGAATATCTGCAGTAATACAACAATTTTGGTCTCCACTTGATCGTATTAGAAACAAAGCTGATCATTAGCTTAGAATAAGATATTCAGGGGAATTTACCATTTACAGGAAAGCTTTGGTTTGGGGTCAAGATTCTTCAGTAAAAGCTCTCCATAAAGGCCATACATGCACTTTACACCTTAATGGGATTGTGTGCTACTTATGGTCTTTTGTTGATGTTTGTGTATGTATTATACCAAATAAGAAATTCAGTGGGATTGGCAAGTGTTATTTCACCAACATGCCACCAGACAATGCCAACAAGTTTCCTCTTCCATGTGTTTTTCCCATGTGGACCTTGTGCAGCAGGTCTTTTATTAGGACATGCATTTAAAGGCAGCTGCTAAATTAGCAAAGGATGATGTTCCATTTGGGTTTATTGTTGGTGGTAGCTGCAATGCAAACTCTGTCCACAGTCACCTCAAAGACAGATGTATTTCCCTGATGAGATTATCAGTTATGCCATCACAATGTGCAGTGGGCTCAAGGAGTTCCCCCTTCCTTTCAGATATAACAGACTCAATCTGGGCACACTGTTGGTGGCTGTGATGGACTTAAAGATCTGGGACCAGCAGAAAGTAAACACAGAACACTGCTGAGTCACATGACTAAGTGAGGAGGGGGCATTTAGCTCGGAACCCTCAATGATTGGCATTTAACAGGCCAAATGTTCCATTTGGAATTGGCAGTTGAGAAGCTGCAAGGAGTTCGTTGTGTGACAGAGAGCTGACAAGGAGTCTGTCAGCGAACCGAAGAAGTCAGATCTCTGTAGCTCTGTGGAAACAGCTTGTGAACAGTTTATGTAAAGAACTGGGGCTTGAGAGCAATCTGCATTGATTCTTCTAATATACTGAGGTGAATAAAAGTATAAGACCTGAGTGGTCACAGACACCAAAGATACTACTCCACAGGGACTTATAAAGTGGTTGAGCAAAGGCTAGAGGGTCTGAAGAGAGGAGTCTGGAAGGCTGGTTAGGGGACCAATTAGACTCAAGGGGCCAGCCAAAAGTTAACCACTAAAGGAGTGACTGGAGAGTGAGATCTGAGGTGTGTGTTGAGAACTGAAGAAATATCTAGGTACTGAACTGAAAGTAATAAATATACAGCCTAAGTGAAAGAGCTAAAGCCTGAAAGGAAACAAACTATCCTCTGTACAACTTCCATCCCCCTGTTGTCTTATTTGTAAATAAAGCCTGTTCAGTTTTAACGTTAGCAAGCTGTGGTGCCTATCTACTTCATTATAAATACACTTAGCAGTGGTCCTTATATATATCCCTGACCAAGAAGTAAAACAATTACCCCAAAGAGACCATTGTAAATCAGCTTAGAGGACTGGTCAGAAGAAATCAGCAGCAGCTCTGACCAGGCACCACACGCAGACCCTCACAGTACTGTCAGTATAGAAGAGGCGTGTGTCATAGTGGCATACAGATTAAAAAAATGCTTTATTGTAAGCATACAAGATGATGTAGGGAGACATGAAGCAACAGCAGTGGGATATTAATTTAGTTCAACCCACCTCTCTCCTAAACCAAAAGTCAATCTCATTCCTTCCCTCCCTTTTTCTCTCTCTCTGCTAACAGCATTCTCAGTCCACAGTTCGGGATATCCAGAGGGAACAAATTTCTCTGCTTCCATTAGAACTCCGTTTGTTTTCTTTTTAATACTTTACAGTCCAAAGTGAAGTGTTAACAAAATGTCATTTCTTCCTAGTAAAGGTCCTAGAAATTATTTTGAAGAAAAATAAAAGAAGCTTCTTTATGAAATTTCTATCATGAAGTCAGCAGACCTGAGCAAAGCTGTTAATGACAGGACATTTTGCAGAATGTTAATTCACAGAATCACCACAAGTCAGAAGCAACTCGCAGCACTTAACACACTCACTCCTCCTCCTTGCTTTGATCCCATCAGCTGGAGGTTCCCATACTGGCAGTTATTTTATCGTGTTCTTCTAAGCAGAGTTACTGTCTTCTAAGTCCATTGAAGTCAATGGACTTAGTATGGTGTAACTGCTTATGATAACACTGTTAGAGAATCATAGGCCTGGGAGGGGTGGAGATAACCAGGTAAAATCACTGTCTTAAGGAACAATCCGTCATTCATGAGAATTTTGTGTGGTTTATCCCACACTATTCAGAATAAATTTACATTCTCATTCTCCCTAAAGAGGTCCTGCAATCCTGAGCTGGGGAGGGGGATTTCGGTAGTGAGCAGCTTTAGTCAGCTTCATGCAGTTTACACAGACTCAGGAGTTATGTCCTATTCTCATTTTCTGTTTTAACTGACTCAGACAAATCAGGAACTTCTTTAACAAATGTGTTATGTTTGTGACCTGATTTGATTAGTCATTACATTTCTGCTCTCACTTCCAGTTCAGACTGGTCCTAGTATTTCTTTCCCTTCCTGCTTCTGCTTTTTGAATTTAACATCAGTCATGTTAAAAGTATCACCTCAATTAAAATGTAGCCTGCTGCATCAAACATATATATCACTACATAGGTTTTGTTTGTTTTTTTAAATCACACAATCCAGCCAAAATTAAAGAACCATAAAGTCCTATTGGTTTCAACAGGACTGAATTAAAAATGTGCTAACTTCTTAGAGTGAAAATGATAGAAGTATGAAAGTGCTTGACTTCTACTTAATCGTGACTGCACAATGGTGAAATAAATGACAGAACATGAGTTGCTTTATGTCACAGAGATTACAGAGTATTAGAAATACTGGGGAGAGGCCCAGAACTGTTCTCTCCCAACACGTAAGCAGAAGTGCCTGCATGCAGCTGAGCTTTAGATCCAAGCCAGGATTTCCAAGAATGGGCCGTATTAGTTTTGCCATGCAGGCTGCATCACAGTATCTAATAGTATAATGGTCCATGCCAGTCTCATGAAAGCAGAAAAACAAAGGCCATCCACAATCAAGGAAATGGTCTCTACATACTCAGGAGACTTCCCAGTTCTGCGGGAAAATGTAACTGTAAATTAAACAAGGCAAACCCACCCACCCCTAATCCTGAATGAGGATTGAATATACTTCAGGAGACAGAATGTTCTAAATTGGTTAAACAAGAGAGTAATTAAAATGTGAAATTCACTGCCAGAGGATGTAGTAATGGCCACAGAAATAAACAGCTTTAAAAAGGGATTAGATAGATTCATGAAGGATAGGTCTATCAATGGCTGCTAGCCATGGTTATTGAAGGGAACATCCACATTCAGAGACATATAACCTCTGAATCTGAGAGCCAGGAGGCAACATCAGGGGAACATATCAGCCCTGTTGTTGGCCCCTCCAGAGGAACTGGTTGGCCACTGTGTTGTTGGTTTAGATGGCCCATTGGTATGATCCAGCAGGGCTCTTCTTATGTTATATTTGTATGAGAGAGGGGGAGAGAAGAGAAAATGGCCTACTCAAACCATTGAAAACTTAATGAATGGTTTCTCCTCTTGCAAGTTTGATCACACAGTACTATCTTTTGGGTCCATTCTTGTAGCTGTGCTTGTTAGTCATAGGAAAACTCATTTGTGCAGCAGACATGACCTATATTTTTGAAAGAATGAGCAAATTGCAGAAAGATCTAGCTGTTCTGTCCTAAGAGCTAGGACTGTGCACTTGGTTCTGTTTTAAGCATATGATGCCTTTAAGCATGGCTTTAAAAAAAAAAAAAACCCAGCAGGAACTCATTAGCATAATAGGCCACACCCAACAGCAGAAACTTGTTAGCATATTAGGCCACACCCCCGACAGCATAACACATTAGCGTATTAGGCCATACCCCCATACCTTCCCTTAGCTTGGGCACCCCGCAGCTGCAGGGAGCCCAGCCAAGCCGGCCCTTGGACAGGCCAGGGAAGGCATGGGGAGTGCATTTAAATGCCTCCCTGATCCTTCCAGGGCCCCACCCCACCTGCCTCAGAGTCGCTGGGGGGGTGGTCATTCTCCAGGCCTTCCCTCTGTTGCCATGCATGCAGAGATTTTGGCTGTAGTGGACGTGGCCAACTCTGAAGCCAGCTGGAACTCCGTTCCTGTGCGTTCCTGCCCAAAAATAGCCCTGCCTTTATGGTATCATATAACATGGACTGGTTGATGTGCCAGCATGGTGTCTGTTGAACATGTGTATTGTTTAAACATGATTAATTCAATTCAGAGAAGGGTTTTTTGTGACTTTCTTTTTACATAGCACTCAGTTGATTGGTAAATCTCTCTCCGCATCAACTGATTAAAGCTGAGTTGGGAAATCAAATATTTTACAAAACAATGCCAGTTCTGTTCAAAATTGTTCCAATTTTCTGTTTTGTATATATGCTGTACTTGTCAGGAAAGCTGCTCGGAAATGGTTGAGTAATAATGTGCATCCTATTTAAAATATTTCATTGTACATACCCTATTTATGTCAATAGAATGGTTTTCCTCCTTCCTCCATGGTCAAGGACAGAGGATGGTGCTTGGCGAGAAGGTCTCCCCGCGATACCTACTGGAATGTGGAGTGCCGCAGGGAGTGATCCTCTTACCAATGTTATTTAACATCTATATGTGGCCCCTCACCCAGTTAGTCTGAAGTTATGGGCTGGATTATCATCAATATGCTGATGACACCCAGCTCTATCTGTTAGTGGATGGCCATCCATCTTCCATTCCTATGAACTTGGCTGAGGCTTTGGATGCTATGGCTGGATGATTGCGGCAGAGTCAGGTGAAGTTAAATCCATCAAATATGGAGGTCCTGTACCTGGATCGAGGGGGGTTGGATATATGCACCAGGCTCCCCACACTGGAAGGGGCACCTTTGGTGCCAGCCCAGACAGTGAGGAGTTTGGGAGTCACACTGGATGCTTCTCTTTCCATGGAGGCCCAGGTTGCTGCAGTTGCCAGATCTGCGTTTTTCTATCTTAGGCAGATCAGACTACTGAAGCCCTATCTTTCCCCCCAAGACCTAGCAACGGTGGCCCATGTAATAGTCACTTCCAGACTTGATTACTGCGACTCACTCTATGCAGGCTTACCCTTGAAGCTGATCTGGAAATTACAACTGGTGCAGAATGCAGCAGTGCGCTTGCTGACGTCAACGCCTGTGTGGGCTCGTGTTAGGCACACACACCACTAACAGCAGTGGTTGCCAGTTGAGTACCAGATTCACTTCAAGGTGCTGGTTTTGACCTTTAAAGCATTATACAGCCTGAGACCAACATATCTAAGGGATCGCCTCTTCCCATATATGTCTCAAAGAGCTTTACACTCTAAAGATCAACACCTCCTGGTGATCCCTGGCCTGAAGGACACTCGTCCTGCTTCAACCAGGGCACAGGCTTTCTCTGTCCTGGCCCCAGCCTGGTGGAACATGCTCCCTATTGAGACCAGAGCCCTGCAGGATCTTCTTCAATTCTGCAGGGTCTGCAAGATGGAGCTGTTCTACCAGGCCTGTGGTTGAGGCAATGGGCACCCATATATGGCCTCTCCAAGGTTTCTGTGACCTGACTATTTACTGAACACCAACAACTGGCCTTTAACTCACTGCACCATCGGGCCAGAACTTTATAGCCAAATGATGCTGTTTCAAGCTCTACCTATTGTTTTAATTGTTATAATGTTTTATCGTGTTTTAAATTGAAATTGTATTTATTATAATGACTAGGAATAAGGCCCGTTGTGGAAATAAATATAACAAGCTCTAGAAAAAGGCTCTGGGTGGGTGCCCCGGTCCTGGGCACTCAGTGTCAATTTGCTGTGGTGACCTCAGCAGGGTATAATGACACAGAGTCCACCATTCTCTCCAGAGGAATTGATCTCTGCTACCTGAAGCACAGTTGTAATTCTGAGTGATCTTCAGCCCTCACCTGGAGATTGGCAACAATGGTTCCCCATGAGGGAATGGCTGGTTTGGAGGGTGGAGTCTACGGCATTGTATCTGTCTGAGGTCCCACCCCTCCTCAAACTCCACTGTCTCCATGCTCCACCCCTCAAATCTCCAGGAATTTTCCAACCTGGAGTTGGCAACCCTATCTTCTTCACAGCCAACCATCAACCTACCTTGATCTGCCCCTCTGACTTCAGCTTTCCATCTCCTCCCCCCTTCCTCCTGGAGAGCAGTTGTAATTCTGAGTGATTTCCAGCCCTCACCTGGAGATTGGCAACAATGGTTTCCCATCAGGGAATGGCTGGTTTGGAGGGTGGAGTCTATGACATTGTACCTGTCTAAAATCCCACCCCTCCTGAAACCTCACCCTCTCCATGTTCCATCCCTCAAATCTCCAGTAATTTCCCACCTGGAGTTGGCAACCCTATCTCCTTCCCTACCTTTATTTTCACTCTTCAGCTTTCCATCCCCCACACACCTGCAGCCTCTACCGTGCTCTGAAGCCCTGACTGCTATGTCACATTGGCTGTCATACAGGGGCCATCTCATCAGGATATAAGGACACAGAGTCCACCATTTTCTCCAGGGAAACTGATCTCTGCCATCTGGAAAGCAGTTGTAATTCTGAGTGATCTTCAGCCCTCCCCTAGAGATTGGCAACAATGGTGTCCCCCAACAGGCACAAATGTATTTTACCTCAGAAAAAGCAACTGCAAACTGTTTAGAATGTTAGAGGCAAAGGCCAGTGAGGCCACATATGCAAATGACCTCTGTGTTCCAAGGCAATCAGGCCACATATGCAAATGACCTCTGTGTTCTGACTGGCTGTGCAGGGGGAAGAGGAACAGCAAACTGTTTTGAATGTTGGAGGCAGGACTCAGGCAAAGCAGCCAGTGGATAGAGAGACCCTCTGAATGACAGATCAGGGAGCGAACTGATTTCGGAGCATGTTGGAATGTTAAGGGAGCCCATGACCAAAACAGAGTTATATATACTGGAGGATGTTACCCAACCTGAGCCCGCTCACGGGATGGGCAGGATATAAATGCAAATAATAAATAAAATAGAATAGAATAAAATAGAATAAACTATTTTATAAATAAAATAGAATAAACAATAAAAATTGTTTTATTAAGCAAACAGTATACTAGGAGTGTACAAAAGGCATGTGCTTATAGAATTCTGGCAGTTTAAAGCTTGTGCATTCAAAACAACAGACCATGGCCAGATAAGGTTCCCAGACTGGTCTGAAAACCAACAGAAAATGGAGAGACAGGGACTTAAGGTATGGCCAATGGTCATTGATCAACAGTGTGACGTCACTTCCAGGAACACTCAGAAGTGATGTCATGCCTTTGTTGACCAAAACTCTATAGTAAAACAGAAGATCCCTAGAGAGACATGATGCCATTTCTGGGTTTCCCTGCTCTGAGCAGCGAATGCCAGATGGAGTGGAGGATCCTTTGCCTCCACTTGGGGGCTGGCAAGTCTATGGCTAAAATACACCAGGAACTCTTCTTGCACATTCCTTCTTGAAGTGAACTGAAACTGTACAATCCCCTGGCTTTGCTTTTCTCTTTGTACAAAATAAGTTTCTGGTAAATTCTGTTTTATATGCCCATCGATATTTGTTTAGTCAGGCACAGGCATGTTTCTACATGCATGCTCCTTGAGAACCTTTGCATGTATTCAAATGAATAAAAGTGATTATTTTTTCTTCTTGGACATAATACTCTTCTATGCTTCCTTTATAATAGTCTTATTATCATCATTTTGCACCTAGTCCCTCCCTGTACAGAAGAGAAACTACAAACTACAACTGTTCATTTAAACAGACATATCAGAAGCTACTGATGGGAGATTCTAAGAAATGGTGCATTGAGTGACTTAATAAGGAGGAAAATAATTTTCTTTTTCAACATCAAAGCAAAGGTCTTAGGATGTATGCAGTTGCCCATGAATTTTAAACTACTTTGAACTTATTAACATTTTCTTTCAGCCCCTTGGGGCAAGGATCACGCCTTTGACTACAAATTGCACAACCTCTTCCAACACACTATAGTCCCTAGATAAACAATTATCTAAGGATTACTAGTAGAGCAAGTTCTAGATTGGAAAACCATAAAGATGTGTGCAATTGGCAAGTCCTTGCTTAAATTTTCTGACACAAATACTACCCAATATGTGCGCTCGTTGTTTTGCATATTATTTTCATGCAGTGCATCATTGGGCTGATTTTAAATGTGTAGGAATATTTACCTCTGCTATTATGACCTAGACCTTTACTATGGGTGATTTCCCACTAAAGCTGACTCGGGGTAGCGCCGCCATTTGGCCCGATACTATTAGTCAATTTCACACTCGAAGCGCGGGGCTGCATTTTGACCCGCGGCTTCGCTGATCCCCGCAGTTTCGTAATCCTCAAAAAACAGGATTACGAAACTGCGGGGGAAATTGGCGAAGCCGCGGGTCAAAATGCAGCCCCGCGGCTTTGGGTGTGAAATTGACTAATAGTATCGGGCCAAATGGCGGCGCTACCCCGAGTCAGCTTTAGTGGGAAATCACCCTATGTCTTTTTCAAAGTTAGTTGAATTTTTCCCTGCATAAAGTTTAATCAAATGTACTTTGAATAGGTTCACACATTCCTGTCATAATGAAGCTGCATATATATCAATTGGTATTGGCTTGTAGTATCAGTTCCAAAAGGAGAGCCTGTCCTCTTTCCCACATAGTTAGAAATCTCTAGGCTTGCCAACCTCCAGGTGGGCCCAGAGATCTCTTGGAATTACAACTATCTTCAGATTATAGCAATCAGTTACCCTGGAGGAAATGGCTGCTTTGAACTGTGGCCTGTATGCCACCATACCTTGCTTAGTTCTCTCCCCAAAGCCTGTCCTCCCCAGGCTCCGGTGGCAAAATCTCCAGGAATCTCCCAACCTCAAGTTTGCAACCTTAGCCCTTTTCCTATATCCAGGGATAGCATTGAATCACCTATAGTAGCTGCTAGCTTTTCTTTCTCTCTTAGATCCTCATTTATTCTGGTAATATCTCGGGGAAAAGCAAATGCTTTGGTTTGATAATGGGAAAAGTCCACTGAACTCAATTCAGAATTGGCTCTATAATTATGAACTTGATCAGAGGACTCCTGGGAGGGGGAGAGCTTACTTTTTTGGCAAGTCCTTTCCTAGTTCGTAATGCTGATTCACATAAAAGTAGAACTAGGACAGGATGCTATTAGTCACATGGGATTAGGGCGGGGCTTACACAGAATATTCAGTGACACTCTTATGTAAACCTCATCTCATTTAGGTCAAGGAACTTCCCAATGTCAGACAAGCTCAGAAATTGCATATCCTATAAGTCTAGAACTTCCCTGAGCTCTGAACTGGGAGCCAGTGGCTCAGGGACTCATGAATTCTGTTGCTGGCTTGAGGACTTCACAGTTTCCTAGAACCTTGAAAACTGTTACCGTCTTCAGAAAATATATAAAACTGGTTCTGATAAATGTTGGAAGTTATGTGGATGTTCTTCTGACTTCTTGCAAAATTGGTGAGCATGCTCAAAAATGTATGCTTTTTGGGATGTTCACCAAGATCATATACTTGAAATGGTTCTTTTAGAATATTGGTCTGCCCTACAATTAAATAAAATAGACTCTGAAAGGCTGGCCATATTGTTAGCAGCTGCTAAACTTTTACTTACAGCAAAGTGGAGAGACTCTTCAACACCCATGACTGAACAATGGGCCATTAAATTCTGGGACCTTTTTATAAAGGGAAAAATTACTAATGCATCAACTTCCATTGAGTTCTGTAGATAACAGAAATTTATTACACTGTGGTCTCTTATTGTTGAATATTTGTCTACAACAAAGCTATTTCCCTCTAATCCTTATTATCGTAAAGTGTGTTATTTGTAATAGTCTTCTCTGTATAAAATGTTTTATATTCTTGGACGATGATAAGTTTTGTGTATGTGTTTTAATACAAAAAAATTAAAAAAAAGAAAACTGGCCTTTAAAAAATTTCTAACTGGATTAAAAGGCAATAAACTTTTGTGTGATTAGCACAATGAAAGCTTCTCACATGTGCAGCTACAAAGTAGTCCAGTTTGGGTGAACACTGGTATCTCATGCAAAATCCCATTTTCCATTCCAAACCAAGAAAGAAAATCTCAGTGAAATTACTCTTGATTTGTGTTATGGATTTGTGTTCAGAAGACAGTAATTGCAAGATTTAATGACACAGGTTTAGTGACGTGACTACCAGAGAAAGCCTGTTGTTGAGAAAGGGAGGACTAGAGATTGTAGCCAAAGGCTGCTAGACTCTGGGGTGATGGATAGCTAAACATAAACTAGAAGTGCTTTCAGATAATAACTGGTTACTTTGGCCTCCCCTTTCTTCTGGAGGCAGTGCAGCCAAACAGGGGTCTGTACACCCAGAGCCTTATTGAAGAAGTTAACATGTGAACTGACTCTCTTGACTTCTCAGGTGAGCAAAACTGAGGGGGAGAGAGGCGTTTTCTTTCTTTAGGAAGCCAGAGAACCACCATTCTTTTGGTCTGCTATGCTTTCTTTTCTCAGGTCAAATACTCACTTTTTGGTGAAGGGAAGGACATGACAAACCTATTACTGTAAATATTTTTATTATTATTGCATTTCTATCCTGCCCTCCCTGCGAACGGGCTCAGGGCGGCTCACATTCAGGGGCAACATGTGCCCAGACATATAAAAACAAGATAAAGCAATCCATTTTACAATTAAAGTGCTCAAAACAATGTCGGTCCTACAGTCAAATAAAGATGGCATACTGTAGATGTAATACTAAGTCCAGATTTAGCGGTATCCCACGCTACTATGGCTTCCACACTGCTATGGCTTGGTCTCCATACAGGGCTGCCTACTACCCTGATGTTACTAATGATGATAGTTGGTCATAGTGCTGGTAGTGGGAGGCTCCTAATTAAAAGCCTAGCAGAAGAGCTCCGTCTTGCAGGCCCTGTGAAACTGTATAAGATCCCGCAGGGCCCTGATCTCCTGTGGGAGCTTGTTCCACCAGGTAGGAGCCACCACCGAAAAGGCCCTGGCCCTGGTTGTGGCGAGCCTGGCCTCCTTGGGGCCTGGAATCACTAGACAATGTTGTGACCCTGACCGAAGTGCTCTCTGGGGTACGTGTGGGGAAAGGTGGTCCCTCAGCTATGTTGAACAAGGGCCGGCTCCAGATGTCTCTGCACCCTATGTGAGGTGCAGATGCCAACCTCCTGGTGGGGCCTGGAGACCTCCGCCACCACTGCCTCCCCCTGCCACCACTGAAGGGGAAAGGGAGGTGCACCCAGAGCCACAGCTCCACCTCCGCGCCATATGGTCCCGACAGCAGTGGGGGTGCCCCGCTGGTGCCGCCATGTGCTGCAGGCAGGGGGTGAGGGTGACCTTGGAGGGGACCTCCTCGCAGCACGCTCAGCAGCTGCCTCAGAAGGGGGCGGCGGTGGTGGCGGCTTCGAACGGGGCTGTGCAGGGGCACGGGGAAGCCCTGGCTGGCACCGGGGGGGGAGGTGAGGCAAGCTGCTAGGCTGTGGGCGGGGGTTCCCCCGGCCCTGGGAGCATGCACCCAAGCCAGCACCTGGTTGGCCGCTCACATTAGGGCTTTCTTTGGAACATGATTGCCGCGAGGCTGCACCACTCCAGCCCGTCCTGTCTTTGGCCTGGGAGGAGGGCCCGCAAGATGCCTCTGGGAGCTGTCCAAGCCGGGTCAATCCCTGCCACTGCCCAGCACTGCCACGCACCGGGGCTTCCCCTTCGCCTCCCTCAGCTGCCGCCTGCCCGTGAGTAGCTGGAGGAGGGTGAGGAGGAACATGAGGCCGGGAAGACCTTCCCCCCCCCCAGCGACCCACCACCTCTCCTCGGCACCCCTTCTTCCCACAAGCAGTGATGGCAGGAGCAGCCCCAACGGCTGGGCTGGGTGGGGGAGGGCTGCGGGCTGCGTGTCTTGCTGCTGCTGCTCCTGCTGGCAGCAGTGGCGGCACCAAGTCCCTTCAGCCAGGACCCACCAAACCCGTGGCAGGACCCACTCCTCCGCCCCTATGGGGGTGAGGGCAGCAGTTTGCCACCCCGATCCAGGGCCCACACTCTAGATGAATGCCTAGTTCGCCTAGTGGGTGAGCCAGCCCTGTGTCGGACCCTGGCCATATAGGGCTTTAAAGGTAAGTACCAGCACCTTGAAGTGAATTCAGTATGCTATTGGCAGCCAGTGCAGCACTTTCAGCACAGGCCGGATGTGTTCCCATTTTGGGAGACCCATCAAAAACCTGGCCACAGCATTCTGCACTAGCTGCAGCTTCTGGATTTGCGACAAGGGCAGCCCCATGTAGGGAGCATCGCAATATATTACACAGTTGTTCAGATAAGAAATAACTACTTCTAGAATTGAACTGAAGTATAATTTACGGTAAATCCCCAAAACTTGAAAGAAATTGCAGTCACAATGTTTTTTTTAAAAAGTTTGAAAGGGTGCTTCCAAAACTTAAAAAAAAGAGTGAGGGATGCTTCCAAAATGTGAGTTTGTTAGCTGAAGGACAACTGAGTTAATTAGCTTATAATTGCTTTTACAGTAGTTTGAAAACATACATAACAGGGAAACCTTACAACTGGGATCTGTTTTTCATAGATCTGCATATGTTGTCAACTATTGTTAAGAATTGTTAAGAAGATAAGATCATGAGTTTTAAATTTAATCACGTACTCAGAAGTGCACACTATTTTTGTTACGTAATGTACATTTGTTAAGATCATAGATAAGATGATGCAATTTAATTCAATTGTACAGGAGGATAAAATTATTATAATTTAAATTCACAAAATCTTTTGAAATGTGTTATCTACTGCATTCATTAACTTAATTCATGGTAGTTAATTGCAAACTAGCTGTTTCCTCTTTTGACAGTATGCTACAGATTCTTTTGTCTTTTCACAGTCTTTGATTTAGCTTTTAAATTTTTTTCCCAAAGGAATTAATTGTATATTCTTAATTGAACTAAGCAGGCAAAGCTGTACATCTTCCCCTAAAGATATGGTAGACAATTGGCAGAATGAAGCAGAAGGAAAGAATGCCTTTGTTTGGAGCATTTGAAAGCAGTTGATACTCTGGACATTTCAAAAGTGATGTTACTATACCTAAGCAAGCAAGCTATATACCAAGCAAGCAAGCCATGTATATATGTTTGTGTGTATACACCCAATGCTTCTAAATTTCACGTCTGTTCAGCTCATTAGCCCTTACAATGTCTTTTCCCCCCTTCACCTTAGAAGTCCCATTAGGCCAGGGGTCCTCAAACTACGGCCTGTGGGCCACATGCAGCCCGCCGAGGACATTTATGCGGCCTGCTGAGTGTTTATGCCCACCCCCGCCCAGAGCCGCCTCCTCCCCGGGGAGCGCAGCAGCAGCACCCCCGCCCACCTGCCGGGCTCCTCCTCCCAAGTAGCCCCATTGGGAGAGGCACTGCCGGCTCACTCTCTAGGGCGGCGGGCTCTTAGGGGCGGCAAATTGCCGCCCCCGCCCCCCCCAAAGCCGCCCCCCTTGCGGCCTCTTTCTTCCTCCAGCAGCCCTGGGCGGCAAGAGCGCCCAGGAGCTGAGGGGAGGGGGCGAATGCGGCGGCGGGGCGAGCAGGCTGGTGGGGGGGAGGGAGCAAACGCGGCGGCGGGGCGAGCAGGCTGGTGGGGGGAGGGAGAGAACGCGGCGGCGGGGCAAGCAGGCTGATGGGGGAGGGGATGAATGCGGCGGCGGGGCGAGCAGGCTGGTGGGGGGGAGGGGCGAACGCGGCGGCCCTCCAACGGTCTGAGGGACAGTGAACTGGCCCCCTGTTTAAAAAGTTTGAGGATCCCTGCATTAGGCTATACAAGTTCTTGGGTATACCTTTTTGCCTGTGATTTCAATGTTCAAAATTGAAAGAAAATGAAAACACTATGGTACTGCTAAAACCAGTGGAGCTCAGTTAGGCTCCCATGCCACTGATTTCAGTGAGCTTCAGGCATGACTAACATTCTCTCAGTTGCACCCAAAATCCTCAGCCTGTCTCATAACAAAATACTGTAACTGTTAACAGTTCCATATTACCAAGCTCTAGTTCTCTGAACAAATTTATATTCTGGCATTCGGACTGGTAGGAAGAAAATCAAGAAAAACTACTATCAAACCCTGTCCTTAGCCTGTTATTTCTGTTTTGGAATTGTAGGCCTGTTCTTGGTTGTTTAAGCACCATTGATCACCAGCATGAGACCTGTATCTATACAAGTTGCAAAAGTATAAGTCTTATTTAAAAAAAGTATAAGTCTTATTTAAGAACAGAAGTATTTTCCCGTTGAATGGATTTGGCGGACAAATTAGATCAAATATTGTAAGGGACCTCAGGCAAATCACATATGCTTCTCTTTTCTTTGGTGTAGTGGTTAGGAGCATGGACTCTAATCTGGGAGAACTGGGTTTGATTCTCCACTCTTCCACATGCAGGTGCTGGTGTGACCTTGAGTCAGTCACGAGTTCTTTCAGAGCTGTTCTCTCAAGAGCAGTTCTCAAAGGAGCTCTCTCAGCCCCACCTACCTCACTGGGTGTCTGGGGAGGGGAAGGGAAAGGAGATTGTAAGCCACTCTGAGACTCCTTTGGGTAGTGAAGGGCAGGGGATAAATCCAATCTCCTCCTCCTCTTCTTATTCTTCCTTGTATATTTGGGAGAATACTATTTCTTGACTTCACAAAGACAGCTTGAGGCTAGTTTTCATCAGTAAGTAGGCACTCATGGTAGAAGTTTATGATATTAACTCTTTTTTTTTTACTATTCCATTTTTCTTCTTGCATGTGTTCATCTCCTTTCAGTGTTCTGAACATGCCCAACTTTATATATCCCTGGGGTTGCCAGCTAGTAACTGGTGGAAATCTGGAGTGGGGTGACATGAGGTTTGCCATTGGGCAATGGCATGAGGTGGTTCAGGAGGTGATTCATAAGAACATAAGAACATAAGAGAAGCCAATGTTGAATCAGGCCAATGGCCCTTCTAGTCCAACACTCTGTCACACAGCGGCCAAAATATACCATGTGCCATCAGGAGGTCCAGCAGTGGGGCCAGGACACTAGAAGCCCTTCCACTGCTGCCCCCTCCAGCACCAAGAATAGAGTGCATCACCTGCCCCAGACTGAGAGTTCCCATCTATACCCTGTAGCTAATAGCCATTGATAGAGTTCTGCTGCATATGTTTATCTAATTCCCTCTTGAAACTGTCCATGCTTGTAGCTGCCACCATCTCCTGTGGCAGTGAATTCCATATGTTAATCACTCTATCAGTGAAGAAGTACTTCCTTTTGTCTGTTCTAAGGAGAAAAGTACTTCTTTCTCAACCTGCTCAATCCCATTCATAATCTTATAAACCTCAATCATGTCACCCCTCAGCCGTCGTTTCTCCAAGCTAAAGAGCCCCAAGCATTTTAACCTTTCTTCATAGGGAAGGTGTTCCAACCCTTTTATCAATCTAGTTGCCCTGCTCTGCACTTTTTCCAATGCTATAATATCCTTTTTGAGATGTGGCGACCAGAACTGTACACAGTATTCCAAATGAGGTCACACCAATGATTTATACAGGGGCATTATGATACTGGCTGATTTGTTTTCAGTTCCCTTCCTAATAATCCCCAGCATAGCGTTGGCCTTCTTTATTGCAGCTACACACTGTCTAGACATTTTCATTGAGTTATCTACTCCGACTCCAAGATCTCTCTCTTGGTCTGTCTCTGCCAGTTCAGACCCCATCAACGTGTATTTATATTTAGGATTTTTGGCTCCAATATGCATCACTTTGCATTTGGCCACATTGAACCCTATTTGCCACGTTGACACCCACTCACCCATCTTCGACAGATCCCTTTGGAGTGCTCCCTGGTTTTCACCACCCTGAACAACTTCGTGTCATTTGCAAATTTAGCCACTTCACTGCTTACTCCCAATTCCAAATAGTTAATAAACAAGTTAAAAAGCATCCGACCAAGTACTGATCCCTGTGGTACCCCACTGCTTACCACTCTCCACTGAGAAATTTGCCCGTTTATACTCACTCTCTGTTTCCTATTAATTAGCCAGTTTTTGATCCACAAGAGGACTTGTCCTTTCATCCCGTGACTATTGAGCTTACTTAGGAGCCTTTGATGAGGAACTTTATCAAAAGCTTTCTGGAAATCAAGGTAAACAATATCTATTCGGTCCTCCTTGTCCACACATTTGTTCATTCCCTCAAAAAACACTAACAGGTTAGTGAGACAAGATCTTCCCTTACAGAACCCATGCTGAGTCTGCTGCAATAGTTTTTGTTCATCAAAGTGCCTACTAATTCTTTCCTTAATAACAGTTTCCACCAACTTACCCGGTATCGATGTCAGACTGACTGGCCTGTAATTTCCTGGATCTCCCCTGGAGCCCTTTTTAAAGATGGGAGTGACATTAGCTACCTTCCAGTCCTCAGGATTGGAGGCAGATTTTAAAGAAAGATTACATATTTTTGTCAGGAGATCCACAAGTTCACATTTGAGTTCTTTCAGAACTCTCGGATGAATGCCATCCGGGCCTGGTGATTTATTAGTTTTTAAATTGTCCATCAGTCGGAGGACTTCCTCTCTTGTCACCGCAATCTGATTCAGGTCTTTCAAACCCCCTCCCAAAATCGGTGCTTCTGGAGTGGGCAAGCACTTCTCATCTTCCACAGTGAAGACAGAGGCAAAAAATGCATTCAGCTTCTCAGCCATTTCCCTATCATCCTTCACTACTCCTTTTACCCCTTGGTCATCCAAGGGCCCCACTGCCTCCCTGGCTGGCTTCCTACTTCTAATGTATTTGAAGAAAGTTTTATTGTTGGTCTTTATGTTTTTTGCTACATGCTCCTCATATTCCCTTTTTGCTTGCCTGATCACAGACTTGCATTTTATTTGCCATAGTCTGTGTTCCCTTTTATCAACCTCACTAAGACTAGCTTTCCACCGCTTAAAGGAATCCTTCTTACCTTTTACAGCTTCCATTACTTTATTTGTTAACCATGCAGGCTTTTTTCTATACCTATTTGTGCCTTTCCTAACCTGCGGTATATATTTTTTCTGAACTTCTAGGATTGTCTTTTTAAATAGTCTCCAAGCTTCCCCAATGGTTTTGACCTTCTCCACTCTTCCTTTCAATTTCTTCCTCACATGTCCCCTCATACCAGAGAAGTTACCCCTTTTAAAGTTAAAAGTGGTTGTGTCAGTCTTTTTGGGCAATTCCCTATCTGTACAAATGTTAAACTCAATGGCATTATGGTCACTGTTCCCAAGTGGTGCAATCACTTTTACATCTCTCACCAGGTCTTGGGTGTTACTTAGGATCAAATCCAGGATCGCCTCTCCCCGGTAGGATCTGTGACCATCTGTTCCATAGCACAGTCATTGAGAGTGTCTAAAAACTCAATCTCTTTTTCCCGACTAGAACTCATATTGCCCCAATCAATGTGTGGGTAGTTAAGTCGCCTATTACGACACAGTTATTCCGTCTAGCTGCTCTCTTTAATTCATTCATCATTTTATAATCCTCCTCTATCTTTTGATCTGGTGGGCGATAACAAACTCCCACTGTTAAGCCTCCTTTTGGACCCACTATTTCAACCCATAGCATTTCCAGAAGTGAATCCAATTCAATCTTACTGGACTGTATACCCTCTCTGACATACAGAGCCACCCCACCTCCAACCCTTCCCCCCTATCCTTCCGATATAATTTATAACCAGGAATCACCGTATCCCACTGATTTTCCTCATCCCACCAAGTTACTGAAATACCCACAATGTCTATTTCCCCCCTCCCCAACGCCAAGCATTCCACCTCCCCAATTTTACCTCGGAGACTTCTAGCATTTGTGTATAAACACTTATAGTTTCCCATGTTTGTTAAGCCCACGGCCTTCCTCTTGCTGCCTCGAGACCTTGCCAGGCAGTTCCTATCATTAGCCACAGTCTCAGTGGACAATTTTAACTCATTGCCTTGTACAAAAGTAATAGATACCCCTTCATTTCTTTGAGATGAGCCATCCCGAACCAGAGACTTTTCATCTCCTGTCGGCTTTCCCCCATTATTCAGTTTAAAAACTGCTCTGCCACCTTTTTGATTTTGAGCGCCAGCAGCCTGGTTCCTTCTCGGGACAAGTGGAGACCGTCCCTTTTGTACAGCTCCCTCTTGTCCCAAAAAGCATCCCAGTGCCTAACAAACTTGAACCCTTCCCCCCTACACCACCGTCTCATCCACGCATTGAGACTCCTGATCTGTGCCTGTCTCTCCGGCCCTGCGCATGGAACAGGTAGCACTTCTGAGAAGGCTACCTTGGAGGTCCTGGCCTTGAGTTTCCTGCCCAGCAGCCTAAATTTCTCCTCCAGGACCTCACAACTGCATTTCCCCACATCGTTGGTGCTGATGTGCACCACGACCACTGGCTCCTCCCCAGCACTATCTACCAGCCTATTTAAAACACGCGTAATGTCCGCTACCTTTGCACCAGGCAGGCAAGTCACCATATGGTCAGTACGTGGGTTTGCCACCCAGCTGTCTACCTGCCTAAGGATCGAATCACCAACTACTAAGAGCCCCCCTCCCACCCTTCCCAGGGACAGTTCCTTGGTACGAAAGGATACCCGTTCACCAGCTGAAGAAGAGGTCCCTTCTGAGGGCACATTCCCCTTATCCTCAGCATGGTGCTCCATTTCCCCTTGACCTTCATGCTCCCTGGCAGCAGCTGGGCTGCCAGATCCAGAGTGGGACATATCTAACAAGTCCCCGAGAGTCTTCTCCATGCACCTAACTAACTGTCTCTGCTTCTCCAGGTCAGCCACCTTGGCCTCAAGGGAGCAAACTCGCTCCCTGAGAACCAGGAGCTCCTTGCACCGAGCACACACCCAATACTTCTGACCAGTGGGCAGATAGGCATACATGTGACACTCCATGCAAAACACTGGATAGCCCCCAACCCCCTACTGGCATTCTGGCTTCATAATTGTTTTTAAACAAATACTTTTCTATAACCCCCCTTTTAAAACCCTTTGTATTTATATGGTTACTGTTGTAGAAGTCTAATTACCTTACTGGGAACCCAAGAAGCCAAGGTACCTGGCTTTCTGGCTCTTCCTGGGCTTCTTACAGAGTCCCTAGGCTGAGAGTTCCTAGGCTAAGAGCCACAGGCCAAGAGCCTCACCCTTTGGCTCGTGCCAGAGGCTTGTGCCTCTTGCAAGCTTCCTGCCTTAAACAGAAGTGTCCCCCAGGAGAGGGTGTGGCCAGCAGCTATTCAAATTCACCCTAGGCACTTAATTACAGGCAAACAATGACCCTTTCACACCCTAACTCCAGTAGCCAGGAGTCTGCTACATTCACCCACACACTCCCAAATACAGTCCCCCACACAGTACCTTCTCAGCTAAAGCACCTCAGCTGAAAGTAAATAAATAAATAAATAAATAACACTCACCCCTCTGGCAGCTCTAACACCTTGCTCCTTCTCAGAGCTCAGCTGGGTCAGCTGTAGTAAAACTGTAGAATTTCCAGTGATTCCTAGAGTGGAATGATGTCACTTCTGGGTTTTCTCCAGATATGACATTATGCCTTTGCCTCATGGTTATTTCCCCCCCTCCCAGAACTGTCAGAGTAGAAGCAGGAAACAGGAGCTGTGGATGGGGATCCCCTGCCCCCAGTGGAAATTCAGTATCCCTCTGTATCCTTCTGTGTTCAGAAATGTGGCTATGAACTAGGGTTGCCAGGCTGCAGCCAGCAACCTCAGGGAGCAATTAGGGGCAGGGACTGGAGCTTTGGTTTCAGGCCAGCATACTGATGTTAATTACAATGAGAACCAGAGAACTGGCTGATTTTTTTTTCAACCTTGCTTATAATAATAGAACACAAACATGAATATAAAATTAGAACTATGATGCATGAAGTTCCACAGGAACCTCCCCTTTCTTTTATTCAAAAGGACACTTAAGAAGACAGAATTTTGCTTTGATAATCTTGTCAAGGAAGCCTGGATGGCTGGGGCTTAATGTCAGTGTTGGAAACAGTGCAGAACTTGATAGGACTGAAACTTTGAAGCTGCACCTTTGTGAGGCATTATTAACTACTAAAGTTGATAGGGTAGGAAAAGATTAACTATTTCCCATGAGACAAATGGTTCTTTAGATCACCACTTCATTCAGCATCTGTGAGACTGGAAGGAAGTGTATTGTGAGGGTAGAGACAACCTCTGCCTTTCCCCCCATGGAAAGTGACTAATCAGACTACTGTCATGGAAATCTCAGGGCCAGTCAGATTTTAATTTATAGGGAGTTGAGAACGGTACCACGGACAGACCTCTCTGATCTAGACTGCAGTCAATATGAATAAAATCCCTGTTTACTGCTTATTAGAGCTAGTGTGGTATGGGTGTTAGTATATCAGACTAGGATCTTTAAAGTCCAGGTTCAGATCCCCTCTCTGCCATGGAAGCTTGCTAGGTGACCTGGGGCCATTCACATACTCTAGCCTAACCTTACCCCACAGGGGTGCTGGGAGGGTAAAATGGAGGAGAAGAAACCAATATAAGCTACTTGGAGTCCCCTCTAAGGCAGGGTATAAATGAAGTAAAAAAACAAGCTGCTTCATTCATATTTCAAAGTTAGATTTCTGAGATTATCTGAATAATAATGTAGGGGGTTGCCTATATTTTTCTGTTTTTCTAGCTGTCAGAATTGCTTCATTAAAGACCTGTTATTCCTTGGTTTGAGCCTGGTTTCCCTTGGTTTGGTTGTCACATCAGTCCATTAATGCCAGCCCAAAGTGAGATCAGGAGCTGAAAGTCATTCCCCCATGTGTCCAGATGGCTGGGATTCCTAACCTTAACTCCAAGCATCATTCACACCTTCCTTCACCCGTATCTTATGACATACTCCTGAGTAAACCCATCATGTGCCAGGAGGAGAGTGACGCACAGAGAAGCTGCCTCTGGCCATGTGATGCTCCTCTTCCAGCCTTCGCCTCTGAAGCAGAAAATGCCAGCAGGCAATATGCAGGGTCTGGTTCTGCATGTGTTGAAAGAATCTTCTTCATAGTCTTTCTGTGAATAGGATGCAGGTATTTAGCTCTTGGCTTGCCAAAGGAAAGACAGGTTTTACAGGCATATTGTAGTTTATATTTATATTGTAGTTTATATATATATTTGAATCCATGTATCATGTTTTGTTTTGTTTTGTTTTGTTTTGTTTTGTTTTTAGGTAATCATTAGCAATGTACTTCCTCTTCAAGCCTTTGTACATTTAGAACCTACATATGAATAATACAGACCCTACAAGCATTTTTTAAACCTATGACAACCAGAATTGCTAGTACATATGCACATGCTTGCATATTCAAACCCAAGCTGCAGCACACAAGTGCTGAAGAGCAACTGGTAGGAGCAGCTTTGATTCTGCTTTCAGAGCATGTCCAAGATGCAAAATAGTTGTATTTGGGCAATTTCAAGTCTCACCTAAAGATGTTCTAGTATACATGTTACCTGAAGCATTTCAGTAGATGAATTACATGGCCAAATATAGTCCACTGACCAATGGAAAACAAAGAATAAGCCTGCTTTACCTATCAAACTCCTCTCCTAGCTATTACTGGCATAATATGTAAACTGTGGGATCAACAGTGGGGAAAACCAGTGAAGATATTACGATTGCCAATAGTCCTTATTTCAAAGGACCAAAAGGCAACAATGGTTGGAAGTAGAATGGAATTTCTACAGAACACTCAACCCAGGGTCAAGTCGGTCTCTAATTTCTGGAACTGTGAACTGACACTGTTGTTATTAGACAACCCTGTATGAGAGGGAGTGGGACCACACATTCTTGCATTTTCATAGTGAAACAAAAATAAGTAAGGAAAAAAGGATAGTCAAATCCCAGAGATGCAAGATATATTTTGTCACTGCAGAATAGCTCTAATACCAAAGTAAATGACAGATTCTCAAAACTCTTGTGTGAAAGAGTCTCTTGAGAGTTTTTATCATTAAATAGCAATGTGGGGGGCATGCTATTTTTTAGAATTCAAAGCCCACCCCCAGTTCTATGGCCACACTGGGAAAAGATGAAGATTGCCTATATGTTGCCATTTTGAGACATCTAAAGACATGAAGCCATCTTATACTGAATCAGACCATTGGTCCATCAAGGCCAATATTGTCTTTTCTGACTGGCCAGCTTCTCTTCAAATTCTGCGGGAACAATATGTCATATTACATGCTACTTTATCATTTTAAATGGAGATGCTGGGGGTTGAAGCTGCCACCTTGTGCATTGCAAGCAAATGTTCTGCCACTGAGCCACGGTCCCTTCAGCCACAGCTCTCAATTTGATTTCCATGATGAAAGAATGGCATTTAGGGTTAGGGAGAGAGAATATAATCTTGATGCAAATATATGTCACGCTTCATATTTTGTGACTCAGATGTATTCATCCATGAAACAAAACATGATACAAATCATCATGCCATATTTTGTGATCTAAAATGCTGATACATTTTTCAGAAATGGGTGAGAATTGTTTCCTGGAAAAAACTTTGATTGTGCAATTCAAGCTAATACACATCTCAGACAATTTGTCTTGAGCATTCTACACTATTAGACTTGTTCATAATTCCCTTTAGATTTTGAAAATGAGCTTGAAATTTGCTTAAAGTGATGTAGGAATTCCTACAACAGCGGCTATTACAGCTGCATGACAGTAATCTGAAAGGAAGTCTTATAGTAAAAGAGGCTGATTATCATGTGATACTGTTGCCATGGTACCTACGTATTCTTTCTGGACTATCAGTATATGAACTCTTAAAGAGGGAATAGAGATGAGGGTGGCTATATATTATAAAACAACACTGCTCCTTCATATCAAGAAATAGAAATAATTGTAAACTCACCTTTATTGTTTGGAATGTCCTGACAGGATGACACCCTTGGGGGGGGGGGTACCAAAGCAATGTTTTGACTGGCAGTGATGATGCAATCTGGTTTATTTCACTTTAATTGTATTTTCAGCTTTTGTTTAGATACTTGTATTGATTTAAGAGTAGGCAGGATTTGGAATGAGCTAGCTCCTTTGCTGCATGAATGGCAAATGAATTTCTAACATCCTGAATAAAATGAGGCTTCTGAAGCAACTTCTTTTAGAGTACAGGACGTGGAAATAATTTTACACTCTGCTCTGCAGACATTGCTTACAAAGGACAGCCTAGATGAAAATTACTGAATGTGGCTCAGTTAAACATTTTCTATTTTCTGTTGAGGTGTTGTATGCTAAAATGTATTTTCTGTCTATATTTTTTAACATGCAAAGAAGTACAAAACCAATTTAATGGAAAATCTGCATGCAAAAAATTGCTTTAGAAACCTTGAAGAGTGAAAGGGGAATGTTCTAGGATGGCAGTGCAGTGATTGTGAGGGGAAGGAGGAGGGCTGCTTGCCTCCTTTTGACATATTTAAATATGCACAGGGCTTCCTCCATTTTAATCTTCCTTTTGAAAAGATGGCTGTAAGCCGGCAATACCTACAAAAGCCGTCGTCATTTCTTCCTCGCTCACTTCAGCTAAGGAATACTAATCTGGAATGAGAGATTCCTTCAGCCAACTAAGCAGCCAGGATGATTCATAATTCATAAGTGCTTCAAGGCAACTTGCTGGAAATATTTGGACTAGCTCCTTCATGTAATTTTTGTCTTCTGCCAACAAAAACTCCCAACAATACAGCCTTTTTGCAAAACTGAAATAAAAACTTCAGCATTGTTTTAGCTGGGCAAATAGCTGTGATTACTGGAACTGCTGGTTTTTTGTTTTTGTTTTTCCCCCCAAATATTAATCTTTTCATTGACTGGGAAATTGGGGCATCCTGGTTTTTGAGGAATTCCTCCCTCTAATCTGCAGATTCTTCATAAGGGATTTGTTGCTTGTGGCGTGCTGTCTTCCAAAAATGCCTGAGGCAAATTATTTGTTATCTGTATCTTGGGGATACATCAAGGTGGGTTTAAATCACTGAAAGCAGATAATAAATGCCAACTGTGTTCTGTGTGTTTAAGATAAAACTATGTATCTGACTGATATTTGTGTTCCTATGTAGTTAGATGCATTTTGTATGGATATATAGAGCTGTAATTTAGAGAGCTTCTTAACATTAGGATAAAAACAGAATGGTATGAAAACTAGGAACATCACTTTATGGGCATTAACATTAATATATACAAGTTATATACCAGCATAATAATTTACCCAGATGTTGAGTGGATGGTATATTTTTTCTTCTGTTAGCTATTTCTGTAAAATGAAATTGCCTTTGTAATTGTAAGGGAGGACAATACCTGTTTGATATTATGTAATAAAAATTGAAGAGAGACTTATAAGGTCCAAAATCAAAAATTGCTGTAAAATATATTTGCTTTTTAAAAAGAAAAATATTATTTTATTATTAAACAATTGGGCTTTAAAAAGAAAAAAGACCTGATAGCATTATTATCTTGTTCCAATATAAGGAGTTGGACCTAAAGTTCTTTTTAATTAAGGAAGCCGTTGTCTGCTGCCAGGTGTATTTTGTTGGGGCAAGGAGCCTTGCTGTGGTGGAAAGGGTGTGTTCCCTCAGTGGGACCTACTGCTAGAGCAAGGTTCCTTGCACCGTTCTTCATTAGTGGAAGGAATGGTTTAGGGTTGCCAACCATCAGGTGGGGCCCAGAGGTCTCCGGCTTTTACAATTGATCTCTAGCTGACAGAGATCAGCTCCCCTGGAGAAAATGGCTACTTTGAAGGGTGGACTCTGTGGCATTGTACCATGCAGAGGCCCCTTCCCTCCCCAACCCCCACCCTCTCCTGGATCCACCACCAAAGTCTCCAGGTATTTTCCAACCCAGACCTGGCAACCCTAGAATGGTTCCTTGCACCATTCTTCATTGTATTCCACCATCTGTAAAACAGAACTTTTGTGTGCAACCCAAAGTATAGAAAACATTTCTTTATTAATAGTTTATTTCTAAAAATATTTTTGTACATTGTAGTTATTTAATAGCAAGTTTAATTTATCTTGCATTCATCGTCCAGAGGAACTAACAAACTAATTTTTTTTTAAACTTCAGTTCAAGAGAATGTTGAACCGAGAGCTGACACACCTATCTGAAATGAGCCGATCAGGGAACCAGGTGTCCGAATATATTTCAAACACTTTCCTAGGTAAGATATGCTGTACCAGTCTTTCTATGTGAGTAGGATTTTAACAGCCATGGCAAGAAATCAAGGCACCTACATGGTGCTTCTGGTTGCTCAGCAAGGCTTCATACAGCTTCCAACTCAAGTCCATTATGCCACAACCCATGTTCAATTCAGAAGGGACCTTATGAAATCATCAACAATATAGTAGAAGCTATGGTCCAAAAAGTAAATTGAGAAAGCCTGGTGCACACTGACACAGAGTGAACAGAATAATAGTATCGATTAGATCCTGTGTCAGAGTTACTCCCTGCTGCTTAAATGGAATAGACAAAGCCTGGGGCAACTTATAAAACTGGGATGTATTTTTTTTTTTACTAAGGTCACTTTTGAGCAGGAGACAATCTAATTAATAAAATCTAAAAGTATAAGATAGAACAAGCAGAAGAGGGGAAATGTAATTCTGAAAGCCATTGCTCAACAACTATGCATGCTTTCAAAGTAGAGTTGCTAGATCGAACCTGGAAACCAGCAGGAGGGCTGGGGGCAGGAGGACTATGGGGTAAAACCATAGAGTTTCAGGTAATTCCTATAGCTACCCTACATCATGTCTGGGTTTCCCCACAAGTCTTAGGGCATCTTAAAGACTCTTTGCATCTCCCACTCCAAACATCCAGCAGCCTTCTAACTCAGAATTTTAGTAGATTTTTCTATGGGTGCATAGACAGTAACAAAATGACTACTATATGAAAATAAGCATGGGCACCATTACACTGATATATGCAGATGCAATCTAAAAAAAGGATTATGGATCAGTGGTAGAATCAATACCCTTAAAACTCCACAGTGACGTTAATACCGGTCCTAAATTTATCTACGCCAGACCTTCATAATCTTAGTAAATGGGTAGGCCTATCATTGATTTCATCCATTATATAACCCAATACATTATGGGTGGCATATTATGTGCCGTAAGGTCACTTCCAACCAATGCACCCTGTAAGCTGTGAAGTCTTGTGAGCAAAAATTCTACTTTGTGAGCTACTGGCATTAAAGTTGTGAGCAAGCAATTCAGCTGCTGCATAAATTAGTTTGCTCTGGAGCCATCCTTCCTGAGCTAAGACAAAAATGAGTGAGCTGGAGGCTAAAAAAACTGTGAGCTAGCTCACACTAACTCAGCTTAGAGGGAACATTGCTTCCAACTCATAGCAACCCTAAAACATTCTATTATTAACAGCCTTGCTCAGGTCTTGCAAACTGAAGGATGTGGCTTCTTCAGGCCCATAGCCAGGATTTTTTAATTCAGGGGGCATTTAAATAAGTTGGGGGGCACCCTGCACCCCCCCCCCCAAGAAGCACCACAAATAAAATAAAAAAATAGAAGTCGGGGGGCCTGGTCTGGATGGGAAGTCGGGGAGCCTTAGCATTAAGTCAGGGGGCCAGGCCCCGAGATGCCCCACTGTAGCTACAGGTCTGGGCTTCTTTTATTGAGTCAACACATTTCATGTTGGGCCTTCCTCTTTTCCTGCTGACTTCACCCTTTCCTAGCATTACTATCTTTTCCAGTGATTTTTGTCTTCTCGTAGACAAGCATGACCAACATCTGATAGCCTCAGTTTAGTCATTTTTCATCAATATATTACACAACTCAATTTATCACAATTATTGTGACTGTAATATTAGTAGTAAGCCCCCATAGCCTGTATCCCTTCTTCTACTTCCTTTGCTCCTTCTCACCCCCCACCTACCTTAATCTGCAGCCCTGTCATCAGTGTCCGTCCCGCCCCCCCGGAAGCCTCTCCCTGGGAAAATAATGGTCAAATCATGTGGTGCTAGCTGACCAGGACCCAAGTGCTTGGTAGAAAACCTGCAAGGCACCTCATTTTCCCGGTATGCCCTTCCCCACATAATTTCCTCTTTCCCTCCTGCTGGAAACCCTCTTATTGTTCCTTTTCTCTGCTTCCTTCTTTCCTTCCCATCCATCCACCCACCAACCTACACCTACCATATATCTGCCCCCCCATCTTCAGCTATATTTATTATTTATTTACTTCATTTATACCCTCTGTTCTTTACAATGGGGACCCAAAGCAGCTCATATCATTCTCCTCTACTCTGTTTTATGCTCACAGCTACCCTATGAGGTAAGTTAAGCTGAGACTGTGGAACTGTCCCAAGGTCACTCAGTGAGCTTCCACAGCAGAGTGGTGAATTGAACCTGGCTGTCCTAGATCCTGGTATCAAACTGTAACCACTATACCACACTGGCTTTTGTGGGGACTGCTGTTGAACAACCAGCAAGTCCTGAGTGAGTCGCACAAGTTTGTTGTTCAAAGTTCAGATTTTTCTGCAAACTGGGCCATGATCAAGTTTGTAGAAAGATCTGTCTTGTCTGTTCATGATTCGAAACTCTGGGTTTAAGTATCCACAGATCTGACTGTGTTGAGAATTAAATATATTGATTACACAATGTCTATGTATTATTTCAGAAATTTGCTGTGCGAGTACTCTTAAGCTTACTGCTTCAATATTACTTACTGCTAAAATATTTTGAATAAGCTAGCTGTAGTAGAAAATTTTAAGAATTAATATTTTTAGAATATATAATGCTAAACAAAGAGGGTGCTCATTCAAAATGTTTGAAAACTGCATATCTTCTCTCTCTATTTTCTTACACAGACAAGCAGAATGATGTGGAAATTCCTTCTCCCACTCAGAAGGACAGAGAGAAAAAGAAAAAACAGCAGCTCATGACACAAATCAGTGGAGTGAAAAAGCTAATGCATAGCTCAAGTTTGAATAACACAAGTATTTCACGATTTGGTGTGAAAACAGAAAAAGAAGACCATCTAGCTAAGGTACGTTTGAGACCCTACTCCTGAGTTCTCACTTCAGTTATATCAGTCTTTTTATGGAAGTGGAAATGGGGAGATATAGTATTGCACACCTACTTTAGCACAGAGTTAACTGAAGCCCCTTTTTGTCTCTGATGTTTCAACCCTGAAGTTGCCACTTTATCCAGCCTCTCATGGATTAGTCAGTTCGAAATAATTGGTGCCAATTTCACTTGGAGAATATGTAGATATGGATTTTACTAGACACTGGAATAAAAAAGAATTAATAGTTAAGAGAGGTTTGCTGTTTATGACTCTTGTTGCCAAAACAGTAAGAAGTAATAAATAGTTAACAGAGGCTGATTTCTTCTCTGCTCGTCTTCCCAGGCTCACAGTTGGCCCTTGGAATGCCCTGCCATAGAACAATGGAATATAAAAACAAACCAAAACCAAAAAAAACCCCTTCTTTAATTAAATACTTTGGGTATGCCTCAGGTATATATTCTCTCAGGAAGAATACATCTAATTCTGGAGTAATCAAAAGACTGATAATAGAGAACTGTTTAGAATGATGTACTGTCTGAGACTGGCCATGCTCAGAGATAAAGAATGCTGTCATTATGTATAAATCCTGCATTATCATCCCAGTGCTACTGCAGGGACCTATCTGCACTATACACTTGTATCCCTTTTACATCACTTAAACTGTCATGGCCTCCCTTGGAGAATTCTGGGTATTGCAGTGTGCTGAGATGCTGATGGCTGTCTGTTAAACCTCTTGCCCCCAGATTTGGCTCAATTCCCAGAGTTCTCTATCAAGAAGTAAGGACTATTAAACTGGCTATAATCTTATCTGGATATATCCAGTACTGGTAGCACCATTTGTACTAACTTAAATCAAAGCCAGTTTTAAATATTCACATAGTAATATTAAAAGGCTGCATGTATTTTGGATTACATAATAGCACCATTGGTTCTTTCCCATTTCTTATTCCCTTCCCTTCAATCTGCAAGCAGACATACTGTGCTCAAAATAATTATCTTACTCATTTTATGTGCTCTCCACTTATTAATTATTTGATATAAATTCCCTCTGGGTCCTTTTGCATGCAGTGTTCTCTTGATAACCATTTAGTTAGCATTCATCATCAAACTTTAAGGAACTGGCAAAAAAGAATTGATTGAGTTTATAACAACAGTAATGGAGTGCATACGGACTCATCTAAAATTTGGTGACACTAGGTACACATTAACTTTTTATTGCTGTTTTTCTTAAAGGAGCTGGATGATCTGAATAAATGGGGTCTGAATATATTTAATGTTGCAAGATATTCACACAATAGACCTCTCACCTGCATTATGTATGCCATTTTTCAGGTTGGTAATTTCATGAACCATTGTTGCAGTTGTTTGCTGGTTACTTCTTAAAACTTATACCTGCCATACCCATGTTGCCTTATACCATTTAAATTGCCTTAAACAGGAGAGAGATCTACTGAAGACATTCAAAATCTCATCAGACACCTTTATAGCTTATATGATGACTTTGGAAGACCACTACCATTCCGATGTAGCCTACCACAACAGTCTCCATGCAGCTGATGTAGCCCAGTCAACACATGTTCTTCTGTCCACCCCAGCTTTAGATGTAAGTAGTGTGTTTGTTTGTTTTTACAGACATAGAAGTATTCATGTTGGAAAACAGAATTTGTCTTGCTGGAAAATACTAGTCTATTATGGCATTCTGCCCTCCACTACTGGATATCCTGTTTCTTGGCAAGCGGGAGTCATGGTAGATTCCTATACTTTCAATTCTTATTTCTCACTATTTTGTCTTCAGTCCAAAGGCAAGAACTGTAATTAAAGCTTATTAGCTATTTTGTCTGTTAAGCATTTGCTAGAGTCAGTTTTAATTTGGCTATATTCTCAGCATTTAGGCCTTGATTTCTGAGGTGGAACTCTGCTATCAAGTGTTTTATTATTCAGGTGAGGGGATGAAAATACTGAAATTTGAATGTGAGCGTTATTTTAATGTAGTTATTTTACTTTTCTGTAATGAGAACTGGAGATAGTGCAGCACAGAACAGTGTATCAGGGTGGAGGAAGACTAGCAGGCAATCCAGGAAAGGACAGTGTTCACTTTGAAAACCATGAACCATTTGATGAATATTGTTGTACCTAGAAGGCTTTTGTTTAGTGAAGGCTTGTCTTAAGACACACAAATAATTTGGATTGTACAGCTGACAGAGCAGATAGTGGATTTATAACAGTGGCTTGTTTATGTGCTAATTTTTCTTCTAGGCTGTTTTCACTGATCTGGAAATTCTTGCAGCAATTTTTGCAGCAGCAATTCATGATGTGGATCATCCTGGTGTCTCCAACCAGTTCCTTATTAATACAAGTGAGTTATGTGCTTAGCAACACCAGGCACACATTTTTGTTGTTCAGGCAAACCTAGACAACATAATAAAAAATAGAGACATCACCCTGCCAACAAATGTCCATATGGTCAAAGCAGTGGTATTCCCAGTTGGAATGTATGGCTGCGAGAGTTGGACCATAACGAAGGCCGAGCACTGAAGAATAGATGCTTTCAAATTGTGGTGCTGGAGAAGATTCTTGAGAGTTCCTTGGACTGACTGCAGCCACAAAATTAAAAGATACGCATTCTTTGGGAGGAAAGCTATGGTACACATATACACTCACCATTATCATCAGTTCAAGAGCCAATGTAATTTAGTGATTAATTGAGGACTGGGGAAATGTGAAACTTATTGTGTGACCTTTGGATAGTCCCTTTCTCTCACACTAACCTCCCCCACAGGGTTGCTGTGAAGAGAACATGGGGGATGGGAGACAGTATATGCCCCTCTGAGCCCTTTAGTGAAGGAGATAGATTAAAACATAATGATAATAAGTAGAATAGTTCTTGCATTTCTTCCCTATGAAGCCCATTTGGTAATTAGATTTTTTTTAAAAAAAAATCACAGACAATGAGATCATTCTGTTCATATGGGGCTGTATTACACCGATTTCCCAGCTTAATATTTGACAGTGTGTTATGAGACACTGTTCCTGCCAACCTAGCAGTTCGAAAGCAAGAAATTGCAAGTAGATAAATAGGTACCACTTCGGTGGGAAGGTAACAGCGTTCCGTGCACTTTGGTGTTTAGTCATGCCGGCCACATGACCACGGAAATGTCTTTGGACAGCGCTGGCTCTTCGGCTTAGAAACGGAGATGAGCACCGCAACCCTAGAGTCGGATTCGACTGGCTTTCGAGCAAGGGAACCTTTACCTTTACCTATGAGACACTGTAAAGTTCATTTAAAAGGAGTAGCTTGAGAATGCCAGGCATGCTAAATCAGCACATTCAATGATCAGATGATAGATAAGGCTTCACATGGCTTGTAGAAACCTAGGGGATAAATAAATTGAACTCTCCAGGCCAGTAGATTTCTGGACACTGGTTATGGGGTTGCAAACATCAGGGAGGGACTATTCATTCACGTCCTGTTTGTGGGCTTTCTGAAACCATCTGACTAGTAAGCAGGATGCTGGACTACATGGGCCCTGAGTCTGATCCTTCAGACTCCGTAAATAAGATGAACCCAGAGAGAATTGAGATAGGTATGCAAAATGTGCATATTACTACCTTGCATTCTGAAATATCTTGCTTTGACTGTTCTTTTAGATTCTTTTTATGTATAGTACCCAAAATGTTAGTCAAAAGAGTGCCCAGAGAGGTAGAAGTGCTGCCATGCTAGTTCTTGCTTTATGTCCCTTTTTAAATTCATGAAGTCTCTAATACACTGAAATCATGTGGTTTCCTTTGACCCTTTTTGCCAGATTCTGAACTTGCTCTGATGTACAATGATGAGTCTGTCTTGGAAAATCACCACCTTGCTGTGGGTTTCAAGCTGCTACAGGAAGAGCACTGTGACATCTTCCAGAATCTGACCAAGAAACAGCGTCAAACTCTCAGGAAAATGGTGATAGATATGGTAAGGATGTAGTATCTCCTAACTTTGTTACTGCTGCTATACTGATTTAGAAACTCACATTTCTACTTTCATCATATTTACCAAGAATTCTTTCTCTGTTTGTGAAGGTCTTGGCAACAGATATGTCCAAACACATGTCCCTTCTGGCAGACTTAAAGACCATGGTGGAGACAAAGAAAGTGACAAGTTCTGGTGTACTCCTTCTTGATAACTACACAGACAGAATACAGGTCTGTACAGGAGAATCCTTTGCTGTGCTGCTACTTTTTCTTAAAGCATACTGCATGTATTTTCCCCCCTCCATTACACATTTCAGTCAATGCCAGCCCTCAGGGGTCAGTGTTGGAAAGGTGAAGGGGCTGGTCTCTAAACTCTTGACAAATGGAAGAGCAGATTGTGTCCCATCCCACACTAGGTTCTAAATAGAGTCCATAATTTTGGAGTCTGTTGAGAACCTAGTACTTTGATCACTTGTTCCCTTGCTCAAGTGTGAGGAGCTAATCTGCTTGCCTGTTCTGAGGCATCTGCCCAGCTAAGTGTGTTTTATAGGCAACTTTTCTAAGAAAGGGAGGCAAAACCATCTGCAGCTCCTAGCAAGGCAAATGAATCGCTGTAGTGTGACTTGCATAAGAAAAATGGTGCAAATGGTTCAGAGGACATTGGGCAGAACTTTACAAAAACCACTGTAGGTGTCCAGCAAAAACTTCTGCTTGTGTCACAACTGCAGTTGGGACCAGGCTGGACTGATAAGCACACTTGTGCACGTAAGCACATAAACTTTCCGCAAGACAGGAATTTGGTGGTTTGTGGTTTCATGAATTCTTCTTCCCTCCTACCCACTAGGAGAAGACAAGATCCCGCAGTCATAATGAACATAACTAGTTTAGTGTTCATTTGGATTAGTAGTACAGTTAAGTATTGTGCAATCCTCAAGTTTGTTCTTTGGATGTTTATGAGCTCTGCGGATTAAATCTTGTCATGAATGGTTAAATATTGAGAGAAAGGCAGGGAATCTACTTCAATCATTTCTCTCCTTTCAGAACACGCATAGCAACGTCCATTTCAGCATTTTCCTAGATCAAGAAATATCTGTGTTTTCAAATAACATTTATTTACTTACTATGCCTTCCTTTGTCTTTGCTAAATCTTTTTATCTCACAGTTATTTGGATCTTCTTTTGAAGTGCCTGAGAAATGCCAGATATGCCAGAAAGTGGCTATTGGGTTTTGTGGGACTAACAACACTGCTGGATAAATTTGTTGCTCAGCACTTTAAAAAGAACTCTAGATTTCCTTCAAAGTTCCTGTGCCTAAGGCCTGCTTAATAAGCATTACTCAGTGTCAGTATGTAGGGAAAATACAAATGGTCTCCTTCACAGAGAACCTGTCATTCTTTAACTATTTCCTATTGTATGGACTATAGTAGTAAAAAAGTTCTATACCACTGCTGGCAGAAAAATTGTGCTCCAACCTGCCTCCAGCCCAATTCAAATTACATCCTTTCACTGTCATCACAGGGCATGTGCTGGAATAATGATAAAAAAGGCTTCAGGGGAATTTGAACAGGCATCCATCAGGAAGTTTAAAGGTGTCTTCTTGCTAATCAACTTTGTAGCTTCTGTCCAACATCCTGCTTTCCCCATCCTGCTTGGAGACGGCAGCCAATTGTTTTTCCCAGCTTTGCATGCACTTAATCAGCTTCTAGAGAGCCCCACCATTTTTTCTAAATTTGGCTAAGGGATCAGAGATATATAGTCACATCTATTGCACATTGTGAATGTTCTGGGAGAAACCTTAAGATGAGTGAAACTGTGTTCATAAACACATTTGTAAGTGAATGGAAGGAAACATCTGCATTCAGGAGAGATCCTGTGTAATTTCCACAGGCTAGGCATATTGCTTTTCCATTCTGTAAATCCACAGTGACATAAATTGACTTCTCTGGTCTACAGCAGATCTTACCAAATAATCTGAATCATGACTGAGTAAAAATGTGCTTGAATGAAGTTGCTTTCTCATAACATATTCAAAAAAAAGTGTATTTTTGTGATCAAAATGTTCTTCGTTTTAATGTGAAATTGTACTGAATGTGCCAGTAAGCACAGAATGAAATGTTGTTCTATTCTGCCTGATTATGTGAGCTTTCAAATTAACAGAGCTTTTGCAATGACAGGTTCTCCGAAATATGGTTCATTGTGCTGACTTGAGTAATCCCACGAAGTCCCTTGAACTCTATCGGCAGTGGACAGACAGGATCATGGAGGAATTTTTCCAGCAGGGAGACAAGGAACGGGAGAGAGGAATGGAAATCAGCCCAATGTGTGACAAACACACAGCTTCTGTAGAGAAGTCACAGGTAATGAATTTCCCACTATTCTCCCCCATCTCCCACTGGCAGTATTCTTCTAGTTTATCCTTCATACAATTCCATTCCACATAGTTATACAAATGGTTACTTTGATCTTTTTAGAGCATTTTAACCAACAGTGTGAGTGTCCTAATTTTACATTTCACATTATTTATATTTATTAGTACATGCTAAAAGAGCTGCTTATATTTAGTGCTGAATGCTTACTCAAAGGCCTATATGCCTCTGCTACCTTTATGGACATAAATGCTAACTAAAGATTACTACCCTCTCCTCACTTTGAGGGGAGTAATCATTCAATTTTTATGTTCCTTTACAATTCAGGATCTAGTAAAATAACTCTTGTCTGCTTTTCTGGTTGCAGTTGTCTGTCTCAAAACATTATTTTTGTCTTAGGTTACACACTGCAAACATTTCTGTTACTATTTCTTTATGAATATGGAGACCTTTTAAGAGCTCTACTTTCCAACAACCAGGCAAAACTATTTAATTTAGAATTCTCTACTGAGCACTCTTTTTGCAGGAAGTTTTCATCACCTTTTGGCTTAAGTAGCCTCAACAGTTACAATAGAATTATAATGGCTTGCTCAACATCCTGTTGTGTCTGAAGGAGGCCAGTGTGATTTCCAAACCAAACATCCGAGCACAGAGAGGCGCTCCTTTGAGAGCCATTTTTCTGCTCCGCAGAATTGCTGTCCAACAGCTCTCACAGTTAAGTGACAATTTCTGCCAAGACAGAAGACTTTCCAATGGATTTTATGGCCATTAAGAGTTTAGTATCCTGGACTTCCTGTTTGTGAAGCAACTAAGAAACAATTCAGTTCAGATCTTACTCACCAAATAACGTGAACCTTCCTTATTTCCTTACAATGACACTCCATTACTATTCAGTATTTCCACACTGGGTCTGAGGGTGTAAGTTTAAAAGAGAGTGCCTACTTTCTCTTTTTGCACTGTTTATAAAACCTGATGCATAGAAAAAAAACTTCCAGAAAATATCAGTTAAATCCAGAAAAGCTGTTGCATCCTTGGAATCATGACAGTAAGCAGCCTAGAAATACTAACAATTCAAAGCTGCCAGCCAAATGAGAACTTTATCAAAATGTCACAGTTCCTGCCTCAACACTTTAAAGAAATACCTGTATCCACTTTTCTCTATAGTTGTATTGAAAAGACTGGCATTCTTAACTTCCATGGAAATATTTATCTATTTATTCAGAGCATTTATACCTGCTGTTCTGCCAACAGTGGCATCCAAGATGGCTTCCAACCATATAAAAAAGCCAACTCTATAAAAGCCTTCAACAACATCTATAAAAACAGTTTAAATCTAAAGAATATCATGTTAAATGTTACTTGAAACTTTTAAAAGCAAGTTGCTCCACTTTACCTTTGTAGCACTGCCAGAGAAGCAGAGGTGTTAGAAATCCTCACCCCAGCCTTCAGATGGTAGAATTGCCAGCCTCCAGGTGGGACCTGGGGATCTCCTGCTTTTACAACTGGTCTCCAGCTGACAGAGATCAGCTGTCCTGGAGAAAATGGCTGCTTTGAAGGGTAGACTCCATGGCATTGTACCATGATGATGTCCCTCCCCTCCCCAAACCCCGCCCTCTCCCAGATCCACCCTCAAAGTCTCCAGGTATTTTCCAACTCAGGGCTGGCAATCCTATCAGATGGTGGTAGTGTGGCGGCTTGTTAGGATTTATTAAAATGGCAGCCCCACTGAATCAACACTTCCTCTCTAGAGAACCAGTGTTGGTTCCCCTTATAGTAGCCAAATTAGCTATTTGCTAATGAGGCACTTTTTATTTGTGATATTACATATGTGATATTACATATTACATATCCAAGGACTCTCAAGAGCTAGTTCCTAAGTTAAAGCAGCTGTAAATACAACAAAACTCAATCCTGGTATAATGGTTTGAAAACATTAAAGTTAAAAAATCAAAACTATTTTCTACTAGTATTTATGCACTAGTCAACCATAATCTGGGAGGAAAGGCAGCATGGTGTAGTTTGATCTTGTCAGATCCAATTTAGAAGATAAACAGCACAGGAATTTGGATGGGAGACCACCAAGGAAGATTCTGCAGAGGAATGCAATGGCAAACTACCTCTGCTTCTGATTGCCTTTATAGCTCCTTGCTGGGGTTACCATAAATTGGTTGTAACTTGATGGTACTCATAAACTACCATAAACTAATCCTTCTGCAGATGGTATTGGCAACCTTATCCTAGAGTCCTGCTGAAGCGGATCAGCCTCTTGGACCTGATCTGGAGTCCTCAACTGATGTTATTTCTGAAAGCATCTCAGTATTGTATAAACAAATTAATAATCAGCATGCTTCAATTCCCTCAAAGGCTTTAAGTGAAAGTAAGAGACCATTTACTGGAATGCTCCCTGCTTGAAGCCCTTGAGCAGCTGCCTTTCAATGATTATAGATTAGTAATCTGAAAAATGAATAAATGTGTCCTATACATAGGGAATCTATAGGTGCCAGCCAACAGCAAGTTGAAGCTTACTGTAGCCACTGCAGGAATGTGAGTAATGCCTGGCTCACCTTGTATCTTAGCCTATAGGCTTCTCTCTTTTTGAGTGGTTAAAGTTGCCATGAAGAGCCTTTTTAAAGGGACAAGTCACATGTTTAAACCTTTACTGCCTGCTAAGGAGATTAAAAAACTCACAGTTCTCCATCAGGGGCTGATTCTGCATTGGCTTTTCCCTCCGTTGTTTTACAAAACCCACACTGGAACCAAAATTCCTCTCTGTATTGCATGCTGGTTTCACTTCCTTTGATTATCTGGTTTTATGGTAGCTTCCACACTCCATGCCACTTTCAAGTTCTTTGATAATCGGATTGTATTGTACCTTCTGCATAGATTTATGGCCATTTTATGGCCATTCAGGGGTGACTCTGCAGGTATTTGAACGTGGTTTTGAGCTGCACTTTTTCCTCCCAGTTGAGAAAATGTGGAGTGAATGCTAGATGCAGAATTGCCCATAGAGAGATCATTGCATTCAGTGCCAGCAATGCAATATCCTGTTGCCCTGCAGTTGATGGGGGTAGCCTGCTGCAGCAAGGACACTGATGCTGTTTGGAAACAAGGATCACACAGCCTAGGACTAAAGGGGAGAGACAGTTCATAGAATGGTAGGGAAGCTGTGCAGTTCAGCTGACTGGAACATTTTTCCCCCTTCATCTTTATTTCTTTTTAAATAAAACAATGGTTGTATTAAAGGCCATTAAAACAGTAAAAAAAAGTCATAAAGAAAATCTTTTGAAAGCACTCAAAGTGGTTCAGAGACAAGGAGCAGGAGTATATCAACTTGTCAATGGGTATTAGCTAACAAGTGTTCATACCACTTGCAGAAATGGAATAAGCAATGCTCCAGAGTCCAGACTACAATGAATGCGTCATTATTTTTCAGGGAGGGGGAACCAGAGATTACAGTGGTTTATTGATGAGAAAAAGTGCATCCTCATAACAGCCTGGTAGAACATTTGGATCCTCTACAATTACAGAGTAACAAGACTTACTTGTTGTGCAATAGACCCGTTATCTGAAGCCATTATGTACATTATTGTAAAGTTCCATGAAGCAAATGTAGGCATCCTTATCCAGTGATCTCTTTAAGTTTGGAGTGACAAATAGTTTTCTACTGTTGTTGCTTTGCAGGTTGGGTTCATTGATTACATCGTCCACCCCCTTTGGGAGACATGGGCAGACCTAGTACAACCTGATGCCCAAGACATCTTGGATACCCTAGAAGACAACAGAAATTGGTATCAGAGCATGATCCCTCAGAGCCCCTCTCCTCCCCTAGATGAACACAACAGAGACTGCCAGGGCCTTATAGAGAAGTTCCAATTTGAGCTCACCCTTGAAGAAGAGGACTCTGATGGGCCTGAGAGAGAGAGTGATGGTATCAGCTATTTCAGCAGTACAAAGACACTCTGTGTGATTGATCCAGGAAAAAGGGATTCCCAAAGGGAAGCTAACATAGAAATTGTAACAGAAGATAGGTCGCCTGTTGACACATAATGTACTGTATCTGTCTCTCTGGGTGATTTAAATACTTCATGCACATGTAGGTTGTCATGCTGACTAGCCTACAGTCAGGTCTAAGGCCAGCATCTGCTATTGGCTTAAAGACCTTTCCAGCTACTTGAGATTGGAGTCAGGGTCAAAGAGAGAGAGTAGTGTCTGCTCAGGAAATTAAGAGGTGATTTATACTGCAGCTTAAGCTTTGTCAGCAAAAAACAACAACAACATTGTGATGGGCTGAAGCCAGTGTGAATTTGTTACTGAAAAGCCTGATAATAAATGATACACATAAATATTTTGTATTCTTAATAGATTCTGAAATCTAGATAAGTCTGACAGCTAAAACTACTGACTAGTAACTGAATTTAAAATGTGTCCACCTGTCTGCAGACCCGTGTGCCTTTTTTATAAACACTTTCATGTCTTTTCAAGAAACCTACAAAATGCGCAACGAAGCGTGTTTGATATTGATGTATATTTTTTTTAATTATTCCTGTTTTAAAAGAAGAGGTCTTCCTTTTTATGGGCAATACTTGTTCCTTTATTGCAATTTCATCTCTTTGACTAGCTAAATAAAGCAGGGAGCCCTCCTCTTTGCATTACTGCACCATTGGTTACGTTATCAGGTCCTGAAAAACCTGTGTGGTTCTTCTGTTTGTTCACTACTGGAGAACAGTATTTTTTCATTCTACTGTTTTTTCACTTTTTGTGCACAGGAGATTGTGTAGCTTTGTGTTCTGATAGCACAGTATGGCACATGTGAAAACCAGCATACTGAGGTGATGTGACATGCATTCACCCCTTATTGGTTTCTTTATGCAGTGGAAGTTGCACCCTCAGTCCTTTGTATTCTCTTCCACTAACCTGCCCCCGACACAGTTCAAGTTTTCTAGGTTAAGTTTTTCCTTTTTACCTCCTGCACTTGCCCATTACTGTTTATAACAGTGTATTTATTACTTAATGTATATAATGTAATGTTTTGTAAGTATTAATTTATATAAATTAACATTGCCTGTTAGTGGTGATGTTACTTGTGTAGAAGACTCTGGATAAGAGTTGTCCTTTCTTGTAACCTTTTGTATTAAATAAAGTAGAAAAACCTGAACATAGCTTCAAAGAGACATATGGATCCAGGGAGGGCATTCAGGTGGCATTGGCTGATAGAGGTTTCATTTTCATTATGATCAGGGAAATCATCATCCTTGGCAGTGATTGGAAAAGATTTAGAATGGTCTGTCTGGATGAGGCAAAACTACTGAAATTTTGAAAAAGAAACCCTAGTCTATGCCACAAAACATTAAGTGTCATTTTCTGGTTTATGAACAACCCAATGTGAATTTCTATGACAAAATGTGAACCAATGTTATAATTGTGCTGTGAAACTTCTTCCAACAAAGCTTGTTAGGCATGTATACAGTGCCAATCTCAGTTTGTAAAACTATGTTTCAAGCTTTCAGTCCAACTTGTGACTAACTAGTTGATGAAAATAGCACAGTTGTGCATGATCAATGGGTTTGTATGTCTGTTGAATACTGCAATGTTCCAGGTGGTTATTTTATTGTTTCGAAGTTTCACACAATGTATGTTGTTATAGTATTATATATTGTGTTCAGATGCATTCTTAAGAGATTTTTATATGAAGTGAATAAATGAAAGCATGACTTAGACTGGGCTCTTCTGTTTTTGTTTTGTATCCATTAGTTTGAGTGACCATGTTGTTACCCAGATCATTTCCCATGTCAGGCCTGTCATTTGCAAAGCATCTTCCACATATGTAAAATCATACACATGTTCTGGGGCAAATACTTGGTATCATCCAGTCTATAGTACAGATAGGTCCCAGTCTAGCATATTATTCCAAGTTAGAAACAAAAAACTGAGAGAAAGTCAAAAGAAACACTTAATAACCTTTATTCCTCTATTGAGTTATGGTATGGAAATATGAAATATGATGGGAAAGAAAAATAAGGTAATGTTGCAATATGATAGCTGTGTTCAGTAGCCAACTAAACCTTGTAAACTTGAACAATCTGAATTGTTTTGTTCTGCACCAATAAGTAACTGGGGATGCTATGGGGGAAGCTAAAGGGTCAAAGTGGTCCGTGGTGTCTCAGAGGCTAAAGATGCTGAAGCTGCAGACCAGAAGGTCTGTAGCTCAACAGTTTGAGATCCTAGTGAGCTCCCGTCCCTGGCCCCAGCTCCTGCCAACGTAGCACTTCAAAAGCAAGAAATAGCAAGTAGATAAATAGGTACCACTTTGGTGGGAAGGTAACAGCATTCCATGCGCCTCAGCATTTAGTCATGCCAGCCACATGGCCATGGAAAACATATTCGGACAGCGCTGGCTCTTCGGCTTGGAAACTGAGATGAGCACTGTCGGATTCAAATAGCTTTTGATCAAGGAAAACTTTTGCCTTTACTAAAGGGTCAAAGGGGAGAATAAAAGTCATATGTTGCCTCCCCTGAAGAAAAGAGTCTGGTGAGGTGAGGTCCAGGGTTCAGTGAGGTTCATGAAGTGAATGGAGCCAACTACTGGGTTGGGGTTCCTGAGTTTTTAACAGTAGCACAGTTCAGGTGGCAGTACCAGTCACCATGATTTCAGCAGTGGTAGAGGTTTGGGAGTAAAACCAAAAATAAAGGATACCCTTTTTTACATATCCACTGTGGGTGGGGAGAATTGTTGGATTTCTTATTGGTAGGTCTGAATTTTTGTAAAGGTGCTCAGGTGAACCATAAGATATGGACATGCAAGGTGAGCCAACAGGAGCCGCTGAACCCTGTAAATTGGATGAGTGAATTACCTGGGTGGTGGCCCAGTTAAGGCCCTCCTGACAAAGGCTAAACAGAGGCTTCATTGCCTTTCCTGAATTTCTGATTGAATTACTGGAGAGTGTTGTATTGTGAAAGGACCCCTGGGACCTGAGTTCATTTCTTATGGCCATGGGTGTGAGGGAGCTGTGGAGGCTTAAACAAAAGGCCCTTGATTAATGTACTCCATGGAAATTTCAGGCAGTTGGGCTACTCCCACTCAAAAGTGTCTAGGGCAATTCCTGCCAGTTTCAGGAGCCCTGTTATGATATCAAACTGGATATTTTATCCAGGCGTATGAGATTCTAAAGCCAAAGTCTCTGGGGACTCAAGCAGATATAGAAATCCTGGTGAAAGGGCAGACTCATAGGTGATGGTGTTTAACGTAAAGTCATCATTGCTGGTGATGAACCAGAAGGGATGACTCACTTCATAATCACCCTGTTTTGTTCTTGTACATATTCTCTGAACCATCTAGCCCTAATCACAGGCAGAGACATGATACCAAATTCAGTGATTGCCAGATTGACACACCATGTGTTGTCTTTGAGGGATTTTCTATTTCCCCCAAAAACTGCAACCTTGCATCATGTTATGGAAGTGTTGCATCCAGCTGATTTCAGGATAGGTCTTTGCATATTTTATCTGACAATGGAACCTGAAAAACATAATCCTTTTCTTTCTTACTTGCTTTCTCTACTCTTCTGACCTACAGGTCTTGAGTAGGATCAGTCTATCCCAGCAAAGACTAAAAGAAAGAAATGAAGAATTCAAGCCAGAGAGGACAGGCTATATACTATGTTAGAGAAGGTGATGACAGATGACACAAAGATGGGTGGGATTGCTAATTCTGAAGAAGACAGAGTCAGGATCCAAAATGATCTAGATAGCCTGGGACAGTGGGCTGAGACAAATAAAATGAATTTCAAAAGAGATAAGTGCAAAGTCCTGCACTTAGGTACAAAAAATCCAAGGCACAGATATAGAATGGGAGGGACTTGGCTTGACAGCAGCACATGTGAAAGGGATCTAGGTGTTATGGTTGATCACAAGCTCTGCAGTGTGATAAGCCTGCAGTGTGATGTGGCTGTGAAGAAAGCTAATGCAATCTTAGGATGTATTAACAGAAGCATTGTGTCCAGATCACGGGAGGTGGTAGTTCCGCTCTGTTCTGCTATGGTCAGGCCTCACTTGGAGTACTGTGTCCAGTTTTGGGGACCACATTTTAGGAAGGATGTTGACAAGTTCAAGCGTGTCCAGAAGAGGGTGACCAGGATGGTGAGAGGGTTGGAATCCAAGTCTTACAAGGAAAGGCTGAAAGAGTTGGGTATATTTAGCCTGGGAAAGAGAAGGCTTAGAGGGGACATGATTGCAGTCTTCAAGTATTTGAAGGGCTGTCATGTAGAAGATGGAGCAGATCTATTCTCTCTTGCTCCGGATTGCAAAACTAGATCTAATGGGTGGAAATTACAAGGGCGTCATTACCAGCTAAATATCAGGAGGAACTTCCTAACTGTAAGAGTGGTTGAGCAGTGGAACGGCCTGCCTTGGGAGGTGGTGGATGCTCCTTCACTGGACGTTTTCAAGTGGAGGCTGGACAACCATCTTTCAGGTTGTAGGTATGTAGGTATGTGGGGCTATCTTTCGGCTATGCTCCTGCAGAGTTCAGCGGGTTGGACTAGATGACTTGCAAGGTCCCTCCCAACTCTAACATTCTATGATTCTAAGGTGTCTTGTCATGAGCTGCCCAAACTCTCATGGCCAGAACAAGAAATGTAGCTTTAGAAAGTGTATTTGCTGGCCATTAAAATTTTAGTAACTAAAATGTCTGGGAGAATGCTCATTTTGCTGAGGTGTAAGTGGTTTGAGCTATTTCTCTGTAGCCTCCTTATACTACGGACATTAAAATAAAACATGCTTCACAGTTTCTATGATCCCTAAAGCCACAACCGCAATATAACTCTGAAAACGGTGTACCTAATATATGGCCTCCAGAAATCACGTACAATATCACATTTAATCTTGTGAGCATAATTGCTCACCTATATCTTGGAACTGTAAGGCTAAACAAGTATTTTGGGATTGTAAGGAGTGGTGAGATTCCCATGAGGAGAAGAGCAGACACACTTAGCCTGGCAGATATTACTATTGATTAGGGTTGCCAGGTGGACTTACCTGGCCAGCAGGGGCTCGGCTGTACCACTTCTGGGAGACCAGTTACTAGAAGTGGCCCAAAATCACTTCTGGTCTCCCGGAAGTGGCCGTTCCAACTGGAAGTGCCTGTTCCAGAAGTGCCCATTCCAGAAAACTGGCCATTCTGACATACTGACATCCCCCAAAAGTGATGTAGGCACGTTGGCATCTGGGGGTGATGCTCTAAGGTAAACTTTGGGCAAACTCTAAGGTAAATTTGGCCGAATTTACCATAGAGTTTGCCCAAATACCAGAGTGTCACCCGCAGACATCCCCGACATGCCTACATCACTTCTGGGTAATGTCAGCTCATCAGACTGGGCATTTCTGGTTTTACCGGATGTAGTCCAAAAAACATCATTTGGAGGTAGAATTTCCCTCTGCTGGCCATCTGCCCAGCAGTGGGATAGCACACCTCACAAGTGGGGGTTCCGCTGTGCTCAGCAGGAGTCTGGCAACCCTACTATTGATGTCAATCTCCATAATCAACTGCTTGAACTGCGTATTATGGAAGTGTCACATCCAAATGATTTCAGTACAGGTTTTACATATTTTATCTGGCAATGGAATCTAAAAAACACAACAGAACAACATGATCGTAAACTCACTGGGTGTAAAAATGCTTAACTCCATTTTGGATTCCAGTTTAAATTCCTTGTATTTTTCAGCATTGGGAACAGTAGTAAAGAATAGGGATGGACACTAGCCAGCCCACAAACCAAAATTCATGATAAAAATCCCCTGGTTCATGGTTTGTGAACTGAGGTTCATGTGATCTCACCTGCAACTAATCTCCCATGACCCTCCACATGATTTGCAGAGGTTCAGATGGTTTATGGTCGTGCATGTTGGCGGCATCTGCAGCAGACATACTGGTGCAGATCAATTACAATGGTCAAAGCAATGGGGGGATGGACTTCTACAGCTCTGGAAACACCAATAGTGGCCCTCCAAAGCTTGACAGGCAGCACTGGCCACCAATGAGAGCTCCCATTCATCTCTATGGGAGCAGAATGGTATATATATACCACCTGCTCACATGCAGCTGTTTTTTTTTTTTTCATCAGCAGCAGGTGTGCCATATGGCAGTTAGAGGCAAAAAGGGCAGGTAACTGGAAGTGATTTCTCAGTGTGACAAGTGGGGTTGGGGCCCTGAATCTGCAGTCATGATTTCCCCAGACAGCACTTTCCTAGCTGCACCTACTTTAGGGGGCTATAACTTGGCCCCCCTAAATCCAATCCTCACCAAACTTGGAGGGTAGGCAGAGGAGAGTCAGCTGGAGACTTGCTGCATGTCTGGCATCTCTACTCTGCAGGGAGGCCATTCTATCTCATAATGAACCTTATTAAATGAACCAATTCAGTAAAGGGAAGGTTTGTGAAGGTTCATGTGATCCCATGAACTGAAATGAACTTTGATTTTCCTGGTTTGTGCCCATCCCTAGTAATATGTCCACATATTTGAGCTTTGAGTAAGTAGTGCCTGATGAAGCTAGTTGAAAATGGCTATTGTAATGGCTAGAATGATTATGGCCTTATTAGGGTTCCCAAGTACTTACCATATGGGGGCGGGGGACGAATGCTCCCCGGCCGGACCAGTCTTCCTGGTAACGCACCATGCCATCGCCAGGAAGTGATACCAGGTGACGCTCTGGCAATGGGGCTGAAAACTCGATGGTACCAGCCCCATTGCCAGAGCGTCACCTACCATCCCTTCCTGGCGACGGCATGGTGCTCCGCGCCTCTCCTTCCGCTGGGGATGGTCCTGCGAGGACGTATCCATCCCCTGCCGGCACGCAGTAAGTTCTTGGGAAGCCTAGGCCTTATATAGGATGTAGTGATAGTCACAAACATAGGCAGCTTTATAAGAGGAGTTAGCCAGTGATAGACCCCATCTTTCATGAATATGTCTATTAGACATGAAGGATCCACCTTAGTGTTCCTCCAGATGGGACAGTTTCAACCCATGGAGCATGACCCCCTCTTCCTGCTACAACCCAAGATACCCCCTGGTGCTGTTTAGTGGGGTAGCTTGGGCTTTACTGGAGGGGGGATTGCACTCCTAGGGCTGCCTACTTTGGATTGTGAAATTCCTGTAGATTTGGGAGCACAGTTTGGAGAGGGAAGGAAGTTTATCAGGGGTGGAATGCCATAGAGTCCCCCCCACTGAAGCTGCAATTTATTCCAGGGGAACTGATCTCTGTGGTCTGGAGATCAGTCATAATTCCAGGAGAACCTCAGACTCTACTACGAGGTTGGCAACCCCATGTACTTTGCCAGCAACAACAGTTCTGTTGGCAGAAACACTCTGGTGGCTGCAAACCAGTATGTATGTTGTGTTCCTGATTGTTCAGAACATTTCACATGCATTATTTTGTCATTCTTATGATAACCTTGTAAGGTAGGCCAATAAGCCAGTTTTACTGTACCCACATTGTAGGTAGAAGGGCTGATAGAGTGTAGTTTGCCTAAACCTACCTAATAGGTTTGTGGGGGGGTCAGATTGGGGGCCTCAGTGTTCTAGTGACCATACTTCATCAGCTCTCAGTAGTTCATTTTAAATTTATTTCTCAGTTCCTAGGTGTTTTTGTTTACTTGAAGTGTTTTTCATTCCTCAGCACAGACTAAAACAGTTCTTCAGGCAGTGTTGCTCTGCTCAGTTAAAGATTTTTAGCACCATCTGGTGGAAGAAAAGGACAATTATTTAAAACTTTTTGTTTCTTTTATTTTGACGCCATTCAAGGGGCTGTACTATTACACATGAGTTGTTCTCTGGAAAAACCATGACAATTCTAATACTTACAAAATCAAGATGATTTATAGCTATGATATTTGGCATGAAAGATCTCTTTGTGCAAACTGTTCAAATTTCAGACTCATCAGATGGAAAAATGGTTGAACAGCAGTTTAAATATTGGAGGAAAACAGACCCCTGTTGTTGTTGTTTTGGTGTTTCCCACAAGTTTTCTTGAACAGAGAGATATAGTTTAAACATATCTGTTGGGAGGCTATTTAAACATCCTATAAAATTCAGGATGTCTTCAAAGCTGTCACTCTTATAAGGGACTTACAAACTATTTAGAAGGTTCTATTTCTTCCAGTATTAATCTGATAAGTTTATAGATAGAATCAAACATTTAATGCTGAACATCTAATTCTTAATATGGCCCCACCTGTGAATACTTAAATCCAGGGACTGGAGCCATAAACAGCCAAGACAGATCTTTCTACAAACCTGAAAACCACCCCAGGTTTACAGAAAAGTTGGAAATCTTTTTTTTTTTTTTAAAGGAACCAAAAATCGTGGAGGGGTGATCAAAAACCCTCACAATAATAAAAGCAGCACCTGTCATTTTAAGAAACAAGCGCCCTCAGGGGTCATTGCTAGTCAATCATGGCAGTACTGGCAGCCATCAGTCTTTTGTTTCTGTCAATAAAAGGCCTTTCCAAGGGCTATTGGATCTTTGGGGAGAACTGATTAGGAACAGGCTCAGCAACAACCACTGGGTGACTTGATACCACACAGCCTGTGTGACTCACCTGGGCCTGATTGCCCACTACTGTTCAATGGCAGTGACCCTACAAAAACCAATGAGGTATAGTGGTTAGAGTTTCAGACTAGGAGCTGGGAGAACTACATTTGAATAATTCCTGTACTGTGGAATCTTAAGGGGGTAATCTTGGGCCACTTATGTATTCTCAGCCTCACTAACCTCACAGGGACGTTGTGAGGAAAAATGGAGAGGAGGAAAATATAAACTGCTTCGGATTCAGGATGTGAGCCAAATATAACCAAAAAATACCTTTTTATATATATATAAAAACTCAGGTCTGTATGAGGCAAAGCTACTAAAAAAAAGTGTCCCCAAAATCTCAGATATTTGGGATTAACCAAGAATATCAGGAACTGGTATTTGCAAGCTCCCAAAACTGTACCACCACCCCAATTTTACTATGTCTCTTGGGGCTTGGTATCCACTTGTCAGGCTGTTTTAGGTAAGATTTTGTCAGTTTCAAATGTTTTTTATTTTTTTTATTGTTCTTTGCTGGAATTTGTTGGGTTCAAGGTTTCTATTGGTGGATTCTCATGTTTTACATTGAGATTCTCACATTTTACATAGATTGAGATTGTTGCATTTTACGTCATATCTTTCTGGGTTTACATAGTGTCAGATTCTTCTGTTTTACAAAGGTTTATATCCTCAGGTTTTACAGTGGTTGGTCTTAGCAATAGCTTGCAATAGCCTTCTTATGGGGAAGATTCTCAGGTTTTACATTTTCCCACAGGGTTTTTCTCTCTCCGTATGAAACAGTAGAGGATAGCTGGGGACACCTAGTTCAGGGGCCCATAGAATTGGACTTGAAATATGGAGGTTACTTAAAGTAGAGGCACCAGCTGCTCCCCTGAAATTTTGATGCCAATATCTTTAAGAACCCCCCCCCCAATCCCCCAGAAAGTTTCTCCATAAGGAATAATGGAGCAGAAAAATATTGGAAACCTGAATAAAAACCCAGATCCTAATACTATAAGTATTTGGGGTCTGGGAAACCAGAAATATGGATGTCTTTTTGTTCCAATATATCTAGATCTGAATTTATTTATTTATGGCTGCACACCCCTACTTTGGATCCCATTGTGGAGAAGGTGTGATATAAATGAAGGAAATATAAATAACAAATATAGCTGAAGATGTGTGGTGAATAAAATGTAGCTTGGTGGGTGGGAAGGAGAGAAGGAAGCAGGGGAAGGTAAAGATACAGGGTTTGTCAGTAGGAGGGAAAGAGGAAATAGTGTGGGAAAGGAGATACAGAGGGAAATTAGGTGCCCCACATAAGTCCTTGCAGGTTCCCCACCATGCAACTGGGCCTGGCCTGGCTGCCAGTACAACACAACTGGGGCACAGTTTTCCCATGTAGAGGACACCAGAGGGAGGAAAGGAGGGAGAACTGAACATGGTGAGGAAAAAAGGTAGGTTGGCTGATGGGTGGAAAGGAGAGAAGGAATCAAGGAAATGGGAGAGGCTATGGGGGGTTTAGGGAAAGGAAAGAGGAAACAGTGGAGAGGAGAAAATGAGATGCCCCACTCAAGTCATTTTGGGTGCCCTGCTAGTACTGTATATAAATTCAAATTATGAACAAAAGTGTTGAGGTTTAATCTTTAAACAGGGTACTAGAAGTCTTTATAACAACTTCTTTCTACTGCTGAAATAAGTATTTTCAGGTACTCACGTGAAGAAATGAGTTCTCCAAAAAGAAAGACAAATACTTTTTGTAATCACTTTAGAATATATGCTACAAGTGGAGACCCGCAAGAAACTTGCGGGATGGTCATCCCATTCCGCACACCTTTGCTTCCTCCCCTCTACCCTTACCTATCTCACACTCCTTCTCCCTTCTGGGGGTGGAGCCATAGACTCAACCCTCCAAAGCAGCCATTTTATCCAGGGGAACTGATCTCTGTCACCCGGACAACAGTTGTAATGCTGGGTGATCTCCAGCCCTCACCCAGAGGCTGGCAATGGTAGTTGTCATGGAGGAAATGGCTGGTTTGGAGGGTGGAGTCTATGGCATTATACTGGTCTGAAGTTCCTCCCCTCCTCAAACCCCACCATCCCCAGGATCCACCCCTTAAATGTCCAGGAATTTCCCAATCCAGAGTTGGCAACCCTATTTCCTTCCCACCCAACAGCCAACTTAACCTTTATCTGCCTTTATCTGTCTTCAGCTTTTCGTCTCCACCCCCTCCCCCACAGCTTCTACCAACGAAAATTATAGTCTTTCTCCACAGTGGGGACCAAAGCAGTTTACATTATTCTCACCTCCTTTTTATCTGCACAACAACCCTGTGAGATTGGTTAGGCTGAAAGTATGTGACTGGTCCAAAATCACCCAGTCAGCTTCCACCGCAATATGGGGATCTGAACCTGGGTCTTGCAGACCCTACTCTGAGGCTCTAACTGCTGCACCACTGCTGGCTTTCATAGGGTGGCTGCTGAACAGCAGTAAGCAGCCAGGCCAAGTTGAGTCATGCAAATTAGGTGGTATCAAGTCACCCAGAGGGTGCTGCCTAGGGATGCCAGCCTCCAGGTGGGATCTGGGGATCCCCTGGAATTACTGCTCAGCTCCAGACTACTGAGATAACTTCCCCTGGAGAAAATGGATGCTTTGGAGGGTGGACTCTAGGGCATTGTACCCCACTGAGGTCCCCCTGTCCTCCCCAGGCTCCATCCCCAGATCTCCAGGAGTTTCCAGACCTGGAGCTGGCAACCCCACTACCCCCATCCCCTGCCAGTGCCCGTGGGGGACGTGGCAACCCTAGACTGCTGCCAGGCCTAGGGTTGGCAACCTCCAAGTGGGGCCTGCTGGAGAGTGAACTCCAGAGATCTGTGAACAACGGAGATCTGTCTCCCTGGAGAAAATGGCTTCTTTGAAGGGTGGATTCTGTGGCATGATGCCCAGCTGAGGCCTCTCCCTTCCCCAAATCCTGCCCTCCTTGCACTCCACCCCAAAACCTCTAGGAATCCCCCAGCCTGGCCCCAAGGCTCCCTCCCTCCCCCTCCCTCCAAGGCTGAAAGAGGCCGGGAAAGAAAGGGCCCTTCCCCCACCCTTTGACTGACAGAGCCAGTCAGAAGCATCTCCTGCCCCCCCCCAACGTTCTAATCTCTCACCGTTGCTGCCTGGAGTCAGGTCCCTGCAGAGACCATTTCAAAAGGTTTTGGGGGTAATTCAACCGTCCCTGAAGGGATTTCCTCACTTTTCAGATTTTTCTACAAACCCAGGAAGTCTACTGACTATGTAGGAAAAGCTGTTGGGGGAGAGTGAGGCCCCTGTTGGAGGGAATAGGTATCCGCACAGAAAAAAAAAGTCTGGGAATTAGAATAAAGATTGTTATTGCAATTTTGTTTATATATCAAGGTTCTGTAACAGTATATCAGGAGGATTTCAAATTGTTATAATGTATTTTCAGTTAGTGAAGCAAGTGACTGTAGCTAAAGGGATGTTACAAGGTCACTGAAAAAGAGCTTTCAAGCTCAGAACAGGTTTTCATTTAGGAGGGATGCTTTGAGGTGGCTCCTAAAGTGGATTCCAGAGCCAATAAGAACAAGGCTTGAACAAGTGTCAGCAGCTGATTGGATGGAACCTATAGGAGAAGGTACAGAATTGGCATTTGAGAGAGTGCTGTGAAAGAGGCAGTTGGATCTTCAGGAACAAGGTTACCAGCTGTGGCCTACTAAGATCTAGGTGAGTGAGAGGCTGAAGGAAGGCAAGGAGGGTTCACCATTGGAGAGAAGCAAAAAGAAAGGGCACAGATAACATAGGCTGAGTCTGCCTGATGAGATGGGAAGAATGCCTCAAGAGTGGAAGAAAACTGTGAAGTAGCCTGAGGCAGCCCTCTTCTAGCATTAACCCAAAGCTGCCAGGCCAGTCAAGACATCTCCAGCAGAATGCCTAAGACAGAGGTGTCAAACTCATTTGTTACGAGGGCCGGATATGACATAACGTCACTTTGTCAGGCTGGGCCATGTGTGCTATAAAATGTAATGCCAGGTACTGGAGATGTAAACATTGTAAAAGACACAAGCAAACCCAATTAATGATATTTTTTACTCAAAATAGCAATTGATTCCTAGCAGTGAACAAAACAAAAGCAATTGATTCCTAGCGGTGAAAGTAATTGATTTACTGGGGACCCCACAAAAGCCCCAATAAATGCATTTAATCGTATGCAAGATTAGGTTTTTTTCCAAGGAATACCATAAAAGTACCTTACATTTACATACATACCAGTTGCTTGCAGGCTGGGTAAGAGCCCTAGATGGGCTGGTTCTGGCCCCCAGCCTTATATTTTACTCCCCTGGCCTAAGAAGTACTGGCTGGGGTGGAGGAACAAGGAAAGCTGGCCTTTTTATTTCAGTGGGGAGACTGCCTCTTCTTGGGAACAGTCCCATATTTGATTTGCTATAGTTTAAAAATAAATCTAGACATTCTGTTTTTTTTTCTATTTTAGATTTAGGTATTTTTTTCTCAGGGATCCGATCAACAACCTGGTAAGGACTGAAAAACCTTTGGGGGTCTTATCAGTTTGTCACAATTCAAAAATTACAATATTGTGAAATTTTCCAAAATTCAGAGTTGCCCTTTCAAAGTGTTTTATTTATTTATTTATTAGATTTATACCCCGCTCTCCCTGCCAAAGCAGGCTCAGGGTGGCTTACATAAAATTTTGAAACAGTTTAAAACCATATCAAATCTAAGGTACTATATATAAATTTCCTATGCAGCAGCAAACAATAATCCAATATTTCCATATTCAATATTTTCCATAGCAGGAGTCAGTCAATTCAAACATAGCCAATGGAAAAAAATCCCAGGGAAGGCTCTGATGTTATATCCAGATGTTAAATATGGTCAAACGTCTTGCAGGCCCTGAGGAATTGTAATAAGTTCTGCAGTATCCTGGTAAAAATCAACAACAGAATTCTATTGCTTCAGAATGTTGGCATCCTTTGATAGTTATCATTTCATTAGGCTTTAGGTATGAAACCTCATAAACAGCCAAATACCATTATTATTCTGTATTACTACCATTTACCAAATAATGATAGAATGTTTAAAAATACCTTTACATATCAATTGTAAAATATTGTCAAATATTATTTCATGTCAACTATTAAAACAGTCTGATATGATATACCAGTCATTTTCAAACTATCATCTGGGGAAACCTGACTTTAGGAGTTCACCAGGATTCTTCAATGAGAAGACCATCCTTAATGGATACACCATCCTTGACAGACAATTTTATATATAAAATATAAAATATTCTCTAAAGGTAGACAATTTGGAAAGCCCCCCACTATCAGCTGTCAATACTGTCAAATACTAAATACTGTGGCATGTCGGTGGCAAGGCTTACCCTAGATCTGCCTTCACATGGGGTAAAGACTCATAAGAACCTGCCCTATGCTGAATCAGACCATCGCTCCATCAAGGTTAACATTGTCTATTCAGACAGTAGCTCTCCCAGGTATCAGGTAGAGGTCTTTCATATCACCTACTGATAATTTTAGCTGCAAATGCCAGAGATTGTATCTGGAGCTCCTCTGCATGCCAAGCCCCTCTGCATGCCTGGAGCCCCTCTGCATGCCAAGCAGATGTTCCAGCACTGAGCCATGGCCCCTCAGAAGCATCCTCAGAATTGGATCTTCCCATGGTTTTCACTATGCCCAAAGCTGAGTGTACTGCAGAACCTCCTGGGGAAGGCCCCATGCCTCATCTCCAACAGCAAGTTCCTGTTCAAGCTCCTTTAAGACCAGAAAATGAGGAAAGAGCAGACCTGTAGACAGGATTTCTTAAATCAGGGGGGCTTGTAAAAAGTCAGGGGGCCCTGAAATAAAAATAAAATTAAAAAACTCATGTTGCCTGGCCCCTGCCTATGTGGTGGCTGGAGGGGAAAGGTGTGCCAGGCTCCAGTGGGACAAAGCAGTGCTCACCCTTCTTCTCCCCATCATGACTGCTGCAACCCCCCCCCGCTGAAGCAAGGAGCCAAGTCACGTGTACCCCTTAAGAGTCCGGCAGCACACTTTAAAGACTAACAAAATTTACCGAGTCGACCTGAGCAACCGCTTGCAAACCCTAACCCAACAATCTGGCTGCATCAATTCCTCCTTTACCAGCACTCAGCACTCCACTGAGGTGCCCCAACCTTGTCCCAGTCACACGCGAAGGGTGAGAGCGCCAGTTGGGGAAGAGGTCTCCCGCCTCCCTGGCCAGGCGACCAGCCATCTGTCGGCAGCCGCTTTGGCTGGGGGGGGGGCAGGAGGGGCGGGGGGAGAAGTTGGCTTCCTGAGGCTTCTACTGATTGGCTCTCTCAGTCCAGCTGCCTCCGGGGTGGGTAATACACCCCTGCCTCTCTGCGTGCCCCATGTGCCACCCGCTAGCCTGCTCGAGGCATGGGGGGAGTTGGAGGCAGCCAGCTGGCTCACAGCACTGCCTGGCCCTGAGGCAGGGGGTGGTCTCCTCACAGGAAAGCATGCAGGGTAGCTGGCGCAGCTCCCTCCTGCCCTCCTGGTGGGCTAAGCACAGCAACAAGATTACCAGCATGGTGGGACTAGAGGCGGGGTTTGCTGCTTTGCCTGCATGCATGAGAGACAGAGTAGCAGTGTGAAAGTGTAGGGCAGGGCTTTCTTTGCCAAGGAGTGATTCAGAGAGCTGGGAGGACAGAAGGACGGTGTGAGGCTTGTTTTGCTACCTTGGCAGTGGCAGCAAGGGTCAGAAATAAGTTGAGGGGCCTTGCCAGGTGTTAAGTCAAGGGGCCCTGGTGAAAAGTTGGGGGGCTGGGCCCCAGAATGCCTCACTGTAGCTACAGGCCTGGGAAAGAGTGGACCCGTCCACCTCCTGCACCTCCAAAACCTCCCCAGGGCCCTGAGAACAGAGGACACAGAGGGCCAAGGCCAAAGCATAGACCAGGCGTGCTTGGCAGCTCAAGGCCTCCCACCTTGTAGCCTATTGAGGAGGAAGAGTCATCTGTACCTCTTTGCAGGATTGGGGACCTAGCTACAGGAAAGGTTCAGCTATATAGTTCAGCTATGTAATCCTATGAGTTCCAACTTTTGCTTGTTCAAAATTTCCTTTTAACCAGCTTGTACTTTAGCCCAGAGAATAGCTGGTTGATAAGCTGCAGCTTTCTAAGGCCTGCCTGCATGTTGTGACCTATCCTCCAGCTTTTGATCCTGCCCAGTTTGTTTCTTGCCTACCTGTTTACCAGTGATCTTTGAACCTTGCTGCCATTTTGCCAGAACAGGATAGTCTTCTGTCAAATACTGTGCAATATCAACATATACTGAATATTTAAATTCAAATCCTGTGCAGGTAATAAAGAGTTGGTGAATATTCAGTAATTTAGAGAACATCTGACACATTTGTGAAGGATAGATTTTGGAACCAAATAGCTACTATTCCTTGTACATATCTTTGCTGAATTTGCCTCTTTAAGGCCAGTTGTTCCTATTATTTTACTAGCTTTGCTCTTGAGCTTTTAATAGCAACCAGACATGCTGACAGCAGGTGTCGCTATGCTAACATTTGACAGAAAAATTAGCATTCCAGCTGTACTCTTTTAAAAGACTCTACCTCTGTTAGCCCACATAGAGACTTTTAAAATGAACAATTCCATCCTTCAAAATAATTTTATAATTGTTCTTATTAAGTTAAATGGTATGATCCTCTTTACGTTGTATAATTTCCTTAATCTTATTTTGCTGCCATCCCAACTTCTCTTCCCAACAAACAAAGGCAGCCTTTACTTACAGAGAAATGCAATTTGGTTAAGCAGTGAGAGTGATATGGCCATCATGGAACTCTAGAAAGGGTGACTTGCAGTTCAAGACAGGAACTGACCCTAATGATGGTCTGAAGAAAAATGTCAAAAGCAGTCTCTCAAGGTTACAGTTTTGAAACCAAAAGTGTTCATGTCAAAAACAGTCCTGAATGGGAATGCAAGACATGCTGAAAAGGATGATGCCCGGGTAAGTATAAATTTCCAAACCTCTTCAGAGATTTCAGAACCTAGATCTTTTCCCCATTTAAACTGAGATGTTTGCTTAGCATCAACACTGATGTTCAACAAAATTTCATATATTTTAGAAAATAGATGTTCTTTTTCCTAGATCATTATTTCTTCAAATGTTATAAATTTCCTTAAGATAGTCCCATTATAAATTTTTAAACACACACACAGGGTTATTGTATGGATAAAAAAAAAGAGAGGAGAATAATGTAAGCTGTAAGATCCCACCCCACAAATCCTTAAGAGTTTTCTACCATGCAGGTAGGCCTGGCCCAGTGGCCAGCACCACACAACTGAGCAACAGTTTTCCTAGATAGATGCTGCCGGGGAGGGGGAGCCTAAGACAGAGGGGCAGGTAAAGGTAGGTTGGCTGTTGGGTGGGAAGAAATAGGATTGCCAACTCCAGGTTAGGAAATACTTAGATATTTGGGAGGGGGAGCCTGGGGATGATAGGGTCTGAGGAGGAGAGGGACCTCAGAGGGATATAGTGCCATAGACTCCACTCTCCCACTGCTCTCTGGATGACAAAGATCAGTTCCCCTGAAGAAAATGGCTACTTTGGAGTGTTGACTCACCTAGGCCTGCTGTTTGCTACTATTTAACAGCAGCCACCCTCTAGAAGCCAGTGTGGTTGTAGCAGTTAGAGCTTCAGAACAGGGTCTGGGAGACCCAGGTTGAAATCTCCATCTTGCTGTGAAAGCTGACTGGGTGATTTGGGGCCAGTCACATTCTTTCAGCCTAACTTACCTCACAAGGTTGTTGTGGGGAGAAAAAAGGAGGAGAGGAAAATAATGTAAGCTTCTTTGGTTCACATTGTGGAGAAAGGTGGGATTTAAATGAAATAAATAATAAATATAGTTGGAGGTGGGAGGCAGATAAAAGTTAGGTTTGTGAATGGCTGAGTAGAGAATAAGGCAGGGAAAGGGGACAGGATATGGGGGTGGACAGGAGGACAGGAAAAAGAAATAGTGTGGGGAGAGGGATAGAGGGAAAAGTAAGGTACCCCCCCCCCACAAGTCCTAGTGGGTTCCCTACCATGCAAGTGGGCCTGGCCCAATGGCGAGCACCACGCAACTGGACCATAGTTTTCTTAGGCAGAGGCTGTGGCAGGGAAGAGGGAAACCTGAAGACAAAGGGTCAGATAAATGTAGACTGGCTGTTGAGTGGGGGAAGAAGGAATCAGGAAAAGGAGAGAGACTATGGGGGTTTCAGGAAAGGGAAAGAGGAACTAGTGGGGGAGAGGCAATGAGATGTCTCCCGCAAATCCTTGCAGGTTCCCACGTTTTATTTCTAAAAATTGTGTTTATTTCAGCTAATAATGGCTGGGCTACAATCATGATAAAAGTTGGGTAGAGCTCTGGAGTCAGCCTGTCAAAGTCTAGTGCCTTATTTTTTTAAAAAAATTAATTGCATCGAATACCTCTTTTAATGTAATTTATTGGTCTAGCATCTGCTTGTCTTGTTCTGTTAATTTAGGGATTGTAGTTTATGCCCAAAACCTATCTATATTTTCTTCCTTTGGGCCATGAGATGATTATAGAGTCCTGTAATATAATACATACTCATCCACAAGAGATTCTGTATGAGTTAACCTAGAACCATCTTTGTAATGAATGACAACAATAGTATGTTTAACTTTCATATAATTCAGTTTAAGGACACTTTCCAGGTTTATTACCTTGCTTAAAATAACATTGTTTTGTATAAAGTATGTTATGGATTCTACCGACATCTAATTCCTATAATTTTATCCTGTTTTTTTTAAGTTCAATAAAGATCTCAACACAGTGATCATTTTTATGCTTTAACTCCAATTTTCTTATTTGATCAAGCCATATTTTTCTAAGATGGCCTAACTGCTTGTTGAAAGACATCTGGTGAAAGTTTTCCAGGCTTCCCATACTGAAACAGGAGACATATGCTGTTGAACATTAAATTGGAAATATTCTTGAAATTCAATTTGGAGTTTCCTCCTTATTTCAAGGTTATTTAATAATACATTTTCTAGTGGAAGTCTGGCCCTCATCAGGTAAGCACAGAGAAAGAATTCAGGAGATACAGAGTGCTCAGGAATTAAAAGCATATTTGTTTATGGTTTTACCATAGTGTACCTTGAGATTCCTTGAGCAGATTGATGTCACTTCCAGGTTTTATCTGAAAGTGATGTCACTGTTGCCTGACAGTGATTTTTCACATATTTTTCTCTCACCAGCTCCAGGAAATGGGAGCCATGGGTGGGTGTGACAGACTGGCAGATGTACTGCCCCTTCGTGAAATACATCAGTTCCCTTTAGTCCTGTTGGTGTGTGAGCAGAACAGCTAGCAGCCAATCAGGACCCCTGGAAGGGCTGGAAGAGCCATATGGGATGGAGGAGCAAGAGAGAAAAAGCTGTTACATTCTCAGCTCAGATGCGGTCTGAACCATCAGAGAAAGAGAGACTGGAGGGATCCTGTTTCAAAGTTTGTCTTGTGTGTAAGCAGGCTGAACTGGTGAATGTGTGGAGATGTAGTTGTGTCTCCAGAGTGTTACTTGTGAGATCTTGTCTCAGGAAACTTTGGAAGTCTCAAAGGCTATGCAGAGTTATAACATTTGGCAGTGCTTCTATTAACCTATTTTTACTAGATGCACTACATGTCAGTGTAGTCAACAGGAAACTTTCACAGGTTATTTGTATGCAACTCGTTTATGGAATAGAGACACAGCTCTGGACTAACAATTTTAAAGATGCAACCATATTTGGTTATTTGCTGTTGTTGTTCAGTTGCACAGTCGAGTCTGACTCTTTGTGACCCCATGGGCCATGTCACTTCAGGCCCTCCTGTCTTCCGCTGTCCTCTGGAAGTTGCTCAACTTCATGTTCATTGTATCGGTAACACCATCTAACCATCTCATCTTTTGCCATCCCCTTCTTCTTTTACCTCCAATCTTTCCCAGCATCAGGGTCTTCTCCAGTGAGTGCTCCCTTCTCATTTGGAGGCCAAAGTATTGGAGCTTCAGCTTCAGTATCTGATTAGTCTACATCAAAGGGAACGGCTTTGTGTGGGAAATGTGGCTGTCCTTATTTGAGAAAGACTGCACTATTGGAGACTGCAGTCCTTCAAAATGATAGCATTGGTAGTGGTCTCCTGACTAAATATTCTCAAAATGTTAGAAAAGTTTTCCTGAGAGGGCCAAGAAAGGTACTACAAAGTGTACAAAATGATCTCCACTCTCCCCACCAGCACACTTGTCTCTTTACTGGCCCAAAGGTGGAATACCAGCCTCTACAGGCCTTTCTCACTAATGTAATGTGCTCCACTCCACAGTGACAGATGTTTCTTGGGATGTTTCTATATGGGAGAGGTTTTGAGGGATGTATCCTTAAAATGCTACACCAAAAATTCCCTCTGTCTGTCATGACCTTCCTTCAAGACAAGTTGCATTGCCATCTACACTATTTTTGTTTTATTGGGGAATTTCACATTACCCTTTAAAAACTGTTATTGTACTGTCCAGGGGTCATTTCATAGAAAAAGAGGTGAAGGAGCTCATTAGCATAACTCATTAGCATAACTTATTTGCATATGCCACATCCCCTGACATCACCAGAAGTGTGTCAGAAGGCAACACCCACTGCTCAGGCTCCACTGGACTGTTTTGGATTGCTGGCTATTGGGGCAGAGAAGCACACAGATCTGCCCTCACAGAGGAGGGAGACCTTGTACCTGAATAAACCTTGGTCTTAAAGGTGCCACTGGACTCTTGGATGGCTGGCGAGCACAGGAAACTGTGTGGCTGCTCGTGGGTCAAGGAGGGCAGCATGGAGGACACACATGGCCTCAAGCAGGTAGGAGGCCAGGGTGGTGGCAGGGCAGAGGCATAGGAGGAGGACAAGTAGATGCAGGAGGCCAGGGTGGGGCCCACCTTGCAGAGGCACCGTGCCAGGGCCAGCATGAGGACAAGCAGAGCCTGGGCGGGCTGGGTGCCACAGCCCAGGCAGTGGCAGAGCAGCTCGAAGGCCAGCTCGTGGCAGTGCTCCGCTGGGTCAGCCAGCAGGCCACGAAAGGTGAGGGGGGGCTGCTGGGAGGAGTGGGTGGGGCTTGCTGCATGTGCCCACCCCATGAGCTCCTTACTGCTGGATCTCCACTCCTGTGCCCTGGTAGAGTCTTGGAATAAACCGATACAGGATCATGAGTTTTGACAGTATCCTAAAGCATTCTAAAGTGAAATCGGCCATATTCCTAGCTAGACCTAAATCATGCTCATGGCTCTTGAAACCTGTCAGATCTCCTTTGGAGGCTGTAGTCCTATGATAGCCTGAATGAAGCCCTATTGAATGCACTGGGGGACACTTCCAAGATGATATGACAACTAGGAGGTGGTGCATTTGCAACCCGCACCATGTTTCAATATGATTATATACCACAGCTAAGTGATGCCTCCATGTTTGAATACAATATATCTCTACCAGATGCTGGTGATAAACAATACAAGGTTGTGTGGGGTTCATGCCCTGCTTGTGAACTTTAAAAAACATCTGCAGGGCTACTGTTGAAAACAGAATGCTCAATCACTTATCTGATCTTGCAAGGCAGCCTCCTGTTATGTATCACATTTATTTTTAAAAAATATCATTTGAAGCCTGGAAAAGACATCCGTTTCATTAAGAAAACAAACAAACTGTAGGCATTACAATTTACTTTAGCAATCGTTTATAAACAAACCTTTTCAGGCTGAAGATTTAGAGAACAATTAATGGAAGGATGAAAAACCAAACCCAAGGTAATATGTTTTGAATACCCTGGATCTTTTTCTGGATCATATACAATCTTGGTGTTCTCTGTGCCTTATTTGAGGGGGTGACAGCACATTGCTTTCTTTTTGTGAACTAATCAGATGTAAAGATCACCTCTCACAGGTTTCAAAGTAATTCATTGAATAGAGAGATACTTGTAATCATGTTGTGGAAGATTTTTTAAAAATAAAAATTACATACAGGGTTCCATGCGGCCCTTCCGAATATTTGCTTACTTCTTTCCATGATGCAAAAAAGTGGGGTATACCTATGGTAACCATAGGACAGGGCTCCTGCAACTTTAATAATTGTGTAGATGCAGCAGTATTGGCAGGCACAACTTGTCCTGAAATAATGCTGCAAGGATAAGATACTTGCATCAGCTATGTTGACAGCTTCCCCAGCTGCACCGGCATTAAAGGCACAGGAGCTTTGTTTGTCCTTGCACCTGGTCTCTCTTAGTTTGCTTTGATCCCTGGGACAGTATCCTTGTAGACAGTGAGTGCCTTTGGAAAAACCACTTGTAATCAACCTCAGTGGGTGCCCCATGAATATGTGACAGGGGGATTAAATAGTTCTTGATATCTAATGTAGGAATCAAAACGATTTGTATAAGCATTTTGTATACATCATCCCACTATGCTAAATATCTTGCACATATCTATTAATTTAATCTGTGCCAATAAATGGAGGTTTGAGAATCAAAACTGGTGATATTTACTATGGAAACTAGCTCCATGGTTGCACACTTGAAATCATTTGATGCATGGTTCTAATGGATGTAAGTCAAAGTCTACTGATTTCAATGGGACTTACTCCCAAGTTAGTATGCAGCCAAACTTGGATATAAGCACTATTGAATTTGAAGGGATGACTTCTGAGTAAACATGCTTAGTCTTACACTGTAAAGGTTACAATCTTGCCTGAACATGGTGAAAATTCATGTTGTATAACTCCTCAAATATATGCAAATATAAAATTCTCTCTGATTGAAACTGGGGTTTAATAGCCCATGAATGAATTCAAACCAGCCAGCTGGCTACCTTTCATCTTAATTTTAATCCTCATAATTAGATCTTTTTGTCTTTAACTACTATGTTTCCACTCTTCATGTGCTGAAAAGTTAAGAAAAAACAAATAAGTTGTTGTTTCCTACTTAGAAAACTTCAGAGGGTGGGTTTTTCTGTGCCAGATTATAGGGTTGCCAGCTCTTGGTTGGGAAATTCCTGGAGATTTGCGGGGTGGAGCCTGGAGATGGTGGGATTCAGGGATGGAAAGGACCTCTTCAGGGTCCATAGAGTCCATCCTCCAGCAGAACTTATCTTGGTTGCCTGGAGATCAGTTGTCATAGTTGGAGATCTCCAGGTGCTACCTGGAGGATGGTAACCCTAAATGGGGTAGAGTATTGTTAAATCACAAATATTTGGCTCTGACTTCCCCATATCACCTATTCTGAACATTATTTAAAAAGTATGGAATACCAGGTTGTCCCTAAAAGATTTCAGATACTTCTAGCAAGCTATAGTTATGAGAACTTACCTGTAAATGCATGAAAGAACTTGAAGAGGGCATAATGGATCAGTTCTTCAGGAAAGGATAACTGGAAATACTGTAACTAACATAAATAGAAGCTGCTAACTTTTCAAAGTGTGGGTGTTTGAATGGTGTTTTCATCCCTATTGGGACTGTTTTGTTTTTTTGGGGGGGTTGCCATTATCTTATCTTTTTTTAAATGTTCAGTCATGTTGAAATGTCTTCCCTGAGGTAACTTGTTTAAATTTGAGCAAGAACTTCCTTACATAGGAGAGGGAAAGCCTAAAGTACCATTATGAGTTTCCTATGTACAAGAGCAGAAAGCTTTATTAAATTTATTTATTATTAAAGACCTGGTGAGAGATGTAAAAGTGATTGCACCACTTGGGAACAGTGACCATAATGTTATTGAGTTTAACATTTGTATAAATAGGGAGTTGCCCAAAAAGACTGACACAACCACTTTTAACTTTAAAAGGGGTAACTTCTCTCATACCAGTGGACATGTGAGGAAGAAACTGAAAGGAAAAGTAGAAAGGGTCAAAACCATTGGGGAAGCTTGGAGACTATTTAAAACTGCAATCCTAGAAGCTCAGGAAAAATATATACCACAGGTTAGGAAAGGCACAAATAGGTATAGAAAAAAGCCGGCATGGTTAACAAACAAAGTAATGGAAGCTGTAAAAGGTAAGAAAGATTCCTTTAAGCAGTGGAAAGCTAGTCTCAGTGAGGCTGATAAAAGAGAACACAGGCTGTGGCAAGTAAAATGCAAGTTCATGATCAGGCAGGCAAAAGGGGAATATGAGGAGCATGTAGCAAAAAACATAAAGACCAACAATAAAACTTTCTTCAAATACATTAGAAGCAGGAAACCAGCCAGGGAGGCAGTGGGGCCCTTGGATGACCAAAGGGTAAAAGGAGTACTGAAGGATTATAGGGAAATGGCTGAGAAGCTGAATGCATTTTTTGCCTCTGTCTTCACTGTGGAAGATGAGAAGTGCTTGCCCACAGCAGAACTGCTGATTTTGGAAGGGGTGTTGAAAGACCTGAGTCAGATTGCGGTGACAAGAGAAGAAGTTCTATGACTGATAGACAAAAACTGATAAATCACTGGGCCCAGATGGCATACATCCGAGAGTTCTGAAAGAACTCAAATTTGAACTTGTGGATCTCCTGACAAAAATATGTGATTTTTCATTAAAATCTGCCTCCATTCCTGAGGACTGGAAGGTAGCTAATGTCACTCCCACCTTTAAAAAGGGTTCCAGAGGAGATCCAGAAAATTACAGGCCAGTCAGTCTGACGTAAATTGGTGGAAACTGTTATTAAGGAAAGAATTCGTAGGCACATTGCTGAACAAAAACTATTGAGGCAGACTCAGCATGGGTTCTGTAAGAGAAGATCTTGTCTCACTAACCTGTTAGTGTTTTTTGAGGGAATGAACAAATGTGTGGACAAGGGGGACCCAATAGATATTGTTTACCTTGATTTCCAGAAAGCTTTTGATAAAGTTCCTCATCAAAGGCTCCTAAGTAAGCTCAATAGTCACGGGATGAAAGGACAAGTCTTTTTTTGGATCAAAAACTGGCTAATTAATAGGAAACAGAGAGTGAGTATAAACGGGCAAATTTCTCAGTGGAAAGTGGTAAGCAGTGGGGTACCACAGGGATCAGTACTCGGTTTGATGCTTTTAAACTTGTTTATTAATAATTTGGAATTGGGAGTAAGCAGTGAAGTGGTTAAATTTGCAGATGACATGAAATTGTTCAGGGTGGTGAGAACCAGGGAAGATTGTGAGGCACTCCAAAGAGATCTATCGAGGATAGGCAAGTGGGTGCCAACATGGCAAATGGGGTTCAATGTGGCCAAGTGCAAAGTGATGCACATTGGAGCCAAAAATCCTAACTATAAATACACATTGATGGGGTCCGAACTGGCAGAGACTGACCAAGAGAGATATCTTGGAGTCGTAGTAGATAACTCAATGAAAATGTCTAGACAGTGTGTAACTGCAATAAAAAAGGCCAACACTATGCTGGGGATTATTAATAATGGAACTGAAAACAAATCAGCCAATATCATAATGCCCCTATATAAATCAATGGTGCGACCTCATTTGGAGTACTGTGTACAGTTCTGGTCACCACACCTCAAAAAGGATATTATAGCATTGGGAAAAGTGCAGAAAAGGGCAACTAGAATGATAAAAAGATCAGAACACTTTCCCTATGAAGAAAGGGGCTCTTTAGCTTGGAGAAATGATGGCTGAGGGGTGACATGATCGAGGTTTATAAGATTATGCAGAGGATAGAGCAGGTAGAGAAAGAAAGACTTTTCTCCCTTTCTCACAATACAAGAACTTGTGGGCACTCAATGAAATTGTTGAGCAGTTGGGTTAGAACAGATAAAAGGAAGTACTTCTTCACCCAAGGAGCGATTAACACATGGAATTCACTGCCACAGGAGATGGTGGCAGCTAAAAGCATGGACAGCTTCACGAGGGAATTAGATATGGAGCAGAAGTCCATCAGTGGCTATTAGCCACAAGGTATAGATAGGAACTCTCAGGCTGATGCTCTGTATTCTTGGTGCTTGGGGGGGGGGAGCAACAGTGGGAGGGCTTCTAGTGTCCTGATCCTACTGCTGGACCTCCTGATGGCACCTGGTATTTCTGACCACTGTGTGACAGAGTGTTGGACTAGATGGGCCATTGGCCTGATCCAACATTGGCTTCTCTTATGTACTTATTATGGAACTGAAATAGGTGTTATATAGGCTTGCTAAATTCAACAAGACCAAAAGAACAACTCATATGAGTAGCATGGTTATTCAGGACCTAATTATACAAGAAACAGCAAGAGAGTCTTATTCTTTTTTCTTGGCATTATGTTTTGCTAAAAAGACAAATGAAGCAGCAGGCCATGCTATTCTCCTACATAAGTTCACAGTAGCTTCAGGGGTTTTCTGTATGGGAAGGTTGTTTGTTTAAATATGTGTCAGGGGCCATACCCTGTAGTATCAGTTGTTCAGGAAAGAAAAGATATGGACTTACCTACATCTAAATTTTCACAAGAACTAATATTAATAGTTGTTGCTAATGTGCGTAATGGCTAGAATGTCATACTAATTCACACACACTGAATAATACTTTTAATCCAATTTTAGTGCACTTTGCAACTGGATTTTCCTGTGTGAAATGGCAAAACCCACTAAAGAACATTAAAAGTGGGTTGAAAGTGCATTTTTCATCAGATGTGAAAATCAAGACAGAGGAGACCTGGGTGTAGTTCCCTGCTCTGCCACAAAGCTTGCTGGGTTACCTTGGACAAAGTACTCTTTGGTTCCGGTCACATTTGCCAGATAACATGGGGGGGAAACGAGGCTATTTGCCCCGTAGTAATTTGATGAGTAATTTTGATTTGCTGCATGTTTCTGGTGCGCCTCAACGAGGGAGCACTGATGCAATGAGAGCCCGCCGATGCAATCACACGGAGATGTCCATCTGCGGCCCATTGCAAACCCGTTTGCTACTGCATTTTCCCAGGTATTTTTTAACTCCACTTCTTCGGAGGGGCACGATGGGTTGGCAACAGGTGCAGGATGCTTGCCAGATGTTCCTGTGTGATCGCACCCATAAAATCTGCCCAGCATTTGTCCCTCTCGCGCTGCTAATTCTGCGTGTGATCGGAGCCTGAGTCTACCAAACTTGTCTTACAGTGGGCAGTTCTGCATTGGCTTTTCCCTCTGTTGTTTTACCAAACCCATGTTGGAACAGAAAATCCCCTCTGCATTGCATGCTGCTTTCATTTTCTTTGATCATTGGATTTTATGGTACCCTCTACACTGCATGCCACTTTCACTTTCTTTGACAATTGGGTTTTATGGTACCTTCTGCATATATTTATGGCCATTCAGGGGTGACTTTGCAGTCAGTATGGCATTGCCCCAGGGTATTTGAATGTGGTTTTGAGCTGCACCTTTTCCTCAGTGTCGAGAAAATGTGGAGTGAATGCCAGATGCAGAATCGCCCAGTATTATTGTGAGCATGAAATGAGGACCCATGTAGCTCCCTGAAGGAAGAATAGGATGAAATTGTGAAATTTCATTATATCTGACTTTGACAATTAAGGCAAGGACTCACATGTCTGTACATTCCTTCATATAAAACATTGTCTTTAAAAAGGAAGTATGTGTCAAGTAGAAGAACAACAAGAAGAGGAAGAATAGGTTTTTATGTCCTGCTTTCCCCTACCTTAAGGAATCTCAAAGCAGCTTACAATCGCCTTGCCTTCCTCTTCCCACAACAGGCACCTTGTAAGGTAGGTGGGGCTGAGAGCGTTCTTGAAGAACTGTGACTGGCCTGAGGTCACCCAGCAGGCTTCATGTGGAGGAGTGGGAAATCAAACTTGGTTCTCCAGATTAGAGTCCACTGCTCCTAACCAGTACTTCTCTGGCTCTCTAAGTAGTGGATCAGGCAAGACCTTCTCTAGGTAAAGGTAAAGGTTCCCTTGCTTGAAAGTCAGTCGAATCCGACTCTAGGGTTGCGGTGCTCATCCCCGTTTCAAAGCTGAAGAGCCAGCGGTGTCCAAAGACGTTTCCATGGTCATGTGGCCGGCATGACTAAACACCAAGGGTCCGGTCACACTGCCGTTTTGATCGGGATTCACTGCTGTTTCCTTGTGCATGTCAGTTTCATGTTCACACGCGCCAAGCTGCCCCTCACCCCGAAGCAGGCTCACTCACGCAATGATGCTGGGTTTTCCTGACCCCTGGAAAATCAAGTGTTTTCCTGGCACTTCTGCTCTGAATGCGCGATTTCGCCTATCTGGACAGCCCATCTTTCGCAATGATTGCGATTAGGGCCGTCTGAACACTCTTTGTGCTTGCTTTTTTTTTTAAAGCTTCCGGTTTGAGTGCTTGAGCAAACATGCGCTTAATAAATCCATTTAACGTTTAATAATGAATTTATTAAGCGCATGTTTAGTCAAGTGCTCAAACCAGAAGCTTTAAAAAAAAAACAACGCACAGAAGACAGCCCTGGAGGCGGGAATGAGCGAGGTGGGGGCTCCGGCAGCCTGGATGGGGCCAGCAAGGAGGATGGCAGACACGGCAGACACAGCAGAGCCTGTTTTCGTGGGGCAATGGCGGTGGCGCCCCCCCAAAGTGTCAGCAGAAGCATCAGCCGCCCGAGCCACCCCCATGGCCAGCAGGATCGCCTGGAGGGACGGCGCAGCAGCAGGCGAGCGGGTGCTGTAAGAGAGGGGCTGGCTGCATCTAGTCAGCCCAATGCGAAGAAAAATGCTTCCGATTTAAACAAAGCGGGAACAAAGCACAATTACCTTTGCAGTGTGACCAGAGCCCAAGGCTCACTCTCTCTAACATGATGTAAATTATGCTAAGGGTTTTTGTGTTAGTGTACATGTAAGTTGTATTCACTTCTTTACTATTAAGTTTTTCATTAAACTTGATGTCAATAATACTTCAAAAGAAGAGTTACCATTCATGTAATAAGGAACATCTAATCATGCAAGTTCCCACCTGAATCTGAAGTGATAAAGTCCACATATAGGTTACCCATAGGGTTGCCAACCAGTGGCTGCCAGCCAGTGGGAGCCTGAGGGGGCAGGAAAATGGGGGCACTATTGTCGAATGTTATGTCTCTTCAGATAAAAACCTGGAAGCAACATCACACCTCCCTAGGAACTGCTGTAAAACCATAGATTTCCCAGTGATTACTAAAATGTGGTTACGTGGCTTCTGGGTTCTCCCCAGAAGTAACATAAAACCATCATCAGTACAAACCCAATCTTATTAAGTTTCACTTTGCACATACTGTACACCATTCAAAGGAAGCCGATAAATGTGGTATTGAAAGACTCACTGAATTTATCTGTAGATATCTGGATTTTATAGCAATGAATGACAGAATGGCTGCAAGACTCCTAGTAAACACATAGATCTGATGGAAACACTTTTGGCCCAACAGTGATCAGACACAAATCATACTAACATCCTGTGCTTTTTCTCATGCAGAACATATTGCGACAGAAGTAGTATGTTGTTATGAATGTCAGAAAAGCTGCACCTATTGAAATCCACTCTTCTGCAGTATTGCAAATGATCACCTATGGTCAACTAAGCAATTTATGCATGAGTTTCATGTTAAGGCTGCAGGTTCAAGCATCAGTGAAGTCAACATGTTATGTGTTGGCTGTGATTAAAAACACACTCTGAGGCCCAGGACAGACTGGCAATTTGCCCCGGTATCGAGTCGCGGCAAAAAAACCCCGGAGTAAACGATACCGGGTTTTCCCGTCCACACAGCGGGGGCCTCTGCCGGAAGATACTGGATGGAGGTGCGCAGGAGCGTTCAGACTGCCGCGCCGGAGGCGCGCTTATATTCGCTGTTTCCCCATTATTTCGGCTGTGGGCTTGAGCGCTCATGCGCATAAGCGCATTTTGGCGATTTTTTTTTTTTGCCCTGCAACGCCGGCACCGCATTGGGCAGTGGAGCGGAGCGCAGCCAATCACACCGCTGCTGCCTCATGCCCAACGCGGGTTGCTCCCGGCTTTTCGGCTGCGTGTTCAGACTCCCCGGAAGCGGAGAAACGCGCGACAAACGCAGGCTTTCAAGATTTGCGTCGGCTTTTATCAGGTGTTTTTTTAATCCGGCAGTGAAGCGCGAGAGCACCGGTAGGCTACGGGTGGGGGACGCCAGGCAGATGTGCCTGTGTGAACATTCCATTTAATCCGATATTGAGTCGTTGTCAGCCCGGGTCCCATCCCGCGGCAAATTGCCAGTCTGTCCTCGGCCTGAAATTCAAATGCTCTTAAATGTTCTTTGCTAGTCGTAAAGTGTAGTAGGTACTATGCCAAAAGAACAGAACTTTTTGTTACATCAGAGTAACTTGATCTCAGCATGTTTACATTCTAAACTGACTAGACTCAATAATGAGATTTACACTGTGATAGGAAGAATGGTGGGTGGTCCTAATAGTAATAAGATTATGCATGTATGTGGCCCACTTTGCCAAAAGATTTGTCTGGGGTTTTTTTAGGTCTGAAGCTAATATCCATCATTTGTCTTTTCTCTCTTTAAAATGTTTCTTGAGCAATTAAACTATAGCAGTGTTATAAAAATCTGGTTTATGTGGTTTTTAAAATAAAATATGTATGTTTATTTATAGTAGGGGGTGCAGAAGGAGGCTGACATTTAGGTATTAGAGAACATACTAAGCTCTTTCAGTCAGCGGAGGATCAAAAATAAAGAGTTGCCGCATATAGTCATATTAGAAAGTGAGGCTAGATAGGATTTTATTTATTTAGTAGGATCAGTTGCTCCTGTTCACTGGATGCGGCCAGGGAATGATGATCTGGCACAGAGAAAGTCTACCATGAGGCAAGATCTCCTCAAGTGGAGGGTATAGGATGCCATTAGGGATGGCAAAATGGAAGGCAGATAGGGCTGACCTCTGCAGCACAAACCACCTGGAAGTAATGTAAGCCTTACTGAAATGAATGAGACCCCAGCAAGGCCACAGTCATGATTTTACATTGTTAATGTTTAGAAGCTTCTGCAAGAGAACTCATGATGGGTTGTGCCCAAGGGTCATTTGGAGCAGGAGCACGCAGGAGTGGAGCTCCGGCAGTTAGAAGCACATGCAGCAGCAAGCCCCGCCCCTAGCTCCCAGCAGGAGTGCAAAGAAGCACTTGTAGCATTCCTCCTGGGCCCAGATAAGCTACTCTGGGACTGGAATGACAGCCCCCAGAGTGGAAAGACAGTCCCTAGGGGTGGAGCCTGAGTGGTGGGTTTTGCCTTCTGACACTTCCAGTTATGTCAGGGGATGTGGCATATGCAAATAAGTTATGCTAATGAGCTCCTGCACCTCTTTTTCTACAAAATGACCCCTGGTTGTGCCACTAGTTATTATGCGAGAGAGTAAGCTGCCACACCACCCAGATCCTCCACAGTGGGTACCAAAAGCTGTTGGCCCTAAGTCCTGATTTAATGGTAGACTTTGCTGTTATGTACTTGAAAAACCATGTTCTGGCTGTCATGGAAGGGCTGAATGGGAGGCTCTGTGAACCAAAATATAAAGTGCCTTGTGGCCACAGCTGGTTTTTCTTGTTTCCCCACCATCCCTTAATTTGTAAATCCTGGGGTCGTTTTATCCTACAGTTAATTCTGTGTAAGAAATTGTGAAATGGAAAGACCTGGGCATTTGTTTCTCTCCGTGGGGTTGACTTTATTGTAAGTTGTTTCTTTATAAAGGAAACACAGCTCACAAACTGGAAATGAATATCCATGTGGTCTGCTCGAAAAGTCAATTAGTTTGCACTAATTGATGTACAAGGATGAACTACAGGCATTGTCAACTGGTATCTGTCAGATCTGATTTTCATAAGCCCTTAAGAAAGTCCAGTGTCTGATACTATGTGCAATTAAATATGCGTGCAATTAAAATGTGCACATAGTGAAATATGAACTTATTTTGAAATCCAAGATGCTGCCAAAGGTCAGATAAAACGTCAAGTTAATTAGGAGTAAGTTTTATAACTTTTCTCATGTTGTGTTGAAATAATGCTTCATTTAATAATCATACATAGTCACTGCAAAGAAAATTATGTCTGTCGGTTTTTGATAACTTGTTGGACTGATTATGCCTTGTGGGCTGGCTGATAGGACTATGTAAGATACAATTTCTTCTGGCAATAATATTAGCAACTTGTTTCTGTTTCCAGAGGAGCTTGTTGTTGCCCTCTCTTAGTGGCTGCTATTGAGATCAGCTTATCTGGATGATAATTCCATTCAGAAACTTGAACCAAGTCTTCTGACATTAGGTGAGAAATGAAGTGAACTATGCCTGCCACCTTCTGTCTGGAGTCAGCAAAAGTAAGGTGATAAGGACAGGAGGCATCTTTCATCCATGCATACCTGTCTCCTATATCAACAGAGCATGTGGAGCTTGTTTTCCACTTGAAAATGTTCCCTGTAGTAGGCTTGTCAGCCCCCCCAGTGCACATTTGCTGCCACTCCTCAGGGCAGCAGTCAGCTGACAGTGTAACAGCACTCCCAGGGGAAACCTGGAAGTGAGACCACTCCTCTCTAGGAATCGCCATAGAATTTCTGGCAATTTCTAAAAAGGCATGATATTACTTCCAGGTTTCCCCAGAAGTGATGTCACACTGTTACCAATGGCTAGCACCCCTCCCCCCGATGTCCGCACTGGTTTCCAGGCTCTGCTTGGCAACCCTGTCCCATAGCAATGCCTTTACTGTAGCAAATCCCCAAAAGATTATAAAGCACTTTGCAAATTATATCTGTACTCTTAGGGACAAATTTGACAAGACACAGAAGTCATGTGAATGCTTTGCTTGAAGATGGGATTACTGAAATGCAGCCACAGGGGACTGCAAGTTTGGTTGGATTTGTGAGAGGTGTTCAGCACTGTCTCTGTGGTCCTTTCCTCACTAGACATTAAATCCTGGTTCAACCCTGTCCTTGAACTTACATTCTACACTACACTCAAGTTCACCCCTGTAATTATCTTGGGGTATTTTTTGTTTCCACATTACATGGAGGTCACCCCGGTTTTGCCCCACACTTGTCCCAGGATAAATGGATGCTTGGGATAAATGCAAGGTATTGTGTCACGAGTTGACCTCTGATAAAATCAGGGATGAGATCCACGTGCGGAAAGGAGTTTTTTTCTAGTCACTCCCCCCATGGCTGCTTTCCCACTCAGAGGGTAAAAGATTAAGGAGATGGGGCTGAGGCCAGAAGAAAAACTTGCCAAAGACCAGTTAGCAGGACTCATATAGGGGCTGGGCATGGGAGAGAGCTTTGAACAGCTTGCTGGTTGAGTAGGGAAAAAGGATTGTTTGCAGTGGCAGATACGTTGCTATTATATTCACTATGGATTAGTGAAACGACTGTAAAACTATATGTGCTGATATGGAAACAAAAATCTGTGGGTTGTCCTGGTGTTTCCACTTTTGCTATGGTATTTAGCACTGCTCTGTTCTGACTGGGGATGAAGCTGGAGGATTTGAGCTTTATTTAGCAAATCCCTGGCCATCAGAATCTAAAGCTCCTTGTGCTTGGCAAGTAGTGTCCAGAAGGCACCTTGTCTAGCAATCCACATAGGAAGAAGCACTTGGAGATAATAGCCAGGGGATACACCTACTCCAGCAGAAGCTTGTCACATGTGATAATGCATGACTTCAGTTTTTGCTATGACTAATTCATTTTATTTTTAATAAAACTGTGCTGAATAGAATTTTTTTTAAAAAAATGTGTATTTGGGTTGTCAAAACCAAACCAGATTTAAAGATCCAGAATAAAACATAAGGGGATCTTTGTAAACTGTTACTTTGTATGTCTGCCCTGAGGACAGGGTTCCCAAACTCCAGTAGGGGCCTTGAGTTCTTCCAGAATTATGGCTAATCATCAGAGCACACAGATCAATTCCCCTGGAGAAAATGGCATCTTCTGAGATTGGATTCCAGGGCATCACATCTGTACTGAACTCCCTCCCCTCACCTAACTTTGCTTTCCCCAGGTTATATCCTCTAATATCCAGGAATGTCCATACCCAGAGTTGGCAACCACAACTGTAGGAATTGCTGTGAAAATCCTGATTGTAGGAGACAGTTGTGCACTAGTGCAATATTTAATGGAGGACTGCTAAAGCCTGGTGCTTTGTAGGCAGAAGGTCTCAGTTCCTGGCATCTCCAGTAAAAAAGAATTTTGGGTCACAGAAAAAAGACAGGTCTAGGTATGTCATTCAGAGCTGGCAATACTTAGCTATAAGGCCTAATACTCTGACTTTAGCCCTCTTCACAAGTTAACAGTAAATGCATGTACATCTTGCATGTACAAGCATACATACATTTGTAAGAATTTCTTTGTTTACAAAATGTATATCCTGCCTTTCTGTCTTCACAAGGGCCACCAAGGCAGCTAACGATTTAAAACATACATGATAAAACCATGGGGGGGCATTTTAACCTTCCAGGGCATTCAGTTGCTGACCTAAGAGTAGTAGATCTCTTACAAAAGAATTTCAAAGGAAGATTAGAGAGAGAGACGGATAAATTGCAACTGATAATGAAGCTCAATGCATCCTCGTGAGCTGAATTGAGACCTAGCTTTCTTCTCTCATTACCAGTGGCTGCTATTGTTATTTGGCATCTGAAATCACTTCACTCTCCAAGATATAAGGACAAATGGACTCACATTCTAGCTGTAGCTGAAGAAGTGAGCAGTGACTTCTGAAAGCTCATGCCCAGACACAAATTTTGTTAGTCATTAAGGTTAAGACGCTGAGTTGCTGACTGGAAGGTCAGTAGCTCAGCAGTTCGAGATCCTAGTGAGCTCCTGTCTCTGGCCCCAGCTCCTGCCAAACTAGCAGTTTGAAAGCAAGAAATTGCAAGTAGATAAATAGGTACCACTGTATAGGAAAAGACTTTCCTGATTCATTCCTACTAGGCCCAAATGGTCTAGCTGCTAACATATCCATGTGACTTTTGTCTCCTGAGCAGATGGCCTGCACAGATGCCAAGCCTGATATGCCTATACAAAGCCACTTTGGCACCTTTGAGGGGAAGACCAGACATTGAGATGTCTTCCCAAGCTGAGGACACAGATGTCCCATGCATTTACACTTCAAAGCTCAAGCAGACGTGCCTTTAGTCATGTCAGCAGTGGCTGCACCTACATAGTTGGACATGCCTCTCCATCCTTTCTGATGGGGTAAATGGCCATATTCAATTAGGACAGAAGAAGGAGGGGTTTGTGCTCACCCTATGGAAAATGGGATAGAGTTCTCTTGGAAATAGGGCCCCTTTCTAAGAGTCAGTTCCCTTTTGGATTACAAACCTGCAACATGGAATTTTACTAGTGGGCAGTGAAGCTGGACTTAACTGCCCACAGCAAACATGTGTTTCATCCTGAAGATTCCCTGGTTCCACAAAGGACTGGTAACTATGAAATACCTATGTATAGTTAGAGCTGAATAAGCTATAGGCCTTATTCTTCATTTTCCTATCTTTGCAAGTCTGGTTATATGCATGCTTTGTATTAAAATAAAGATAATATCACTTAATATTATCTGAGTTGGTTCTTGTAGTTGCAACTGATCTCTGAGCTTAAATCTTGTGCCTGGGGCTGCTCAGCTGATGTGGCTACTACTGTGATTATTAATAGTCATTTGCAGCTCTGGCACAGAGCTGGTAAACTTGCTAAGTCCTCTAGACCAGGCAGAAGCTTAGATCTCTGCTTCTGAACCTTGGTGAGGGCACTGATGTAAGAGATCTTGGTGGCAGTCTACTGTATCAGCCAGGAGTGTGTGCAGACATACTCTTGGGTTTGTTTAAGCATGTGGGATTTTGTTATCTCTCATTCCTGGACTGGCGTGAGGGAGGAGTAAGATCCTGTATATGCTGGCAGCGTATCAGGACTTGTGCCTCCTGATCCCCTGGACTGGGGGTCTGAGAGGTTCAAAAAACCTGTAAAACCACTTTGTTGGGAAGGTAATAGCATTCCGTGCACCTTGGCGTTTAGTCATGCTGGCCACATGACCGTGGAGAAGTCTTCAGAAAGTGCTGGCTCTTCAACTTGGAAACGGAGATGAGCACTGCCCCCTAGAGTCAGATTCAACTGGCTTTCGAGCAAGGGAAACCTTTACTTAAGGTGCTACTGGGATCTTGCTCCCATCCACTAATAAAGATTGCAAGCTGTGATGTTAGGTTTCTTTTATTATTATTTTTTCATCTGTTAGAACTGGAAAGGAGATCGCTTGAAGTGAAATAATGTGTTGCTTTCAGACTGGACAAAATCCACTCACTGCTAGCAGTGATAATAAAAAGTTTAAAAAGCATGTGGGGGGGATTAATGTGAAGAAAGACAGCCAGTGAGGTGGGAGAGCAGAGGGAGAAACCACGTATTGAACTGGAATATATGGAACCATAAATATACTTTTAAATACTTAGCCATCTATTTCCAAGTGTTGTAATTCCTCACCAGGGTCTTTTTAAAGAAAATCCCAGATAGACAAAGAGAAACCTAATCTTAAAAAAAAAATTCAGAGTAAGACAAAATAATTTCCCCTTAATTCCCGTTATTCCAGATGCATCTCGTTTCTGCCCCCTTCCTTTTCTAATATTTGTGTGATCAGGTCTCACAGTAAACAGGAAAGCAGGATTGTCAGAAGAATACCCCCCCCGACTCTTTCTCCCCTTCTCCCTCTCAATATGCATGCACAGGAAAGCTTATAGCTGGAATAAAACTTTGTTGGTCTTTCAGGTGCCATGGGACTCCCTCTCCAAACAAGGGAAGAGAGGCTAGGCAACGCAGCAGCAGCCCCAGAGGAGGAAGCAGGAGGGAGCTTTTCTCTGCTGCGCACATGTGCACTCTCTTTTTCCTTCCCCCTCGCTTCCCTAAGGAGGAAGAGTGGCTTTGGCGATGCAGCAGCAGCAGTAATGGTTGGGAAATGTAAGCACTTCCTTGCAGGCTGTATACCAGCCCTGCAGGTGCCAGGTATGGCCCGTGGGCTGCATGATTGACACCCCTGGAATAGGCAGTCCTTCACATATAGAGCTTTGACTGTCAGGTCCAGCACCTTACATTATGCCTGGAAACAAATGGGGAGACACAGTAGATGGAACAAGACTGGAGTGATATGCTCCCTACAATATTAAATGTAAGTATGCTATCTAGAAAGAGTCTCTTACAAATCTGGACTCTCTGAGGCCTAGAATCTTCTTTTACCAAATACTCCAAGATAGTTTTTCTTGTTGGAGAATTGACAGCGTGCTTAAAGTCTAGTTAATGTAAATACTGTTGAAAGAGTAGTTTAGTCCACTTGTACCCTAGGAGGAGTTGTGGTGCATTCTCTAATGTTCAGAGGGTATTGAATGTTCTCCCTCTCTGGCCCTTCTGCACTCTCCTTTTAATTCATGTTCACCATGGTATCCTCCAAGCAATTCTGCACTAAAATTGAATTCAACCTTCTTTTTAATCCAGTTTTTTTTTTTCCATTCTGCACTAAAATTGAGTTCAACCTTCTTTTTATTCTGGGTTTTTCCCTGTTCCACATTACATTACCTCCCTTCAGTGGTCAGCCCAGTTTCAGCCTGCTGTTGCTCCGGGTTATTTAGATGCTGTTTTGCCATGGACTTAAATTGCCTCGACCCTGGGTGCATTCAGACGGGCAGCTAATCCCGCCATTGGCCCACCTCTAATTTAATCTAGATCTTTTTTATCTGGCCTTGCATGACCAGACAGCTCTCCTTACTGCGTGCATACTCCACGGTGGATTGTCTAGACGGCATCCACCTGAAGGAGTGCGTGGTCAGTTTTTTTAAAAAAATTCTGTTTGTGCATGAGCTTCTGTTCCTCAACATGTACTTGTTTTTCTGTGCAAGTGCGGAATTGAATGGTTAAAACACCGCCAGTAGTACCTCCCTCTAGGTACCATTTCAATTAATGCAGTTCATAAATTTCATGGGCCGTTCAGAAAATCAATACATGCACAGAATTTAGTTCTTATATTTCAGGCTAATGAGTTTCTTAAGCTATTCACTTTTACTTAAAATCTTTATGTTGAGTGGCTTTTGTTCCACTGTTTTCCCAAACACTCTAGTACACTTTCTTTGAGTGTTCCCTGACTCTTCTGGTCTCCAGAAGGCTGGCAACCTCTCTTGAAACACCAGTACGTGTCTTGGGTTTTAACTGACTCTTAAGGTCTCTAAAGGCAGCTTCTAACCATACCAGACCAGGGATCTCTGCACTCTTCAAAACTAACTCCCTGTTTGACTGGCTAGGGAATTTTCTTCTCGCTCTAGAAGCTCTATCCCCTTTCCTTGGCCTGAATGGGAGTCTTTGCCTACTTCCCAAACTTCCTTGCCAGCTTTCCCTCAGTTCTCCTGTCTGTGTTAAAGTGTTCTCATTTAGGGCTGAATTCTGAAACTGTCAGTATCAACTCTTTTCAGCTAGGGATGAAAACAAACTTAATCTCTCCTCAGCATGCAGGTCTCTCCAGACTTTCTCTGCTCAGCTGATGCCAACCAATCAGATCACCAGAAGCAGATTGTCCTCTCCTGTCAAATAAATCTCTTATGTGAAATGTGGTGTGTGAAAAATAAAGGGATTAGCTGTTTTGTAGCTTCATGTTCTTTAAATTGAATGTACCTCCCATGTTTAAGTCAAATTTTAGCAGAAACTACAAGACATGGAACAGATCAGGATATTCTAACCCTAACACTTCCAAGCTGTCTTTATTTAATAGTTCCCATCTAGTACCATTCAAACAGGTCAATACTTGTATTCACACTAAATGTCTCTAAAACCTGGAAAATATTATCTAAGAAAATCACAGCTAAGCAAGGGATGTAAAATAGCCAAACTTGTCTACTCACATGGAATGTCCTGGTTGTATTTTCCCAAGCACAAACAGCTGCACTGATATTTTCTAAGCTATTGGCCAGCTTTGTACTTTTTTCAAGACTATTTTCTTTTTCTGCTTAAACTTCATAGACACATAGAATGTTAGCATTGGAAGAGACCTTGCAGGTCATCTAGTCCAACCCCCTGCACTCTGTAGGAGCATAGCTGAAAGATAGCCCTACATACCTACAACATACCCGAAAGATGGTCATCCAGTCTCCACTTGAAAATGTCCAGCGAAGGATCATCCACCACCTCCCGAGGCAGGCCATTCCACTGCTCAACCACTCTTACAGTTAGGAAGTTTCTCATGATATTTAGCTGGTAACGACTCCCTTGTAATTTCTACCCATTAGATCTAGTCTTGCAATCTGGAGCAAGAGAGAATAGATCTGCTCCATCTTCTACATGACAGCCCTTCAAATATTTGAAGACTGCAATCCTGTCCCCTCTAAGCCTTCTCTTTCCCAGGCTAAACATATCCAAGTCTTTCAGCCTTTCCTCATAAGACTTGGATTCCAACCCTCTCATCATCCTGGTTGCCCTCTTCTGGACACGCTCGAGCTTGTCAACATCCTTCCTAAAATGTGGTGCCCAAAACTGGACACAGTACTCCAGGTGAGGCCTGACCATAGCAGAATAGAGCGGAACTACCACCTCCTGTGATCTGGACACAATGCTTCTGCTAATGCATCCTAAGATTGCATTAGCTTTCTTCACAACCACATCACACTGCAGGCTCATGTTTAGCTTGTGATCAACCAGAACACCCAGATCCCTTTCACATGTGCTGCTGTCAAGCCAAGTCCCTCCCATTCTATATCTGTGCCTTTGATTTTTGTACCTAAGTGTAGGACTTTGCACTTATCTCTATTGAAATTCATTTTATTTGTCTCAGCCCACTGTCCCAGCCTATCTAGATCATTTTGAATCCTGACTCTGTCTTCTTCAGAATTAGCAATCCCACCCAGCTTCGTGTCATCTGCAAATTTGATAAGCATCCCCTCTATGTCTTCCTCCAGGTCATTTATAAAAACATTAAACAACGCGGGCCTAGGACCGAGCCCTGTGGCACTCCATTTGAGACTTCCCTCCATGTAGACGCAGAGCCATTTACGAGCATTTGTTGGGTACGATTTTTCAACCAACCATAAATCCATCCAACAGTTGCACCATCCAGCCCACACTTAACCAGCTTATCTTCAAGGATATCATGAGAAACTTTGTCAAATGCTTTACTGAAATCTATTATGTGAATCTTCTGTTCATGCTAAAATGAGTCCAGGTTTTTCATTTGAATGAAGAATCACTGCCTGTCTCTGAAGAATGCTATCCTAAGAAATTTTTACACACATAACCCTTCCAAAAGATAGTCCCTAGCTTCAATCTTTTGGTTAAAGAATCTATTAGTTTCGATGTATTTAGTATCCTGTAATAAAGCTGACCACTAAAAAGCCTTGCTTGAAAAACTTTTGCCAGCTCTCCTACCAAAAATATTGAAATGGGTTTTGAACTTCTAAGGCATAGTGCCTTCATATTTCTTCATTTCTCCCCTAATCAATGTGGATAGAATATTATATTTGATATTCATCTCAAGGGCTGGTTATAATTTCATATTCAGAGTTTGGGAAGACGATTTCCCCCCTCTACCTACTTATGTTTGTGTAGGACCTTACTGTTTCAATATATTCAACTTCCTGTGATTATTTGGGTTCTGGTGGTTTCAATCCATTACTTTTAATGTGAAATCTACTGGAGGCTCTGGTACAGCTGTTTTTAAAGGCAATAGCACCAAATTTGCACAGAACAAAGTTATCCCTTTCATCTAAAGATCCCCATAAGTTTAAATTGAGGGGTTGCCCCCAAAACCCTGTCTGTATTCATTCCATTTTCTTACTTTTACACTGACTAACAACAACAAAAATTACTTTTCTGCTGAAAACTCAGTGTTTGTCATGCTTCCTTGTTGTGGTCTGTTGTTTGTGTCACAAAGTGAGGAAGGAGAATGGCAGCGCTTTCATTATTCCCTACGGGGCACTTGGGGAGCTGTTTTTCAACAAAATGACACCAAAACTGCCAGGGAATGAATGCTACCTGTCCACTAAAGGCCACCCAAATTTCAAGCAAGTTGGACCAAAGGTATCAATTCCATGGACCCTTAAACAAGTTATCTTCAAGCATTCTACTTTCAAAGAAAAAAGGGCTCCACCCCCACAATGCAGGGAGCAAAGGAGATTCTACGCAGCTTGTCTCCAAAGGCTGGGTGTTCCTCCTTTGCAAGAATCCAGTTGGAAGGGAGAAAGACCATTGCCCGGGAAATCAGTGGAATCAAAGAAGAACATGAGCACATGACGCATTGCTGGTGAGCACCCAAACAAACAAAAAATGGATTGTTTGGGGAAGGCAGTTTCTTTATACCAACAACCCCAGATTTGTATTACCATTCCAAGAAATCTCTGTACTGATCCAAACCAGTGATTTCTCTGTATATCTTCTGATGCACAATTTTGTTACACACACCTCTACCCACAGCATGGCAATGAGACTTTTATATGTGAATGATGCAAAGCACACCTGTTATGTTCTGACTCTTGAATCAGACCTATGTTTCACCATGTTAAGCTGTTCACCATGTCAGTAAAAGGGATTGTAAGAGTTGACATTCCCATTGGTTGTTTCTGTGAAACTCTGCAAATAGCCAATAAGAACTGTATATACTTTATTGGAGGGAACAGACATTGGTCTTTATCCCAATGTTATGATTGGTTGTTAATTGATATATTGACATGGCTTTGATAGCCCTGATTATTTAAAAAGGGAGCTGTGCTCCACTGTTTTGTGTGTGTTGTCTGATCGGCTTGTTTGCTGTTAAATAAAGCTGAAATCACTTGTTGAAATCACTACCTTGTTAAGACTCATACTTAACATTGGCGATGAGGATGGGATGCTAGAGCAGGTAGGCAGCCCCGCTGAACCAACACGAAAACGGCAGACAAAGACACACACCCAGTCGAGCCACCTGAGCCGCCACCCACTGTAGTGGCTGCCCGACCAGCTGCAATGGCTGTCAACCCAGCGTTTGAGTCATTCAAACCCAGCATGGAGGACTGGGACTCTTACCTGGCATGGTTCAAGTTCCACCTCCAAGTGAACCAGATCACAGACGAGGCACGGAAGAAGGCAACCCTTCTGAGCTCCTGTGGCAAAACTGTTTTCGATGTCAGCCAGTCCCTGGTCACTCCAACCGAGCTCAGTGCGGCTTCATGGGGAGACATCATGAGGAAGTTGAAAGGCCACTTCTTGCCTCAGCCGTCGAAAATCGCTTGTAGACATGCATTCTACAAGCGAGGACAAGATGCTACCGAGACCATAGCTGAGTATGTCACTGCCCTAAGGAAGGCTGCCCGGCCTTGCAACTTTCCCAACCTTGAGGAAGCCCTTCTCGATCGTCTTGTGTGCGGCCTTTGAGATGAGCATTTACAACAGCGCCTGTTTGCCAGAGCCGAGCTGACCTACGCCGTGGCGTATGCTGAGGCAGTCGCTGCTGAGGTTGCCGAGAGGTCAACACATGAGGTCTGTCAGTGCCAGGTTCACTTGTTGAAATCACTACCTTGTTAAGGCTCATACTTAACAACACCCACATTAAATACCCTTAAACTTCCCATATCAAAAAACTCAAAAGAACATGTGAATGCTGTATGTCCATCTAAAAATGTGCATACATGGCCTGCATTGCACAGTATACAGGGTGTGAAGTGGAACAGATCATGCAGGCTTACCCTTCCATTTTATGTGTGACCCTGGTAAAGCACACAAGTCTACTATGTACAACTGGTGTACAAAGCAATGGAATGTTCACATAGACTGGAAGGGGGGCTTTCTGAAGGTCAAACTATGAGTCTACATTTTTACTGAAGTCATAGAATTTGCTGATAATTTTGTATATGACCTGTAATGTAATCTCCCAGACCAACACAGTGTCCTACTGTTTCTGCATTTATTATCTTTCATAAATAATACACCAATCAGTAGAGTTCTTTGCAGTGTTGCATAGAGAGGCAGTGAATGCCCAGACATGTGCCATGTAGATCCAAAGACATCTTCCAGTCCTGAGGTTCCAAACCAAGACAGATTCCTAGAAGGTGTGTCAAGATTAGTTCATTCTTTGATTCAAAGAACTCTGTCCTTTTAAATTATAAATGGAATTTCATTGCTCACATTACATTAGATTTCTACAGTTAGAAGATGATCACAATATTTTACACACTGATGCAATTACACTGTGTAAGATGTTGGATTTATGTACAGAAGTGCAGCTAGTTATCTTCTTTATGGTGGTGGAAAGTGCTGTCAAGTCACAGCTGACTTATGGTGATCCCACAGGGTTTTCACGGCAAGAGACACTCAGAAGTGGTTTGCCACTGCCTGCTACCATGTCACAACCTGGGTGTTCCTTGGAAGCCTCCCATCCAAGTACTAGTCAGGGCTGACCCTGCTTAGCTTCTAAGATCTGATGAGTTAGCCACACTTTTATAACAAACTAATCTCTTGATATTTTTTTTTAAAAATGGTATATGGTATTGGGAAATCATGCAGCAATGAGTTTCACAGAGCAGGCCTTTTCAGAAAACACAGCAAGCATAAGCAAATGGAAAGTATTTTAACTTCACCTGGGTACTGTAATCCTGGTATTATGTGAGAAGGTTATTTATTTTTCCAAAGCAGTCACAAGCAACTTTATCTCAGCTTTTACTTTCCCCATGATTTCTTCTGTTTTACTTGGCTCTAGTTAATGCCCCCCCCATACTACAACTGTTTTAGCAATGCCAGTAGCTACAGATACATTACCTGGGCTTAATTAAATATGGATGGCCATGCAAGGAGAGGGCAGAGCAATGAGTTGGTGATAAACAGTAGCACTCTGCTTTTTCAGCATTTAGCCTTTAGTGGAATATCATTCTATCTTGGTTGTGCTGCATGTTAAGACCTTTTCAAATAACCATTGATAGTGGTGACCAGGTGCTGATGTCATTATGCCAGTTGTGCATTTTGGTTTTAAGAGTTGATTCTGGTGTATAGTGGCAACCCACTTCACAGCTTTGGGGTTCCTTTTTCTCGCTGAACTCTCAGGCTTTTCTAGCCTGGTTTGAAAGTCCCTCGTGTCTCTATGCTTTTTGTTTCATCTCCCTTTTTAATGACAAATTCCTTGCTTTTTGGCATGGATGCTCCTCAAGCAAAATTAATTCTAGGCATTCTTGGAAGGTGGTCTGGTTGAAATTTCTTCTGCATCACCCTCCTGAAGATAATTGCTTATGATGTGACGTCAGGCCAATTGATTTTTTTCTTGAATGGCTGAGGGAGGGAGGGAAGGAGGGAGGGGGAAAGGAGGGGATCAGTCGACACAAATGTGAAGTCAAGCTTACAGCTTTTCTGTGTTATGAAATCTACAGAAACTGACATGCTGGATACACAAACACCGTCAGAATGCAGCAACATTGTTCCTTTTGTACAGTGCCAGGCTTGTAGAATTCCTAGCTGTTTTGATGAAACTTGATTTTTATTTTTTTTTTGGAATGTAAAAATCAATTTCTCCCCTAGAAGCCTGCTTACATGCAGCTTTCACAGCAGAGCTCTCTGTAAATCTGACAGTGCTTGATAATTAATCTCATCCCTCCAGCTGCTGCAACAAGATTATTGAGAAGGAAAATATAGCACAAAGTACAGAAAAGAGTTTGTGCATGTGTATGCATGTGTACGTGTGTGTGTGAGTGAGAGAGAGAGAAGACAGAGAGGGTAAGAAATGAAGAGGGAAGAGGTTCCTGTGTTCTCCAGGGGTATTGTGTCAGGAGATGCAAGCAAGCTACCATGTGACGAGATAGAAAGCTGGAGGGATTGGCTGAGATACTAGCAGGCGTGTGAGCTAAGCCAGCTCCCTCCACCCCTCCCTTTCTTTCTCTCTCGCTCAGCATCCTTCTGTGATCCTGTAGGTGATACAGCTTTAGCAGCATCCATGGCCTGTCTTTTGCCTTAGTGCACATTCATTCCTCTCTTCTTTTTGAAATTTCAAAAATTTGTCCTGGCAGCTGTACCAATCATGAATCTGAGAGACTGGTTTTAAGGGCTTCTTACATTAAGCATCTGGTAACTGGAATTGTAATTTCCTGCATTTTTTCAGGCTCCTTGGAAACTGAGGAATGCAATTCTGCCACCATGATGGAAGGTAGGTTGTGCTCTGATTATGCCTTAATGTTTCTCCTGTGGTTTGTTTATAGCAGTGCCTAGAGGGCAAATACGGTGGATGTGTAATATTCCAGAATTTGTTTTAAATTCTGAATATAGGATTAAAATGAAAAGGCCAGCTGGGATGATGCAAATAATCAACATGCTACCTGCTATCTCTGTGATCAGATTCTCCATTCAGAGGATGCAGCTGAGGATATGTACGTGTTTTTAATTCACATAGGTCTGTTTATGATGGAGGGGGTGAATAGAGCCCTTAGTGGCCTGTAGAAATATTCTCAGACAGATAAAGAGAATGAGAGAAGCGGATGCACAACAACATGGAGTATTTCTCCATTAAGTAAAATGTTTTAATTAAGCACTGCACTCTGGAAAGAAATCATTACCATTTTTATTTTTATTGAAAGAGTTCTACAAAATATTTGTTCAGATCTTATTTGCTGTAAACCTTTACTGGGGAATGATTTCATTTATTCTTCAGCACAAGAATTTTTATACATGTACCTGAGGTATTTGAAGGATCAGAATATATTGAAATGGAAAAAACCCCCAGCAGATCTGTCTCTCCTTCTGTCTCTCTCTTTTTTAAATCCATCCATGTAACGCTTGTGATTTGAGGCCATAACATGGCTATCCTACAGTGCTGTAATTTGCGGCAGTTTTGGCCATAGGCTCTGTTAGTCTCTGCACCCAAATGAAATAGAGACATCTTCCTATGAAGCAACATGGCCAACTGAGTAGCATAGCACAGTCATTGCATTGTGTTAAAATATGCACATGTAAACATGGGTAGCCAAAATGCAGAAGATGATTCGGTCTGACAGGTTTTTGGAGAGCTTTTTTTGGAGTAGCAAAAGGATTTCACCCACTTAGAATACTGATTTTTGTTTCACTAGTTCTGAACTCTCAAGGTAAAAGGTATTTTCCCAGCTCCTATGAGATTACCTTGTTTTTACTAATAAGATAATATTCTTAATTGTTTTATATTTTCTGTAATGATGGCAGAGTGGGCACTGAGGTTTAAGGCATTCATGCCAGGTGTACTTTGGCTGGATTTCTTCTGGGTTTTATACTATACAATGGTGCAGAGGTGGCTTATTAAAAATAGTGTTTTACACTATTTTGAATTCAGTATAAATCTAAGGAACAAAGACTGTACAGTGTGCAAAATGAGCATGAAAACAGCATTAATGCTGCATATTTGAATGAAGATTCATAATTGCAAACTTAAAACATTCTACTGTGATCCAAACAGTTATTTGTATGTTAGCCCCCGATATCTTGCTATGAGCGGTCTGCTTACTATGGATGCATTTCATAGCCTGTTCTTGACCCCTGACAAATTTCCCAAGGCAGAAATGAGACTGGATTGGAATTCAACACTTCATAAAATCAGTAATACTAGACTTTAAAAGTGCAAACTAGTTACCTAAGGGTTAAAACCCTGCCATTTCTTGAAATCAATCAAAGCCTCTTTTATAACAAGATTTGCTGTACATAGAGCTGAAGGTTGTGAGTAAATTTATATGAATTGCTCTTTATGGCCCATCTGAATTTTAATATATTTTTTGGCCTAGCTTGCAAGAATATTTCATGCAATCAAAATGACTGAATGTGCTAGGTTTTATCTACTGAATCTTTGTAATCTTAAGTGAACTTTGAAGGTCATCCTTGACTAATACACAGTTTTGATTTGATTTTTCTTCACTGTATATGCACAGAAACTAATGTATAATATTCTGCACAAAAATTCTGCTTAATTTTGACATGTGCCAAGATTCTGGTTTGTAGTATTAGAAATTAGCAGGTGCCACCAAGGTTAATGGATTTAATTTCTTGTGCCACAAAAAGAAAAGAAAAGAATTTTCAGTTATTTTTGCTGTGTGCAGGAAAAAAATCAGTAATTTGCCTTGAGGTAAAGTATTTTTGGACTGTGAACTTAGTCAACTGCTTATTGAGCTGTTTAATTGCCATACTGTGTCTCAGGGCCAAACTAAATGAGGCACTGGAGATCCCTGATCAGATCACCCAGATCTTCCTCCTGCTTGGATCAGGCCCATGGCAGTGCTGATGCACAGGATAGATTTTTTAAACTATTTTCTGGTGCCCTCTCCCTAATGTACATTGGCCTCCTGGTGGTGCTGTATATGCCAGTAAGAAAAACATATGGGAAGACTTATGTTTTCCTTACCGAAGCAAATGGCACCACTAGAGGGCCAATTTACAGTGAGAAACAGGCGGGATTCATCCAACATCCCTTTCAGAAGCTATCTGGAGAAATATCTAGCCTAGCTTGCTCTCCAGTGGAGCCCAAACAAGCAAGATAATATCATGATATAATTTCCTTAATTTTAACAAAGACATGTGTGAGTCATATTAACAATAAATCCTACCTGTGAAAGCCTGCATATTTCAATGACTGATATTTAAACTGAAATCCAACTGCAGTATCTCAATGAAATTAAAAAATTTCCCCAAGTTCCCATTCAAACATTTCTTCCTAGGCCTGGGCCTGACTTACTTGCTGATGTGGACAAGAGTCTGCATTTTAATGTTTTACATATTTCAAGGAAAAATCTTATTTGTTTGCTTAACTTGTACTAGAAATTACATCTGCTTTTCCATAGTTTTAACATGCACATGAAACTCACAGATACATTTTGAAGTGAACCTGCCTCCTCTTTAGTGGACATCCTTTCAGGTCATGTTTGTTCTCTGCATTAATTCACTGGGGACTGGATACAGCAGGGCTACCCACCTTACTTGTAACTCCAGTTTTGTGAAACTCTTACCAGTGTATTGTAGTGGGTAAACAATGGAAGGTTTTTTTATTAGTGCAACTAGCATTAGATTTTTTTGAATGCCAACAATCATTAATGTTTTGTGTTGTACTATGTGTATGTTAGCGAAATGTCGCTTTTATTGTTATAGTTGATTTTTCTGCTAGCGACTTTGGAAAATCCAAGGGCAAAGGATACCAATTTAATAAACAACTAATCAGGCTTCCCTCAAACATATCTTGGATAATAACAATATACTTTGCTAAAATCATAGTGTATGAAAACCAAATTGTGTAAGGAATAGGCCACTGGTTTATAGATTCAACCTATTCACCACCCATGACTTCAGGGTGTATCAGTACTTCAGTGCATTAAAAGCTTCTTTTGAGATGGTCAGAACAACCCTATACTGCTGGAAGGGTTCTTAAACAAATACACATAGCCAACATTTTGTTCAGACTTCAGGGAGAATGCAGTGTGAGTGACTTAAGAGACCAGAATTGTGGAACCATCCTAAATGGCTCAGTGAAGATTGAAAAATGCAGGCATACTCATTTAAAGGCTTCTTTTTGAAAGTCCGTCGTTAGTTTGAAGTTCATATATGCTATTATTCATTTTCCACATGTCATGGAGTATTGCCAGCCAGCTCTTCTCTGTGCTTGGAATTCTTGGATATCACATTTGCATGGAGGCCTACATGCTTTGGTCTGATTAGTGCAATTCATTCAATTTATTTTGTAGGAAATGGGTGCACAGTGTGGACTAGTGTGCTTTTGACCTTTTGAATCCTTAGGTTGCTTCTATACAAATATGGTCAGCATACCAACAAATGAAGTCAATAGACGGTGTCAAGTGTAGTGCAATTATCATTTTGAGCACAAGTAGCTGTACTGGAGGTACCAGTTGATATCATTATCAATCTGCTGTTCTCCTTTTCTCTCCCTGTCATGGTCCCATGTGACAGGCCCATTCTTGATACCAAGAGGACCCACAGTGCTTCTCTGATGGCTATGAGGAACCTGGTTGGTTTAGAGATATAAACCTTTCCCTCAGTTGCAAGATGTTCTCAGGGCAGCATGTGTAAAGACTTAGGGCCACTGCTGTGAGTGGGGTTGCCAACCTCCATTTGGGGCCTGGGAATCTCATGGAATTACAACTGACCTCCATACCACAGGGATCAGTTGCCCTGGAGCACATGGCTACTTTGGAGGGTAGAATCTATGGCACTGTACCCTCCTGAGGTCCCCTCCCTGCCTAGCCCCACCATCCCAAGGATCTACCTCTAAAATCTCCAGGAATTGTCTAACCCAGAGGTGGCAACCTTAGTTGTGAGGTAACTTTTGTACTGGGTCTGAAGAGTACAGAGATCACAGAAGCAGGAGTTTTAATAAAATAACAAAGATGTATTTATATATGGGTTATGCGATGAATTCTCTCTAAAGCTTGTAGTCATGACCAAAGACAGATTTCACAGCTCTAAACTCTCTCAGAGATAGAGTTAAACCACTCTGTCACCCTACCAGGTACAACTACAGACAAAATTATCTGGTCCCTTCCCAAAACAAGTCTTCTGCCCTATCTGTAGTCTTTCTGGCAGCCCCCAACCAATGCTCCCTCTAAGCTTTGGAGTCTTGAGAGCAAAAATTCTACTTTGTGAGCTACTGGCATCAAAGTTGTGAGCATGCGGCTCTTTCACACAGTCTAATTTAATGTTAATAAAAAGCAAATTTGTATATTTTTCAATAAAAACATGTGTGTAATAATTGTTCATGTCTTGCAGCTCTCAAACATCTGACATTTATTCTGCGTGGCTGTTACGTTAAGCAAGTTTGGCCATCTCTGCTCTGTGACATATGGATGGTCTTTGTGCTACAGTTTTGCCATGTTCTCAGGATGTATGCTATGGTGTGTCAAAAGATGGTTTTGGTTGTCAGCCTCTGCACTGCTTGCTGTGGTTGCCTTTTCCTTTCTTTCATTTTTAGTATTGTTGTTATTGCAATATTCTGCACTCTCATCGTTTCTACTATTAGGAGTAGTGTCTTGTGGGTTAGGTGAGATTTGTCTTAGTGGCACAAGGTGGATTTTGATCTCCTAGACATTTCCAGAGACAGCAAAATACTGCAGTGGCATAGTGATGCACCATCTAGAGATGTGAAGGTGGGTGGGGGGAGAGAAAACCTCATTTTTTCTCTGCTGAAGATGTTTATTTCAGTTTTTCTCATGGTAAAACTGGGAAAATTTGGGGAGCACTGAAAAAACTCCTTAAGAAAGACTTGTTCTTTAAAATGAGTGAAATGCTTTTTAAGACAAAGTTAAATTCAGTCAAAATGTGTAACATGAAAAATGTCTGATGACTTTTCAATGTTTTCCATTGGGAAGTATGGGGGAATGCTGAAAAGTCCTATGAAACATATATTTTCTGGTTGGAATTAATTGAATGTGCTAAAATAGTATCTTTTGCTCACTTTAGTACTAGATGTATTTGCAAATTTGCTTGTAGAAATCTAAGGGAGTTATGCTTTCAAATACCATACATATGTTAATACAATTTTATATCCCAACATAATTTATTCATTTTATTTTGTTGAAAGCAGCAAAATAAATTTAGGTTTGATAAGAAAGTTAGTATTGCATATAGTTCAGTTCATCCCAAATTGCTGGGAGGAAAATGTTATTTTGTCCATGACTTTGAAATTTCCAGAAGTTTTATAGCTTAAGTGCTATCATGGTGTAATAGCACTGATCAGCTTGAAGGGGAGGGGGGTGAAGGTGTACCCCTGCCATTGTTGGTAAACAAAAAGGGAAGTGGATTCATGATTGCAACATTACAAAGGCTGCTGTGCAGATGGGAAAATGTGGGAGATGGATTATTTCAGTAATACAATATCCACCAACATACATATTGTCCATTTTAATTCCAGATGAAGCTAATCATGAAACAGTAATGACCTGATTGCGGAGTATAGCTGTAATGTTGAACCACAATAAGTGACAGGTAGAACAGTCAAAATTACCCCAGCAACACAGGAGCCAATGAGAATAGTGCTATGAATGGAGAAACAGGACTTGTAGGGATGCCGTAGAGTCCACCCTCCAAAGCATCCATTTTCTCCAAGAAAACAGATCTCTGTAGTCTGGAGATGAGCTGTAATTCCAGGGGATCTCCAGGTCCCACCTGAAGGCGGGCATCCTTATGTCCAGCTAGGGATGCTAGGCCTCCAGCTATAGTAATCTTTTCTGTTGCCTGTTGATGCCTTAGATGCCAGCAGGAGATGGGGGGGATGCATATCAGGATTGCACTGGGGCATGTATGCCAGTTCTGGTTAACCAAAAATGACATAGGGAATACTCTTGCATTTTGCAAAAACTCTATGGTAAGCGCTCCAGAACCGATCCCCAATTCCTCCTGGGGGTTGCCAGCTGTGGAAGTAGCTAGTTGGCTGGCAAAAAAACCCAAACTCTTGGAGAAGTTTGTTATAGGAACAAGGCAGTTTATTGCCCCTTACAAAGAAAGTAATGTCTAAATTGACCATTGGAGACCTTAAGGCAGGAAAAACCCACCATCTTGATTTTCTGTGAGCCTTATTTATTGCTGGCAAACCCTTTCAGTCATAATAGAATTCTGAGGTATCACTCCTAACAACATGGTTACTATGGAGCTTCTTAGACAGGGCTGAGAAAGGGTGGATTTTCCTCTCCTTTTCAGGAACAACAACTGAGGGGAGATGGATTTTGAGGAGGTCCAAGCTACCTCCTGTCATCTGAAATGATTCAAGGGGCAATGGCCCATCCTGTAAATTATTTGTCTGCAAAGTCTGTGGGGGTAGAGTCAGCTGCTACAGTGCACAGTGACACAACTACTAGGCCTCAAAGCAATGAGGAAAGAAAAGAAGAAACCAGCTCATGCCCTGATAAGAATAAGAGTAAGTCTGATGTAATACACAAAACAATTAATTTTCCAGGTGTGTGAATTGTGTCAATAAGCCAAAAGACTAAGCCTCATGCCAGTCCCTAAACGCCACTGAAACACATGATACTTCTGTGTAGGATCCACTTCATAGCAGCATGAATTTAGCATGGGTGATAGAGGTTAAAGTAAGTAGCAATGAAATATGATCAAATCATTTTAAATGGAATCAAGTGGTTTTAAGATTACCCCCTGCTAACAGTTATGTGGTAGATGCAGTAAAGTAACCAAAAGATACTTTTGTCTTTTCTGCTAGTACTTAAAATTATAGATGAAAACTAAAAATAAAGTGACCTAGCACTTCTCAAAGAGTGGCTGGTTCTGTAATGTTTACAATTTACTGCTGTTACACAAGCTGTGGTCAGTATCTGCCAGTTCCTATTATTCCCAGGAAGATGGCTCCTTAGACTCGTAATAAACTCTGTAGTCTGCGGGGATTTATCTGGAAAAGAGTATGTGAAAGTAAAATTAAAAAGCAGTGATGATCATTATTAAGCCCATAAAGGCTGAATATGGGGTTGCCAGCCTCCAGGTGGGGCCTGGAGATCTCCCGCTTTTACAACTGATCTCCAGCTGATCAGCTCCCCTGGAGAAAATGGCTGCTTTGAAAGGTGGACTCTACGGCATTGTACCATGCTGAGGCCCCTCCACTCCCCAAACCCCACCCTCTCCTGGATCCATTCCCAAAGTCTCCGGGTATTTTCTAACCCAGAACTGGCAACCCTAGCTGAATACCAGAACCTTGCCTTCAGAAAGGAATGGAAAATTAATTTTAAAAAGAGGGTTTTCCCCCTCTTCTACTCATTTGTAGGCTGATTATATATAACATCCCAATAAAATCATATTATCTACTTAGCCAAAATATGAGAATGCAGATTCCAATGTTATGTGAATAATACAAAGTTATTATTGTCTTAAACAATTACATTAATTAATTCCCCCTTCCCCATACATAACTGTATCAAATACTACTTGGAATCCCCTGATCAGAATTATTTTAATTTATTAACTTAAATGGCTACGATCTAACATACTGTTGAAATCAGGAGCTATCTCTTTGTCGGAATGGTACCAATTTGTGTTCCCTGCATTGCAATCCTGTGCAGAGTTGCACCCTGCTAAAGCCACTGATGTCAAAATGTTGAGAAGGGTATAACTCTGCTTAGGATTGCACTGTTGATACTCATGCACAGAGCAATCACAAAAAGAGCATTTTAGGAATTACTTTTAAAAGAGCATTATTCCCATACATTCATGCTGATCCTAGACAAGTGCTATGATGTTAGTTGCATCCAATGTCATGAATATAAATTATGTAAATTGCCTTGCTGAACTGGAAGTTGTGCTTATGTTTGCTGCCTGGGGGTATGAGGAGGAGGAGATGGACACAGAAACTGCCAAATTTCAATTAAATTTTCAATATAAATTGTACTATAGATAATGGAATTTCCTTCTTTGTATTTGAGCCTTGTAGAAAAGGGAGATTCTGTGTATCTCAGTGTTAAATTGTATAGCAGATAAGTACTCCTGCCTTTCCCTTGTAGCTTACAATTTCAAGATTAAAAGCTTACTAAATACTTTAAAACCTCTACTACATTAACTGCCCCAAGAAAATGCCTATAATTTGAACCACATTAAAAACCCTCTCATATTATATTTATTAAAATTAAAATTATTTTGTACAAAATTAACAAAAATCACATTGGTGTGGGATGGAGAATTTTGTCCCATAACGACAGCAGTGTCACCAGAGCATGACTTCTCACAACCTCGTTATGTACAGCCCTCACAATTACAATGGACATGCTGACTGTAGGGCAACATTTTCATGTTCTCATTGATAAAATAATGTGGTGTAAGTAACTGAAAAATCTGATATTCTTTCAGTAGAAGCACTGTTGAGGGGAAGTGTTCCTAATTTTTCAAATCAGAAGGAAAAACTTTTTATTATTTAAAAACATTAACTTATGCAGCCTCAGTATGCATTAAGGCTTCCATTCTCTGCTTAAGCTGAAAAAAGGGTGTTTTAAGAACAATTCCTTGTTTCAGAGAGGTGTGTGCGTAAAACAGGTTTCTTGACAGCAGGTCCTTTCCCTGGTGAATGACGTTGGTTCTGCAATCCTAAACAGAATCACACCACTCTAAGCCAATTTAATTCAATGGATTTAGATGGGTATAACTCTGTTTAGGATTGCACTGTAATTCTTGTATTATGCCAGCTGCCAGTGTCTTCTTTTCTTGTTCTTTTTCTGGTCTTAAGGCCAAGAGGGCAGGGAAGAGGTTAGAGATCAACATAGCTCAGTGCTGCCTCTTTTCAGTTAGTCTAACTCAACGCCAAGTTAATGCCTCCTGGGATTAGGGGAAGGAAGCAGTGGTGTTTCTTTTGAAAAAACGTTGTGACCAGGCAGAATGATGGTGTCTGTGATGTAATAAAGCTTCTTTCAAAAACAAGTTGAGTCAGCAGGGTTGACTAGAGGTGATGTTGCAAGTGGATTTCTTAAAGCAGACTGTTATTGATGTTGCTGGCTATTTCAAAGCACTAACTATTGCCTGTATAGTTCATACCATGGACATTAGAGATGTGTCAGGAAACTTTCTACCATATATGCTTTCCTGTCCTATATGCTGTCATGCAATAACATGACAGTTTGGACACAGAGCAGGGTCTTCTCTGTAGTGGTACCTGCTCTCTGAATTTCTATTTTCAGTGGCTCAGTAGTTTCTAGAGATGGGCACAAACTGGGAAAATGCAGTTCAATTTGTGGTTTCTGATGTGCCCGGTTCGTGAACCATGAACCATCATGAATTTTTAGCCACCTCACAAACAGGTGAGGTTCATGAGGTTTGTGAGGCAGTAGAATGCCCTGCCCGAATATCCAGCTAACTTTCCTCTACCTGGCCTTGAAGTTTGGTGAGGATGGATTTATGAGGTCCAAGTCATGGCCCCCGAATAAGGTATCCCCAGGAAAGTGCTTTCTGGGGAAATGACTGCCTGTCATTTCCCCAGAAAGCACTTTCCTGGGGGCACCTTCTTTGGGGGATAGTAACTCAGATCCTGTACTCTAATCCACACCAAACTTGGAGGGCAGGTAGAGGAGAGTTAGCCAGAGTTCCCCTGTGAGTTTGGTGTCTCTAGCTTGCACAGGATCAGTTCGATACATTCAACCTCCTGACAGGCAGTCATTTTGACAGGTGCAGGTTCAGGAGGTCCAGGAGTGTACAGAACAGATCCCATGCAAGCTAGAGACACTAAACTTGGAGAGCATGTAGAGGAGGTCCAGGGGAGGTCTGTTGTGAATTTGGTGTCTCCAGTTTGCACAGGATTTGTTCTATACACTCCTGAACTTCCTGAACCTGCACCTGTCAAAATGATTCAGGTTTATAATTGTATAGAACAGATCCTGTGCAAGCTATAGGCATTACAGTCGCAGGTGATCTCCCTGGGGTGCTCTTTTACATGCCCTCCAAGTTGCTGCTTTGAAGTTCTGTAAACAGTTTGAGCTGATACAATGGAGAAATTGTGCTGCAGCTGCAGTGCGACTCCAGAGAGGAGGTTTAAAGTTTAAAACCCCTTTCTGCTCAGCTGGCAGGCAAGAGAGGGGAGGTACAGCCTCTTGCCATCGGAGTTTTCTCCCTGCTAGCAGGAAGAAGACTCAGCAGACAAAGAGGCCACACAGTTGCCCCCTCCCTCTGCTCTCTATTTTACTGCATTGCATAAGGTCTTTTGTTTTAAGATCCTTTCTTGTATTTTTAAACTTATACATTACCTCTGATGCCTTCAGGCAGAGAGTGACTTCTATAAATAAACAAGCCTTTCTAGTGAGTGTGTCATAAGTCTATACTGAATTACACCAAGTGCCAGTGTAGTACATCCTGAAATACATACGTAGCCCCTTCTGTCTCAGGTGTATTTTCATCTTTTAGTTAATGAATCAAGCAGCAATCAAGAGCCAGTTTGGTGTAGTGGTTAAGTGTGTGGACTAATCTGGGAGAACCAGGTTTGATTCCCCACTCCTCCACTTGCACCTGCTGATGTGACCTTGGGCCAGTCACAAGCTCTGTCACAGCTGTTTCTGAAAGAGCAGTTTGTGTTAGAGTTCTCTCAGCTCCACCTACCCCACAGGGTGTCTGTTGTGGGGAGGGGAAGGGAAAGGAGTTTGTAAGCCGCTCTGAGACTCCAAGTGAAGGGCAGGGTATAAATCCAATCTCTTCTTCTCTTCTTCTTCAATGAAGCACAGGAGAAACAAGTGGGACTGCTTTCCTGTTATGCATCTGTCAGGCCCAGGGTCTTTCATGCTCAGGTATGGCACAACCTCCTGCTGCCTGTGACACCTGTGTGCTGCACAAGCCTGTATGTTTGGTGGCCTTTGGGGGATGCACTTCAGAAATATGTCATGCCCCACCTCTGAATTCCTAGCTTTGTTTTTAGATCTTTAGCCCTTTTTGTTGTGGAGATATAAGCAAAAGTATACAAACAGTTGTTTTCGACCAGATTGCCTAGGAAGGAATGGGGGAAGGGAAACTATAAGATGGGTGAATCTGAGTCACTTAGCTCCTTTTTAACCAAACTAAGTCTTCCTTGGTTGTTTTTTTATCCTCTTAATGTTTACAGTGATCAATGAAAACATTCAGCAGAAAACTGGAGTGAGATATATACTATTTGGGGAATTACTTCTCTGTTTGCAGTGGGTAATTTGCTTCAGGGGTAGGTTGGACCATGGAAGGGGGCACCAACAGAAAAATGAATGCCAGTTTTACTTGGCCTGGTATGAGTTTTTAATAATTAATTGCAAACCATTTTATCGTAACTTGTCTGTGTAAAGGAATGTATGCCTATGAGCATGTGCAGAATGCCTTTTACTCATCAGTGACTAACTATAATCAGGCACGTGTCCTCACAACTCTCCCCCCCATCTGGGATTAGGGATGTGGAACTGAAGAGGCCTCATGCTTGGGCAGGTTTAAACTGCAGAACTTTTCACCACAGAAAAAAGTCCTTTACTACAGAAGGCCAAGTGTCTCAGGATGTTTAATATCCAGTTGATAGTCAATATATTTAATTCTCATCATGGCCCCATCTGTGGATACTTAAATCTGGATACTGGGGCCATGGACAGACAAGACATTTTTTTCTACAAACTGAAATAAAGTCCCATGTTTGCAGAAAATGTTGAAATAAAGAAGAAAGAAGTGGGTGGATTAATAACTGAAGCAACTCCTGTAGCTTTAATAAATGAATGCCCTGGCCATTGCCAGACAATCACAACAGTACTGCCAGCCTTAAGGCCTTGGTTTCTGTCAATAAATGGCAAGGAGGAAGCCCTTTTCAGTGTCGTTTTGGCCTTTGATAGAGGACTTATTGTGGACGGGCCTAGCGCAGCAACACAGTAGGCCACTTGCAACAACCCAACTTGTATCACTCACCCTGGCCCATCTGCTTGGTGCTGTTTGGCAGCAGCCACCACTGAAACCCAGTGTGGTATAGTTAGTTTCAGACCAGGATCTAGAAGACCCAGGTTTGAATCCCCACTCTGCCATGGAACCCCAGCCTACCTCACTGCATTGTTGTGAGGATAAAATGGACCAGAGGAGAATGATGTAAGCTGTTTTGGGTTCCCAATGTGGAGAAAGGTGCAGTATAAATGTAGTAAATTAATAATAAAATAGCTGAAGATTGGGCAGCCACTGCACAGCTTAGCCTAGCCCAGCAGCCAGAACCACACAGCACTTTCCCAAGGAAAGGCTATAATGGATAGGGAAGAAGGGAAAGCTGAAAGTAAGTTGGCTGGTGTGTGGGAAAGAGAAGAAGCAGGAAAGGGGGAGAGATTGCACAAGTTTCATGGAATGGAAAGAGAAAATAGTGGGGCAGGGGGAAATGAGATGCCTCCTGTAAGTCCTTGTGGGGCCCCCACTTTTAGTCCATAATATCCAAGCTGACAATTTGGGGTGGGAAAACAATAAAGGGAATCAGCTGGGCTTCTGCCCCCTCCCACTTTGCTGTATCCCACTAGATCTCTGCAATTAGCTGAGAGCTGGTTCCTGATCCCCCCGCATCCCCCAGCACTTTGCTAAGTACATAGAAGATTCCCCCCAGCAGAAGATCAGAAGCTGACTCCCAACTGATTCCTCATCAACTGGCATTTGAGTTTGATGGTTGCAAGTACCCTGTTCCTGAGAATACAGGCAAACAGATTCCAAACAGCTAAACCAGCAGAGTGTGTTGGTCTGAAGCAGTAGACTGTCTGGACTCAAACTTTATTCCTAGTAATAGTCACCAGCACCCAACACCCAACAACAATCAATTGAAGTTTCTGAATAGTTTCCCTTATGGCATTAACCGCACAGGGGCCCTTTCTCATATCCTTAATAAGGCCATTCAATAAAATGGTGCCAAAGCCAAAAAGGCACTTTTCCCTGCAGCCTATTTCTAAACCCACCTGCAGGCTAGAACCCCAAGTAAGTCTTAATTGGAAGAATGCAGTTGCTGTAGAGGAGGGCGCGGGCAGCCTTGCACATAACAGTGCCCTGAAGTGTAGTGGTTAGACTGTGGACTCTAATCTGGGAGAACTGGGTTTGATTCCCCACTCCTCCACATGCAGCTGCTGGTGTGACCTTGGGTCAGTCATAAGTTCTTTCAGAGCTGTTTTCTCAAGGGCAGCTCTCAGGGAGCTCTCTCAGCCCCACCTACCTCACAGGGTGTCTGTTGTGGGGAGGGGAAGGGAAAGGGATTGTAAGCTGCTCTGAGACTCCTTTGGATAGTCAGTGACAGCCCCAGGTTTTTTTCACCCACTAGACGAGGATACATTCTGGTGCCCCCCATGCAAGGCAGGTGCCAGAGCCACAGCAGGGGGTATGGCCCATCACAGCCACCGTAGTGGCAGCAGGGGCCATAGCCATTGGCGCACACCGCAGCAACAGCAGCTCTTGAGCATCGCTGGTGGCCTCCTCATTGGGTGCCCTTGCGCCGCCCTCTCCCCCCTTCTCTTTGGCATGTGGAAGCCACCAGCAGTTACTGCGCATGCACAAGCATAGCTCAGAGCTGTTGGTCGCTCGTACTTCAGCAGGTAGCTTCCCTTTGTGTGGCAGCGTTGCCTCTGGCAGAGTGGGACAACCAAGGCGGGGCAAGGAGGGGACGAGGCTGGCCAGAATGTCACCCTTGTTGAGCCATCGCCCTAGGTGACAGTCTAAAATTTAACAATAACAGGCCAGCCCTGTGGGTAGTGAAGGGTGGGGTATAAATCTAATCTCCTCCTCCTCCTCTTCCTCCTCCACTACTACTATTACTACTACTACTTCTTCTTCATACAGGGGCAGATTGGCAGTTTGCTTTACTGGGAAAAATTGCTGCTGTCCTGAGTCCCACACATCCCTATAGTGGGGCCAGCAAGGAGGAGGATTGACATGGTGGCACCCAGCTTTACCTGTACCAGCAAGGGCCCAGTATGCCTTGTGAAAAGGAGCATGGGGGCAGAATCACCTGACTTTGCCCTGCTAGCCCAGGTGTGTTGCAGCCAGTAAGAAAGAGCACTTTCTTTCTCTTCAGGTGGCTCTGTGCCCTTCAGGTGAGGGCTCATGGCAGCAGTAAGGGTGTGCAAGCAGGAGCAGGTGTGGCCCTTTTCCAGTGCTGTTTTAGTCTCTGAATCCACCCCTGTGTTTATAGATAATAGCCAGCACCTTTAACGGAGCACTGGAACAAATAAAAAATTAGTCTAGCACTTTTAAAATCAGCATAATATGCATGTACCTACCGCTTCCCTTTAAAAAGCAGGTTGCAGCATTTGTACCAGCTGAAGTTTTGGAGTGATCTTCAAAGCTACCCCCATGTAAAGTGTATTAGAATAGTCCAGCCTCAGTGTTACTGTGGCATGCATCAGCATTAGACTTGCCTATTGCCAGCTGATAGAACAACAAACAGTACAGCACACAGTGCTCTTTGGCTTGGAAACGGAGATGAGCACCACCCCCAGAGTCAGATTCGACTGGCTTTTGAGCAAGGGAAACCTTTACCTTTACCTAATTTAATGCTGTCAAATGTTAGGAGAGTTATATCTCTCCCAGGGATGGTCTTAGTGATTTTAGGTCCTGGGCAAATGTCCAGGATGGGCCCCCAAAATCACTGCCAGCTCCCCTCACCAGAGCCAAGCAAGGAGTGGCCCTGACCCCATGCAAGGTAGGCAGGAGCCACCACTGCCACCAGAAGCCAGCTGCCCAAGCCCCAGACAGGGCATGCATAAGTGATGTGAGGAACCTGCTCTTCTTCTCCTCTTCCTTCAGTGGGTGATGAGGCCATGGGTGGTTGGGGCCTCCCAAGTATGAGCACTGGGGCAGCTGCCTCTGTTGACCATTGGCTCAAATAGGGATGCCAGCTTCCAAGTGGGACCTGGGGATACCCCAGAATTACAGCTCACCTCCAAACTACAAAGATCATTTCCCCTGGAGAAAATGGTTGCTTTGGAGAGTGGACTGGACACTATGACACTGTACCCCTCTGAGGTCCCTGTCCTTCCCAGGCTCCATTCCCAAATCTGTCATAGTTTCCCAACCTGGATCTGGCAGCCCTACCGCCCCGTACCCTACCAGTGGCTAAGGGGAACATCTCTAGTTTGGCTGTGATCACCCCAGATCTCTCCAAAACCTCATGTTTCTGACCAGCATCACTTCTATTTTGTCTGGATTCAGATTCAGTCTATGCATTCAGTTATTTTACAGGAATGTTTTGATATAAAATAATGTTTAAAGAGCCTGAGATGGCACTGGGAAAATCTGCAGAGGGGGCAAAAAATAGAGTGGCAAAGGAGGAGTGAGGTAGGTGATTAGGTTGAGAGGGAACTCTTTCATGCATGGTATTATCTAGCCACACAGAAACCAGTCTGTATTTCACATTCAGATGAGTTAGGCAAATGAGTGGGCAGGCAGTTTAAGGACAAGCATCCCTGCCTTCCTCCCTGGTGCTGCCTATGAAGATAAGGCATTATTGTTCCACTCACCCATCTAGACAGGAGTTAAGAGCAGTTATGCTTTGTGGAAAATTCACAGGGCAAACCTGTTCTAACCCAACAGTGCTGAGTTCCTTTTAAAATAGCAAAGCAAATTGCATTATTAAAATGCTTTTTTCCTTTGAGCTGCAGCAGTGAATGAAATATATGAAAGTAGTGTTCTGCCTCTTGTGTGGCACTGAAAGCTAGAAGCAAGCACCTACAGTTTGGCTGAATTCTTAAAAAGTAATGAAATATGTGTTCTTTAACAGTTCGTGCAGCAATAACATAAACTGCAATTCTGTATCTTCATGCACATTGAAGACTTCCATCCTTTTAAAAATACAATTTATAGAAATCTTAAAAGGATTGCCACATAGGATGAAGGAGCATGAAAAAAGTTCTGTTTTAAGTCTCTAGCCCTACTTCAGACCAATCAGGTTGGGGATAAGACTGCATGTCAGATTATTCATTTTATTGTACCTCCTGAAACAAGTAACAAAACCTTCAAAATGGCATAGCAGGCAAATATAAATTCTGATGTGGGCAAAACCAGTGATTATACAGGTTGAAGGGATTACAAAGGTAACTAAAGCAAAAATCGTGTGACACCTTAAGGCTCACAGATTCTATTGGTATGAAGTTTTCTTGGGCAAACACCTGTGTAGTCAGGAGCATGGGTTTGTAGTTGAAGTAATGTAATGAGAATCTGTACTGAACCAAGAGGAGCCTTGGGTAAAGCCTTCCAAGTTGATTGGCCCATATGACAGGACACTATAATCTGTGATCTAACTGAATAGTTGCATTATGTTAAATGTCTCAAACTCTACTAGAGGCAAAGTCTTGGGTGTCTACAATTATTTGCTGTTTGGAAAAGCAAAATGTACTCATCCTTGGTCATGGGGCTTCCAGACAATGGCCTGAACAACCCTACTGGTCATTTGAGCATTGTGCTAGTTTGTCCCATATGCATTCCCTTAATAGGTTTTGTACCACTTATTTCACTATTACCTCCATTCAACTTTGTGTTGCCTTGCCTATGCTTTGTTTGCCAGTGAACTTTGAACTCTCTTCTTCAGATGTAATCATAGATAGGGAGGGTAAGTGAAAAATGTGTACCCAGATGGCAGTGGCATGACTTTGCCAGCTGGGAATTCTGAATGGCAGATCTGCCTTCTTTGATGTGTTCAGAATGGTGGAGCAGTAATAATATGACCCCCGTGAACTGATGAACAGCAAAACTGCCAAAGCTAGAAGTTCAAAAGTCAGAGTAGAAAAGGGTCAATATAGTTATGCTTCCTGTGTTTTCCTTTCTACCTCTATGTGAATAATGCACAAAGACTTGCTGAAATTAGTTACTTGGACAGAGGGTTTGTTCTAGTAATGTAATGAATTAGTGGTATTCGAAATTATATTCCATTCTGAAACAGTATCTGTGTTGCTGGATTTCCCATGAATGTGTTGTGCCATTAGAGTTCACTTTTCTCTTGTTTTTCATTTGATCACCAGCCTTTAATTCACAACCTTTTTTTAAAAAATAAAGTTTTTATTAATTTTCTAAATAAGAAATTTTCTGTTCACTGATGTTCTGTATAGTATATTTTAATGGTAGTGCAATTTGATCTTCAAATATTTGATAAAATTCCACTGGTAGCCCATCTTGGCCCAGAGTCTTCTTTTTCTTCTGCTTTTTAATTGCTTCCACCACTTCTACAAAAGAGATTGGTTCATTTAAAGTTTTCCCTTGATCCTCTGTGAACTCTTTTTTATTATACTTCATTAAAAATTCTTTAATCTGTCTTGATTGGCGGTACCTTTCTGATATAAATGTTTATAGACGCTCTCAATGATACTCTTTAATTCCTTGAGAGAACTGTTTTCTTCTCCTGTTTCACTCTTTAACATCTTTATGTGTTTCTTTTCTAATTCTTTTCTTACTTTATATGCCAGCCATCTGGTAGGTTTATTTGCATTTTCAAAGTAGTTTTGTTTTACATACATAATTTTTTTTCACAATTTCTTGTGTCAAGAGACAATTAAGTTGATGTTGAATATTTTTAATCCTGATCCCTGTTTGTTCCATTGGAGTTCCTGTTTTCATTTTTTTCTTCTTCCTTTTTAATTTGCTCTTCAATCTGTGTAAATTTTTATTTTCTCTGTTGCCTCTCCCAGGTATCTTGTCTAATGAGCCAGCCTCTTGCATAGGCCTTAAAGGCATCCCACCCTGTGTCCATGGAAGTATCAGGCTGCATGTTTATTTTTTAAAAATCTTGATTTTTTTTTTGAAGTCTGCTATAAATTTTGAGTTTTTTTAAAAGCCATAAGTTCATAGACCATCTAGTTCTTTTTGGAGTATCTTGTAGAATCAACAATAAAGGATTATGGTCGGCAAATGCTGATGGAAGAATTTCTGCATCTAATATATCATTTGCCATAGTTGTTGAGATCCACACCATATCCAATCTTGACCAGGACTTATGCCTTGCTGAGAAAAAGGTAAAGTCAACTCAATATTCAAATCAGAGAACTTTTTGAAAAAACATGAAAAGAGTCTTGGAGTCCAAGAAAGAGAAGAAGACTCAAAAGAATCAGAGGAAGAATCCAAGGAAGAAGGGGCATCAGGATCAAGAACAGAAGCTGGCAAGAAAATACCCTAGACAATACCATTTCAAGTTGTTACAAGACAGCAAGAAAAGAAAAGAAATGGAACCTCAAAAGATATGAAAGATAGATAGAAAGAAACTGAAAATAATTTCCATAAATGTCAATGGTTTGAATGCTCCACAAAAAAGAAGACAATTTTTTCAGCAACTCAAGAAGATGTGGATTGATGTAACTTGTTTTCAGGAAACTCATTAAATCTTCAGATCAGAAATTTTTAGAAGTTAAAAAACTTGGAAAAACATTTGTGTCAACAGACAGGCAAAAAGAAAAGAGAGGAGTAGTAACTTATGTTAAAGACCATCTATATCCAGAACTGGTATATGACTCAGAAGATGGAAGAAGCTTAATAGTGAAAATTCAGAGAAGCAACCTTGATAGTCAATATATATGCACCAAATCAGGAACAGGAGAAATTTTATAAATCTTTACAGGAAATCCTCTCAAATCAAACTTTTGAAGAAATTTTATAATCAGAGATTATAATGCTGTATTTGATAGAGCCCTGGATAGGAAAAAACAAACAGGAAAACAAAAAAGTGGAAATGAATCACCAAACTCCTTTTTACAATTAGCTGAAGAATTTAGTCTTGTGGACTCATGGAGAATCAGAAATATACCTTTTTCTCAGCCTAATTTACAACTTGTGTGTGGAAGTGGGGTTTTTTTCCCCATTTGTCCATATTATCCTTAAATAACTGTGCTGGACTTCATTGTGTATTGTGTGTGTGACTTTCCAAGATTATCCACCTTATTTATTCCCCCACTAGGGGGTTGAGTTTTCATTGGTCCGCAAACATCACTGTGTATCAGCTCTAACGGTCACTGCATCTGGCTTGTCTCATGCCTTTTGTTAAAGCTAGGTCTCAAACACTTTCCTTGAATGCAATGCATACATTTTCCTTCAACAGCACATTTGCTTATTTGCATGCCTTTAGTTAAATTCTGGCTTTCAAGTTGGCTAATTGCATAATTGTCTCTGTGTTCCAATTGTCTGTGCCATAGCCAAGAGCAATTCTTGTGATCACAGTGTTTGATAAAGTTTGCTCTCTGCATGCAAGTCTCAAGAGCATATAACCTGATGCACTTTACCAGTTGCAATTAAGAAGAAGAAGAAGAAGAGATTGGATTTATACCCCAACCTTCACTACCCAAAGGTGTCTCAGAATGGCTTACAAACTCCTTTCCCTTCCCCTCCCCACAACAGACACCCTGTGAGGTAGGTGGGGCTAAGAGAGCTCTTGACAGAAACTACTCTTTTTCAAGAACAGCTCTTATCAGAACTATGGCTTGCCCAAGGTCATCCAGCCAGGTGCAAGTGGAGGAGTGGGGAATCAAACCCGGTTCTCCCAGATTAGAGTCCGTGCACTTAACCACTACACCAAATTGGCCCCTCTGTCTGATATAGCATTTTCTTCCAAAAGATGTAATCATGCCTTTCTTTGAAAGTATTCTCAGAATTAAAATTATTTGTCAATTCTGGGACATAAAGGCAGTATTTAACAAGGATGTCTTCGCTCTCTCCACTAGGGAGTTTGCATTTTATGGTTCCTGAGTCAATACCTTCTGCCATTATAGACTGTCCATCTGCAACACTTAATGTCTCTTTCTTTTCTTCATCTGATGTTTCAAAGAAATCTTTATGAACACACATGTGGGTCATGCAGGCACTGTCCAATACCAAATATGACCTTTTTGTGGCTCCTTGTGTTAATATAAAACCTTTCTTTGATGGCTGCCCCTTATATCTGATTGGAACTTTCTCACCATTCCCCCCCTTTGCTTTGGGAAAGGCTTTCCTTTGCTTTGTTGAGTCATCGTCTCCTGGTCAGGAATTCTGGACAATGTACCGTAATCCTGTTTCAAGAAGAGGATGCTTCATTCATTCTCTCCAAATTACATAATTGTTCTCTGTGAACCTATCTATCAAGTGACTATGCTGTGCATCACAGGAGGTCACCATTTTTGTTCCTTTCTTCTTACCTGCTTGTTCCAAGAGCCTCTGGTGATCTTTCTACCTTTAATCAGAAATGCACTTGGGGGGCGGAGCGACGCTGGAGTATGGCGGTCGTGTAATTTGAACGCTCCAGATCACCTAACCTCCCCTATCTACAAATCTTGGCGAAATCACCTTCAAAGTTAATTAAAGGAATGGGAAAAACGGGCGGAAACAAAGGTAAATCATCTAAAAAAGACCCAGCCTCGGTTGCAACATATTTTTTGAAAGAAACAGCTCAAACGGGAGCAAAAGACTCGATCTCCAAAATGGCGGCCGAAAACGGAGCAATGGAACCTGATAACAATCAGTTAAAAAAGCAGGACTTATGCGACTTAAAAGAAGATTTGCAACGTTTCTTTAGAAACTCAGTGTCAGAACTACTGCTACCTGTCAGCTCAAAATTGGAGGAACTCACAGAAGGTCTCAGCTCTGCTTGTAAAGCTGCCGAATCTGCGCTAGAAACTGCGGAGGCCCTCCAAGCAGACGTTAAATCATTGCAGCAATCAGAAAACTTAATGCAGGCAAAGCTCACATCGTTGGAAAACAGATGGCGGCAATTTAATGTGAAATTAAGAGGTATGGAGGAGGGGGCGGAATCTTCTTCGGACTTAACTTCATTTATATCCTGCTGGCTAGCTAAAGCTCTAAACTTAGAAGAGGGAAATGCCCCTGTAATTGCAAAGGCACGTTGATTAGGCCCCATAGCGGCTGCCCGCCAAAATCGCCCACGAGACATCTTGGTCCAATTTGTGTATGCAAACACTAGAGATCGTATTATAAGAGAGGCACGACAAAATAATTCTTTTTCTTTTAATGGACGCAAAATCCTGGTCCTACTAGATCTTCCTCCTGAAACTCTAGAAAAAAGGAAGCTCTTAAAAGTCTTTACTACCAAACTACTGGAAGCGAAGATCAGATTTCGTTGGACCGCAACTTCTAACATTTCTGTGTACAAAGATGGAACTCTTGTGCAAGCTTCAGATCTTAAAACGGGACTAGCGCTCCTTGAATTTTTACATCTGCAACTATCTCAGGAAGACAGAAACGCCATAGAAGCCCATCCTTCGTTTGGAAAAAATCAAGATACTGGAGACTGAAGTTTGAATCTTCTATCTAAACACCTAAACTGTGTTCCTGCCTGTTATAAACGGCAGTGACCATACTCTGTGAACGATAAGGTTTAGAATGCTCAGTTGGAAATGTTATCAATTTCTTTTCTTTCCCTCCATTTGGAAGTTCATTAATTGTTGTTGATTACACTTTATAGTTATATCACTTTTTTAAAAAATGATAAAAATAACAAAAAAATATATATAGTTCTATAAAAATACAAAAAAATTTAAAAAACAGTTGAACCTTTGCTAAATATAGGTTACCTCTTTATACCCCACAGTTCATGATTAGAGTCGTTATAGTAAAGTTTCATAGGTAAAGTCTTTATTTACAGCAGTTATACTAGTTCATTGTTGGAAGGTTTCTTTCTAATAGCTCTTATTGAAAATTTTATATTTTATTGTTAGACAATGGGGGGAAAGGAATAATTATAAAAAAATGGTATGTTTGAGGGAAGTGCTTGTAAGTGAATATATTTATGGGTGTGTATGTGTGTGAGTGTATATGTGAGTATATTTGAGGCGGTATGTGGGTGTAGTTATGTTGTTATGTATGCAGTTATATGAAACCCTGGGTGTGTGTATGTAGGTGATTTGGTTGGCAGATGTGTATGTATGTAGGGAAATACCTATGTATGGGCTTGCTTATATGATCATATCTCAATACAAAAGGGAATCATAAGATGAGCATACCTTTATTCAATTTCATTCCATGGGTTATGATCCTTGTTATTATTGCAAAACTTTATATATTTTTGCCCTTTCTTAATGCTTAGCTCACTCAACTTATTGCTGATAATTCTAGTTTGGATAATATTCCCACTGTGAATAACTGTGGTTAAGTACATTGTACATTGATAACTTTATTTAGAATTGTACCCTAATGGCTAGGTCAAGAAGGTGTTATATCATAATTTCAGACTTAAAAGGGGGGGGGGGAAGGGTTGTAATAAGTTACTGGTTTTGTATTAATACCTGACCTTAGCAGACGGGGAGATTTTCAGTTTTTCTTCTATCTTCCCTTTTTCTGCTCTTTAGCAGAAATTCTGTTAAGTTAGCCTATTGATTAGGCTTTAGTTGCTTGTTGTTAGGACATTTTTTTTTCTTTTTTTCTTTCATTTTGTTTATTAATATTGGTAGTGCTGCTGACTACGTTCTTAATATTGGTACCCTATGAATTCATACAAAATTATCTCATGGAATTGTAAGGGTTTGAACAACCCTGTTAAACGTAAATGTCTTTCCAATATGGTGTTAAAAGAAAAACCAAATTTAGTGTTTTTACAGGAAACACATCTGAAGCAAAAAGAAAAAAGTGTTTTAAAAACAGCTTGGTTTACACAGACCTACCAATCTCCAGGTAATTCCAAAGCTAGGGGGGTTGCCATTTTGATTTCTAAAAATACCCCATTTCAATGGGAAGCTACAAAATCAGATCATATGGGCAGATTTATTTTTGTTAAGGGAAAGCTGAATGGCAAGTCTATTACCTTAGCATCAATTTATGCTCCGAATACGGATCAAATCGACTTTATTCAATCCACCTTGGATCAACTTCTGTCTTTCCAACAGGGGGAAGTAATCTTGGGAGGTGATCTTAATCTTATATTGGATCCCAAGTTGGACAAAACTTATAAAAAACTAAGTACCAAAAATAAGACAAAACCTTCAAATCTAAAATCTTTATTGGATCATTTTAATCTAGGTGATGTCTGGAGACACCTCAATCCGGGGGTCAAAGAATACACATTCTATTCAGAAGTTCATAATATTTACTCCAGAATTGACTATTTATTAGTCTCAAAATCTTTATTGAATAACGTCAAAACAGCAGATATTGGCAGTAGAATCATTTCAGATCATTCTTGGGTGGTGAGTACATTTACTGATTATTCAAATGACTTCAAGGGTCCAAACTGGAGCTTAAATAAATTACTACTACAAGACTCAAATATCTTTGAAGCAATTTCCAAAGAGATAGTGGAATATTTTAAAATAAATGACAATGGAACGGTCTCACAGGATATCTTGTGGGATGCTTTTAAAGCCGTACTTAGAGGGAAATTAATATTGGTAGCATCCTCCTATAAAAAAGAAAGAAACAAGTTAATTTCTACTTTAAAAGAGAATATTAAATACCTAGAATTAAAGCACGTGAAATATGGGGGAACTAAGATTTTAAAAAAACTAAATATGGAAAGAAAAAAATTAGATACTCTTGAAATTTCATCAGTGCAAAAAAATTTATTGTACTTAAAACAACGTTACGTAACAAAAAGTCCTAGATCTTTTCAATGGCTTAGGAATAAAGTTAGACAACACCATGCCTCCACTCAATTTTTTTCTATTAAATCACCTCAAGGACAATTATTGAACACGTCTAAAGATATTACGAAAGTTTTTCAAGATTTTTATAAAAAATTATATTCCTCTGACAACCCAAACAAAGAAAAAATTCGTGACTACCTTAATTCCATAAAGTTTGATAGGAAGTTATCAGACGACCATTTAGATTTTATGGATCAGTCTGTTACTCCTTTAGAGGTTTCAGAAGCAATTGCTAAGATTAAAAACAATAAAGCCCCGGGTAAGGATGGTTTCCTATTGAATTCTATAAAAAAATCAAATTCCTAATTACTGATCAACTTACACATACCTGCAACTACTTAATGGACACTGGCAATATGCCCAAATCCTGGAAGGAAGCTAGGATGGTAGTTATCCCCAAAGATGGCAAAGATAGAACAAAACCGGAATCATACCGTCCCATATCTATTCTCAACCATGATTTCAAAATATATTCCACCATTTTTGCCTCATGACTGAATAAAATTATGCCCCTGTATATCCATAAAGATCAAGCTGGTTTCATTCCTGGCCGGGCCTTATTAGATAATATTAGAAGATCCCTAAATATCATCCATTATTGTAGGATTAAAAAACTTAATTCAGTAATATTAGTACTTGACGCTGAAAAAGCGTTTGACAAGTTGGAAATTACATATTTACGAACTGTCCTAAATCATATGGGCTTTGGTCCTAATTTTTTAAGATCAATAGATTCTATCTACCAATCTCCAAAGGTTCCACTTTCTATTAACGGCTACAGATCTGATGACATTGAGATATTTCGAGGTACCCGACAGGGGTGTCCTCTTTCTCCCATTTTGTTTGCTATTTCTTTAGAACCCTTAGCTTTTGCGATAAGAAATAACCCAGCAATTAAAGGGTTTTTTGTTAATTCAGTGGAACATAAACTTTGTTTATTTGCTGATGACACTGTATTATATATTAGTAATCCTATCAGCTCATTGGCGGAGATAAAGTCTGCTTTGCACGACTTTAGTGCAGTTTCAGGGTTCACCATCAACTACTCCAAAACTGAACTTTATCCAGTACTTTTGACGGAATCTGAAAAACAAGAAATAACACGCTCTTTCCTCTTTAAATGGGTAGTCAAGTCCTGGAGACACCTAGGAATACAGATTTCTTGGTGCAGGGGTTTGGCCTGGGCATTGAATTTGCGGGGAGGGCATACCCCTCCCTTTTTTTAACAAAAACCTTCTCATTTATGTTACATTTTAGAACTGGGACATAACTACATATTCAAAACACCATCCAAGCAATCAGATATTAAGCAAGTTCATATGAACCAGTTTTCTAGAACCAACATTGTGAGAAGTTAAATAACCTAATAAAGGAAACCAGTTTTCTACAAATTTGGAGTATATTTCCATTGTGGGTGTAAGTGTGGCTAAGCTGGGCCAGCAGCACTAAGGTGATCCTGCTGGGGTGGAATCCCTGATGGATTAAAGTACCCTGGTCCTGCTCCTACACATGACAGACACCAGCCTGTCTGGTGTTGGGGGAGATTATGTTTAAAGGCATCAAGGAGGCTGGGCCAGCAGCAGGGCTAAGGCAATCCTGCTAAGCAAACCTCCCTGGCGGCTGTAAGCATCCCACCTCCTCTCCTACACCTAACAGGCAGGTGCCTGTCCAGTGTAAGAGGGGGAGGGAGGAGGAGTATTAGAAGCCATTGTAGAGGTGGGGCTGTGTCAGGGTCCTTAGTTAGTCAGCCAAACACCAGGCCTTGTTCATTGAAACAAGAATAGTATTTATTAAGCTGCAAGACTAGGTCACTAGAACAGAAGCATTGTTAAGAATACTTTGGATACATGAAGCATTGAGATATACCCTAAAGGGGGGGAAAGGGCCCCCACCGTTCTACCAATGAATGAACATCGCGCGCACGGGAACCCCAGAAGCACTAAATAACAGTTCGCCCTCCATTCCACCTTTCCCAGCCTAGCTGTTGTCTTTAGAAAGCGATAGCAGACGCACAGCCTGGCATTCAAGGCCAGTGTTGGCCTGGGAGATGAGATATGGCCCGTTTGCCCAGGCAACATCGGCATCTCCCACATTCCATCCCACCAGTCCCAAAGCATCAATCAACACCATACAGTCCCATCCTCCCTCCCTTCTCCATCCCTTATGGCAGGGATACTTGACATTATACAGTCCCATCCTCCCTCCCTTCTCCATCCCTTATGGCAGGGATACCTGACATTCTGCCCTCCTGATAACAAACCTATCCCTTCGGTTTCAAAGGGTACAATTTATGGAAAGCCCGGACTAATTTCGGGGCATGAACATGTTCCGCCCTCACCCACTCCCTCTGTTCAGGTCCAAAGTCCGCCCAGTCAATCAAATAATACAGCCGATTTAGAGAAATCTTCGAGTCCAAAATCTGTGAAACTTCAAAATGCGGTTCCCCCCCACACCATGAGCGGAGGCGGGGCGGGGCGACAAGGTCTCCATGCATTCTCCGCAGGCGCACGTCGCAGGAGCCTTACATGAAAAACAGGATGAATAGACTTTAGCGATTTAGGTAAATCGAGTTCAACAGTGACATTGTTAATCACACGGATAATTTCAAAAGATCCAACAAATTTCCAACCAAGTTTGCGGCTTGGCTGCACACCTCGTAGGTTTTGTGTGGAAAGATAGGCAAATTCCCCACACTTCGGGATCCACGAGAGGTTGCGTTTTTTGTCAGCCTGAACTTTATACGCAGCTTTGGCCCCTTCGAGAGTTTCAGTCAACAGAGGCCATGCCAGTTGCAAATGCTTGCACCAGTCACCAGCATCTCCCGCCGGGAGGTCGGGAGAGCTTAAAAATGGAAGTGGCGGAGCCTCATAGCCGTGAACCACCATGAAAGGAGACATTCCCGTTGAGGAGTGCTGAGTGTTATTGTAGCAGAACTCAGCCAAAGGCATAATGCAATGGGTCAGGTTTATCTTTCTTCTTTCATGACGTATTTGTATATTTGTATTAGTATATAGGGAATTTAGATTTATGAGTATAGCAATTATACTGTTGTTGTGGAACACTTTTTGAAAAACTGCTGTGCAACTTCATCCACAATACAATTTCCAAAATGTAGGAGGAATGGTTTGAATGGCATTTTAGACAACCAAAGCTGCTTCCGCTGAATTAGTAAAGCTTTTGCCCTCTAGTGAATCCAGGGGTCATTTGGGGCCCAGTGGGGTGGAGCACCTCTCTAGCAGCCCAGGAATGGGGGAAATGGCAGTGGCAAGCCCCGCCCTCTGCGGAGCTGCTGGGAGACAAGGAACGAGAGGTTCCCAGCATGCCCTGGACTCTGGGAGGGTGCCTTTTAAATGGAAATGGCTGCCCATGCCTAAAGATTCCTTTCCTCAGGCACAACCAGGAGTGTCCTTTTGGTTTTTGGAAGGGCGATGCTTGGGTGCATGCACCAAATCCTGACTTTGGATTTCAGCCCCAAGGACGCCACTGTCACGATCACCATCATGCTTGAGAAGTGCAGGATTTAAACTACTCCGGCTCTCAAAAGTGTCCAAGGCCCCCAAGGCCAAAGCAACTCTTCCCAACCCCCACCCTTCCTTGGAAAAATACAAGGCCCTGATCTCGTGAAGGAGACCTGCAGCGGGTGTAAGCAATGCTGCCGGAGTCCCTGCTCCAGTGGAGCATCCCCGCTCTCCTGGACTGGCTGATGCAAAGGGAGATGCGCGCCTCTGTGTCACCCACTTCCCGGCACTGGACCTGGTTCGCGGTACCCACCTCTCTGTTGTGTCTTCCACGTGGGGGGCAGGGGGATTGCTGTCTGAGGCATTTTATGAGGCATGAGTCATTTCAACAATGCCTCTGCACAGATGACAAACACTGTCCAGACGGACTTACTTGAGAGTAAACATGCATGAGCTGCAGAGCCCAGTAGTTCTGCTTAACTCCAGGCTGTATGGGGATCAGCCTCTGCGCCTTACAGTTACCAATGCATGCACATGCGTGCACACACAGAACCACTTTACAACCAAACCTCCCCCCCCATCGAAACTAGCACACGAGCCTTTGCCTTCTGCAGAACTCTTCTGCAGGCTGGGAGATAACCAAAAAACGGGGAGGAGGAGGAAATGTTTTAGAGGCCATCCATGAGGCTGACTTTTTAATACATTAGCTGGGGGGGGGGGTGCAGCTGGGGAGAGCAACTTCACCACGTGGAGGAGAGTTAGAGGAGGCACTCATCACTGAGTGCCTCAAGGTTGAAGCGGGCATGCTGTCCATTTGCTGTGGGTGGGAAGGCCGAGGGACTCGGCAGCATACAGAGGAAAGCAGCCAGCCACTCTCCAAAGCTGCCTGCTCCTTTCTGCAATTTTATTTTTGCTCCTTACAATATAACTAGTTTATTCCTGGCAGTCACAATCCATGATCTTTCAGCATGTTCAGAGATGAGTGGAAGTGCTGCTTTTTTGCCATACAATTAAATTGAATTCACATGATTTTTTTTTTATTTTTCATATTTTAGTTATAACAGCATTAATAACAATCCTAAGCACACACACACACAAACCATGAGACTGGTTTGGGCTTCAGAATGAAATGCTGTTCGCAGCCATCCACACATGCACACACTCTGATTTATAACTAACGATTTATGAATGCTGACTGCCAATCTGGAGAGAACAAAAAATACTTTTTAAAAAACACTGGAAACTGAAAAAAATGGAAGGAAATTTAAACAGACTGTAATCCTGAGAAACCTTAATAGAGTTTTGACTATCTACAGACTGGAGTTGCAATTGCATTTTATTTTATTTGAATTGTCACAAATAAGGCCTGGGAAAATAGGCATCAACAGAAAAGCACTAGGATGCAATGGGTTGCAAATAATAGGGTTGTCAGATCCAGGCTGGGAAACTCCTGCAGATTTGGGGATAGAGCCTTGGAAGGACAGGGACCTCAGTGGAGTACAATGCCACTAAAGCATCCATTTTCTCCAGGGGAACTGATCTCTGCACTTTGGAGATGAGCTGTAATTTCAGGGGATTCCCAGGTCCCACCTAGAGGCTGGCTTCCCTAGATGTCATCTGGATTTTCTGTTAACCAGTGTGGGCAGAAAATGGCAATTCTAGACTAAACAGCTAGTGTGAAAGCAAACTTAAAAGCCAAAAGGAATCAACTGAGTTTATTCTAGTAGTTATGAAGGCTGTATACCAGCAGTATGCCCATTTCTATGCCTTGTCCGCTTCTCTTTTCCTTTAGCTCCAAGTGTTACATTCCTTCTCTAAGTGCTCAGTTCCTGGCGTCATCTCCAGACTGGAGGATTTTGGTTAACTCTACACTATAGCTAGCACTACACCATTAATGTGACCCCTGATGTTAACACAACAGTTGCCACCAGCTGCTTGATATGGTTCAACGGCAGGCACTGCACTATATCTGGTGTAGTACAGAGGTGAGAGTTTCAGATTAGGATTTGGGAGACCTAGGCTCAAATCCACACTCTGCTGTCAAAGATCACCAGGTGACTTTGGACCTATTATTTTATTTTTGCTATTTTTATCCTGACCTACCTCACAAGCAGGCTAAGGGCAGCTTACATCAAGTCATAAAGCAATAAAAAATCCCATAAAACAGTAATACATTAAAACATTAATTCCAATAAAATTAAAAATTTTAGGTGACTAATTTAAAATATACCTATACCTAATGGCAGTTCGGAGGTTAGTTTCATTCCAGTGTACGCTAAGCTCATGCCAGGAAGGGGTGGTGGATCATTCAGCCTGAGCGGCGGGTGTTGCCTTCTGACACACTTCTGGTGATGTCAGGGTGTGTGGCATATGCAAATAAGTTATGCTAATGAGTTATGCTAATGAGCTCCTGCACCTTTTTTCCTACAAAATGATCCCTGAGTAAATCTACTTGTGCCTCTAAATGGAAGATTGCTTCTTAACCAAATGTGTAATGGAAAGAGGGGGAGGAGGAGAGTGAATTAGTATAGATAACTGGCTGCATTTGGGCAGGTACTTGCCTCTGAGTCCTTACAATCTAAATAGCCTGAAAGATGGAAATAAAAGACTGGCACTGCAAGTATACCGGGAAATCTAAGCTTGGAAATACAAAAATCCATACATCTAACCTACATGTCTAACTTCCATTTTCTGCAAGCCTGTAGCCAGCCCAGAAATGCTGTGAAAAGGTAGCCTAAAGAGCTGGGGCAGCCAGAACATCCATATAGGTAGGCCAAGTTATTGTAGTAATATTTCCACTTTATGTATGTTAAAATAAAGAGTCTTGTTACGGTTGCCAGCTTCAGATTGGAAAATACCTAAAGATTTGAGAGGTGGAGCCTGAGGAGGGGAGGATTTGGGGGAGGGGAGGAACTTCAATGGGGTATCATGCCATAGAGTCCACTTTCCAAAGTGGCCATTTTCTCCAGATAAATTTTCATTCCAGGAGATCTCTAGCCATCACCTGGAGGTCCACAACCCTAGGGTGGTCCTAAATCCCAGCTCCTTTGTAGTCACTGATGTGGTAACCTAACAGTTAATCTCCTGCAATGCAGGAAATATACCAGACTGTTGGTGGTAGGATTGAAACATTATTAAACTGGTTCCTACCAGGAGATTGTGTCTGGTTTCTGATCATAAACTAGGCCCAGTTTAGAACACATGACAACAAAGGTAAAAGAATCCCCCTTTTTCCTCTCTCAGGGAAGACACTGATGTGGGGAAGAGGCAAAAACTACAGCAGCAGCTACCACCAGGCAAATTATGCTGTAGGAAATCTTGGAGGAAAATCTTGCAAAAACTGTCCTGTTGCTGGGAATTAGGTCTGGAGGGAAGAGGATGTGTGTGAGAGAAATGTGTGTAAAGCAAGAAGAGTATAATACTGGGTTTTCTGCTTTGAGTGCTCTGTAAAGCAGCTACTCAGTTTAAGGCCTTGCCTGAAATCTGCCCAGCATCTGGCTGGGAGAGAAAGTTCTCCCTACAGAGCAAGAAAAAAAGTTACAGATCATCTGTCATATATAAAAGCCAGTTAGGGTGGCAAGATTTGATGTGCGGCAAAATCAGTTGGCCGCATGAACTGCCACTCCAAACTTCTGCCAATTTCTGGATGGCTGCGTGGCCTCAGTCCTGCCCACACAACCGGCAGCCGGCATGTTGCCCTCAGTTCACACACAGCCGCTGAAGACGATGGACTCTCCACAGCCAGGATGCTTGGGACACCAAGGCCAACCACAGTGCCACTGCACCAGTCATCCCTGGCTGCGGCAGGAGCCAGCCAGGCTCGAGAGCAGGAAAGCGCCACCCACCATCTCACCCTCAGTGTCCTCTCGGGCAACAGCCAGGCCTAACGATCCAGAGGGCACATGGTATCTCCCTCCTGCTTTCTGAGGCCCCCATGCCACCTTTCCCCTCTTTCCCACCGAGCTGGATGGGCGGGGAACGGCCTCCTAAGGCCCCCGTGCCACCTTTCCCCACTTGCCCGCTGCAGCAGATGGGTGGGGAAAGGCCTCCTGAGGCCTCCATGCCACCTTTCCCCAGTCGCCCACTGCAGCGGACAGGCAGGGATAGGTCCTCAGGAAGCCCCTGTGCCACCTTTCCCTGCTTGCCCACTGTGGCAGATGGGCAGGGAAAGGCCTACTGAGGCTCCCGTGCCACCTTTCCCCATTCACCCACCAAGGCGGATGTGTGGGGAAAGGCCGGCTGAGAACCCCACTCCACCTTTCCCCACTCACCAGCCAAGCTGGGTAAGAGCTGGAGAGCCCCCCCGTCCCTCCCTCTGTCTCTTCCCAGCAGCTTTTGCTCTTCTCTCTCACCCTCTTTCCCTCCCTCTTTCCCTTCCTTCCTTTGCCTTCTATCTCTCCTTCCCCCTTTCTCTTCTTTCTTTCCTTCCTCCCTGTCTCTTTGCATTCTTTCCCTCCCTTCCTTCCTCCCCATCTCTTTGCATTCTTTCTCTCCCTCCCTCCTTCCCACCTCTTTCTCTTCCTCCCTCCCTCCCTATCTCTTTGCATTCTTTTCCTCCCTCCCTCCTTCCCTCCCTCCCTTTTTCTCCCTTTTCGCCCCATCTCTTTAACTTCTTTCTCTCCCTCTTTCATCCTCTTCCCTCCCTCTCTCCCTCTCTCCCTCTCTCCCTCTCTCCCTCTCTCCCTCTCTCCCTCTCTCCCTCTCTCCCTCTCTCTCTCTTTCTTTCTTTCTTTCTTTCTTTCTTTCTTTCTTTCTTTCTTTCTTTCTTTCTTTCTTTCTTTCTTTCTTTCTTTCTTTCTTTCTTTCTTTCTTTCTACAACGGGCCTTATTCCTAGTTTTATATGAAGAGGAAAGGGCGGGGGAGGGAGTATTATCAGTATCTGCAGACTATAGTGCATTTGGGGAAGCTGGATGCCTATGACCTAAGCCAGGAACCTGGAGCAGATATGTTGAATGCCTGATTTTCCCCCTCCCTCAAGGCCAACTGTGTGACTGCCGATGAAAGGAAGAGCTCTGTCTTCTCAAGTGTCTGTGGCTCTTCCACTTATGGGCTTATCAGGGATCTGCTGGCTCCAAAGGAGCTTGATAAAGCATCTTATACTGAGATTTTAGAGATGATGGCCAGTCACTAGGTCTCAACCCCCTCTGTAATTGTGCAAAGCTTTAAATTTAAATTATGTGCCAGAGCCCAAGGGGAAAACATAACTGTTTTTTTGGCAACACCTAAACACCTTACATCCAGTTGTTCATTTGGTACGATGCTGGAAGTAAGGTTGCCTGCTCTAGATTGGGAAGTACCTGGAGCTTTTGAAGGTGGAGCCTGGGGTGGGCAGAGTTGGGGAGGGGAGCCACCTCAGCAAGATATAATGCCATAGAGTTCATGCTCCAAAGCAGCCTTTCTCTCCAGGGGAACTGATCTTGGTCGTCTAGGTGTTGACTATAACCTCAGGAGGTCTTCTGGTGGCCACCTGGAGGTTGGCAACCCTAGCTGGAGATGCTATGCGCCCAGCTTGTGTGGCCTGCAGGAGACTTAGCTATTCAACACCGCCTTTTAGCTGTGCCAGGTTGACCTTAAAGACAGCTTTAGCAACAGCTGACTCTGAAAAGCAAGAGCAAGCCTGTTTAGTGAATAGTTGGGGAAAAAACTGCTTGGAGGTTTTTATATTTTCACACGGAAAAGCGAATGAGTTTCTTTTTTAAAAAGATCATAAAATGTAGGGAAGTTGCTTGGAACCGTTTTAAAGGGAACAGGCTTTCTACAGCCCCCACCCCAGCTGCAGCCCTGACCTCCTTGGGGCCTCCCAGACACAAATCGTGAGATTAACAGGATTTAAAATAGCATAATTTTGCCTAGATTGTGGCTGCAGTTTTGAAGTCCATTCCATTCTTTTATCATTACTTGGTAAACGTTTAAGATTTAATCAAAAAATAAAAAAGCTGTGTAATATTGGGAAGGTTGGTGTGGGTAGGAGCAGAAAGGTGTTGGGTTGTATTAAAATGGCCATGGCATCAAAATCGCAGGAAGTCATAGCCCCTCTGTATACTGCCTTGGTCAGGCCACACCTTGAGTACTGTGTGAAGTTCTGGATGCCTCACTTCAAAAAGGATGTGGGCAAAATCAAGAGGGTGCAGAAGAGAGCAACGAGGATGATCAGGGTTCTGGAGACTGCGCCCTACAAGGAAAGGCTAAGGGCCTTGGGAATGTTTAGTTTGGAGAAGAAGAGATTGTGGGACGACATGATTGCTCTCTTTAAATATTTGAAAGGCTGTCATTTGGAGGAGGGCAAGGAGCTGCTCCAGTTGGCAGCAGAGGATAACACCTGAAGCAATGGGTTTAAATTACATGCAGAAAGTTATTGACTGGATATTAGGAAAAACTTTTTCACGGTCAGGGTGGTTCAAAGGTGGAATCAGCTGCCTACGGAGGTGGTAAGCTCCCCTTCACTTTCAAGAAGAGGCTGGACAAATATTTGTCAGAGATGTTTTAGGCTGGTCCTGCATTGGGCAGGGGGTTGGACTAGATGGTCTGTATGGCCCCTTCCAACTCTATGATTCTATGAGACTAAATCAATGGTGTATGGAGTATCTGACATGAATATTTTAGGTGGTGCTGTCAAATTGTAGCAATATATATGCTTTTATATATTGTTATGGGTTTTAAATGGTGGAATAGCTACCACCATTCTGGATATTAATGCCAGGTGAACTGGCAGTGTTTCAGATTCTGCCTTGCAGCAGCCAAAGCTGTGTATTTTTTAATTTTTAGGTGATGATTTTCCACTTGAGTTTTTAAACCACCATCTGGATATCCTGTCCTGCAACCTAATCTTTGCATCTGAATAGCTACTCTACACAGGGCCGGTCCCAGGTTTTTTTGCACACTAGGCGAGGCCACCTTCTGGCACACACACCCCGCCATGTGCCCACCAATTTTCAAACATAAATGCATTTTAGGTAGAATGAAAAACACAGAATTTGAAATTGCTAATTTCTTTTTTTTAATTGTGAGAACAAGTAATACAATCTCTGATGTTCTCTCTCAAACAAAAAAACACAAATCACACCTACAGCCCACAAGGTAGTTCTTGGTTACTTGTAACTGGCTTGTAGCTAAATTTAAATCAGCTTCCTTGTTTTGTAGTAGCTTGCTTGTCAGATTAATTTTAAAAAGGATGTTGTCAGATTAATTAATGGTGCAGTTGTTAAGAGTGGTGGACTCTAATCAGAGAACTGGGTTTGATTCCCCACTCCTCCGTATGCATCCAGCTGGGTGGCCTTGGGCCACTCACAGCTGTCAGAACAGTTCTCTCAGAGGCCTCTCAGTCCCACAGGGTGTCTGTTTTTCTTTGCTGCAAAGTCCCTTCTAAAGTTCCAATCAACAGGTGAGATTGATTAAAAGTTGGGATAGGGTTTTTGAGTTGTGACCCTATAAAACTGGCTGCCCAATGAGATCTGACATTGTAGGCCCTGATCCAGGAAAGTTTATTCATGTGAGTAATGAGGCCCGATGGGGAAAGCAAAGGAGGTGAAACCATTACCCTTTTTCTCATCTTTCAACAAAAGCTGTTTCTGCTGGATGTGATTTTGCCCCTTTGTACGCTAGCCTTGTGACCCTTGTGGCTATTACTTCCATGTGGGTCCCTGACAATCAACTTTCACTGAGCCAGAAATGGCTACTGGGGAGAAGAGTAGGCTGGGAAGATAGGCAGCCGTCAGTGCCTTCCACTGACTGCTTATCATCATCATCACCACCACCATCATCATCATCATCATCAGGCATTGTGTGTGGAATAACCAGGAGATCATGGAGAGATTGTTTGGCTGCCAAAGCTGTAATTCTTTTTTGGGACCACTTAGGTGGTGAGCTATGCTTATTTTTAGGCTGAGAGTGCTGTGACTTGCCTAAGGTCACCCATCTAGCTTCAAGTGGGGAAGTGGGGAATCGAACCTGGTTCTCCAGATTAGAGTCCACTGCGCTTAACCACTGCACCAAACTGGCTGTGGGATTCAGCCCCATGCACAGGCAATAAAAATACTTTTCTTTAAAAGGAAGCTTAATTTCAGTTGATGTCATCCTTCCTGTATCACTCTGAGAATGCCAGAGGAGAAAGGCCTCCATAGGCATGCATGGCTTGCCACACAATTTGAAAGGAGGCTGTCAAAATGCATGGGAGTGGGGAGGGGATCCTTAAGTTGCTAAAGTTTGAGAACCACAGAACTATATTATGCAAATGTGTTTGCAGACTGGCTTTGGCCATTGGAAAGTATACCCATGACCCCAGCTATATTTGGGCCCTTTTAAGATATCCTCTAAAACAGCTGTTCACTTCAACTGATTCCTGGTGTCTGGGAGAGCTCCAGGCCCCACCTGAAGACTGGCAACCACACTTAAGGCTCAAATCACATTGCCATGTTAACTTTTACAATGAACCTATGAACTATGATGCAGGTAATTATTATTCCTATATTGTATTTGGGATGTGTGGAACAAGTAGTTTTACCAACCTCAAGATGGAGCTTGGAGTTCTCCTGAAATTGCAACTATCTCCAGACTACAGAGATAAATTCCCCTGGAGGAAATGGCCACTTCAGAAGGAAGACTCTATGGTTTTGCATACCTGCTCAGCTGCCTACCCAGGTATCTCCATCAAATCTCCAGGAGTTTCACAAGCTGGAATTGTCAACCCTTGGGGTGAGACCGAGTGACTCCTAAGGTTCCTCTGAGAAAACAAGGCTGAGCTGAAATGTTGAGATTTCACACTCCATGTTTAATGTACTTAACTCCAGTGTTCTGTTATTAGTCAAGCTCGCTAAAATAATTCTACTTGGGCAAAATAACTTGTCAGCTTTTACTCTGGGTTCTATTCAGATTGCAATGTAATGGTCCGGTCTACAGCGTGGCGATGGCGGTCGCTCTCTCTGATGCTCGGGGGAGCGGCAAGCACACCAGCGGTTTGGAGGGAGGCTACAGAAGTGCCCCCCCCCCACAGAACCCTGGGGTAAGGGTTCCTAGACAGAGGGCTTTTAAGGAGTTGCCTCTTCAGCAGCGGAATGCCACAGAATTGAGGTGCTCCTTCGCCCTAACGGTCCTGCCACTGTGTGGCCGAATGGCTCTAGCTAGGCTGACCGGGGCAAGCGAAGGAGATCGAGCAAATGGCGGTAACTGTGGTGAGGCTGGAAGCAGCCAACAATGAATATGAGTCTAAAGTAAATGAATGATTGAAGAAATGGCAAATTCCCTGCCCCTCTTTTTTATCGGTTTGGAGGGATCTCCCCCCCCCCCCCACGAGCAGCAAAATAGAAGAAAAAGGGTGGGAGCAGGGAAAAACTGAAAGACTTTTTTGTTTTGAGGGACTTACCAGAGCAGATTATACGCATAAGCGATTTTCAGAGGTTGTGAAAGAGAGGTTGGTTTCTGTAAACAATCATCCAAGATGTCAGGTGTCGGGAAGAAGGGAACGAAACTGAAACCTCCAGGCGGCCAAAGGCCTAGGCCAGAAGAGGAGGGGCCAGACGTCATGAGACTGCTAGCAGATACGTTCAAGCCTGTTATGGATCGTTCTCAATCAGACTTTGGCAGCGCAGCAGCTCCAGGTGGCAGAGACTGCTAAGCAGACGGAGCAGACGATAGAAGTAGTGAAGGAGATGCACTCCGAACATAAGACATTGAAGAAAAGAGTGGATCAAGTCACAAACCATCAGGAACATAGGCTGCTGTCCTTGCAAATGGAGAAAGCTAATGATCCTCAGATTTCAAGGGGTGCCTGAATCCCCGAAGGAAGATTTAAAGAAGTTCCTTAGTGATCTTCTTGCATCAGTTGTAGGCTTTAAAGCGGAAGAAATTATGCACGATATTGAAGCAGCGTATAGGGTGTATTCAAATTACACCAAAAAGAATAGCCTACCTGGAGAAATATCAGCCAGATTTTCAAGAAGACAGACTAGGGATGCAATTCTGCGAGCAACTTCGGCAACTCCATTGAAAATGGGGAATGATATTATCAAGGTTTTAAAGGACATTCCATTCGAAATTCATCAAAAACGGAAAAATTACAAGGACAATACTCTTTCTCCAAACTAACCAAATTGGATACAAATCCCAGAAGGAGTGGTCTTTAAGATGAACGATAAGAGAGAGAAGATTGACTCCGTGTTCAAAGCCAAAGAATTTCTTAAGCGTCACCTGGGGACCAAAGAAGATGGTGAAACTGGTTCAAGTGGCTCTGCACCCTCAGAGATGGACGAGGACTTGGCTGTGGAAGAAGGCGCTAGTGCCCGAAAACCGACTTATGCATTTAGGGACAGAAAGCCTAAGTTAAGGCAGAAGGACTCTGAAAATGGCCTTTATGAAGCGAGTTCAGGAGATGCTCTGGAATTCTCTCATAACAACTAATTAGCTAACTTTTAAGTAGGGAAAGATAGACAGGAACTCACTGTATTCATGGTATACTAACTTTAAACTACTAACATAGATATTAATGGGGTTAAAGATCTCCTACTCTTGAGTTTTTAGTGTAGTGTGGGTTTGCTTTTCTTTTCTCCTTAGTGTTAGTTTCCCCTCCCTTTTTCTGAGTTGTAGTTTGTAGTCCTATATAAAAAACAATAAAAAATCCCCTTCGGGGGGCCAAAAAAACCCCAAAACAAATTGCAATGTAATATGCAACCACAATGTAAAATACGTTATATTTCACATGAATCTCTGTTTCTATTGGGGTAATTCATTTTTATAATATTTTATATAAGAAAATACTGGGATTCATATGCTTCCTGAGAATATCTGAATCCTGTGTGTGTATGTGTTGATAACATTTGTGGAACACTCATTTTTAAATTTTCCTTCCTTTACCATTAGAATGAGTATGTTTTTAGAATGTTTTTAATAACCTTTGAAGGAAATATTTTCTTTGGTAGATTTTTATATGCCAGTGGGGACTCAAACAGCTAGAGAGTGTAGGTGAAATCTAGTATTTTATGTAATAGTGAAACAGTGAAGAACTTGCCATGTTTAATGTGCTCCCTCTAAGCTGTGAGGTCTTGTGAGCAAAAATTCTACTTTGTGAGCTACTGGCATTAAAGTTGTGAGTGAGCAATTTGGCTACTGCATAAATTAGTTTGCTCTGGAGCCATCCTTCCTGAGCTAAGACAAAAAGTGTGAGCTGGAGGCTAAAAACTGTGAGTTAGCTCACACTAACTAAGCTTAGAGAGAACACTTGTGCTATGTATGTTCAGTAAGAGTGGACTGATGGTTGAACAGCCATGAGAAAATACAGAAATTTAAGTCTTGACAGTAGAAAGATGACCACTGTTGTTGGGAAACATTGGGAAGGAAAACAGTTTTGCAACATTTTCTAGGGACAATGTAAAAACCTGTAGTTTTGTCTTTTTGCTGGCAGAGAACTCCAGAACTTTGAATACAGCTCCATGCCACATTGTTGTAGTTGTAATTGTTGGACTTCTATTTTTAAAAAAATTCCCAACACATGCCAGATAAATGAGATGGCTATAGCTGTAAATTCTCCATATAATTATCTTATTTGAGAATAGCCAGCCCATATTAGCTATGTTCTCAGGGTCAGTAGTGTCAGGTTCAACAGCAAGCAGGTCCAGGCACACTTCATTCAGAAAGTTATGCTTTATTGGAATACCAGTCTGTTGCCAAGTAATACAGGTACATTATCAGGAACGACGGATATGGCATGGGGGGATGTGTATATACTCTGATGCTTCAACTAGCCAAGCAAATGAAATCTAAGTGCGCACGCAGGAAATCTCTCGGTGGGACATTACATCATGAACAGGAGACCCCTCCCCCCTTTCCAGAGGCCCGATATATTCACGCCAGCTGGGGAACGCAAGCCCTCCCTTCTGTCAAGGTTACACTGATAGCGGTGTCTGGCAGAGGAATGTCTCCCACGGTAGCCTTAGCAAAGCAGATCTAAGTGCATGCATGCAAGCCAGGAATAAGGTTATACAGAAAACATGGCAGTTATCTGACATCTAGTCATTTAATATTTTTTGGTAGGATCTTACCCGAGAATAAAATAAAACCTGTCTTATAAAAATTGTGTGGATTCATGGTATATCCATTTCTCTTAAAAGTTCAGAGGAGGGCAGTGGTGCTGTGGGGCCCAGACTTTGGAGCAGAGGTCCAGGGCTCCTGCTTATGGATTCAGGGGGTGCCTGAAGCCAGGCTGTAGCTTTGCATTTGCAGTTTACATTGTCATATAGAGTGGGAGGAGGTTCCATAAAACCATTACATCCCAAGTCTAAAGTTACCTAATGATACCACTGGAGGAGATAGTCCAGTACTTCCCCAGGTGCTTTCAAGTATTTCACGGGACATGTGCCTGTCTGCCTATGTGTATAACACACGGTAGACAAGAACTCTGCCTATCTCTACAAAATACAAAAATAGATGAAGCTGCAGTTCTGAGATGCTGATTGCATGTTATGCACAGATACATATAATAGATCTCCAAACCTCCTTTTTGAAAAGAGACACTGGTGAGTAGGGTCAAATCCTCCATGACCTGTCTTGCTTGGAGACTATTTGCCAGCAGGCTGGCCATTTACTTTACTTGGGGGAATCCTAGTCGGCTGCTGCTCTAACCCCACTACCCAATTTATTTATTTATTGCATTGATATCCCGCCCATCCCATAAATGGGCTCTGGGCAGGTCACAACAGTTCAATAAATACAATAAAATTTAAACACATTAAAACATATAAAATCAATACTCATGTTCACCACAGGGAGAATCCAGCCCATTGATGTAACAAGGTATGGCCAGCAATCAGTAGGTAGGAGACTGCAACCTTGGGGGAGCCATATGTGGACACCTGCTGCCTCAGCCAAAGGCCTGGCGGAACAGCTCCGTCTTACAGCCCCGGTGGAATTGAATAAGATCCCGCAGGGCCCTGATCTCGATAGGGAGCATGTTCCACCAGGTGGGTCAAGGCTAAGTGGACATCCTTTGGGCCAGGGATCACCAGGAGATGTTGACTCTCAGAGTGTAACGCTCTCCGAGGCATGTATGGGAAGAGGCGGTCCCTTAGGTATGTTTGTCCCAGGCCGTATAAGGCTTTGAAGGTGATTACCAACACCTTGAAGTGGATTCGGTACTCAATTGCAGCCAATGCAGCTGACAGAGCACAGGTGCGCCACCGCATTTTGTACCAGCTGTAATTTCCAGATCAGCTTCAAGGGTAAGCCTGCGTAGACCGAGTTGCAGTAATCAAGCCTGGAAGTGACCATTGTGTGGGTCACCGTAGCTATGTCCTGGGGGGAGAGATAGGGCTTCAGTAGCCTGATCTGCCTAAGATGGAATAATGCAGATCTGGCGACTGTAGCAACCTGGGCCTCCATAGATAAGGAGGTATCCAGTGTTACTCCCAGGCTCCTCGCTAACTGGGCTGGCACCAGAGGTGTCCCTTCCAGTATGGGAAGCCTGGTGCCCACCTCCAAACCCTCATGACCCAGGTACAGGTCCTCCGTCTTCAATGGATTTAACTTCAATTGACTCTGCCGCAACCATCCAGCCACAGTGTCCAAGCCTCAGCCAGATGGGGCTGATGAGGAGGAGGATGGCGCCATTGGTGCAGAGCGACTGGGCCTATGCTCCTCCTCGCCCGAGCCAGTGGAAAGAAGCATAGACACAGAAAGGTCATAGGCTTTGCACCACGCTAGCAGCACCCATATTGATCCTTGCCTGCCCTACTGCACCTAAGCCAGCAATGAGGAGCATGAGCATAGCAGCACCCAGCTTTGCCCTGTGCTGGTGTGGGGCAACTGGTGAGATGGAGCTGTGGCCAGCAAGGAGGAGCATGGCATCACCCATCCATCTCTTTGCTGGCCCCACTGTGACAGCTTGGTAAGGAGGAACACAGCCACAGCAGTACCTGGCCTCATTCTGTGCTAGCTGAAGCATAGTATGTCTGGAGAAGAGAAGCAGGGCATTGCTCACCGCTACCCTTCTGGCTTGGCCAATGTACAGCTGACAATAAGGAGCTTGGTGGCACTTCCTTTCTCTGCAGCTGGCTTTTGGGTCCTCCATGATGTGTGAGGGGCGTGGCCTTCTCCAGAACCACCGCTGTACAGACCCTGATTTCTTCTTCCAGAGATCAGAGTATGGACATATGATTCTGTTGCAGTGAAAATTAAATGTATTGTGGATTTTAACCCACATGTGATAAAATGGGATTTCTTCCACAAAAGCATATGTCATAATACTTTGGCTTTTGTTATAGGAGAATACTTAAGTATTTCTTTGCTACCACTCTTTTACTCCAAATCATTTACTTAAGCAGTTCTTCCCACTCTGTATGGTCCCTGAATTTTGAACTTGGGGAAAGGAGTCTTTGAACTATCCCATTCCCTGCCGCTTCTCTGCTCAAAACTGCCTCTGCCAAAGGCTCTCTTTCTTAATGAGGCTGCTTCTGCTGCCCCAGACAACTTTTTCTCTCCTCCCCCCCATTGCACTACAGAACAATTCAGCAGGTAACTGGGGAGAAGCCTTTTACGGGCTAAAAAGGAAGAGAGGAAGACTGGGGCATGGTAGGGAGCTGCCCCATGTAGTTTTGAAAGCAGAGTTTAGCTCCAGTCTCTTGCCCTAGTGAGGTGGGGGGAGCAGAGGGAGGGAGTATCCACATGGGTACTCCCCAGATTTCCCACTGAGCTGGATTTTAAAAAGTTTCTTCTTTCTCTGGCTTAAAGGGGAAAGTCCCAGCAAAGCCCCAAATCATGCTTGAGATGAGCAAAATGTTGTGTGAGGCCTTTAATGTGGAAGCAGCCATTATTAGCTTTTGTCAGAGCATTGTCTGAGTGAATGTGGGGGGCATTTGGGCTTGCTGCAGGGTATGGTCCTTAGTTAGATGTCTCTAATTGGTATTAGATTATTGATGATTCGATTAGATGGCTGTTGCTGTGCCAATAAAGGTCTGTGAGAAAGAAATATCATTATTTAAGATGGACTGTTGGTTACCGATGTTTCACAGAAATACCAACCTCTAGGTGGGGCCTGGGGATCTCCAGACTACAGAGATCAGTTCCCCTGGGGAAAAAAATGGATGCATTGGAGGCTGGACTTCATGGCATTGTACCCCACTGAAGTCCCTGTCCTCCCCAGACTCCACAGCCAAATCTCTTGGGGTTTCTTAGCCTGGATCTGGTGATCCTACCTCCCATCCCCCTCCAGTGGCCAGAGGGGACCTGGGAACCCTAACTTTATTATAGGTATTCTAACAATCTCTGACTGTGATAACCCTAGGTATCATTTTGCCCTTACTGCCTTTGTAACCACACATGCTGCATTGTTCACAGGACATCCTGCCTAAGGCAGTTTGTTGTTCACAGTGTCATCTCTTTTTGCAACCCTAGTCCTGTTGCATTGGATATCTTATCCTTTATGACAAGGAGGGACAAATTACTGAGGGTGAGTACAAGAAGCAGGCTCGAAACTGTAGGGATGGTGTCAGAAAGGCTAAAGCGCAGATGGAGCTGATGCTTGCGAGGGATGCTCAAAATAACAAGAAAGGTTTCTATGCCTATGTTCGGAGGAAAAAGAACAGGGATGGGGAAAGCTCATTGCTAGGGGAAGACGGTCAAGCCTTAACAAGGGATGAAGACAAAGTGGAATTACTTAACTCTCACATTGTGTCGGTCTTTAACAGTAAGGCAAACTGTATACAAACTGAAGAATGCAGGGCATATGAAGGAAGGAGGAACTGCCAGTCCAGAGTTAAGTAAGGAAATGGTTAGAAAGCATCTAGCTGCCTTAAATACTTTCAAGTCTCCAGGGCCAGATGGCTTGCATCCCAAGATGCTAAAAGAAATTGCAGATGTTATTTCAGAGCCTCTGGCTCTAATCTTTGAGATGCCCTGGAGTACTGGTGTTGTGCTGGAAGACTGGAGAAGAGTGAATGTTGTCCTGATCTTCAAGGAGGGAAAAAAGATGGACCCGGGAAATTACAGGTCTGTCAATTTGACATCAATACCTGGAAAAATTCTAGAGCAGATTATTAAATGCTCTGTCTGTGAGCACCTTGAATGGAATGAGTTAATTGGTAGTAGCCAGCATGGATTTATCAAGGATAAGTTATGCCAGACCAAACTTATCTCCTTTTTTGATGGAGTTACTAAAATGGTTGACTCTGGCAGTGCTGTGGAAATAGTGTATCTAGATTTCAGTAAAGCATTTGACAAAGTTTCTCATGATATCCTTGAGGATAAGCTGGTTAAGTGTGGGTTGGATGGTGCAACCGTTGGATGGATTCATGGTTGGTTGAAAAATTGTCCCCAACAAGTGCTCGTAAATGGCTCTGCGTCTACATGGAGGGAAGTCTCAAATGGAGTGCCACAGGGCTTGGTCCTGGGCCCAGTGTTGTTCAATGTTTTTATAAATGACCTGGAGGAAGACGTAGAGGGGATGCTTATCAAATTTGCAGATGACACGAAGCTGGGTGGGATTGCTAATTCTGAAGAAGACAGAGTCAGGATTCAAAATGATCTAGATAGCCTGGGACAGCGGGCTGAGACAAAGAAAATGAATTTCCATAGAGATAAGTGCAAAGTCCTACACTTAGGTACAAAAAATCAAAGGCACAGATATAGAATGGGAGGGACTTGGCTTGACAGCAGCACATGTGAAAGGGATCTAGGTGTTCTGGTTGATCACAAGCTAAACATGAGTCAGCAGTGTGATGTGATTGTGAAGAAAGTGAATGCAATGTTAGGATGCATTAACAGAAGCATTGTGTCCAGATCACAGGAGGTAGTAGTCCTGCTCTATTCTGCTATGGTCAGGCCTCACCTGGAGTACTGTGTCCAGTTTTGGGGACCACATTTTAGGAAGGATGTTGACAAGCTCGAGCATGTCCAGAGGAGGGCAACCAGAATGGTGAGAGGTTTGGAATCCAAGTCTTACAAGGCTGAAAGAGTTGGGTATGTTTAGCCTGGGAAAGAGAAGGCTTAGAGGGGACATGATTGCAGTCTTCAAGTATTTGAAGGGCTGTCATGTAGAAGATGGAGCAGATCTATTCTCTCTTGCTCCAGATTGCAATACTAGATCTAATGGGTGGAAATTACAAGGGAGTCATTACCGGCTAAATATTAGGGGAAACTTCCTAACTGTAAGTGTGGTTGAGCAGTGGAACAGACTGCCTCGGGAGGTGGTGGATGCTCCTTCGCTGGATGTTTTCAAGCGGAGGCTGGACGACCATCTTTCAGGTATGTTGTAGAGCTATGTTTCGGCTATGCTCCTGCAGAGTGCAGGCGGCTGGACTAGATGACCAGCAAGGTCCCTTCCAACTCTAACATTCTATGATTTTATGATTCTATGACTGATTTTTCCTTCTGGGATCCACATATTCAGGATTGTCATCTAATTCTGCAATCCTAGTCCAATTGCATTATTCATTGGAAGACTCTTGTGCTCTATGGTTGCTTTGTTGTTGCTGTTTTTCAGTCACGTTACACACTTTGAGTCTCAGCATGAAAGGCAGGCTATAAATACAGTCAACTGGGTGGTGTGGACTGTCTAGTGATAGTCTATCCATAGTATAGCCTTCTTATTCTGTTTCTTCACCTTATTGGGTTGGGGTTGCTGTTTTAAGAATGCCTACTATAAATTGCAGTGAGTTTAGACTGGAATGACTGCATAGGATTACACTGTATGGCACTTGTGTAATAAGGCGATTGTCCCTCCTTGGGTTTTCTAGTCATTTGTTCTTTCCTCCTTTCATCCTCCCTGTGTGACACCTGCAATTCTACTTGTAAATGAGTTCAATGAAATAGTAATGACCTGACCATATCAAATTGCCATGTGAGCTGTTCAAATCCTCTTTCCAGTATTGGAGCCTCCCCACCCGTTCACGCACAATTAGCTGAAAGGAAGTTCTGTGACTTAATTGAGAAGGTACAAAGTCTAGCAATGTTAAATTTAAACCAAGACATTTCTGTGGCAATTGAGACAAAACTGTAATCGGTCCTCTTTTCAGGGTCTGCTGCAGCCTTGGCTTTGATCATGATGCTGGGTCCTCGGCCTGAAGCTCTGTCAGTTCTGAGCCAAGATCCAAGAAGGGGGAAGGGCCTAAGAAGGCGTATGAATCTGAGCAGACCATACTGTGGTCAGGGCCGGGCCAGGGTGTTTTGGACACTGGGCAAGGCTACCTTCTGCCCCCCCCCCGTGTGCCCACCAATTTTCAAACAAAGCACAGCTACTATGAAATCTGCCATCCTTCAACAAAATAACTTCAAAAGGAAACTCCAGTGTGAAACTCTTGAAGCAGAATTCATTAAGAAGTTTCATATTATCTGGTCAGGGTCAGTCATCAAATGAGAGTGGAACAGAGAGGAGGGAAGGAAAGGACTGCAGAACTATGATGAGAGAGTGCAATTTAACAGAGTGGATAATCCTGACCTTAACAGGATATCAGAGGTATGGTGCTCAGGACTCTTTGAATAATGAGATGTAGCAGGATAGATGGAAAATGCAGAGCATTAATTTAGAAGGGACACAGTCTGTCTACACATGCTGAATACTGTCTACACATGCTGAATACTGTACTTTCAATTCATTTTCAATGCACTTTAACAATAATTTGCAAGTGGATTTTGCTGTTTCAGTAAAATCCAGTTGTGAAGTGTGTTGAAAGTACATTGCTCAGTATGTGTGAAAGCAATATATGCCTCAAAAGTATTCCGCTGCTTGAAGAGAAATAACCAGCAGAGGAACAATATATCAGAAGACTGGGGCAAAAATGAATCAAATATGAGGATAAGCTTAAGGCAGAAACCACAAAGTCCAAAGAGGAGACAGAAGAGGGGACCAAACTCATGGAAAACCCACGGAAGCCAGTGGCAAAAGACATGAGGTGTGTATGTGGGTAGAACACAATGCTGGAAAAATCCAGGATGTGAATTATTACAATAGAGCGATATTCTAAACTGTGCAGATCCAGTTGGAGCAGAGAAGTCACACAGAGATGAGTTCTCAGGGAAAGTAAAAAAGTGGTGGTGGAGGAGAGCTAAACAGTCCCAAGCTTTGAAGGAGCAGATTAGAGAAGGAAAGTTGGGAAGAGGTAGAAATCACCCAAGGCATGGCTGATGCTGAACTCTTCGAATGAGTAATTAAAGTTTGGGGGAGGAGGGAAGAAAAGTCGCTATGGGATTGTAATGGGGGGGCATGGACTTTGAAGGTCCAGAAGTTGGAGGGATGGAACCTGAAGATCTCCCAGAATTAGAACTAGATCAGAGATCAGTGACAGAGATCAGTTCCCCTGGAGAAAATAGATGCTTTGGAGGATGGACCCTTTGGCATTATATACCACTGAAGTCTCACCCCCTTCCCAAAACCCTCTCTCCCCAGGCTCTACCCCCAAAATCTCCAGGAAGCCCTGGCAGATGCTGGAAAGGCGGAGACACAACCCACTGCCTCCAAGTGCTATTATTTATTTATTTATTTATGACATTTTTACCCTGCCCTCCCCGCAAGCGGACTCAGGGCGGCTTACAAGGGGCAAAGCCCACATAAAACATGATAAAAACAATAAAACCATTAGCTAACACAGATCAAAGTAAACTGCTCCATAAAACAGATGGCCTTGAATAACTCTCATGAGGGTAACAATCAGTTCTTTGGGGATGATCTTGTACTGTAGCTGGTACCAAGTAAGTCCAGTGGTACCAGTGCCACGTGGTGTTATAGAAGATCTTTCTGGGGCCGTCCCTAGCCCCATTGTTATCCACATCATTGGTGGTGGTGGCAGTGGCGGCCCCTATGCGAAAGCCTGGCGGAAGAGCTCCATCTTGCAAGCCCTGCGGAACTGCATAAGGTCCTGCAGGGCCCTGATCTCCTCCGGGAGCTCATTCCACCAGGTAGGGTCCACCACCAAAAAGGCTTTGGCCCTGGTCACAACTAGGTATAGGGGGCAGAAAAGGAGAGACTTCCAAAAAGAAATGGGGAGCTCCAGAGCCAAGAACAGACCAGGAGCAAGCAGTCATTCCAAAGAAGTGCTGAAGGGGAAAGGAGAGTGATGGGTGGGGGGTGAGGGGGAGGTAAGCTTCTGCTGGCAGCAAGGAGCCCGACTGGCACCCCCCCCCAGCCCTGTTGCCAAACTAAGCGAAGCAGCAATGGGCATTGGCAACCCCCCCCCAGGGCCGGCTCACCCACTAGTTGAACTAGGCATTCACCTAGAGCACAGGCTGGCTCTGGGGCTCCAAAGAGGACCTACCCCACCACCCCAAAGCCCCCCAGCTCCAGTGCCTGCGGAGGGCGGCTTTCCCACCTTCCTCAACTTGGCCAGCGTCCCCCTGCCCCAGAAGGCGTGCAGGTGGCAGCGGCTGAGAGGCAGTAGTGGGATGACCCAGAGGAGAGCGCGGGGCCGCCCTCGCCCGCTCCCTGCTGGCCATGGCTCCCTCCTGGGTGCCACTGCACTTCCTGCTGCTGCTGCTGGGTGCCTGGACCCTGGCAGGTGCAGCGGTGCCACTGTGGCGGTGGCAGCTGAGAGGTAGCAGTGGGGATGACCAGCGGTGGCAGTGCTGCTGTGCTCCTCGGCGGAGCAGGTGGAGGGGCTGGCCGAGGCAGGGCAGTGGCGGGCTGCCAAAGCTGGCCTCGCCTAGGGCGCAGAAACACCTTGGGCCGGCCCTGGCCCCCCCCCCCGCACCACCATCCCAGAGCATGGCCACAGATGCTACAAGGCAAACTTCAGAGGTGACACCCTGGGACACATTCTTTTTAAGGGGAAAAGCTCAGGCTCTTCTTGACCCAGTCCAATTATATTCCCCCAGTTTGAAGTGAGCTTTGTTTGATGCTCAGGTGTGCCTTCCATTCCCCCCCCGAGGCTGTGATCCTTTTTTTAAAGATTATTTTTATTTATTTTGTAACTAGGGGGAAAGCTCGTTGTGGGAAGAGGCAACAGGCCCTAGGGAGAGTCCTTGGGAGGGGGCAAGGTGGCTGGGCTGGCCCCCGCAAGGGAGGAGGGCCGAGGCACGCCGGGTGAGGGAAGCATCATGGTGGCATTTCTCCCCTTCAGACCCCCCAGCATGGAGGGTGCGGCAGGCTTCAGAAGCGCAGCACAGCCCCCCCTCCCAGAAGGCAGCCGGGGCCTGTGGAGTGGTGTACTGTTCGAGGGATGTGCGGTGGCAGTGTTTCCCATTGTGGAGGGCCCCCCAAAGTAGGGCCTGCAGCCTGGTGGGTGGAGGCCACGCCAGGCTTCAATAGCGTAGGGCGGGGCCCCCTCCCTGAAGGCAGCCAGGGCCAGTGGAGTGCGGCACTGTTCGTGGGAATGTGGTGATGGCGTCTGCCCCCTCAGTGGCACCCCCCACAGAGGGCCTGCAGCCTGTCTCTCACCCAGCAGGGGTGGCGAGCTCCCCGTGAATGGGCGACCTGTATCATCCAGCAACAGTGAGCAAGGGAGTTCTCTGTGGGGCTGGCTCCGGAGGAAGTGGCCACTGCTTCTCATCAGGCAAGGCAGCAGCAGGGTGCCCCGAGCGGTGGCAGTGGCAGCTTCAGGCCGTGAGGATGGCCAGGGTGCCAGGAAGAGTCCCAAGTCCCGAAGAGCGCTGCCGCCAGAGCATCCATGGTGATCAGTGGCTGGACGCAGACTGGGGGCATGAGGCTGCACGCTGGCTGAGTGGGCGGGCACATGCCCATGCAGGAAGGCAAAGCAGCCAGTGGCGAGGGACCCCCTCTCTGACTGGCAGGTCCCTCGGCCAACTGATTCCAGCTCACGTTTTGACTATATAAGGTATGACCAAAACTCAATTATATATAAGGAAGGATGATACTTACATTGTACAATAGTTAATTGCGATTCTTAAGCCTCTTACCCTGGAGCAGTCCTTTTTTAGCGCTTCTCAAAGTCAGAGGTGCTTTCCCCCACACACACGCTGTCTTCAGAGTAAACGTGATTAAGTCCATATTACTGGGTGGTGGTGGGGTTTTGAGAAAAATTACATTGGGGGCATCTTGAAAGAGCTGTCCTTTTTGCGCACCCCCTGTTTGTAATCTCATCCCCCTTTGGCCCAATTTTACAAAGCCACCTCCTGCGTGAGTCAAGCCGACCAGCAGAGCATTTCGGCTGCTTGGCTGGGGAGGCTGGCGGAGATGGGTGGCCCTGAAGCATCACCTTTCAGGTCTCGTCTCCTCCCCCCACCCCACACAGCTGGCCGGCAGGGGAGGGAGGAGAGGCTGAGGAGGGAGGGAGAGAAGGAAGGAAGGAGGCAGAGGTACAGCCTTGCTCCGTTTGTGGCGCCTCTGGCCCTCCAGGGAAGGAGAGTGAGAGGAAGGAGGAAGCCCTGACTGGCACTAGACTAGATGGCCCCTACCAGGCCCGCACACTGCGCCCCCTTGCGCACATGCACATTCTGCCTCATGCACTCGATGGACGTGGCTGGCTGCCTCTCCCACCTCACAGCGCCAAGTGAGGAAAGGGTGCCAAATTGCGTCGATGGCCTCGGAGGGGTGGCAGGCCAACGGCCAACAGAGCAGATCAGGGCTTTTGACAAAGGGGGTGGGGCAGCAGACCATTCCAGTGCCCTTCTACGTTCACGCCATTAGGCAGCCGCCTCACCTTACCTTATGAAAGCGCAGGCCTGACTGTGGTAATGGGCTTGGGCCAAACTCTGGTAACGTAAGCCCATTTGCCCCCTCAGATATATGTTGGTGTGGTTTAGCCTGCTAATGTGAATGACATTCTGCTTTACTAGCAAAATTACTTTTTTTTAAAAAAGGGGTTGTGTGTATGCATGTTCATATTCATTGACATGCAGCTTTAGGCTTCAAATACTCCAAGCTTCAAATACTCCATGCCCCAAAACACCATTGGTAGTGTGTTCAATGAAGCTCCTGCAATGCTGCATGGAAGTGAAGCAGATTTCTCTGTGATGATTCGGTAGGAAAATGATTTGGAAGAAGTTTGAATACCAGCAATAAATGTAAACAATAAATGAGAGCAAAGGCTCTAAAGCAGGGGTATCAAACATGCAGCCCGGGGGTCGATGAGGCCCCCAGAGGGCTTCTATCAGGCCCGCAAGAGACTGGCTGTCTCTTGCTGCTTCTTCCAGTTCTGCGGCTGTTGCTGCTGCATCATAGCTTACTCTCCCAGACTCTCTCAATCACTCAGGAGAGATAGGCAAGCTTCTGCTCCCTGCACTGGGCTGAAGCTCCTCCCCCTCCCCCTCCCAGATTGCTACAGCACAGACATTTTGATGCAATAATTCAGAGCAAGAAGTGTCAGTTATCAGAGACTGTTAAATAAACAAAATATTGCAAGAATTGTAATGTTTTGAACATGTTTTTATCTTAAGTAAAAAAAAACACAACCCTTTGTGTTTGTGTCCTTTATCAAGTTGATACCTCTGCTCCCTGGCATTACATTTTATGACACACATGGCCCGGCCCGACAAAATCCAATTTATGTCAAATCTGGCCCTCCATAACAAATGAGTTCGACACCCCTGCTCTAAAGCCTAATTTTCTGCAGTCATCTTTTAAAATTTGCTTCTCTTTTCTGCCTCTGCTTTGCATCCTTTGGAAGAGAAAGAATTTGGTGTTATCTGATGTGGTACTCTAGGCTACATTTAAAGGCAGAACAGCTGAAGGGGCAATGAAGCTACATCTAATTTCTTTGTGCTGCATCTATAATGCAATTTCACTGTCTCTAGAAATTGATTAGCTAATCAAGGTGTGTTTCTCAAACACTTCCTTGGGTATCAGCCAGCCTCTTGTTATATTGCACCTTTATTTATGTTGCTTTATTTATGTAGAAGGGGGAAAAATCTAGACATCTGTGGCAGCAGCTCCCAGTAGCATACTGCTTCCTAATTATCTTTCCTGCTGTGAGAGGAGAGAGTAAGGGGAAACTGACAAACATGGCTGTATTTATGCTGATTTGCTTTTTCTTCACCTTTTTATCTTGTCATAAGAAAAGCTAGCATTTTAATACCTATAATAACCTGTGAATAGGCAATACAACAGCATGAACAAGTACAACAGTATTTTACATCCCCACAAATCATTTCTATGCACTTATTCAGAATGTTCATTCTTGAATTGAAGTGCATGCCATATAGGGTTGTTTCTAAACTTTATAAGTTGATTTAATTGATGGGGTGGGGAGGTCCTAAAGAAAAGTATTACATTTGTTTATAAGTGATGCATCCATGTTAGACCCCACCTTAAAAGAGACATTCCTCCTTTCTCTCACACATTGGAGAGAAGGCTTCTTATAAGATGGTACTTGCCATCTGCTGTTTTAATAAGTATTTGTATTAAAATAAGAGGTTCCTTCCCCGAAAATCTGTGACCTAACTCATCAGGGGTTCCTTGTTAGTCAATAAAAACAGTTTTAATATGCCGATTTACTAGACTGACTGAACACTGCATTGCTATTGTTCTGTATTATTGTACTGTTATTGTTTTTGTGCATTTTATTGTATATTTTAAACTGTGATGCATATTGTTTTTACTGGGTTTTATGTAAGCTACCCTGAGTCTGCCTCGGTGGGGAGGCAGGGTAAAAGTTGAAATAATAAATAAATAAATATTACTTCCTGTCTTTTGAACCCTATAGAGGAGTTTTGGAATAAACATTTATCTTACTTTCAAGATTCTGTTATTTTTAGCAACAACAAAACAAACCTGTGCCTACCCAGAATAGATGTATTAAAATAATTTTCAATAACTATAATTTCTTTATTTTCTTATGATAGTTGGATTTTTTTTTTTTTTGCCATCAAGTAGCATACTTGACTTACGGCAACCCTATAGGGTTTTCAAGGGAAGAGGCATTCAGAGGTGGTCCGCTAATGCCTGCCTCTGCATCATGACTCTAGTAATCTTTGGCAGTCTCCCATCCAAATATTAGCGAGGGCTGACCCTGCTTAACTTCCAAGATCTGAGGCGTTCAGGCTAGTCCTGGCTATCCAGGTCAGGGCATAGTTGGAGTTAGCAATCAGTTATTTAAAATTAGGGTGAATTGATCAAGTGCCAGAAGCAGCTTTCAGTGTCAAGGCAAAGTTCCCAGTATTCAAGTCCACCCTTGCCTAATTCCCCAAAATCAACCAAGGGTGCAGTGGGACATAGTTCTAAAGAAAACCAAAGCTGGTTACCATAGTGGTTCATAGTTCATTTGGTAACACACAGGTCTCTCTTGTCTCACTGTTGCTTTGCACAAACACGTTTTTGAAATAATGGAAGTGAAAGTGAGATAAAAGCAACTCCAAAGCAGCCCAGGATTGCTGCTCTGTTCCTTTGCGGAAAAACACTATCAACTGCCCCCAGACTAAACTGATGTTCCGTCATTGGAGCAGTTAAGATCCTCTTTCCTGTTCATAGTTATAACCATAGGTATTCCAAAGAAATAACTGTATCAGTGTGTTTACATGGTCAAAGGCCTCTTGTTATACCAATGTTATTTAGTCATGTGTATGAAAGCCCAAATGGAGCTACTTAGTGCAGGCGTGCAATGTGAAAATTCTCTCCTTGTAACTATAAACCATGAAATCTCTTGGAACATCTCTTTCTTTCTTTTTTTTTGCTTTCTCAGGTTTCTCTAAACTGAATAATCAGTATAAAGCCTTAGAAAAGAACATGACATTCTAGATTCCTTTTCACCCTCATGTGACTGAATCTTATATGTGCAGCCCAGTTTTCTTTGCTAGTAAATAAAACTAAATAATTGATCTAACAGTTTACCTCTTCCTTCTCTGAATATAGACTAACATTAAAGTGAGCACACACAAAATGTGTGTAATTCCAAATAAAATGTGCACATTTGTTGTGCCTCAGGCAAGAGCCTATCTAGACAAAGATCAGTTGGAAGGTGGATTTTATGGCATTTGTTGTGTATTAGCTGTAATAAGATGGCCGCCACAGCGGTGGCCTGACCATGATACCCGACAAACCTCAGACCTTCGTTCCTAAGACAATAGTCCCTTTGGATCTGAAGGCGCACCTATGGGCTCGGCTGGATCCGAAAGGAGACCTATTGAATTGTTGACTTGTAAATAAGGCCAATCACGGGCGATGGGTATGTGGGGCACGCATATAAGCCGGTCACTGACCGGCCAGTTTTTTCTTCGTTCCTGATGTAATCCAATAAACAAGAGCTGATTCACTATGCTGAATCTCTGGCCTCAGTACTTTTCAGCATTATACCTCACTGAAGTCCCTCCCCTCCTGAAACCCCACGCTCCTTAGGCTCCACACCCAAAATCTCCAGGTATTTCTCAAACCAGAGCTGGCAACCCTGGTTAGGGGGAAAGGAGATGTCATGCACAAGGCATCAACTTTCAGCCTTCCTTTTGGGGTGGCAGGAAAGGCGGTAATGGTATCATCTTGTGTTCTCCCTGGTTACTAACGATCCAGAGTTAGAATCAATATATCTAATTCTCAATGTGGCCAAATCTGAGGATATTTAAATATGTAGGTTGGAGTCATGAAAAGACAAGACAGATCTTTCTACAGACCTATAAACCAGAAAATCTGTAATCTAAAAGAATAAAACAAAAAAACATTGGGGTGTTACACCTGCCAAATAATGGAAACAGCTCATATAGCTTTAAGAAACAGACGGCACAGTTAGAGAGTCAGACTAGGATCTGGGGGACCCAGGCTCAAATACCCACTGTGCCACTAAAGCTCACTGGATGACCTTGGGCCAGTTACACATTCTCAGTTTAACCTACCTTAAAATGGCCCTAGAGCAAGGCAAGCTGAGGTGCCCTTTTTGTGCTACAAGCCAGGACTGCAGGGCTGCCCGGCTCAGTAGGGTTCCAGCTTCCAAGTGACAGCTGGAGTTCTTCCACTATTACAGCTGATCTCTAGAAAGGCCAAGACCAGTTCCTCTGGAGAAAATGGCTGATTTGGAACGTGAATTCTATGGCATCATGCCATGCTGATGTCCCTCCCCTCCCCAAACCTTGCCCTCCCCTGGCTCCACTCCCCAAATATCCAGGTATTTCCCAACCCAGAGCGGGCATCCCTATGGCTCAGTGGTGCCAACAGTGAGTGTTGGACTAATCCATTGCCTCCTCTTGCAAACTGGCAGCAGTGTGGTAAGATACAATTGGTGATCTGACACCAATTTCCAATTAGGGTCTTGTCAAACATGGAGCCTCGTTTGCCATGGGTTATATGAGTTCCATCTTCATGGCCTGTACACCACACCAGTCGGATTGTGTATTTGGGCATGGGGGGGTGGATGGTGAGAATGCGTGTGTGGGAAACTGCTTCGCTTAGCTGCTTTGTAACTGTTTTCTTACGAGGTCTCCCAAATGGAAGTATGTGGAATGACCTTGAATGCCTGTCTCTGCTAGCTGGCCTGTCATAGATAAGGTAACCATAGGTTTGCAGGTGGGGAAGGAGTGCTAACGGAACCCACTAGATTTAGGTGGGCTGAGTAGATGGTTGATTGGATGGGTTACTGGGGGGAGGCTTGTTTGAACTATGTATAATTCCAGAATTGGCACCAAAGGGTTAGTTCTCACACAGATGGTCTTAGCTTGATACATTCACATCTCTCAATAAACAACTCACTATCCAAAGAGTGTTGTTGAGAGTAAGTTTGTTCAAGAGTCTGACAGGTCTGAGCTAAGTGGCACCTGAGGTGGTGGTCAGAATTGCTGGGGCTTGGGTCTGCTTTCTTCTTGCTGCCAGTGGCCTTCTAGGGCAGCACCCACAAGGAAATTTCTTGTCCACCCTCGCTTTTATGTCCTTATATGACCTCTTTAACTATTCCAATGAACATTTTTGTAGTTTATAGCACATGTTGCTTTGGCTGATAATAAACGAGGCTAGATGGTGTTGTTATTAAACAAAGTCAGGATCATCCAGCATGTGTGTGTGCACATAAAGCACTGTTCTGTATAGACATTAATGATCGTATTAAGAAAACCTTTCTGCAGTTATGTTGCTATCCAGTCACGCAGCTGCCAAACTTGCAGGTTGCTGCCTACCTTTGACTCAGTTCCCAAAGGTGATCACTCCCTTGTAGTTAGATGCCATTTTCTGTTTGCTGGGCAATATCTTTTCTGTGTGAGCTAAAAGTGGAGCTTAACTACCTCAATTACTTGCTCCAGTGCATCTTAAAGACAATGATTACTATTTGCAATATTGTTAATATCAGGATAAGATTTCTTGCATTAATAAGAAAGTATTATTGTACAAACTGCTGTATTTTCAACAACCTAATGCAGAATGCTATGTTGGGAGATACTTGGTTTGCCCAAGATCACACATGGGAACTAAACCTTATCTCCCACATCCAAATGGAATGCTCCATCAGTTTCTGTCATAGTCCCTAACTGAAAAACAACTTGGATGATTGAACTAATTGTACTTGGAGAAATAATGGCTTCTTCTTGGAAAGTAAAGCTACAGAACTGACCTTTATCAACTGTATTCTTAGGCTCACTGGTTTGCCTCAGTGGTCTATTATTTCATTTTGCGAAGATTTGCTAAGAGGTAGATGTCTGAAAGTTGTTGGTTTGGCAAACTCCCACCAGTGTGGGCATAGTGTACTTCCCATCACTGACATGTTCTATAAGAAAACAAACCATGCACAATAACTTGTGTGGTCAGAAGACATATACCCTAGACACAGGTAAATGTGAAAAAGGATCAATTTCTGCTTAGAACCCAAATCCAAACTCCTTTCCTTCCAACACTTTTTTGTACTGACTTAGATTCTATGTGGTTTAAAGATGTCCTGAATTTATGCAGTGACTCATACTATACTAAGGTATTGGTGACAAAGTGGGAAGGCAGAGTGACCAGCCTGGAAGAATCCCTGAGATTCAAGTAGGGTGAAATCAGAAACAAAGTTGATCAAGGGGGATTATTTGAAATTAGCAAATCTCAAACCATCAAAATAATATCAAGCAGTAAATGTCAATAACCAATAACAGAAGCCCACTAACAAGCCACTACTCCAAGCCTCCAGGCCTTGTGCTCTGTAGTCACTAATTCTCTGAAGGGCCAAGCACTGAGGGATGGTCTAAAGATCTGAACAGCAAATAGTCCCAAAGGGAGAAGGGCAAAATCCTCATTTCATTGTGTCAGGTTGGGACCTACACAACTATATAACCACAAGAGGTTTGGAGCCAAGTAGGAGTGGTGTCTGAGGAAGGATTGTGACTCCAATGATCGAGCAAGAAGAAGAGGGGCTGGCATGATCAGTGGAAGTTACGCTTTGGGCAATTCAAATAGTCCAAATGTGTACTGTATTGGACATCTTGTACAAGGCAGGAAATGAAATGAAGACTTGTCTGTATATGGGCATTGGTCTTATGATTAGGACACAGAAATGCTAATACAGCAGGTTCTCCTGGTGGTTAAAGGCACACATATCACTCGGGGGGGGGGGCTCTAGATCAATGGCCTGACTAACAGACACTGGAGAAACAAGGTTTTTTTTCCTGGAACAGCTATTGTACTCCAGTTAGAATGAATGAATGAATGAATTAGTTACAGACCTCTACTGGCTCTCCATCTTCAATTTCAGGATGGCCAGAGAACCAAACAGGGAAGAGAGAAAATGAGTTGTTGCATCAAGAAGGGGTTGGGGGAATGAAGGTATCTGTACTATAATATATACATATCCCACCCTTTACATATGAACAGATAGACATATGAATAAATAAATTTGCATGTCCCTTCACATCTGGTTTAGCCCTTAGACAGGACAGACTACTATCTTTATGTAATTGTCCAGTCTGAATAAGCATCCCTTTTATAGGCAGGCGATTATGGCATCAGAATGCTTTGCCTTCCCTGGTATCAGTTGCAGTTATGACATGCTCTTTGCAGAAAGATATCAGAGCTGCACATACTCTATTCTTTAAAAATACCCATAGTAAATATGGGAATGTTTTGGTAGCAAGTTGACTATTAGTGTGACCTCCCCACAGAGGATAAATGAAATGGTGTTACTATAGCAACAAGGTCTGAGTTCAGGGAAGTGGAATGGAAACTATTCCCTGTGTAACATATCAAAGTACTTAAGAATTGGTTGGTGTGTGGATGTTCTCTCCTGTATTTAACACAGCGATTCTTATTGTTTGGATTGTGTTCCTAAAGTGGGTCATGACACTCTCATAGGTGGGTCAGGGAGACTCAAAGTTCTGAGGTGGGAGAGATTTGAACTGCACTGTTCCTTGCACTGAGAAAAAGGAGAAGATTGGATAAAGCTGTCTCAATCTTCCTTTGTCCTTCAACCCTATTCATTCCTGGGGGTTGACTTTCTTCCACCCATCTATCTGTAGCGTGGGAGGTGACGGCATGCCCTAACGCCTATTGCCTCCCTGTCATGCAATGCCTGTGGCACTCTGTAGGTGGGTCCCAAGTGGTAGAGTAAGTTTAACTACGGGCAGCACTTCAAGAAGTTTGAGGATAATTTCTCTAAGTATCATGTAATATTTGCTACACAGGAATATAGTACAGAATAGTGTACAGACCTAGACTAGCAAGGAATTCAAGGAATCTATAAAAAATAAAGAGGGTTTGTTTGTTTTTTAAGTGGGAGGTCTGTCCCAATGAATTGAACAGGAGGGACCACGGGCTCTGGCAAAAGAAATATAAACTTTATAAAGATGATTTCAGATGCCAAATGGCAATAACAGGCATGATAGGATTAGGTGTGATATGCAGAGGAGAAGAAGGCATGGAGATATCAGCATTGGTAATGAAACAGGAAACCTGGATCTCAATTCCATCCAGGAGGATTCAGTCCAGAAGGATATAGAGAATAAATGGATATAAGTCTGATGTTACAAACCACAACTTTCAGTTGCTGACCTAAGAATAGCAGAGCATTTACAAAGGAATTACAAAGGGAGATTAGAAAGAGAGAATGCTAAATTGCAATTGATAATGAAGCTCAAGACAATGCATCCTCCTGGAATGAACTGAGAGCTAGTTTTCTTGTCTCATTATAATAAGAACATAAGAGAAACCAATGCTGGATCAGGCCAACGGCCCACCTAGTCCAACACTCTGTCACACAGTGACCAAAAATACCAGGTGCCATCAGGAGATCCAGCAGTGGGGTCAGGACACTAGAAGCCCTCCCACTGTTCCCCCCCCCAAGCACCAAGAATACAGAGCATCACTTGCCCCAGCCTGAGAGTTCCTATCTATATCTCGTGGCTAATAGCCACTGATGGACTTCTGCTCCATATGCTTATCTAATTCCCTCTTGAAGCTGTCCATGCTTATAGCCGCCACCACCTCCTGTGGCAGTGAATTCCATGTGTTAATCACTCTTTGGGTGAAAAAGTACTTCCTTTTATCCATTCTAACCCGACTGCTCAGCAATTTCATTGAATGCCCACGGGTTCTTGTATTGTGAGAAATGGAGAAAAGTGTTTCTTTCTCTACCTGCTCTGTCCCATGCATAATCTTATAAATCTTGATCATGTCACCCCTCAGCCATCGTTTCGTCAAGCTAAAGAGCCCCAAGCGTTTTAACCTTTCTTCATAGGGAAAGTGTCCCAACCCTTTTATCATTCTAGTTGCCCTTCTCTGTATTTTTTCCAATGCTATAATATCCTTTTTGAGGTATGGTGACCAGAACTGTACACAGTACTCCAAATGAGGTTGTGCCATTAATTTATACAGAGGCATGATGATACTGGCTGATTTGTTTTCAGTTCCATTCCTAATAATCCCCAGCAATTATACACTGTCTAGACATTTTCATTGAATTATCTACTACGACTCCAAGATCTCTCTCTTGGTCAGTCTCTACCAGTTTGGACCCCATCAATGTATATTTATAGTTAGGATTTTTGGCTCCAATGTGCATCACTTTGTACTTGGCCGCATTGAACCCCATTTGCCACGTTGACACCCACTTGCCCATCCTCGACAGATCCCTTTGGAGTGCCTCACAATTCTCCCTGATTCTCACCACTCTGAACATCTGCAAATTTAGCCACTTCACTGCTTACTCTCAACTCCAAATCATTAATGATCAAGTTAAAAAGCATCAGACCCAGTGCTGATCCCTGTGGTACCCCACTGCTTACCACCTTCCATGAGAAATTTGCCCATTTATACTCACTCTCTGTTTCCCATTAATTAGCCAGTTTTTGATCCACAAGAGGACTTGTCCTTTTATCCCATGACTATTGAGCTTACTTAGGAGCCTTTGATTAGAAACTTTATCAAAAGCTTTCTGGAAGTCAAGGTAAACAACATCTATTCAGTCCCCCTTGTCCACACATTTGTTCATTCCCTCAAAAAACACTAACAGGTTAGTGAGACAAGATCTTCCCATACAGAACACATGCTGAGTCTTCCTCAATAGTTTTTGTTCAGCAATGTGCCTACTAATTCTTTCCTTAATAACAGTTTCCACCAACTTACGCAGTACCGATGTCAGACTGACTGGCCTATAATTTCCCAGATTTCCTCTGGAAACCCTTTTAAAGATGGGAGTGACATTAGCTACCTTCCAGTCCTCAGGAATGGAGGCAGATTTTAATGAAAAATTACATATTTTTGTAAGGAGATCCACAAGTTCACATTTGAGTTCTTTCAGAACTCTCGGATGTATGCCATCCAGGCCTGGTGATTTATCAGTTTTTAAGTTGTCTATCAATCACAGGACCTCTTCTCTTGTCACCTCAATCTGACTCAGGTCTTTCAACACCCCTCCCAAAATCAGTGGTTCTGCAGTGGGCAAGCACTTCTCATCTTCCACAGTGAAGACAGAGGCAAAAAATGCATTCAGCTTCTCAGCCATTTCTCTATCATCCTTCAGTACTCCTTTTACCCCTTGGTCATCCAAGGACCCCACTGCCTCCCTGGCTGGTTTTCTGCTTCTAATGTATTTGAATAAAGTTTTATTGTTGGTCTTTATGTTTTTTGCTATATGCTCCTCATATTCCCTATTTGCCTGCCTGATCACAGACTTGGATTTTTTGCCACAGCCTGTGTTCCCTTTTATCAACCTCACTGAGACTAGTTTTCCACTGCTTAAAGGAATCCTTCTTACCTTTTACAGCTTCCATTACTTTGTTTGTTAACTTATTTGTGCCTTTCCTAACCTGTGGTATATATTTTTTCTGAGCTTCTAGGATTGTAGTTTTAAATAGTCTCCAAGCTTCCCCAATCGTTTTGACCCTTTCTACTTTTCCTTTCAGTTATTATCATTTGGCATCTGAAATCACTCCACTCTCCAATAAATAAGGACCAATCCAAGTATTCCTAATCAGGGTGTTTTTGAAAGAAAATAAATCCAGATAGGTACAGAGAAATCCAACCTTTTTTTTTAAAAAAAACCCCAACTTTTTAGAATAAGCCAAAATAACTTCCTCAGTGTACATTATGCTTGTCAGAAGAAGCCATTCATCCTCCCTCCCTCCAAAGAAGTGTGCTTGCACACAAAAGCTTATATATGGAATAAAACATTGTTGGTCTTAAAGCTGGGACTCCAATTTTGTTTTTTTCTCTCTCTCTTTCTTCCTCTTCCTTCCCCCCCCAAAAAAAGAGGAGAAGCAGCCCCAGGGGAAGAAAGCAGAAGCTCTGTGTGTGTCTGAGAGAGAGGGGGAGGAGGGAGGGAGGGAGGGAGAGAAGGGCAAGCAGGCTTGTCTTTGCATCTGTCTGGCATGAAGCAGCTATGAGGCTCTCTCTCTGGCCCATTTCCCACAAGCCGCTGCTCTGTGCTCGCTCTTCCCTTTGCTCTGATGGTACGTGTCAGTTTCACACTAAGTGCTGTGCAGCTACATTATGCCCTGCAGGTTCACGCGATTCTCCCCACATCTACTCAATCCTCAAAAAACAGGATTGATTAGACGCAGGGAAAATCATGCGAAGCTGTGGGTCAAAATGCGGCTGAGCAGCACTTTGTGTGAAATTGACACATACCATCGGGGCAAAGGGAAGAGTGAGCATGGAGCAGTGGCTTGTGAGAAATCGGCCTCTCTCTCTTTCTCTCTGTATGTGTGTGTGTGTGAGAGAGAGAGAGAGAGAGAGTGCAAGGGAGGGGAAGGGAGACGAGGCAGGAAAGAGGAAGCAGGAAGCAAAGAGCCACTGAGAGAGCTGAGAAAAAAGCAAGTTAGGGTGCAGCTGCAGGATCAGCCCTGGGAAAGGAAGCAGGAGAAGGAAGTTGCTTGGGGGCCAGTTTTGAGCCCCGTGGGCCATGAGTTTGACACCTCTGTAGTAACTCATATATGTAACCTATCACTAAATTCAGTCACTATACCTGAAGACTGGAAAGCAGCAAATGTTATGCCAGTTTTTGAAAAGGGATCCAGAGAGGAACCAGGAAATTACAGGCTAGTCAGCCTAATATCTGTCTCAGGCAAATTAGTAGAAATTAAGACAGAATTATTAGGCATATAGAGGAACAAAGCCTGCTGAGGGGAAATCAGCATGGCTTCTGCAAAGGGAAGTCCTGCCTCACCAACCTTCTATAGTTCTTTGAGAAAGTGAACAAGTATGTAGACGACGGTGACCCAATGGACATTATATACTTGGACTTCCAAAAGCATGGAAAGCGGTGACTGTTCATTTCTCTTATAGGGAAGAGAATATCAGAAGAATCAAATAACTACATGGAGAATGGACCTTGTGTCCATTTTTTAGCCTATGAAATGGTCAGGTACTCAAACTCCAAGAACATTAAAGATGTCCTTGTTTTACCAGCATAATAGAAGAGCCTTTGGTACATATGCAGAGGTTTTGAGTCCTTCCCTGTCCACATCTTATAGCTGTTCTTCACTTGCACAGTTGAGTGGAAAGACAAAGAAATCCAGGTTTTTCCAATAAAGCATTCAACAGCTCCTCACTGGTTTAGTTTTTCAAAGGCTGAGCTTGCTTTTGCTACTTTTAGGACTGTGGACTTGTTCCCTGTTGGTGGAAGAGAACTGTTGCATTAAACAAAGATGCTCTTGGTTTTATATTTTTATGTTTCTAACAGCACAGTCCTCTAAAACAATCACAGCAAAAGTGTATTTTCGCTCTTTCTTCTAAATTATTTATTCTTTATTTGTACTAAATATACTCTACTTGAAAGATGCATTAAGAGAGATGCATTGATATAGAACTGAATTGTCAGTATCTTTACTGCTTTTAGACTTCTGAGATTTATATAAATAAATTTAAACCATGAAGAGTGAAATGTAGTGATTCCCTCCCACCCAAGAAGTACCTTTGCATGTTGCTTCTAAATGGTAGGAGTTCTGTTTATGGAGCTCCAAGCAGGGCTCCCCACTACCACGTTTTAAATTCCTGGTATGCAGGACCCTGATTTGGATTGGGACTGCAGGGCAAGGAGAAGAGGAAGGGTTTGAGGCTTTTTCCATGACCACATGTGCATTTTGCCTTGGAGAACAAATGACCCTAGATGGTGGTTTGGGGTTGAGGAGATGTAATGGAGGTAAAAAAAATCAACCCTCTTTCTGCAACAGTTCTAATCCAAAGGGTGGCCCTGCACAACGGTTTCTTAAAAGACTTAAAAATTGCTGTGAGCTACATAAATAGGACTCCAAGTGTCTCATGTAGCATGGCCCTGTGTTTTAAAAGCCTCCCTTCTACCTTCTAGCCTAAAGGCTTTTGAGAGTACAACAAAAGTAAAACCACCTGATTTATTCAGTCATTCTTTTCTTTTTCATAGGGTTGAAAAAACGTACAAGAAAGGCCTTTGGAATACGGAAGAAAGAGAAGGACACTGATTCCACGTAAGTATGTATGGCGAAAGGAAGCAAGTCCTGAATGGCTGGGAAATTATTATACCAATGCTTCATGACAGTGCTCGTTGACATGGGCAACGTGAAATCAACAAAGCAGTATTCAGTAGTGCATAGTTTTAAAAATATACTATGAAACAATAATCTAATGTTGTAAGGATGGTTGAAATCAATAAACATGCTTTCAAGCAATGGTGGTTGGTTGGGGATGTTTTGCAGGCCATCTATATAGTCCCTTTTTGAAAGTTGATAAGACCCAGCTTAATTCTTCAGGTCCCTAATAGTTGAATACATGAAGTTGCCTTATACTGAATCAGATCCATCATTATAGGGTTGTCAGCTCTGGGTTCGGAAATACCTGGACATTTTGGGGGTAGAGCCTGAGGAAGGTGGAGTCTGGGGAGGGGAGGGATGGGAGAGACCTCAGCAGGGTATAACGTCATACAGTCCTGCTTCCAAAGCAGCCATTTTCTCCAGGTAAACTGATCTCTGTCACCTGGAGATCAGTTGTCATCCTAGGAGATCCTAAGCCATCACCTGGTGATTGGCAACCCTATCTGTCAAGATTAGTATTGTTTACTCAGAGTGACTGCCACTCTCCATTGTCTGAGGGAGAGGTCTTTCACAACACCCACTACCTGATCCTTTTAACTGGAGATGCCAGGGATTCAAAATGGGGACCTTCTGCATGCTGAACAGATGTGTTACCAGTGAGCCACAGCATCTCTCCAGTTATTTAATCTGATAGTACTTCTCTGAGAGGCTAGCACTGAAGCTACCTGCTTGAACTGCTTATAAGATTATAGCTGCAAAGCCTGTCTGAACAGAAAGCCTTGACAGTAGGTAAAAGCAAGCTCTTGGGATAACAATGCATTTTGAAGCTTTTATGTCCATATAGAATTGTCCTGTTTTTTCAGTGATACTTCAACAACAAGGTGATTGTTCCACAGATAAAGTTTAAAACATATTGAATTGGTGAGCAGTTTTTAGTGTTAAGCTTTTTTGTAACATGTGGTGCTCTCTGTTTCTAGATGATGAAGGGGGAAAATAATCCAAGTTTCTCCCACCCCTCTATTTCTTGAGCATAGGAGAGTCCTCTGGCACAAACTGAACTAGGGTGTTTGTGTTCTGAAAAGATTAAAAACTCTTCAGAGCTGGAAGGACTAAAATTGTGGAGTGGAAGACAAAGGCATGCCAAGACTTCTTTTAATGCTGAGAACTTTCTCTGTCCTCTGCCTGTTCTTTGATTATAGTGGTTAGTCTGCATGACTCTTTAGCTGTTTGCTGCTGCCAAATCTGAGAAATCTTTTGAATATAATCTGCCTTTAAAGATAAAGGGAGAAGAGCTGTGCTCAACCTGGTGCTAGGGATCTATATTTGTTCATTGTTCACAAAGGAAAAGAGAGCAATGAAAGGCACCCAAACCAATTCAGAATGTTATTTTTGGCTGCTTGGGACAAATTGAAAAATTGTTTTATTAGTTGCCAATAATGTTTTTATGCTGTGTGAAATGACCTACCTGCTCCAAGCTCTGGAGATAAATGAACGCTACCTCACCTTTGAGGCTACGTTCCTCTGCTGCAGACTAGCTTGCGAGCGCATTGCTTAGCAACAGACTACTGTAGGTAGCCTTTGAAATTAACAGAGGAACAGCATTTAATGCTTCAGAATCTTCAAGTGCCAGTGCTCACTTACATTATATGTGATAGAACAGCATTGATAGTTCCCTTGAACATGAGCCATTTCCACCTATCTGAAATAAGGAATAAGGGCTTCTTAGTCAGAAGGCATGATTTAAACAACAGGTGTAAGTTTGTATGCCTCCATTTAATTTTGAAAAACAGCCTTAAGGATTGTTCCACACAGCATAGTTTTATACATAAAATATGACAATATTATGTGTGTGCAGAACAAACACGTTTTCAGAGAAGTGTAGTATAAAGGTAGAAGCTGGGAGCTTACAAGCAATCACAGGTGTAGGGAAGAGGGGTATGGCAATTATCCTTAGAAGTCCCACCCCTTCTCCAGGGCTCTGAACCAGTCCCTGTGAATTTAGCCTCATGTAAATCCAAGTGACTGTCAGCCAATCAGAGCCCATGGAATCCCTCTGGATCAGAGGGGATGAGCCAGCCTCATTTTAAGAAGGCTGAAGAAATATTTTTTTTTCCTTCTAACTTTTGGACAGGAATGTTGTGGCTTTTATTGGGGGTTTTGTTAGGATTTGGGGGTTGGCTTAGAGAAGAAAGCTTATTTTAGTCATATAAATAAGCATCTTGTTAAGGACTCTGTCATTCCTAACTGTTGTGTGTAAGTTCTGTGGTAAAGTGCTGTATGAAACAAAAGAGCAGCTTTGAACCTGCTGAGGTACCCTGTCCAGAGAAAGGGGAATCAAATCTTCCCTCATGGTTATTTACTTTATTTGAAAGCCATGTTTACTTTAAGTTATCTAGACATGGTATTTAGAAGAAGAAGAAGAAGAGATTGGATTTATACCCTGCCCTTCACTCAGAGTCTCAGAGCGGCTTACAAACTCCTTTCCTTTCCCCTCCACACAACAAACACACTGTGAGGTAGGTGGGGCTGAGAGAGCTCTGACAGAAACTGCTCTTTCAAGAACAGCTCTAACAGAACTATGGCTTGCCCCAAGATCATCCAGCAGCTGCAGGTGGAGGAGTGGGGAATCAAACCCGGTTCTCTCAGATAAGAGTCCGCACATTTAACCACTACACCAAACTGGCTCTCTTATTACCTTACTACTACGGGCTTACCTTATTAAATACTTTATTTTTTGTTAAATAAACCTTTGTTCATCTCCATGTTTGTCTTGTCTGTCAAGTCAAATATCTAAGAAAATGTGTTGTCTGCTTACCTGACATATAAAAATAGGTGTAGTCTAGCAGGTTTGCAAATAATAGACCTTTAGGGAGCACGTAGATTGTTGTTGTTAGCCATTCAGTCATGTTCAGTTCTTGGCGATTCTATGGGCCAGCTCTCTCCTCATTTTCCAAACTTGTACTATTTCTTTGCGTTGTTCCATGCTCAGGTTGGTGTCAACTTTTATGGTGTCTAGTCCTTGTGTTCTTTGTCAGCCAGGTTTCCTTTTGCTGCCAACAAATCCAAGCATAATTGCTTTTTCTAGTGAGTTCTTTCACATGACGTGGCTGAAATAAGTCAGTCACAATTTTGTGACTTTTCCTTCCAATGAATATAGCTTACACACTACCAATCTTTAATTTAAAGCTTGGGTCCCCTTTTTTATTCTAGTGGGCAGTTGGGGTATAAAGAATCTATAGAAGAGACCAGAGGGGAGGAATTGGGTATTCTTCAGTCGAGAAGGCAGTTGGCCAGAGCCTTCCCCACCACAACACACAAATACACACACACACTCCATAGCCATCACAATAAAATAGGGTTACCTATTTAGAGGACATGTCCTCTCTTTTTGTATCCATCCTCTTTTAGGCTCTTTTTAAAAAACTGATGAAAATGTCCTTTTTCTGGATTGAGAGGCTAAGCCTGTTTTGCCTTATAGTCCTCCAGCAGAGGCAAGCTTCAGCTTAAATAGTTGGGGTATTTAAAATGAGATTTGTCATAGTGATCAGTTGTTTGAAGTAGTTAGTCAGGAAATATGTTCTCTTTTTTGCTTTTCAAAATATAGTAACCCTACAATAAAAGAAAAACAGCATTAAGGATTGTTCCATACATTGTGGTTCTGTACATAAAACATGACAAAATAATGTGTGCGCAGAACAAACATGTTTTCAACATGTATAGCATAAAGGTAGAAGCTAGGAGCTTACAAGCAATCATAAGTGTAGAGAAGGAGGGGGCATCTGGTGTGCAGTATTCCTCAGTAGTTCAAGACCATTGAGTTTTGTGGCTAGATGAGCAGTTTTCCTGCTCACCTAGCTCTGAACATCAGAAATCTAATGCTGTAGCATAATTGCCCTAAAACACTGGCTGCTGAGCAGGAATCTGCTCATCTAACCTTGAACCTAAGCAGTACAATGTTGGAGGGAGGTATTTTACTTCTCTCTGCTCAAGTGTATGGGAGAGTCTCTGGAAGCAATTGGGATAGGTCACACATCCACAATTTTACTTTCCTATTCCATGATATTCTAAATGATTAGGTATTTTCAATTGCAAGCAGGCCCTTAAGGGGATTGTTGTTAATTGTTACTAATTGACAATTCAGATCAAAAGAAACACTTTTACTACAGTCCTGATTTAATCCCCCCTGCCAGAAGCCTATTATTGTGAGGTTGTTGGAGCCCTTAAAGCAGGGGTGTCAAACATAAGGCCTGGGAGCCGTAACTGGCTCGTCAAGGGCTCTTATGCGGCTTGTGAGCAACTGGTGCAAGGGAGAGAGTGCTGGGAGAAGCCACTCCATTGTGACTTCAGCACAGTGGAACAACCTCATCTGCAGCAGTCAAGCATCATAGGATTATTGTCTGCCTAGTGCTGCACTGCTGACTCTCCAGCCTGCCCATATGGGTTTTCCTTTACACACCACTCCCAGGCCATGGGGACTTGCAGGGAGAATACACCATCTCAGAGCTTATGAGCTGCTGTCCTTAATACAGTTTATATCTCCAGGACCTGGCATTAAATTTTATAACAGACATGGCCCGGCCCGACAAAGTAACATTTATGTCAGATCTGGCCCTCGTAACAAATAAGCTTGCCAAATCCCCCCAGGGGGCGGGTAAACCCCCGCCCGAGAGGCCCATTACCCGCCACCAGAAAATCGGGCCCCAGGGGGAACTCCACCCCCTTCCGGCAAATGTCCCCAGCGTGATGATGTCACCCAGAGGTGACATCATCATGCTGGCCACGTTGGGGGCAGGACACTCTATGATTTGAGGGAAAACGCTATGGTTTTCCCTCAAATCCTAGTGGCCCCACCCCCAACATCCCAACGTGATGACGTCACTTCCGGGTGGCGTCATAGCGGTGGTGCGTGCGCCCTGTGTGCGCGCTCGAGCTCCAGGGACAGCATGGGACTCCCCCACTGTAAGTTAATTTCAACTTGGCAACCCTAGTAACAAATGAGTTCAACACCTCTGCCTTAAAGCATATAGCCTCATGGACTGATATGGTGGGTATCTGAGGTCAGGAACCCTAATTTCCCCTCCAAGACACTGTAAATTATTAGGAGCTCAAGCAATCCGATATTCTTCCTCATCTCTTATTCTGTTTCTGGAACTGATGATCAACTGCTCTTGGAGGAGACAATGTGTGTATGGTTACTTATCTTTAGGCCACTAGAGGGGAAGGAATCTCATTTCTTTTAATTTAAAATTGATATATTTGGGAGGGGGCAGGGAATCCCCAAATCATGCAGAAGTTCTTACTTTGTCTCTGGGTAGCATAAAATTATTGTGTTCACCATTAGAAGTAGTGATACATGTAAATCGCCATTATGTGATGTTGGCTGCTGTGTAATATGTAAAATATCCCAAGAGGCAAAAGGTAGTGAGGGGCTGAAATAAAAGATCTTTCAGTGAAGGAAGTGGGAATATATTAAAAATTAATTGCATTTTAAAAATTAAAACTAGATAGATGTTTTCAATCCTACTGGACATAAATAATTCTTTCTATGCTATGGATGAAAAATGTTTGAGCTGTTTATTTATATGATTAAACATGGAACCACATGGTCCAGGGAGAAAGCTAAACTAAAGGGTATTTGAGGAAATGTGCATGCACGTGGAAGTTTATACCCAGAATTAATTTTTGTTGGTCTTAAAGGTGCCACTGGACTCAAACTTTCTTCTATTGCTTCAGATCAACATGACTACCCACCTGAATCTAAAGGGTATGTGAGGTGAGATGTATGAACAGAAAACATTTAGAAGGAAGCACACACTTCTGTAAACTGATTTATCCACCACCAAGATAAATAATATAAAATCAGTCAGACTCAATTAGCTCAGCTTGAGTAGAAAATAGCAAGAGTCCAGTAGCACCTTAAAGACTAACAACATTTGTGGCAGGGTATGAGCTTTTGTGAGTCACTGCTCACTTCTTCAGAACATTTTGATCTAGCTCCCCTTCCCCGGCAAGATTTGCATACTCGATTGTATCAGAGGCAATAAAACCTGTCCTCAGCATATTCTTGAATAATTTAAGTTGCCTTTTTATGGGCACTCTGAGAGCATTAATGGCTTATTTTTAGATAATTAATCATAATGTGAAAGTGTGTAATTATAATGGGGTGGCTGAAAATTTAGTTTTGATATGCATAAATTTGCAGAGATACTTACCTCAAAGATGCTTTGTACCATTTTCTTGTTCTGACATTAAGTATGTAGTATTTGTGTGCTGCGATTTGATTAACTGAATATAGAGATTTATACAAGCAAAAATAACCTTCTCTAGAAGAAAATGGTGCAAGAAAACGAACCCCTGTTGGAACTTTGTACCTCTTGTGTTGTCAGTTCTCTCTTCCTACTGTATTAGAGTCCATTGTTCATGTACAAGGCTTAATCATTTTTAATTATTGCCTTAAGAATGGTTCTGTACACTTGGTTGCTATCCTTCCCATTTCATTGGTGGAGATCTGAGTTGGAAAGAGTTGTGATATGCCACCCACTAGTTTCTTGAATCACTATAAGTATCTCTCTGCTGCTTCTTTAGGAAAGAGATATGAGCTAAACTTATGTTTACTTGGATCTCCAACTGTCGCCTTAAAACAAACTATGGGCACTGCAGTGATTTGAAAATAAATCATATTTACTATTAATTTTGCAGTGCAGAACATGGTCTGTGAAAAGTATTAGGAAAAATAATTTCATATTTTTAAACCTAGGTTGTTTTGTCTGTTTTTATTAGTGCTCTAATGATAGAAATTTTGCCTTTATTACAGGGGATCACCAGACAGGGATGGAACTGTAAGTATTTAATCAACTTAAACTGTTATTAGTGCAACATTAGTGCTGTTTGATGAAAATGCTGCCCCATCCCGTAAATCGTCATAAGCCATTCTTAACCCTTTGCCCTATTTCTATTTTAATACATTAAAATCATAAGTTGCAATATAACTTTTGATTATGAAATATTTGCTTAAATCTAGAGTTTATTCCATTTTCTCGGGTGGGGGGAGTTGTTATTAATTGGCCAAAGGAGGGCAATAAATTGTTACATTAATGCCTTGATATTTCCTATATAAAATAACTGCACTGAGCTGAGACAATCAAATATATGTACAGTTTTAAAAATCAATACATGAAATTACTTATAATTAAACAAATGCCAGAAATAACTTGAAAACAATGGTCAATTTTACTAAAAAAAAATAGAAATAGGAGAAGGGTTGCTCCTGAGTTCCTGTTGCTTTTATTTATGTTTTTAGGTTTTCTGTATCTTCTAGAAGTGGACTTTAGAAGGAAATTTATCTCTTCAGCTATTAGACAAAATTTGCAATGAAGAATGTTGGGTTCAGATGTAGATTTCACTTTGTTTTAAGTTGATTTGTCATTAAATCTTCTGCTTTAAATTCAGTCGTGTCAATTCTAATGAAAATTGGAGCAGGTTTTTTTTAACTAATGTTCTTCACCAGATATTCAGCAATGGAATGGAGATCCAAGCAGCCATACCAATGCCATTTTCTTTACCAAATGTACAGAATTAAAATATTTAAGGGCCTTTCCAGATGATCATGTTCACACAATAAATGAGCAGTGTTTACATTGCTCAGGATCCAGTTGTCTTCTTTCAAGAGAATGCATACGTGCCTGGAGTGTTGCATTTTCTCAGCATGTGTTTTGTTGTTGGGAAAATGTGGTTCTTTCCCTGCTAGCATGTACCTTGCTATTGTGAGTCCTTTGCAGAATGTATTGAATCTATGTTATGCTTTCAGATAGAACAGATGGTGGTATTAGTGATAAGTAACATAATTTTCTCCACCATGCAGAACTGTGTGAATTTCTATTTTTAATTGGTTCAGAAGCTAAATGTTCCCTCCCTGTAAGATTCCAGTGTAGGAACATTTATCTGAAAAAAAAAAGTGGCAAACCACAGCAAGAATGCTGTTTCCTCCTGCAGTAGTGTCCCACTGTTTTGTACCCTCTTTTGCTTTTTTCCTTCTCTTTAATTATTCAAAGGCTGTGGTCTTTCCCTCTCCAGCACACCCATCCCCAGTGTTTTTTTTAAAAGACTGAAAATCTGTTCTCCATACAGCAATATTACAGCTCCTTTCACCCTCCAATTTTATTTATTTATTTGGAGCATGACACCATTGAGACTCAGTACATGAGGTGGAGTATCATGCTACTGGTGCTGGATTGGGGGTTGTACAAGTCAAGCCCTTAAAATAAAATCTAGGCAAGAGTATCTTCTGGAAAGGTCCTATTACTAATGGAACTGGTCCCCCTTCCCACTTCTGACCCAAGATCCTTAAACCCAAATCCTAAACATGTTTTCTTGCAGTAAATATTATTGATTCAAAAGTAATGAATTTTCAAGCAAATGTGCTTAGGACCACTGCTGTAGATTTGAAAGAGCTTGCATCCACATGCCCTTTTTTGCATCCCTCTGCATTCTGTCAAGTGGTTTTTATTTTAAAAGGCAGACCACATTGGGAACTCTGATCTTTGAGTGCTGCTTTGGTCAAGGCTCTGTTCAACAGAAAACAAAACAGCTGTAGACCTTGTGACTTTGCAAAGTTTCAGACAATTTTTCTCTGCATATCTTACCTCATTGTTTTCAGTTGTCCTCTCTTTTAGGGCATATTGGCATTTGTTTGGTCAGTGAATCTGATTTTTCAATCCCTTCATCACTCATCCTGAATCCCTTCCAACCCCTGGTCTGTATTGCAGACTGAAGGAATAACAGACTGGTGGTCAGTGATGACTTGTGTAACCAGCTAGCTGCTCCCTTGCATTAATCCCAGCCCCATTCAGTTCTAAGTAAAGAAATAGGAAACCTTTTTAAAAAATAGACATGCCCTTGTTTTCAGTTCCTGCTTTGCTTAGCTTACTATGTTGTGTATCTTGTCACACTAATATTTAAAAAGAAACCTATGCTACAAGTTGTGAAGGCTGTATAGCTCTCATGTACCTCTGTTCAGTAGTATCTCAGCCCCTAAACTGCCCAAGCAACTCAAGCAGTAGCTAAGGGCACTACTATTTGACAAAGGCAGTGGTGCAGCAGGTAATAGGTGTGGCTTTTGTCTTTCATTACCTCCCAGAGCCTGCCTCTGTGTTGTTGCTGATATCCAAGGTGAGATCCAACACTACTAGCAGCACAGTTGAGGCTAGGTTTGCCATCACTGCCTTAGCAAATGCTGGGAGACTTTGAGGGTGGATGGATGGAGTTTAGGGTGCCTAGAGTGGATGGAATTTGGGGAGAATGTGATGTCCCTTCCAAGTGATGCTCTAGGAATTTCCCCTAATCTCTATAGCAAAGACCATAGAAACAATGTGAAATTCCTAGAGCTTTGCCATGGAGGCCATTTTCCTGCCATTTTTTCTCTCACACTTCAGTCTCTCAACGGATTGAGGCAGAGGGCAGGGGGTTGTGGGGGGAAATGGCAAACCTAGATGGAGCTCAAATTCCTCCTGCATCCTAGCTGACACAGGAGCAGACAAGGGGCATAGCCTTGCTTGTGTCCTCCTGTTGTGTACTGAATTCGACCACGTGCAAGGTCAGGTCCTCATGCAGTCAGGCAAAGAGCCCTAGCTTCGCTTCAAGAGACAATAGCCAGAGTGGATCCTAGCCTGCTCCTATAAGGACCTATGGAACTCTTGCCACTGTAAATAATCCTAGCACAGGTGTGTATGGGGGGGTGTTTGGGTGTGGTTTGCCTTAGGGATATAAGCTGGTCTGCGAGCCAGCATTCTCTCTCTTGTTCCTCACTTCCAATAAAGTATGAGCTGGTATCACTACTGATGCATCCTGCTTAGCTCTTTACACCTCCCCAGCTTATACCTTTGCTGCCTGGGAAGAAGGTGAGTTCCAGTGACACATCTGAACCTGACTGAGATACCGAAAGTCCTTAAGCTGGCTGTGGCTGGGGATGTCAGCTGTACTCCCTCAAGCACCAGGTGTTAACTGGGACACAGTTGTACTTTCCTCTTTCCTCTTGCTTGCGGCCAGCATCTTTCTCTATCTTATGTTCTTTCTCATGTAAAAATGTTCATTGTATTTCAAAGGGTTCTCATTTGCTGTCCAAAGATTGTTGATCTGTGTTAATGTCTCTCATATTATTAATTACATTGTGCTTCCTTAAACTTTATATTTCACATAGTTCTGTGTTTATTTAAATACCCATTTCTTCTTTTCCAAATGCAGTTGCTGGGCCACCTGTTTTGAGAAGCAGAAACAGTGCAGGGAAATAGAATTTTTATTATTCTTTCCTCCTATGCTTAAGAATGCATCCCCAAACTAATTTTTTTCCCACTGGGGAAAAAACCCTGGACCCGTAACAGGGATGGAGGCAGCGTTTTTCAGCAAGAAAAGTGCTTGAAAGGGGTTAAAAGCTCTTTCTCCTCCCCTTTGTCATTTCCTTCCTCCTTGCTTCCTTGTTTCAATAAAATGGTATGAAAGCACTCAGGATCATACTTGCTTTAGCCAAAAGATACACTGAACTATACTGCAATAGTGCAATGGCCCAATGACTTAGGGTGGCCAGATTAAACAAGGGCTTTTGCAGATGATGCTGTGGGAAAATGATTCTAAAATACATGAAATAATATTATATCTTGTAAAGATTTTTTTCTGAAGTAAGAGCACCTTTTGAAATAAGGAATACCCATTTTGAGCTATCAAGTCTCTCTTCTTCTGAACAGAGTCTTCTCCAATGCTCCCACACGAAGAGCACTGTCCTAAACAGAGTTACACCCTTCTTATGCCTTTGACCTCAATGGATTTAGAAGAGAGCAACTCTATTTAAGAGTACACTGCAGGTCTGTCAGCTACATTAAACTTGACAAATAACACCTTTTCAAAAGTGCCTAGCGAGCTTGCTTACTCCATGTAATTCATTTCATGTGTTTAAAAAATTCAAACCACCCAATACTTTAACCCTTTTTCTATAAAAACGAAAATCCATTCCAGCCACCCAGCCCTCATCCTCATGAGCCACCCTCCAATAGCAAACCAGAGTGTGCACAGGAAGGAGGAAAAACTGTTTCGGTAAGGACACAAATATTGGTTTAAAGTTTCTAGGGGGTTGGTTGAAACAGTGTGTAAACCTATTGGAATTCTTTATGCCGACTTAATACAAGACATATATTTGATTATTCATTACATTTCAGTGTGTTTTTCATTCTTAAAGCTACAAGAGGGTGCCATCTATTCTTTTCATTATGGTTTCTATATGCTTATAAATATGTTTAGTTCCTTATTAGTGAAAGCTTCTCCTGTAACTCATTACAATTTCCTTTGACTTATTTGGAATCTATGAATATAGTATTAAGCAGAAGTGGAAGTGGATTGCTTTGCCTTATATGCCAGGATGAAAAGAGTCTTTCTTAGCATTTTCACCTTTGATCCTTTTTCCTGGAGATCCCAGGGCTTGGGACCTCTTGCATGCTCTACCACAATTCTTTTGCACTGAGCCATCCCCCTACCCATTAAAGATGAGTTAAGGTGAGAGAGACTGTGACTGGCCTAGGGTCACTCAGTAAACTTTATGGTTGAACAGGGATTTCTCCATTCTAGTCCAGCATGTTTAACTACATAGATTTTTTAACCATTTAAAACGGCAATACCTAGTCTTCTTCTCCAGAAAGGAATTGCCAGTGTTTGAACATATAGGAAACTGTTTTCCAAACCTGAGCAGGGATTACTATGTCATAAAACTGAATATTATTGTTCTAGATGAAGGACATCTTTATGAAAGTTGTCTGCTATGCTTCATTTTCAAATCCTTATGATATCTTACAAGTGAATGTTGATGTTCTTCCCCTTTAAAATAAAACTTACAATTTTTAACAATGTATTGCAGAAGAGAACAAATGGTGCTCCAAATGGGTTTTATTCAGAGATTGACTGGGAAAGATACGTAAGTAAAGAATTTCATGCTTGGTATCCTGTATTCTGTGAGGCTTCTGATATTCTAGATTTGTGGGAATTTTTTTCCCATTTTGGCATTTATAGCAATTCTAGGTGGGGCTTTGGATTTTTAGCACATCACATCTGGATAGCACAACATGGATAATGATACCTGAATACTGATTATCTGGCTCAAATAGTAAATATACCCAGTACATTACATTTGACCTATATAGAAATATATTTCTTCCCAAGGGCAGTCTCTACCTGCCCATGGTATTGGCACATGGGTTATAGTGTCTGCTGATTTGTGAAATCACAGCTGGACCTATAGAAGGTTATCATGCTATAATTAAATGAAATTGGCAGTTGATAATTATTTGAGAAAAATAGTGAATTCGTGTGCTTCATTGCTGTAGATGTATGAAGTTGCGCTTTGTCTTGGAAGTTATTTTATATCTTCATGTTAAATAGATTCTGTAACACTACTTTGGAAGAAATGAAAAGATCCTATAAAACATTAAAGACCAGTTGTGCTAATAATTGGAGTTCTATTTGAAACCATTGTGCTGTTGGTATGGAAGCTGTCTGAATTAATTGGGAAGAATTTAAATTTTGATTAAAAGGATTTAGCTAAATTTGTAAGGAAGCAAAAGGTTTCAAATGTACTCTGGATTACTATTTTACCTTTTCAGTATTTAAAATATTAAATTAACATTTTGATTAATACATAATCTTACATTCATTGACTGTAATAGACGACTTAAGAATCAGAAAATGAGGGGGAAATCAATGTAAGTTCAGTTCCAAACACTGGAAACCTAATTGTGTCCCCAGTGACATCAGTGGGGCAGGTGGCTTTCTTCTCCCTGCCCAATAGCTATAGAACCTTGACCTGCCCTCCCTCCCATTTAAGTGACTTGGTCCAGCATTAGCAACAGGCAAAGGGCACTTATTGTGTTCATTTCATCTTGATGCCAGAATGCTGGAATGTTAGGGTGTGGTCACACGGCAAGATTAGCACAATTTGTACTCGCTGTAGATTTGATCAGGAATATTTTTTTCGGGTTGGGATGACCACCCATCCCTCCCTGAACCACTTGCATTGTGCAACGAGGCTCCAGGCACCGTTCAGTTAGCTGCGCCACCACTTGGGTGGCACAACTTGTTTTTTTTAAAAAAAAAAAAATTGGCTTTGCACATGTGCATACACACATGGCTGAATCACTGCTCCCACAGGGACTCACTGTACTACCTTATTCTTGCAGGTTCTCCCCCAAACCAAACAGCAAACAAAATTAACTGGCAATGTACAACTAAGCCTGGAGTCTATATGTGTGCTTGAACATTTATACATTGAATTTATTCAGCACAGCTGGAGGCTAAAAAACCATGAGCTAGCTTAGTGACTGGCAGTGACTAACAAAAGCTTTAATTTGTTTGAATTGCACTTTGCCTTATGGTACTACCTTTTGCACCTCATTTGCTCAAGCTATGCCATTCTATGATAATCTCAGGGGAGTGTTTAAGAAAAAAGCAGATTTGAGGATTGCCCATCTGATTGCAGCAGTGTATGAGGGGATTTATTAATCCTTTTCTCAAATGTATCTGCCTTATTGTGGAGAAACTGTGCATGCATAGTTTGTAGCATTCTGTTCCCTCAGTTCATTTGCACTCCCCTCCCCCTTGTTAATTATATATATGTATGAATTGATAAAACACTGCAAAAAACACTCTTGATGTGATCTGACATACGATTGCATCACGATTCTTTTTATGATGTAAGGAAAACCTTGTTGAGAACAGTTAAACATCACGTAGAAAGAACCTTGATTCATACTTAAGATCATACCAAAAGTGCTTTTTTGCTGTTATTAATACAAAGATGCCCACAGGTAACACAGAAAGAGGGTGTAAACATACAGAGTTAGCTGTGAGAAATAAAAGAACTCTTTTATTTTGTTTTGTTTTATTCATTCCACTTTCCAATATATAGGACAGATGGACTCACATTCTAGCTGTGTCTGAAGAAGTGAGCAGTGACTCACGAAAGCTCATATCCTACCAAAAAAAGAGAGAACAAACTGTATATGCTCAGATTCTAGAACATTCTGAAAACTGTCCTACCTGAACTGCAATTCGGCAGGAATGTGATACAGGCACAGTGAACTGTGGAACAAAAAGGATTCACCCATACAGGCACATGAAAAGCTCTTACACACATACTGTAGAAACAGCAATGAGTGAGATAGAGGCATATGGAGATGGTGTCCATGTACTCCATTCAGGGTAAGCTCTAGGTTTTGAGGGGCCCTGGGCAGACAGTGTCCAGGGTCCCCATCTGCCACTACCAGGCCTGCATGATACCTTTCTACCACCTGACTCTCTGTTCCCTGTACCTCCTTCTCCCATCTGTAAGCCCTTCCACTACCTATGCTCAATTCTCTGCACCACCTGTGTACCCTTTCTCCAACAACACTGATTAGTGACTGCTGCTGCCATGGCCACCAGCACTATCGCTGCTGTGCACTAAATGCCTTTACCTACTGCCACTGGGCAGCTGGGAGCATGAATGGCAGACCATTTCAGTCCAAAGATGGAGAATGACATGCAGACCGGTGGCAGGGGAGGTGTATGGCGGGGTCAGCAGCAGTGGGCTCCACCAGAAGGCCTGGACCCTAGCAGCTGCCCCACCTCAGGATATGCTAATACCATCTTGGATCCATTACCCATGTGCCACTCGCTCCTGTCACCGCCCTTCTTCACCCCTTTCTTGCTCATTGTGTTGGCACAGAAGCTCTGATGAGTGATAATCTTATTGGCCACCCTGCAGCCTGGCAATCCCCCCCCCCGCAACTGAGCTACAGTTTAGTTGTTAAAGGGCTAGGGGGAAAGCTAGAATTTATCACTGCCATTTGGGAGATGACACCACACTTCACACCACCATCCAGATTGGTTGTGGACAGAACTTCTGTATGAAGGCTCTCCCTGTAGTCAGCACACTATATCCTCTTTATGTTGGAATAAAGGAGGGGGTTTTCTTTTTGCTCTGGCTTCAAAAAGAAAACCGACATGCTATGCTCAGAAAGAGCATGGCATCATGCCAAAGCTTCCAAAGAAAGTAGAGGCATGCTGTATTCAACCAGACCAAAAATATCTGTGGAAATAGCCTGGAGTGTACACAACTGGAGAAATCCATTCAGGCCCGCAGCTGGAATTTTTTAAGTCAGGGGGCATTTAAATTTCTTAGGGGGCACCAGCTAAAAAAATTAAAGGTAACAATTAAAGAAAGTGGGGCACAGGAACCCCGCACTGCACTGGTCTCCGCTTCAGCCACTGGCAGGTTGGACCCTCCCTCCCTCTGCTGTGAGCATCTAGCCTGCCTCCCTCTCCAGAGGCCCTCAGCTAGAGCTGCCCCTCCTGGGGGGGGAGAGGACCATGATGCCCTGGGCTGGATGGGAAATCGTGGGGCCTTGCCAGGAAGTCAGGGGGCCTAGCCCCGAGATGCCCCACTGTAGCTACGGGCCGGAATCAATTTATCCCTAAATATGTTACATTGTAGTCAACAGGGACCAGTCTGTTGTATTATGTAGTAAGGGAACCTGTGTGATAAATCAATCAATGTCATCTTTTACAGGGAAGTAATCAGGAAGGTTTAGAAAAAGCATTCTAGCAGAGACTCAAAGTTTATTCTTCTTTAGCAAAGGAAATTTGTGCAAAAGTGTATGCAGCCCAGCAATCAGGTCTCAGGGGCATAGATAAAAATACAAATATTCTATTAAACAGTTTGATATCACTGATATTATAAAGACTATTGGGATAGTTTCTGATTAGGTTTCTTTTACCAAGGGGCCTTTATTTATAAAATATGTACTCCTATTTCTGCATTCTTACTGAGAAAGCCAAAACAGCTAACTGCAGAGCTAATTACCATTGGCAATGAAAACAAATTCCTTGGCTGATGGTTGTAGGAATGTGCGCTCAGATATAACCAAGCTGAATATGTATCTCCCAAATATATGGTCCCCAAAAAATATCCAAGATTTTCAGGATACCAAAAAGTGGGTTCCAAAAGTCCTGGAAACATTCAGAATTGACTGGAAACATCAGGAGCTGGTGTTTGCAGGCTCCCAGGTCTGTTTTTTCCTCCCTGTCCCTGTCCCCTCCCCACACGTTTCTGTGTCTCCTGGGACTCCATATTGATTTGCCAGTCTGCTTTAAGTAAGATTCTGTCACTTTCAAGTCTCTTTGTTGTTTTTTAAAAGTTCATTCTTTGCCAGGATTGGTTTCTGTTGGGTTTGGGTGGGTTTTTTTGTGGATTCTTGTGTTTCACATTGAGATTTTCATGTTTTTCATAGTTTCAGATTTTCAGATTTTACATAGTTTCAGGTTTTATATAAATTCTTATTCACAAGTTTTATACTTGTTGGGTTTAGCAGTAGCTTGTAATAGCCTTCCTAAGGGGGAGATTCTTGGGGTTTACATTTTTCTATGTTCTTTTTCCTCCATGGGAAACAATGGAGGACAGCTGGGGGCACCTTGTTTAGGGGCCCATAGAGTTGGACCCCTTGGTCCAATTTACATGAAATTGGGGGGTTATTTAATGGATAGGCACCAGCAGTTCCCCTGCAATTTTGGTGCCAATATCTTCAAAAACACCCCCCAGTCCCCAGAAAGTTTCCCCATAGGTAATAATGGAGCCAAAAAATATCAGGAAGCCCCCCACACACACCCGATCAAAATACTATATCAGTATTTGGGAACTGGGAATACTGATATTTTTCAGCTCCAATATATCCAAATCCAAAAATATTTTTTTTGCTGTACACTTTAGACTGTCATGCAATTTATGCCATAACAATTGTGGAAATATTTACATTGTCACACATTCCCCACTTCTCCAAATATTGAGAACCTACTCAGGTTGGTTCTTTTTGGTAGAGATAGCACTGGAGGTTTATGGTGTCTTTGTAGTATTTGATTTATTTACAGATATGCAGAGAGAGGACTATTGGAGGCAAAAATGTACTCTTGAAGGCATGAGATAGCCGGCAAGAGGGATTCTGACCTGCAGGTGCTCCAGCCTGTTCACAGCAAAGTTTCTGTTTTTTTTCTGTTTCCATCTCCTCCCACTGTATCAACACTGTGCTTCCTGTTCCCACATACCTGCTGCCTCTTTCCTTCACCTAGTGATTGTCTGCTGCAGTCCAGAAAGTATTTCCCACCAATTAAGGACCATTAAGGAGATATCCAAAGCAGCTGAGACACCATTATGTTATTTTTGTCATGTAGGATATACTAAGCCATGATGACCAGAATTGAAGTCATAATCGAATATTGGCAAATTTACTTGTAATTAAATTTTACATAGGGAATATTGGATGAAGAAAGGAAGGTGGCTGTTTTAACTTTGGTAAGTAATTTAATTCCTTTACTGTGTTTGCTGTACTAGAATTCACCTGAGCTTGATGAAGAAGGCTACAGCATCAGACCAGAAGAACCAGGCTATATCCTTTATTGTCAGTTCTGTGTTTGAGTTTACAAAGTTACACTAGCATTTGAGGAATATGCAACAGCAAGCAAATCAGATTATTCTATTGGAAGCTGTCCAAGTTGTGCTCAATATCACTCCCTCAAGTTGTCCAGGGGAAGGCAGTCTATAAGTTGAATTTAGTAATAAATAAATAAATAATAAAGTCAAAATCCATCCTAATTGTTGTTACAATTGTACAGTGTCCCTAGAGAGAGAGTTCTGCAGGGCCTGTAAAACGGAGCTCTTCCACCAGGCATTCGATTAGGAGCTGCCACTGACGAATGTGTCACTGGAACATCCCATGGCCCTATGATACACCGTTGGATATTGCCTTCCACCATTGGATTGTATATTGAATGCCGCCATCATCTTTATTGTTTTTATTAGCACTTTATGATGTTTATGTGAATTTTATTGTAGTTATTGTTTTATTGCATTTTAATGTCTGTATGCCTCCTTGAGCCAGTTTATCTGGCAAGGTGGGATATAAATTGAAATAAGAAATAAATAAGAAAGGGCACAGGAGGGGCAGAAGGTGCAGGTTCTCTCTGAGTAGTACTTCAGTGAAAGGATAAGATTTGGGAAGAAGGAATGATTTGGAGAAGCAGAGCAGAATGTTTCATATGTTGCTTGGTTCATAAGTCTTAATGTGACTGAAGGAGTTCCAAAGTCATGTGTGTGCGGGGGGCAGGGTCCTAGTGCAGGGAGGTTTCTGTTCAGTAATTTCAGTGGTGGAGGAGCAATCCTTTGGGGTCAGATGAAACCTTATTATTCTTTTGCTGGTATGCTAGTTTTGTCCTATTTTCCATTGGGCATTTATTACTGGAAACAAATCCTATTGATGGCATTTTTGGAAATTTAACAAAATTCTTGCTCTGAAGGGGGAAAGTCACAATCTTGGCTGTTATTGGTTATTTTGAATTTTTGTAAAGGTAAAGTGGAAGATAGCGAAAAATGTTTATGGGGGGGCAGGAGTGATGGTGCCAGCTAATGAAATGGGAAAGGTGGGATGACTGAATCTCCTGGGTGTAATTGAGTCTCCTGAGTCATTAGCCTCTTTTAGAAAGGCTAGGAGATGGTTGATAGCCATGGCTTCACTCATTAGGTCTTCAGGGCATGTTGTATTGTAAGGCAGATTCCTGGATGGTCTTGAAAGGTGAATTATTGTTCTGCAAAAGCTCTCTCAATGGTTATGGTTTGCACTTTCATGAGACCTTAAGAAGCCAAATAATAGAACTATTGAGGGAGGAGTGCTCAGGCTCTAGGGGAACCTAGGTACTTCCTCATGAGTTTTAGTGCCCTGATTGGTCTCTAGCATGATCTTAATTTTTCAGGTTTAATATCAAACACAGAGTCTCTCCCACAATCAGCATATGATCTCTGAGAGGTCATGTATGCAATGCAAAAAGATAGCTCTGGACCCAGAGAGCTTGTGTGAGTTACAAAAGTGGTTAATGTTGCCTAGATCCGGTCATAAGAAATTAACAAGGGGGAGTGATAAGATAAACATATGGGACAACAGTTGTTTCAGTGGAAAAATCAAGTGTAGTAATCAGGCTTATTTAAGACTGCCAAGTCCCTCATCGTGGCCAGGGATGCCCCACCCTGAGCTCCTGTTGACAAGCAGTACGTTTGGAGGGAAATAATGAGCATGATGATGTCACTCCTGTGGAATACTCAGAAACAATTGGAGTTGCACTAGGAATCACTGGAAACTCTATAGATGTGTTACTTTCAGGTTTTGTGCCAACAAATTTCATTGGTTAAATTCCATAGTTCTCTAGCATTTCTCTTAACTGTGATATACCTACCAAAGGAAAGCACTTTTATTCCTCAAGTGAATCTGAAGAAGAAGAGGAAGCACACAAGAAATTCAACATTAAGATTAAGCCTTTACAGTCTAAAGACATTCTTAAGAGTGCAGCAACCGTGGATGAACTGAAAGCTTCTATAGGCAATATTGCACTTTCTCCATCTCCAGTGGTAAGCAAAACCTTGTTTAGTATGCTGGTTTGTTAGAATCCAAAAAAAATCATCTTGGTTGCCTTTTTACAGTTGGTTTGTTATATTAGTACTTTTATTATCAGCTCCAGTAAGCTCTCAATGTCAAGACTTGTTTGTAACAAATTTGGGTTTGGATGTGTTGAAAAATCATTTTAGTCATCTGAATGTGAGATTTTTGACCGGCTGTTAAAAGTACATGGCTCAGCTGCTGCTGCATCTATCTGTGCAGGTTGAATACATATCAGTAAATCCTGCATATCTTAAATCAACAAATAGTATACTTACAGAAAAGCACTTACAGCATAAGAGAAAAATTAAATCGTCGATTTCAGTACTTTTCAATACTTCAGTACTGTTCAAAAGAGGGTTGTATTATTTTTGATGCATCTTGATGACAATGATCTCATTTTAGAGATCCATGGAATTACTTCTATAAGCCCAGCAGAGGTTTTTATTCTGAAATAACTGCTGTCCATGCTTTATGTCAAGACACTTTGGAAAACTCAAGGAAGCTTCAAAAGCTATTGTGGTATAACAGGGAGGCAGCAATTGTTATTTATAAAGTAAAAACAAGGTTTTGAATCCCACAGCTCATTAGTTGTGTTGATGGCTTTTGGAATTTGAAGGGAAATGTCTTCACTTGTGAATGAATTCTTAGCCAGCCAGGTGTCTGCTCTTGCTGAAATCATTAGTACTCATCATAAGAAACTAGAAGGAAGAACAAAGATACTAAAGTCTAGTTGAGGGATGTGCATGATAATTTGTTCAAGGTTGCACAGAGACTCAAGTATTTTTGTGAAACAATGCTGCCCTGTTATGCCAGGCTCCTTGAACTTGGTGTAGCTTGGTTATTCTTAGCTAGGTTGCTTTTTATATCAATTCATGCATCATATTTTTAAGGGTAAATTGAAGGATATATTTTTATGTACACATAAAAGACCAAGTGTAATTGAAACTAATGTATATATAGTAATTTATGTACATGTCAAGACACCTGATTGATCCTGGCTGCCATCTCCATACATATTTAGTGCAATATGCTTCTTGCATCACCATGGTTTAAAACAGGTGTGTCGAACTCATTTGTCATGAGGGCCAGATCTGACATAAATGAGACCTTGTTGGGCTAGGCCATGTGTATCATGTAATACCAGGTAGCGGAGATATAAACTTTCTAAAGGACACAGACACAAAGGTTTTTTTTACTTACAATAAAAACATGCTTAAAACATTAGAACTCTTGTAATATTCTGTTTATTTAACAGTGTCTGATAAGTGACACCTCTTGCTCTGAATTATTGCTTCAAAATGTCTGTGCTGTTGCAATCTTGAGTATGCTGTTCAGGTGTGTATCTGTAAGCTGCAAACCTGCGATGATGCAGCACCAGAAGAACTGGAAGAAGAAGCAGAAGACAGCCAGTTCCACCGCGGGCCTGATAGAAACCCTTCAGGGGCTTGATCCGGCTCCCGGGCTGCATGTTTGATACCCCTGGTTTAAAAGGTGCTATATAGAATTCTGAATGAGGGAAGACCCATATCAGGCACTGCAGCAATCAAAATAGGAAGTAACTGAAACATGGATGATAATGACGCTGGTGGTGGTGATAATGGTGGTGGTCTGAGTCACAGAGAACAGGTTGCAGCTATTTTATCATCTAAGATGATGGATGGCTAATCCTGTCAGCTATGAGTCAAGCAGAAAAGCAACATCTATTATTGTTCCCAGCCTGTAAATTTGATCTTTCAGGGTGTGTGTAAGCTTGTGTCAAACAGGTAAACCATTGGGTCACATGAATGCCCAACCATCAGGGCTATTTTTGGGTCTGAAAGCACCGGAACGGTGTTCTGTCTGCCTTCCAAGCCTGCCCCTCCCTTGCCAAAAGCCCTGCTTTTGAGCTGCCAGCTGGAACCTCACAGCCCTGCCACACTCCTGTACTCTGCGTCAGCGGCAGCAGTTGCCAGCAGCTGCAACTGCTGCCAGAGCTCCCCCGCCAAGCACCTCCTGCTGCACAACAGTGCAGAGGAAGCACCCACCACCAAGTGCGCCCACCTGCCCATCAAGTGCTCCGGTGAGAGCGAGAGAGGAAGTGCTGTGGCCGCCCCCTTCCCGGCAGGGCCACGGAGACTGAGCTGCTTTGAAGGCGAGGTGCCCTTTCCCTCCCTGTGTGCCAAGGAAGCACCCGCCACCACCGCCAAGTGTACCTGCCTGGCCATCGTGTGCTCCAGCAAGAGGGGAAGCGCTGTTGCTGCCCCTTCCCGGCAGGGCCATGGAGACTGAGCTGCTTTGCAGGCGAGGCACCCTTCCCCTCTCTGTGCACCAAGGAAGTACCCGCCACTGCTGCCAAGTACGCCCGCCTGGCCGTCAAGTGCTCCGGTGAGAGGGGAAGTGCTGCGGCTGACCCCTTCCTGGCAGGGCCACAGAGACTGGGCTGCTTTGTAGGTGAGGCGCCCTTCCCCTCCCTGTGCACCAAGGTGACCTGCAGTGAATCTGCATTTAAAACAAAAAAAGGACACCCAGGTGAGGGTGGAAAATGGTTTCCAACTTTTTTTACACCTGGGTACCTTTGCAAAGCCTGACCTGACTTTTTTTGTTCTGTACCCAGGAGGGAAGGGAAGAATGAGGGCGGTACATGTGGGGGTGGATATGGGGAGAGAGGGATCATTGCCACAGCTTTGGCCCCAAAAGAGTGGGGAAGGCACCCAGCGGTGTGTGGGAGAGGGAGGGGCCACATCCCCACCCCCACAGCCCCATTTCTGCTTTTCCCCCTAGGGCTGGCCAGCTGACCACCCCCAGGCGAAGCAAGGGAAGTGGTGCGCCAGCTCATGGCCACCCCTCATGAGCCAGCCACCCAGCCCGCCTGCCCAGCTGAGCCCTGCAACTGCTGCAGCCAGCTGAGCTGTGTGTGAAATCTGCCTTTCTTGGTACTTGCCGCCCGCCTGCAGGTGCTTACATAAGATGAGCACACCTGGAGCTTGACGGAGATGGGGAGGCCACCTGAGAGAGAGCTGTGGAAGAGGGCTGTGGAAGAGAGGCTGGATGCCTGGATTAGAACTCCCCCCTTTAAAGTCTGCTTTGTAAAGAAGGGGGATGATACCCTGTAGGTCCTCCAATTTCACACCCACTCTACCAGGTTTGGGGCAATCCCTTTGTTGGAGCTGCTCACTGGCTTTCTTCAGACTCTTGCCGGGCTTTCCCACATTGGGCTGATCCAGCCAACGAGCCTTCCCTTCATCTTAAGTTTTGTATGGGAGAGGGGTTGAGTGGTAGCTGTTATCAATCAATCTGACTCTAGTGTTTTAGGCAGGTGGTGAGAGGGAGGGCAGGAAGGGATGAGCCAGCGCTTGGCTGTCATAGCCCTTTCTCACATGGCCACCCCAGGGGAATGCCTATCACCACTTTGGGTCAGGAAGGAATTTTCCTCCAGGCCAGATTGGCCCAGGGATCCTGGTGAACTTTTTTTTTTGGGGGGGGGGGGTTGCCTTCCTCTGGGCATAGAGCAGGGGTCACTGGGGTGGGGGGTAGGGGGAAGGTAGTTGTGAATTTCCTGCCTTGTGCAGGGGGTTGGGCTAGATGACCCCTAGGGGTATCCTTCCAGCTCTATGTTTCTGTCTGGCAGTGGGCCTGGGTCTGGTGAGTGGATTTGACTGGCCAGGAGAGACTAGCATTTGAGCAGCCTCTCTGAGATACAGAAAAGACTTTGGAAATGTATGGCCAGAAAAGAGCTGGCCCTCCTCCACACTGGGAGTCCATTTCTCTTGCTGCCTCAGTTCCTCATTTGTAAAAAAGGAGATAACCAGCAAATAATCAGAGCCACCTGGCTGGGCGAAACCAGACAAGCAGCCTGAGAATTGTCATAGTCAGGAAATGTTGCAATTGTAACTGGCAAGAATGTTGCCCATGCCGCGGGGGGACTGATTCTCTCCTGGAGCCTTTCTTTGCTGGAGCCCCACACAAGCCTTGGTGTGATTTGGGCCAATGGGGAGTGCCTGGGGGGCAGTGCCAGCCCCAGTGCCCTTTGCCCACCTAGCCTTGCCTGCCTCCAATTAACAGGATTTTTCAAAATGCCTTGTGATCTGTGTTTTTCTCTTTGAGAGAGAAAATCAGAGATTATATTACTTGTTCTCACAATTAAAAAAAAATAGCAATTTCAAAATGTGTGTTTTTCATTCTTCCAAAAATGCATTTATGTTTGAAAATTGGTGGGTGCACTGGGAGGGCGCCAGAAAGTAGCCTCGCCTAGTGTGAAAAAAACCCTGGCACCAGCCCTGCTCGGCCCACCCCGCACCCGCGATGAGCCGCCTGGCTGTCCCTGCTGCAAACTGGGCCTTGGGCGGGCTGAACCCCTGGGACAAAGGCCCATGCTCAACCCGCCTCACCTGGGCCCAGAAGCACCTTTTGCTATGGGAAATTCCTATAATCTACAAACATTGCTTAATTCCATTCAATCAGTTGGCATCCTAAGGGTTAGCCTTCTAAGCCAAATGACTTCAATGGATTTAAGAGGGTGTTGTAATTCTGTTCAGGATTGCACTGTAAGGCAGGCATCATTTGATCTCAAAACTGGTTTTAGTCTCTCCTTATAATATATTTATCTTTTGGTTTCGCAACGTTCGATGCGCGCCAACAGTGTTTGGCGGCTCGAACTGTCGATCAGGCCTCCCTCACTCCCGCCCCTCCACCCGCCCTGGAGAAAGCCAACGGCGCCGGCCAGGGAGCTGCTGCGCCGGCCTCGGTCCCACCCAGGAGAAAGCAGGCCAGGGAGCCGCCGCGCTCTGGGATCAGGCCCTCCCCCCAACTGCCCAGGAAACGGCCCAGCCAGCGCTGGCAGCGAGGGAGCTGCAGCGCGCCAGCCTTCCCATTCGCTTCTCCTTCTCCCTGCAAATCCGGGCAGACGGGAGAAGCTCCCGCAGCCCCCCCCCTTCTCCCACCGGCCTGTTCTCCCCACTTCCCACCCACCCTTCACAGACAACCACGGGTGGGGGAGGTGAAGGCCGGCGGTGGCGCTGTGCCACCTGCCGCGGGACCGCCTTCAGCATTCCTCCCCGACATTAGGGGCAATCGCAAAGGGGGGGGAAGGTGAAGGCCGCCACACAGCTACCGCCACTGCCCTGTTCTCGCCACTCCCCCCCGGCCTTCACAGGCAATTGGGGGGGGAAGGTGAAGGCTGGCGGCTGCACTTGCCACTCCCCCCCTTCAGGGGCAACCATGGGAGGGGGAGGTGAAGGCCGGCGGCAGCGCTGAGCTGGCCGCCGCGGGTCTGTTTCTTTTGCCCCTCCCCTTAAGAGGCAATTGCGAGGGGGGCCGGTGAAGGCTGGCAGCGCTGCAGGCCCAGCTACCACAGCTCCGTTTCCGCCGCTCCCCCTCTTTTGGTTTCTCTCCCCCATCTTTCATTCTCTCACTCTCCCCCTCTACCTTCCTTCCTACCATCCATTCTCTCCCCCTCCTTCCTGTCTTCCTTCCTTCCATTCTTTTGCTCTCTCTCTTCTTTCTCTCTTTCTCTCTCTCTTCTTGTCTCTTTCTCTCTCTCTCCTCTCTCTCTTTCTTTTCACTCTTCCCCCCTCTACCTTCCTTCCATTCTCTCTCCCTTTCTTTCTCTCTCCCCCCCTTTCTTTCTTTCTTTCTTTCTCTCTCTCTCTCTCTTTCTTCCTGCCTTCCTGCCTCCCTCCCTCCCTTCTTTCTACCCATCCATCCTCCCACCCTTCCTACCTTTCTAGGCCCGTTGTCTTCCAACACAACGGGCTTTGCTCCCTAGTTTTATATATTTCTGTATTCTATTTCATATATTTTTTAATATTGTAAGCTGTTGAACTCTGTAAGGAAGATAGATAGACAGACAGATGATAGATAGATAGATAGATAGATAGATAGATAGATAGATAGATAGATAGATAGATAGATAGATAGATAGATAGATAGATAGATAGATAGATATCTGCACTGTCAGGATGTGGCCTAATAGGCTAATAGGTTTCTGCTGTTGGGTGTGGCCTATTATGCTAATGAGTTCCTGTTGGGCTTTTTCTACAAAAAGAGCTCAGCCAACCATTATCACTTCTGTTTTGTCCAGATTCAGTGTCATTTTATTCACCCTCAAGCAGCTCATAGCTGTGTCCAGTCACTGGCACAAGGCAGCTGCATCAGGATATCATGAAAAACAAAGTTGGGTTTTGTTAGCCTTTTGGTGACACCACATTCAAAATTGTTAGATAATCTCTAGGTATTACGAAGTATTGGGGATGAAGTCAAACTTTGGTGTAACGGGTAGGCCATGCAAAGTCATCCAATACTACTTTCTGAGCCTGAATGGATGGGTATAATGAAATGATTGCAACAGAACAGTGATTTCTTACTTGCAATGGTCTGAAAGGGATTTGATGATCAATTTTATCCAAGGCTACTGAAAGATCCAGCAAAATCAACAGGTTCACATGCCCCCGCTACCCCACCCAGGCATTTCTAGTTGCAGGTTGTCAGTCTGGGCTGGTAGAGCAGCCTGCATCAAGATACTCAGTCTCACCCAAAATCCCCTGCAGCTGTTGTGCCATGGCCTGCTCAGTTACCTTGTCCAAAGGTGGAATGTTTTGTTCTATTCTGTGGTTATTCACATGAGCCTAATCAGTGATTTGCTTTCTGAGGATCAGGCAAATAAGAGGCACGGCACCCACTATAAAAGGGAAATTAGTAATAGCAACAGACAAAGCCTCTCCCACTTAGACTTGATCAGCAAAGACAGGACGGATCACACAGGCATGATATCAGATGAAAGTTTCCAAGTAGCTTATCTGCCTCCTTAGAATAACTCACTGAAACAGAACCAGTTTAACCAGACAAGCAGCAGTGTCTGGCACCTTGCAACAACTTTTGTAACATCCATGTCTGTCAAGTCAGAAGAGATTTGTTTTGGTTGTAAGCTGGTCTTGGTGTTAGTGAACAGCTAACTATTTCCACAGGTGAACTGGGATGTAAGAATTTCCTCACCACAGAAAATACTTTCATGGACAACACTGAGCAGATGCAATAGTTGTAGAGAAGAAATCCTGCTTAATTTCTATCATTGTCAAGCAGTGGGCCTTCAGACAGGCTCTAAACTGTGTTCAGCTGGACTTGGTTCAAGTTTCAGTAGTCATCTGACTTACAGCTTAATTGCCCACAAATCCTCAGTAGATTGGGTTTGATATTCAGTCAACCAGACCAGACACTGGAAGGATTTTAGATATGGATCATCAGATTCCACCAGGTCCATCCAACTGAGATATAGAGCTCTCTGCTCCTAGTGATTTGTCCCAATGGTGTTCTACCAAAATTGAAGGAATTTCAAGGAGCAGAAACCCAGGAGTTCAGAGAACAGGGCTCCATCTCCAAATATCAAGCTTTTTTTTTAAAAAAAAATCTCCAGTGTTTGCAATGTCCATGAATACTGGAGAAAAGAGTGGGGAACTGTGTTATTATGCAATGTAATTCCATGTGTGTCACCTGCAAGGCCTGGACAGTATCAATTACTCCTGATGGCCTAGCTGGCAGAAAACATGGCTGGGGTGGAAGGGAGGAGGGCCAGCTACACAAGAAGAAGGCAGCTGAAGGCCTGCTGTAGGGGATGTAGAAGCAATGGTGCAAGTAATTTGGAGGCTGCCAGGAGAACGGCATGTCAGCCCTGGCTCAGGGAAGAGAATGCCAGGCCGAACAAAGCCAGAACTAGCAAGACAGCCCGTAACCACCAGCTGTGCAGGCATGGATTGCAGGAGCCTGGTGTAACCCTGGAGCACAGGCAATCCCTCAGCAGCCCCAGGCAAGAGGATATTGTGATGGATTGCACAGAAAAGCCGGCTTTTTAAAATGCTGCTTGTGTCCGAGAGTCAGGGAGTTCAAGAGTTAATCTGGAGGGAAGAGCTTATGTGATTGGCTGCTCTACTTACTCTCTGACTGGCCAGCATCAGCTGAGAGAGTAAATAAAATAGCTGATCTGGAGGGAAAAGATTTGTTCACCTTTTGAGTCATGTTTGGTCTTTGTCTGAAATCTAACATCTGGTTCAGTAGCCAGAAGGTTTGGCTTCTGAGGGAAGAGACTTTGGGAGTCAGAGATCTCTGTCAAAGACTTGTCAGAAAAGTACTTCTATAGAGAAAAGAAGAGGGACTCCATTGTCTAAGAGATATTAAAAATACTCTGAGGGAGAATTCAGTGTCTCAGTCAAGAAAGCTACAACACTGCTTTATTCAGACATATAGTACTAGAAGAGGAATTTGGCAGGAGGTTTGAGAAGTTAGAGAGAACTCCCAGACAAGGCAAATAGGAAAAGGAGTTACTGCTTCTTAGGGAGAACAAGAATAACTTCTAGCCAGTAGGAAGGGGCTGGGAAGAGAACCCTGGTCTGTGATAAAGGGGAAGAGCTCAGACACCTCAAGAGTTGCTGGAAAGCTATAGTATCTAAAGGGAAAACCCAGACCTCTGAAGGGAGAAACCTAGAAGTACTAAGACAAAGGTATCCTCTAAGAAACTGTATTTAAGAGTCTGTGTAACATCTGAAAAATATAATAAGCAAAAACTTCTCACTGAAAAGAATTTGAAACTCATAAATTAAGCTACAACAACACACTCTTGTTTGTTAGAAACCTCAATTCTGTATTTGAAAGTTTTACCTCAGCAACCTCTATATCTTGAATCCTCATATTTATATATTCCCTGCCTGTTTATTACATTTTTTATTCTGTTATGAATGTTAATTTTGCCTCACATGCCATTTCATGAGGGTATTTTAAAATAAGACAGCTCTTGTATTCACTCTTGTTCCTATGCTGCGTCATAAACCTAAACTAATACCTGTGACAGGGTGGGACAGTTAAAACTAATAAAATAAAGCAGAAACGCATGCTACTGAAGGGTGGCTTAGTCACTGAGGGGAGCTAAAAATATTTTTGGTGGGAAAATATATTTGGGAGTGGGGAAGTGTCAGGTCAGTCATAGGTATCAAGGCTCTAACACACAAGGCAAACTGGGAAGGGACTGGGGGTTTCAGGCAAGAAGCCCTGGAGGGAAGGCCTAGCCCTAGTACCTCTGAGGAGGGGCTCTGCTTCTCCCAGCTGAGAGAGAGTGGGCCTCTTCCTCCCACTGGCTGCCACTGTTTCCTCCAGTAGCAATATAGTTGGGACACGATGCACCATTTGTAGGTGCCTGTGGAGGAAGAAGTGTTGGGGGGATTGTGTGCCTCCAGACATCGGTGTGGCACAGCTCACAGGCTGGCACTCTGCCAAACAGGGGTCACTGGGGAGGGTGCAGAAATGTTTCCAAACTGTGAGTTTCACCCCACCCTCTGAATCACTGCTGTCAGAGTCCTCTCCAAAGAGTATTAGCAACTACTGGGGTGTGACTGGCTCACAGTCACCCAGCAAGCTTCCAAGGCTTTCAAACCAAAGCCTTGTCTGACATTCTAATCACTACACCATGCTGGTTTTCATATGCTCTGGTACTCCCAAATCCTAAGAACATAAGAACATAAGAGAAGCCAATGTTGAATCAGGCCAATGGCCCATCCAGTCCAACACTCTGTCACACAGCGGCCAAAATATACCAGGTGCCATCAGGAGGTCCAGCAGTGGGGCCAGGGCACCAGAAGCCCTCCCACTGCTGCCCCCTCCAGCACCAAGAATAGAGTGCATCACCTGCCCCAGACTGAGAGTTCCCATCTATACCCTGTGGCTAATAGCCACTGGTGGACTTCTGCTCCATATGTTTATCTAATTTCCTCTTGAAACTGTCCATGCTTGCAGCTGCCACGACCTCCTGTGGCAGTGAATTCCATATGTTAATCACTCTTTGGGTGAAGAAGTATTTCCTTTTATCTGTTCTAACCCGACTGCTCAGCAATTTCATAGAGTGCCCACGAGTTCTTGTATTGTGAGAAAGGGAGAAAAGTACTTCTTTCTCAACCTGCTCAATCCCATTCATAATCTTATAAACCTCGATCATGTCACCTCTCAGCCGTCGTTTCTCCAAGCTAAAGAGCCCCAAGCATTTTAACCTTTCTTCATAGGGAAGGTGTTCCAACCCTTTTATCATTCTAGTTGCCCTTCTCTGCACTTTTTCCAATGCTATAATATCCTTTTTGAGATGTGGTGACCAGAACTGTACACAGTATTCCAAATGAGGTCGCACCAATGATTTATACAGGGGCATGATGATACTGGCTGATTTGTTATCAATTCCCTTCCTAATAATCCCCAGCATAGCGTTGGCCTTCTTTATTGCAGCTACACATTGTGTAGACATTTTCAGTGAGTTATCTACTACGACTCCAAGATCTCTCTCTTGGTCCGTCTCTGCCAGATCAGACCCCATCAACGTGTATTTATATTTAGGATTTTTGGCTCCAATGTGCATCACTTTGCACTTGGCCACATTGAACCCCATTTGCCACGTTGATGCCCACTCACCCATCCTCAACAGATCCCTTTGGAGTGCCTCACAATCCTCCCTGGTTTTCACCACCCTGAACAACTTTGTGTCATCTGCAAATTTAGCCACATCACTGCTTACTCCCAATTCCAAATCGTTAATAAACAAGTTAAAAAGCATCGGACCGAGTACTGATCCCTGTGGTACCCCACTGCTTACCACCCTCCACTGAGAAAGTTTCCCATTTATACTCACTCTCTGTTTCCTATTTATAAGCCAGTTTTTGATCCACAAGAGGACTTGTCCTTTTATCCCATGACTATTGAGCTTACTTAGGAGCCTTTGATGAGGAACTGTATCAAAAGCTTTCCGGAAGTCAAGGTAAATAATATCTATTGGGTCCCCCTTGTCCACATGTTTGTTCACTCCCTCAAAAAACACTAACAGGTTAGTGAGACAAGATCTTCCCTTACAGAACCCATGCTGAGTCTGCCTCAATAGTTTTTGTTCATCAATGTGCCTACTAATTCTTTCCTTAATAACAGTTTCCACCAACTTACCCGGTATCGATGTCAGACTGACTGGCCTGTAATTTCCTGGATCTCCCCTGGAGCCCTTTTTAAAGATGGGAGTGACCTTAGCTACCTTCCAGTCATCAGGAATGGAGGCAGATTTTAAAGAAAGATTACATATTTTTGTCAGGAGATCCACAAGTTCACATTTGAGTTCTTTCAGAACTCTCGGATGAATGCCATCCGGGCCTGGTGATTTATTAGTTTTTAAATTGTCCATCAGTCGGAGGACTTCCTCTCTTGTCACCGCAATCTGATTCAGGTCTTTCAAACCCCCTCCCGAAATCGGTGCTTCTGGAGTGGGCAAACACTTCTCCTCTTCCTCTCTTCCACAGTGATGGTATGGAGGTATGGTATGGAGGGCCTGGTATGAAGGGCCTTCTACTTTTTGTGTTATTTGTCCGCATTTCCTGCTGGAGGGCCCCGGAGCGGTGCTCTGGCAGTAACAAGGACAGGGCCCATCCTCTCCCAAGGGGGGAGAATTAAATGGCAGGCTGGCTGGAGACAGGAAGAGAAGCCCAGCGGATATGCCCTCTTTTCCCCCTGAGCCGCTCCGCTTTTGTGAAGAGACTGGGGGGAGGGATTTAAAAGCCTGGCTTCCCTGTGGGACCTTTCTTGGTCTTAAAGGCGCCCCTGAACTCAAACTTTGTTCTGTTGCACTGGAACAGATATTCTTAAGTACCACTGCTAATGAAACACTGAGCTGCTATCCTACCTTAAGCATGTGTGGACAGGAGGTGTTGGGTCTACCCTAATAACTTGTTCAAGTAACTTTGTGAAGTCTTTTGTACAGTGTAACCCTATTGCCTGTGTAGAAGAGCCCTCGTGAATAATTCTGGTTTGCATAGATTCAGGTGGATAGCCATGTTGGTCTGAAGCAACAGAACAAAGTTTGTGTCCAGTGGCGCTTTTATGACCAACAAAGTTTAATTCTGGGTATAAGCTTTCATGCACTCATTTTCAGATACATTGAAACAGAGTCATCAACTGAAACAGGTAGCAAGTGAGGAGGATGTTGCCCATATTGGTAGACTTCTGCAAATGTGGGAACTGTAGCCTCTGTTCATAACGGGGTCACTGGTTATTTCTTCAGCTATGAAGTATCTGTAGAAGAGAGCAGCGGCTCACAAAAGCTGATCCCTTGCCACAAATTTTCTTTGTGCTTTTGAAGCGGTTTTTCTCCAGGTAGGCTCACCTGCTCTGAGTTGGGAAATACCTGGAGATTTTTGGAGTGGAGCCTGAGTGGTGGGTGTTGCCTTGTGACACACTTCTGCTGATGTCAGGGGGTGTGGCATATGTAAATAAATTATGCTAATGAGTTATGCTAATGAGCTCCTGCACCTCTTTTTCTGCAAAATGACCCGTTTGTCTGTTTCTAGCTAGTCTATTTTGCATTTTATAATGAAAACCGAACTTGCTAGAAAAAGTACTAAATAGAAATGTGTAATTCCCCTTAGTCCTGATGTGGATAGCCCAGGATAGCCCAATCTCATCAGATCTCAGAAGTTAAGCAGAGCTGGCTCTAGTCAGTATTTGGATGGGAGACCACCAAGGAATAGCAGGGTTGCTACACAGAGGCAGGTAATGGCAAACTGCCTCTGAACATCTCTTGCCTTGAAAACTCTACAGGGTTGCCATAAGTCAGCTGCAACTTGATGTCAAAAAAGAGACCCTTCTGTGAGGATTTTAGAGAGAATCAAGAGTGTCCCTTTTTGCTACTTAATGGTGGCGATTATATACATGAGGTAACACAGGGGGAAGTGAGGCTATTTCCCCTGGAGGAATTTGACCCGCAGTTGTGCGATCACACAGTCCTTTGAAGCTGCGGGGGCAGCCTGCCACCGCGTGATCAGGTGCAACCATGGGTGAGTCGGGGGGGGGTTGCCATTTGTTCCTGATGCGCTTAAACGGGGAATCAATGAATCACATCTCAGCACTGAGGGCTCCCTATGGAGGGTGTGATGATGCACATGCTGAGAAGGGGGGGGGGAACAGCAGCACAGTGTCAGGATGGCCTGATCAGACCATCCCAATGCCATGAGAGTGCACTAGAGCGATCGGACAGGGGAAAGTCTGTGGCGCATAGCAACCTGTTTGCTGCTGGACTTTCCCTGGTGTCTTTTTACTCCCCTTTTGCGATAGAGCAAACTGGGTTGCCAACAGGTACGGGGTACTTCCCAGATGTTCATGTCTGACCACACCCTTTAAATCTGGCTGATATTCGTGCCTATAGCGTGGCTAATTGTGTGTGTGATCACGATCATAATTGTGCTGCTTAATGCATATGTACTTCAAACAGGCTGTTTTTTCTCTTTATGTAATCATGGGAATTACAGTTACCTGAGGAGAATAGAATTATAACTGTTTGATAAAATGTTGTGGATCCCAATTGGGTGGAAAGGCAGCATAAAAATGTTTTAAATAAATAAACATCATTACAAAAATACTCTTACAGGAATTGGGGAATGGGATCTGTGACAGAAAATTATCTTGTCATAATATAACTGTAACAATCCCCAAACTGCTAATAATACTAATGTATCCATAATTCATGATTGTTAGTATTACTGTCCTCTGGAGTCATAATTGCCTAAGCACTTCTGAATTTTCAGTTGAAGAAAATGCATGATCATTAGCTATTTTAATTTGCAAGTATGTAAAAGTTTCCCATTAACAATTGCACTTTCATTAGTTACTCAGGTTTTACCAGAGTGGAAATAAGCAGCATAACTAGGAAGTAGGTGACAGTTGTTGGCTTGAATGTTTTTTATTCTTTGTTATGCAAACACCAAAACAGAAACGGTATTGAGCTCAAAGTCACATAGTCTGTGTTAGTGCTCTTGCTGGGATCACATTCATGGTTTTGCTGCATTAAGCTCTCCCTCTGTGTTTGTGCGTGTGACTGGCTAGTTGTTGCTTCAGTAAGTGAGCTTTGCAGTCATTATGAAGTCACCAGGCTGTTGCAGCTGGGTTTGGAGACAAGACAACAGCGTATTATATTGTTGCGTGTGGAAGCCAGATTCAAGAGTTGATTTGTTACACTCATTTCCTGGACTGTGGGAACAGTAAATCAGAATGATGCCTTTGTTGCACTGCAGAGAATGCAGCTTCCTGATCTACTGATGCTGTACATATTAAGGAAGCTGGGTTGCAGAGTTGTAATGCTTTTCATGGGAAGCTGGAGGCTTAACAGAAAAACTGAACAGAGTAACTCGAACAGTGCTATATGGAAGAGAGTTTGGATCTATGCCAAGCAAATGTCCATTGCTTTAATGGAGCTATGCTTTGTCTGTTCAGGTGCCGTTGCTGACTTACCTGTGTATATACACACATGATAAAATTTGAATGCAGATAATGTGCAAGGACTTTGAAAGCTATGTGTTATTTGAATAGCAGAAAGGATGTCTTATTTACTAAATAGATCACCTGTTTGTCAATAATGGGTTGGATTCAATGTACTGTGTAAAGACATTATTGTCATTTATTATCTGTTTTTGATGTTCTGTCCTGTATTGATACTACAGAAAGGCCATAGGGCTACTTACTGTACACCCTTCCAAAAGGTCATCTGAAATACTTTGGCAGATCTCTTTATATCACCTGCTAAAACAGCGTCAAGTAAAATAATCAAGGCTTAACTGAAGATTGATCATTCAGCTGTACATCCAATAGGTCGATCTGTTGCATTTTTTAAATGTATCAAGCAAGATAATTTTCTTTTATTCAAAGAACTTTTAATCCTTAAAATATTTCTGTGCCACTGTTTGGGATTCTGATTCATACCACTGTCATACAGGTCAGGGGAAATGATGCCGTTTAAGACTAATGTGGTTTTAAAAGATAGCTTTTCCTTCTATATTATAAAAGCATGTAATTATCCTGATAGCTGAAATAGTTAGATGAAATTAGATATTCAAATGAAACTAAAAGTGCACCTTTGTATAAAGGCATGTTTGCATTTTGCTGGTTTAGACAGTGCAGACTGGCTACATGGGGTAGTAGGAGGTTGAATTTATTTCTCTGCTTATTTGTTAAATTCATTTTTATGTTTATCTCTGCCAATACAAATATGGAATGCCTTGTATTCATACTTTAAAAGAGAATATTCTCCTGGCATATGTATGTACAGGCAATGTTTGCCACTCTACCAGCTAGGGTTGCCTGGAGATCTCCAGCTATTACAACTGATCTACAGCTGACAGAGATCAGCTCCCCTGGAGAAAATGGCTGCTTTGAAGGGTGGACGCTATGGCATTTTACCATGCTGAAGCCCCTCCCCTCCCTAAACCCCGCCCTCTCCTGGATCCACCCCCCAAAGTCTCCAGGTATTTTCCAGCCTATACCTGGCAACCCTAATACCAGCTCAGAGCTTATATGTGCACTGCTGTCTGCTTCCTAGGCCTCCTTATGCTTAATTCCTGGTTATGGGCCTCTCCTGAACCATGTTACTCTCCCTTTTCATGCATTCCACCTGCCTCTGCATAGCCTGTCATTGCAGTTCACTATCAGTCTACAGTCTGGGAATTTTAAGAGTGCTAAGATCACCTTTTATCCTAGATTCTGTCATTAGTAAATACTGTTAATGTGGCACTCAGAGCAGAAGAACTATTCTTAAAAAGGTTGTATATTCTAGGCAATGTGATTTTAAAATAAAAACTGATCAGCAAACACAAGAAATGCAAAAGGAAAACCTGATGTGTATGTGTCTGTCGGGTGACAGCCTTCAGGAGAAGGGTGGGATCTAGTTGCTGCTAATGCTCAGGCACCTGGACAGCTTGAATCAAGTAGGCCAGGGTGGCCAAAGACCACTTTCCACTAATAAAACTTTTTTTTTTTTGTAAAACTCTCTTAAAAAAGAGAGAATTTTATTCTTTTTATAAGAAACAGGAAGGGTAGACAGATGGAGAAAGAAAAAGATGGAGTGAAATTTTTCCTGTTAGTGAGTGTTAGTTTAGGTTAATAACCAATACCAGTTTTGGCATCCATCGTCGTTAGAAGATCTTCTTTTTAACTATTGTGAAGTCCAAAATCACTCTGTTAATGCAGTTAGTAAAGTCCATTGGGGTTAGTAATTAAACAGCTCCTTCCAGATGTTACACGAACAGTCCTCAAAATATCTTCTTTTTAAATCTCTTCCAGTTATGGATTGAGTCCATTTTAACTTTGAAGTCTTCCGTTCCATCACCACTTTCCCCTGGGCTGCTGTCTTCTTCGCTTGTCCCAGTTTGGAATACTGCATCTTCCTCCCTGCTGGCGTGTCTCTTCAGAAGTTTCTGTATTTTAAAGATGAAATCCTTCTTCTTTCTTTTCTCTTTTTCCTTAAACTTCTGGCTTTCAGGCTTCCTGGGCTCCACAAACTCTTCGGATGAAATTAGATCTCCAGTTTGTCGCTTGCTATGCTCAACATCCCCTTCTACTGGCAGAGTATTCTCTTTTATAAAAGCGGAATAGGCTTTGGGAGCCTCATCCATCTCTTCTTTTAATTTTATCGCTTCACTGCCAGTTAGGGGTGCCAAGACATTTGTCAAGGTAAATCCGAGATCTTCTTTCTCTTCTTCTTTAACGCCCTGGAAACCTAGAATCAAATTCGATTTCTGTTCAATCTCCATCATCTTTCTAGTTGTTTCCGATATCTGTTTCTGTCGACTGATGAGAACACTATCCATTTTAGACAGAGTTTCGTTGATTTTCCGCAATTGTTCCAGCAGGGGGCACAGCATCTCCTTTTCCTGTTGATTGACAGCAAGCTCTTGGGGGAGCTATCTGGACCGGAAGTCCCTCCTCTCTTCTCTTCCGGTATCTGCAGGACTTTTTCCAGTATCGACATTTTGTTTTTTTGTTTACATTTAAAAAGTTCGTGCCACATCCCCCAGGAAGCTAAGATGATCAAAATCTTCCATGCAACCCCAACGGTACTTTCACCAACACTTTTTCTTCTCTCAGCCCCCTTCGCGCTCCCTTTGTGGATCTTGCTTCTCAAAGGGGGTGGGAACTCCTCCCTCCTCCCAATGCTTATACGCATGCAGGGGGCTCCGATTTACGCTTCAAAATAGATCTCCAACTCACGATTCGATGCTACTTCTTCTTTTTATTTTAAGCCATAGCGCTGTCTTCACTCCTGGAATTCGGTGGCGCCGCTAAGTCCCATTACGGGCACGCCGCAGCGGGGCCGATTGGGGCGGGGAGAAAGCCTCAATTTCCCGGCTGTCTGCCGGCAAAGAGGCTACTCCCCAAGCGCCCCGGTTCGGAGCCTTTACCTAAGGCTCACTAGGGTCTTTCGCACATGCGAAGACTCCCCCCTAACTGCGCGTGGGCTAACCGCCTCCGGGAGCGTCCCGAGAAGCGGCCGCCATTCGCGACGCCGAAACCGAAACCCTCCACTAATAAAACTTGATCTCCCAGTAATTAAGGTCCTAGCCTTTCACAGATCTTCATTGTCACTGCCATCTCCTGCCAGAATCCCCATGTGGGGAGAGTTTGCCATTTTGTCTGCAGCACTGAGGCAAAAACTGCCTCCCCTTTCTTCGCTGTTAGCTAGCAATAAATTTTGAGGGGCTACAGAGAGAGTAAGTAGCAGATGGGGCTGCAAACCTTTTTGTTTTGTTTATAACAGAGCCTGTGCCAGAAGATGGAAGCGGTGCCGGTGGGGGGACTTTCTAGAATAGTGTCCCTGTTTTTTCTGCATGCAGTATTGGAGGCTATGTGGTCTCTTATACAGTTCTATTTCAGGCCTAACAAACATGTAATAAAGCAATAAAGAGATTTTCTCCTACACAGTTGAAAAGGGGTATATATGATACTGATCCATTTGCTTCACTGTTATGATATCTTATTCCAAGTTGATCCATAGGTTTTCCACAAAATGGCCTTGGATATTGCAAGTTCAAATCATATGCTCTAACTGCCCCTATTTTCTGATATTTGCTCCTGATTTGTCCTTGTTTTGCCTTTTGGGCAAACCACTGAAGATCTGCTCCAAATTAGGGGGGGGAATTTTGCAGCCATCATTACAGCATTTAGGGGTGGAAAAGTGTTATGAGGTAACAATTGTTCTTTACCAAGAGATGCAATCCTATACATTTTTTAAATAAATATGCAAAGAATCATGCTGTAAGTATTCACTTTAGGAAGGATTCTTCATTCTTTTGCTCTGTTCCTGATGCCATTGCCAAGTCAGGCTATTGCAGGGTAAGTGAAGATGGAATACAGCACAGAGAGAAGAACCAGTGCTCACATTTTGATCTATGAACTATTCAGAGGCATGGCATTTTTTGGCTACTGTTTTTGGCTTAGCCCTTTTTAAAACTGGGTTCAGTTCAGGGTTTTAGCTACTACCTTCTAAGTCCTTAATGGCATTTGACCAGTATGCCTGCAGGATCGCCTCTCCTGCTGTGTTCCACCACAACAGCTGACTCATTTCACAAAGCCTTCTATAGCCTGCAAATCGGTAAAATCAGCAACCATGGACACTCCCCATATTGGCACACATTATGGAATGGTCTCCCGGAGGCTATCAGGAAGGTCCCTTTGTCACCCTCTGTTCATTGTGGTTTGCCAAACTTTAGACAGTTTAGTTTCCTTAGAAATTCTTCTTTTTTTAGTAATTTTTATTGCTTTTATCTCTACATTCTACTTTCTACATACTACCACCCTAAAATACAGAGTAGGCAAGGATCCTTTGACCATATTGATGGCTTTGTTGCCTTAGGCTGCAATCACACAGGCTGATTTCCCAGAAGTGCTGCTCCATGCTCACTCTTCCCTTTTGTCCCATGGTACATATCAACTTCACACTAAGTGCTGCACGGCCACATTTTCCCCCACAGCTTCACACAATTTTCCCCATGTCTACTCAGTCCTAAAAAAACCAGGATTGAGTAGATGCAGGGAAAACCACGCAAAGCTGCAGGGCAAAATGCGGTCGCACAGCACTTAGTGTGAAATTGACACGTACCATCGGGGCAAAGGGAAGAGCGAGCGCGGAGCAGCGCTTGTGGGAAATCGGTCACACACTAAATAATCCACTTTCAATACACTTTCAATACACTTTCGAACTGGATTTTACCATATGAACTGGCAAAATCCAGTTTGAAAGTGCATTGAAAAGAGGATTATTTAGTGTGTGTGATCACAGCCCTAGTCATTTTTTTGCTTGTATTGTTTTCCAATTTTTAATCCTACCTCTGTTGCATTTTTAAATTAGAATTGTGTACTATTTGATTGAATTGTCTGTATCAGTTTTGTAATCTGTCTTGAGCCTCAGTGAGAAAGGCAAGCTATAAATGAAGTTAGTTGCTGCACTTGTAGAGCATATGTCTTCTCTCAAGATGACTAAAAATAACTTCTGAGGTAAAATTACTGCCAATATGGGTGGGAATTGGGAAAATTTGCTGATGTCAAAGTCACCCATTACTGGTAGGACATTTGTTTTCTCCCTCAGTTGCCAATTAAGCTAATAGACTTAGCGATGCTTTGCTCTGCCCTCTAGCCTCCTGTAGACAGTGGCCATCTGCTCAAGAAGAGGGAAATACTATGTGTGGGGGTTGGCATAGCCACACTCAACAACTGCTAAGCACTTGGGAGTAAATAACATTTGGCTTGTTGCATATTGCGAAGTCTAAAAATAAAAAAGCATTGTTAGAACAGTTAGAAATCTGTCTACCTTTTTGGAGTGTGAATTGCATAATTTGGCAAAGAAATTGTGAAATTTTGCTCATCCCATATCATAACAGCACATGACAAACAATACTTGATATGGAGCCTCATTTTATAAGATGCTTGTGCTGTTATATCCAATACAGGAAGCCCTGCAGATCTTCTTTCTGTAACAGATTTCCTTTATTAGATTACTAGAGGAAGTGAACTGTGTTAAATATGCAACCTCTGTCCTCTCAGTTTAAATTATGTGTAGACTTTAGTTACTAGACTACTTAGGCAGAGAAGGGATATATGTATCTTTGGTTACTTTCCTTCCTATTATTCTTATTAGCAAAAGTAAATCTGATGATTGCATCCCATATTCTATATTTCTGATTTTTTAAATTGTGCTATATTGATAGTACCAGTAGAATGCTGGTGCATCTGCTTGTTGGAGAGAGCAGTCTAGTGTCAGGGGCAGATTGTCCATTAAAGCCACTGGGGAAAGTTCCAGTGGGCTGATGGGCCACCCTAACCCCTAGCAAGGGCTAGACATTAGTTCATTCAAGATGGCCATTGCCCCATTCGGGGTGGCTCTTGTGGCCACCTCTGTGGCAAGCTGCCAGCCATCACCCCGTTTGGGGCAGGTGAGCAGCTGCCACCAGAAGTGAGCTCACTGCATGCACCCCATGCAGAGTAAGTGAGCAGCTGTGGCAATGAGCAAGCCGTCTGCATGGGCCCCATATGGGATGGGCAGCCAGCTACCACCACAAGCAATCTGGCTGCATGTGCCCCATGCAGAGCAAGCAGGCAGCTGCAGCAGAGAGCATGAGCCCCACCTGGGGTAGGCCAGCAGCTGCCACACTGAAAGAGCTGGCTTGTGCTAATTCCCCTGTCCTTTATTTCCCCATATCTATCCTCCTTTCTCCCCTCCCTGGCCTCTGCTCCTTTCACCCTCTCTATTGGAGGCAGGGCTGGGGGGAGGGACCTTTTCCAGGGCTTTTTTTCTTCCTAATCTATCCCTGGCAGATATAGCTCAAATTTGGAGTAAAAGAAATTCAGAAACTATTGCATACATTGTTAATAAAATATTAATTGTGTGATGCTTCAGTACATATCTTGTTTGCCCAATATGTCCATGTATAATTGGGTATTTTCAATGTAAGAATGCAGTCCTTACCTAGGAGCAAGTTCCATTAATTCCGAACAGAACATAATTCTGATTAATTGGATATAGCATCAGGTTACACATATGTTTTTAGAATGCAATAGCATATGTACATACTCCACTACGTGCCTGTTTATTCTTGTATGTATGGTAATAAAATTGAGGCTATTTTAAGATTACTTATGCTGCAATTCTAAACAAATTTACTTGGAAGTAAGTTTGATTGAAATTGACAAGATTTATTTTTGACTAAGCCATTATTTCACATCGGGCTGTAATGTTCTTAATATAACATTTCATGGAGATGGATCATCAGTATCTGCTTAAAGGAAAGGTACCTTTTATAATTTTTTATTTCCTTATTTTTGAATGCATTCTACAGAGGAAAAGTCCGGTAAGAAATCTATTCTGTCTTCCTCCCCCACCCTTTGTCACCTTAATGAAGTATTTTCCTGGCAAGTTTTGTTATGCTACTGGACTTCTGTTTTGTTTATGAATGTAACGTCTACTCAGCTCCAAAGCAAAAGCATGAACTTTCTGCCTCCTTGTTCCCCAATTTTGTTTTCAACTTCTGGGTGACTTTTATTAGCTGTCTCTCATGATTAACCCAGTTACTTGTTGTACCATATTATCAGAATATCACCTCCCCACAACAGATACCCTGTGAGGAAGGTCAGGCTGAGAGAGCTCTTGACAGAAACGGCTCTTTTTTAAGAACAGCTCTTATCAGAACTACAGCTTGCCCAAGGTCATCCAGCCAGGTGCAAGTGGAGGAATGAGGAATCAAACCCAGTTCTCCCAGATTAGAGTCCACGCACTTAACCACTACACCAAATCCCAGGTAGCTTGTTGCCATCATTCAGTATAGCCCTCTGCTAGCTGAAGTACTGCTGTTTCTCCTTGAGAAATGAGCACAAGGTAGTTGGAGCTTTAAAAAAACCAGGATGATCAGTGCAGACTTCACTCAGCTTGCTTCGGAATTCAGATTCAGATTCAGGGGTGGGGGTGGGGGTTGAAATTCCAAAATATTTCAGGTCCATTATTCCCTATGGGGAACTCTTTCCGGGTGAGTTGGAGTGACTGTTTTTAGTGCAAACAGCACTAAAAATTGCATGGAATCTAGTATTACCTGTCCACTAAGACTCACCCGAGGTTCTAGCAATTGGATCAAGGAGTCCAATTTTGTGAGCCCCTGAACAAGGTGCCCTCAGCTATTCTACTTGTTCCATTGTTTCCTATGGGGAAAAAATCCCATGCTTTCTCCAGGGCAAAGAAGCCAGTAGCCAAATACGCAAGAGCAACCCTTGGCCAAAAGCCTCCAAATGTAAACAAAATCAACACATCTATGCAACCACTGTAAATCCAGAAAATCCAAGCCAAATCAGTTCAAGCAAGGTACACCATTGCAAGTCAAACAGAACTAGCATCCAAGCAGAGGATCCAGACCTGGTTTTAGAGTAAAGTCATGAAAGTAGTTGCCAAAGTCTTGTCCTTCTTATTTATAACCAATAATAATTCATTCTTACATGGAAATGACAGACAGTTGCTTACTGGAAAGAAAAATAGGGAAACCTGTATTGACAAAATCTTGGCTAGTGTATATTGGCATAGTTTTATTGAAGTTAATAAAGCTGGATGAGAGACAAGCTGAAGATGAATACAGTAAAATGTTGGTGAAAGAGAAGAAAATTCCAGCACTACAAAAGTTTGCTCATTAGCTTGATTTGTATTTGAAAGTGGTTTCAGATTGATTTGGGTGCATCTTGAACTTTTTTGTGTTTATAATCTTAATTCAAATCAGTAACTAAAACTCTAAATTCAGGCCATTTTTGAGTATTTTTGAGCTGTTCTTGGCTTAAAGGATTTCCACAAACGGAAAGGGAATTCCCCCCCCCATTTTACCTTCACACTGCAAACATTTAAAAACAACCTTCATGCTGTTGCTGGGCATTCCCTGTTACCAGGAGCAGCATTTTATGTTGCAGTGGGAGGGCAGGCAATAGAGTCATCCCCACAACCAGCCCCATAGCCAGACTTTTTGATGGGGGGTGCTGGGGGCACTAATAGAGCTAATTTATTAATTAATGTATGTGCCACCCCAGCCACCCTGGGTCACATGGTGCCAGCAGCCAGCATGGTTTTGTTTTTATACCTGCTGCCAATTCTTAGGAGTAGAGAAGCAGGAGGGGGGGGACGCAAAAGGAGAAATCCACTGCATGGATGGGGGGGGGAGAACCTGCAAGCTTCTTCCAGGGCAAAAAAGCATGCTTTCAAGTAGTAATCACTGAGAACAAACATCAGGTCGAATAGAACTATTGCAGAACTCAGTAATCCCAGCAGAAACAGAAGCCAATATACCAAGCCAAACAGAACCAAAATCAAACCAAAGAAACTGAATGGGGGGGGGGCATTTTTGCAAGCCCAGTACAACCAGTGGCAATGTACAGAATGCCTGGGAAAACCAGTGCCACTGTGGTAGTGCAAGCTTAGCAGAACTGATGTAAAATCAATCACCTGTTCAGCATGAAAGCATGTAAAATTTGGTCCTCTTCAGTTTTTTGTTTGTTTTAAGTTTTTAGAGATATGATTTTTACTAGATAATTTAGCAGTTGACTAATCTGATGATTTCTGGAAGTATCCACTAGACTGCAAGCATTGGCTGTAATAGAGACATTTCTCTCTTCTGAGATCAGAAACAAGAATAGATAGGCAGGCATAAATGTTGGCTTGGAAAATGCTGAGAGGGTTGTTGGACTGCTTTAAACATAAAGGGATGTAAACTGTAAAGGATGAAGCTGTATATATGCACCAACCCCAAAAGGCTTTGTGGTTTCTTTTCCAAAATTTCTGTGGACAGCTATATAGTAATAATTTTCTAAAAGAATACCCAGCAGGTTCAAGGTCTTACTATAGTATTGGGGAGGGAGGAAAACATGGCAACATAGTTTCTGAATTAGCCAATTTGTGAAGCTAGGGGAAGATCTTGTATCATCCAAAGAGGCTTTTTATTGATATGTCACTCTCTGATTAGGTATCTGTTCTCTCTTCCTTTTTGCTGATCACAGAGACGCAGTCCGGTAAGAAGTTGCATGACTTTTCACATTGAATCAGTAGCAAAAGTGATTGGGAGTGATTGTGATCTACTTTAGTTTGGTTTGTGAACTATCAGTACAGCATATATATGTAATTACTGTTCTCTCAAGGGGGATCATATATATATATATATATATATATATATATAAAATCCTAGCGTATTGGCACTTTCTGGCTCTCCCATTGGCTGTGCTGTGTGCTTCATCAGCCATTGGCCCATCAACTGCCACTCAAGAGTATTCGCGTGCCATTAGCTGGGGGCTGGGTCCGTTCCTTTCTCCTGCCCACTGCCAGCCTGGCCACTCTTCCCTGACAGAATAAACTGTCAAAAATGGCTGTCCCTCCTGACAAAGATGCTTCTCCTACTTGGCTCCTCTGCAGCTGGCTGGCTGGCTACTGAAGTGGGCCACCGGCCATCAAACCATTCTCTTCTCCTCCTGTTCTGGGGCTAACTTTCCCTCAGTGGCTGTTGCTAGGCAACCAAGCTTGGTTCTGTCAGTAAAAAGGCAAAGGCAGGAGGCTCTTTCCAGGCCTATTTTGGCCCTTGTGGGGAACTTATTGGGGCCAGTCCTATGGTTGCCAGCTCCAGGTTGGGAAAGTCCTGGATATTTTGTGGTGGAGTCTGTGGAAGCCAGAGTTTGAGGTGGAGAAAGGCCTCAGCTGAATAGAATACCATAGAGTCCACGCTCCAAAGTAGTTATTTTCTCCTGGGGAATCAGTACTTCCAATAGCCAGGTGAGAGCTAGAGATCACTCAGAATTAAAACTGCTCTGCAGATGGCAGAGATCAGTTCCCCTTGGAAAAAATGACTGCTTTGTATGGTGAACTCTGTGTCATTATACCGTGCTGAGGTCCCTAGTGTGGGGAAAGACTGTACTTTTCCTAGGTAGAGGCTGCAGGTGGGGGGCGATGGAAGGCTGAAGTCAGAGGGACAGGTAACAGTACATTGATGGTTGGCTGGGAAGGAGATAGGATTGCCACCTCCAGGTTGGAAAATTCCTGGAGATTTGAGGGGTGGAGCCTGTAGAGGGTGAGGTTTGAGGAGGGGTGGGACCTCAGACACAGGTACAATGCCATAGACTCTACCCTCCAAACCAGTCAGTTCCTCCCAAGGAACCATCATTGCCAATCTCCAGGGGAGGGCTGGAGATCACTCATAATTACAACTGCTCTTCAGATGGCAGAGATCAGTTTCCCTGGAGAAAACGGTGGACTCTGTGTCATTATACTCTGCTGAGATCACCACAGCAAATTGATGCTGAGTGTCCAAGGCTGGGGCAGCTACCCGGAGTCTCTTTCTAGAGCTCATTGTATTTATTTCCACAATGGGCCCTATTCCTACTTAACTATAATTACAAAAATACTGATAGCATAGAAACAAAAGGAAACATATCTCTTTTCAAGGTTTTAATCTAGTGTTTTATTTTCACTGTAGACCAGTTGTAGGCAGCATATATTTAGGCTACATGCCACTCTTGAAACTCTGTTTACCCTCCAGGTCAAAGGTCTGACCTGAGACATTTCACGTTTAGGTTTATAGTGCTAGAAGAGGAATATATATATTCCATACAACATATCCACTAGTTGTGGCCTGGTACTATCCACTATGGCCATACAATGTTTGAAATGAGCCTGAGCCTGTAGCTTACTCTTGGCTTTAAAGGGGAGATTTTGATGGGGCCTTGTATTGGGTAATATTATCAAGAGCCATCATACAGTCAGATAATATGCCTTGCATATCTTGTAGAATATATTTGGGTGGATTTCAAAATAACTGAGAGATTCTTGCCAAGGTTTCCAGTGACAGTTCCTTAGCTTTGGTTATGAAACAGTTTTCCATCTTCATGCTCTATGCAGTCTTCCACCTAGTATGCCATCTATAATTCTGTACTATTTGATTATTGCTCTTCCTCGGACTTCGGTTTTACTGCCTCCTGTCTCCAGCATAGAAATGCATCTAAAAGAGCTGCTTTCATAGGGAGTGTTATTCAAAGCAAACAGTGTGTTGTTTGAGCAAGGTGGAAAAACTCTCACCTAGGCAATCCATGCATTCTGCAGCAGTGTGGCATGGCTAAGTAGTAGTGGTGAAAGCTATATGAAGACCAGGAATGCAGTACCTTTACTGTTTTTGTCTGGTATTGTGATAAATATCTTTAGGAGACCTCCATGGAGTTATGCCTTAGTAAATACTTGTATTGTTTCCAACCCTCTTCCTCAGACTTTCTGTGCTTTTCCATTTAAATTACTTTGCTTTATTGTTGCAATTGTCCAATTAGAATGTTTTTTAAAAAAATTAATCAAATCCATTGTTTATGTGTGAGACCACGTATGAGTCCATGACTTAGTTATGGAAATGTAAAAAAGGAAGTGTATGACTCAACAAAGAGAATGCACAAAGAAGCATGCCAAACAATATGAACTAAAATTAATGTACATTTTTAGCTTAGTGACATTAATGTCCATTTTCTGTCTTGCTAATCAAGCCAGTCTGTTTTATGTATCTGTTATAAATATACTTCTCTCATCCTGTTTTGTTTTTAATTGTAGGGTACAATTAAAAGGAATTTATCCAGTAAGTATATATTTTTTTTAAAAAAAATACCCTTATAGATAAATTGTATGTAAGATCTTAAAAGATGACACAGATTTGCTCCATAATTTTCAGAACCTAAAAGGATTGAAGCTACTAATTAAGAACACTGTTTCAAATAGTACTATTAAATCTTGCATGAATTCACACAATGTAAAATTAGCAAATTCTTATTCTGAAAATGAGATGACACATTTTAAGTTGAAAGGCATGTGGCATGTTTGCTGTTGACTGCATGTACAGACTGGTTCAACTCTCCCTAAAACTGCAGATATTAGATATTGGAAATGATGGAAAGCATGGCTAAAATAGAGTTTTAAAAAGATGTTTTGCCTAACATCTTGTCCATTTGAAATTGAACTAATTTCATAGTGTAGAATATGCTGTCTTCTTTATGTATACAGTCTTTGTTTATAAGGGAGCAAAGATATGTAATTTTTTCATTGGTGCTGGGGGGGCAGCAGTGGGAGGGCCCCACTGCTGAACCTCCTGATGGCACCAGGTATTTTTGGCCCCTGTGTGACAGAGTGTTGGACTAGATGGGCCATTGGCCTGATTCAACATTGGCTTCTCTTATGTTCTTAATCAGGATGTTACATGGTATAAAAGCTGATATGTACAACAAGCTTAGAAGGGAGTGGGGGAGAAGTATGCTTTTTCATAATCTACCTTTGCAAGATAGGATCTGCCAAGGCACAGAAACAGTCAAGTGGCCATTTTGAAAAAACAAGAACACAGAATTGGGATAGATTACGTGTAAGCAACTCAAAGCAGATCTACACATTAACAATGGCACATGGAAGCATCTTGAAGCTGCCTTTGTGTGCAGCAGCTCTTGATAGATAGAGCTACTCATTACATGAAAAGCTTCTAGTCTGTGAAGAGATACACCATTGACAGATGTGAACATGTTATGGAAAATCTTGACACAAAGGGAGCATTGCACATGGGAAGCCATTCAGCATGTTAGGGCAACATTATTAAAGAATTGTACACAGAGGCTGTTTCAAGCCATTTCTATATGTCATTAATAATATGTAGGCTGACCATCAGGCTGGATTACAGGTTGGGACAGGTAAGACTGAGCTTTGGTTTGGACTCTTAGGCTGTTTTCATAACTGAACTCGTCCAGTATGATCCTTGATTTTCTGTTTCATAGCACATTGATTCCATTCAGAAATCACTGCTGGTTGTTGCAGAACAATGGTTCAGTGGTCAAAATTGTGCTGAGTTAACACAGTGTCTCCTCCCCTCTTAAACAAAGATCTTCATTTCCTTCCATCCTTGGTTTGCCCTAATAATAGCTTGAATCATATGCAAGTCAGGCAATCTACAGTTAGAGCTATCTATTAATGGAAACTGGTCTTTGAAGTGAATTTAACAAGTCATGATTGAAGGCAACTCTGGCTTTGTTAACCATAGTTTGGATTTCACAACAACCTGTGGTTGGAGCACCTTGGGAAAAACAAGAATCCGTGCACAAGAGAAAGAGGGAGTGCATGAACCTTTGGGACATTCCTGACTGCCAGTCAATGGCTTATCAGTCTGTTGCCGTAACATCTAAACTGGGCCGTTGTTACTTGTCTCCATGTAGCATGCTTTAAGCAGTTTAGCTTCTTGATAGTATGCATGTGTGTATAAATAAACAAACTCTCTAAAAATTATCTCCTCTAAATTGTGTATGCATATTGAGAATTCTTACAGCAGTTGCATCTGAGGAATTAATCTTTAGCTAAAGTTATTGGGATGGTTCAAAATTTGGAACAGAATAGAGCAAAAGAGGGAATTGATCTTGCAGCTGGATGCAGACTAAAGAGTGTTCTATTGGAATTTCTAGTGTAAATCTTAAAAATATCAGTCAAAGCTGACATACCTCTTTAGGCTGAAAAGAGAAGCTTGAAGAAATAGCTTGGTGTCCTCTGATAGAAGCAGGGGGACATTCTAGATACTTGGAATTTCTCCTGTTAATTGGACGTGAAACAAATCCTGCAGCATACAAATCCTCCATTGAAGAGGGACTTTTTCTTTCCAGACCAGCCCTACCTTGTGCAAGTGAAATAAATTAGTGGCCTTTATTTATTAGCTGTTATTTTTCTCCTTCCACCAAACAACTCTATACAGGAGAGGAAGGAGGTTTGATGGGGTCATCAAGGAAGAATGAACTAGCCTAGCTCAGTACAAGACTACCATTGACTGCCTAGCAAGCTACTCATTCAGCAAGTAGACAAGATGGAGCAATCCAAGATGCTAGATATGCCAGTGGCAGCATATTCATCTTCTGGAGTGATTACTATGGATGGTGAACAAGAACTGAAGAATGCTTGAAGCAGTCATGTTGATGTGGCCCTCAGGGTTGCTAAGAGTCTCTGTCAAAAATATTATCTTTAAAAGGGCAAGAGAACCTCTTGTCAAAAAAGGGGGGACAACACACATGGGAACAGAAAAACTCAAGACACTTTATGAAGGTTTTAACAATTGGCAGCCCTCATAGCTGACTCATTCCTGGGTACTGTTCAGTTCATATGCAGAGCTATGACATTTATAATCACAAGATTTCACAGCTTAGAGGGAGCATTGCAAAGGGTTCTGATACTATAAAGGCTGTCTGCTGTAAGACTCACTCTGAGGGACACTGCTCTGTGATATACCAAAGGATCTAGAATTCCCTCCAACCTTTTCTGAAGGAAAAGAGAATCTCTTAGCATGCCTTCCTGTTCTGAGGAGAGAGAGGAGGGTACTCTACTTGCCCCTGATGTATTGGGTGAAACTAACTTCTTGTGAACAGCAGGGTACATGTAGGTAGGCAAGAAACCTTGAGATTAGTTCTCTTCTATATCTTCCCTGTTCTTGGAATTTTTTTGTTAATGTTTTATTATAGAAGTAGTGAATGTTCCTCCTCTTTCCAGTCCTGTCTGGAAAGGATGGGTCCTTTTTCAATGGAGGTGTTGTTTGCTACAAGGAATTGTGGCTGCTTCCTGTCCAATTTGGACAGGAAGGTAATTCCTGTACAATGTTCTCCTGCCTCTCCAAGGATAGGAATTTATGGTATTTCTCTGTAAATATTGAGTTGGGGAGGAAAGGCACTGAGGTGGCTGACATGCCATTACCTGTACAATTTTACTAGAATACCTTATGAGAAAAAAACTTAGATTTTATGTGCTATGTGCCAGGTGAGGAGATAGCAAGACCCAGACGTTCAACACCAACTCCAGAACTTCTAAGGTCAGTATAGAACAAGTCATTGAAGCCATGGGGGTTGTGGGATCCTCATACTTTAATAATGCTACACACTTTCCTTTACCATGCTTTATCAAGTCTATCCCATTATAAGGCTCATTGTACAATTGTTTACCTTTTAAAATTACTATATACGGCATTACTTTTCATCACTGATTTGTGATGTCCTGCCAATTATTTAGTGTACACAACTTTGTGTACAAATTGGCAGTTCTTTTTTTCAAGTCATAAAATTTCATAGCATATACAGTCTTAAATTGTGATAATTATCTAATAAATCACAATTTGTCTAGCACTGGAGTGTACTCTCTCCTTCCACCTGTTTCAGGTTGCCACCATATAACTGTGAATCAATGTCTAACCATGTGTTTGTTCCAAATGTACTGAGAATTATAAACTCTGATACTGCCAGAAAAAAAAGGATAGGTTAAAAAGGCTCTTGATGGAGTGTATGTTTAATACATGATTCTATCAGTGATACTGTTTTTTACAATACTGTTGGTACAATTTAATTTTCTACTCCATACAGAAGATTTTTACAGCCCTTTAGTTTTGTACTATGGTATAGTGTACCTGGGAGGAAGATATTCAGGCTCCTATAAACAGGCTTTGGTGCATCTGTAGTCAGCAGAAGATACTGTGTTTTATTTGCTGGTATTGTACATTGTTTGCAGCCATAAGGAAAGATTTTTGCATGGAATCATAGGTGAGTGTGTTGACAAATTATTTTGATAAAAATGTTACCCTTTCTCATCTTGAGACAAGCCTGCAATTAACAAAACAGCTTTGCTTGTCCTTGCAACTGAAAAGGTCCAATATAAATTTGAGTAGCAGAACACAGTAGAATTGCCACAGAAATTACATTTTGATGCCATATTCTATATATTCTGTTGTAAAGAACTTTGGTTTTAACTAAACCAAAGCCTTTATTAGACTCTTTAAAATGCATTATTTAGAAACACAGTTCTACAAAGAAGTCATTTCCAGAACCTCATGTTTTAATTTGTGCCAGTGGCTCACCAGGAATCAATCTCAATAGCAGTTTCATTGCCAAAGCACAGCTATAAAAAAACATGAAGATGAAAGTGCCTCTGAGCAGGTTGAACATGTCAGGGCATTAAATGAAAGGAATGAAAACTTTCTTCAAATACATTAGAAATAGGAAACCAACCAGGGAGGCAGTGGGGCCCTTGGATGACCCAGGGGTAAAAGGAGTAGTGAAGGATGACAGGGAAATGGCTGAGAAGCTGAATGCATTTTTTGCCTCTGTCTTCACTGTGGAAGAGGAGAAGTGCTTGCCCACTCCAGAAGCACCAATTTCGGGAGGGGGTTTGAAAGACCTGAATCAGATTGAGGTGACAAGAGAGGAAGTCCTACAACTGATGGACAATTTAAAAACTAATAAATAACCTGGCCCGGATGGCATTCATCCGAGAGTTCTGAAAGAACTCAAATGTGAACTTGTGGATCTCCTGACAAAAATATGTAATCTTTCTTTAAAATCTGCCTCCAGTCCTGAGGACTGGAAGGTAGCTAATGTCACTCCCATTTTTAAAAAGGGCTCCAGAGGAGATCTGGGAAATTACAGGCCAGTCAGTCTGATGTCGATACCGGGTAAGTTGGTGGAAACTGTTATTAAGGAAAGAATTAGTAGGCGCATTGATGAACAAAAACTATTGAGGCAGACTCAGCATCGGTTCTGTAAGGCAGTGTTTTTCAACCTTTTTGTGCAAAGGCACACTTTTTTCATGAAAAAAATCACGAGGCACACCACCATTAGAAAATGTTAAAAAAATTTAACTCTGTGCCTATATTGACTATATATAAAGTAATTCTCTTGAATAGGAATCAAATAAACACAAAGAAATTATTTTATAATTACTTTATTATGAAATAATAATACTTTATTTTATAATTGTACATATGTTACGGATGAAATTGGAATTTTTCCCACGGCACACCAGACAATATCTCACGGCACACTAGTGTGCCACGGCACAGTGGTTGAAAAACACTGCTGTAAGGGAAGATCTTGTCTCACTAACCTGTTAGTGTTTTTTTGAGGGAGTGAACAAACATGTGGACAAGGGGGACCCAATAGATGTTATTTACCTTGACTTCCAGAAAGCTTTTGATACAGTTCCTCATCAAAGGCTCCTAAGTAAGTTCCATAGTCATGGGATAAAAGGACAAGTCCTCTTGTGGATCAAAAACTGGCTTAGAAATAGGAAACAGAGAGTGAGTATAAATGGGAAACTTTCTCAGTGGAGTATGGTAAGCAGTGGGGTATCACAGGGATCAGTACTCAGTCCGATGCTTTTTAACTTGTTTATTAACAATTTGGAGTTGGGATCAAGCAGTGAAGTGGCTAAATTTGCAGATGACACAAAGTTGTTCAGGGTGGTGAAAACCAGGGAGGATTGTGAGGCACTCCAAAGGGATCTGTCGAGGATGGGTGAGTGGGTGTCAACGTGGCAAATGGGGTTCATTGTGGCCAAGTGCAAAGTGATGCACATTGGAGCCAAAAATCCTAAATATAAATACACATTGATGGGGTCTGAACCAGCAGAGACTGACCAAGAGAGAGATCTTGGAGTCGTAGTAGATAACTCAATGAAAATGTCTAGACAGTGTATAACTGCAATAAAGAAGGCCAACGCTATGCTGGGGATTATTAGGAAGGGAATTGAAAACAAATCAGCCAGTATCATAATGCCCCTGTATAAATCATTGGTGCAACCTCATTTGGAATACTGTGTACAGTTCTGGTCACCACACCTCAAAAAGGATATTATAGCATTGGAAAAAGTGCAGAAAAGGGCAACTAGAATGATAAAATGGTTGGAACACTTTCCCTATGAAGAAAGGTTAAAACGCTTGGGGCTCTTTAGCTTGGAGAAACGATGGCTGAGGGGTGACATGATTGAGGTTTATAAGATTATGCAGGGGATAGAGCAGGTTGAGAAAGAAGTACTTTTCTCCCTTCCTCACAATACAAGAACTCATGGGCACTCCATGAAATTGCTGAGCACACTGAATTCACTGCCACAGGAGGTGGTGGCAGCTACAAGCATGGACAGTTTCAAGAAGGAATTAGATAGGCTTCCGGTCGGAGTAAAATGGCGAATTGACACACTTTGCGAGTTGTGCAGAGTGTACTGCGGCATCTGATGACAGTCTGGGCTTTATCTGGCCCAGCGCAGCACTCTCCAGGCGGGGGAGTGGCAAGCAAGCAGCGAAGCCTGAGGGGGAGTTGAGATCGGTGTGGATAAGCTTCGGAGGAAGCTTGTTTACACTTTGATCTCCTTCCGTGAAGAGGGCAGTTGCAAATCAACTCTACAGATGCCAGCTGGGCTGAGAATTCAGCATAAATTCGCCATCTACCGATCTCTTTATCATCAAGATTAACATCGTTTACAGAAGAAGCACCGCGAAACCCCGAGATTACAAGCAAGGTAACAAACGAATAAGCGCTTACCGGTTTAAAGAAGAATGTGAAATTGAAACGTACGGATAAGCGTTGAAACCTTTAAGGAACTATTCCGCTTGAATTAAAAGTAAAACGAAAGCTTTCCTTTAGAGAAAAAGGCTGAAAAGTGACTTTGTTTTGCATTCCTGTGGTCAGTCAAGTCTAAACTTTATGTAGCAGAAACGAAACTAACTGTGACTCTATGATACAGGAAGTGGGCTAGAGTGGAGGTTTTAGAGGCTGTTGTGCTGGAAACGGACGGACATTTTATTGTGTGACACCACCCTTACCGGAAGTTGGATTACAGAGACGGACAGATGAACAGGAAGTTTGGAAGGAGCCTACTCTAGCCAGAAAATCATAGAGAAATTGCGCCCGACATTTTGGGGAGGACTAAATTTTAAAAAAGTTATTTTCAAGCCGAAAAAGCGTTTAAACAAGTTTTAAAGGTGGCGATTTGGCTTGAAGACTGCTAATATAAAGACTGACTAGCATTGAAGTTGTCTCCAAGACGGATTTGAGGTCAAGACCCAGAGCTGCTTCATCACTAGCCCAAGAATGACTGCAAAGGAAAAAAAAGAGTGGCAAGCAGCTATGGAAGCGATGGAAAAACGGATGACCGAAGTGGTGCAGAATTTTGGAAAACAAATAGAATTACAGCTGCAACAACAACTGCAACAACAGCTGCAAATTCAATTGGAGCAAATAGAACAAGTGCAAGTCCAAGTACAGAAAAAAAATATGGAAGAACTGAAAGAACTGGTACTTACAGAAGTGTCAGGGATAAAAAAAGATACAGAAGAACTCAAAAAGGAAGTCAAAAGTCTGGTGACAAAATCTGAAGATATGGAACAAAAGGTTAAAAAAACCCTGTCAGAAAATACAAGGCTGGAGACCATGATGGAATATAAGGCTACTCAGAATCATCTGAGATTGAGAGGGATAGAAGAGGAGGAAGATCAGGATCTACGGGCTCTAGTAATTAAGACATTGACAACTTATGTAGGGGAAGATGAGGGAGATTTGGATGCAGACTTTGACTTGATTTATAGAGTGAATTCAGCTTATGCCAAAAGAAAGCAATTACCCAGAGATGTGATTGTTTAATTCGTGACAATAAAGATGAAGGAAGACGTTTTCAAGAAACAATTTACACAACCGTTGGAAATTAATGGAAAGAAAAGAATAATTCTGAGAGAAATTCCGAGATCGATTCTACAAGACAGAAAGAAATTCAAGAAATTGACAGACAGACTAAAAGAAATGAACATTAGGTTCAGATGGGAGATTCCATATGGACTTACATTTATGTACAATTCGGTGAGATCTACTCTTAAATCTGAAGGAGATTTATACAGATTTAAAGAGAGCAATCTGGATGATTTTAAAGATATTTAACTCAACACCATTATGGATTACAAATTTTTATCTTGGAACGTAAATGGACTAAATTCACCAAGTAAAAGAAGATTAGTGAATCATTGGCTGGAGAAACAAAAATGTAACATAATTTGTTTACAAGAAACACATATTAGAAAACAAGACAACAAATATTTGACTAATAAAAAATTGGGAGAAGAATTTCATTCCTCAGCAATTAATAAGAAAAGAGGAACAGTGATTTATATTTCAAAAGAATTGGATCCTAAACAAATTTTCTCAGATAAAGAAGGAAGGTATGTTGGCGTGGAAATATGGATGAACAGAAAAAAGACATTGCTTGTAAATATATATGCACCCAATGGTGCAAAAGAGACTTTCTTTAATGATTTGACCAAAGAGTTGGAGTGTTTAAATTATGACCAAATTGTTCTTGCTGGAGACTTTAATGGTACAGTGAACAACACATTGGATAGAAAATCCAAAGCAAGTGGAGAGACAGTCGGAAAGTTACCAAAAAAATTCTTTCAATTGATGAAGCAAGAGAAACTGGAAGACGTTTGGAGGAAGTGGAATCCTAAGACTAAGGACTACACGTTTTATTCGAATAGACACAACTCCTTTTCTCGAATTGACATGATTTGGATGTCAGAGGAGATGGCGCAAAAAACTTATAAAATACAAATTTTGCCGAAAACTAACTCTGATCATAATCCCCTACTTTGGATATCTAAAGCAAAACCTAAACAGTTATATTGGAGAATTAATGAAGATTTATTGGATCAAAAACAAATTAATGAAATCTTAAAAAAGGAAACGAAAAGTTTTTTTGAACTGAATTTGAATAAAGGTACGGATATACAAGTTGTATGGGATGCGTATAAAGCGGTAATGAGAGGTATGCTTATCTCTCTGAACTCCAAGGACAAAAAGCAAAAGATCCAACAACAGAAAGACCTTCATGAAAAAATTCGACAAAAAGAAAAGGAATTAAAGAAAAGACCAGGGAAGAAGAAGATTATTAAAGAGATCCACTTTCTGCAAGATCAGCTGAATGTTTTATTAAACAGAGAATTATATTGGGATTTGAAGAAATTACAGCAAAAAGCATTTGAGGGTGCAAATAAACCAGGAAAGTTTTTAGCATGGCAACTGAAAAATAGAAAAGAAAGGAATTTTATATCTAAGATTACTGAAGATGGAAAGGATGTTATGAGCTTGAACGGTATAAAAAGAGCTTTCTTTAAATATTACGCCAAATTATTCAAAAAGAAAGGAATTGATCAACAGAGAATTAAGAATTATTTGGAGACTATTGAAGTTCCAGAGCTGGGAAAACAAATTAAGGAATCATTAAATGGTTTAGTAACGAAAGAAGAAGTGACAATGGCGATAGAAGATGCAAAGTTGGGCAAAGCTCCAGGACCAGATGGCTTTACAGCAAAGTTTTATAAGAAATTTAAAGAGGAGCTAACCCCTATTTTAGTACTTCTGTCAAATGAGATAAGAAAGACCAAACGGATCCCAGATTCATGGAAAGAAGCAAATATTTCATTGATACCTAAAGAAGGTTTGGATTTGACTCAAGTAAAGAATTATAGGCCAATATCGCTATTAAATAATGATTACAAATTATTTGCAAAAATAATTTCGGAGAGACTGAAAAAATATTTGAAAGATACAATAGCGGAAGAACAAGCTGGATTTTTACCAAACAGACAAATCAGAGACAATTTAAGAGTGGTGATAGATGCAATTGAATACTATGACAAGCATCCTGAAAAAGAAGTTGGATTCCTCTTCTTAGATGCGGAAAAAGCTTTTGACAATTTAAATTGGGAGTTCATGCTGCAAGTTATTGAAAAAATGGACATTGGACAGTCCTTTTTAAACATGATTGTGGCAATATATTCAGAACAAAAAGCGGCTTTGAATATAAATAAAGAAAAGACGGACTTCTTCCAAGTCCAAAAGGGAACACGTCAAGGCTGCCCGTTATCCCCGTTGTTGTTTATTTGGATATTGGAAATATTATTGACAGCGATAAGAAAAGATAACAGTATTGAAGGACTTACAGTGAAAGGTTTTGTCTATAAATACAGGGCATTTGCAGATGATGTAATGTTTATGATCCAAGACCCAATTGAGAAAATACCACAACTGATGGAAAAAATTGAAGAATTTGGTTCAGTTGCGGGATTTTATGTTAATAAAAGTAAAACCAAAGTGATGTGCAAAAATATGACAAAACAAAGACAAACAGAACTTCAAGAGAAAATTCAATGTGAAGTAGTTACAAAGACTAAATATCTTGGAATTGAATTAACCATGAAAAATATTGATTTGTTTAAAAACAATTATGAAAAGGTGTGGCACAAGATTCAGCAAGATATGAAGAAATGGGACACTTTGAATTTATCATTGATGGGAAGAATCGCGACTGTAAAAATGAATATCTTGCCGCGTTTGATGTTTCTATTTCAGACTATTCCAATACTAAAACAAAGGAAAGTACTGGATTTGTGGCAGAAAGAATTATCCAAATTCGTATGGGCAGGAAGAAAGCCAAGGATTAAAATGAAAATTTTATGTGATGCAAGAGAGAGAGGAGGCCTACAACTACCAAATCTAAGACTGTATTATGATGCCGTCTGTTTAACATGGTTGGAACAGTGGATTAATCTGGAGAACAAGAAGTTATTGGCCCTGGAAGGGCATGATAACAAATTCGGATGGCATGCATATTTATGGTATGGAAAAGTAAAAATGGATAAATTTTTTAAACACCACTTTGTAAGACAATCACTGTTCGAGACATGGATGAGATACAGAAAATTCTTCTCAGAAGAAAGACCACTTTGGATTGTACCAGCTGAAGTGATTAATCCATATTCAAGAAATCAAGGGCTAGATTGGCTACCTTATAAAAATCTTTTAAAATCTGAAGGGAAAAATTTTGTGTTAAAAGACAGATTTGATGTTGAATTTGAATATGATTGGTTGAAGTATAGACAGATTTATGATTTATTTAAGACCGATAAAAGAGAATATGGTTTTAGAGAAAAGAATATTGAAATTGAAACTGTATGGCTTGAGAAAGGAAAAAAAATGATTTCTAAACTGTATAAGGTTCTATTGAAATGGTATACTGAGGATGAAGTTGTAAAAGAGCAAATGATAAAATGGGCTGTAAATGTTAATACAGAGATATTAATGACATCTTGGGAGTACTTGTGGAAAAAGTCAATGAAAATCTCAACTTGTGTAAATGTTAAAGAGAATTGTTATAAAATGATGTACAGATGGTATATGACGCCGCAAAAAATTGCTATCATAAATGAAAGTATGTCTAATAAATGTTGGAAATGTAAGAAACATGAAGGGTCTTTTTACCATATGTGGTGGACATGTGATAAAGCAGTCAAGTATTGGACAGAGATCCACAATGAGATACAAAAAATTTTGAATTGTACTTTTAAGAAAGACCCACAGATGTTATTGCTAGGTCTTAAAATGGAAGAAATAAATGTAGCCAAGAGAACACTATTATGGTACTTGACTACAGCAGCAAGACTGACTTTTGCTCAATGTTGGAAACAAGATAAAGTACCTGAAACATGGGAATGGATTAAAAAACGTTGTTTTTGGCGGAAATGGACAAATTAACAAGAAAGTTAAACAACGAAGAAGATGAAACTTTTTTTAAAGATTGGAAAGACTTTCAAAAATATTTGTTGAAAAATTGGGACATTAAAAGTGGTTTGATTTGCTTTGACAGTTATTAAGAAGAAACGGAAAGAGAATTAGACTTTTGTATTGTTACCGTTAGTAAGAGAAAATAAGTTTAGAAGTAATTGTAATGGAATAAGAGAGATATTAATGGGGTTGGAGCAGTGCTGGAAGCCTGATGTGGGGGAGAAAGGGAAAAAAGAAAAATGGGTATGTATTGGTATGTTTAAATTGTATGAACTTGTGATATATCCAATAATAAATTGTATTTACAAAAAAAAAAAAAAGAAGGAATTAGATAAACATATGGAGCAAAAGTCCATCAGTGGCTATTAGCCACAAGGTATAGATAGGAATTCTCAGTCTGAGGCAGGTGATGCACTCTATTCTTGGTGCTGGGGGGGACAGCAGTGGGAGGGCTTCTAGTGTCCTGGCCCCACTGCTGGACCTCCTGATGGCACCTGGTATTTTTGGCCACTGTGTGACAGAGTGTTGGACTAGATGGGCCATTGGCTTGATTCAACATTGGCTTCTCTGATATTCTCTTATGTTCTTATGACCTCTATATCAGAGGGTGGTAGTACCAGGCAGATTTACTGCCACACCTGTCTAGAAATTAAGTTCTGCAACGTCTGCAGAAATTAAGTTCTGCAAAGTCTGCAAAGTCTACCATCATTGGATGCACACCCCTGGAAGTATTTGTAAATTTGAAAAAATACTGCAAGAAAAGTAGCTGTAATCAATGACAATGAGTCCAATATAATTAAGTGCTCAGAGTATTGTTGGCTGCATTTTTCCCAGGCCAAGCTGGGAGTACAGTGTCACAATTTACATTCACAGATTTGACAAAGACAAATGTGTAATCAGTGTGTAATACAGATTTGTTCTGGGGTCACCAGTCAAGAGTGATTCCTGAATCCTGCAAAATCAAATCTTTGTCAGCTCTGCTTGAAGAGTTATCCTTCAATATCTATATTGTACTACAGCAAAAAAGCCCCTGAAGACCCTGCAGTCTTAGCACCACTGTTTGGCCCACCACTAGAGTCTGCATTTGAGGAACAGAAGTTGGAAGGTAGGTGGAAAATCCAGTGTTGCTGACTGTGTTATAATTGGTTTGGTAATTTCATGTAAGTAGCTTTCTGTGTGTCAGAGAGTCAAGTAATAACTGAAGAAATGTCTTTGTTAATTTGCTTTACATCATTTTTTAATGTGTTGTCTACTGTCATTCTGTGGCATGGGGTGGATTATGAACAAAATAAACTGGTAAAATAAATGCAAAACAGATGACTTGTATATCTGAGAGAACATGTCAGTCTGAGTACCCATAAATGCATACTTTGAATGGTGAGCCTGGTATGGATCCACAATCACATCTTTTTTAGACAGTGAATAGGAAATCCACTGTGGAAGAACTCCTTTTTCCTTTATCCAGCATATCTGAAGGTTTTTGGAGGGAGGAAAGAAGTAAAAAAAAAGAAGAAGAGAAGAAGAGATTGGATTTATACCCCACCCTTCACTGCCCAAAGGCGTCTCAGAGCGGCTTACAAACTCCTTTCCCTTCCCCTCCCCACAACAGACACCCTGTGAGGTAGGTGGGGCTGAGAGAACTTCTGACAGGAACTGTCCTTGAGAGAACAGCTGTGCCAGAGCTTGTGACTGACCTAAGGTCACATCAGCAGGTGCAAGTGGAGGAGCGGGGAATCAAACCCGGTTCTCCCAGATAAGAGTCCGTGCAAAAAATGAATTGGCTTTTTTCTTTTAAAAAGGGAGAGCACAAAATAAATGGTTAAATTTACAATTATACCAGAAGCCTAAAAGAAAGTTTTTTAAAGTCAAAACTATGCAGAGTGGGTAGGGAAAATTCATGGTGAAGTTGAGTTTGGATACATGTGGTGTTAGTAGACCAAGGGTAGAGAGATGCAAGGGTACCAGAGCTGGAGAAACACATACCCACTTTAAGAGGGAGATATGTCAGCCCTGAGCCAGCTTTGCTGGGAGGGCGGGGTAAAAATCTAATGAAATAAATAAATAAATAAATCTGTCTGTGAGCATATTGTGATACAATAAAAAATGGGAAAGAAAATGCTTAACAGCAGCACGCTATAACTCCCCAAACTGAAAACATCTGATGTCTGTGGAGGTTGTTTGCTGTTTTCCCTCTGTAGCCGCCAGTAACAACTGCCTTATCTTGTTTCTAGACTTGTTATGAAATAAACAACAATCCCCTATGGTCCTCTTTTTGTCCCATACAACAAAGGCTTTCTAGCCTTTTCTTAACCATTTCTGCTCTAAGTTGAGAACATGGATGGTTGCTGAATTCCTATTACTTATAGCCCAGAAAAAACCTGGAATCAGGCTCAGCCAAGGTGATAATATGGCACAATACAGCTTTTGTTGTATGTACTTATTCCTTAGCAGGGCTATTTTTGGGCAGGAACACACAGGAACGGAGTTCCGGCTGGCTCCCGAGTTGGCCACACCCAGCAGGAACTCATTAGCATAATAGGCCACACCCAACAGCAGAAATTCATTAGGACTGGCTACATTAGGGCTGTGTGGCCTAACATGCAAAGGAGTTCCTGCTACAAAAAAAGCCCTGGGTTTTGACAACAAACACAGTAAATAGAATAAGAAGCAAAAGGTGAGTGTGGCTGGATGACCACACTTCTGGTAATATGGAGGTGTGGCCTAATATGCTAATGAGCTGTGCTGTCAGCGGTGTGGCCTGATATGCTAATGAGTTTTCTGTTGGTGGGTGTGGCCTATTATGCTAATTAGTTCCTGCTGGGCTTTTTCTACAAAAAAAGCCCTGTTCATTAGTACGAATAGGCAAACATATGTGAAAGAGAACTGTAGATATCTGAGATGCAGCATTGAATCAAGAAAGGATGTGTGCCAATCTGGGTATCCATCTCAAGATTTCTTTACTTTATATGAGAGCTTCATTATTCTTGACTTTTTTCCCAACTCAAATCTCATTGTCAGAAAAAAGTACATAACCTATAATGGATGCATAGCAATGCAAATGTCTTTTTCATCTTAGTTGCTTGCCTTAAAAAGTCATTGCTGTCTCTGTGCATGTCTGCAGAGTATGAAAGATATATGCAATGGCAGCATTCCCCACTATGGAGAATAATCTGTGTCTTAAAAATTTACATGTCAAGTAAACTTTACAGATCAAGGTTCAATTCTATTGCTGCTGTAAAAGAGTTGGAATCAAGTCCTTATGTTAACTTTTAGATTTGTATGTATCATGCATATATATGTGGCTTTAGCTCCCATAGATCAACCTGAGGTATGGGGTTCTGTGCAACCAGCAAATCCAAGTGTAGAATCTCCAAATCCACCACAACCATTTCCTGATGGAAGTAAGTTTAATTATCTTCTATATGAAAAATTATCTCCTGTTTTTTTTATTCTGTGACTGAAATATTAGATAGATTCAAGTAGCACAGTTGAGAGTTTTGCACTGTCATGGAAACCAAGAGATATTGGTTGCATTATGCATTGGAAACCCAGCTTTCAGTACTGGGTGAAGAGACTGTTCTCAGTCCCTGGGGAGAATAGCGTCCGATTGTGATCTCAGTTTGCAATGTTAAACCTGACTCCCTATCGGAAAGATCATCTCCTAGCAACTGCAGCAGCATGCCACAAATACAATAGCTCCCTAATGACTACTTCAAATATGATTCATGGGAAACTGGAATAAAAGTTTTAACATAATTTTAAAACATTTTTAATAGCCCATATGCTCTGGAGTCTGAAGACAAAAGTCGTCATCTCTTGAGAAGTATAGCACCACCGAGTCCGACTATGTATTTGTGATTAGGTTATCTTCACATTTTAACAAATGAATTAACAAAACCCACACAACATTTGTACCTGTCCTTTTATTCTTGTGGACCTAATTGCAGCTTTCAGGTGGGTGGGGGAATTGAGATAATGGCACAGATAGAAAGTTAAATACCTTTGACTTCCCACAGCCATCTCTGATCTTCAGTGTAGCTGTGTGGAGCTGCTAATTACTTTTTTAAAGTGCTCAGAATTCTAAAACCAGATCTCCTCTGTCATGTCTGTGTCATGATGTATAACTACTCCAAAGGGGTACTGAACGGGTTTCACTTACCAAAATGATGAGCAAGGCTGGAAATATTTGGGTAACACACTATCCTGTGCTACCTCCAACCTTTCCTAACTAGTTAGTGAATATTTATTTATTTATTTATTTATTTATTTGATTTGATTTGATTTGATTTGATTTTACTTGCTAGGCTGCCCTTCCCAACAGGTAGAGCTCAGGACAGCTTACAACAGAGTAATAACAAACACAAACTTAAAATGGAGTAACCACATGCTGATAGGGATGCATATCTGGGGGAAAAAAGCTATTTATTGGATTTGGATTTTGGGAACAGATTCCGTACCAGTATTCTGGACTATTATTTGTGTCCCCCTATACTAGTTTGAAGTACCAATTTTGGTATTTTCCTCCAGAATTCTGAAAGTTTTCAAGTCCCTTTTTCATGGGGAATTTATATGCCTGTTTTTAAAGTAAATGACACCCAAAATTGCAGGGAATCTGCCTGTCTACTAAGGACACCCCAAGTTTCAAGCATATTGGGTCAGATAGCTCAAATGTATGAACCCTTGAACAAAGTGCCCCCCCAGTCATATTATTTGTTTCCATTGTTTCCTATATTTTAAAAAAATTCTATGCTTCCTCCAGGGAAGAGAAATCAATAGCCAAACATACAAGACCATGTACTGGCCAAAAGCCTCCAAATGCAAACAGAACCAGCAAGCCAAGCAATACCAATGTTAAGCCAGAGAATCCCAGCAGAACCACAGGCCAATGTGGCAAGCCCAACATAACTAATGTCAAACCAGAGAATCCAAGCCAAATTAATTTAAGCAAGGGACACTGTTGCAAGCCCAACAGAACCAGTACCAAACCAGAGAAGCCAACCAATACCAACCTGGCAAGCCAGTATCAAGGCAGCCAGCCAGACCTGTAAAGACACAGACACACACATTTTCCCAACAAGGGCCTCAAAGTGACAGGCCAGGGGAGGGGTTGGGGCACCCAAGTACTTTGCCGTCTGCAGCCTACAGTATCACTGATTCACAAGAGGAGCCCAAGGAGCTGCAGCTGTCCTTCATCACTGGTGCTAACTGAGATACTCAATTAGCTCATTGGAGGACATGACAAGGGCTATTCAGCCATAAGAGAGACATCCTGCCAAGCCATCTGTTTCCTGGCCCAGTAGCTTAGCAAATCAGTTGTACACAACTAGTACAGCTTAAGGACCTCCACTGGCTGCCAGAGAGTCAGCTACTCCTCATGCTGAATGGTCTCTCCCCTTGCACAGGGAAGATGCTCTTCTGCTGCACTAGATACTCAAGCAAGATGCAGATGGAGTTCCAGTGAGTGCTGATATGTCTGATCAGGCAGAGCTCTGGCATGGCCATCAGTATCTGCTTCTGGCACAGCAGATGGGTAGTCTTCACACTATGCAAGAAGGGACTCATAATAAGAACAGAGGCTGCTGCCACCAGGGCCAGCCAGGGGGCAGCTCCCGATCTCTCCTCCTCCCTCCATCCAGCGCGGCTGCTGTGCTCGCCCGAGGGCTTCTTCATCTGGGCCATGGATCTGGGAGAGGGGGAGGGGCGCCAAGAATGTAGCAATTCCATTCTGATGCAAATACTTGTGTTGGATTTCGAAAAGCCTAGGGATGTAGGACCGGTGCTTCCTTTCCTGCTGTGAAATGAACCCTTCCCAGAAACGGAAAGAGAGGGTGAGAGGGAGGGCTCAGTATAGATCTGGCGCCCCACAGTCCATAGAGCTTGTGGTAAGCTTTACAACAGACCTGGAAGGTAGATCATCAGCTGGTGTGCTGGAATAAGAGCCTGGGTTTCTTTAGGAGGGGTGTGTGAAAGATTTCCCCCTCTCTTTCCATACTCCAACAGGACATTCCATGCAGGAGATTCTGCATACTTCAGTTTCTGTTTTGACCCGCGCTTGCAGGGATGGAAAGAATAAGTCCCGGTCCTCCCCCTTGCCATTGCCATCATGATGAATGGAGGGACTATTTTGCAAGTTAGAACAGTCCTTCCCCCCCTCCATCTCCCATCGCGGTAACATCTTGTCCCTAAAATAAATAAGCATGAATATTACATGCTTATTTATAGCGCTTATTGCTGAATGCATTTCCTCGTTAAAGCGCACATAGGGTTTCAATTTTTTAAAAATCGCACCCCCGTCGGCTCAGTCTGACGTCAGATCAAGCCGACGGGAGCATCGCGCGCTAATAGAGTGACCAGACGGAAGAAAGTCTGCAGTTGTCGCACGGGTAAGCGAAAACCCTACATTGAAACTGCTACTTTTTAAATCAGGATTGGAGGCGCAGCAGAACGGGATGCCTACCGGACCGGAATATTTCCCAGATGTTTCTGTCTGGTCGTGCATTTTTGATCCGCAAGGGAGTCGTTCCTATGGCGGATCAAAAGATCCGTCTGAACGCACCCATAGATTTTAAAAATGGCCTGCTCCACTTTGGCCAGACTGCACTGGCTCTTAACAAGTTAAGGAAAAGCTAGCGAGGGGAAGGAAGGAGAGAGTTTTGCCGTGTCTGTGGCTGCGCTTTAATCTATCACAATACCAAATCTGTCCAATTAGAAAGGTCTGTTTGACAGTTTTTTGCTTCTTGTTCTTTGATGGCACGGCAATCCTGGTACATCGTACTCTTTTATTTTTGTGGATATATGTGTAAACTGAAGTGCCAGTGTTCCCAAGCAAAAGTAGAGTCAGGGCTTGTGAGCAGGGATGCATGGCGGAGACAGATGTTCCTCCTCCTTGAGTCATCCAGGCCCAGCTTGCTCCAAAGGAAGATGGAATCCCCTTTACATAATGCCAAGGAGCTGTTATTGCCACAGTGCAATCAAGGGACAGGCTAACTCTTTGTCCTTAATCCAGTGAGGGACTGGATGATAGTTTATGGGTGGGTGGCTGACCTCCTAGAGAGTCCACCCATCATAAGACTGACTCATTTAAGAAAATACTTTTATTTATAGTCCTCCTTTCTTGGTAAGACTCAGGGCAGATTACAGAATATAGAACAGGGGGATCAAATAGCATAAGACATACAATGGACAATGCAATAGGATTAGGTTTTCAGAATTAAAGAACAGTGTAAACAATAAACTATCTAATTATGCTCTACTCTGGGGGTCGCAGTTTAATCTTTAAAAGCAAGCAGCCGTGTGTGTGTGAGAGAGAGAGGAGTCACAGACATCTTCTGGGGATGGGGACCCTGCCAGGGGCTTCCAAGGCAAGTGAGAAGCAGAGGTCGTTTGCCGTTGCCTTCCTCTGCAGAGTCTTCCTCAATGGTCTCCCTTCAAAGTACTGAGTCTGCTTAGCTGCCAAGATTTGATGAGATCAGGTTATATCATGCCAAAAGCAGTCATAGAGGCAGTCAATTTGAAACGGGGCTGTTGTGCTGAGAAAGGAGAGATTTACATTGAAAACTGCCCTTGTGAACTATCGTTAGCCCTGATAAGGGAACAAGACAGACATCTTCTCTTTGACCCTGTTTTTCATGTGCAAGAGCTACCAGCAACCCAGCAAGGTAGGGGGCTGGTTTTATTTAGGGTAGTGGCACCTTCCTTTCCTCTGTACTACTTCTCCTATACTAATTGGGTGGTCGGGGTGGTCAGAGCTTCATTTTAATGCTAAACTACATGTGAGATCTGATAATGGATCCCCAATGCCATATTTCATTTTGGCCTTATATTTGAATACCGAGATAACAAGAAAGCTCTGGTGGAGTGTTGCTTGAAACCACTGGATCTTCTCAGTAGCTCTCCAGGGTTCCCAACCTCCAGGTGGGGGCTGGAGATCTGCTATTACAACTGACCTTAAGAAAATAGAGATCAGTTCCCCCATGGTAACATGGAGGTGTGGCCTAATATGCTAACGAGCTGTGCTGTCAGGGGTGCAGCCTAATATGCTAATGAGTTTCTGCTGTTGGGTGTGGCCTATTATGCTAATGAGTTCCTGCTGGACTTTTTCTACAAAAAGAGCCTGGACTGTAATCATCATCTGTTAAAGCAACCTGGTTAGCATATTATGTCATGATAAAATAGCAACTGCAGTCCTTATCTCTGGCACATTACAGATTTGCAATAGCTGTGCAATTAATCTTCCCTAAGAATATGACGTTGGAAGATGAGCCCCTCAGGTCAGAAGGTGTCCAATATGCTACTGGGGAAAAGCAGAGGGCAAGTACAAGTAACCCCAGAAGGAGTGAAGTGGCTGGGCCAAAGCCAAAAGGATGCTCAGTTGTGGATGTGTTTGATGCTGCAAAGTCCGATGCTGCAAAGAACAATACTGCATAGGAACCTGGAATGCAAGATCAATGAATCAAGGTAAGTTTGACGTGGTCAAAAATTAGATGGCAAGACTGAACATTGACATCTTGGGAATCAGTGAACTAAAGTGGACAGGAATGGGCGAATTTAACTCAGAAGACCATTATATCTACTACTGTGGCCAATAATCCCATAGAAAAAATGATGTGGCCTTTATAGTCAACAAGAGAGTGAGAAAGGCAGTAATGGGATACAATCTCAAAAATGACAGAATGATCTTGGTCCAAATCCAAGGCAAACCATTCAACATCACAGTAATCCAAGTCTATGCCCCAACCACTGACACAGAAGACGCTGAAGTGGACTGGTTCTACAAAGACTTACAACACCTCCTAGAACTAACAGCAAAAAAAAATGTCCTTATCATCATAGGGGACTGGAATGCTAAGGCAGGAGGTCAAAAGGTAACCAGAATAATGGACAAGTTTGGCCTTGGAGAACAAAATTAAGCAGGACAAAGGCTAAAAGAGTTTTGTCAAGAGAACTCGCTAGTCATAGCAAACACCTTCTTCCAACAACCTAAGAGGCGAGTGTACCCATGGACATCACCAGATGGGCAACACCAAAATCAGATTGACTATATCATTTGCAGTCAAAGATGGAGAAGCTCTATACAGTCAGTAAAAACAAAACCTAGAGCTGACTGTGGCTCAGATCATGAGCTACACATTGCAAAACTCAGTCTTAAACTGAAGAAAGTTGGGAAAACCACTAGGCCATTCAGGTTTAACCTAGATCACATCCCTGATGAATATACAGTGGAGGTGAAGAAGAGGTTTAAGGGACTAGATTTGATAGATAGAGTGCCTGAAGAATTATGGACGGAGGTACGTGACATTGAACAGGAGGCAGCAATCAGCACCATCTCAAAGAAAAAGAAATGCAAGAAAGCAAAGTAGCTGTCTGATGAGGCCTTATAAATAGCAGAGGAAAGAAGGTGAAAAGGAAAGATTTACACAACTGAATGCAGATTTCCAGGGAACAGCAAGGAGAGATAAGGAGGCTTTCCTGAATGAACAATGCAAAGTAATAGAGGAAAACAATAGAATGGGAAGGACTAGAGATCTCTTCAAGAAAATTGGAGAAATCAAGGGAACGTTCCATGCAAAGCTGACCATGATAAAGGACAAAAACGGTAGGGACCTAACAGAAGCAGAAGAGACTAGGAAAAGATGGCAAGAATACACAGAAGAACTATACAAGAAGGACCTCATTATCCTTGACAACCACGATGGTGTAATCACTGACCTCGAGCCAGACATCCTGGAGTGCGAAGTCAAATGGGCCTTAGAAAACATTACTAACAACAAAGCTAGCAGAGGTGACGGTATCCCAGCTGAGCTATTCAAAGTCTTAAAAGATGATGCTGTTAAAGTGCTGCACTCACTTTGCCAGCAAATTTGGAAAATGCAACAGTGGCCACATGATTGGAAAAGGTCAGTTTACATTCTAATCCCAAAGAAGGGCAATGCCAAAGAATGTTCAAACTATCGCACAATTGCACTCATTTCACACGCTAGCAAGGTCATACTTAAGATCCTACAAGCTAGGCTTCAGCAGTACGTGGATAGAGAACTGCCAGAAGTACAAGCTGGGTTTCAAAGAGGTAGAGGAACTAGAGATCAAATTGCCAACATTTGCAGGATTGTGGAGAAAGCAAGAGCCTTTGATTGTGTGAATCACAACAAACTATGGCAAGTCCTTAAAGAGATGGGACCACCTCACATGTCTCTTGAAAAACCTGTATAAGGGTCAAGAAGTGACAGAACAGGATATGGAACAACTAATTGGTTTAGCATAGGAAAAGGAGTACAACAAGGATGTATATTGTCACCTTGCTTATTTAATTTATATGCAGAGTACATCGTGCAAAATGCCCGCCTGGATGAATCGCAAGCTGGAATTAAGATTGCTGGGGAAAAGATCAACAACCTCAGATATGCAGACAATACCACTCTAATGGCAGAAAGTTAAGAGAACCTAAAGAGTCTCTTGCAGAAGATGAAAAAGGAGAGCACAAAAGTTGGCTTGAAACTCAACTTCAAAAGAAACTAAGGTCATGGCATCCAGCCCCATCACTCCTTGGCAAATGGAAGGGGAAGTCATGGAAGCAGTGACAGACTTCATGTTCCTGGGATCCAAGATCACTGCAGACAGTGACTGCAGCCATGAAATTAAAAGACACCTGCTCTTTAGGAGGAAAACGATGGCAAACCTAGATTGCATAATAAAAAGTAGAGACATCACCCTGCCAACAAAAGTCCGCATGGTCAAAGCAATGGTATTCCCCGTAGTAATGTATGGCTGCGAGAGTTGGACTATAAGGAAGGCCTAGCACCAAAGAATAGATTCTTTTGAATTATGGCGCTGGAGAAGACACTTGAGAGTCCCTTGGACTGCAAGGAGATCAGATCAGTCAATCCTAAAAGAAATCAACCCTAACTGTTCCCTGGGAGGTCAGATACTGAAGGTCAAGGAAGAAGGTGATGGCAAAGGATGAGATGGTTAGACTGTGTTATCGATGCAATAAACACGAAATTAAGCAATCTCTGGAGCATGATGGAAGACAGGAGGGCCTGGCATGATGTAGTCCATGCGGTTGCGAAGAGTCAGACTCGACTGTATGACTGAACAACAACAACAACAACAAAGAATGGAAGCCTTCCCCGGTTCGCCCACGCATGCTCCTGGAGGGGAGGGGAGACATTTAAACTGCCTTCCCTTGCCTTGGCTTGCTCCTGTTTCCTATGACTGTGGGGAGCCCCAGCAAGCCGGCTCTTGGAGGGGAGGGGAGGGGATTTAAACTGCCTTCCCTTCCCTTGGCTTGCTCAGGCTTCCCACGGCTGTGGGGAGCCTGAGCAAGCTGGCTCTTGGAGGGGAGGGGAGGTGGTATAAACCGCCTTCCTTTCTCTTGACTTGTTCTGGTTTCCCACAGCTGTGGGGAGCCCGAGCAAGCCGGGTCTTGGAGGGGAGGCAGTTTAAACCACCTTCCCTTCCATTGGCTTGCTCGAGCTTCCCATGGCTGCAGGGAGCCCAAGCAAGCCAGCTCTTGGAGGGGAGGGGAGGCAGTTTAAACTGCCTTCCCTTCCCTCCAAGGGCCAAAAATAATTCGGTTGGCTGAATGGCTCCCAAATCTGCTTTCATTGACAAAGGTATCGTTCGGTGGTCATTCGGGGGGCCAAAACAGATTCCGCCCGATTCAGCTGAACCAAATCGAGCCATTTTTTTTTTTTTTTTTTTGCACACCCCTACTTTAGAGACCAGTACGATTTTTTGAGTATAAGCTTTTGACAATCAAATCTCCCTGGTATTCATTATCTGACAGAGGGAGGTTTGGCTCTTGAAAGCTTATACCCAGAAAATCTTGTTGGTCTCAAAAGTGCTGCTGGACTCGAATCTTGTTGTTCTTAACCTGTGAGTCTCAACATTTTTGGAGTTGTGATTCTGCCTATCCACATCATTAGTTCACTGTTGATTTCATGACATTCCCTTTCCTCCTAAATAGAATCAATAAACTGGAAATTGTCTCTGCAGTCCTAAATTAACATTCCTGAAAGTAAGCCCCATTGAGTAAAATTTAACTTGCTTCTGAATAGATCTGTTTAGGATTGCTTCTCTATGTTGCCTAATTTTTTAAAAACAGTCTTATTTAATTCAAGATGGGTAGCCATGTTAGTCTGTCTGTAGCAGTAGAAGAGATCAAGAGTCCAGTAGTACCTTTAGGGTTGCCAGGTCTGGGCTGGAAAATACCTGGAGACTTTGGGGGTGGATCCAGGAGAGGGTGGGGTTTGGGGAGGGGAGGGGCCATACAATGCCATAGAGTCCACCATTCAAAGCAGCCATTTTCTCCAGGGGAGCTGATCTCTGTCAGCTGGAGATTAGTTGTAAAAGTGGGAGATCTTCAGGCCTCACCTGGAGGCTGGCAACCCCTAGCACCTTAAAGACTAACAACAGTTGTGGCCAGGTATGAGCTGTTGTACAGGGCTGCAGTGGCTCAGAGGTTAAGACACTGAGCTGCAGACCGGAAGGTCTGTAGTTTGGCAGTTCGAGACCCTAGTGCTGCAAGATGGAGTGAGCTCCCATCTCTGGCCCCAGCTCCTGCCAACTTAGCAGTTTGAAAGCAAGAAATTGCAAACAGGTAAATAGGTATCACTTCGGTGAGAATATAACAGTGTTCCGTGCACTTCAGCGTTTAGTCATGCCAGCCACATGACCACAGAAATGTCTTTGGACAGTGCTGGTTCTTCGGCTTGGAAACGGAGATGAGCACCGTCCCCCAAAGTCAGATTTGACTAGCTTTTGAGCAAGGGAAACCTTTACCTTTACCTTATGAGCTGTTGTGAGTCACTGCTCACTTCTTTACTTCAGTTAAGAATTATAATTTTCATGTAGCATTGTACTTGAAATTACATATGCAAACTTTAAAAGTGCCATTTGCTGAAAAGAGCTTTCCAGCATACTCTTTCCAGTCTGTGATGCTTCCTGAAATTCAGTTCCTGAGGGTAGGTGAACACTTGCACAATGGAAGGGAACTCAAGGACCCAAGCTAATGCATTTGCTCTTCCAAAAACTTCCCAGAAAGAAAGTGCTGTATGGAATGTATGGGATTTTTTTTTAAGGAAAGTGAATTACAATTCTTTTGAAAATCTTTTGACATTTCCATGACACCCCATGGTAAGATATGCTGGAGTGATGGAAGCCAAGGATAGGAATCTCTACATTTGTCTGTTGTTTTCTCATCTTATTTTTTAAATAAGTCCCTGATGTGAAGAACTGTATTTATGTAACTCTTAGTTTTTATAGAGACATAGTTTAAATTGCTTTCTTGATATGACTGACTTATAGATTACTTGAAGACCTACTCCCAACTTTTAATTAAGATATTTGCATCTGTCTCTCTTCACAGCACCTCCACCACTTCCTCCTAAAAATATTCCAGCTACACCTCCCCGCACTGCTTCTCCTTTAACAGTTGGAGTAGGTAAGAATGTCTGAGACTAATGGCTACTGGTTCTGCAAACTACAGTATACTTGTTGGTCTCAATATGAGTTCTGAACTTTTAATGCTAACTAAATGTAAACTCTACACAATGAAATCCATTCTATACATACCTAACACTCATGCATTTAATATTTCCACCCATATTAGAAGATGTTGTTTTGCTAAAAAGTCTAATACGGACTCTTTCTTCCATAGCCCATGAGATTCTGAAATTATTTTTTACTATCATATGATGTTTAAAAATTGCACAGGGTTACTACAGAGATAAGATTACGATGGTAAAGTTTTGTATTCAGTGATTTATCAATAGTTTTGTTAACTCCCAGCTGTGTTGCACTCAGCTTTATTTAAGGAACTTGGGAAGCTTTAGTTAGCCTGCCGTTCTTAATATATTGAGGGATCTTGCTGATAACTGGCAGGAGCCCTAGTTAACAGAATTAGAGTGATTTTTACCTTGAAATTAGGAGTATAATGACTGTAGTGAGGTAATATAATACCAGAATCTTTATTGAATAAAAGGATATTGTGGCATATAAAAAGAGGAAATAAGGTGCTTGTATAGGTAAATAATTCATGTCACAAGTGAATATGCTCAGTTGTGTAGGGACTGAGCATGCCCTTGCTTTGAACAGAATTTATATGTATGGCCTGCATGTTCAACTAGGGAAAAGCAAACTAACTTCTGAAAAGATAAGCATTATAAGAACACAATACATAATACTTGGTGTTTTAACTATTTCCCTACCAATATATAATTTTTCAGCTAAAACCTTTGTGTTTTATCCATCAATATTCTATTCATATACACACTGCCACTTATCCCAGTTATGTATACTGTTTGGCAGATGTAACATATGTCTTCAAAATTAATTAAGTATTAAATTAAATATATATCCATATGTGGTGTTTTATTTTCTAGGATGACTACACAAACACACATACATAATACGATATATCTGTAAAATATAGATTTCTCTGTGACAGGTTATGAAATGTCATGTTCTCTAAAATGGAGTACACTGAACTTACTGATAATGGTTCAAGATACAAGTTTTCAAAACTACAGCAGTTCCATTTCCTTGTGCGTGCACAGATTGGATTCCCAAAAGATACTCACCTCATTTATTCCACTGTCCAGACACCTTACAGCTACACATGATAATATTAACCCAACTCTGTCCTGTTTAATATTTGATCCCTCTCTACTTCTTGGAACATTAATTCCAATTGACTCCCAGCAGAGTATGCAAATTTGATAGAGATAGAACCCCAGGGATAAAGCAAGAAGAGTCCTCTCCTTATTGACCCTCTCCCCATTTTTCTGTAGAGCTTTTTCCCAGTATACCCAAACACTGAGGGGGAAAATGTGCTATGGGCAGGTCACAGTTGGGGCCGGAGCTCACCAGAGTGATGCTCTGGCAGAGAGGAGGCCAGGGGGTGGGGACATGTAGCAAGCCCCATCCCCTGCTCCCAGTAGCCCTCCCCTCAGTTGGCCCAGGAGGAGAAAGAAGAAGTAAGGTAAGTTGTGGATCCCCCCACCTTTCCAAGCCCTGAAAAGTCCCCCCACCCCATCTTCCCAGGCCTGTGCTAAAGCGTGGGGGCCTGGAAAGCCTCCCCTCCCCACCCCATCTTTCCAGGCCCACACTAAAGCGCAGGGCCCTGGAAAGCTCTCCCCAACCCCCAAACCAAGGCTTATTCAGGTAGAACCTCTCCCTCCTCTGTGAGGGCAGATCTGCATGTTTCTCCCCCCATAGGTAGCAATGCAAAGAGTCCAATGGCATTTGACCAAGGCTTATTCAGGTAGAACCTCTCCCTCCTCTGAGAGGGCAGATCTTCATATTCCCCCCCCCCCATAGCTAGCAATTCAAAAGAGTCCAGTGGCACCTTTAAGACCAAGGTTTATTCAGGTACAAGCTCTCCCACCTTCTGACACACTTCCAGTGATGTCAGGGGGTGTGGCATATGCAACTAAGTTATGCTAATGAGTTATGCTAATGAGCTCCTGCACCTCTTTTTCTACGAAATGACCCCTGGCCATGGACATACACTTTGACATTCAGATCATCTTGGAAGCCTGTGTTCAGGGAATTTGGTAAGGTTCTCTGGTGCCTGGGAACTATGAACAGTAGGGAGCAGTGTTACCTCTAAGCTGAGTTAGTGTGAGCTAGCTCACAGTTTTTTAGCCTCCAGCTCACACATTTTTGTCTTAGCTCAGGAAGGATGGCTCCAGAGCAAACTAATTTATGCACTAGCTAAATTACTTGCTCACAACTTTAATGCTAGTAGCTCACAAAGTGAAATTTTTGCTCACAGGACCCCACAGCTTAGAGGGAACATTGGTAGGGAGGGGTGATTTTAAAATACACATTGATGTCATTCAGGGATATGCAGAGAAATCATACAAAAAATTTAGCAGATGCTCAAACATGTGCCTGATCATTCTCTATTGTGATATTAAATAATGTCACACTAAATTATCTATCTGCACTCTGATACTGAGTAACTTCAGTCTAAGCCCATTAACTTCAAAGGGCTTTGATTACAGTAACTCTTTATAAGATTGCATACATCTGAATTCTTCATTATGGTGTGTATGTGTGTACACACACACACACACACACACATCTAAATATAAAACCCTGGGGCGGGGGGGTCCAAAACACCATTCATGGTCCCATTTGTAATGTTCAATCTGATAAGCAGCCCAATAGGTAGACTTACCCACATTTGGTCACAAGGTATAAGATAATAGAATGCCACAATAATCCCTGATTACAAATTGTCCTTTTGATGGTCATGGAATGAGGAACTGGTTACAATATGGATACCTGAATGAAAAAAAATGTATACTAGCTACCATCTCCTCACATATTTCTTGCTCTGTGTGTGTTGCCACCTTCTGAAGTAAGATGAGTGGCAACCAGACAGAAAGTCTTCTGACAGTAGTGCCTCAACTGTTGAATAACTTTCTGACAATGTTCACCTGGTATCTAGTCTGGTGTTCTAGGTGCTGGGTGAAGTTATTTTAATTGGCCCACATATTCATCTAATTTAGGTGCCCTCACTTTCTGTGTGTGTGTTTTTAAGCCTTACATTCTATTTGAACTTTTTTATCATGTCTCCTTTTTTGCTTTTTGATCATTGCTATTTCAGATTTTAGATTGTTAACTTGGTTTTATTGGTTTCAAAATTGTTTATGCTTTTAACTTGACTTTTGTAAGCTGCTTTGGGCATTTTCTGCAGAATGCAGCAAATAAATAGCCTAAACAAGTTAATTCTCCAGTGTTATACAAGTTGTGTATTTCTGCTAACTGTAAAATTCATTTTAGCCGGCTCTGTTCCTCAGTTTTCCCCTCTTGCTGTAACAAAATAAAATTAATAATTTAAGGGTGACAGATTCACAACCTGATAGTAAACATGTTAAGCGTAGTCCAGAGGTCTGCACATGCAGAAGATTCCCACTTCTGTGAACATACAACCATTTCCCACTATACATGCTTACCCAAAACTACAGAACTATGAGGATCAGCAGCAATCCAGAAAAAGTTAGACTTAAACCCTCTTCATTTTCTTTGGCTAGTTAACACCCAGTCATTGGAAATAGCTCATACACAGCATATTTAAGCATTTCTTCATGTTAGGCTGGAATGGGAAGCCACTGCACAGGGCTTCTGGATCATTGCACCAAAATGCAAAGTAATCATGTCTTCTAACATTGATATAAGTATAGTTTTTTAGCAAGAGACCCAAATGGAAAAGTGTACATTCTATTTTTGATGCCTAACTGTAGCTGTGTTCAATGAACTTTGTTTTTCTGTTGAATACAAAAATATGCTAACCCTCAATAACAGATAGTCAATAAATCAATTCTTTATTCGGCCAACGACCAGTACAGGTCAAGAATAAAACCTTTACAATTATGTCATTAGAAAGTAACATTGGTCTGATCAATTGGCAACAATTAGCTAAAATCTGTACATAAAATATCTCTACGAATTCTACAGGCTACTGGGGAAAAAAATTGGCATAGCTAATGGTAACCTATTGATTAGCACTCATTAAAAGTTTCTTTAAAATATAAACATTGGAACATCCAGGAAAATTAATAAATGATCAACATAAGAATGTGTTACTTTAAAACAGCACCATAGGGTATTGTGCTAAGCACAAATATGCATGGTATATATATTTTCAGCATAAATGTTCAGCATAAATATTCATATTGGCATGCAAGTCATCATGTTTGAATTTCAGGAAGTTTGAAATTCTTGCTTGTAATGTTTGCTAAGAACTCAACAAGCTGGTTGAGTTGCATAATGATATATTTCATTTCAGTATAGATACATGAAACAAAACATGTAGGCAGAGTCTGCATAATATTTATTGAAATATGTATTTCATACAATCTTGTTATATAGATATATGTGCACATGAATTATATTCCTGAGAGCACCTTATAATGTTAAATATCTGTGCTAGGTTAAAGCTGATTTTAAAAGCCCCATACATAAGTAGAACGTTAGTACTACTTAGCTGTACAAGCTGATGTTAAAAGTTTAAAATCAACTACTTTGACCACAGGAAATGACCAGACAGCAACAGAGGTCAAAAGTGACAAACTACCATCAATCAATGACTTGGACAGCATTTTTGGCCCAGTATTATCCCCCAAGTCTGTTGCTCCTAACGTGGATGATAAGGATAAATGGATCAGTTTTTCTGATCCATCCCCGGAAAACGTAACTCCAGTGACTTCAAGGGAAAAAGTGGTGTCCCCACCAGTGGCATCAGAAACTCCAGATGAGCCTCCAGAGGCCGAAACCTCTCGCAGTGTTCCATCTCCACTCAATTTAGAAGAGGTTCAGAAGAAAGTTTCTGAGCAGACCCACGTTAAAGATGATAACTTAGCATCAGCAGCATCTCCTAAAGATTTTGGGGTGGGACAGAGAGCAACACCACCTCCCCCTCCACCACCTACCTACAGAACAGTGGTGTCATCACCTGGACCCAGCTCTGGCGGTGGCACAGGAAGCACCAGTGGTATGTTTAAACAGCTTTGAGTGTGCTTCAGTGTGGCCTTGAATGCTGCCATGTGAACACAAAACCTCTTTAGCTACTCTTAGTTGGTTGGCTTTTAAACATCAATCATCCCCTTTGTTTGATTGTACTGTGCCCAGTGGCTTTTTTTATTCAGTGCTCTTGTGGTCCAACTTAACCTTGAACCCTGATAATGTGTTCTTCCTTCCCTGCCATTGCTGAATGTCTAGTGTATTATGGGGGGAGCCTGATTCCTTCATACCACATAGGTAGAAAAGCTGTCTGTTGCTTCAAATGAGGATTTCTCTAATGCAAAGAAGGGGGGAAGGGTTGTTGCAGGATGATCTCTGTTCCTCTCTCTTCACTCCCGTAGTGATGTTACCTGACAATGTGCTGAAAGATTATAGTGATCATTCTCTCCCCACCCATGCTTCAGGCAGACTGTCTGCTTTGGTTTTGTTTTGTTTCTTCACCTTCAAGTATCTGCATGTTTATCTACTCAAAGGTCTGTTTACTGCTTTTCCCCCCATGTAGTTTTCTTTGAACACTTCTTGGGGGAGGAGGGAAGTATCTCTATGACTGACATTAGGGTCAACCAATCAGCACTGTGCACAGACAAGTTTGAGAAGGGAAGGAAGTTGCTTGATGACTGACCCAAATTAGTACTGTGTAAATCCAGTATCTACTCCAAATCAAAACAAAAGCTCCCTCTGAGACCAGTCTGGGAAACAAGATAGTATGTATCATGTTAGATATCTCGTTGGGATGCCATGAACTTCACAGCAAAGATGTGCTGTGTTTGACACAATGAGACTGTGAGCTGATATGTTTAAAGCTCACACAGAACAGCTTGAGCAGCCACCAAACATGTTCTGCGGAGGATCCAGAACTTCCTCAGCTCACTACCAAAAATATGTGTGTTTACACATCAGACTTGGATGTGGGGTAGAGGGACACCCTCTTTGAACCTCTCTGATTATGTAACCTTGCCTCCTTTATGCCCCTGAGAGTAATTTCTTGGTTCTTCTGCCAGAGACTGTGATGGTCAAACATATTCCCCATTATCCAGTGACACAGTCTCTACTTGACCTTCCCCCAAAAGGAGAGAAGCATCATTTTTACTCTTTAATTCAGCAGAGGCCAACAGATGTGAGGGAGAGTTTTCTGTGTCAGTTGGATAATGACCATGAGGTCCTCACACATTTTTGCCAACACATGCTGTGTCACTTTTGGGAACTGCAACATCAAATAAATTCAAATGTCAATCATTCTTGAGTTTTTTCTTCCATATGTCAAAGTATAGTTCATACAAGTAGCAAATCTTTTCTTATATGGACTGGTGGGGAAACGGGTTAATCAGAATGCAAGTTTAATTTTAATGGGAGATTTTTTAAATTGTTTGCCAAATCAGCTTGCACTAAGTGTTCTAATCATTTAATTCAGAATATACCCTATAAATAACACATGCAAAATTTTGAAGAGGACTCTTGTCCAGGAAGGAGGGGGTGACACAGTTTAATACTGTCTGTCTTTTGCTTACTGTAGCAAAGGCAATTCGTTCTCAGATGAGCTTCTCAAAGGCAGTCAGCTTGTTTTTTCGTTTGTTCATTTGGGTTTTGTTTTTGTTTTTTAAGGACAATGGCTGTAAGCCTTAGAGAGGAAATTGTAGACAGCAAATCATAGGATTCTTAACTGCTGCAAGCAGAATTAAATTTGGGACATAGTGGTCAAAGTCCAAACTGTTCTAAAAGCTCCCAAAGCTTCTATATGAGCAAACCAAAGCTCTAAAAGCTTCGATACTAACAAACACTTTTAGTAACCTTTCAGGAGGCAGACATGCTGTTTAAGGAAGGAAAAATATGTTTATGTTGGGCCAAGAATCCCTATAAATAAAGGGAAAGCACTAGTCTAAAATAGAAACAGTGTTACATGACTTATCATTGTGATGAAGAGCAGTGGCCTTTTATTGAGGTAACTTCAGATAAATAGCTTTTTTCTTAATATTTTATTTTACAATGTAAAATAGAATTGTGCATCTCGTTAAGGTTTATGAGTATTAGCTCCAACTAAATTGGTTTGGACACATTACCCATATTTCCCTTCATCTAAACTCATATATTTTCTATATTTTAAATAGTTCCGGTCAAAAGGAATCAAATGGTTTAACAGTAACATTGCAGCAATACCTGTCCACTGACAATTCTGAGTCAAAGAACTACCAGGCTAACTGCACACTCTCATCTGCACCTGCCATTCTCACAGAGCAACTGAGGCAAGACAGCTAAAATCAGTCACATCTTTAGCAGATCCCACATGGGGAATCTTTTAATGGAGAGTAAACAGTGATCCTAGGTATCAAAACTGTATGAACTGGCAAAATCCAGTTGGAAAGTGCATTGAAAGTAGATTGAAAGTGGATTATTTATTTTGTGTGTTACTGCAGCCTAAGGCTGCGTTCAGATGGCCAGTCAATCGCGCCATGAGCCCTCCTAAAATTTTATCCCGATTTTTTTAATCCAGCCTAGCACGACCAGACGCCCCCCCATGAAATAGCCTCACCGCGCATTGTTCCCACCGTGATTTGTCTACATGGCATCCACCGAGGATTTTTTTAAAAAAAGTTTTGTACATTCGCATAGGCAAGGCTGCGCCTCCTTGGAGAACTGAGGCGATCGCGGAGGGTTTTCAGCAAAGTCCCGGTCCTCCCCTTGCCATCATGATCAATGGAGGGACTATTTTGCAAGTTAGAACAGTCCTTCCCCCTCCATCTCCCATCGCGGTAACATCTTGTCCCTAAAAGAAATAAGCATGAATATTACATTCCTCGTAGCGCTTATCGGTGAATGCGTTTCCTCGTTAAAGCGCACATGGGGTTTCAATTTTTAAAAATCGCGCCCCCGTCGGCTCAGTCTGACGTCAGACCGAGCCGACGGGAGCATCGCGCGCTAATGGAGTGACCAGACGGAAGAAAGTCTGCAGTTGTTGCGCGGGTAAGCGAAAACCCTACATTGAAACTGCTACTTTTTAAATCAGGATTGGAGGCACAGCAGAACGGGATGCCTATGGGACTGGAATATTTTGCAGATGTTTCTGTCTGGTCGTGCATTTTTGATCCGCAAGGGAGTCGTTCCTATGGCAGATCAAAAGATCCGTCTGAACACACCCTAAGTATAGCAATTTGGAGTTCAGTTGGGGGTTTAAGTAGAAGATCATAGTGAGCCAACTACTAGTGCAATAATTCCAATGTATTGAAAGTGAAACAAAGATTTCAGAACACAACTTCCCACTGAGCCTTCTGCCTTCTGCTCCGGGGGTCAAAGGACCCTCAAACAGTGGGGGGATGCAGTAGGTCAGGGAAATTCCCTTACCTATAGCAACAGAAGTGCCTTTGCACTGGTGGAAGACATCTTTCAATCCATTCCAGGGTTTTAAAGAAACAATAGTAATTTCTACCCTATTTTATATGGTATTTTAAGATCCAGCATTAATTAAATATTCTATAAATTTTGTTTTATGACAGTTTGGAGATTACCCTTGTTGTATTGACCAGAGGCAGGGCTTTTTCATGGGGGCACCTCACCCTTGGAATGCCTTTCCAGCTGAGGTTCGCATGGCTCGTACCTTACTCTTCTTTCAGTGACAGACCAAAACATTTCTTTTTTACTATAAAATGTAATTCTTTTAGAACTGTTTTTATCATTGGCTCTGTGCTGAAGCCTTTTATTAAATACCATTTTAGGCAGCTGTTTTATGCTGTTTTAATACCTTGGTTTCTATTTAATGAGCTGTTTCATGGGTTGTTTATTATATTGATAAGTACAATGCTGTTTGTGTGGGTCTGTTGTATGGTTTTATTTTGTGAGATGCACTGAGGAGGTCTCTGGACCAATAGAAAATGCATTTTCTAAATAAATAAATACTGCTCTATTGGGGCCCCTAAGATATTCTCTTATCACAATCACAAATCTGATGGATGTATTCTTGTACAATTCCTTTTCGTTTGGATGGAGTTTCAAAGCCTAGTCTTCTAGTGTGTTGTGTCCTCTATGTACATGGGTTGCATATACTGCCATAATTTTTAAAATTTTCAATTTTTATCAGTAATAGTGTCTCATATCTAATCATCTGTGCATGGAAGGCCCACAGAGTTTTCCCACATTCTTCTCTGTTCTGGCAGCCCTTTCTAATAGATCATTCTCAGAGTTGCTGGGCCCCATGGAAGAACAGATGTACAGTTGGGGATGGGCTGGAGTGAGAAAGGACAAGAAAGTGAAGTCACCCTCTCTCCTCAATGTAGCCATGCTTGAAGGAGAAGGAAGAACAATTCCCCCCCCTGTCCCTTCTCACTCCAGCCCCTCCCAACCAGCATGGGTAGTCCTCTATGCAGGTCCCCCAGCCCTGGGAATGATCTTTCTGGGGATCAGAAGGGGCTGCAAGAATGGCGAGGTTAAATACAGGCTAGTTTTCCAGTTCCTCAAAATCCAGATTTCCAGAGCTTCCAAGAACTTTATAATTATCAATAGAGCACCCTCAAGGTGATTCAGTGAGTGATCTGAAATTAATAATTTTGTAGAGCTTTTGGAGAATTAGTTTTTGATAGTGTGCTAAGTAACAAAACAATAGTTTGGAACATGTAACATTTTCATGCATAAAAAATGTAAACTGTTATCACTTTTCTAAAAATATCTGGGAATAGAAGTATTTAACATATGCTTAGTAAAGTATTCTTCAAGGTTCATAAACTTCATCCTCTGATGGCTTTGTGATGGGATTATGTGACCAGTTATTGGGTGGGTCCAGCCATCCTCCAAAGATCCTTCCTCCAGCCTGAGGAAACTTCCTTCACTTTAGGTGGCTCTTCCTTCAGTGGAAAATTAGAGGAAAGCTTTTTAAGTTGTTGGAAGGCTTCAAACTTTACTCAGTGGTGTGGTAGAATAGGGGTGGGATCCACCCCAGCATTTATGATAATCCTTGTTTGATGTTGAAGCACTAAAGTCAATAGCCATGGAAAATATGAAGAATTTTTGTTTGTTGTATAAGGAATATCCCTTTCTTTTCTTGTTTAAAATACAACACAGTCAATTACTTTCCAAAAACTGTTCTTTTGCCCTTTTGCAAAAGTGAGGCAAACTAAGAATATTATACATTGGAAAATAAAAGTGCAAATATTGTTAGAAATAAAATAAATGTTTTAGGACCCCTTTTGATGTTATCTTTAGCAGCACGTAGTTCCTTCCTTTGACCTTCTGGAATGCTGGAAGTCTATAGTCAAGTGGGAAGAATCCTTGCCATGAGTTCTTCTCATTCTGTAGTCATTCCAGTTTCCATAACAGCAATGCTAGAATGTGACAAAGATATGGCATGGTCTTCTCTTGTGACAGTGGAGTTCTGAAAATTTTGAGAAGTCCAGGAAAGAGCTACACTGATACCACAGAAGGTAATCTCAAAGTCCCTTAAATAATAATCCTGTTGCATTCTGCCTCCAATGATAGGCAAAAGCCTGAAATGATCTAAACTGGGGTACTATTGCTCAGTGTAAGGATCACTGTACTGAATTTAAGTACTGAATCAGGTTCAAGGTCATGGTATTAACCTTTAAAGCCCTATGCGATCTGGGGACATCATATCTGCAGGTCTGGTTCTCCCCATATGTTCCCTAGAGAGCCTTCTGCTCCTCGAAACAGTGTCATCTGGTGGTCCCTGGCCCCAAAGACATCCACTTAGCCACAGGCAGGGCTTTTTCAGCTCTGGCCCTGGACTGGTGGAACGCTCTTTCAGGTGAGACCAGGACCCTACAGGACTTATTACAGTTCCACAGGTCCTATAAAACAGAGCTGTTCTGCCAGGCCTTTAGCTGAGGTGGCAGATGTCCACTTATATCAGCCTCCCCTGCTCCACCCCACTCATCTCATCTGTATGGAGATATATAACCAATGGTGTTAATGCCCACTTACCCCATTTCCTGATCCATCTGGGCATATACTCTGTCAATCTGGGAACTCTGTCGACTGATCACCATTTTAGGAGTTACGCTATGAGATTTTAAATCAGCTACTATAATGTATTTTAATTGTTTTTATCTGCTTGTAATCCACCCTGATTCCACTTGCAGGGGAGGGTGCAATACAAGTGCAATAAAGCAAATAAACATAAGTATGTCATCTATACAACTAACCCCTCCCCTCTGATGTTCAACTTCTTGTGGATATAGGTTTCACAGTAACAAATTACGGTGTAGAACTATTTTTCTCACTTTATAGCAAAAGTTACCTTGTGGCTAGAGACTTTTGCAACTTCTTTTGTGCCTGCACTTTATTCTGAGTCAGTCCTCTCACCAGTGTAATTATCTTAATTATTCTCTGATTGGCTAGCATCTTCTGATCAGAGAAAAAGAACTATGCAACGTTGTCCATTTCACTGTAACCTACTGTTCATTAAATGTCTAGGTGCTCATTGTAACATCATTGCTTTCTGTAACAGCCCCAATTACATGCGCATAGCAAGAACACATTGTGTGTTTATACCAAGAAGATATTAAGGAAAGTGCAAGCTCCCAGGATGCCAAAAAAACCGGGACAATATTTTGGTCTCTTTAGCAACCAACTGTCATCTAAACTAGATGCTGTTTACGAAGTGATGCTCCCTGATTTACGTGGATGTGGTTTATACAGGAGCAGCATATTAACTGCAGCCACAATGTCTTCTTTGTTGAGTGCATGAGCAAACTCAGTAGCAGAGGCTGATGCTTTTTTATTTTATTATAGCTGATTATTGCCTTCTGGACTTTCTTTATGCAGTTCCCATCCACACATATGAATTGTCTTGTCATGCACTATTTTCCAAGATAATGCAAAACCTGTTTTGGCAGTTGTTTGCTTGGTGGCCTGCTATGTGTTGGAGGGTGCTTCCTTGGGTTGGGGGGAAGATTGCAGTGTGAGAGCTGCCTTGTGGCGTATTTATACTGTGTATTTATTTCAGGGTCATCATCTCCTGCTCGCCCTGCAACCCCACTGGCAGCCTGCAGCAGCAGCACCACTCCCCCACCTCCTCCACCTAGACCCCCATCTCGTCCAAAATTGCCTCCAGGAAAGCCTGGGGTTGGTGATGTGGTATGTGTTGCTTTCTTCATAATGAAACTGAAACAGTATCTTTTCAGTTCTAACACAATACTGATAAACAGACATGAATAAATAAATTCATAACAAAGTAATGCGTTAACCAGATCCTTACCCTGTTTCCCCCTTATTTGAACCTGTTCACAGAATACACTCTGACAAATGATTAGCAGATTTTGTATAAACCATCAATAATTTAATGCTTAGTTTGGGGGGACTTGATAAGATATAATTTATCATGTCAGAAAACAGTTCTGATACAAAACACGTGTGTAAGAACGCAAATGTGTTTGAATGAGAACATCGGGAGCAGTGGTCTTCAACTAAGAGTGCCATGAGTCCTGCCACTGTATTTTCTGGTGCTCATGTGCTGCATCACTCTGGTATAAAATGCAAAGGATCTTGAATGGAACAGAAGAAAGGGAAGTTAGAGTCATCCCCTATCAGCTGACTAGTAAAGCACTGTGCTTTTCTTGAACAGGCATTTCTGTTGTGTGCCCTGAGCTTGCCCATAATGCTTGGCAAGCTGTCCTTTGTTTTGTTTGTTTAGTGTATTTCTACCCCACCCTGCGGTGGCTCAAATGGTTAAGACACTGAACTGCAGGCTGTGGAAGGTCAGTAGTTCAGCAGTTCAAGACCTGAGAGTGCCGCATGACGGGGTGAGCTCCTGTCTCTAGTTCCAGCTCCTGCCAACCGAGCAGTTCGAAAGCAAGAAATTCCAAGTAGATAAATAGGTACCACTTTGATGGGAAGGTAACAGCATTCTGTGCACCTTGGTGTTTAGTCATGCCGGCCACATGACCACAGAAACATCTTTGGACAGCGCTGGCTCTTTGGCTTTGAAATGGAGATGAGCACCGCAACCCTAGAGTCGGATTCGACTGGCTTTCAAGCAAGGGAACCTTTACCTTTACTTACCCCACCCTTCTTCAAGGAGCTCAAGGCAGCATTCCTCCTCCATTTTATCCCACTAGCAACCCCATGAGATGTGTCAGACTGAGAGAACAACTGGTCCAAAATGACCTTTTACGTTTTATGAAAAGTGGGGCTATGAACCTGTGTCCTAACACAGTGCTCTAACCACTATACCATACTTACCTGGAACAAACCCTCATCTTCCTTTGAAGACTGAACTGAAATAGTATCTCTTCCTCAAAACAAAGTGCTGATCTTGGCTGTGCTCTGCCACTTCATTCTAGGAGATGTTTCAAAAAAGTTGGACAGACATTGCCTTTGCATATGCTAAGGGTGCCAATTCATTTGTCAAAAGAGGATGTTTGGTTTCAAATCTCCCATTATTTTGTGGCGGGGGGGGCGTTCTGGGGCAGTCATTTTGTGATAGTGGTCATTATACTCTTTCTCAAAACTGTAAAAGTTCAATGGGCTGAACAAAGTTGGGAGATACCTGACCAAATGTCTGATCTTGAAGCATTCTAAGGCACTTGTCAAGTCAGACATACTTAAAAGTGGTGCAGCCTTTATTAATCCAAAAAAGTCACAGGAGAGTGGCATATACCTTTGTCATAGCCAGTTGTGACTTCCAACCACATGTGACAGTTTTATCTCACAATCTGTGACACTCTAGATGATGTTTTAATAATTTTTCATGATCAAATGCTTTCTGTGTAGGGAAAAGTGTAACCTTTGCAACACCACTGTATTGTAAGATAGTTTTCAAATTTCCTTTGAAAAATCTGAAAAGAAATCCACCAGTATAGATTCTCATGGTGAAACAATCTCATCTGTCTTATCATGGACAAATTGACATGCCTTTTGTGCTTTTTAATTGCAAATTAAATATTTCAATATTTCAGCTTTAGTCGCTTTCTCCATTTGGTCCCATCTTCCAGACTTTTTCTCAGCAAGGCTTTCTCAGCTTTGCTAAATATATCGGTTGCCCACATTAAATAGTGTAGTGAAACCTGCAGTCATCCTACAGAGGAACCTTGTAGTCAGTCAACAGCAGCTGAAAAATCAATGGGTCTGTAGATCTTCTTAATGTCTATGGATTAATTCTGGGTGTGCCAATAGCCTAGGAAGATGGCATTATATCATTAGGAATATATCTGAGATTATTCATATTCAGGAGAAATGATAACAGTTACATTTTTATTCTTGTGTTGTGTGTTTTTCTGCAGTCCAGACCTTTTAGCCCACCGATTCACTCGTCCAGTCCTCCTCCAATAGCACCTTTAGCTCGTGCAGAAAGCACCTCTTCCATTTCATCCACCAACTCCTTGAGCGCAGCCACTACTCCCACAATTGGTAAAAAAAAAGCTTTTGTCTTTTGAAACACAGTTTTTGTGAGCTGAGTAGCTTATTTTTATTTCTGAAACCCTTTATTTGGTTATGTTTTTGTTGTTTTCAGTTGTCATGTTCATGTTATGTTAAAGCACTTTTTAAATATGAAAGAAAATTGCAATTTTGATGAACTGTAGACTGACTCTGTGATATCTATATATCTATGTAAAATGGCCAGGATCTAAGAGACCACGCACACACACAAAATCACACACACACAAGTGTTCTGCACAGCTAGCTATTTTTTTCCTAAGCTACCTATACAGGAAGAGTCCCCCAATTTTTGTTATCAAAAGGCATTTTTGATGGAATGCAAGAACTTTTCAAAGGGGAAATCAGGGCAGGAGAAGGAACAAAGCTTGTGTGCTGGCAGATCTACACGAAAAATTCTTGATTTGTTTCCAAAATCCAAGTTGCTTTTTAATTTGGGGAAAGTTTGCAATAGTTTGGGGATTCAGTGGGACTTCTCTGGAAAATTGCACAGAAAACAGTGCACGCCTGGAATAGTCATGTGTATCCTTTTGGATGCTGGTTGGCATAGTTCTAAGCCTATCATTCCAATTGCTATACAGCAAAATTTAAAACCTTGAATATTTAGTAATTAATAGCATGTTGCTAAATTAGTTACATCTAATTTCTAGTTAAACTAAATCTGGTTAAACTAGAAAACTAGAAAAAGCAATGAAAAAGAAAGATATTTCCTTCGTAAAGAAAGATAGGAAAGGATGGCAGGAACTGAAATTGCACTGTAAGATTGCTTATTGCCAAGTGAGGCTATAAACCAATTATATCTGCTGCTTGGATAGGAGAGAGTGAATGTTTTCCAAAATTTTAGAAATATTTCAGAAAGTTCCTGACATGAAGATTTTTTTTGTATTTGGAATGTGGAAGGTTGTACTAAAAAGTAAAGTAGAGGTTAGGTTAGCTAAATGGTCTGTTGCTGACAGCATGGGATGCCTTTTGTTTTTTTCATTCTTTAGTCCTCTCTGTTCTTCCTGTTCTCCACTTTTCTCAGACCGACAAATATTTGGGGTCTTTCTGCCATTTTTGATTACATTTTCGGGCCTTGATTTCTCTGTCTACTTTTAAATCATCCTCTTTTTTCTGATATGGCTCTTTTATGCTGCAGATTCCAAGTTTTCCGTTATGACCTGGCTATCTTTTCATCAATGCTTCTGCTCTTCTGCAAATAATTTCGTGTCTTCTTCAGTTCTCATTGTATGCTACGTTGTTGGGGTTTTTAAATTGTGTTTCCGTATTTCCCTGTCTTTGGACCCGTTTTGCTATTAGTTTAAACTTTGTTTTTTGAGTGTTTACAACTTATAGCGCAGCTTTCTCTTGACCAAATTGTCCACATGACTGTCCTCAAGGAGTGGCGACCAGCTGGATGTTCCTTTCAAGGAAGTCAAAGTTGACAAACCAAATGAACTAAAGTGTGTGTGTGTGTGTGTGTGTTGTCTTTATTTTTGTGATAGCCATGAACACAGTATTTCCCACATTTATGGGAAACAGTTGGCTTTGATTCTGAACACAATCATATCATTCTTAGTACAAAATTTGAGTCCAGTGGCACCTTGAAGACCAACGAATTTTTAATTCTGAGTATAAGTTTTCGTGTGCATGCACACTTCAGTTCATTTTTAGGTAATTGTTTATTAGAAGATGATGCTCACAACTGGGGCATATATTTAAACTCTCAGTAGTAAAGTGTTAGAAGACTTAATGTGGTTTGAAGTGCTTGAAATTTTAGTTTGTCCTTCTGAAAAACCTAAGATCACATTTGTTTCTCTTTGCCTATTGTATGTCAAGTGGATGGTGTGGAGGGGGAAGACTGCTTGAGTCACTTTTCTAACTTTGTGTTTCTCTCTTCATATATCTATAAGCTTTAATCCTTCTTGGTGTTGGTCAATAAAATGACCATAGGGATGGCAATGCATGTCAGTCAGTGGACTGACTGGCACTGAAGTCAATATGTAACTTACAAGTTCAAATTCTTTTAACAAAGAGGCTGTGTCATCATTGATATGCCTGTTTGTCTACAAGTATGTATGTTTCATGGGTTGGTGCAACTTGTTTGAAACTTCATCAGTGTAGCTTTTAATGAGATATGTTGTTGTTGAGTAATGTGCTGGCATTAGTACTTATATTTAGGGACAAGTTTGCAAACGAGTCAACTAAACTGATTAGTGAAAAGTTTTGCCTATTAGTTGGAATATTTAACTCAGGTTTTTTATATATCAGGTGATCAAAACATGATCATTTTCCATTAAAATTACAATTTCCTTGTGTATATAAATACAAACATGAATTCTTCTGCTTGTGAGAGAGAGAGCACACACACTCGGTTTTCACTACCAGTATTTTCTGTTAGTGAACATAAAATTGTTCTTTAGTGTTTCATTTTTTCAGGGTAAAATTTCAGAAACATGCAAAATAAAATTTTCTAAATAAATGTGATGGCTTTCTAAAGAAATTGTTGTGATACAGAATAACCATTGCTGGTTTCTGCTTATTTGGGAAGTGAAGGTAAACACTGTTTAAGAATCAAGATTCTTGGCATATTATGCAACATGATTTCACAAATTTGGCTACCCTTCAAACTGATATGTAGAAAGAGATGCTGTGACTACAAAAATAATGCAATTATTTATTTTGTAATTAAAATATTTATAATGCACATTTAGCCAACTTCTGCCAAGGCAGCTGCCAGTATCTTACATCTTTTAAATAAAATAGAATGCTAAAAAATACAATTAATTTATAAATTGTACATCACAAGGGGGGGCCCACAAGGATTTACAGGGGGCATCTTATTTAATCCTCCCCTGTTATTTCCTTTTTCTCTTCCCTAAAATCCTCCATAGCCTCTTCCTTTGTCCTGCTTCTTTCTCTCCTTCCCATCCACTAGCCAACCTACCTTTATCTGCTCCCCTGTCTTTAGCTGTCTCTCCTTCCCTCTCATTTGCATCCTCTACTCAGGAAAACTATGGCCCAGTTGTGCAGTGATAACCACTGGACCCAGTTGTAGAGTGGCAGTCACTGCGCCCAGTTGCACAGTGGGTAACCTGCAAGAACTTGCAGGTCACACCTCACTTTCCCCCAATATACCCTTCCCACACTATTACTCTTCCCCTCCTGCTGGCAACCCTCATTTTTGTCACCCTTCCTGGCTTCTTTCTCCCCACCCCACCTACCAACCTAACTTTTATCCACTTCCCCCATTTTTATCTATATTGATAATTATTTCCTTCATTTATATCCCACCTTTCTTTGCAATGGGGACCCAAGCAGCTACCATCCTTCTCTTCTCCTTTATTTTATCCTCACAACCACCCTGTGAGGTAGGTTAAGCTGAGAATGTGTGACTGGACTAAAGTCACTCATTGAAATTCCATGGCAGGGTGGGTTTTGAACCTGGGTCTCCTAGATCCCGTTCTGAAATTATAACTGCTATACCACACTGGCTTTCATAGGATGGCTGCTGTTGAACTGTAGTAAACAGCCAAGTGAATCATGCAAATTGCTTGGTGGTTGCTGCTAGGTCTGGCCCCTCAAAGGCCAAAACGGTCCTGGAAAGGGTCCTCCTCCTCTCACTGCCTTCTGCTAACAGAAACCAAGACTTGAAGGCCGACAGTACTGTTGTGGTTGCCTAGGAACAGCCACTTTGGTTCTTTGTTTTTATAATTTGGGGGATTTTAACCTTCCGGACATTGATTGATTGATTGATTAGATTTTGGATTTTTCTACAAACCTGGGGCTTTTCTCAATTTTGTAGGAAGATCTGTCTTATTTCTTCACAGCTCCAGTCTCTGAATTGAAGATCCACAAATCTGACCATGTTGAGAATTAGGTATATTGATCATTAAAATACCAATTTCAACAATGTCAGAAAAAAGCTGCCTGAAAAGATAGATTTTATAATTTTTCCTTATGAACACTGGCCAGTCTTCCTCAGAACCATAGTCCTGGGTCCTCCTAGTAATAATTTTATTCCAAAAGGTTCCAGTTTGAATAGATGGTAGCTGGGAGGAATAGATCCATTCTCCTTATTTAATGCTAGTAAGTAATTTTAGTTGTTGCAATCATAGATCAGATGAGATTGACACTAGACAGTCATTAGCTCATCTATGTACAATAAAATTTCAAAGCCACATAATAGTCTGATTTCAATAGTACAGTCATAATTAATGACTTAACCAGCTGCTTCATTGTTAAACATGCCAAGATGTAAAATTTTGCTGTCCTAAAGGTGGTGTCATTAAAACAATCTGAGTGGAAGAGGGAAACATAAAATCCATCAGGTCTGCCTGGAAAATTTGGTAAGATTGTAGTTATGTTTAAAGACCAAGTGTCACTATACTGCTGACAATACATTAACATTTGGTCAACTGTTTGCTGTGATCTCAAGTGGTTAAGACGCTGAACTGCAGGCTGTGGAAGGTCAGTAGTTCAGCAGTTCGAGACCCAAGAGTGCCGCATGGCGGAATGAGCTCCCATCTCTAGTTCCAGCTCCTGCCAACCTAGCAGTTCGAAAGCAAGAAATTGCAAGTAGATAAATAGGTACCACTTTGGTGGGAAGGTAACAGCGTTCCGTGCGCCTTGGTGTTTAGTCATGCCGGCCACATGACCACGGAAATGTCTTCGGACAGCGCTGGCTCTTCGGCTTTGAAACGGAGATGAGCACCGCAACCCTAGAGTCGGATTCGACTGGCTTTCGAGCAAGGGAACCTTTACCTTTACTTTACCTTGCTGTGATCATTTGTCAGGGGCAAACATGTTGAGCGTAAAGGATAGGTTCATGGTAAAGTATTAAAGCGCGCCAAGGTGAAGGCTCTTTGGCCAAGAGTGGACAAGTTGGCAATGGATAAATGGCATCATCCAACTGCTCTGCTTATTTAATACTTAGAATGATTCCTACCTCTTCTGTGTGACTTCTGTACAGAGCTGTAAACTGCCATCTTAGACCTGCCAAATATCATAGTCTGCTTTACTTTCTGGAGCTCAAACAAACATACCTGTCTCTTCCTTTAAGCTTTTAAGTGATGGAGCTAGATGCACCAATAGATAGTAGACAAGTAAGTTCTTGGAACTGCAGCCCTTTAAAAGAGTCATGGTGAACCAAAAGCCTTATCTAAAGTAAATGTTAAATTGTAGCTATGACAAAGTAGTGCAGCATTCTCTGAAGAAAGGAACTCTACAGAATGCTAGTGCTTTTAAAGGATCGTCCAAGAACTTGATTCATAAACAAGACAGGGAACATGATTCAGTATTCATGCATACGTTTAGGCTGCTCTGTGTATTGGAAATGTTTATATGTTTGTAAAGATGCCCTGTCCTGTGTGCTAAAATCACCAAAGCTACAGTTGCATTTTTCTCTGTTGTCTTTCGAGATTTTATTGAGCATATGGTGGGATAAAGAAACTGCAGAAATTCAGAACTAAAATGGTTAATAAGGAGTTACTCATTTGTACGTTATTGTTCCAGCTGTGTTTAGTCATTGTTTATTTGTTAATTGCAAGCAGCATGAGCACTGTTTATGCTGTTAATATTAAGGTCAAGAATTGGGGGCTAAATATATTGAACATGCACTCAGTCAACCTACACAGTCTCTTAACTTTTTAATAAGTGGGTGTTCAGTTTGTGTATCCATTCCTAGAAACTAGAGCTGATGTAGGATTTGTTTCTAGATATGGCCATGAGTATGTTTACTTTCACATACAAAGGAAATTATTTCTAGAGTGTTTTTTTTGAATGCATTAAGCACAGGCACATTTTGATAATATTGGGGCCAACTTGTTTGTCCTTTGTTATTACTCATTGTTCATTGTAGTAAAGGGAAAAATCTCATTAAACATTCAAATTCTGTATTCTCTGCAACATTTTCTTTGAGTAGGGACAGAGGGAAGACCATGTTCCCAAAAGTATCTTCATTTTAACAACCTCCTTTCAGTTTTCCCCTGTTACAAAGATAACTTTTAGTACTTTTCTAAAATATTTTAGTTTCTGGAACAGAATAACTGGGACTGAGTAGTCCTGTTTTCAAGGAATAGACAACAGTGATCACGTGTTTAAAGTTCCCACCTGTCTTAACAGACAATTGGCACCATAAAAGCTCACATAGCCAGCTAGTATGTTCAATACATGTGTGCATCCTACTAAAAATTTTGCAGTAAGAGGTGATGAATGTACTTAATGGCTTGGCATGTAAAGAGCCCCCAGGGTCTAATGCAACGCTAAGTTCATTGGACCACTACTGAATTACTCAGATGTACAAAGGCTTTGTTCAGAACCACAGCTGTATTTATTTGTTTGTTCATTCACTGCTTCTTCATGTATACTTGAAAGAGTCTTAAAATAAAACAATCAAATATTGTTGTTGTTTTTTAAAATCAACTAGGAAGTATATGCTAGGAACTGTAATGCCCAGACCTTTGTATTTTTGTTTTGTTTATTACAGAGCATATTTGGTAAGAATTACTTTTGACTGTGTTAAGACTTGGACTCAGCAGGGTCACATATAAGGGGACCATTGGAGAAAAACTTTTTATCATCAGGTGGCAGCTGACTTATGGCAGCCTTTTGGGGGTTTCAAGGCAAGAGACATTCAGAGATAGTTTGCCATTGCCTGTCTCCATGATGTGGCCCTGGTATTCCTTGGTGGTCTCCCATCCAAATACTACCTAGAGCTGACCCTGCGGCTTCCAAGATCTGATGAGGTTGGGCTAGCCTTTAGCATTAGCTTAAGTAAAGCAAACTGGAAAATGTTTCCCAGCTGTAAAATCCATTGGATAATGGAAGGTGTTTCTGGGGAAATTTGGACAATCTTGTTTTGTGGAGGTTTTTAAGGTGAGTGAATCATCATGTGTTTCATAGTTTAGGGAGCATTTGCAGTTGCAGTGGGCTAGAGTAGATGGGGCCCTTTTCAGTTCTGTGATTCTGAGATGGAAAGTAATAACTACTCATGAGAATTTCTAGCTGAAGAGTAAGAGTAGGTAACTCTTAACCAGCACCCATCAGTCTACAGTGCCCTCCTGTGTGTTACTGTTCTTGCTGAAAAAAAACTATCCCATATATGTAGAGTTTGCACATGGGAATATAACACAGAATTATTTCATTTATTTGTTTGTCCCTTTTTGTATTGGATTATAGGTTGGTGTGGTGATTGTTGCATACAATTTTGATAATAAAAAAACATATGTCCACCATTCTATGTCTATGATCTTTATTTTTTCATTATAATGTTTGTGTTTTGGTTAATAAGCAAGCTATTTAATTTTCATTTGGAATTTGTGTTTTCATTGTTTTTCTTTTGCATTTCTTTTGCTCATGGGTTTCAGAAGATGATGCTTATGTTGACAAACTGCCCACCTTTGAAAGGCACTGTGAAACTCCTGCAGGTACTGTACTAGCAGAGTGGTTTCAAGAAATCTGGATTAAAAATCCAAGTCATTATCATCTGAATGCCTCCTTCACTACCACCCTCACCACCATGAGTGTCAAGTGCATACAAATACATACTTATATCCAACAGTGGAACTCAAGCTACACACAAAACGCAGTATAATACATGACAATTTTCCAGTGACCAGAATTTGGGACAGGTGACATACTATTGTCGTGTGATCCGTCTATATGTAAGGAATACCTTTATTACTCTTCTCCGAATATTTACTATTTATACATACCCTGCTCTTCCTCCAAAGTACTCAGAGTGATTTACATATAGTTCCTAGGCATTCTCTAACCAGTCAATTTAAAGGTCCAAACTTAGTTTCAGAAGAAGGACTGCATCATGTGCTTTCAGTTATTTGTTTGTACTTCCTGGACTTTAAGTGGTGTGAGTCAAAGTAACTGGTAATTTTTGGCTACAGCAGGCAAAAATAAAGCTTTAAATATTTTTTTGAGCTGGAATTTTTAACCTCTGAAGAATGTTCAATAAAATTTTGCTTTTAACTAATGTTCAAAATATTGCCCAGTAACTTGATAATCTCAGTTCAGCATCAGTAGAATATCAAAGACAAATGTTGATACCCATGTAGGAAGCCCATCCATGTTGAATATCCATAAAAACATAATGCCATAATAACAGTGCATGTCTGTCTCAAGAAGAATGCATGTAAGCTACAGAATCATTACCAGGTTTTCCCTTTCAGTTTTTCCTCCTTCAAGACAAGATAAGAGTTTGATGTTGCATTTTCAGATGAGTCCATGCACGGTTGTGCCTCCCAAGATTACAACAGAGTATTCTGAAAGTAGTTGGGATGTGATCCTAGGTGGAAAATCTATACCCAAAGCTAGTGTAGCTAAAATACCTATTTTGCTGCAACAAGAAACTTCTTCAGTCCTCCTCCCTAACCAGACAGTTATCCAGTGGGCAAAAATTCTCCTCCATCTAGGATTCCATAGCTTGCTTTTTTGCTCTTGGTTTCCCAAAGCAAAACAAGAATATTGTTTTCAATTCCCTTCCACTGCTCCTTGCACGTTAATGGCTTGCAGCGCCTCTTCTTCCCCTGTAGTGAGATTAATTACCTGCTTCTGTGACTCACACTTATGTCCTTCTCTCTCCCTCTCCTTAACCTTTCCCATCCCGCTTCAACTCCTGGCCATACAGAGAATGAACAGCCTTCCCTCGTCTGGTTTGACAGAGGAAAGTTTTATTTGACTTTTGAAGGTAAGTAGTACATAGCATACTGGGTTGGACCTTTAAAACTCCCCTTTGCTCTTATTATTTAATAGAAGCCCTTTGGTTTCCTTTTTAAAAGAGAGAAACCCATTCTGCCTTTTTGTATAGAAATGCTATGGCTACTTAGGGAACATGACAAGTTCAATCATTTTAATTTGGTGTGTAAAACTGTGTCCCTTCAATTGTTATATTTTACTTTCAGGACAACAAGTGTGGGAATCACTAAATAATGGTAGACACTTTTTCCCTTCTTCTTCAAGTCTTACTGATTACCAAAGAACTTGACTCTGTCAACCAGGGCTGCTTTATATACATTCTGCAAACCATTTTTATACTTAATAGTAGCTATAAAATATACAAGTAGGTAGCATTGTCCTATAGTGCCTTTTGTAGAGTCTTCTCTTCCCTTAACAAATGGCATATTCCTGAGAAATATAACCAGTAAGTTTGCTATTCTAAAATTCTAGTTCAGCGCTTTGGCCATAGTTCACTGTATTAACAGCATCAGCATCTTAAAAACAACAACCCCAAACTGGAAAATACAGTATTAAAGCCTAAATGCTGGCCAGTTATAAAGGTAAAATGGGCTGCAGTGGCTCACAGGTTAAGATGCTGAGCTGCAGACTGGAAGGTCTGTAGTCTGGCAGTTCAAGACCCTAGTGCCACGTGATGGAGTGAGCGCCTGTCTCTGGCCCAGCTCCTGCCAACCTAGCAGCTTGAAAGCAAGAAATCACAAATAGATAAATAGGTACCACTTCAATGGGAAGGTAACAGCTTTCCGTGCACCAGCCACATGATCACGGAAACGTTTTTGGACAATGCTGGCTCTTCGGCTTGGAAATGGAGATGAGCACTGCCCCCCAGAGTCAGCTTTGACTAGCTTTTGAGCAAGGGAAACCTTTACCTTTATAAAAGTAAAGTATTTCTCTAGTACTTTAGTGTTGCCCAATTAACCTGTTTTCTTTAATGTGTATGTAGCCTTTTCACTACTACTACTACTACTACTACAACAGCAATTTAAAGATTGCCTATAATCATTTGATTTTTCCAGCCTTTTTGTCCTACTGTAAATAACTCTAGAGCAGAGACTTTGGCACCAGTTAGAATTATTTTTGGCATATCAGGAATATTTTAATCTTGTGAGTGGAAAAATTAAAAGCACAAGTAAGACTAATCTAATTGTTTATTTTTTTTTAAACCCTCTTATCTCTTAAATATTTATGCACCACATGCTGAAGATACTGTACTAGTGCAGTTCACATTCTGTGATCAGTGATTATGTGGTTTTTTACAGAATCTTGGAGTGCATTTTGCTAGTTGGTTTTTACAGGGAAATGTCATAATGAAGAAAAAAAATAATGTAATTCTCACTTGCTTTTTTAATTTATAATTGTATTAACATATGGTGAAACAGCCGTGGGTGGGTATAACGCAGATGAAATACACTTAATTTTCTATGGATGCCTTTTAAATATTATTATCTTAAATTTATAGTGTGTGGTAAATTTCTAAAAAAAAAAACAAGTAAGCAATGCAGCATTACTAGGGTTTTTTGTCTTGTGGTGAAATTTTGCTGTCATAAATTGTAAGTAATACAGGCCTGGTGAAAGTTACCAAGTCAACTATGTTGGAACCTGAAGAGGAACAGTTTTCTTTCTCTCATAGACTAGTAACAGCAAACAAAAACAGTGGCTGGAAGGAAAAATGCAACCAGTCTCTACCTAAGCTCACCAGGTACTAAAATACCATTGTACTTTGCAGGTACTAACATGGTTTATTCAATCTCCAAAGGAAGAAAATAGCTTGTATATGTCAAACATACTTCATCAAAAAAGACCCAATGACAAGAAACTACTGCTGTAACTATAAAAGTCACTGTCTGTCTGTGATCCGTGAGAATTGTCCTTAGTATTTTTTTAATGGCAACAGTTCACAAATTGCTTTTGCAGAGAAACAGCTATGAGAACAGCTTTAATCACTGTAGGGGGGATTTCTTCCAGCCACTAGCCTCTCAGTCTCTGACACTTGTTCCACCTTTTAAAAAGCAAATGTGCCCAGTGAGTTGTCAGCTTGGATTAACAAATAGCCAGCAGCATCTAGTATTAATGGTATTCAATTTAGGGCACTGTGGTCTCTGAATCTTTGTATTATTAGATAATTGTATGCTTTTTTATGAGAATTGTTTCTGGTCATAATCTACTAGATTCCTTATGTTGTGGGACCTTTTTCTAGTTCTCTGCCTGCCCTCACTCAGCTCTCCCTTCCATAGGGCCTATGTGGCCTAGTTATTCCAGCCAAATCAACAACCATACATTTCTCTCAGAATCTGGGCTGTGGGCATTTTGTTATTGTATTCCCTGAGTGGACGCAATGTATCCAGACTAGGGCTGCTAGATCCCTTGCTACAGCAGAAGACTGCCTGTCTGGCAGCCCAAGTTTGCAGACTTAGTTGGAAAAAAGAGACTGACACAGGTATATGGTATAAACTAAGGACAGTTTATTTAACTTTAAATGAAGGAACTGTAACTGGAAAGGGCTGCAACACAGAGCGGCAGAGGATCCCATGATCCCTCTTCGGACTAAAGAAGGGTGAACCACCATAGCCTCCGGCGCAAGCCAACCATAACACGGCCTTTGCCAGGCAGCAGACATGTCAGCACCCCACCTTGAGCCCACCTTCAGTCGCAGAGCATGAAGGGAGACCAAGCCCAAGGCGTCTAACAGGCCACCCACAGTCCCCATCCAAGGTCCATCCCAAGGAATAGTTTGTGTGTGGTGTGCCAACCCCCTACAAAGGGGGGTGGGTTATCACTTGATGTTCCCCATAATAGAAGAAACAGGCCAGATTTCTGCCACCAAAAAGGGTCAATCCTCTGCTTTGGCCCTTGACCCCACACATCGGCCGACAATCTGCCTCAGCCCTTGCCAAAAATCTTCCAACAAAATCCTATTTCCAAGCTTGGAAAGATGCACCCCATCCTCCCGATAGAGATAGGCACGCTCCCATACAATGCGCGGGTGTGGAATCACAAAGCCCCCACCCTGCATCATGGCATTCACCAACTCACAGTTTGCTTTTTTGCATGCCCGTGGAATGGCATGCGGGTTAGATGCCCATTTCCACACTCAGCATGGAAGAATGGCCGACCACACCAGCCGCACATTGGGCCATCGTGCCACAATTTCATCCATGTCATCCTGCACCTGCAGGATCAAGGCCTTCCCCTTGACCATCCCTAGGTCATTACCCCCCAGGTGAATGACCACGATGTCAGGGGGAGGACTGTCCCACTCACAGAACAGCAGTGCCATAAGCCCAGTCCACCGGAGGCCCTGTTCTCCTATCCACTCCATGATGGCGCAGTCATTCAGGCCCAGCTGAGCCTCCATTCTGGATGTCGCTGAATAATGGGCCACCCAGAACACCATGCTGTGCCCCATAATAAGCACTCAGAGCCTCCATGCTGGATCTAAAAAACCTATAAACAACAAATAACATTAAACAGTAAACCCCCTTAGGGAGCCAGCAGAGGCTTTATGTATGTCTTATAAGCAGCCAAGCACTACCACCCAACCTTTTGGATAGCCTTACTAGAGTAACTCATGGCGGCAGCTGTGGACTCCACCCTGATCTGAAAAGAGTGAGCGCCAGAGCCAACGCCGGACAAAACCAGCTTGCTCAAGGCCTTCGAAGTGACTGCCTAGAACTGGTATTTTGTCAGAGGAGATCTGTCCCCATGCTGAAACAAAGGCCCCTCATGTCCACCCTGCCAGTCATCGTATAGACTCAGGGTCTGCACAGGGCAGAGGTCCCCATCTGCACAAATCCTAAGGTGATCTCGCTCCCCTTCCCTTTTTGATCAGTCTTAGACCGTCTGATCCGGATCACAACCTTGCCCTCTTCAAAGGAACTATCCCCCATTTGGAGAACCTTTTTTAGACGGTCCAGCTTGGACTGCTGCACTAGCTCGCTAACCCGGAGGGATCCAAAAAAGGCAGTCAAGGCAGCCACATGAAATAGGAGGCCCTCGAACTCTGAACTACAAACTTTTGACCATATGCCCAATAGCTCCTTCAGCACACCTGGCAAAATGGGTTGCCGCTGGTCATGGTGCACACTAGCTTCTTGGGCCCATCCCTCAAGGATTTTTCTTGATCAAAAACCAGGAATCCCTGCATCTTATTATGGAAGGCAACCTCTGTGAGCTGGGACCTAATAGACTTGACAGCTAGCCCCTTACCTTTTAACATAACAGGAAATTGAAGCAGATGATCCAAAGGTACTGGCCAGACATCCTGTAGCCCTACCTGCCCCCTAAATGCCTGAAACTGCCGGGCTGCACAGCCATAAGCCCTCTGTGTACTTGGTGCTAGAGCAAGGCTGATGGACCTGTTAGCTTCGACCTGCCAAGCTGCCAGAGTTTCTGAGGCATCCTGATGAGATGTAGATCTGCCTATGGGACCAGTTGGCAAAACCTCTCCATCTGTTTGTGAGATGGAGCGTCCACCACCCTGCTATTTACCCCTGGGACATGCTTGGTGAGGAAAAGAACATTCAACTGTAAACATCACAATGTGAAGCAGCGAACCAAGCCTATAACTCATGAGGAAGCGGAGGTCAAGGAGTTAATTACTTGAACCACCGCCAAGTTGTCACACCAAAAATGAATGGCACTATTTGCTAGCTGGTCACCCCAGACCCATAAGGCCACCAAAATCGGGGGGAAAATCCAAAAAAATTAGGTCCCGGAAATATTGCCTTGGACCCACTCAGGTGGCCACTCAGCAGCGCACCAGTGATCTTGAAAATGGACCCCAAAGCCTATGGCACCTGCCGCATCAGAGGACACTTGCAGGCTGCCTCGCAGGTGGCAGTCCTCCCTCCAAAATGAAACCCTATTGAACTGGCCCAAAAAAACCCAAACTAACAAGTCCTCCCTCATGCCCCCGGAGATTCTCACTCTGTGGTGCAGTTGTCTCAAGCCAGACATGGCCCCACAAAGCTGGCACAGGAATGCCCTCCCTGGGGCTACCACTTGGCAAGCAAAATTCAGATGGCCCACTAACTGCTGTAACTCTAACAAAGAGGTGTTCTTTTTGGCCAAAAAGTTGGCGACTTGTTCCCTCAGCTGCCACAACTTGGCCTCTGGCAGGCACGACATCTGCTGGATAGTATCAAGTTCTATACCCAAAAAGGTCAATGTGGATGATGGCCCTTCAGTCTTTTTATGAGCCAACAGGATCCTCAGCTCACCAGCTAACTTCACAAACACTTGGAGCAAGTGCTGGCACCGCCCCAAACCTGCTAGCCCAACAAACAAAAAATCGTCCAAATAATGCACTAACTCTTCAAAGCCCGCTATAAGAAGGTGCTAAAATGCTCAAAAGCTGAGCAGGAGATTGAACAACCCATAGGGAGAGCCCTGTCCACGTAAAATTGACCTTCAAAGGCAAAACCTAATAGATTAAAGTCTTCAGGATGAACCGGCAGCAGGTGGAATGCTGACTTAGTGTTGCACTTCGCCATTTCCGCTGAAAGGCCGCACTCAGACGGCTTGATCAAAAGACATGTATCAGACAGAACACAGATGGTCTGGTATAGGGTCATTGACCAACTCACCCTTGGGAAAAAACAAATAATGCTTGAACTTACAAGGCTTGCGCCCACAAACTCCCTGCAATGCAAACTCCCAGTGCAGCAGCCGAGGCTGAACACCCTGGCCCCCCAGGGGCGAGTTATGGAAGTTCCAGTAGACCTCTGCACAATGTGGCCACTATCAGAATGATCCCCAGACACCGGCTTGGCTGAAGACATGAGCTGCAGCCATAGGTGCTAATGCACCTGGTCCCAGGGCATCACTGGGTTAACTGCTGCCCTCATACGAAACTCCTCATCATATTGCAGCCAAGGCCCCCCGTGAATTCATTATAAGCCCTGTAAATTATATCAATGTACCGAAAAAAGGGGACAGCCCTAATGGGATGAGTTCTCACCACCACCCAGCATAGATCAGAAAGCCCAGTAGCCAATTGGCCTAGGCCCGGTCGATGCGATGCCACTTCATCCACTCCTTATCCCTCTTGTCCAGTTCCTCCTTGTCCATCTTCTCGATGTCCCGGAATAATAAGGAAAATATATCCACAAATTCCCCTTTCAAAATCTTTTCACAGGTTGCCAACATTAGGTGGTCACCGAAGGGCATTCCCACATCCCCATGTGGCATAGAATTATAAGGCACAGAGCTAATAGAGGCCAGCAGAAGAGGGCCATAGCCCCATTCACCCCACAAGGGCTGCTGTTCCAATCCCCAGCCTCCCATCCCAAAGGGCCACGCCACAGCCATGGCAGGAGTACAAAACCTCCATTGATTGCCCGGCCCGCAAGGGGGACATGCCAAATTGCCCACCAGAGCCCTCGCAGAGGCCCCTCCTGAGTTACCGGGTCCCCAAAGTCATACGGTTCCCCCAGCAGAAGAGATTGACTTACCTGCATTTTCCGTGGCTGCAACAGCCACACCGACCAGTACCACCACTCCAGTCGCACCCTGGGTCGGTGATCCCTCTGTGACCATGGCCCCCTGCTCTAGCCCGCCATCCTCCCCGTGGGGGGAGTAGTAGAAGAGGAGCCATCTAGAGCTGAAAGACAGGCCAACACTGACTGGTTAAACTGAGCAGAATGGGACCGACAATGGGACCACGGGATTTCCAGCTGCCCCCGAGCAACTGTAACCCCGCAAGCATTCTCTAAAGCCTCCAAATGCTCCAAGATGAGCCGCTGTTCCTGCTCTGTCTCCTCATCATCCAAAGAGGAATGAGACTCACTAACTGGCTTCACAGATTTTGCTGCTTGTTGTAAATCCTTTGCCAGCCCCTTTCCCTTTCCCGATGCCATCTCGCACGAGGAAAGCATGCAACAAAATGGTGTCCACACCCAATCACTCAGCCACGCCCAGCCTGCTTGTGAAGCTGCTGACTATGAGCGACCTGCGAACCTACGGTGTGTAAGGACTAAGGATATAAGGTGTTATGAGGTCTTCCCCACACAAGAAATAGTGAAAGGGAAGGAGGGGAAGTGGGTAGGGAAGACAACCCCTTTGGAGGGGGGAGGGAAGGTGGAGAGGGCAGAAAAGATACCACCAACCACTCCCCCAAGTAAGCTACCAAGACCCACAATGACCAATCTCAATCACCCCGATCCTCCAAACTGCTCATCCAATGATTCCTAAGCCTGAAAAAACACCGCTCCGGCTGATTCCAAAAGAACTGCCCAGATGGGAGGTGGCACAACAGCTAAATTAAGTAAGCCCCTCCCATCACCAGATACCAATATGGGCAGGAAACTTCACCAGCAGTCTCCCTCCTTCCAAGCCTGCAAATTAGTAGTCCCTCCCTCCTTATGTGGCCTTTCAGGCCACTGTTGGGTAGAGCCTTATTCCCACAGCTGCTCAGTGTCAGTGTCACATCAATACTGCAATGTTACTTCCAGTCCAAACCATGACATGATGTCATCATGCTGACACAATGCTCTAGGATTTCCTTGAAACTCTGTGGTAAAGCCATTAAAGTTGCCAGGCCCAACCTGGAAACTTAGGGGAAGCAGGGATGTTGGGGGGGGAGCACAGTGGATGTCATGTCTCTCTAGGAATTGCCCAAAACTGTATTGTAAAACCATAGAGTTTTGGCCAATTCCAACAGAGGCATAACATCACATCATCAGCCAATGGCCATTTATTTAATTTCTCTCCCACCCCTGCTTCAAGTGGCAGTAGGAAACACTAACTGGGGGCAGGGATGCCCCACCCCCTCCAAGGGGCTGGCAACCCTAAAAGCCATAAACTTGGGAGGAATCCTAGAGCCTCGCCCTGATGCAATGGTGTAACTTCTGGGTATATGCCAGAAGTGACATGGTGCTGGCACAATGCCTGTATGTATATCTCCACTCCCCTAAAGCTCCTGCTAGTTGCCAGCACTGGGCTGGCAACCCTAATCCCTTTTCTCCCTACCCAGATGTAAGAGTCTTTTGGTGCAGGGGCAGCTACAGGAAGGAAAGAAGAAAAGATGCTCCATTGTTATACTCTCTCCTCTACCTAGGAAATTCCCTCTGAAGTCATAGCTGACTCAAGCAGAGCTGGTAGTGGAAGGGAAAGAGTGGTTTACTCCTATAACTGTAAGTGAAGGCTTCCCAGCAATCCGACAACTGCCGTCTAGATGGGAACAGCCACAACAGATTAGAGATTGATAGACTGGAGGTTGGTGAAGAAGAATTCAGGCTTGGTCTAGACATGTAGCAGAAGGAGGGGATAGAATTCTGAGGTTTGTAATGAGCTTACACCATGGTCGTTTGAAGGGGGAGAGGATTCATATTTTAATGCTTTGTAATATAAAAACTTACCTGCATACAAAAAATTAGCATGTCTAGGGAAAGGTTCCAGACATGTTCTTTCCATGATATACTAATTTCCCCTTATAGAAAATAATTTTATGCATAGGAAACCTACTGTGCCAAATAGGCATTATTATTCAGGTCCAAAAGCCGATTTATTTTCTCTTCTACTCATTGTTGTTCTGAATGTTCATGCTTACCAGCACATGGTAAAACAGTCTTCTGCAGCAAGTAACAGCTTCTGTTTGTATGTGCATACATGCATTCAAAATCCAATGGAACTATGGAATCTAAATTTCTGAATGAATGGAGACTGACTTACAGGTATTCTGTAGGGGTAGGTTAGTTGTGCTAATGGTCCTTTACATCAATCTCATATACAAAGCTAAGAGCATTTGTGTGATGGGGTTTGTATGATCCATTAAGTGGCTATTGAAAACACTGATGTATGGAGCCAGTAATACCAGTTGATCATGGTTTTAATTAATAAAGCTAAATGCTCCCTCTAAGGCACAAGTAGCTTTAAAAGTCAAATAGGTACAGAAATTTGTCTTGGTCTATCATCAACCTAGCAGTTCGAAAGCAAGAAATTGCAAGTAGATAAATAGGTACCACTTCGGTGGGAAGGTAACAGCGTTCCGTGCACCTTGGTGTTTAGTCATGCCAGCCACATGACCACGGAAACGTCTTCGGACAGCGCTGGCTCTTCTGCTTTGAAATGGAGATGAGCACCGCAACCCTAGAGTCGGATTCGACTGGCTTTCGAGCAAGGGAACCTTTACCTTTACCTTTATCATTTCTTTTGAAAACGTGAATCGTTCATTTGTTCATTCATTCATTACATTTCTGGATTGCCCAATCCCTGAGTAAACAAGGCTCTGGGTGATTTACAACAGACTAAAACAATATAAAATTACAGATTAAAATCAGCAATCAACTATTTTTACTGGTTTATAGGCCACATTTCTCAAAGACTCAAAGCAGATTACATTTTTTAAAAAAAAGCCCAAAAAACAATACACTCCATATTCTTGTACTCTCTTTGACTAGTTCATCTTCCTTTCATCAGTCTTCACTAGTCCTTTATCAAACATTAAATAATAGGCCTACTGGGGGCACTTACTGACGTATGCTCTATGCCACCTAGCACACTGATGCTTAATGCATCGTAGTATTTGGCAAATGTTCTTGGCCACAGGGGGCGTAATTGTGTGTGGGGGGCTTTGTTGGTTTATTTGTTTTGCCATCAAGTCACAGCAACTCCATAGGGGTTTTAAGGGAAGAGACATTCAGAGGTGGTATGCCATTGCCTGCCTCTGTATAGCAACCCTAGAAATCCTTGGTGGTCTCCCAACCAAATACTAACCAGGGTTGACTCTGCTTAACTTCTGAGATCTGTCAAGATCAGGCTGCCATCTCTTAGTACATATTGTGGTTTATTTTCATATTCAGAGTTTATTCTTCATTACAGTGACTGATGCCTTTGTGACTTCTTGGTTTACCATTGCTGTAAATAACATCATTTCCAATATGTTATTACAGAGACTGCCACTTCCTTACATTTAGATCTACACTCATTAAGAGTGCATGAAATAGAAGCAATAAGTCAATAATCCTTTAGTGTGTTGAAGAACTGTGAACATGCCATGATGAAATATACAATTAATAGAATATAATACATATACATTTGTTCAATATATTTCTAATGTTATCATTAATAGAAGAAAAATTCAATAGTCTTAAAGAAGTAACTCTTAAATAACATGATAGATCTATATTTGTGTTAAGTCCATGGGGCATATACGTTTTTAACTGGTAAATCCAAGCCACCTCTTGTCAAAATAACAAAATAATGATGAAATATACAGGCATAGCGAAAGAGGGAATGAGTGCCTAAAGTTCATTGAAGAACACTGATGTAGTTTAATTGTTCTGATGAGAAGGGATATGTGTTGCCTACAAAATATTTTAATCATTTCACTGTATGAGCTGAAATTTCAGAACTGGAATAAGCCAGAGTGATACAATGTTAGAGTAGATAAATACTGACTTTGGATCTTGGAGACCTGGGTTAAAATTCCTTCTTGGCCACAAAAAGTAATGATGTTGAAGGCGTTTCTGTGCTTGGATTTTCTTGCTGAATATAGACTCACATGTGTAGATATGTCTTCATGTGTATGAATGTGAGACAGCCATTGTAATGTGAATGTATATTCCAAAATATTGGTTTAAGCTGTACATGTGTTGCTGCATGTAACTATAACTGAATTAAAGCAATAACCTTGATGTATTCACCAAAGTCTTAATCTGTTTTACCAGATATACTATAAATAAAAACAGGAAAAATCTAGATTGAAGACACAATTGGATAACTTGACAGATTTCCACAGACTGGAAATAGACCTATTAACTGATGGCTGCTAGCTGGATTGGATTCTCAGATTTAGGATGGAAAAACCAAAATACTTATTTACTCAATGAATGATTGAATCGTGAAACCTCTGAAATCTAGTGCTAGATAGCCAAGTCAAGGGAAGGCTTTGATCTCTATGCTGTGTGTATTTGCCCTCCAGGGCAACTTTTCAGCCTCTGTATGGAACTGTTTGCTGGACTAGATGGGCTACCGGTCTGATTCAACAGGGGTTTACTTATGATATTATGATTCTCTTAAGTTAATATATGCATGTTTCCATTGGAAATGTTTGCCTTAGAGTAGTGACGCTGAAGAATGTATTGCAGCACTATGATTTGAATTTATAAGCTGGGCAATAATTAGTGACAATCCATCCAATGGTAAGGCAAAAATATAGCTTGGGTATTAATGTTGCAAAATAAATGTTTGATCAATTATTGATAACTAAATAGGGAAAACCAAGTAGCTTGAAATAAGAGTATCATTTTCATTTTTTTTTTTTTTTGCAACATTGGTGTTGAACTCATTTGTTATGAGGGCCAGATCTAACATAAATATTGGGCCGGGCCATACATACCATAAAACGTAACATGAGGCACCAGAGATATAAACTTTATAAAAGTGATTTTATATGCTGAATGGCAATAGCAGGTGAATGAAAGCAGGCTTGATTGGATTAGGTGTGATATGAAGAGGGGTAGTAGACATGAAGATATCAGCATTGGTAATGAGACAGGAAACCTAGGTCTCAATTCGGTCCAGAAGGATTCAGTTCAGGTGGATGCAAAGAATAAATGGACATAAGTCTGACATTAGAAAACACAACATTCAAAAAACAGTGGGGAAACATTTCACCTTCCAGGACATTGCTGACATAAAAGTAGCAGTTCTCTTATAAAGGAATTTCAGATGGAGATTAGAAAGAGAGACTGCTGAATTGCAACTGATAATGAAGCTCAATGTATCCTCCAGGGCTGAATTGAGACCTAGATTTCCTGTCACTTTACCAATGCCTGCTATTGTCATTTAGCATCTGAAATCACTCCACGCTCCAAGTTTTAAGGACCAATGGACTCACATTCTAGTTGTATCTGAAGACGTAAGCAGTGACTCATGGAAGCTCATGCTCTGCCACAAACTTTGTTAGGTGCTATTGGACTCTTGCTCCTTTCCACTAACAAAGATTGCAAGCTGAATTGTTAGGTTTCTTTCTTTTTTTCCTCATCTATTTAAACTGGAGAGGGGGACCTCTCCAAGTGAATGAATGTGTTGATTTCAAAATCCACTCAAGTGCTAGTTATGAAAGCAAAGGGTGAGTGAAGAAAGGCAAGGGGAGAGGGGAGAAAGGGAGACATGTTGAACTGGAATATATGGAACCATAAATGTATTTTTAAATACTTAGCCATCTACTTCCATTATTAAACAATGAAAACCAATGAAATTTGTTTATTAAACAATCCGAGTATTCTAGTTCCTAATTATGGTCTTTTTGAAAGAAAATCCCAGATAGGCACAGAGAAATCTAACCTTTTTGTTTTCAGAATAAGCCAAAATAATTTCCTTTTAATTCTCCTTTCCTCTTATCCCAGCATGCCCCTTCCTTTTCACACACATAGGTAAAGGTAAAGGTTCCCTTGCTCGAAAGCCAGTCGAATCCGACTCTAGGGTTGCGGTGCTCATCTCCGTTTCAAAGCCGAAGAGCCAGCGCTGTCCGAAGACGTTTCCGTGGTCATGTGGCCGGCATGACTAAACACCAAGGCGCACGGAACGCTGTTACCTTCCCACCAAAGTGGTACCTATTTTTGTTGTTGTTGTTCAGTCGCACAGTCGAGTCCGACTCTTCGCGACCCCATGAACCAGATTACGCCAGGCCCTCCTGTCTTCCGCTGTCCGCTGAAGTTTGCTCAATTTCATGTTCGTTGCATTGATGACACTGTCTAACCATCTCATTCTTTGCCGTCCCCTTCTTCTTTGACCTTCAATCTTTCCCAGCATCAGGGTCTTCTCCAGTGAATGCTCCCTTCTCATTTGGTGGCCAAAGTATTTGAGCTTCAGCTTCAGGATCTGGCCTTCCAGGGAACAGTCAGGGTTCATTTCTTTTAGGATTGACTGATTTGATCTCCTTGCAGTCCAAGGGACTCTCAAGAGTCTTCTCCAGCACCATAGTTCAAAAGAATCTATTCTTCGGCGCTCGGCCTTCCTTATAGTCCAACTCTCACAGCCATACATTACTACGGGGAATACCATTGCTTTGACCATGCGGACTTTTGTTGGCAGGGTGATGTCTCTGCTTTTTAACATGCTGTTTAGGTTTGCCATCGCTTTCCTCCCAAGGAGCAGGCGTCTTTTAATTTCATGGCTGCAGTCACCATCTGCAGTGATCTGGGATCCTAGGAACGTGAAGTCTGTCACTACTTCTACGACTTCCCCTTCTATTTGCCAAGGAGTGATGGGGCCAGATGCCATGATCTTAGTTTTTTTGATGTTGAGCTTCAAGCCCACTTTTGCATTCTCCTCTTTCACCCTGAGCAAGAGGCTCTTTAGATCCTCTTCACTTTCTGCCATCAGAGTGGTATCGTCTGCATATCTGAGGTTATTGATCTTTTCCCCAGCAATCTTAACTCCAGCTTGTGATTCATCCAGGCCAGCATTTTGCATGATGTACTCTGCATATAAATTAAATAAGCAAGGTGACAATATACATCCTTGTCGTACTCCTTTTCCTATGCTAAACCAATCAGTTGTTCCATATCCGGTTCTAACTGTTGCTTCTTGACCCTTATACAGGTTTCTCAGGAGACATATGAGGTGGTCTGGTACTCCCATCTCTTTAAGAACCTGCCATAATTTATTGTGATCCACACAATCAAAGGCTTTAGCATAGTCAATGAAGCAGAAGTAGATGTTTTTCTGGTATTCTCTTGCTTTCTCCATAATCCAGCGAATGTTGGCAATTTGATCTCTAGTTCCTCTACCTCTTCGAAACCCAGCTTGTACTTCTGGCAGTTCTCTATCCACGTACTGTTGGAGCCTAGCTTGTAGGATTTTGAGCATGACCTTGCTAGCGTGTGAAATGAGTGCAATTGTGCGATAGTTTGAACATTCCTTGACGTTTCCCTTCTTTGGGATTGGAATGTAAACTGACCTTTTCCAATCCTGTGGCCACTGTTGTGTTTTCCAAATTTGTTGGCAAATTGAGTGCAGCACTTTAACAGCATCTTCTTTTAAGACTTTGAATACCTATATATCTACTTGCAATTTCTTGCTTTCGAACTGCTAGGTTGGCAGGAGCTGGAACTAGAGTGCATATTTGTGTGTGTGTGTGTATATGTGTATGTGTGTGTGTGTGTGTGAGAGAGAGAGAGAGAGATCAAGTCTCAAAGAAAACAGCAGAGCATTGTGCTTGTCAGAAGAATCCATCTCCCCACCCACCCACGCACCCTCCATTCTTTCCTCTGAAGAAGTAGTGCAGGAAAGCTTATACCTGCAATAAAATATTACTGGTCTGAAAGGAGCCACAGGACTCACACTTTGCTCTCTCTCTTGTGTGGGGCTCTCTCTTGCTCTTTGCCTCTTCCTCTCTTCCTTCCAAAGGAGGAACTCTCAGCCAATGGAGGGAAGGGAGGCTTGGTTTAGAAGGAAGCAGGCTTGGAAGGAAGCAGGAAGCAGCAGAGGGAGCTGGGCAAAAGTGAGCTGCAATGCTGCAACAGCCTCAAAAAAGGAAGTAGGAGGGAGTCAGTTGCTTGTGGGCAGGATAGGAGCCCTACAGGGGCCGGATCTGGCCTGCAGGATGTATTTTTTGACACCCCTGTGTTAGAGGAAGGTGAAATAGATCTTGCCCTCACTCTGTTTTCAAGGTGAGTATGTCTGTTATACATCTGCAGAAGACTAAGCAGCTGAGCCCATCATTTCAAATAGACCATCATCTTTGACATAAGTGTAATGTGTGAAACTGTATCAGTAATTCTACATTCATAATTCCTGCAATCATAAGTCTCAGTTTATGCATAGTAATTACTAAGTTGTTGTCAGCTTCATTAAGATAACTGGGAAACACTGAAGTTAGGTAATTCCTGAGCTACAGATCTATTCTTCTGGGTTTTTTTTTTTCAGTTAATTAATTTTATATAATTAGTATGCTGCTTTTGCCCTATGAAGGATGAGCAGCTGCACTATTTACACATATATGCTTCTGTATCGTGCATACAGCACTTTATAGTAGTCAATCATATGCATTTATCAGCATAGCAAAGTCCCCCCCTCCCATTCTGAAAGGTCAAAACCTACATAAAAAATGCAGGTTATAGGAAGCATCTGCTAATCAAGGAGTAAGGAAGGAACTACGAGTACCCTGAAATTCAGAACATATTCAGATCAGGAGATAGCTACTTCCAACTGTTACAGCATAACAAACCCCTCTAAAACATTAAGGTTCTCTTCCAGCTTCATTTTGATCTTGTCTGGATTCAGCCTTGTTTAACCTCATCACTGAGGTTGTTGTTTAACCTCTTCATAATTTAACCTCATCCACGCATTAGTTCAGAAACAAAACAGCAGTTTTTTTATGCTTAATTAATCTATGCAGGTGTATCTTTAGTATGTCCCCCAAAGAGCATTATGTTCCAGTGATACAAACCTCCTGGAGATTCCTGGCCCAAAAAGTTCTCAGCCCTGGCTCTGGCCTGGTGGAATGCTCTTCTGGGTGAGATCCAGCCCTGCAGGATCTGATGCAGTTCTGCAGGGCCTGTAAAACAGAGCTGTTCTGCCAGGCCTACGGTTGAGGGCAGCGATGGGTTTTCATTTCAGATTGACCTCCCCTTCCTCTCCCCCTTCTCCTCCCCCCTCCTTTCTTTCAGATAGATTTTAAGATAATTATTCCCCCCAGGGATTTTACGCCATCAATTAGTTTAAATATGTTGCTGTGTTTTATCCTATTTATTGTACACAGAATTGCTTATGTTTTAACTGTATAATATGTTTTATGATGTTCACTGCCCTGAGCCCTACTCACAGGGGAGAGCGGGCTATACATTGAATGAAATAAAATAAATAAAAGATCATCATCAAGGGCTATAGATAACGGCTGAGTTCTATAATCAGGTTGAATCTAGTCTGAGAAAAGATTCACTGTCTAAAAACATGAAAGCAATAACAATTTTTATAGAGATTTTGAAGGTCCGAATTACCTTGAGTTGGATCCTGTGAATTATGAGCAGAATGTTTTTGTTGGAAGAATGATACAGTCCATGTCATCTTCTGCAGAAGATGCTTTAGATTTTTTCATCATTCAGTTCTCCCAGCAGCTTCCTTGAGACACAGAAGGTTGCACAAAAAGAGGAAATTGGGCTAAATTTCACCCACTTGCCCTTTTCCAATGGGGCATTTGGCACTAGCAGAAATTCTACCAATGGAAGAATGAGGGACAATTTTACCTCTCCTGAGTGCAGCCAGATCTGTCAATCACACTTTGTCTATGAGGCTCCTGAAACACTCAGCATCAGCTTTTCAGGGCTCTCAGAGTTCCTGTGGGAATGGAGGGCTGTGAGAGACTGATTGTGGTTGTGGTTTTGGGGATTCAAAATCTTTGGGCCAGGGGCAGCATTTCAGGGGGCATTTTGTGTTGGAGAAGGAAATGTTCTGCTAATGTAAATTATTCAGTCAGAGGTAATTTGGTGGAATCAGTGGTAGAGCAGCTACTTGGCATGCAGAAAGTCCCAGGTTCAATCCCCAGCATCTCCAATTAAAAGATTCAGGTGGTAGGTGACCCAAAAAATCTCAGCCTGAGACCCTGGGGAGCTGCTGCCAATTGGAGTGGACAACACTGACTTTGATGGACCAAGGGTTTGATTCCATATTAGGCTGTTTATATGCTCATGTGTCCTTATGTTTTTTCCCCTGAAGTGAACCTATGTGGTGCTCAACATGGCAAAAACAGAACACATGATGAGGGAAGGGAGTTGCAGCCTAGGATCTGCATGGGGTAGTACATAAAAACCTAGTTTATTTCAATGAAACTAAGTTCTCAGGTCCAAATAAATTGCATCCAAGGGTACTAAAAGAACTCGTGGGTGTAATTTCTAAGCCTCTATCCATTATTTATGAGAATTCTTGGAGAATAGGTGAGGTGCCAGAAGACTGGAGGCAGGCAAATGTTGTCCCCGTCTTCAAGAAGGGGGAAAAGGAGGATCTGGGTTACTACTGACCCATCTGCTTGACACCTGTACCTGGAAAAGTTTTTAAAAAATAATCAGAGAGGCCTTGAGCATTCAGAAAGGATGGCTGTGATCACTAAGAGTGTGTTTTTCAAGAATAAGTCATGTCAGACTAACCTTACTACCTTGCTGGATCAGGAGAATAATGTGCACATAGTTTATCTTGATTTCAGTAAGGCTTTTGATAAGGTTCCACATAATATTCTTGTTGACAAGTTGGTAAAATGTGGTTTGGATCCTATGATTGTTAGGTGAATCTGTAACCATTTGACAGATCACACCCACAGAGTGCTTGTGAATGATTCCTCATCCTCTTGGAGAGGAGTGACAAGTGGAGTACCTCAAGGATCTGTCCTGGGACCTGTTTTGTTCAACATCTTTATCAGTGATTTGGATGAAGGAATAGAAGGGATGCTTATTAAATTTGCAGCTGATATTAAATTGGGAGGGGTGGCAAATATGGTAGAAGACAGAGTCAGGATACAGGATGATATTGACAGGCTGGAAAACTGGGCTAAAAATAAATAAAATTAATTTCAATGAGGATAAATGTAAAGTTCTGCATTTAGGTAGGAAAAATCAAATGCATAATTAAAGGATGGGGGGAGACTTGTCTTGGCAGTAGTATGTGCAAAAAGAATCTAGAAGTCTTAGCAAACCATACATTGAACATGAGTCAGCAGTGTGACATAGCAGCTAAAAAGGCAAATGCAATTTTTTGGCTGTATCAACAGAAGTATAGTGTACAGATAACGTGAAGTGATGGTATCACTTTGCTCTGGTTAGACCTCACCTAGAGTATTGTGTTCAGGTTGGGGCACCACAATTTAAGAAGGATATAGACAAGCTGGAACAGAGGAGGGCAACAAAGATGGTGGAGACCAACACCTATGAGGAAAGGTTGAAAGAGCTCAGCATGTATAGCCTGGAGAGGAGATGACTGAGAGGTGGTATGATAACCATCTTCAACTACTCAAAGGGCTGTCACATAGAGGATGGTGTGGAGTTGTTTTCTGTTGCTCCAGAAAGTTGGACCAGAACCAACAGGTTGAAATTAAATCAAAACTGTTTTTGGCTAAACTTTAGGAAGAACTTCCTGACAGAGTAGTTCCTCAGTGGAACAGGCTTCCTCGTGAGGTGGTAGGTTCTTCTTTGGATATTTTTAAGCAGAGGCTAGATGGCCATCTAGCAGCAGCACTGATTATGTGAACTTAGGGAGATCATGAGAGGGAGGGCAGGAAGACTTGCATCAGTGCTTAGTTCTCGTGGCCCTTTCTTACATGCCCAGGGAAATACCTATCACCACTTTGGGGTCAGGAAGCAATTTTCTCCAGGCTTGTTTGGCCAGAGATCCTGGAGATTTTTTTTGCCATCTTCTGGGCATGGAACAGGGGTCAGTGGGGGTGGGGGGAGGTACTTGTGAATTTCCTGCATTGTGAAGGGGGTTAGACTAGATGACCCTGGACATTTCTTCCAATTCTATGATTCTGTGATTCTATTTAGAATCCTCCATTCTTCAAAATATTGTACATTGGGCATGCACAGCTTGCCACTGTTTTCAGTTCATTTGCATCGTTACCTAGTTCTGCAGTACTGATGTGCATATTCATAGAACACTGTAAAAGTGCAATCTTAATGTAATTGTCTATAGGTTTGTGTTTTCTGTGATGTTTTACCATACAGTGCACAGGAACATTAGGTAAAACACCATATAAAATAATTTTGTATACTTGTACATATGATCACTGGAAGGCTGGTGTTTTTTTTAGTGCTTTGCAATGTGTGCATGTTATCATTTATGCAGCAAGAACAGTCCAAACAAGCTGAAAGAATGGAAAGCTACTGCAAAACTACAAATGCTCCAATTCAGAATTAATTTTAAGTTTTTCTAATTAACCTGAATTAAGGAGGAATGAAATGCAGCACAGAGCAACATTCTAGAACAATAAAGGCACTGGGACAATCTCCCTTCCATGTTTTGCTTAGGCTTCCTTTTGTTATAAGATCATAATAACTAGAACATAAAAGCAGTCATGCTGGATCAGACCAATTGTGCACCTAGTTCAGCATCCTGTATCATTCAGCAGCCAGTCACATGGTTTGAAAGTCCTATAAGCAGGGCACAGAAATCAGAGCTGCCTTATGTTACCCAGCACTGGTGTTCATAAGGTTACTTCTGTTCCATGGAGATTCCATGATGTTGTCATGGCTAATAGCCATTGGTAGGTCACAGAAAAGAGACCTCACTCTATGATCCTGGCCTATCTCTGTGATTTCCCAAATATCTGATATTCTCAATGGGCATGCAGTCATATTTTACACGTGTATAATTAACAGCATTGACTAATCTAATTATAAAATTAAAATATTAAGTTTCAGGCCAGATTTTTTTCCCGACTTGGCAGTTTCTGTATTCCACAAGATATGTTAAAATAACTTTTAATTAGGACCAGCCACAATATCGACAAATAGTGAGCACAGAGTTGGGAGAGAGACCAATGGGTGTATATGTGTGCATGTATATTAAATATCTGCAAAGATATTTGTGATGAAATTGATTGGCACCATTTAGCTGTTTGGCATTATATGGGGTTTTTTGTTCCATTTATTTGTGATGGGTAAGGTTGCATCATGATGTAGAGAATCCTCTGTGTATCCACATCGTACCTGGACAAGTAGGGCTTGGACTTGTAATGAAACTGTCCTCTCTTTGCTTCATTAAATATCAATCTTTCATTACATTCATATATCCCAAGGTGCTACCTGCTCACTTTTAGGACTGGGGATGAAAGGCTAGCAAGATCTATAATGAAGCATGCAGCTGATTCATCATGAATCTGGTTGACCTATTCAACTCACATCCCTGATATGCTAAAGCTCGTGTGAGTTGACCTGGAAAGCCAAGCTAGTTATTCAGAAAAGCCACATTGCATAGTCATCATAACATTTGTAATGCTTCAGGATGCAGCTTGGAATTCCTATTATTGAATGCTTCCCCACATTAAAAGCTAACAAAAACCCTCTCCAAATAGTATCTGCTATGTTTGGCTTTGTACCTCAAAACCTAGATTCAGAGCCTAGGTTTCCACATGTAAGGTTTAACATGGGACCAAATTCTGAATTGGTATAATCTCATTATGACTATTGCATAGTATTGCCTACACATAGGGATGGGCATAAACTGGGAAAATGTAGTTCAGTTTGGTTCGTGGTTCGTGGCATGTCCAGTTTTTGAACCACAACCTGTCATGAACCACAAACTGAACCACAAACTGTCACAAAACTGGTTCATTGCATGAGGTTCATGACATGGTAGAATGCCCTCCCCATGGCATGCTAGAGACACCAAACTCTCAGAGAATCTCCATCTAACTCTCACCTACCTGCCCTTTATGTTTGGTGAGGATTGGATTTAGGGGTCCAAATGAGCCCCCTCCCCAAGAAGGTGCCCCCAGGAAAGTGCTTTCTGGTGAAATGACAGGTTCAGGAGGTTCAAGAGTACATAGAATGGACCCTGTGCAAGCTAGAGGCATCAAACCAGCAGGGGACCTCCCCCTGACATTCTTCTACGTGCCATCCAAGTTATGTGCAGATTGGATTTAGGGGGTCTGAATTATCCCCCCCCCCAAAGAAGATGCCCCCAGGAAAGTACTTTGGGGGGAAATGTCAGGTGCAGGTTCAAAAGTGCAAGCTGCACACATCAGGAACCTATTGGTGCCCTGACCTGGATAGCCCAGGCAAGCCCAATCTTGTCAGATCTTGGAAGCCAAGCAGGGTCAGCTCTGGCAAGTACTTGGATGGGAGACCTCCTTGGAATACCAGCAGTCGGGAGGCAAGGGCAGGCTTTATTCAGCCACCTCTCTGGATATCCTCCAGGCCCCCAGTAGGGGTCAGTCACCAGTGGTCGCCATGACTTCCAGGAACCTACTGGTGTTTCCAAGGCTGGAGAATTCCACCCTCCACCTCCCGTTTGCATTAAAGTTGCTTTGTTTCTTTGAAGTTTGGTAAACATTTTGACTGAGTGGTGACTGCCTGGAAATGTATCCATTCACAAACCACAAACCACCACAAACAGCTCGAAAGTTTGTGCTGGTTGACATGCCATGAACTTCAGTTCACAAACCACAAACCAGACAAAATTTGTCATGAACCTTAATTCATCAGCTGGTTCATGCCCATCTCCATCTACACATGTAGATCTGTCCTGAGCCTTCTTCCCACTAAAAAACAAACAAGCAAAGAATTCTATTGCTACTTAATTTTTTAAAATCTAATTTTATCCTGGCCTCGTACATGCAGGTCAGGGCAGAATACACATTTTATACTCACAACCCTGTGATGCAGTGATGGTTGAGAGAGAGTGTGATTTCCCTAAAGTCATCCAGAGTGCTTCCTTGCAGAAGGGGGATTTGAACCCAGGTCTTTCTCTTCATAGACGAACATCCTAACCGCTGCACCAACACTACCTTTCTATCCCCCACCCCCCCATTTTTACTTGCATTTTGAAACTTAATAGTGATGCCAGTGTGGTGTGGTGTAGTGGTTAACAGTGTTGAACTAGTATCTGGAAGACCCACGTTAAGATCCCACTTGTGCCATGGAAGCTCACTGGGTGACCTTGGGCCAGTCACATGCTTTGGGTCCTCATTGAGAAGGGGAAGGGTATAAACAAATAGGTAACCTGCTTGAGGTATCAAGAGCACTTGATGTTCATATCTCCACCACTGTTAGTTTTGTATAAGTACACATTTAGCTGTCACATCTGCTGCTTCTCATGTCTTGCCTCCTGCTTTGACAGACTAGGTAGGCTTTTCCATACGATCCAGCAAGACTAAGGTATTATTGGACTTTTCAGCTTTGAAAACAAATAGATTGTTCCCGCATGACTCTGACCATGAAAAGACTCTGGCCATGAAAAGAGAGCTACAAAAATAATAGCTTCAAGACTATACTATTCTCTGGTGACTAAAGTCTCCCTAAAATTATATTGCTCTTAATTCACAGGTAAATATACTTGTCTGGCATCATAACATAAAGCAGTCTTTTAATTTAGTTGATGATAGTATAAGTTTGTGTTCTCTCATGTTTTGGAGAACATATAAGTGAACATTCAAAGTAGTCAAATGGACAAAGTTATGTGTAATCTACGATTATGTATCCACTCTTGTTCTAGTTCATTCAACAGCAATAAATAAATAAATAAATAAATAATGACACTGACAAATCCCAAACTAAACTTGCTGGAGTGTATTACAAACAAAACAAAGTACAAAAGTGCTTGAGCTTGTAACAATAAAATTCAGTGTATTGTGAAAACTGAGAAATGCAATGCACCTTAGCCCATACAGCTATGATTGGTAGAGCATATAATGCATGTGAGAGTACAGTTACAAAAACACAAAATGTAAATAGAATAATAGAATCACACACAGTTGGAAGGGGCCACACAGGCCCATCTAGTCCAAGCCCCTGCTCAATGCAGGATCAGCCTAGAGCTGTTGTTCCGTTGAGTGTTCCAGTGACAAATTGATTTCATCGGTCGTGTAGCACCTGCTGTTATAATGTGATGCCATTGTTTTAATTGTTTAAGTTGTATTTATAGGAATTTCTATGTAATGTTATTTTATGCTGCTTGCTGGTTTTACAGTGTATGTTGGTTTTAAGATTTTATGTAAGCCGCCCTGAGCTGCTCCGGCGGGAGGGCAGGTTAGAAATCAAATAAATAAATAAATAAATCCCTGACAACTGTTTGTCCATTATGTAAAAACATATACATGATACTGGCAATGATTGTGACAGGAAAACTAGTTGGTCATATATACTTACAGAACATTAGCAGTATTCTGTTTAAAAAAAATTCTCCACCAGCAAAAAGGTTATTGTGGAAGTCTGTGTTCAGGTTTCAAGTCACACTGGATTTGTGTAATTTGCTGGTTTCAATGAAGACTGGATTGTTTAATACCATATTGTATTCAAACCTAGATTGAAAGGGATGTGAAAATCTGTATTTGCAGTCTTCTGAAAGGAATAAGCCCCACTGGCTCCTTACATTAGCTAAATCAAGGCCACAATGAAAATCAGCAATTTTCACAATACACCAACAGTATTTACTCCAGTGCAAGATTAGGTTTGTTGCTGTTTTTTCCAGGTATGCCACACACACCCCAAAGAGAAGATTATCATACATGTACATATTAATTAAAGTTACATCCAGTTAAAAAAACAAACAAACTGGTGTATAACTTGGAGGGCGGGATTGTCTTACATTCAAGGTCACCTTCCTTTCAAGTTATTTTTATTGTTACAACCTCCAGTACCTTTGTGTTTTATTTTGTCTGTCTTCACAGAGGTTTGTCTTTATCCTTTTCTAAATGTATTGTATGGCAAACATCTCAACAAATGTCTACAGAATAGTAGTGTGGAAACTTGGATCCAAAATAAATCACCGTAAATGAAGGTCTGTTATGTGCTGGGATATCATGCCCCTCCCCCTCCCATGCAGCATAGACCACTTGGAAAAAAAGCTCGGCCCTTCATGCATCATGTTGGTGGTGATTTTTGTTACTAGCCTGGTAGCTACAAAGAAGATTATTTAACAGTTGGGATAGAATGTAAAAGTTGGTGTATATGTTAAATTGACTCATAGCATATTGAATTGCTGCAATGCCAGTTCCTTGTAGCAGTATAAACCAAATGGCTAGAAAGCTTCTCAGCATATGTTATGTATGTGCAGTTTTATAATATTCAGTGCTACTTCTACTAGATAATTAGACTGTTGTGCATATTTCACTCCTTTGGAAACTGTATGAAACCATATATTATGGAAAGCTAGGATTTCTCCCTGACGTATGATTATATATGAATCCAGTGGCACTTTTAAGACCAACAAAGTTTGATTCAAAATGTAAGCTTTCATGTGTCTGAAGAAGTGTGCTTTGCACATGAAAGCTTACACTTTGAATAAAACTTTGTTGGTCCTAAAGGTGTCACTGGACTCAGACTCCCCCCCACCCCCCGCTACTTCAGACTAACACAGCTACCCACCTATATGATTGTTGTTGTTGGAAGAATGATACAGTCCATGTCATTTTATTTATAGACTACTATAGCCCCATTCGGGGGCCGAAGTGGCTCAGAGGTTAAGATGCTGAGCTGCAGACCAGAAAGTCTGTAGCTCAGCAGTTCGAGACCCTAGTGCCACATGACAGAGTGAGCTCCTGTCTTTGGCTCCAGCTCCCGCCAACCTAGCAGTTGGAAAGCAAGAAATTACAAGTAGATAAATAAGAATAGGGAAGGTAACAGCAGCATTCCATGCACCTTGGCATTTAGTCATGCTGGCCATGTGACCACGGAGAAGTCTTTGGACAGCGCTGGCTCTTCAGCTTGAAAACGGAGATGAGCATCGCCCCCTAGACTAGGATTCAACTGGTTTTTTAGCAAAGGAAACCTTTATAGCCCCATTCACATATTGCAGTGAATACATGTACAGCTTGCACGTAAGTGCATATGTCTTTAAGAAAAAGCCAACTTGTGGTCACTTTACAAATGATACTGGGGACCAGTACCTGTACAAATGTGCAGTGTCAACCACACATTCAGCTGTGCATGCACTAAGTATAACATGAGAATTATTCAACACATGTATAAAGAAAAATCAAGAGTCAGTGTTTATGGATTGTACCTGTGCTCACTGTAACTTGTGAACAGGACTTATATTGACTGACTTTCATAGCACTTCTTCATATTTTGTTCTGCTCAGAAAAAGGATCTTCAGAGCATAGTGTGTTTCCCCCATCTTTGAAAGGTTTTTCTGATTATGCAGATAGCTTCTTTGCAGGGAGTGTACATCCCAGTGCAGACATTATGTGTATTGCATTAAATTAACCTGATTCAAACTTGCTTGTCTTCCATAGACTTTTTAATTAATTAATTTACAGATTCTACTTAAAGCTCCCCTTCTGTTGATGAACACATGTGAAAATTAGAAAGGCAGTTCTATAAATTATTAGTATCAGATTTCTGATGGGTAAAAATTCAGAGAAGCAATTTTAAATGTGCTTGCATTGTGGTTTCTGAATAAACAGATGTCCATCCATGAATTTTGATTTTTACAGATAGTGGTCTTTGCCAATGCAGTGCATCTCCTGACCCTTTTTAAGACCATTACCAGGTCATATATTGATTTCATGCTCAGCATGATGACAAGCTTTTCCTTAAATTGAAATGACACTGCACAAAGTATGTGGCATTGCAGAGTTTTGGATTGTCTAATGATACTGATGTAAACCGCTCTGAGCCTGCTCACAGGGAGGGTGATATATAAATAAAATAAATAAATAAAAATTTGTTAAAAATATGTTTCTTCATTTCTGAAGTATTTTTCATTAGATGCCATCATTTCTCATTCAATGGGTGTTTCATTCATCTTCATCAAGATCAGAACAGTCTTCAGCCCAACAACTTATTAAATTGGTCCCTTCCTGTTTGTTTTGATGACAATAAGGAATGGCTATAAAAAAATCAACTTTGAAGAAAGAGAGAAAATATTTAGTTCATTCTTTTAGCCTTCTGTACTGCGCACATTTTTCACATTCTTCTCGAGACCTCCTGAAATACAGTCTAAGCATGCAACAATATGTTTCCATTGGCATTTTACCAACATCAGTGGTTAAATGTTTTGTCAAGGTTTCACACTAATAAGGCAACAATATAGTCTCCTCACATTTGGAAACATCTGTTACCCTTTGTTGTTGTTCTTTTTCATTTGCTATCTGTTTGATCCACATCTGGTGAAAGTGGCAAATCTGCACTGTCTAACTTTAATTTAAAGCACAGCACAGTTTTCTGCTGGACAAGTACAAATGCCTTGAAACTTCATGGGAATAATAGGTGTTACAAAGTTAGTGATGCGTCTGTTTCCCTCACAGCTTTGAGAGATAAAATATGAAAAGGCTACCAGAATGATCACATATCTCAAAGCCTGGGTGTGTGATATGCTAGTAAAGAACTAATAATAATTCTACACAATCCAGATACAACATCTTTGCCAAAAGTTTGCAGAGTGCCCAGGGCAGCTGTTAATGACTTCCACAGAAACAATGCAATAGAGGTGGCTTAGAGATCCCTCTGTTCCTCATGCTGACTAGCGTCATGGTACATTATACCACCACATTCCTGTATTATTATTTTTTTCTTCTGAACCTTGGTAATTTTGACTATGTGATACATTATGTATGAATAAACAATAAAACTCACCAAATTGAAATCTGTGTTTCAGAGGAACATTTAGGTATTGAATCATAACTAACCTCCAGAGCTCATTAAATTATCATTGATGGGTATTTAAAAAAATAAATAGACATACTACAGTTCAGATGAGTGATTTACCACACTCCCATTAAGGCACTAAAATATTTTTTTGGGGGAAGCCAATGGTAATTCCAGAATAACTACCACTCCAAAGGGAATTGCCCTGAGATTTCCCCCCGCCACTGCCGCCCTTTTAGGAAACTTGGCTGGTCTGCCTTCTCAGTGCTAGAGTGCATATGGACAAAAGTGTCAGAGCAGGTGAATTTCCTACAATATAGTTATTCCTGTACATACAAAAGGTACCTCTCATCATATTTATGGAAACAGGATATTGTGATCAGATCAGGCTTTACTAACTTTACAGCGGCTGGTAAAAATGGGAGTTTCTCATAATCTGGGAAGATAGTTTCAGTGGGTAGCCATGTTGGTCTGCAATAGAACAGCTAGATCCAAGTCCAGTGGCACCTTATTTTATGTATTTATTTATTCCATTTGTATCCCGCCCTCCCCGTGAACAGGCTCAGGGCGGCTTACATTAGTCTGTACAGAGTACCATAAAATCCACATAAAACAGGTAATCATAGAGTGCTAGTAATAGTAATCACTCCATCATTAATTGAGGTGGCATGCTATGAATTTTGTAACAGCAGACAGTTTCTGACTCCATGATCTTCTGGCATCACACAATGGTATGGCTCAATCTCAGGGTTGGGGCTGGCCCATAACCACAGATGTTGCTGGAAGTGGTGAGAGCAGCTCCTAGTTGAAAGCCTGGTGGAAGAGCTCCATCTTGCAGGCCCTGAATAATTTATCATGAGCCCCTTAGTCATCTCTTTTCTAAACTGAAAAGTGCCAGACTCTTCAGCCTTTCCTCATAGGGAAAGTGCTCCAACCCCCTTAATCATCTTGATTGCCCTCCTCTGTACTTTTTCCAGCTCTGCAATGTCCTTGAGATACAGTGACCATAATTGTACACAGTATTCCAAATGAGGCCGTGCCATAGATCTATACAGAGGCATTCAATATGGGCCGTTATATTTTCAGTCTCTTTCCTAATAATCCCTAACATAGAGTTTCCCTTTTTCATCACTGCTGCACACTGGTTGACACTTTAATTGAACTATCCACTATAGGGATGGGCATGAACCAGCTGATGAACTAATGTTCGTGACAAATTTTGGCTCATTCAGGGTTTGTGATCCAAAGTGGGATGAACTACCATGTATTTGGGCACAATTCGTGGCTCGTGATGGTTCATGAAAAGCAGAAAGCAGGGTTTAATCCACTGGGAGCAGAAAATGGGTTTAAATGTCACTGATCCTGCACCCTGCAAAAAGCTGCAGGAAGCAGAAAGCAGGGTTTAAATGGCTCCCAGTGGCTTTTTGTGGGAAGCAGACAGCCATGGGGAACAGAAAGGAGGGTTTAGATGGAAGAAGTGAAGTGTCTTCCTGGGGGCGCTTCACCCCCATCTTTCTGCTGGCCACAGCTTGCCACAATCAGATGAAAGACTGGAGGGAAGTCTCTTCCAGAGGACCTCCCCCCTCCTTTTTGCTGGCCCTGTCTTGTCATGGCCAACAGAAAGATGGGAGGGAAGTCCCATCCCAGGGGATCTCCTCCCCCCTTTCTGTTGGTTGCTGTTTTCCAGGCTGTCTTCTGCAGTCCTTTAAACGTTAAAGGGACTATAAAAGACAGCCATGCAGCTGTTTTTCACACTGTTTTGCAGTGCCTTAAACTTTAAAGGGACTGCAGAAGACAGTACAAAACAACTGAGCAGCTTGCTCCCTTCTGCTCAGTTATTTTTCAGGCTTTCTGTGAACCCCATTTAATGGGACTGTGTTCTTTTTCAACAGGGTTTGCAGGGCCACAAACTGCACAAACTGGTTCAGTCCTTGAACTTGCCTCCCAGTTGGGTTTGTGGAACCGAACCACATTTTCCTGGTCCATGCTCATCCCTAATCCATCACAACCCCCAAGCTCTTTTTCCCTCTCAGTCTTAGCAATTTCAGACCCATTAGCCTATACTCGAAGTTGAGATTTTTTTCATCCCAGCATGCATCACCTTATACTTACCAGTATCAAGCTTCATTTGCCACATTGCCTACTCACTCAGTTTGTGGAGACCCTCTCGGAGCTCTTCACAGTCAGCCTTGGTTTTCACCAACCTGAATAATTTTGTGTCATCTGCAAATTTGGCCACTACGCTACTCACCCCTAGTTCCAGATAATTTATGAATAAGTTAAATAGTACCAACCCCAGTACTGATCCTTGTGAACCTCCCTGATTGCTTCCCTCCATTGGGAAAACTGCCCATTTATTCCTATTCTTTGCTTCCTATTATTTAACCACTTTTTAATCCATAAGAGAACCCATCCTCTTATCCTTTGACTGCTAAGTTTACTCCAAAGTCTTTGTTGAGGAACCTTGTCAAAAGCCTTTTGAAAGTCCAAGTATATAATGTGTACTGGCTCACTGTTGCTGAGGTCCCCAGGATCACTAAGATCCCCCCTGACACAAGTGTGTGGTTGGAGTGATATTTTCATGAAATAAGAAAGACCTTTCAATATAAAGTTGATTTTATTGACTACCAAGAGTGTGAGGAAGAAAAAGAAAAATCTTAATTTTCTTATTTAGTGCCATTAATTCTTAAAAGAATTTCTTATTTTGCAGCTCAAAAGGCAGTCTCAGTGGCAGTTGAACACCACTTTATCCCAATTAGTTTCAACAGAAACCACTTGTGTGCCTTCCATCCCCTGAAAAAGAAAGATGAGAGACAAGTAGGACAGAAAAAGAAGCCGAATTGGTTGCAGCTCAGGATTGGTTGGAGGGAGGGGAAATTTGAATGTGTGTGTTGTATGTGTAGAGAAAACAGGAAAACTGAAGGGAGGAATAAATTGGGGTGGATGATTCAGGGGAAATTGTGAAGAACCTCTCCAAAAGGAGAATGAATGATGGAGATTGTCTGAAATAGCAAGGAAGAAAAAAAAAAAAGGAGATGGAAGAAGTCACAGCATATATTACCTGTTCCAGAAAAAAAGGCTGGTGATCTAGCATTCTAGTGGTAGATAGACGCACTACTCTAGAAACTGGTCTTCTTGTGTGCTTTTTTGGGTGGGAGAATAATCTCATTTATAGTTATTTTAAGGAACATAGGAGATGCTGCTCTTTATGAGACTTACTGTAATCTATATGTTCCTTCAGTGTGCTTTCTGAAGATAGAAAAAGTGTACTAGAATGAGGCTGACAAGAGATAATCCTTACGGCTCCCTTCCTCTGTGCCGATGGTTAATTTCTGATAGCTCATGAGAACTTTTCCACCTAACGTTCTGGTGTTTATGAAATGAAATACTGTAAATTATTCACTTTTGGGGTGAGCTTCTGTAGCCCCTAGATAAATCTGCAGTTTGAGGGGGATGCACTACCTTCTATAGGTCAGCTACACGTTATGGTTTTTAACTTGCCTTTCCAATCATGTCAGCGGCTGGGAACTCTATGTGCAAGTGTGTGTGGGGGGGCTGAATTAGGATCTGCACCATTGTGTACAGGAAAAAGGGCCTTCAGCCTTCCCCCACACTATTTTCCTGACTTGAAATGGTCCTAGGGGAGTGCTAGTCACTGCTTTGGGGGCCCTGCACCTGTAGTCCATTAAGATACGTATATATCCTTAAATGGGATACATAGCACATGCACACACTTTTTTTTACATTTGGGAAAATGGCACATGAGAAGGCTGAATCCCTTTCTTCTTGTACAGCACAGTTCCAGTCCAAATCATGTTCTTGCATGCTTGGAAATTTAAGGGAACTTGCAGCTAGTATGTGACTGATTGAAAGTCAGGTTGGAGAATCCACATACAAGCCACAGAAAACTGTAATGTGTCATTTGGTGTGAGTTAATTATCAAACACTCCTGATAAGATTCAGTCACAGTTAGTGTCAAAACGCAGTTCCCCCATCCCTTAGCATCTTATGGCTCAGGCTATTGCAGTCAGGGATGAGGGTGTTCAGGGGATGTCAGGTCCAAACAAGAGGGTTGCCTGGTATATCTTACTTATTTCTTATGAGAATGCTTGGAGGGAAATGAGCATTTGAAGACCTGTTCTGATATTGGCACCCATTTATTGCTTCTGAATCACTTCTAAACACTCCATGTCTTCTCTTTTCATGTGCATGCTCTTCCCTTGCGGTGTTTATTTCAAGCGATTGTGAAGGTTTATATATGCATAAAAAGCAGCTGTCTTTCATTGTTTGCAGGCTCTTCCAGAGGACCCAGCCCCTTAACAATGGGTGCACAAGACACTCTGCCTGTAGCTGCAGCTTTCACAGAAACTGTTAATGCATACTTCAAAGGAGCAGACCCTAACAAGTAGGTATCATTTTTTTTGCTCTGTCTTTCCCATGCAGCGGAGACTTGTGGTGCCAGCCAGCAAGAAAGCTAGAGAAACTGTTCACTGGCAGCTGACAAGTAATAGCTAAAGGCATTTGTTTCGATTTTTGACATGGGGCTCCTCCTCTGCTTCTCTGTGTTAAAGAATGGATTCACCATGCATAGAAAATTGCATCATCATCTAAAATCACTGAGCATACAGGTAAGAGAAGGATGGAAGAAAGGAGAACATTTTCTTTCATGTTGGTGACCTTTTATTAACATTTGCAGACACAGTTAAGGAAAACTACACAAACCTGGTTTCTTGTACTCTCAGGCACATCTCATAACCCCCTCCTTACCTCTCGTATAGTAACTGTAAACACTACCTTTGGTTACACATGATGTACATGGGCTGACTAGAGCTATTTTTCTCCTGCTGATCAGGATTCTATCTTCATTGAACCTCCAGACATGACTTTGTATGTCATGGGTGGTAGGTAAAATTAATGTTTAACCATGATTCTCAGCATGAGAAGGAAGGACAGGGGCATGCATGAAAGCTGGGCAGCAAGCTAGGATCAGTGCAGTTTTCCTTAACAAAAGTGATGCCTGAAATTAACTAATTATTTAAATCAGGGGTTAAATAAGTGTGATAGTTCTTCATTAGGGTTCCCAAGTACTTACCGTATTTCGGCGGGGGACACACAGTCCCCGGCCAGAATGTTCCCCCAGGCAACACCCACGCCACACGATGCCATCGTCAGGAAGTGATGCTGGGCAACGCTCTGGCAATGGGGCTGGAAACTCGATGGTATCAACGAGTTTCCATCCCCATTGCTAGAGCGTCTCCCAGCATCACTTCCTGGTGACAGTATCGTGCACACGTCTTTCCTTCCTCCGGGGATGGTCCTGCCAGGATGTATCCATCCCCCGCCGGCATATGGTAAGTTCTTGGCAAGCCTGTTCTTCATTGACAATTTGCTTTGGTTTCCTTTGACTTCATTTCAGTTGTCCTTATGATAATTGGCTGCTGCTCATTTTCACTACGCATTATCCTCTGTCGTGTTAGTATATATTATAAAGTAATTTTTTAAGATGTCTAAATGGAAAGTGGAAATGGGGAGCTGTCACATGCCAAAAAAAGAGAACTCTGGCAAATAAAATTACAAACCACTTAATTTGTATGAGTAGTTCATATTATTTCTGCAGTTTAACACATATTTTGTCTAAATTATTTCTATACAAATAGATATTCCACTGGTGATGTCATTGAAGAGACTGTTGTCTCAGTTTTGTTCCATATTTTCAGACTCAATAAAATATATGTCTAACATAGTGTGCCCCATGGCTTCAAGTCAAGTATATTTCTCTTGTTAATCTGACTCAAAGGACTGTAATTGGCATCTCAGCATCCTATATTTGTAAAGCATCCTCTCTTTGGTACATGTGCATACTTTTTTAAAAGCCACAGTGAATTTTTAGGTGATAAATAACTTGTTCCAGTAGATAAGGTCTTGGGTCTTTTGAGGCCTAAAAGGTCTTTTGAGGCCTAAAAGCAGCTATTTAATCACTGGGTAGCTTTGTTCAGGTCAATATGACTTAAGAGGCTATTTTAATTGTACAATCATGACCTTCTTGACTGTTTTTCATTGGTGTAGTAAATAGATCAATTTATTTATTTATTTATTTATTTTAACCCCCTCATTCCCCCTTCACAGCCCTGTGAGGTAGGTTAGGCTGAGAGTATATGACTGGCCCAAAGTCAGCTAGCAAGTTTCTGAGGCAGAGTGAGGGTTCAGACTGATGTTGTCGGATAAGAACTTGGGAAAACAATTGAACAGTCAATATTATAGCTGTACTGACTCCATCTTGTATGGTTTATCTAACAAAAAAATAGTATGCTCTGGCCATCCTAGTTATAGTGATTGATCTGTAAATTGTGTAGAATTCTTCTAAAGCCATGTATATTATTGACCAACACCCTGACGTTTATAAGCTTACTATATACATCATCTAGGCTGGTGCATATATTATAGCAAAAGCATTATTCTATTGAATATTTTCATTACTGTTACAACTACCATTTTGTCTCTTCGCCTGCTCCAATGATCTTTCATAAAACGATAGCCTTCCGAAAACATTAAGAAGTTAACCTTCGATATGGTTCTCTTCTAACATCCTGTTTCTTGTTAATGGCAAAATGACAGAAAAGTTAGATTTCATATTTTCATTGTGTAACTGATATTACCATTCTTGGACTTAGTAGTCAGGTTGGGCTATTTAAGTAATGATTTCTCCTTACAGGTTTATGTAAACTACTGAAATTCATCTTATTTTGTCAGTTTGGCAACAATTGGCCAGAGCCCATACTTGCATTGTCTGGATCAATTATTTTGTTGACTGTAACGTATTTTCATTTGCGCTCTGCAACATAATGTAAAACAGGGAAGCTGGGCCTTCTGACCTCAATGTGCAGTAACTCTCCCATCCCCTATTTTTGTACTGTTTGTTGAGTATTCTCTGCCAACTAAACATAGCAATTCATGCATCTGATGAAGATGAATCTGATTGATGAAAGGTTCTCCCATAATAAATTTGTTATATTTAAGGTTCCACAGGACTCCTTATTGTTTTGCTTCAGCAAACTAACATTGCTACCTCTCAGGAACTGATTTATACAATTTCTGCCCTTGGTCCTATCTCAACATACATTTTTGGAACCAGGCCAGTAGCTAGAAAAAATGGGAGGGGAATAAGTACGGTAGTGGTGAGCACATCATTTATTTTCTTTATTATGAGTGAGATATGATGTAGTACAAAGTCTCTACAAGGGATCGTTCTACAAAGAAAGTTAAACGATAATCCATTTTGTGTAAAACCAAAGATCCCCTGCCTTTATTTACACATGATGAACAGAGTCTTGTAAATGCATGGAGATCCCCACCCCCACATTATTTGTCCCACTTCCACTTTCCTGGGTTGCAGTGTGCCAAATGGGGATCCCCCCACCCCACCAATGTATCACCATAAAAGTGTCCATGTCTTCCTCTGAGCATGAAATGAGGCTTTGCTAACAGAGCTCACAGAAGAAGGTACATTTTCTTGGGTGGATGGCCCATTTAATTCACAACACCATTTTCCATTGAACTCACCCCCCTCCTCAAAAAAAGCCCCAACCCCTGCTCTGGTTTGTCTCCACATAACTTGCTATAGGATGACTCCAGGATAGCGACAGACAACAGGGTTGCCAACCTCCAGGTGGGGTCTGGAGTTCTCCCAGAATTACAAGCGATCACCAGAGTAGAGAGATCATTCCCCTGGAGAAAATGGCTACTTCATAGGATAGACTCTTTGGTATTACACCTGATTAGTGTCCCTCCCCCACCTTTCCCAGGCTCCATCCCCCAAATCTCCAGGAATTTCCCAACATGGAGTTGGCAACCCTAGTGAGTATGTGCACACACGCACTTTCCCCTCGCAGCTGCAGCTTGCCCGGCATGCAGGGGAAGGGTGGCTTTTTGGCTTCACACAGATGGGAAGAGAAGCTGGGGAGACTCCCCTCTACAGATACAGAGACTGACTCCCTCCCCCTTGCTGAGCTGAGAGAAGGCAAAACTGTTGCCAGCAGCAATTCATTATCACCATTTTACAGTGATTTTAAAATGCTGTGATGCCCCAATCCACTGTGGGCTTGTTTTACTGTCATGCCACCTACCCCATTTGATTCTAACCACCTTCAAACACTTGCCACCCACACTAAAATAGAGCCCCCCAAAAAAGTCTACCTTAATGTGCTACAGTGCTGCTGATCAGAGGAATCCATGACTGGTACAAGCTAGCAAGCTAAGGTGGAAATTATGTGTGTCACATGCTTCAGAGCACAGCAGGAGCAACTACTTTGTGCAGGGTACAAAGCAAAAGCCTGGGAAGGAGGCAGGAGGAGGGAAGGAAAATTTCTCCCTCATTGGCAAAGCCTGGGAGGAAGGTGGGAGGAGGGAAGGAGACATTTTCTCCCATAGGCAGAAGACTTGTGACAGATTTCACACCAAACCCTAGTGCTGATTAAAGGGGCATGACAAACGATTGGTGGGGCCATGCACCCTTGTGTACCACCATTGCTATGGGCCTGTTTGGAACACTGCAAATGTGTTTATGGAAACCTGTATTTAAAACAATCAGATGGGAAGCAGATGGTGGATATATAGGAATAAAAGTTCTTTTAACAGCTGTAGTACAAAACAATGCAGTTAGTTATATGCCCTTCTATTACAATTGGCCTAATCCCCAAAGAAGAACATTTTACATCCTTCACTAATCTGTTTTAATAGATCTACTGGATTACTAGCAACTTTTAGACTTTTCAAACCTTGGGTTGTTTTCTCTCTCCACCCCACCCAAATTCCCAGCTGAGTTTCTTTTGGCTATTTTAATCTCTCATCAGTGAGTAGATTGAATTCTTAATAGGCAGCTGTTATTTATGAAGAGAGGTTGAGATGATTTTCCCCCATTGAGGGGCCTTCATGCCACTTGTAGCTGCTCTCAGTTTATGTATTTGAGCCACACCAGCTATACCCATGAGGTAGAATTTTTAGTGTAATTGCTGCTTGTTTATAGTAAGCCGAACCTGACATCAGAACTGCCCCTGATGCAATTATAGTGCCTGCTAGTTTAAGCTTGTGAATGATGATATTCTTGTATCAAGAGAACAGGAAATGCTCTCTAAAAACCAGTCAAGAAAAACAATCCACTTGAATCAGAGGTATGTTCTCCCTTTGTCTGCTTGATTTTGAAGATGCATCGTGAAGATAACAGGAGAAATGGTGCTGTCATTTCCAGCAGGAATTACAAGACATTTTGCCAATAATCCTGCCCCAGCTGTTCTAACATTCCGTGTGACAAATTACAACAGGTTAGAACACGTCTTGCCAAATCCCCAACTTCTCTGCTGGTAAATATCATTCTATGTAAACGTTGAGACTTTTATGGGGGGGAGCTGTTTTTGTAGCCCGCACAAGAAACTGTTCATAGGTAGTAAATGTGATGTTGTGTTGTTTCTCTCTAAAATCTTTCAGTATATTTTTTTTAATGTCAGAACCAGGGATGGGCCATGAACTTCCACAAATTTTGGTGTGGTTTGAGGCTCTTCATGAAAAACAGTCATTTAAACCAAAACCAGCCATTTAAAACAGTCATTTAAACCAAACAGCTGAGCGGCAGTCCCTGCCACTCAGCTGTTTGGAAACCCTTGCTTTCTGTTCCCCATGAAAAGCATCCAAACTGGATCAGTTCACAAACCCACTTCCTGATTTGTATGGGTTCATGGTTCAGCCATGAACCGCGAACTGACCTGCAAAAATGCAGTTTGTGCCCATCATTAGTCAGAACATTGTTACTTGAGCCCCTTTGCCAATTCTTCATTGGCAAAGCCAACTGTCAAGGTGCTTTCAGAGGTCAGCTTTCTCCCATTTCAATCTGCAACTATAGTTGCAGAAAGCAAACACACAAGCCTGACATCAGCTCTGCTAGTTCTCATGCTAGTCCTTGCCAATTGAACAGTGAGTCTGCAACAGTTGAATATAATTATAGAAGTGAATCTAAAACAATATGATACCACATCTATGGAGTAATTCCACTTCTTAGCTGATAGTTACTATCATTGGGTAAGCTGACATCTGGAAGCACACTCCATGTCATTATGGCACTGACAAAAAACGAAATGATACCTCTCACTGGATCATGGAGGTCTTTGGCCTGCTGCCTCTTCTTCATCCAATCCACAGACTCGGCGACTCAGGTCACTGATAGGCTTCCTTCATTAACTCTTTCTCCCACCTATATCAGTGGTAGGCAGCTACTGCTGTAGTCCCAAACCAACCCTACTTCTGTACTTATTGGGGCCCAGTCATGCATTCAGTTTCTGACACTGTATAGTCACTAAAGCTTGACATTTATCCATCATCATTCCTTTCACATTTATTCTTAAATGACCTTTTCATATGGGGAGATCTGAAATTATCTGCACTCTGTAGGCCACGAGTCCCAAATTTTCTTTGGCTAGTGGGCGCCTTTGGAATTCTGACACAGGGTTGTGGGTGCAACCACAAAATGTCTGCTGCAGGAGGTGGAGCCAACCACAAAATATCAGGGAGTGAGGTTATACATAAATCTAATTGTAATTCAACATCATAGGCAGAAGCTCCATTTAACAGGATGCCTTTTAAAATGAACATATTGTTGAAAAATATTTTCTTGCATATACACAGCTTACATTCAGTCACACATTGAGGATCCTTGTGCTAGGGTGGTAGCTGCTGCTGCTGAAGATTTTTTTAAAACATATCTGTATAGCCAATTGGTTTTCCAGTAGCCAATCAGAAGCCCCTGCCCCCACCCACTTCCTAAAAACACTTGGCAGATATCAGGAAAGGTATTGGCAGTACCCATGACACCCGCAGGCACCATGCTGAAGACCCTTGTTTTCACTGGGCCACTATGATGAGGTATCACTCAACTGAAGGGTTTTCAGAACAAATGTGCACTGATTAAAATCAATGCTGATTATGATTGATTGGGAAAATGACAGGTGACCTTTACAGCACAAAAGACAGTCGTCGTTAATTTAGAGGGGGGAAATCTCCCTCTGGATGGCATTTTCATATTTGACTTTGACACTTAGCTAGCTGCTGCTGTTCACTCTCTCTGTCTGTTGCTAAGATGATTTGTATGTTGTCTGGGGTTTTGTCCGGCCTCCTTACGTCATCATATATTACACCCTTTCCGTTGCTTCTGTTCCTTTTGTGTTACACAGCAAAAATGAGTCAATTAACTGTGCATGACCATTTTAAAAAACTTGTTAATGCATTCTATAAATCAGCACAATATGACAGTATTCATTCCAAATACATGCAAAAATCCGTTCACTTTGTACACGATGTATTAATAAAGGAAACCATTGGTAAGTAGTTTGTAATGGAAGAGGCATACAAAATAACTGTTGCTTCAGATTACACCAAATAAGTACTACCTGTGCATTGTGCAGCCATTTCCTCATACCTGAATGAACCTGTAATTGTTGAATATGGGGACTCAGTGGAAGGAAAAAAAGAAGTTTAGGAGGTAGGGCAGATTTTCAATGAACAAATGACTGGCTTGGAAAGAGTTAAGAGCCTCTTCTTACTTACCAGTCTTTCACTCTGCCTCAAAGCTGCTTGTTAAAAAAGAAAGCTATCAGGGAAAAGATGGTATTGTTAACTCAAATATGAGAGCACATGTGAACGTTTTCACCAGTGGACCTCCAAACCCCTGGATCAAAGGATCTTTGTTCTCTGCTGAAATGGGTGCAAACTTTACCCTGGTAAAGATTTGAAACAGCAGACAGGCAGACAATACTTGAGTTTTAATCTTTACTGAACATAAAAATAACAGGAGAATATACAGGAAACTGCAAGTGGAATGAAAGAACAATATAAAATAATAAATTTGGGGGAATTGCTGGATATGAGCTGGCCTATAGAATCAAACAAGCATTTGGGAAATGAATAGCAAAGAAAACTACATGATTCCTAATGAAAGCCATCCCAGTTATACTAGGTGTATTTCCTCAGGCTAGTCCAAAGCTAGAACCCACCCTTGGTGCTTGTATGATCTTATACTGTCCCCAGATGGGGGTGGGGGGGTAGGTCAGATGGTAAGGGCACCCTTCTCTATGAACAGCACTCAGAATGAAAGGAGGGAAGGAAGGGAGTTGTTTAGCGAGCAAGGAGACTAGGAAGAGGAATCATTGTACTGCAAACCTCATAACCATAATTTTGATGAGTCCTCAGGAAGCCAAAAACTAGAGCTGTTGTCATGGTGTGTCCAAGCTCTCAGGGAACCTGGCTACTCCCTTTTTGATTGCCTGTTGCCTGATCTTAATTTCTCAATTTCTTAATATCAAACATGGATCTTGGCATTCATATGGTCTGAGACGTCATGGACAGAGGTGCTTCTTCTGACCCAGGGCAGTTTTTTGGATAACAACATAAGATAGGAACTTTGGACCTTAAAAGATGGCTTTTGCCAGTGCCTTTCCTTCAAAGGATAACCTTTCTATAACAAAAAAGTCATTTTGACCTCTCTCTGTGATGACTGTGACAAATGTAAGTTCTGCTCATGAGGGTAACTACTTCTCCTTTTTATAAATAAATGCAGTGACAGTACACAAGCTGATGCCAACACAAGGGAATTCTGGGTAAACATGCCAAATCTGATGACTCACTTAAAGAAAGTGTCTGAACAGAAACCCCAAGCAACATATTACAATGTGGATATGCTAAAATATCAGGTAAAGCCCTTGTAGAGATTAATCTGCTAACAATAATATTCATAGTTTGATATTAAACTGTTAAATGTTTGATTGTATTCACCTAGAAGTATGGGATATTATTCCTCCTCTTTGTCACCCTGGGGGCATACCCACTGATGAAAAATGGGGGGGGGGTATTCCCTGTTCTACAACCAGCAATGTCTTTTATTCTTTTGGTTCTTTATGCATACTAAATGTTCCCTTTTTGTCATGTTTGTAAGGTATCAGCCCAGGGTATTCAATCTACTCCATTAAACCTGGCAGTGAACTGGCGGTGTGAGCCTACAAGCACTGATTTGCGCATTGACTACAAATATAATCTAGAGGCAATGACTACACCAGTTGCTTTAAACAACGTGCAGTTCCTTGTTCCCATAGATGGAGGAGTCACAAAACTTCAAGCTGTGCTTCCGCCTGCTATTTGGTATGAACCAGAGCTCACCCTCCACTTGATCTATGTCCTGTTCTTTTTTAATGGCTACAGCTGAGACAGACTTCTGGACAGCCTCAGATGGATTCTGGTCAGCCATATCCATTATGAATGTTACAATGCCGATTAAAATCTTAGCACAATTCTGCCTGAACAATCCTCAGCATGTAGAGCATAACTATATATGTGTGCACATGCACACATGAGAGAGGAGAGAATCATAATGCTATTCCCCAGTACATTTATCTGGAAGTAAATCTTGCTGAAATCAGCACAGCTTAGTTCCATGTAATTATGATTAGGCTGACAGTGCAATAGTACTGGAACTTGAAAGTAAATATGAGAATGGTCAGATGTATAGTATTAATGGGAGGCCTGGTACTTCAAAAATTATTCTGTTCTCTATAGTTAATGGATGTGATTGTTTTTACTTTGATCATCACCATCATTTTAATTATAACTAGGAATAAGGCCCGTTGTGGAAATAAATACAATGGGCTCTAGAAAGAAGCTCTGGGAGAGTGCCCTGGCTTTGGGCACTCAGTGACAATTTGCTGTGGCAATCTCAGCAGGGTATAATGACAGAGTCCACCATTTTCTCCAGAGGAACTGATCTTTGCTATCTGAAGAGCAGTAGTAATTTTGAGTGATCTCCAGCCCACCCCCAAGATTGGTAACAGTGGTTCCCCAGGAGGGAGTGGCTGATTTGGAGGGTGGAGTCTATGGCATTGTACCTGTCTGAGGTCCCACCCCTCCTCAACACTCATCCTCTCCAGGTTCGACCCCTCAAATCTCCAGGAATTTCCCAACCTGAAGTTGATAACCCTATCTCCCTCCCAGCCAACCATCAACCTACCTTTAGTTTTCCATCTCCTCCCCCTCCCTTCTAGAGAGCAGTTGTAATTTTGAGTGATCTCCAGCCTCCACCTGGAGATTGGCAACAATGGTTCCCCATCAGGGAATGGCTGGATTGGAGGGTGGAGTCTATGGCATTGTACCTGTCTGAGGTGCCACCCCTCTTCAAACCTCACCCTCTCCAGGCCCCATCCCTCAAATCTCCAGGTATTGCCCACCTGGAGTTGGCAACCTGATCAGGACTGGGCCCAATGAGTTTTCTCCCAAAGGCCAACATAGGTGTGGAAAGGGCCTTTTACTGACAGAGGATAAAGTACAGGTGCCAACTCTGATTAGGGAAATACCTGGAGATTTGGGGGGTGGATCCTGTGGAGGGCAGCATTTGGGGTGTGTGTGGAAGGACTCAGCAGAGTATAATGCCATAGAGTCTACCCTCCAAAGCAACCATTTTCTCCCAGGGAACTGATCTCTGTCATCTGGAGGTCAATTGTAACAGTGGGAGATCTCCAGGTCCCACCTGGAGATTGGCAACCCTAGGGGGAAGTCAGCTACACAGCGGGGAGTTGAAGAAAATGGTTTGATGGTTGCTGGCCCACCTCGTTAGCCAGCCAGCCATGCTGAAGCTAAGCAGGAGAAAGAGCCTTTTTCCATTTATTCTGACAGGAAAGTGGCCACTGGGGAGGGCGTTATGCTGAAAGTCCTTTGTTTTTTTACTCACAGAACCAAGCTTGGTTGCCTACCAACAGCCACTGAGGGGACAGTCCCTCACAGGAGTCAAGAGAACTGTCCTCCTCAGGAGAGAGAGCTGTCTGCCAGTAAATCTGACATGCAAATTTGTCTGAAGGGGGAGTGGGTGGGGAAGAGGAGCAGACCCAGCACCCGGTCAATGGCACGCAAGTACTCTTGAGTGGCGGCTGATGGGCCAATGGCTGAGGGAGGGCATCTTACAGCCAATGGGAGCGCATGGAATCTTACGAAACCAAAAGATAATTATTATAAGGAGAGATAAGACTTTATGGCCAAATTAGAGGGGACAGCAGCAGACCAATCTAGAAAAGTATTTGCTAAATAAAGCAGACATTCAGATTTCTTTCTCCTCTACCTCATTTTGTTTTCATGTATCATAGTATTTTAGTTTTATTATGGATGGGAGGCCTCAAATGCTGGAAGTAGCTCAGGTCTCTCTGGACCTCTGTGAGGGCCTGTTCACATCCCTTTCTGCAGCGCAGGCAAATATTTGCTGAAGATGAGCAGTAATACATTCATCTACTCCACAGTAGGTGAAGACTGCAGAAGACTCCTTCAGTATCCCTAACCTTCACATGAGTGCCCTTTCTCGTTTGTTGTTTTTAGGAATGCTGAGCAGCAAAGGATATTGTGGAGGATTCCTGATATTTCACAAAAATCTGAAAATGGAGGTAATAATTCAGGCCTCTCAAAACTCAACCTTCTCTTCTCAGCCTTGCCTTCTCTGAGCCTACTGGTATCCATTAACCTCTTTGTTCTGTCTTCTGTATTTTGTGTAGTTATCTTCTTTACTGTTTTGAAGGGTAATGGAATGTGCTTAAGGGCTTAACTCAAAGAGATGTGGGAAATCCATGACTGTCAGGGGAGCCTTGATTTGCATTGAGGCTGTGCTGTTTCCACACAGAAATTTGCAGCCGCCAACCTGTTCTAGCCTTGGTGGGGAAAAGAGACAGACAGCCTAACCCTATCTCAGTCTTCTTCTATCCCTACGGTTGCCAGCTGCCTGGAACAATAATGTCCTGTACTGTCCCTTTAGTGGAGCCTAATGGAATGTTATTTAGCAGGTGGTGTTATTTATCTCCATTGCGTGAAAACCTTCACCTGCCCATTTCTGAGTTGAAGGTGGTATGGTATTCATGTCATATACACACTCTTCTTTTAAACTACTGTCATTTCTGTTCAAACAAGGTTTTTGGAAGATATGGTGGGGGGAACCTGCTGTCTGAGCCTGTCTAGATGACCTTTTACCATGGCTGTTGGGAACTTCTACTATTTGTAGACTAGGTCACAAAACCATATCAAGTGTATAAGTTGGGGTCATCATTTAATGAGTTTCCTTGCATCCTGCTAGTGTCCACCACTGGAATTGTTCATGGGAAGGGAAATTTTCTGACTGATAGTGCCAACCTACATGGTGAATTTTCCCAGGTTGTGGCCAGAAAGTATATACTATGAAGTCCACCATTTAAATGATTGTGTGGCTTTTCCCCTTTTTGGTCAAAATGGAGGGTGATTTGGCTGTTGTGTATTTGTGATATGAGACACAATAGACATTTGGCATATCCCAGATAAAGAGAATAAGGCGAGCCTTTATTAATGTCAGTTATTTATAAATCTTTAGCCAAAACATAAATTATATCAGCTTCCATCTAAAGACTGTCATCCAGAAGGACTTTGTTCAAGAACAATTCCATTTACAGGATAATTGTCTAATCATTGTGGTGACACCTGGTCATTTAGAAGTTCCAGGAGATTTCATTAGTCCAAAGAAAAATTCCAACAACAAAGTCCATGTAATACCATTTGTTTAAGACCAACCAAAATATCATAAAACTGTGCGCAAGCTTGCAAGTTATCCAGAGCTCTATCATCAGATTGGATGTTGAAGAAATGGGGGATGTTTTAGAATGTCATCTTGTGACTGTTTCAATTTGGGAAGGCTTAGGTTATAGGCTCTGGGACATAGTCAGGGCTGATATCAGTCATCCTTGGCCTTCAAGGAAGAAATGTATTTATGCTGCAAACTATGGATGCAGGTTAAGCTATATTGGGATTGAGGAGGGGTTACTAAACTACTCATATCATTCAACTGGTGTTAACCAGTCTGGTTAACTAGGAATTTAGATTATTAAAATCAACTTTTGCGGTTTTTACCTTTTATAAGGAGAGACCCCAAGCACTGGAGTCAGTCAGCTGATTCCACCTAATATGGCACGTCCCCGGGGAAATCAAAGAATGACTGACATCATAGCTGTCATGGTAACTATGAACCTCTGGCCAGAATCTTTCTCTTCTTTCAACTGCAGTCTTAAATTCCTAATCCATTTTGGAACTCTGAAAGACCTTACTTCAGTAAGGAAATGTTCTAAGTTGTCTAGCAAGAAATCTAATTATAAATTCTTCTTCTGACTTATTGTTAAGACTATTTTTTCATTTAATCATATGTCCATTTTCCTTTAAATCTTTATATTTAGATAAAGCATTTATGAAACTTCCTTTTTGTATGATTCTTAAAGGATCCTCTGCAGGGGAATGCTGTTTTGCTAGTCAGTCACACTAAAGAATTTGGGCATGGGAGAGCTTCCCTATCACCTGGGGAAATCATACAAGGAGCAAAATTTGTCACACAAATGTCAATACCCATGGCAAACATAACATCTAGACAGGCTCTTAGAGCTCAGACTTCGAACTGCCAAATGTGCTCCAGTTTCATATTTAATGGCAAACAAAAAGAAGGGGTTTGGGGAAGAGATTAGAAATGTAAAAGCTCACACCCACGCAAAGAGAAAGAGGATGGAGATCTGATGACCCAGGCGGAAAGCTTTTCACAATGCACCAGCTATGAACTTACCTAACAGAGAGGCTCATGTTAGCATGTTCAGCTTTCAATGTATTTTGTTTTTATAATATACTTGCTTGATTTTCTGTCTAAAGGTGTGGGTTCTTTGCTGGCAAGATTCCAGTTATCTGAGGGACCAAGCAAACCTTCCCCCCTGGTTGTACAGTTCACCAGTGAGGGGAGCACTCTATCCAGCTGTGATATTGAACTTGTTGGAGCCGGGTATCGATTTTCACTTATTAAAAAGAGGTTTGCAGCAGGTAAGAACATGTCAGGTTATCTTTTCATAAATATACATAATTCTGTTTTCACATGGCAACATTCCATGCACTCCCTCAGCCATTGGCCTGTCAGCCGCCACTCAAGAGTACTCACGTGCCATTGGCCGGGTGCTGGGTCTGCTCCTCTTCCCCAGCCACTCCCCCTTCAGGCACTGTGCTGTCAGATTTACTTGCAAATGGCTTTCTCTCTTGACGAAGATGTTTCTCCTGCTTGCCTCCTGTGTGGGACTTAACTTTTCCCTCAGTGGCTGTTAGTAGGCATAACGAAATGCCAGTTAGCTGTGTTTGTAAGATGGCTGCCATCTGTGTGGTTGTTTGCTTAAAATATTCCCCCATAATGTTTAATAGAGCTGTAGTTCCAAAGAGGGGCCTGCAGGTGTATCACTCACTGGGTTGAATGGGGCTTCCTCATCTGCTGGCCCACAGTTCCCAGCTGCCCAAGGCCAAAAAGAAGGGGAAAAGAGAGACTGTCCGAAGGGGCAGGGCAGCATCAATATAGATTCCAGCCCTTCCAGGGAGGAGGCAGTCTTCGTCCTACAGGAGATTAGGAAATGCTCCTGCTGCCTGTGCTGATGAGGCTGTCCAGGCCACAAGCCACAGACATGGGGGAACCCTGAGAGGCAGCAGAGATTCAGCCACTCCACAGTCAGCTGGACTGGGGAATGAATCGAAGTTTCCCCGCTCTCTTGGGCTTGGGCTGAAACAGAGGCAGAGGCCAGTCCAAGGAGACATCTTATCCTGAGCCCACAACCTCCAGAGGTAGAGAGTATTATGTGTAGGGAAAGAGGATTGCGTTCAATCTCTGTTGATTTATGCCGTGTTGGTTCACATTGTGTGCTTACTCCTACAGTTGTGCCTTATTCATTTAGTGTGTGTGTGCTCCATAATTGTGTAAATAGTTAAATAAATTCTTTGCTCTGACCATATAGCCTCCCCTGCTCTGCAAAATAACAAAGAGAGGGGGTAGCTCAAAGAAGCAAGGAAAAGCCAGACCCTTGGGTTGCCAACTTTCCAGGGATCCCCCTAGGTTTGGGGGTTCCATCTCCAAATAGGGAGATTTGGCCAGAGGGGTCTCACTGTCCCTCTAAAAAGGCAGTGACAGTTCAGTGAGTGGTGGCAGTGAATTTAAGGAGTGAGATACACCCATGGGAACTGAAGAATGAGGGGGAAATAAAGGTAGGCTGATGATTGGCTGGGAAGGAGATAGGGTTACCAACTCCAGGTGGGAAATTCCTGGATATTTGAGGGATGGAACCTGGAGAGGGTGAGGTTTGAGGAAGAGTGGGACCTCAGACAGGTATGATGCCATAGACTTCACCCTCCCAACTAGCCATTCCCTCCTGGGAAACCACTGTTGCCAATCTCCAGGAGGGGTGGAGATCACTCAGAATTACAACTGATCTCCAGGAGGGGGGGAGGAGATGGAAAACTGAAATCAGAGGAGCAGATAATGGCAGGTTGATGCTTGGCTGGGAAGGAGATAGGGTTGCCAACTCCAGGTTGGGAAATTCCTGGAGATTTGAGGGGTGGAGCCTGGAGGGGGTGAGGTTTGAGGGATGGGACTTCAGACAGGTACAATGCCATAGACTCTGACCTCCGAACCAGCCATTTTCTCCTTGGGAACCATTGTTGCCAATCTCCAGGTGAGGGATGGAGATCACTCAGGATTACAACTGATCTCCAGGAGGGAGGGCAGAAGTCAGCTGCAGTCAGAGCAGCAGATAACGGTATGTTGATGGTTAGCTGGGAAGGGGATGGTGTTGCCAACTCCAGGCTGGGAAATTCCTGGGGATTTCAGGGGTGGAGTCTGGAGAGGGTGAGGTTTGAGGAGGTCGCCACAGCAAATTGATGCTGAGTGCCCAAGGCCTTCGTACTCTCCCAGAGCCTCTTTCTAGAGCTCATTGTATTTATTTTCACAATGGATCTTATTCCTAGTCTTTTCATAAATGTCTGGAGTTACATGTTTTAGCAACCTGGATGGTTAGACTAGTTGGTGCTGTCTCTGAAGCATGTGGTTTTCAGTCTCATTTAATCTGGACAACTACCCCCCCCTTGTTGAATAGTGGAATGCTGGCTATGTTTTTTCTTTGTAAAACCAAGCTGAGGTATCTGATATACATCCAGTAAATGCAAGCTATTGTCTGAGATATTTGTTAAACTCCTTCTGGAATTGCATGTGTGCATGCCCTCACACAGTCCATAAAATAAAAGATCCTCCTCACTCCCAACTTTGAAACTTCAGTGGAGAGATCTGCCCAGCGCACAAAGAATCCCTCCACCTAACTCATATATATTTCCCAGGGCAATTTTGTTTGTTTCTCAGAATGTGTGTGTGTGCATGTGCATGTCTCTCCTCCCCATGGTTTTTTAAAAAAAATTGGGGAGAAAACTGAAATATATGCAGTGCTGAAAACTGTGAACACCTCAATAGGGAAACATCATCATACACAGAGCATATTAATTGTGAATAAGATTAGGCAATGTCAAACAATTATTAGATCCTTTAAAATGAGTTGGATCCAGCAGTGTTTTCATGCCTGCTTGGCCAATTTCCCTCTTTATTCCTAAAATGTACTGGAAGCAGCAGCTCAGCATAGTGATTCAATCAGTTCTTTATTAGGTTACATCAGAATAAGCCTACAGAGGCTGGCTGCAAGCCGCCTTTTATTCCTGAACTCCCCACACCCAAACCACACCCAGCACACACCCCAAACACTGTGATAGGCTCTATTTACAAGTCCATAGTCCAGATTGGGCTACTTTAGGATCCGGGCTAGCCCATTGGTGCGCCCTTTGGATCCACAATCTCTATTGTTCTCTCGAATGAAGCTCTGGCCCTTTTCGGACCACATGGTCAGCCATGTGGTGGTAGCCATCTTTTCTCAATACATTACACCCCTCCCCCCATAGTTTGAACCCACCCCCACACAAAGTTTTGTAGGTAACCTGGGCGTGTGCGGTCCCTAGTCGACCTCCACAGTTCCTGGGCATGGTTGCTCGTTTGCACATTGGCTGGCTGTATCCTTGCTGAGGAAACTGGGGTGGATGCTGGAGCTGAGGTGACCTGCGGAAAAGGTCTTGCGACGGCCGTGTCAGCCGGAGTCTGCTTGGGCTCTGCCTCCGGAGTGGTGGTCTCGCTGCCGGGCTCAACTGTGTTGCTAACTGGCTCCCTGACGCCGTCTCCATCTTCTGTTGGTTCCAGTGGTGTTACTCAGCAGCAGATCTGGTCCACATGCCTGTGAAGCCTTTGGCCGTCTTCGGTAGATACCTCATACAATAGGGGTTCCTTCACGTGAATGACTCGTGCTGGTATCCATGGTGGGCCCCAGGCGAAATTGCAAGTATAGACTGGGTCTTCTGGGAAGAAGCCCCATGGAGCCTCCTGTTGTTCTGACCAGGCACTTGCTCTGGGGCCCGGTCAGGGTATAGCCTGTCAAGGCGGATGGTTAACTGGTGACCCATAAGGATTTCTGTGGGGCTCCGGCCAGTGGCAGTGTGTGGGGTGATCCTCTGCCCAAACAGGAATGTTGCACGCCGGTAATCCCAATCTCCCTGCACGATGCATCGCAGGGCTTCTTTGGTGGTCCTCACCATTCATTCTGCCTGTCCATTCGTGGCTGGGTGAAAAGGTGCTGAACGAACGTGCTGGATTCCGTAGTGAGTCACAAATTCCGCAAACTCCGCAGACGTGAAGGCTGCCCTGTTGTCAGAGACCAGGACATCCGGAATTCTGTGGGTGCAGAGAACCTTCCAGAGGGACTTTATTGTGGCCCTCAATGAGGTGGACACCACTGGGAGGACCTCGAGCCATTTGGAAAAGGAATCGACCACTAGGAAGAAAATCTGTCCCTGGAATGGGCCAGCAAAGTCCAAGTGCAAGCAGGCCCAGGGTTTGCCAGATGATTTCCACTTGCATTTGGGAGTCCCGGGGGGATTGGGTTGGGTCTCTTGGCATGTCTGGCACTGGTTGACAAGGTCCTCTATCTCCTTATCCAACCCAGGCCACCAGATGTAGCTGTGCGCTAAGGCTTTCATTCACACGATTCCTGGGTGGGTTTCATGTAGCGCAGCTAGCGTGTGTTTGCGCAAGGACTCGGGGACTATAACTTGGCTGCCCCACAAGAGACATTCCCTGTGTGTGGATAGTTCATCTTTGTGGGAGGCAAACACTGTGAATTCAGGACCCACTTTCTCACTGGGCCATCCCCTCCCCACCCAGTTGAGCACATGGGCGAGTACCTGGTCTCGGCTTGTGAACTGGGCTACCTCCGCGACCTGGATGGGGCGCTCAGGCAAGTCATCGATGCGGAGGACGTGATGAGCAGAAGTGGGATCCAGGGCGATCTCTGGAAGCAGAAGGCAGCTGAGAGCGTCTGCGTGCCCCATAGCCTTCCCTGGATGGTGTCGCAAGTCATATCTGTAGCCCGCCAGAAATATAGACCAGCGCAGAACCCGGGGAGACATCATCTGGGGCGTTTGGCGGTCTGGGGCAAGGAGACCCAGCAGTGGCTTGTGGTTGGTGATGATGGTGAAGGGGCGGCCATAGAGGTAGTGGTGAAATTTCTTCACCCTGGCCACAATCGCCAGTGCCTCTTTATCAATTTGAGCATTATTGTGCTCTGTTGCCAACAAGGTCCTTGAATAGTAGGCCACTGGCACCTCACGGCCGTCCAGCAGCTGGTGACCCATCACCGCTCCCATGCCGTAGGGCAATGTGTCACAGGCAAGAACCATGGGGAGGGACTCGTTGAAGTGTGCAAGCATGGAGTTGGACACCAACAAGTCCTTAACTGCCTTGAAAGCGGCGGCGTGTTGCGGACCCCAGGACCAAGTAGCTGCCTTATCCAGCAAATGGTGAAGGGGCTCAGCTACTGCTGCTTTGTGTGGCAGGAACGAGTGATAAAAATTGAGCAGGCCTAAGAATGCCTGTAACTCAGATTTTGACCAGGGAGTCGGGGCTTCTGCTATGGCTTTTATTTTGTCTTTAGTCAGGTGAATGCTAGAAGCGTCGACATAGAATCCCAGGAAATCCACACTGGAGACACCAAGGATACATTTCTCGCATTTCACTTTTAGCCCCGCCTCACTGAAACACCGGAGCACTGACCGTAGGCGCTCCACGAAGAGGTTCTCCGATGGCGCAGAGATCAGAACGTCATTGAAAAATGGGACGACTCTGGGAAGACCTTTAAGAAGGGAGTCCATTAATTGTTGGAAAATCCCTGGCGCTACGCTCACCCCAAACTGTAGCTGCCGCACCTTAAATGCTCCCCTGTGAGTCACTATCGTTTGCGCCTCGGCCGACTGCTCATCCACAGGCAGTTGCTGATAAGCCTGCACTAGATCCAGCTTGCCAAAAACTCAGGCCCCAGCCAAGGCTGTGAGGACATGGCTGACCACCAGCACAGGGTACGCATGGTCTTGGAACGCTTTGTTTATTATGCATTTGTAGTCCGCACAGATTCTAAAGTCCCCATTGGGTTTCACAGGTGTCATGATCGGGGTCTCCCACCTAGCATGGGAGACTGGCTCCAAAACCCCTTGGTCAACCAGGCGGTCCAACTCGGCCTCTATTTTTGGGTGGAGAGTGAGTGGGGGTGTGTGGTGCTTTATCCAAATGGGGCGCACCTTGGGGTTGAGGTCAAAAGATACTGGCGGGCCAGTGTAGTGCCCGAGTGACCCATCAAAAACCCTGGGAAATTCTTGGCAGACGTCACTGAAGTCTCTGAGCCCCAGTTGATTAATGCCTGTCACTGCTTGGCCCAGCACCTTGAACCAAGACAGTCCTAGGAGGCTGGTGAGAGGGGCCTTCACCATGACCAGTTCCAAGAGGCCGTCAAAAGCCTTGTATTGTACGTGGAACTGGTCTACCCCCTTAATTGCTACAGCATTCTTTTGGAAGTCCTGTAAATGGAGGTCCGTGGACTCTAAGGGGGGACCTCCATTGGGGCAGAGTCTCTGGAGGGTGTCCTCAGATATAATTGACCAGGACACCCTGTGTCCAGCTCCATCATGCAGGGAGTTCCCTCAATGGACACAGTCATGTGCAATTTGGGGGTCGTGCTTCGGGGTAGGTAGTGTACCTGGTTGTGGTTAATGGTTCCTCTGTAGTGGTGGTCTGTAGCTCCCTGAGGTGACGGGGCAGATTTTTGTGACCAGCAGGTGCGGGCTATGTGGCCTTGTTTGTTACAGGTTCAGCATACTGCATTCCAGAAACGACAGTTCCTCCTCTCGTGAAGGTTGCTGCAGCTTGCGCAAGCATTGGTCCTGGACTGCTGGGGTGGGCTGCTTGTAGAGGAGCAGCCGGCAGCTGGTCAGTTGCTCTTGGGTCGGTGTCGGAGCTGCTGGAGATAAACCTAATGAGCGCTGTCATCATCTTTGGACGTTCCGAATTCCGAAGTGGTGGGAAGCTGGTTGTCTGCTGGTCACGCTGCAATTTCTTAAATACTGTGGCCGTCTGTAGTGCCGCATCGAGGGTCAGGTTTGCCTGTGGCATCAGTTTCCTGTGGAACTTCAGCTCTCGGCCCCCCCCCCGAGATTGCATGAGTAGGGAATCTCCCAGGTCCGTGAATTCGCATTTGCTGGCGATGCAGCAGAGATCAGTGAGGAACTCTGCAACGGACTCAATGGACTTCTGTGTTCTTGCAATGAAGTCCATGCAGACTGCCCATTTAGACGGTTTGGGCTCATGGTAGTTGTTAAGCACCGTGATGATTTCGTCATAGGTGGCCATCGGAACCACCAGGCTTGTGGCTAGCCAGATGGTGGTGACCCTGCATGTACTCACTAGCCAGGATTTCTTAGGCTCGTCATCTGTCACCTTCTGTAATTTGAGGAAGTGCGTGAGCTGAGCTACCCAGGCCTCCCAGAACTCAGGGTGGTTCAGGTCGAATGGGGTCAGCTGCCATTCTGGAACTGCGGAAGCCATGACTCGGAGTGGCAGTGGCGGAGGTGGTGCAGGAACCTGAGATGTTGGTGCAGAGGTTACGGACTGTGATTCGCCAGTCGGAGCAGTGCGTGGCAGGAGGCTCTTGGGGTTCTCCATGGTCCTGGTTGCGGTGCTCAGGAGAGGTGGAGTCAGGCGAGTTCACAGGATCCCATCCTCATCACCAGTAAAGTGTACTGGAAGCAGCAGCTCAGCATAGTGATTCAATCAGTTCTTTATTAGGTTACATCAGAATAAGCCTACAGAGGCTGGCTGCAAACTGCCTTTTATTCCTGAACTCACCACACCCAAGCCACACCCAGCACACACTCCAAACACCGTGATAGGTTCTATTTACAAGTCCATAGTCCAGATTGGGCTACTTTAGGATCCGGGCTAGCCCATTGGTGCGCCCTTTGGATCCACAGTCTCTATTGTTCTCTCAAACGAAGCTCTGGCCCTTTTTGGACTGCGTGGTCAGCCATGTGGCAGTAGCCATCTTTTCTCAATACATTACAGTTCCAGTGCCAGTCCTGCTTGGTTCTTATTTGTGCTAATCTCATGATGATCACTAGTAGAACCTTTTTATTAGTGAAACTCTTCCTCCCTTTTTGATCAGTGGGAAGTGCTTAGATTCAATCTAGTACGTTGTGTATGTCTACAGTACATATACCTATATCATTATCTAATGCTGTAGATTGTATTATATTTGTCTGTCCTTTCTGTTGCTGGCTTCCACCAGCAGGTGAAGCCTTTTTTGTTTCATTTGGCATTCCCTCAGTGATCTCTCCTTTCTAACCAATGTTTTAATTGCTGTGGGGGTTTTTTTGTCTTGTACATATTTTAACTGTTTTTAACTATTTTAATTGTTTTTTGGGGGGAGGGTGGATTTCAATAGTTTTAAAATGTGATCTTATGTCTGCTTTAAATAGTTAGCCACCTTGGTGGCGTTTTGCAAATTTTGTAAATAAACAAAATAATAATACTACTTTTGAGTGAGTAAAACCTTCTGTGAAAGCATACTCATTCCAAAACAGACTATTATATAGGACTTTTTTCAGTGCTCCCCAAAATTTCCAGTTTTCTCATTTGCAAACACTGAAAACAATCCTTCAGTGACAGAACTTGGAATGCCATTAAATGAAAGAAATTCTATTATTGTTGTTTTTGTTGTTATTTTACTTCTTGAAAGGCCAAAATATCTTAGGTTACCTCTGGATAACTGGACCTGTGATAACTGGGGACTTAGAACTGAACTCCCGCCTTTCCATGATTCCTATAGGGGTATGGTGTGCATTTCTGGAAATCCTGAATCCCTGGAAAGTTGACATATAAATTCCTTAAATAAAAATCATGCTAGTATCAATAAGAGATGGAAAAATTGCATGAGTGCCTCTTCTTCCTATTCCATTCCCTAGGATACTTCACCTAGTTTGACATTGGAATAGTGCACTGATTCATAACACAGTAAAAAAACCCTGGGAAGTTCACACAAGCATGCTTTAGCAGCTTTTCAGTATGTTGGTGTGAAAGTTCCTTGTAAATTTGAAGACCATCATAAGGGGGAAGATATGAATAATTTGTGTTACTAGGTGACTTATATTGAAGCCTAGAAGTTAGATTTATTCTGTGACAGACAAGCCAGCCAACTTGTGGGCAGAAATGGTGAATGTGTGAGTGGGATCAAACCACTGTTTGCCCTCCCTCCTTTGCTCACCTTGAAGGTTGTATTTTCCCATAATGTACCTCAAATCCTATTAACAGCCTCCAAGGTGGAGATGATAAAGGAAGGCTGAGGCAGGAGAAAAATAACAAGAGGCACTGACCCATCCATTGGCTGGCTGACACCTCCTGTGCTAGCAGGCCACAGCAGCCACCACCAAGAGCCAAGCTTGGTTTGGGGTTGTGGGTTGATTCTGGGGACTGTGGCAGCACTAAACTTTTCAAGATTTGGAAAGGAGATTTTGCAAACTAACTCTGTTTACCGAGTGCAATTATGATTTGGGTCTTAGGAGTGGGAGGAGAGAGTGGCACATTTTAATGCACTTTTTTCATTTTCCTTACAGGAAAATACCTGGCAGATAACTAAGAGAAGTTTATGCAAGTATGTGGAAAATCCATATAACTGAGGACTGCTGTGGGTAGACGGGTTTTATATGCTGTTTGAGAAAAAAACTAATTAAATCCTGTACTCGGGACATTTCTGTTGGAAGTGTCAGTAACTTTCCACACTCCTTCCTCAGAAAATACCGTGTTGACCAGTCCTACAGTATTTACTTCTAGATGTAATATTGTTAATGTTTTAAATTGTAATTATTGTATTTGTAAATTGTACTCATTCCAGTAAGGCTGTATTTTGGCAGTTAGACACTTGAGTTTTAGCATTTTACCATTCATGAAATGGATGTAATTTAAACTGTGGTATATAAATTTAATAGTAGTACTGTTGAATGGCACAATGCTTTCAGAGGTAGATAACATTTTGTCAATATATACAATTTGAATACAATGTTAATAGCTGTGAGAAAGGGGGTGCCTCAAAAAAGAAAGCTAACTGGAAACCTGAAAACAAACTTGATTTTAATTTAGTCTTTAGTACTGTCACATAAGTTATTTGGAGTAAACAAGCCTGTCTCTAAATGTTTAGTTGATTGTTGGTTATATCCAAAACCAGAACAAATTGATCCCACCAAAACACTTTTTCATATTTTCAACATAAAAATATTAATTGTTCCAGACAAGATTTTTTAAAGCTTTCGGATAAATGATTAGAGAATTCAGCTAAGACAAGCCATGTGCTGGAGTAACTCTGTGTTCTTTCCCATTTGTCTGACCTGATGCAGATGTGAAGAGACAAAGCACTAGAGATGCCTCTTTCTTTTTTCCTCCTCCCCACCCTGCCCCACTATGTAAGCCCTGTTGAGATGAATGAAAGCACAGCCATGCTGTGAACGTATTTCCAGTTCTTTTAATCAAGGCTTGCATAGGAGATGATCCTTGTGAGTCATGCCAATAAATAAATAAGTGGCAGCAGACAGCTGAAAGTATACAGTGGCACTACAGAATCTGTAAATCTCTTTTTGATTATGGATTGTGACTGTATGTGTTTGTGTGTTTTTAGCACCAGTCTCCAATATTGTAACCATGCTTATCTGGCCTCTATGTTTTACACTTAAAATCTGGTGAAGGGGAAAAAAATATAAACTTTATACTTTAAAGGTTGGTAGAGAGAATCATTACATGAGCTTTAATGCCTGAGAAAAGTGAAAAGAAACCCAAAGATTGTTAGGCAAAACTGGTAGCAAAGTCATGAAACTGAAACTGTCAAGATAGTCTTTTTTCAGAAAAGTACTTGGGCTTCATGTTTTTAACTGGTTGTGAGGCATTTCTTATACTTACTGTGGAGAAAAGTGTAATGTTTTTGTTGATAAAGTCCAATGCCCCCCACATTGCTAAAATATTTTCTAGACAATGTTGTTTTATTCCTGTAGCCAGGGGTCTTTTCGGGGGGGAGCGCACTGGAGCGCAGCTCCGGGAGCTCAGGAGCCAAGCCCCGCCCCCAGCCGGCGTCCCGGAGAGTCTTTCAGGCAGCCGAATGTCAATTTCAGCTCCATTATATCCTATGGGCCATTGAAGTCAATGGTGAAAACATAGGGTATATTCTAGGGGCTGGAGGAGAGGGGGTTTGAGGGAGAGGCTCGAAACTCACAGGATAGCTGATGGAGCCTCTCCCCAAGATACCCACCAAGTTTCAAGAACATTGGACCAGGGGGTCCAATTCTATGGGCCCCTAAACAGGTTGCCCCTATTCCCTCCATTGTTCTCTATGGTGGGAAAAAAATAACTTTTTTTCCCACCATAGAGAACAATGGAGGAAATGGGGCAACCTGTTTGGGGGTCCATAGAATTGGACCCCCTGGTCCAATGTTCTTGAAACTTGGTGGGTATCTTGGGGAGAGGCTCCATCAGCTATCCTGTGATCTTGGAGCCTCTACCTCAAACCCCTCCCCTCCAGCCCCCAGAATATACCCTATGTTTTCACCATTGACTTCAATGGCCCATAGGGTATAATGGGGCTGAATTGCCACTGAATTTCTTTCATTCCCTCCTTTCCTTCTTTCTTTTTCCTCTGTCCCTCATTCTTCTCTTATCTCTTTCTTTCTTTCTTTCTTTCTTTCTTTCTTTCTTTCTTTCTTTCTTTCTTTCTTTCTTTCTTTCTTTCTTTCTTTCTTTCTTTCTTTCTTTCTTTCTTTCTTTCTTTCTTTCTTTCCCACCTTCTTCTCTTCTCTTTTTCCTCCTTTCCCTGTTTCCCTCCTTCTTCCCTCTCTTTCTTTCTCTCTTTCCTTCCTTCTTTCCTTCTCTCTACTCTCTCTCTTTCCTTCCCTCTTTCCTCCTTCTGTGACCCAACTCTCATGAGAAGGAGTTTAAACTTTAAACCCCTTCTCTCTTAGCTCCCCCACCCAGACCAGCTGGGGAAGGGAAGGGGAGGCTTTTGAAGATGCTTCCCCCCTTTTGCTTCCCCTTCTGACATCACTTCCGGTGATGTCAGGGGGCGTGGCATATGCTAATAGCCTAATAGCTCATTAGCATACCATATGCTAATGAGCTCCTGCAGCTGTTCTTCTACGAAAAGACCCCTGCCTGTAGCGCTTGTTCATTGTGCAGTTATGCCTTCAGTCTAGATTGCAGCAGGAACTAAACAGCAGGGCTATGAGAGGGCATGGTGCAGTGGTACAGAAGGTCATGAGACTGGTGGGTAGTGTCCATGTGGCTTTTTGTGGGCACAGAACTAGTATTTTTGTAAGCTGAGGTCTAAATAGGTTGGCATCCAACTGTCTCATTTGCATGTGGAAAATGGCTGTGCTTGAGAAACAGCTGTGTCTGCAATATATACTGACAAAATTTAGAGGCTCTCAGAAATCTGGCCCTGACTACTCAGTACCAAGCACAGGACGTTCATATCCCACAGAAGTAGAAGCTGAAGGGGGAAAACTAGAATTGTTTTCTCTTTTTATAGGGTGAGTTAGAAACCTGACGAGTTAGTTTTAGGGTATAATGCATCACTGGTTTCTGATGAATATGATGAATGTTTGTACTATGAATTGCCAGAACTCTGCATGATTTGAGGTGGAAAACAAAACTTTGTCACATATTTTGCACTGTTAAAGGTTGTGAAGTTAGAATTGCATTTGATTCAATATATTCTTTTGGGTGAAAAAAGAATTAGCTTGCTGATGACATCAGGTAACATCCATTGTGACACTTAGGACTGAAATGCTGAATACTAAATTTCTTCCAAAGTGTTCTGGTTACAAGTCATTTCCTTAGTTATTGGCATTTTGAGAAATGTATGGAAGTTCCTAATGCAACATATGAAGCCAAGTTCATTATTTATGTCCCAACTCATGGCCAGCTAGCCTTCACCCATTCTCCACCCCGTGTGCCATAATGTGTCCCTAATATAATCATAAATACTGCCACCATCAGGGAAGTTCACATATTCTAATGTGAATTAAAAGCTTAATTACATGCAAATGGCACATTTGAAAAGCATCTTTTTAATGCATCTTTTTAAAAGCAGATGTTAAGGGTAAATAAAGGAGCTTGAATATAGTTAAACCCTGAGCAGACAGTTAGTTGGAAAGAATTATAGTCAAAACAAATGATTTGCAGTGTGTAACTTAAAGGTACATCAAGTGAAGCATAGTATTAAAATGGTAGACAACAAGTATAATTCCTAAACACGAGGAATTTCTCCTTTTCTAAAGTAGTAGTTCTTACATCTTTTCAGCAACAGGATCCAACTCATGTTCTCATTCTTAATCTGGAAGTCTATTGGACCACAGTTACTGGTGGACCTAGAAATCCAACCAAACGCCTTTTTAATTGTTGAGAGTTTTTATCAACCACTCTGATCTTCGATTGAAACATGCACATAGATTTTAGGAAGAAACAAAAGTTTGCCCAAAGCTGACTTGCTATGCTCAAACCCCCTCCCCCCATTCTTGAAGAGAGAACACAGTTGAACACTTTTTTGTTGTAGAAGTTTTTGATCTAAGTCCAATTTGTTGTGACTTCCTGGCCTCCTCGATAAATTGAAGTAGTCTCCCCCACCAACTGAGACCCTCCTGAATCAGGAGTAACCCATGATTTAGAATCCTGATTTGTTGGGAGGAAACAAATTCTGGTTTCTCCAGGTACCCATAAGTTGGCAATGAGACAAGTTTGAGGACTTCTGAAACCAGAAGTTTCTTTTGTGCTGTATGTGTAAAGAGCGGGTACCACAACAACATACCAGAAATGTGCTCATCACAAACAGACCTCTGTTCATGACATCTAAGTGCATCCAAAGAGAGTACAACTCCATTCTTTAGAAATGGACGCAATTTCTTACCAAGCTGTTGAAGGAAAAGAGGCTATTGTGAAAGCTTCATTAAAATAGTAAACACATGCAGTAGGTACACTTTTCCAAAAATTTTAATTGAATATTGATTCACAGCCTAGAAGTACAACTAGCATTCTTAAAAAAGAAATACTGTAATGTGAGGAACACTCTTGTTAGGACATGGTTTACTTGTTTATTTTTAAGATTCTATGCCTCTCAAGTATCTGCCTAGAATAGGAGAACAGCAAGTGGAATCTTGAAACTACTTTGGACATAATACTGTCATTCTGTCTTGGAATTATTTATTTAGAAGCAAGTCCTATTGCTTTTAATGGAACTTCCTCCCAAGTAACTTTTTTGTAGGATTACAGCCTTATATATAAAATCTGTAAAAGGTAAAGTAAAGGTTCCCTTGCTTGAAAGCCAGTCGAATCCGACTCTAGGGTTGCGGTGCTCATCTCCGTTTCAAAGCCGAAGAGCCAGCGCTGTCCAAAGACGTTTCCGTGGTCATGTGGCCGGCATGACTAAACACCAAGGTGCACGGAACGCTGTTACCTTCCCACCGAAGTGGTACCTATTTATCTACTTGCAATTTCTTGCTTTCGAACTGCTAGGTTGGCAGGAGCTGGAACTAGAGACAGGAGCTCACTCTGTCTTGCGGCACCCGGGTCTTGAACTGCTGAACTACTGACCTTCCACAGCCTGCAGTTCAGCGTCTTAACCACTTGAGCCACTGCAACTCCTATAAAATCTGAGTCACCAGTAAATATTAGACCAGCAGTTTAACATTCTGCAAGTAAAAAGGACATTCTAAAATAGTTTTTCTAATACCTCAAAAGTATGGCAATACTGGGCACAATCTACTGCTGCTACCTTGGTAGTTGGAATGCAGTTCCTTCAGTGTTGTACACATCATTTTTTTTCTAATAACCCAAACATGGTTTACTAATCCTCTTGCAGAGAAAGAACCAGTTTATATTGATGCATAGTAGTTTTGTACTTCTGAAACATCCAATCGTGATTGTATGAGATCATCTCAAGTCTTCCTAAGGTACAACAAAAAATTTGAGGGAGAGGCATCTTGGGTTGCCAACTCCAAGTTGAGAAATTCCTGGAGATTTGTGGGTATATTCTGGGGATCATGGGTTTGGGGAGGGCAGGGACCACAGCAGGTATAATGCCATACAGTCCACCGTCCAAAGAAGCCATTTTCTCCAGGGAACCAATCTTTGTATTCTGGAAATCAGTTATAATTCTGGGAGATCTCCAGGCCCCACCTGGAGGTTGGCAATCCTAGGGGAATCTTATTGGGGTTGCCACACAGGGGGACTTACCAGTGGCAGAACCCCACACTGGTGATACAGTGATGTTGCCAGTGATGTGCTGACATCACTCCCTATGTGTCCAGAAGTGACATCAGCACATTGCCAGGGTTGCTCTGGCATTTGAATAATGCCAGAGTGTTGCTGACAATGCATCAACATCATTACCAGGCACATGAGAAGTGACATCAGCATGATGCTGCCAGCTGTGCGTGGGCAAGCCTCCATCATATAAAGTTTTGCTATCCAATTCAAAGAGGCAAATGTATGGTGTCCTCAGTATTTTAACTTTTTATATTGTGAGCTAAATAGAATTAATGGTTCAGAAGTATCTCAGCCAGCTGTAATTAATCAAAATCATAATTGGGGAGAACATACAGGATGAACCTTTCTCTCTTAACTGCTGGTAGATGGATTCTTCTTATGGAAGGCATGTTCACAGAGGCCTGACATTCATCATTTTTTAAAAAAAATAAATAAATCTTAAACATACTATGTCCTGTTAGCAAGCTGTTAAAACTAGAAACACATCTTCCTATATCTTGCATGTGAGATTTCTAGAAGAAGGCAAACAGTTTTTTCTTAAACTAAAATTACAGTCTAATGCACACTTGGGAGGAAGCCCTACTGAAATAGTGGGACTTATTTCTATGTAAAGTTACTTAGGATTGGGTTATCTGAAGTTAAATTATAATGCAAGGCTATAAAAATGAATCATTTCCAGACAAAGCTGAGATCACCTTTCCCCAGAGAAAGTCCAAACTAGATTAGTAGAGCACTGCACTTTTTTATTTGCTTTAGTTATATTCTAGGGCTACGCTCACATGAGCTAGTTGGAGCAGAAGGGAAGCGAGGCTATCTCCTCCAGAGGAATCTGACATGCAGTTGTGGGATCACACAGCCCTTTCAAGCTGCGGGCTCAGCCCATCACTGTGTGATCAGATGCAACCACGGTTGAGTCGTGGTTTTTTTGGCTGTTTGTTTCCCAAGCGCTTAAATGAGGAATTGTACCTCCATACTGAGGGCTCCCTATGGAGTATGCGATGATGCGCATACTGCGAAGGAGGGGGGGAAATGGCACCGAGCTGGGATGGCATGATCAGACCATCCTGACAGCATGAGAGCGTGCTTGTGCGATCAGACAGGGGAAAGTCCGTCCGTGGCCCATCGGAACCCATTAGCACAAGACTTTCCCCGATGCCTTTAACTCCACTTCTGTGGCAGAGCAGCACGGGTTGCCGATGACTGCGGGATGCTTACCAGATGTTGCTGCCTGATCACGCCCTTTAGATTCATCGGGCATTCGCAGCTATGTTGGATCTAAAGGCTCGTGTGATCACAGCCTTCAACAATTAAAAGGAGAAGGGTCAGATGCAGTATAGAGTTAGCCATTTAGATTTGACTGGGCCTCTCTCTCTCCCTATGAATAGATTTTATTTTCCTGAGAACTGAATTTAATAAGAATTTGCTTTTATGACTAAATGCATGATTATGAAAAACTATTTTTGTGTGGAATAAATGCCATTAGGACATGTTTCTGTTACGTTAAACAGCCAGCTAGCTGGTGTTTCTGCTGACTTAGCACTATGGCATACAATGCAGCCTTAGTTAGCCATAGCTCATCTTGATGGCTGTCAGAGCATACTGACATTGCACATTAGGTTTATTTTTGTTCGTTCTTCTTTGTGATTTTAATAGTAATAAACATTCTCTAGTGCTCATGTTATTACAAAATAGTCCCCTAAAGTAAGTATGCATCTTTTAAAATCATTTCTTGATGCATAATTTATCCATGACATTTGGCATAAAACGTATTGTTGGACAGAAATGGATATATGTTTCAATATGTTCCTTGTGCAATCTAGGTATTTTTAAAAAATGTTTATATTTCATATTTGGGTTTTGATGTATAGGTTATGCACACAATGCAACACAAAAGTGAGAGCTGAGCTCGTAGAATCACATGTGGCATGGGGTGAACATGTGCATGTGTATACCTTACCCACATAATCCAGCTAACCCTCTTCATATGCAGGTTACATGCTCTCAAGGGATACACACAAGCCCAAGACTCACTACCAGGTGCCATCATGCATTACAAGAGCCTGTGTAAACTAATTCCTAAAGTTCTATTTATTTCCCTTTTAATAATTTGGGTGTGCATTCTAGTTGTGTGGGTGTCCGTGAAGTGCTATCAAGTCACTTCTGATTTATAGCGACCATATGAACTAATAGCCTTCAAAACTTCCTATTGTGAACAGCCTTGCTCAGGTCTTGCAAGCTGAGGGCCTTTGTGGCTTCCTTTGTTGAGTCAATCCATCTCACATTGGATCTTCCTCTTTTCCACCTGCCTTCAACTTTTCTTAGCATTATTGTATTTTTCTAATTAGTCTTTTCTTCTTATAATGTGACCAAAATATGACATCCTTAGTTTGGTCATTTTAGCTTCTAGGAAGAGTTCAGGCTTGATTTGATTCTTGTTTCAGGCACAAGTGCCCACCCCCCTTTTGTTGAAAAGTATTTAATTTACATAAACAGAACACATTTTTTGTCAAGGATAATCCAAAGCAAATACCTTACTGTAGTTTTTTTTTTCTTCCTTTGGAAGAAGTTAAGTTTCTGCAGTTAAGTTTCTAGCAGAACTTGCCATAGGCACAAGCACGTTACCTAGGATGCATCAAAGACTAAATAGTTGGGCATTCAAATGACATATTTTGATTCCACCTTAATTATTTACATTTATGCATAAGGGATGAGACCCCAAACAGTTAAAATGAGAAGACAAAATTTCTGCTTAATGAATCTGGGCAAATGAAAATCAGATGCTAGGCTGTCATACGGGACAGGACAAGCCACCTCTGCTGTGCAAGCAGCAATGAATGGGACTGAGACACACAGGGTCAGCATTTAATGCCTTGCCCCACACTGGCAGCACCCTTCCTTGCCCCCTTCCCATCAGCTTGCCAGACAGCTGAGCTTGACTCCTGTTAAAGGACTAAAAGGGGGGAGGGGAGAACACCAGAGCTGAGCATCACCATTTTCAAGGTGGTGCTAAGTCTATCCCCTCCCCACATTATCTGCAGGTAGGACTTTCACAGGTAGGCTCTGCCTGCAAATAGTGAGCTCTTTTCTTTACTCCAGCTTAAAAGGGGTACTCCAGGAGCCATGGTCAGAAAGACCATGGTCAGAAAGAAACGACTAATTTTTTTAAAAAAATTAAAAACTGGAGAAATTAATGTCCCCATACTCAGTTCAGAATATGCAAAGCAATGGCTTGTTTTAATTAGTTTGTGAAACCAGGTTTACTCACAAATGATCTTTGAAATCCTATTTTGCATACACAAATGTTGTTTTCATTGTCTTCTCTTTATAGTCTGGGAAGGTATCTCCAGGGAACATACCAAGGTATCTGCATTCATACATGAAGCAAAACCATAGTTAAAACTACCTTTGGTTAATAGGTCAACTTCAGATCCTGATTTGACAAACCCTGACCAGTGGAGTGGCCTGCATTCAGACAATCACATAAACCATAGTTAGGTTGTTTAAACCATGGTTTTGCGCAATGCCTGAACTGAGCACCATTCTTGCATGTACATAATGGGACTCTTTGGATCCTAGTCAATCTGCTAAAGCGCTAATCTTAAACACACTGTAAACAGAGAACGCCACTCCTGAATCACCCCAGAACAAATGTTTTCATGGTGCTTTCCCGAGATTCTTCTAGCATGATAATTAAGTGATCAATACTGTATCTTTTATATAAATAACATTTTGAAATGGCTGGATTGTGATAGGCATAAATGTTTTTAAACAACCTGACAAGAAAATGTGAAATAATTCTTTTACTTAAAAGGTTTAGCTTAACTGCGGTGACAGCTTCCCTGTCATCTATTTCCTGTTTGTCAGTTTTCTATCTTTACAGTAGGACAACAGGAAAATCAAGAGTTTCTCTCTGTATAGAACTTTATCAGAAGTTACATTCAAGGTCTGCATATATTAAAAACTCTGGAAAACTTCAAGGGTTTTTTAAAAAAACTAAACATGGTATAGTGTCTGACATCTCCTTGGGTGCCGAGTAGATTCAATATACTGAAATGTAATTTGTTGTTGTTTCTAATGTGCATTATTTGAATGCGTTTCTTGTTAAATTCTTCATTTTGAAGCTTACCGTGATGAATAAAATGTATACTTAATTCAAAACACAATACCACAATATTTTTTTCCTCATGGGAAAAATTCCAGTCTTGGCCTATTCCAAATCTGGAATTGTTTCCTTGCAGGTTTACCATAAGAGTCATTTCTAGTGGTCCTGGATATCTTATGCTGGCCAGTATCTTCCACCATTAGATGTGGTTAGAAATATAACATAAAACAACTGCTCTCTAACTCTAAGTGGGATCACAGTTGTTACTGCTAGACAATGCTTACTGTTTTTAGTTTATGCATGTTGATGTGCAAACGTTTACACAGGCCAAGCAGTATGTGGAAGTCTAGAGTCTACCTTTCAGTGATGCTAAGAATGTTGAAAGTTGTCATAAATGGAACTTCACATTAACTGTTTGCTTCCAGTATATGAGACTTACAAAAGAATCCCATCCCTTTTCAGCTAGATCATACTGTTTTCTTAAAAGGTGAGATGAATTGTTAAAAGGGAATATGTGTTTATGGCAAGTAGATTGTTCCTTGTGCATTTTGTTGACAGGTTCAACCCAACTAAAATGCTAAACCCCTGTCCTGTCAAATGATTGTGCACATGCTTTGTCTAAGGCACTATTTAGCTGTATACAATTAAGCATGTGTATAAGCATTTACAGGTCTTAGGTCTTAATTCTTAACTGCAACTTCAGCAGTAAAGGATATCTGAGACCTAAATTAGATTTCCTGGCATTTTATCAGATATCAGATTATATCATTTTATAAAAAAACCCTTGTGTATAAACTGTTTATAGATATTTGTGGATTTAAAATACACATGTATATTTTTAAACATTTAAGTTTTAAAAGTCTGGACTCTGCCTATGTGTGCAATGAAATATCCTTTTAGTCTAGTCTAGTTGACCCTGTTTTACTGCTTAGTCTGTGATGGAAGCTTTGCTGCTAACCTGATGGTCTTGGAGAAAAACTGTAAACAATATAAAAGGTATGTTGCATCAGAAAACACTGCAGCAAAGCTTTGTATCTGATCACTGATAATATTAATGTGTTGTATTGACTTGTTGAAGATAATCATAAAACCACATGTTGTCAATTTTTCTTTCCATATAGATTAGAATACAAATGTCTATTTTTTGTAAATAATAATTTTATAAGTGTCTTTCCATCATGATTTTCCCCAATCATCCATTTCATAAAATCCTGAATATGCAATTATTTATCATTCATGACATTATACAACAAATAGGGTCCCCATTTCAGAATGAAGTTTATTAAATTCTATACATAAGAAAAAACAAAATAATAAGTTGTAACTGAAATGTGATTTCCCCCCCCTTGAAATTAAATGAGAAATCTAAAAATACCATTTTACGTTTCGGCTACTTTTTCCTCTAGTGTGTGCAATATTTTTAACAAACATGCCAGTCCTGTTTATTGAGTACTTATGAGAGACAAACACTGTACATGGAACAAGTAAACAGAGTCTAATCAAATGCATGCATGACATGTGAAAAAACAAAGACATCAAAAGGGAAAATGAAAACAGAAGATGAGGACTTGAGCTGCAGAGAGAGCCAGAACAGGAAAAAAGGTTTACATTGGGAAAGGTATGTCTCAAAGAATTTTGTGAAGATGAGCAGCACTGTTTTTTTTAATATTCATATATAAGGTTGTGCTGATTTCAACCAATTCCCCCTTCAGGACTTGAGAAAGCCTCCCCCTCCCCCAGCTGCCAGTACTCAAAACCAGTGTATACTGCCATAAAAGAAGCCCTGATGATAAGTATAAACCAAGCAATGCAGAGATTCAGCATGGTATTTAGGGCTCTTTTTGTAGCAGGAACTCCTTTGCATTTTAGGCGACACACCCCTAATGTAGCCAATCCTCCAAGAGCTTACAGAGCTGTTCTTACAGGGGCTACTGTAAGCTCTTGGAGGATTGGCTACATTAGGGGTATGTTGCCTAATATACAAAAGAGTTCCTGCTACAAAAGAGTCTGGGTAGCAGAGTATGACCTGGGAGTTCAAATCCCCACTCTGCCACAGAAACTTATGACCAGTACCACAGTCAGTCTTAACCTATTTCACAGGTTTGCTGAGAGAATAAAATGGGGCAGGGAAAACCATGCATGCCACTCTGAGATTGCTGGGGCAAGTAGAGGCTGAAAATGCACCAGGAAGATAAATATCAAGCAATGGGAAAGTCCACAAGTAAGGTGCCACTCAGAAAAAATAGAGAATATCAGATTTAGCAAGATTAGAAACAGCTGGAAGAAAGCAGGGAACATGGAAAAGGTAAGTTGGATGAGAGACTATAAAAAAGAATACGTTTTATATCATACATAAAAGGGATAAAGACAACCATGAAGAAAGATTCGGATGGAAAGAACAAGTCACGATGTGGAACGAAAAACTGAAATGAGGTAAGGAATAAGTGAGTTACTAAAAAAACAGGAAACCCTGCAGTGGTTGATAAAACGAGATCCAAAGTTACAGCAGCACTGCTGGAGAGAGGAAGAACTGTATTGAATAGAAAAAGCACCCTAAATGGAACTGTTGAGTGACTTGTAACAGTAAACTGCAGCTGAGGAGATGATGCCTTCCTCTTCCCCCTTTTCACTAAGATCCAAGGCAAGCGAGGTAATTTTTTAAAATGTATTAGAACAGACAGTACAATATACAGTACAAACATATACAATCATTAGAAGGGGATCATCACGAAAACAACGATGCATAAATGATGGTGCAATATGAAGAACAAACATGGCAATAAAGCTGGATTGGAAGGAAAACAGCAAAAATAGAACATTGGAAAAGAATAAAAATACTATGATACACGCGATAAGCAAAGCAATGGATATTGCCTTAAAATTTTCGGAGAGTAAAAGTACACCCCTACTAGCCCAAGGCCATGGAGTTTGATTTTTTTCACTCGCCTTGCTGGGCGCCAAGATGACAATCGGGATTGGCTTATGTGCGGCAGGAGGCTGCTAAAGACCAGCCGTGCCACCATCAACAGCCACCACCAGAGCTTCAGTGCTGCAAGTTGCCCTTACTGGAATAGATGCGAAAGAACTGGAGAAACAGTGCACCGGAAGAAGGCGCGCCCGCACCGCCGCCAAAAGCCTCCCAACTTCGGTTGTCCGCCCTTCTTTTTGGCGCTTGGAGTGGCGACGGCGTTGAAGGTTCTCGGTGGGTCTGCTTGACGCGTCGGGCAAGCGCCAGAAGCACCAGCGGGAGTCGGCGGGCTCCGTGCCTGCAAGCTGGAAGTGAGTCGCTTTTGCTCCGGGTCTGTAGTAGCTCCCCTGCCTGCCATTTCCCGCTCGTCGGGGCGGGGACAAAGCTGTGGCCGCCCTTCGCAGCCGTGTAGAAGCTGGGCTTGTATCCCTGGAAACAAGCAACAGTCTGGCTGCAGTAGGAAAGGTAGGACTGTGGCGCTGTGAGGGGTTGATGCTGGCGCGGGTGACAGCCTGGTGAAAAAGGAGGGTCATAGCCAGCTCTCAGAAGAAAAGGGCTGCTGCGTGGGTTTGCCTCTCTTTTCCTCCCCCCGCCACGCTTTTAACAGCTGCATGACAGACACCAAGGGAACAGGTGATGCTCTTTCCTCGCAGGGGATGCACCTGCTTGGTGACGGTACCAGCGCCGCCTAGCAGAAAACGAAGTCAGGTCCTCAGGTTCTGGAGCGGTGGTCTTGTTAGGCTGTCACAGCCGAAACAGTACTGTGGTATAAGTTTTTGTGAACAAGTTGCAAAGGGATTGCCCCAAATACTGGGAAGCAAGACTAAAGGATAGCCAGGCAAACAGAATGGGGTGGGGGGAATGTTTCAATGAAAATATTCTTTCAGAAACAATTTGCCTGTTTGAAAATCTTTCTCAGTGTACTTTAGAGGCCACGCATACAGAGCTTATAAAACAATGATGCAAGGAATTTTATCTGTGGGGTTTTGGGCTGGGGTTTAGTTTCAGAAAGAAACTTTTTATTAAAACAACACTTTTGTTGCAGTTTTTTTGGCTTTAGCACAAGCTTTCTTCAGCCAAAGTCTGCATTTACATGTGAATGCATACAGACTCTCCCCACTCCACCTTTGCCATTAAAGTTCTATTCATTTGGTGTGCCTCTTTTGCTGTTCAGAGACTGCTTTGGTGTGCTTATATCACACATTTTCTTACTCTTGCCTGCAGTGGGGGCTGTGAGTCTTCTTCCTATCCATGCATTTTTTTATCCCACCCTTTCTGCAAGGGTGACATAAATGACTTTCCCCTCCCCCGATTTATCTCCATTATCGCCCTATGCAGTAGAATGTGTATGACTGGACCAACCCAAGTTGCCCACTGAGTTTCATGGCAAAATGGGGGTTTGAACCTGGGTCTCTGGGTTCCAGTCCAGCACTAAACACTGGACCAGACTGGCTTTCTTCTTAAAGCCACACTGTGATGAGCTTTGGTGATGTAAATTGGGTCTGGGGGAGATTTGGCAACCCACATCTGTGTTCCAGCAGAGTTGCACTAGCATCTTGTGCCGACAGCTGATAGAACTTGTCTTTTGGAGAGGTTGCATGTGTGCACGCTTATGAGCCATTCTAAATGGATTCATCTTTTAACTTTAGTCTTTATCCAAACCTCTGAGGCCCACAAAGTACCTACTCAGAATCTCTTCTCAGCGAAGAGCAGTGTAACTAACATTATACTAAGTGGTCTTGAGAATATAAGAGGTGGAATGCACCTCAAGATCTATCTAGTTGGAATTAATTTTCAGGTCATTGATCTGACAGAGTTAAAATTTATTTCCTTTATTGTAGAAGACATGTCAGACACTGTGAGGGATAAAGCAGCCCGCTTGTTGAAGAAAAGGGGCAGCATCTCTTCTTTAGGAAGCCATGAAATCAAGGCAAAAGAATTTATTGGAAGAACCAAAGAGTAAGTAGCCCTTTCACTGCTTCTGATACACTGTTTTCTAACTTGTCATCCTTCCAGTTCTTCAGTTGCTTTGTTGGACTGTTCTGTTTATTCATTTTATGAAAATTTTCTTTTACAGCTTCCAAGTTTAGGTGTTTTAACATGACAGTGCCTCATGATGGATCTGGGTCCATGTGGCTTTTAACTCCCTGCCATAGTCTAGGGTTGCCAAGAGGCCTGGAGAAAAACTTCCTGCTGTTTTAATGCAAGTTTAATGTGTGGAAACAATCAGGTAATGCTTTTCATGGCTTGGAGGTAATCCCATTAAGCCTTTATTAAAGGGGCAGAGAATTTTTCTCGAGGCAGCAAGCAACCTCACTGCCACTTTCTGCCTTCTTTAGCATATGAAGCTGGGCATATATGAGAGCTATGTGCTTGGCTCTGGATTTCAAAGGTTATAGGGTGGGAAGGTTAAACTGCAGCTTCTTCTCCATCACCTTGCATAATGGAGCAATAACCATTTATAATCATTGCTTAAAAAGATAGATTGCCTAGCCCACATGGAAATGCACAAATTTGTTTTAGAAACATATTTGAAACCACAGACCCAATTTTGAGCTGTATTTTGAAATGGCCAACTGTAAGAAGCAGGGGACACTCATGGGAAAGACCTGCTCACTTTTGGCTTAGCCCCATCAGGTAAGCAATGGTCAGTTAAATGTCCAAGACAGTATAATGGTAAGAGAGAGTGCATTTATATAATAAAATACTGGCACAATAATAGATGCACTGACAAAAGATCTTCATGTTGTTCTATGTGGGAAGAACTTTTTGCAGGGGAGAATCAGCCTGTGCAAAAGACTGCAAGATTAAGCTCCCTCTTCTGCCCCCAGATTCTCCTCTGCAGACATTTCTCTTTGACCTACACTAAGGGATAAAGGCAAATACAGAGTAAAGGAGCTTCATGTGCTTTGTAATGTGTGCCTAATTTTAATTTCTCCTGGGAAGACACAAAAAATATCTCCAGTGAAATGGTGTAGTGAAACATCTCAGGGAGCCGTTGTATGCCTTCATGGCCTTTTTAGTGTGGTGCTTCACATCTGATTAGTTTCATGCTGTGTCTAACAAATAGCAGTTAACATAGTTATTGTTGGGATTGTCTTTAGCTCCATGAGTACAGTGTCTTACATGGATGAACCAGGCCACCATGACGACATTCTTCGTCCTCCTGTTCAGATGGAGAACACATACCAGTTAGGTAAGGATCTGTCTAACCATCTCATCCTTTGCCGTCCCCTTCTCCTTTGACCTTCAGTCTTCCCCAGCATCAGGGTCTTCTCCAGTGAGTGCTCCCTTCTCATTTGGTGGCCAAAGTATTTGAGCTTCAACTTCAGTATCTGGCCTTCCAGGGAACAGTCAGGATTGATTTCTTTTAGGATTGACTGATTTGATCTCCTTGCAGTCCAAGGGACTAAGTGTCTTCTCCAGCACCATAGTTCAAAAGAATCTATTCTTCGGCGCTCAGCCTTCCTTATAGTTCAACTCTCGTAGCCATACATTACTACTGGGAATACCATTGCTTTGACCATGTGGACTTTTGTTGGCAGGGTGATGTCTCTACTTCTTATCATGCTGTTTAGGTTTGCCATCGCCTTCCTCCCCAAGAGCAGGCGTCTTTTAATTTCATGGCTGCAGTCACCGTCTGCAGTGATCTTGGATCCCAGGAATCCAGTACAGCTTTAGGATCTGCCAATTTGTCTAAGGCAGCTTTGGGGAAAGGAGGGGAGAAAGGGTATTAACTCCTGCTGTTTTCCAGACTGAAGTCACCCTGAAATCCCACACTATTTTGTTGTGCAAAGGGAAAAATAAATACAAGTATTTGAAAACCCAACTATAGCTTGCAGGGAAATGAGGAGAAGATACCCTTAATACTGAGAAAACAGTATGAGAAAGCAATCGCTGATCTTCTTTGTGGTCTCTGTGCATTCCACCTCTTGGATGTAGTGCGCCTGTGCCAACCCCGATCAGTATAATGGAAAGCAAAAGATATTTTCGTGCCTGCTCCCCAGTCACGTGCCGGGCTCCACTGCATATGACTAGGGGAGGGGCATGATGATCCCGCCAGTTCTTTTCTGACCATCGTGCTGGTAGGACCTTCTCCACCTCGGTCAGTAACAATCTTGGCCTTTAGGCCCCCTCTTTTCACCTTTTTGTTAGTTAGTTTAGGAAATTAAAGTGTAGTTAGTTTTTTTATTTGGACTTTATCTCTGCTCCAGCATATGGCCAAATGGTGGGGTTTCTTTAAACGGTGCTGGAAGTGCGGTAGCAAAATTGCCCCCCCCCCCCCCGATGGACACTCACTTCGCCTTTTGTGCCTGTGGGAATCGCACCAAGTAGACTCTTGCAGCCATTGTTCCAAGTTCTCCAAACAAACCAGAAAGAACCAGGCACCCAGACTTCGCGTCACATTACTGGAGGTCGTGCTCTCTCTGATGGTATCATCGCAAGATACACCTGGTCACGCCTCGATGTCAACACCTGCATCGGAATTGACGGCCACTTTGTCTCCGACATCGGCTCGTGTCGACGCCGGCAGATCAGTGCTCAAACGCCCAATCCTGGCACCGCAGTCTGAAGCCCATATTCCTTCAAAAAAATGTAAGGAGGGCAAGGACAACCGGCCTATCAAGCATAAGAAGCACAAGAAAGGCTCTTCTGACAAAACTCCATCAACTCCTCTCCTAACTGAGGTAGTGATGTCGTCCAGAGCCGCTTTGCTTGACTTACTTGGCCATTGGCAGCCACAAGGTGCATATCAGTCACCTTTACTTCACCCCAACCCAGTCCACCAACTCCGAGCAGGACATGGACTTAACTCAGATTCCTCGCTTCCTCAGTGTCAACAGCCTGCATCTAGAGCACAGGGCAAATGTCACTGTCCCTCTGATTCCGTATGGACCCAATGATCGGGATCAACCTGTGAGACCCTTTCAGCCTCCTCCCACCTAGGATTAACACCAGTGGCAGTATTTGTTTGGGGCTTATCCTTTCCCAGGAGGAATGCCATGGCTTCCCCTGTGTCCTCCTATGGAATGGGATCACCAGTTCTCTTCATCTCGACTCTTGATATTGGGACCCTACCCCAACACCAGAGTTTGCCAAACCTCATCCATCACAACCGATTGCCACATATTCTGTTCAACAGTCGTCAGCATCAAAAAAGTTCAAAGAACCATTGGAGCTGATGCTGTCGATACCGATCCTCCAAACATTGTTTTCTGAACCCTCGGACCATTCCAGTTCCTCTGATTCGTTATCAGGTGAGGAAAGCCCACACACCCCTATGGAGCCTTCCCCACCACAGCAAGTAGGAGATGATCTCCCAATCTCTCTCTTTGAAGACATCAAGTCTTATGGGGACTTTGTTAAACAAATGGCCAACAAGCTAGCCCTGTCAACAGTTCAACCACCTCCAGCAGTTACAGACTCGGTCTTTGATATTGTCCAGATGGACACTTCAACCGCAGTCACCCTCCCCATGACCTCGGTCCTGTTACAAACCGCCAAAGCTCCCTGGGCTCATCCTTCATCCATCCCTATTTCCAGCAAATGACTGGACCATATGTACAAGGTACAAGAGTTGGGAGCAGAATTCCTTTTCATCCACCCAAAACTGAATTCCGTGGTGGTGACATTCTCTGCCAAGGGCAAATGCAGCCATTCTACACCCTCCGATAAGGAAGACAGGAAACTTGACTCCTTTGGTAGAAAATTCTACACAGCCAGAGCAATGGACATCAAAACCTCCAATTATGCAGCCTATATGGGTCGATATCAATATGCCTTATGGGAACAAATGTCAGAATTTATCTCTGCTCTCCCGGATTATATCAATCACCAAGCTAGACGGATCCAGAAGGAAGGTATGCTTCTGGCGAAATACCAACTCAGTACTTCCAAACATACATTGGATGTTGCAGCGAAGACCCTTACTTCCTTGGTTGCCCTGCAATGGCATGCGTGGCTACGCTCTTCAGTGTTGCATCCAGACATCAAAACCATTGTCGAACATCTTCCTTTCGAGGCCGATGGGCTCTTTACCTCTACCACTGATACAGTCCTCCAAGAGCTCGATAAGAGCATCAAGATGTCTCGCAACCTAGGGGTCACATCTGTTGTTAAGTACAACAAGGAGAAACCTTGGACCAAACAGTGGTCCTGTAGACCCTCATCAGAATCCTCCCCTGAGCCACACTGGCAAAGATCCCCTATGGGGGAAAGCCTAAATTTTCACCTGGTTCCCAATCCAGATCGAAAGCTCCAAAGGCTTCCAAGCAGAGTCTTTAACTCCAGCTTCCTCCCAGTGTCCTCCACTTGCCTGTCCCCTTACCTGTCTGCCTGGCAACTCATAATGTCAGACTGGTGGGTCCTTTCAAGTATCAAAGTGGGATAATTCATAGAGTTCTCCCAAATCCCTATGACTGCTCATTTCATTGTCACCCCTCCCTCAGAGGTACTCTTAGTGGAGGTTCAAACCCTCCTCCAAAAAGATGCCATAGAACCGGTGCCCATAACCCAACACCAAACGAGCTTCTACTCATGTTACTTCACAGTTCCAAAGAAAGATGGAGGCCTCCGTCCCATAATGGACCTCAGAAATCTAAACTGTCTCATCACATACAAAAAATCCAGAATGACAACATTGCAAACCATTCTTCCACTCCTAAATTGAGGGGTGTGGTGACGTTGGACCTCAAGGATGCATATTTTCATGTCTCGATTCACCCTACCCCCACCGTATGTTCCTCCATTTCGTGGTAGGAAACAGGCATTTCCTTTTGGATTGTCCACAGCTCCTCGAGTCTTTACAAAGGTGATGGTGGTCATCGTAGCACACTTCTGTTTGAAGGTCATCCAAATTTTCCCTTATATCGACGATTGGTTGCGGATAGTGGACTCCAAGACATCCCTACTCAATTGCATCCAACTGACCTCGACCACCCTAGAATCTTTGGGCCTCCAGGTAAACCTGAAAAAGTCAATGCTCCTCCCTGCCACAAAGGTGCAGTTTATAGGGGCAATTCTAGACTCTGTCATATGCAAGGCATTTCTCCCTCCTTGGAGAGCAAGGGACATTGTTGATCTAGTGGACCTCTTCCACAATACGGGAAGTGCTACTGCAAGACAAATCTAATGACTATTGGGCCTGATGGCAGCCACCACCACTGTAATTGTCTTTGCCAGGCTTCGCATGCAGCCACTGCAACTGTGGTTTGTCCGGAAATTTCATCCACAATGACAACCCCAGTCCCTACATCTCATTCTCCCACCGAATGTATTGGACTCACTACTTTCGTGGTCAAACACATTGAATCTCCTGGTGGGTGCACCGTTCCACCCACCAACTTCAGCATTGACTTTGACAACAGATGCATCCCTATGGGGATGGGGTGCACATCTCAAGGGACTTTGTGTTGGGGCTCAAAGGGAACCCCGTGTAGCTCACCATCACATCATTTTTCTGGAATTGTTGGCTGTGCAGTATGCACTCAGATCCTTCTGCCACCTAGTGGCCCATCAGGTGGTCACTGTCCTCACTGACAACACCACGGCCCTGTGTTATATCAACAGGCAGGGAGGCACAATATCCAGGGGGCTGTGCCATCTAGCCCTGGAAATATGGGACGAATGTCAGTCGTGGAACACGATCCTGAGGGCCGCCTATCTTCCGGGGACTCTGAACGTACAAGCGGACTTCCTAAGCAGAGGAAATGCATTGGGGCATGAATGAGAACTCAATTGGAGTTACCTCCTACCGATTTTTCATCTATGTGGCCACCCAGAGGTAGACGTAATCGCAGCACAACAGAACAGGAAATGTCATTTGTTCTGCTTCAGAGCCGGGGACTGACCCATTATCCCTAGGTGACTGTCTTCTCATCCTATGGTCACACATGCATGTGTTCCTTTTTCCTCCAATTCCTCTGATCTTCGGGTACTCATCAAGATGATGCGGAAGAGACCACGTTGTCTCCTGGTGACTCCATGGTGGCCCCGGCAACACTTGTTCCCCATTCTGCTCCATCTATCCAAGGGCTCCTTCATCCACTTTCCCTCAGCTTCGGATCTTCTCCTTGCATCATGATGTGCAGCAACTGCATCATGATGTGCAGCTTGGAAGATCCTCTTTTGATGTTTAGAGAGAGGATAGCACATGTCCTCTTGAATTGTCGTAAACCGTCTACCATTTAGTAGCTGTCACCCCTGGCAGGAGAATGAGTGAGCTGTCGAAGCTTCACTGTGACCCTCCATACCCAAGCTTCCATCATGATGGGGTAACGTTGGCTCCAGATGTCTCTTTCTTACCGAAGGTGGTCTCAGAGTTTCATCTGCAAGCGGACATTGTCCTCCCAGTGTTCTTCCCATCTCTGGCCTGTTTGTCTCTTATGCTTTACCTGCTCAGAGGATGAAACTGTCATCCCAATGTCTATCCAAATGGATTGTGGAGACTATTAAGCTATGCTACTCTTTGGCTAAGAGGTCGCCCCCGGGCCCGCTAAGGGTACATTCCACCCAGGCTGTGGTGACGAGGTGCATCATTTGAAGATTTCTGCAATGCAGCGACTTGGGCCACTCCTCACATGTTTGTGAACATCAGCGTTCAGTAGTTGGACGAGTAGTGTTGCAGGCGGTGCAGATCTAGGACCTTCAGCTCCCTCCTCCAGGTAGGTGTGTACTGCTTGCTAGTCTCCCAGAGGCATGATGCACAGAGACCACGAAGAAGATAAACAGGTTGCTTACCTGTAACTGATGATCTTTGAGTGGTCATCTGTACATTCACACCACCCACCCTCCTTCCCCTCTGCTTTCGGTCCTTTCCTTTCTTTGGAAACTAAGGGCAGCGGTCAGAAGGAACTGGCAGGATCGTCGTGCCCCTCCTCTAGTCATGCGCAGTGGAGCCTGGCACATGACTGGGGAGCGGGTGCAAAAATCCCTTTTGTTTTCTGTTATGCCGACTGGGGTCGGTGCAGGTGCACTATATCCCAGAGGTGTGAATGCGCAGATGACCATTTGAAGATCATCAGTTACAGGTAAGCAACCTGTTTTTCCCCGTGCTGTGAGCAAATAGGTGTCCCTAGTGGCTGCATCTCAGTGTTTTTATGTTGATGTTGTTTTAAGGGGGGGATATCTGCTAACAGATTTTCCATGTCATTTGGCCATGAGATAATGGCTGATTTCCCACTACAGCTGCCTCAAAAAACAGGATCACGAAACTGCAGGGGAAATCGGGCAAAGCCGCGGGTCAAATGCAGCCCCGCAGCTTCAGGTGTGAAATTGACGAATAGTATCGGGGCAAACGGCGGCACAACCCCGAGGTAGCTGTAGTGGGAAATCAGCCAATGTGTGTCAATTGCTTTGAATGCTCCATAGCACTATATGAATGCTAGGTGTAGTCATGCTTTTTTTTTTAAAGAGGGATCCACATACATTATTCAAGATATGCTGCATAGAATGTATTGGTGCTGAGGAGGAGTAAGCAGGAACAGCACAGCATTTATGACATTTTTAAGGGACTAGCATGAATGCCGTAATGACCATAGTTCAGAAGCATAACCTTCTGTAGTTCATTTATCCCCAAACATTCTAAATGCTATATACGCCTGTGTTGTGAAGCTCAGAGAAACAGGAAAATCTGTAGCAAGGTTTTTTTTGTTTGTTTTTGGTGGTGTTGTTTTGCTTCAAGGAGAAAAACCTTAGAAGCAGCATAGATTTAGAACCCAATTTAGGGAACTGCCTGCCTGCAGCAAGCTTCTGCTCATAAGCTTCTTGCCTTTTGGAAATTGTGCACGACCTACTGACAGTCTGTTCTTGGTGCACAGCTACTAAATAGTTTCTTGAAAGGGGTGAGATTCTGTGTTGTGGTTTGATTCAAGGCTTAGTGGGTATAATAAAGCAACCAGCCAGAATCCACATGCTTTGGAGACAAGGGGACATTAAAAAACAAACAAACAGAAATAATCATATTAAGTGTAGTGGTATTATAGCCATTTAAACAAATAATATTTGTTGTAAGTATTATAGGCATTTAAACAAATTATATTATAGCCATTTAAACAAATGGGGAAGGGAAAGGAAGGTTCATTGTCTTACCCATAATAGTAGTCTTGTTCTTTCATAGCATGAGTAAATATCCTTTAAAGAAATGCTGCCTTTTGTCATATCTGAAACATTTCTTTATTACAGTGGTGTATTCTAAAATCAATAGCTTTCCTACTAGTTTAAATGCAGTGTCTTTTTATGCAGAGGAGTCCACATGACTCACTGTTAGGATAAGGCATAAACAACTAAACTATTGCACCCCAGAAAGGTGTCAGCAAAGCAAACCTCTCCAAATGGTTTTAGCAAGCTAGTGCTTTGCAGTATGAGCTGTAGCTGCATGTGTGAAGTGGAAGTCTCCATTGTAACCTGCAGATGTTACTCTATGCAGCATGGCTGACATCCCATAATTTAAGTGGGGCTTACTGCTGAAAGTGGCTGGCCACCATGATGCAGTTTTAGCCACAAAATTCCTTCTTTCTTCCCATCCTTGAAACTACACACGTGCTTCCCTTCCAACTCCTTGCAATATTCAGGTAGTAAAAGGTATTTGCAAGGGTTGATAGTAATATGCCTTAAAAAACAAAGGAACCCTATAAAGAACAGCCCCACTTCAATTTATCTCCTGATTTCCACAAAAAATTTTGTGCCTTTCATTTTCACTTCATTGTCGTTGTTTTCCATTTCGGCTGAGACCACTGTTACATTAGTGTTTTTCTGGAAGCCAGTTTTGAACCAGCTTTTTCCTTGTGCATAATGTTTCTATCAGGTTTCTTTGTCCTGTCCCTCTCACTCACCTCCAGCCCACTTTTTTTAATGATTGGACTGTCACCTTTGGCAAACCACTCCGTTTTCTACTCCCTGCCTTGATGATGAGTAGTGTGGTTTAAAAAAGCTCCACTAAGAAAAGCATGAGCCTGAGAGCGGAAGAGACCATAGAGTTTTCCAAACTTTCGGTGGATTCTTTGCAACCTCTAATGGACCAGATGACCAATATTAATCAGCAGCTAACAACTTTAAACCAGAACTTTGCAGCTCAGCAGCTCCAACTCTCTGAAACTTCTAAAAAGACGGAGCAAGTAGCTAAGAAAGTAATGGAAATGGATGCCAACTCCAAAAAAGCAAAGAAAAAGTTGCAAGTGCTGGAAAGGAAGCAAGCTTCGGAGGAATCTCAATTGTTGCAGTTACAAATGGAGAGAGCTAACCTGGTACTCCAATTCCAAGGAGTTACTGAAGCCAAAAATGAGAATCTAAAGCAAATTTTGAGTGAAGCGTTAGCCCCAGTGACAGATTTAAAAGTGGATTATCTAGTAAACGAAATGGATGTGGTCTATAGGGTTTACTCTGTCTACATTAAGAAAGATAATCTGCCTGGAGAGATTGTGGTTAGATTCTCGAAGAGGCATGTGAGGGATTTAATCCTGAAACCAACTACGAGTACACCCTTGAAAATCGGAGGCAACACTATCAGGATCTTAAAAGTTGTCCCATTTGAAATAAGAAAAAAAAGGAAGAAGTATAAAGACTTAATCCTGTTTTTACAAACAGCATTTCGTACAGGTGGTTGATTCCCGAAGGTGTCACTTTCAAAGTGAAGGATAAAAGAGAAAAAAATGACTCCGTTTTCAAAGCATGTGAGTCCCCGAGACTGCAACTGGGAAACCCAGAAGAGGAAGCGAAAGAAGAAGAGGACAGCAAATCTAATAGTGAACTGGACTCTGTGTCTTCCAACGAGGACTCTGATGCAGAAAAGGGGGTGTCTGCCCCCAAATGAGGTTACCAACTGAGAGACAGAAAAGATAAAGTAAAATGAAGATTGAAGAACTCTGTAGGCTATTGTAAAGCATAGGGCTTTAAAGAATGCACTGGGGAGGGTTGTTAAACAGTTAAGATGGTTTGTAAAGATGCATAACTTTGCTTAATTGATCATGTTCAATGTGTAATGAGCAGGGCTCTTTTTGTAGAAAAAGCCCAGCAGGAACTCATTAGCATAATAGGCCACACCCCACAGCAGGAACTCATTAGCATATTAGGCCACACCCCTGACAGCAAAGCTCAGCATATTAGGCTACACCCCCATGTTGCCAGAAGTGTGGTCATCCAGCCACACCCACCTTTTGCTTCTTATTCTGTTTACCTTGTTTGTTGTAAAAACCCAGGGCTTTTTTTTTGGAGCAGGAACTCCTTTGCATGTTAGGCCACACACCCCTAATGTAGTCAATCCTAATGAGTTTCTGCTGTCGGGTGTGGCCTATTATGCTAATGAGTTCCTGATGTGCGTGGTCAACTCGGGAGCCAGCCAGAATTCCGTTCCTGTGTGTTCCTGCCCAAAAATAGCCCTGGTAATGAGCACTTTTGACTAATATGTATGTAACCTGATATATTCTTGGGGTTTTAGCTATTAGTGGATACCTTTACTTTCTCCTTAGTTGTAGATGTTCCCCCCTATTCTTTCATTGTAGTTTGTAGTTCTTAGAAAATGCAAATAAAAAAAATCCCCCCTGGGGGTTATATATATAAAAAAAAGCTCCACTAGAATATCAATATATCGTTATAGTGCTATAATGATTGGTCAAGCAGGTTCTCTGAATTCCCAGCTTTTTTTTTTTATTAAAGCTTTAGCCTTTTCCCTCATGGAGGTATAAATAAAAAGGCATATCTCCACAATGTAAAGGGATAGAGACTGACTTTTGTAAAAAAAAAGAAGAAAGAAAAGAAACCTTTGGACACCAGTTTAGATTAGGGAAACAGAACCGGTGCTCTGTCTACAATGGATTTCTCCAAAACTGTTTTAAGTTTTTTAAAAAGTTAAGTGTGCTAACTTCAGATCACCTGCTTCACCTCTGTCATGGACCTTAAAAACAAATCAAATTTACTTATTTATTTCATTTATACCCCACTTTTCTCCCTAATGGGGGCCTAAAGAAGCTTACATCATTATATTCTCCTGCTCCCTTTTATGCTCACAACTGTTCTGTGAGGTAGCTTGGGCTGAGAGTGTGTGACTGCAAGGTTCTATGGCAGCTGGGTATCCCAGAACCTCATCTAGTACTGTAACCATTACACCAGCACTTCTCTAAGTTCTTACTACACTGAGATCATAGGAGACAACATTTTTTGTGACCTAATTATTAAGGTCACCAATCTGGTTCCACTGTTTTTATCGTAGATTTTTAATGCTCTTTAATAATGGTCACCAAGTGTACTCAGAGTTGTTGGGATTTTTAACATCAGAGCCATCTGAAATAACACTGTGGCCTGTTTCTGTGTACCAGGTCCTGCAAAATGCTTTCCAGTGGCAACTGTGAATAACATCTTGAAGGATGTGGTAACAAGTTACCTTGAGGAAGAAAAATACGAAGCAGAGCTGTGCAGGCAAATGACAAAGACCATCTCAGAGGTATGAAATTGTTAGCAGAACAAAGTCTCTCTCTCTCATCTGTCTATCTATCCATACTTAATTTGATCCAAGCCTCAGCTCAGGGAATGTTGATTGATGTCAGGCCCTGTCAGGTAAGCTGTATATTCTTCTGTACCCCCAGCTCTGATTTTGCATTCCAAGCATAATGAATGATAGTTCCTAGTATTCACACTTGCTGATGTTAGGTTCCTGGTCCAATATCAAATACTGAAATAGGCTTCTCGACTAACAGAAGTCCTGTGCAGCATTACATCCATTGATTTTGATGGACTTAGGAGGGTGTGACTCTGCTTAGGATTGCACTAAGTCATGTGTTCCAAAAGAGTACTTCTGAACATGTGCTGAGTGTCTATTCTTCACTGCTGAATCATCTCATCTAGTTCCCATATATAACAAGGAAAGTGGGCCATTGGGACCAAAGGTTGCAGTTTCCAGATAGGCTTGAGCATGCATATTTCCTTGCTAACAAGTTAAGCACTGAATATATCTGTAGTTTCAGCATTTTTTTCATCCAGCTGTCCCTTTAACATAGTGTGGTGAAAAGTCTCCATGCTGTAACTTGTAACTCCCATGAATGCTAAGGATGCAATCCAGTGTACATTTGTTTGAGAGTAATTACCACTGGATTCATTGTGACTTAAATATATGCATGCTGTAAGTTCCATTCATTTCAGTAGAAGGATCAGACATAATGTTGGCATGGTGAAGTGGTTCAAGTGTTGGACTAGGATCTGGGAGACCCGACTTCATATCTCCACTCTGCCATGGAAGTTTGCTGGGTGACCTTGGGCTACCTCACAGACTGGTTTTGAGGATAAAATGGAGGAGAGGAGAATGATGTAAAATACTTTGGGTTCTGAGGGAGGGAGGAATAAATAAAGTAAATAAAATAAATAATTTTTAAAATTGAAATCAGTCCCCTTCATTAGTCCAAGATGTATTTTGAAAATCAGTAGTGGTAATGCTAAACTGAAAATACATCACAATCTACTGTTTCTGGGTAAGGTAATGGAGAAGGCAGTGGTGACACAGCACCAGGCTTTCTTGGAAGATGCTAACATCCTGGATCCCTTCCAGTCTCGTTTTCACCCTGTTCAAGGGACGGAGGTGGTATTGGTCGCCTTGGTGGATTACCTCCGTAGACATCTGGATCAAGATGGCTCGGCACTGCTGATTCTTCTTGATATGTCAGCAGCATTTGATATGGTCAGTCATGAGCTGCTGACCTGCTGCCTCGTTGATGTGGGGATACGGGGAGTAGCCTTACAACGGCTGGCCTCCTTTCTCCAAGAGCATGGACAGAGGGTGGCACTGGGCGGGAAGCTTTCTCAGCAGCACCCAGTCGTATGTGGTGTGCTACAGGGATTGATTCGCTCCCCAATGCTATTCAACATCTATATGTGCCCACTTGTCCAGATTATCCAGCGATTTGAGCTGGGTTGCCACCAGTATGTGGATGACACCCAGCTCTATCTACTAATGGATGGCCTCCTGGACTCTACCCCTGAACAGGTGGACAGGGCATCACAAGCCATGGCTGGATGGTTAAAGCAGAACCGACCGAAACTGAATCCATTGAAAATGGAAGTCCTGCACCTGGGCCATGGGGGTCAGAGGTTGGGTATCAGGCTCCCAGCCTTCACCGGGCCCCGTTGGTGCCAGCACTGAAGGTAAAGAGCCTGGGGGTGTTCCTGGATGCCTCACTGACTATGGAGGCCCAGGTCACCACCACAGCTAGATTTGCCTTCTTCCATCTGAGGCAGATCAGGCAGTTGGCCCCATACCTCTCCCCCAGCGAGCTGGCTGCAGTGACCCATGCAGTGGTCACTTCCAGAGTGGATTATTGTAATTCTCTCTATGTGGGGCGGCCCTTGACTCTGCTCCAGAAATTACAGCTAATGCAGAACGCAGCAGCACAGGTGTTAATGTCACTGCCTATGCGGGCCCACATCCACCTGGTGCTGTGCAAACTGCACTGGCTGCCTATTGAATTACCTTTAAAGCCCTATACAGACAAGGGCCTGCATATCTTTGAGACCGCCTCTACCTATATGAGCCCCACAGAACATTATGTTATGCAAACCAGCATCTCCTGGTAGTTCCTGGCCTCAAGGATGTCCAACTTGCCTCAACTGGGGCCAGGAATGAGCTCCCTTATGAGATCAAGGCCCTGTGGGACCTGTTACAGTTCTGCAGGGTCTATAAGATGGAGCTCTTATGTCAAGTTTTCAGTTGAGGCAGCAGACATCCACCTGATATGGCCTCCCCTCCGGGCAGCGCAGATCCACATTACTAGTATCAACATAATCTGTCGAGGAATATTGAACATCTAGTACTAGATTGCTTTAGGTTTTAAATTTTAATTGATTTATGTGTTTTAAATTTTAATTGTAAATCTACACTGTGTACAGATTGATGTGTTTTGAACCTGCCCTGAGCCTGCTCTGTGGGGAGGGAGGGCTTTAAATTTAATAAAATAAATAAAATAAAAAATAAACTGCAAAAACATCCATATTCAATTATTCATAATCTGATTGCTGATGATTTGTATGTTTTTGTTGAGGAATGAGGGATGTAGGCCATAGCTGGTACTGATGTTTCATTTGTTCTTTGATAGCTTTCTCTCCGTTGCTCTCAGCAGGAACAGCAGAAGGCTTGTGGGACCATTGCTATATTTAAAGTAATGTACTATCCTTCCAGCCAAGCTATATGGCTGATTAACAGCATGGAATTCTACTTGTTCGTTTACTGAATATGGGCCATGTACCAGGACTGTACATCCAAATTCAGCAGCTCCATGTGCCAAAACCTGTTTCCACATGGACTGTCACTGCTGGATCGTAGATAGCCTTAAGTCATCAAATGATTAAGTTGCCTATGCATTACAATTTAGACAGAATCCGCCTTTCTATTGCCTTTAGCAGACTGAGTTTACAATAGATTAACATTAGATTGAATGGCTTCTGGATAAGATTCACTTTTTCACTAAGGTCTCACTGCTTCTAGAAAATAGCACTAATAAATCAATACTTATGCAAGTCCATACTGGATCCTAAATGTGCTTGTGTAACTTTAATCTTGCAATACCAGTTTGGATGTGCAAACATGTGAGTTCTCTCTCTGTCTCTCTTTCCCAGGTAATTAAGGCTCGAGTAAAAGATCTTATGATACCAAGATACAAAATTATTGTGTTCGTATATATTGGACAACTAGACAAGCAGAGCATGCAGATTGGAAGCAGGTGCCTCTGGGATACTACAAGTGATACTTTTTCCTCATATGCCTTCAAAAATAGATCATTGTTTGCTGTTGCAAATGTCTATGCAGTTTATTTTGAATAAGAAAAAAAATGTAGTATGAAATCTGTGAGCCCACATAATTTAGAAGCCATGCTTAATATGGGTTGCTAAACACTCAGTTCTATTATGTGGTCACTATTGGTAGTAATTAATCTGTCAGGTTTTAATACCATTATGCTAATACGTAAGGATAATATTTGCTTATGTAAACAGACCCAAGAAGAGAACAAAGCCTCAGGATAATAACAATTATGTTGTAGTATTTATGCATTTGAAGCTTACTCAATCATGTTTCTGTTCATGAATAATTATTGAAGTATACAGCTAATTTACATTTGTTTATAAGTGCTTGTTGATAAGTTCAACGTACCTGCTATTTGAACCCCATTTTAGCCTTTGTTAGACTGTGTCAGGAGTCCTAACTTAGTCAGCAAAACACCAGGCCTTGTGATGCAAGCAAGGATAGTATTTATTATAAAGCTGCAATAGAAAGGTTCACTGAAGCAGGTACATTGTTCAGAATGACTTGGTTACAGAAAGCAAGCGGTTATACAGGGAAAGGGGGTGAATGGGGACCCCCCCTTCTCCCAGTCAAAGAATACCATGCGATTGGGAATCGAAAGTTACTACGCTAATGAAGTTCCCAACGCCCCCATTATTCACAGCAAAGCTGCAGCTTTGAAAGCGATAGGCAAGCTCGCAGCTTGATTCCTCAAGGTCAGAATGTCCCGTCTGCGGGAGATAGGGGTAACCAGAGCTACATTCCATTCTCACACCCTAAGCGTAAATCAACAACTCCCCAGATTCCAACCTCCCGCCTGTCACGCCACTAAGGCGCCCAGAGCCAACCTCCCCTCCCCTCCATCCATCATGGCAGGGCTACCTGACAGACTGCTAACATGTAATATTCAGATCAAATGGTCCTACTGCTGTTCTCTTCTCTGCTTTCCCTTTTAAAGGCTTGATAAGGTTTTCAGTGTACAAGGGAGCGTAATAGTTTGAAAGCAAAGCATGGAGAAGTCACCTGTCAAATTCTCCAGGCCATGCCCTCAAGTAAAGTCAATGAAAAATCTGAAGACACAGTGCCTGGTTGACACTGGCAGGAGTCTCCATGCTTTGCCTTTTGACTTTATTCCATTTCAGCTTGTGTACAGTGGTCCACAAACCAACTAATAATTTTAAAAGGATGGAAGACAGTTGCAAGGCTCTCCCTTTCCCATTGCAACTCCCTTGAAGCTGGCCACTGGTGACTGCTTCCATGTGAATCTCCTCTTTAGCAGCTGGTCATTGATGTAAGGATAACAGTATAGCATGGGTAGGTGAGTTATGACTTGTCATCAGTGATGTCACAGGTACCCAGTAGATACCCTTGGAACTGGCTCCAGATTACTGTGACTCTGCTAGCAGGGATATTTTCCTAGCACAGTGATATGCTAGGAAAATCCAGTATCCCTAAAACAGCGGTACTTCCTTTAGTAGTGATGGTTATTGGACCCCCACAACCAGTGGGCATAAATAGCACATTTGTTGCTAGACTGGTTGATGCTGCAGGCCTTCCAGTGTTAAATATTATCAGCACACTGAATAGAAAATATTTTTGCTATTGGTACTGCTTTTGCAACACTATGTTGTTAAGTTCAATAGAAATCATTGTCTTCTTGTTGGTCTAGAGTAATGTGTTGCCAATATGGAGTGAAAAAATGCAAGAGTCCTGCTGGATCAGGTAAAAGGTCCATCTAATCTAGCATATAGTTATCCTCCATGAAGCCCACTAGCAGGGCACAAGGGAACAGTCCTTTCCTGCTTTTGTCCTCCAGTAACTATAGTTATAGTTATAGTTATAGAGTCCTCAGTAACTATAGTTATAGTTATAGTTATAGAGCTGCGGTGGCTCAGTGGTTAGAAGCTGAACTGCAGGCTCTGGAAGGTCAGTAGTTCAGCAGTTCGAGACCGGTGCCGCATGACAGGGTGAGCTCCTGTCTCTAGTTCAGCTCCTGCCAACCTAGCAGTTCGAAAGCAAGAAATTGCAGTAGATAAATAGGTACCACTTTGGTGGAAGGTAACAGCGTTCCGTGCACCTTGGTGTTTAGTCATGCCGGCCACATGACCACGGAAACGTCTTCGGACAGCGCTGGCTCTTCGGCTTTGAACGGAGATGAGCACCGCAACCTAGAGTCGGATTCGACTGGCTTTCGAGCAAGGGGAACCTTTACCTTACCTTTACTAACTATAGTTACTCTGCCTGTGAATATGGTCTTCCTGGCTTTTGCTAGACCTGTCTTTTCTGCACTTGTCTGCTTCCTTTTTTAAAGCACCTAAGTTAGTGGCTACTAGGATTGCCAAGTCACTTACCATTGATAGCGGGAGAGAGTTGGTCCCTGGCCGGTTCAGGCCGACGTGCCCGGCGCGATTACATTACCCAGAAGTGATGTCATCATGTTGGGCATGTCACTGGCTAACGCTCTAGCAATCCGCCTGGAAACTCTATGGTACCATAGAGTTTTGAGGCTGATTGCTAAAGTATCAGCCAGCGACATGCCTGGCGTGATGATGTCACCTCCGGGTGATGTAATCGCGCTGGGCACGTCGGCCCGAACTGGGCACTTTGGGGGTGGGGTTCCACCTGCCAGCCTTTTCTGGACCGGTGGATTGGGGACCCTTTTAGTGGGGGGAACCTCTGCCCTCCCGGGGGACCTGGCAGCCCTAGTGGCTACTATTAAATCATGTGACAGCAAATTCCATAACTTGCACTGTGTGTTTAGAAGAAGAAGAAGAGAAGAGATTGAATTTATACTCTGCCCTTCACTCGGAGTCGCAGAGTGGCTTAAAAACTCCTTTCCCTTCCCCTTCCCACAACAGACACCCTGTGAGGTAAGTGGGGCTGAGAGAGCTCTGACAGAAGCTGCTCGTGAGAGAACAGCTCTGACCATAACTATGGCTGGATTTACTGAACATCTGGATTTTAGCCTGGATTTACTGAACATCTTTTTTCACTGGAGGGCCTTGGTTTATAATAGTATTGTTTCTCCAATGTTCTGCATAAAGGTAAAGGTAAAGGTTCCCTTGCTTGAAAGCCAGTCGAATCCGACTCTAGGGTTGCAGTGCTCATCTCCGTTTCCAAGCCGAAGAGCCAGCGCTGTCCGAAGACGTTTCCGTGGTCATGTGGCCAGCATGACTAAACACCAAGGCGCACGGAACGCTGTTACCTTCCCACTGAAGTGGTACCTATTTATCTACTTGCAATTTCTTGCTTTCGAACTGCTAGGTTGGCAGGAGCTGGAACTAGAGATGGGAGCTCACTCCGTCTTGCGGCACCCGGGTCTTGAACTGCTGAACTACTGACCTTCCACAGCCTGCAGTTCAGCGTCTTAACCACTTGAGCCATTACCATGCTTCCCTTTTTCTAAGCTAAGCAAAACCATACATTTTAACTTTTCATCCCTCTATTTTGTTTGGCCTTTTCTGTGCTTTTCTTTCAGTAATAGAGCCTTTGTATATATGTGAACAGGGCGCAGTGGCTCAGAGGTTAAGATGCTAAGCTGCAGACCAGGAGGTCGGTAGCTTGGCAGTTCGAGACCCTAGTGCCACATGACGGAGTGGGCTCCCGTCTCTGACTCCAGCTCCGCCCAACCTAGCAGTTTGAAAGTAAGAAATTGCAAGTAGATAAATAGGTACTGCTTTGATGGGAAGGTAACAGTGTTCCGTGTGCCTCAGAGTTTAGTCATGCCGGCCAAATGACCATGGAAAAGACTACAGATGGCTCTGGCTCTTGGCTTGGAAATGGAGATGAGCACCGTCCCCTAGAGTTGGATTCAACTAGCTTTCAAGCAAGGGAAACCTTTATATATGTGAAATCAAAATAACAAAGAGCTGTGTGAAATCATAAAGACTGACAAATGTACTGTGGTCCCACTTCATCAGATATAAATGCTTATACTAAATACTTTTATTAATCCTGAAGGTGCCACAAAGTTCTGCTGTTTTGGCTGTGATGTACTATTGCTGCTTCCCCTCTAGAATATGTGAAGTTGGGGGGGGGGGGGGTTGCCTTTTTACATTTGTTTGTGCTGAATTTTATTTTCCATTCTATTGCCCCTTCCCCTCATTTAGAGAAATCCTGTTTTGAGGCTCTCGCAGCCCCACCTACCTCACAGGATGTCTGTTGTGGGGAGGGGAAGGGAAGGGAGTTTGTAAGCCGCTCCAAGTGAAGGGCGGGTTATAAATCCAATCTCTTCTCTTCTCTTCTCTTCTCTTCTCTTCTCTTCTCTTCTCTTCTCTTCTCTTCTCTTCTCTTCTCTTCTCCTTCTCCTTCTCCTTCTCCTTCTCCTTCTCCTTCTCCTTCTCCTTCTCCTTCTCCTTCTCCTTCTCCCTCTCCCTCTCCCTCTCCTCTCCCTCTCCCTCTCCCTCTCCCTCTCCCTCTCCCTCTCCCTCTCCCTCTCCCTCTCCCTCTCCCTCTCCCTCTTCCTCTCTCCTCTCCTCTTCCTCTTCCTCTTCTCTCTTCTTCTTCTTCTTCTTCTTCTTCTTCTTCTTCTTCTTCTTCTTCTTCATGGCTAGTAGCTACTGATAGACTTATCCTCCATGAATCTAATAAGATTCATTCATTGGTGGAAAGGATTTCTCCTTGACTTTGATAGTTGGCTTATCCTTGCTATGGTGTACCTCAACTTGAATTTTCCATCCTGGCTTTCTTGGTCTGTTGCCTGAGGTCCTGGTCTTAAAACCAATGAGGTTGTAATTCTTTCTTTTTAAGCTATTTCTCTTTGTGTAATAAAATAAAATTTCAAACTAATTCCTAATGTCCTTTTTTCTTTCTGTATTCTTTAAAATATTGCTGATATTTTAGTTATTCGTTATTTTATTCAACTTTAGAAAGTGTAACAATCAGTGTTCCCACTAAAGTGTGCTAGTGTGCACTACTGCACAAATGTTTAGGCATCAGCACAATTTTTTTTCCTCAGTACAAGGCTCAGCGCTCTGCTGCCACCTGGCCTATCCTGTTCCCTCTTCCAGCAGCCAACTTTTCTGCCCTCTGCAGTACCTGGCTGCCTTCTAGGTGCACCTCAGGATCACAGCCCTCCTCTCAGAAGCCATCTGGAGATCAGTAGGGCAGACTGCACAGGAAGGCTGCCAGGCTGGTGCTCTCCTTAGCCTGAGCGGTGCCCACGGCTGGCATGGCACCTTCTCACCTAAGGCATGCAAGTGTGTGTGAGTCAGGCCCATAGCTACATTTGGAGCATTTGGGGGCCTGGCCCCCCGACTTCCTGAGAAGGCCTCCCAACTTTCATCTAGCCCAGGCCCCTTCCTCAAGCATGGCTTGCTTCTCCACTGCTGCTGCTGCCCCTTTCCCAAGCAAGTAAATGTGCTGACCAGGTTGCGGCCTGAGACAGGCCCTCTCCTTCCATTTGAATTTCTGCCTAAACACCCACAATGAGGCCAGTGTTTGTGTCTGGGGTGCGCCAGCTGGCCGCAGCACTCCTAAGGTTTTGCTGGCAAGGCAGGATTGCTCAAAATGTAAAAAAACACTGTGCAGTTTGGTACATTTTGTATAAGATATTTCTCCCATTTCTAATTCAACATTACCATGCTTTAAACTCTTATCAGAGGAGCTGTACTTTAAAATCAAGTGAGCAGGATTCCAATTCTGATTTGGATTGAGCACAAGGGGAGGGGTTAATCCTTCCCTCCTATGCTGTTGCCCAGTCTGAAATGCTCATTGAGCTGCTTGTCTGCTCAGCTGGAGAGATACAAGCACTAATGTGTTTGTTCCAGTGGAACAATAGAGCTGCAAAACATCATTTCAGGTCAGGAAAACAAGCTTATCCCCCACTCCAATCTCAAATCAAGCCCCTGTGTGCCCATTTGAAGGATAACAGATGCTAGAAATTCCATTCACTGAAGTAGTATCATGTATGATTTGGCCCTAAATAGTAGTCTTCTAGATGGGTGCCTGGCCACACTTGCTCCATTGAGCCCACTGAACACCTGTTCCTTTCATGTTATGCTGGGAGCAAGTGCACTACGTCCATGAACCTTCAGTCAGAACCTTGGGCTGGTTTTGTTTTTTGACAAAGTGGTCCTAGTTGTGGTGAATCCCAGGGGAAACGCAACTTGTACAATTCCAGATTATTTTTTTTAAGTTGTATACTGCTATGCTGTGGCAAGAATTATAGAAGCAATATAGTGAACTGGACACTTATTTAAAAAAGAAAAAGCAGAAACCAAGAGAGCAGGTATTGTTACCTGTTAGAAACTCAGAGGTCAATCTTTTCCAGTCTGAACTGTATTTTGAATGAAATAGTACACAGCCAGTATAAAACTGAACAGTGAACAACAAAATGTGGTAAGGAAGGTATCAAACTACCTGTTTCTAAACACAACACATTTCATTTCCTAAAATATGACAGCAATAGATTGGATTCCATACCAGCATCTGATACATTTTTAGCACAGTGAACGTATACTGCTTTCATGGCAGCCAGTATTGCAGCAAGAGAATATGAGCTGTTTGAGTTCCTCACTCCTCTTGTGAATGGAATTTTGCTGCTTGCTCCACATGTTTCCTTCCGACTGAGACATGGCCTGGATTAATTCTTCGCTTTGGGATTCTGGCTTCTGGATGTCATTTTCACTGCCTGAGGCTCTTACACCAAGTGAAACATATGGGTGGCTTTCTTGACCTGTTGAATGGAAATGACACAGATGCAAACCAGAATAAACTTTGTAGGTTACCAACTCAAAACTTGATTTATTTCTTTTAATTTTCATGTGTTAATTAGCCTCTGCATTAGTTATTATACACTGGCAGCCTAATGCTATGCACATGTCATTGAAAATGTTGTATGAGTTTCAATTCCATTTGCTTTCAAAGAAATGTATTTCAGGATTGAAGCCTAATTTTTCCTCCCAATAAGGATATCCCAACTATGGTGAAATAAATACTCCCTATAAAATCAGTAGCATGCTTAGGGAGAGAATACAAGAGTGTTCCAGTCCTCTTCATATAATTCTCATTTTGGGAATTTCAGGTCCAGAATCACAGGGCTTACCTCCTCAAAAGCAACCCAAGTGGCACCTGAGAGTTGTTACTTTGATACCAGAATACATTTTCAGAGAGGTTTTTTTAAAATTCCAGACCAAATTGCAGGAATATATTTGAATGCTAAGATCTAGTACAGCATTTATTTACTCAGTACACTATGATCCTACAGCTAGATTTGAGTCCAATAGCACCTTCGAGTCTAACAAGGTTATCAGTGTGTAAGCTTTCAAGAGTCAAAGCTCCCTTTGTCAGATACCTTTGTCAGGGTCAGGAGCTTTGACTCTTGGTACTATATACCCTGAAAATAGTGTAGGTCTCCAAGGTGCAACTTGACTCAAATCTACTGCATTCTACTGCAGACTTACATGGCTACCCTTTGAAAGCATTATTCTACAGTTCCCCAAACTATGTACTAGTTGTATCAAGACAAAATTAAATAGAAATGTAAAATATTATATATGGGACAGCCATTAATTATTTAACTGAATGAATTTTTAGCCTGCAAAAAGAATAGACATGGTATAATTCAAACTCTTACCAAAGAGGCCTTCTGCATAGTCAGTGAGATGCCGTCTCCAGCGAGATCCTCCACAAATAAAAACAATGGCTCTTACAAAATCTCTTCCACAGAGTTTAACAAATCTATCTTCACTTTTTACTTCAGAGATAGCCATGAAGAGAGAGAGTAAAAGCAAGCCTAGCAATAGGCCCTTCATTGTGCAGAAATGGTACCTGAAGGGTAGGAGCAGGAAAGAAAAAAGGCCACTGAAACCAGAATTTAAGAAATGTGATCTATTTATACCAAATGCTCATCTCTTCTGTTAGTCACATGACAGATATGACAATGTTCTAATGGTTGTCAAATATTTTTTCATACATTTTAAGTGCTTTAGGATTTCTGCTTGGATTGTTCTCATACAGTAATTAAGGTTATAGATGGTTTGCTGTGTTGGCCAACAATAGCAACACACATGGTAATCCAGCATATTTATAGAACTCCAAACCTTAAATCAATACTGCAAATGTGCAGCTGATAACAAAAAAAGATTTATTACATGTTTCAGTCATTACAATTGTCTGAGGATCGCACATCACTTTTTTAATAGAAGGAAACCCTCAACCAGTATATTTGAACCCTGCCCACTTTGATTTTAATAAGAACTTTGATCCAAAGTGAGACTTGTTTTGACCACATTTGTGCCTCTTCATGAAATTTATAATTGCATGCTTTCACAATTGGGAGGCAAGTTGGTCATTCTCCATTCTTAATTACTGAAAAATAGGTAAAAGATTCCTATTCTGGTTTTTTAGTTTTGCATAAGATTGCAATAAGAGATGGCCTCCGCCAACCAGTGTTCCCTCTCAGCTGAGTTAGTGTGAGCTAGCTCACAGTTTTTTAGTCTCTAGTGTACACATTTTCGTGTTAGCTTAGGAAGGATGGCTCCAGAGCAAACTAATTTATACAGCAGCCAAATTGCTTGCTCACAACTTTAATGCCAGTAGCTCACAAAGTAGAAGTTTTGCTCACAAGCCTCCACAGCTTAGAGGGAGCATTGCCTCCAACAGTAATTTGAGAAAACCATTTTCAGTGCTGGTGAGGCATCATATATCTGATTCTGAATCAGGCCATAAACTGTGGATCAATAGATCCACAAAATGGAGCTAAGAACAGCTAGGGGAGATTTCTTTACAAACCTGAAGAAATCCTAGGTTTGCTGAAAAATCTGGCATCTTAAGAAAGAGAAGATTAAAATTCCTGAAAATAATAAAAACAACACCTTGGAGCTTTAGAAAAAGAATGCTCAGTGACCAATTTGGAGGTTGCTATGCAAACAGAACAATATTGTTGAGCCTTCCAAGACTTGGTTTCAGTAACTTGGAGGCCAAAACAGCCCTGGAAAATGTCCCATCCCCTTTTCCCTATTGTGTTGCCTAATGGAAGAGGGCTTTCTGGGGACAAGCCTAGCAGTTACCATGGGAGACTCACAACCCACACAACTGGGCCTGGCAGTAATGGCTACCATGCAGCTGGGCCCATTGGCAGTGACCATTGTGCCACTGGGCCCAGCCTGGCTGTGCCTGGTGATAGCTGCTACCACCTCTCTACTGGGTCTGGCCCATCCCTGTCCAGCAGCAGCTGCCGCCACCAAGTGGGTCCTGCCCCACCTGGAAGCTCCCACAGCACAATTGGCCCCTATTTAGCCCAGCAGTAGCAGCCACCACTGCACTCCTTGATCCGGCCCAGTGATGGCCACCACTGTGCAACTGAGACAGAAGTTACCCAGATAGAGGCTATTGGAGGGAGAAAAGCTGAAGACAAGGGGACAGATAAAAGTTGGCTGTAGAGCTGGGGGGGCAGGGACACACACCTTCACAGTCCTGGTGTGAAACTGGAAATGATGTCACATCACAGTGATACTCTAGGATTTATCTCAAATTCTGTGGTTAAAACATAGAATCCTAGATTGTCTCTTTGATGCAATGATGTCACTTCCACTCACACAATGCCAAATCAAGCCACCCATTTTCTCCCTGTTGTCCTATTGAGGGACATTGGGGAATGGGTACCCAGGCCAGAAAGTCTGATGCTATAGTGGAAGACCTGGCCACCCTCATTGGCTAGTGGATGGGAAAGAAGTAGCAAAAGAGGAGAGGCTGGGGAGGCTGTCAGGGAGGGGAAAGAGCAAATAGTATGAGGGAGTGATACAGGGGGAAATGAGAAGCCCACTCCTGCAAGTTTATGCAGGTTCCCTATTTTGTTCCTTATATTCACAGAGATGGATGTCTTTTTCTTTTCCTACTGTGTCCAAGCAGCCTTTGATGCAGCTTGAGAAAAAGAAAGCGTATGTAGCCAGGTCAGCATTGCCTGGTAGAAGTATGTTTGCAGCACATTATATATTGCATTTTAAGACTACAAGCTACAGACTCAGGACCTTTCAACCAATGTCCACAGCCCTAAATAAAAGTTTGTTTTCTCTTCCTCTTCTTCCTGCTTTTTCTTCCTACTGAACATCCAGCCTAATCTTTGAGCTCTAGAGAACATACAAATTTTTATGTTATATTGATTGGTCCTAATAAAAGGTATGACAATTTTATATTTCTGAGATTTTTATGTGGACCCACATGTCTACTACATACATAGCTTTTCAAATCATTCTGGAATTCTTCCTTTGATCCTAGCTGAAGTCTGTATAAGTAGAGAACTGGAAGAGACCATAAGTCACCAAAAGTCATGTTTTCTTTTTTGAAACAGTGCATGGTTCTCTGCCTGTGCAAACAAGCCCAAAGGAATTATACAAATTCATAATTAAAACTAATTCAGTTGTCCCTGATAATGAAAGCAAATCCTCTTGTATGCATCTATCCCTCGTTGTGTGCAATAATTGATTATTGGAAGCTGGGCATTCCTAAAAGCTGGGCAATTGCTATATTTTTTCATACTAAGATCCATATCTCTAGGACTGTAATAACTACAAGTGTGGGCCTGCAAGACTTATGGGGTGCAATCCCATCTCCCACACACACACTGTCTTATTGGGCGACCATGGATTCTGGATTCTGGCACAGCTGCTACCATGCCCAGCCCATTGCAGCTCCTGGACTCAGACGTAGCCAGGGCTCTTTTTGTAGCAGGAACTCCTTTGCATATTAGGCAACACACCCCTAAAGTTGCCAGTCCTCCAAGAAGAGCTGTGTAAGCTCTCGGAGGATTGGCTACATTAGGGGTGTGTCACCTAATATGCAAAGGAGTTCCTGCTACAAAAAGAGCCCTGGCATAGCCACTGCTGGACCTAGCACAGCACAGTTCTGGGGCTGTGCTGCAGCTGCAGCCAACCCTAATGCATCTCCAGGACTATGTCATAGCCAGCACAACTCCTGGGTTCCTCCACCACTGGGCATGCTGTAGCTCCCAGGCTCCATCACAGCTGCTGCTGGACCTGCTGTAGCTCCTGGGCTCTGCTGTGGCTGCCACTGGGCATAGCATGGCTCCAGGGCTCCGCCATAGCCACTGCAGCAGCCACAGCTCCTAGTCTCTAACACAGCCACCACCAGACCCGGTACAGCTTCTGGGCTGCTGGAACCAGGCAATGACTGTGCAGGAGGTAGGTGCATTATCTGTGCATATGCAAAGAACTATATTTTATTTTGTGTGGGATTTAACCCCCCCCCCCAATGTATTTATAGATGTTTCAGATTTTTCTTCAAACCTGGAGTGTCCCCCAAGTATGCAGAACTATCTGTTTTGGGTAAGTGTGGCCACAATCCACAGATTTAGATATCTGCAGATGGGGCTGTACTTTTGCCGTTAGATATATAGATAGTCACAGACAGGTTGTTTGCTCCAACTTGGATGCTATAGGGAAGCCCTTTTTATTTTAAAAAGTAGACTCCTACTGACTCTGAGCATCAGCTATGTTTTCTAGCTCTGACATTAAATTTTAAATAATATTTACCCTTTGTGCATAATCAATATATCTAATTCTCAACATGGCCCCATCTCTGAATACTTCAATCTGGTTACTGGGGCCATGAACAGACAGGATAGAATTTTCTACAAATATGAGAAAAGCCCAGGTTTGTGGGAAATAAAAATACAGTGTGTGGGGTGTTGTTTTTTTAAAAAACCCTCCAAGATGATGGAAGTAGTGCCTGTAGCTTTAAGAAACAAATACCCTCAGTATAGGGCTGCCATTCCCCCTCTGCCAGTGGGCACTTCCCTATGGCCACTCAGTTGCCCTGCAGGAGAAAAAAAATAGGTGGGAGGGGATAAACCTTAGTTTTGCCTGAATACCAGGACATCCCTGGCATCCCTTGGTGATGCACTGACCACTTCTGGGATTCCCTGCCCCCACCTGTCATTTCCCATTGCTGCTCTGAGCAGCAATAGGAGAAGAATTTTAAAAGACCATCAGGTCAAAGGCATGACATCACTTCTGGGGGGAAATGAAAGTCACGTCAAACCTCCATAGGCATTGACGATTCCTAGAGAGTTATGATGTCACATCCAGGTTTTTTCTGGAAGTGAGTTTACATTATTGCTGACAGCCAGTCCCCCATATCCCTGTCCCTTGGTTTCCCTTAGGGAGCCAGACTGGCAACCTTAGGGAGGACTTATTTGGGCCATACCCACCACCAACCACTGGGTGACATGCTACCACCTGACTTGCTTAACTCAGCCAGGCTTGACTACTTGCTTCTGTTCAACAGCAGCCACCACACAGAAGCCAGTGTGATGTGGTGATCAGAGTTTCATATGAGGATCTGGGAGATCCAGGTTCAAATCTCCACTCTCATGTGGAAACTCTTCTGGTGGCTTCAGGCCCCTCACACTGTCTTAGAGGGTCATTGTGAGGATAAAATGGAGGACAGGAAAATGATGTAAGTGGCTTTAGGTCCCCATGGAGGAGAAAGGTGGGGTATAAATGAAGTAAATAAATAATAACATTTTTATTTTATTTATTGCATTTTTATCCCATCCTCCCCGCAAGTGGGCTCAGGGCAGTTCACAGCAAGGGCACCAAGTGCCGAATATAAAACACTAAAATCAAGGTAAACACAACCAAATTAACATTAACAAAGTGCTCAGTGATAGTATTACCGTAGACAAGTCAAGATGGAGGCTTGTAGATGTTAACCCCGAGCCTGTTTTGGCAGCACCGATCCATCACAGTACTGTAGTGGTCTTATATTGGGCTGTCCCACTACCCCCAATGTTACCACAAGATAGTTGGTGGTGGTGATAGTGGTAGTGGCAGCTCCTAATTAAAAGTTTGGTAGAAGAGCTCCATCTTGCAGGCCCTGCAGAACTGTGAAAGGTCCCGCAGGGCCCTGATCTCCTCCGGGAGCTCATGCCACCAGGTAAGAGCCGCCTCTGAGAAGGCCCTAGCCCTGGTTGCCACAAGCCTGTCCTCTCTGGGGCCTGGAATCACAAGATGATGTTGGGCCCCCAACCGTAGTGCTCTCTGGGGTATAGCTGAAGATGGGGTCAGATAAAAGGTTGGTTGGTTGGTTAACTGGTGGGTGGGAAGGTGAAAAGGAAGCAGGAACAGAGGAGAGGTTATTGTGGCTTTCAGGAAAGGGAAAAAGGAAATATCTGAGGAGAGGAAAATGAGATGCCCTCTGCAAATCCTTGTGGGTCCTCCATTTGTGCTATACAGTATGCAGAAGCACAAGAAAGATCACTTAAGTTCTGTACCACAGCAAATAACTATTTGCACTCATCAAATGAAAGGGCAGATCATTTTGTCACATTTTTGGGTAATGATTAACTCATTGTTCCCTCTAATGGGTGCCATCTTCAGAAATATACAGGAAATAGTTTTGTCATGTTTGCAATTTCTTCATAAAAATGTCCAAAACATGCATGGAAAGACATTTTAATTCACTGCTTCGTGGTCTATAATGATCTATAATTTTGGTGGCTGCTCTTAATGGTCTATAATTTTGAAGTGTTTAACTGTTCATCATTTGCTACTAAGGTGCTGAAGCCAATCTTTGTACTATTAAAATGATGACGTCCATACCTGACAACTGTGAATCATTGTATAGGGCTTAGATATGTGATGGGTTCAGGGGTGGTGGTGGTGGTGGTGGTGCTTGAACAGCTTTAGAGCCAGTAAGGAAAGCTGGCTTGATCCATTAGTTTTGCTCAAAGGCAGTTTAATAATTTGGACTCATCATCAGCTTGGGATTTAATGGGGACTGTTGGTCAGCTGGAGAAAATCCACCTCTCTCTAGGTATGTCTCGAATAGATAAATAGGTCTTTTTTCTTCTCTTCAGTCAAATGCCTGCCTGCTAACCCTACAATGCAGAGTGAGATACAGTAGCTCCAGGTGTGAGCTCACTGTGGTGTCCTTTATTTATAATAATTTATTTATTAGATTTATATCCCACCCTCCCCGGTCACAGGGGTGGCTTCCCCCTACCTACCTTAACAAGGGAAATTTCCTTGTTGCTTGTGGCTGGCTCTTCTACCCAAGCTACTCCATTCTTCACCCCCATCAGCCTCTTCAGAGGCCTTTATATTGAGTTTGATGGTGATAGAATGAGTCTTGCTCCTTTAGCACTGGCTGTGCCTATTTCCATTTGGGGCAAGGGAGCTATGGAGCCAGTGCCTAACCTCCGAGAAGCTGCTGCCTCATGGGTCTGTCTAATCAACAAAGAGGCAGTGCATTGAAATGCAGGACTACAGATAGAACAGTTTATAAAGTTCACCTGCAGATTATGGAATACAAACTGGATAACAGTTGTAGTTTTCTCAATAACTTTTGAGGTACCCTTGTATCTACAAAAGTCTTTCCTAACCCAGAAGGTGAAAAAGTCTTTGGCAACTCCCACCCACCACATTGGCTTGAGAACTGCGGTGTTTTAACTTACACAATAACCTGTTCATAGTACCAAAACTAGACCACAAGGCCCAGCTATTTTTCTCATTATAGGTGAATAATTTCTGTTAATGTGACCTGTCTTATGTTCTGTCACGCCTCTCTGAATTAAGGCTGGAATAATTCTGGGATCTGCTGGGTATTAAAGGTTTGCATAATGTTGTCTCTCCATGAGAGCTAGAGACTGATGGACCGTTGGGTATACTGTTATGATTTTACCAGATAGCAATGGGCTACATAAGGAATGGTAAACTGGTCACTTTTTTATGGTTCACATTGTCTGTAAACCTCAACATGAGGCCTGTCCTGCTTTGCTGTCTTTACTCAAAAAGTTTTTGACTAAGGGATTAAAAAGAGGGTGAATTCCTTGAACATGGAGGAAACACATGACCTGGATGCTGGTTCTTTACTCCCATCTGACTGGACCTATGTTGTTACGTCAGGATCAGGATCTGCACCTCATTTCAAGTGTGTTGTGGTGTGTACAATGACGGGACTATCAGTTCACTTTGATTATTTGTAGGGACCGACATGAACCAGCTCACAAACTAATATTTGTGATTAATTTTGGGTGAAGTTCATGGCAGGGTGACGTTCAAGCTCTTCATGGTGGTACATGAATGTATACATTTCCAGACAGTCTCCACTCAGTTAAAATGTTTACCAAACTTAAAAGGCAACAGGGGGACCAGAATAGCGCATCCTTGGAAACACTAATAAGGGACTTCAGCTTCCCAGTAACAGAGTTCCCATTCTGCTCTATGGGATCAGAAAGCTATATAAACTCCCAGTTCAGCTCTGCAGCCTCTCCTCTGTTGGCTGTTGGCATTTAGACAGAGAGGCAAGGAACTTGTTAAAAACGGAACACATTCATCATCTATTCCTGATTGTGATTAGCTCTCCCCTGCTGGGGTTTGTGAATTAGGTGGATGTAGGGCTCTGAGCCACCCTGTCTCTGTTCATACTGAGCAGATGGGCTTACCTACTGGGTGCCTTGGCTGAGGACCCATATTTTATACCCTCCTGATTGTGAACACCTCTCCCCTGCTGGGGTTTGGGTGTTAGGTGGACTCAGGGTTCTGAGACACTTTGTCTTTCTGCTCATGCCAAGTGGAGGGGCTTAGCTACTGGGTACCTCAGCTAAGGACCCACATTTTATACCCTCCTGCCCCTCCTGATTGTGAACACCTCTGTATCATGGGAGTGAAAGTGAGTGCAAAGGGTGCTCATTGTGGGGGGAAGAAGTACTCCACCACTCATGTACCAAAGGCCCCCATCCCCAGGCACCAAACCCATCCTGCTAGCCCACTGGAGTTTGGCCCTAGCAGGGCATCACCAAAGGTCTTGGAGCCTCCATCCCATGATCTGTTCCTGGGGCTCTCCACAGAGGCAACAGAGTTGTTAGCACTACCCAGGCACCAGAAGTTGCTAACACTCTTTGGAGAGAAAGACTCTGACAGCAATAATTCCACATCACAACTCCCTGTTGCTGCTCCCACCTTGAGTACACCCCTCTATGGCCAAGCACCAGAAAGTAGCTGTCCCTCCCAGTTTCTCCAGTCCTCGGGGCCCATTTCCAGTCCACAATTTGGAAAACTTCCCCAGTGTGTGGCAGACTGCCAGGTGTGCCATGCCCATATCTGGAGGGGCACAAATCCCAAACACTTGTCTTCCTCCATCCTCTGCAGGCACCTGCAAAGGGTGCACCCTCATGTTCCCACCAGATTAAAAAGTGGTAGCCAGTGTGACTAAGAAGAGGCCCACTGCCTCTCAGCAAGGAGATGTGGAGGGGGGTGCAGGAGGCCCCTCTAAGAAAGGCTTCCTGCACTTGGGGTGCTGTGGGTGGGACATCAAGGCAGGCCACCCTCCAAGAAGCCATTCCGATGGGGACGTTGACAGTGCCATCCAAAAGGGCTACGTGGAGGGCCCAGGAAGCAGTCACTCACCTCATGGGCAAGATGATTGCTGTGGATGGCCAACCCTTCTACCTCATTGAGGACTTAGCCCTTTTCTGGCTGCTGCAACACTGGCTCCCTGACACTCCATACCCTCACAGAACCAACAAGTCTTGCCTGCTATGAGCCAATGAGTCTTGCACACCATGCACTGCTCCACATTGGCAATGGCCAAGACTCACCTCTCCAGAGCACAATGCAGAACCATACACTTCATGGCAGACCTCTGTAGCCAGCAGCATGGCTACCTCTCCCTCATCGCCCTCTGTTGGTAACCAGAGGGCCTCTCTGTCCAGACTGTTGAGGCACAGCCCAGGCCCCAGGAGGGGACAATGTTGCCACTGAGCTACAAAGTGGTTCTTCTCCATGTGCAGGGGATGGATGCAGACCACATGGCACAAAACATTGCCATCATGACACACCTGAGGGAGTGGGTGGGTGGCAGCAACATCTATGGCTACATGGTCATAGAAACCCATGACAACATGCTGGCAGTGGTGAAGGCTGCACACCTCAAGGGCATTGTCCACCTGGTGCACACACTTCAGCTATTGGTGACGGATGCTCTGGGGCTGGTGAGCACTGTCAAGTCCACCTGGGATGCTGCCACCCTCAAGATGCAGTCCTTGTGCAAGACGTGGCTGCGCCTGGCTACCCACTTCTCACGCAGCATCAAGTCTGACTGTCTGATATATTATGTATATATATCATTATTATATATATAAATATATCATTATTATCTACTTTTATTATACAATGGTTCCCCCCAGCAAAAAATAATCCAGTATATAATAATTGCACAAATTCTGGAATCGCACATCTCAAAGATTTAATTGAGAAAGGGAAACTGATTAATAAAACAAAACTGGAGTAGAAACTGGAATTACCTATACAATGGTTTCAATATCTTCAAATAAACAGTTCTCTACTCCTTAGCTAATTAAGTCATTGAAAAGGGAGCACACACAATTTGAACTCCTCTTAAAAAACAATACACAAGGTCCCAGAGGACTCCTTTCAAAGGTATATAAAATTTTACTTGATGTTACCTCAGAAGCCTTACTACACTACCAAAGGCACTGGTTAGAAGATTGTAACATCGATATTTCAACAGAGCAATGGGAGAAAATTTGGACTTCATTTATGAGCACTTCAAATGTCATAACAATTAAATTACAATCATTGAAATTAATTACAAGATGGTACTATACACCAAAAAAACTAAGCTAAATAACCAGTTTGTATAATCCTCTATGCTGGACATGTTCAGAACTTGCTAGATCTTGTTTACACTGTTGGTGGGACTGTTCTGCTTTAACCTTGTTCTGGGAGAGGATCATTGTTAAAATCAAAATTATCACTGGTTGTGAAATTCCACTTACTCCAGACTCGGTATTACTAAATATTTGGATTGATTCCCAAGTCAGGGGCAAGTCATCCCCCTGATTCAAGGACTGGACTGGGCACTGGCCTCTGCACTGGAGCCAGCTGTTCTCCCATGGGTCAAGGCCTTGGCAGAGATTGCAGGTGGGCATCACCACCAGGATGCATCCTCTCTGTAAGGAAGGGGAGTACAAGCTGGCCTGTATCTGTGACCCCCAGATAAAAGACGGCATTGCTGTCTGGAATGCAGAGCTCATGCAATGGAAGCATAAGCTCTGCAAAGAAGTACAGAGGCTTCAGGCCAGCAGACATGGCCAGAGGGAACAGCAGGTGGAAGAACGGGTGGGGGGGGGGAGCCACAGCCCAGCACCTCTGCCTTAAAGAGCCCAACCAGGGAGAAGCTCCACTACTGGTTGTCAGTGATGAACTGGGAGTTCAGCAGCGGCAGGGATGCCAGGCATGCAATGGCAGAGGATTCAGCAGAGGTGATAGTGAGGGAGTATTTTGCTGAGTCCCTTGAACCCACCTCCACCAATCCCCTGGAATACTGTTCATGCAAGGCTGTCATCTGGCCCAACCTCTTTTGTATGGCCAATCAGTCTCCTCTTCTGTCCTCCCACCAGTCAACTTTCCCCTGCTGGAATACCTGTCTCTGGACCTCACAGGGTAAGATCTGGGCCTCCTGTTGTCTCCCTGCATGTCCCCCCATTCCTCCTCCTCTCTGGGTGATTCAGCATGTGGCCTGCAGGTTGTGCCCATGGTGGAGGTGGATTGGCCCCACACCCTGGATACTCCCCTTTACTTTTAACCTCCAAAAAAATATCCCTCAGCTTCTTCATGAAACAACATAAGAACAGTTACTTCATTAAACAACATAAGGACATAAGAGAAGCCATGCTGGATCAGGCCAATGGCCCATCCAGTCCAACACTCTATGTCACACAGTGGCCAAAACCCAGGTGCCATCAGGAGGTCCACCAACAGGGCCAGAACTCCAGAAGTCCTCCCACTGTTGTCCGCCCAGCACCAAAGATACAGAGCATCACTGCCCCACACATAATGTACCATCTATACTTTGTGGCTAATAGCCACTGATGGACCTCTGCTCCATATGTTTATCCAATCCCCTATTGAAGCTTCTATGCTTTTAGCTGCTACCACTTCTTGCAGCAGTGAGTCCCATGTGTTAATCACTCTTTGGGTGAAGAAGTACTTCCTTTTATCTGTTCTAAGCTTACTGCTCATTAATTTCATTGAGTGCCCACAAGTTCTTGTATTGTGAGAAAGGGGGAAAGTACTTCTTTCTCACCTTCTCTATCTCATGCATAATTCTGTAAATCTCTATCATGTCACCCCTCAGTCATCATTTCTCCAAGCTAAAAAGCCCTAATCTCTTAAGCCTATCTTCATAGGGCAGGTATTCCATCCCCTTAATCATTCTAGTTGCCCTTTTCTGTACTTTTTCCAATGTTATAATATCTTTTTTGAGGTGCGGTGACCAGAATGGTACACAATATTCCAAATGAGGCTTCACCATAAATTTATACAGGGGCATTATGATACTGGCTGATTTGTTTTCAGTTCCCTTCCTAATAATCCCCAGCATAGCATTTGCCTTTTTTAATTGCAGTTGCACACTGACTGTTGTGTAATGAGTTCGACCACATGCGAGGTCAGGTCCGCACACGGTCAGGCGAAAAGCCCTAACTTCGCTTCAAGAGACAATAGCCAGAGCAGATCCTAGCCCACTCCTATCAGAGGGCTAGGATCCAAGGACGGACCTATGGAACTCTTGCCACTGTAAATAATCCTATCACGAGTGTTGGGTGTGTGTTTGGGTGTGGTTTGTCTTAGGGATATAAGCTGGCCTGTGAGCTGGCATTCTCTCTCTTGTTCTTCACTTCCAATAAAGTGTGAGCTGATATCACTACCGATGCATCCTGTTCAGTACTTTATACTGAGTCAACATTTTCAGTGAGTTTTAATATCTACCACAACTCCAAGATCTCTGTCCTGGTCAGTTATCGCCAGTTTGGACTCCATTAATGTATACTAATAGTTGGGATTTTTGGCTCCAGTGTGCATTACTTTGCACTTGCCCGCATTGAACCTCATTTGCCACATTCGCCCAGCCACAACAGATTCCTCTGGAGTCCTTCACAGCCCTCCCTGGTTCTCACCACCCTGAACAACTTAGTGTCATCCACAGACTTAGCCACTTCACTATTTACTCCTAACTCCAATTCATTAATGAAAAAGTTAAAAAGCACCAGACCTAGTATCAGAGCCCTGCAGTACCCCCCTGCTTACCACCTTCCCCTGTGAAAACTTCCCATTTATACTCACTCACTGTTTCCTGTCAATTAACTATTTTTTAATCCACAAGAGGACTTGTCCTCTTATCCCATGACTGCTGAATTTATTTAGAAGTCTTTGATGAGGAACTTTATCAAAAGCTTTCTGGAAGTCTAGGCAAACAACATTTACTGGGTCACCCTTATCCACATGTTTGTTCACCCCCCCAAGGAACTCTAAATGGTTAGTGAGACAAGATCTTCCCTTATGGAATCCTTGCTGATTCTTACACAATAGCTTTTGTTCATCAATGTGCCTACTAATTATGTCTTTAATGATGGATTCCACTTTTGTTCCTGTAAGCTGCAGAGACTTGTGAGCAAAAATTCTAATTTGTAAGCCAAAAGAACCATTAGCATTAGAACTATGAGCAGGCCTGATGTGGCAACCTTAAACAACTATTCAAATTATGGAAACTATTGGTAAATATCAATGGAATTACAATTAAATTTACTACCAACTTGTGCTGCAATCAAAATTTGAATTTACTTCAGTGGGTCCTGTTCCTGAAAAACGTCATAAGGAATTTGAAGGTACTTTTAAAAATGCATTTTAAAAGTTTGTGTACAATTTTCTTTAAATCATTCCAGTCAATACCAATAAAGTATTTTCTGCCATTTTATCCCACCCCACTCCACACACTGGGATCCTTTTTCTTTTGGGGTGATTTGTGTTTCGTCTTTCTTGCCCACTGACCTCCTTTTACTGCCCACTGCTCTCCATTTGAAGCCCCCCTACTGACCTGATACTTTGGGGGGTTGACCTGTGCTTGTCAGCCTGTGTTTCCATACACTCAGAATTACAAATTGGAGACATATTTATTCGCTTCACTGTGTTTTCCCTCCCGTAATTAAATCCAAACAAATGGTGACTATATAAACTTAGCTTGTTGTTCCTGTTTGATCCTGCATTTGTTAAAACATGTTCATTATGTTGTATGCTAATTTGCTGTACACCCTCTGTTTATATGTCTGGACTACTAGCCAAACGACTGCTACCACCCAACTCCTCTGCATTCTGACAGCCGGCGTCCTCATCCAGCAGGGCTTGCGGGAAGTTCCACAGGCAGGTTTGTGGGAAGTTGCAAAAGCGCGTGTGTGTGTGCCGATTAGAATAAGAAAGGGCCGTCGCATGGTTCAGCTGGCACCCAGAGAACCCAGATGATAGCTAAATGGCTCGGTGGCTCCCCCCCTCCCAGCTCACTCTCTTCTCCATCTCCCCCCTGCTGACTTCAGATCATAGATCATCTGCTCGGGTCCTCTCCCCTCACCTTGCATTTCCATCACAAAGCCGGTGTGTTTATCTGGGATCCCAGGACCCGTGAGGCATGCCTTTGTCTCCAGATCAGATTGCTGCAGCCAGCTGCTCTCCCCGGCCCCTTCTCTCTGCAAATCTGATTGTGGCCCCTGCTGCAAGGTCTCCTGCATTGATTAGAAACCAAGGGGAAAGACCTGGGGATTGGGCTGGGGGAGGGAGCTTTCCCAGTTGCTTTCTTTCTCAGCCTTGACATCTCCTGCTGGCCACGGAGTGGTCAGGCAAAGGGAAAGTTCTTCCCACCCCCTATCTTTGCCCTCTCCAACTGGAAGGGATTCTGGGCCAAATATTTTGGCCAGGGGTTGAGACCAGTCATGTGCTGGTGCCTGCCCAGAGAACATCTGCTGGGACCTGAGCAAATCACCCAGCAGCGATGGGCCTCGGGGCCTTCTCTCCTCCCTTCCCCCTGATGGGGTAGGTGGGGTGGGACTTGGGAGTGCCGTGAAGGGCTTCCCTCCTGCCTCGGTCCCCCTAGCTGGCTGGCTGAATGGATGACAATGATAGGCACTGCACTGGGCAGTGAGAGAGTGCCCGGAGCTTTTGGCGCGGGCAGCAGGGCTGTTCAGCGCTCACCACCAGGGGGCACACCCTAGACAAAAGTCTAATTTGCCTAATGGGTGGGCTGGCCCTGGGCACAACACCTGAAGATGCTTACACAACTCCCCTCCCCTCACAACATACATATTCACACAACTCCCCAGCTACCTTCCCAACTCCTCTGAGCTAAGGGTATGCAAAAAAAAAAAAAAAATTGGCCTGATTCGGATTCAGCTGAATTGGGCATAGTCAATTTCGGCAGGCAGAAAGGCTCCTGAATGTCAATTTTGGCAGTAGGAGCCAATTTGGGAGTCTTTCCGCCAGCCGAATGTCAATTTCTGCCCCTTTATACCTTATGGGCCATTGAAGTCAGGGGCATGAGAGGACCCCCTGGGCCATGAGAGAGAGGGCCAGCCAGACCGACTCTTTCACAGTCCAGTAGCTCAGTGGGCAGGTGGTCTGTGACTCGCAGGGCTCCATAAGGTAGTCTCTGACCATCATAGCCACCCTGTCCCTTCTCATGGGCCTGCTACTGCTCCCAGAGGGGCCAGCATGCCACCCCATGAGTACCATCTCTCCACTCTCTGAGGTGGGGGCTGGTGGGGGGATGCAGCCTGGCTAGGGAGGTTGGGGGAGAGCAACAGCCGTGCTGCTTTTGCCCCCCACTTCCTCAACTCCTGGCAACGTAAGCCCACTGACCTGCCTGCATTCAACCTGCTGAGAGAGCTTGTCTCTCCAGAGTTCAAATTCGTTGACCCACTCAGCGATCCTGCCCTTGGTGTGCAGGTCACACATGCTCACCAATGTGTATGCCTTCTGGGAGAAGACAGGCCAAAGGCGTGCCTCGAGGCCTTCTTTCAGCCTCCTCACCAGTGCATGCACCTCTGGAACAAGGTCTGCACGTCCTGTGCCCAGCTCCAACAACGAGGCCAGTCCCTCACGTGCCATGTGGAACATGGGGATGACCAGAGCCAGACTCACTATGTCAGATGAGAGCATGTCTGTGTGGGTCTTGAAGGGTGCAAGAACCTCCACAGTCTAAGAAACAATCACCCACTCATCCTGGGTGAGTCGGTTCTCTTCCCAAATGACCCTGCTTTCTGAGATCAGGGCAGTCAGGGCTCCCTTCTGCTTCACCAAGCACTCCAGCATGGCACAAGTGGAGTTCCAGCTGGTGCTGACGTCACCAATTAGGCAGTGGTCCGGCACACCCACCAGTGTCTGTTTCTTATGCAGCAGATAAGTGTCCTTATTGCTGCATGAGAAGTGGGCCACAATGAACCAGCATTTCGCAAGAAGATGCTGGTAAGTGCAGTACCCGGCAACATGCTGGAGATTCTGTGATCTCCTGCCCAAGGCATCCTTCACCACGAGGTTGAGAAGGTGGGCCGCACAGGGAATGTGCTTCCTTGGCCACCGCTGTCATGTTGCTGCCATCATCTGTCACCATGAATCCCATAACGACATCCCTACCTACCCACTCCTCTAATTGCCTCTTGATGGTGGCTCCAATGTTGACCTCGTGTGCGGCTTGTTGAGTGGTTCATTTAGAATTTGCCTTTGGAGACGTGGGGTTGGTCCAGCCAGTTCAACATGTATTTCCATTCCTCTTCAGAGCAGAAGAATACATGCTATTTGATGGGTGTGCTGTAGAGATACCTGTGTGTTTCAGTCCTTGGGAGGCTGTGAGAGTTGTGGTTATGCTTCCCTTGCTTGTGTGGTTAGGGTGCCCCCCAGCTGTTGAGAGGTTACTTTGGGGATCCCTTGTTGGAACTCTGGGGATGTCTGTCTTTCTGTCATTCAGAACCTGCCTTTGGAGACTTGGGGGGCTGCAAGTGTAAGGGGGATGCTTGCATTGCTTCTAGTGTTGGGCGCGGTCTGCCCAGGTGAAGTTTCCCTGTGAGTTTGATGTCACTGGCTTGTTCCTGAGCCATTCCATAGACTCCTGTATCTGCAGCTGTCTTTTCCAGAGAGAGCACTGGGGAAACCTGGTTTGGGGGTCCGTAACTGGGACCCCAGAAATGTAATCTGCTTGGAGTGATTGTAGAGGAGCAGGTGGCAGGGTGAGGTTCCCTGGGAATTTGTTGTGTGTAGCTTGCGGGGGGTCCGTTTTATATACTTTTGAAACGGTGCCTGACATTTCCCCAGAAAGCACTTTCCTGTGGGCACCTTCCTTGGGGGTCCTAATTCAGACCCCATAAATCCAATCCTCACTAAACTTGGAGGACAGGTAGAGGAGAATCAGCCAGAGTTCCCCTGCAAGTTTGGTGTCTCTAGTATTGCACAAGGCTGTTTTACTACATCATGAACCTCATGAATGGAAACAGTTCATTTGGCACCAAAAAGTTCATGACGATTCGTGGTTCGCGAACTGGGCATGCCGCAAACTAAACTGCATTTTCACAGTTCATGCCCATCCCTAGTTATTTGCATTAATCCTCAGGAAACATCCTTCTTAAAAAAGGAGAGCATTTTTAAGAACAGTACATACAAAAACGATTACGTAAATTAGTCCTTAGTACAATGGATTGCAGTGTCTTTCAGCAGCCAAAGTTCTTTCATAAATTCGCTGTTTAGGAACTAAAATGGTTCTATAGATTACAAAACCATTTAGCAGTGCCAGTATGGCAGTAATAGCCATGTGAGTGGGTGAGCTGCAGTGAGAAATGGGAAGGGGCCAAAAATCACTCCCTCCATCATCTTCTGTGGCTGGTGGGGGAAGCAGGAAAGATCTATGATCCAACTCTGAGAATCCATAGATAAATTGTATTCTGACATAAGCCTCTTAGGCTGCAGTTACGCACACTAAATAATCCACTTTCAATGTACTTTCCAACTGGATTTGGCAGTTCACACAGTAAAATCCAGTTGGAAAGTGCACTGAAAGTGGATTGAAATCGGATTATTTAGAGTGTGTGACCTCAGCCTTATACTAATTCAGCCTAATAACTTTTGGCTGATTATTCCATAAAATATATTTGTCATAACAAATTCCAGGAAGATGCTATGATTTCTGCCAAACCACCATCACCATGTGCTGTACCCTTCTTTTCAATACAGGTAAGGCAAGCCTGTCTTGATCCCTCATTACAGCCGGTCTGCAAGGAAGACAAACAGGAAAAAGCTCAAAGAAATAGATTTTGTCTAGTTTCTAAAGCAGCAGACTCCAACAGGCAACTTATGAACTAATAGTAGCTTGTGTGTCCCCTAGAAAACGCATGAAAAGATCACAAGATCTACTCTAGTCTTAAAAGACAAAAAAAAAAAAAAAAGCTTTCATTTCATAGGATTTTTCTTTGCACTGCCTAGCTGATAAGCTTCATTTCTGGTGCTCTTCCTCATCCAGTTTCTATTTCTAGAACAGAATAAACTTGGGCTGGTTCCACCAGGAGGGACAGGGGGACAAAAGCTGCCTTTGCTGTAGCTGCGACAGCAAATGGGACAGAGGTGTGCAGAGGCCATGTCTACACACCCTGTCCCCATGTGCCATTCACTGTTGGTATTGCCCCCTCCCCACCCCCTTTCTCCTCATCACGTTGGCACAGAAGTGCTGACCTGACGAGAATCTTTTTTTTTTTTTTTGGACCCCCCGAAAGGGAATTTTTTAATTTGCATTTTTCTAAACACTACAAACTATAACAGAAAAGGGGAGGGCAACATCTACAACTAAGGAGAAAGAAAAGATAACCACATCTAACTAAAAATCCAAGAAATGGAGATCTTCAAATATGCTTGTATCCATGTTAGTCCAATAGAAAAGCTTAAAAAATATTGAGCGTGATCTAATAGTCCAAATTCTTCATCAGCTTAACGACCTGACAAGAATCTTGATGCCCATCCACAGCCCTGCGATCTCTGTCTCCTTAAAAATGTTGTGACCTTTTCCCACACATCATGATGTTAGCTTTGTTCAAGCCAATGGTATGCTGTTCTCATTTACAGAAACTGCCGAATTTATTTAATAGGCATCTTAATCCTATCTTACCTATGCTTGTCATACTGAGACTGCATCATCAACAGCCAATTAAATGGATATCTTGTGGGGATGGAGAGGAACTGATTCTTTCAGAAAGAAAAGCCAGGGAGTTTCAAAAAAGATTTCCAAGTCATTTATTTCTACATATTGTGTATTTCAGTGAGTCATAAGTAAATGTTGGCTATTGGGTATCATTTCTTTTGTTTTACTGAATATTATTATAAATGAAAACTACTGACTAACCAGACTAGAACCAATGATATCATGCAAAGCATCCACCTGAAAAAAAAAACACATAGGGGTTAAAAACACAATTATTCATAGGCAACACTGTCTAAAAATGCAAAAACTCTTTGTATAGTCTGAAAGGCCATGTAAGTCCCAGAAAAAGGAAGTTTTATAGATCTAATATTATAAAGAAGAACATCCTGTATTTACATTACCTGATATCCTGCTCTTCCTGTATCTTTTTTTTTATAGTATTGCCTTCAAATTATCAACACTAAGCTGCTAATTAATGAAGAATTTGAAATCAGATATGAACAGCCCAGTCCTAAAAAACTGGCTGCCTTTGCACATGAATGCTTAGGATGGGACTCACAACAGCCATGTCATCACAATGCCATACCTTCCAAGATTATTACACTGGCATTATGGTGATGTGACACCAGCATTACAGCCTGATACAGCAGGAGTGATGTTTTAAGACTGGCACGTAGGTGGATTGTAAGATGACAGCTGATTAGCTTATTTTTAAAAGTGAGGCTTAAAATTCCAGTAAACTGAATTTTAAAAATACTAAACTCAGTAGAAAGTACATATGAGTTAAGCAAGGGTCTTTATCTTTTATGCCAACAACATTCACAGATCACAACTTCCCAAGCAAAAATGGATTCTCAGTTTAACTTGGATGTGACCACACGCACTGAACGGATGAATTCTTTAACCTCACAATGATCTTTCTGCTTCACCATTCTACAAAACAGCTTGCACTTAAAGACATTCATCTTTTGAAAAAAAAAACATGGTATCAGCTTGCAACAAAATGTCTTTTGGTTCACCAATGAAGTCTTTGCCACTGTGGCTGACACTCTCTGCTCTTCAGAACAAAAGCGTATTTTGCTGGTCAACCATTACATGATCAAACAATGTGTAGATCTAAGCCAGGTGTGACTATCCCTGTTTTTTGTTTGTTTTAAATCACCATTGCTGTGCTAAGGGAGTATCACTCTTTGTCTGTATACGGAGATAACAATGCAGCTAAGCATACAGTTTAAACAGTGACTGTTCATGAATGGTTAGGCCTTGTGTAGGAAATTTTACTAACATAACTTCAGCTCCTCAAGCAGAAGGAATGCAATAAGAGTGGAGAGAATCTAGACCAAGGGACCTCAATATGTTTTTTTTTAAAATGAGTGGGGCCAGAAAGGGTTTTTGCCTAGCACAGCTTCCTACTGGCCACTGGTTAATTGGCGGTGCAGATTTTTTTTTAAATGATGGTTTGAAAACAGTTGCCACCACAACCCAAGGATCTTCAATGCATGAGCGAAAGTAAGCTTGTATATGCAAGGAAATATTTTAAACTAATATCTTTATCTTAAAAGGCATTGTGATAAACAAAGTTTCTGCCTGAAATGTTGAAGAATTACTATTAGTTATCTATAACATCACTCTCTGACATTTAGTGGCTGGCTCCACCTCCTTCAGCAGCCATTTTGTGGTTGTACCCACCACTCTGTCTCAGAATTTCAAAAGTGTCCACAGGCTCAAAAAGGTTGGGGACCCCCAATCTAAACTAATCCTATTCTGGATGGTCCCACCATGTTGCCATAACATTCACAGCACACATTACACCAACCAGTTCAACATGGTATTATGTTCAGTTTTGGGCACCACAGTTTAAGAAGGATATAGGCAAGCTGGAACATGTACAGAAGAGAGCAACAAAGATGGTGAGGGGTCTAGAGACCAAGTCCTATGGAAAGGTTGAAGGAGCTGGGTATGTTTAGCCTGGAGAGGAGACGACTGAGAGGTGATATGACAACCAAGTACTTGAAGGGCTGTCATATAGAGGATAGAGCAGAGTTGTTTTCTGTTGCCCCAGAAGGTCAGACCAGAACCAATGGATTGAAATTAAATCAGAAGAGTTTTTGGCTAAACATTAGGAAGAACTTCCTGATAGAGTGGTTCCTCAGTGGAACAGGCTTCCTCAGGAGGTGGTGGGCTCTCCTTCTTTGGAGGTTTTCAAACAGAGGCTAGGTGGCCATCTGACAGCAATGCGGATTCTGTGAACTTAGGCAGATCATGAGAGGGAGGGCAGAAAGGGTTGCCTCAGTGCTTAGTTCCTGTGGCCCTTTCGTACATACCTAGGGAAATGCTTATCACCACTTTAGGGTCAGGAAGCAATTTTTCTCCAGGCCAGTTTAACTGGAGGTCCGGGAGGTTTTTTGTCATCTTCTGGGCATGGAATGGGGGTCACTGGGGGTGTGGGGGAGGAGGTATTTGAGAATTTCCTGTATTGTGGAGTGGGTTGGACTGGATGACCCTGGAGATCCCTTCCAACTCTATGGTTCTATGATTCTATGGTGACCACAAAATATAAATATTAACTTCACTACTAAGCACATAGATCCAGAGCCTAAACAATTGAGTACTGACTAGGAACAAGGAGTCTGATTAGCTGGCATCAGAACCTACAGGGCTAAATTTATTTAGCATTTTATGTAGTGAAACATACCTTCTTGCTATCTGAGGCAATCATATTTTTTAGTGCATACACAGTAACTAATCCATCACTGTCCCCAATCAGAACACAGTCCGCATTCTTAGCAAAAAGTACAGATGTGAATTTCAAATTTCCAATGGCAGGACTGACAATCAGGGGATCCAGTCTGCATGTAAAATGATACGATTTATTTATTTAAAACATGTGTTAGCCATCTTTCTACCTTACAGAACTCAAGGTGACTTATAATGTTGTGACAGAACAGTCCTGCTCTGACCTGCAGGCCCTGTTCCACCCTGTCCTCCAAGGTTTTCCAAACACTGGGAGGTTATCCCTGTCTCTCCAACCACTGCCACCACCTGTGTGTCCAAGATGGTAGAGGACTATGTGGCACAGAGAACTACTATCAGGATCAAAAGTTACAATTTATTAAAAAGAATGTTCACAAGCACAGCATCAGAATGAGCAAGGGATTCAGAAGAAAAAGGTAAAACACAATCCCCCTTTTACTTCCTCTATACATGCCTTATCAGTTGTTAAATATAAGGCAGAGACCTTAGCTTAGAAAGTTACAGATTTTTAGAGGAGTTCCATTTCCTTCAAGCTTCCTTCAGGTGTGCAGGCCAGCACATGGCAATGGTCATTTCTCCTTCTCCACCCACTGGCCAGGTCAGGCTGGATCAAAAAGCTTTTCCTTTAGTCTCCAGGAGTTTCTTCCTTAAGTCCTTCTAGTACTTAACACCTCCAAACCTCTGTTCCCTGCTGGAGGGGAAGAGCTTGACCTCTTGCTAGATCTATTAGCATTTCTAAAAAGGTGACTGAGGTCAGCCAAAAAGCAATTGAACTGTCTTCTCCCCCTCCTGCCTGTTCTCTGCCCAGAGAGAAAAACTTTTTAAAATGTAAAGTGAAAGTTGCTTGGTTCAAATCTCCAAAGAAAAAAGGTATTTCTTCACAAATGTAAATAAAACAATTATTTTTAAAAATGTAAAAAATACAGTTTGAAATCTCCAATTAGAACTGCCAAAAAATAAAAACTAACTTAGTCAAATGCAGTCCTAAATAAAACTATCTTCCACTGCCTCCTGAAGATTAAAAGTGAAGGGTGCAGGCAAACTCCTGCCACCAAAAAGGCCCTCTCTTGTGTGCCCACCAGACTAGCTTCTTTGATTGGTGGGACTGTTACGAGGGCCTCACCTGTGATCTTAATTCCCAGGCAGGAACATATAGGAGAAGATGGTCCTTCAGATACCATGGTCCCAAGCCAGGTAGGGCTTTAAAGGATGAAACCAACACCTTGAATTAATCTCAGAAGTGGATCAGTAGCCAATGTCATTGCAGTAGTATTGGGGTCACATGCTCTTGGCAGCTGGCCCTAACCAACAGTCTAGCCAGGCCCATAGCCAGGATATTTTAAGTCAGGGGGCATTTACATTTCTTAGGGGGCACTAGCTAATCAAATTAATCCAGGGGAGAAGGCCATGATGACCTGGGCTGGATAGGAAGTCAGGGGGCCTTACCAGCAAGTAGGGGGCCTAGCCCTGAGATGCCCCACTGTAGCTACGGGCCTGAGTCTAGCCACAGCATTCTGCAATAGCTGAAGCTTCCAAACACTTCAAGGGTAGCCTCAAGTAGAATGCCTTGCAATAGTCCAGCCTAGATGCAATTAAAGCATGGATCACTGTGGCTAGATCTGACTGAACATATGGTCCATTGGTGGCTATTAACCACAAGGTATAGATAGGGACTCTGGGGCAAGTGATGCTCTGTATTCTTGGTGCTTGGGGGGGTCAACAGTGGGAGGGCTTCTAATGCCCTGACCCCACTGGTGAACCCCCTGATGGCATCTGGTATTTTTGGCCACTGTGTGACAGAGTGTTGAACTGGATGTGGCATCGGCCTGATCCAACATTGGCTTCTCTTATGTTCTTACTCCATACATAGCATACAGGATAAGACTGAACCCTGTGGAACCCCACAAACCAATGGCCATGGGGCAGAGCAGGAATTTCCCCATACTACCTTCTGAGACCAACCCCCCAGATAGGACTAGAACCACCATAACACAGTGCCCCTCTGTAACATACAACTGTACATAACTTACAACTGAAATGAGAGAGCTATTGGAGCATCCTATTGTGAGATAAAGTTTATCACACTATTCATTCTTAGGATTGCATAATTTTATCACTAAACAAGAAATTGATTCTACATATTGGGGGGAAAGTAATATGCGAGGCACACTTACATAAGAACATAAAAACATAAGAGAAGCCAATGTTGAATCAGGCCAATGGCCCATCTAGTCCAACACTCTGTGACACAGCGGCCAAAATATACCAGGTGCCATCAGGAGGTCCAGCAGTGGGGCCAGGGCACCAGAAGCCCTCACACTGCTGCCCCCTCCAGCACCAAGAATAGAGTGCATCACCTGCCCCAGACTGAGAGTTCCCATCTATACCCTGTGGCTAATAGCCACTGATGGACTTCTGCTCCATATGTTTATCTAATTTCCTCTTGAAACTGTCCATGCTTGCAGCTGCCACCACCTCCTGTGGCAGTGAATTCCATATGTTAATCACTCTTTGGGTAAAGAAGTATTTCCTTTTATCTGTTCTAACCCGACTGCTCAGCAATTCCATGGAGTGCCCATGAGTTCTTGTATTGTGAGGAAGGGAGAAAAGTACTTCTTTCTCAACCTGCTCAATTCCATTCATAATCTTATAAACCTCGATCATGTCACCCCTCAGCCGTCATTTCTCCAAGCTAAAGAGCCCCAAGCATTTTAACCTTTCTTCATAGGGAAGGTGTTCCAACCCTTTTATCATTCTAGTTGCCCTTCTCTGCACTTTTTCCAATGCTATAATATCCTTTTTGAGATGTGGTGACCAGCACTGTACACAGTATTCCAAATGAGGTCACACCAATGATTTATACAGGGGCATGATGATACTGGCTGATTTGTTTTCAATTCCCTTCCTAATAATCCCCAGCATAGCGTTGGCCTTCTTTATTGCAGCTAAACACTGTCTAAACATTTTCATCGAGTTATCCACTACGACTCCAAGATCTCTCTCTTGGTCAGTCTCTGCCAGTTCAGACCCCATCAACGTGTATTTATATTTAGGATTTTTGGCTCCAATGTGCATCACTTTGCACTTGGCCACATTGAACCCCATTTGCCACGTTGACGCCCACTCACCCATCCTCAACAGATCCCTTTGGAGTGCCTCACACTCCTCCCTGGTTTTCACTACCCTGAACAACTTCGTGTCATCTGCAAATTTAGCCACTTCACTGCTTACTCCCAATTCCAAATCATTAATAAATAAGTTAAAAAGCATCGGACCGAGTACTGATCCCTGTGGTACCCCACTGCCTACCACCCTCCACTGAGAAAGTTTCCCATTTATACTCACTCTCTGTTTCCTATTTATAAGCCAGTTTTTGATCCACAAGAGGACTTGTCCTTTTATCCCATGACTATTGAGCTTACTTAGGAGCCTTTGATGAGGAACTGTATCAAAAGCTTTCCAGAAGTCAAGGTAAATAATATCTATTGGGTCCCCCTTGTCCACATGTTTGTTCACTCCCTCAAAAAACACTAACAGGTTAGTGAGAAAAGATCTTCCCTTACAGAACCCATGCTGAGTCTGCCGCAATAGTTTTTGTTCATCAATGTGCCTACTAATTCTTTCCTTAATAACAGTTTCCACCAACTTACCTGGTATCAATGTCAGACTGACTGGCCTGTAATTTCCCAGATCTCCCCTGGAGCCCTTTTTAAAGATGGGAGTGACATTAGCTACCTTCCAGTCCTCAGGAATGGAGGCAGATTTTAATGAAAGATTACATATTTTTGTCAGGAGATCCACAAGTTCACATTTGAGTTCTTTCAGAACTCTCGGATGAATGCCATCTGGGCCTGGTGATTTATTAGTTTTTAAATTGTCCATCAGTTGGAGGACTTCCTCTCTTGTCACCGCAATCTGATTCAGGTCTTTCAAACCCCCTCCCGAAATCGGTGCTTCTGGAGTGGGCAAACACTTCTCCTCTTCCACAGTGAAGACAGAGGCAAAAAATGCATTCAGCTTCTCAGCCATTTCCCTACCATCCTTCACTACTCCTTTTACCCCTTGGTCATCCAAGGGCCCCACTGCCTCCCTGGCTGGCTTCCTACTTCTAATGTATTTGAAGAAAGTTTTATTGTTGGTTTTTATGTTTTTTGCGATATGCTCCTCATATTCCCTTTTTGCTTGCCTGATCACAGACTTGCATTTTATTTGCCATAGTCTGTGTTCCCTTTTATCAACCTCACTAAGACTAGCTTTCCACCGCTTAAAGGAATCCTTCTTACCTTTTACAGCTTCCATTACTTTATTTGCTAACCATGCAGGCTTTTTTCTATACCTATTTGTACCTTTCCTAACCTGAGGTATATATTTTTTCTGAGCTTCTAGGATTGTCTTTTTAAATAGTCTCCAAGCTTCCCCAATGGTTTTGACCTTCTCCACTCTTCCTTTCAATTTCTTCCTCACATGTCCCCTCATACCAGAGAAGTTACCCTTTTTAAAGTTAAAAGTGGTTGTGTCAGTCTTTTTGGGCAACTCCCTATCTGTACAAATGTTAAACTCAATGACGTTATGGTCACTGTTCCCAAGTGGTGCAATCACTTTTACATCTCTCACCAGGTCTTGGGTGTTACTTAGGACCAAATCCAGGATCGCCTCTCCCCTGGTAGGATCTGTGACCATCTGTTCCACAGCACAGTCATTGAGAGTGCCTAAAAACTCAATCTCTTTTTCCCGACTAGAACTCATATTGACCCAATCAATGTGTGGGTAGTTAAAGTCGCCTATTACAACACAGTTATTTCATCTAGCCACTATCTTTAATTCATTCATCATTTTATAATCCTCCTCTATCTTTTGATCTGGTGGGCGATAACAAACTCCCACTGTTAAGCTTCCTTTTGGACCCACTATTTCAACCCATAGCATTTCCAGAAGTGAATCCAATTCTCTTACCCTCTCAATCTTACTGGATGGTATACCCTCTCTGACATACAGAGTCACCCCACCTCCAACCCTTCCCCCCCTATCCTTCCGATATAATTTATAACCAGGAATCACCGTATCCCACTGATTTTCCTCATCCCATCAAGTTTCTGAAATACCCACAATGTCTATTTCCCCCCCCAGCACCAAGCATTCCAACTCCCCGATTTTACCTCGGAGACTTCTAGCATTTGTGTATAAACACTTATAGTTTCCCATGTTTGTTAAGCCCACAGCCTTCCTCTTGCTGCCTCGAGACCTTGCCAGGCAGTTCCTATCATTAGCCACAGTCTCAGTGGACAATTGTAATCCATTTCCTTGTACAAAAGTAATAGCTACCCCTTCATCTCTTTGAGATGAGCCATCCCGAACCAGAGACTTTTCATCTCCTGTCGGCTTTCCCCCATTATTCAGTTTAAAAACTGCTCTGCCACCTTTTTGATTTTGAGCGCCAGCAGCCTGGTTCCTTCTCGGGACAAGTGGAGACCATCCCTTTTGTTCAGCTCCTTCTTGTCCCAAAAAGCATCCCAGTGCCTAACAAGCTTGAACCCTGCCCCCCTACACCACCGTCTCATCCACGCATTGAGACTCCTGATCTGTGCCTGTCTCTCCGGCCCTGCGTGTGGAACAGGTAGCACTTCTGAGAAGGCTACCTTGGAAGTCCTGGCCTTGAGTTTCCTGCCCAGCAGCCTAAATTTCTCCTCCAGGACCTCACGACTGCATTTCCCCACATCGTTGGTGCCAACGTGCACCACGACCACTGACTCCTCCCCAGCACTATCTACCAGCCTATGTAAAACACGCGTAATGTCCACTACCTTCGCACCAGGCAGGCAAGTCACCATACGGTCAGTACGTGGGTTTGCCACCCAGCTGTCTACCTGCCTAAGGATCGAATCACCAACTACCAAGAGCCCCCCTCCCACCCTTCCCAGGGACGGTTCCTTGGTACGAAAGGATACCCGTTCACCAGTGGAAGAAGAGGTCCCTTCTGAGGGCACATTCCCCTTATCCTCAGCATGGTGCCCCGTTTCCCCTTGACCCTCATGCTCCCTGGCAGCAGCTGGGCTGCCAGATCCAGAGTGGGACATATCTAACAAGTCCCCAAGAGTCTTCTCCGTGCACCTAACTGACTGTCTCTGCTTCTCCAGGTCAGCCACCTTGGCCTCAAGGGAGCAAACTCGCTCCCTGAGAACCAGGAGCTCCTTGCACCGAGCACACACCCAAGACTTCTGACCAGTGGGCAGATAGTCATACATGTGACACTCCATGCAAAACACTGGATAGCCCCCAACCCCCTGCTGGCATTCTGGCTTCATAATTGTTTTTAAACAAATACTTATAATCAGGGCCAGGCCTGTAATTACATTGTGGCCTCCCAGGGCCCGGCCCCCCGACTTCTTACCAAGGCCCCATTACTTCCTAGGCAGTCCATGTGCCCCTGACTCTCTGGGCAGCCCAGAGGACTCCCCACCACCACTGCTGCCCCTTCCCTTTCCCCGCCTGCCAGCAGCCCCATACTCCTCTCCTTGCTTTCCCCCATGGGGCTTGTTGAAGGAGGAACAGCTGCTGCAGCTGATGGTGGTGTGAGGGAGCCAGGGCAAAGAGTGGGCAACAGCAGTGGTGGAAAGATGCAGGAGGCCCCCGTGTGGGCCATGGTGGGCAGGCAGCTGGTCAGGGGAGGAAGAAGTGTGCATGGCAGTGGCGGTGGTAGGTGCTGCTGCTGCTTCCTAGGCCTGGCCAGCTGCTGCCTGGGGAGGGTGAGGGGGGATAGCAGCGATGACACTGTCAACTAAGCCAAGGGTTGATTGAAAAGAGGAGGCTGGAGAAGAGCAAAAAGGAGGAGGAGGCTGCAGCAGAAGGGAGAGTGGGAGCCTTGCGCTGAGATTGGGTTTTTCCCCACATCGGAGGGAGAGTGGGAGAGTGGGAGACAGAAGCTACTGGCTAAGAGCAGCAAGGGAGCCAAGAGTCTCATTTGATCTCCCAGCCCCACCCTATGGAGGGAAGGGAGAGCTAGGTGGCTGGAAACAGGCAGGGGGGATGCCAGAGAGAGAGAAGGAGTCCGGGGAATGCTGGCTGCATTGGAGATCCAGGGAGGGAGCTCGAGGGAGAAATAATTAAAATTTATTTATTTATTTATAGTATTTTTATCCCGCCCTCCCCGCAAGCAGGCTCAGGGCGGCTTACATTACTTGGCAGAATATACCAAGTGCACATAAAACAATAAAAACCAGTTAAAACAATCAATCCAGCATACAATTAAAGTGCTCACAGTGTCATTAATCATGATGGTGTACTGTACAGTAAGACATCCAAGTACCCAGCTTAGCAGTCTCCCCACATATTAGGCTAATATGGCTCCCTTTCAGCCACAGCCAGCCCACACCACCGATGTTAATAGTGGACATTGATAGTAGTGGTGGGCAGCTCCTAATTGAAAGCCTGGTGGAAGAGCTCCATCTTGCAGGCCCTGCAGAACTGCAAAAGATCCCGCAGGGCCCTGATCTCCTCCGGGAGTTCATTCCACCAGTAAGGAGCCGCCACCAAAAAGGAGCCACCTGGTGGCAGCGAGCCTGGCCTCCTTGGGGCCTGGGATGACTAATCGATGTTGCGACCCCGACCGTAGTGCTCTCTGGGTTATGGATGGGGAAAGGCGGTCCCTCAGGTATGCTGGACCCTGGCCATATAGGGCTTTAAAGGTAAGTACCAGCACCTTGAAGGCAGCCAGTGCAATGCCTTCAGCACAAGCCGGATGTGCTCCCATCTAGGGACACACATCAGCAGCCTGGCTGCGGCATTCTGGACTAGCTGCTGCCTCTGGATTTGGGACAAGGGCAGCCCTATGTAGAGAGCACTGCAGTAGCCTAATCTTGAAGTGACCATCACGTGGATCACTGTAGCCAGATTGTCATGATCAAGGTAGGGGGCCAACTGAACCAGCCGAAGATGGTAGAAGGCCGACCTAGCAGTGTCTGCAACCTGGGCCTCCATCGTCAAGCAGGGATCCAGGAGCACTCCCAAACCCCGACACTGGCACCAATGGTACCCCATCGAAGGCTAGGAGTGGGAACCCCAACACCAAACCGCTCCGACTCAGGCACAGGACCTCCGTCTTTGCTGGATTTACCTTCAACCGACTCAGCCTGAGCCAACCAGCCACGGCATGCAATGCCCAGTCCAGATCTTCTGCTCTGGAGCCCGACCGGTCGCCCAACATCAAATAGAATGCCATCAGTGTACTGATGACACCCCAGCCCATACCTTCGGGCTATCTGGGCAAGGGGGTGCATATAGATGTTAAAGAGCATCTAAACTGGCTAAGTGCCCCCCAAGAAATTTAAATGCCCCCCAACTTAGAAATTCCTGGCTATAGGCCTGACCAGGGCCCAGCATAATGTATAGTAGTTATTGAAAGTGAAACATCAATTATATACTATCACTGTGTTCCTCCAGTTAGCTGTGGTCTTGTGATAAAGCAAGGCATTTAATGTGCCTATGGAAGGAAGTAAACAGATCTAACAGTGAGAGATCAATGGATGAGTCTCTTTCACATTTTTTAATGGCACTATCAGCTACACGGAACACAAATATGGTTCAGAGCTGCACCCATGGATCTTCCAGTACCAGACTGGTTTTGGCTGAGCAGGCATTTATGTTCTTAGAATCTAATGCTAGGTGAGGTTTCTTGAAAATGAAAGTGATGAGTTTCATAAAGCCACCCCTTGGTACAGTCACATGGGGAAATGACTGCCAGTGTCTATATGAATGGGATGACACGATCGAGGTTTATAAGATTATGAATGGGATTGAGCAGGTTGAGAAAAAAGTACTTTTCTCCCTTTCTCACAATACAAGAACTCGTGGGCACTCCATGAAATTGCTGAGCAGTCAGGTTAGAACAGATAAAAGGAAATACTTCTTCACCCAAAGTGTGATTAACATATGGAATTCACTGCCACAGGAGGTGGTGGCAGCTACAAGCATGGACAGTTTCAAGAGGGAATTAGATAAACATATGGAGCAGAAGTCCATCAGTGGCTATTAGCCACAGGGTATAGATGGGAACTCTCAGTCTGGGGCAGGTGATGCACTCTATTCTTGGTGCTGGAGGGGGCAGCAGTGTGAGGGCTTCTGGTGTCCTGGCCCCACTGCTGGACCTCCTGATAGCATGCGGTATTTTTGCCCGCTGTGTGACAGAGTGTTGGACTAGATGGGCTATTGGCCTGATTCAACATTGGCTTCTCTTATGTTCTTATGTACTTTCTCATAGGAGAGAGCTAGACATTTTGGAAGACATGATGAAAACAGCACTCAGGAACTGAGTTCTCTCTCTTTCCCAAGTACCAACTATTTCTGTAAAATGACTGATGTAACGTAGTTGCCCTGTGAGTTTACTCACTTCTCTAGGGTGCCGGGACTGTGAAGCTTGGAGTACAATGACATCACAGCCTCATGTCTGCTATAATAACTGGTTCTCACATACTCTCTGAACTCTGTGATAGATCTTCTTCCCCCAGTACTTCAAAGGAAACGTATGGAATCAGTTTGGGGGTAGAGCTATCCCTGAATAAGGCCTAGCACATTTCATGCTAACTCATGTCTTTTTTTGTTACTAAATCCCCTCTTCTGCTGGAATTAGCTGAGAATGTGTGGCTCATTCCTCCCTTTCCCCCTCATCATTGGCTAGCAGCAGCCTGGCTTTTAGGTAAGGCATCAAATTACCCTTGATGGGTCAACTCTATCAGCAACCAAGCAAACTTACCATGACTTCAAAATTATAGACTGCTGAGAATATTTTAAGGGTGTAGTAAAGTGTTATTCCGTATGTGCAATATGCTATTTACAGCAACTATCCATTTTCAAATTTCCTTTAAGCAAAGCAGATACTTACGAGCTGACACTAAGATCCCAGATTTCCACTCTAAGTTCATTCACTGCTGCAAACACAAATGCTGAATTGGGAGACCACATGATATCACAAATAACGTTGGTTGTGGAACTTAAACTTAAAATGGGGCGAAGGGAATCTTGGCGCCACAACATAATACTCCAGTCAGCAGAGCAACTTAGAAAAACTTCAGTACTGAATGGATTCCATGCTATCTTGTACACTGGACCCTTAATATGGAGAGAAAAAGATATGCTTTATTGTAAGGTTGCTGAGTGTCAAAACATACTAAGATGCATGCATGAAAAAGCCAAAGTGCTACTGTACTGAGGTCAACCTCCATCAAGATTTTGGAGGACTTCTCCAAGCACCATGAGATGAATAGCGGAGGCAATAAACCAGCATAACCAGGCTAAAATCCTGTGCCAGCTGATAAGACAAATAGCTTTCTGAACTGAATAACAGTTCAGCTTTGGAGGCTGCAGAGAAAGGTCTGATGCCTGTACACTGTGAATGTGAATACCTATGGAATCAAGACCATAGGCTTCAATGCAACATCACATTTTGAATCTAATGTAGTGGCTGAGAGAATGACCTGTGATCTGTGAGGTGCTTAGTTCAGATCAGTTTCTGGCACAGACTCACAGATGGCCTTAGGCAAATCCCCTCTCTTAGCCCTTGCATCTGCAATACGGAGTTAATAATACTGGCCCAGTTTACAGGGCCATTGCAAGGATTATAGCAAAATATGGTATGTGAAGGGTTTTGAGTAATAGAAGCCCTACTGAATGCTAAATATTAAGGTCATGTATGCCAGCTAAAGAGGTTCATAGCCACATCTGGCTCAAAGCATACAGAGCTGGTTCTGTTACTGGTGCCCAAATTGCAGATGGCTAGTGTTCTTCTGAATTATGGTGCTGGAGAAGATTCTTGAGAGCCCCTTGAACTGCAAGGAGATCAAATCAGTCAATCCTAAAAGAAATCAACCTTAACTGTTCCCTGGAAGGCCAGATACTGAAGCTGAATACTTTGGCCACCAAATGAGAAGGGAGCACTCACTGGAGAAGACCCTAATGCTCGGAAAGATTGAAGGTCGAAGAAGAAGGGACAGCAAAGAATGAGATGGTTAGACAGTGCTATCAATGCAACGAACATGAAATTAAGCAAACTCTGGAGCATGACAGAAGATAGGAGGGCCTGGTGTGATGTGGTCCATGGGGTTGCGAAGAGTTGGACTCGACTGTGCAACTGAACAACACCTAGTGTGAAATGCTGATCCACTATTTCCAGACACATTGTCATTTCACACTCATTTTAAATTCTGATCAGATAATGCATTTTCTTATAATTAATAAGTTGCATGGCAAATGGTCACATTCAGGAAGCTATTGACCAGACTTTACTACAGTGGTCCCAATGTAGCACCTATGTGAGTCATGGCATTTCCCAGTGCTATTCCTGGTTCCCACTTGCTTTTTCCCCAAACCAGACAGCCAGTCCTGGATGTTCTTCATTTCCTTGGAGTAAGAGGTGTTACAGAAAAACCCAGAAAGCATTGCCTTTGTGTCTGCAGGAATCACCCATGTGGAAAAGCTGCCTTCATCATATGAGGATGCCTGCTTGGAATCTCCTAACATTTTGTGGCACATCATAATTTTTTTAAGATTGGAGCCAGCCACCATGGCAGCCATTTTGTTTTGGTGCCCAATATCTCTTCTTAAAATTGTCTCCATGTTCAACAAGGTTGGGAGCCATAGTCATCTGATATATATAAAAGCACTAGCGTATTGGCACTTTCCAGCTCTCCCATTGGCTGTGCTATGCACTCCATCAGCCATTGGCCCATCAACTGCCACTCAAGAGTACTCATGTGCCATTGGCTGGGTGCTGGGTCTGCTCCTCTCCCCTGCCCACTGCCACCCTGGACACTCTTCACTGACAGAATAAACTGCCAATATGGCTGTATCTCCTGATGAAGACGCTTCTACTTCTGCTTGGCTCCTCTGTGACAGGCTGGCTACTGAGGTGGGCCACCAGCTGTCAAACGATTCTCTTCTCCTCCTGCTGTAGGGCTAACTTTTCCTTCAGTGGCTGTTGCTAGGCAACCAGGCTTGTTTCTGTCAGTAAAAAGGCAAAGGCAAGAGGACCTTTCCAGGCCTACTTTGACCTTTGTGGGGAACTTATTGGGGCCAGTCCTGAATAGAGTTGCCAGCTCCAGGTTGGGAAATTCCTGGAGATTTTGTGGTGGAGTCTACAGAAGCCAGAGTTTGGGGAGGGGAGAAGCCTCAGCTGAACAGAATGCCATAGACTCCACCCTCCGAACCAGTCATTTCCTCTTGGGGAACCATTGCTGCCAATCTCCAGGTGAGGGCTGCAGATCACTGAGAAAACTGCTCTCCAGCTGGAGAAAACAGCTGCTTTGCACGGTGAACTCTTTGTCATTATACCCTACTGAGGTCACTTCCATCTTGCTTGGGTCCCCATTGTGGACAAAAGACTGTACTTTTCCTAGGTAGAGCCTGCAGGTGTGGGGGAAGATGGAAAGCTGAAGTCAGAGGGGCAGATGAAGATAGGTTGATGGTTGGCTGGGAAGGAGATAGGGTTGCCTCCTCCAGGTTGGGAAATTCCTGGAGATTTGAGGGGTGGAGCCTGGAGACAGTGGGGTTTGAGCAGGGGTGGGTCCTCAGACAGGTACAATGCCATAGACTCCACCCTCCAAACCAGCCATTTCCTCCTGGGGAACCATTGTTGCCGATCTCCAGAGGAGGACTGGATATCACTCAGAATTACAACTGCTCTTCAGATGGCAGAGATCAGTTCCCCTAGAGAAAATGTTAAGCTCTGTGTCATTATACCCTGCTGATTTCATCATAGCAAATTGACACTGAGTAACCAAGGCACCCTCCCAGAGCCTCTTTCTAAAGCTCATTGTATTTATTTCCACAACAGGCCTTATTCTTAGAAAGAAATGAAACATTCAAATGTAATGTGTAATAGTGTAAATGTAGTTTTCTGGGGTGCCCTTTAAATGTTCTCTAAGCAGGTGGAGGAGCTGCTAATCTATGAATGGTTCCCATGCAGTAAAGAGACTGTTTAATTCATTCAAGCAAATGGAAGGGTGCAGTGGTATGTGTCTTCCCATGAAGACAGGCATGATTAGGTCCTTTAAACATTTTTTCAGCCTTGTAGGAACCACTCATGGATAAGCATGAGTCAAATTGAGGTGACAAGGGATAAAAGTCTAAGACAACGAGGCATACTGAAAGCTAATAAGCCCCTGGGTTCAGGTAGCATACACTCAAGGGTTCTTAAGAAATTCAAATGCAAAAACTGCTGATCTCCTAACCAGCATGTGTAACTTGTTGCAGATGACTGGAAAGTGGTAAATGTCATACTGATTTTTAGAAAGGTGTCCAGAGGGGATCCAGGGAATTACAGGCCAGTTAGCCTAACATCTGTTCCAGGGAAATTAGTAGAAACTGTTATTAGAGATAGAATTATTAATGTCCTGCTCAAGGCTGGGGTCCAGAAGTCAAGGCAGGAGGCAAGGCACTGCAGCTGGAGCCAATAAAGTATTATGGATATTATTCCAGCACAAGCTGAAGGTGAAATGAGGTCTTAAATACTCTTTTAAGGAGGTAAAGATACAGGCCCCTCTCCTCCCAAGCAGGCTAACAGTATATAAAGGGATGTGCCCAGTTTTATTTATTTATTTCTTACATTTCTATCCTGCCCTCCCCGTGAATGGGCTCAGGGCGGCTCATAATTAAGGGCACCATGTGCCAAGATATATAAAACATATAAAAACAAGATAAAATAACCATATCTTACAATTAAAGTGCTCAGTGGTGTTGGTCCTTCAATCAAATTTAAAGATGGCATGCTATCAATGTAATGCAGAGTCTTGCTTCAGCGATAAGTGATCTATCACAATGCTTTGGCTTGATCTTCATATAGGGCCAGCCCACTACCCCGATGTTACTAGTGATAATAGTTGGTGGTAGTGGTGGGCGGCTCCTAATTGAAAGCCTGGCAGAAGAGCTCTGTCTTGCAGACCCTGTGGAACTGTAAGAGGTCCCGCAGGGCCCTGATCTCCTCCGGGAGCTCATTCCACCAGGTAGGAGCTGCCACTGAAAAGGCTCTGGCCCTAGTTGCAGTGAGCCTGGCCTCCCTGGGGCCTGGTATTACTAACCGATGTTGTGACCCCATTCGTAGCGCTCTCTGGGGTATGTACAGGGAAAGGTGGTCCTTCATGTATGTCAGACCCTGGCCATATAGGGCTTTAAAGGTAAGTACCAGCACCTTGAAGCGAATTCGGTATGCTATTGGCAGCCAGTGCAGTGCTTTCAGTGCAGGCTGGATGTTCTCCTGTCTAGGAAGACTCATCAGAAGCCTGGACGCAGCATTCTACACTAGCTGCAGCTTCCGAGTTTGCAACAAGGGCAGCCCCATGTAGAGAGTGTTGCAGTAGTCTAGTCCTGAGGTGACCATTGCATGGGTCACTGTAACCAGGTCATCGTGGTCGAGGAAGGGAACCAACTGCCGAATCAGCCGAAGATGGTAGAAGGCCGACCTGGCTGTGGCTGCCACCTGGGCCTCCATTGTTAAGGAGGGATCCAGGAGCACTCCCAAACTCCTAACCTCCAGCGCTGGTACCAGAGGCACCCTGTCGAAGGTCAGGAGAGGGATCCCCATCCCCCCCAGGCACAGGACCTCCTTCTTCACTGGGTTCAGTTTCAGCCATCTCAGTCTAAGCCAACCAGCCATGGCCTGCAGTGCCCGGTTCAGATCTTCCGGATTGGAGTCTGACTGGTCACCCAACATCAGATAGAGCTGGGTGTCATCAGCATACTGGTGACACCCAAGCCCATACCTCTGGGCAATCTGGGCAAGGGGGCACATATAGATATTAAACAGCATCAGAGAAAGCACCGCCCCAAGGCACACCACACTCAAGCGGGTGTCTTCAGGACTGCTGTTCCCCTAGTGCTGCCCTTTGTCCCCGACCCTGGGGAAAGGAGGTAAGCCATTGTAAGGCAAGCCCCTGTATCCCCATGTGGGCAAGGTGGTGGGTCAGCAGCTGGTGATAGACCATGTCGAACACAGCCGACAGGTCTAACAACAGCAATACTGCCACACTGCCTTGATCCAGGTCCCTCTGGAAGTCGTCAGTAAGGGCGACCAGCACTGTCTCCATCCCATATCCCGGGCAAAAGCCGGACTAGAAGGGATCTAAGATGGAAGCATCATCCAGGAAGCCCTGTGGCTGTATTGCCACCACCCTCTCAATTAATTTGCCCAAATACAGCAAATTGGAAACCGGCCGATAGTTGGCCAATTCGGCCGGATCCAGTGTTGGTTTTTTCAAGAGAGGGCAGACCATCACTTCCTTGAGTGCCCCCAGGAACTGCCCCTCAGAGAGGGACTTGTTGACAATCTCCCTTAGGGCACCTTGAAACCCCTTGTGACCCAATTTGATGAGCCAGAAAGGGCACGGATCAAGGCTGCATGTTGTTGGGCACACAGACACGAGCAATCTGTTGACTTCCTCCAGACTGAGCAGGCTGAAACAATCCAAACCCAGAGCTGAAGATGTGCAAGGGGCCTTGAGTTCACTTACTGTTTCAACTGTGGTGGGGAGATCACAGCAGAGTGCCAAGACTTTATCCGCAAAATAGCTCGCAAATGCCTTGCAGCCAATATCCAATTCCCTAATATTTTGCCTGCCCTCTGGCAGAGCTGTTAAAGACCGAATCGTTCTAAACTATAGGGCTGGGTGCGAGCTTGTGGACGCAATCATGGCCACATAGAAATCTCTCTTAGCGGCCTTGGTTGCCATCTCATAGGATCTCATAAATATCCTATAAGATGCTCTTGTTGCCTCGTCGCAGGCACAGCGCCACCGTCTCTAGCCGTCTCAGCTCTCGCTTCATGAGCCACAGCTCCTGAGTATACTAAGTTATGGCGGCAAGTAATACAATGGAATTGAGGTGGTTCAGAGCTTTGTAAGGCCTGAGGGGTCAGTTGGGCAGAGACCTCTGGTTCAGCAGCAGGCTATGGGTGGAGGGCTCAGGTTCCAAATCTGGGTCAGAGTGCAAGGTTGTATCCCAGGATAAGAAGGCTGACTCAGAGTCTTGGGGCTCTTCCTGCACATACAAGGAGGCTCCTGGAGGTGTCTCAATGCTTCCTTCTGCATGGTGTTAGGTATCTAGTTGCCTCCTCCTTTGAATCTTTGGCCTCTTTGCCTAACAGAGAGGAGTCCATACTCTGATCTATGATAATTAAGCATGTTGAGGAACAAAGCCTACTGAGGGGAAATCAGCATGGTTTCTGCAAAGGAAGTGCTGCCCTGCCTACCATTTGGAACTCCACGAGCAGGTTATCTGGTGGACATGATATAGTTGGTCATTATATACTTGACTTTTGTCAAGGTACCTCATCAAAGTATCCTAAGTAAGCTTAGCAATCATGGTGTAAGAGGACAGGTTTTATGGATTAAAAATTGGCTAAATGTCAGGAAACAGTAAGCAGTAATAAATGTACAATTCTTGCAATAGGGAAAAATGAGCAGTGGAGATCCCACAGGGATCAGTATTGGCAGTAATGCTATTTAATTTGTTAATAAATTAATTGAAATTGGGGGTTTGCAGTAAGTAGCCAAGTTTGTACATGGTATTGAGGATGGTAAAATTCTTTTTTTTTTATCAAAACCCTCCTAAAAAGGAGAGGAATTTATTCTTTTTATAAATAGAAAAAGGTAGGGTATATAGAGGGATAAAGAAAAGAGCGGAGTGAGTATTCTGTTAATAAAGGTTAGTTTAAATCAATATAGATACAGTTTTTGGCAATCTCCGTGATTTGAGAGTCTTCTTTTCATCTAACAAAAATTCAAAATAACTCTGTTAATGAGGTTAGTAATGTCCTTTGGGGTTAATTATTAGTCATCTCCTTTTTGACGTTTCCCGAACAGTTATTTCTTAGGTTGTCTTCCTTTGGTATCCCTCAAGTTATAGGATGGGCCACCTTTGGTTTTCACTTCTCCCGCTCCGGCACCTCCCTCCTCTGGGCCGCTGTCATCTTCACTACTCAAATCTGTCCACGTTGCGAGTGCTGCCTCTTCCTCTGGACTGGCGTGTCTCTTCAGAAATTCCTGCGCCTTGAAGATGGAGTCAATCTTCTCTCTTTTATCCTTGTACTTGAACAAAAGGCCTTCAGGATAGGTCCATCTGTATATGACCTATCTTCTTTGTAGAAAAGTGGTCAATCCTTTATAAGCTTTCCTTTTCATCCGGATTTCATAAGGCACATCTTTCAATATTCTGATGGTCTGCTCCCCAATTTTCAAGGGCACCGCTGCAACTGCACGCAAGATTTGATCTCTGGTACTTTGCTTGACAAACTTGACAACCACTTCTGCTGGCAGATTATTTTTTTTTTGTAAATGTGGAGTAGGCCCTATAGACCTTATCCATTTCTTCTTTTAACTCACGCTGATCTCTGCCAGTTACGGGTGCCAAGGCATTCGCAAGTATAGATCTGAGATCTTCCTTCTCTTCTTCTTTAATGCCCTGAAATCGAAGAGTCAGATTCGATTTTTCCATTTGCAACATCAAAATTCTTTTTTCTTGCACATCCTGATGCTTTTCTAACTTGTTGACCCTTTTCTTCACTTTTCCGATGTCTTCCGACGAGACCAAACATTTCTGTGCGATCTCCTCCATCTTCTTTGACGTCTCTGTTAGTTGCCTCTGTTGACTGTTGAGAACACCTTCCATATTAGTTAAGGTTTCGCTGATTTTCTGTATTTGGACCAGCAGAGGGTGCAGTAGCTCGCTTGTCTGTTGACTGACAGTCGGCTCTGGAGGGGGATTACCCAGACCGGAAGTCCCGCCTCCCTTCTTCTCAGTTTTCAAAGGGACCTTCTTCATGGCTGACATTTCTTGTATTTGTTTACTTTATAAAAGTTCGTGACGCGTCGCTCAGGAGTCCCGCTAACTCATTCGCTTCAATGGCACCCCAAAGGTAATTTCACCAACCCTTCTTCCCTTTCATCCCCCTTAGCTTTCTTATGCAAGTCCCGCTTCTCAGTGGGGGGGCATTCCCCCTCCTCCCAGCCGCTTAATCGCTTACGGGGGAAGGGCTCGGGTTTCGCTTCAGATTCAGACCTCCAACTCACGGTTCCTGCCGTTTCTTCTTTTTGCTTTAATTCATCGCTGTTCCTCACTCCTGTTGGAAATCGGTGGCGTTGCTAAGTCCCATTACGGGCACACCGCAGCGGGGCCGATTGGGGCGGGGAGAAAGCCTCAATTTCCCGGCTGACTGCCGGCAAAGAGGCTACTCCCCAAGCGCCCCCGGTTTGGAGCCTTTGCCTAAGGCTCACTAGGGTCTTGCAAACCTGCAAAGACCCCCCCAAACTGCGTGTGGGCTAACCACCTCCGGGGGCTTCCAAAAAGGTGGCCGCCATTCGCAACGCCGGAAACCGAAAACCAAGGATGGTAAAATTCAAAGCAGACTTTGAAGAGCAGAGGATCTCTAAGTTGTATGAGTGTGTAACCATGAGGCAAACAAAGTTCAGCTTGGGGAAGAGTAAGGTGATGGACATTGAAACAAAAAGTCCTAATTTTAAATATATGCCGATGGGGACAGAACTGGCTAAGAAAGAGATCTTGGGACTTTGATGAAGATGTTCACTGTGCAGCCATGTGAAAAAGGCAAATTCCATGCTAAGAAGTAACAGGAAGGAGACTGAAAATAAAATTACAAAAATTGTAATGCCCTAATATAAAGCTATGATGCAGCATAATTTGGAATACTCTGTTTAGTTCTGGTAGCCATGTCTCAAAAAAGGTATTGTAGAGCTGGAAAAAATACAGAAGAAGGCAACGAAGATGATCAAGGTGTTGGAGCACCTTTCCTAAGAGGAAAGGCTGGAGAGCCTGGGACTTTCAGTCTAGAAAAAAAGTGGGCTAAGAGGGGACATGAAAGAAGTTTATAAATTTCTTGGTGGTGGCTCCTCTCTGATGGAATGAGCTCCGAGAAGAGATCAGGGCCCTTCGGGACCTTACGCAGTTCCGCAGGGCCTGCAGGACAGAGCTCTTCCGCCAGGCTCTCAATTAGGAGCCACCCTGAGGGAGAACCATGTTCCCTGAAGTCATCAAAACAGCCTGTGCCAGCAGCACAGTGCTGGATCTGGGTCGACCACTAGGATGGTATACTGAAGGTCGACCGCCATCCTCATTTTAATTTAATCTGTTAACCTTCTAATAACTTATTGGTATTATCATTTGCTAGCACCTTTTAATGTTGACATTGTTTTATATGGTTTCAAGATTATTTAAATTACCTATTGTTGTTTTTACTCCTTCTGTAAGCTGCCTTGAGCCGGTCTTGGCTGGGAGGGTGGGGTATAAATTTGATAATAAATAAAAATTTTAAAAATGTTCTAACAGAGGCTGAGGGTGAACTGATTTTCTTACAAGGAGATGGAAATGTAAGACCATCCTTCCAGAAGGTGGCTAGTGTTTCTTTGTCTGCACTCTGGTCCATGACAGCAGCTGATTGGCTGCTGTGAGAGTATACTGGGCTGGATGGACCACTACAGCTGGGGTCTTATATTCTTAAGCAGCTCTCAGAAATGTTGGGAAATACGTAAAGGGTACCTTTCGTGTGTTTTGTGTATGTGTGTGAGAAAGAGATATCTATCTGACCAAATCTTGTTACATTTTACTCACTTTGTGTCCTCTATAAGTTTCCAGGTACTGCTCATTGTAAGAGCAAGAGCATTTGTGAATATAGCCTTCTTCAGTTCCAGCAAGGTATGTATTGGTGTCCTGAAATAAAATCAACAGCTTTAACTTATTTAGTATTGGGCATCATCTTGAGAATGTTCACTGCAGGTGCAAGTTTGCTCTGTTCTTTGTGGAATGCTAAGATTCTAATGGAAGGAAACTCAAAGTATACATTAATATACATTGGCCTTGTCAATGGATAAACAGGTCAGTGCTCTTTTTAGGAGCATCTTCTTTCAATTACATCTAGCTCATAATCTGATCCTTTATCTTGACTCTGTCAACCTAGCTACACTGATCCATGCTACTGTACCTTCCAAATACGTTCTACGTGAGGCTGCTTCTAAAGACATCTCAGAAGCTTTAATAGGTACAAATGTGATAGTGAGACTATCTAGGGTCAGCTCCTTAGAAGATGTAATACAGTACTGTGTCTACTGCACTGGTTACTAATTTGATTCTGAGCTCAATTTAAAGTGCTGGTTATCACCTTTAAAGCCCTTCATGGCCTGGGGCCTTCATAGTTACTGTGCCACATCATTCAGTATATTCCCAAGTTTCAGTTGTGCTCTTCAGGCAGTCTTCCCTTTATGGTGCCTTCTCCTAGGATTGTCTATATGGCAGCAGTTAGGTCATGGGCTTTTGCTATGGTAGGTCCATTTCTCCGGAATGGCCTACTGGAGTGGCTGCGCATCTGGCTGCATTCAGGAAGAGATGTAAAAGGGTTTTGTTCCAAAGGGCATTGGTGGAGGGTAAGCTCTTTTTATCTGCATTTTTAACTGTGCATTGTTTTTATCTTGTTGATGGATGCTTATGATGTTTTCTTGTGCTTGCAGCTCTTGCTACTCTTTCAGCTGCCTTGCGTCTGAAGATATTAAATCTTATATTTAGATTAAAACATGTTTTGGATAAACAAATAAGTAGAATAGAAAAGGGGGGATATAAAATCTCTCTTGCTGTAGGTAGATAGATGTACTACATAACGGTAGGTAGGTAGGTAGGTAGGTAGGTTGATAGATAACTACCTAGCTGCCCAGGACCAATCAGTTTGCTATCATGGGCATGATGTCTTACAAACACTGAAAAAAATGTCAGGTCAGCTGGTGTGAACTAGAATATTAGCAAAGATAAATTTACCGTTGGATGGAAGTCAAAGCATAGTCCAGGAGCTTGTCGAGATATCAGTGCTTCGCTTCTCTTTTCTGCTCCTAGTTTTCTCTTTTCACTTGCTGTTCGCTTTAGTTTCATTAGGTCTGTATAGATGGATAATGCAAATAGAATATAATGTCTTGAGTTTCATTATGAGTGCTACAGTGACTTTTTCTCTCTGATCAGGCACACCTTTGCTGCAAACTCTATTTGTCTGCTAAGAGGCAGATGTTAGAAATTGCTGCTTGACTCATTGCCATCTCAGTTAAGGAATTACCATTTTTTAATAAAAAGTGGTTGCCAGTATCAAAGCATTATCCCCAATCCAGCAAGGGCCTTCAGGCATATAGCAGTATGTTTCTGCATGTATATCCCAAAATGGACGGTGACTTGTGCATGCAAACAGATGCTCCGCACATAGCTCCCTTCCCATCCAACATCAGGGGATGTATGTATGTAATACTTCAAAATTCTTGCCAATATACTTTTCAGGAGTGTGAGCGGTAGTAGACTGGCTTCAGACTCCTGTCACCAGCACTTCTATGCCAAACATCTGATCAAATTATGGGTATTGTTTTCAACTCATGAGATGGGGGGCTGTGGCAGCAAAGCTGAATTCTGGGCTGACCCCTGGAAACCTCACCAAAAGTGACTCAGCAGAACCCAGAAATGGCACGGTCTTTGAGAGAACGTAATGATGCCATCATGCTGAGCTGGGGGAGTCTATACAGTAACTGCCAGGCTGCATGTGGTTCAGGAAGCTCCTGGCTAGAGAGCCAAAAGGAGGAGCTGAACCTGACCATAAGTAGGGCAGATCACTGGCTCTCCCATTTGTTCAACAGAGGGTCTGGAAATGGCTTGGTGACCAACAAGAAAGACCCCAGAGGTGTCTGGACTGGTAGTCCAGATGTCTGGACTGGAAACACATTGGAGAATGGCTAGGACACTCTAGGACATCTGAGTTTGGGACATGGATTATGTGACAGTTGTATGGCAAGTGATGAGGTAAATTAGGGTTACCATATTTTGAAAAGCAAAAAGAGGACATATTTCCTGACTGACTACTTTGAACAAGTGATTACTATGACAAAAATCTCATTTTAAATACCCCTACCATTTAAGCTGTGAAAACTGCTACTAACTAGGAATTTTCATGACCTTCCAACCCAAAAAGAGGACATTTTCATCAGTTTTTTTTAAAACTAGCCCTGAAGAGGATGGGGGGGGGAAAGGGGACATGTCCTCCAAAAAGAGGACATCTGATAACCCTAGGTAAGTACTGAAGTCCTCTGAGGCCCAGGATGAGCCCATTATCACAAGGACTGTACTACTCAGGCATCACATGCATGTCATGGCCACTCTGCTGGATCAAAGCCCATGTATCTAATTCTGTGTTCTTAGTGTCTTCGTCTGCCCCTCAGTTATCACCCCATGTGACTATTTTAGGATGTTTTATGTAAGAAGACCACACTTACCTGTGCAGCCTAGACCTTTTCGAATAAACCATTTAGTTACTCTGCCATCAGCTGATATGGATACTAATATCTCTCCTTTGTCTTCTCCTGTGGTACCCCTGTCCTGCTCTACCCACTTCAGCTGCCACACTGGGCCTAAGTGTTTGTCAAAAGATTCACTGTAGAAATAGAATCACACAAAACATAACTACTGCATGCATACCATAAAACATAATAGTACTGTCCAGCCCACCAACTAAGATCTGCCTCCTATGCCCTGTTCACTGTGCCCCTGCCTGCAGAGATGAGTCAAGTAGTAATCAGTCACAGGGCTTTTCCAGAAGTGACACTTCGCCTGTGGATTTGCCTTCCACTTGAGGCACACCTGGCATGCCCCCCCCACTCTTTTAGGTGCTCAATGAAAATCATTCTTTTTTACCCAGGCTTTTAACTAAGAGATCAATATTTTAAAATTATTTTACAATGTAATTCTAGCCTGGAAATGGTTTTATATGAATTGTTGTGAACGTCTTTATGCTGTTTTTATTTCTTTATTTAAATTTTTACCCCGCCCTCCCAGCCAAGGCAGGCTCAGGGAGGCTTACATAAAGTATATAAAACAGCTAAAACAAAATTCAGTAAAATCATAACAATACAATTATAAACCATAACATGTTATTATATATATAATTTTCTTGACGTGTTGGCCATTTCCAGCTCTCCCATTGGTTGTGCTGTATGCTCCATCAGCCATTGGCCCATCAACCGCCACTCAAGAGTAATTGTGTGCCATTGGCTGGGGGCTGGGTCTGCTCCTCTTCCCTGCCAACTGCCACTTCAGCCACTGTTCCCTGTCAGAATAACTGCCAAATGGCTGTCTCTTCTGATGAAGACACTTCTCCTGCTTGGCCCCCTTGTGGGACTAATTTTTCCCTCAGTGGATGGTGCTAGGCAACCAAGCTTGGTTCTGTCAGTAAAAAGGCAAAGGAATTAAGCCCTTTCCAGGCGTTTGTGGGGAACTCATTGGGGCCAGTCCTGACTAGGGTTGCCAGCTCCAGGTTGGGAAATGCCTGGAGATTTTGTGCTGAAGTCTATGGAAGCCAGGGTTTGGAGAGGGGAGAGGCCTCAGCTGAATAGAATGCCATAGAGTCCATCCTCCAAAGCAGTTATTTGTTCCAGGGGGAGAGAGAGATCTGTTGTCTGGAGTGCAGTTGTGATACCAGGCAATGCCATAGCCAGTGTGGCATAGCAGCTAGCACTTCAGAGCAGGATCTGCCAGACCCAGGCTGTGGAAGCTGATTAGGTGATTTCAGACCACTCACAGATTTCAGACCACTAACTCCCTCCCCCGCCCACTGCCAGCTTGCCACTTTCCTGTCAGAATAAACTGCGAAAATGGCTGTCTCTCCTGCTTGGCTCCACCATGGCTGGCTGGCTACTGAGGTGGGCCAGCAGCCGTCAAACCATTCTCTTCAACCCCTTGCTGGGTGACTGAATTTCCCCCAGGGCTGCCAATCTCCAGATGGGGCCTGGAGATCTCCCACTGTTACAATTGATCTCCAGGTGACAGAGATCAGTTCCCCTGGAGAAAATGGCTGCTTTGGAGGGTAGACCCTATGGCATTATACCCTGCTGAGTCCTTCCCCTCCCCAAATGCTGGCCTCCACAGGATCCACCCCCCCAATCTCCAGGTATTTCCCTACTCAAAGCTGGCAACCCTACTTTCTCCCCGTGCCTGTTGCTAGGCAACCAAGCCTGGTTCTGTCAGTAAAAGGTAGCAGGGGAGACTGTTTCTATGCCTATTTTGGTCTTTGGGAGAAAACTCATTGGGGCCCATCCTGACTAGAGTTGCGAGCTCCAGGTTGGGAAATTCCTGGAGATTTTATGGTAGAGTCTACGGAAGCCAGAATTTAGGGACGAGAGCAGCCTTGTTGTCAATCTCCAGATGAGGGCTGGAGATTACTCAGAATCATAACTGCTCTCCAGATGGCAGAGATCAGTTCCCTTGGAGAAAATGGTGGACTCTGTGTTCTTATATCTTGCTGAGATGGACCCCCTATGACAGCCAGTGTGATGTAGCAGTCAGGGCTTCAGAGCACGGTAGAGGCTGCAGGTGGGGGGGAAGATGGAGCCTGGAGAGGATGAGGTTTGAGGAGGGATGGGACTTCAGATAGGTATAATGCATACACTCCACCCTCCAAAACAGCCATGCACTCCAGGGGAGGCATTGTTGCCAATCTCCAGGTGAGGGCTGGAGATCACTCAGAATTACAACTGCTCTCTAGGAGGGAGGGGGAGGAGATGGAAAGCTGAAGTCAGAGGGGCATTTAAAGGTAGGTTGATGGTTGGCTGGGAAGGAGATAGGGTTGCCAACTCCAGGTTGGGAATCCCTGGAGATTTGAGGGGTGGAGCCTGGAGAGGATGAGGTTTGAGGAGGGATGGGACCTCAGACATGTACAATGCCATAGACTCCACCCTCCAAATCAGCCATTTCCTTTTGGGAACCTATTGTTGCCAATCTCCAGGGGAGGGCTGGCAATCACTTAGAATTACAACTGCTCTCCAGGAGGGAGGAAATGGAAAGCTGAAGTCAGAGGGGCAGATAACAGTAGGTTGATGGTTGGCTGGGAAGGGGATAGGATTGCCAACTCCAGGTTGGGAAATTCCTGGAGATTTGAGGGCTGGAGCCTGGAGAGGGTGGGGTTTGAGGAAGGGTGGGACCTCAGACAGGTACAATGCCATAGATTCCACTGTCTAAACCTTCCATTTCCTCCTGGGGAACTATTATTGACGGCTCGAGATCACTCAAAATTACAACTGCTCTTCAGGTAGCAGAGATCAGTTCCCCTGGAGAAAATGGTAGACTCTGTGTCATTATACCCTGCTGAGATCACCACAGCAAATTGACGTTGAGTGCCCAAGGCTGGGGCACTCTCCCAGAGCCTCTTTCTAGAGCTCGTATTTATTTCCACAATGGGCCTTATTCCTAGTATAATATAAAGTGCTAGTACAGTTTGTATCAAGATGGCGGGCATTAGCAGCATTATGCTTTCGAAGAGTTTTAAATGCTTAGTTTCTAATATTTTGTTAATTTCAATAACGTTATGCATTTTTATATGTATAATGTTTTACTTTGGAAGGTGCTCGCAAATATTCTCTGGAGAGGCAGCACAGACTTTTTAAACTAAATAAGACTGTAAAAAAGGGTAAGTGTACTTGAAGGGAAAGCAGCATATAAGAAACAACACCTCAGCATATAAGCTTACGAACATATACCTAGATCAAGATGGACAGCCATATTTGTCTGTCTGTAGCAGTAGAAAAGAGCGAGAGTCCAGGAGCACCTTAAAGACTAACAAATTTTGTGGCAGAATATGAGCTTTCATGAGTCACTGCTCACTTCTTCAGAGCATACACCTGACACTGTTCTATTCAAAGAGCAACCTACAGGCAATACACCACAGATTATACAGTCAGAAGACAAGCAACTCATAATCATCTCCATTATCCCTTACTTTTGAGTTTTCTCTCAGCATCTGGATGGCCAAGCTACTGCCAAAAAGAGAGTTCTAGATGGGGCACTGGCCTTGACTCACCAACACTTCTGTTCATCAGTGATTACATTTTAAAAGGACAGTTAATGGAGAGTGGGGAAGGAAATCAACTAAAGACTTCAGCAGCAGCTTTGACCTTGGATGTATGTCCCTTATAATCAGTGCTACTTGTGTTGCTTATTAACACCATACACAAGATGCTTTTAAGAACATAAGAACATAAGAGAAGCCACTGTTGAATCAGACCAATGGCCCATCTAGTCCAACACTCTGTCACACAGTGGCCAAAAATACCAGGTGCCATCAGGAGGTCCGGCAGTGGGGCCAGGACACTAGAAGCCCTCCCACTGCTGCCCCCGCCCCAGCACCAAGAATAGAGCACCAAGAATTATGTCTACCTCTCTAGCAGTTCTAACTGTTCTTGCTCAACTGACAACTATCAGTACTCCATTTAGAACCTTCAGTGTGTTGCAATATTTAAAGACCTATACTATCATCACACTTATTAGAAAACTAGGACTAAGGCCTTTTGTGGGAAGAAATATAACAAGCTCTAGAAAGAAACTCCAGGTGAGTATCCTGGCTGTGACTGGTGGGGTGGTGGAGGGAAGGGGAAAATAGAGGGAGGTGAGCCATGTTTATTTCCTTCTGCCTTAGCTATAAGGCAGGGCTGTCTCAAGTCATTTTGTTGCCCCAAGTGGGTAGTATGGGAGGACAGGTGCATGGTAACAGGTATGGTTCCCTCCGTCCCTGACTTATGTTAATTTGAGGGTATGCAGTGGCAGCTAAGGTAGAAAAGCACCTCCTCCTATGCTATGTTTTCTGGGTTCCAAAAGTCTGGAAAGTGGTTCCATAGCCAGTTACAAGGTTGTCAACTCTGGGTTGGGAAATACCTGTAGATTTGAGGGGTAGAGCCTGGGGAGAGCTTCTGGTAGGGATCAGAGTATAATGCCATAGAGTCCACTGTCCAAAGCAGCCATTTTCTCCAGGAGAACTCATCTTGGTTATCTGGAGATCAGTTGTAATAGCTGGAGGTCTACAGGTGCCACCTGGGGCTATGCAGTGGCAGCTAAGGTAGAAAAGCACCTCCTCTTATGCCATGTTTTCTGGGTTCCAAAGGTCTGGAAAGTGCTTCTTACATGGTTGCCAACTCTTGGTTGGGAAATACCTGTAGATTTGAGGGGGAGAGCCTGGGGAGAGCAGGGTTTGGGGTGGGGAGGGGCCTCAGCAGGATATAATGCCATACAGTCAACTGTCCAAAACAACCATTTTCTCCAAGAGAACTGATCTTGGAGATATCCAAGTGCTGCCTGGAGGTTGGCAATATGAAGGGGAGGGCCAGACTTGTAGATTTGAAGGGTAGAGCCTGGGGTGGGCAGGGTTTAGGGTGAGGAGGGATATTTCTGTAGGGGAAATATGTGCTGTGACTGGGGTACAGTGATTTCTGGGAGATCTCCAGGCCCCACAGGGAAACTGGTAACCCCAGTGAACATTTAGGAGAAGATTAGGAGATGTATTTTACCTCAGGATATGCTCAATGACTCCCAACAGCAACAGCAAACTTTTTAGAATGTTGGAGGCGAGGGTCAATCAGGCCGCATATGCAAACAACATCTGTGTTCCAACCGTCTATGGTGGGGGGTAGGATGATGTGTGGCATGGAGCAAGGCCCAATCAGCCCACATATGCAAATGACCTTGAAAGGCTGGCCCAATCAGTTAGAAGGTGAGTTGTCAGGAACACAGCTAGCCTTTTATATATATATAGATATGTTTAGGATGAGGGGATAAGAAACAGAACTTTGAAGAGATATTAATTGGCTACAACCATACTGCTATTTGTTATTGTTTCTGTCTAGGCTTCTAACTAAAATCTAAGTTTGAGGAAGATAGAAAAATCAATCTACTCTGTGGGCTGTTTGGCCAAAACTCCACACTTGACCCTATGTGCCTGGAATCTGAAGACTTCCAACAGCAAGAACAGCTGTTTTGCATAATCCCACATCTGGAATCAATGGGGAAAGAATCTCTCCTTCAGTGATGACGAAAGCCACTACCCAGTACCTTAGTAGTCAAAGTCCTGTATCTTTCAGGAAAAGGACCAGTGTCAGGAAAGTTGTCTACTTATCTCCCCACATTCAACCAATATATATCTTCCATACCCAAACATCTTCTATTTACAACTGTAACATGGAAATGCCCAAAGAAGCTATGGAGATGACCCAGCAATACATATTTGATTATACCTGGTATCTAAAACTGAAGTAGAAAGATGGGTCTGAACATTGTAGACTGCAATTGTCCCATTGAACATCCCAACTGCTAGGAGGTTTGGGTTAGCAACAGAAAAATCCAAAGCAGTTACTCCATAGCTGCACTTATAGATGCGCTCTGGCCACTGAACAAAAGAAAAGAGAAGGCAGCTTTAACCAAGAAAGCATTTGCACATCATACATGGTGAAGCCCAGGTACCCTGGAACACTGTCCTGGCATCACATAGTAGCCAAAAACAAACACTTTTCCTCTCTCTTTCAAATACTGTATCGCATGAGTCATAGCTATACATATAGCATGAGAAAGCTTCCTTTCTGAATGTGACTCATCCTTGAAACGGCACATAAATCAGAATAAACCATTGAGGCAGACTAAGAGCAGACCAGTGCTCATATTACAGGGGGCAGAGCTCCCTTTTCTGATGGACCCCATAGTCCTTGTTTCAGAAGATTACAGAGTGGCATTATTTGGCCAAGATTAATTGAGGGTGTCCATAACACTCCTCCCTCCTCCACAATTTAATCACTAAGGCAGACCCCTGGTATACTAAAGCTTTCTAATATCTGCCAGATATCACAGCTGCCAGAATTACAAGATGCAAAACAAGGACAACATTTCACATAAACTGCTTTTGCTGTTAGTGCACATACATGAGGTTTTTACTCATGCATGAAGGCAATTGTCAAACTTGGGCTGTAAATATGGATGACCTGATCAATGTATTGCAATTGATGATCCCATCCGTTTCATGTCTCCCTGTCTCCCCTTCCTTCCTGTCTCCTCCTCGCCCTCACTGACATTCCTATGGGTGGGGAAGGTGTGAATGCAGATCTGTGTGAATGAGGGGGTAGCATAGAGGCCTACGTTTTGTAACTGTTTTTCCCATAATGAGTGCACCTCTAGGAGAGCCTGCTCCCAGCAGGGCACCCTTGATGTCTTTAGATAACAACTTCCACAGGGCTAGTTGACTAGAAGCAATTGTAAGATGAAAAGGGGGGAGTGGATGACGTACCTATGAAATGCATCATTTGACTATACCTTGAGTTACTTTTGCATGAGTAATCCAAATCTCTTTTCCTAATAAACTTACTTCAAACAAGTTCTGGACTGAGAGTGGATTACTGGGAACCTGACAGCAATGCTGAAATTGTTGTGCCCTGTCTGTGCATTCACTAACTTGTTCTAAATACACACATGCATTGCTATGTGGAGATCCAGCGATTAATGAGACATGCATGGTGATGGCACTGGCTTACACTGTTCTGTAGGTGTATTTGGTGTGACAGCACACGTGTGGAGCTGAAGGATACTTAAATGCATGGCATCCATTCTGCATACATCACAGGGCAGTTTTGAAAACATGGAAATTGCTTTCATGCAATAAAAAAGTATTGTCTTTTGATTCCTATATTTCGATTTATATGATTCCTCCTACCTGTGAAGTATGACATATGCTGGTTCTAGATACAGAGGAAGTTAATGATGCTTCCCAGGGCACAGACAGAAACTGATTTATAAATGACTAGGCGCAAAGCCCGTTGCGTGGCTCAATGCAACGGGCCCTAGCTGGGGGGGGGAGGCCCCCCCATCCTCCAGTGGCGGGGGGGGAAGGCAGCGTCCATGGCACGCCTCTCCAGTGCTGGAGAGGCATTAGATGGAGGCCTTGTGGGGGTCGTGGGCTGCAGTAGCGGCCATCGGCTGGCATGGGCCTCAAGTTTCCGGAGGCCTACCAGTGTGTGGGAGCCGCGGCTTTGGAGGGAGGTCGCTGCACGTGTGGCCGCGGAGGAAGCGGGTGGCACCTCTTTCCATGGGCGGCTGGAGGTGGGCTGTCCCATTGTCCTGGAGGGCGATTGGGGCCGGACACTGGAGGAAGCGGGGTCCGCTCCTCTGCAGGCGTGGCTGCAGGAGGGCAGGCCCACTGGGCTTGCGGTCGAGTCCCGGGGCATGGCGTAGGAAGCAGCCACCGCTTATCCTCCATAGCGGCTGGAGCCGTGCGGGCCCGCTGGCCTGAAGCGCGAGTCAGGGCGTGCGGCGGCGTACAGCCGGGAGGATGGGCAGGGCAGGCGAAAGAGAGCCAGGTCCCAAGGTGGGCTCTGCCAGAGCAGCCATCCCTCCTGGCGTCTGCCATGAGACTGGGGGCGTCAGGCTGCACACTGCCTGCGTGGGCGGGCCTGCAGCCACGCAGGCAGCCAAGGCAGCCAGTGGCATGGGACCGCCTCTCTGACCGGCAGGTCCCTCGGCCAACTGATTATGGCGCGCATTTTTGCCATATAAGGGCAGACGAAAACTCAATTGTATATAAGGAAAGATGGTTAAAGCAGAGGTGGTCCTCAGGAATTCAAGAGTAAAAGTGAACTCTCCTACTAAATCACTGCAAACTCTTACAATGAAGATCACTACTTGAGTTAAAATGTCTAACAGAAGGAGGACACAAAATATTGTATACTCTACCATTGGATTCTTCAGTGACCAGCAGCAAGCCAAGCCTGTCTTCTGCTCTTTAAAACAGAATGTCCCATAACCAACAGCCAAAAGGTCCTAAAAATCAGTAACACAAATGATTACACTGCTACGCAACAGCAATCTATTGAAATAGTCACAGCCTTTGAGTCCTCTTGGGTTTAATTAGTTGGGGGGGGGAGAACTATAAACATAGAGCACAGGGCGTTGACCTGTTGGTAAGATTCAGGTCACTGCTTTTTTTAAAAAAAAATTACACCTACTGTCATCTTTACAGCTATGCCTTTCCCCTTTAGTTCTTCCCATGTGTTCTGCTACTTTCTCTGTTTTAAAGGAATTTATTTGGTGGTGGTGGTGGTAAAACATTTGGCAGTGATTGGTTAAAATTGCTGTTATGTCATGCAACCATTACAGACATTCTAGCTACCAAGGAACTGAAACAACAGAGTGTTTACAAAGGTCAACTGGTATGTGCAAAATGCAAAGCTGATTTGACCAGAAAACCCTTTAATGGGGGAGAACCCCAAAATGAGCAGGATGAGAAAAGACTGAGGAAAAATAGATGTAGTGCTGAAAATTAAGGAACTGATGACCAGAAGCAGGTTAATTTTCAAGAAAAAATCAGCAGAAATTTGAGGAAAGGATGGAGGCCTGTTGAAAAGAAGGACAGAAACTTAGGACAGTGCTAGACAGTGAAGAAAAGAATGAAAAATGGGGCTCTGGAAAAATTCTACAAGTCCTATGTGCTATTGGAAGGAAAGAAGTAGGGAGATCAGCAGAGTATCAAAAGAGCTAAATGAAGAAAGACAGCACAAGAAATTATCTGGACTGGCCTCATTCAAGTTTCATTCAATGCTGTGTACACAGTCCTAAGGACAAGAATAGCTTCTTATGAGGCACCACCATGTTGTTGCTGGTTACAGTGTGTGTTGGAAAAACACTGCTGGCACTGTTTTGTACTCTGTCTCTTTTGAACAGTATTTTTCTGCCTGGTTTCATGGGTTATAAATATAGAAAAAACATTATGTTCAAGGTCAAACAACTAAATGTACAAAATAAACAAAATTTACCAACGAAGGCTATATTTGACTCATTTTTCTGTTGACACAGTTCAGCTCAATTAGCATACACACAATACATGTAGCAGGATAATCTCCACAGCAGAAAACTCACTTCACACTTATATGTACCTAACAATGTGGATAAATTGCTAATTACAAATCACTATGTAACATGAAAATACGACGTCACTGTTTCACACGTCTCCAAGAACCTTTTTGCCAATGGCATAAAAAAAAAAAGGATTGGCTTTCCCACATAAAATTTGATTGTGGATATAGGTTCTAGACCAGTGTTTTTCAACCTTTTTTGTGCAAAGGCACACTTTTTTCATGAAAAAAATCACGAGGCACACCACCATTAGAAAATGTTAAAAAAAAATTTAACTCTGTGAGCCGAAGCCGCATGTTATGGATGAAATTGGAATTTTTCCCACGGCACACCAGACAATATCTCACGGCACACTAGTGTGCCGCGGCACAGTGGTTGAAAAACGCTGTTCTAGACTATAGCAGTAGTAGAAATAGAAAGTATGGAAGTAGAAAGTAGAAATAGAAAGTACAGAAGACATCAATGAAGTTTTCAACTTTTGAAGAAGTTGACATGTGAAATGGGCTTAACTGGGTTGCTCATCAAGTCAAGACATTGTTTGATATCTTTTGACATATTACATGAATTGGATTTTTTCTGGTCTCGTTTGTTTTTGAATCTTTACTATCTCATACACCATGCTCCTGTTGTGTTTGTTATGGTGTCATGGGTAGCAGAGGGAAGCTAAATTATTCCTGACAGAAGTCTCCAAATTACTGAGAATCCTGCAGATGGGCTTTCTTTGGAGACAGAACAAACACAAGCTACTTTCCTTCTCTTGGTCATTTCTTTTTTAAAAGAACAGATAAACATTATTTTCATTGTAATTGTTAACAGCAAATCAATATGTGAGTGGAATTTCATACTGGAGTGTCAATTCATAATACAAAGTTCTTTGAAATTGGGATGAGAAGGAAGAAAAGGAGGGGAAGTTGGAAAGAAAGAGGGAAAACATAAGAGTATGCAACAGTTGTGAGAAATACAGTGTGTAGAAACAAATGGATCAAATAAGTCTGATCAAATATTTATCTAAACAGAATACAGATGTGCAGAAGTTCAAGATTGCTGCTCATAGCAATATTTCAAATTCAATTCCTGAGAAAGGTGATCTGGTGACTGCAAAGAATATTCAGTGGCTAGCTAGTTGATCATTGGATTTTGCTGCCCATAGATGACAAGTTAATTTACAGACTATCAGCATTTTCCAGCTTCAGTCCATTCTTTGCATATGAGAGGGGGCTGGTTTTTCTATTTGTTCACCCAAGATATTTTGGCTACTAATAGTTGGCAGGTGTCTGTGTGGACAGAGAGAATAGTTTGATCCAGAAATTATAGCAGGAACAGGCTGGGTTCAGGGAAGTACTTTAGGACTGAGCTACATTTAGGAAAAATATATCCCTGTATGTTTGGGCTACTGGGCATTTCTACAATGCATGGAAGAAAGGACCTATTTGGTTGTACTTCTAGCATTTGGATGGACTGTGGCTCAATAGGAGTTAGATACCACAGGCTAATTCCATGCCAGATTCAATTTCTCCTTAAAGATGGGCTTTCTTGCATATGCCTCCCTGTTTTGTCTTTGAAACTTTGGTTGTAAAGTTGTATATAATTTTGACTTTGACAGATGTCCAGTTAAGTAAGTGATTAAGGGTCACTTACAGGATTCAGTTTGTTCCAAGCCATGCAACTCACACTGTTGCCCTTAGTCAGATAACATCCATAAGACCACAAGGGTTCCAGAAAGGGAGGTGGGATTTCTTTTGCTGCTTCACCTAGTTCTAGTAACAAAGATGAAGAAACTGAGGGTTCCTTCTCTTCAGCCATTTCCTCCTCTTCCTCCTCCTTTTCTAATTCTTCATCAGATCCAAGTATAGTACTTGCAGATTTGACATCTGGCTCTAGAACACAAGCAGATAGAGAAAAAAATCAGTATCAGTTCGTCCCCAAACTGTCATTGCTATATTGAATCAGACCAAAAATCAGAATGGGACAGCATCTTCATAATGACAGCTCCTGTGATGCTCAGCAATCTTGGTATTATTATTGTTGTTGTTAAAACTTTTATACTGCCCTTTTATACTACCCCATGAAGTGGGCTCAGAGAGGAGCACAACAGAAAGATTTAAACAGTTCATCAATTTATATATATATAAATAAATACAAAGGTTTTAAAAACAACAATTAATATACAGAGTATAGACCTATATGACATCATATTATGAATCTGTACCCCATTGGTGGGAGAGGAAGGTGAGAGGTAGTCAGTTGGTCAATTTGCTGTTAAAACCCCATTGCTGTCCTCAACCATATGCTTGGCAGAACATCTCTGCCTTACAGGCCCTGTGGAACTGTAACAGGTACTACAGGACTCTGATGTTATTTGGCAAAGAGTTCCACCAAGTCAGAACCAGGGCTGAGAAGGCCCTGCCTCTGACTGAGGACAGCCGGACATTCTTTGGGCCAGGGACTTCCAGCAGAAGTTGTTCTCCTGAGTGTAACACTGTCCAAGGGACATACCAGGAGAGGCAGTCCTGCAGGTACATTGGTCCCTGACTGTTGAGGTCCTTGAAGGTTAAAAACAAGCCTTGAACCTGACCCAGTACTCAGTCTGGAGCCCAGTGCAGCTGGTGCAGCACAGGTTGAATGTGTGCAGTTAATGGAGTCCCTGTAAGAACCCAGGCTGCTGCATTTTGGACCAATTGTAATTTCCAGATCAGTCTCAAGGGCAGCCCTATGTAGAGCAAGTTACAGTAATCAAACCTAGAGGTGACTGTTGCATGGATTACAGTGGCCAGGATGGAGCAAGACAGGTAAGGGACCAGCTGCTGGATCTGGCATAGTTGGAAAAATGTCAGTCTGACAACATGTACCATTGATAGGGAGGCATCCAGAAACACACCCAAGTTCTTGACCTTTTGCACTGGTGTTAACGGCATGTGGTCAAGAGCTGGTAGTTTGCACCCAAGTCCTGAATCTCCCCACCCAGCCAGAGAACCTCCATCTTCCCTGGATTCAGTCTCAGCCGGCTCTGTTTTAGCCACCTCACCACAGCATCCAACCCCTCAGCTAGGTTTCCTAGGGCGGTGTCCATTTGTCTGTCCACCAACAAGTATAGCTGGGTGTCATGAGTATATTGATGGCACCCTAGCATGACATTCTGCACCAGCTGGGCGAGAGGACCCATATAGATGTTAAATAACATCAGGGAGAGGATGGTTCCCTGGGGGACCCTGCATACCACAGGGTACTGGGAGGAGATCCTCTCTCCCAGCACCACTCTCTGTCCCCAGCCATGGAGAAAGGATACAACCCACTTCAGGGCTTGTCCCACATACTCCCATGTGGGTGAGGCAGTGAGCCGGCAGATCATGTTTGACTGTGTCAAGTGCCATGTCAGGTCTAGCAATAACAGCATATGACTGGAATGGTTGGAGGCCTCCTTCCTCCAGATGCTCCTCTTGATGTTAATGTGACTAAGTCTTGTTGAAGAAGCAGCCGCCTGCTAGGAGTCTAGTTACTGTAAATACTGCTGAAAGAGTGGTTTAGACCACTTGTACCCTAGGGGGAGCTGTGGTGCCTTCTCTAATGTTATTGAATTTAGCCTAACTCTTTTTATTTCTCCTTCTGCTGTGTGTTAGAAAGTGTTAGTGCTTGTGCTCTGAAGACCTCACTGTTGTATTAGTGGCCTGCAGCAGTTAGTTATTGTCTTTTTGCAAAATCCTGCTGCTGTAAATTCATTGAAAGCAAACTCCAAAGCATGGATTGGATTATTTCCTCAACTCTGCTAACATCAACCATCACTTTTCACTCTTGCTAAGAGGGTTACGTGATATGGGGCGGCCATTTCAGATTAACCCTGGGTGGTTCTGTCATAACATGTGTTCTATCATAACAAGTTCAGCATAGGACTAGCCTGTCCTGCCACCTCCATGAAGTCATTGAGGGGATAGTGTAATGACTCAGAAGTCACAGGGAAGGTCCAAACTCTTTCAAACCTTTTTGGTTTCTTTCACAATGTTTTTGCCCAGATTTCAGAACAGGGCGATAATATACACATCAGTTGTTATAGATTTTCCGGTCTGTATGGCCATGGTCTTGGCATTGTAGGACCTGACATTTCACCAGCAGCTGTGACTGGCATCCTCAGAGGTATAACACAGAAAGATGAAGTAATCTGACACGGTAATTGGATGTGTTGTCTAGCCTTTCAGTGTCTTGGAATAAGATACTGTGTCCTGTTTGAGTTAGGCTATGTTCAGGCACCGCTGATTTTTCAGGTTGGCCCAGGCTGCAGTGTCTTTCATGTTTTTTTATTGTTTTTTTTAAATTCATGTTGTTTTTTTCAAATTACACAGGGAAGCCATTGAAATTCATAAACATAAACACAATTTCAACAGGAAAGGAGATAGTTTAAAAATAAATAGGGCATAGTTTCCTATCCTAAAAACATAAAATGCTCCAAATTTTACAATAGCACTACAGAGAAGATTAAAATTTCAACGGCCAATCCATATGCAAAAGAACCTCCTCAGGAAACCTTCTCAATTAGCATGTCATAGCTTGGGGAACTCCTACAAGATCAGGGGTCATTTCATAGAAAAAGAGGTTCATGAGCTCATTTGCATAACTCATTTGCATATGCCACAACCCCTGACAAAGGGCAGGTATGCAAGCAGGCCTTGGTTCCCTGCCCAATCTTCTCCAGGTGCCCCACAGCTGTGGGACACCTGAAGAAGAAGAAGAGGAAGAAGAGGAGGAGGAGGAGATTGGATTTATACCCCGCCCTTCACTTGGAGTCTCAGAGCAGCTTACAAACTCTCTTCCCTTCCCCTCCCCAGAACAGACACCCTGTGAGGTAGGTGGGGCTGAGAGAACTCTAACACAAACTGTTCTTTCAGGAACAGCTGTGCCAGAGCTTGTGGCTGACCCAAGGTGACATCAGCAGGTGCAAGTGGAGGAGTGGGGAATCAAACCTGGTTCTCCCAGATTAGAGTCTGCACACTTAACCACTACACCAAACTGGGTGAAGATTGGACAGGGAATTTGGACATGTTTAAAATGCTTCTTTCCCTTCCCCATATAGGGAAGGGAAAGAAAGGCATTTAAATCCCCCCCCCACTTCCCTGAGTTTCTCCACGAAAGCAGAGAGGCTCAGGTAAAGGGGGGGCATATCTGCCCACCTCCCCTGCCCCTCCCCAGCCAACCTGCTGCTTCTAGAGAAGATCGGGCAGGGAACCCAGGCATGTTTAGAATGCCTTTCTTTTCCTTCCCCACATGGGAAGGGAAAGAAAGGCATTTAAATCCCCTCAGGCAGCAGGGGGGCTGTCCCTGGGCTCCTTACTGCCGGAGTGCCGTTCTGGTGCGTTCTGGCAGGAAATGACCCCTGTACAAGATAATGACTCAGCCCTACCCCACCTTCCTGAGTAATATAAATTAGCTGCCTACCATTTTTTTCTCACCTTGACACAGAGAGTACTCCATCTTTCTGTGTTATACCTCTGAGGATGCCAGTCATAGCTGCTGGTGAAACATCAGGTCCTACAGTGCCAAGACCACAGCCATACAGCCTGGAAAATCTACAACAACTAATGAACTCCGGCCGTGAAAGCCTTCAACAGAATATACACATCCTCCACAAATCCAGTAATTCTACATAGATCCAGTTCTTACTGGTGCCATATCTAATATAAAGAGTGGTTTGTTTGTTTTTTTAAAAAAGGAAGACTGGTTCCATACCTTTTGTGCTGCTGCACGGTCCTTTTATGTTTTGTTTGTTTGTTCTTCTGCTTTCACCCTAATTAGTTCATGTTCTCTCAGAGCTAACTGGTTCTTTCTTTTTAAAAAGTTTATGAACTTAAATACATGATTATAAATTAGTTATAAAAATAAAATTTTAGATTTTGCAGTGTTTTTTTGGGCTGTCTACAAAATGAAAAATGGTACTGTAAGAAGAATTCATGATTACAGTTGTTTTGTGACTGCCAAGACAGAACTGGCCTTCCACAAGAGAATCAAGATTAACTACGCTGGAAGGTGAAAGGAAGGGAAAAAAAATTAAAGAGGCAGCAACACTGAGAACCTGAGTAGTGGTGTTACAATTGCATTTTAACTTCTTTTACAATAGTGGTGTTACAATTGCATTTTAACTTCTTTTAAAATAAATCATCATAAGCAAGATCTGAAAAGATCATTGGAGAACAGTACAGAAAACACTGAAATGCAGCAGCTTACCAGTGATGTTGCCTGGACTATATATTTAAAAGTGAATGAAGAAATTACAGCAACTACAGACCAAATAGTTAGTGTAGAAGCATCCATAGTTACTCATTTGTAAGAATCAAGTTTTATAAATGAAATATTTTTTTTTTGTCAAAATAGGAAATAGATTCAGTTCTTTGAATAAATTGACTTTTCAGATCAGTGTGTAACTACTGCCAGCTATTGCTATGAATTCGTACAAATCTGGTATACTGAATCTGAAAACTATGTAACGACCTAATCCTAAAATTTCCTGTCCCATCAAAGGATAATATTTGGAACCACAATTCCCTCTAAGCTGTGCCAGGGGGCACTGGTGCACAACATTTCAGAGGTCAGCTTCCATAGGAAACAATGGAGGATGGGGGCACCTCCTTCTGGGGCTCATAGAATTGGACCCACTAGTCCAATCTCTTTGAAACTTGGGATTATTATTAGTTTTTTTAGAAGAAACACCAGCAGCTCTGCTGCAAATTTGGTGCCTTTACCTCAAAAAACAACTCCCCCAATGCCCCAGATATCCCTGGATCAATTTTCCATTATAGCCTGTGGGGTCCATTGACTATAATGCTCCCCATAGGCTATAATTGAAACAGGAAAAAAAATTTTTTTGCACAACCTTATTATGCTTTTCAGTATGACTTGTAAGCTGCCTTGAGTCGCAGGGAAAAGTGGGATATAAATATCTGAATAAATAAGTAGTTTGGGCAGGTTGATAACATTTAAGCAACTTCCTGTTTGTTAGGTTAGGCAGGGTTCTGACAGTGGTTGTTCCTCCTCTGTTATACTTGACCTGTAATGCTGGTTGTCATATTTCACTAAAATAAACCAAAGTAGAGTGCAAGAGTTCCCCTCCACCAAGTGCTGGTATGTTTTCTAAGGGTCAGCGTAAGGCAACGGTCGAAGGTCAGGTCTACCAGTATAGTGGAAAGAGGTGGGTAGAACTGTTCTCTGGAGGCGAGGTCTACCAAAACAATGGACTGGGATGGGTAGACCTGTTCTCTTGAGGCCAGGTCTACTAATATAGTGGACTGGGGTGGGCAGACCTGTTCGCTGGAGGCCTACCAATATAGTGGAAAGGAGCATGGACAGTTTCAAGAGAGAATTAGATAAACATATGGAGCAGAAGTCCATCAGTGGCTATTAACCACAGGGTATAGATGGGAACTCTCAGTCTGGGGCAGGTGATGCACTCTATTCTTGGTGCTGGAGGGGGAAGCAGTGGGAGGGCTTCTGGTGCCCTGGCCCCACTGCTGGACCTCCTGATGGCAACTGGTATATTTTGGCCGCTGTGTGACAGAGTGTTGGACTAGATGGGCCATTGGCCTGATTCAACATAGGCTTCTCTTATGTTCTTATGTTCTAACTCAGCAGATCTCAACATTCTGTCCGTTCTGCAGCAATTTTAATCTTCATCAGGTTAGTTTCTGTGGTGCTTTTTTTCCCCCTTTGGGTTCCTTTACAAGGCCAGACTTTTCTGTCAATCAGAGAATTCCCCTGAGTGTACAAAGATCTTTGCTGTGGGTACCTTCTCTGCCTCCCCCTCTTGGACATACCACTTAATGTGGTGAGGGAGGTTGAGTGTGTTAATGAAGCTGAGAACAATACTGTAAGGAGTTTACACTCTGTCAAGAGGCTAAAGTCCTAGCAGAACCACTCAAGGCAGAATGGTCTAAACTCAGAGTCCAGGTTAAGATGCATCCACCCTCTGCAGGAATTAATGGCCACATCAGCAGAAGAGAATGGGCTTTCAGTGGTGAGAGGGTGGAAGGATCTTTGAAGGGAAGCTATTGGACAGCAGCAATAATGGAACATGACACTGGTGGAGGATCTAAAATAGATAATGGCACTGACATTTCAACTAACCCTGGTTAGTACTAGGCAGAAGACAATGATAAACCACTTCTGATCATCTCATACCCTGAAAAACCTATGATGGCACAACCAAAAATGAAAGAAGATATAATGCTGGAAAACAGGACCCACAGGTCAGATGGCATCCAATTTGCTCCTGGGGAAGAGCAGAGAACAAACATAAATAGTGCTATTCTTAAAGATGCACCTGAATTAAAGCCCAAAGGACATTCAGTTGCTGACATGAAAGTATGCAAAAGGAAATCCCAAAACTGTTTGACACATATAATAGGAACATCGAATGTACTAAGATCTATGAATCAAGGTGAACTCAAAATTGTAAAATGAGAAATGAAGAATTTAAACACTGGGAGTGAGTGGACTAAACTGGACTGAATTAGGACATTTTAAGTAAGAAAATTACAAAGTGTTTTACTCTGGAAATACAGGGAAAAAAAGGAATTGCTCTAATAGTGAGGTGAAATGTAGGATGATTAATCAAGGCTATAATGCAAAGTCTAACCAAATAATATCAATCAGACTGCATGGAAAGCTTATCAACATAATCATCATTCAATATTATACCCCAACTACCAATGTTGACGTGCAGGTTGTAAAGTACTGGGTTTCGGGCCTCATGACTCGGACGACGACATAAGAGAAGACGCGTTTATTCGTACTTCAAACAGGACAAGAACAACAGTAACGGCCGGAGGCCAACTATATACAGTTAGGGGGGACGGCCCCATGTTCCTATTGGCGGGTTTGAATCGCCCACCAATGCTGCCATTGGTTCTCTACTGGCGAGCTCAGGAACCTAGTCCCTATTGTTCTCAGAGAGCGAAGCTTGGCTGTATTTCGCCAGCTCTGCCTTCTGATCCCAGGACACAACACAGGTGTCCAGGAAGAAATTGATTGCAGAAGTAGAAAGCAAAGTAGAATCAAATGTTGTTGGAAAATTTGGGCTAGGAATATGAAATGAAGCAGGACAGCAGTTCATACAGTTCTGTCAAGACCACGATTTGTTCATTGAAAATATGTTTCAGGTAACTGTATAAATGGACATCACCAGATGGCCAATACAGAAAATAAATAATTACATAACTGTAAGCAGAAGATGGAGAAGCTCTATTTTCTTTGCTAAAACAGCATCAGGAGCTGATTGTGGTACAGACCATCAATTGTTAATACAAAAAATTAGAATAAAGCTGAAGAAAAACACCAAAACATTCATACTGCAAAAATATAATATAAACAACATTCCTGAAGAGTTTAAAGACCATGTAAAGAACAAATTTAAGAACATAAGAACATAATAGAAACCAATGTTGGATCAGGCCAATGCCCATCCCGTCCAACACTCTGTCTCACACAGTGGCCAAAAATATCAGGTGTCATCAGGAGGTCCAGCAGTGGGGCCAGGACACTAGAAGCCCTCCCACTGTTGACACCCCTCCCAAGCACCAAAAATACAGAGCATCACTTGCCCCAGAGTCCCTATCTATACCTTGTGGCTAATAAACACCAATGGACCTCTACTCCATATGCTTATCTAATTCCCTCTTGAAGCTGTCCTTGCTTGTAGCCGCCACCACCTCCTGTGGCAGTGAATTCCATGTGTTAATCACTCTTTGGGTGAAGAAGTACTTCCTTTTATCCGTTCTAACCCAACCGCTCCGCAACTTCATTGACTGCCCATGAGTTCTTGTACTGTGAGAAAGGGAGAAAAGTACCTCTTTCTCTACCTGCTCTGTCCCATGCATAATCTTATAAACCTCGATCATGGCACGCCTCAGCCATCGTTTCTCCAAACTAAAGAGCCCCAAGTGCTTTAAGCTTTCTTCATAGGGAAAGTGTTCCAACCCTTTGATCATTCTAGTTGCCCTTTTCTGCACTTTTTCCAAAGCTATAATATCCTTTTTAAGGTGTGGTGACCAGAACTGTATACAATATTCCAAATGAGATTGTACCATTGATTACATAGGGGCATTACGATACTGGCTGATCTGTTTTCAATTCCCTTCCTAATAATCCCCAGCATAGTGTTGGCCTTTTTTATTGCAGTCACACATGTCTCGACATTTTCAGTGAGTTATCAACTATGACTCCAAGATCTCTCTCTTGGTCAGTCTCTGACAGTTCGGACCCTATCAACGTGTATTTATAGTTAGGATTTTTGGCTCCAATGTGCATCACCTTGCACTTGGCCACACTGAACCCCATTTGCCACGTTGACACCCACTTGCCCATCCTTGACAGAACCCTTTGGAGTGCCTCACAATCCTCCCTGGTTTTCACCACCCTGAACAACTTTGTGTCATCCGCAAATTTAGCCACTTGACTGCTTACTCCCAACTCCGAATCATTAATGAACAAGTTAAGAAACATCGGACCCAGGACTGATCCTTGCGTTACCCCACTGCTTAGCACCCTTCACTGAGAAAATTGCCCATTTATACTCACTCTCTGTTTCCTATTAATTAGCCAGGTTTTGATCCACAAAAGGACTTGTCCTTTTATCCCATGATTTTTGAGCTTACTGAGGAGCCTTTGATGAGGAACTTTATCAAAAGCTTTCTGGAAGTCAAGGTAAACAATATCTATTGGGTCCCCCTTGTCCACATGTTTGTTCACCCCCTCAAAGAACACTAAGAGGTTAGTGAGACAAGATCTTCCCTTACAGAACCGATGCTGAGTCTGCCTCAACAGTTTTTGTTCATCAACGTGCTTACTAATTTTTTCCTTAATAACAGTTTCCAACAATTTACCTGGTATTGACCTCAGACTGACTGGCCCGTAATTTCCCGGATCTCCTCTGGGACCCTTTTTTGCATTACTAAGTCCAAGTAAAAGGGAACCAGAACTATGGGCTGAAGCCAGAGATAGTATCAAGGAAGAATGCACAAAGACTGTTCCTGTAGCTAAAAGAAACGAAAAGCATTGATAAATGACTGATGAAACTCTTAAAATTGCTAAAGATAGACAAGAAGCAAAAAATAATAGGTGGCACAAACAGAATCAGAAGTCTAAATTCAACATTCCAGAGACTTGCATATTGCATATAATAATCAGTGTAAAAAAACAGAACAGAACAACAAAAAGTAAGAATAAGAGATCTGTTCCACAAGATCCAAGAAATCAAAGGGAAATTTAAAAAAAACTAAGATCATGGCATCTGGCCCCATCACTCCTTGGCAAATAGAAGGGGAAGTCATAGAAGCAGTGACAGACTTCACGTTCCTGGGATCCCAGATCACTGCAGATGGTGACTGCAGCCATGAAATTAAAAGACGCCTGCTCCTTGGGAGGAAAGCGATGGCAAACCTAAACAGCATGATAAAAAGCAGAGACATCACCCTGCCAACAAAAGTCCGCATGGTCAAAGCAACGGTATTCCCAGTAGTAATGTATGGCTGCAAGAGTTGGACTATAAGGAAGACCGAGTGCCGAAGTATAGATTCTTTTGAACTATGGTGCTGGAGAAGACTCTTGAGAGTCCCTTGGACTGCAAGGAGATCAAATCATTCATTCCTAAAAGAAATCAACCCTGACTGTTCCCTGGAAGGCCAGATCCTGAAGTTGAAGCTCAAATACTTTGGCCACCAAACGAGAAGGGAGCACTCACTGAAGAAGACCTTGATGCTGGGAAAGATTGAAGGTCAAAGAAGAAGGGGACAGCAAAGGATGAGATGGTTAGACAGTGTCATCAATGCAACGAACATGAAATTGAGCAAACTTCAGCGGACAGCGGAAGACAGGAAGGCCTGGCGTGATCTGGTCCATGGGGTCGCGAAGAGTCGGACTCGACTGTGCAACTGAACAGCAACAACAACAAAATGGACACTGAACAATCAACACAGAAATACATTAACTGAACAGGATAATATAAAAAAAGATGGGAACAATACACTGAAGAACTATACAGAAGAGATTAAAGGATGACAGATTCCTTCAAAGAAGAATCTTTTGAAGAACAACTTAGTGTTTTAGAAAGTGAAGTGAAAGCTGCACTGAGAACAACTGGGAGAAACAAATCACCAGTAGTTGATGGGATATCAGTAGAGCTATTCCAAGCCACAGAAATCTTAACAAGATTGTGCCAACAAATATGGAAAACAAACCAATGGCCCACAGACTGGAAATGCTCAATCTACATTCCAATTATGAAAAAAGAGACATCAAACCCTTCAGATAATCACATTAATTTCTTATGTAAGCAAAAAGTAATGCTTGAAATCTTACAGCAAACACTGTTACAATATATGGAACAAGAAATGCTGGATGTTTAAGCTAGTTTCAGAAAAGGAGGAGCCACTAGAGATCATTTTGCAAAGTTAGATTGATAACTGGACCATATGAGAGAACTTCAGAACAAAAGCAGCTTGCGTTTCATAGATTACTAAGAGTAAGGCCCATTGTGGGAACAAATACAATGAGCTCTAGAGGGAAATTCCAGGTGAGTGTCCCAGCTGTGGCTGGTGGGGTGGCAGAGGGAAGGGGAAAACAGAGGGAGGCAAGCCATGTTTATTTCCTTCTGCTTAGCTATAAGGCAGGGCTATCTCAAGTCATTTTGCTGCCCCAAGTGGGTAGTATGGGAGGACAGCTTCATGGTAACAGGTATGGTTCCCTCCACCCCTGACTTAAGTTGATTTGGTGTTATGCAGTGGCAGCTAAGGTAGAAAAGCACCTCCTCCTATGCCATGTCTTCTGGGTTCCAAGGATCTGGAAAGTGGTTCCATAGCTAGTTACAGGGTTACCAACTCTGGGTTGGGAAATACCTGTAGATTTGAGGGTGAAGCCTGGGGAGGGCAAGGTTTGGGGTGCGGAGGGACCTCAGCAGGGTATAGTTCCACAGAGTTCATTGCCCAAAGCAGCCATTTTCTCCAGGAGAACTGATCTTGGATCTAGGTGCTGCCTGGAGGCTGGCAATACTATGGGGAACATAAGAACATAAGGTAAAACAGTGTTGGATCAGTCCAACACTCTGTCACACAGTGGCCAAAAATACCAGGTGCCATCAGGAGGTTCAGCAGTGGGGCCAGGACACTAGAAGCCCTCCCACTGTTGTCTCCCCAAGCACCAAGAATACAGAGCATCACTTACCCCAGGCTGAGAGTTCCTATCTATACCTTGTGGCTAATAGCCAGTGATGGACTTCTGTTCCATATGTTTATCTAATTCCCTCTGGAAGTTGTCCATGCTTGTACACCTGTAGATTTGAGCGGTAGAGCCTGGGGAGGGCAGGGTTTGGGGTGCAGAGGGACTTCAGCATGGTATAATTCCATAGAGTCCACTGCCCAAAGCAGCCATTGTAATAGCTGGGAAATTTTCTGTAGGAGAAATGATGTGCTGTGGCTGGGGAACACAGTGATTTCTGGGAGATCTCCATGCCCCACAGGGAGACTGGCAACTCCAGTGACCATTTAAGGGGAAATTGGGATATGTATTTTACCTGAGGCCACATTCAATGACTCCCAACAGCAACAACAAACTGTTTAGAATGTTAGAGGCAAAGGCCAATCAGGCCACATATGCAAATGACCTCTGTGTTCCTACTGGCTATTGGAGGGAGAGGAACAGCAAACTGTTTAGAATATTGGAGGCGAGACTCAGGCAACGCAGCCAGTAGATAGGGACAGCTTCTGAGTGACAGATCAGGGAGCCAAAGGCTGTGGGAGCATGTGGAACATTCAGAAAAGAGTCACACAAAAACAGGATTATATATAAGGAGAGATAGCAAAGCTTTTGACTAAGTGGATCATGAAAAGTTATGATTGCTTTTAAAAGAAACAGGTGTGCCACAACATCTGATTACTTTAATGCATAACCTCTACTCTGTATAAGAGGCTGTTAGGATACAAAGTGAAGAAACAGAATGGCTTCTGCTTAACAAAGGTGTCAGTCAAGGATGTATTTTATCTCCCTGTCTGTTCAATCTATATGCTAAACATATAATAAGGCAATCTGGGTTAGATTTAGATGGAGGTGGAGTGAAAATTGGTGGAACAATAACAATTCAAGATATGCAGAGGACACCACATTAGTGACAGAAAATAGTGAGAATTTAAATGACTACTGAGGAAGTTTAAACTGAAATTGCCAAAGTGGCATTGCAGATTAACATAATGAAGACAAAAGTAATGACTATTGAGGAATTACACAGCTTTAAGGCTCACAGTGAACAAATTGAAACTGTTAAAGATTGTCAGTTCCTTGACTCTATCATCAACCAAAAAGGAGACGGCAACCAAAAAATCAGGAGATTGAGACTGAAAAGAGCAGCCATGAAGTAGCTAGAAAAGATCCTTAAGTGTAAGGATGTGTCACTGGTGACCCTGATCAAGATAATTCATACCATCATATTCCCCATTACTATGTATGGGTATGAAAGTTAGACAAGGAAGAAGTCTAAAAGAGAAAGCTGGTTGACTTGAAATGTGGTGTTGGAAGAGAGTTTTACAGATATCATTGTCCCGGTCCTGCTGGCCCGGGCCGCGACACCCACTCCCCGGCCCCGTACTCCTGGGGAAGGCTTACCGACGGGACAACGGAAGGGCGAGGAGAGACCGGAGAGTCCCCGGAGGTGGAGGGGCAGGCTTGGTGAGACCCCCGCGATGGACCTCCCCCAGCAGGCCGAGGGAGCGACATGCTGACGGGGCAAGCAAGGCCCCAGTGTTGTGCCCCGTGGGAGCCGCTGGACGCCTGTGCCGAGGCTGGCTCCTGGACCCTAGGAATCCTCTGGGGTGGCGCCGGCAGCGCGGCCATCCAGCCGTGAAGGATGCCGCCAGCCTGACAACAGCCCCTCCCACACCCACCGGACGGCATCCCTGGTTATGAGGAGGGGCGGGGCCGGGCGGGGGAGGAGAATGGCGGGGAGGAAAGGTGGTGCTGGGTGCAGGACTGGGGATATAAGGAAGGAGGGAAACGAGATAGCCGGGGAGGAAGTACGAGCTACGGACCAGGACACGCTGCTACAGAGAGAGGGACGAGGCAGTCAAGCTCTGAGCTCGAGACAGGAGGGCACAGCGGGTGAAGTTAACCCGGCCCACTGTCATTTCTGAGGCCTGCTCGACCCATCCAACCTTGTACTGGTCGTCGCCCCCGGGGCCGCCCCCCTTCTGGGTTGCCCGCACCATGGCTACGGGAGGAGCGCCAACAGGGGCGCGGCCCAAGCATGACAATCATGACAAAAAAGACAAATAAACAGGTCCTAGATCAAATCAAGTCTGAACTCTCCCAAGAAGCTAAAATGACCAAACTGAAGCTATCATTGGTCACATTATGATAATTCACATTCTGAGAAGTCATTCACTGGAAAAGACAATAATGCTAGGAAAAGCTGAAGGCAGCAGGAAAGCAAGAAGACTATATATAAGATGGATTGACTCAGTCAAGGAAGCCATGGCCTTCAGTTTGCAAGACCTTAGCAAGGCTCCTAATAGTAGGATGTTTTAGAGGTCACTAATTCATATGGTCACCATAAGTTGGAGGCAACTTTACAGCACATAATGCATGCACACGCACACACACGGCTTCTGTGCTGCTTTCATTATCTACACAGGGACCAGCCAATTTATTACTAGGTATATGGATGGCTGAGCTGCAGAGGTCACCTGTGCCCATAAGTGGCACTGTGTGTATTATTTTCAAGGAAAGGATTTAATTCGTACTTACTGTCATTTTCTATGGCTCTGGATTGTGTGTTCTTAAATGAAGGGCTGTGAAAGAAAAGAAGGAAGGAAGGCGAAGGGGCAGTAAAGGAGGGGGAACAGAAGGGAAAGAGGAGAGATCAAAAAGGTGTGGGACAGAAAGCTGGAGCAAATATGGTGATAAGAAAGAAGAGAAGGGAAGAGTAAAAGAAAAGAGGGATAGGAGAGGAAAGAAAGACCAATTAAACAGTAGTTTGCAGAAGAAGGAAAAGCTGTGCAAGCACTGTGATGACTGTGATACTGGAGGGCACTAGTGTGTGAATGCAACTGCTAATTTTATAGGGTGGAAAGTGCTATCAAGTCACAGCAGACTCACAGTGACCCTCTATGGTTTTCAAGGCAAGAGATTAACAGAGGTGGTCTTCCTCCAAACTTCCTCAGTGGTCTCCCATCCAAGTATTAACCAGGGCCAACCCTGCTTAGCTTCCAGAATCTGACAAGATTAAGATAGCCTGGGTCATCCAGGTTGGGGAAATTATAATGGTGTTTTTACCAGCTTTATTGCATTTGTTCTCTCAACCAACCCAGGGTTGTCATCTCCAGGTTGGGAAATTCCAAGAGATTTGGGAGCAGAGCCTGGGGAGGGTGCCATTTGGGGAGGGGAGAGAGTTGAGCAGAGACATGATGACCATCCTCCCAAGCTGCCATTTTCTCCAGGGGAAACTTATCTCTGTAGTCTGGAGATTGGTTGTGATTCTGGGAGAACTCCAGGGCCCACAAGGAGCTTGGCAATCCTAACCAACCTCTAAAATTGATTGCTAGCATTCATGGTTTATAGATGGGGAACTTAGGTGGGTGAACCTATAACAGTGTCAGAACTTCAACATGGGAGCCTTGGGTTCAAGTGTGTTTCTAAGTAATGGCTGGCTCAAATCTACCTCTTTTTGAACATCAAATGGCAGTAGATGAGAGAAAATGCAGAGACATTTCCCAGATGCTAAATTGTTCCCTGCAGGAAGAAAAAATGTTCCAAAAAATGTTTGCATCTCTGCATATCCTTCCAGGCAGCACTCTCTACATTTTAATATCTGATCTGAAACCATTGGTGGTGTAAAACAGTAGTCAGATTGCAGGCCTCACTTGTAATTCCAGTCTTCCTCTTTGATCCTATATTGAATTGTGTGCCATATACATCTGTGTTTCTCTCTACTCTAGGATAATGGGAAACAAAAGGGCTTGGGAATCTTTTCCTTCAATATTTGAACAAAAGAAGGAACTGTGAATAGCTTTAAAACCTCACACTTTCTGAAATTCCCTCTTCTGCACTACTGTTGCATCTGATCATCCTCTTATTCACCATCTTTTCTTTTGCTCTCTCTGCCTTTGGCTGAAATCACATATGCATTGTGAAGTCCAGAAAAGGGGACAATGAGATTGTAAATTGACCTTTCTGCAAGGGCACCAATCAGTTCAAAAACCTGATAGTCACATTAAAAACTGTCTTTAAACATGAGAGAAGGGATGAAAAGCACTTTGAATAGCACATATGAATTTAGCCTTTCTTTTTAAAAATACTTCCACTAAGAAAATGGTGGTGGTGCCACTGGCTTGACCCACCCACTGAAGAGCTCTGTCCTAGACATATGTATATTGGAACAAATTATAAGCCTAGTTTGGGGGATCCAAATAATTACTTTACAAAAACAAATGGAAAACCGAATTTCAACAAGTGGAAATAGGTTGATAATAAAGATGGTCCAGACTGGAATCATTCACTCGCAATAGCTTGAGAAATCCTTCCTACATGTTTCCTGAAAGCAAGCATTACCGCAATAGTATTTACATTACAGACATTTGCAATCTTTTTTAACCAGCATGAGAAGCTACTTCTCAACTTAGGCTAAGAGTGAAATATCAGCAGATATACCTAGGAAGACCAGAAGCTGCCGATAAGCTGCAAGTTTAGGCTGAAAAATATTCTCCATTAGAACTCTCTCCATATAAAATAAATCTTGTTGAAATTTTTCAGATTTCATTATAGCTTCTGAGCGGTCCTCTTCCTCTTCATGTATCTGGGAGAGAATTACACTCTCAAGATCAATGATAGAGCTCGAAGTGATGCTTACTGAAAAAACAAGTGTTAGAAAGAGCATATTTAGCAGAATAACCCAGAATATTTTTCAGATGGAATTAGCAGAAACAAGTTTTTCATAATCTAGGAGTACTTCCAATATTATTGCATCTGTTTTTAGGGTTTCTCCAGATGATATAACTATCCTGTGCTTATGGAGTTATAACTGACTCCAAAGGGGTCAGTACTTCTCCTCAAACTAGTCTGTGCTACTTGATCATATACCAATAATAAATGAGTTGTTTCTCTAAGGAAACTCCATTTCCATTGTATTTTTTTAAAGCATTGGGATTACTTAGACTCCCAATTAAACTGGATGGGGAAATAAAATGCTGTGTATCCAGGACACAATCAATGACTCTGAACGATTTACCATCAGAATGTTTATTTTAATCAGGGGTCTTTTCCTAGAAAAAGACCTGCAGGAGCTCATTAGCATAAAGTATGCTAATGAGCTACTAGGCTATTAGCATAATAGCTCATTAGAATATGCCACATCCCCTGACATCACCGGAAGTGTGGTCATAAGGTGAAGCGGGGGGGGGCATCTTCAAAAGCCTCCCCTTCCCAGACCGGGGGGGGGGAATGTTGGGCCACAGTAGGAAAGGGGGAAGGAAAGAGAGAGAGAGAAGGAAAGAAGGAAGGAAAGGGGATAAAAAGAGAGAGGGAAAGAAAGAGAACGAAAGAAGAAGGGAAAGGGGAAAAGGAGAGAATGAAAGGAGGGAAAGAGAAAAAGAAGGGAAGAAGGGAAAGAAAGAGAGGAAGGAAAGGAGGAGGAAAAGGGAAAGAAAGAAAAGGAAAGGAGAGAAGAAAAGGATGGACAGGTGGGCAAAGAGATGGGGAGAGGGAGGAAGATTCTCCCACCCACCCAGATCCCTCACTTACCTCCATCCAAGCCTTCCCCCGGGCTGCAGTGCTCGATCGTGGGCCCCAGGAGGCCGGCCACAGTCCTCTTCGGGCCTCCCAGGGGTCGCAGTGCTTGATTGTGGGCACCCTGAGGCCAGCCACGGGCCGCTTTGGGGCCTCAGCACTGGAGCGCGGGCCTCAGGAGGCCGACCACGGCCCTCTTCTGGTCTCCGTGCGGTGACAGTGCCCTAGCGCGGGCCCTGGGAGGCCGGCCACAGCCCACTTCGGGCCTCCGTGGGGCCTCAGCGCCAGAGCGCAGCCCCGGGAAGCTGACCACGGTCCTCTTCGGGCCTCTGTGGGGCCACAGCGCCAGAGCGCGGCCCTGCGAGGCCGGCCACGGGCCTCTTTGGGCTTCCGTGGGGCCTCAGCGCCGGAATGCGGGCCCCGGGAGGCCGGCCACGGGGCTCTGTGGGACCTCAGCTCCGTAGCGCGGTCCCCGGGAGGCCGGCCTCGGGCCTCCTCGGGGCCTCAGCGCTGGAGCGCGGGCCCCGGGAGGCTGACCACGGCCCTCTTCGGGCCTCCGTGGGGCCACAGCGCCGGAGCGCGGCCCCGGGAGGCCGGCCACAGGCCTCTTCAGGCCTCCCTGGGGCCTCAGTGCCGTAGCGCGGGCCCCGGGAGGCCGACCACGGGCCTCCGTGGGGCCTCCGTGCTGTAGCGTGGGCCCCGGGAGGCCGACCACAGGCCTCTTCGGGCCTCCGTGGGGCCTCTGTGCCGTAGCGCGGGCCCCGGGAGGCCGACCACAGCGCCGGAGCGCAGGCCCCGAGAGGCAGACCATGGCCCTTGTCGGGCCTCCGTGGGGCCTCAGCGCCGGAGCGCGGGCCCCAGGAGGCCGGCCATGAGCCTCTTCGGGCCTCCCCGGGGCCGCTGTGGCTCGATCGCGGGCCTCGGGAGGCCAGCCACGGGCCTTGCCCAGGGGCCTCAGCGCTGAAGCACCACCCGGGAAGCTAGCCACGGGCCTTCCGGGAGGGGAGCTGGGGGCGGGGCTTGTCGCTGCGGCCACCACGTGTCCCAGTGCGTGGGCTGCCAGAGCGCTGATTTTAATATTTATAGAGTAGTTAAGACAAGGAGGATTTAACTATACAATTGGGAGGGGGGATCCTAAATCCAAATGCTTTGGAGTTGGAGAGGAAATTAAAGTATCAGGGATCTGTTGGACCCTCTAGACACTTAGAGTCATTACAGGCTCCAGATACTATCCCTATATAGTTTTAGAAATGTTTATTAGAAACACCAATCCTTAATATAGATCAGTAGTTTTTACGTGACATTGTAGTCATTGGAAAATAGATCTTTAAAAAAAAACTAAATTCAGATCTATATGATTCTAGTATCAGATTAGTAAATATTGGATGGTAATTTTTCCCTTCAAATTCTTAACAAGATGAGATACTAGGAGATCTCTGATCAGCTCTTCTCAGTATTTTTAAAGACTTGTGATAGTTCCTATGCAAGGGCCTGATTCAGACTGGAGCTGCAACAAAGAAGAGCGAACTCTTCCATCTCTGCAGAGGTTTACTAACTGATACATCCCTCTGCTGTCATTAGTCCTAGAAAGAGAGGGTAGTTTCCATTAGCAAAAGGTGAGAGGATTAACCTTTTGCCACCTTGCCATGGACCCAGTCCAAATTGTGGGCCCATGCAGCCTTTAAAAAGCACCAGGAAAACATAATCATGGTGCATTTGTACGTTTGGCTTTTAATCTTACACCTGTCTCAATGCTCAATTAGTTTCAGCCTGCAATAGCCCATCCCTAGGTCCAAGGGATAAAGTCATACTTTTTACTCAGATGTGATCATGGCATGCAGGTAATATTTGCAGTGTTACATGAGATACAGAAATGTAAACGTTGTACAAAAAATTACCTCTGTCATTAGAAGCTGGAGATATGGTTTTATCATGTTCTTTAGCAGCTGATTTACCACTAGTTATGCTTACTGGTCTGCTAGTTTTTTCTACAGCTGCTGCCTCCAAAGCACTAAAGGAATCATATAAATCCCAGTTGGTGGCCATTATCTCTAGAAAGAAAGGATGTTGTTAGGTAGTACTTTGTTTTTATGTATTTACGTTAAAAACACAGCTAAAAAGATAATTATACTTTGCATAGCAAATGTCAAGTCTATTTTAACCAAATGTGTTAAGGAAACCATAAAATCCTTTAAATGCACATATGAATTTCCATGGCTACAAACAGATATCCTTCTAGATCACTATAACAAATGTGATCAGTGGAACTCCATGTATACCAACATTCTAAACAGGCTTCTCATAATGTCAGTGCTTCACAATCTCCTAAAATAATAAGAAAATGTGTAAGCATCACACCCCACCACATGGACAAAGTGTTTCTGTACAAAACTGTACTGAGAATGTTAACTATGCAACACCAACCAAACACAACTTCCATTGTGAAAGAGAGTAAATAGGCTCAACTGAGTATGAAATCATTCATTATGCCAAAGAAAATTGATAAAGGCAACGAGAAGGAACACAAAGGAGGGGAGAAAAACTAACCCAAACAGGAGTCTGCATTTTTAATCATGATGGCCTTGTCCAGAATAACCAAAGAATCCCCAGTTTTATACTCCTTAAATTTTGTACACCATATTAAGTTTAGGTTTTGGAGCTAACAGTTTGAATTCAAAATATACCATTAATATATACCATATACCTCCCTGTGCAGCTCTCTGTCCTCCAGCAAAAGGGTAGTAGCAACCAGAAAACGCAGGTCGCAGGGCAGCGTCGGATTGCAAAAGCGGAGTTAATCTGGTGCATCTGGCACACGCATGTGTCCCGTCGCACCGGATGTGTTTTTTCTTTTCTTTTTATTTGGCCCCCCAAAAGGGGATTTTTTAATTGCTTTTTCTTTTTTCTGTATGTAGATTTGGAAAAACCAGATGTGTTTTTTCCAAGCCTACACATTATGTGAAGAAACGTAAGATTGTGCATGCACAAGAATGTGAAAGTGAAACCCTTTGATGTGCTTCAACATCGCCATGTGATCGCTGGCTATTGGCATCTGCGTGACATCTCGGGGACCCGTCTGATCACGCTACCACGCATCTTTTTGCTCTGGCTCTAATTTGCCTCCCTTCAGTGGCGCAGTATCCCACTCATGTGACCGGGACCTTTGTATAGTACAAGAGGGACTGAGAAAACACCATTTCTAGCAGCACAATTAGGGCCTAGCCAGTGTTCCCTCTAAACTGAGTTAGTGTGAGCTAGCTCATAGTTTTTTAGCCTCCGGCTCACACATTTTTGTCTTAGCTTAGGAAGGATGGCTTCAGCGCAAACTAATTTTATGCAGTAGCCAAATTGCTCACTCACAACTTTAATGCCAGTAGCTCACAAAGTAGAATTTTTGGTCACAACATTCCACAGCTTAGAGGGAGCACTGGGCCTAGCTACATGATATATTGTCCTTGGGGCTTCCCCTGCACCCACCATGTCTGCTACTGAGTCTGTTGATCAGATCTGAACTGAACTCAGAATTCCCAGTTGTGAGGTGCCCTGGTTTGACTAGGGCCATGGCACTCAGGGAAGGAGAGCTTAAGCCTTCTTACATAATGTTTTCCCATCCAGAAATAGCACCAGTGAGGCTGCTATTTGCCTCACTGGAGAAACTTACATGTGCTTATGGGCCACAAGTAAACTTCCCCCAATGTAACAACTTGGACTCTGCAATGTTTCCCAACCTGAAATGTACTTGTGAGCCACATAGATGCCACATTGTGTGATGAAGGCAGAACTGTATGGACTGTCCCATCATTGTTTTACAAATCGTACCCGCTGAATGTTACCCTGATTTGGACTTTTCATATTCCCTGGTAAATAACAGTCCTATGCCAGTACTGTCTTCCACATATTTTCATGAGAAGACATTGCGGCAGCTAGAAGGAATAAACATTTTTCCATCCAGATTTTTCTCAATGAAAAATTACAAAGTTTTTCAAGATTATGTTGTGAAAACTAGGTTTGAAAAGCAAGCTCACGTCATGGGTTTAATTTCAAGTCTGAAACTGATGTGATTTCAAGTACACTTGTTTACTTATATAGAAGAAGAAGAGATTGGATTTATACCCCACCCTTCACTCGGAGTCTCAGAGTGGTTTACAAACTCCTTTCCCTTCCCCTCTCCACAACAGATACCCTGTGAGGTAGGTGGGGCTGAGAGAGCTCTGACAGAAACTGCTCTTTTTCAAGGACAGCTCTGACAGAACTATGGCTTGCCCAAGGTCATCCAGCAGCTGCATGTGGAGGAGTGGGGAATCAAACCCGGTTCTCCCAGATTAAAGTCTACACACTTAACCACTACACCAAACTGGGGAAAAGGCTTTGGTACTTTGCCCCTGTCTAAAAGGTTGCCCAATTTAGTCTACAGCTCCTTCCTTGCCTTCTCCAGTTATCTTCAAAACTTTTTCAAGCCATCATTTACCTTTGTCAGCCATGATGATTTTATCACATTGCACCTCCTTGATCTTTGGTGCTCCATTCAGCGTTTGCATCATCCTATCAGTATAGCGGTCATTGCCAGCTCTGTTTTTACAGAGTTCCACGTAAGCTACGTTCTGTTGCCTTTGAAAAACAAATGTTTTTAAATTGTATCTTTCACAGACTGTTCATGTTTTGCTTCAGGGACATAAGTTTTTATTAGAAATAAACATCCATCTATAGTGTCTTTCTGGAATTCAGTGATGCAGCTATAGATCAGTCCATTTAAAAATAAAAATTACTATCTGTCCACAACTAAACTTCTGAGCACTTTAGAAGTATATGGTGGTAGATCTAAAACTGGCCTTTTCCAAATAACACTGTAAAAATGCTGCATTGCAGTTATGTGTCCTTTAGACAAGTAATGAGGTACTGCTTCCGAACACAGCAAATTTTAGGGTTTCCTTCAGTGTATAAATGTCATTCATGCTGCAGCTTTGATCTTCTTGCATGCCCAGAATGCTAACAGGGTCAGGACCTGTAACACTTACAGTATACTACCAAATAAACACTGGTAGGAATTAGTGAATAAGAAAAATTTTCTTCTCTACCATTCAGTCTCCACAGCATTTAAGGCCATTAATGTCATAGCCTCTATGAATTTCCTTCTTGAAAAGATTAGGAACCCAATAAAGGTCCTTAGAAAAACTTTTATTTTCCAGGCTGATCTGGATTCTTTTGTGATTAGTCTATGAGGTACTGTTTGTACTGGGTTATATTTTTAACATTATAAAATAATACGAGAAACTCTTGAAAAGAACATAAGAGAAGCCAATGTTGGATCAGGCCAATGGCCCATCCAGTCCAACACTCTGTCTCACACAGTGGCCAAAAATACCAGGTGCCATCAGGAGGTCCAGCAGTGGGGCCAGGACACTAGAAGCCCTCCCACTGTTGACACCCCCAAGCACCAAGAATATAGAGCATCACTTGCCCCAGAGTCCCTATCTATACCTTGTGGCTAATAAACACCAATGGACCTCTACTCCATATGCTTATCTAATTCCCTCTTGAAGCTGTCCTTGCTTGTAGCCGCCACCACCTCCTGTGGCAGTGAATTCCATGTGTTAATCACTCTTTGGGTGAAGAAGTACTTCCTCTTATCCGTTCTAACATGACTGCTACGCAACTTCATTGACTGCCCACGAGTTCTTGTACTGTGAGAAAGGGAGAAAAGTACCTCTTTCTCAACCTGCTCTATCCCATGAATAATCTTATAAACCTCAATCATGCCACCCCTCAGCTGTTGTTTCTCCAAACTAAAGAGCCCCAAGTGCTTTAACCTTTCTTCACAGGGAAACTTTCTTCATAGGGAGATCATTCTAGTTGCCCTTTTCTGCACTTTTTCCAAAGCTATAGTATCCTTTTTAAGGTGTGGTGACCAGAACTGTACACAGTATTCCAAATGAGATTGTACCATTGATTTATATAGAGGCATTATGATATTGGCTGATCTGTTTTCAATTCCCTTCCTAATAATCCCCAGCATAGGATTGGCCTTTTTTATTGCAGTCACACACGTCTCGACATTTTCAGTGAGTTATCAACTATGACTCCAAGATCTCTCTCTTGGTCAGTCTCTGACAGTTCGGACCCTATCAACGTGTATTCATAGTTAGGATTTTTGGCTCCAGTGTGCATCACCTTGCACTTGGCCACACTGAACCCCATTTGCCACGTTGACGCCTACTCGCCCATCCCTGACAGATCCCTTTAGAGTACCCCACAATCCTCCCTGGTTTTCACCACCCTGAACAACTTTGTGTCATCCACAAATTTAGCCACTTGACTGCTTACTCCCAACTCCAAATCATTAATAAACAAGTTAAAAAGCATCAGACCCAGTACTGATCCCTGCGTTACCCCACTGCTTAACACCCTCCACTGAGAAAATTGCCCATTTATACTCACTCCTGTTTCCTATTAATTAGCCAAGTTTGATCCACAAAAGGACGTGTCCTTTTAACCCGTGATTTTTGAGCTTACTTAGGAGCCTTTGATGAGGAACTTTATCAAAAGCTTTCTGGAAGTCAAGGTAAACAATATCTATTGGGTCCCCCTTGTCCACATGTTTGTTCACCCCCTCAAAGAACACTAAGAGGTTAGTGAGATAAGATCTTCCCTTACAGAACCGATGCTGAGTCTGCCTCAACAGTTTTTGTTCATCAACGTGCTTACTAATTTTTTCCCTAATAATAGTTTCCACCAATTTACACAGTATCAACGTCAGATTGACTGGCCTGTAATTTCCCGGATCTCCTCTGGAACCCTTTTTAAAGTTGGGAGTGACATTAGCTACCTTCCAGTCCTCAGGAATGGAGGCAGATTTTAATGAAAGATTACATATTTTTGTCAGGAGATCCACAAGTTCACATTTGAGTTCTTTCAAAACTCTTGGATGTATGCTGTTGTGTATGCGGACCACCACTTGGGGTCTGCCACCTAAATCTAAAGCTTGGTACAAAAAGACAATAGGACCTAGGATCCTAGTCCACCTCGAGTCCACCAATTAGACCTTGGCAGGAAATTCAAACTACCAATGGGACTGTGTGTGTGCCAGGTGGGGTGTGTAAAATTGGCCCTTGCAGGGCCAGGTTTGCAGTGTTTGTTATGTGAAGTACAATAAACACATCTGAACGCGTGTCGTAGTCCAAGTCTCCATGCAGCGAACCCAGTACTTTATAGTGGCAACGAGGATGGGATCCCAGGAGCAGGCTTGATTCTCCAACCAGCGCAGCAACAAGCACAACCCCGTGGAAGCCACCATGACCCACACTGCTCCTGAGCAGCACCGCATCATGCCCGGCTCTTCCATCTCCACTTCCTGCACCACGCTAGAATCATGGCTGCAGCTCAGGGAAACCTCGAAATCTTAGAACCCACACATCCTGAGTTCTGGGATTTGTGGACGGACCAGCTAACCTGTTACCTCACCTACCATGAAGTGACCGACACAGCCAAGAGAAGGAACCTCCTCCTAAGTTCCTGCGGCATGGCCACCATCTGGCTAGCCAAGATCCTCCTGCCCCCTAAGACCATCCTCGAGTGCTCTTACGAGGAAATAATTGACGCCTTCACTCGGTACCTAATGCCCAAGCCAATGACGCTAGCCAGGCGAATGGCATTCTGGGGTGCCTCCAGAAGCCCAGAGAGATGGCCGTGGCGTATATGGCTGTGCCGCGCCAACATGCCATGGATTGCACCTTCCCCAAGGTGGAAGATAACATCTTGACCCAGTTCGTATGGGGAGTCAGTGACGTGAAGCTTCACCACAAGATGATCGGCACCACCGATCTAAAAGTCGACAAAGCCCTCCAGCTCGCAATCACCTACGAGGCCTCCCACCGAGACAAGCTGCAGTCAGCGTCACACCTCGTGCTCCCGAACCTGGTGCTTGAGAATTCAGACAAGGACGACATCTGCCTCGTCTGCCCATCGAGCCACAGGAAGCCGCCAGGACCCTCCAGCACCCCAGGCCACCCCGGAAGACAAGTGAGTCGTGCCATGTGCGCCAGTTGTGGAGAGGCACACGAGCACAAGCTGTGCCAGTTTTGCGATGCCACGTGTCACATATGTGAGAAACAGGGATACATCGCCCCCGACTGCAGATCCAAGGGCAACCGGAACCAAAAACCCCAGACCCAACAACACCGACAGACCTCCGCACACTACGAGATCACCACGGAAACGGACAACCACTACCTTTTGACCAGCCAGCCCTCACTACAGGTACTCTGCCTCCCCAACCTGCTTGCAACCCCCAAGATCCAGGTCCAGGTCCATGTGCTATGGAGGTGGACTCCGGATCAGCAGCATCCATCATTTCGGTGGAAACACTTGACAGACTTTGTCCAAATGGGGGCCCCGCCTGCGCCCGTTGCCCTTGAGCCTCATGGACTTTCAAAGGAACCAGGTTCCAATCTGGGGTGTGGGGACATTTTGGGTGAAGTACCGGGGGTTCGAGGGTTTACTGGACTTGTGGTAGAGGGCAACTTGGTCAGTCTGTTGGGGCGGGCATCACCATGGGGGGGGGGGTGAGACACTGTGTGTCTCGGGATTACGCCAATGTGTATGGGGAATTCTCCGGGGTTTTCGATGGGTCTCTGGGATGTTATAAAGGGCCCCAGTTTCCTTGCAGCTAGAACCCCAGGTGGCCCCTATCTGCATGAGGTTCCGCTGCACCCCAATAGCCTTACAGCCCAAAATAGATGCGGAGCTAGACCACTTGGTGGCAGAAGGGGTCCTAGAACCAGTCTCACATGCACCATGGGAGACCCCCATTGTAACCCGCGTAAAGCCCAACGGTGATGTCCGCATCTGCACGGACTATAAATGTACACTGAATAAGGCTCTCCACAACCATTCCTACCCTGTCCCAGCCAAAGTCTTCAGAAAGTTGGATCGCACGCAAGCATATCAACAACTGCCAGTTGATGATGCCACCGCAACCGCCCAGAACATTGTTACGCATAGGGGTGTGTTTGGGGTGAAGCGCTTACAGTTCGGGGTGAGTGTGGCCCTGGGGATTTTCCAACAGTTAATGGACTCTCTATTGAAAGGGATCCCTGGAGTGATGCCATTTTTCAATGATGTCCTCATCGCCATGGCAACTTCAGATGACTTCACCTCCCATCTCCGTGCAGTCCTCAGCTGCTTCAACTGTTCTGTTTTTGATTTTAAACACCAGCAGCCTGGTTCCTTCTTGGGACAAGTGGAGACCATCTCTCTTGTACAGCTCCCTCTTGTTCCAAAAAGCATCCCAGTGCCTAATACACTTGAACCCTTCCCCCCTGCACTTCTGAGGAACCTGGCTTTGAGTTTCCTGCCCAGCAGCCTAAATTTCTCCTCCAAGACCTCACAACTGCACTTCCCCACACCGTTGGACATGCACCACAACCACTGGCTCCTCCCCAGCACTATCTACCAACCTATTTAAAACACGTGTAATGTCCACTACCTTTGCACCAGGCAAGCAAGTCACTATATGGTCAGTATACGGGTTCACCACCCAGCTGTTTACCTGTCTAAGGATTGAATCACCAACTACCAAGAGCCCCCCTCCCACCCTGTCCAGGGATGGTTCCTTGGTGTGAAAGGATACCCGTTCACAAGCTGAAGAGGAGGTCCTCTCTGAGGGCACATTCCCCTTATCCTCAGCATGGTGTCCTGTTTCCCCTTGACCCTCATGCTCCCTGACAGCGGCAGGGCTGCCAGATCCAGAGTGGGACATTTCTAACAAGGCCCCGAGAGTCTTCTCTGTGTGCCTGACTGTCTCCACTTCTCCAGGCCAGGCACCTTGGCCTCAAAGGAGCAAACTCGTGCCCTGAGAACCAGGAGCTCCTTGCACCGAGCATACACCCAAGACTTCTGTCCAGTGGGCAGATAGTCATACATGTGACACTCCGTGCAAAACACTGGATAGCCCCCAACCCCCTGCTGGCATTCTGGCTTCATAATTGCTTTTAATCCCCCTTTTAAAACACTTTATATTTATGTGGTTCTCCTCGTCAAAGTCTACTTACCTTACTGGGAACACAAGGAGATTAGGGCCTTGGCTTTCTGACTCTTTCTGGGCTTCTTACAGAGCCCCTAGGCTCTCCCTTTAGTTCTTGCCCTTCGGCTTGTGCCAGAGGCTCATGCCTCTGGCAAGGTACTGCCTTAAATAGAGGCCTCCCCCAGGATGGGGCGGGGCAGCAGATATTCAAATTCACCCAGGAACTCAATTTACATTCAAACAATGACCCTTTCTCACCCTATCTCAAGCAGCCAGTACTCTGCAACAACTCTAATTCCTTCCACACACTCCCAAATACAGACCTCCCACGCAATATCCTCAGCTAAATCCCCTCAGCTGAAAGCAAGTAAAAAAAACACTTACCCTTCTAGCAGCTCTGTCTCCTACTCCTGCTCCTTCTCAGAGCAACATATAAATATTTTGAATAAATATAATAAAGCACAGCTGGTTTGACTTCACTAGCAACAAAAGTGCTTAGAAATACCATGAAGTAGCATGGAGTCCAAGAGTAGCATGGAGTCCAAGAAGTGTACCTCATGTCCTTGCAATGTTTTACAGGGCTTCTGGGGCATGACTCTTAGATGGGGTTCCAGTATCCTCTTAAAAATTAGAAGGGATCTTAGAGCACATACCTGGCTGGACCAGGCTAGGATACTTTGACTCTTTGGATCAGTGCTAGGGTACTTTGACTCCTCTTCCCTCTTCTTCTATAAAGTGTCATCCTCTTCCATGGAATATCGCACACACACTTCTTTAAAGATTCAGGGCATATTGCTCATGCATATATCACAGAGGCAAATTGAGGTTTGCCACTGAGAATACACTTAACAATAAGGAACAGCCAGTCACACCTGTCTTAACACACACTTGTGAGTCATGGTGTGTGCTACATTTCACACTATATGCTTCTGTGTACATCCCTGATACACATAATGGCTGGATGAGCTGCTCTTGCAGCTAAAAATACCTAGCAGAATTTGGAGAAATGATGCAAGATGGCCGCCAGCAGAGGGAGCAATTGTGATGCTACAAGGCAGCTCTGTCTGATACATGTATATGTTAAATGCCATCAAGTTGCTTAACTTATAGTGACCCTATGAATTAATGTCCTGCTGTTCACAGCCTTGCTCAAGTCTTGCAAATGTCTGATACTTCATTGCAAAGTTACTAAAGAAGGCCTGATGGTGGCCTCTTGGAATCCAAATCACACGGAGACTGGCATAGGCTGGAACAGATAGAACTGTTGAGAGCAAGGAAACTGCTAGAAGACCCTGTTGTGAGGAGGTAAATTGCCTCACAGTTTCATGTCATATTTCTTCATGGTGTAGATTTCAAGTAGTCAACACACTATTGCTTCCAGTAATGAGGCCTCAGATTATAGGACTGTGCCACAGACTTATTTTTGCCATGCAATTTCTTTATACAGAACCCTGAGCTCCTAAAATTAAGTCTCAGTGCCCTGGACACGTCAAATGCCTAGTTTTGAGCAAACTACATTTAAAAGCCCATGCCTTACAACTGTTAAGCTACAATCTTTAACATATTTACTAAAGATCAAGTCCAATTCAACTCAGTAGGTCTTGTTTCTCCAAGTAAGTATGTCTAGAAATGGGTTGCACATTTTTTTCTCTTTCAGAGGAACAGGGCAGAATCTCCCCAGAGGCTCTGATAGCTATCCTGAATTCTTGCTAAGGTGATAATCTTTTGAGTCTTAGTTTAATTTATAGACTACATGGGCAGAATCTCATGCTGGGCAGAGGACTATGCAGGAAATCACCCCAAATTTCCTTGAAAGCTAAAGCCACAAACCATCATAGGTGAGGTGCAAAAGGGATAAAAGCTTTTCCTGCCTCAATGTGCAAAAGTTTAGCCTACCTCACTTTGTCAGCTTCTTCAGCTTCTGAAGATACCATTATAGTTGGCATGTCAAATATCCAAATGGTTTCCGTCTCTGTGAGGTAAATATCAACAACCTCTTCTAGTTCTTCTTTTGTCAGTGGTTCCCGCACTTCCTCTCGCCTGACTTGAACATCTGCCAGATTAATTCACCATGTGAAAGACATGAATCAGTGGCACATGTGCCTCCCCATAACATGTAGTTAAGTCCTGGGTATCTAATAACTGATAATTTTAGGACAAGACCATGTTGAGAAAAATCCAAAATTAATGAAATTATGTCACTTTACCTGTTAAACTACTAATTGTTTCTCGTCTAGATCCAGGTTCTACTATTTCTTCTGCCAGTGATTCTGTAGAAGTGGTTGACTTAGTAATACTGACACTACCATAAGTCCTGTAGATTGACAAAAAAAAAAATAAGTTAGCATGCAATACTATTCTTCATTTAACAATCTGATGACCCAGCAGTCATGCATCAAGTTGGCATGGACTGGAAGTAAAAGAACAAAGAATGTATGCCAAAGCACTGGCAACAAGAATACCCCAATCCAAACTGGAGCTTCCACAGCTGCTGTATAACGATGTTAAAAACTGTGCTGAAGACCTGCTCATGAGTTTTCTCATCTAATTTTGTCTCTGAATAGATTCCCAATTCTTGTTACCCAAGTAGGACACTGCAAACAATTAATGCTATGCATGGTGGGGGTAGAGTTTTTTTTTAAAAAAAGTTTATAACATCTTCCTAAAATAGCCAGAACAATGTAAACAGGATCCCTGTGACTGAGGTACAGCATATACATTTTCTAAAAATGAACAAACTAACGGACTTGTACTAGGTGGATCCAGGCTCAAATCCCTGCTGAGCCATAATGTTCATTGGTGTTACTATCTCTCAGCCTTTCAGCCTTGATGTGACAAAATAAGGTATGCCCATATCTGCAGTCCTTTGTTCGTTGGAAGAAGGGCAGGGTACAAATGTGGTAAATAAGACAGTAGAGGAAAGGAAGAATAAAGACTGTAACTACTAATATGAAATTAAGGATGGACTCAAACATACAATAGACATGATCACCCAAAGAATTCTGGGTTTTCTTATGGATCCACCAAGCAAAAGAGGGATTATTTCAAATAAGACATATAAGTGGCTTGTACCACTGATGCTGCTTTTCAGTTACATGTATGTTTATCACCAGAGATGATGACTCCTCATATAGGTGATTGTTATTTTGGCTCCAATAGACTAACAAGGCTACCCATCTGGATTTGTCAGCATAGAAGGGGTAGTCCATAGAATTAGCTCCATGAACATCTGTATTAAGAATTACACTTCCTGTATAATTGTTCTGAAGAGTTTAATATCTGTGTTTTCAAAGTCTTACAGTGCATTAAAGAATAATGAATTTACTGCAGCAGAAAATTTTTGTGAGCCTGGGCCACAATAAATGTATTGGTCTTACAGCTGTCACAAGACCAAATTTATGACATGGTTATATTAAATATATAGATCACAAAAGAGGAAACAATTACTTATCTTGGGCCAGTCTAGGAACCACATAGTGCAATCCTGTGTACATCCAGTCTGAGTCCAATAAGTTCAGTGGGTTTAAATTAGAGTAACTCTGCATAGAATTGCACAAAAAATGTACCCCAAACATACAGCACTATCCACTAGGCCCTGTTTCTAGCAGTTCTGGACCTTATGTGTATGGCCATTCTAAGGGTCCATATAATATTGGCCAGACAGGTTATGGGGATGCCATGTCATACCTGGAGAATGGTCCTGCCAAGCTAATATTGGTTCCAGATGTTTGATGTACAGAAAAGGAAGATAAGAAGTCTGTTTGGATTACCCCAGCAAAATCATGTACTGATAAGATTTTGCTTTGTCTGTGCATGGCAGAACTTGCTTCTGGATGGTAAAGGGGACGAGGTGTCACATCTCTTCCTTGGTCATCAAAAACCTGCAGAAGCAATAAAAGAACAACAACATATTGAACAAGCCTTACCAGAAACCAAGGGATATGCAGCTAAGCTAAATCACTAAGACGAAAGCTGAACACTTACATGTAAATAAGTCCCTCTAGATTTAATGGGACATATTTCTGAGGGTTTTTTACTATGACACACTCACTTGGGAACTCAAGTTTCTCTGCATGTCTTCAGTTCTTGATGAAGCACAGTAACACATTTTTATTTCACTAGGCATTTGAGGATGGCTAAGAGGTGGGAGCAGTTTGAATATGGTTCTGATTGATTTGTTTGTTTGTTTGTTTGTTTTAAAAAAGGTTATTCTATTGATTTGTTTCATCATTTTATTATAATTTGAATTCTTATGCTGGCTTTTTTCTAAGCAACCTTGAAGGCCATTAACTGTTGCAAATAACTTCTGCTCCAAATGAATGGTAAATTTTAGGTAATAATTTCCTTCTCCTGCAATTTTATTTATTTATTTATTGCATATATAGCCCACCCATCCCGTAAACAGGCTCAGGATGGGTCACAATAGTCCAATAAATACAATAAAATTTAAAACACATTGGGAGGTGGAGCTTTGGAGTTTTGGAAATGGCCGTGGCTTCTTGCAGTAGCAAGAGATGTGTGCCATGAATCGGGGACAGGAGAAGGCACGATGGTGCATGCCTTCCACAGCACCCTTGTTGATGGATGCTAAGCCAGGGAGCTTTCAGGAGAGCCCTTTCTCTGGCTCATAGCCAGCATAGGAGGGCTTCTCCCTGCTCCGAAGGTCCGTCTCTGATTTCCAGCAATGGCATAGAAACGACTGCTCCAGCAAGCGATCTGGAAGTTCAGCGGATTTATCTCTACTCTGCGAGATCTGTTGGATCTACATCAAAGCGAGATCCCAGGGAGACCTGTTGGATCGATTGACTAATGAGTGAGTTATGTTGAAGCGAGACATCAACCAGCGTGCTGCAAAGTCCCCATGGTGGAAGAGGGAGGGGGGAGGGGATGCCCTACCCCACCCTAAAAAGTGATTTATTGAAGCGTTGGGGAGACTAAGCAGATAAACAAATGGATTACAACAGGGGAATTCCAAGGGATTTTAAGCGTCTAAACAGACCTGTGGGACTCTGACTTCGTAGTGGTTAAAGTAAACATCCTTCCAACATGGAGATTGTGGCGTAGGAATAAAATGAAACCATCCCTTCTTCAGGAATAGACCGAAAGAAGAAGCATATCACATGACCTAGCTGGTCTGGGTCAGGCGGTTTAGCGAGTCTTTGTGACTCTTCCTGCTTTATTGGAGTGAACTTTTTTTGCCCTCTCCTGGCCCTCAGAAGGCATTGGATTTAAAGAGACAGTGTTACTATCAGAAAGCCTTTAGTTATTGAATGTCTTTAAAGAAGATGGGTTATAATTGGGCAGGCAGGTTGATTAAAAAGCGATTTATCCTTAAGCGAAGGATTGGACTTGGACTAATCCAAAACATAACCGCCCTGCAAAATGAAGCAATGGACTCTTTAGACTACAGACAAGCATCTAACAGCTGTAACAAGGACATAAAAAGTGTTGAGAGCCAGGAGATCAGAGGAAGGACACTATAATAAACAAAGTGGACCATCTTTAATTGTAGTAGAAGTGGAATTTGAATTTTGAGAGGTTGGAGGGGGGGGGATAAATGTATTATGTGAAGCCATAGTCAGCAGGTGTCTGTTGATGGGAAATAAGGATAGAAATCCTCATTGTTGTACCAGTTAAGTGGATTTTGATGATCAGAGAATTAATATTGAATACTCCTCATGTCAAAAATTTTCCTACGAGAAAATAGCTTTGGTTAAAAATATTGTATAATTTCCAGACCTTGGGTTCTTAGTTAAATTTTCTTTGCTTTATCCTATAGTTTGTAGTGTCCCCTTCCTATTTTCCGTTGTAATTTATAGAAAATAAATTTAAAAATCCCCTACAGGGGGGAGGTCAATTTTTTTTTTAAAAAAAAAATGTTAAAACATATAAAATCAGGGGTCATTTGGGGCCAGAGCGCGCCAGAGCACTGCTCCGGCAGCTCTGCCACCATGCTCCAAGGAAGGCACAGGGAGGCATTTAAATGCCTCCCTGCTCTCTCCCCAGCCCTCCTTGGCTTGTGTGCTGAGGCAGGAAAGCCAGGAGAGGGTGGGGGGCTCTAGAAGCCTTCTTCGTCTCACCCACCCGAGCGGGTGTGACGAGGAAGGCACGGGGAGCCAGGAGAGGGGGGCTCTAGAAGCTGGCTGGCTGGGGAAGCAGAAAAGGGGGAGGCATCTTCAAAAGCCTCCCCTCCCTTCCCCAGCCAGCCTTCCAAAGTGGGCTGGGGGAAGCGAAGAGTGAAGGGGTTTAAAGTTTAAACCCCTTCTCTCTGGAGTTGCGCCGCCATCTTTCCATTTTATTCTATGGCCCCATAGAATATAATGGAATGATGACTCTAGAGAGAAGGGGTTTAAACCTTAAACCCCTTCTCTCTTCACTTCCCCCCCCAGCCCACCTTGGCAGGCTGGCTGGAGAAGGGAAGGGAGGTTTTTGAAGATGCCTCCCCCTTTTGCTTCCCCTTCTAACATCACTTCCGATGATGTCAGGGGGTGTGGCATATGCTAACAGGCTATTATGCTAATAGCCTATTTGATATGCTAATGAGCTCCTGCAGCTCTTTTTCTACGAAGACCCCTGTATAAAATCAATAGTCATGCTTGCCATAGGGAGAATCCAGCCTCGGGGGAGGCTTATGTGGATGCCCACTGCCTCAGCCAAAGGCCTGATGGAACTGCTCCATCTTGCAGGCCCTGCAGAATTGAATGAGATCCCACCCTGATCTCAATAGGGAGCATGTTCCACCAGATGGGGGCCAGGGCAGAAAAAGCCCTGGCCCTGGTCAAGGCTAGGAGGATGAGCCAGGGATCACCAGGAGATGTTGACTCTCAGCATAACGCTCTCTGAGGCGTATATGGGAAAAGGCAGTCCCTTAGGTATGTTGGTCCCAGGCCATATAGGGCTCTGAAATTACCAACACCTTGAAGTAGATCTGGTACTCAACTGATAGCCAATGTAGCTGACAAAGCACCTGCTGAATGTGAGCCTGCACAGGCATTGACATCAGCAGGCGTGCAGCCATATTTTGTACCAGCTGTAATTTCCAGATCAGCTTCAAGAGTAAGCCTGCATAGAGCGAGTTGCAATAATCAAGCCTGGAAGTGACCATTGCATGGGTTACTGTAGCTAAGTCCTAGGGGAAGAGATAGGGCTTCAGTAGCCTGATCTGCCTAAGATGGAAAAATGCAGATCTGGTGACTGCAACAACCTGGGCATCCATAGATAAGGAGGTATCCAGTGGTACTCCCAGGCTCTTCACCGACTGGGCCAACACCAGAGGTGTCCCTTCCAGTGTGGGAAGCCTAGTGCCCACCTCCAAAACCCTGCAACCCAAGATGAGTAAATGTTCTAGTCAGCATGTGGACTAAAGAAAGTTTGAGATTTTATTTATTTATTTATTTATTTATTTATATCCAGCCTTTCCTCTTGATTCTTGTGCTGTTTCTGCTTTTCCATGCTGGGCATCCTTAGGCTTAAACATTCTGATGTTTAAAAAATACAAACTTTTTCATTACTGATAGCTACTGTATTCCTTTGAACACTGAAAACTCCTTTTGAAGAAATTCTGGCCACTGACTTGAGAATAGGGTTATCTGACCAATTAGAAATTATTATGAGGTAACAATTACCCTGTTATAATGCAGCAAAAACAGTTGCTGGATAGATAATGTATGGAATTATTTTCAGTGCTGCAATATAGTACAAAGTGCCACGCTATTTGTTCATTCCTCATCAGGAATGACATCAATAACCTTTGTCTCCCTTAGGATTCTATCTCATTACCTGGACAAAATGTTTGCTGCTTGCAAGTGGTCCCTTGTCCACATTCTTCCCATCTGAAATCAGAATGCTCCTTCGAGCCAATGTTCCCACTTTGCTGGCTTGCAGAGTACTAGTGTAACTCATTCGCCTAGCTGAAGATGTTGATGACATTAACTTCTTTGCCACATTTTGGTCCTTCATGCTCCTGGTTTGATAAAACAACATCAAAGTGGAACAATGTTATTTTATACTAAAGGTAAAGGTTTCCCTTGCTTGAAAGCTAGTCGAATCTGACTCTAGGGGGCAGTGCTCATTTCCATTTCCAAGCCGAAAAGCCAATGCTGTCCAAAGACATTTCCATGGTCATGTGTCCAGCATAACTAAATGCCAAGGCACACAGAACGAAGTTACCTTCCCACCAAAGCGGTACCTATTTATCTACTTGCATTTTCTAGCTTTCAAACTGCTAGGTTGGCAGGAGTTGGAGCCAGATATGGGAACTCACTCCATCACATGGCACTAGGGTCTCAAACTGCCGAACTACGGACCTTCCGGTCTGCAGCTCAGCATCTTAACCTAGCAGATGCCTATTACAAGTTTCTGTAGTTCCTATAATTCTTGGGAGGATTTAGAGAGGAGAAATACTTGCAGTGAAATATAATGACAGAAAGGAAAGAATTCTTTTCAGTAAATGCCACAGAGGGTAGAGATTGTATAGGTTCACACATTCTCCTTTAAGTGTTATCACTCTCCTTGACTGTCCTTGTAGGAATGGAATCTACATAACCTGACTAATGGCAATGATTTGTAATAGCTAATGGCTGCTTTGCTTTGTGTGTCAAGTTGTCAGGAATTCATTGCTGCTTTGCATTGTGTGTCAAGTTGTCAAGTATTCACTATTGATGGAATTCACCTTCAAAGTGATATCAGTTTTAAAAGAGTACCAAAATTGAGAAGCTTATGGGTGACTGCATAAGTAACTCCACTGAATTCATATAAAGTACAAATACAGACAGGAAGGGAAAGCTTGTGGTGGTATTGAGCATACCAGATTGCCCAGTAACTTAGCTGTTGTGGCTCTGGGAGAACCTTGGTGGGCCAGATATAGTTTATAGGCCATATAATGTATATGTGTGCTTTAAGGAGGCATGTGTCTATGACTTAGTGGATAAATCACTATCACTCATTCATGAAATATGGATAATAGTGACCTACTTCATCGAGTGATTATATGAAAACAGTAAATGAAGATCCATGTTAAAATGACTAACCCTAAAGACACCACCTGGACTGCTGTACCAGTCATTTTAGTGACTCTTTGGGGATATATTGGGGGAGTTTTCATTGATACTGTGTTTTATTGTATGCCACTTTAAAAAAAATATAGGCTAATTTTTAGGAAGCAGTACCCAGAAACTGTTTTAAATGGAAAGGATGTTAGAGATCAGCTGCAAATCCCTAGTGTGAGGGTGTTGTTTTGAACAAGGGAGCCGGGACTACAGAATATGTCCCTTCCTATAGGAGACAAACAGCAGAGGATGAGTAGGATGGGGTGTTTGGATTGGGGAAGGGGGCTCAGTGCAATCAAAAGGCATCTTGGTTGTTTCTTCTGTATGTAATTGAAAGAGTATCATAGTGCCATATTTATTGTTAATATAGTATTTTTTTGATAACTTGAGCTTTGTTGTTGCCTACAGCGAGCTTTCAGAATAGTGTACTAAATATAAATAACAGCCATAATGTATTGGTGTGAAGTAAGGTATAAAACCAGGGCTATTTTTGGGCAGGAATGCACAGGAAGGAAGTTCCGGCTGACTCCTGAGTTGGCCACGCCCAGCAGGAACTCATTAGCATAACAGGCCACACCCAACAGCAGAAACTCATTAGGATTGGCTACATTACGGGTGTGTGGCCTAACATGCAAAGGAGTTCCTGCTACAAAAAAAGCCCTGGGTTTTGACAACAAACAAGGTAAACAGAATAAGAAGCAAAAGGTGGGTGTGGCTGGATGACCACACTTCTGGTAACATGGGGGTGTTGGCTAATAGGCTGATAAGTTTCTGCTGTTGGATGTGGCCTATTATGCTAATGAGTTCCTGCTGGGCTTTTTCTACAAAAAGTGCCCTGTATAAAACTATGTAAATAAAATAAATTTGCTATTTCTTTAGAGACTTAATTGGATAATTGTTTAGGTTTCTGTATGATAAACTGTTGTGAACCTTGTCCAGTGCACTTCTGAGCATGCTGCCTGAGGCCTGCTATAGCACCCACATTTTAAAATCAGATTTCAGGACAAGATAGGAACAGGAATCTCAGGCTACAGATGAAACTAAAATTCAGAGCTACTCCTCTTGTCCCTGCTTCTTGCTGAGAGAATGTTTACCAAAACTTATAGTAATGTGTAAGAAGGGAAACTTAGCATCTCTCTTTCTCTCTCTCTCAGGACCAAATAAAATATCACAAAACTGTGAGCAAGCTTTCAAGTTACCCCAAGCTCTTCAGATACTCAATAAAAAGAGCAGAGAAGAAAATTATGTTTTGGGGTTTGATGGCGGAATCCCTACTATGGAGTTTGTAGGGAATTAAAAGGGAACACAGGATGTATTACAGACTTTAATGGGTTAAACTCAGTGAAAAAGAGGTTTCAGGATTCATCTCCAAAAATGGCTTCTCTGTTCCAGTAGACTTTGGCACACCTTGAAGCTTGCTTGTCACTTAATAAAATCCAATTGTCTGAAATAGTTCCTGTGTTCCATTTAAAGTTTCTACAAAGGGCAAACTAGAAGCTCCTCCAGAAAATGCCAAATATATCCCCGTTTTGTTTTTTGTTGTAATCAATGATGAAGAGTTCTGGGGAATTCAAATACTTCCTTAGTTTTTGTGATATTTTCATTGATCCAAATAAAAATGTACTATATACTATAGTTCTTGGAATTTGACTATGGATCTGCACAATCTCCCACACATATATACCCCCACCCCTTTTGATTCAGGCAGCCATAATTTTTAGCAGTATCCTCTGATTTCTAGAGCAGCAGAAAGGTGATTACTCCCTCAAAGTATAAACTGGGGGTGCACTTCTTTCTCCCTTTCCTGTTACAGCCAATATCGCCCCTCCCTCTCCCCAATTTCTGCCACATTGTAGCAGCTCAATGACACTTACATATTGATGACAATGCTGTGTTTCTTGCCCCTGTTACCCTGGATGGCACTGGGTATGATATTGCCGGACATGGTAGAACTGGCTGCAGATCCTGAGTGCAGAGTGCCTCCAGGTAGGAGATATCAGGAAGACAACTCCACTTCTGATCCTCTGAAGCAGCAGCAGCAGCAGCAGTTTTTGTTGTTGCCGCTAAAGAAGAGGATAGTATCGTCAAGGTCTGGGGTCTCTGTGCCAGCCCTCTGAGAAATGGGACCAGCTCAGTGCCCTCAGGATGCTGGTGCAAAATCCAAGCCCCGAAAGAAAGAAAAAACCCTCTCATAACAGTTCCTGCTTCACTCAGCAGTTCAAACAAGGAGTTGGTAACCATGGCAGCTGCCTTTCAGCATGCAGACATGTGATTGGCTGACAGTGAAAGTGAAAGACAGCAAGAGAGAAAGACACACACGCACACTAACAAAGAGAGCCAGAAAGAGAGCATGCTGAGAGAACAGATTGGGTCTTTTTTATTTGCTCCCAGTCCAGACCCTGATGGGGAAAAATGATTTATATTTTCTTTACAGTGGATGCTGCAACAGAAGCCAGAAACTGCTTTTCCCCATCTGCATCTTTTCAGTTCAGGTTGCTTTATTGTCAAGGTCAATCATAGATTTGAAGAAGAATATGCAATCCATCCTGTTTGTAAATTTGAACTACTTATGTAAATTGTGCCTTGTACTCTTATAAACAGCAGTGCCATCTTTCATCTCCCCTCTTTTTTCCTCTTTCTAGACTGTTTACTTTTCAAGTCAAAACCCCACCATGACAGAATAATAAGTGAGAGAGATTTAGAGAGTGGTGCCAGGTATTCTGAAGACTATTTCCAGGTATTCACATACTTCCTTCCCAGTGACTTTCCTTCTCATAATGACAGACAGTCTTGTGGCCCCTTCAAGCTAACAAATTTATGATGGCATGAGGTTTCATGAGCCTGAGTTTACTTCTTTAGATGCATGAAGTGTCATGTTCAGTTTGCAGAGCGCAGAGCGCAGAGTGCAGTTTGCACAGCATCGTATTTTGCAGGAGGGGTGAGTTATTACAAAGAGAGGACAGAAGCCCAATTTTCCAGGACACAATGTGCTGTATTGCATTACAGAACACAGATGAAAACAAGATCCAGACAACAGAATAAATTATTTAAGCAGAGCAGGTATGGGCCATGCCTACCTGTTGTTGAATTAGCATAGCAGGATGAATATGAATAGTGTATATAAAGGAGGAACAATTGCTTATTTGTAGTGAGATACTATCCCTACTCTTTATTGCGTCTGATACTGATAGTATTAAATCTTGGTATGCATTCCATCTCAGCAGCTTCTCACTGAGTTTTCTCTTCAAAATTCTTGTACTAAAGTACTGGAACCTTTATTACTGAGTATCCAGGGAAGTCAAAATACTCCCCCACTGGTTTCCATGTTTAATGTATGCTTTATGCACATTTATTTATCTTATGTAGAGAATAAATTGTCTAGTTTGACCAATATGAATGGCAGGAAGCATTGCTAACATGCTATGTTATATATCACACTGGTCAATCTGCAGATGAGCCTTGATACCACAACTGATGTTGTTGCACTGGGTGATATCACGTAACTGGGTATGGGGACAGATTTGGTACCAGGATTTGTGTCAAGGATTCATCTTTGTGCATTGTGCAATCCATTGCTACTGGAAAGTAGTTGCTTCAAGTTGGGGAGCTGTCCATAAACACAGATCAGTTTAACTCCGTCTTTTTTTTAGGGGGGTGCATTTTTTTTGTAACTCTTTATTGAAAATTTTTCCATTTTATCAGGGGTCTTTTCGTAGAAAAACAGCTGCAGGAGCTCATTAGCATATGGTATGCTAATGAGCTATTAGGCTATTAGCATATGCCACGCCCCCTGACATCACCGGGAGTGATGTCAGAAGGGGAAGCAATGGGGGGGAAACATCTTCAAAAGCCTCCCCTTCCCTTCCCCAGCTGGCCTGGGTGGGGGAGCTAAGAGAGAAGGGGTTTAAAGTTTAAACTCCTTCTCATTAGAGTTGGGCCACAGAAGGAGGAAAGAGGGAAGGAAAGAGAGACAGTAGAGAGAAGGAAAGAAGGGAGGAAAGAGGGAAAGAAAGAGAAGGAAAGGGGAGGGAAAGAAAGAGAGGGAAGAAGGAGGGAAACAGGGAAAGTATGGAAAAAGAGAAGAGAAGAAGGTGGGAAAGAAAGAAAGAGAGAAGAGAAGAAGGAGGGAAAGAGGAAAAGGAGAGAAGGAAAGAAGGGAATGAAAGAAATTTGGTGGCAATTTGGCCTCATTATATCCTATGAGCCATTGAAGTCAATGGTGAAATCATAGAGTATATTCTGGGGACTGGAAGGGAGGGGGTTTGAGGGAGAGGCTCCAAACTCACAGGGTAGCTGATGGAGCCTCTCCCCAAGATACCCACCAAGTTTCAAGAACATTGGATTAGGGGGTCCAATTCTATGGACCCCAGAACAGGTTGCCCCCATTCCCTCCATTGTTCTCTATGGTGGGAAAAAAGTTACTAGTTGATGATGTTTTTTCCCAATGGTTCAATACAATAGATTCTGGCGTGTTGGGGATCTCGTATCCTGTTATATTCTTTAATACTGGTAAGAGAGAATTCCAAAAAGTCTGCACCAAAGGACATGACCACCAACAATGTATGAATGAGTCAATAGAATACATCCTTTCCAACACTTAGGGGATTTTGTGGGGTGACTATAATGACGTCTTTGTGGGGTTAGGTATCATCTAGAAAACAGTTTATAATTTTGGAGCCTAAGATTTAATGACATTGTGGTGTATGGTGTAGTTGCCCATATTTTTGACCATTGTTCTTCAGATAGGTGGATTTGACAGTCTTTATGCCATACCTTTTGTTGTAGCGTAAGTTGTTCCCAATGTTTTTCATTCAAGCAGACATATATGAGTTTAATTAATCCTTTTTTCCCATACATACCTAAGTTGATCAGTTTTTGAAACCCTGTTACTGGCCTGTCAAGACTATTTTGGAAATCATTTGACTGGGCCAAATGGTGCAATTGCTGGTATTGCATCCATGGTATTTTTATTTGATATTTCAGTTCCAATTGATCTTTAAGATAAAGCTTTCTTTGGTCACATATTGGATTTAGCCTAAATATTTCCTTTTCTCTCCAATACTTAAAAGTATTCACATTTTTTTCTGGCTCAAACCACTGTTGTCCCAAAAAAGCTGACACAGGTGAAATACCTGGTGCTAGAATGCCAGATATCCAAAGTAAATTTCAAAAACAGATTATTCCATATGGCTTCATGTAGATGGGAAGGTAATGTGGTTTCTTTCTCTATTAAAACCCATGCATAACAAAGTAAGTTTTTAAATTGAGAAGCATGAAAATAAAGTTTTAAGTTAGGTAATGCCAGTCCTCCTAGTTTTAAAGGTCTCGTTAATAGTGAATAACCTATTCTTGATTGTTTCCTTTCCCACAAAAAGTTTTTCCAAAGAGTATCCCAGTTTTTAAATTGTTTTTTTGGTATGGGAATTGGCAAGTTCTGGAACAGATATAAAACTTTAGGGAAAATAATGGTTTTCAATATATCTATTTTTTCGAATAACGTTAAGTTAAAGCCAGCCCAAATGTCTAAAGTTTCTTTCATCCATTTAGTTAGTAAATTGTAGCTACTTTTATATAGTTCTTCTAAATTCAAGGGAATCATAATCCCAAGATGTTTCCAGCATTTATTTGTCCATTTAAAGGGAAAATGATTGGATATATATTTCTTATCATTCTCTGAAATATATGTGGGATATAATTCAGTTTTGTTAAAATTGATGGTAAAACCTGATATTTTGTGAAAATAGATTAATTTTTCTAATAGAGGCTGTAAAGTCCTCTTTGGTGTACTAAGATAGACAGCTGTATCATCTGCAAAAAGCCTCAACTTATATATAGCTATTTTTTATTTGGATTCCTGGGATTTCTGGATCCTGTCTTATAGCCCATGCCAGAGGTTCAAGAGAAATTGCAGACAGGAGTGGGGACAGAGGACACCCCTGCCATGTCCCTCTTGTTATCTTTAACTCTTCTGATCTATAATTGTTTATTTGCATTTGAACTGAAGGGTTCCTATAAATGGTTTCTATTGAACACATAAAATTTGGGCCAAAATTCATAAATTTCAGTACCTGTTGTAAATAAGGTATCTCGATCTTATCAAAAGCTTTTTCCGTGTCCAGCGCCAAAATGGCGGAATTGATTTTATGATTCTTGCAATGATGAATAAAATTGCAAGATTTTCTTACACAGTCCATAATGGTTCTACCAGGGATAAATCCTGCCTGATCAGGATGGATATATTTGGAAATTATCTTGTTCAGTCTAGCTACAAGGACAGAAGAAAAAAATTTTTAATCATGGTTTAATATAGAAATTGGATGGTAAGATTCTACATTGTATTTATCTTTACCAGGTTGGCCACGTTTGCAGCATCTTACCATTAGTCATAACAAAATTGCATGTACGTAATAAAGGTTGAACTAACAAAGATTGAAATTTGTTATAAAACTCTATTGGTAAACCATCCCTCCCTACTGATTTATTTTTCTTTTATTTTTTAAAAAACAAAATTTTATTGGGATGCGCTCAACATTTTCAATAACGTTACCAATACAATTTGAAAAAATTTCCATCCCATCCCCCCCACCCCCCAATAGGCTTCCAACACTGCTAATAACAAAAAAGTATATATTAGACGGTAATCAAGTTTAGACTTATATGACTCGACAAACCAGGTAACACATTTCAAATATATAAAACACCTAACTGATTTCAACATATTTTCATATAACAGTATAATACAATTCAGAATTCATTTCACTTCTCATTCAGTATCCATACAAATTTAAATTGTACATTTTCCCCTTCATTCTGTATTCAGTTTCCAAATACAATTTCAAACCTTCCCAATCTTTTATATACTGTTCTGCCATTTGTCCATTTAGTTTTTTTGTCATTTTGTCCATTTCCGCTAAAAACAGCAATTTTCTAAACCAGTCATGTATATCCGGCACCTTCTCCGCTTTCCATTGCTGAGCGAAGGCCATTCTCGCTGACGTAATCATATACCATAATAATGTCCTTTTTTCCTGTGGAATTCTTTCCATTGTCAAACCTAAGAGAAGAAGTTCCGGTCTTCTCCCAATTGGGATTTTTAATATTTTCTGCATCACACAGTGTATATTAGACCAGTATACCTTTACTTTATCACATGACCACCACATATGATAAAAAGAATCCTCTGTTTTTTTACATTTCCAACACTTATTACTCAAGTTCTTATCCATACTAATATTAGCAATCTTTTTTGGTGTCATATACCACCTATACATCATCTTGTAGCAATTTTCTTTTACATTAACACAGGTAGACATTTTAAAGGATCTTTTCCACAAAAACTCCCATGTTTCCATAGAAATTTCTTTGTTCATGTTTATGGCCCATTTTATCATTTGCTCTTTAACAGTTTCATCCAAAGTATATGCAGTCAACAAAGTTTTATACATCTTTGAGATCATTTTTCGCTCTCTTTTCAACCATATATTTTCAAACTCATCATTCTTAGCTCTAAAACCAACCTCTTTACAATCTTTTTGTAAATATCCCTTATTTGACAATATTGTAACCATCCATACTCAAATTCTAGTTCATTATTTGGTTTTAAAACATATTTTTCCCCTTCTTTTTGCAATAGTTCTTGGTATTTCAACCAATCATTACCTTTATGTTCTGAAAAAGGATGTATAACTGCTGCTGGAACAATCCACAAAGGCCTCTCGTCGGAAACTGTATCCTTGTACCTGTTCCATGCATCAAACAATGTTCTCCTTACATAATGATGCTTAAACATTGAATCAACTTTATTTTTCCCATACCAAAGATAGGCATGCCAGCCAAATCTGCAATCGTGCCCCTCAAGAGCTAAGAGTTTTCTATTTTCCAAATTAACCCAGTCAGATAACCAAGACATACATACAGCTTCATGATACAAATGCAAATTCGGGACTTGGAAGCCACCTCTGTCTTTAGTATCATACATTATCTTCATTTTAATTCTTGGCTTCTTTCCTGCCCAGATGAATTTAAAGATTTCTCTTTGCCATTTCACCAACACTTTCACATCTTTCACAATTGGTATTGTCTGGAACAAAAACATTAACCTGGGCAGTACATTCATTTTGGCAATGGCAATTCTTCCAAGAAGAGATAATCTAAGTTTTTCCCATTTTTCTAAGTCACTCTTTATCGAAACCCACAGTTTTTCATAATTATTCTTAAACAAGTCTATATTTTTCATTGTAATTTCAACTCCCAAATACTTAACCTTTTTAACCACTTCACATTCTGTCACGTTTTGTAACATTTGTTGCTTTGTACCTATCATATTTTTACACAATATCTTGGACTTATTCTTATTTACATAGAACCCTGCGAGATCGCCAAACTCTTTTACTTTTTCAAATATCTTAGGCATATTATTAACAGGATCTTCAACAATAAACATAATATCATCCGCAAACGCTCGTAGTTTATATGAAAAACCTCTAATATTCAAACCTTTTATGTTATCGTCATCTCTAACCATTTGCAGCAAAATCTCCAAAATCCAGATAAATAGCAATGGTGACAGGGGGCAACCCTGTCTGGTACCTTTTCTGACCCGGAACACTTCTGTTGGTTCTGTATTCACAATCACCGTAGCTTTTTGTTCTTTATATATTGATTGAACCATTCTTGTAAATTCTGCGCCCATCTGGGATTTCTCAAACACTTTAAACATAAATTCCCAATTCAAATTATCAAATGCCTTTTCTGCATCCAAAAATAAAAAGCCAACTTCTTTTTCCGGGTGTTTATCATAATACTCAATTGCGTCTAAAACAACCCTCATATTGTCTTTTATTTGTCTATTTGGTAAGAATCCGGCTTGATCTTCAGCAATAGTATCTTTTAAGAATCCTTTAAGGCGCTCTGCTAATATTTTTGCAAAAATCTTATAATCGTTGTTTAACAGTGAGATAGGTCGATAATTCTTTACATTTGTTAAATCTTGTGTTTCTTTCGAAATTAAGGTGATCGCAGCTTCATTCCAGGAATCTGGAATCTTCCCAGTTCTTCTAATTTCGTTTAAAAGAATCTCTAACACCGGAACCAGGTCTTCATGAAGTTTTTTATAAAATTTAGCTGAAAAACCATCTGGACCTGGAACTTTGGAAATCTTTGCCTCTCCTATTGCTTTACTGATTTCTTCTTTAGTTATTACAGCATTTAATATTGCTTTCATTTCTGGGCTTGGTTGTATCAAATTAACCTTAGATAAATAGTCTTGCATCTTTTGCAGATCCACTTGTTTTGCTTGAAAAAGAGTCGCATAATATTTATAAAATTCCCTCCGGATCCCTCCTGGGTCTGAAATTTCTTTATTTCCATCTTTCAATTTAATGATTGTTTTATTCTCTCTTCTTTTCTTCAATTGCCATGCCAAATATTTACCAGGTTTATTTGCACCTTCAAAGGACTTCTGTTGCAATTTTTTCAAGTTCCAATATACTTCTTTGTTTAACCTCGCCTCATATTGTTCCTTTAAAATCCTCAATTCTCTCAAAATCTTCTTTTTGCCAGGCCTTTTCTTAAGCTCCATTTCTTTTTTCCGAATATTTTCCGTAATCTCTTTATCTATTTTCAATTGTTGTTTCTTTTCATTATTATTGATTGCAATCAGATGTCCTCTCATCACAGCTTTATAGGCCTCCCATACCGTTTGCGTCTGTACATCCTTGTTTAAATTCAGTTGAAAATATGTTTGGGTTTCTGTCCTTATTTTGTCCACAATATTTTGTTTGTCCAGCAAATCCTCATTGAGTCTCCATCGGAATTTCTTTCTTTTAACATACGTTGACCATTTTACTGGACTATGGTCAGAGAGAGTTCTAGGTAACATCTCAATTTTGTGTGTCTGCAAGATCAAATTCTCAGTCATCCACATCATGTCTATCCTTGAGAAAGATTCATGTCTTGATGAGTAAAAGGAATACTCTCTATCCTTGGGATTTTTAACTCTCCAAGCATCTTCCAGATGTTCGTGTTTAACCAACTGAAAAAAGACTTTCGGAAGTTTGCCCATGCCTTCGTTTCCTTTTGGGGATTTTCTATCAATAGCATTATTAACAGTACCATTTAAGTCACCCATTAATATCATTTGCTCATAGGTTAGCTGTCGTAGCTGTTCCCACAAATCCTGGAAAAAATTTTCGTTCGCACCATTTGGAGCATAAAGGTTAACAATTAAAGTCTTTTTGCTCTGCAGCACGGCTTCTACCGCCAAAAGCTTCCCTTCGTTATCTTTAAAAACTTCTTTTGGTTCCAATTCCTTTTTAATATATATAACAACTCCTTTTTCTTTTGGGAGGAGAGGGAATAAAACTCCTCTCCTAATCTTTTTTGAATCAAAAATTTAGCATCAGTTTTTTTAATATGTGTTTCTTGCAAACAGACAATATCACAATTTTGTTTTTCCAACCAAAGTCTAACATTTTTTCTTTTTTGAGGTGAATTAAGTCCATTGACATTCCATGATATAATTTGACTCTCCATGTTGTTTTTATACTTATTTATCAGAGTCTTTAAAGTTATCATTGATGAATCTGGTCATTTGCTCTACTGACTTGATGGTGACTCTCTTCTGCTTGAATGTAAAACTGACACCTTTTGGAACTTCCCATCTGTATCTTATACCCTCTGTTTTCAGTTCGTCAATCAAGTCTTTAAAGAGTCGTCTATCCTGAAGAATTGCTCTGGGTAGTTCCTTTAATATCATGATTTTCTTGTTGTCAATTGTGAAATCTTCCTGAAACTGTTGCTTAAATAGATCCTCCTTCAGTTTTTTGGATATAAACTGGACAATCACATCTCTAGGTAATTTTTTCCTTTGCACAATCGCAGAGTTGACTCTGTACACCACATCAATCTGTGTCGCCACCTTCTCCTCTTCCATTTTTAAAAAATCTGCAACAGCATCCACCATAACAGAATGGATGTTCTCACTTTTGTCTTCAGGGATCCCCCTGAATCTCATATGGTTAAGCATTGCATTGTATTGGACCATCACATTAACTTTTTCTGTTTCTATAGCAACCTCAGCAACATTGGATGCCACTCTCTTCACTCTTTCATCCATCTCATCTGCTCTTTTAGTCAGGATCTGTATCTCTTTTGTAATCCCAGATAGGTCCTTTTTCAAGTCTGATACTTCTGTTACTAAAGTTTTTTCCATCTTTTGTAACGCGTCCATCACTCGTTTCTCCATAGCTTCCATCAGGCCCTGTAGCTTCTTTTCTTCTTTAGCAGCCATTTTCAGGGAGGACCAGGAGTTCGCCCTCTGTCGTTGCCACAGATCGTAAGCCGTTGTTTAAAATTCACCTAAAACTTACATCAAATTAAAGTCCTTCTTATGCCCACCTAAATCGCTCTAATTTCACTTTTTTCTATTAAGTCTTTTGGTTAAAATCGAAGTATAATTTTTCTGACCTTCTCAAAATGGCGGGCACAATTTCTCTATGGTAGATGATTCTTCCGGTTATTCACTTCCTGTCCGGCAATCTTAGTTGTCCCCCTTGCCTCTGGTTTCCTCCCTTCTTCCAGCCTCCTTGGTCTTCTCTAGGAAATATTACTTGTCTGGTCTGAGGTCACTTCCTGTTCTGGCGATTTCTGCTGCAGCTAGAGTACTTTTCCACCCTAGTTCTCGCGGGGCTTGCTGTTAGTTTCTATTTTAAAGTCAATATTCCAACCGCAGGAATGTTCAACAAACCAGCTTTCTGGCCTTTTTTAGCTGTTTAACTGCTCTTTTTCGGAGTCGGTGTTAGTACAAAAGATACAGCACGATCATGCGCTTCATCGGATGTTGTTTACTCTCGGCCAAAACGCGTCTCCGGTGAGCAATTTTAAAAAGTTACCTTCAAAGTCCATGTCTTGTTATAGCAGTGTTTCCTTGATATCAGTTTCCGTAGAATGTCTTGGAAGTCTGGGTCATGTGTTCTTATGTTGAGAATCCAACTTGGTGGGGTCTTGTAGAGAATTTCCGAAGTGCCTTCTAGGGGGGAGGGGATCAAGGCTGGTCACGACACTCTTTAAAGCCCTGCTGTCAGCCGATCTCAACTCCCTCTCGGGCCAAGGCTCGCTGCCAGTCACCCCCCTGCCTGGGGGGATCTGCGGTGGGCTATATGAAGCCCACCCTGTCGTCAAGACCCTCGTATGCTCTGGGAGCTCTGAGAGCAAGCCAGAACACGTCAGGACGCCATGAATCCCAGACCGGAAGCCCTGATTTATTTTTCTTAAGTTTTCCTAGTGCTTCTATTACTTCTGATTCTTCAATAGGTTTTCCCATAAATTCTTTGTGTTCTATGGTTAATTTGGGGCCAAATTGAATTGAAGCTAGGTAATCCTGGATTAGGTTGAGTTGTGGGTTTCCTGACTTATATAGTGTTTTATAGTAGTTATAAAATGTATTGGTAATTTCCTTTGAAGCTGATATAGATTCCCCTTTATTATTACAAAGTGCAGGGATTTGTAATGAAGTTCATTTTTGACTTACCCTAAATTTCAACAATTTTATTGATTTGGAAGTTTTGGTAACATATTTTTATTTTTTGTATTGATGAAGTTTCCAATAATTCTAATTTTTTTCACTCTGCATTTAATTTTTTTTTTTAAATTTCCCCACCAAAATTCATATGCCTTTTTCTAAGGTTGCTATTTTATCTTGCAGGTCATTAATAATTTTTTGTCTGTTTTTTTAATAGGATGAGGCCAATGGCAATAATTTACCTCTCATAACAACCGTAAAAGCCTCCCAAATGTTTTCTTGCAATGGTTCACAGTGAGAGTTAAATGCAAAGTATTCCTGAATATCTTTAGAAATGTACTCACATAATTTTTGTTGCTGTAATAATAGCCTGTTCATCAACCAAGAAGGACCTTTTCCATCATTTTCTTTTTTTGAAAAATAATATACCACCCACGCATGGTCCAAAAGTGTTCTTGTTCCTATATCCACTAGGCTAATTTGATTCAACAATTTTTTAGATGTTAATATGAAATGTATTCTAGTATAAATATTATGAACAGATGAAAAATATGTAAATTCCTTTGTACCTTGGTTAAAATGGAATCATGTAGATCAAAACATTGTAAAGTTTTCTCTAGTTTTGTGTTTTTAATACTTTGTTTATTTGTTTCTGTATAACTTATGGGTTTTGTCTGGGTTTATTATCATGTTTAAATCTGAGCTTATTAATGCCTCTCCTATTTTAAAGACCTGGAACTTCTCTAATGTCTCCTTAATAAAGGTTTGTTGGTCCATATTAGGTGCATATATCGATGCAATTGTTAATGGTGAACCATCTAAGTTTCCGCTAATAAAAATGTATCTGCCTCTTTTGTCAATCTCTGTATTTTGTACCTGGGAGTCTTTTTAGAAATAAGGATTAAAACTCCACGAGAGTTGGAGGAACCCGGTGCCTGATATAGTTGTTCAAACCATTTGGCTTTCAATAGACAATTTCTAGTGCTTTTCTGATGTGTTTCCTGTAAACAGAGAATATTTGGTCATTCTTTATTCATAAGATTAGTTACTGTTCTAATTTTAATGGGGTTATTCAAACCTCTACAATTCCATGTGATAAATTTATAACTTTGAGTCATATTTCGAATGCCTAAGTTTTATTTAAGCCAACAATTATTCTATGCCAGTGTAATAAACCAAAATAATTAAAAATAACTAACTTTCTATACACTCTTATAAACTACCAAACTTTAACTTTTTTCTTTTAAAAAAGAAAAATTAAATTTTAAACAACCCTGTTACAGCACAGGATTAAAATTCCAGAAGCTCCTAAATTGGAAAAGGGGTGACTCTGTTAGTCTCCCTATCTGGAATTCTTCAACTTAAAATAGGAGGAATACACACCAATAAAATTTAAATAGTATTAAGCTACCCATTCCTCCTACTCTTCTTCAGCTCAGATTAATCATTAGATTTATCCCTTTTTAAAACTTGTATAATTAACTTATTGCTGCTCAATCTCTCTCTCTATATTGAAAAATTAACACAGTATAATTTTTTTCTCAAAATGCATTATACAAGTAGAAAAATAGACCTTAATTCTTTTGCCTGAGTGATATTTATAATTAAAAAAAGAAAAAAAGAAATAATAAATTCCTTATAGTTAGTTCTGCATCATTTTAAAAGTCCTTAACCATGTATGCAACCTTCAAGTAACGCATAGTCACTTAAGCATAGTCACTTAAATGGTTAAATTAATAAAAGTATACCTTGATTAAAAAAATTGCTTAAACATCAGCGTTATAATATATCATTCAAGCCTTGCTAAATTCTTTAATGTATATATCTTTAACTATACATTAATTTATAGTAAGTCAAGTTTCTAATACTCTTTAAAATGGTACAATAGCCATTTGCTTCAAAAACTTCAAAGTCTTACTTAGATGTAAAGGAAACTTATATTACTAATAATGACATGCAAATCAACTTCTTAATGAAATCCAACTTGCCTTTCAGCATTTATGTATTAACTTTTAACACAAATTCTAAAGTCCTAATTTTTATTCCATGAATATTTAGATATTTTGGTAATGTTTTTATAAATCTTTATATAACTCTTTATATTATAAAACTCTCTGATAAACTATTAAAATGTACTCAAGGTTCAGTAATTCAGCATTGTAGTAGGTTTTCTTCTTCTGGCATCAGCTTTAGCCCTAATGAGGTAAGGAGATCTTTTCCTGTTGTTCTGTCTGAAGCCTGATGGAGTGTGCTGTTGCGATACACCTGAATATCTGAAGAATGGCTCCACCTCAAACGAATTCTAGCAGTAAAAAGTTTAGAAGCTATCACTTTTAAACTTCTTCATTTATTCAATGTCTCTGCTTTGTAGGTAAGGGAGTCTTGTATTCTGGCTTCTTTTAATATTTTGTCTCTCGTCCTGGAATGGAGGAATTGTGCTGTTATATCTTGTGGATGGCCTTTTCTAGCTGATACTTGGGGTCCCAGCCTATAGGCTCTAGTAATAATTGGTGTTACTCCCTCTTCTAGATCTATAATGGAGGCTAGCCATGAAGCAATGAAAATCAATAGTTCTTTACCCTCCTCCTTTCCCTCTCCAATCCCCCTGAATTTCAAATTATATTGCCTTCAGTGGTTTTCCAACATAGAAAGTCTATTTGTTATATGTGTCTCTGAAGATTGGAGAAATTTTACCTCTTCCTGTAGAGTTAATGTGATTTTCGCTGTATTCTTGGCAATTTTAGATGTGTCCTTCAAGTCTTTTGTAAGTTCATTAAGTTGTATTTGTAGAGGTTTCAGCAGGTCAGATGTTGTTGTTGTTCAGTCGCACAGTCGAGTCCGACTCTTCGCGACCCCATGGACCAGATTACGCCAGGCCCTCCTGTCTTCTGCTGTCCGCTGAAGTTTGCTCAATTTCATGTTTGTTGCATCGATGACGCTGTCTAACCATCTCATCCTTTGCCGTCCCCTTCTTCTTTGACCTTCAATCTTTCCCAGCATCAGGGTCTTCTCCAGTGAATGCTCCCTTCTCATTTGGTGGCCAAAGTATTTGAGCTTCAGCTTCAGGATCTGGCCTTCCAGGGAACAGTCAGGGTTGATTTCTTTGAGGATTGACTGATTTGATCTCCTTGCAGTCCAAGGGACTCTCAAGAGTCTTCTCCAGCACCATAGTTCAAAAGAATCTATTCTTCGGCGCTCGGCCTTCCTTATAGTCCAACTCTCGCAGCCATACATTACTACGGGGAATACCATTGCTTTGACCATGAGGACTTTTGTTGGCAAGGTGATGTCTCTGCTTTTTATCATGCTGTTTAGGTTTGCCATCGCTTTCCTCCCAAGGAGCAGGCGTCTTTTAATTTCATGGCTGCAGTCACCATCTGCAGTGATCTGAGATCCTAGGAACGTGAAGTCTGTCACTACTTCTACGACTTCCCCTTCTATTTGCCAAGGAGTGATGGGGCCAGATGCCATGATCTTAGTTTTTTTGATGTTGAGCTTCAAGCCCACTTTTGCGCTCTCCTCTTTCACCCTGAGCAAGAGGCTCTTTAGGTCCTCTTCACTTTCTGCCATCAGAGTGGTATCGTCTGCATATCTGAGGTTATTGATCTTTTCCCCAGCAATCTTAACTCCAGCTTGTGATTCATCCAGGCCAGCATTTCGCATGATGTACTCTGCATATAAATTAAATAAGCAAGGTGACAATATACATCCTTGTCGTACTCCTTTTCCTATGCTAAACCAATCAGTTGTTCCATATCCGGTTCTAACTGTTGCTTCTTGACCCTTATACAGGTTTCTCAGGAGACATATGAGGTGGTCTGGTACTCCCATCTCCAACCTGCCATAATTTATTGTGATCCACACAATTAAAGGCTTTAGCATAGTCAATGAAGCAGAAGTAGATGTTTTTCTGGTACTCTCTTGCTTTCTCCATAATCCAGCGAATGTTGGCAATTTGATCTCTAGTTCCTCTACCTCTTCGAAACCCAGCTTGTACTTCTGGCAGTTCTCTATCCACGTACTGTTGGAGCCTAGCTTGTAGGATTTTGAGCATGACCTTGCTAGCGTGTGAAATGAGTGCAATTGTGCGATAGTTTGAACATTCCTTGACGTTGCCCTTCTTTGGGATTGGAATGTAAACTGACCTTTTCCAATCCTGTGGCCACTGTTGTGTTTTCCAAATTTGTTGGCAAATTGAGTGCAGCACTTTAACAGCATCTTCTTTTAAGACTTTGAATAACTCAGCTGGGATACCATCACCTCCACTAGCTTTGTTGTTAGTAATGCTTTCTAAGGCCCATTTAACTTCGCTTTCCAGGATGTCTGGCTCGAGGTCAGTGATTATACCATCGTGGTTGTCAAGGACATCGAGGTCCTTCTTGTATAGTTCTTCTGTGTATTCTTGCCATCTTTTCCTAATCTCTTCTGCTTCTGTTAGGTCCCTACCGTTTTTGTCCTTTATCATGGCCAGCTTTGCATGGAACGTTCCCTTGATTTCTCCAATTTTCTTGAAGAGATCTCTAGTCCTTCCCAATCTATTGTTTTCCTCTATTACTCTGCATTGTTCATTCAGGAAAGCCTCCTTATCTCTCCTTGCTGTTCTCTGGAAATCTGCATTCAGTTGGGCAAATCTTTCCTTTTCCCCATTGCCTTTAGCTTTCCTTCTTTCCTCTGCTATGTGTAAAGCCTCATCAGACAGCCACTTTTCTTTTTTGCATTTCTTTTTCTTTGGGATGGCGGTGAGTGCTGCCTCCTTTACAATGTCACGGACCTCTGTCCATAGTTCTTCAGGCACTCTGTCTATCAAATCTAGTCCCTTAAACCTATTCTTCACCTCTACTGTATATTCATCGGGGATGCGATCTAGGTCAAATCTGAATGGTCTTGTGGTTTTCCCAACTTTCTTCAATTTAAGTCTGAATTTTGCAATGAGTAGCTCATGATCTGAGCCACAGTCAGCTCCAGGTCTTGTTTTTACTGACTGGATAGAGCTTCTCCATCTTTGACTGCAAATTATATAGTCAATCTGATTTTGGTGTTGCCCATCTGGTGATGTCCATGTGTAGAGACGCCTCTTAGGTTGTTGGAAAAGGGTGTTCGCTATGACCAGCGTGTTCTCTTGACAAAACTCTGTTAGCCTTTGCCCTGCTTCATTTTGTTCTCCAAGGCCAAACTTGTCTGTTATTCCGGTTACCTTTTGATTTCCTACTTTAGCATTCCAGTCCCCTATGATGATGAGGACATCATTTTTTGGTGTTAGTTCTACGAGCTGTTGTAGGTCTTCGTAGAACTGGTCCACTTCAGCCTCTTCTGCAGCAGTGGTTGGGGCATAGTCTTGGATTACTGTGATATTGAATGGTTTGCCTTGGATTCGGACCGAGATCATTCTGTCATTTTTGAGATTGTATCCCAATACTGCCTTTCTCACTCTCTTGTTGACTATAAAGGCCACACCATTTTTTCTACGGGATTCCTGGCCACAGTAATAGATATAATGGTCTTCTGAGTTAAATTCGCCCATTCCTGTCCACTTTAGTTCACTGATTCCCAAGATGTCGATGTTCATTCTTGCCATCTCATTTTTGACCACGTCAAGCTTACCTTGATTCATAGATCTTACATTCCAGGTTCCTATGCAGTATTGTTCTTTGCAGCATCGAACTTTCCTTTCACCGTCAGACACATCCACAACTGAGCGTCCTTTCGGCTTTGGCCCAGCCGCTTCACTCTTTCTGGGGTTACTCGTACTTGCCCTCTGCTCTTCCTCAGTAGCATATTGGACACCTTCCGACCTGAGGGGCTCATCTTCCGGCGTCATATCTTTTAGCCTTTTGTTACTGTCCATGGGGTTTTCTTGGCAAAGATACTGGAGTGGGTTGCCATTTCCTTCTCCAGGGGATCACGCTTGGTCTGAGTTCTCTGCTGTGGCCTGTCCGTCCTGGGTGGCCCTCCACGGCATAGCCCACAGCCTCATCGAACCACGCAAGCCCCCTCGCCACGACAAGGCAGTGATCCATGAGGGAGGCAGGTCAGATACCACACTTGAAAAAGATTTTAATAGATCTTCTTTGAGATCGTGTAGGTCTTGCCTGGTCAGCGGGGCCGAGTCCGCTGCAGTTTCTGGCTGTGTGATTTCTTTTCTGGTCGCCATCTTGTCTTGGCTCTCCGTTGTTTGGCTCGAGTTATTTGGTGGAGTGTTTTGTTTAAAGTAAGTTCTTACCATCGTTGTTGTAGCTGTTTTTTGATTTGCCCTTGTTTTGTATGTTCTTCCCATACCTTCTTAGGCAGGTTTTGGGTATTTGAGTGCTTTCAAGTCGAATTTAAGAGAAGAAGTAGTGGGAACGCATTTAGATCGCGACCGGCATTCCTTGCATCGCTCTGCCCCCTCTCGGGGGGTGCATTTTTGTGTATGTGTGCATGTGTATGTGTGTGCTTGTGCCTGGAAGTCATAGCAACTCCTACTGAGGCATGGAGGACATTCAGAGAAGTAGCTTGATAGCCTGCCTCCACCTCCCAGCCCTGGTATTCTTTGGAGGTCTCCCACCCAAATACTTGCCAGGGTGGTTAGCTTCCTGCTTAGCTTCTGAGATGTGATGAGATTGGGCTTGCCTGGGCTATCCAGGTCAGGGCAGTTTACCTCCATCTTCATAAATAACATCTGCAACAATGGTCCCCGAAACTAGTTGCAACAGACGTAACACCTGGGCTGAGGGGAAAATGTTGGCAGTCTATTCCACAGGGATCCCTTACCAGGTTATGATCTGTTAATGACAAAAGAACTTCTCCATTCCCAAATCATCAAGATTCTGATCCACAGAGACAATAAAAACATGGCCTACACCAATACTTCCTCTAAGCTGTGGAGTCTTGTGAGCAAAAATTCTGCTTTGTGAACTACTGGCATTAAAGTTGTGAGTGAGTGATTTGGCTACTGCATAAATTAGTTTGCTCTGGAGCCATCCTGTGTGAGCCAGAGGATTAAAAACTGTGAGCTAGTTCACACTAACTCAGCTTAGAGGGAACACTGTTTACAACATATTCATTTGCAACAAACCAGACCACGGTGTATGTAACTAAGTAAATCACTAAATCACTGTATATGATTTTACAATTTTTTTCTGTTTTTATATTATTCTAAGTGTGAATTTTTAAAGTGTTTTTAGAATAATTCATTAACAAAAATGCAACTTAAGCATTAACCATGGAGCTCAACAATACATTCAGAATGATGTCACTTCTGTAGAAATATTTACAGCCAATAATGAGGTCTTATCTTAGGCACAAGGTCCTAATCTAATATGCTAATTATAAAAACAACTGAGACAAACAGAAATCATTCTGTTTGCGTATTCTTAATTAGGTTTGTCTGTTGTTGATTCTCCACAGAGATACATTTGCCACACTAGGGAAGTTTGCCATTTGAAATGTATTGTAGACCTAGTCACATCATAGTTTAATACTGGCAATTCCCAGTCACCAGAACTTAAATGCAGTAGCATGGCACCAGTATAGTATATGAACTAATACTAAGAATCTTGAAACGTTGCCTTCAGTACCTCAAGATTGTGATGAATCAACAACAACAGACAAACCTGATGAACAATACGCAAACAGAATGATTACTAGAACGCCGTTGTTTGTCTCCGTTGTTTTTATAATTAGTATATTAGATTAGGACCTTGTGCCTAAGATAATACCACATTATTGGCTGTAAATATTTCTACAGAAGTGACATTCTTTTTTAAAAAACTTTTTTTATTGCTTTTACACTACAGACTACAAAGGGTAGGGGATAGGGAAAATCTAGCCTAAAATACAAAGCTAGGCAAGGATCATAATATAATAGTTGTGCACAAAATGTACCCAAGTTTTGATGCTTTCCCCACATTTTTGTATTAGGGAATGAAAGTTAGTAATTAGTATTTCAAAAAACAAACTAGTACAAACATGGTTAGCCAAAGTAAGTTCTTTATCTGTTAGTAAAATCAGGCTTTCAGTTACACTAGTCATCATATTTCCCCCCGCCCCGTGCTTATTTTTATCGTAAGTCAGTCTGACTTTAAGTAGTTTGGGAGCTGCTGCTCCTTTGTCAGATTCTGAATCTTCTGAAGACCTACCTGATGTACTATCACTGCTTCCCAATCTATGTTCGCTATTTTCTTCTGTTACAATGTTGTCCTCTGCTTTTCTATCTTTCGCTGTTGCTTGATGCTGTTCAAAAATGCCTTTGCTTTTGTAACAGAGTCAATCTTTTGCTTTTCCCCTTTGTAGTTGAAAATAAGTCCTTCTGGAATTATCCATCTGTAGGGCATGGAATTTTTCAGTAAAAATGATGTTAGGTTCTTATACTGTCTCCTCTTTTTTTCTAATCTCAAATGGAATGTCTTTTAATACTCTTGTTTCTTCACTTTTGATTTTTAGGGCTATCCCATTAGTCGCTTTCAAGATTATATCCCTTGTTGATATCTTAGACAACTTAACAAATACTTTACCAGGCAGTTTATTTTTCTTGATGTGGTCTGAATATGCTCGATACACCATATCCATATCACTTTGTAGAATTTCTGCTTTAAGGTCTGCCACTGGAGCCAGAACTTCACTTAAAATCTCTTTCAAGTTTTCTCCTTTTTGCTCTGGAATACCTTGAAATCTCAGGACATATGATGATTTTTCCATTTGTAACTGTAGCAGCTGTTCTTTATTGGAGGTCCTCTCTTTTTTCACAACCTCCTGTCTCTGGTTTATAGCTTTTGTCTTAGCAGCAACTTTTTTCAACGCTTTAACTGTTTCTTCTGTTCTTGTAGTAGTTTCTTTCAATTATTTTTGAAGAGCATTAACATATTGGGGAAGTCAGTGGTAGCTTCCAGTCTGAGAGTCGTCACTGAGGTGGCAGTTCTTGGAGAAGGTCTCCTCCTATCTGCCATTTTATCAGGCTGTTGTGACATTGTTTAAACAGGAGAAAAAGTTCTTTTAAGTCTCTGAAAGTCTATTAAATCAGACACTTTCCGCTATTCCGCACAGGCTGGATTAACGCTTTTCAATCAGAACCATCACTCTGCCCCTTGCACTTGCTCTCACAGTAGCTTTTTCGCAGGTGGGGTTAACTCCTCCCCCCTTTGCTAGATCGGCTTGGGGCTTTGGCATGGTTATCCGCTTGTACGCTTGGCTAGTTTTAAAGAACTGCACAGTCATGCTTCTTTCCATACATTGCTTCTGAAGGTAGGGAAACCCTCCACATGCTGGATCACTTGCTCACTCGATCCGGCATGCGCCTCTATCTCCATTGCTGGACTCGCAGCAGCAGGACCTATCGGGGCAAAGGGGAGCCACAATTCCTCGGCCGTCACCTTGAAAGAGGCACCCCTTGTGCCCCAGGCTATGAGCCTCCTCTGAGGGCCCTGGGGGGGCAGAATCATCTGGGACCCCTCCCATCTGCTAGGGTTATGGGTCGCTCTCATCAGAGCTCAATGGAGCACACCTGCCAGCAAGTTGTCAAAACCGGAAGTCCCGAAGTGACATCATTCTGAATGTACTGTTGAGCTTCATGGTTAATGCTTAAGTTGTATTTTTATCGAATTATTCTAAAAACACTTTAAAAAGTCACACTTAGCATAATATAAAAAGAGAAAAAAATTGTAAAATTACAATATATTCAGGGCAAACTTTCTGGAACAACATCTTGGTTCTTGTGGCAACCATTAAATCCAAAGTCACACTTGCCAAAAATGTCTTTGGTTTGATATTGACTAAGATGACATATTCATGTTGAGTTGCCTGACAAACCTCAATACTAAATCTAAGATCAATCCCACTAGATAAAGCAAGACAACTCCTAAGACTGTTTGGAAATGTTGACTTGTTTAAAATGCAGCAGCCAGGTTACTGACCAGTCCACAAATCTGGTATCTTGCCAGTGTGTAATGATCTCTGTTGGAAGTGAAATGACTTTTGTGCTGTCTCTTGCCTCAGCCTTCAGCAGGGGACTAAACACAGAGTCAGAGTGCTGGAGAGGCCAGGCCCAATCGCCCTTTCCTTTCTGCTTCTCTGATGCTATCCCTTTGATCTGTAGATTGCTACTCTCAGGGTAAACTTCCTTCCTTCTGGCTTGCACACACATTGCCAGAGATACAGGACATGCTTTCCTGCATCCCTATCCATCCAGCTAGCTAGACTAGATTCAAAATCTATCTCTATGCTGTTTAGAAATGGAGTTTCCTATAATAAAGGACTTGTATTAGTTTGAAATGACAAAAGAGGATCCATGTAAGTGTCTTAGCTGCACACATACAGACTAGGGAAGCTCTGCTGCATTGTAAGCCTTGAGCACTCTGCTAACTTTAAAGATGCACAGATCTCATCAGTCTCAACTGAGTTACCGATTTGTTTCTGGCACAATATTCAGTTCTCTCCTTGAAAGCTTCTAAACCAGGGGTGCTGAGCTCATTTGTTATGAGGGCCAGATCTGACATAAATGATACCTTGTTGGGCCGAGCCATGTATGTCATAAAATATAATGGCAGGTAGTAGAGATATAAACTTTATAAAGGGTACAAACACAAAAGGTTTTTTTAACTTAAAATAAAAACATGCTTAAAACATTAGCACTCTTGCAATATTTTGTTTATTTAATAGTGTCTGATAACTGACACCTCTTGTTCTGAATTATTGCATCAAAATATCTGTGCTATTGCAATCTTGAATATGCTGTTCAGGTGTGTATCCGTAAGCTGCAAACCTATGATGACGCAGCAGCAGTAGAACTGGAAGAAGAAGCAAAAGACAGCCAGTTCCTCTGCGGGCCTGATAGAAGCCCTCTGGGGGCCTAATCCAGCCCCCAGGCCTCATGTTGCCCCCCCCCATTCTAAACAGTCTAAAACTGGGGGACCTGAAGGATCACCTGATCCCATATCAACAGGGGTAATACCAGGGCTAGCAGCCACTCCTCCCAAAATATTATCTACTTTTCCTATCCCACACATCTGATATGCTATCCAGAATTCTTGTTCCTGTATTCTCCCAAAGGACCAGAATTCCAGGGGGCCTTTGGAGATGCTGTGGGGGGAGGGAGGCTAGGAAATTTTTTTCTGAAGGCCAAAGTCCTTGCTCCCACAGAAACATCTGGTGTGGATCAATGCTCCCTCTTGTGCACAACAATTCTACTTTGTAAGCTACTGACATTAAAGTTGTGAGCAAGCAATTTGGCTACTGCATAAATTAGTTTGCTCTGGAGCCATTCTTCCTGAGCTAAGACAAAAAGGTGTGAGCCAGAGACTAAAAAACTGTGAGCTAGCTCACAATAACTCAGTTTAGAGGAAACACTAGTCTGGATCCAAGCCTCAAATTAAAGCTTAAAGATTTTTTAAAAATATCATCTTCCCTTTCTTTGTCATCCGAGATCTGTTACAATTCCACAGGGCCTGTAAAACGGAGCTCTTCTGCCAGGCCTTTGGAGCTGCCACCACCTCTGCCACCACCAACATCTGATAGGCTATGGAGAGCAAGCCCAACCCCCTGGGTCCCCCAAGTACACCTGACTCGAATGCCTGGGACATCTGAAGGAGACTTAGAGGCATCTACTCCATCTCTGTAGGACACCTGAAAAAGATATAGAGACTGACTGTCACACTGAGGAATCAAATGCTAGCACTTTAATATCGTTGTATATGGCTGTATACGTTTTAACATGTTTTGATTGGTTTTTATTTATATTGTAGTTTATATTGTTGTAAGCCGCCTTGAGCCGGCCTTGCTGGGAGGGCAGGGTAAAAATCTAATAAATAAATAAATCTTGCTTCCATCCCTGTGAGCAACTGCTAGTGAAGCTTTCTGGGAGAAATGTAATTTTTCAGAGAACCTAAAGCCAGCTCTCCTCATAACTGCCATGCCAAGAGCAAAAAGAAAAACAAATATTTCCCCTCCCCATGATTGTTGCTTTCTCTGTACTTCCCAGATGAACTGTTCTAGAGTCAACCTTGCAAGTGATTTCTCCCATCTCAATGTCTTCTGAGGTCCTATTCTGGGTTTTCCTGCTTTAAGAAATAATGTGCATGATTACTAAAACGTCCTGTCAGATTTTGCTGTGTGGACACATTTTCTGTTAATTAGTGCACCGAAAAGCCTCCTGTCAATTTTAGTCAAAGGGAGGTGTTTTCTGTTAATCAGGGCATCTGTCCCCATCCGGCGCTAATTCAGGACGTGCAGGAAATTACCCATATCAGCCAGTCAGGGGAATACTTTTTGGATTGCCTGAGAACTACAATTCCCAGGGGCAACTGCTCTTAAAGATACACAGCAGTCTTACTAAACTGCTAATGCCTACAGTTAATGCTGACTGGGGGTAGCACACTCCCTGTCTGGAATCCTACAGGTTCCACTACCCACATATATTGCTAATGAAGCCTTATAACTATAACTATGCATAATCAGCATGTTACACTGCTATGTTCTAGACAGAAAATTAAGGCATGCAAAACTTGAGTCTTCAATCTGAGTTCTTCTTTGGTGCAGATCAGGACCACATCAGTGATTGGCCTGGTGAAAGTCTTGGTCGGCCATGGGCAGTCCTGTGGGCCATCATATGTGATGACACGGACTTCAGTCTTGCAGACCAGTCAATCCTTGCCAGGCAAGGCCCAATCTACGAGTCCTATGGGCCACGTATTAGAGCTCCTCGTGTTGCAAAGGTCTGTCTGGGTGGAGAAGGAGTTCAGGGCCTTTTAGCCAGGTTGACTCAGCTAGCTGAGATGCCAGGATAGAACACGTTGCATGGTCTGCAGGATTTTGATCTGTGGGAACATATCTCCACTGCTCAGGACGCAAAGACTGCCTTATGTGTTCCACTCTTGCTCACATACAAGTAGAATCGCCGGCTCTGATTGTGTATGTAACCTAGCACCACTTTGCTGTCTGTGTAGAAGGTTGTGGCTTCAAACTGGACATCCATTTCTCTTTGTATCATTTCTGCCAGCTCCACGGCTAGCACAGCACCACACAGTTCTAACCTTGCAATAGTGTGACCTTGTTGTGGTGCCAGCTTAGCCTTTCCCATGACGAAGCCCACATGGACACGACTCTCCCCACCGGTGACCTTGAGGTACGCTACTGCTGCTATCGCCTTGGTTGATGCATCTGAGAAGATGTGCAGTTCTCTGCGGGAGGCAGTGTCTGGTGAGATTGGAACATAAGTACGGGATAGATGTATGCCTTGTAGACTGCCAAGGGGTCTCTCCATGCTTCCCAGTCTTGTCTCTGGTCAAGGGAAAGAGGTTTGTCCCAATCTTTGGTTCCCTGTGAGAGTAATAGATAGATGTAATAATAGATGCTTCCCTTGGATTGTCACTGGAGCTGCAAACCCCAAAGGATCGAACAGGCTGTTCACCATTGACAAAACACCTCATCTGGTAAACTGCTGGCACTCAAAAGGTCCCTCTTTAGATCCCAACTTAGATCAAGGCTGTGTTGGATGAGGGGGTGTTGGGAGCATCATTGCCCAGGTATAGGTCCCTTAGACCTTTGGCATAATCTTCTGGGTCAAATGCTGCCAATACTTGCATACTGTTGGATGCGATTTTATGCAACTTAAGGTTTGCTGCAGCCAGCATCTTCTGCACCCTTTTTAACAAGTCTATGGCTCCCCTTGGAGTGGGTACAGACTTCAGTCCATCGTTGACATAGAAGTTTAATTCCACAAATTGTCTAGCATCCAGGCTATACTTCTCTTCTCCTATACATGTGGTTTGGTGCAACCCATAGTTGGCGATCGTGGGAGATGGGCCATTTCCAAAAACATGAACCCTCATGCAATATTCAGTGACTTGCTGGCTATATTGTTCATCGCTGAACCACAAGAATCGCAAGTAGTTGCGGTGGTCTTCTCTGACGAGGAAGGAGTAAAACATCTGCTGGATGTCTGCCATGAGAGCTATGGCTTCCTTCCTGAAGTGGATGAGCACACCAAGTAAGCTGTTAGTCAAGTCTGGCCCTGTGAGGAGAACCCTGTTCAGTGAAAGACTTTGGAACTGTGCACTGGCATTGAAAACCATTCGAATCTGACCTGGCTTCTGTGGATGGTATACTCCAAAGAACGGGAGATACCAACATTCCTCACCTTCTTTCAGAGGAGGCGCGAGTTCTGCATGCTTGTTCTGAAGCATTTTGTCCATGAATTCCACAAAATGAACCTTCATCTCAGGCTTCCTTTCTAGAGTCCTGCGCAAGGTGCTGAGTTGAGACAGGTCCTGTTTGCGGTTGTTGGGTAAACGCTGCCTAGGCACATGGAAAGAAAGCGGAGCCACCCAACTTCCAGATTCTTCTTGCCTGAACCCCTTGTCCATCAGCTGCAGGAACTCTTTGTCCTGTAAAGATGGAGCAGGTTCATTGTCAGCCTTTGTTGTCTGGAACACTGTAGCTCCCAAGACAGAGTCCCTTTCAATCAGTGTGAAATGTTCTGGACATGGCTTCAGGTGGGAGGGTCGCCTATTGTCTAGGATGCTTGTGGTGAAGACGCTCATCTGAACTGGCATCTGCAGATGATCTATATATACATTTCCCATGATGACCCATCCCAGCTCTAGTCTCTGGGCATGCAGTGTACCAGAAGGTCCTCTGAGCAGATTGTGACCGGCTAGTAGGTCGGGAATGTCTGTTCCCAACAGGAGCAGGATTTCTGCATTGGGATCCAGAGCAGGGAGTTGACTTGCAATAGGTGCTAAATGGGGATGGTGGAGCACGATATCTGGCGTGGGGATCTGGTCACGGTCATCTGGTAGAGCATCGCATTCCAACAATGATGGCAGGGGAAACTGGGCTTCGCCATCAAGTGATTCAATCTGGAACCCGACGGCTATCCTCCCCACCACGCGCTGGACACCAGCACAGGTCTTCAGAGTAGATTGAACTTCCTCACCCTGTAGATTGAATAGCTCAAAGGATGCTGGGCTGGCTAAGGACTGATTGCTTTGTTCATCTAAGATGACATACATTTTTGTGGCCTTCTCTGGATGACCTGTAGGGAAAACTTTGGTAAGACGTATCTGATGGCAGGACCTTTGACTCTTCATGGTGCCGCAAACCTGAGTGCAGTGGGCACCAATGGGCTGAGTGTGAGTAGTCGATGTGTCTGCAGAGGTTGTCGTGGTAGAGGAGCTAGGTGTGAGTTACTGTGGTGGATCAGAGTCTGGATGCAAGGCGCCAGGGTGCTTGTTGCTGTCACACACAACATTTGATAACAGCCTTACAGTCCTTAGCTATGTAGTCCTTGAACTCGCAGCACTTGAAGCGTAACTGGTACTCCTTGATCAAAGCCTTCCACTCCTCCAATGGTTTTGTTCTGAACTCTCTGAATTTGTTCAGTGGGTGTAGTTTCTTGTGAAACAGACAAAACGGCTCTGTCGTCTCTGTTGGTTTCATTGCTGTCCACTCCAAACCCTTTTTGGTTTTGCTGAGATTGCAGATAGTTCTGTCTTCCTTGCAGACACCGCTGTTTTAACTCTGATGTCTTGTAGAGGTGTTTTCTCAATGTGGGAGGGTTGTAGACCAGCTACACTGGGCATCATTATGAACCATCACAGCCTCTGCAACAAAACTGATGAGATATGAGAATCATAGAATGCCAGAGTTGGAAGGGACATTGCAGGCCATCTAGTCCAGCCCCCTGCACTCTGCAGGAGCATAGCCAAAAGATAGCTTTACATACCTACAACATACCCAAAAGATGGTTGTCCAGTCTCCGCTTGAAAACGTCCAGCTAAGGAGCATCCACCACCTCCCAAGGCAGGCTGTTCCACTGCTCAATCACTCTTACAGTTAGGAAGTTTCTCCTGATATCTAGCCGGTAACGACTCCCTTGTAATTTCCACCCATTAGATCTAGTCTTGCAAACCAGAGCAAGAGAGAATAGATCTGCTCCATCTTCTACATGACAGCCCTTCAAATACTTGAAGACTGCAATCATGTCCCCTCTAAGCCTTCTCTTTCCTTAGCTATGTAGTCTTTGAACTCTAAATATACCCAACTCTTTCAGCCTTTCCTCATAAGACCTGGATTCCAACCCTCTCACCATCCTGGTTGCCCTCTTCTGGACACGCGCGAGCTTGTCAACATCCTTCCTAAAATGTGGTCCCCAAAACTGGACACAGTACTCCAGGTGAGGCCTGACCATAGCAGAATAGAGCGGAACTACCACCTCCTGTGATCTGGACACAGTGCTTCTGTTAATGCATCCTAAGACTGCATTAGCTTTCTTCACAGCCACATCACACTGCAGGCTCATGTTGAGCTTGTGATCAACCAGAACACCTAGATCCCTTTCACATGTGCTGCTGTCAAGCCAAGTCCCTCTCATTCTATATCTGTGCCTTTGATTTTTTGTGCCCAGGTGTAGGACTTTGCACTTAACTTTACTGAAATTCATTTTATTTGTCTCAGCCTACTGTTCCACCTCATCTAGATCATTTTGAATCCTGACTCTGTCTTCTTCAGAATTAGCAATCCCTCCCAGCTTTGTGTCATCTGCAAATTTGATAAGCATCCCCTCTATGTCTTCCTCCAGGTCATTTATAAAAAAAATTGAACAACACCAGGCACAAGACTGAGCCCTGTGGCACTCCACTCGAGACTTCCCTCCATGTAGATGCAGAGCCATTTACAAGCACTTGTTGGGTACGATTTTTCAACCAACCATGAATCCATCCAACAGTTGCACCATCCAGCCCACACTTAACCAGCTTATCCTCAAGGATATCATGAGAAACTTTGTCAAATGCCTTACTGAAATCTAGATACACTATATCCACAGCATTGCCAGAGTCAACCATTTTAGTAACTCTGTCAAAAAAGGAGATAAGGTTGGTCTGACATGATTTATTCTTGATAAACCCATGCTGGCTACAACCAATTAACTCATTCTGTTCAAGGTGCTCACAGACAGAGTGTTTAATAGTCTGCTCTAGAATTTTCCCAGGTTTTGATGTCAAACTGACAGGCCTGTAATTTCCCGGGTCCATCTTTTTTCCTTTCTTGAAGATCGGGACAACATTCGCTCTTCTCCAGTCTTCCGACACAACATCAGTACTCCAGGACATCTCAAATATTAGAGCCAGAGGCTCTGAAATAACATCTGCAATTTCTTTTAGCACCCTGGGATGCAAGCCATCCGGCCCTGGAGATTTGAAAGTATTTAAGGCAGCCAGATGCTCCCTAGCCATTTCCTTACTTATTCTGGATTGGCAGTTCCTCCTTCCTTCATATGCCCTGCATTCTTCAGTTTGTATATGGCTCGCCTTATGGTTAAAGACTGACGCAAAGTGAGAGTTGAGTAATTCTGCTTTGTCTTCATCCCTTGTTAAGGCTTCACTATCTTCCCCTAGCAATGAGCTTACCCCATCCCCGTTCTTCTTTTTGCTCCAAACATAGGCATAGAATTTTTTCTTGTTATTTTTAGCATCCCTCACAAGCCTCAGCTCCATCTGCACTTTAGACTTTTTGACACCATCCCTACAGATTCGAGCCTGCTTCTTGTACTCACCCTCAGTAATCTGATCCTCCTTCCATTTTCTGTACATTTCCCTTTTTAGTCTCAGCTCTTCAGAGAGTTCCTTGTTCAGCCACCTCGGCTGCATTACCCGTCTCCCACCTTTCTTTCTTACCGGAACAGTTTGCGATTGTGCCTTAAGCACTTCATTTTTCAGCATCACCCATTCTTCCTGTGCAGATTTTCCCCTCAGCATTTCCAGCCACTGGATCCTACCTATTATTTCTCTGAGTTTTTTGAAATCAGCTTTCCTGGTTTCACATCCTTCTCTATGTCAAATTCCAAGCTGACATGGTCACTATTCCCCAAGGATCCCACAACATTAACTTCATCAATCAGTTCTTCCTTGTTAGAATTAAATCTAGGATAGCAGATCCTCTGGTTCCCACCTCCACATTCTGAGAGATGAAGCTGTCCATAAGACTGTTCAAGAATCTGCGGGATGCCCCATGTCTAACAGAGTTAGATTTCCAGCAAATATCTGAATAGTTGAAATCTCCCATAACCACAACATCCCGTCTCTGTGAAAGTTTAGCAAGCTGTTGTACAAATGCATTATCCTGTTCCTCCAGTTGATTTGGGGGTTTGTAGTATACCCCCACAACAATATCCCCTTCTTTCCCCCCCTGCTCTATCCTTACCCACACACTTTCAACAGGGCAACTCTCAAAATCCTGAATTTCAGTGCAAGTGTATTCATTCTTGACATATTGTGCCACCCGCCGCCTTTTTTGTTTATTCTGTTCCATTTGAACAAGGTATATCCTTCAATCGCTGTGCTCCATATATGAGACTCATCCCACCAAGTCTCAGTGATACCTATCAGATCATACTTATTTTCCAATATTTGAAGTTCAAGTTCCTCCTGTTTATTACCCATACTCCGTGCATTAGTATAAAGACATCTCAGATTACAGACATCCTTTCTCACCATAGGTCCCTTCGATTTTACCTGAAAATTACTGAACTCACCTCTCTCCTATTCATTTATTCTCTGATCATTCCCCTTCTTGAACTTAGTGTTGGGGATGTCGCACATCAGGCTTTTTCTTCCCACCCCCAATGTCTTCAGTTTAAAGCCCTCCTGATCAGGTTTGCAAGTCTTCCAGCAAAGACATTCCTCCCATTCTTCGTAAGGTGCACCCCATCCATCGCCAACAGTCCTTCATGTCAGAGGTACATACCATGATCCAGGAAGCCAAATCCCTCTTGACAGCACCATCTACGTAACCAGCCATTCACCTCCAGTATCCTGTTCTCCCTTCCAGCTCCATGGCACTCAATAGGTAAAATGGAGGAGAACACCGCCTGAGCCCCCTCACAGGCGGCCTTGTAATGGGCCACTCATTCTGCAGCACAGGAGGTAACTTCTCCTTGACCTCCAAATGCGCCATGCATTGGTTGAGAATTGAGAGCCCTTGTAATGTGGGGTTCTCTTTGGCCACCTGTAGGTTTTCAAGGAGATCGGCGAAGGACCATAGCTTCTCAGGGTTCTTGGCCATTATTGGGGAAAATTTCTTCAGTTTCCCCATGAGTGCAGTCTCAACAGCTGTTGGTGATCCGTAGTGCTTATCGAGATGAATGTACATGTTCTGCTCCTGAACATAGTCCAGTACCCCAAGTTCCGCTGGGTTGAAGTTCAGCTCTGGATCCCAGTATCCATCTTGTAGAATCTTGGCACAAGCAGCCATTTCTTCAGCCTTAAGTTCCTTGTGAAGCTATTTTATCCTCACCTCCCTGTCATCCTTTTCTGCCTGCAACTTGCCAGCTTCTCTCTTCAGGGTCTCTTCCTTCTTGGCAAATTCTGTTCTCTTGGCTGCCAACACAGCATCGATCTTTGCCTTAACTAACTTTGTGATGTCTGTCATATGCCCACAAGAGGAATGACTATGGGCAATAGAGTGACAAGACTTGTGGGAGGCTTCGGTATGCTGAGACTTGTGGGAGGCCGCAGAATGGCAGGAGGCCCTGGAATGATGGGATCTATTGGAGCCCACAGTGCATTGAGACTTATGAGAGACCTCAGACCTGCAGAGAGAAGCAGCATGCATTTGCTTTTCCAGCACTGTCTCCAGATATGCAGTGTTTCTGTTTACATGATTGGAAGACATAGAGAAACTTTGCTTGGCATGCAATAAAGTTATCTTGGGTCATAGGTGGAAAAAGGAATCGCACCCAATTGCAAAAAAGGTGTGCTGGGAGACATGCGTGCAGCCGGCAGCTTGTAGTCAGTTTACCAGCCGGCAGCTTGTAGTCAGTTTACCGGAGAGAGCAGACAAAGGAAAGGTTTCCTTTCAACTTTTATCATGCACATTAGAAACAGCTTTGATGCTTTTTTCCTTTAAGAGCTGGAGACTGTGAGGGGAAACTGCATCATCTCTCTTTCTCGCTGTTCCCATCCAGCACTAATTCAGGATGTGCTTTCTGGGATGTGACCAATGCACAGCCACTGAATAGACTTAAATCATCTTTATTTAACTTCACATGCATTCAGAAGATCATTTACTCACAATCAACCTGATAGCTGGGTGGAAAGTTACATCTTGTGATCTAGGTCAATTCTATAGCCATGGTGAGAAAGAGATAAGTCTCCCCTTCTCCTTGTGATTAGGATAGACAAAGAAATGGAAAAAAGCAAAAAAAAAAAACCCTATCTTCGCACCTCTGAGCTCATGAAATTACCCTAATGAGCCAGTCAGGGGAATACTTTTTGGATTGCCTAACTGAGGACTACAATTCTCAAGGGCAACTGCTCTTAAAGATACACAGCAGTCTTACTAAACTGCTAATGCCTACAGTTAACACTGACTGGGGGCAGCATAGCATCAAAAGCAGCCTCCTTTCAGAATTTGTTCCATGGAGTTTTTGGTCCAATACACTTTTGCTAATGTAAAGATCTTTCACCGTAACCTGGATATCCCAGGCTCATCTGATTTCATCGGATCTCAAAAGCTTGGGTTGGCCCCGGTTAGTACTTGGACAGGGGACCACCAAAGAAGTCCAGGGTTGCTACAGAGACAGGCAACGGCAAACTATCTCTGAAAATCTCTTGCCTTGAAAACCTTTACGGGGTACCATAAGTCAACTATGACGTGATGGCGAAAAGGTGGGGGGAGAATCGTTCCGGGCAAGTCCTACTTGGTTATCACAGGTAAACATTACATAACTGCCACAATATGAAGGAACAATGTCTCTGAGGTTGTGCTGAGTACTATATAATAGATTTATTATGGTGATGTTCATATCTTTAAATATACAAGGATATCTATTAGCAACACTGGTGAGAGTGCAGGAGGAGGGTCTCGAAACTATGTTTTGTACCAGGCCTGGCTTTATCTGTAGCTCTGTATGTGACACTAAGACTGTGGTCACATGCACCAGTTGACACGCAGGGAAAGAGAGGTTATTTCCTCTGGAGTTGTGAGATCACACAGCCCTTTGAAGCTGCGGGTGCAGCCCATCACTGTGTGATCAGACACCACTGTGGGTGAGTCGTGGGGTATTTTTTGCCATTTGTTTCCCTTGTGCATAAATGAGCAATCAAGGAATCACACCTCCACACTGAGGGCCCCCTATGGAGTATGCGATGATGCACATACTACAAAGGGGGAGGAAACACGGCATGGAGTCATGTTGGCCTGATCAGACCATCCCACCAGCATGAGAGCATACTTGCGTGATCAGACGGGAAAGTCCACCCTTGGCCTGCCTTATCCAGATAACCCCGGACTTTTCCCGGTGTCTTTTAACTCTGCTTCCATGGCAGAGCAGCACGGGTTGCTGACAACTGTGGGACGCTTCCCAGCTGATGCATCAGGCATTTGCACTTATGTCGTATCTAAAGGAGCATGTGATTGCAGTCTAATACTCTGTGAGTTAGCTTCTAGACCAGACTCAAGGAGGTGCTTTTGAACTTGGTGGCTGGGGGTTAAGCTATTTGAAAGCACATCTGCATATGATACTCCTGCATCAGAACTGGAGCAGGGTGGATAAAAATCTATGATTTTTAAAAAATAAGATTTTAAAATTTAAATTAGTTTTTTGTGAAAATGCATTTTCAGGAAAAACCTTTCTAAGGATAGTTTTTAATTAGATAGATTATTGCTCAAAAATGGAATATATGTGTGTGATGTTTTTTAAAAAGTTTTGTAAATGAGTTTCAGTAATTCATGGATCTGGGGCTCAATGTTATGCTGTACCAGAAGTTTCTATAGAGATTTTTTTAGATTAATCTTTTCTATCTACCCAACAGAACTTAGCCTTCAGTCTAGAAGATACCTTCACAGAGGCTTAGTTTTGCAGTTCTCAAACTGTGGATTTTAAATTTTATTTTACTTTATTTATACCCCATTTTTCTCCCCAATGAGGATCCAAAGTGGCTTCCGTTTCTCCATTTTAGCCTCAAAACAACCCTGTGAGGTAGGTTAGGCTGCGAGTTTTGTGACTGTCCCAAATCAATTTGATTTAAATCAAATCTACCCTGGTATGGAGCCCCTGCTGCCTTTTGTTCAACCAAAGCAGACAAGAATGTCACCCTGTGGAACTCCTGAAATAAATTCAGCAGATTTCATACCTTCTGCCCATTTAGAACTGTGGTAGAAAGTCTTTTTTATTCTCCCAGACTTTTTAAGTGATTGGTTTCTGGCTGTATATGTTTTATACATTATCCAGAAAGTATTTACATGTAATGACTGTTGTTTTGTTTTTTATTGCTTTTATTGTTTTAATTGTATTGTACAGCACTTTGGGGCCTGTAATGTTTAAAAACAACAGAGGAATAATAAACCAATAAACACAGATAAGCATTATGCTGGCTTCTGGGTGAAGGAAAGCAAACTTCTTTTTCCAGCCATCATATTAAGACAGATTCAGTACTAAGGGGAATAAGAAAGACAAGTTGACAGTATTGTGAGATTTGAAAAAAGACAGCTAAAATGCTCTTAAAGAATTAAGTGAACACTGCATTAACTTGAAAATGAATTTGCGCTTCAAACAGGAATTGGATCTCAACAGAAATGAACAAGACATTTTAACCACAGACAATCTGATTTGGCAGAAGATGGCTACCTTTGAAGATTTCTCTTTTATACTTGAAAATCAGACTGTAGTGATGCATCTTTGGGGACCTATTGGGGAACTATTGTGTAACCCTCCCTATAAATACAACATCTGCAGAGAGTTTTCTTCTGGGGCTGAAAGCAGTAATGGCAGTCAGCTGTAGCTTTGGGTCATTTATATGGACTGTCAATTATCAGCTTCAACCACAATTGAAGAAAAGAATCTTCATGCAAAAAATGATAAATTCATGTCAGAAAAGCTACAGAGGAAATACTTTGAAATAGATAGATGTAGTACACAGGAAATGCTACATATATTATTTTATAATGGCTTTTAAAAATACATTTATTGTGACAGCATAACTGAAGTAAGTAGGACACGAGCTTGAGTTCTGTGATCTAGGATATCTTGATTGGAAAGGATACTGATATAAAAGATGGAAAGCTGTCCTCTTCTCTGCTTTCCCTAAGCTGCTGTTGGTAATTCTCTTATTTGTACACTGTGTAGTAAAGTATTAAAAGAATGCAAGCAAACAGTTCTCCAGGTAAACAAAGTTTGAGTCCAGCAGCACCTTTAGGGCCAACAAATTTTTATTCAAGGTATAAACTTTCATGTGCATGCACGCTCCTTCAGATACAATGAAACGGAAGTTACCAGTCCATACATATAGGTATAGGGTGAGCATTAAATTAGCATCCAACATAATGAAGATGTTTAACAGATTCAAGGACCAAACAAGAATAGCAAGCTTAGTTTATATGGTTACCATTGGTTTGGGTTTAATTTGTGGGAGGGTAGAGTGAAGGAAATACATGTATCAAAATTGGAGACTGATGGGCAGATATACCTTTCTTAATTGTGGAATGCTGAGAGTAATTAACTGAGACCCTGCCATTATGCCCCATCTGTCTCCTTTCAAGTGTGGAGGTGACCCTACAGCATTCTGTTCTTTGAAGTGCAGCGATTGGCTGTGTAGAGTATCTCCCAGACCAGAGAAATACATTCTTATCTACCTTTCCAAATTACATTATATTACATTATATTATATTCTACTATTTATTAAATTACATTGCAACCTAGTACTCCAAATAAGAAATAACATAAACAAGATGTATAGCCCTTCTGGGGGATTGGTAAGAATACAGATGTAGGGACTAAATGAAGTTAGCATATGTAGTGAGATAAGTAACCAGTATCTCTGTTAAGTCCTGGGGATTCCATTGTTCTGAGCTTTGTATAACTTGCAACTCAGCAGTTTCCCCTTCTAGTCTGTTCCCAAAGTACCTTTGCAATAAAACAGCTACTTTGATGTCACCCATTGAATGTCCCGGAAATCTGAAGTGTTCTGTACAGGTTTCTCAGATTCTTGATGTCAGATTTGTGTCCATTTATCCTTTGTTGTAGGGTTTGATCTGTTTGCCCTATGTAGAGAACTGAAGGGCATTGTTGGCATTTAATGATATAGAAGAGGAGCAAATGAATGAGCTTGAAATTGTGTATTTGATATTGTTAGATCCAGTGAATTACTTTTCAATGCCAACATTTAAACAGGGCTTTTCCAGAAAGTGATTCTGCCTCTCCCATTCAATAGGACGTAATCTAGGACAAAGTTAGGCATTTTGAAGCCAGGGTTGCCAAGCCCCAGGAGGAACCCTTGGAGATCTCCCAGAATTACAACTCGAATAGAATAAAGTTTATTGTATATGGCCATTGGCTGTCACAATTTTGTATAAAACTGAATCCCTAATATCTTCAAATACACATTTAGTTATTAAATTCAGTGAGAATTAAATTCAGTTGTACAATATCTAAAATATTTAGAATGCCTCAAATTAAAATTGTATACAGCATTTACAAATTCCAGTTCCACTTGTAACAATGTTAATGGCTTGCATCTCAGTAAGCTACATTCCTAAGAACCACCTTTGCTCTAGCTTTCCTGGCTGCTAATGCAAAAAGTGCTATCTTATAAGATACCAAAGGATTCATGTCTGACAACAGAAAAATTAGCTTATCACTATCAGAAAAATTGTGCAGTTGATTAAGTATTTGAGATAAAAATCTATTTCTAAGATCAGAATATAGTGGACAAACCATTACGTAGTGAAATAGATCTTCAATAGAAGTTCCACATAGACAAATACATTGTCTTCCGGTCAGTACTTCTGATGGCATGTTCTGAAATTGTAATGCCATGAATGCCACTCGTAGACTATGTGCAGTAATGTTTCTCAAACAGGAGGCCCTTAAATGATCTTTCTTTAAGTTTTTATACCAAGGGGCAGATTTTGACTGAGCGATTAACTGGTTATCTATTAAAGCATCTCCATTATATACCCATTGAATATTCCCTAAGGGTCTAAGCAAGTTGGCTGGTACAGTGTATTGAGAAGTGATGTTATTAAAAAATACAGAGCGGATTTTATCCTTACTTAATAGGGCACAATAACTAAGTTTGCTAAATGATTCACTTGGTAACAACTGGTATTTCTTCCATGATTTCAGGATAGGAATTACAACTAGGGTTGCCAGCTCTGGGTTGAAAAATAACTGGAGGTTTGGGGGGTGGAGCCTGGGGAAGGCAGGATTTGGAGAGGGGAAGGTCCTCAGTAGGGTATAATGCCATAGAGTCCACTCTCCAAAGCAGCCATTTTCTCTGGAGAGCAACTGTAATAGTGGGAAACCTCCAGGTACCACCTGGAGGCTGGCAGACCCAATTACAACTTATCTCCAGAACACAGGGATCAGTTCCCTTGGAGAAACTGGCTGTTTTGGAGGGGATCCTCTATGGCGTTATACCCAGTTGAGTTCCTTCCCCTCACCAAATCCTACCTTCCCAGGCTCCACCGCTCAGATCTCTAGGAATTTCCCAACCAGGAGTTGGCAATCCTCTTTAAAGTTCATTACTTTTAGCCAAAATACACAAACCAAGTATTGTACCATGATGTTTTTCTACAATAGCCAAAAGAGGCCAGCTTTTCACTGGCCTAACACAAACTGTTACACAAAAGACTAAGCAAAAGAAAAAGAATTGTACTTCACCACTTGATTCCTCTGTGAATTCAAACAATAAGTTACCATCTGACCAGCTAAACATATAATCATGGAATTATGCTTGCCACAGCAGCTGAGGGATGTAGATGCCAAGAATATAGAAAGAGCCACCATTGTCTTTTTCCCCTCACTTTAGATATTTAAGTGTGTTGCAAGATGCAACCTTATTGGCTCTTCACCAACATTATTATTATAGCATATCCTGTTTTTTTTGTATTTTATCGTCATGATTAGGATAACTCTGATACGTGGGCCCTATTCAGAAGTTGTGATTGCATGTAATGGCAGGCTGGCAGCTGCACATGGATCCTTCTGATACACACAGTCACCATGTTGTTTGAAAGGGGCAACACATGAATATTCAGCTTTGATGCATACAACCCAGAACCTTGAAAAATCTGGGTTTCATGCAGCATGTACAGAGCCATGCAAAATCTATCTGTTGTCTTGTTCAGACAACATGACAACCATGTATATTTGGAAGATCATGGGTAGCACGTTCCTGATATGTGCAGTTCACAAGCTCCTACTATTTGTGAAGAAGGCTATGCATCCTCAATCCAGCATCCCCAAACTAGTTTGGCAGTTTGTAAACACAGTTGATTGTAATTTCCTGTGTTGAAGTATTTTTTTTTACTTGTAAAACTAGATTTTGTACCTCCATCAGGAAATGTTGAGCCAATTAAATAAATTCTAACCTATTTTGTACTTTATTAGTATTTTGATTTATTAGTATTAGTACCTATTAGCAACATCCTAGCCCTCCTTTCATCTCAATACATTCTTCAAGTCATTAAAATAATTAAAGTTTTCACTGCCCACTGGAACCTAAAAGTGTGAAGAGTACAATTGTTTGTTGTTTTCCTTTTCTTAGTCTTTTGTGTAACAATTTGTGTCAGGCCAATGAAGAACTTTCCTAGCAGCTGGATTTCATGATACCAGCCCATTCACTGACTGTCAATGTCACTTCCAGTTCTTGGTAACTGACTTCTGGTGGAGAGAGACACCAAATATATGCTCTTCAGTGGAAATGCATACACCTTTTCATGGAGAGGGTCACCAGTTCAGTCCCTAGTTTTCCAGATGTGCTGGTCATAGATAGGAGATACTGGCAAAGACCCATCTTGCCTGAGACTCTGTGATTCAAGTAGGTAGCCGTATGGTCTGAAGCAGCAGAACAAAGTTTGAGCCCAGTGGCTCCTTTGTAATAATTTGAGATTGCCGAATTACAAGTTATTACAGCACTTAGGACAATGGAACCCCCAGGACTTAACAGAGATATTGGCTTATTACCTCATTTACATATGCTAAGTCATTCAGACTTTATTGGTCTTAAAGGTGCCACTGGTCTCAGACTTAATTCTCACATCTGTTATTAACTCCTTTATTATCTGTATGCCAATTTACTGCTATTTACTTGTTTACCTAATGTGTTATTCCAGTCTTAGCGGTATTTATTGCTCAGTTACATAGACATCTTGACTCTATTAGCTCTTCCTAGCAACTAACCCCCATATGTTATATTTGACAAAAATGTTTCAGTGAATTAAGGAGTTCTCGCTTGTACCCAGACCTTTGTTTGTCTTGAAGGTGCCACTGGACTCAAACATCATTCTCATACCTACTTCTTAATGTTTGTATTTGTATGCTAATCTTGCCTTAATTCAATCTCAGCTATAATCATCCAGTTCTTATGCATCTTGACTCTAACTAGTCCTTACTGACAACCAACCCCCCCATATGTAATGGTTGAAGAGATTCTGTTCTCTGTATCTGAAGTGTGCTAGCACATGAAAGCTTATAGCTTGAATTAACTTTGTTCATCTTAAAGGTGCCACTGGCACATTGTTCTACTTAAAAGTAATCTTATGGACATTTACTTGGTCCTCTGTATTGGGGCCTTACTTCCTGGTAAATGTACATAGGATTGAGCCTTAGGATGGAAGAACTATGGCCATAGCTTCTTTTTAAAGCAGAGTACAATACAAAGAAAATGTTTTAACAAATGAAACAATTTCCAGAACATTTTCTATTTTTACAGTACTATCTGTTAGTATATCATATAAATTCAATTATTTTGAATACTCAGCTGAAATACTCATGGGATGCTGTATGTGCAAATTGGCTCATGCATGGTGTTATATCTGCCAATATCTGATTGCCCTGAAATTTTCTTAAAATGAATTAGTGCTGTTTTGAGAGTGAAAATCATATTAGCCAGTGTAAACACATAGTAAGGCCAACAAACATCTAAGATTAAAATTAAATTGTAGTGCCTTTCTAAGCAGTTACACCATTCCAAACCCATTGACTTCAATAGAATGAAGAAATAATTTTTAAAGATTTTTTTGTTTACTTACAATTCTAATACATATTAAATTCAATTTTAAACATTCTGAGCATTGTAATATTGTAAGCTTTATTCACATTCTAAACATTATATTGTGAAAAACATTGTCTAACTCTATCCAACATTATTTGACCTTAAAAATGAAAATAAGATATACTTGTATAATTGTAACAATAGGCTTAAAATTCCTTTATTCATATAACACATAACACACACATGCATAAATCCATTACAGTAATAGGGTATTTGCTCCTATTAAGCCATCTCTCCATTTTTTCTCTCACTGATTTCCTTATAAAATCTTTTTCTCATATTTGTTACATGACTACAATCTGCACAATAATAACTACCAGGTTTAGTTTTGCCAACCTCCAGGTGGTATGTGGAGATCTCCTGGAATTACAGCTGGTCTCCAGCCTACAGAAATTAGTTCCCCTGAAGAAAATGGCTGCTTTGGAGGGTGGACTCTATGGCATTATACCCTGCTGTGGTCCCTCCCTCGGCTCCATCCCCAAATCTCCAGGAATTTGCTGACCTGGAGTGAGCAACCCCAGGTTTGACTCCTTTCATGATTGCATCTAAGTGTACTGAGTAAAACAGAAATATACCCATAAAACTATAATTAACTTTATATGCATGATAATTCTGCTTAAACTGGGTTTCTTGTTTGGATCCAGACTCACTGGCAGACCAATCTTAAATATTTTTATTGAGATATGTCCCTGTAATACTGGCATAATTCCAGCTGCACACATCCTCACGTATGAAACTTTTACCCCTTTGGCCACACTTATTTACTAATAATCTTACAACTGTTCAATATTTTCTTAATTATGTTAATACTGATACTACAATTATGGTTGCAAAATTCTTAGCAGAATCAGCCACACTTAGATACAGTCTTTTTACATAATATGCATATATTATTGTCTAAATTTACTTACTGTAATTAAATGCTTCTTCTTAAATGTATTTATTATATACTGTTATGCCATTAAAGGTATCTGAATCTACTGGCATAATTTCCCTTTGATATAGTTAAGAATTCATGAATGATAATTCTCCAGTGTTCAGACAAGTTAAAACCATATCTCTGTTGTTGACTAAGAGTTCCTGTGCTGAAGCATGTTTGTGTGGTTATATCAAAAGATTGTTGTTACATACCAATTTGGTAAAGACAGATAACTCCAAGGCAAAACAAACTAACTTGGGAGTAAGCGCTGTTGAATTAAGTGGAATTTTCTTCTGAGCAAGCATGCACAAGATTGGGAGGCCTACCTACAATCCTGTGCGTACTTGACAGAGTAAATGCCACTGCTGAACTCAGTGGCATTTACTTCCAAGTAAATATGCATAAATTTGGGCATAAATTTCCCAAGGATTTTTGGTTCACAATTTTACATATAGAGGTGGAAAGGGAGAGGGAAAGTGTGATAACTAGGGAAATCGGTAGCATCCAGATATGTATGTATGTGCCATTAAGTCACAGCGGATTTGTGGTGACCCCAGCAAGAGACTTTCAAGGCACCTGAGAAGCAGTGGTAGTTTGTAATTGCTTTCATCTGTCTTTGTTGGAGATCCCTGATCCGAGTACTGACCCTGATAAGCTTATGAGAGATTATAAATGTTGAGTATGAGACTTAACTAAGAGAGTGATTAACAGTGATTCAGCTTTATTTAAGAACAACAAGACGATCAGATAACACACACAAAAACAGTGGAGCACAGCTCCTTTTTAAATAGTCCGGGCTAACAAAACCACACCCCTTCTTTGGTTAACAACCAATAACATTTGAGAGATAAGGACCAATGAGGCTTGTTCCCTCCATAACATTTCAGACAGTTCTGATTGGTTACAAACAGTACAAAATCAAGAACAACTAATAGGATTGTCGAGGCTTACAATCCTGGTCCTGACTTCAAGCTTAACATGTAAAAGAATACAGTCTGTTCACAAGTCAGGACATAACAATTCCTCCCCCTAAGATGAGACATTCCTATTGCACACATAGTCTCGTAGATAGGAGGGGGCACATCTTGTTCTTTGAGACCTGCACAGAGGTCTTTGCTCCTGTGGCTCTGGAGCAACAAAAGGTTCGGTGATCCTGTCCAGTGAGTCTGGGGTGTCAGATTCAGATGGACTGAGTTCAAGAGTTGGGGTCTGCCCAAACTCCTGGCCAGCCCTGGACTCAGCAACACTCACCTCCTCATCCAAAGGCCCTTGCTGCTCAGTGGGGATCCTGTCAGGTTCTGGGCTTGACTCCAGACTTGAGCCACCCCACCGTTCCCTGAGTTGATCTATGTGACACCGCACTTTCCTTCCATCAGCCAGCTGCACCACATACATTCGAGAGCCTAAAACTGCTGAGATTATGGCGGGAAGCCATAAATGACCCTCTGCCTAATTGTGCGCAAACACTTTGTCCCCAACTTTGAATGAACGCACTTTCTCCAGGACCTCGGCTCGCTGGGGCTTGGACTCTGTAAGGTCCGGATGGAGCCAGTCAAGCAGGGTGGTTAGCTTCCGGCCCATTAACAGTTCTGCGGGACTCCTCCCCATGGCTGCACAGGGTGTGATGTGCTGCCTTAACAGATAGGAGGCTAGCTTCTGCCCCCAGTCCCCATTTGGCAGGCGCTTGAATGCCTCTTTAGCCAACCTAACCATACGTTCAGCCTGCCCGTTTGTAGCTGGGTGGAACGGAGCCGACGTAATATGCCTGATGACATTGTCCTCTAGGAACTTAGAGAACTCCCCAGAGGTAAATTGGGGCCCGTTATCGGACACTAGGACATCCAGTAGTCTGTGGGTAGCTATAAGCTGATGCAACGCATTGATTACAAACGTTGAACTTGTGGAGTGCATGTGGACCACCACTAACCACTGGGAGCTGCTGGTACGCCTGTGCAAAATCTAACTTTGCAAAGACCTTGCCCCTTCCCAGAGACGCCAGCACGTGACTAATAACCGGCACCGGGTATGAGTGCTGTTGCAAAGCCCTGTTGATAGAACATTTATAGTCAGCACATACATGTACAGAGTCATCAGATTTTACAGGTGTTACAATTGGTGTCTCCCATTTTTCATGTGGGAACGGTTTGAGAATACCTCGAGTGACAAGTTTATCCAGCTCTGCCTCTATTTAAGCTTTCATAGTGATAGGCACCTTTCTATACTTCAACTGGATAGGCCTTACAGAGGGGTCTAGGTCAAAGGTTACTGGCGGCCCCGTATACCGACCAAGCCCCCCACCCAAAACCTCAGGAGACTCATCATACAAACATTCCCATTTACTCATACATATCTGATTAACACCAGTTACCGCAATGCTGAGAGCCTTGAACCAGTCCAGGCCCAATAAGCTGACCCTATCACCCTCGGCAACCAGAAAGGACAGCTCTGCCTTCCGATCTTTAAACTCAACAGTAAAACTTGCCCTTCCCGCCAGTGGAATGCGCCGGCCCTGGAAATCAGACAGGTGGGTTGAAACAGGTGTCAAACGGCAGCGACTCCTCTGCGGAAACAGGCACTGCCAAGTCTGCGTTGAGATGACGGTGATGGACGATCCGGAGTCCACTTCCATCATGCAGGGAACGCCGTCCAAGCGAAGCGTGATGAGAATCTTTTGCTTGGCTTGGCTCCGGTGGTCAGGACTGTCGACGGGCAACTGCAGGCATCGGTTTGGTGGCAATTGGCCGCTCTGTCACTGTCCCGAACTCAAACCCGAGGCTTTACAACTGGAGATGATGATGGTGACTTCTTCGTGGCTCGGCAGACCCTTGCCAGATGGCCACACTTACCACAGGATCGGCATATGATGTTGCGTGCCCAGCAGCGATCCCTCTCGTGCCTGCCACCACAACCAGCGCAGGAATGCCACGGCACAGTCTTCAGCGGGGTCCACAAAAGGCGTGCATCTCGCATTCTGCAGACATCATCGGCCTCCCCCTCGGACTCGCTGGCCAACTGTTGGTGCACCAACTGATCCTTCCCACTCAGGATTTGGCGCTGACAGACCTCATGTGTTGACCTCTCTGCTGCCTTGGCGGCGATGGCCTCAGCATACGGTGTAGGTGAGCTTGGCTCTGGCAAACAGGCACTGCTGCAGATGCTCATCTCGTAGGCCATACAGGAGAGGATCAAGGAGAGCCTCCTCAAGATTGGCAGAATTGCAGGGCCTTCCTTAGGGCAGTGATATACTCAGCTATTGTCTTTTGTATATAATACAAAACTAGTTCTGAGATCAAATGATGCCTGCCTTACAGTGCAATACTGAACAGAATTACAACAAACTCTTAAATCCGCTGAAGTCATTTGGTTTAGAAGGCTGTAACTCTTAGGATGCCAACTGATAGAATGGAATTAAGTAATGTTTGTAGATTATGGGAAATTTCCATAGCAAAAGGCAATTTTTAGAAGAAGCAATTTCTTTTCCTTTTAAAGGGGGTATTGTTTAGAAAACAACAAACAAGCAATTTAGTTTTGCTAGATTAAAACTAGCTGAGCTTCCAGTCCTGGGTCTCTCCCCCAGCAGCATGTCTGAACGCTGCTCTTTCTAATACCAGGTGCTGAGTGAGAAGAATGCTTAGTGGCTGAGGTGAGTACTTTCCACTTTTTGGTTTCCCATTTTCAGTACAGAAGACTTTCATAAATCTGGAAAGAAACTGGGTTCAGCACAGAGCAAACATTATGTACATAGATGACAAAAATCTATGACCCGGAGGGGAGGTAGCACGCCAAAGCATTTCCTCATGACTTTGTCCTTTCCAGGTTATGGTTGGCTGGATGAACTTGAGGGAGTTTCCCTTTTTTTGGCGGGTCCACTTGCTAAAAAAACCTGACCTTGTCAGCACCAGAAAAAAAGGCGTGGGGGGGGGCTACTGACGAGTTGAAGAAAGCATCGAAAGTATACCACCACCACCCCTTCAGAACTGGTCGCGAAGAAACCGTTGGGGGGGGGTAGAGCGCGCCTCTTCGCCACAGAACTGGCGTTGAGGTAACACCGGAAAGCGAGCGCTGCTGTCTCGTGACTCGCTGAGTCGCTGGCGCTCAGACAGAGGGAGGCGGTGTCGCGGGCGCGCCCACCCCCTTTGCGCGGTGACGTCGGAGGTCTTCCCCTCCCTCCTTCCACCGCTGCCTCCTCCTCAGAGACGGTGACCGCCGCCGCTCCTGTTGCCCCCTCTGTGCCGTTTCCTCCTCCTTCGCCGCAGCGGCGATGTGACTCTCCTCTCCTGGCTCGGCCCGCCCCAGCTGTGCGGCGAACATGGCGGAGGTGAGGGAGAGCCGCGGGCGGCCGTGGGGCGGGGGGGAGGGGGAGGAGGAGGCCGAGGGGAGAAGGGGGAGTCGAGTCCGGGCCCGACAGGGAACTTGTTGCACCGCTGCTGCCGCCTGCCTGCCTGCCTGATTGCTTTCGCTTCCCATAAGTTAGTTGCCGGGGGCGGGAGGAAGGTCCCAGGACGGGCCTGGCTGTGATGTCTGGTGCTGGGTAGCCGGGCGGTCTCTTGAGGACTCACCGGCCTCCTGGGACTGGGGCAGATGGAGGGCGACCCTGCGAGAGGAGGAGGAGGAGGAAAGATTGGCTTTTTTCTTGGGGGGAGGGGGAGGACAGGGCTGGCCTTTTGCTGTTTCGGACAGTGGGGATTTACCCAAGTTCTTAATTAGGATGCGAGTGGGAAATACCCCAAGTGGGAAAGAAGGGCTGTTATTTGCGAAATCATGCAAGCTTTACTTTTGTTGGCTTGAGGGGGAAGTGGGTTGACGGAGGCATATTAGTGCTGGAATATGCTGATCCTATTCCCGCTCCCAGCCCGTTTTTCCATCGTCGAAGATTTAGGAGGGTCAAGGGTGCTCTTTTGGGTCTGAAACTCTTGCCCCTGCTAGAGAAACTGGCAATGTGTGTTTGGGGCCAGCTGAGTTCTTACAATGTCGACTCTTGTAAACATACTCTAAAATGAAGTGCTAGGTCTCGGCTGGAATATTGTTTGTCTCAAATGTTAATTTATTAGATCAATATTGTCTCAACCAAAGGGACTAAAAGTGTTGTTTCAGCTTCACAACAGTGTTGTGGGGTAGGTTAGGCTGAGACATACAGTTTTCCCAGTCCACCCAGTATCACGGATCTAAGATTTGAATGTGGATATCCCACATCCACCAGTAGTCTACTCATTACCTTCTGCTGGCTATTAAGGGATTGCTCTGGCAAGGATTCCCCCCCCTTGAAAGTAAAGCAGGGATTGCAGTAAAACCATTCTTTGGAACACAAATGTCAGAAGTTCTTCGGGTTAGGGAATACTTCCATAAAGCAGGCTTGTAGTTTCCACCTGAGCCCAGCTACCTGGGCTGTGATGCAGCTCCCATTATGTACCCACCCAAGTGGCATGGGTCTCTCACATGAAGTCCTGTAAGCACAGTGACCTGATCTATGAGAATTCAACCAGCTGAGCAGATCAGTGTGTGTGTGTGTGTGTGTGTACCATCACAAGAAATACTCCTGCTGCACTCTTCTTCACGTGTGTGATAAAGAGAAGGGGCACACACTTAATCTGAAACAACATTGCCTACCAGATTAATTACTGAAGCAGGCCCAGGCCTGATGCACTAATAATAGCCTTTAGTTCAGCAGGTTTTGTCATTTTCCCATCCTTTTTAGGCCACAAATGACTGAATTAGGAATGTGTGGGCTAGTAACATGTGTAGTGGGCTAGTAACTTTTGGCTTTATTTGTGAAGCTCTTTTTGTAAAAAGCAAATTGCTTGTATTTGATCAAAGACAGGAAACTTAGTTTTAATGACTAATTGTTGTCAGGCCTACTGAGGTCTTTGGTGGAGAGGAGAAGTTGAAACTCCTTGGAATTTTAGTTTTGGCTGAGGGTTGGCATTGCAGCTCAAATGTATTCCTACAAAGAGAACTGTCATGTTTTGTGTGAAAGCTATGTCTTACCATAAAGCTACCAATAATTTTATACACTTTTCAGGCCTAGTGAAGCCACTTGTTTTAGTTTCTATAGTAAAAAAAAGGAATGGTGCCTTCCTGGTTCTTTCATTTTCTGTGGTCAGTAGGTCATAAATTGGTAGTTCATGTGAGATAGAAATATAAATGTTCATTGTGCATTCAATTTACGAAGACGATTATGTATTTTAGATATTAAAACATCTTGAAATCTTATTTGCTGCTTAGAAAATTGCCACTTAGGAAGGCCTTAGACTTGACTGAAAATCTTCCAGCATACTTGTAAGTTTAAGTTCTTAATGGAGTTGATATTTTGGTATTGGCAGCATGTTTCCAGATGAACAGGCATTGTATTGTATGTTAGCAACCATATGAGGAATTAGTCTTCCAAAATAGTGGTAAAAGAGCAAGAGTCCAGTAGGACCTTGAAGACTAACAAAATTTGTGGCAGGGTTTGAGCTTTTGTGAGTCACTGCTCGTTTTTTCAGATACAGACAAACTAACATGGCTACCCATCTTGAAAATAGTGGTCAAAGTTATTAAGATTCAGGGTATGTGCTTCTGCCCTTAGATATGTATCTTTTGGGCAACTAGAATGATATTACTATACTATTCTATATATAGAACACAAATTGCAGAAAGCCTTCAGATACTTTGAGGAGACAACAGGAAGATTCTATGCATTTTAATCAAAATCTTCTTGCTGTAGTATCTGCCTGTGATGCGCACTGTTATTGCTCATACTTTAACAATCCTGTATGCACATGCTGCTACTGTATGTTTGCCTACTTATGAGTAGACATGAGTGGGGTGAGCTGTTCACATTCACCAATCTTAGCATGTATGGTACGGTAAGAGTGTGATGGTAAGATCTGACTATTGTAGTATTAAAAAACATAAAGGATTGTGGTAGCAAAAGCAAATTTTTAATCTCCAGTTAACTATAGATACCAGCAGTTTATGAATAGATATAGTAGTTAGATTTTTTAAAATGGCTCCTCAGTAGTAAAATACAAGCTGGAGGTCCATGAAGAATCATGGGAGTTGGGACAATTTGAAAATCCCATCACACCACTTTCCCTTTTGTGATTCTGTTATCTCAGGGGCATGTGCAGGCTGACACTTTGCATTTTTTTCTTTCGCATTCAGCCACTCAACATTCCATCGCTTTTTGGAGCAGTTTCAGTTCTGATCAGGTTTTTGTTGTAATATTTTTTTTAATTGATTCCAGAGATGTTATTCTGCATACATGGAAAGTCTCATGAATAAGTATAAGCCCGTTGCTGTTTTTGTCATCCACATCAGGCTCAGTCATTTTATTATTAGATACAGTGATCACTTTTGCCTTGGAACAGCTATATCTGAGGTTGCATCACATGTGACAGAGTCCTCATTCAGTATGAATTCTTGGTTATAATGCATAATAGTGGAACTACAAATGGGCCAATTTGATGTGACCTGGACTTTCTCATAGTTCAGATGTTCATCCCTGCCCTTCAAGGGTTTTTGTTTTGTTTTTGCTGCCTGCTCAAGTGGATTATTTCAAAGCTTGTCATATTAGTGAAGATGTGATGTGCTATGAAAATATTTTGTGTGTGTTGTGTTTCTATGATTTAATGTTGAGGTTTTATATATGTGATGCTCTGGTTTAAAGGGGAAGATTTCTTCTAGAGTAAGAAAGAGGGAGGGCTGGATGGGTGATTGAAGTGTTTTGTGATCAGATGGTAGATGTTTCCTAGGGGTTAGAGTTGACTGGTTTGTAGAGTGGGTTTGGGTGTGAGAGAGGAGAGAAGAGAGTTGAATGGGTGAAGAGTGAGGTGCTGCAAGAGATATCTGTGCTGTGTATGAGAGTTAAGTGGCAAGGGAGAAAAATAAGCCTTTGTGGCTAGGTCTATTTGAGGAACTTTAAAGAACAACAGTTGTACCTATCTAAAACTATTATGCTGTTTTACTTCTAAATAAATTGTAATTTTTTATAAAATATAAAGGAAAAACAGGGTTTTTTTAATGCTCCCCCAAATTCCCAATTTTTCATTTGGAAAATTTGGGAAAGTCCTTAGACGTGCTCATGTTATACATTTGGAATGAGTGAAATGCTTTTTAAGATAATGTTTCTCTCAGAAAGGAGAACTGTTTCATGGAAGGTTTTTTCAGCACTCCTTAAAACTTCCAAGTTTTTCTACTGGGAAAACTGAAAAAACCTCCCCCCCCCCAAGTTGTTTGTCTTTTTTCTCCTGGGCCTTCACATCTCTAGTTGAAACCTGCAGAGCTTCACCCTCTTGCCTAGAGATGCGATAATGACTTGCTACCAGGTACTGGGAAGGGAATGCCTACATCACAGTTTGGCTTGAAGGTTATCATCTCTTCTAATATTTGTCCATAGTGTTTTGATGGTGCAATATTTTTCTACAAGATCAACTGCTACTCTAGAGATTCCCCCCCCACACACACACACACACAATTGTTGAAACAAACTTTTGAGGTTCAGGTGATGTCAAGAAGGGACTGAGTGTCAGAATCTTATAATTTTATAGTAGTGGCATCCAACTTGTCATAATGTTTCATTTGTTTGACTTTAAAGTTTGTAAACTGCTTTGGGTTCTGTGTTCCAGGAGAAAAGCATCTTATACATGTTCAAAATAAATTAAATATAAATAAATTGTAAATTGATGTTTTGAATTGGATATTTTGGGTTTTGTTTATATTAATGATTTGCTTGCATCTATTCAGTCTGCAGTAAACTATCTTGGGGACTTTTTAATTGAAAATCAGCCCATGGGCAAACTAAATAAATAATTTAAAATTATTTGATTACCAAAAACAGCCCTGTGAATTTCAGTTACACTTTATATATATTCTTCCTATGGTTTCTTATAATGGGGTTACTTTTGGTTTCAGAAACATTTGTTCTTTTTGGTACATTCAGTCCTTAACACGTGCATGATTTCCTGTAAGCAGAAGCAAAGGCAGACTTGATTTCCTGGGGTAGAATGGTTACAAATTCAAGTGCAGTAGCAACCTTGATGTGTGGCACCTTTAGAGATTTTGTGAAGTTTCTATTATGCTTTCAAGGCCTAGCACCCATTTCAACAGGTACTCTTCTTCATACATTTGATGACGTGGGCTGTAGTCCACAAAAGCTCATTTAAGTTTCTTTTACTCTTTTAAGGTGACACAAGATTCATTTGATGTCTGAGTAGAATGATTGTGTATATAGAAGCTCTAAGAATGTTTATTTCTTTTGAAGTGTTATATGATTATGGCTTTATCATAGTTACGGCAATGACAATTTGCAAATGCTTGAAATCACATAGTTGCTCTCATAATGATAGGAACTTGAATAACTAGACATCTGTATTTAATTTTTAGGATAATATTTTGGCTAAATTGCTTTTTTCCAATCACAAAGATTATTGATATCTAAAATAGGAAGATTAGGATTCTTGCCATTGTAAGAAGACAAACTGTAGTGGTTAGAATACTGGAAAATGAATGTGGGAACTGATGATTTCAAAACACCAGAAAGTTTAATGTGTTCTGGGTGAACCTGGACAAATTGTATTTCCCAACCCAACAGTGCAATCTGAAGCAGAGCTGCACCCTTCTAATGGATTTTAAAAAATTCAGTGGATTTTGAATGGAGTAACTCTGTTTAGGGTTCTAGGCAAGCTACCTAGTACAGTGATCACAAGGCTCTGAGTTCTTTGGAAGGGCAGGATACAAATGTGACAAAATAATCCTGATGTCAAGGAAGGCTACAGATTATAGTTTGCTTGTTTTAGATAAAATGTAAACTTTAACCCCAACACACAAAGTTGTTCGCAATTAGATGACTGTTAAAATGAGTTTATTATGACATGAATTAAATTGTAATTGGCAACAATATAAACTTGTATCCAGGTCAGATGCCATAATTTTCTTCAGGTAGGATAAATATATAAAGCAGTCATATTCTGTAACAAAGATAATAAAACTAGCTAACTTTATGAAGTCCTTTAAAACAATCCGTTTGATCACAGGTCTTCCAAGGTATACAGGTATTAAGACTGAGGAAATGGTGATCTTGTAGCCCCCTGCCTGTATGCTTTTGCTTTTCTACACAAGAAATGTTGTAACCTGATGTTACTAAATGGGGTAAAAATACTATTTAGAAATACTGCATGGTTCAGGACCAGTGTTCCCTCTAAGCTGAGTTAGTGTGAGCTAGCTTACAGTTTTTTAGCCCCCGGCTCACATATTTTTGTCTTAGCTCAGGAAGGATGGCTCCAGAGAAAACTAATTTATGCAGTAGCCAAATCACTTGCTCACAATTCTAATGCCAGTAGCTCACAAAGCAGAATTTTTGCTCATAAGACTCCGCAACTTAGAGGAAGCATTGTTCAGGACAATCTCTGTGACTTACGGTTAAAAAAATCAACATTTTTTATCCTAAAGTGAATGCAATTTTTATATAAAAAATTAAGATTTCTGAATATACAATTTATTTTTTAATGTTTGACCTTGTGAATGTTGAATTATTTTCTCTTTATGAAGCTGAAAAGATAGCTTGGTAGTGTGTATAGGCAAGCATAAAGCAGCATTATCCGATTCATGAACCACAATGATCCTGGGGAAAGTATGTCATGGAGAAGTTTGAAGAGTTTGGGCACCAGTGCTGCCATTGAAAAACATGTACTTTACCTGAGGATGAGAGTGATTATTATGAAGCTATGCACACCCTTTCAGGACAGTGTAAAGAAAGGCAGAAATTGTTAATACATGAGCTGAGTGAAACCTTCTAGTAGAATATTGGCCAGATATTTGTGCATTGTATCTTCAGCATATGAGAGGCAAAATGTTTGTGCACTCTACCAACTGTCTAAGCAGTAATAATTATATAAAAGGTTTCTTGGTCTTTTAGTTATATTTTCCACAATGGGTAATGTATAAAACAGATCAGTTAACAAAATAGACAGGTGTTTTACAGATCATAGAAGATAAACAGCCACAGCAGTACATGATAATAATATTGATTATATGTAGCTTGATATTTGATTTTTTTAACTTGCTCTGTGACTCAATCTTTGAATAGGTAACAATTTGTAACAACACGAGACTGATATAAAATTTGGTACCATCTTGCTTTCCATTTTCATTTTTGCAAGGGAGCTTCAGAGCTGGATTGAGAAAGCCTCTGTCTGCCATGTTCCTCTTTTCTGATGTATGAAGACAGATATCAGGAGGCAGCTCTTGATTACTCTAATGCCTGTAGAAAAGTTACAGGCATCGTTGGAGTGTGAAGGACTCAAAACAAATACACTAAATTGTATCTGGAAAAACTAGCATCATGTGTTTCTGGTTACCTGCTCCTTTCACAGACAAAACACTATGTCAGTATAACTTCTGAAGTCTTTTTTGACAGCTTTAAATATAGTGCATTGTAATAGTCATTATGTGTAAATGACTGGCAGACTGAATCAGATACCAAGCCTTTTCATCATACATAGTGAAAAGTAGACTTATCAGCTATTGCCGCCGAACATAGCAAAGCTTCATGGTATGGTTGACATCTCAGAAACAATTTTAAACAATGGAATACTTTCCACCTGGTTGTGCTTCATGTGGCTGCTTCCATCTTTATATGATCTTCTATAAATAACTCTAAAATTGGAAAAATGCAACAGCAGCTGTTAAAGATTTCTTAAGAAATTGTGACTGAGCACTGTTTTTTTGTGCTTAGCCAAATATGAGTTGTATGAAACGCAGCTCAGAGAGAGATTGCTACTTCTACAGTAGAAAAAACTAAGAGTCCAGGAGTACCTTAAAGACTACCAAAATTTGTGGTAGGGTATGAGCTTTTGCGAGTCACTGCTCACTTCTTCAGATACTACTTTTAGTTATTTTTGTAGTATTTTTCTATTTTAGATTTTTACATACTTTTTTAAAGTTCTGGAGAACAAATCAACAGTTATTTTAATATTTGAATAGATAAGAATGTGAAGCAAGTGACAGAATTTTCTGAAAAATTGACAGTTCTGTAATAGCCAACATATTGCTTTTTAATCAGAAGTGAACCCTAATGAAGAACTGAGGAAGATCTACCTCTCCAAAATGTAATATGCTGTTCGTGTTCTAGGCAATTATATGCTTGATTTGAAATTCAAAGGTGAAAATATTTTAATGTATTTAAAATATTTATCCACTGCCTTCCTATCCAAACAAGACATTCAAGACCATTTACATAAAGTAAAAACAACAATAAAACATCTCAAACATAAACTATAAAACCATAACAAAAACAGTCGTTTACAAATGTCACTGGATCCAAATTCAGCAGTAAGAGCTTAAAACAATACAAAGACAAGTATCCAACTAAATAGCAAAAGTTTGGATATACGGGATGAGTTTTCCTTGTATCTGAATATGAAATATTAAATGTAATCCACAATGTTTCTAGTATTCTGATAAAAAGAATTGTTTGACTGTGGATAACATCTTCTTCTTCTTCTTTTTTGGATAGCCTTCTGTTGAGTCGGCAAGCCCAGGTAAAGTTTTATTATGTTGTTTACCTTGAAAGCAACCTTGAAAGAAAAATGAACATTTAATTGAAGCTGTCTTCACTGATGTATTTTATCAGATACACAGTTGCTGCTAGATGTAACTCCATTGTGCTGTGTTCCATTCTGGTAGGCTTGGCAGTCTGGTTTGAGGGACCTCTTGAGGGATCTGAGAGCAGCCTGAATAATCCTAACTAGCCTGATCTTGTGAGAGGTTGGAGGCTAAGCAGGGTCAGCCACAGTTAGTACTTGTGTAGGAGACCACTAAGGAAGAGAGGGGTTGCTACACAGACGAAGGCAGTGGCAAACCATCTCTGTTAATTTCTTCGTCTTGAAAAATCCTATGGTCTTGAGGTTGCCATAAGTCTATTACGACTTGACAGCACATAATTATTTAGTGATTTAACAGTACTAAACAGCTCTAAATGTAGGTAAACCCTTCTAAAGCCATTGAAGTCAATGGACTCAGAAAGATATAATTCTACTTAGGATTTCAGTGTAAATTGTCATCTTGTACAAGGCAAGTGGGACTGTGCTATGCTGCTCTTGGTCTAATCTCCGTTAAATTATCGATGAATTTGCTAGTGATTGGGTTTTCTAGAAAATTTCGAATCAGAGAATTTTCTGGGAATTTTTCAGATTAAAATTTAAATAAATAATTTGTATATTTAAATAATGTTAGCAAAAGAAGGCAGATACACCATGTACAAGCACTGCTTCATATCCCACATTTAGCCCCACCGACATGATTGATTTTCTGCACCAGCCTGACAGCTATAAAGAGACTATATTTATATATGCAGGGCAGAAGTTTTTCTATAGAATAATATAGTACCATTTTGGAAAATTTTCTGCCCCACATAATTTAACTTTAATTAGTGACTTAAATCTGTAGTGTAGTAGAGTTCAGAAATCTGACACATTTTGTGATCCAACACAAGGCTGGTGTTAAGGAGGGGAAGTTTGCTCCTGTGCCATGGTTGTCAGGTTGCAGCAGTTGCAGAAATTAACAAACTGTGTCCTTGTCCTGGTATTGAAACCTCTCTGGCCATTCTGCATATTTGAGAACCATAAGTCATGTTTTCAAACAGCTAAAGCTTGGTAGTGTTAACAGATAATTTCTTTGAATAGAATTTGCCTCTGTTTTCAGCATTCAGCATAAAAATGTCCAGAATGAAGCAGGTTCCCACACCGTTAGTTTTGTGCCCTATTCCAAAACTTAGTGGAGGATAAGATACCAAGTATTATGAGTCATGCCACTGGGGTTGACTCTGCTGGTTTCTGCTCTTCAGTTTGTACTAAAAATGATGATAGACCATGTGTGCTTTGCCAGTATTAGGCCATACATAATCAAAGTGCAGGAACCCCAAAAATTCTCTTGTTGAAATAGTTCAGCTTATTTTAGCTCTAGTATAGTAATCTGTTCTAATTAATTCAAGTGTTTAGAATGTTCTGGGGCTATAGATTTCTTTTCAAGATTTTAAACATGTTTTTTTGCCATGTTACTGCTGTAGTATAGGCTGCTGTATCCTCTATGTATTGGCAAATGCAAAGTTGTGTTCTTCACAGTGGAGTGATAATGGGGCAGGGCTTCATATGCAAAAAGGGCAGCCCATCTGAGACTCCTGTTGCATATTTTGTCTGGAAATGGAGGGTGTGATGGGGGAACTGTGGCACATGTTCTGCTGATCTCTGTCCAAATGTATTCAGAAGAACAATGTGGTCCACAGCATAACCTCATTCCAAAATATACCAGAAGACACTTTGATATGAAATACAGCACACTATAGCAGCATAACCTCATTCCAAAATATACCAGAAGACACTTTGATATGGAATACAGCACACTATAGCAGCATGCCGAGTGTGAGAGTGGAGGGACTCCATATGAATCTGCCTATCTATAAAAAGATTAGGGCATAGACTTACAGGAAGCTGTGGAAGACAGGAGCTCACAGATACTACCTTTCTGTTCTGATACAGTGCAAGATCAACTCTGTCTCAGATCTTTATGCATGATGACTTGGACCCAAAGAATAGTGGCATTCTGCTCATGTTGTGGGGGTTTCCTGCCTCTTCTCTTGATGTAACCCATTGTAACTACCCCCAAACTACTGGTAGTCAGGGTGTCCTTTTGAACAACATGTAAGGTGGTAAAGGAGGGCCTGCAGATGAGTAGGATTGAGGGAAATCTAATGAATATTCCCTTTGCACAAACACACATGTGTCTTCTGCTTGCATGAGGGGTTCTTTGGCTCTACACTGGAGTACATGGCTAATAATGTAGATGCATTGAAAAAACAAAAGTCCTCCATTGTTGGTGGCTGGAGGATTTGTGCAACAAAATTATATCATGGAAGTATACCTCCCACTCCCCCATTTTCTGACTGGAAATCTGAATGCGTGCTGTTCCAGGAGAAGGCCAACATACTGAGGTCATAATTTTCTTTTCCTTATGTACATGAGGATGTGTAGTTTGGACAAAGATGCAATAGAAGTAAACCCTAGTTGTAGTGTACTTTACAGCAAAGGGTAGCTTTTATAAACATTTAGTTATCAACTGGGGTTTATGTTTTTCAAGTCTATAGCCTTTACAGTAGCATATATCTTATCCAAGCCATTTGTTTTTATTGTTTGATTATTTTTCAGATATTTATTTTATTTAGAACATTTTTATGCTGCCTCTCCAGGAACCTGCCCAAGGTAGCTTATAAAATAAAAATAATAAATACAAAACATTAGAAGATAGTAATAAAAATCCAGTATTAAAAAGTCCCAGCCCAGTATGAAAACTTAGATGATAAAAACAGGCCCCACTCAGCTTAAAACAGCAGTTTCCAGACTAAAATAGTGTTAAATCAAGCCCATAAGGAAATCTTGCTTTTACAGAAATAATCCATTTTTAGATTAGTGTTGATTTTAGATTTGTTGGCACGTAATAGTGATAATAGCCTTAACAAGTCTATGATGTGATATACTCAGACTATTAATCAAATTCTAGGAGGGTCGGCAACATCAGATGACCATGAATTTGACCCAACGGCTGACATGCTGGTTCATGATTTTGATGATGAAAGAACATTAGAAGAGGAAGAAATGATGGAAGGTGAAACAAACTTCAGTTCTGAGATTGAAGATCTTACCAGGGTAAATGATAGAAATACATTAAACCAAATTCCTAATCCTGTATCTATTTGCATTTTAACTGCAAGTAAATGGGAAAATCTTGGGTGTGGCTTATCCATCTGTCACCTTCAGATATGCACACACACAGATATTATGTGACATTGCCTCCTTTCAGGGGTATTGGTCTGCGTTAGCAATAAATCTCATTCCTGAGTGTGTTTTCATGATGATTTCACTCTGGTGAACTCATGGAAGCTAAGATAGACTCCAAGTATCTGAGGAAGAACAATTTAGCTTTAAACACCTAGTAAAGTGATGATACTTTGTGCCAGTCCTTCTAGCCAGATGCAACAAATTACTAACCCAAGATCATTGGCACATGTGGGACTGCTTCCACACACAGTCCAATACAATAATGTGCAGTAGGGTTTCTGTTCCTGTATGCATAGTAATCTTCCACAGTAGCCAAAAATACAGAATATGGAAAGCCATGGCTCAGTAAGGCATTTGCTTTACTTGTAAAAGGCCCCAGATTCAGTCTTCGTCGTGTCCATTTAAAAGGATCAGGTAAGGTGCAGTATGCCCTGACCTGGATGTCCCAGGCTAACCCAATCTTGTCAGATCTCAGAAGCTAAGCACGGTGAGCCCTTATTATTTGGATGGAAGACCACCAAGGAAATTTGAGGTAACAATGCAGAGGCAGGCAGTGGCAAACTACCTCTGAACATGTCTTGTCTTGAAAACCCTGCAGGGTAGCCATAAGTCATCTACAACTTGATGGCACTTTCCACCACCAATGTATGATGTGAAAGATCTCTGAGAGCTGCTGCAAGTCAGAGTAGAAAGTACTGACCTCAGTGGCCCAATATTCTGACACAGTATGAGGAATCTTTGACATGTTTATGTGTATGTGTTCAGAGGGTTTTATGGGATGTATCTAATCTATAGTCCACAAAGATGGAGTATTAAATTTAGCCCTAAGCCATGTGAATAGTTCATCTTCATCTAGTTTTCTTTTATTGTAAGTTTTGATTTTTTAACCTTTATATAACTTACTGTAGTTTTTATAAGTTCTTGTTGTTGGACACAAATATCAGGTATTACAAGCAATACTATGTCAGCAAAAGTGATATCAAAATAAATTTGGCTGTCTATTGCTGAGATTAATGCATGTGTTTAGATTCATATAGTTTCCCTTTCAGTCAGGGGAGTCAGGGACGAAAGTTTGGAAGCAGACTGTTTGCTTGTTAAGAAGTTCCTAGGATAGTAAGCTCTTTTTTAAATCAAAGGAGTGGTTGAGAAAGACATTTTGGTGATCCACTGCAATGGGAAGACAAGCATTGATAATGAGAACTTTTCAGATCCCACTGCTAGTCAAATTTGTTAGACTCTCTGTCCACCACCACCATTTTTGTATTTATGGTAAGTATCAGCATGGAAATGTGGGTCTCTTTTTATAGTGGTGCAATTTTTTAGTTTCTGGAGTAAACAGAGGAGGTTGGGAGCACTGACCTTGGTAGCAGCCTGGCAAACACAAGGCTAGTGTGTGTCAGTGGTATTGCATGCAATCACCTCTGTAGTGGGTAACTTTAATATTTAGAATATCATTGAGGTTGTATGATGACCAGAGTTTATAGATAATCTACATATCCATATTGTTCTATTGAATATAGATTTCAGTTTACATTTGGGTCAAGTGTTGCACTTATTCTGCAGTATTTTGGAAGTTTCACCAACATGGTGTGAAAAACATTGAATTGCACTCTGATCAATTCTCATTTAAAAGCATCAAAAACAGTTGAAAAGCACATGGAATTCTACTTTAAAAAAAAACCCAAAAAACCTTGATTCCCAGTTCTGTCATGCTTATGTAACAGACAAGGCCTATCAGCATGTTATTATAATTATTGTGTGTAAATATTTCTTGGGGGGAGGGGGAGGTAACACAAAAATAACCTGTGTAAAATCCTCAAACCTTAATATTTATGTAGTTACTTAAGATTTTGGCATCAGTTCAGCATGGTCACAACACTGTCCAAGTCAAGAGATAATGAACCTAACTTTTTTCAAAGTGCTTGTTTATTTTTTAAAAAAATGTTACTCCAGGGACCTGTCCAAGATAATTAAAAACCAATATTAAAACTCAGCCCCAGCAAAAGGTATAGACCATATAGACCACTAACAGCTTAAAATACCAGTTTCCATACTAAAATAGTGTTAGAAAACAATCCCATATTTAAAGCTCTGGGGGAACAGAAATGTTTTGTTTTGGCACCTGAAAGAAAGCAAAGTTGGCACCAGATGGGCCTCAAGGAGAAGGGCATTACATACACAAGGTGCCACTACTGAAAAACCATTTTCTTTGGTTTCTACCAGTCTCACTTTTGAAGGCCAAGGGCATAGAGACCAGAGCTTGTGAGGTAGATTTTAACTGGCAGGCTAGACGGTATGGGAGGAGGTAGTCTTTCAAGTACCCTGACCCCAAGCCATTTAGGGTTTTATAGGTAAGAACCAGTACTTTGAATTGTGCCCAGAAACACATGGGCAGCAAGTGGAAATCTCACCCCTGACAATAGACTGGCTGTTGCATTTTTGATGAGATGAAGTTTCCAGATAATTTTTAAAGACAGCTAGAAATTGTAATCACTTCATTTTCTAGACACCCTTCCAGTTCTTTAGGTAACTATAACTTGTGTGTTAATCTTCCTACTAACTGCTGTGGAAGAGGTTACCCTTTGTTTTTTCTTCTCTGCCTCGTTTCATTTTAAGTCCAGTAGAAATGGCAGCAATCAGTCCCTGTGCAACTACCTTACCTTCCCATATCAGAAGAATGCCCCACGGAATGGCTGTTCCCTCTTGCATTCCTTGGATATAGGAAGGAGGACTGTATGAGAAACAGGTCTGCCATGGGGGAGATATTACAGTGACCACATCTTAACTTTTTGAAAAATGGAGGTGGGAGGGAAAGGCTACAGCTCAGTTGTAGGGCATGTGTTCAGTTCCTTGTATCACCAATTAAGAGGATTGTAAGAAGCAGAGTTGAGAATGACCCTTCTCTTCCTGAGTCCCTGGAAAGTTTTTCCTAGTCAGTGCAGACCAGTGATTATCTTTTTGGAATTGTACCATTCTAGGTTTTTGGCTTGATTTTGTGGTGCCCCATCTATGTAAGATAAATTAATTTGAAAATTTATGTAGTATAAAAATTAAAAATGATACAAATATTTAGTTCAATTAAAAATAATATCTAGGTGGTATTTTGCTTGAAATTACATATATCAACAATAAAAGTTCTGTTTGTGGAATGAACTTTCCAATCTCCCTTTTCTTGTTGCAGCATGCTGTGTTCCCTGAAATTCATCTTGTAGAGGTTATAGAAGTTGATAGGCCCTATGAAAAGGTCGTTAGAATAGAAAGAATCATTAAAGTCCAAGTCAATACATTTGCAATTTTCAAAATTGCTCAGAAAATGTGCTGTATAGGATATATTAATCTCAAGTTAAAGTGAATTAAAATTAAGGATGATACTTTTTGAGAATTTCATAGTACTTCTTGAAATAACTAGCAATACAGTGGAATGTTGCAAAACCAGAGTTGGAAGTCACTGGTACAGACATGCTGAGCTAAATGGACCAGTGGTATATGGCCATTCCATATATTCATAGATTGCCATGCCGTTGCTACATCACACTACAGGCATAGTTTGTCTTCTGTCTTAAAAGGTCTAGTAATCTTTAAGTCAGGTAAAACGATGTGTGCAGCCTGTAACCTGCTCTCCAGTGAGCAGTTTCGGTTTCCGCTGTTGTCTCATTTACCTGGAGATTACGACATTGGTATAAAATAATTCGCTGAAAACACTTTATAGATTGAAATTATGATAATTTCCTGTTTTCTTGTTAGGAAGGTGATATGCCAATTCATGAACTACTTAGCCTTTATGGCTATGATGGTACTGTACCGCTACCAGAAGAAGAGGAAGAGGAGGAGGAGGGTGAGGGTGAAGATAATGATGACAACAGTGGCTTCAGTGGAGAAAATAAAGTGAGTTAGACTTATGCATTTGAAAGTTTGGTCCCTGCTGTTGACTGCCATTTGCCTGTGGCAAGCTGGTATGTACAGTTGGCATTAAAGACTAGCATTTAAACCTAGAGTGTGCTTTTGGTTCCCCGTTTTTACCCCCAGTTTGTGTGTTTGTCTCTTAAAGGCCAGAAGTAGAATCTAGAACTGACATAGGATTGTGCTGTAGAAACCCAGTACAGTGCTATGATGTTTATATATTAACAGGGAATATATCTCATTATAAAGAAAAGGTTGGCAACCCCTGCTATATTGAGATATATTCCCTGTTAATATATTTAATTTGCCCCTCCTTCCTCTAAAGGCAGGACTGGTTCTAATTCCCTTTGCATAGAGAGATACATAAGGCCAGTTGATTGAGCCTTGCCAGGTCTTTGAGAATTGTGAGAACATTCACTCATTATCTTGGTCTTCTAGGGGCTGCACTAAGTGCTCTTCAGCAGCCAGCAAGCTACCTTTTGGAGACCTGTCCCTTTAAAGAGCCACTAAATCTTAAGGAAGAATCAGATGATTACTTGTTACTTGATTTTGCTGAATGATTTTGGGTTAAGAGGTGATCTGCTAAATTTGTCCTACATTGCATCCCTTCATATAGATAGGACACAGCTGAACAGGAGACATCCTACAGTTGTATATGGGATAGAAGCAACTAGAAAGTGTTATCTTCCCAATTAAATCATTAGTTAATTTCCTTTTAACTCTGTTATCTAACTTTCGAAAGGAGCAATTGAGAAAGTGTGCAAATCAAAGATCTACTCCCAATCTCAAATACAATCCAAGTCATCATTGTACAGTCCCAGAGAAAGCAGTGAGTACATCCCTATGGATGCTCCCAGGCCTGGCTTTAAATCATGTGGTTTAGCACACTAGCATAAGTAGTACAAGGATATGTCCTCTGGAAGGAGGGGTGGCAATTAATCTTTCAGATCATTGCATGTAGATGTTTGCTGCTTGCCTCAGGCAATGCAGGTAAGTACCAAATTACGTAGCTCTCTTAGGGTTCTGTGATGAAAATAATTGCATGGATCCTAAGCAGAGTGAGCTGAGTCATGCTAGAGGATGGCAGCTTCCTCGCTTCCTCCCTCTTGCTGCATTCTGCTTTACCCTCTGAAACATATGCTGAAGAAGCAACATGAAGGGCAGATTTGAAGCCTGCAACCAAACTGTGAGGAAATCAGTGCAAATTTTCTTTCCCTCCTCTGCAAGTGGAAAATCTGTGCTGTTGGAGAAGCTGATGCTTCATGGCACTTTAGGATCCAAGCCACTATTTTTACTACAATAGGAACGTAAAGCAGTTTTGGAGAAAAATATGCATCAGCGAAGGTTCCATATTTTTGTAAAGATTACAGCAGAATAGATTGCAGGTTACCACAGGATAGCAAATAATGCTAGTGAAATGTTAACAGAGAAGCTTCTATGCTCTCACTAGTAGATTTGCCACCAAAGTACATTGTAAACCTCCCCCCCTCCCCAGTCACCTGCAACTAGAAGCTTTGTTTACATTGCTGTGTTTTAGAATAAACACATTAAGGTTTATAAATAAGCTATAGTTTATTTTAATGGTCTTATTCATTTTAAATCCACCCCAAATACAGTGTCTTAGTATAAACAAGTATAACATAAAGCATTTCAGGTGTAAACTGATAATTTTTTTCTCTCATCTTAAAGCATTTCTTTCTGCAAATTTGCTACATGCTCCATCTGCTTTTGTTAGAGAGCCTTGATTCTAGTTTTGCCACTTCATCAGAATGTTCTGTAGTTCGTGAGTTACAGTGGCTGTGATAAACTTCACGGCTATTACTCAATGCTGCAGGACAATTGCAACAGGGTACCATCAGAGAAGTATGCAGGCCCGTTGCCTCTGATCAGGTTATTAATGGTATTTGGTATCTTGCCCTGTCTCAGACTTTGAGAAACATGCATTTTAATATATTTCATTGTTCAGTATATCATGCAGAGAAATACCAGCACTTTTACTAGCTGATTTACTTGTGTTTTAGAATGCAGTTTATCTAGTAACAAACTATATGGCAAACTGTACAACTTACAATAAGTACTAACAAGTCTTTCTTTTGTTCTCATGTGTAAAATGTCTCTCTCTGGCAGAGAAACTTAGAGGTGGGAAATAAAATTGTAAAAAGCCAGTGTGATGTAGTAGTGTGACCCCAGTTCAAATTTCCATTCAGGCATGAAGCTTGCTGGTGACCTTGGGCCAGTTGCTTTCTCTCAGCCTAACCTACCTCACAGGTAGTTGTGGGGCAGAATGGAGGAGGTGAGAACTGTGTATACTATCCAGAGCTGCTTGGAGGAAGGACAGGATAAAAATCTTCAGTGCCAAGAAAACTTTGAATTTAAGAATAATTCTGCTTTGTTTGTCTTATTCTTTGTAAGGAGGAGGTCATAAAGGATTCATCTGGTCAGGAGGATGAAACCCAATCCTCCAATGATGACCCAGCACCATCTGTCGTACAGGAGATCATTCGACCACGACGGTGTAAATACTTTGATGCAAGTATGTGATTTCTTAAAAGTACTAAGTACTGTAATGTAAACCAGTTTTGAACATTTTAACTCTTGATATTACATAACTGTACATTCTCATATCCCAAAAGAATGCGACCTGTGTTTTAGGTTGGGGTTTGTTTGTTTTTTGGTAGACTCTCATGAGGCCTAGAAATATTATTAAATTATGAGAGCTGCAATTGTGGGGTTGTCTGCAAATCTGAACTTCAGTGTATTGATAGAAATTTGACCAACTCTGGTAAGAAACAGTGGTACAGGATCTGGAAAGGCTTGTTCTTATACACTAAGCTTTTTAATCCCCCTGTGTTATATATCAAACTTTTTTTAAGCTGCTAGAATTTTAAAGGCAATACATAGAAGGATGTGGTTTCCTGCAGTACAATTTTGACACTCATTCTTAAGTCACTTCTTTGATGGAAGTTTAGTGTCACAAGGATTTAGACCAGTGTGTACTTGTTAATAAAGCATAAGGGTACAGAATTCCAGAACCAGTTGGTACGCTCTTAATTTATTTGTGCAAAATGAAATGGTTTCTTGTCAGTTCAGATGTTTCTGTTGAAGTCTTTACGGTATTGCCTGTGGACCATTTGCTACAAAAATATTAATGTATGTTTCTGTTTCTGTGTGGATGCTAGTAGAGATATTCTGCTTAGCTTAGTTTTACTTATGTACAAAGGTATTGTTGAAGGTGGGTAACAAGCTTTTATTTCTGTCATTGAGTAGGGTCTTTTTATTGTCTGTCTAATCTTTGGGATAGGTTGTTGAGAAGCTTGTTTCCCTTCTCTTTTGTTGATAGTATTTTAGGATTTTAATTCTTGGATTTCCTCTTTTTACGTTCTAATCTCTTTTATTCATCTATAATCTTCTCATCATTTCATCTCAGCTGTGTTTTTATAATGTTGTTCACTAAAGATTTATTTGGCTCCATCCTTCTTTGTTCACTTGAACTCTTAAGTGCTTTCTGCTTGCTTAAAGATAAAATAAATAACAAAAGTGTTGGTAGCTGCTAGAGTTATTTTTAAAGGTCATCATCTTCAACTGTGTGGCTGCTTCTAACAGTCTTGAGTCTGATTTAAAGATTTCTGTGCTGGTATGAAAATGCATGGTTTTTTGACATTCAAAATGAAGCCATTCTTAAGTAAGCCAAATGCTGTTAATATATACTCTGCAGCAGTAAATAGTTCCGATATTTAACATTTCTATGCTAGAGTGTGTAAGGCTTTTCAGCAGAAATTCTTCTTGTTGCAGTTCTCAGGATTATCTGGTAAGGAGGTCCCTACCACAGTAGTCACATAGAGATGGTTGTGACATCATAGCTCCATGCTTAGTTAACCAACCAGATTTGGCTTTGAGAAACCTGTAAGTCAGATATACTGTATTTGGAGGAATATGATCCAGGGCAGCTATTCCTGTTCACGTAACAGTTATTAATTTTTATACAGATAGTGAAATAGAAGAGGAATCTGAAGAAGACGAAGATTATATTCCTTCAGAAGACTGGAAAAAGGTAAATATTTGAGGCCTTCTGATAAAGCTATATGAACATTTTGTGCACATAAATAGCCTCATCCAGAACAGGAAATATTTTTAGGAAACGGTTTCTAAGCATTGTAAGACAGTGGAAAAATTCCCATTATCCACTTAGACTTCAGTCAAGAGGGCAAACAACAAGCCTTAGCAATGCTGACCTCACCCAAATATGTAATAGTTTGAGAGTTCTATTGAAAAGGCTCATGTCACAGGGTCCATTTACTACCACCACACATGAATATTTCTTGGCAAGAGGCCTAAAAAAAACATTAAATCTAAACAAAAAGTGACTGGCCCCTGCTTGGATGATGAAAGCAACAAAACCATGCCACCTGAGGTAGGGATTTCTACATATTTGGTGAGTCCCAAATGACTTTGTAAACTAATCAGAAAGGGGGGGGGATTATTAAGATGGCTTGATAACCAATGAATGCACCGATAGTTAAAGAAGGGGAAAGGAGAAATTGGCCAGCAGAATCCCTAAGAACTGTAGAATCTTGGAGGAAGATTTCGGGGAGGGGGATGTGGTGGAGATTTTCCCATCCTTCCATGATTCCTCACAAGTTCCTAGCTTATTCATTATGTTTAAGTAGATGGCCTCCATTCTAATCATGAAAGTAGCACTGTGCAGCTAGCCAACAGAGTGGCAAGATTTATGTGTATCTGGAAAAATCCCCAGATATGCAGAAAAACAGGGTTTTATTCCTTTGCTGCACAAAGAGGAGGGCAAAACTAGGCAGACTGGAAATAGTCTGGAAATTATTTGGGCTACCATATAAGTAAACAGTGCAAAAATTGTATGATACATACAATAAACAAGGCAATGAAAATTGCCTAAAATACCTGACATTAAAATACAACCCTATTCACTTTATAAAACTGTCCTCCTGAGCAATTCTGTTCTATACATTCTGTGGAATGAAAGAAGCATGGGAACCTTCCTGACTTCACCTTCAGAAAGTGCCATCCTACAAATTGCCTATGATGCTCCTGTTGGGGAATGAACAAAGAGGTGAGGAGACCTCTGCATACCTTCCTAACAAGAGTGCTATAGGCAAAGAACTTCAGGACTCTACTAAGCTGAAAACTGGGGTGGGGGGGGGGTGTTGAAACACTCCAAGCCACAGTTTAGGAATGCTGTGGAGGTGTTTGCTTGTAGCACTCCAGTTGGGGGCTGAAGTAAGAGATGAGGAACAGGTTTCTAATCTCGCCCTTCGCCCCTGTTAGTATGCTAATTACAAATAGCCCCTTAAAGTTGCAAAGGCTGAGGGATTAGACATTTAAAAATCTCTGATCTCCTTTTCATGTATATGGAAAATTAGCCCTTGGTGCTCTTGTTGTGGCTCAGAGGGAAAAAAAGTTCACCTCCATTTTTCCCCCCATTGCATCAACAGCGCCAGTAGCAGATTTCCTCAAGAGGTTTAAAAGGTGAGGAAGATTTTTTTAAAGGTCTAAGCCCCAGCCTTTGCAAATCCATGAAGAAATTTCCCAGTTTTGAGGTTTAAAGTAACTGGTAGCTATTTCTATGCTGAAGAAATTACAGTTTGCTTCTTTGAGCCCCAAAACTGGGAAATGCAGCCATATATAGAAATGGTCCTGTATAACCATTGATTAAAAAACCCAGCTCATAATAGCTCATAACACTTTGTTAGGAGTCTCCACTTGTTCCTAGTGAAACTGAAATCCCAAACTAATTGTTCCAAAAGTAGTAGGCAAGTTAGTCTGATGCATCCTAGATAGTGTCTTGTGCTGCTATAATTTATGGCTATCCTTACCTTGAGCTTTACATAAAAATATCAGACTGCATCTATTGCATTTTATTGCAGTTTGACCCCACTGTTTACAAAAAAAAAAAACCCATTCTCTATCCATGCAAATAAAGCTACTGTAGGTGTATGTATGAAACCTATCCACCAGGAATAACGTTTAATGTAACCTTGAGTTAAATAAGAAAGTGAAATTGTAAGCTTAGAAGCCATTGAGCATATAAAGTACTGAACTGCTGTATCCATTGCACTGTGAAACATGGTGTTGCCTGCAGTTTTTTCGGGGAGTTTGCTATGAAGGTTCACTGAGGAGAAAATTGGTGTTGCTTGATAGCTAGCTCCCACTTTAAAAGGCATTGATATACTTTGGTACTGAAGAGTAATCTCATTAAGAAGAAGAGGAACAGATTGGATTTATACCCTGCCCTTCACTTGACTTACAATCTCCTTTCCCTTCCCCTCCCCACAATAGACACTCTGTGAGGTAGGTGAGAGAGCCCTTTCGAGGACTGCTCTTGTGAGAACAACTCTGAGAGAACTTGTGACCGACCCAAGATCACACCAGCAGCTGCATGTGGAGGAGTGGGGAATCAAACCCAGTGCTCCCAAATTAGAGTCTGCACTCCTAACCACTACACCAAACTGGCTCTCAACTAAATTGATGTTATGTTGTTGAAATAACTGCTGTTTTGCCATCCAGTCATGGTTTTTAGAAATTTGGTTACATTCACATGGAGTAAGCCCATTTTTCTTGTACTGTACATGCTTGCCAATGAGTATGTTTTATACCTGCTGGCTTTTAGTTATATTTCTAGTTATTGTTGGCCATGATTAACAAGGAATATTAAATTTCATTTTTCAAAATAGGAAATTATGGTGGGTTCCATGTTTCAAGCTGAAATTCCAGGTGGAATATTGAAATACAAAGAGAATGAAAGAGGTAAGATTTAGTTGCTGTTAATGTTACTATAATGATTTGATTAAATATTAAAAGCTTAAACAAACACAATGATTTTTTTTCCTAAATAGAAATATAAATAACTTAAAGTAAGGCTCAGTTATAAGAAAACTCAGAATATGGTAATGTGGCTTTTATTTAATATGAGTACAATAGCTTCTGGTGAGTTTTCTGTATCAGAGCAGTGATGAGAATCAGAACCAAGATATATTGGATCTTCCCTTCATACAGACTCAGTAAAAAGTAGAAGATATTGCTTATCTTGGGTAGTCGAAAAGCTGTATGTTCGAATTACTACCTGTACCTAGCTTGTCATGGGGAGTTTTTTTATTTTGTATGTAGTTTATCTTTGGTGCAAGATGAGAGAACCAAGTTTTCCATTATTAACAGGGAAGAACTGGTTGATGAAGTGAATGTTGTGGGATCCTTGGGGAATAGTGACCATGTCAGCTTGGAATTTGACACAGAGAAGGATGTGAAACCAGGACATAGTAGGACTCGTATCCTGGACTTCAGGAAAGCTGATTTCAAAAAACTCAGAGAAATATTAGGTAGGATTCCGTGGCTGGAAGTGCTGAGGGGGAAATCTGCACAGGAAGGATGGGAGATGCTGAAAAATAAAGTGCTTAAGGCACGATCGCAAACTGTCCTGGTGAGAAAGAAAGGTGGGAGACGGGTAATGAAGTGAGGTGGGTGAACAAGGAACTCTCTGGAGAGCTGAGACTAAAAAGTAAAATGTACAGGAAATGGAAGAAGGGACAAATTACTGAGGGCGAGTACAAAAAGCAGGCTCAAACCTGTAAGGATGGGGTCAGAAAGGCTAAAGTGCAGATGGAGCTGATGCTTGCGAGGGATGCTAAAAATAACAAGAAAAGTTTCTATGCCTATGTTTGGAGCAAAAAGAACAACAGGGATGGAGTAAGCTCATTGCTAGGGGAAAACAGTCAAGCCTTAACAAGGGATGAAGACAAAGTGGAATTACTTAACTCTCACTTTGCGTCAGTCTTTAACTGTAAGGCGAGCTGTATGCAAACTGAAGAATGGAGGGCATATGATGTTTTCAAGCGGAGACTGGATGACCATCTTTCGGGTATGTTGTAGGTATATAGGGCTATCTTTTGGCTATGCTCCTGCAGAGTTCAGGGGTTGGACTAGATGACCTGCAGGGTCCCTTCCAACTCTAACATTTAGTGATGCTAAGGAAGGGGGAACTGCCAGTCCAGAGTAAGGAAGGAAATGGTTAGAGAGCATCTAGCTGCCTTAAATACTTTCAAGTCTCCATGGCCGGATGGCTTGCATCCCAGGGTGCTAAAAGAAATTGCAGATGTTATTTCAGAGGCTCTGGCTCTAATCTTTGAGATATCCTGGAATACTGGTGTGCTGGAAGACTGGAGAAGAGTGAATGTTGTCCCGATCTTCAAGAAGGGAAAAAAGACGGACCAGGGAAATTACAGGCCTGTCAGTTTGACATCAATACCTGGAAAAATTCTAGAACAGATTATTAAACTCTCTGTGAACACCTTGAATGGAATGAGTTAATCGGTAGTAGTCAGCATGGGTTTATCAAGAATAAATCATGCCAGACCAACCTTTTTTGACAGAGTTACTAAAATGGTTGACTCTGGCAATGCTGTGGACATAGTGTATCTAGATTTCAGTAAAGCATTTGACAAAGTTTCTCATGATATCCTTGAGGATAAGCTGGTTAAGTGTGGGCTGGATGGTGCAGCCGTTGGATGGATTCATGGTTGATTGAAAAGTCATACCCAACGAGTGCTCATGAATGGCTCTGCCTGGAGGGAAGTTTCAAGTGGAGTGCTGCAGGGCTCGGTCCTGGGCCCGGTGTTGTTCAATGTTTTTATAAATGACTTGGAGGAAGACGTATTTATTTACTTCTTTATTCAGTTTATATGCCGCCCTTCCACATGGGCTCAGGGCGGCGAGGGGATGCTTATCAAATTTTCAGATGACACAAAGCTGGGAGGGATTGCTAATTCTGAAGAAGACAGAGTCAGGATTCAAAATGATCTAGATAGGCTGGAACAGTGGGCTGAGACAAATAAAATGAATTTCAGTAGAGATAAGTGCAAAGTCCTACACTTAGGTACAAAAAATCAAAGGCACAGATATAGAATGGGAGGGACTTGGCTTGACAGCAGCACATGTGAAAGGGATCTAGGTGTTTTGGTTGATCTCAAGCTAAACATGAGCCAGCAGTGCGATGTAACTGCAAAGAAAGCTAATGCAATCTTAGGATGCATTAACAGAAGCATTGTGTCCTGATCACGGGAGGTAGTAGTCCCACTCTATTCTGCTATGGTCAGGCCTCACCTGGAGTACTGTGTCCAGTTTTGGGCACCACATTTTAGGAATGATGTTGACAAGCTTGAGCATGTCCAGAGGAGGGCAACCGGAGGGTTGGAATCCAAGTCTTACGAGGAAAGGCTGAAAGAGTTGGGTATGTTTAGCCTGGGAAAGGGAAGGCTTAGAAGGGACATGATTGCAGTCTTCAAGTATCTGAAGGGCTGTCATGTATAAGATGGAGCAGATCTATTTTCTCTTGCTCTGGATTGCAAGACTAGATCTAATGGGTGGAAATTACAAGGGAGTCATTACCAGCTAGATATCAGGAGTAACTTCCTAACTGTAAGAGTGGTTGAGCAGTGGAACAGACTGCCTCGGGAGGTGGTGGATGCTCCTTCACTGGATGTTTTCAAGTGGAGGCTGGGTGGCCATCTTTCAGGTATGTTATAGGGCTATCTTTCGGCTGTGCTCCTGCAGTGTGCAGGGGGTTGGACTAGATGACCTGCAAGGTCCCTTCCAACTCTAACATTCTACGATTCTAAGATCTGAACTCTTTATTGTGTTCCTGATGTGTCTGGATATGCTCTATGTTTTAACACTGTACCAGTCATTGATAAACAAGTAAGATGTGCTGCCAGTTTTAATTGGATGAGGACTAGAAAACTTCTAAAGTTGCATGCTAATTTGTTAAGGTAAACTCTTTCTTATTTAGTCTATGAAAATGATGATCAGCTGCTGTGGAATCCTGATTACTTGACTGAAGGTAAAGTGATTGAATTCCTAAATGAAGCCTCCAGACGAACTGGTGATGAGAGAGGAATAGATGCAATTCCTGAAGGGTCTCATATTAAAGACAATGAGCAGGTATATGAAACTCACTGGAACTCTGTGTGGCCATAAAATACTATGTGGCTTTTTGTATTCCAGATGTAATGACAGACCACAGTTTGTGCTGTGTGAATAAGCTCTTTGTTTGTTCCATACTCTCCTTGCCCTAGTTCCCATGCAAATTGTGCTTGTGCTCTGGGATTTGAATGGTTAAGAACATAAGAGAAACCAGCGTTGGATCAGGCCAATGGCCCATCCAGTCCTGCACTCTGTAACACAGTGGCCAAAAATACCTGGTGCCATCAGGAGGGCCAGGATTGGGGCCAGGATGCGAAGCCCTCCCACTGTTGCCCCCCCCCCAAGCACCAAGAATACAGAGCATCACTTGCCCCAGCCTGAGAGTTCCTATCTATACCTTGTGACTAATAGCCGCTAACGGACCTCTGCTCCATATGTTTATCCAATTTCCTCTTGAAGCTGTCCATGTTTGTAGCTGCCACCACCTTCTGTGGCAGTGAATTCCATGTGTTAATCACTCTTTGGGTGAAGAAGTGCTTCCTTTTATCCGTTCTAATCCAACTGCTCAGCAATTTCATTGAGTGCCCAAGAGTTCTTATATTGTGAGAAAGGGAAAGAAGTACTTCTTTCTCTGCCAGCTATATCATATGCATAATCTTGTAAACCTTTGAAAACAATCTGGAAACTTGAGCTAGTCTAAAATGCAGCTGTCAGGCTATCGCCAGGGGTGGGATATAGGGATGGTACCACTGTGGTGCTGAAAGATTTGCTCTGGCTGCCCATTTGTTTCCAGGCACAGTTCAGCATTCTAGTTCTTAAAGTCCTAAAGGTTTGAGACCAGGGTACCTGAAGGGCCACCTCCTTCAACTTTCCCTCTCCTGCCTTCAAAGGGGAGGCATATGGTGACCAGAGACAGGTTTTCCAGTAGTGGCACCCTTCCCCTTCAGGCTCACCTGGCACCTACATTACTGTCTTCTAAGCAAAAGGCCAATGCATTTCTGTTTACCCAGGCTTTCAATTTTAACACCATTTTTTATAGCTCAGTAGATCAAAATCTGCTGGTGGTCCCCAGCCTGAGAAGTATTTGGCTGTCTTTAACCAGAGCCACAGCATTTTCCACCCCGGCTCCAACCTGATGGCTCTCTCTGCTGAATAACATCCGTGCCCTGCGGGACCTGATACAGTTCCATGGGGCCTGTAAGGCAGAGATGTTCCACCAGGCCATCTGGTTGAGGACAGCAACGGCTCCATCTTTCTGGAACTCCTATCCCTTGTCTCTCTGTGAGGCCAGTGGCACCATTAGGAAAAAATGTAATGCTATCTTTTGGTTACTGCTGTGTTTCTGGGTTTTAATTTGTTTTAACTGCTGTTTGTATGATATTGTGTTATACATCGCCCTGAGCCTTTTTTTCCGGTGGAGGGTGGTTTAAAATCAAATGTAATAAATAAATAGTAATGTGTTTTTAGTCTGAAAACTGGTGTTCATCTTAAGCTGTTCAATTACGTGTTCTCAGGTTCTGGCGGTTTTTTATTTTGGGTTTTAATTAGCAACTTTCATATTTCATGCTTTTATTATGTTTGCTGCCCTGGCAAGTTTTCTGGAAAGGTAGCATAACAAATTTCTGTATACATAAATAATACATTCCACTTTAGCACAAACTATAATTTGCAGTTGTATGCAGATGGTCAGACTCTGATTTACTCTTCCCTATGGAATATCTTAGCTGGAGAATTCAGAATTTCACAATGGAGGGCAAAACGAAGTTGCTGCAGAATCAGTTTCTGATTGAAAATAAAATTGTTGGTTATGTACTCAATTATTGTTTAATAGCAGAATCCGTTCTTTTGTTTAAGAACAAAATCAGTCACAGATTTCCCCCCCCTCTTTCCCAGGCTTTGTATGAGTTAGTGAAGTGCAATTTTGATACAGAAGAAGCACTGAGAAGATTAAGATTTAATGTGAAAGCAGCTCGAGGTAGGTATATGTTGTAATTTTTGAAGTTAGTGAAAGCTGTTGTCAAAACACTTTTGCAGTGTTAATGGAAAGATCCTTTCCATAAGACAACTTGTGATTGCTATCAATAGTACTTCAATATTTCAATCTGTACCATGTTTAGGCATATGTAGCATTATAAAGCTTTTTCTGTCTTGTATACTTTAGCAATAGTGTAGTAATTTGTAAGACTGTGCAATAGGACCTACTAGCTGGTATAATTGAGCAAGTTTCCCCATGGCTTATAATGAATCTAGTCAGAAAGTTTTGTGGAAATATGTTTTATGTACTAACAAGCTACATGTTAATTTTTATACATTATGAAAAATACAGTATTTGTAGACTTTAATATTAACACTTTGCTAGTATCATTGTGTTTGCAGTCTTCCAAAAACTTATGTCACTATACAGACTCAAACACTAAGTTCAGTATTCATATGAATTTTGTGTATGTGTTAAATGCTGTCAAGTTGCTTCCCATTTATGGGAACCCTATGGATTAATCACCTTCAAAACATCCTATCATTAACAGCCTTGCTCAGATCTTGCAAACTGGATCTTCCTTTTTGCCTGCTGCCTTCAACTTTTCTTAGCATTATTGTCTTTTCCCATGCCTCATGTCTTCTCATAATGTGACCAGAGTACAATAGCCTCAGTTTAGTCATTTTAGTTTCTATGGAGAGTTCAGGCATGATTTGATCTAGAACACACTTATGGTGGGGAAGGGCAGTTAAGAAATCCAATGAAATAATAATAAATAATGGTATCTGTAAAACTCCAACAACACATTTCAAACAAATCAACTTTCTTCCTATCAGCTCATTGTCCAGCTTTCACACTCACATGTAGTTATGGGGAATACTATGGTATGAATTGATCTTGGTCACCACCAGCAACACATCCTTACACTCAAAAACCTAGCTCCTTCATGGCTACCTTTCCCAGTCTTAGTCTCCTTTTGATTTCTTGATTGCATTCTCCCTTTTGGTTGATGATCAAGCCAAGGAATAGAAAATCTGAGTTTCAGTTTCTTTAAAGTTGTGTAATTTCTCAGTTGTCATTACTTCTGTCTTCTTGATATTCAGCTGTAATCCTGCTTTGGCACTTTCTGTTTAACCTTTAGCCATAGTCATTTCAAGTCTTTGCCATTTTCTGTCAATAATGTGGGGTCATCTGCATATCTCAAATTGTGAATATTCCTTCCACCAGTTTTCATTTAGTCTCATTTACATGTAATCTCATTTACATGTAATCCAGTTTTCCTTATGATGTGTCCTGCCTATCGATTGAAGAGTTAAAGAGATAAAATACATGCTTGACTGACACCTTTGCCAATTGGAAGCCATTCTGTTAAGAACATAAGAGAAGCCAATGTTGGATCAGGCCAATGGCCCATCTAGTCCAACACTCTGTCATACAGTGGCCAAAAATACCAGGTGCCATCAGGAGGTCCAGCAGTGGGGCCAGGACACTAGAAGCCCTCCCACTGTTGCCCCCCCCAAGCATCAAGAATACAGAGCATCACTTGCCCCAGACTGAGAGTTCCCATCTATACCTTGTGGCTAATAGCCACTGATGGATTTCTGCTCCATATCTATATATCTAATCCCCAAGTGGCCCCCTATGTGCGGATATCTAAATCTGCACATCGGGGGCACCTGGGGGGCAGGGAGATTTTCCTGCGCACGTGGGGCAGTCCCCACCTGTGCAGAAAAATCTAAAAAGTTTTTTTTAATGTAAGGGGAATATTTAAATCCCCAAAAAGTAAGAGTGTTCCCTGCGCATGTGCAGGGAACGCTCTAGGAACACTGTGGCGGCTGGCGGTTGGAAGTCGCTCAGGCCTCGCCACAGGAGGGGGGGGGAGATCGGTGGGGACAACGGGCAGCAGAGGAGATGGGGGGGGGGGACCGGCGGGTCCGGTGGGTCCGGTGGAGGAGGAGACCGCTGGAGCCGGGGGCGAGGAGGAGATCAGGGACGGGAGGGACTTGGCAGGCTCGGTGGCTGACAGCCACTCAGGCCGCGATGCCAGTGTCCAGGGACGGGGGGAGGCTTACCTGCTGCTGCTGCTGCTGCTTTCTCCTCCTCCTGCTGTGTGTATTCGCTGCCACCGCCGCCAGGGAAGGGGTGGGGGCGGGAGAACGCTTGGCCCGCCGGTGGCTGTAACCCAGCCCTTTCTGTCGCCCGGGGAAGTGGGAGAAAGTTTGGTGGGCCAAGCTTAGGCTCTGGCTGCAGCCGCTGCTGGGGGGAGAAGGGGGGAGGAAGTTTGGCGGGCCTGCCAGGCCTCGCGCAGGGGAGGAGGGGAGGAAGTTTGGCACGCAGGCCAAGCCTTGCCACCGCAGCTAGGGAAGGGGGAGGGAGAAAACTTGGTGGGCCAAGTTCAGGCCTCGCGACTGGTGCTGGGGGGGAGAAGGCTTGGGGGGCGTGGGCCTCTGTGGGTGCCAGGGCGGGGGGGAGGAGAGAAGGCTCACCTACAGCTGCTTCCTTCTCCTGTGGAGTGTCTCCCCCCCCGCGAGTATCGCGGGTCCCCCTTCTTGTCTATATATCTAATTCCCAAGGGCTCCCTCTGTGTGCGGATACTTATTTCTGCAGACTGGAGCCGCATGGAAGCAAAAGAGATTATCCTGCACACATGGCTCGCTCCCCAAGTGTGCACAAAAATCTAAAACCTTTAAAATATGTAGGGGGGAGTTTAAAAACAACCAAAAAGTAAAACAGAGTTCACTGCAGCTGCGCAGAGAAAGGACTTACCAAGGCAGAGGAGGAGGAGCCTTCCCTCCCCGTCCCTCTCTCCTCCCCATGGCCATGCCCCCTCCACCAAATCGTCACGTCTCCAACTGACAATGTTGCGATTTAAAGCAAACTACAGTAACTCGGCTCTCTTCACTGTGCTCGGGCAGCTCCTTCCACTTTGCAAGAAGGAAGCGCGCACACACACTCCACCCCCACCCCCGGGGGAAACCGGAGCAGGCAGGACAAGTTCCCAGTGCCTCCGCTCTTCCTCTTTCCCTTGCCTCCTCTCCAATAATTAGTTTTAGGTTTACTGATAGAAACAGAAAAAAACAGAGTGGGCAGGGAGGAAAACCTTTTTTTCCTCAGAGAATGCAAGAGTGTGTGTGCCAAACTTCTTTCTCAGATACTAGATGGTAGAGCCAGCACACTTTTCCATGGCCCTTTGCAAAGAAGTCTGGAGGAGAAGGATTTTGCCCAGAGGTAGGTCAGCCTGCCCAGTTCTTTCCCTGCATTAGAATGCCAGAGGCTTCAAATGTAGCCCCCCCCCCCCAAGTGGTGTTACTCTTTGGTGCTTCATCCTGACCAAAGTGGTATTGTCTAAAGTTTAGTCATGGGAATGCTATTAAAACTGCAGAGCTCTGATAACAATAATTAATTTTAAACCGTGGGGTTTCTCTGGACTGCAGCCACCAGTGTTCCCTCTAAGCTGAGTTAGTGTGAGCTAGCTCACAGTTTTTAGCCTCTGGCTCGCACATTTTTTAGCCTCTGGCTCAGGAAGGGATGGCTCCAGAGCAAACTGATTTATGCAGCAGCCAAATCACTTGCTCACAACTTTAATGCCCATAGCTCACAGAGTATAATTTTTGCTCACAAGACCCCACATCTTAGAGAGAGAGCATTGGCAGCCACCACCTTCCCCTACTACTCATCTGTCTGTGGGGCTAGCATAAGACCTCTTTCAGTGTTTGTGCCGCAGGGTATGTATATGTCAGAAAAGGGCTTCCAAAATCATACAGCTCCCAGTGATTCATGCCTTCTTCCCTCTCCAATAGAGAGGTTACATATTGCCCCCCCCCCCAAACTGCATTCCCAAATGCTCCAAGTGACTGGGAAATACTGGCAAGGTCATATCTGGAAAAAGAGACTCTTTCTGACTCTGGTTGGTTGTTACAAGGATTCCAACTCTAGTCAGGGTGCATCTTCTCTCCCAGTAAGAGGAGCAGGAGGTGGTGATGACAGCGGGTCTTGCAGCAACCCCATCGCACAAGGGTGGGGGTGTGAGCTTGCTGGAACCTGGTGAGAACAAAGAGGGGGTGTTCAGTAATAACGCTGGGGTGAGGGATGGGTTTGGGCAATGGTGGTGAAGGAGGGGACCTCTAGGTGATTCTCTTTATCCAAACATCCTGTTCCCAAAAGGAGCTAAATCCCTCTGTGTGGGAATGGACTGATTTGTGCTTATAGATACATTATCACCCCATGCTCAAAATTGTGCTCCTCATTTTAGGCACAATAAGAGTCTTGCTCTTCTCTCTTTCCTTCACTCTTCCCCTTCTTCACTTTCTTCTTCTTTCATGGGTTTGCTTGCATACATAGAATATAAATGCTAGGCTATGATCTTTGGAAAAGGAAGAAGAGGAGGAGGAGGAAGGCAGGCTGGTAGGTAGGGAGGTAGGTAACCAGCAATTACAAGTTAAAACAAGTCACAACACATTATGCAACATTTTGTTGCGGGCCCCCTCTTGTCCTTATACTAATAGCCAAAATGTGCAGATACTTATTTCCACCAACAGGGGGCTCACTCTCCCCCAACAGCTTTTCCTACATAGTCAGTAGACTTCCTGGGTTTGTAGAAAAATCCAAAAACTAAAAAAATCCCTTCAGGGATAGTTGAATTCCCCCCAGAACCTTTTGAAATGGCCTCTGCAGGGATCTGCTTCAGGCATCAACAGTGAGAAATTAGAATGTTCGGTGTCTGGGGGGGCCTTCTAACTGGCTCTGTCAGTAAAAGGGTGGGGGAAGGGCCCTTTCCAGGCCTATTTTGGCCTTTCAGGGAGGAGGGGAGGGACCCTTGGGGCCAGGCCTCCCAAGAGTTGCCAGTGCCAGGCTGGGGGTTCCATAGAGATTTTGTGGTGGACTCTAAGGAGGGCTGGGTTTGGGAAGGGAGAGGCCTCAGTTGGGTATAATGCCACAGAGTCCACCCTCCAAAGCAGCCATTTTCTGCAGGGAGACAGACCTCTGCTGTCTAGAGTCCAGTTGTAATTCTGGGGGGTCTCCAGGCCTCATTTGGAGGTTGGCAACTCTAGGCCTGGCAGTAGTCTAGGGTTGCCAAGTCCCCCCTGATTTGCATGACTCACCTAGCCTGGCTGCTTGCTACCGTTCATCAGCGGCCACCCTATGAAAGCCAATGAGGTGCAGCAGTTAGAGCTTCGAAGTAGGGTCTGCAAGACCCAGGTTCAGATCCCCATCTTGCAGTGGAAGCTGACTGCATGATTTTGGACCAGTCACATATTTCAGCCTAACCAACCTCACAGGGTTGTTGTGCAGATAAAAAGGAGGGGAGAATAAGGAAAGCTGCTTTGGTCCCCACTGTGGAGAAAGACTGTAATTTTCCTAGGTAGAGGCTGGGGGGTGGAGATGGAAAGCAGAAGACAGAGAGGCAGATAAAGGTAGGTTGGCTGTTGGGTGGGAAGAAAATAGGATTGCCAACTCCAGGTTGGGAAATCCCTGGACATTTGAGGGGTGAAGCCTGGAGAGGGTGGGATTTGAGGAGGGGAGGAACTTCGGACTGGTGTAATGCCATAGACTCCACCCTCTAACCATTTCCTCCACGAGAACCATCATTGCCAGCCTCCGGGTGAGGACTAGAGATCACCCAGAATTACAACTGTTGTCCAGGTGACACAGATAAGTTCCCCTGGATACAATAGCTGTTTTGGAGGGTTGAGTCTATGGCATCATACCCTGCTGAGGCTGCTTGCCTCCCCAAGCCCAAGGCTCCACCCCCAAATCTCCAGGAATTCCCCAACCTGGAGCTGGCAACCCTAAGGTGACTTGGTCTCCATAGCTGGGAGATCCGTTGTGATTCCCAGAGCACTGCCACTGCTGCTGTGGGGGAAGAGGAATCAGGTGGGTGGCTGAGAGTGCTGCCACCACCGCTGCTGCCGCTCTGCAGAGTAGGGGAGGAAGCAGGCAGGAGACTGGGAGAGTGATGGTGGCAGAAAGAAAGAATGATGGGGTGGGTGGCAGAAAGAGAGAAAGAGTGATGAAGTGGGGAGGCAGAAAAATAAAGAGAAAGATGACAGGTCAGAAAGAGAGAGGAAGTCACATGCATGGAGGAGAAATAGAGAGTAAGAAAAGGGGGGCAGAGGGGAGAAATAGTGTGGGAAAGGTAGGGGGTGAGGAGAGGAAGCAAAGGTGTGACGAGATAACCATCCCGCAAGTTTCTTGCGATCTCCACTTGTGCTTATCTAATTCCCTCTTGAAGCTGTCCATGATTGTAGCCACCGCCAACTCCTGTGGCAGTGAATTCCATGTATTAATTACTCTTTGGGTGAAGAAGTACTTCCTTTTATCCATTCTAACCCAACTGCTCAGCAATTTCATGGAGTGCCCACAAGTTCTTGTATTGTGAGAAAGGGAGACAAGTACTTCTTTCTCAACCTGCTCTAACCCATGCATAATCTTATAAACTTCAATCATGTCACCCCTCAGCCATCATTTCTCCAAGCTAAAGAGCCCCAAGCATTTTAAGCTTTCTTCATAGGAAAAGTGTTCCAACCCTTTTATCATTCTAGTTGTCCTTTTCTGCACTTTTTCCAGTGCTATAATAAACATTTGAGGTGTGGTGACCAGAACTGTACACAGTACTACAAATGAGGTTGCACCATTGATTTATACAGGGGCATTATGATACTGGCTGATTTGTTTTCATATTGGTCACCACCAGCGACACATCCTTACACTCAAGAATCTAGCTCTTTCATGGCTACCTTTCCCAGTCTTAGTCTCCTTTTGATTTTTCTCCATATTCTGTCCTAACAGCAGCCTCTTGTCCAGTGTACAGGTTGTGCATCAAAACAATCAAATGTTCTAATTGAACAAGTTCTGACTGAACAAATGCAGAGACTGAACAAGAGAGAGATCTGGGAGTTGTAATAGATAACTCACTGAATGTTGAGACAGTGTGCAACTGCAATAAAAAAGGCCAATGCTATGCTGGGATTATTAGGATGGGTATTGAAAACAGATCAGCCAATATCATAATGCCCCTATATAAATCAATGGTGTGACCTCATTTGGAATACTGTGTACAGTTCTGGTCACCACATCTCAAAAAGGATATTATAGCTTTGGAAAAAGTGCAGAAAAGGGCAACTAGAACGATCAAAGGGTTGGAGAACTTTCCCTATGAGGAAAGGTTGAGGCGCTTGTGGCTCTTTAGCTTGGAGAAACGACAGGTGAGGGGTAACATGATGGAGGTTTATAAGATAATGCATGGGATAGAGCAGGTAGAGAAAGAGGTACTTTTCTCCCTTTCTCACAATACAAGAACTCGTGGGCATTTAATGAAATTGCTGAATGGTCGAGTTAGAACAGATTAAAGGATGTACTACTTCACCCAAAGAATGATTAACACTTGGAATTCACTGGCACAGGAGGTGGTGGTGGCTACAAGCATGGACAGCTTCAAGAGGGAATTAGATAAATATATGGAGCAGAGGTCCATCAGTGGCTATTAGCCACAAGGTATAGATAGGGACTCTGGGGCAAGTGATGCTCTGCATTCTTGGTGCTTGGGGAGGTCAACAATGGGAGGGCTTCTAGTGTCCTGGCCCCACTGGTAAACCTCCTGATGGCACCTGGTATTTTTGGCCACTGTGTGACACAGAGTGGTGAACTGGATGGGCCATTGGCCTGATCCAACATTGGGTTCTCTTATATTCATATATTGTAGTCTTTGTTGTAAGATTTTGAACATTACTTTACTCACATGGAAAATTAATGTGAATGTCCAATGGTTGTTGCAATCTTTGTCTCCTTTATCGGATTTGGAATGTAGACTGATCATTTCCAGTCTGTGGGCCATTGCATTGTTTTCCATGTTTATTGGTGTATTCTTGTTAAGAGTTTGAACTCCATTTCTGATGCTTGAAGCAGATCTATTGATGCCCCATCTACTCCAGGTGATTTATTTCTTGCAATTGCTCTTAGTGGATCTTTCACTTCACTTTCTAAAACTTCAGGTTTTTCTTCAAAAGATTCTTCTTTGAAGGAATCTGTCATCCTTTCATCTCTTCTATATAGTTCTTCATTGTATTGTTCCCAACTTTTCTTTATTTTGTCCTGTTCAGTTAATGCATTTCTATGCTGAACTTTCAGCATGCCTATCTTTGCTTTTGATTTCTTGGTTCTTGTGGAAAGATCTCTTGTTCTTCCTTTTTTGTTGTTCTGTTTCTTTGTATTAGTTATTATAATAGTTAACTTTGTATTAGTTATTATAATAGTCTCTACCTGCAAGTTTCTGAAACATTGTATTTAGACTTCTGATTCTATTTCTGTCGTCTTTTACTTTATGGACTTTCAGATGGTAAAAATACAAATGTGAATAGATCTCAGATATGTATCTTGGATATAAACACTTCTGGACCTACTTGATTGTGGCTAATTCTTGATCGTCAACTAGCTAAAGAATCATAGTGGCGTCAGCTATTGATGCATTTCCAAAAAGGGGTCAGGATTTAATATTCTTGGCCTGTTGATGGGAGCCAGCCATTCTGATCATATTACAGTGATCTTGGTACAGCTTCCCAGGCTTTGATTTTGTTTCCTAGTGCAATTCAAGATGTTTGATCTGATTGTTATAGTTCTAAAATGGGTTTAGAACCAGGGTACTTCAATGCACTTTTACCAATATAAATCTACCCACAAACTTATTAATTGCATTTTTATTAGTTGCTGGTTTTCTTGCCCTGTTTCTGATTGAGTAGTTTATTGTAAGCTGCTGGCACAGAATAGCAGGGTAGATGTATTTTAAATAAATATCTGTCTGGGCCTATTCAGTATGATGTATTGTTGAGTTCACAGTAGTAACTTGCATTAGATTTTGAATTGGTCATTTTTGTCTTGTAATTTCGATTCAGTGTATTTCACTGGTTTTCTGTTTCATTTTGGAGTATGTCATAAAAGTATACATTGTATATTTCTTTAATTCAGAGGAGCTATCTGTCTGGACAGAAGAAGAATGTAGAAATTTTGAACAAGGTTTGAAGGCCTATGGAAAGGATTTTCACTTGATTCAGGCAAACAAGGTTAGTGAACTGAGTACAAAAATACACATTTGTGCCTTTAAAAAAACATACCTGGGTCAGTAGCATGGGAGATTTATTTTTCTCCTGTTGGTTTGGATTAACTTTGGCTCATATTTCAAAGGGGGAAAATTCTACAGGATGTGAGAAACAGTTTGAAAATGGACGTATGCCTTCCTATTGCAGTTGGAACAATTGCTGGTGTGCATCTCTTCTTTTATGAAGATCAGATGCCAGACATCCTTAACCATAAGATTCAGAAGGACTTTAATCCTTAACATGCTTTTTCTGTTGCACTTCCACTGGTTTGAATAATGCATATAATGAAACTAGAGCCCTAAGACAATATATTCCTGATGGCCTGGCAATTTTCTTTTGTGTCTGGTTGTGATGCTGTATCTTGATTTGTGGTCCTGGTCATTCTTAGGCTCAGTGTATCATAATATGACCTCTTTTCTGCAGTTGCAGGATAGCACACTTCCTCTCCTCTGATCATTCTTCTCTTTGCCTGCTATAATTTTGGCATACATCTTAAGCACAATTATGGCCAGGGCTCTTTTTGTAGAAAAAGCCCAGCAGGAACTTATTAGCATATTAGGCCACACTCAACAGAAGAAGCTTATTAGCATATTAGGTCACACACCTGACAGCAAAGCTCAGCATATTAGGCCACACCCCCATGTTGCCAGAAGTGCTTCTTATTCTGTTTACCTTGTTTGTTGTCAAAACCCAGGGCTTTTTTTGTAGCAGGAACTCCTTTGCATGTTAGGCCACACACCCTTAATGTAGCCAATCCTAATGAGTTTCTGCTGTTGGGTGTGGCCTATTGTGGTAATGAGTTCCTGTTGGGTGTGGTCAACTCGGGAGCCAGCCGGAACTCCATTCCTGTGCGTTCCTGCCCCAAAATAGCCCTGATTATGGCTAACCAATTTGTACAGCTAGCCAGTTTGTATTTAACTGGAGTTTGCTAACCAGCTTCAAGCCAGATTAACTGTGGCTAAAGATAATTAGGGTTCTTTCTTAATGTTGCTGCTGCTGTAAGCAGTGTATACATTATAAAACAGGTGCAAGGTGAAAAAATATGTATTTGTGGATCCCTACGCATTTCACAATTCATTGTGTTGGGATTATTTCCAAAGTAACTTCGAAAACGATCCCCTGACAAAGCAAAGAAATATTTTTTTCACCTTGCACTTGTTTTTCTACACTTTTCCTGCATAGTGGTGCAGCCATTCTTGTTTTCTTTACTATAAGAAATGTGCCATTGATCCTACTGGATTTTTTTTCAGTAGTGTTTTTTCATGAGATGTGTTTTCATTTGAATGAAGTTCTGATATAGAGCAGGAGTCCCCAGACTTTTTGAGCCTTTGTGCATGGTGGGTGCAGCAACAAAATAGCTGCCACAAAATGCGTGCTACAGGAGGTGAAACCAGCCACAAAATAATTGCCACAGCTTAACTTCAGTAACACAGTGCAGATTCTTGTTTTGTGGTGGCAACTTCTGCCAAAGCAACATTTAAAAAAATCTGCATAGCCAATCAGAAGCCTTGCTGGGCAAAAGCCACTTCCTAAAAATACTTGGTGGGTACCAGAGTAGCTGTTGACGGGCACCTTGTTGCCTGCGGGTACCACATTGGGGACCCTTGGTTTAGAGGCTCTGGCCAATGGGAAAATACACTAGCAAGTTTGTACTTCCATGAGTGTTTTGCACCATTGTATTCAGAGTATGCATTGGTTTCTAGTAGAGTGCTGGCATTCAACTGTAAGGCACTGAACTATTTGATAGAACCTATTGCTCAGTTTTCTCTGTTTCCTATCAAAACCTTTAATTAACCTGTTAAAAGATCACACAAGAAACTGAGATCTTGATGTACTGATGCTGTGTTGACCTTAATGGAGGTTTTAACTATGTTCTAGGATCAATCCTTTTTAAAAAACATTATTTGCACTGTTGTATTGTGCATGGTCTGTAGCTAAGTGAGTGCTATTTTATGTAAGAATATTTCATATTCTGGCCTTTTATTACTGAAACAAGTAGCTATTAAATGGAGAGAGGGGCAGCACAGCTGCTGTGTAACACTAAGCATTTCCTAACAGGAGAATGCTGCTTGCTGCTATCTACTCTGCCTCTCTAAGCTTTATAAAGCAAACTGTGAGGTGGCATATGACAGCGGGCAAGGGACTCTTGATGGTTGGTTGCTTTCTGCAAGTGTATTTGATGCCTCTGGTGCCCTGCAAACTGTGCATCTATCTAAAGTATCCCATTTGAGGTTTCACTGAACTGGTCCTCTCAAATGAGCATATGTATCATGAACATAAAAATGGAGGAAGGCAGAATGATGTACAGTGTCCTGAGCTCCTTGAGGGAAGGGCAGAATAAAAATGGGATAGATAGAAAATTTATTATGACTGCAGTCCTGTGTGTGTACATTTGGAAGTAAGCTCTAAAGTCAGTACACATTCATTGGATTGGACTTGTAAGTGCTGTATTGATTTTTTTTCATAGGTACGAACACGATCTGTTGGTGAATGTGTAGCATTTTATTACATGTGGAAAAAATCAGAACGATACGACTTCTTTGCTCAACAAACACGATTTGGTAAAAAGAAGTACAATCTGCATCCAGGTGTAACGTAAGCAGTGTTGTTTACATGTCTCCTTTTACTTTTGTTTTGCTGCGTAGTAAAATCAGTATGAAACTGGATGGTTAAATCAGGTGGAAAATGTATGTTCGCTGAGCAGTAGTTTGCACTGCCCAGTGTGAATTTTCCACTCTTACAGCATGAAAAGTTTGCTTTTCCGGACCTGCAGGCATTCTTAATCCTTAATATTGTCCACTCTGCATAATGTGTTAATGCTGTAGTACATATGGTACCATGCCATTTGAAGGGAGCAGATATTGTGCCTAAAAAAAAATTCGTGAAGGTAGCAGTATGCATACTCTTAAACAATTTGGCACTGTGGAGCAGAAGTACCCTGCAGTGGGGTCCAAACTCATATACTACAAGTGGAGACCTACAAGGAACTTTCAGGGAGAGGGCATCCTTTTTCCCCTGTCTTTCCTTCCCTTTCCCCCACCCATTTTCTTTCTCTAATGCCCCTTCATTTTCTGTCTCCCTTCACTCCTTCTTCCCTGTCATTCACTTCTGTTTCTCTTCTTTTCTGTCACTCATGACCCCCCACTTTCTGTTTCCCTCTACCCCTTCTTCCCCCTTCTTTCCCCCCATTGCCCATTTGCCATCCCCCACTGTGTCCTTCCCCCTTCTAACCCAGATTCAGACCAAACATTTGGCTCCTGACTTTCTCCACCCCCTCCCCTGCTTACCTCCAGCCAGCGGAGGAGTCTTGTTTGCCAGGAAACATTTTTTGTGGGGGGTTTCTTTGTGGTTGGAGGCAGTAGTGACTGCTCCTTCTCCACTTGCCTGAACTCTGTGCTGAGGAAGTGCAGCTGCGGTGGGGTCTGTTGCAGCTTCATTGTTGTTGCACCATGCCTGCTCCTCCCCCTAGACCCCTCCCAGATGGGGGTGAGCTGAGACTCTTCTCTCCACCTGCCTGAAATTCGCCTGAGAGGGAGAGCCAGCGACAGTAGCTGCTGGCCTTCACCTCATCGTTGTCTTCTTCCTCGTCTGCAGCAGCCAGGCAGGTGTGATCATCCCTCTTCCCCTCCCACTCTCTTCCTTACACACCTGCATTCATAGAACAGTTCCCTGCACTTGCACAGTCAACTGTTCTCTGTTTTGGGGGGGTTTCTTGTATCTCCCCCTACTTAATAGTTTAGGAATTTTCTGCAAGCTAGGGGTTACCCCAAGTGTGTAGAAAAATCTCTTTCACCTCCACGTGAGCCCAATCCACAGATATTTGCAGATGGCCATGGGTGGCTAATAGTATATAGATACTATGCAAAAGGAAGACTGCTTTTCCTCCCAGTTGTCCATCAAGAAAAGGTGGGGGTTATCTTACATTTGCCTACAGGTTACATGTATGTACAGTAATTTAAAAACAACAACTCTAGATAACATTTTTGTGGGGGTCATCACGTAATCAGTGCTATCTTCCTTTAGAGTAAATATGGTAATAGTTGTTAATGGCTTGGATTCCAAGTCTTCTGCCATAAAGGTGGGATGGTGCCACCTCACCAGTTTACCTCACACAGTACCCACAAATCCACTGACCCCCCTCCCCAGGGCTTGCATTTCAAGGAGCATAGTGGACTGCAGGGGAAGGGAAAGATATGTTAAGGGAACAGAGCTCCAGTCATGTTTCTTAGATAGGGTTGCCAAGTCTTACCTTAATTTTAGCTGGGGTGTCCCGGGACCTGTCCTGGAGATCTTCGGTGCGTGCGCAAAGTGTGCACTCCGTGATGACATCACCCAGAAGTGACGTCATCACGTCAGGCATGTTGGGGGTGGGACCACTATCATTTGAGGGGAAACCATAGTGTTTTCCCTTGAATGATAGAGCGTCCCCTGCAACGCTGGGCACGTTTCCACAATCCCGGCATTTTGGGGGTGGGGTGGGGTTCCCCCCGGCGGCCCAATCTGGGCCGGCAGGTAACGGACCCATAAAACAGGGGTTCCCCCCCTCCCGGGGGGGATCTGGCAACCCTATTCTTAGATCCAGCTGGCTATATGTACTTATTCTGTGAAATTTGATTTTTACCCTTTGTATTTAATGGCATATTTGTGCCCATTGCTGTATTTGCCTATTTAGCACAATGGATGCTACTGCAAAATCTTTAATAATTTTGTATGTATTGTGTAGGGCTTTAAATTCCAAATTCCATCAAAGTTTTCCTTATTAGAATCATGCTGTCGGGAATGCATAGCAAAAAGCAAAGATTTCATGCAGCAAAATACTGTATTCTACATGTTTACAAAGTACCTGTGGAACTTCTGTGGTATAATCAAACTCTATAGATTTGATAGTTATGCAGTGAATTTCAGGTTTATGAAAGATATTTGATTATGTTTAATTTAAATTAGAAAATCATAGAAATATGTTTATTAAGATTATGCTGCAATAATGATTGTCAGGGTAGATAAAAATCAGTGATTTTTAAAAATGGGAAATCGGATTTTGTTTCAGCTATAATTTTATTATAAAAATAACCTGTTTTAAAATGAAATCTGCCACATACAAATGTGTGGAAATTGTATTAATTTGTAAAGTGGGAGAGAAGCATCTTTTGTCAGTTATACCACACAGTTGTGTATGCAATTATATTAAGTCTTGATAATCTGGAGCAGGGTTGGGTTATCACAACAAGAGTTATGTACCAATGCATTTGGGCAATGGGTTTGCCCAGTAATTCCTACTAACCCTTGCTTCTGGCTAAGATTGTTTACTTTTGGGGGTGGACAGTGAGGCAGACCCATTTCATGCCAAAGCAGAAGGGACAGACTAAAACGGAAAGTATCAAACAAAACAAGTGTCTTCTTGTGTTATTTCCAACTAGTATTGATTGGGGAAAACTTGATTACTGATCGTAAAAGGCACTTTATCTGGGGTCATGAGCACTACATTGTGTAAAAATAAGCAGTGTGTAATATATCATTTCTAAAATAGTAAAAATATGAATTTAGATATTTAAGAAACCTTTTGAAGTTTCATAGTTATTTTCTTCATTTTTGGATCAATAGGTTTTTGTAGTCACAGTATAATTATTTAAATTGGCATTTCCCCCCTTGGTGATTTAAGCCGCTGTAATCAATCCAGCCTGTTCTGAATAGAACATCTTCTGAAGCGCAAAAATGTTTACTTTGCATTTTAAGGGACTACATGGACCGTCTGTTAGATGAAAGTGAAAGCGCTGCATCCAGCCGGGCTCCTTCCCCTCCACCCACAACTTCTAACAGCAGCACCAGCCATTCAGAGAGAGAGGACAGTACAGCCAGCAACAGTAATCAAAATGGTATCTAAAATTTCAGCATTTCTTTAGGCCTGGATTCTCTATGCTGCTGTGTAAATTGAAAGCTCCTTTAAACAATGATATTTTTTTCTTTTTTCTTTGCTTTTCTTGTTTGTGTGTGAACATAGATGGTAGTAGTTACTGTATTTTTAAAGTTACATTTTTCAAGATCTAAAATTGTATTACAGGTATTAAATATTGTATAAACCATTGTTGCAAATAATACTTCTATTATACTTGAACAAACAGGGACTAACAAGATTTGTGGTGTGGAGGTGGGGGAATCGCACCTTCCCCTCATCCTCCCTACCTGCCTACCAACCTGGCTTTTGCAGCTGGGGGCAGGGGCAACTATAGTTCTCAGGGGCCCTGCCTGTAAGGAGAGGTATTATTGTCCTCAGAGGTCAGCAGCAACAGCTGCTGCTCCTCCCCGGCCACAGAGGAGTGGGAGGGCTGGATTCAACAGCAGTGGTGGGGAAGCTTGGCATCTCCTCCTCCTCCCCACCAGTTGCAGCAAAGCTGCCTTGTGGGCAGTGCTCCCGCTAAGCTGTGGAGTCTTGTGAGCAAAATTTCTACTTTGTGAGTTACCGGCATTAAAGTTGTGAGTGAACAATTTGTCTACTGCATGAATTAGCCTGTTCTGGAGCCATCCTTCCTGAGTTAGGACAAAAATGTGTGAGCTGGAGGCTAAAAACTGTGAGCTGGCTCACACTAATTCAGCTTAGAGGGAACATTGCTTGTGAGTGAGCAGTGGTAGTATCTGCTGTTCTCCCTCTTGCCTGCCAGCCAGCAGGAAAATGGTGGGGCTAGCTTTGGCAGCCTTGGAGGTGAGGAGACAGCAGTAACTCTTGCTACTTCTCCTCCCATTTACACACCACTGCCTCAGTAGATGGTAGCAGTGCCTGCCTGTAGAGAGCCTGGATTGGCAGTGCCTGCCTGTAGAGAGCCGGTTCTCAAGCAGCACTAGTGGAGAGGCTTCTCTTCCCTACCCAACACACTGTAGGTTTTCGTTGCCTGTGCAAGTGCCCCTTCAAATTTCAGTAACTACATGTGGGGCCATGTTGATTAGAAGATATATTGATATTTGATTTTCACATACTAGTGCTGTCTTATTCTGGAAACTCATCAGGGAAACGTTGTCATTGACTTGGATCCAAAATAGGGCAAGGAGACTGGAGTTTGCGTACAAGATATCTGCCAGTCCTCCTACAGTTCTCAGTTGTTCCTGAATGTTGAATAACCCTTTGGAATAGTGTAGGTAGGCTGCAGTAATAAGGGCAAATTGGTGGAGTTCTCCACTTACATAATTTTTGAACAAGCTGCCTGGTATATCAGCTGTCGTTCTTGGCGAAATCAGACCTAATCACATTTTCATAGATTATTATATTCTACATGGCCTTGCCTTTGCAGAGTTCTCAGACTTTGTTTTGTCCAAAATGCAGGAGCCTTAATATTTTCTGGAGCTTGCTAGTATGCCTGTTTTGTTCCAGTTTGACTGGCAGTTCCTGTTCAATTTGGATATGGAATGTCTTAAGGACCAGTTCTGCCAATACGTGCTTCTCCAGGCATGGGCGTCATTGGATGAGACATAGTTGCATGTGCAAGAAGCCCATCAAAATTAGATGATTATCAATATGTAATAGAACATTCTCAGTGATGACACTGAGTTTGTGGGATACCTTCCTCTTGAGGGATGCTTGTTTTTAGGAGTGTGGTAAAAACCTTTCTTTCCCAACAAGCAATTTGGCTATTTGGTTGGGATTTACAGTGTGATTCTGAGCTTTTTGTAAGGGGTGTTTAATGGACTTCTGTGTAGGTTTAACCTGCTTTTGGCTAATTTTGTCTCATGTCTGTTTTTTAGATTTTGATTGTATATTATCTCTGGTTTCTTGAGGGCATGATCTCATAACCTACTTTGGGACCATCTTGGTATTGAAAAGGTGTATATAAATAGGAAAAATAAGCTTTTGTTCTTTTTGTGCAAGAGCATGGGGGGAGGTGTGTTCCACTCATTCCCCCTTTCTACAACCTCACGCACCACATCCTGTGGTATCCCCAAGAGTCCCCAGGCCTGATTTTCAGGGGTAATTTTTCCAGGGAACCATGAGGAGGAGAGATCAGCAAAGATCCTTTCTGTTCTGGGAAGTTTGGAGCTAAGCTGAAATGCTGAAGTTTGTTGGTATCATTGCTTAAGCTATGGATGTTAACAGTTTTCCTGTTAACTCTGTCAAAAATCATACTTGTCACACTGATTTGATTGTCCTTTGACAGTTCACATTGCTTTTTCATTGTTTTTTCTAATGTAGGTATATCTACCAATGGACCTGGTGAATTATCCAGTAAAGAAGAAGTAAAAATTGAAGGATTGCACATGAATGGACCAACAACTGGCAAAAAAATGCCACTTGGGGATTTTGATTCAAATGGTTATGAAACAGAAAATATATCCAATCATTTGAAACTTGCCCATTCAAATGCAAGGAATGAAAATGATTTTGAAGAAAAAAATGAAAGGTCTGCAAAGAGGAGAAGAGTCAACAGTAACGGAAAGGACAGTCCAGGATCCTCAGAGATTTTCCAAGAACCAGTGGCTCATGGAAAGTTTGAAGAACAGGAGGCTGCGGATGACTGAGTGTTTGGTTTTATTCCTTTGAGTAATTTCTTGGATGTCTGAAATTTTCAGGGTTGATAGGTTACCTTACTGATTCAAATTCAATAATATAATTCTGTTGAGATTTTTCAATACACATTCAGGGCTTCTAGATTCTGGCCAAATAAAGTCACAGTATCCTTTTTTAAATCATTTAATGCAGATGCATTGAATAGGAGAACACTTTTGAACAGATCTTCCTACTTAGTCTGTGAAGGAAACATCTGTTATACATGCTGTTCTCTGCAAATCCCCTTCAAATCACTAAACTATCAAAGATAGTGAGTTTCAGATCTTGTAAAGTTATGTATCAAAAGGTAACATAAAATTTATAAAGCAAATAGCTGTTAAGAGACTTTTTTTGTCTACAGGAAGAGAAACTATCGGATGATTAAGGAATACCTGTAAATCCTGAAAGTTGTATGTGAAAGACTATTTTTATATATATAGAAATATTTAAAAATAAACCAAGTCAGGTTTGTATATGTAAAATCGTTGACATCAGTGATGTCTTTTCATATTCTTATCTGGAGATAAAAATACATTCTGTATTTTTCCGGATTCTTTGTAGCCTTTGAAAGATTTTTACATACTTACGTCATGATTGAAGTGTCATTTCTAAAAACAAGAGTGTGTAATTTTCATAAATTGTACAGTATGGTAAACTTTTATGAGATCTTCAGAAGAATCTGTCAGCTTCATTTTATTTTGCTAAAGCTTTTTTATTAAAAGTAATCAAATCATGTTTCAAAAAGCAGTAAAAATTTAAATATTTAAAATTCACACCCAGTTATGAATACTGAAAACTTTCCTTGGGACAAATAGTGACTTGGAATTTAGAGTTTAGCTCAATGCTTTGATTGCACAAGTGTTCTTGCATTTATAATTTTTTTTTAGATTTATTTTTATGATAAAACCTTAAAATCAGCTAAATGCTTTAATGTGGCTAAATATTGATATCCAAGTTCAAACATTACATTATGATTTTTACATTTCATTGAGCACAGTACAATTAGGAAATGAGTCAAATTATTCTAACTGCCTTGATGAGGGGCAAATGCACAGTTTGTAGGCAGTGCCTGAACTAGTATCCAAGGAAATTTAGTGGGACTCATTATACTTTTCAGGAAGCAGAAGAGTCTTTGTGAATAGTAATTGTTGCATATATGAATGAATACAGACATGTATCTGTCGGCAGTACCATAAGGGCTGATAATATGTTTAGTTTTTTAAAAATAATTCATTAGAAATCATTGACAATGTGGTTGGGAATATCCCACAAAGTAATTGGATTATGGCCATCAATGAGGTTTACAGTATCTGTCCCTTGATAGCTAAATACAGCCATGCAAAGTGACTAATTAAAATCTGTTTTTTTGTGTATTAGATACTTAAGTCATCTACCTGTCCTGAGACTTGCTTTAAAAGTTTTGACCACACTGTTTTAAGTGGCCTGATTATTGTGGTGGACTTGGCAGAATGTTTAGTCCTTCAGCAGTGTTTTGTCCTTGAGTATAAACCCCAACTAGGCTTTTATAGACCCTCTGATGTAATTTCATTGTAGACATCACTGGAATTATTTAAAAATTAATTTAGCCTCCTATTTTCATGAAATGTTATGGGTGAAATCTATAACTTCACATTACAGGGCTAATATTTATTCTGTCAACAGCTCAATAGCAGTGTATCTCAGTCAGTGTCATTTGCAGATTTATAGATTAAATCCTTACTGCTTTAGGGAGCTGCCATGGTTGACAAATCCCAGTTTTATTAATATGGGAATCCAAAGTTTTCATAGCCTTGTATCAAAGATTGTCTTTAGAAAATGTTTCAGAGCAAGGCAGTGCAGTGCTTTTAGAAATCTTTGCAACTTTTGTCTGTTGCAGAAATCTTTGCAACCTATTTTTCTGTTACTTATCTATATATTTTGAAAGTTGGAAATGACTGCAAAACAGTTCATAGGAAAGTTTATAAATATATTGTTCTCAGGCTTGTAAGTAAAATATAGCACTGTGTATATGTTCAGAAGTTACTTGGATCTTTAATCTTACCTTTAAAGGTATGCCTAAGAAAAGTCCTGACATTCCGTAATCAATATGTAATGCTCAGCTGTTCTTTAAGTATTTAATTGTAATGTGCATTTTCTTTATGCAGGTGTTTATATACAATATTTTGTTCATGTTCTTTAAATGCAGCCACTATAACTTGATAAGACATTGCACTAGTAGTACTATTTAAAATCTAGTAATATAGTAACCTGTTCAAGAAACTTTCAATACAGTTTGGAATAGATTATAAACTTCCACTTTTTTCCAGACTGAATTGAATGTCAGTGCAGCTTGTGTATAGTACTTGTATACTTTTAAGCACTATTGTGCCCAGCTGGACCATGTGTCCTGATCCATGAAATGCATTGTGTGCAGTCTGATTCAAACCTTCAATTCAACAGGTCTAACTGTTGGGCTTTATAAAAGGTTGAAAGTGATATTTTGAAAGAAATATAAAAAATTGCAAATTAGTTTTTATAAATTTTTCACATAGTACTTTTGCACTGTTGGTAATCTCCATGTCCCTTCCCTAGCTCCCTGTCTGCAATTCTGGAAAAGCTTATTAAAGTATTTTTTTAAACATATGCTTATATAAATACAATTGTTCATATTTTAAGACTGGAACTTCTGTTTCTTTTAAGAGAATCTTTTGTTCTTAAACCTTAGAGTATTTGGGCACTATTTAGGATTAATCTTAATGTGACCTCCTTCCAGCTGAAATGTATCATCCTCCATTAAACTGAATTCAGGTAGTGCAGAAAGAAACTCTAGCAAGTATTTGCAAATTTGTTAGAATACATTGTGATAGTAATGAGCTCTGCTTCCAGAAAAGTTTGTATCACCAAAGGGGAGTTAATTTTAAGAAAAAAGGACCAGTTTATATTGGACAGCTATACTACCTCTGTGGTATACCTTGAGTTAGGGTTTTTATCAGTATTCAGAAGCAATGGCACAGCACAGAAGGGGATGCTGTTCTAGCAATAGCTGTTCTAGTAATAGCCATATATAATGATTTAAAATTTAAGCGTGCTTCTTTAAATGTTGGGTAAGTTGCAGAAGAACAAGGGGGGTGAAAGGGGGATGAGTGAGTGAGGTGATTGGTTGGTGACTGAGAATGTATGGGCAGAGTGAAAAAGTGTGTATGGAGAAAGTCTGTGCTCAGTTAACAGTTGTAGTCAGTCAACAGGCTACAGAGTCTGAGAAACAGTCTTCTGATTAGAATCCCATATTAGTGCTGTAAAAGGCATTAAAATTCTTTAAAAACGCAGAATACTTATAGAGGGCATATTAGTGGCTAGAGAGAGTCAAAACCTAATATTGTCAAAGTATTATAAGTGTGTGAGAGTGAAGCTGACAGTACCTAAGTTAAGAAGTGAAAGATGAAACTGAGCTAAATAAAATAAAGGTTGGACAAAGTACATTCTGAAGAGAAAGGAAGATTTGAGAGTGAGCAGTGTTTCTGAAGTGAAAGAGTGATACTTCAGTCAGAAGTTATTAATATACACTGTTTTATTCACTGAAGAAATAAGTTATAAAACATCTTGAAACCAATACGCTTCTTGTACAAATAAAGTTTTATTTTATTTTATGAAAACCTAGAGCTATATGCCATTACAATACAACAGTGTCATCTTCAGGGCCACATAGTCCAACAAAGGAGCCTTAGAGCTTGGGGCAAAATACTACAGGAAAGGTTATTTCATAGGATTGGAATTAAATTCTTGGTGGCAGTGTTATATACTTTGAGAGAAACAACAAATTTTTTTAAAACGCATCGTATCTAACCACACGATTAAAAGAGTATAATCGTGACACCGTAGCTTAGACTCTTAGCCCAATATGATCTAATGTTTCGATAGAATTGTCTTAAATATGTTGAATTCCTGCAGATCCCATTCTGAAATCAATGGGATCCATCACTTGTTGGAGGTGAGCTTTATAGCAAATAAGACCATTCCATCTATAACTATGCAGATGTGTTTGCTAGTACATATGTGCATCCCTGTGCATATAGTTGCCAACATAAGGCTAGTCACATGCTTAGTCCTAAGATTTGAATTGGGTTCTGCTACAAACTTGACACTGGGATCCAAGCTTCTCTCTCTGAGGGGGAAAACACCTTAGCATGGGTCTCTTAGTGAATTCCTCCATCATATCAATGACAGAGACCCAGGTCCTGTTCAGACAGGCAGCAAATCCTGCCAATGGCCTGGCTCTAATTTAATCCAGATCTTTTTTATCCAGCTTTGCATGACCAGAGAGCTCCTCTTACCATGTGTGTACTCCGTGGTGGATTGTCTAGACGGCGTCCACCTGAAGGAGCCACATGGTTGGTGTAAGGAAGAGACCGACTCATGAGTAAAATACCAACACAACAGAATTGAAGGACGGCAGAAGGGGGAGGATCAATCCTGCAAGTCATTACAGGGACTGCCTGGTGCTCGGCTTCGTAAGAACGGCATAGCTGAGATACCTTAATTAACAGCTGAATCAGATAGAGGGTGGGGCAGCGTCTGAGCGGGGCTTTGAAGAGATAAGAGGGAAAAGGAGGCTGAGGGGAGGAGGTGCACGTCCTTTCAGCAGAGCATTCCCTGCCTGTTGAAGTTTCTGTAAGTTTCGACCGTTTTTAACTATTGTTTATGTCTTGGCAATCAGGGAAGCAGCTTGGACTCTCCCTATTCTTTTGAACTTTGTCAAGTAAGATTGCCTTTTTTTGCTGTTTTGTTAATAAAATATACTTTGCCTGAACTGCCGAGTCTAAGTGTGGAGCCAGAAGCTGGAGAGTCCAGTACAGAACCCGGGGCCTGAATCATACATGGTGGCAGCGGTTCAAACAGGCAAAAGGTGAGAGAAGGCTATCAACAAGGACTGTTGATCCATGGACTATTCAGAGGGAATATTATACAACATGGATCCAGTTTTAGCCTCAGTAGGATTAGAGGCATCCGGTTACCTGGAAGAGTCCTTTCGAAGATACTCCCAGGAAAAAGTACTTGATATGAAAGAAATCCTAGAGGAGTATGATAACAATGAAGTGGCCTTGAGGAGGAAGGTGTTACAACAGAGAACAGATGTGAAAGCTGGGCAAACAGAAGTACAGAATGATAAGGGAGTAGAGACGGCAGTGAAGGCAGGCGAAGCTGCAGTGGAGGGGCAACCAGTTGACCCAGTGCAGCAGTTATGCACTCTAATGACTCAGCTCCTCGGGCAAAATGGGCAGCAGATGAACATGATGCAGCAGCATCTAGCAGGCAATCAAGGAGATAGATGGACAAAGTTAAAGTTTCCTGAGTTAAGACCTGGAGATGATGTGGCAACTTTTTTTGCTTTATTTGAAGCTTCAGCACAGGATTACCATTTGCCAGACACTGAATACATGGCAGCTCTGCGCAGGTGTGTGCATGGGGAGGTTGCAGAGTTACTTGCACAGCTCGCCCCCCAGCAAGCAAGGGACTATTCATATTTTAAGCAGCTAGCCCTGAGGCAGTTTGGACTATCAACAGAACAACTTCGGCAAAATTTTCGACAGGCAGTTCCTAAGCTAAAGGAATCATACAGCTCATTTGTCAGCAGGGTGCAGAGAATGTGTCTTCGTTGGACTGAGGCATCGCAAGCACGGACATTTTACGATCTATTAGAGTTAATAGTTCGGGAGCACATTTATCAAGCTATTCCAGCAGAGCATGCGGCAGTAGCACGTGCGCAGAGGCCCGCCACCACTCAGCAGCTGGCAATAGTATTGGATGAAATAGCTGCAGCTGACTATTCAGCTTCGAACTGGCAAGGAGATGGAAAACGACCAGGAGGAAAATTTATGTCTCCCTCCATGCAGGGCAGACAAGAACAACAAACTAATTTCAGAACAGTTTTTAGACAACAAGCTCAGTTTGTAGCCAAGACTCCAGTTAAGGAAGGAAGGGGATCAGGAAATCTGAGCCCAGCCCAGGTGATCTGTCATTACTGCAGAAAGCCAGGACATATTAAAGCTCAGTGTTTTAAACTGGCGAATAGGGGTGATAGATATCAACCGAAAGTGCAAGTGGTCTCGAGTTGCTCCCAAGCTCAACTAAATGCCGGAGGGAAACAGCAACCTGAAGTTTGGAAAATGGACATTCAAGACCAACTAGCAACGGGTGATGCAAGTGAAAAAGTGCAGACAGACAGGAGGGGTAAGGTAGATCCTCAGGACTTAAGAGTGTTGATAGGAAAAACAGGGGTAAAAAATGAACAAAAGCAAGGAAGCCCCCAAGACTATAAGCAACAACCAGAGAAATATTCAGAGATGAACTACATTGAGCTAGCCACCTTGCCAAAGAGATCCATTTCTTGTTACATTAGCCCAGAACAAGCACGCTGGTGTGCTCAAAAAGGGCTATGCAAGTGAGATTGCAAGATTGCATTGACCTTCAGGCAGTGTGGGATAGTGGAGCAGACATGTCAAGTGTGTCCGAGGACATTTTTTATGGGTTAGGGCTCCAGGCAGAGGGGAAAATAGAAATACGATCTTATGACTCCAGACCTAAAGAACAACCTGTTACATTTATGAAAGTAGGAGTGGGCGATTGGAGTGATATCATTCCCCTTCTAGTACATAGGGGGCGGGATCCACAGTTCCTTGTAGGCATGGACATTCGATATAGAGTATCAATAGCAAAAGAGTCTGTGTCGCAACTTCCGGTAATGACAAGAAGGCAAGTGAAAGCAAGTGAAGTCAATCCCGAGTTGCCCCAGGTAGCAAGCTGGGTAGAGCAGCCAACAGGAAAGGAAAAGGAGATGAAGGGGAGTGAGAAGGAGCAATCGATTCAAAGGGATGAGCCTTTCCTTGTAAGCACAGATCCAATAGGTTACAAACAGGAGTTAAAAGAGTGCCAGTCCCTTAAAGAATGCAGAGAAGCAGTGGAAGAGAATAAGCCTGCACTGGACAAGCCTGGAGATACCAGGTTTGTCTGGGTAAATGGATTACTATATAGGGAATATATGCCTAAGAAAAGCAGCTCTAATTGGGGGCCTGAAAAACAGCTAGTAGTCCCAGGAAAATTCAGAGAAGAAATCTTAAGAGTGGGGCATGATCTACCATTGACAGGCCATCTAGGGTTTAAGAGGACGTTGGCTAAAATCAGTTCAGTCTTTTACTGGCCTGGCATACACAAGGACGTGAAAAGCTATGTTGCCGGGTGTGAAGTCTGTCAGAAAGTTGGCCATGCTTCTGATCACATAAAGGTTCCCTTGGGAGAAATTCCAGTTGTTCAAACCCCCTTTTCTGAAATTCAAATCGACATTCAGGGGCCTTTTATACCTTCCAAATCAGGAAAAAAATTTATTCTAGTGATCATTGATAGGGCAACTTGCTTCCCGGCAGCAATACCTTTGAGAACAGCTGATGCACTAAGCGTTGCCAAAGCGGTGTTGGAATTTTGTGCTGCATATGGGTTCCCTAGAGTAGTGACATCTGACCAGGGCACCGTTTTTGTGAGCAGGGTGATGCAGAAGTTGTATAATCTAGCAGGAGTGACGCAAAAATTAAGTGTAGCATATCATCCCCAGTCGCATGGGCAGGTTGAAAAGTGGGGAGGGACTCTTATCCAGATGTTAAAGGCTTTCTGTGCAGAACATCAAAGGAACTGGGATGAATTCATTCCATTCTTGGTAAGCGCATATAGGGAAGCGGTACACCCCTTGTTGGGAGGTTTTTCGCCAAATGAGATGGTATTTGGGAGAAAGCTGCCTGGAGTCTTAGAACTGCTGAGAGTAAACTGGGAAGGGATATGGACTTCAGAGATGCCACAGCCAGCCGCAGAGTATTTTGCAAACTTGCAAAGGGTTTTGCAGAGTGTAAGACAAACAGCTCAGGAGGCGATGGTGGAGGCCAGGCAAAGGCAGAAATGGTACTTGATAAATCAGCCAGATTTAGGCAGCTACAGGAGGGAGACCTCGCTTTGGTGCTAAAACCAGAAGGACTGGGGAAATTAGATCTGAGGTGGAGTGGGCTGTTCAAGGTAGTGAAGAGTTGTGGGGATGGAAACTATCAAGTGGAGGACCCAGAAAGAGGGACCTTGTTGGTTCACATTAATCGGCTAAAACAATTTGTCAGGCGAGAAGTGCAACAATTGTCAGTGGAAAGTTGGATGGAGGAAGATTATGACATCCCTGATTTAGTGGCAGAGAGCGGAAAGAGAGAAGGATTGGCAGAAATTCCTATTAACGAGACACTGACAGTAGAACAGCAAAGGCAATTAAAGGAAATGTTGCAGGAGTTTGCAACCCTGTTCACAAACTGCCCAGGGAGAACTGATTTGATCTGTCATGATTTAGATACAGGGGAACATCCACCGATCAAATGCAATCCATATCCCATCAGAGGGCCAATGAGGGAGGTAGTGAGGAAGGAGCTACAGAAAATGCTAGAGATGGGAGTCATAGAACCGAGCACTTCGGAGTGGAGTAGCAACCTCGTAATAGTCCCCAAAAAGAAGCTTCATGAAGGAGACCCCCTAGAATATCGATTGTGCATAGACTATAGAAGGTTAAACCAATTGTGTAAAACTGATCAATATCCAGCACCAAACATAGAGGAGGTCCTGGAAAGGATTGCGAGTGCAGAGTATATCACCACCTTAGACCTCACATCCGGGTTTTGGCAGTTACCGCTAACAGAACGAGCTAAGGATAGAACAGCCTTCTCATGTTTTATGGGGCAATTCCATTTTAACGTGCTCCCATTTGGAATTAACTCAGCTAGCAAGGTGTTCCAGAGACTAATGGCAAGGTGCTACAGGGATTAGATTTCGCAGGAAGTTATCAGGATGATATTGCAGTGACCAGTCTATCGTGGTCACAGCACTTAGACCATCTAAGAGTTGTATTGCGGAGAATCCAAGAGGCAGGACTAACCATTAAACCTTCGAAATGTCAAATAGCCAACAGCTCAGTTGTCTACTTGGGCCATCAAATAGGGAGAGGGAAGATAGCACCACACAAGGCAAAAATAGACGCAATCGTTAATTGGCCAATTCCAACCACCAAAAAGCAGGTACTGAGTTTCTTAGGAGCGAGTGGATTCTATAGGAGGTTTATCCCTAACTTCTCACATCAAGCAGCACCACTCACCAATTTATGTAAGAAAAGGATAGCGGGGAGAATACCCTGGACACCTGAGTGTCAAAGAGCTTTCGACACATTAAAGAGCAGGCTTGCAGAAGCCCCAATCCTTAAACTGCCAGATTATTCCCAGGAGTTTATAGTGCGTACAGATGCCAGCCGGTATGGCTTGGGGGTGGTTTTACTGCAGAAAGGACAAGATGACTGTCTCCATCCAGTAGTATGGCTGAGTCGTAAGCTGCTGCCCAGGGAGCAGAAATACAGCGTCATTGAGCAGGAAGCCCTGGGAGTGGTATGGGGGCTAAACAAGCTTAAAACATACCTAAGGGGGGTACATTTTCAGTTGGAGACAGATCATAGTCCATTGGTTTTCATCAACAGGATGAAAGAAACTAATGCCAGAATTCTAAGATGGGCGTTATCCCTACAGGATTTCTCATTCGAGGTTAGACACATTAAGGGAAAAGAAAACATATTAGCTGACTCCCTCTCAAGATGTTTTGCCGAAGCAGATTAATGGGATAGATCACGATTAGTAGATAGTCGGGAATAACAGGAATTGATCCGAAATGACATTTCTTTATTTTCTCTCGCAGAAAGTGAGATGGACATACCCTCTCTTTCTGCGTGGGGGGTGTAAGGAAGAGACCGACTCATGAGTAAAATACCAACACAACAGAATTGAAGGACGGCAGAAGGGGGAGGATCAATCTTGCAAGTCATTACAGGGACTGCCTGGTGCTCGGCTTCGTAAGAACGGCATAGCTGAGATACCTTAATTAACAGCTGAATCAGATAGAGGGTGGGGCAGCGTCTGAGCGGGGCTTTGAAGAGATAAGAGGGAAAAGGAGGCTGAGGGGAGGAGGCGCGCGTCCTTTCAGCAGAGCATTCCCTGCCTGTTGAAGTTTCTGTAAGTTTCGGCCGTTTTTAACTATTGTTTATGTCTTGGCAATCAGGGAAGCAGCTTGGACTCTCCCTATTCTTTTGAACTTTGTCAAGTAAGATTGCCTTTTTTTGCTGTTTTGTTAATAAAATATACTTTGCCTGAACTGCCGAGTCTAAGTGTGGAGCCAGAAGCTGGAGAGTCCAGTACAGAACCCGGGGCCTGAATCATACAGTTGGGTTTTTTAAAAAAATTCTGTTTGCACATGTGCATCTGTGCCCCAACCTATACTTGTTTTTCTGCACATGCACAGAATTAAATGGTTAAAGCACCGCCAGCAGTACCTCCATCTAGGTACCATTTCAGTTAATGCAGTTCATAAATTTCACAGCCCTTCAGAAACATGAAATTGTCCAGAACGTTTGAGCAGCGCTCTGGCTGTTGTATGTTTATGCATTTATGCGCATATTGCTAAAAGTTTTTTTAAATGGTGGCCGTTTGGGATGGTCTGGAGTCAGAGCATCCTGATGGGAGGATTGCGTGCTGGGACGATCAGATGGAAGAAAGTCCGCCATTGGCCCATCGGCAAGCATTTGCCCCAGACTGAAACTGGTATCTTTTAAGTAAAACTCACGGGGCTGAATGGGCTGATCACAGAAGTGGCACTTTTCCCAGATGTCACTGTCTGATCATTCCCTTTAAATCTGCCAGGCACTTGTGCCTGGTGTGGATCTAAAGACCCGTCTGATCAGGATCCCAGTGTTGCAGCTAACAACTGGCAGCCATCAGTTTTGGTACCCATCTACAAAAAAAAAGGGTACTCACTTAGATCCTGAAAATTATAGGCCTATTAGTTTGCTTTCTGTGCTGGGCAAATTGTATGCCATGTACTTGGAACTCATATTGAGGTCTTGGATGGATGATTGCGGTATTTTGGGACCTGAACAATTTGGCTTTAGGAAGGACTGTTCTATAATGTATAACAGGTAATCTTATCACATTTGGCTGTGAAATGTTTTAAGACAAATGAACTATATGCTACCTGATTTAACTTAAAATCAGCATTTGATACTGTAAGAGAAAGGTAGTGGGCCAAGCCACAGAAGTATGCAATTTCAAAATGTTTATTGTATTTAATTCAATTTACTGTACACTAGCACAGCTCTACAGGTCAGGTGGTCAAAGATCTTTTAACAGACAGTATATCTGTGGTAAAGAGAGTGCAGCAGGGTTGCATTTTGGCTCCCAACACTTTTTGCACTCTACTTAAATGATCTGAGTCCCTTCTTGTCAAAACTGAATATAATGGCTCCATCGTTGGGGGGGGGAGGGGACCAAATTAACATAACACTTTAGTTAGTTTGATTTTTATCCTGCCCTCCCTGCAAGTGGGCTCAGGGTGGGTTACGAATTACAAAAATAATATAATTTAGATAATTAAAACATATTTCTATTATAACACAAACCAAACAATCAGGGTGGATTCACCTCAGCACTGATATTCTGTTTGAACTGATTCCATTTGGCCAGCATTGTTAGCAGGTTTATGCTGATGTCTTATTACTGTAGTTGATTAGGCAGGGTTTAAGAAACCAGTTCAGTTTATTAATTATTGCAAAATGGAGCAACTTAGCATAAGTTAAAATAAATGTAAAATACTACTGTTTGGAGACCTTAGGAAGACATGGCGTCCTTGGAGGTTGCAAGGAATGGTGTTTAAACAAGTTCATTCTTACAAATGTCTGGGCATACATTTTGATGCTTTAATTACATGGAAAAATAATCTAAAACTTATCATAATAAGCTTTCAGCTTCTGCCCGTATAATTGAAGAAATTTTATTTTACAAAAGGTGGACAGTCTTTTCCAGCATTGCTCAAATGATACAATTTCAAGATCTTACCTGCAACCCTATAGGGGGCACCATTATGGCAGCTTGTAATAGCCAAAGATCTTGAAAGGCTGCAAACTAGCTTCTTCCAAACTATCTTGGGAATTCCCAGTTGTGTCTCCAAGTCAGTAATTACACAAGAAATTGGATTGTGCTCCTCACAATCAATCACATGGGAATATGCCATTGAAATGTCATTTAAAACATTCTTATTGGAACTCCTGAGTCAACGAATACACCTAATGAAGCAAAACTTAATATTATCAAGTGCTAATGCCTTTGACAAATTGTGTTAACTGGGATTTTCCTTAGAGGAGGATCTATTACAATTCTGATCACCTACTGAAAACAATAACAAGCAATTTTATCATATGATTGGTTACTTACTGATTCATACAGAAAGTGTTCTCCTTTGTGTTGTGGCTGTATCTGTTAAGTATGAGACTTTAGGCAGCAGCTCATGAACAGTGATTCAGCTTTATTTACAGAGGTAAGAAACAAGAAAACAGGAAAGCAACAGGCCCTCTTTTAAACTATCCAGGCTGGCATAGTCATGTCCCTTGTTGCATAAATAACCAATCAAAACAGTAAGATAACAACCAATACATTTGTCTCCCTCCATAACCCTCCAGCTTCCTGATTGGCCTGCTATGCAGAGTAGCCAATCAAGAGTTTGGCCTTTTGGATACCAGACCTAGATAGGGTGAGATTCAAGCTCTGTTCTTTATGTATGCCAGATACATAACATCCCTCCCCCCAAGAGGAGGCAACCTCTGAACAAACATAATCTTTCAAATACGCAGACTATTGCCTAGTTATCTGTGACTGCCATAAGGGTTCAGTTTGGGGCGGTGTCTCAGTGCCCATAGACTTTGGAGTGCCCTGTTTCCCTGGGGGATTACCTGCCAGTGGTTCAGTCTCTGGAACTGGTCCCAATTCAGCCCTAGGTTCCCTGATGGACTCTGAGTCCTGAGGTGCTGCAACAACCTCGATTTCCTGAGGTTCCCTCGGCTCTGCTGTTCCAGCATGGTCGTTGTTGGTCTCTGCTTTGTTCCTGAAGCCTGGGTCAGTCCAGCGTTGCCTGAGCTGATCTATGTGGCACCTAAGCTTTCGGACATCAGTAGTCTGCACCACATAGGTTACTCCCACTACAGACGCTGGGAGCCAAAGATGCCCCTCGCCATAGTTCCTTGCAAAAACCTCGTCCCCGAGTTTGAACGAGCATGGCGCTGACAGGACCTCTCTCTGCGGAGGCTTGTCTGATGTCAGATCAGGGTGGAGTCAATCTAGGAGCGATGTCAGCCGGTATCCCATCAGCAGCTCTGCTGGGCTTCTCCCTGTCACGGCATGGGGTGTGATATGCTGGTGGAGCATAAATGAAGCCAGCCTTTGACTCCAGTTCCCGTTGATCAGGCGTTGAAGGGCTTCCTTTGTGGTCCACACCATCTGTTCAGCCTGCCCATTAGTTGATGGGTGGAATGGTACGGACGTAATGTGTTTAAGTTGTTACTGAGGAACCCTTGGAACTCAGATGATGTAAATTGAGTTCCGTTGTCAGAAACCACTGAGTCAGGCAACTCATGGGTTGCGAAAATACGGCGCAGTGCTTTTACGACTGCAGTTGATGTCATCCTGGACATTTGTATTACCTCTAACCACTTAGAGTAAGCATCGACCACTAATAAAAACACTTGGCCCTGGAATGGCCCAACAAAATCAAGATGCAACCTTGACCAAGGTCTATGCGGCATTTCCCAGTGTTGTATGGGAGCCTGTGGGGGTCTGGCCTGGATTCCTGGCATGTCTGACAGTTTTACCTACTCCTCTATGTCATGGTCTATATGGGGCCACCAAACACAGCTCCGGACAAGAGCCTTCATTTTGACTATGCCTGGATTTGTTCCTTTTGTGTTCCTTTTTACCTTAAGGCCGGCCTTTTGAAACTGATCCAGCACTGCCTGAATGTGTTCTGTTAACTCAGATTCATTAGCCCCTACAATCAACACATCATCGAAATAGGGCAATACTCCAGGCAAATCCCTCAGTAAAACTTCCATCAACCCTTGAAAAATACCTGGGGCCACGTTCACCCCGAATTGCAAGCAGTTAACTTTGAATGCACCCCTGTGAGTAACAATTGTTTGTGCTTCAGCTGCACATTGGTCTAAAGATAACTGCTGGTAAGCCTGAGCAAGATCAAGCTTTGCAAAAATATGGCCCCCCGCCAGCAATGCCAACACATGACTTATGATTGGAACAGGATATGAATGTTGTAACGCCCTATTGATAGTACATTTATAATCGGTGCAAATTCGAATTGACCCCATCAGGCTTAATAGGAGTTACAATGGGAGTTTCCCACCTCGCATGGGATACAGGCTCAAGTACACACTGTGCAACCAATTTGTCCAGTTCCACCTCAATTCTCGGTCGAAGCAAGATGGACACCCGCCGATACTTCAGTCATATGAGCGCCACAGAAGGGTCTAGGTCAAAAGTTATTGGTGGGCCCTTATACCTTCCCAACAACCCATCGAACACCTCGGGGAACTGAGAATAGATGGAACTCATTTCATTAGCACAGATCTGGTCACAGCAATGCCAAGAGCCTTGAACCAGTCCAATCCCAACAGACCGGCTCTACACCCTTCAGCAACCAGGAGACTTGGTGTCTCCTTAAAACCTTTAAACCATATCTCAAACTCAGCCTCCCCAGCCACAGGAATATGCCGCCCCTGAAAATCGGAAAGGTGCACCCGGCTGGGCGCCAAACAGCGGTGGCTCCTTCTGGGAAACAGGTGCTGCAGCGTCTCTGAGGAGATGACGGTCATTGCTGATCCCGAGTCAACCTCCATCTTGCACGGCTCCCTATCCAGCAGCACGGTGACGTGAATCTTCTTCCTGACCCTGGGTCCAGTGCTCATGACGGTCATGGGACAGGAGCAGCAGGTGGTCTTGTTGCAGTCCGCGGTCCTCGCAGCACTGACGTCTTGTACTTTGTGACTCAGCCGTGCTGAAGGCAGTGGTGACTTCTGCTTTGACTTGGCTCGACACACCCTGGCCAAGTGGCCCCGCTTATTGCAAGCCCGGCATCTGAGGTCACGTGCCCAACATTGGTCTCGGTCGTGTGCTCCGTCGCAACCGGTGCAGGCTTGCCAGGGCACAGCTTTCCCTGTGGTCCGCCAGGATCTTGCTATACGAGTCTTGTGGACGTCATTGGCCTCACCCTCAGATTCAGTAGTGGAGCCGTGATGTACCGACTTCTCCAGGTGCTGACAGGGTGGACTGCTGGCCTGTCTCACCTCCTTGGTTGACCTCTCTGCGGCTTCTGCAGTGATGGCCTTGGCGTAGGCTGTAGCGTAGGTCAGCTCTGTTTTCACGAATAGCATCTGTTGGAGCTTTTCGTTCCTCAGGCCACACACCAACCGATTGAGCAGGACTGCCTCCAGGTCAGGGAAATTACATGTCCTGGCCGCCTTTCCTAGCGCTGTAACATACTCAGCTATCAACTCAGTCACCCCTTGGTTGCTTTTGTAAAATGCATGGTGGCAGACGATCTGCGATGGTTTTGGCGCAAAATGACTTTTCAGCTTATTAGTGATTTCAGTGAGTGAAACAGTCAAGATGTCTGTCGGGGCAACCAGGAACCTAGCCACATTGAACATGGCCCGACCACAGGAGCTGAGTAGCGTTGCCGTCTTCGTGGCTTCCACCTCAATCTGGTTGGCCTATAAATGGAACTCAAATCGAGTGATGTACGAGTCCCAGTCCTCCAGCTCAGGTTCAAACACCTCGAACTTCGCGCTGGCTGCCATCTCTCATGTCGGTTCTGCCAGTGGGTTGGCAGGGTGTTGTCCTTCTTCCTCCAGGAGCCCAGATAGATCAGCTTCGTCTGCTGTGGTGGCGGTGGTTCAACAGGGCTGCCTACCCGTTATGATCCCATCCTCGTCACCAGTGTTAAGTACGAGACTTTAGGCAGCATCTCATGAACAGTGATTCAGCTTTATTTACAGAGGTAAGAAACAAGAAAACAGCCATGCCCCTTGTTGCTCAAAACACTAAGATAACAACCAATACATTTGTCTCTCTCCATAACCCTCCAGCTTCCTGATTGGCCTACTATGCAGAGTAGCCAATCAGAGTTTGGTCTTTTGGATACCAGACCTAGATAGGAGTGAGATTCAAGCTCTGTTTTTTATGTATTCCAGATACATAACAATATCCCTACAACTTTCTTTATAGTTGGTAATTATTTTGTTACTAAAAAAAAATAAATCCCAAACAGAGACGTTTAATTCATTCGGCAAGATGTCATTTCCCCTCAACTGCCAAATACACAGGAAGGCTTAAAAGTATTACCTGTATTGAAATAAATTGTTCTTGTGTGTCTGGAGCAATGGTTAGAAACCATTTCACATGTGCTGTTACACTGTCCTTTGTTTATTGAAGCTAGGCGTGATACATTGGGATCTCTTGTCAACTCTTAACACTCAGTGCTCTAGTAATTATATTAGTTTTGAAACTTGTTTTGAAATGATGTGAGCTGGCTGGAAACATTTCTTTCATACTTTTTAGGTGATCTTAGTGTTTATTGTTTTATTGATTTGCTGATTTGCTGATTATCCATACTCCCACCAACCCATGGTTGAAGGCATTAAAAATGAAATAAAGATTAGCAAATTCAGAAGCGCCAAATCTCCAACACCATCTACCACAGGCCAGGCCAGCACGTCCCCCAGAGGTGCAGGTGTGCAGACAAGAAAGAGCATAAGAGCACAAGGCCTCTACGGCACCTCTGCTACTGCCACTGCCTTGAAGTGTTACCAGCAGGCATAACCTCAGCATCCTCTAGAGGGAACCAGAGGCATAAATCTAAGTTTCACTCTTCTCCCTTCTCACCCCTCCCTCTTTCCCCTTCTGGCCTGAAAATGCAAGGGCAGCCTCTAGGCCTGAGATATACATGGGGCCAGGCTGCAGGCCTGTCTCACAGCACAAATCTTATGCCAGGATGCAACCTTAGATAATAGTTCTCATAATAGGAACACAGTTGTCAAACAGCAAGCCCAGGTTCTTCCTAACCCATTTTGGACAGACAGGAGGGAGAGATACCCCTGGAAAGGGATAGTGGTTCCTGAATAACCAAACATCTCTTTTTTTTGCCGTGGAGCAGGTGAATGCTATAATCTGACCATGTACGGCATTCCCATATCCAAGCCTAAGGGAAATCCCCTTCCAGTTTCAAAAGGAATATGATAAGAGGCAGTGCTTTTCCTGCCCACCCCAAACATACCTACCTCTTCAAAATAATTCTCCACTAATACAAGTGGAGATTGCACATGAAGCCCTTTATCTAATAGAGCTGTGGATCTCTTACAGGTTCCACTGAAGGCTGCACTACTTGTAACCCTTCTTTCAGTAACCTTCAGGGACCATGATCACTGAGAGACCACAAGTTAATCAACCTGAAGTCACTATCCCTCATGGAATCCCACAGCGGTATGTGGGTTTTTTGTATTAGGGACCTTATAACATTCCTGTCAGGGCACACAATCTTGGATGCACATTGGAACTCTCAATATAACATACCATATTTTGTACCTATGATACCGTTGCCTTCCTGGGGTTGACTTAGGGTTGCCGGGGGGGCTGGTCCTTCTCTGGGACCTCCAGTGTGCGCACTTTTCACATGCACCACAATGACAACACCCGGAAGTGATGTCATCGTGCATGGCACGTTGCAAGGGACACTATCATTTAAGGGACAACTCTATGGTTTTTTTCCTTAAACAATCTAGCATTTCTCCCCACACACACAATGTACCCAGCACGATGACATCACCTCCGGGTGACATCATTGCACTGGGCACGTTGGCTCAAACAAGATACTTGGGGGGGGGAGCAGGGCTCTCCCACCAGCGAAATCAGGGCCAGAGGATTGGGGGCCATGAAAGCAGGCAACTGCCCACACGTTGGGGAATGTGAACCCTGGGATGACCAGACTCTGGTCTGGTTAGTGCCTAGAGGGGGGAACTCTATGGACGCAGCCTTGGGTTCCATGAAAAAGATAATGGGGATTTTAAAAGGGTACTAAACATTGCTGTGCTGACCATTTGTAGCATACAAGGTCTGGTTAACAAAGTAATGTAAGCTATAAAAGGTAAGAAGGATTCCTTTAAGGGGTGGAAAGCTAGTCTCAGTGAGGCTGTTAAAAGGGAACACAGGCTGTGGCAAATAAAATGCAAGTCTGTGATCAGGCAGGCAAAAAAGGAATATGAGGAGCATATTGCAAAAAACACAAACACCAACAATAAAACTTTCTTCAAATACATTAGAAGCAGGAAACCAGCCAGGGAGGCAGTGGGGCCCTTGGATGACCAAGGGGTAAAAGGAGTAGTGAAAGATGATAGGGAAATGGCTGAGAAGCTGAATGCATTTCTTGCCTCTGTCTTCACTGTGGGAGGTGAAAAGTGCTTGCTCACTCCAGAACTGCTGATTTCGGGAGGGGTGTTGAAAGACCTGAGTCAGATTGAGGTGACAAGAGAGGAGGTCCTATGACTGATGGACAATTTAAAAACTGATAAATCACCAGGCCCGGATGGCATACATCTGAGTGTTCTGAAAGAACCCAAATGTGAACTTGTGGATCTCCTGACAAAAACATGTAATCTTTAATTAAAATCTGCCTCCATTCCTGAGGGCTGGAAGGTAGCTAATGTCACTCCCATTTTTAAAAAGGGTTCCAGAGGAGATCCAGGAAATTACAGGACAGTCAGTCTGACGTTGATACCAGGTAAGTTGGTGGAAACCGTTATTAAGGAAAGAATTACACACATTGCTGAATGAAAACTATTGAGGCAGACTCAGCATGGGTTCTGTAAGGGAAGATCTTGTCTCACTAACCTGTTAGTGTTTTTTGAGGGAGTGAACAAACATGTGGACAAGGGGGACCCAATAGATGTTGTTTACCTTGACTTCCAGAAAGCTTTTGATAAAATTCCTCATCAGAGGCTCCTAAGTAAGCTCAATAGTCACGGGATAAAAGGACAAGTCCTTTTGTGGATAGAAATTGGCTAATTAATAGGAAACAGAGAGTATAAATGGGAAATTTTCTCAGTGGAGGGTGGTAAGCAGTGGGGTACCACAGGGATCAGCACTGGGTCCGATGCTTTTTAACTTGTTCATTAATGATTTGGAGTTGGGAGTAAGCAGTGAAGTGGCTAAATTTGCAGATGACACAAAGTTGTTCAGGGCGGTGAGAACCAGGGAGGATTATGAGGCACTCCAAAGGGATCTGTCGAGGATGGGCGAGTGGGCGTCAATGTGGCAGATGGAGCTCATTGCAGCCAAATGCAAAGTGATGCATGTTGGAGTCAAAAATCCTAAATATAAATACACATTGATGGGGTCCAAACTGGCAGAGATCTTGAAGTCGTAGTAGAACTCAATGAAAATGTCTAGGCAGTGTGCAACTGCAGTAAGGCAGGCCAATGCTATGCTGGGGGTTATTAGGAAGGGAACTGAAAACAAATCAGCCAGTATCATAATGCCCCTGTATAAATCGATGGTGCGACCTCATTTGGAGTACTGTATACAGTTCTGGTCACCGCACCTCAAAAAGGATATTATAGCACTGAAAAAGTGCAGAAAATGGCAACTAGAATTATAAAACAGTTGGAACACTTTCCCTATAAAGAAAGGTTAAAACGTTTGGGGCTCTTTAGCTTGGAGAAATGACGGCTGAGGGGTAACATGATCGAGGTTTATAAGATTATACATGGGATAGAGCAGGTTGAGAAAGAAGTACGTTTCTCCCTTTCTCACAATACAAGAACTCGTGGGCACTCCATGAAATTGCTGAGCAGTCAGGTTAGAACGGATAAAAGGAAGTACTTCATCCAAAGAGTGATTAATACATGGAATTCACTGCCACAGGAGTTGGCAGCAGCTACAAGCATAGACAGCTTCAAGAGGGAATTAGATAAGCATATGGAGCAGAAGTCCATCAGTGGCTATTAGCCACAAGGTATAGATAGGAACTCTCAGGCTGGGTCAAGTGATGCTCTGTATTCTTGGTGCCTGAGGGGGTCAACAGTGGGAGGGCTTCTAGTGTCCTGGCCCCACTGGTAAACCTCCTGATGGCACCTGGTATTTTTGGCCACTGTGACACAGAGTGTCGGACTAGATGGGCCATTGGACTGATCCAACATTGGCTTCTCTTATGTTTAGGTAGGTTCTTTGCAGATTCCAACAGGGGAATTCTATGTCCTCAGCACCTCATGCCTTTACTTTGGCCCTTTGCACATCCTATCAATTAGGGCCAGTACTGCCACCAGTTCAGACAACTATCAGATGGCCTAAGATCTATATTAAGGCTATTCAACTGTCTACGCTAGCCTAACAACCTTTAGCTATATTTCAGATGAAGTTGGGCCTAATCTGTGCCTCCCTCACTTGGATTAACTGGAACATTCTCTGACATAGTAGTGCTTCTCTGATTCATTGGGCAGGTGCACCCATTTGTAAAGAACTTTGGTTCCCTTAAAGTTGTTTTCTGATTCAAAGTTTGGTTCAGGCTTCAAATGTGGCTTGCTTGTGAGTTAAACAGAGTTCAAAATTGCCTTGCTGAGAAAGAACACAGTGACCTCGTACAACCTAGATAACACCAGCTGCAGAGGGGAGTGAAAAGCCTGGTACTGGCTTTCCAATTAGCCACATTTCTTTCAATTAGACCCATGATTTGTACTTGTGGGAAAGGGGCCAAACCTAGCTGCAGATTGGCTTCCTTCCTCTCCAGTCAGATTACCACTTTTAGTTAGCCTTTAAATCTCTAGCTTTATTTTATCCTCACAATCTTTTGTTCCTGTTTGAAGTATTCTTGCACCTTAACAAAAATATATTTTAATTTACTTTTGTGGTTATTTGTTTTCACAGTCCTCAGTCTAAATCCAGAGCCTAGACTGGCAGACCGCCTACCAGAGTAATTATCTTTTGTGAGAAACTCTTTCTGCGAGCCTACCTCACAGGGTGGACATTCTGGTTTAAGGTTAGAAGTTTTGCCCTTTGGCTTCTGACTATTGGGTTAGTTAAAGGGGCTGGTGACAGGCTACCGAAATGGTGTGTGAATGGTCACACCCCAGAGTTTTGTAATTTTGTGTTGCAGCCAGGTACCAAAAGGCACTTGGCCCGGGCTGTGCTAGGTGACATTTTGGCAACATTCTATAGTGACAACCATATCATAGGCATAAACAATGGGGGGGCTTGGGGCTTTCCCCAAAATTTTCCAGGGAGGATTGAGCCTCCCCCAGGGCAACCACTGCTAGCCAATACTGAATTCAAAACTTTTCTGCAATCCGGCTGGGCCTGAGAGCAGCTTGCTCTGTGCTGCTTCCTCCTCCTTCTGGCGTCGCAGCTCCTTCCCCAGCCTCTCCTATTTCCTGCTTGGGAGAGGAGAGAAAGAAAGCCTTTGACTGGCTGAGGGCTCCTTCCCTCCTCTTTTGGGGAGGGAGTGGGAGGGAAAGAACTAAAGAGGAAAATGGAGTCTGATAGCTTTTTTAAAGAAGACTAGCAATGTTTTCTTCCAGGTATAAGCTTTTGTTTGTCTGCAGACTTCTTTGGGGAGGGGCTAAAGAGAGCATGCCGGGGGTGTGTGTGTGAGAGTCAGCACCAGCAATGTTTTCTTCCAGCTGTTTTTGTTTGCCTGCAGACTTCTTCGGGGGGGATGCTAAAGAGAGCATGCCAGACAGAGCGATATGAATCCCGTTTTTCTAACAGATGGGGTAGGGGAAGAAACCTAACAGTACAGCTTGCAATCCTTATTAGTGAAAGGGAGCAAGAGTCCAGTAGCACCTTAAAGACTAACAAAGTTTCTGTCAGGATAGGAGCTTTCATGAGTCACTGTTCACTTCTTCAGATACAAGAAGAATGGGAGTCCATCCTTATATCTTGGAGAGTGAAGTGATTTCAGATGCCAAATGACAATAGCAGGCATTGTTAATGAGAGAAACAACCTAGGTCTCAATTCAGTCCAGGAGTTTGCATTGTCTTGAGCTCCATTATCAGCTGCAATTCAGCAGTCTCTCTAATCTCCCTTTGAAATTCCTTTGTAAGAGAACTGCTACTCTTAGGTCAGCAACTGAATGTCCTGGAAGGTTAAAATGTTCCCCCACTGGTTTTTGAATGTTGTGATTTGTAATAGCAGTAGAAAAAGTAAGAGTCCAGTAGCACCTTTAAAGACTAACAAAATTGTGGTAGGGTATGTGTTTTTATGAGTCACTGCTCACTTCTTCAGACTTATTTCCATTTATTCTTTGCATGCTCCTGGACTGAATTCTCTTGTACCAAACTGAGACCTAGGTTTCCTATCTCATTACCAGTGCTGATATCTCTACTCCTACTACCCTTCTGCATATCACACCCACTCCAATCAAGCTGACTATTGTCATTCAGCATCTGAAATAATCTTTATAAAGTTTATATCTCTGGTACCTGGTGTTACATTTTATGGCACACAAGGCCCGCCCTCGTAACAAATGAGTTTGACACCTCTGTGCTAGAGAATCTTTAGGAAGACAGATCTCTGGAGACAGGAAAAGTTGAGTGGGGAAAGAGATTTGATAACATTCCTTGCAACAGAAAGAGAAGGTCTCTTGTGGCTGGATCCATCAGGTTTTTGGTTGTATTTTTGCATGCTCTAGGTTAATAACTAAGGCTTTTTATATCCAGAAGATATCAGTCCTTGAACATGTTTGGAATCTGTCAGAAAAGCAGGTACAGTCCTTAACCCTAGCTGTCTCCACACACTTTCAATGTAGCAATAGTCAGACTGCAAAGCCTCTGTTGGGCCCAACATACTTGCTGGGCTCCAATTTACATTTGGGGGGAAAGTGTGTCTCTATTTTATTTTACTTGAGTCTATGTATCCTTGATTGAGAACAGTTGTTTTATCATGGTAGTGGGGGGCTGCTTCAACCATTCCTAAAGTCTTCTTTCAATTTCCATTTTATTTTTAAATAGTAAGCCTATTTGCATGAACAGGATGTGGGTGGGGGGACATGCAGATCAGAGGCCCTTTAAATTTTCCTTTTGCCCTGCGTGCAGCCCAGAAAGAACATTGGCAAGAAATGTGCACTCTGTACATGTTAATGCTCTTCATTTTGCTGTTATTTAAAATGGTGTGGTACAGTTTCAAAGGGACAACTAACTGGGATATATAAAAGGAATGACAGGATTGCCCATTGGAAACAATGGGAGAGACTTGAAGGCTCATTAGAGATAATGGGAGCCATGAATGCCAATTGGCTTGCATGGGCTCCACTGAAATACATTGCAGCACAAAAAAAGTTGCAAAGAAAATGTGGAATGGTTTTTTCATAAAGGTCTTTAAGCCCAGATAGGCTACTCTGGGACTGGAATGACAACCCCTAGAGTGGAATTACAGTCCCTAGGAAGAGAATCTGTGCTCTGGTACTGGAATGACAGTCCCGAGTGGAATTATGACCTCTAGCAATAGAATCTGTGCTGTGGGACTGGAATTACAGGGCAGCCCCTGGGAATAGGCTCAGTGCTTTGGGACTGGAATGACAGGCTGCAAAGTGGAATGACAGCCCCTGGGAATAGGTTCAGTGCTCTGGGACTTGTACTCACTTGTAGGCAATGCTCCCTCTAAGCTGTGGAGTCTTGTGAGCAAAAATTCTACTTTGTGAGCTACTGGCATTAAAGTTGTGAGTGAGCTATTTGGCTACTGCATGAATTAGTTTGCTTTGGAGCCATCCTTCCAAAGCTAAGACAAAAATGTGTGAGCCGGAGGCTAAAAAACTCTAAGCTAACTCACACTAACAGCTTAGAGGGAACACTGCTTATAGGATATGAGTTTGAAGTGAAAAGAAGATTGCTGCTACTCTGAACCCTGTATATTGCTCAGCAACTGTTTGGTATTCTGGCTCAGAGACTTCAGTCATGCATTTACCAAATGAAGGTATCTGTAAATTTCAGTACAAAGTCACCCTTATGAATAAGGTAGAAACAAGACTCCTGTAAATGCATGTCCAGGAAAACTTTTAAAATGTTCTCCTACAGGCTTTTCTGTGTTGCCCTCCTTACTTTCAAATTTCAAGGGACTCCTTACTTTCAAATTTGAAAAAACACAGCAGGAGACTGCTGAGATACCACTATAACCACTGGCCAATTCCCACCTTTTCTTTTGTTTAGCCCAGCCCAGGGGCATGGCTAGAGGGGTTCCCAGGCCCCCCTAAATTTCTGGGGAGCCTCTTCCTAAATCCCACATGACTCTGCCTCCATAGATAGTGACAATGGCCTGTGATGTCACTGGGCCTCAGTTCTTTTAAGGACCTATGTCATGATCTGTGTAGGCCTGGGAGCAAGGCCTAGTGTGGCCTGGACCCAGGAGAGACCTGTGTGGTGGTAGAAAGCAGACAGCCTATAATCCCCATAAGGCTTAGCAACAGTTGTAGCTAATCAGTGTACAGAGATTCTGTGAAGAGACTGTTACATACTTTGTGAGGGGATTCTAACCAGCTGTTAGCTGGGGAAAATGGTGTTCTTTCCTCTCACAGAGCTAAACTGAAGGGGACTGTGATAAACTCTGTGTGCTGTGAGGAAACGGTTCTTGTCTCTCTGTGGTCTTCCCTAACAGGGTCACTGAGGGAACAGGCTGGCCTGAGAGGAAAAGATCCGTCACTTAGGGGAGAGTGCGAGTACGGGGACAGGCCTGGTAAGAAGGCTGTAGGCCTTAAGTAGTAACTAGTTAAGTGAACTAGGTAGTCGCGTTAGGATTCTGTTTATTTTGCCTTTTAAACACTGTTATACCTTTTAAAGCACCTTGTATTGTTCTCCATGCCCCATTCATGTTAATAAACCATTTTTTTTAAGTGTTCTCTGCCTGATCATCATGCCTATGTTCTCGACTTTAAAAAGGGCATTTTGGATGAGCTTGGGAGAGTACTCTGGGTGTTCTCAAGGGAGCCGAAGTCCAGAGTGGTGGCGGCAGAAGGTGGTGACCCCTGGGGTCATGACAACCTAGCATAGCAGTGTCTCTGGCCCAGCCCTCCTCAAAAAACTGGAAGGTCTATGCCCTTGAACCATATGGTTCACTCACCTCCTGATTCTAAGCATCAGAAATAACCATTATCTACAGTCTAAAGCTGTCCTCATAATCAAGGTATCTCAGAACCCCTCTCAGCAGTTTCCCTTGTAAGCTGGATTGTGAAGAGGTACCACTGAAATCTTCTACATGGCTGAATAGATTATTCTATGGCCAAGTTGACTTCTACCAGATACCTTACCCCTGCCATGAGCATACCACTGGCAGGCCTGCCTCCACAATTGGGGAGAACCTAGATGACTTGTACTTCCTTCCACACCTTCTAGGCCCATACCATCCTGTTGCTCCCTCCTCCTTGGGTGGATTCATGCCAACCCAAGAGCAGGGATGTTTCTTAACAGGTTCTTTTGTTTTTCTGCTAGTAACAAACACGATATGGGACAGCCCTCTCAAACGACCTTATCAACAAGAAATCCCCAGCTCCTTGGGTTAGGCAGAGACTTATGCTCAAGGCCTGCTCATACACAGGGATCTCTGTGCCCCTGGCATGGATGGTGGAATACCAGATTTCAGGAGGCCAGGCCTCTGCTCATTATCTCCAAATGAACATTCTCCATGGACTCACCAGGCCATTTGTATAGTCAGAATGGTTTTCCTCAGTTAGCAAGGAAGTGCCAAGTTCTGGATACTCCAAAAAAGGAAACTTCAGGGTCAGGAAGTTGCTTCTGCCCATATGTGTATTATATGCACTGCCAGTTAGAGGGGATGGGCAGTGGTTCAGAGGTAGAACAATGCAGTCATCTCCAGCCAAAAGATTGGGTAGGGAAAAATACCAATATCCCAATTCATTGAGGCATCTTCAAGATGCATTTTATATAAACCTGGTTGACAATACAGCCCATATGTGAGGGATTCTACAGAGGCTCTCAAGAGCAGTTATAAAGGCTCTCAAGAGAGCCAGTTTGGTGTAGTGGTTAAGTGTGCAGACTCTAATCTGGGAGAACCGGGTTTGATTCCCCATTCCTCCACTTGCACCTACTGATGTGACCTTGGGTCAGTTACAAGCTCTGGCACAGCTGTTCCTGAAAGAGCAGTTTGTGTTAGAGTTCTCTCAGCCCCACCTACCTCACAGGGTGTCTGTTGTGGGGAGGGGAAGGGAAAGGAGTTTGTAAGCCGCTCTGAGACTCCAAGTGAAGGGCGGGGTATAAATCCAATCTATTATTTATTATTATTATTATTATTATTATAGAGGCTCAGCCAGGTCCTGCACCTCCATTGCCTCCACTTCCTTCTCCCTCAGGATGGTTCCTTTTCCTGTCAGTAACCATCATTGGCTATGCAAACCAGCAACCCATATTTCCCCGCTCACTGAGGCAGACTCAGCATAGGTTCTGTAAGGGAATATCGTGTCTCACTAACCTGTTAGTGTTCTTTGAGGGAGTGAACAAACGTGGACAAGGGGGACCCAACAGAGGTTTACCTTGACTTCCAGAAAGCTTTTGATAGAGTTTCTCATCAAAGGCTCCTAAGTAAGCTCAACAGTCACAGGATAAAAGGACAAGTCCTTTTGTGGATAAAAACTGGCTAATAGGAAACAGAGAGTGAGTATAAATGGGCAATTTTCTCAGTGGAGGGTGGTAAGCAGTGGGGTACCACAGGGATCAGTACTCAGTCTGATGTTTCTTAACTTGTTCATTAATGATTTGGAGTTGGGAGTAAGCAGTGAAGTGGCTAAATTTGCAGATGACATGAAATTGTTTAGGGTAGTGAAAACCAGGGAGGAATATGGGGCGCTCCAAAGGGATCTGTTGAGGATGGATGAGTGGACATCAACACGGCAAATGGGGTTCATTGTGGCCAAGTGCAAAGTGATGCACATACATTGGAGCCAAAAATCCTAGCTATAAGTACACGTTGATGGGGTCCGAACTGGCAGAGACTGACCGAGAGAGAGACCTTGGAGTCATGGTAGATAGCTCACTGAAATGTTGAGACAGTGTGTGACTGCAATAAAAAAGGCCAGTGCTATGCTTGGGGATTATTAGGAAGGGAATTGAAAACAATTCAGCCAGTATTGTAATGCCCCTGTATAAATCGATGGTGCAACCTCATTTGGAACACTGTGTAAGTACTGGTCACCACACCTCAAAAAGTATATTATAGCACTGGAAAAAGTGCAGAAAAGGGCAATTAGAATGATAAAGGTGTTGGAACACTTTCCCTGTGAAGAAAGGTTAAAATGCTTGGGGCTCTTTAGCTTGGAGAAATGATGACTGAGGGGTGACATGATCAAGGTTTACAAGATTATGCATGGGATAGGGCAGGTAGAGAAAGAAGTACTTTTCTCCCTTTCTCACAATACAAGAACTTGTGGGCACTCAATGAAATTGCTGAACAGTTGGGTTAGAACAGATAAAAGGAAGTACTTCACCCAAAGATTGATTAACACATGGAATTCACTGCCATAGGAGGTGGTGGCGGCTTTAAGCATGGACGGCTTCAAGAAGGAATTAGATAAGCATATGGAGCAGAGGTCCATCGGTGATTATTAGCCACAAGCAAGTGATGCTCTGTATTCTTGGTGCTTGGGGGAGGCAACAGTGGGAGGGCTTCTAGTGTCCTGGCCCCACTGCTGGACCTCCTGATGGCACCTGGTATTTTTGGCCACTGTATGACAACAGTGTGAGACTGGATGGGCCATTGGCCTGATCCAACATTGGCTTCTCTTATGTTCTTGTCTTCTCATTTACTGTCTCTTTGATTCAGAGCTGGACAGTATTTATCTGGCATGTTTACCTTTTTGGTTTTCTTTCTGTGTTCTAGAAATGATTATATGGCTTCGGAAGCACCTGATATGAGTAGGGTGACCACCACCACTGGCAATAGAAGCCTGAAACTAAGACCTACGTCCTTGACTGATTGGTGGAAATCACTCTGTGAAGGGTTCATAAAGGGTTAACTTATGTAACAACTTGTGCAACTGGCTTATTCTATAGCTGGCTTGTTTTGTTAATTTCAAGGCCAGGCAGAGGTGCCAATTTACTTTACTGAAGAACTGTCTCTGATTGTAAAGCCTCACACCTGGTAGTTAGAGGGAGAAAAGTATATCTGGGTGTTCCATTTATAGGAAGGGCAGCCTGAGATATCGCTTGAACTTACGGCCGGTCAGTGTGCGCAGAGCCTCCCATGCAATGCTACCCTGTCAGCTTTGGCTCATGATTTTGCCTCCCGAGAACTGGACTGAGAAGTCAGGTAGTTCAAGTTAGTTTTATTGTTTTCCTCTGTACTCCTTAAAGTGATTTGCTGTTTGGTTTTTGTATTAAACTCTTTGAATTCCTTTGGCTTGGAATAAAATCTTTGGTTTTAAACCCATAATTGTTAGCCTCTATGTGCACAAAACCCTGTTTACTCACGAAAGTGCCTTTGCTATCTTGATACACTCATTCTCAGATGCCCTCCCTTCCTCATACTGTGCCAGTGTTCCTTCCTATCTCCACTGGTGTAAAGAGATTTCAGTCAGTGGAATCTGACTTCCTCATCTCTCCATTCCTGCTGCAGCCCAAAATGATACCTGCAATATTACTTCCTTAGGACCTCCCCCCCCCAAAAAAAAAAAAAAAAAAAACCAGAATGAAGGGGAGCCAGAGGTCTGTAGCAGAAGGGAAGAACTGGCAAAATATTGACCTTCCATTAGCTGAAATATTGTGTGATCCCCTTCACAATATACAAAACTGCACTGAGAAATTCTTTGAAAATTTATTTGAAGCAAGTACAAAAATACATAGGACATAAAATTCCTTTTGGTGTCACCTGACTTACAGAACATACTTTTAAAAAGAAAAAGCTGACCTTTACGACTAGAATGCTTGTTTTTGTAAATAAATTCTATATAGGAAAATATTTAAAGGGCAATTCATAGCATAGAAAATAAAATAGTAATTTGTTCACCTTCCCAGTGTATGCAATGCTTTCTGGAACTTGGCACTAAAAAGGTGTATATTTACAGAATGCAGAACTACTTTACATGACAGTACATCTATCCAGCAGATTTTAAAAAAAAAAACATTCTAAAAAGATACCCTGAGAGCAACTGCCTCAGTACAGCAGATTTACCCAAACAGTTTGAAGTTAAGGTATCAGCACTTCAGTTTAGAAAGACCCCCACATTTGTGAACAGACCATGCAAACATATCTACATAAATGTCATTTGCATAAACAATTCTTGTGAACTTGTGGTTTTGGCAGGACTGTAGGAGTACAGGGTAGGAGAGGTACACTAGCAACTGAAAGATGAATGGTAGTGTGGTACATAATCTCACACCTGGAAGCTTGTATCATGCTTTTAACAGGCACTATCTCTGTCTTTCCTGCCAACCTAGCAGTTCGAAAGCAAGAAATTGCAAGTAGATAAATAGGTACCACTTCGGTGGGAAGGTAACAGCATTCTGTGCACCTTGGTGTTTAGTCATGCTGGCCACATGACCACGGAAACGTCTTCGGACAGCGCTGGCTCTTCGGCTTTGTAACGGAGATGAGCACCGCAATCCTAGAGTCAGATTCGACTGGCTTTCGAGCAAGGGAACCTTTACCTTTACTTATCTCTGTCTTTTAAAAATGTAGCTCATATCTACCATGAGTGGAAGAGCAAAAAGGAAAAGTACTTTTTAAAAAAGGATGAAACACATTTTATCAGATTTCTTATTGTCAACATTCCTGCAGCTTCCTCGATCAGATTTCAAATGACTTGAAATAGGAGCAGTAAAAGTGGAAGCCAAATGATCTTCGTCGTGGTCTCTGTGCAGTCCCACACATGGGTTGGGCGCCTGCGCACGACCTCGTTCGGAGAAACTTCTAGAGCTTTACCTCAAAAGAGCTTTTGGCGGGCTCTCCTCCCGCCCTGGGGGAGGAGACATGCACTGCGCATGCCCAGAACGGGAGAGAGAGCCGCCTCCCACTCAGTTCTTCTTCGACCGCCTTCGTGTTCACACCTCGTTCCTGTCGTTCCTCCATTTACCTCAGCTGAGTATATCTTTCTTCGCTTTCGCTTTATTTTTTCATCTGCTTCTTTCTCTTCTAAAAAATATTTTTTTTAAAAAAAATCTTTGTCTATCTCTCTTTCCCCCCCCTCTCCTTTCTTTGGAGGGTGGGTGGGGATTTTTGTATGGGAAAAACTCAATTCTTTAAGGTCTGTCGTCGTTGCCCTGCTAAAATTCCATCCAACGACGGGCACGACCTTTGCTTAGTTTGTTTGGGTGAGGCCCATAGAGTAGATTCTTGCCCTCATTGCGCGAGTTTCACTCGTCAGGCTCGCCGTAATCGAGAGGCTAGGCTCAAAGCTCTTCTTGTTGAATTGGCTCTGCGTCCCACAATGTCTTCAGGAGCTTCCCAGGTCTTGGTAGCCAAGAAATTGGACACCTCCTCGAAGGCACCGAAACAGAAACCTAAGCGGGCTGAAGATAAGACCCCTTCGAAGTCGAAGGCCACGCCCTCTGCTTCGGTTTCGAAAGTGGAACCCATCGTCGTGACTGGGTTGTCGACGTTGATGCCGGCCCTCGGCTCTACATCCCATAAGTCTGCGGCTCGTCAACAGACTCCGCAGCACTCCCACTCGTCACCTACGGAGACGATACCGTTGGGCCAGTTGACCAGATCGCCTCCGCACCTGTCTCCGCGAACAGGCTCCCGGTCTCCATGGAGGCGTTCCACTACCCCGATCCACACTTTGGACGAGGGTCTGGTTGTGCACCGCCATGCGCGGTCCCGATCCCGATATGGTCGTCGATGCCTGATCCGTAGGCAATCCCCGTCGTCGTCTGATTCCGCCTCTGACCACCAATGCTGGTCCTGCGAAGACCGTCGGGAGCGTCCGGATGCGGCCTACTATTATTCGAGGTCTCCGACACCGGAGAGCCACCGCTATGACCGAATTCGGCATTCGGAACGCGGAGATCAGGCCCACGCCCCTGACCGCCCTCGGCGCTCGGCATCTGTGGCCTCGGCTCATTCTGCCTCTCGGGAACAGCCTTCTGACCTTCCCAGAAATCGGGACGCCCCAAGGAGTTCCCCAATGGAACCTCGACACCGTCCTGCCGTCGACCATCCGGTCGTCGACCTTGTCCAACCCCGATCCTCCTCTCCTATGTCAATCTCGGACAGGTCGGATTCGGCGGAGTTCGATCCCGAGGTCTCTCGGATCGAGGACGAGCCTCGACGCTCGGGGTTCATTTCACCTACGGATGGCCCTAAGGCATTTTTGGAGCTCGTTACCAGGATGGCGACTGCCCTCCAAGTTCAGGGCTTTGCGGAGTCCCCAGCAGTGACCGACGTCGTTCACCGATTGGTCCAGGCTGATCTTCCTCCGTCTCCCATCTTGCCTTTGCTGCCTGTCCACCTTTCTATGTTGAAAGAGTCATGGGAACACCCGGCTTCGATCCCTCCGGTTTCGAGGCGCTATGATGGGTTGTACAGGATCCAGGATGCTCCTGGCAAATTCCTCCTTTCTCAGCCACCACCAAACTCCATGGTGGTTCACTCTTCTTCGAAATCGAGGCAGCCTGCTCACCAGTCCACGCCCCCTGACCGTGAGGGTCGTAAACTGGATCTTCTGGCCAAGAAGATGTACTCTCTGGACTCCATGAATCTCCGGGTCGATACTTATCTGTCGTATTTATCTGCTTACGCATTCAACGTTGCCAATGCAATTCGCCCTGTCCTGGAGTTTGTTCCGGAAGAGCACCGTCCCACTCTCTCGGCTGCCTTGTCTGAGGTTTGTGCCATATCAAAGCAACAAATCAATTCCGTTCGTCATGCAGTCAATTGCTCCTCTAAACTCCTGGTGTCTTCTGTCGCTCTCCAGCGTCATGCCTGGCTGCGGGGCACATCTCTACAACTGGACGTCAAGTTCCGTGTAGAAGACCTCCCCTTTGACGGAAACGGCCTTTTCCACTCCACCACCGACGAAGTGTTGAAGGCTGTCGATGAGAGTCGTAAGCAGGCCCGAAACCTTGGAGTCTCGGCTGCACCTTACCGTCCCAGAAACCGTTCCTGGAAACCTTCCGGCTCCAGGCGATACCTATCTCCGGCACCTCACTCCCAATGGAGGAGAAAACCATACGACTCCCGTCCTCCTTCCAAACACCGTTCCCAACCTAACAAAAAGCCGCCGCAGCCTAAGCAGTCTGTTTGACTGTCCCCACCGTCTCTCTCCAACGTCGTTCACTCCTTCCGTCCGTACCCGCCTCTTCCCCTTTCTACCAGCCTGGGAACAAATTTCAACCGACTCCTGGGTCCTCACCATCCTGTGGGTCGGGTACGCCATAGAGTTCGTTTCGCCTCCGATCCTCCCACACTTTGTCGTCACGCCTCCAGACCCCCTCCTCGATCTCGAGGTTTCTGCTCTCCTTGCCAAGGGGGCCATCGAGGTCGTCCCGGAGGCGCAACGAACTCTCAGCTTCTACTCAAAGTATTTCCTGGTCCCCAAGAGAGACGGCGGCTTCAGACCAGTTATGGACCTTCGGGATCTCAACCGTTACATTCAGTATCAGAAATTCAGAATGGTCACTCTGCAGTCGATCCTCCCTCTCATTCCACGAGCAGCGTGGCTCACGTCAGTCGATCTTCAAGACGCATACTTCCATGTCACGATCCGTCCCCAACATCGGCGGTTTCTCCGGTTCGCCGTTGGAGATGCCCACTACCAGTACAGGGTGCTTCCCTTCGGCCTCTCTACAGCTCCACGGCTGTTCACCAAGCTGATGGCTGTGGTGGTGGCCGAGCTCCACCGACGGGGAGTCACTCTTTATCCTTACATCGACGACTGGCTTCTCGTAGCTCCAACGCCAACTCAGTTGCTCCACGACACTCGGGAGACTCTCTCCCTTCTCCGTGCTCTCGGGCTTTGCGTCAACCATGCCAAGTCCTCCCTTCAGCCCCTCCAAATCCTTCGATTCCTCGGGGCTCGACTTGACACCAACCTCGAAGCGGCTTTCCTTCCGGAGTCCAGGGCTTCCGACATTCGGGCGATGGTGTCCGCCTTTCAGATGTGTCCCCAACAATCCGCCCGTTCTGTCATGAGGCTCCTCGGTCACTTTGCCTCCACGGTGTTCGTTGTCCACAACGCTTGGCTGAAGATGCGGCCGCTTCAGCTCTGGCTCCTACGAGCCTTCAATCCCCTCCGGAGGCCTTGGCACACGGTTCTGTCGATCCCACAAACCGTCCTCGCCTCCCTCGAGTGGTGGGCTCAACCTATCCATCTCCTTTCCGGGATGCCCTTTCGTCCTCCTCCTCCCGACTTGCTGTTGACCACAGATGCTTCCCTCTCGGGTTGGGGAGCCCTGAGCGGAACGCTTACTGTTCAAGGGGTTTGGTCTGCTCGAGATGCAACTCACCACATAAATTACCTGGAGTTGCAAGCAATCTACCTGGCCCTTCGGTCCTTTCTTCCGACCCTCCGAGGCCGTGTCGTCCAAGTGGCTTCCGACAGCACCACGGCTGTTTATTATGTCAACAAACAGGGCGGCACTGCCTCTGTTCGTCTCTGCACCTTGGCGATAGACCTCTGGTCCTGGTGCCTCCATCACTCCATCACGCTCTCGGCGATCCATATTCCCGGGGATCAGAATGTCGATGCGGATCGGTTGAGTCGTTCTGCCTCATTGGACAACGAATGGTCCATTCCCCTCCGGTATCTTCGACCTCTGTTTCAAGAGTTCGGTCACCCATCTGTCGACGGCTTCGCGTCCGTCGACAATGCTCGATGTCGCCTGTTTTTCAGCAGGGGTCCCCCGTCTGCTCAGTCGCTTGGGGATGCCTTTCTCCACAAATGGAACGGAACCCTGTTTTATCTGTTTCCTCCGTTCCCTCTCATCTCTCGGGTTGTGCAGAAGATTCGTGCAGACCGCACCTCCTGCATTCTGATCACTCCGTGGTGGCCACGCCAGGTCTGGTTCCCGCACCTGCTTCAACTCTCCTGTCGTTCCTTCCGTCCCCTCCCTGTCGTCCCAGATCTCCTTTCTCGGGCCCGAGGGAGAATCATCCATCCCAATCTGGGATTTTTCAAATTAACGGCCTGGAAGATCCAGCCCTAGACTTCCCGCCTCAGGTCTCTGAAATCCTCCTGAATGCTAGGAAGCCTTCTACTCGACGTTCCTATCAGTTCAAGTGGAACAGATTCCAATCCTATGCTACCGATCACTCCTTCGATCCGATTCGATCATCTCTCCGTGAGATCTTCGCCTACATTGTGCATTTGAAGGATGCGGGCCTGGCATACTCGTCCTTGAGGGTTCATTTGGCGGCGATCTCCGCCTACCACCCCCTCATACAAGGCTCGTCAGTGTTCTCCCACCGTCTCACCAAGACGTTCCTCAAGGGTCTTCTTCGCATGTGCCCGCCTAGGAAACCGTTGGTGCCTTCCTGGAGCTTGTCTCTAGTCCTTTCTCAACTCATGGCTAAACCGTTCGAGCCGATGGCTACCGCCGACCTCAGGTTAGTGTCCTGGAAGACGGCTTTTCTCGTAGCCATTACCACTGCACGCAGAGTAGGGGAGCTAGCTGCCTTCAGGGCCGATCCCCCCTATACCATTTTTCATAGGGAGAAGGTGGTCCTTAGAACAGATCCTTCCTTCCTCCCTAAAGTCATCTCTGCCTTTCACCTCTCTCAGTCGTCTGTTCTGCCTACTTTCTTCCCGAACCCGACTGATGCCTCTCAGAGAGCCCTGCACTGTCTAGACGTGCGCAGAGCGCTCTCTTTCTATCTACACAGGACGCAGCCCATACGTAAATCTCCTCGGCTGTTCCTGGCTTATGGCCCCCCTCACGCGGGGGAACCCATTTCTTCTCAACGTCTCTCTAAGTGGGTGACTTCCACCATAGCCCTTTGCTATGAGCTGGCGCGTCAACCCGTTCCTACCTGTCTCACTGCCCATTCCACACGGGCGGTGTCGACGTCCACCGCTTTCCTGGCCGGTGTCCTGTTGGAAGACGTCTGTGCAGCTGCTACGTGGTCCTCGGCATCGACCTTCGTGACCCACTACGCACTCGACGTCCGAGCTCGGCGGGATGCTGCCTTTGGTCAGACGGTACTGCGATCTCTCTTCGCTTGACCCTGCTGGACCCTCAGGTAGGACCCGTGGGTGATTTGTTTTGATGGTGATGCTGTATCTTAACCATTATTTTTGTGTCCTTTGCAGCTGCCAGCTCCCTCCTCCAACTGGTTCAGCTCTTGTAATCACCCATGTGTGGGACTGCACAGAGACCACGACGAAGATAAACAGGTTGCTTACCTGTAACTGATGATCTTCGAGTGGTCATCTGTGCAGTACCACAATCCCACCCAGCCTTCCCCGCTGCTGGCATCTCCAGATTTCCTTCTTTGGATTCTTTGGCCTTGACAGTGGCGGTCGAAGGAACTGAGTGGGAGGCGGCTCTCTCTCCCGCTCTGGGCATGCGCAGTGCATGTCTCTTCCCCCAGGGCAGGAGGAGAGCCCGCCAAAAGCTCTTCTGAGGTAAAGCTCTAGAAGTTTCTCCAAACGAGGTCGTGCGCAGGCGCCCAACCCATGTGTAGTACTGCACAGATGACCACTCGAAGATCATCAGTTACAGGTAAGCAACCTGTTTTTAAACACACTGTGGTCTGAGTAACACTTGCATTGATTATGAACAAGAAATGAGCCACAAAAACTGAGCCACATATATCCAAGAGGAAGTTATAAAAACTCCTGCTGAAATTAATGGCAGTAGTGAAATAGGATAGCTAATGCATTGCCATCAACTGCTTTGTGAGAGGTGCTTGCTTGCACCTGTCGCTAGTCCTAAACACATTTAGATGAACACAAGCCTCATTATTTACAGAATTTATATGCTGGTTTTCTGCCCATTAATTTCAAAGCAAATTTTGTATGTCCTCTGTTTAGGACTGCAGCCTTGCACCAAGATCCTAATTTTAGTACAATTTATTATGATTTGACTTGTGTCAGGAGCAGAATACCAAGTCAGCCTCTCAGAGAGCAGAGGTTTTAGAACACACTGTTAAAGATACAATAGTCTAATTAGAATATTTTAATCTGTAAGCCTCTGAATGCTTTTCTCTTAGGATAACCCCATCTCTGGAGATGTATATTTGTCATCTTGCATAGATGACTAATATTTCCAGAGATAAAGGTCCTTTTAAACACTATTACAGAATTCAAGATAAATATTTTAAATCTCTAATTAGCTGGTAGAAAGGTTAAACTTGCTTGTAGTATCAAATCGCATTACAGAAATAGTGTTTGTGTTTGAGAAGTAAATAAAAAAAACATGTTAATGCACCTACTAGATTTTCCAACTGGGTAAGTCCAGATTTCATAGATTCAGAAACAACGCTATCTGAAAACCAATATGGTAAAAACTGTTGGTAAGTTTACAGTGCATAGGGAAGAGTCAATGTACACTGAAGGTTACTGAACACCCCATGGCCTAATGCCAAGATTCACAGAATTACAGGGGCAAGTTTTCTGCTATATGCTCTTGTGTCCTAAGCTTTTTAGTTTATACTGAGAGTAGTGCACCAGTCCATCTGGCCCACTACTTTGCACAGCAAATGAAAACAGTTGTTTGTGCTATTAGATGTCTTTCTTGCACTGCTACCTAAGATGCTCTGCTAAGGACTGAAGGAAGGTCTCCAAAGTTGCAGGTACTGCCAAGACCACCGTTTTGAATATACATATTACAATGCAACTAGGGTCCTTTCCCCTTCCACCAACAATTTTCTGGAAAGACATGGTCAAATTTTAACATGTAACTAAACCATATAAGTGACAAGAAATCCAAGATGCAGCACAACATGGCTCTCATATTTCTCTTGGAGAAGGAAGTAATCAGTGAAGGGGTTAACTCCTTGCATTTTCCAGACCAGTGTTGCTTCTTCTGCTTCTTTATAGCCAGAGAAGATTTCCAGTTTCAGGCTGCTCTTTGCCCCAAGAGAGTCCATTAAACTCATGGTTACCATAGGACTTTTTTAAAAAAAGCCCCAAAGGAACTCATTAGCATAATAGGCCACACCCCCATGTCACCAGAAGTGTGGTCATCCAGCCACACCTACCTTTTGCTTCTTATTCTGTTTACCATGTTTGTTGTCAAAACCCAGGGCTTTTTTTGTAGCAGAAATGCCTTTGCATGTTAGCCCATACACTCCTAATGTAGCCAATCCTAATGAGTTTCTGCTATTGGGTGTGGCCTGCTATGCTAATACGTTCCTGCTGGGCATGGCCAACTCACGAGCCAGCTGGAACTCCATTCCTGTGCATTCCTGCCCAAAAATAGCCCTGGTTACCATGATGTCCAGAGTCCATGATCTACATCCTGTCAAAGTATGTTTGAACATGCAAATAGAGACATTCGTCTTGTTCCATAATACTATTAATGATAGCCTATCAGATTCCTCATCCATATTCCAGACAGTGACCCTATAATGGTTCTTCTTTCTGTTCTAGAACAAAATTTCTCCCAAATGACACAATTGCTCCATGCCTCTTCACATTACTGAACAAAAATTTTGATGGAAATTTTTTTTCAAATGCTTTATAGAATTCAGATCACCACATATGTCAGTCTCCACAGCTGGGAGGCATACTGCAAAGTCAGACTGACTCACGTCTTACAGGTAGCTTACTGTCCCTACCTTAAATGAAATTCCCAAACAGTACAGGCCTTCCTAGCAAGGATGCTGCCATGAGCCAGCTGAGCACTGAGAAAGAGCAAGAGCAAGAGTTGCTAGAGTGGTTAGTGTTTTTTTTATTATTATTTGCTTTCAGCTGAGGGGATTTAGCTAAGGGGATTGTGTGGGAGGCCTGTGCTTGGGAGTATGTACAAGAGATTAGAGTTGTTGCAGAGTACTGGCTGCTTGAGAGAGGGTGAGGAAGGGCCAATGTTTGAATATAATTGAGTGCCTGGTGAATTTGAAAAGCTGATGCCCCACCCTTTCCTGGGGGAGGCCTCTACTTAAGGAAGCACCTGGCCAGTGGCACGAGCTCTTCGCCTAGGGACTCTTAGACTAGGGGCTCCATAAGAAGCCCAGGAAGAGCCAGAGCCGGATAGTAAAGTAAGTAGGTCTCTACAAGGAGAACCACATAAATACAAAGGGTTTTAAAAGGGGGCTTATATATAATTAATCTTTTATCCTTTTATAAGCAATTATGAAGTCAGAATGCCAGCAGGGGGTCGGGGGCTATCCAGTATGACTATCTGCCACTGAACAGAAGTCTTGGGTGTGTGCTCGGTGCAATGAGCTCCTGGTTCTCAGGGAATGAGTTTACTCCCTTGAGGACAAGGTGGCTGACCTGGAGAAGCAGAGGCACACGAGAAGACTCTCGGGGACTTGTTAGATATGTCTCACTCTGGATCTGGCAGCCCCACTGCTGTCAGGGAGAATGAGGGTCAAGGGGGAACAGGGCACTGTGCTGAGGATAAGGGGAATGTGCCCTCAGAAGGGATCTCTTCTTCAGCTGGTGAAAGGATATCCGTTCGCACCAAGGAACCATCCCTGGGCAGGGTGGGAGGGGGGCTCTTGGTAGTTGGTGATTCGATCCTTAGGCATGTCGACAGCTGGGTGGTGAACCCGCATACTGACCATATGGTGACTTGCCTGCCTGGTGTGAAGGTAGTGGACATTAAGTGTGTTTTAGATAGGCTGGTAGATAGTGCTGGGGAGGAGCCAGTGGTCGTGATGCATGTCGGCACCAACGATGTTGGGAAATGCAGTTGTGAGGTCCTGGAGGAGAAATTTAGGCTGGGCAGGAAACTCAAGACCACAACCTCCAAGGTAGCCTTCTCAGAAGTGCTACCTGTTCCACACACAGGGCTGGAGAGACAGGCACAGATGCATGGATGAGACAATGTTGTAGGGGGGAAGGGTTCACATTTGTTAGGCACTGGGATGCTTTTTGGAACAAGAGGGAGCTGTACAAAAGGGACAGTCTCCACTTGTCTCGAGAAGGAACCAGGCTGCTGGCACTTAAAATCAAGAAGGTGACACAGCAGTTTTTAAACTGAATATTGGGGGAAAGCCGACAGGAGATGAAAAGTCTCTGGTTCGGGATGGCTCATCTCAGAGAGATGATGGGGTAGCTGTTGCTTTTCTACAGCGAGATAGACTGGAATTGTCCTCTGAGACTGTGGCTAGTGATATGGACTGCCTGACAGAGTCTCGAGGCAGCAAAAGGAAGGTTGCAGGCTTAACATGTATGGGAAATTATAGGTGTTTTTATACAAATGCTAGAAGTGGCCGAGGTAAAATCGGGGAGCTAGAGTGCTTGATGTTGGGAGAAAAAAATAGACATTGTGGGTATATCAGAAACTTGGTAGGATGAGGAAAATCAGTGGGATACGGTGATTCCCGGCTATATATTATATCGGAAGGATGGGGGGAAGGGTTGGAGGTGGGGTGGCTCTATATGTCAGAGAGGGTATACAGTCCAGTAAGACTGAGAAGGTAAGAGAACTGGATTCACTTCTGGAAATGCTATGGGTTGAAATAGTGGGCCCAAAAGGAAACTTAACACTGGGAGTTTGTTATCGCCCACCAGATCAAAAGATAGAGGGTGGATTATAAAATGATGAATGAATTAAAGATAGCAGCTAGACAAAAAAACTGTGTCATAATAGGTGATTTTAACTATCCACGCATTGATTGGGTCAATATGTGTTCTAGTCAGGAAAAAGAGATTGAGTTTCTAGACACTCTCAATGACGGTGCTATAGAGCAGATAGTCACAGAACCTACCAGGGGAGAGGTGATCCTGGATTTGGTCCTAAGTAATGCCCAAAACCTGGTGAGAGATGCAAAAGTGATTGCACTGCTTGGAAATAGTGACCATAATGTTATTGAGTTCAACATCTGCATGAATAGGGAATTGGCCAAAAAGACTGACATAATCACTTTTAACTTTAAAAGGGGACATGTGAGGAGGAAACTGAAAGAAAAATTAGAAAGGGTCAAAACCATTGGGGAAGCTTGGAGACTATTTAAAACAACAATCTTAGATCCTCAGAAAAAATATATACTGCAGATTAGGAAAGGCACAAATAGGTATAGAAAAAAGCCTGCATGGTTAACAAACAAAGTAATGGAAGCTGTAAAAAGTAAAAAGGAGTCCTTTAAGGGGTGGAAAGCTAGTCTCAGTAAGGCTGATAAAAGGGAACACAGGCTGTGGCAAACAAAATGCAAGTCTGTGATCAGGCAGACAAAAAGGGAATATGAGGAGCATATTGCAAAAAAACACAAACACCAACAATAAAACTTTCTTCAAATACATTAGAAGCAGGAAACCAGCCAGGGAGGCAGTGGGGCCCTTGTGTGACCAAGGGATAAAGGGAGTAGTGAAGGATGATAGGGAAATGGCTGAGAAGCTGAATGCATTTCTTGCCTCTGTCTTCACTGTGGAGGATGAGAAGTGCTTGCCCACTCCAGAACCAATGATTTCTGGAGGAGTGTTGAAAGACCCGAGTCAGATTGAGGTGATGAGAGAGGAGGTCCTATGACTGATAGATAACTTAAAAACTAATAAATTACCTGGCCCAGATGTCATACATCCAAGAGTTCTGAACGAACTCAAATGTGAACTTGTGGATCTCCTGACAAAAATATGTAATCTTTCATTAAAATCTGCCTCCATTCTTGTGGGCTGGAAGGTAGCTAATGTCACTCCCATCTTTAAAAAGTTCCAGAGGAGATCCAGGAAATTACAGGCCAGTCAATCTGACATCAATACCAGGTAAGCTGATGGAAATTGTTATTAAGGAAAGAATTAGTAGGCACATTGATGAACAAAAACTATTGAGGCTGACCCAGCATGGGTTCTGTAAGGGAAAATCTTGACTCACTAACCTCTTAGTGTTCTTTGAGGGGGTGGATAAGGGGGACCCAATAGATGGTGTTTACCTTGACTTCCAGAAAGCTTTTGATAAAATTTCTCATCAAAGGCTCCTAAGCAAGCTCAAAAATCATGGGGTAAAAGGACAAGTCCTTTTATGGATCAAAAACCGGCTAATTAATAGGAAACAGTGAGTACAAATGGGAAACCTTCTCAGTGGAGGGTGGTAAGCAGTGGGGTACCACAGGGATCAGTACTGGGTCCGATGCTTTTTAACTTGTTCATTAATGATTTGGAGTTGGGAGTAAGCAGTGAAGTGGCTAAATCTGCAGATTATACGAAGTTCTTTAGGGTGGTGAAAACCAAGGAGGATTGTGAGGCACTCCAAAGGGATCTGTTGAGGATGGGAGAGTGGGTATCAACGTGGCAAATAGCGTTCAATGTGGCGAAGTGCAAGGTGATGCACATTGGAGCCAGAAATCCTAACTATGGCTGAGTTCAGACTGGCAATTTGCTCCGGTAGCCAGTTGTGGCAAAAAAGCCCCGGAATAAACTGTTCCGAGTTTTCCCGTTCACACAGCCTGGGCTGCTGCTGGAAAATACTTGGCGGAGCCAGGCGGGAGCATTCATATTGCCGCGCCAGGGGGCATGCTGTATTCGGCGTTTCCCCATTAATTTGGCTGTGGGTGTATGTGCGCATGAGTGCTTATGCGGTCATGCGCTTATACGAATAAGCGCATAAGCACATTTTGCCAATTGGGGGAGGACCCCGCAGCATCGGCACTGCATTGGGCAGTAGAGCGGAGCACGGCCAATCATATTGCTGCTGCCTTCTGCCCAAACGTGGGTTGCTCCCGGCTTTTCAGCTGCGTGTTCAGACTTCCCAAAAGCGGAGAAATGTGCGACACACGCAGGCTTTCGGATTTGTGGCCAGTTTTATGAGGTATCTTTTTAATCCGGCGGTGAAGCGCAACAGTGCGGGTTGGCTACGGGTGGGGGATGCCAGGCAGATGTGCCTGTGTGAACGCCCAATTTACTCCGGAATTGAATCGTCGCTGGCCCGGGTCCCTACCGGGGCAAATTGCCAGTCTGAACTCAGCCTATAAATACGCACTGATGGGGTCTGAACTGGCAGAGACTGGCCAAGAGAGAGATCTGGGAGTCATAGTAGATAACTCACTGAAAATGTTGAGACAGTGACTGCAATAAAAAAGGCCAATGCTATGCTGGGGATTATCAGGAAGGGTATTGAAAACAGATCAGCCAATATCATAATGCTCCTATATAAATCAATGGTGCAACCTCACTAGGAATACTGTGTACAGTTCTGGTCACCATACCTCAAAAAGGATATTATAGCTTTGGAAAAAGTGCAGAGAAGGGCAACTAGAATGATCAAAGGGTTGGAGAACTTTCCCTGTGAGGAAAGGCTGAGGTGCTTCGGGCTCTTTAGCTTGGAGAAACGACGGCTGAGAGGTGACACAATCGAAGTTTATAAGAATGCATGGGATAGAGCAGATAGAGAAAGAGGTACTTTTCTACCTTTCTCACCATACAAGAACTCATGGGCACTCAATGAAATTGCTGAGCAGTTGGGTTAGAACAGATAAAAGGAAGTACTACTTCACTCAGAGTGATTAACACTTGGAATCTTGGGATTCACTGCCACAGGAAGTGGTGGCGGCTACAAGCATAGACAGCTTCAAGAGGGAATTAGATAAATATATGGAGCAGAGGTCCATCAGTGGCTGTTAGTCACAAGGTATAGATAGGAACTCTCAGGCTGGGTCAAGTGATGTTCTGTATTCTTGGTGCTTGGGGGGGGGTCAACACTGGAGGGCTTCTAGTGTCCTGGCCCCACTGGTGGACCTCCTGATGGCACCTGGTATTTTTGGCTGCAGTCTGACAGAATGTTGGACTGGATGGGCCATTGGCCTGATTCAACATTGGCTTCTCTTATGTTCTTATGAGTCAATAACACAAGATCACATGAGTAGTTTGCCAATAAGGGAACCTGGTTTTTAATGGGAAGGCACACTCCTTTTCCACTGAGTGGAAGTTTATCTGTCTTACAGTAAACATTATCAGGGTATTCAACAGCAGATACACTGGCTCAGGCATATGGGTCAGGATGAGTGGAACGCTCACACCCCGTCTTCTCAGAAGTTCTCAGCTATGAAGAACAACTAGTCCTCTCTCTTCTTTCCTCAGAGGAATGGCATAGTAGAGAGGACTTGCTCCAGCCATCTGTGTTCTTAAGAGTGTGGCTATGAGGGGCAGAGTATCTGAATGGGAAAAACACTGGGCAGGGAGCTGTTGAGTTTCCAGTAATTTGGCAGGAGGATTTTTTTCTTTAGAGTTTAAAAATCAAAGCTTACAAGTAAAAGACAGCTGAGTGCATTTCAATGATAGGCTTTTTCAAAAATGAAATTTCAAGAAAGGTGCCTGTAATAAACACTGTTCTCCTAGGAAGGCAGTTAGTTTATCTGTTTAGGCAGAAAGGGAACCTCTGGGGCTACACATCTTTCTGACAAAGAGAAAATGTGCAAGACTAATCAAGTGAAAGCCTAGCAGCGGGGCATAAATTTAATGATTTTAGAACTATATTTCACATTTCTCATTCCTCCATGAGAATGTTGTTCAGACCCGTTCTGTACAATGGAGCTACACTTATAAGGCTCCCTGCCTGGAATTTTCACAGGGCAGCCTCTCTGAAATCTTGAACATATATGTAAATAACCACTGAGGATAACAGTGCTCAAATTTTTAACAGTGTGTGAAGAGACCACTGATTTCAGATAGAAATAGCTGAGCCCCATTTTAACCATTTATTGCAATAGACTAAGGTTAACCTTACCACTCAAATTAACAAGTGATCTGCAAGGAAATGCAGTTAGACTCCATCTTTCAGAGATGTGAAAAAGAAAGCCTGCTCAGCCCCAGTTGGTTCTGAAATATTTAGGACAAATTCTCTTCACCTGCAGTTTTCCTCTAGCAGTGTCCTTGGTATACTCAAGATTATTAATACTGTATCACTAAACGCTGGTTTTCACAACTGGTGTGAGCTCTGATGTGATAAACTTTTTTTTTAATTTTAGAAAAATGCTGTTCTTTACAGATTTAAAGTTATCCAGATACCTGCGTATTTCATATGCATCAATAAATACCTAATTATTTTAAGGCAGCAACCTTCAGATTGTGCAAATGCAAAGTACCCATACTATTCCATTCACAGACACTATATAGTCTAATGATTTGTCAGCAATCACTGCTGAAGAGCAAGAGTTACTTTTGTTTAGTAATCCCTTTGTCATACAGAGCTTTTCCCTTTAATGTCCATCTTGATGCTAGCTTCAGACTGCTTGTTCATTTGCTCTTCCGTAAAAGTGATGTAAGAATATACCAGGCTTCCAGCAATACTGCAAAACATACATTTTAGATGAAGAATATCCATATTTTCAGCTGTTTGTAAATTACACTAAATAACCAACCAGCATTCCCACATACAAAAAATATCGAGAACGTACTTGTAAATTGCTTAATAATTGTTTTATATTGATACAGTACTTTGTTACAGGGAAAGAGAAATTAAAGGGTTGCCATCATAAAATATGCTCAACTGTGGCATTTGCCTTTGCTGTATTTCTTCACATTATCCATTGTTTTTGCCTTGCACTTCTAAACCAATTTCAGTTAAATTTAGAAAACAAACAGTATTAAATAGGTTTATCAATTAAGCAAGTGTACAGGAAAAGATCAACACTATTGATGGCAGCTTCATAGGGGGAGATGGACCATGTTTTTACTATACTCAGAGTAAATAATTTCTGGACAGGAACCCCAAGAGTAGCTCAGTTCAGACATAAACTGGTTTCACTATGGTTGGTTTGTTAAACCAGGATTCAGCTCACAGATGTTCAATTCTGGCTTTAAACCTCTTTCTCCACTAAAAAAAAAAAAAAAAAAGATGCCACTGCGACCCTAGTTACAATGCCTGACTGTTGAAATGAAGTTTTCCCTCAGTTTGCTTTCTATTGGCTGGCATTCATTCCTGCAGGGCTATAAATCCCCAACTCCTTTCCCTGACATTCTTTTCCACATACCTAATCAGAAGACAATTCTAATTCCCACCCCCTCTCTCTCACACACACATGCACATACACACACCCCAACCAGCTTCCAAGAGTCCAATAGACTCACCCTGCAACTGGTAACCTAATTATATGTCTGCTGGAACTCACCTTGCATGCCAGTGGTAGCAAGGTAGGCTGGGAGGGCAGCACATTGCCCAGACTCTGCTCGTGGTGGTACACCCTTCCAGTCCAGTACCACTCCAGCTATTACTGGAGATTCCTCTACTGGACTTTCTTGGCAGTGCCCACAAATGGCAAGCAAAGTGACTCAAGGCTGACTGTCCACCTAGTCAACCCTGCCAGGACTGGCCGGCTGCAGAAGCAGCACCTCTGGAGCCCAGCTATGCAACAGTAGCACAGGTGCTGAAGAAGGAAAGTCAGCCTTGTATCCCAGTGGCAGCAAGACAGCTCTGGGAAGATGACCCACATACCAGAACTGCCCTGATGCCAGCTGGCATTAGGTGATGAAACAAGTGAAGCCTCTTTTGACTGCTGAATGTAAGAATGGAGCATGTCATGGTTCCTGCACTTTTAAGAGTAAGGAGATAATGGACAGAAATAAGAGGTGCTAAAAGTAGAGCAATTTTAATTTTAAGCTGTTCTTTCCAGGCATCTCTGTAGCCAAAGTGTGGACAGAATGTTGGGCAGGAGTCAGGATTAAGCCAGGATACCACATACATATTATTAAACACACTACAGCTAAAATTATATTAGCTGTATATTAAAATGTTATATATTATATAAAATTAAATTATAGTTGATGAACCACCTTCAGGTCCTGGTTTGACATAGCATAACTAACCACAGTTAGCACAGAAAAGAGCAAGAGTCCAGTAGCACATTAAAGACTAACAAAATATGTGGCAGGGTAGGAGCTTTCATGAGTCACTGCTCACTTCTTCAGAACATACTGGGCAATGTTCAATTAATTAAAGTTAGTTACATTAAAACATTGTTTTGCATAACTAAAAATCAGACTGTTTAGAATTTTAGTATGAGTAGCACTGGCTCCACAATAAGCTTGCTTATTTTATGCACTTTAAGGAGGAAACAAGTTTATTTCACTTACCTGATATTTAAACCTATAAAGTTCATCCATGTGAAAATATAATCACCTCCAAAGAACATTCCAATGTAGGTTATTAATATATTCTGCAAAGAAAAACCAGACAAACCCATTCAATATAAAGAGTTGAAAACAGCTGTTTGACCGGGGGTGGGTGGGTAGGAATAGTATTAACTAAATTGCTACTTTTTGTTGTATTCCATAGGACATATTTAGATGTTTATAACCCTGCTTGCTTCCCCAATGGAAATACAAAGTGGATTATACCATCATTCTCCCTTGCTCCATTTTATCCTCACATCAGCCCTATGAGGTGGGTTAGGCTACATGAGAATGACTAGCCCAAAGTCACCAGTGAACTTATATGGCACAATGAGGATTCAGGCCTGAATCTCTCTGATCCTAATCCAGCACTAATCACTATACCATGGTGGCACTGAGAAGGATGCCACATACATGCATCAACCCTGCCCTGGTAAAACAAACAAACCAACAGAAGCCAGCAAGTTGCTAAGAATATTAGAAAAATACAGAGATTTTGTTAGCTAAGTATTCTAACTTTATCCTTTCTTCTACACTTTTTCCCAAGGATACTGAGATGCATAGCATATGTGAATACATGCACATCGTTTTTTTCTGCACACACAAAGGTTTCACCTCAGGATATAAATTCTTCTCGATTCAAAGCAACAGATGACATTTTCTAAGCAATCCTTTATTCCACTCCATATGTCTTCTCTATAATGAAGCAAATGAGAGCCCTAACATGCATTACTACAGAGATGATGCTCACAAAATACAAGGGGTGAATCATGCCCTGTTAATAGCCCATGTTACATTATGAAAGGCTAAAGAGACAGTTATCTGTTAAATTTACTGATTTGAAAGGTTTACCTTAATACAACCAACGATTGTAGTTGTAAGAGCAGAATTATATTGCGTGCAAAGTACTGTTGAATACATCAGAATAAACCTATGAAGAAGAAAAAGTCAGTATGTGAAGTAGTATTTAAGATCATTGGCCAGTTTTTAGCATGCCATCCCATGTCTGTTACTTTCTAAGATTCTTGTAAAAAATGCTCTTCTAGTAGACCTGGACCAGATGGGCAAGACTGCATACCCAGGGCAATTTAGCACAGCTGTGTTGTGCCTTCAGCTGTTTGGTGACTACAAGAGGGGACCTGAAAGGAACTTCCAGGGAAGGGCATCCCCTTGCTTCCTTCCCTCTCCTGCCCTTTTCTTTTACAGTTCCTCCCTTTCGTTTCAAGCCCCCACCCATTCTCTGGCAATCTTTTCTCACCCCCTTTCTCCCCTCACCCCTTGTATGTTAATCTCCCCACCCCCCAGACACCCTTCTCCTTCCAGTCTGTGTGTGCCTGATCTGCAGACTGAGACCTCTGCAGATCAGTTCACACCTGAGACACAGATATATAAATACAGTCCTGTGAACTGAATATACACTAGTGGCCCACAGGAATTCTGTAAGAAGCAGAGCATGCAAGACTGAAGTCAGCCCACCTTTCGCAGGGTTTAATCATCATTTTTTCTTACTAGTATAGCTCAGTATTAATTCACACAGCAATTCTTTTTTTGCTGAAAGATCTCCTTCATGATAAAAAGCAGCCATACATATTCACATGAGAATGTATACTTTTTTAAACAACGTAATATCCATTTTATTAAACTTAATAAATATGAATACAATTATAACGTGACACCAAACTGCAGATGTTATTAACAATAAAAATTTAAAAAGTGACTGGATATCATAATACAATAATTATGTCTGAACTTAATGAAAATTCTTTTTCTGAAAGATATTCTAAGGAAGGAAACCATACTGGGATAAATTTTGACTGGTACTCCTCATTGTACATTGGATAAAATCACAGAATCTTTAGTGCAAAAAACCCCAAAGTTCACAAGTCTTTATTATCCAATCAGAAATCAATAACGGCTTAGTGTTCTTCCATGACTTTAGCTATAGTTAGTCTAGCCGCTGCACATAGATTTTCTAAAAGGGTTTTATTGGTTATTTTAGAAAGTTATTTGGTCCATAGATAGAGTACTAGAACATTTGAATCTAGGGGCATTTTACATCTTGTTATTTAATAGACAGTTAAAATGATATCTTTCCAAAAAGTTTGTACTTTTTTACATGACCACCAAGTTTGCCAATATGTACCTTTCCCCCCACAACTCCACCAACACATAGGGTTTTTGACATATGATGAATTTTTAGTGGTGTCAAATACCATCTAGATACAGTTTTAAATATCTGTTTTAGATTGAAATGTTTCAGAGACCCATATTCTTTGCCAGTCTTGCAAAGTAATTAAATCAGTATTGTCTTTATTCCAAGAGTGCACATAAGATGGTGGTACCGTGTTCAATATATAATAGATATATAACCTTTATAACATGCAGGTTTGATTTTCAACAATTGTTCAAATTCTGTTAGTGGTATTGTTATACATTCTTTAAAAGAAGGTTGGTTTAATAGATGACTTATTTGAAAATACATATACTATGGCAAAGGTTTGTCTAGCACAGAATCTATTTTTATCTTATCTAGCAACTTTCCATTTTTCACAATGTCTATAATTCTAATTAAGTTTTTTAAATGAAATTATATAAAGGAATCATTTTACTCTGCAGGTAAAAACCCTTGTCCAACAAAAGCTGCAAGGGAAGATATTGAAGGGGCTACTTTTCTTCAATTACGTTCCCAAACTTTCACTGTATTCAATCAAAATGGATTATGATACATTACCATTGGTCTTTCTACTGTGGAATTCTAATTTTTGTGTGTGTGGGGGAGAAAAAGCTTGCTCTTTTATGCACCAGACAGGGGCAGTGTCTATATTCAGAATTTTAATCAAGTTGGTTAATTGTGCTGCATTGTGGTAAAGTAATAAGATATGCCATTCTGCCTTCTTTGGTTTGCCTATATAGTGTATTAAAAGATACTCTAGTTGTTTTATAACTCCATATAAATCGATTTAACATTGATTGCTATGATTTTATTATTGAGAAAGGAACAATTATAGGGATTGTTCAAAAATAAAAAAATTATTTTGGTAGTATAAAAACTTTTATTATATCTATTTTTTCTACCCAAGAATAATGCATTTTTGACCATTCATAGAGTTGATTTTTAATTAGATTCTGCATTGCGCCAAAGTTTTCTTTAAAAAAGTTCTTTAACTTTATTGGAATTTCTATGCCTAAATGATGCCAATTTTTATGGACCCATTGAGAATGTACACAGAATCTCTGATAAGTGTTTCTTGGCAGAAAAGCAAGGAAAGACAAAGTATTCTTACCCCATTATGCATGAGAGTGTAAACTGTATAAGAAAGAGAGTGTCTGCCCATCCTTTGTATTCCATTGCCTGGAAACAGATAAACCTAGTTATCTTTAAACAGAAAAAGAAAATTCCAGCAGAGTGTTCTGTCATTTGATACATGGCTAAACTGGAAGCTTGAGTATCAAAGAAAGAATTCATACTAAGAAGAAAGTTATTTGCTATTTAAAACACTTCTTGTATTCTGTCATGTGCAAGCTACTGAAGTTAGGTCCCTGGCTGCTTTTTCCATGAGAGAGGAAATGAAAGTGGGAGGTGGTAATCAGAGATTCAAAGGCCTGGGGGGAACAAACAGGAAAAAATGGGAGGTAATTTGTTCCATGGACTTTTTCAGCCCCACCCCCTGACATAACATGAAAATTTGAGGGGCACTGAAGAATTCCCTTATTGCTTTCAGAATGGAAGACAAGCTTTTACTCAAAATATGTAGCATGAACAATTTTATGTAATATAGTCTTCAGCAATAGATAATGACAATTCCTATGTATACTGTAAATATATACAATATTTTCAAGAATACATGAATTAGCAACATTAAATATGCTATAATATGTTTAATCAGGGCTATTTTGGGGTAGGAACGCACAGGAACGGAGTTCCGGCTGGCTCCTGAGTTGGCCATGCCCAGCAGGAACTCATTAGCATAACAGGCCACACCCAACAGCAGAAACTCATTAGGATTGGCTACATTAGGGGTGTGTGGCCTAACATACAAAGGAGTCTCTGCTACAAAAAAAGCCCTGGGTTTTGACAACAAACATGGTAAACAGAATAAGAAACAAAAGGTGGGTGTGGCTGGATGACCACACTTCTGCTAACTTGGGATGCAGCCTAATATGCTAATAAACTATGCTGCCAGGGTGTGGCTGAATATGCTAATATTTCTGCTGTTGGGTGTGGCCTATTATGCTAATATGTTCCAGCCAGGCTTTTTCTACAAAAAAGCCCTGTGTTTAATAACACGTTATTAAAAATTTCTTATTTTCAATGTTACACTGTTTACCTTAATATTCAAAGATGCTGGCAGTCCTATCTGTGAGACAGTTTCTGTTCAAATATAATTTATTTTGTTTACTACAGAATTCATTTTTGTCTGTCATTTAGCAAAATTTAAGATCCATGTGGTATGGTAACATAGGATACAGCAGTTTGCAAGCTCTGCAATTTCTTATAGAAAACAAAGAAATTTATATTTTAAAGTTCTACAATTTATATTGGAGAAATGATGGATGAGGGGTGACTTGATCGAGGTTTATAAGATTATGCATGGGATAGAGCAGGTTGCAAAAGAAGTACTTTTCTCCCTTTCTCACAATACAAGAACTTGTGGGCACTCCATGAAATTGCTGAGCAGTCAGGTTAGAACAGATAAAAGGAAGTACTTCTTCATCCAAAGAGTGATTAACACATGGAATTCACTGCCACAGGAGTTGGTGGTGGCTACAAGCATGGACAGCTTTAAGAGAGAATTAGATAACCATATGGAGCAGAAGTCCATCAGTGGCTATTAGCCACAAGTTATAGATAGGAACTCTCAGGCTGGGGCAAATGATGCTCTGTATTCTTGGTGCTTGGGGGGGGCAACAGCCTTCTAGTGTCCTGGCCCCACTGATGGACCTCCTGATGGCACCTGGTATTTTTGGCCACTGTGTGACAGAGTGTTGGACTAGATGGGCCATTGGCCTGATCCAGCATTGGCTTCTCTTGTGCTCTTATGTTTTTATATTTTAAAGTTTTACAAATATGCCAAGTAGCAAAATTTTATATGCTAACCAAGTTATAAGTGATGCATTTGATGTTGCTGAATCAATAAAATAAGGAATGTAAGAGAAGTTTAGGTTCAGTAGGAAAATAAGTACTGCATATATGTCAATTTTCCCAAAATTTCCATTTTCAGGAAAACATGATTTCCAGTGGCTTCAAAAACAAAACTCCACATTGTAAAATCCTCTTTGGGAGCATTCTTAAGAAGATTTACTCAGAAGTGAGCCCCATTTTACTCCCAACAAAGCATCCTTAGGACTGCAGCCTGTGTGCAGGATTCAGTTGAACATAATTAGTCAACAAGAAAACACAACAAGCACACCTCTTTACTAAATGAAAATGGAGTTTGAAATATGCAGTCACTGTTTGTTTGTCATCTTGAATATATTGTTACAAACTGAGCCCCAGCAGAACAAAAAAGACAAAAGAGCAAAATGTGCAAACATTCATAACCACAGGGAGTGACATTAATAAGTTATACTTAATTAAAATATATAATAAATATATTTTATTTTAGAAGTTTTCAGTTTTGAAATGTTTTAATGTTTGCTGTTTGCCACCTTATGGACCCTAATTGGATGGAAAGGTGGCATAAAAATGTTTTAAATAAATAAATGTAAATAAGATTTTAGAAAACCCCTTTCCACAGTGTCAGTCTGTCAGGCCCTCTGTGAATTTTACAGTTCACCTGCCATGGAGAGAGGGGTTCCTCTCTCTTTGATGTATCCAGGGGCTTGACCCCATAGTGGAGCCAAACATCCCAGCACCTTACTTTTTTGTTATTCTGTTTCCTTGTTATATAGAGGCTATGTGTCTAAGGGGGGATAGGCAACTGTTAATTTCGGCAGGAGGGATGCTCCGAGAGGAATACGTGTTTAGTGGGGGGGGTAGTTGGCTGTTAGTTCTGGCGGGCTAATACATTGAGGTGATTGGGTTCTAATCTTTATTGCTTCTGCTTAAAACCACTATATCTGTAACCTTCATGAGCTCACTGTTAGTTCTAACAAAGGACGTGTCCAGAATGGTATCTATCAACAATCTCAATAAAGTTAGCTTCCTACAGACTGGCTGTTGTTGAGAACTGATTTAACCAGGTTTCTGACACAGTCTGCTCTACAGGGTACTATACAAGCTTCTTTACTCCCACTGCTGGGGTGGGGTAGGTTACAGAAGGCTGCAAATGGTACAGCTCTGTAAGGAAAGAAGTTTATCTACATCATTAGAAAGCAGCAAATCATCTGAAAACCTATGAGCCCCAACAGGCCAGTAGGAATCAATCTGCATGCTAAGCAATAGACAGCATAAAATTAAGTCCATAACCTCAACTTTGGCCTCATATATAAACAAAATCACCAAGCACTCCAGCATATCTAATTCATAATTCTTTTGATTCATCAAAATTCAGCAGTATATACTTCTGTCTTGGTGGATTCTTCCACACATACTACCGTCTTAGGTTTACCATAACTGGTTATTAAGGAATTTCATTTTTTCCAGCCAACGAAATAATCTTAGCCTAATCAAGGTTGAAAATATAAATGCTATACTGTTAACATGATAGCTGCCTTATGACTATAGACAGCAAGAAATTGGGTCTCTAACTTTGTTAATTATGTAAACATTTAAAAAGAGGGAATACTGAAAAACACCTCTCCTAAACTTATTGTAAATAATATTGGTAATTTAAACTTGTCTTAATTCTGAAAATCAGTTGGTAGCATACAGAGCTGTAACAAAAAGTGGAACCCTCTTATCCATTAGCATATGGCCACTCAGTTTTCTATAAACATAGCCAACATGGCTAGTAAATCAATAAATGCTACATACTGTCCCAATTTTCCTGTTTACTTGAAAGCAAAATAAAGTACAGATTAACAGTACATTTCTCCTTCTAAAAGATGGCTTAGTTTTTTGCTGTAATTTAACAGGATTCAGCCCTGTCTTCCATTTTGTTCACTCAAAAGTAGCTATATATTTATGAACAACTCTAAGATTAATCATCTTCCTTTGCATCTTTTACAACCACCTTCTCAGGGGAAGTACTATTTTTAAAATGTTTAGGTCACTGCAGCATGTTACTTTGAATTATAAATGTTTTTATGAACTACTATTTATTGTTTTATCATATAAGTCATTCAGAGCCTGCTTGCCGAGTACAGCAGGATATAAACCGAATAAATAAAATGATAAAGAATGAATGAATCCCAAATTTGAGGTAAGGTAATTTCCAGTAATTCATAATTCCTCCTAAATCCCATGCGTATACAGAATACATGGAATGCAACACAGATGTCTCTCGTGGGTCTGCTAAAAATACCATTTGAAAATAGTATCACATACTAAAGTTTGGCAGAAAAACAGTTGGACTAATCTTTCCAGCAAGGTTAATGCATCCAAATATCTTCTAGGATGACTCATTCCCTCTGCATTGTTAGTTGGCTCTATGCTAGTAGTAAAATGATAAAACAAAACAGGCATCCAGTGGCAGTTTAGAGACTATCAGAATTTATTTCCACAGAAATCTTTATGAATCAGAACTCACTTTATCAGATGCATCATGAAAACTTCTGAGGATATAAATTCTGATAGTCTCTAACAAGCCATCTTGAGCAGGACTCTCAAGAGACAGTATAGAACTATCAAAAAGAATAGTTTGCTAGTGGTAGCAAACATGTTTTAGCCACACTAGGCATTTGCCTATTAATGTGTGGCACAGAGATACCAGATTATCACAGATTGCTACAAAAGAAGTTGGATATGTAGCAGTATGAAGTTCAGCTAGAACCATATCACTGCTGTCTTCAGACAACACAGTATTATGCGCAACAGGCACTCACACTCATTCGAATACATGGAGGCTCCGAACTGAATGAGAACAATTAGCAGTGATGTTCTAGAACTAACAATGAGCTTGGAAAACTTGCTAAATTGGTCCCTTTCCACAGCCCTTCTTCTCTTAAACCAGGGCAGACCAAGACAGAGAGCTTTTTATAGGATATGTATGTTTACCAATAATACAACCAGAGATAAAAGCTGTGTGTGGGGGGGTGTTTTTGAGGTGTTTTTTTAAAAAAAATACACAGAGAGAGAGAAATGGGGAGGGGAGTTACTAAAAATAACTGTCACCATACCCGACGAATTTTACTGTTTTATCAACAAAAACATGTTGTTTATAGCTTAGCATGTAAAATTGTACTATTTGGCATAGTTATACACTACAGATGTAGAAATACCTTAGTTCTCTGCAAACTAACTTGTCAATATATTCCATATGACAGAGCGAGAGAAAGAGAATGCTGTAAAGAACTGCACACTATGCAACGTTAGTACATGAACCTTAAGTTTTGCCATCTGGAAGACAGGAAAAACAAGCTGAAAATAAAAATGCAGTTTATTTGGCCGGAAACAGTTTAATATAGTAATGTTAAACTTTCAGATAATGAAAATACTGAACTCTGCATTGTATTGACATCAGAGACACCATAGCATATGAATATTGGATACATATATAGGGTTGTACACACACAAAAAAAATCAGCATTTTTCAGATTTGGGTATATTGGACCCAAAACTATCAGTATTCCCAATTTTCCCAGATTCCAGTACCAATAAGGTATTCAGATTTGGGATTTTTCAGGAATCCCATTTTGTTTCTTTTTTGGCTCCATTATACCCTATGTGAACCATTATAGTCAATGGGGAATCTATCCGGTGGTATCCAGGGATCTTGTGGGGGCTATTTTTTGAGGTAGAGGCACAAAATTTGCAGCATAGCTGCTGGTTCCTCTCCTCAGAAGAACCCCCAAGTTTCAAAAAGATTGAACCATGGGTCCAATTCTATGGGCCCCCAAAAAAGGTGTTCCCAGTCTCTACTGTTTGTGATGGAGGAGGGAAAGCAAAAAAAGCAAGGGCAATAGAAGCCCAGCTGAACAGAATCAAAGTCCCAGAGAATCTCTGCAGCAGAAAATGAAGGGGGGGGGCATTTTGGCAAGCCCAACAGAACCAAAACAATGAACAGAGTACCCAGCAGTACCAGCGCCATTGCGGCAATGCCAGCTCAACAGGACTGATGTGAAGCACAGAATCACACTCCAAGCAGGGGACAGTTTGCAAGCCCAGGACAACCAGTTCAATGTACAGACTGCCCAGAAGAACCCAGTGCCACTGAGGCAGTGCAAGCAAAAGAGGATTAATGTCAAACCAGCGAATTCCTGCAGTACAAACTGAAGGGGGAGCATTTTTTCAAGCCCACACAACCAGTTCAGTATACAGAATGCCCAGTAGAACCCAGTGGCATTGGAAGCTTAAAAGGACTGATCTCAAAGCAGTCACAAGAAATCCAAGCAATGGGTGTGTGCAAGCTCTGTGCAAGAAAATGGGAAGGGGACACAAAAGAAGGCAAGCAAAGTTGAAACTGACAAGAGTGGTTTGAAATTGATAAAAGCAGTGGGAAGTCCATAGAAACCTGGTACAAAGTAACCATGCGGGGGGGGGGAGAAAAACAGTCCCTGGGAGCCTGCAATGCTGGCTCCCAATCTTTCTGGAAAATCCCAAATATATCCAGAATTTTTTCAGGATTTTTTCAGTTTTCAAAAAAATCCCAGATACCTTTGGGATACCAAAATATACCTGAAAATACCAATAAAGTATTTTTAGGGTATATTTTCAGTTTGGGTATATCTGAATACACACTCTACACACCTAATCACATTTAAACAATGAACATCTTTGAAAATATACTGTACGTATCTACTGCATATACTGTATACACAGGAATTATAATCTAAGGCATAATGGCTGCATTAAAAACTTGTTGTACTGTACATTTTAAATGAATAACACCTTGTCCATTCCAGAAGAAAATGTTCCACAGAAATATTTTTCACAGCTCCCCACATTTCCAGTTTTTCCAGAGGGAAAACAAAAAGAGATCAGTCAGGGGGGAAAAAATCCCTCCCCCACTTTTTTCCAGGCCTTCACATATCTTAAATATAACTATGGTAATGTGTTGATGAAACCGCACTTCATTGGTGTAAACAGCTCTCTGTTCATTACAAAAATGTGTTACCAAGGCTGAAACATCTGGGCTATTAATTTTGCCAGCATATATTCTCTTGTTAAATAGGATACATAAAGGAACCTATCTGTCTAGGGATTAGCATAACCTATCTACATAACCTCCCCAGAGCTCATATTTCACACTACCTTACCACCACCCAAACAGATTAAAACAGAAGATGATATAGATAAAAAGGCCTTAAAAATAAGCGCACACAACAAAGCCAATGATTCCCTAGCCTAGTGAATGTTGAACTTCCTGGATGTTAAACAGAGTGGACTTTGTTCACCTTCCCTTCCAAAAGCTTGCCAAGGCAGAAAAAAAGAAAGTTTGTTCAAAAACTGTTAGCATAAGATGTGCACACGCACATACTATGAATACAAGCTCCACAGTCTAGCACAGTGCTAGCTTTTTGCTATCCATTTGATTGGGACATGCATTTCTAAACAAGTATCACATTTCTAAACAAGCACCACACACACACACACACAATGTAAGGCCTTAGATCCCCTTTTCTTTCTCAAGCGAAGCTTCTTAAATCCAGTAGGCCAGTTATACAGAACTTGTCTCATAGGCAACCATTTAGCTGTGGTGTACCCAAGCATTTGCTACACTGATCAAACTGTTCATAAAGTTACTCAAACACCAAAATACAAATTTTAAAACTACAACTATGCTGTAACCCTGCATGAAACAAAAGCATTTCACCTAAGCAAGTACACATCTTACTTCCTACAAAAGACAGCTGCTAGGAGCTAATGCCTCTTTATAAAGGGAGAGAAAGTTTATTTGTGCAACTAAAGGAATACTACTACTACTACGACTACTAGAGCATTAGCATGTCAGTTTTGTTTTACAGTATGCCTTTCAACACTGTAGGTACATGTTGACTTGACAGCCATAGCAGTATTGCCTTGGTATTCTTAAGATCAGCAACAAAATGCTACCTGTTATATTTCTACTTATAATATGCTTACTAAAGCACCAATGGGAAATTACTAACTGTGCTTCCTAAGTCTCAGCAGCTTCTTTGGGATGGGGAAAGGATTAACAGTAGCCTTAGGCTCTGCAGCTGCACTGTTCCTGCAACATGTATGGGCAGTGGGGAGAAGCAGTATCCACGGACACTGTGACTATGCAGTAAGAATTATCTAGGAGTTTCACTGAGCTCAGTTTCGGCACATAACTGTTATGGATGTCATGGGCGTTTCTGTGGCAATACTGCATTCTACACAGAATTTTTTAAAAAACATACCAATCAATACAAACATGGCAATATAATTTTGATTTAAAACTTACATCTGTGATTTAAAAAAAATGTTACCTTTTGAGCATCTCCTGTGAAGTAGGCAATGGCCAAAGTGGGAAGAATCATGAATAGTGCATTGTAATAAAGGAGGCCATATTTTCCTAGCTCCTGGGAAAAAGAAAAAATTTATGTATTTATCTTGGCTGAAAATACAAAGACTGACTTACATAGAGAACTACACGAAAACAAGGCTTCATCTTCATGATTTGACCATAGCACAAATCAGCAATGACAGAATACCCTGTGCTAACTACACATATTAACTCATTAATATCTGCTTTAAGCAATACATGAAACAAAATTGTATTAATTTGATTATCAAAGAACTTCTCTGTTACTTTCTCACCCTGTTTACCCCTGTACTGACACAGCAATTAAAGGGAGACAGATACATACTTTATGAAGCACTGGTGACTGGGCTACTGCTTATGCAACACTGGCTCCCTAGGAACTGTGGTTAAGTAAACTAACAGTGCCATGCTATGCAGCATTACACCCTTGTAGCGCAATGGACTTAGAAGGATGCAAGTCTGCTTAGGATGGCACTGCAGCATTCAGCCTTGTATTCCTTCATCAGAGCCCTTCTCCCTGCAGCAAACTAATCCTTCCCCTCTTAATGGCGAGTTGATTTGCTAACCAAGGTTTTCTCTAACCCAGGATACGAAACCAAAACTCATGCTTCCAGACCCTGGATTAACATCAATTCTGACTAGTCTTAACTGTAGTTCTAGTCAATGCAGACCACCTGGGAGGAAACACAGTTTCAAGGCTGGTTCCCGATTTATAAACCATGGTTAGCAGGGATTTCCACTGGTCTACCAGTTACTGAAACCAATTCCTCATTTAGTTAACTAATACTCTTAATCTAAACATATATGCTGTTGTAATAATGAGGCACTCATGAGAACCCTGTAACACTGGCTTAGCATTACAAAAGACTGCACAGGTCCAATTGCAGAATACTCCTGTTTTAAGTCCTTTATACTGGCACACAAATCTAACTATAAAATGCTTATCTTAATTCTAAAGCTAATTCCATTTTTTCAGACTCCTTTGCTGAATGGTTTTATAGCTAACTAGGAATAAGGCCCATTGTGGAAATAAATACAACGGGCTCTAGAAAGAGGCTCTGGGAGAGTGCCCTGGCTTTGGGCACTCAGTGACAATTTGCTGTGGCAATCTCAGTAGGGTATAATGACAGAGTCCACCATTTTCTCCAGAAGAACTGATCTTTGCTACCTGAAGAGCAGTAGTAATTTTGAGTGATCTCCAGCCCACCCCCAAGATTGGTAACAGTGGTTCCCCAGGAGGGAGTGGCTGGTTTGGAGGGTGGAGTCTATGGCATTGTGCCTGTCTGAGGTCCCACCCCTCCTCAACACTCACCCTCTCCAGGTTCGACCCCTCAAATCTCCAGGAATTTCCCAACCTGGAGTTGATAACCCTATCTCCCTCCCAGCCAACCATCAACCTACTTTTAGTTTTCCATCTCCTCCCCCTCCCTCCTAGACAGCAGTTGTAATTTTGAGTGATCTCCAGCCCCCCCCCGGAGATTGGCAACAATGGTTCCCCATCAGGGAATGGCTGGATTGGAGGGTGGAGTCTATGGCATCGTACCTGCCTGAGGTGCCACCCCTCTTCAAACCTCACCCTCTCCAGGCTCCATCCCTCAAATCTCCAGGAATTGCCCACCTGGAGTTGGCAACCTGATCAGGACTGGGTCCAATGAGTTTTCTCCCAAAGGCCAACATAGGTGTGGAAAGGGCCTTTTACTGACAGAGGAGAAAGTACAGGTACCAACTCTGATTAAGGAAATACCTGGAGATTTGGGAGGGTGGATCCTGTGGAGGGCAGCATTTGGGGTGTATGTGGAAGGACTCAGCAGGGTATAATGCCATAGAGTCTACCCTCCAAAGCAACCATTTTCTCCCCGGGAACTGATCTCTGTCATCTGGAGGTCAATTGTAGCAGTGGGAGATCTCCAGGTCCCACCTGGAGACTGGCAGCCCTAGGGGAAAGTCAGCCGCACAGTGGGGAGTTGAAGAAAATGGTTTGATGGTCCCTGGCCCACCTCGTTAGCCATGCTGAAGCTAAGCAGGAGAAAGAGCCTTTTTCCATTTATTCTGACAGGAAAGTGGCCATTGAGGAGGGGATTATGGGCGGGGGAGGGGGTTATGCTGAAAGTCCTTTGTTTTTTTACTCACAGAACCAAGCTTGGCTGCCTACCAACAGCCACTGAGGGGACAGTCCCTCACAGGAGTCAAGAGAACTGTCTTCCTCAAGAGAGAGAGCTGGTCTGCCAGAAAATCTGACATGCAAATCTTTCTGAAGGGGGAGTGGGTGGGGAAGAGGAGCAGACCCAGCACCTGGCCAATGGCACGCGAGTACTCTTGAGTGGCAGTTGATGGGCCAATGGCCGAGGGAGGGCATTTTACAGCCAATGGGAATGCATGGAATCTTACGAAGCCAAAAGATAATAATTATTATAGCTAGTTATGCTACTTCAATCAAGGAGCCAAACACAATTGTGGCTGGTCATTGATGGAACTACTTGGACCTCAGTATGAGCCATGTGACTTTTTGCACAAACATGCTGTAGAATGGGGGACCCCAACGTGGTGCCTATGGACACCATGGCACCTACTAACACGTTTCCTGGAGCCTGCCAGCTATTTTTAGAAAGTGGGCAGGGCCAGGTGAGTCTATTGCCCAGCAAGGCTTCTTATTGGCCACTGGAGATTTGATTAGTTATACAAATTTTTAAAAACATTGCTTGGGGACTTCTGTGTTAGAGAAATGCAGGATGCCTTGCTTAATGCCCCTAGCCTCAGAGAAAACACGCCCATATTGGCACCAGGCAAGAAAGAGGTAGACCAGTCATTTGCTCATCTGCCAAGAAGAGGGCTATAAAGACTAAGGACATGTTGGACATCCATCTTATTATGATTGGGTAAAGGTGAATGATGGAAAATGTGGCAAAAGGTTCAGCCTACTCTGTGCAGGGCGCAAAAGCCTATCACCAGGAAGGAAAGAAACAGCATGAAATCTACATCAACCAGCCTCTGTTTCAAAGTTCCAGCTTTTCTTGTGGCACAAATCACATTTTTGTGGTTCAGTTAACTTTGTAGCTGAACCACAAACTGAACCATAATTGATATGCTGGTTTGCAAACCAAACCAGTTTGTATCAGTTTGTGAGTTATTGAAAGTTTAAACCCCTCCTTTCTGCTCCCTACAGCATTTTGCAGGGAGGGGAAAGCAGGTGTTTCCGAACACCTGAGTGGTGGGGACTGCCACTCAGCTGTTTGATTCAAATGGCTCTGAGCCTTTTAAACCAAACAGCTGCTCTTCATGAACTGCCATGAACTATATTAAAATTCATGGAAGTTCATGGCAGTTCTTCAGTTCATGAACATCACTTTGTGAATCATGAACCGTCCAAAATCCAGCCCCTGCTGCTCAGCTGTTTGGAAACCCCTGCTTCTTGCTCCCAATGGCTTTTCACAGGGAGCAGAAAGCTGTGGTTTAAATGGCTCCAAGCTGAGCTATTTTTCATGAAGAGCAGAAAGGGGCATTCCCACCACCTCTCAGGTGAGGAGAGTGGGGGAGGGGGCAGTGACTTTGGAGATATACATAGAGCTGGACTACTATTGGTGAAAAAAAGCTACATCTGCAGCAGATGTTAGCATTCTGCTTCCTAATTTCTGTAAAGTATGACAGAAAGAAGTGAGACATAATAAAAAGTGAAGACCTTTTGATTCAGTTTACCTCCAATAATGTTTTTTGGGCCTCTCTCCAGTGCTGTGCGCTTGTGTTTTTAATTGAATTTTTATAATTAAATGTATTTTTAATTTTTTAGTTTTAATGTGTTTATGTTCAATGCCTTGTGGATCCTGATTGGGTGGAAAGGCAGCATAAAAATGTTTTAAATAAAATCCATTTAAAACACTGGGAAATTAAATATAATCTTGATTAAGACACTGAACAGATCAACAGTGCCTGGGAATTAATACATTTTCTAAAAGAAAGAATTATTAACATTTACCTAATTACTAATCAATCAGGTCAGGTGAAATTTCCCCCCCACAATGAAACAGAAAAAGGAACCTACCTTTGAATCTAGTTTCTGTTTTACATATGCCCCATTTGCAGCTGTCAAGACATCATTAATCAGTATAAAAATATAACCTTCTAGATCAAATGCCAGGTCAGAACTAAGGGAGAAAAGAAGATTTTAAAGTCATGGAAAATGTATTACATTTAGAAATAACAAGCAGGCACGATCTATATGCAGTACAGGCTTCTGTACAAAGATCACACAGTAGATTGGAGCTCACGTGCTGAAAGAGGGTGCTATGCTGTGTAGAGGAATATACTCTACATTTGAGGCTCCACATATACCTAATGTATGATCAACTATGTAATTTGTGAATGTAGCTCAATGCATAAGCTGCAGAGCAGTGGCTCAGAGAGCAGTCCTACGCAGTTTGCAGCTCTCTGTTCTCTCAAGTATTCAGTCTCACCCTTAAATCCTAACCAGGGCCAGAAAAATAGTATCTGAAAGCCTCCTGATATTTTCTATTTCTGCTCCAGAATCATCTGTCAGGAAGAGGGGGAAGAGTCATACAATCTGAAGAGAAATCAATAAAATTATCACACTTGTGAGTCAATACACTGATCTTAGTATGAGTATGCAGCAGCATATTAACTGACCTTGGAAGTTACTTCAGCAAGTCACATGTTTTCAGTTTATACTCACAGAACAGCAACCCAAATTCTATTCACCTTGCAATAACTAGCCAGAATCTCTACTGTAGTAAGTCCCTTGGAATATATGTTAGCATAAAAACAGTAACAAAATGCAAGTTATTTTTTTAAAGCCCCGAATCTCACCTTGCGGCTACAAATGCACCAATTATCATTGCAAATACTGTCATCTGAATTCCCCAAGAAAATTTCTTCCTGGGGAGGGGAAAAAAATCAAGAATTTTAGTAGCACATGATCTCTTGAAAGCTAATGAAATAAAAATAATCACAAAAAATTCTGAAGAGGGGGATATATAAGCATTTCTTGGATGTGTCACTGCAGTTTGAATTGGTGAAGAAAAAGGGTGACATGAAGACTCTCAAGATCTTGAATGAATGACTAAAACACAATGCAGATGATACATGAACAGCTGCTATGAAGAAACGTGACAGCAGCCCACCATGTGATACTTGCCATATAAGAAAACGTAAACATTCCAAGTGGTGGTGGACTAGGATCTGGGAGACCCAGATTCAACCCACACTCTACTATGGAAGCCTGGAGGGCCTCACACAAGAAATTCCTTTTCCTACTCCCCCCAACTTGAGACTGGGGAAGAAGGGTCTTTAATATTGCCTTAAGACGGGAATGAAGGGTCTCTCGCTGCAGTGAACTATAGAGTGAAATACATGAACTATAGGCTGCAATTCTTTCTCTTTGTGTTGAGACAGCCTGCTCCAAAATTCACTGCAACAATATCATGCTGCAGCAATACCATGCTGCACTTTGAAGCAGGCACCACGACTTCAGAGTTCAGCACAATGTAAGAAAACCCTCTGGAGGGAAGTTTTCTTATCTTGCTGATCTCTGAAGCAAGCTGCCTGCTTCTTGGGGGAAGGGGTTCTTCAATTGCTCTGAGTTTGAAACTCTGCACATCATTAGAAACTGTGTTCACAGAAGATTTTGGCTTATAAGCCAAGACAACATTTGTGGAGCCAACACTGGTCTAATTCTTTCCCTTTGATCATACAGCACAACAACACATCTAGTGCTGTCTGAAAAGGGCTTTTTCAAGGCACAAGCCATGGTGCAAAATCGAGACAATGGGTCAGATCCCATGGAGGATTTCCACTGTTGGAAGGTGGGTGATGTTCACCAATTCGATCTGCCTCTGGAGCCCCTTCAGCAGACTCCCTTCCTTTATGCTGCTTGTAGGGGTTCCCCGCCACAGTAGTGTTTCAGGGAGTATTTGGAATTACAGTAGGGAAGGAGGAAGCAAGCAAGAAAGTCATGCTCTGTTGATGGAGTGCTTTCTGTCAACAGATATTCTGGTGGAATCCAAGCCCTGATGCCTTGTGCTGACCTCTCACAAAACAAGAGAGATCTACAGGAGAGCTAGCACAGGCTGTACTTTTAACACGTTCCAGCAAGTAGAGGTCTGCTGCACCATCTCACAACTCACTTGAGTAAAATTCCTTCAGCAAACATTGTAAACAGAATGGAAAACCTTCTCAGGACTGTAAACATTGGCAGGCTGAAAGAGAAAAGTAGGAGGCAGGGGAGATAGTTTTGGACAACGTCAAGCACACATATAAAATTTAGAATTACTGAATATCAATGTACAAGCTATTTTAAAGTGTTACTTCTGGAAATATTATGCTAAAAAGCTCTATATGAAGGAGCAGCCTTGCTTCTATCATTATTCCATTGGAGCAAATGAGGTTCTCAATGTATAAGACACCATGGTCTATTTAGAGCACTATCCTAAACTGAGTTAACACCCTCCTGAGCTCATTGACTTAAATGGACTTAGAAGGCTGTAGCTCTTCTTAGGATGTTTATTGCTAAAGCTGATACCTACTCACATCTTCTAGTATGCAAGCCTCAGGATGGCATCGTATTTTCTTTTCAAAACAACACAACAGCTGGTTCGGTCATCTGAAGTAAGTATATTCTTTCACAGTTTAAATATGGTCCACTCTTAAGAAGGGCCCCTTAAATGGCATGCCATTATGTTTATATTAAATAAGGCTTTAGAGCAAAAAGATATCCCCACAATAATTTATCACCATTTTCTGCTTGGATTGTTGCTTAGTCATGGCAGTGTGGAGGACACAGGAGGAGGAGCAAGAGTCATAGCCTGATGCTATACAAGTTTTCTTGACAATAAGTCCTGCAGTATCCTATTCTCAAGTCATAGCACACAGAACTGCAACCGAGCAGTATCTGGCACACTGACATTATGGACAAAAGGTTCTAGCAGCTGCAACCTTTGTGGAATTACACAGTGACTAGTAAACTGTCTCAGTGTTTCCATGATTACAAAATAGGCAGATCTCCAGGGCTGCAATCATTTTTAAAATGCTTTCGTTTTGTCCTCCCCAGACTAAGGGATGAGATCATAAGGAGAAAGTCAGCTGAGCCACTATTCCCATCCTTTACCTATATCAAGCATTTTTTTCTTTAGATAAAATAGGAAAATTCATGGCCGAAAGAAAGGTTAGCTACAAGAACCATTTCTACCAGATACTAGCTTAGAAGTAATTAAATACACACAAACACATAGGCTTGGAACCCTAAGCTAGGGTTGTCAACCTTCAAGTGGGGCCCGGAATGCTTCAGGATTAAAAAGTGATCTCCAGACTACAGAGATTAGTACCCCTGGAGGAAATGGCAGCTTCAGAGAGTGGACAGAGAGTAATCACATCTCTGCTGACTGTCCTCACCTCTCCAAACCCCTCCCTCCCCTGGAATCACTCCTAGATCTCCAGGAATTTCCCAAGCCTGAGCTGGCAACCCTAAACCTTTGGTGCTTATGAAAAACAATTCTGGCTGCAGAGAAGGAGCAGTGATTTTCAAAGATTCCCCTGCCTACAGCAGACCCTCCCATTTTCTCTCCTATGCTGTTCCCCAAGGTCTACATGGGGCACAATGTAAGGGTGGTTATAGCAGGCTGCAGCTGGAGGGAGGATGCAGAAGAATTCTGCTTTGTGTACCACAGCTCTATATGTGCTAGAGAAGATCCAACCCAGAGATTTTTTTTTCTTTACGTGAAGGATTAAGGAAAATTATAACCTCACTAATAGATAAAAAGTTATCCATACTTTAGTTTCTTTGTGCTGAACAGTCCTGTGATTTGGTTCCCAAAATAGAGAAGAGGTAGTGGAAATGTCTAGAAAATTATAAGAGGAATAAAAGAACATTGAATCAACATTAGCATTAGCTAGAGCTACAACCATTCATATGAGTACATAGTTTTGCAATTGCAACACTTTTGCTAGATATGTAACATTTTCCCCAGGAAACACATGATGATGCTTTAACTGTAGCACAGTCTTTGCATGTAGAACTAGTGTGCTTTTGCAGCCTCAGAACATGAACACATACACCCTTTGATTTCTCAACTTAGCATTTAACTTAGCAATACCATTTGAGGAAATAAGGGGTCTTCAATCACATCAAAGCATCTTGTCTTCAGAGTAGGCCTAATGTGATAGTATGGAATATATATATATCTAAATTTGATGACAGGGAATGTAAAAAAAAAAAAAGACATGTAAAAGTGTTAAATCAGGTCATCTGTTCTTACACTAAGGACTCAGAAACCCATTAAATACCTAGAACCCTGTACATATGAGTTTCTTTTATATGTTCAAATTGTGTTTCATTTGGACCGCAGAAAATGGGAAGCCCAAATGATGAAAATAAACCAGATATGCATGCTTATTCAGAGATAAGTCACACTGAGATCAATATGTTCCTTCCTAGGTCAGTGTGCACAGGATTCACCACAAGGCTGTAATTCTATACATAATTAACTGGGAGTAAATCCCTTACACTCAGTATAATTTGCTCCTAAGTAAACTTGCATACGACTGTATAACAACATATAATGAACTTGGGAACACTTACAAAAGGACAAACTTTACCAACACTAATAGCTCAACTAGCACTGAAGGTGTTCCTTGCTCTTTAGAAGCAAAACAGTGCCAAAGACGATGAAGTATGGGAACAGGGGAAAGAATAATGGCGTGAAGGCCCAGAAAAAATGAAATAATTCAGTAAAACTGCACCCCCCCAGGACTTCCCTTCCAGTTTTTCTGTTGAAAAAATCCAGATATTTAGAACACTAAAAAAACCCTATGATATTTTTTCTTTTAGAAGGAGTGGGATGCATTTTAACACTAGATTTTACTCAGAATGCATAACATAAAAAGTTTGAATGATAACTTATGACATTAGATAATGATAATTGCTACTTATTTATATTTATTTATGTTATTTATAGTTCGCCTTTCTCACAGGGACTCAAGCTGGATTTCACAGAGCGAGTCAACTGAATCAACAAAATGGGACATTCAGCACTGCCACACACACACACACCATCTCCCAGACAGCAGACGTGACAAGGTAAGAATTAGTAATTCTATCAAACTCCCATTAGGACACATTTTACAATTGACTCATGGAACACCCTAATCTCAATCCATAAAAGACCCCATGAACAGTTTGAATTTGCATTGTGGGAGTTTTCACTCATTTTATTGCCTGCTATTCATGAAAGCCATGGACATCAGAAAAAATACTTTTCTTTAAAGTCTCAAAGAAGCATATTTCTATGCTTCAGGAATTCACAGGTATGTGGAAAAGCACACCTATGTATTACAACACACAGCAGAAAGAAACCCCTTTATAACTAAACTCATTTAAAAAAGTTTCTCAAGGGGGTCCTGGGTTTTTGTTTTGTTTTATATCGCAACACAAGGGTCACTTTTCCTGGGGTCCCAGATTCGTAAGATCATTGGACTTTTTTTTTTTTTGCTATCAACTTGCAAATGACTTATGGTGACCCCCCCACAGGTTTTTCAAGGCAAGAGATGTTCAAAGGCGGTTCACCATTGCCTGCCTCATGTCACAACCCTGGTATTCCTTGGAAGTCTCCCACCCAAATACTGACAAGGGCCAACCCTGCTTAGCTTCTGAGATTTCTTTGTTTATTCTAATTTGTACTCTGCCCTCCCAGCCCAAGGCCGGCTTACATAAAATCAGCAGAAAACATCTAGCTAGTGCAATAAAACATTTAAAACAGTATTTAAAAGATTACAATTCTATAATGAGTGTTAGTTTTGCTGTTATAGAGTTCGTGATGGCTACCATCAACTCTCTCTTCCCATGGCTGGCACAGATCTTCTGTAGGTGTCTTTCAGGTACCCCTCCAGTGGCTGGCGCAGTTGTTAATATAAGTTTCAGGGCAACAGGGCTTCTCTTCCTAGCTCTTAGAGGTGGCAGTGGCTCCAAAAGCCTGACAGAAGGGCTCCATTTTACAGGCCCTGAGGAACTGTAGTCAGTCCCGCAGGGCCCTGATCTCCTCTGAGAGCTCATTCCACCAGGATGGAGCCATCACTGAGAAAGCCAGTGCCCTGGTTGTCACCAGCCTGGCCTCCTTAAGACTCGGGAGGGCCAGTCGATTCTGGGCCCCTGAACACAGTGCTCTCTGGGGAACATGTGGAGAAAGGCGGTCCTGAGGAAGGGAACCAACTGCTTAATCAGCCAAAGATGATAAAAGGCTGCCTTGGCAGTGGCTGCTACCTAGGCCTCCATTGTGAAGGAGGTGTCTAGGAACACTCCCAGACTCCTAACCTTGAGTGCTGGCACCAAAGGTGCCCCATCGAAGGTCAGGAGCAGGATCCCTACCCCCAGACTGCCCCGACTCAGGCAAAGGACCTCTGTCTTCGTTGGATTCAGTTTCAGCCAGCTCAGCCTAAGCCAACCAGCTACGTCTTGTAACGCCCAGTCTAGATCTTCTGGTTTGGAGTTGGACTGACCACCCAACAACAGATAGAGCTGTGTGTCATCCACATACTGGTGACATCCCAGCCCATGCCTCTGAGCAATCTAGGCAAGGGGGCGCATGTAGATGTTAAAGAACATCAGAGACAACACTGCCCCTTGAGGCACTCCACAATTCAGTGGGTGCCTCTGGGATAGTTGATCCCCCAGCACCACACTTTGTCTCCGACTTTTGAGAAAGGAGGCAAGCCGCTGCAAGGCCAGCCCTTGGACCCTATTGTTGGCGAGGTGGTGGACCAGTAGCTGATGGTCGACTGTGTCGAACGCTACCAACAAGTCTAACAATAGTACTGCCTATCTGCCCCGATCCAGATGCCTCCGGAGGTCATCCATGAGGGCGACCAGTGCCGTCTCCGTCTTGTGACCTGGGTGAAAGCTGGACTGGAAGGGATCTAAAATGGAAGCGCCATCCAAGAAACTCTGCAACTGTACAGCCACAGCCCTCTCTATTATCGGCAAGTTGGAGACTGGGCTCACCCAGGCTATCCAGGTCGAGGCCACAGAAGTATACAACCACAGAACCCAAAGAGCACCCTCCAGCATTATACTATTCACATTCTGGGATAAGTGAACAGCTTACTACTTACTTTGTCATTCAAAGCAACTGCAATATGGTGTTAGGCTGACAAGGCTCAGGATTAGGTGAGTAAGATGTTGAGCTAGCCTCTGAATCAACAGTGTCTCACTACAGCTATTTTCAGGGGTGGATTTTCTAATATTGTATCTCCCTGCCAAAAGCAGTTTCTCACAGGCTCACAACTTCTTTGAACTTTTGGCTAGTATTTCCACAAGATAAACCCTTCAAAGCCTTTGCCAATCAGGATCTATGATAGTGTTATCAGATCACCTTGCATTTGACAGAACAGAGCATCACCAATAAAAACTCACCCACAATAAACCTGGGTGTCTTTAATGTGCTACTAGACCCTGTCTTGCTGCAACAGACTCGCAAATTCCTCATCTGGGATTTCTGCTTATCAGAATAAATTCTGTGAAGATTAAACTCAAGTCTTTTGATGTTACCAAACAGGACTTGCAGAAGTTTGCTTTAGCTTGTGCAAAGTACCTGAAGTGTTCCTTAGAAATGTTCTACATTGTATGCATTCTTCCTGCAGAATAAATACAATGGAAGAATTTATAGCTCCTTCCCCTCCCCCAGCTCAAACAGACACAATGCACAGGAGAGGCTGTGTTTCCCTTAAGATGCTTCACAGAGGCTGTATAAAAAGGGAGGAAACATACATCATACCTTTCGAGGTATATTTCTGTCAAAGTCTGGAAACTTCACCACTCTGAGTGCCTTTCCCACCCAGAGAACAACCACTGTAGCCAACATCTGTGAAAGGAGAAAGAGAGATCACTATTTTGTCTTCCTCCCTGCCCTATTAGAAATACAGTTAATCAAGATTCCAACTGACCTGGCCTAGTCCCACACATAGCGACGAAGGAAATCTACAAACAAACAAATTCAAGTTAGCAAAACGGCACAAACCTCCGGTTCTCAATATAAGAAACATGGCTGATACAGGCAAGAGCAGCAGACTTAGTTCCACATCGCCTAGAGTGGCGCAAAATGGAAGTAAACGAGATCTGAAGGCATTAAAAATGTCTTTGCTACTGGCAACCAACGCCCCTGCATGCCCCGTCCCAACACGTCCAACAGTATTTGCGCATGGCACCGGTTGCTTCGCATAATGTATCTGTTCAAGAAGTACACACGTATACACTGCATGAATGCCCAAGAAAGAAGAGCAAGAGGCCGCACTTCAGAACAACAAAGAGGGAAGGTTAGCAGAGTGCCAGCGTCCAGGAATGGGCACAGGGCAGACACGGAGGTAGCCCTGCGTGTTCTATGGGGCTGTGGTGTAAACATTCGGCCTCGAAACGGGTCGCCCGGCACCTTCCGGGGCAAGCGCCTACAAGTAGCTTCGGAAGTGTCTTCAAGCCGGACGCCTTCCAGGCGCCGGCGGCAGAGGAGTTCTGGCAGCTATTTGCCGTGGAAAGACCCTTTCCTGGCTGGGTCCAGCATTTGCAGAAGGCACGCGTAAGGGGGCTCCCAGCAGCCCCGCCTGTGCATGGCGAAAGGCTCGCCCTGCCTCCTCGGCGCGTGAGTTACTCTGTAACTCGTCGGCTCTGCCCCCAGTTCCCTCCTGGCGGGGCCGCCGCCGGCGAACTTTGCCCTGAACTCGCTTACCCGTAGCTGGTGAGGACGCTCTTGTTAACCACCACAATGAGGAAGGAACTGAAGCCGTAGAAGGCAGCGGCCAGCAGCTTGAGGCAGACGGTGAGGCTCGGGGCCGCCGCCATGCCCGGCTCCTCATCTCCGCGAGCGGGGGCTGCTGGAGCGGCGGCTGCTGCTGCTGCTGCTGCTGCTGCGAGGGCTTCTCCTTTCGCCCCAGCAGCCTGACGTCTGTGCGCGACCGCCGACATGGTTGCAAGCAGAACGTCAGACGGGGCGGAGCAGAGCACGACGCGACCGGCAGGGAGTCAGCAGGGGCTGGGTCGAGAGAGCGGTGCGCCGCGGGAGAGAGGGGCTGCGGTGGGCGGCTTTATTGGAGCAGTATCCAGGAAAGCTTCGCTGGCGCGCTTTCGGGAGGCGCAGTCACGTAGCCAAGCGAAGGCTCCGCTGCTCATGATGAACCGAGTTTTGAAGTGGAATTCCACACAGGCCTTGTCCAGCTGGCCCAGTCTTTTTCTCTCTCTGAAGTGAGAGCGGCTTGCACAGACTAGACGACCTAAGGCCATTTCGCTAGATATCCCCAAAGACTGGACCGGGAATTTTCTGCTTTCCCAGTTCTGAAAAGAGGTGCTGTGAGGTGACCCTGGGCTTAGTTCTTGGGATCTCTTTTTTTTTGAGGCTAGGGCTCAGGTGTTCAGCATATGACCTAATGACATAGAAGAGAGTTTCTCTTGCCAGGTTTCAGGCCCATAGCCAGGATTTTTTTTAATTTGGGGGGCCTTTAAATAAGTCAGGGGGCACCCTCACACACCACAAGCAAGTACCATAAATAAATAAAAAATTGAAAGTTGGGGGGGCTGTGCTGGATGGGAAGTCGAGGGGTCCTGAGAGGCCCCACTGTAGCTACAGGCATGCCAGGTTCACCCTGGCTTCTGGAGGGGGATGCAGAGATAAGATTTGGAAACTCCTGGATATTTGGGGATGGAGCCTGGGGAAGGACAGGGACTTCAGTGGGGTACCTCAGTGGACCATAGAGCCCACCCTCCAAAGCCTCCATTTTCTCCAGGAACTAACAGATCAATGTAATGTGGAGATGAGCTGTAATTCCAGGGGATCCCTAGGTCCACATGGAGGCTGGCATCCCTACCCTGAACTTGTGGGTTTTTAAAAAAAATCAAGGGACCCCTGTGTGTTTTGCATGATTGCATTGCTGTTAGCCCATCACCCACCTTGAGCCTAACCTACCTCACAGTGTTATAGTGAGGATAAAATGTAGAAAGGAAAATTATTGTATGTCACTTTGGGTTCCTATTGGGGCAAAAGGTGAAGTATAAAAATGAAATAAAACTCCTTTCCCTCCCAGGGCTGAAAGATACCTAGAAAACCATTTCCAGTCAGAGAAACAGTGCAGGGGCAATATTAAAACCCATCCATTCCCCAGCTTCATAGCTACCAACCTATATCAGTGTGCTGTGGTTCAGGAATAGAAAAACAGGTTGCTTACCTGTAACTGATGATCTTCGAGTGGTCATCTGTGCAGTCACACCTATGGGATCAAATGCGCCTGCGCTGATCTGATCGGTGTTGTACAAAGCTCACAACGGGATTTTCGCGCCTCCACCCTGAGCCTGTGCGGGAACTCCCACTGCGCATGCCCGAGGGGGTGGGGCGCAGACATCCCGCCAGTTCCTTCTGACCGCTATCAACCCATGTGAGACAGACAACTGAGGATGACAGCAGTGGTGAAGGACGGGCAGGTGGTATGACTGCACAGATGACCACTCAAAGATAATCAGTTATAGGAAAGCAACCTGTTTATTTTCTTTCCTTTTTTAAAAAATCCCCCGAAGGGGTTTTTTATTGCATTTTCTAAACTACAGAAAAAGGGAGGGGTACTAACAGACAAACTACAAGAGGGGGGAGATAGGAAAGAAAATCCCAAACGTGGTGATTGTAGATAGTGCTTACAAATGTGGCATTGACAGATAAAAACTTTCAGTTGTTAACCTCGAAGGTGACAATTGAGTACATCGCTTATGAAGCTCTAGCTCATACAGACTGTTTGGAGTATACTTCTGCAATACGTTAACATTTCTTTTGTACAAACATTGGACACTCTCATAATCACATTGCAATAATTTCTGCCTATTACTTTCTACCCCTCTCGCTGTTAAAAAAAACACATCCAAGTTAGGCTTAAACATGATTCTCTTCAAAGAAAAACTCTCCATTTACCCTCTTATTAAAAAGGAAAGGGGAAAAAAAAGATAAGAAAAACAGACAAACTGGAACCTCCATATGCATAACACCCCTTTTCCCTCTTTCCTTTTATGGAGTTAACCTAAATTAATAAAATCCTTTTAAAATTAATTTAACCATTCATTATCAATTTCTGTAAACCCTTTCGCTTAATTTTTCCCAACATACCCCCTTAGCCAACAATCTCATCTCTAGAAAGGGCTCTTCACTATAGAATCTTCCTTAATCTTCTTTAACTCAAAGTCCATTATTTATTAAAACATATCCACCTTTCGCCCAACCTTCTGTTAGCTTTGCCCTCCCCATCAAAATATATAGTAACTTTATTTTTTAGGAGGAGAGTTTCCCCACCCACCCCGCTTATCGTAGGGAAAACAGAGCTACATTGCTGCCTCATCCAAACTTTCAGCTAGTTTCAAGTTCTTAATGGAGATTCAGTTTCGTTTTAATTTTAACTGCGGCACAAAGACGCCATATCAAAGGAAGATATCAAAGGAAGCACTCCAAAGTCCACGGTCTGTTCATCTTCTCTTTGTCATCAAGCCGCCAAGGTCCCATAAATCCATCGGATCTTTACACCGCCTCTAAAAGTTCTCTAAATTAGTCAGCCTTATTTCCAGCTCGTTCCGAGTTGCCCTCTTTTTTTTCTTTTCTTTTTTAAGGTGGAGGGAAGCTTCCCCCCCCAACCTTCCATCTTTCCCAGTCACTGCTTACAAGATATTCAGAGTTTCTCCAAGAAGAAAGAGGGTTCCTCAATGTCCAAAAAGATCACCTTCAGATATTTGCACAGTCTCTCTATCTTTTTAGAGGGGAGTCTCCCCCCCCCCGCCTGCCGAAGATGGATTCTGCATCATTTCCAGCCGTCACTCAGAAAACACTCCAAGCTAATGTAAGTTTCCATTTCCATTCAATACTTCTCTCTTTTCTTATGCTTCTTCTTCTCTCCCCTTCACTATCCCTTAAAAAACATCATTTTGTATTATTATATTGTTATGCGGGGGGAGGGAGTTCCCTTTCCCCCGCTTCTTTTCTGGGAGGGAAGGGGAAGACTTTATTCCAGCTCAGTCTCTCACTATGATGTTAACAGTCTTTAAAGGAGATTCTAATTCTTCCTTCTAGCCATTTCTAGCTAGCCAGATACACCGTTTTCAGTTGCTATTTTTAAAGTCCCAAATATTTGCTTGTGTGTTGCTCAATTCATGACTCTCAGTATTCCTCCATCACAGTCCCTTCATTTTCCATTTCTCCAATGTTAGTTTCCTTCATCTAGTCCTCCATGGGGGGGTTTACAGTTGTCTCCCCCACCCATGCTTGGGAGGATATATTCTTCCCTCTGATGCTTCGTTAAAACCTGTACTCACACTTCTTCAGTAAGAAAATCGATTCAGCCAGTCGCTTGATTACAGCTTAATCACCATCCGCTTGGTTCCCGGTACGCAAAGCCTCGGCCATTACTGGAACACAGCAGGGAGACCGTCGGGGCAAAAGGACGCCCCCACCCCCAGGCTAGAAGCTGGGGGGGTGAACCTCAGCGTCCCCTGACTCAGGGCTCATACTGAACCCTGGGGGAGAGCGTACGATTGCCCTCCCTCTCTACCTGCTGGTCTGCAGACCGTTCCCCCAGGAGAGGGGAGAATGGCTGCCGGCAGCTTGCCAATCCGGGCGGAAGTCTCCTGAAGAGCCTTCTTCTAATCGCAACCTGTTTATCTTCTTCATGATCTCTGTGCATCACACCTATGGGAGACTGAAAAGCAGTGGCTCACCTGGAGGTGGGTGCTCTCAGGCTCAGTGTGCTGCAGAGGACAGGACCAAATGACCCAGATCAACCTTATGTTGCGCACAAACGTCTAGCACGTAATGTTTAATGAACGTGATAGGTGTGGAGCACGTGGCAGCTCTACAGATAGAGGACAGCAATGCGCCCTTCATGAAAGCTGTGGAGGTTGCCATCAATGTGGTAGAATGCACCCTCAAGCATACGGGGGGGGGCGCTTTGCTAACAGGTAGCACAACTTTATTGTCCCGACAATGCATTTGGAGTGTCATTGAGCTGAAATCCTCAACCCCAGGGAGGTAGAAGAGGAGCGCCCTCTTGACATCAAGGGTGTGAAGGAGATGATGTTCTTCCCCTTCAGGACGTGGGAAAAATCAGACAGGAAGATTTCGGAGTTTAGATGGAACTCCGAGACTACCTTTGGCAAGAAGGAGATGTCCAGCACCAGACGCACCCCATTCGGCAAAAAGACTAGGTATGGAGGGTCATGGCGTAGTGCCACCAGTTTGCCGACCCTCCTGGCCGACGTAATTGCCTCCAAGAAAGCAGTTTTCCAACCTGCGTATTGTAATACCTTCCTGCCCGACTTAATTGCCACCAAGAAAGCAGTTTTCCAACCTGCGTATTGTAATTCGCAGGTTGCCATAGGTTCGAACGGCTTCCTTGTGAGGTGGCCGAGCACCGTTGGCAAATCCCACAGCTGCATCGGAGCACTTACAGGGGGATACAGTTGAATGAGTCTTTGGAGGAACCTCTTCATAGTAGTATGAGAAAAGATGGAATACCCATCCAATCCACTATGGTAAGCAGAAATGGCTGCCAAGTAGACTTTAATAGATAAGTAGCAAAGGCCATGATCCGCGAGTGACAGGAGGAACTCGAGGATCTTGTGCATACTCACAAACGTTGGTGAAGTAGTTGACGTCTGCGAGAATGAAAGGAACCTAAGCCACTTCCTCTGATAGGACAGATGAGTGGATGCTTTTCTGGCGTTGAGAACCTCGGAGACACAATCAGAGAAGGTTTTACAATACACCTTATCTGCCAGGCTGTCAACTTCAGGCTGTCTGCACTGACATAGAGAAGCATTCCATTCTTCATGAGAAGGAGATCCGGCACCCTGGGGAAGTGGTAGTACCTGCCTTTTGTGAGTCAAAGAAAAGTGGTGAACCACGGTTGCCGGGCCACCATGGATCCACTAGGATACAGTCTGCAATGACTCTGGGTAGTTTCTGAACCACCCGTAAGAGGAAGGGTAAAGGACGAAACATATAGAAGAGTGTCTGTCCCCATGGATAGAGGAGGCCATCTCCTAGAGAGAAAGGGTCTGCTCCCCCCCGACTGCAGAAGAAAGGACTCTTTGTGTTCTTTCTGGAGGCAAATACGTCTATTTCCAGACTGCCCCATATCTGAAAGAGCGGGTGAAGGTAAGTCCAGTTCAGTTCCCACTCGTGATATTGCGTGAGACCCCGCTGAGAAGGTCGACCTGGACATTGCAGGTCCCCGGAATGTGAGTGGCCACAGGGAAGATGTTGTTGCCTACCCACCATTCCCACAGATTGATTGCCAGACGGCATAGACTCCTGGACACCGTCCCACCTTGACGGTTGACGTAGCTGAGCGCTGTCGTATTGTCCATCAGAATAGCTACGCAATGCCCCTGAATAATGGGCTGGAAGGAGCTCAGTGCCAGTTTGATTTCCAGTAGTTCCAGATAGTTGATACCCTTGGTAGAAGTGTGAGGGTCCCACTGGTACCCGACGCAATATGCTATTGAGATGGGCTCCCCATCCCCACAGGGAAGTGTCAGTGGTAAGTGTGAGACGCGGGTTTGGTGGGTGAAAAGGTACACCTTGAGTTAGATTGGAGTCTATTGTCCACCACGACAGGGAGTCCCATACATTTGGTGGTGGTTGGAGATGGAGAGATTGGCTCATCCGGAGTGGTTTGAAGCATTGCAGGAACCACATCTGCAGAGGCCTGATGTGCAGCTTGGCGAACGGAAGTATGGCTGTGGTGGCCGACATATGACCCAATAGACACTGGATGTGAAAAGCCATGGACCAGGTGTTTGTTCACACATTCCTGGCAAGAGATGACAGGGTTGCCACCCTGTCTGCAGGGAGGTAAGCCATGCATGCCATAGAGTCCAGCACCACACCGATGAACTGCACCCGCTGTGTGGGGCGCAGATGGGACTTTTGATTTAAAGAATTGAAGGATTCCCGATGTGAGGAAAAAAGCGAACAGCACCGACCGACGAGAAAGCTGTTAACAGTGCGGCGGTCAGAAGAAAACTGGTGGGATGTCTGTGCCCCATCCCCTTGGGCATGCGCAGTGGGGGTTCCCGCACAGGCTCAGGGTGGAGGCGCAAAAAACCCATTGTGAGCTTTGTACAACACTGATCAGATCAGCGCAGACGCATTAGATCCCATAGGTATGACTGCACAGAGACCACGAAGAAGAGCATCTGCTTGCACATAAAATGTCTCCGGTTCAATCTCCAGGTAATCAAATAGGAAATGACCTCCTCCTGAGACCTTGGAGACCTGTTGCTGGTCATAGTGTACAATACTGACCTTGATAAACACATGGTCTAACTCAGGGTGGCTGCCGTTCATTTATATGATAAAAATAAAGAGCTGTATATAGGGGGCTTCTCCCCCAAAAGAGGGTGACCCAGTTCTCATTGATGGCCAGTTTACATGACAGAAAGGCCTTGAGTCACCCCATACGTGGCTGCCCACAGACACTCTCAATCAGATGGTCTCAATTAATTACTATGTGAATGCAGGCCTTAATTCAGAATGGGGCCACGGTGAACAAGGAGAGAGGGCTTAACCCTGAAACATCTCTGGGAGCTGCTGGTGCCTTGTTGGGAAAACTTCAGTACACATATATTTCTCTAGTGGTGCAACTAGAGGCTCCCTGGTACCATTTTATGTCAGGAAAATGGGGGGGGGGAGTTAAACCCCTCTCCCCATGCACTGCGGTCCTGATCCAAATCAGGCCTCAGGTGCTTAGGAATTACACTCTGAGCATAGACCTGCTAGACCATGCCTTTCAATGAGCAACATGGCAGACACAGGGTCTTGATAACACACAAAGTGGCCCTTGGAATGATTCCATTGATAGAATGGGCACATATACAACCCTTATTGGCATTTTGCTATGGGCTGATAATTTTTTTAAAGCAGAATTATTGAAACAAAACTCTTTAGATAGAGTGACTGGTTTGGGAGGCAGTATGAATGTGGTAGATACAAAGTTTCTTCAGTTTTCAATAAAGGTCTGCTGTAAGCCACAACAGAGAGAGAGGAATTAAAAAGATGTGGCTGCACAATCAGCTGGAAAGCAGTCAGTCCATTGATATGCATCTGTTCATACAGCCATTTCCTTTGGAACAGAATCAGCCACTGATTGATTGATTGATTTAAAAATTGATGCTTTGCCATTTAATCTAATGATCTCCAGGGTTGTTCCCAACATATTACTATACAAGCATGGGGCTGAATGAAATGTGGCCTCTGGTCTATCTCTGAGCAGCAGAGAATTAAAGTGAGATGCTGGGGGAAAGAATTATATTAAGCTCGTTCTCTTCAGCCACTTGGTGTCCTAGCTGCCACTGTTCTTATGGCTCCACAGCAAGCAAAGGAAATAACTCCTTCAGGGTGTGTGCACCAGAGCAACACAAGCTGTCACATTCTCTACTGTGGTGTAGTGGTTAGAGTGTTACACTATGATCTGGGAGACCTAGGTTTGAAACCCCGCTGGGCCATGTAAGCTTGCTGGGTGACCTTGGGCCCATCACCCACCCTGAGCCTAACCTACCCCACAGTGTTATAGTGAGGATAAAATGTAGAAACGAAAATTATTGTATGTCACTTTGAGTTCCGATTGGGGCAAAAGGTGAAGTATAAGAATGAAATAAAACAAAACTGTCCTTTCCCTCCCAAGGCTGAAAGCAATCTAGAAAACCATTTCCAGTCAGAGAAACAGTGCAGGGGCAGTATTAAAACCCATCCATTCCCCAGCATTATGGCTCCAACCTATATCAGTCCCCACCAAACTGTTTTTGCAGCTAAATTATACATCTGGGGATCCAAGATCAGCAGGGTTCCATCTTTTCCCCTTGTGCCCAAGCCCAGTCTCAATAGTCAGACTAAAAATGGCCATATTGTTAATAATAAACTGTCATGGCCACTCATTCCAATAATAAACCATTATGCCGCTGATTCCAATTATTATAGACTAGAACATGGCAACAAATGTGGACAAAGCAGTTGTTCTCTAGGTTTATAAGCATGACTGAAGGCAATGCAAACAACACAAAACCAATTTCAGAGTCAGAGGTTGGTGCTGATCACCATTTTAGATCAAGGACCAGTAGTCTTCTGCATGGACAGGTCCCTGTTGGATTCAGAGGTGTCACATTGTGCTGTTGGTATGCTTATGACTCCAGGAGGGGAGAATAGAATGGGTTGCTGTTCTCCTTCCTGGGACTGCAAGCTACTGCTTACTTCTGTTTGAAAGACTTTTGATGATAATGTTGATATTGTCGTGCTTGATATCTCACTGTTTTCTTCAAAAGAAAATGGGTGGCAGGATCCTGAAAATTCCATACTATCCAGGCTGGTTTTGTCCAGGAAGACTTTCTTGTCAGAAGCATCCTGGTTAACACCAAATCTGTCTTTCCTGATTGCTTTGCCTTCAGTGCAATCATTTATTGCTGAGTAATTGTTAACTGGAAGAGAGGAGTCCTGATAAGAGAGTTCATCATCATATGTATGCATTTTAACTGGCTTTGAGATGGGTATGTAGTCCACAAAAACCACTCTTTTCTTAGGGACTTCTTCAGTGGGAGTTATGGACCTGTCCAAGGAGTCCAGGACTTGAGATCTGGTTCCTGAAATCCGATCAGCTGACACAACTTCATGGTATACATCAGTTTTAAGGTTCACCCCACATACTACAAATTCATATTTCCTATCCTTATGAATGGGCTGTGAAACATATTTTTCTTTTACAGCTTCTTTCATAATGGGTCTATTAGCATTAGTGAAGCTTCCAGGCATTTTCTGCCTTGCAGGTTTCTGAGAATACATGGGATTACAACATTTTTTCTCTCTGGATGGAATCTCAACACTGAGGATTTGGAGTTTGCTGAACGATGTGGGTTTTCTCTTCTTTGCTGTCACTCTAGAAGCAAAATTTGAACTTCGAAGTATTGTGAGAGTTTCATTATAGTTGTTTTGTAGAATTGGGTTCAATTGTGTAAATACCACACATGTGTCGCAAAGTGCTTTATCTTCATACTGGTTGACGTATTTATCCAAAATAATTCTCTGCAGGTGCCCTTCTTTGTTGCACAACACAGGAAGTGTTTCACTCATTTTCTGGAGAGAGAAGGAAAGGTGAGGGAGGGAGCGGTAGAAGCATCTTTCAACAAAATTGGGATAAGAAGAAGGATATAACACATGGAACTCAAAGCACTTTTAAGCCTCATTCCCACAGTTGCTGTGCTTGTGAAAGACTAACAGGCAGCTTTAAATGTACTTTTTCTATCAAGTTTGTAAATGTAGTGATGGTCATGCAAGGAAGTGGGTGAACAATTGCATTTCAACCTTCCTGAAATTTTGGTATCACCCACAAACAGATATTTTGCATCTGAAGTACATTTTAAGTCCTCCACCATTTCCCCCCTACAGTGTCATGTGTTTGGGAAATGCTTTTTCATATTGTGGGGCAACAAGGTGAAAGACAATCTACAAGTGCTTGCTTGTGTTTAAGCGCAGCTGACACAAATCACTTGGAATAGAGCAAATGGTGGGATTGCATTGATCACAAAACTATTATTTAAAAAAAAAACAAAAAACCCACAAGTTGCCTGCAGTTGACTTTAACAAAGAAAGCAGCCTTCAGTGAAACGACCTAAAATCTATTAAAGCAATGCTTTTATCACTTTTGAAGTCTCACTTTCTTACAGGGTTTTTATGAGGAAAAAACAGAGGAGAAAAGAATGATGTAAGCTGCTTTGGATTTCCATTGAGGAGAGAAATGGGATATAAATGAATTAAATAAATTGTAACCCAGCAAGGGAAAACTATATTATCAATTAAGCTTGTACTTCTCTTGGAATAATTTAAAAATGCTATCTACTTCTTCAGTTTACATTTGTATCCTACCTTTGTCCAAGGAGGATATAAGAGTCTGCAATCGATCTTCTGGGGGGGGGGTTTAAATACTAAAAGCAACTGGGAGAGGGGGGTCTGACTGGGATTTGACTGTGGCACAGGGGAGGGGAATTTAATCTTCCCTGCTGCCATTTTCCTGATTTAAATAATTCTTCCCAGTGGTCTGTTTGCCCTCCATAGGAAATAGCAGCCCTTGTGTGAGGGGAGGGGTGACTCAGACTGGGAAAGTGGGATGTGGAAACAGGGTAATTTACTTTTCCTGTACCATGGTCCCATTCCAGACCCCCTTACTGATTTAGTGTTTGTTTTTTTAATGCAGCATTTTGAGGTTGTGTTTCACCTTGGATACCCAAAGCTCCTAACAGCATACTGACATGCTGTATGTTGAACTGCAGAGTCATGATAGTGGTCCGTATTCTACCACTCTACTCAGCAAAGTTTCAAGCCTTCCTCCAGCTTAGAAACCTTCATGCAACTTAAATGGCTATTTTGTCACTTACATTGGAGGAAGGCTTCAGTTATGGATGAGAGAGTAGCAAGACACATGCCACTATTTTGCAGGATTGCCAACCTCCAGGTGGTAGAATACATAAGAAAATTCCAATGAACGATCAGATGCAAACAGTTCCAAAATAAGACTCTTCTAATGAGGGTGCTAGCTACAGTCTATCTCATTTCACTGTAAAGTTTTATCAAAGTAGCACCTGTGCTGTTCTTTGTTGTATCGACAAACAGGAGTGCTTGATCTGGAATTACCCAAACAATTCAGAAACCGAAGGCTTTCACAGCCGGAGTTCATTAGTTGTTGTAGATTTTCCAGGCTGTATGGCCATAGTGTTGGCATTGTAGGACCTGACGTTTCACCAGCAGCTGTGACTGGCATCCTCAGAGGTGTAACAGAAAGATGGAGTACTCTGTGTCAAGGTGAGAAGAAAAATGGCTGAGTAGGCTGTCCTACAAGATAATGACTCAGCCCTATCCCACCTTCCTGATATAAATTACCTGCCTACCATTTTTCTTCTCACATTGACACAGAGAGTACTCCATCTTTCTGTGTTATACCTGTGAGGATGCCAGTCACAGCTGCTGGCAAAACGTCAGGTACTACAATGCCAAGACCACGGCCATACAGTCCAGAAAATCTACAACAATTAATTCAGAAACTGATGCTGTTCTTTGCTGTAACAAACAATACAAAAGACTAGAAACATTTTACATACAGTTCAAAGCATTTTACAAAACATAACCTGTATCAACAAACAGGAGTGTTTGATATGGAATTACCCAAATAATTCAGAACTTCACAGATAGTTCGGTGCTTCATAAATGGCATAGCTCAATGTTTTACAAACCTTATTAACCACATGAGTTAAATAACTCAAAGGTACAAGCAGACAGATGTTCCCAATTAACAAACTTACAAGCCATTTAAAGCAACATAAACACTGTATGTCAATACTTTTACTATTAAGAAGTCCAAGTATCCACCTACAGTAAATAACTACAAAAAACATGCAAAATCAGTGTTTTGATTCAACCCATGAGGAGACATAGATTGTAATTTGAAGATCCATTTTGCCTCCTGTTGTAACAGAAATTTAGATACATCACATTATGAAACCTCTGTTTGTGAAACTCGAAGAGAACAAAGAATTGGAAATAATCTGCTTCATGTTGGAAATGAATAAAATGTTCCACAAGGGGTGCGTCCCTAACTTCATTATATATGCACAAGCGGTGCTCCAGTATTCTGGACTTTATGGGTCTAATTGTACTCTCCACATAGAATTTTCCCCGAGGACAGATGACCACACATATGGTCCACCAGGTATTGCAATTACTAAAACCTGGCAATTTGATTTTAAACCCTGTCTCTGGATGAATGAATTCCTTGATATTCACAGGGGTGGAAAATGGTCAGTAAAATCAGTAAAAGTCAGTTTTTTCATCTGGGTCAGTACTTTGTCAGTTTTTTTAAAAAAAATGGTCAGTAAAGTCAGTATTTCTTTGATTTTTGTGAATGCAGTTTGTGTTTTTCTGTTTTCATTACTTCATTTTTGGGGAAACATGATGATTTCCCAGTGAGAAGACAGACTGTTTCCAGTTTGGTTATGAAGTACTTTAAGAACTTTGTTCCTAAGAGTAAAAGTGATTTGGTGAAATCTTCCACAAAGTATAGAAACATAATTAGCCTCTTAAAACATGAGACAATGAAAGCAGAGGTGATGGATATTGTGGGAGTTAACATGGCACAGCTCATGCTAGAAGGAGTTGAGAAAGCAATGGAAGAAGAGGACAAGGGGAAAAATGCTTGTGGATGCAGTGCAGAAAACTTGAGAAATGAAAGAGTTTGTGAATAACTTTGTTTATTTATTCAATTTATACCCCACCCTCCCCGCCGGAGCAGGCTCAGGGAGGCTTACAAAGAGATTAAACATATAGGTAACAAATTATATACAATCTTAAAACAAATAATAAAACTCTACATTATCAAAGTGCGAGTAAGTGATCAGGTACTTACAAGAATGTTTACAGAAGGCAGAACTAATATTAGTGGTGTAATCAGATGATATATATTGGTGGTTGGCTCGTCTTGGTCTCTATATTTAGGCAACAGCACAGGCTGTTGGTGGTAAGCCAAGAACCTGGGCACTGTCACTTCTCAGTTATTTGATGTTATTTGTTGAGGCTCCTTAGTCAAAGGCCTAGTGGAAGAGCTCCATCTTGCAGGCCCTGCAAACTGTAAAAGGTCCCGAGGACCCTGATCTCTTCTGGGAGCTCATCCCACCACTGAGAAGGCCCTGGTCCTGGTTGTGGCCAGCCTAGCATCTTTAGGACCTGGGAGGCCAATCGATTTTGTGACCCTGAGCACAGTGCTCTCTGAGGAGCATGTGGCTAAAGGCGTTCTCTCAGGTATGTGGGCCCCTGGCCATAAAGGGCTTTAAAGGTAAGTACCAGCACCTTGAAGCAAATTTGGTATGCTGTCAGCAGCCAGTGCAGTGCTTTCAGCACAGGCTGGATGTTGTCCCACATAGGGAGGCCTATCAGAAGCCTGGCTGCAGCATTTTGCACTAGCTGTAGCTTCTGGATTTGTGTCAAGGGCAGCCCCATGGAAAGAGCATTACAGTAGTCCAATCTTGAGGTGACCATTGCATAGATCACTGTTGCCAAGTCGTTGCATTCGAGGAAGAGAACCAACTGCCTAATCAGCTGGAGGTAGTAAAAGGCTGATTTGGCAGCAGCTGCTACCTGGGCCTCCATTTTTAGTGAGATGTTATGTCCACTGACCGCCACTAGGTGCCAGCGAGTAACCACCGAGCTTAACTCCCTAGGAACAATAGGGACTAGGCTCCTGGACTTTCCTTTGCAGAACCAATAGAGACTTTGGCTGGAGGTTTAAACCTACCAATAGGATCTAGAGGTGTTCCCAGGTGCTGTATATAGTTGGCCACCCGGCCAGTATTCTGTGTTCTAGTTGTGTACCAGTAAACTATGCTGTTCACTACAACTGTGTCTGTGGTTTCTACATGCATCTAACCCACTACACAACTACTCATCCAGGAGCACTCCCAAGCTCCTAACCTCCAGCGCTGGCAACAAGGGTGCCCCATCAAAGGTCAGGACTGGGTTCCCTTCCCCCACACTGCCCTGGCTCAGGCACAGGACCTCTGTCTTTGTTGGATTCAGTTTCAGCTGGCTCAGTCTAAGCCAACCAGCCACGATTTGTAACGCCTGGTCCAGATCTTCTGATCTGGAGTCAGACTGGCTGCCCAACAACAGATAGAGCTGGATGTCATCCACATACTGGTAACATCCCAGCCCATACCTCCAGCCGATCTGGGCAAGGGGGCGCATGTAAATGTTAAATAACATTGGGGACAGCACCGCTCCTTGGGGCAGTCCACAAATCAGTGAGTACCTTTGGGATAACTGCTCCCCTAGCACCACCCTTTGTCCCCAACCCTGAAGGAAAGAAGCCAGCCATTGCAAGGCAGGATCGGTAACTAATGGTGGACCATGCCGAACGCTGCCAACAGGTCCAACAGCAACATCACTGCCAACCTGCCCTGATCCAGATGCCTCCAGAGGTCATCTGTGAGGGTGACCAGTGCCATCTCTGTCCCATGGCCTGGGCAGAAACTGGACTGGAAAGGATCTAGAATGGAAGTGTCATCTAAAAAGTTCTGTCACTGAATTGCCACAGCCCTCTCAATTATTTTGCCCAAATAGGGCAGATTGGAGACCAGCTGGTAATTAGCCAGTCAGCCAGATCCAGAGATGGCTTTTTCAGGAGGGGATGAACCACAGCTTCCTTGAGTGCCCTAGGGTACTGTCCCTCCAAGAGGGACTTGTTGATAATCTCCCTTAGGGCATCTTGAAACCCATCACGGCCAGCTTTAATTAGCCATGATGGGCACGGGTCATGGCAGCACATGGTAGGGTGTACAGTTAAGAGCAATTTGCCAACTTCTTCCAGGGTAAGTGGACTGAAATAATCCAGAACCTGACTAGAAGGCATGCATGGAGCCTCGAGTTCACTTACTGTCTCAACTGTGGTGCGGAGGTCACGGTGGAACAATAGGACTTTATCTGCAAAGTAGCTTCCAAAGGCCTCACAGCCAGTGTCCAGTTCCCTAACATTTGGTCTGCCTTATGGCAGAACAGTCATAGACTGAATTATTCTAAATAATTGGGCTGGGCATGAGCTCACAGACACAATCATGGTCGTATAATACTCTGACTGCCATCTCATAGGATCTCATAAATGTCCTATAAGATGTTCTTGTGGCTTCATTGCAGGCACACTGCTACTCTCTCTCTAGTCATCTTAGCTGCTTCATCAGCTGCAACTCATTGATGGCTGCCAAAAGTCAACTGTGCCAATCCTCCACAAGCTCATCTAATGAGCCTCCAGGGGGCATCAGATCCTGCAGGGCCATTTGAAGCCACATAGGGTCCATTTGGCTCCATAGGCAAGTTGAAATCTGCTTGCCGTCCAAACAGGGTTGGGGTAAAACATTCAGATGGGCTTTCAGGGCATGATGGTCCAACCATGGCACTTCTGTGGCAGTGACCCAGTCCACTGTGATCCCTGCTGCAAAGATCAGATCAAGCGTGTGTCTGGCCCAGTGAGTGGGAGTCATTGCATATTGGGAGAGTCCCAGTGCCACCACAGATGACACTAGGTCCATCGCCTAAGACACTGAAATCATGCAGGACGATCGGTCTAAGGCAGGGGTGTCAAATATGTGGCCCGGGGGCCAGATCAGGCCTTTTATCAGACCTGCAGTGGAACTGGCTGTCTTCTGCTTCTTCCAGTTCTGCAGCTGCTGCTGCGTCATCATAGGTTTACAGCTTACAGATACACACCTGAACCGCATACTCAAGATTGCAACAGCACAGATATTTTGATGCAATAATTCAGAGCCAGAGGTGTCAGTTATCAGACACTGTTAAATGAACAAAATATTGCAGAGAGTGCTAATGTTTTAAGCATGTTTTTATTTTAAGTTAAAAGAAAACCTTTGTGTTTGTCTCCTGTATAAAGTTTATCTCTCTGCTACCTGGCATTACATTTTATTACACACATGTCAGATCTGGCGAGTAGACTTGGGGCTCAGATGTTTATACTGCATGATTAAAAGGAGAGAAAGTAGTGTGAGAATTTTTTACAAAAAGGACAGAGTACAATGTTTGTCCAGAAAAGAAAAGAGGAGAGTTGGACTCAAACCAGAGACTTCTCAATAATGAGGCAGGGACACTTCCACTATGCTTCAGCCTGCCCTTTGCAATTGGCTTGAGAAAAGAAGGTAAAGAAGGCTATGGAGAAAAGCTGAAAGCCACATGGAAATGTTTCCAGAACTGTGGCAGGCGAGTAGACTTGTGGCCCAGAGGAGGGCATTGCATGATTAAAAGGAAGAAAAGTAGTGTGAGAATTTTTTTTCTAAAAGGACACAGTACATTTCTTCGGAAAAGAGGCAAGCAGGACCCAAACTAGAAACTTCCTGCTAACAGGGCAAGGATGCTGCCACTAAGCTACAGCTTGTCCTTTGCAATTGGCCTGAGAAAAGGAGAAAGGCTGAAAGTTACATGGAAGTGTTCCCAGAACTGACAGGCGAGTAGACTTGTGGCTCAGAAAAGGAGGTAAAGAAGGCTAAGAGTTTAAGTGCCATGGGTGCTGAGGAAGGGCCGTTGCCAGCTCCAGCTGAACCCACAGCTGGCCCCTCTGAAGCTGCAGAAATCAGCAATTTACCATCGCAGCCTGCGCTGGTACCTGGCTCAGAGACAGCTGACAAGCAGCAGACACATAAGACAGCCCTCCCAATTCACCCCCAAGGGTGGCTTGCTTGCGAAACAAACTCCAGCAAGACTTAGCAGCAAGGCGACACTCAGCTCGACTGACAAACAGGCGAGCTGTCAGTCCTGAGTTTTAACAGATGCTGAGTTGCCGGTGCCACTGCACTAATTGGAAACAGCAGCAGAGAGCTATTTAGTTTCAGGCTAAGCCGGCTTCGTTTGTGGACACAAACTCATCATTACTCCGTGATGCCTTGCTGCTCTCCACCCCCTGATTCTGAGACATTGTTCCTGCTACCTACTTCTGGCTTCTGACCCTGGCTTGATCAACCCTGCTCCTGGTTTGTGGTTTGGACTGTTGCTCTCTGCTCCTGCTAACTTCCTTTGGCTTCTGATCCTGGCTTGAACGACCTTGCTTCTAGCTTGCACTCTGGACTTTCACTCTCAGCTCCTGCTTCACCTTTTTTGGCTCCAGACCCCAGACTGAACTCGGACTTCCCTCTGCCTGCGCTCCGGACCTTGACAGATTGTGTCCACCCCCACACACTCACTCCACACAATGGAGGAAGGGGCAGTTGGAGGTTCTGTGCAGCTGGCAGATCCCTTCAACCAGGTGCAGCAACTCACACAAGTGGTTGCTCTCTTGCAACAACAACAACAACAGCTGCAGCAGCAAGCTGCCACCATTGTCACTCCTCCTAAATGTCCGATAGCACCACCTGAGAAATTTGCTGGTAATGTGGAGATTCCTGCTTTCCTAGCACATTGCAAACTCTATATTGAACTGCGCACTCGAGACTTCCCCAAAAACAAAACCAAGGTGTGTTTTGTTATCAGCCTCTTAAAGGGACACGCAGCTAAATGGGCTACTCCCTTGCTTGTGGCCCCATTGCCCCTGCTGACCAATTTCCATGGGTTTCTCGACCACCTCTCCATGGCCTTCACTAACACCCAGCAAGCAGCTGCAGCCAATAGAAAAATCCATACCCTGAAGAAAGGCAAGAACTCTGTTGCTCATTACTCCACGGAGTTCAAACTCCTAGCCCAAGATCTGTCTTGGAACAAGGCAGCCTTAATGGACCAATTCATGGAGGGGCTGGCCAATGATGTCCTAGATGAGCTGGCTCAAGTAGAACGACCCCCCACACTGCAGGGGCTAACCACTCTATGTCTCCGTATTGATGGCCACCTAGAGAGCCTTCCTGCCAACCCCAGTGCTGGGGGAGATGACTTCCCTCTGACTGTGCTCCAGACCTTGACATTAAACGATTTTGGCCCAGATGAGGACATTTGCCATGAGAAGACAAGGGAGACTCCCAAATAACAAGGCACGGAAATTACCAGTCAGCTACAGCAGGCACTTAGTATTCTAGCTGAAAATAAAAAGGGTTTAGAAGGTTTTTGAGAGCACAAACAGGTTTTTAGTCTAGCATTTCCATAAATGTCAATGGAAGTGTGATGAGTTGGCTCAGAATTAAAGGTAAATATAGGGAGTCTCAACAAAAAATAAAAATGAGGAAACATTTGGTATGAGGATGGAGGATTCTAGGAGGGTCTGCAAGGAGAAATGGGCAGAATTACATCCATGTGCCACGGAGCTGGGGCCCACCAAGTAAACTGGGAACATCCTCCATCAAATAGCAAAAGGGGGGGGGGGGTAAGATGAAAGACAGGTGCCTCCAACCCCCTCACCAACTAAAGTAGCCTGGTTATTTTGAGATTACCAACACGTGCGCCACCTGGCGGAAAGTGGTTGAATGTTTTGACAAGGAACAGCTTCTTGCGGATCAAGAGCAGGGGGGGCTTAGAGTACTTTGTAACCACATCCAGTTGAGCTGGAGACACACCGCAAGTACGACGGAGTCGAAGTCATGGGGCAATAAAATAATGCAGACAACGGATTTTATAACGGTGCAGTAGGAGAGTGAATCCAAAAGAGATGTGGGCATCATTTTTAGAGATAGAGCGGGAACATCGCCAAAGCAGCGTTAGATAATAATGCAGATTTGACCATGGCCTCCACTAGAGATGGCAGGCTGCTGGCCGGTTCTTTTTTCATCAAAAAACCAAAGATAAAGTACAAGCAAAGGCAAGTCTTACCTTACAGTAATTATGTTTTGTTGTCATAATTATTACACTATGTTTGGTTTTAATGTGCTTTTGCTGTTTTATTATCTGCAGTATGTGATTATTTTTAAAAGGGAATCTTTTTTGCCTTAAATTTTGTGCAATAATGAAAACATTGTCCTCTATTCTTAAAAAAATTCAATAAAAAGGTGTTTAATCCTTTTATCTGGGTCACATCTAATTATGGGTCTGGCTATGGGGATGGTGGAGGCCAGATAACAATTATTTTTAATGAAGTCCTAGTTTTGCATTTAAAACACTAGCTTATCAGTAGGCTGAAAAATTGTTCAGTAATTTGCCAGGTTTTTGTCAGTATTTGGTCAGTTTTTTTGGAATTTTGGTCAGTAAAATCAGTATTTTTGACCCTCTGACTAGTTTCTACCCCTGTATTCAATGCCATTGTACAGGCACTACAGGAACTACAAGCAAAATGTCTGTTGGGTTCTGATATAGACTTCTGTTAGACCCTAAAGTCCAATCTAATCAACAAGTCACGTATGAAACGAGTTAGACTGTAGTCTTCTTTTGGAACTGTTGGCATCTGATTGTTCATTGGAATTTTCTTATGCAATCATCCTTATCAAATATTTGTGAAATCATACTTTGCGTATGTCTTATACATGAAATATGGATTTTCATTGAATGTTTTGGATATTATGCTTCATGTTCATTGTAGAATTATTCCATTTTTGATATTGTTTGATTAATTCCTAAAAGAGCTTAATACCAATATTTTTAGATCTTCTTTCCTGCACTGTTTGTTCTATTTCTGGTCCTTGAACAGTGTAGCTACTGTGGTTTGTTGAACCTCCAGGTGGTGGCTGGAGATCTCCTGGGACTACAGCTGATCTCCAGGCAACAGAGATCAGTTCACCTGGAGAAAATGGCAACTTTGGAAGGTGGACTCTGTGGCATTATACCCCACAGAAGCTCCACCCTCCCCAGGCTCCACGCCCAAAATCTCCAGGTATTTCTCAACCCAGAACTGGCAATCCTACTGTTTTGCTTTCAGTATCCAAATCCTCCCCTAAGTGCATATAATATTGTTTCATAGGCAACAACTAGGTCAGTAGTTAACAGTGTTCTTCCCACTCAGTGGTTCCTTCTCCGCTCTTGCATTTATACACTGCCATAGCCTTGAATTCTTTCAGTTCTTTAACTAAAAAAAAATATTTATTTGATATTTCTCTTTGACACAAATAAAAGTTCTAAAAATATACATCCAGATGTGCCAATGAACCCTTGCTCCAGGAGCCAGCCAGAAACAGAACTTTCCTGTGTTAGCACTATTCTCTGGAACTGCTTATAATAATAATAGATTGGATTTATAATCCAATAATAGATTGGATTTATACCCCACCCTTCACTCGGAGTCTCAGAGTGGCTTACAAACTCCTTTCCTTTCCTCTCCCCACAGCAGACACCCTGTGAGTTAGGTGGGGTTGAGAGAGCTCTGAGAGAAATTGCTCTTTCAAGGACAGCTCTTGTCAGAACTATGGCTTGCTCAAAGTCATCCAGCAGCTGCAAGTGAAGGAGTGGGGAATCAAACCCAGTTCTCCCAAATTAGACTCTGCACATTTAACCACTACACCAAACTCGCTCAACTGGAGACTCAGCAGGCACAGTTTTTCAGAGGTGACGGAACTCCTACCCTTTTCACTTCTGCAATTAGATTGAACTAATGATTTCTACTGTTTTTTGCTTCTTCTAATATTATTTACGTATTTATTTAGAAAATTATGCTGCCATTCCAGAGACCTGCTTCTGTTTTGATTGTCTTGATATTGCTATTATTGGTAAGAATTTTTTCCTGTTGGTCTTTCTATGTGTTTTCAGTTATCTATTTATTTAGGGGCCCTGACTTCAGGGCCCACTTATCCATTAGGCACAGTAGGCACAGTGCCTGGGACCCACAATATTCATAGGGGCCTACACATTTTTATTTTTATTTTAAATCAGAAAAAGAAGAAATGAACTTTTAGGATCAAAGAAAATGTTTTAATTTTTTCTCACATCATTAAAAATGAAATTTTAGGGCCCACAAAAATCTATTAAATTTTGCCTAAAACAGGAAAAAATAAAATGTTGAAATATTTAAAGTTGTATCAAAAAAGATTTTAATATTAATATTATTATGGTGGGAGGGGACCGCAAAGGCAAAAGTGCCTAGGGAACACAAAACTCATAATGCGGATCTGCCTGACTTAGATGGCCCAGGCTAGCCTGATCTGATCTCAGCTGCTAAGGAGGGTCAGCCCTGGTTAGTACTTGGATGAGAGACCCCCAAGAAAGTCCAGGGTTACTATGCAAAGGCCGGCAATGGCAAACGAACCACCCCTGTTTGTCTCTTGCCTTGAAAACCCTGTGGGGTTGCTGTAAGGTGGCTGTGATTTGATGGCATTTTCTACCACCATTTATTTATTGTATTTTTACCCTGTCCTACTTCTAAGGAGTTTAGTGGGTGTACACTGGTCTCCTTTCCTCTATTTTATGCTTGAAACAACCCTGTGAAATAGGTTAGAGAAAGTGAGAAAGGGACTTAGCAAGCTTCCTGGCAGAGTAAGGGTCCCCAGATCCTGAGTCCCCAGATCCGAGTCATACACTCATCACACCAGGCTAGCTTTAAAAATTAGTTTTGATCTGTTTTTATTACAAACTGCCTTGAGGGATGTAATGACTGAAAGGTCATTACAAAGACATTATAAAGACAATAAATTATATATCTGTTGAGTACCACCAGAACCTCTCTCTTGTGGCATCACTTATAGCACTAGCATCATTTGTTCAATGTCCTTTATGTCCAGCTTAAAGGCAATAGCTTCTGACATGATTCACATCGTGCTCCCAAATCCTTCTTCATGTAGCTTTATTAGCTAAGGTTGCTGACCTCAAACCACTGAGAAACTGACAATTCCCATTGCTTTCAGTGTGTGGTTCCTGAGTTGCAACATGGCTCAGAACCTGTTGTAAATTATGCAGAAATGCAGAGTGCAGTGCTATAACCACATTCCTATGAAAATGGCCACACCTTATGAGGTTAGATATCCGCAGATTAGGCAAGTGTCAGGGGCTGTGGCTCACTGGCAGAGCATCTGCTTGGCATGCAGAAGGTCCCACATTCAATCTCTGGCATCTCCAGTTAAATGGATCAGGTAGGAAATGATGTGAAAGACCTCAGCTTGAGACCCTGGAGGGACACCGTCAGTCTGAGTAGACAATACTGACGTCAGTGGACCAAGGGTCTGATTCAGTATAAGGTGCTTCATGTGTTCATGTGTTCAAGGCATATTGACACTGTGACCAGATATAACATCATGAGAAACAGAGTTATTTGTGCAACTTGGACATTGGTTCTTGTGTTTCAGATGGAGAATGGAGCTTTATATTAATAACAACTTTTACTAGCATATAAAGAAAGTTGGGATGGGGAAAGAAAATATTACCATTGGAGTCAGTGGTTTAGCTTTTGGCAAATCAACTTGGATTATTTTGGCATTTGGTTTCTCAATTTCATCCTCGATGCTGAGGGGGATGTAGCTTTTCTTCTCTTTCAAAGCATTGTCCTTGGAGTCAACAGTGCTTGCCTTAATCCCCTCTCCCTTGGGCATTAGAGTTTCTTCCAGAGGAATGTCTTTGCTTTAAAATAAACAAATAAAAAACAGGTATCTGGCATTTAAATAAAGGATCATAAAACCAACTGTCACAATGTAATTTATTTTTATTTATTCCACTAACATCTCCTGTCAGGCCACAATATTGTCATGGGGTACTTCCACTCCAGGGTGATCTTTCTTGGTTGTCTTGTTGCTGGTGCAATTTGTTATGAAATTGCCCTTGCAGCAGAGATTTCATACAGCCAAGAGTAATCTGTTTTCTCTCCATTTTTTTTTACTATGGTTTCTCTTCACACCTGTTACCCACTGAAGCCCTGTCCATGACCCTCAGGATTCATCCACCCTGTTAATAGTGTTTTTCTGTCTGTTTGTCTGAGAAGGATGGGTAACATTGTATAGGAATAACACATCTTTTAAACAAAACTTTTAAAAATATGTATTTGCAGAGACCTCTACCCCCTCCCCATCCCTGAAAGGTAGGGGGCTATGAGTGACTGTTCTTTTAAAAAAAAAACCAAAACCCAAACCATGAACATGAATACTGCTGGTTAGGAACAATGCAATAACTGTACAACCTTAAAAAAATCCTCCTCCCAGCCCTGACCTGGATAGCTCAGGCAAGCCTGATCTCATCAGATCCTGGAAGCTAAGCAGGGCTGGCCCTGGCAAGTAATCGGAAGGGAGACCTCCCAAGGAATACCAGGGCTCAGGATGCAGAGGCAGGCAATCAAGCTACCTCTCTGTATGTCCACAAGGGGTAGCCAGAAGTCAGCATGCCTTCCAGGTGTACAAGCACAAGGACATACAGACAAAAATATGCACAAAGAAAATCCTCCTCCCATGATCCCCTCCTCTTTATCTAAAAGGCAAGTAATTCTCTTCTCTTATATTAATTTCTGCAAGGGACTGGTTCCTTGCCATCTTCAGCATAATAAAAAGTAACTGGCTAGTCCTTCTTGATTATACTATTTCTCCTTGAGACATATGAGCCTGCCCATGCCCATGACATCTTGCCCAGGAAACACAGGGGTGTTTTCCAGACTGCAGCCACCTTCCAGGTTTTTGTCAGTGTTGTGGCAGTTCTGATGGTTGCGTTATTGGTGCGGTCAATGCACACTAACATGTTTTCTTTGGGGGGTTTTCCCTGTCAGTGTTCCATCTTTTCATATTCATGTTGTGGATTGGTTTTCCGGTATTTATTTTGCTCATGCACTGAAGCGTTGCAGCACTTAAGCAGCTCAAGGGGCTGAGAAATCCCCTTACAAGTACATTCCCCATCCACCACACCACACCTGAGAGCTGTACCTGGTACACGTCTCACTCCTTTTTGATTGCCTCTTTTCTCATGTTTGAGTGTTCTCTCTCATTGGCTCCTCCCCAAAACTGAATCCCTTTCCTTGACTTGCATTAGTGCACAGTTCACAACAGCTTGTTTCCTTCAGTAAGTATTTTCAGGGTAGCTGCATGCACTGCAAAATGTATTTGAAAATGGTACCCAGGGATGTGCTAGAATCTGCTCTTGAGTGTGAATGAAGGAATTGGAAGGAAGGCAATGATTGTCTGCTGGTGTCAGCCTCCAAATGGAACTGAATCTTTGTTTTTTGCATGTGTTCATATTATTACTGCATTTGCCCCTTTTAAAAAATATTTTGTGCTGCCTTTTACATTCTGAAATTTAGGAGGGGAAGAGAGACTTGAGCCTATATTACTTCTCCTAGTTGTACCACAAAAAAATGCCAAAGACGATATGGACTAGAAAAGAGATGGTTTTTATCTCTTGCCTAGTACACATTCCTTGGCTTGTCTACATTTACTGAAATACTGAAATACTTTTACTTGTCAATAAACGATCTCTACTTAGTTGTATGCTTTCTTTTGAGGATTGCTTCTAAAACTTCTTTAATACAAATCTTTGATTTGACTCTGAAAAAAATAGATAATGTCTGTATTCCCTGGATACTCATGTAGGATTGGTAATAACATAATATCAGTAAAGTAAATAGATATCAGTTCAATTCAATTACCTTTATAATGCAGGGCAATTTTATCTATGGCTTGCAAGAGCTGTTTTAAGAGCTGACAGATAGGTTACATTTAAATTGCTTTTTTGTGCAATACTGGCCTGAAATAAATCAGCGTAGAAAGCAGAGCCTATTATAACACATTGTCTCTGATAGACCTGAGTGATGAAAATGCAAATGGCTTTGCTAAAAGCTTCCTATAGATTACATGAAAAGAAATAATTACACATCACATTCAAAGTGTATAACACTTGTTAAAAGTCACATTAAACATTTGGTGAGAAAATAGGTATGTATACACTGTCATTAACAGGCATCCTGTACAGTATATAGTTGACTAAAGATGAAGGACTCTGACACAGCACTAATCTCTATATTATAAAACTAGGAATAAGGCCCGTTATGGAAATAAATACAATGAGCTCTAGAAAGAGGCTCTGGGAGAGTGCCCCTGCCTTGGGCACTCAGCGCCAATTTGCTGTGGCACCCTCAGCAGGGTATAATGACACAGAGTCCACCATTTTCTCCAGAGGAAATGATCTCTGCCATCTGAAGAGCAGTTGTAATTCTGTGTGATCTCCAGCCCTCCCCTGGAGACTGGCAACACTGGTTCCCCATGCAGGAATGGTTGGTTTGGAGGGTGGAGTCTATGGCATTGTACTTATCTGAGGTCCCACCCCTCCTCAAACCTCACCCTCTCCAGGCTCCACCCCTCAAATTTCCAGGAATTTCCTAACCTGGAGTTGGCAACCTGATCTCCCTCCCAGCCAATTATCAACCTACTGTTATCTGCCCCCTGGATTCAGTTTTCCATGTCCTTCCCCTCCCTCCTAGAGAGTAGTTGTAATTCTGAGTGATCTCCAGCCCCCATCTGGAGATTGGCAACAGTGGTTCTCCATGAGGGACTGGCTGGCTTGGAGGGTGGAATCTATGGCATTGTACCTGTCTGAGGTCCCACCTCTCCTCAAACCTCACCCAGGCTCCATCCCTCAAATCTCCAGGAACTTCCCACCTGGAGTTGGCAACCCTATCAGGACTGGCCCCAATGAGTTTTCTCACAAAGGCCAAAACAGGTGTGGAAAGAGCCTTTTACTGACAGAACCTGGTTGCCTAGCAACAGGCACTGAGGAGAAAGCACAGTTGACACCTCTGATTAGGGAAATACCTGGAGATTTGGGGGTGGATCCTATGGAGGGCAGCATTGAGGGGGGGAATGGAAGGATTCATCAGGGGATAATGCCATAGGGTCTATCCTCCAGAAGAGCCATTTTCTCCAGGGGAACTGATCTCTGTCATCTGGAGATCAATTGTAACAGGGGGGAGATCTCCAGGTCTCACCTGGAGATTGGCAACCCTAGGAGAAAGTCAGCCATACAACAGGGGGTTGAAGAGAATGGTTTGATGGTCGTTGGCCCACTTCATTAGCTAGCCAGCCATGGTGGAGCCAAAAAGGAGTGAGAGGCATGTTAAGTTTATTCTGACAGGAAAGTGGCCAAGCAGGGGAGGGGGTTATGCTGAAAGTCCTTTGTTTTTTTACTCACAGAAGCAAGCTTGGTTGTTTGGTTGTCTACCAACAGCCACTGAGGAGACAGTTAGTCACAGTTAGTCCCACACAGGAGCCAAGAGAAGTGTCTTCCTCAGGAAAGAGGCTGGCTTTCCAGGAGCTGCAGCTCATTTCCTCTAGGCTAGACCCTCCCTGGCGCTGCCGCTGCTGCTGAAGGAAGGTGGGGGAATCTTTGAAAGGTGCTGGGCAGCCTTCTTTGCAATGCAGCCAGTTGACCTATCACCCTGACAAAGTGCAGGCCTTGCAGCCGAGGAAGAGGGGCAGCAAAGGTGAGTGCTTCCCCTGTTTGCCGCCACTCGCTAGGTCTGCCTCCTTCTCCCCCGTGGAGGGGTTGCTGCTCTCTTGGCAGTCTGTCCATCCTTTTCACTGGCTCCCTCCAGACTGAGGGCAAAACACTTCCCACCAGCTCAGTGGGCAGGGCTGAGCCAACGCAGCGAACCAATGCAGCTACGGGATTGGGAGACTGTGAGAGTGGCAGCTGAGTGGGCCAAAGGCTGTGGAAGCGTGTCCAGGAGAGACACCAAAACTCTTTTATATATAAGGAGAGATGGGGCTTAAATGAATGACTGGGATCTAAATGTCTGCATGACTAGTCCCACCTGTATGAACAAAGGGAGCTATTAGCGGCAGCCTCCACCTCATGCTACATCTTTGAAATAGAAGGGATTTTCAAAGCAATTTGTAATAAGAAAATTAAACAAAAAAAGTCTCACTGGACATGTCCAAGATGTATGGGCCACCTAAAGTACTGTATTTACTGAAGTGTAAGACTCATTTTCCCCCCAGGTTATGCCATCAAAAGGAGCGGGGGGGAGGCAGAAAGAAAAAAAAAGAGGGAGTCATCTTAAATTAGTATACAAGTTAAGTAAAGGTAAAGGTTTCCCTTGCTTGAAAGCCAGTTGAATCCGACTCTAGGGGGGCAGTGCTCATCTCCATTTCCAAGCTGAAGAGCCAGCACTGTCCAAAGACATCTCCGTGGTCATGTGGCCAGCAAGACTACATGCCAAGGTGCTCGGAACGCTGTTACCTTCCCACAAAAGCAGTACCCATTTATCTACTTGCAGTTTCTTGCTTTCAAACTGCTAAGTTGGCAGGAGATACAAGTTATTATTATTTATTTATTTATATTTATTTATACATTTCTGTTTGTATTCCGTCCTCCCCACAAGTGGGCTCAGAGTGGATGACAACAGGAGTTAAAACGTTTCACAATAAGAATTAAAACATTTCATAATGGATTTTCCACAATAAATAGTTGAAACAGATAAAAACAAAGCTATAAACAAGACAGATGGCACAGCAGTTTGGTATGGTAGTCATGAAAACTGGAGCCACTAGGCTGTAGATCAGACAATGGGTCTTCACCTCATGGGCTGTATGAAGATGGAAGGTTCAGCAGGGGACGCCAATAGATGGAATAAGTGGACACCCACCACCTCACCCAAAGGCCTGATGGAACAGCTCCATTTGACAGACCCTGTGGAATTGTAATAGGTCCCGCAGGGCCCTGATCTCCAAGGGAGCATGTTCCACCAGGCCAGGGTTATGTCCAATAATAAAAATCTTATTGCAGTATATCATTTGGGATCACCTTTGTTTTGAATAAATACAGGCAATATTTTCCACTATATGACTAATTACCTTGTATTTGGGTCATATGGTAAAAAATGTCCATTGACACAGAATCTAACTTCATTGTCTTTCTCCACCTGTTGAACATCCTGATTGCTGATCTCCTCTTGCATACTGGATTGGTCTGTTCTCTCACCTGAAAAGACAGCTAGTTTTTTATGTATCAGAGACAGTATTCTATAAATTACAGCTCTTCTTCCAAGGATCTTAGGGTGGTGTACGTGGTTCTCCCTTCCCCAGATAGACATATTATAAAAGCTGCCTTGCAAAGAAAGCAGCTGGAATAAATCTAGCACATGACAAGGGGAAGAGAAGAAGATATGGCTAAAGGCAGGAATAACTGCAACCAAGTGGGCCAGCTAGACGAGCTCAGAATAGGAATTTCAACATATGGATGAGAAAGTGGTGCCAGGAGAAAGGGTTTAAATTTGTTAGGAATTGAGGAACTCACTGGGACAATCTGAACCTCTACAAAAGGGTGGGGGTTCAGTTGAGCCAAAGGGAAAACATGCTGCTAGCATTTAATGTTAAAATGGTGGCAGAGCAGTTTTTCAAATAATCCTGGAGGAAATACAACAGGATCTGGGGAGTCTCTTGTTTGGGACAAGTCAGTCCAAAAGTATGATAGCATAAATGTTACCACCAATGGCCTGCCTCGTTGTTTAGGAAAATTTACTATGCAGCAGGGGAGACCAGGGTGGTGCAAGGAATGCACATCAATTGTAGACCAAGGACCGGTACAGTAGGAAGACTCCAGATCTGAAGAGTAAATTAAATAGCTTTTATTAAAGTATTTCCCTAATTACAAGCACACTAAGCATTCAAAAAGAGCAAGCAATACAGAACTAAGAAAGCAGAGGTGATTGATAGCAAATAGAGGGGTTAGTTACAGGGTGATACAACCTGTTCAGACATGCAGAGGTCCATGGAGATGGGATTGTGACCCAAGCAAAAGTTTGGGGGCGAACTGCCAGTTGGCATCAGGGCAGAGGCCCACTCTGAAACCATGTGTGTGGATGGCTATAGACACTAGAGAACAATGCTGACCAATGGGAGATCTTGAGGAGCTTGCCCCAGATGAAGACAAAAGATTACCTGGACCAATCATGGGTCCCAAGGGTGAGGCATCAGGAGGGGCCAGACCTAGGTGTGACCAATGAGGTTCCAGAAGGGCAGAGTCTGGATTAACAACAGCGATGATGGGATTAGCCAGGTGTTGAGTGGCTAGCTGAATGGTTTTTCTGATCACTAATGGTCCAATTAAGGCAGTTTGAAATAGTTCCCAGGTTTATACAAAAAGTGGGAGATGGGTCTCTGATTAGCATCAGGAAGGACTGCTAAACATTTGAATGTATTATTGGTTTATCTCAGTATCCTGAGGAAAGTAGCAGGAAAGACAGTTGTGAAGGCAAGGGATTCTCACATAGACATAGGTGCAGACAAAAGGGCTGGGTGAAGTTCTGGAGATGGAAGGGCTATTCGCCAGGTGACCTTTGAATAGCCTTTAGAAATGTAGATACTTTACCTGGTGGAACTGCCATTGTTTCATATGCATACCTTTCTGGGTGGGGGGAGAAGACTGGAGGTTTTGCTCTGAGGGCTGCCTTATGCCACCTGAAAATGGAGAGCCTTTTCCAGATCTATGGCTTGCTCTGTGTTTCAGAACCAGGAGTGCCTTCCTTGGCTTGAGTTTGTGGGTCTCTGGTTCAGGTTAGAAAGTGGGGTGCCCCTGCTGTTGGGGCTATCCTAGAGTAAGGCAGTGCCTCTGGGCTACATGAACACTCAGGATATTATCGATAGGGGCACAATAGAATTTGGGAGTGAGAACAGGATGACAAAGGACAGCCATGTGTGGAAACAAAAGGGCTGAGGGAGAGAACTGTTGTTGGAGAGGGAAATGTTTCATAAGTGTCTATATGCTAATGACAGAAGCCTCCAAGTCAAGATGGGAGAGCTAAAGTTGCTGGTTGCTATATGACTATTTAGATATAGTGTGTATTTCAGAAACAGGATGAAATGGGGAAAATCAATGGGATAGACTCATCCCTGGGTATAAGACTGGATAGGGATGGACATGTTAGGAGTGGTGTTGCTTTGTATGTCAAATACAGCATAGAGTCAAATAAGCTAGAAAACATTAGGGGAATGAACTCCCTGTCAATCTTTATGGTTGGAGATACTAGACTTTAAATATTACTTAACAGCAAAGGAAATAAGGGAGGTGACTCAAGTAGATAATGTTGTGATACTGAGTGACTTCAACTACCCTCACATTAACTGGTAAATATGTACTCAAATCATGCTGTTTTAATGAAATGTCATAAATGACCATACACTGGAACAGTCAGTCACATAGCCAGCCAGAGGGGTCATGACTGAGGTTTATAAAATTATGCACAAGGTAGGAAGAGTGGACAGAGACAACTTTTTCTCCCTCTCCCAAAATACTAGAACTTCGGGCCATCCAATGAACTTTATGGACAGTAGATTCAGGACAAACAAAAGAAAATACTTCTTTACTCAACAAGTAATCAAATCGTGGAATTCATTGCCAGAGGATGGCTACGGGCACAGATATCTTTAAAAATGAATTAGACTCATGGAGGCTGGGTTTATCAGTGGCTACTAGCCATGGTGACCAAAAGGATCCTCCACATTCAGAGGCAGTAAACCTCTGAATACCAGTGCCAGGAAGGAACATCAGGGGAAGGCCTCAGCCTCTATGATCTGTTGTTGGCCCTCCAGAGGAACTGGTTGGCCACTATTTGAGATAGGATACTGGACTAGGTGGACCACTGGTCTGATCCAGCAGAGCTCTTATATTCTTTAGTGGTGGGCATGAGGATTGACTCAGATGTTACAGTTCCATGAACAGCCTGTGGTATTTATTAAATTGCCTGTCATATGGATTGGCCCTGTCACAAAGAAAGTCTACATAACAGTGATATATGTGACTGCTGGCCACTAGTGTTAGTGGGACATCTGTTATGGAAATTAGGCTGATCAATGTGGTAGGTAGTTTATTAGCAGTAGCCTGGATCCTAAGCTGCCTTTCCTCTTATGGATGTCTGTTGTGGGCCCAATTTCAAGGGAGCATAGAAGAAAGCAGTAGAAGGGGTGGAGTTATAATTTCTGTACCACAATTCCACTCATGTTGCATAGCATCTAAGCTATTATAGCTGTCTGGACATTTATCAGCAGCTGTAATCTCAACATTCAGAAAATAGGACACTCAGATATTCAACACCAGAGTGGAAATTCAGCAGAAGGAATAGTTCGGAGCGACTTTTGACAAATGGCCCCTCTCTCCTTGTTTTACCTTCCTCTCTCTTCTCATGGTTCAGTGAGAGCAGTAACCTTGTTTTTATACTTTGTGTATAGGTAAGAACTGCAACCAAGCTAATAAGCATTTGAATAGAGAAGTATGACTCACGAAACTGTTTTAAAGAGCATACAAGATTCAAAGAATACCATTGTAATAATGGGTCTAATACAATTCTTAGTAGAGGAACAGCATATAGTCTTCCAGTCTTATTACTGAACCTTAAAGCGCAAAAAAACTAAAGTACCTGTTTGGAAAAAAAATGGTGCACACATGCTGCCATTATTAATTATATATTATTCATTTAATTTGTATTATTTATTTTGCCTAACCTTTTCCCTTAGCAACAGTTGGTTGTCCATCTTGTCTCCTGGCTGCTGCAGGTAAACGATGGTGAGAAGTGTCTGTGTGACCCAAAATTTTGCTTTCATCCTGGTTGTTGGGATGGGAATATTTGTGCATGTCAATGAGATTCTACAAAGTTGTATAAATACTATGTGTAAAGAGGCAATACCATTTCCAGAGCAATTCTATGAAATTATATGAAATACAACCCAATGAAAACTAGGGTTATACAAACTTCTCACAAATTTCTTGTGGTCAGGCTTACTTAGCAACTTAGAAAGCTATATGAAATATAAAAGTTATATGACATATAGAATCAATATGCACAGGTCAAGATAGCAGCCTTTCTCCCCAATGGGAGAGTGGCTTATATTTTTTTTTCTTACAACAACTCTGTGAAGTAGGGGCTGAGGCTGTGTGACTGGCCCTAGCAATCTTCCATGGCAAAATCAGGCTTTGAATCTGAGTTGCCCAGATCTTGGTCTGACACTAATCACTACATCACATGGACTCTCAATGTATAAAATGTTTAGTCATTCTAGCATTGATATATTTCTCTTAAAATTAAAAGTAGTAAACATGAGCTAATGCTATCTGAAGAGACAAGTACAAATTTAGTTCGCACTAAGACTATATGAGTAAAAGTAAACTCATGTGGTATAGTTAAACCCTTCTAAGCCCACTGAAGTCATTGTCAAGGTATAACTTTTGCCAGGAGATTAATAATCAAGTACTGGGAAGCTAAACAGAAGATTATGTCTTCTCCAGTACAAAGCTTTATAACTGATTAGCCGGACAAGTGATCCAGACCAGTCATTTATCTCAAGCACCCTTTCTCTGATCAGATTAATACTCCCCCTTCCCAGCTGCATATTGTAAAATGAAAGGCGAGGCAACCAATCACAAATCTTTCAGTGAAATGTAGAGTGACTTTCTCTATAATCTTGGCACCTCATGTGATTGGATATTAGACCAGAGTATAACAATATATAGAAAAAGAAAGGGTCTTCTTTGTTCAGCAAACAAACACAAGATGTGATATATATAAAGAGGAGATCATATTGTTCTATGGAAATAATTAAGAAAAGTTGGCATTGGAAGACTCACATATGAGATCCTTTCTGGTCTTTTCTGAACTTCTGCGGTGAAACGAAGTGGTTTTAGCTTTCGGTTTAGCTTCAAGATAACAAAGCCTCCATCTAAAGTCTGCAGCTTCCCTTTTAAAAAATACAGAACAGCAAAATAAATATGAATAATTCAAATTGTCCAACAGTATTTTGAATAAGTCGATGGATTCCTTCAGTTAAATTCAGGTTTTTGTCACATCAACAGCAACTTGCTGACAGAAAGAGGAGAAGCACTCAGTATATGGATGGAGTTGCTTTTGGGTAATTCTGCATGTTGTTCGATAGCAAACCCAAGTTGGTTCCCTGATTCGTGTACTTGCCACCTTCTGGGTATGCCCTCACTTAAGGCAGCTTGTCTAGCATTGAGTAGGCCCTGTGCTTTCTCCCACCTTATGGAATGGGCTTCCTATGAGGTAAGGGAGTGCTGAGGGGAAGAGACTGGTATGCTGTCAAAACCAGAAGTGACGTCATGATATGGGGGAGCACTTTAGAGTTTTTGCAAATCCTAGACAAACTCCCTAATGTCATGATGTCACTACTGGTTTTTGACAGAAGCCATATCAACCCGAAACCACTTTTTCATCAATTTGCTCCTGCTGGTGTTTTGGTTGCTGGCAGGCAGCAGCAGATCAAGGTATAAACTGATTAATTAAAATAGGCTGATGTAATCTAGAACCAGAACTCAGACCACTGGTAAGTGACCAGTCATATATTTCATAAGCCCTATTTAGGGTACATCACAGAATGTATAAAAAGGCTGCATGAAGTTCCATGAAGAGCTGAGCCATAGCATCTAATTGATAGACTTTTATCTTGGTCTGACAAACTATAGGACTCTATTAGATATGATGGTGCAGTCAATAAACTGTTACTGTTTGACTTGTAGGTTAAGTTTAGGGAAAGAATAGGGACTATACACAGAAATTAGGTAGTACAAGTGGGGAACCCACAAGGACTTGCAGGGTGTATTTCATTTTAATTTCTTCCACTATTTCCTCTTTACCTTGCCCGAAAGCCACCGTAGTCTCTTCCATATTCCTGCTTCCTTTCTCCTTCCTATCCAGCAGCCAACCATCTTTATCTGCCCTATCTTCACCTTTCTTTTTTCCTCCCCTGGCATCCTGTGCTTGTAAAAATTATAACCCAGTTGCATAGCACTAGCCAGCAGATCACTCCCAGTTGCACAGTGGGGAGCATGCAGGGACTTGCAGGGGGTGCTTTAATTTGCCCTGTATCCCCTACCCCACAATACTTCATCTTTCCACCCTCTTGGCAACCATCATATGTTCACCTTTCCCCACTTCCTTCTTTCCTTCCCACCCACCCACCAGCTTACCTTTATCTGCTCCCATCTTCAGCTATATTTATTATTTCATTTATACCCTGCCTTTCTCCAGAAAGGGGACCAAAAGCAGCCTACACCATTCTCCTCTCCTCCATTTTATTTCTTGCAAAATAGGTTAGGTTGAGAGAGAACAACTGGCCCAAGGTCACTATTGAGCTTCCACAGCAGAGTGGTGATCTGAACCTTGGTCTCCAAGATGCTATGTCCAAACTCTAACCACTAACCAACATTGGCTTTTATACAATGATTGCTTGGCTCTTGTTGTACAATAGTGAGCAGTTGGGCCTAAGCAAGTTGCTTAGTGGCTTCTGTCAGGTCTGGCCATGATCTTGCCTCCCAGGGATGGATTAGCCATTATTGGCACAAAGATGCCTCCTTGTGGGCTGCATGCACACACGTGCACACACACACACACACACCTGGACTGGGATGGCCCTGTGGTGGAAGGGCTGTGTCCAGCCCACTTGAGCTCTGCACAGCATGAGTCAGGAGAGACCCAAGTTCAGCATGAGGCGAGGTGGTGCCCAGCCTGGCTCTGCCCAAGGCAAGGGGGTAGTGTCTGGCCTAGGGTTGCCAGATCTCTGGTCCAAGTAGGGGTTTCCCTGATTTGGGGGGCTCCTTTCCTCCACCAGCCAGCTGACTAGTGGGAGAAGCCCCACCCCCAAGAGCTACCACCTGGCCACCCCTACTGCAAGACTCAAAGGGCCCTCCAGCTGGCCCTTTAAATCTTGCAGGAGGTAGGGAGGAAGAGAATTCGTGGCTTGGAGTGCAGGCAAGCACAGCCTGCCCCCTACTTCTTCCCAACAGCATTTAAAGGGACCTTTTAAATGCTGTTGGGAAGAGGCACGCACAGGCCCCCCATCTCTTGCCAAAAGCATTTGAAGGGACCCTTTAAATGCTTTTGGCAAGAAGTGTGGGCACCCGTCCTTGCCTCCTCCAATAATGCCCCCCAAAGTCCCCTGCTGGGGACTTGGAAGGACCTGGCAACCCTAGTCTGACCTGAGACAAGGAAGGTGGCACCCAAACCATCAAAGCCCGCCCAAGATGAGGAAGATGGTGCCAGGCCAATTTGGGGTTGGGGCAGGGCAGGTAGGCTGCCTCTTCTCCTCCTCCTCCTTCCTTTGAGGGCCATTTTCCAGTACCATTTTCCATTCCCAGTTTGCCCCTGCCTCCTCTTACAAGGGCAAACAGCCCTAGAAAAGGCCTGCCCCTCCCCTGAGTTTTACTAATAGAAACCAAGACTGAATGTTGGTACTATGTGGTTGTCAGCAACAGCTACAGAAGGCATTCATTTCTTAAAGCTATGGGCTCTGCATCAATGGTTTTTTCATCCAACAGTGTTTTGATTTTTAATTTCATATTTTTCTGCAAATCTTGGGTGTTTTTCAGGTTTGTGGAAAGTTCACCTATTAACAGTTTTGATCTCCAAATTTGGCTGTGCTGAGAAGTAGATATATTGACAAGAGGGAACGTACAAGAAATTGTGGGGGCATCTCATTTCCCCCACTTAAATTGTTTCCTCTTTCCTTTCACTGAAAGCCTTCATAGCCTGTCCCCTTTTTCTGTTTCTTTCTCTCCTTCCCAGTCATCACCCTATTTATCTGCTTCCCATGTCCCTCCTTCTCACCCCCTGACAGACTCTACCTGGGAAAACTATGGCCCAGTTTTTTGGTACCAGCTGCCAGGCCATGACCTATGAAGCAATGGGGAACCCACCAAAACTTGTGTGGGTCATTTCTATTAAATAATGGGTTTAACACAGCAGAGGCAAAGGGCAGAGTGATTTCAACAAGCAGCAGTTTATTGCATCTCAACAGGAATGCTTTACATGGGGCAACTGCCCTAACTATATATACCTAAGTCACTCCCAGCCCCCATGCGATTGGTGAGTTCAAATGGCCTTGAGGCTCCAGACTGGCTGGCTGCCCCCAGGGGCCAATCCACAGGCAGGCTCCAGGATATTGCCTGCCTTTGTCCTGGGCTTCAAGTTTCAACTAGGTGGCCTGCCAGACAAGTCTAGGCATGCCTCCTTATGCTGGCTACTGCACCAGCAGCAGTTAAGCCTGAGTGAAAGACTTCACATGTCTAGTCATAACAATTAAAATTTCCCCTGTATCCTCTCCCCACTATTTTTTCTCCTTCCTGGCAATCCCCATACCTTCACCTTTCCCTGCTTCCTTCTCCTCACCCACCGATCAACCCTTTATCTGCCCTCATCTTCGGATATATTTATTACTTATTTTTCCCCAGTGTGGACCCAAAGCTGCTTACCTCATTCTCATGTCCTCAATTTTATCTTTATAACAACACTCTATATTAGGCTGACAGTGTGTGGTAGGTTTGGTTGAGAATGTATGACTTGCCCAAGGTCACCCAGTGAGCTTCCATGGTAGAGTGGGGGTCTGGACCTAAGTCACCCAGATCCTAGCCTGAAATTCTAACCATTACACACACTATCTTTTGTGGGGTGGCTGCTTAAAAAAAGTAAAAAGCAGAAAATTGAAATTGTAAAAGGAACATCAAGGTTGTCCAATATCACTGATATTATTTATTTTGGTAATGGAAATATAGGCTACAAAAATTAGACAAGACATAAGGATTACTGAAATAAAAAAGACAAAGAAGAATATAAAATGAAAAGTTACATGGATGATGTTGTAATATCAGTAATAAAACCATATATTTCCCTGAAATATATAATGGAACAAATAAACAGATTTGGAACTTATTCTGGATATAAACTGAATAAAAAGAAGGCAAAGATAATCCTATTAGCGGCAACTAAAGCAGAAGAGGAAGACAAAATGTGCTGTCACTAAAAAAACCAATACAGTATCTGGAAACATATGTAACAGGACAAAATGACAGTATTTTTAAAGATAATTATCAAAACATTTGGGCAAATATGATGCTGTCTCAGGAGTGGGGACAGCATTTGGGCAAATCTATTAGGTAGCCCCCCTAGCTGTTAAGAGTTCATCTCAATCAGAGCTGTGTTCAGAAAAAAAGCTGTCTTCTCTGCCAGGAACTATTTGATTTTGCTGTCTTCCCTTCCCCCCTGTGCTCTTTCCCCTGCTGGTGAGTGTTGTATTACAGGCATCATTGAAAACTGTTTTTGTATTTGACTTGCTCTGAACTGTAATGCTTTGTGCCTGCTTTTTAAAAATGCATATAGATTCTGGTATGAAATGATTGAAATCGATATTGCACACCTCAAAAACTCTTTCCAAGGTTATCCATTTTTTTATTGTTGTCCAGGTCTTTTAAAAAAATTTCTGGAGTTTAGAAAGATATAGGTAAGACTTTCCCTTTTCTCCTCTTTTCTGATATGTAAGTGCTGAATGAATATGTGACAATGGCAAAATTGACAGCCCTTCTACTTAATTTCAAGGAAAATTGAAAGTCCCATACCCCCAATTATATAGCTGAAAATCAAGAACAAAATTAAAACAGAGAATGATAGAAAAGTAAATCTAAGCAAGTTCTACATATATGTATGATTTTGAGAATAAAGGTACATAGTTTATATTCTATGTCTGTATGTTTGTAAATTGAAATAAAAGTTTATTTTAAAAATAGTAAAAAGCAGGTGGGCCTGGGTGAGTAATGCAAGTCACATGGTAGTAGATTGCCCAGTGTCTGCTGCCAGTTCTGGCCCCAAGGAGTCCTCCCTCAAAGTCCAGAACACCTTTGGAAAAGGCCTTTCTCCTCCATCTGTCTTTTACTGACAGAAACCAAGGCTTAGTGCCTAGTAACTCCTACAGTAGCCAATGCAGAGAGCACCCATTTATTCAATGCTATAGGCTCTGTCTCTATTATTTGTGTGTGGGAGGGTTATCCCCACAATGTATTTTTTTTAAGATTTCAGATTCTCCCCCCCCCAAACCTGGGGCTTTCTTCAGGTTTGCAGAAACACCTATGTCGACTGTTCATAGCTCCAGTCTCCAGATTTAAATATTCATAAATGGGACCACATTGAGAATTAGATATACTTACAGGGAATTTGCTAAGAAATCTGTTTGTGTTCGATGAACAATGAAGAGTGTTTTATATCAAATAGTCTTGTTCTCTCTCCACAGGTAAAAGATCCTGACGTAGTAAAAAGTCTGCTTGGTTTCACAAAAGGATGAGAATCAGCAGTTTTGTGGTAATGCACAACTGAGTTAAGATAAGTCCTAACTGCAGTTGGGTTGTAAAGTGAATGAGGAAGGGTGAAGTAGTTAGTAGGCTCAAATGATATATTTTTTAAAAAAATACCCAGGTTTTCTCTGACAGGAAATACTGTAGAAATAGAATAAATGGGTACCATATGTTCCACTATGGGCTGGCTAGGGACTTAGATACCTTCTTGTTGCCCAATAGCTGAGATATTGTGTCTATCTGGATTCAAACCATAATCAATTTTGATAAAATCATTTTCCTCACGTTATGAATATTTATTATGGGGTCTTCCACACAGATTATCTATCCCAAGGTTAATGCTTTTAGGAAACAGTTCTTTTTCATTGTTCCCCACAGCATTGGGGATTTCCCTAGTGTTTCTCCATTCTTTATCAGTTCAGTTCAGTAGCTTTATTGGCATAACTTTCTCAAAACTGTTTTGCTCTGAAGTTTTGGGAAAGAGAGCTATAAAGCCTGAATGGCTGCTGTGTGGGTGAGTACTTTTGGATTTTCTAGCCACCATGGCAGCCATTTCACCTCAACCCGGCTCCACAGCAGCCATTTTCTCCTCAAGCCACTAAGGAGGATTTTTCTTTTCTAAAAAAAATGGTTCCATAATTTTTTTATATTGGTATACCATTGTAACAATAGGTGTAACAGGTTCTCTGAATTCTTAGCATTCTTCTTTTTAAAAAGTTAGCCTCTAGCTGTTTCCCTTGTGGAGACAGGGAAAGAATATCTTTGCAAAGGAAGGCTCCAGAGACTTCAGAGAACCTGCTTACATCTATTATTATAATGGTATACTGATAAAATGATATCTAGTAGGGTTACCAGGTCCTATTTGGTCCCTGATGGGGGACTTGGGGGGGGGTGTTTCTGGAGGGGAAGGGGCCATCCCCAACACAATGATATCACACAAAAGTGATGTCATCATGTTGGGGACCAGTGCCACCCCACCTGTACTCCAAGGGATGAATTTGCTGCTTGGAATTCAGGCACCCCCCACTTCTTACTCAAAGCATTTAGAGGGACCCCACCTGTACTCTGAATGATAAATTTGTCGCTTGGAGTTCAGGCATCCTTCCCCCCCTCTTACTCACACCCGAACTCCAAGCAGTGAATTCACCACTTAGAGTTCAGGCATGCACGGGCCCCTCTCTGCTTCTTGCCCTGAACATTTAAAGGGTCTCTTTAAATGCTTTGAGCAAGAAGCAGGGGCCACATGCACCTGCACTCCAAGTAGCGAATTGGAGCACAGGCATGCCCCTGCTTCTTGCCCAAAGCATTTAAAGGGTCCCTTTAAATGCTTTGGAAAAGAAGCAGGAGGCAGGGGCGTACACCTAAACTCCAAGCAGCGAATTTGCCACTTGGAGTTCAGGTGTGTCGCCAGAGGCTGCCCCTCTCCCTTCCCTCCTGCAAGATTTAAAGGGCCCTCCAGCTGGTCAGCGGGACACGTGCTCACGCTAATCAGCTGGAGGGCCCTTTAAATCTCACAGGGGGGAAGGAGAAGAGTGGTCCCAATGGCTGCTGTTGGGGCAGGGCTTCCCCCATCAGCCAGCTGGTTGGCGGTGGACAGGAGCCTGCCAAATCAGGAGAACTCCCTCCCCCACCTGGGGACTGGCATTCCCTATATTCTAATGTTTATTTTTAAGAAATTGCAAAAGTTCTCATGGTCCACGGAAGGGGGGTGGCTACTTCTGGGGGATTAGGGCAGGGAAATTTCTGAGAAACCTGCTATGTGGAGGTCCCATTGCTGCTGTGCTTTATCTGCAGCTGCATCAGCAACAGGAAACCACAGAATCTCATCCCTACATGAAAGACATCTTGTACTTTATGGTTCTAAATAAGTAATTTGTAAAGCTCACCCTGTGCAGAGACCTGGGCCTTTTATGCAAGCTGCCAAGTTGATAGCAGTTGTTAGCAGCCAAGTAGATCCCCATGTAAAATCAAAAAATCAAAATCAAATCAAAATTTTAAAAGTCAAAAAATCAAAATTTTTAAAAATCAAAAGGTTTACTGGAACCCTTCATGAGGCTAGATGTTATACAAAATATTTAAAAACATGTTTAAAAAGGAAAGGGACATGGTTTTAAGTTATACCCAGCAAGAGTTTGAATTTCTTAATGCCCATGGAGTTTTACCTCTTTCCCAAAAAAGCTGGAGAAAGAGGGAGATCTGATTGATCCACTCAGAAATACTGATATTTGCTGTTTTTAAATAAGAACCTACAGTGCCCTTTAGATAATAGATGGAGTATAAATTCAAGGTGCGCATAATCCATTTCCAAACACTTTCCTCACATATTATTGTGTGGGGATCTTGTTGTGTGTGGTGATCCAGCCACATCTAAGGGGAGATTGTGCTGCATATGCTACGTGTGATCCCTTCAATATGTGTAGTCACCATGTTGTGTGAATAGGGCAACATGTATTTTCCAGTTTGGGTATTTATTTATTTATTTATTTTATTTTATCGATTTCTATCCTGCCCATTCCGGCCTAGGCTGTGGCAGCTCACCACAGCATAAAAATTTCCGTAGTACATAAAACATAGTTTGTCACATTAATAAATAATACAATGACATAAAACAGTATTAAAATCAACAATATTAAAGTGCTAGCATTCTGATGTTGCCTTGAGTTCTATTGGTCTGCTTCAGTTCTAGAAGGGGGGGAAGGGCTGGGCCAATCGGTAGTCACAGGGACCTATGGCTCAAGGCTTCCACCAATCAGTTGTTACTAATAGTACCACCAATAGTTGCAGTTGTAATAGCAGTGATGGTAGGGGTGGTGGTGGTAGTGGAGGTGGCAAAATCACTGTTGCAAAATTGCCAAATTCAAGGAAGGGAGCCAACTGCCTTATCAGCCAAATATGGTAAAAGGCTGACTTGGCAGTGGCTGCAACCTGGGCCTCCATTGTTAAGGAGGCATCCAGGAGCACCCCCAGACTTCTAACCTCCAACGCTGGCCTCATTGAAGGTCGGAAGCAGGAGCTCTACCCCCAGACTGCCACAACTCAGGCACAGGACCTCCCTCTTTGTCGGATTCAATTTCAAGCGGCTCAGCCTAAGCCACCCAGCCACGGCTTGTAGTGCCTGATCTATCGCTTCTGGTTTGGAGTCGGATTGGCCGTCCAGCAACAGATAAAGCTGGGTGTCATACATGTACTGATGACAACCCAGTCCATACCTCCAAGCAATCTGAGCAAGAGGGCACATATAGATGTTAAAAAACATCGGGGACAACACCACCCTTTGTGGCACTCCACATTCCAATGGAATAGCTCGCGAATGCCTCACAGCCAATATCCAATTCCCTATAGTTTAATCTGCCTTGTGGCAGAGCCGTAATAGACTGAATTGTTCTAAACAACTGGGCTGGGCGTGAGCTTGCGGATGCAATCTCGGATGCATAGTACTGTCTTTTTGTGGCCTTGACTTGCCATCACATAGGATTTCATAAACGTCCTATAAGATGCTCTTGTAGGACGTTTATGACAAACCCACTGCCACTGCCTCTTTAGCTGTCTCAGTCCCCATTTCATCAGCTGCAGCTTCTGGGTAAATCATGGGGTGGGCCTGGCCCAGGGGTGCGGAGGGTGCTGGGGAGCAATCTCCTCTATGGCTGTCGAGAGTCGGCCATGCCAGTCCTCTACAAGCTCATCTAACAAGACGCCAGGGGGCTTAGGGTCCTGAAGATCCACCTGAAGCCGCATTGGGTCCATTTGGCTCTGTAGGCAAGCCCAAATCAGCTCGCCGCCCAAACAGGGTTGGAGTGGAACATTTATCTGGGCCTTCAAGGCATAGTGGACCGACCATGGCACTGCCAAAGCAGTGATCCAGTCCACCGTAACTCCCACCATGAAGACCAAATCGAGCGTGTGCCCAGCCCGGTGGGTGGGGGCCGTTACAAGTTGGGAGAGCCCTAGGGACAACACTGGGTTTGCGTCCTGCATAGAGGTCACGTCCTCAGCATGGACATTGAAATCACCCAAGACTAACAGCCTAGAGTGTTCCAGGGCCCAGCCTGATACGGCCTCCAGCAGGGACAACAGAGTATTTGTGACCAGAAACCTGGAATTTCTTAGGGTATGTGTTTGCATGTATCAACAATGGAAAATGTAAGTGTTGCCCTGTTCACATGAAATGGTGAGTGGTGTATCAGGAAGGTTCCAGGTAGCAATTTCCCAGTAGGTGAGGTTGAAACACCAACATCCTAACAACTGAACTGCAAACTACAGTTTGCTTTGCTTGCTTGTGCTTCCCCCATCCCAGCATTACAGCATAAACCTATGTGTGTCTACTAAGGAGTAAATTCTATTTTATTTAGGTAACTTCCATTTAAATGTGCATATGATATTTTTTTTAGCTGACCAGGGGCCACAGTTTTTTTTTTTAAGAGCCCAAGACAGGATTTGAGACCTTTGAGCTTAACCACCAGGGCAGGACTCCAGACTCGCAGCCCAAGCTCTGGAGCACATGGTGCCTCTGTGAGACAAAACAAATGGTACGACTTTGAAAATGTTTGGAACTTTTTTTCATACAAACAAGGTTGGAAGAAAGGAAGATGGGAGAAGTGGTATATTAAAGGGCAACAGGGAAAAAAAGAAAGTAAAATCTGTGTTTCGTTAAGAGAGAGTTGTAAAAAAGTCCTGCCTTTGCCTGGATAATTTCTAGAATCTGAATCTTTTTACAGAATTTGCCTGCACTCTTCCAGATTTTTTTCTGGAGTCCTGAGAACTAAAAGTTGCACTTTTAAAAATGGATACTGGTATTTTTAGAAGAAGAAGAGGAAGAAGAAGAAAAGGAGGAGGAGATTGGATTTATACTCCGCCCTTCACTACCCAAAGGTGTCTCAGAGCGGCTTACAAACTCCCTTCCCCTTCCCACAACAGACACCCTGTGAGGTAGGTGGGGCTGAGAGAGCTCTTGACAGAAACTGCTCTTTTTCAAGAACAGCTCTTATCAGAACTACGACTTGCCCAAGGTCAACAAAAAAAAATTATAATAAAGGTACCCTTTCTGATACCCTCCTGGATGCACACCTTAAATGTGAGGGGGGTTATGTGTGTCAGAGAAACTGAAAGCAATACCATAAGGAGTTTAGACTCTGTCAAGAGGCTAAACTCCTAACAGAGTCCCTCAAGGTGGAATGATCACAGTCAAAACATCAGATGAAGATTCATCCACCCCCTTCAGGGATGAGTGGCCCCATCAAGAGAAGCGAATGGACTGCTTTGACAGTCATGGGGCAGAGGAATCCTTGAAGGGTAGATATGGGCAGCAGCAGTAGTGGAAGGAGAATTTAGCAGAGGATCTTTCATAGACAATGGCAGTGCCACTTCAGCTAATCCTGGTTAATACTGACTAGAAGAAGACAATGGTAAACTACTTCTGAATCTCATACCTTGAAAACCCTATGATTAAAACAATCCAAAATAAAACAATAGGAGGTCATTGGAGGTCATTAATTCATAGGGTTGCCATAGGTCAGAAACAACTTGATGACACTTAATACACACACCTTTCTTATCACTTCGTTTAGCTTTCAAGCTGTTTGGAGCACTAGATGGCCTCAGAGCAGGTTTCTTCCTAGTTATGTGTGCTGCTGACACAGACTTAGGCCTAAAAATACCAAAATAGACACAATTGTCAAATGTAATAGGAATCAAACATACAGCTGAACACAATTAAATTGGCTGATAAAGCAGCAGAAAAAAATTCTCAAATGTTTTGTTAACCTTCAGGGTAGATTCTGCTTAGCATTTTTGTGTTAGTGGAATTATTTTTTTTAAGTGCTTACATTCCTGCAGAGAATTTATTTACAAAAATTTTACCCCACCTTTCTTCCTAAATAGGGCCACCAGTCAGCTAACAATGCAAAGCATAACATTACAAAACACCACAAAATAAGTTAAAACATGAAAAAAATATGTCTCCCAGGTTGCCTGAATTCAGAAGGTGGGGACATCAGAAGCAAGGCCTCAGAAAATGAACATAGTGGTCAGGTAAGTTCATGTGTGAGTGGGCAATCCTCAAATTGGAGGAATATGAATCAATGGAACCATGTTGTAAGTACTACTTCACTGCTTTATGGTACTGGAGCAGGACTGTATGTATGAATACTCTGCAAGACAAAAGTCCCTGCACATAGATAACTAGCATGCCAAAGAATAAGACTGGCTGAACCATTCTCCCCACATAATAATTTTGTATGTGCAAAAACTCTTTTTGAAAATTCTAGGACAATTCAAATTGTTGACTCTTATCTATGGCACGTCCTGTTATGGCCCAGGCTAGATGGAGCTTGTCAGGTCTCAGAAGCTAAGCAGGGCTGGACCTGGTAGTATTTGGATGGGAAACCACCAGGAATACCAAGGTCACTACACAGAAGGAAGCAGTGCAAACCATCTCTGAACATCTCTTGCCTTGAAAATCCTATGGGGTTGCCATAAGTTGGCTGCAACTTGATGGCACTTTCCACCACCCCCATGTACAGCATGGAGAGGGAAGGCAGCATGGTGTAGCCCAATCTCACTAGGCCTCTGAAACTAAGCAGGGTCAGAACTTGGATGGAAGACCCCCAAGGAAGCCTCTGCACAGGAAGGCAACAGCAGACCACCTCTGCTTCTCACTTGCCTTGAAAGCCCTTTGCTGGGGTCATCATAAATTAGTTGCAATTTGACAACACAGGCTGAGTTCAGACTGGCAGTTTGAAGCGGGAGCCAGTCGTGGCTAAAAAGCCCTGGAACAAACTGTTCCGGGTTTTCCCAGTCACACTGGGCCGACTGATGCGGGAGCATACCGGGAGGAGGCGTGCAGGAGCGTTCAGACTGCTGGCCCGGAGGCGTGGCTGTAAATGGCTTTTCCCTGGTAAATCAGCTGGATGTCTATGTGTGTATATGCGCTCATGCACTCATACACACATAGGCATCCAGCTGATTTGGGGAGGATCCCATTGCACCAGCACTGCATTGGGCGGTAGAGCGGAGCACAGCCAATCATATCGCTGCTGCCTTATGCGCAACGTGAGTTGCTCCCGGGTTTTCGGCTGAGCATTCACACTTCCCAGAAGCGGAATGCAGAGGGATAAAGGCACTCTTTGGGATTTGCTACCACTTTCAACAGGTATCTTTTAATCCCGGGAGCGAAGCGGAACAGCACGGGTTGCCTATGGGTGGGGAACGCCAGGCAGATGTGCCTGTGTGATCGCCCTCTTTAATCTGCTTGACAAATGGCAATCTTTACCTACAGAATCTAGACTTTTAGATTTGGATCCTAAAAATGCTTTTCTGTAAGAAAGTCCTATTGAAAAAAATTGAGCTTCCTTCTGAATAGATCTGCCTAGGTTTGCACTGTTAGGTACTATCAATGCTCCTTCTAAGCTGTGAAGTCTTGTGAGCAAAAAGTCTATTTTGTGAGCTACTGGTATTAAAGTTGTGAGTCAGCGATTTGGCTACAGCGTAAATTAGTTTGCTTTGTAGCCATTTTTCCTGAGCTAAGACAAAAATGTGTGACCCAGAGGCTAAAAACTGTGAGCTAGCTCACACGAACTCAGCTTAGAGGGAACACTGGGTACTATTATATGTCTTTCTTTTACTCCAACTATATCCTTCAGATTTGCTTTTGTCTCTGATAGGCATTGTGACTTGAGTGAACAGAACCATGCCACGTGGAAGGAAAATGTTTCACTGGAAAGGCAGCAAAATAAATTAATTCACTGTCATTCAACACCAGCATTAACACAGCAATCTAATCTTAAAATATTTACATTATGTAAAAAATATAAAGGAATATATAAATCATCTAAAAGAATATATTTAGACTGTAATGCATGTATGTGGATTTATAACAAGCCTTTAAAAATGTGACAGGTTTGCTTGTTTTCAGTCCACATACATAATTTTTAATCATTCTAAAAATCAGCCAATTAAAACAAAGAAGTAAGGAACAAGATTAGCATTGCCTAATGGGAATCTGAGTTTCTTCTTTGTTTTTCAGCACTAAACAGCTTTAAATTTGCCTGATTATTTATGTTATGAAACCATTCCTAGGAATTCCTGTGCTCAATCAGTACAGGGCCAATTTTGCAATGTCTGATAGCTCCCTACCCCCATGCTATTGCCACTCAAAATAGAAGAAGTTTAATTGTTTTACAGAAAAAATGGACACGAAATATGAGTCAAAACTAGAGAGGTAGTCCCACCTTTCTTGATAATAGGCTGAAAAATGACTTGTTTCAGTAACATGCTCAGTAGAAGCTAAAAAGCTTGATTTTCCAGCAGGAGACAATTCATAATCCAGTTTAAGTTCAACCAGCAGTGGAGTTTTTACAAATGGGCTTAATTGTACTTTCCCAAGACTTGGACTCTGTTTAAAAAAAGCAAATAGAATGTCTGTTGGTATATGTTTCAGTTCTCAGTTTTCTCAGTTTCAGAGAAGCTCTATGAGGTTAGTTTCCTGGGGAAGGGTAAGCACTAATGGACCTATGTATTATATCAGTCTATTTACAATTATACAGAATGAATAGGTAACAAGCAGGTAAATGTAACTTATCCCAAAGCAGCACCAACCTAACCCCTTCCCAGAAAAACTGCAGCATTCCCAGAGTAGCAGCAGATCAACTTCCTGCCTTTCACTCTGTTTACTCATACCCCACAGAACAGGTGCTTTCACACAAAATAAGTATTGCTAGGCTGGCGGAATTTTTTTAATACAAACTTTGTGTTTTAAAAGCTTTATTTTTCAAAATCTAACCGTTATGTACTAATAGGGACTGTGCACAGAGTCAGGGTTACATGTGGTCACGCGAGCAACCAAAGCTTCGCATCCCGAAACAATGGATGGAGAGGATCCTAGACCTAGCCAATTGGCTGGTCTGGATCCAAGAGGTAACCTATGGTTGGGGTTACACTGTAAATAGACCTGTCACTGGTGTGTGTGTGTGTGTGTTGGGTGTGGTTTGGACTGGCATTTAAGCGGGCCTCTGGCCTGGCATCCATTGTCTAGTTTTTCTTATCTTTAAATAAAGTATGAGCTGAAATCGCTATGCTATGCCTCAGTCTCAGTACTTTTCACTGGCGACAAGGATGGGATCCCAATGAACGACTCTGCCTCCAACTCCAAAGCTAGCACCGCACTGCACACCGGTCTCTAGGATATTACACCCCACATCGCTTCAGCGCCCTGAGTCATGGCTACTGCTCTGGGAACCATTGCTGTTTTCGACCCCGCTCACTGTGAGCTGTGGGAAGCTTGGGTGGAACAGCTCTCAAATACTTCTTCATCATACAAGGGACCAACGCTGCTGCAAAGAAATCGTGGTTGCTGAGCATGTGTGGAGTCACCACGATTTGCTTGGTCCAGGGCCTCATTACACCCAAGACCCTGGACATGACAATCTATGATGAACTGGTCATGGCCCTCACCAACCACTTCACCCTGAAGCCATCCAAGATGGCTATGCATATGGATTTCTTTGTGCACAACCAATAGACCGGGGAGTCAGCTGCAGCCTTCATGGCTGAAGTACAGAAACTCACCATCAACTGTGAGTTCCCAGCCACTGAGGATGCCATCTTAAACCAGTTTGTGTGGGGCATCCGGGAGCCCAAGCTCTGGAGGAAGCTGGTCGGCCATGATAAACTCAACTTGGAATCGGCGCTTTGGACTGCTGCAGGTTTCAAGAAAGCCCAATGAGGCCGGCCAACTAGTTCAACCCATCAGGTCACCTCTGCCCAAGGCTTGGACATCTCTGACGAGGACGAGGTATACCACGTGCAATCACCGGCCCGCAACAATCCATGCACATCCTCCACTGTTCCACCCTCTGCGAGACCATCTGCTCCAGTGCTTCCCAAACCCATCAGCCAAGCGACCTGTGCCAGCTGTGGAGAAGACCGTGAACATCTCTCATGTCAGTTCCGGGATGCGATATGCTGGACCTGCGGAAACGCCGGCCATCTTGCAAGAGTCTGCTGCTCCTGAGGGACCCGATGGTATACGAGCACACACCAAGAAGCTACAGGCCTGCACACCACTACAGTCAACCACCACCACCACCAGGTACTGAATTTGTCCCCAGACACCCCTAACAAAATACATGTGACTGTGTTGGTTGATTGGTCCCCATGTAAAATGGAGTTAGATACCGAGTCTTCGTTCTCTATCATTTCTGCGGAAACCCTTAAGAGGCTATGCCCACAAGGGGGACTCCTTCTAGAGAAGCTGCTTGGCCTGGCCCTAAGGGACTTTCAAAAAAACCCGGTAGCCATCAAGGGGTGGAGCAAATTCAGGGTGCAATACAAAGACTTTGATGGACTATTGGACTTGCTGGTGGTGGAAGGGAGGCTCACGAGCCTGCTGGGACTTTCGTGGTTTGAACCCCTGGGGTTTGGAGTGATGGAGGTGAACCAGGTGCAGCTGCAGGACTTTAATTCAGTGTGTGATGAATTCCTGGGGGTGTTTGATGGTATGCTTGGACCTACACCGGACACCCGGTGGTCCTGGACTTAGACCCCACAGTGCGGCCATCAGAATGAAAGCCAGGCAACCCCCGTTTGCATTGCAGCCCAAAATAGAGGCTGAACCATATCACCTAGTAAACAGGGAGTGCTAGAGCCCATGCTGAATGCCCGGTGGGAGACCCTCATAGTCACCCCAGTGAAACCCAATGGGAATGTCTGAATTTGTGCTGACTACAAGTGCACAATTAATAAGGCTTTCCAGGATCACACATACCTGGTACCAGTGGTCAGCCATGTCCTGGCCTCCCTGGCAGGGGTGAGGATTTTTGGTAAACTAGACTTAGCACAAGTGTACCAGCAGCTACCTGTGGACGAGGCCACCGTCGAAGCCCAAACAATAGTAACCCACAGGGGGGCTTTCAGGGTTCACAGGCTACAATTTGAGATGAGTGTGGCGCCGGGAATATTCCAAAATCTGATGGATTATCTCTTCAAAGGAATCCCTGAGGTCCAACTGTTCTTTGATGATGTTTTGATCGCGGCCCCGCGACCCTGAGACCTTCGCTGTGCAACTCAGGACAGTGCTCCAATGTTTTAATGATGCCAGCTGGAAGGTGAAATGGGAAAAGTGCCTGCTGGGGGTGCTGCGGATGGAGTTCCTGGGATTCGTGGTCAATGCCCAGGGAATCCATCCGACCCCAGAAAAAATACATGCCGTCATTCAAGCGCCCACACCCTCCTCCAAGGCAGAACTGAAGGCTTTCTTAGGTCTCTTGAATTTTTATCATTCATTCCTGCCCCACAAGGCTGCCGTTGCAGAGCCGCTTCACCGCCTCCTCAACAAACATGCCGCCGCTTTCCAGGCGGTAAAAGAACTGTTGTTCTCCAATGCAGTCCTCGCCCACTTTGACGAGGCCCTTCCGGTAGTGCTGGCTCGTGATACCTCCCCATAAGGGGTGGGGCTGGTCCTGGGGCACAGGTTGGCCAACGGCCATGAGTTTCCAATTGCGTACTACTCCTGTACCCTGTTGGCAGCTGAGTGCAACTACACTCAAATTGACAAGGAGGCCCCGGCTATTGTGGCCAGCGTAAAAAAAAAATCACAATTATCTCTATGGCCGGGCCTTTACGATTGCCATGGACCACAAGCCCCTCTTGGGCCTGCTTGCCCTGGACCACCAGACCCCGCAGATGCTGTTGCCCTGGGTTCTGCGGTGGTCCATTTTCCTGGCCGGGTACCAGTATGTGCTTGTCCACCGTCCCAGGAAAGTGATGGACCACACCAATGCTCTGAGCCACCTTCCTTTGCCTTCCTACAAGCCCAATCTGGCCCTGGCACCACCCGGTCCAGGTCACCAAGGTGTCTTGTGGCATTGCCAGAGATCGCGTCTTCTCCCGTGTCTTGGACTGGGTGGGGAGGGGCTGGCTTACCAGTCCAGTGGGACCCGAATTCAGGGCATTCTCCTCTTGGAGGAATGAACTGTTTTTCCACAAGGGGGGCCTGCTCTGGGGTAGTCAGGTGGTGATCCCTACCCCTTTCTGCAAATGAGTACTCACAGCAGTACATGAGAATCACCCGGGCATTATAAGAATGAAAGCCCTGGCCAGGAGCTATGTATGGTGGCCAGGGCTGGACAGTGAAATTGAAGACTGGGTGAAATGATACCAAACATGTCAGGAGTCAAAACTGGAGCCACCAAGGGCCCCGGTGCAGCCTTGGGAGTTGTCCCACAAACCCTGTGCTAGGCTGCATCTCAACTTTGCGGGCCCCTTCCAGGGGCAGACCTTCTTCATTTTGGTGGACACCTACACCAAATGGCTAAAGGTGGTACCAGTGCCTTCTACCTCCTCCTGTTCAGCTATCCTTGCTATGTGGCAGATTTTTAGCACGCATGGAATACCTGACTCCCTGGTGACTGACTTTCACCTCAGTGGAGTTCCAGGAGTTTGTGCAATACTATGCGATCCAGCACATACATTCTGCCCTGTTTCATCCCGCAACCAATGGACAGGCAGAATGCATGGTCCGAAGAACAAAAGAGTCCCTGCGCTGCAAGGACCATGGGGACTGGGACCATAAGCTGGCCACATTCCTATTTGGCCAGTGTGTGACACCCTCACCACCATGGGCCGCAGCCCAGCAGAACTCCCAATGGGTCGGCATCTCACGACTCGTCTAGACCACCTCCATTCATACAGAGCCCCAAAACACAGCACAACCTCGGAGGACCAGGAAACCCCCATGGGGGTTCTTCCCGGGAGACCCAGTGTATGCAAGGAACTATGCCTGGGGTCCCACATGTGTGTGTGTTGGGTGTGGTCGGGACTGGCATTTAAGCGGGCCTCTGGCCCGGCATCTGTTGTCTAGTTTTTGTTATCTTTGAATAAAGTATGAACTGAAATTGCTACGCTATGCCTCAGTCTCAGGACTTTTCACTAACACAACACATTTATTATACTTCTGATTACAGAGAGAAACATACTTTATAAGAACTCATAAAACACATAAAGAAACACCTTCTTTCTTAACTTATTATTCCAAAACATTATAAACAACATTATAAACACTCAACTGAAAATTATTACTCTAGGTTCTTCAGTAATTTAGCTGAATTACATTTTTTTAAAAAAATTACAAACTTTGTTTTGCATTAAACAAGCTTTGTTAAGAAAAACAGAATAAATCCATTTACAATTTCTTTTGTAAAACCAGACTTTGTAGTGCAACTTCACACTAGTGGTACTGTCGAATTATTTAGATAGAGGCTATCCTTTCCTGCAGATAATGTGCCTCACAACATCATTTCCCCCTGGGAATGTAAATGGCCATTTTAATCCTCATTTATGCTGGCAGAGTTCAGGAAATAATCCAATCCACACTTTGGAGTTTGCTTTCAATGAATTTACTCCAATAGGATACTGCAGAAAGAAGGATAGCTGGCTGCAGGCTGTTAATGCAACAGAGAGGCCTTCAGAGCACAAGCACTAACACACAGCGGAAAAGAGAAAAAACAACAAGAGGTAGGCTGAACTGTAAGTGAAAGCATTCAGTAAACCCTCTAAACACTAGAGAATGCTCCACAGCTCCCCCTAGGGTACAAGTGAACTAACCCACTCGTTCAGCAGTATTAACAGTAACTAGACTCTTAGCGGGCTGTCACTTCTCCACCATCCCGGGAAAGTGATGTAGAGAGAAAGGTAAGGGAGAAGCACCTGGTAATTTTTGCTTCAGTTGTGTTTACAATTGGCTCTGTAGTATGAAATGGCTTGCCATTTTGGCTCCTTTCTGTGCTGCCTCATCAAGGCTGTCAGTTGTACTGTAGATGTGAACGGGTCAGCCAAATTTGCTGTCTGTGTGCCTGCACCATTCCCCCAAAAGCTGTGGTTGAGGCTAATTTTTGTAGCAAAAGATGTGGGTGTGAGAGAACTGGCACCTTCCCCTACTTTTCTCCCTCACCTTCTAATGCTGCAGGGATTTTTCTCCCAGCCCACCTCTGATGGCAATAACATGAGATGGGAAGAAAAGTGCTTCAGATGATGGAGTGCAATAGGCTGCCAACTCTGTGTTGGATAATTCCTGGAGATTTTGGAGTGGAACCTGGGGACGGCATAGTTTCAGGAGGGGAAATGCCTCATTGGGGTATAATGCCATAGGGTCCACTCTCCAAAGTAGCCATTTTCTCCAGGGGAACTGATTTGCATTGTCTGGAGATCAGTCATAATTCTGGGAGATTTCCAAGCACCATCTGGAGGTTGGCAACCCTAAAGTGTAATGAGACAATACAGGAAAGGGAGCAGGGCTCTGCTGTCCTCCTTCCATATGGCTTTCCCACCTATCCTGTGAACGTGAGGAAAGCATGTAAATAAATTCCCTGACAAATATGAGAAATTTGGCACCAATACTACATGAATGAAGGCAGTCCTCTGGCTGCCATTTTGTGCCTGTGAGATTTTTCCTCTGTTCTTAAAACACAGAAATACTGATTACTTAAACAACAAAAAATCCGTCCCACAAATATTCACATCAGTTAACCAAGAAATGAAGACAACATGGCTGATGAACATAATCTGGCTTCTTCCACTCAATTATGATTTTCATTTATTATCTCATTAAGACTGCAGCTGCTGATTCAGAAAGAAACAATACTAGAGAAAACCACACTGGACGGAACATGTCAGCCAATGAAGAAAATCCTTAAAACAATATTGTAAAATGAGAAAAGATTATTGGGACATATTATTGGGACATTTAAATACATATTCAAAAAGAGTAATACATGAGTAATAATTAACATGTGCTAAGAGCACCTCCACAGAAAATCCATTATAAGTACATTAAAAGTATGGGCAAGACAGGCATCTGGTATACTGCCCCATTTTTAAATGGATCTTTCTCAGAAAAAGCAGAGTAGAACCACAATTAAATGAATTTTCCACTGTTAAGTTTCCTTTCCCAGACAATAAGATAGATAGAGCAGGTAGAGAAAGAGGTACTTTTCTCCCTTCTCACAATACAAGAACTCGTGGGCACTCAATGAAGTTGCTGAGCGGCTGGGTTAGAACAGATAAAAGGAAGTACTTCTTCACCCAAAGAGTGATTAACACATGGAATTCACTGCCACAGGAGGTGGAGGTGGCTACAAGCATGGATGGCTTCAAGAGGGAATTAGATAAGCATATGGAGCAGAGGTCCATCAGTGGTTATTAGTCACAAGGTATAGATAGGGACTCTGGGGCAAGTGATGCTCTGTATTCTTGGTGCTTGCAGGGGGGGTCAACAGTGGGAGGGCTTCTAGTGTCCTGACCCCACTGATGGACCTCCTGATGGCACCTGGTATTTTTGGCCGCTGTGTGACACAGAGTGTTGGACTGGATGGGCTATTGGCCTGATCCAACATTCGCTTCTCTTATGTTGCCATGCTGCCTACACAGCAAGTTTAATAATTTTTGCAGAAAACAAAAACAAAAGAAGCTAGTAAATATTTTCATTTACCAAGACAATCCTTATGGCTACTCCAAAGGAAGTACTGCTCCAAAGGAATGTTTGGAAGCGAAAGAATTGCTCCATAGAACTGCTTTAAAGAACTGCCCTATATTTTTGATGTACCAGCAGCTAGTTGTTGAGGAATGCGGGGTGGACCAACAGTGTGTAAAACCTACCGGTGGTACACTCTGGCGGCCGGCGCTGCGGGAGAAACGTCTGGCGGGCTGGCTGGGAGGGGGCAATTCCCCAGTGGACTGACACTGAGACATGTTTTTCCGGCCCAGCTCGAAGCCCTGACCAGGAGGAGAGGCATACCATGCTTCCTGTTCCTGGCACAAAATATTCCGATTCTTAAAAATAAACAGTTATTAGTGTAGCTAGATAGAATTACAAGACAGTTTATTTGGCATCTTAAAAAGGCCAGAATTAAATGGAAATATCTGCAGGATATAAAGGAAAGAGGGGTGTGTGGTGTACCGAATTGGGAATTGTATTACCAAGCAGCGGCTGTGGGCTGGATCAAGGATTGGATAACATTAGAAAATGTAAGAATCTTAAATCTGGAAGGCTATGATCTTAGCATGGGGTGGCATGCTTATTTATGGTATAATAAGGATAAGATACACTCCAATTTTCATCAACATATAGTAAGAGGCGCTTTGATAAAATGCTGGCAAAATATTAGGGGAAAGTATTATTTGAAAACTCCAAGGTGGATCTCACCTTTGGAAGCATTCGTTAAACCCTCTCTATTATTGGAAGAGAAGAAATTGACATATGAGAAGTTACTAGATAAAACTGACAAATTAAAACCGATAGAAAAATTTACTAAATTTAAGTTTTATTTGAAAGTATTATTTCAAAAGTATTATTTGAAAACTCCAAGGTGGATCTCACCTTTGGAAGCATTCGTTAAACCCTCTCTATTATTGGAAGAGAAGAAATTGACATATGAGAAGTTACTAGATAAAACTGACAAATTAAAACCGATAGAAAAATTTACTAAATTTAACCTGTCCTGGTGGGAAGAAATGCAGTTGCAGTAGATATACGGAAAAGATAAAAATTTAGGCTTCCTCACAACAAATCATAAGCTGGATAAGATCTGGCTTTCCTCCAGCGATAAACTTATTCAGAAATTGTATAGATTCTGGAGAAGTATGTGCAAGATGAGATGGTCAAGCCTAATATGGTATGGTGGATGCAGGATATGGGCCATATTGAGGAATGGTCTAAAATATGGCAGACAGCAAAAGCTTTCAGAGCAACGTCACACAAAGAAAACCTGTACAAGATGTTTTATAGGTGGCACTGGTCACCAGATAAGATTGGTAAATGTGCTGACAATGTATTGAGTAATTGTTGGAAATGTAAAAATAATGTTGGGACGTTTTTTTCACATGTGGTGGAATTGTGAGAAAGTGCAGAAATTTTGGAGGATGGTGAAAAAAATGATATTAGAAATTGTAAACATAAATATAAATTTAGTCCCAGAAATATTCTTGTTAAATATAATGCCAGATGGTTTGAAACAGGAAGATAAGCATGTGTTAGCATATATACTGTTTCAAGAATACTACTAGCTAGAAAATGGAAAAATGTGGATTTACCCTCAAGAAAGGAGATTGCGTGGAAGCTGCTAGAAAGTGCTAAAATGGATAGATTGACTGTGTGTATGCCGGGGAGAGATGAATGTTTTCCAAAAAAGATGGCTGAAGGTCTACAGGTGGTGGGAAGAGAATATGTACAATGGCTCTGGAAAATAAGGAAAATGAAACTGTTTGGTTGTAATATATGTAAAACCTGATAAATAAAGTTTAAAAAAAAATTATTTCACCTTCTTCAGGACTTCAATACCTGACATTTTTGTAACAATTGATAAATCTCCATTAACCAAGACCTTTGCTTGTTGTTTGGTGTAAATTGCTCTAACCATTGTATAAAAGTCTTTTCCACAATGCGAAATTGATAGTTGTTCCAACATAAAATTCCAACTGACATTATCAAACATTGTTTCAGCATCTAAAAAAACAACGCCATCTGTTTCTCTGGTTGGGCTTCAAAATATTCAATTACATTCAATATAGTTCTTACATTGTTTATGATTTGTCTTTTTGATAAGAAGCCTGCTTGGTCCAGGTGAATTATTTGTATCAAAACTCTTTTCATTCTTGCAGCCAAAATAGATGCATAGATTTTGTAGTCCACAGTTATATATATTTACTGTACTCCTTTTACAGAAGTTATAGAAAGGTTGCCAGCTCAGAGCAAAATAAGGTTACTTTAGTCTCCCATCATGCAGTTCATAGAATCATAGAATGTTAGAGTTGGAAGGGACCCTTGCAGGTCATCTAGTCCAACCCCCTGCACTCTGCAGGAGCATAGCCAAAAGGTAGCTCTACATACCTACAACATACCCAAAAGATGGTCGTCTAGCCTCCGCTTGAAAATGTCCAGGGAAGGAGCATCCACCACCTCCCAAGGCAGACTGTTCCACTGCTCAACCACTCTTACAGTTAGGAAGTTTCTCCTGATATCTAACCGGTAATGACTCCCTTGTAATTTCCACCCATTAGATCTAGTCTTGCAATCCAGAGCAAGAGAGAATAGATCTGCTCCATCTTCTACATGACAGCCCTTCAGATACTTGAAGACTGCCATCATGTCTCCTCTAAGCCTTCTTTTTCCCAAGCTAAACATACGCAGCTCTTTCAGCCTTTCCTCGGAAGACTTGGATTCCAACCCTCTCACCATCCTGGTTGCTCTCTTCTGGACACGCTCGAGCTTGTCAACATCCTTCCTAAAGTGTGGTGCCCCAAACTGGACACAGTACTCCAGGTAAGGCCTGACCATATGTCAGGTAACCTGCCATTGCTGAGGATGGTGGGGGGGAGAGACATCTCCAAACATCTTTCACTGTTCTGGAATGCAGGAGTAACACACTGTCTCCAGGCGATCTAAATTACTGTGTCTGTGCAGCCTCTTATCTACACAGTTGACCTTGGGTCCCAAGCCGATCTGGCTTTTGTGGATATTTCTGGTGAGCTGTTAATTTTATGCTTTGCCACGCATGCGATGTGTAACCATTGGCTTGTAGTATGGGGGGGGCATTTCAAATGGGCTATAAATGATGCTGTTCTGTATCACCCAGCATCACTTACAAAGTACATGTTCACGCAGCTCTATGCTTAATCTCAATAAACGCTATCTTCTTATGGTGTTTGACTGACCATCTGGAGAACTTGACAGACTGTCAGTGATCCTTTTTCTGATCGGACCTCTGTACCCCACCTCTCTCCTGCTGAGATGAGTGGTGAAGAAGAAGACCTGATAGGGGTGACTATGTCGCAAGACACAGTCCCCACTTTGATGACACCAACCACCACGGTGCCGACTTCGGGAGAAAACCCAGTATCCACGGTGCCTACCCCATGGGGTCCCAAAGACGAGTTTGAAGGCCTCTATGGTGACCCATTTGGAGGTGCATATGCCAGTGTGACTACCCGGCCTCGAAAAAGACGAGAGTGGGGAAAGCCGCTGGCAAAAATGTACGAAACGTGGTCCCTAATGCCCCGCGCCCCCCTATGGGAGAGCCGGTACAAGCGGTCTCTCTATTGGCTAAGCACCGCGACGGGGGGGATGATGCCTGCTCCTATCCAAGGGAATCAGAGGGCACAGCAGAACCCCAAAGCCAGGGCCGAGAACGAAGTAGGGATCACCTACGCATGGTAGAGGAGTCCCTCAGGAAGATCCCGGAGATGATTGCCGAAGGGATCCGTAAAGAGCTTGATTGCAGACAACTGATCCAGCAACCAGCTCCGCAACCTCAACTGCCACCCGCTACCCTGCCTGCAGTGTCGGCGGGACCAGTGGGACCACCCCCCGGTGGACCTCCAGGTCCACCGGGGCCCCTGCCACTGGGTGGGCCACCAGGTCCTAGGCCCCGGGGATGGGGGCAGATGCTACCAAACCCAGCTGAGCTGCTAGATGCTACATTCAACAGCACCCCCAAAAAGCTCTCGTTTTTCTTGGTGAGGGTGGAGAAGTTTGTGGATAACTGGGGCCACCTTTTCCCGAACGAAGAGTGCATAGTGGATGCAATCGCTTTCTGGCTGCGGGATGCCGCCGTGGACTGGTATGTAACCCTGCACTACAAAGATGGGCGAGAACTCCGGGAGGTGGATGCCTTCATGTGGGCTTTACAAGATCACTATGAAGAGTCCAATATGAGTGAGACGGCCCAAGCATTCCTCCGCACCTTTCGCCAGGGTAAGAAGTCAGTGAGAGAGTACACCAAAGAGTTCCGCTGGCATGCTGCGAAAATCCATGAGTGGCCGGATGGAGTCCTAGCCCAGCATTACCGCTTGGGGCTATACCCCGAGATCCAGGGAATGATTCTGAGAGGGGGCAAGCTGAGGTCCCTCTTGGGATGGATGAAGGAGGTGGCGGACACCGAAAGCTGACTCCACACCATCCGCATCGATGATGCTGTCACCTTGGGGAAGACTGCCCCGGTCACCACCACTCCGGGGAAGGTGAAAACTACGACCCCTCTGCAGCGTCAGAAGGACGGAAGCCGCAAGCAACGGATGAAGCAAGGTCTCTGCCTCTGATGTGGGGAGCCTGGCAACTTTGTGGTGACATGTCCTGGAGCAGGGACAGCACCGTCCACCAGAAAAGGGGAAAAGAAGAGGATCGACACCCCAACCAAGAAACCAATGACGAAGCCAAAGAATCCAAGGTCCCTGCAGGCAAGCCTGCTGGAAGAAGACTCCGAATCCTCCGGGGAAGAACTGTTCCAGCTGGCGGGAAACAGGAAGGACCTGCTGTGAACAGCGCTGAACAGCAGGTCCCCGACTCCCAGGCGCTACAACCGGTGAGCAATTACCCCTCCCTCTTCTTTGTGACTGTGACTTTGATCTGCCCCAAATTGAACACCCATGTGCGGGTGAGAGGGCTAGTTGACTCGGGGTGTGGGCGAGACCTAATAAACCCCTCTTTAGTCATGGGGCTGGTTGCCAAGGTAGTCAAATTGACAGACCCGTTAATCTTTACTCAAATGGACGGGTCCACCATGAAGGACTCCTTCAAATACAAGACTGTTGTACTCCGCATGGGGTTGGGTGAACATTGGGAAACTCGACCTTTCGTGATAACCCCGGCAGCGAGGTTCCCCTTGGTGTTAGGCAGTCCTTGGCTCCATGATCATGACCCACACATCTTGTGGGAAGAGGGGGTTGTGAATTTCATTTCTTCACACTGCAAGCTACATGTGTGGAGTGACTCTTGGGGAAAGCCCCTATTGGTACATCAGGTGTTGGTTGGGTTAGTGGATGCCGAGTTAAACCGCATCCTCCATGAATACCAAGACTTGGTGGCAGTGTTTGGGGAGGAAGAAGCAGATGAGTTGCCGCCACACAGGAACTCAGACGGTGCCACTGAACTGTTACCTGACCAGAAATTACCCAAAGGGAAATTGTATTCAATGAGCCCGGCTGAAAAGGCAGAGTTGAGGTGGTTCATTGATAAGAGTTTGGCAAGGGGTTTCATTCGTCCCGCCTCTTCCCCTTGCGCGGCCCCAGTGTTGTTCCAGAAAAAGAAGGATGGCGGGTTACGCTTGTGTACGGACTACGGGGGGCTTAATGCAGTGTCAGCCACGAACGATTACCCCCTGCCCCTGATCAAAGATCTCCTGGCCGTGGTGGCTGGGGGGAAAATCTGTTCTAAATTGGACTTACGTGATGCCTATTTCAGGGTGCGTATCAGGGAGGGGGATGAGTACAAAATGGCATTCAACACCCCCCTGGGGCAATTCGAGTACCTAGTCATGCCATTCGAGCTTCAGGGAGCTCCGGGGGTCTTCATGAACCTTGCACAAGCACCTGTTCAAAGGGGTCCTTGTTTACTTGGATGACATTTTACTGTACTCCCCAGACAAAGAATCCCATGTGAAATTGGTGTGGGAGATCCTGCATACGTTGCACAAGCACAAGCTGTTTGCCAAACTGTCCAAGTGTGAATTCCATTGTTCTGAGATCTCGTTCCTGAGGTATCAGATATCCTAACAGGGAATAGAGATGGATACGGCCAAAGTGCAGGATGTAGTGGGGTGCGAGGCACCCAAAACCCGCAGGCAGTTACAAGCATTCCTCAGATTCACCAATTTCTACAGATCATTCTTGGCCAACTTTGCACAGGTATCCCTTCCCCTCACAGACTTGTTAAAATGAAGGGGAAGGGAGCAAACAGTGCGTGCCCAGGGGCAAAGTTGGACTGGACCCCAGAATGCCAGCGCGCCTTTGAGCGGCTTAAGGTGCTTTTTACTTTTGAGCCAGTGTTAGCGCACCCAAACAAACTGAGAAAATTTATAGTCCAACTCGATGGCTCGGATGTTGCTATGGGCGGCACCATTTTGCAAAAGGGGGAGGATGGGAAACTCCACCTGCTAGCTTATGTCTCTAAAAAATTTAACGAAATGGAACGAAACTGGTTGGTTTGGGATAAAGAAGCGGGGGTGATTAAATTAGCTCTGTCCACTTGGCGGCACTGGTTGGAGGGGGCAAGGGTCCCATTTGAGGTTTGGACTGATCACAAAAACCTCGAGCTCCTCCAGACCCCGCGAAATCTTAATGCCAAACAACTCCGGTGGGTGGACTTCTTTTCAAAGTTTAACTTCACCCTCCACCATTTCCCAGGAAAGGCGAACTCATTGGCCGATGCCTTATCCCACCTCCCGCAACATGACAGCAAGAGGGAGGAGCTTCAGGACTCCATGTTCACACCCACCCAACTTGGAGGGGTGGTCACGACTCGTAGTCAATCCAAAACCCCGCCCACTTTCCCCAGAGACTCTTGGGATGCTCAGTTTGCCTCCGCCCTGTCGGAGGTTGATCACCCGGAAATGGGGAAGGGGGGGGGCTGGAGCAGCAGGAAAATGGCTGCTGGTTTAAGGGTGACAAACTGTTTGTACCTGGGGCGCTATGGGGAGAAATCATGGGTACAGCTCATGGGTCTAAGCTTGCTGGACATTTTGGGTTTGTTAAATCGTTGCAGCTGCTTCAAAGACAGTTCTGGTGGCCTGGTATGCGAAAGGATTTGTCTATGTTCATCCAATCATGCCAGGTCTGCCTCATAAGCCCCAGCCGGGGAAACCTCCTGGGCTACTTCAACCTCTCCTGACGCCCTCTCAGCCATGGGAGGTCATTTCGATGGATTTTATCACGGACCTCCCCTCTAGCAAAGGGAAAATGGTGATTTGAGTGGTGGTGGACGTTTTCTAAGCAAGCGCATTTTGTGCCGTTCAAGGCTATCCCCACCGCAAAATGGCTCGCCAAGGCGTTTCTCTACCACGTCTTTAGATTACACACGTTACTCTGGAAGGTAATTTCCGACAGAGGTTCCCAACTTATTTCTAACTTTTGGGGAGAGCTTATGGGGGTGGAATGGGGTCTGAGCAGCACCTATCACCCTGAGACTGATGGACAGACCGAATGAGTTAACCAGACCTTGGAACAATATTTGAGATGTTTTACCAATTTCCAGCAGGACGATTGGGAAGAATTGTTACCCCTGGCCGAATTCTGCTACAATAACTCATGTCATTCCTCCACGGGGGTTTCACCTTTCATGGCAGTTCATGGATACGAGGCCCCCCTCTCCCATTCCTCTCAGTCTCTGACTTGCTGGCAGGGGAGGCAGGTGACTGGTGTAAACAGCTGCAAGCTGCTTGGCCTATTCTCTGTAAAACTTTGGATGAAGCTAAAAAATTGCATAAAGATCACGCCAACAAGACTAATTCTGTCTTCTTCAGAATTAGCAATCCCACCCAGCTTTGTGTCATCTACAGATCTGATAAGCATCCCCTGTATGTCTTCCTCCAGGTTATTTATAAAAACATTGAACAACACTGCACCCAGAACTGAGCCCTGTGGCACTCCACTCGAGACTTCCCTCCACATGGACGCAGAGCCATTTACGAGCACTCGTTGGGTACGATTTTTCAACCAACCATGAATCCATCCAACGGTTGCTCCATCCAGCCCACACTTAACCAGCTTATCCTCAAGGATACTTTTACCTAAGGCTGTATAATGCTTACCTAGCTGCATTAGAACTGTTGCATTAGAACTGTCAAAATTGCCAATTTCACTATTTGCCATATTTTTATTATCCATTTTTGATATTTAATGAATTTAAAAATTTCAATTTCCTAACTATAATCATTCTTGCAAGTGTAATCATGCTATGCACCATTAATCTATTCAGTGTTATTCTGATAACTGTATGGGATGTTTTGCTTTGCTATTATTAGAGTATGTACATTTATTTATTTATTTGGGTAGTTAATTTGTTTTGATTGGAGAATTAATCAATTAATATTCTTCCTGCTCTTCTTTAGAAATCAGACTGGTGTGTCATGCCTCAGCAAGACTTTGGATGTGAAATGTTGGATCCATGACTAGATCCATAAAATATTGGATCCACAATTGAAAGGCCTTTATTTTCCTTTGGGGTTCATATACTTACTTCCACCTTTTCATATTTAGCCAGCCTTTTCACTGTATACTTCTTCAGCGTATCAAGCTTTACCAGTAGTCTCTGGGTCATATTTATTATTCCTTCCCTGTGATAAAATAAAGATGTGTATGTTTGAAGAAAACACATTTGTAAATAGAGGGAGGACTGATAGCAAGAATGAATCTGATGCAGTGAGGACTGAAAAGCGGTATTTTCTATGAGGGTCAGTAGACACAACCTGATTCCCCAACACATCTGGATATTTATTTATGCTAAAATAAAGCTGTATAAAGGGCCATGGTGGTTTAGAGGTAAAGACTCTGAGCAGCAGACTAGAAGGTCTGTAGATCAGCAGTTTGAGACCTTAGTGCTGTGTGATGGAGTGAGCTCCTGTCTCTGGCCCCAGCTCCTTCCCACCTAGCAGTTCAAAAGCAAGAAATTGAAAGCAGATAAATAAGTGTCACTTCAGTGGGAAGGTAACAGCGTTCTGTGCACCTTGGCGTTTAGTCATGCCGACCACATGACCACAGAAACATCTCCGGTCAGCTCTGACTCTTCGGCTTGGAAACGGAGATGAGCACTGCACCCTAGAGTCAGATTCAACTAGCTTTCAAGCAAGGGAAACCTTTACCTTTACCTAAGGCTGTATAATGCTTACCTAGCTAATATCATGTCTGTGAGTTCATATGGACGCTGATACCACAAACGATGAAACTTACTGTCTTGGTTCATGCTATGGATTAACACTCTGTGAATTAACCTGGGGAATCCTTGGGCATATACTGAATAAGACCATCAGTCTGTCAATTGTGAGTATTGTCTACTCAGACTGGTAGCAGCTCTCCAGGAACTCTTTTGCATTGCCTATTACATGATCCACAGGATAAATCAGGGATTGAACCTGGAACCTTCGGCATGCCAAGCAGATGCTCTACCACCGAGCCATGGCCTGTCCAGGCCCAAAGTGAGAAAAAAATTATGGGGGGGGGGGCAAATGAATACTGTGCTGGTGAGTGCATCATCATTTATTTTCTTTATTATGAATGAGATATGATGTACTGCAAAGTCTCTACAAGGGATCATTCTACAAAGAAAATTAAATGATAATCCATTTTGTTTAAAACCAAATATCCCCTGCCTTTATTTACACATGATGAACAAAGTTTTGTAAATGCATGAAAATCCCCACCCCATATTATTTGTCCCACTTCCACTTTCCTGGGTGGCAGTGTGCCAAATGGGGACCCCCCCACACCAATTTATCATGATAGTAGTGTCCGTTTCTTCCTCTGAGCATGAAATGAGGCTTTGCTAACAGAGCTCATAAAAGAAGGTACATTTTCTTTGATGGACGGTCCATTTGATTCACAGTACAATCATCCATTGAACTCATTCCCCCTCAAAGATAACCCCAAACCCTGCCCTGGTTTGTCTTCATATAACTTGCTATAGGAAGACTCAGGGATACCAGGTACTGAGGCAATAGGGTTACCAACCTCCAGGTGGGGTCAGCAGATCTCCCAGAATTCCAAGTGATCACTAGACTAGAGAGACCACTTTCCCTGGAGAAAATAGCTACTTCATAGGATAGACTCTTTGGTATTACACCTGATTAGTGTCCCTCCCCCACCTTTCCCAGGCTCTAACCCCCAAATCTCCAGGAATTTCCCAACATGGAGTTGGCAACCCTAGTGAGTATGTGCACACACACACTTTCCCCTTGCAGCTACAGCCTGCCTGGCATGCAGAGGAAGGGTGGCATTTTGGCTTCACAGAGATGAGAAGAGAAGCTGGGGAGACTCCCCTCTACAGATACAGAGACTGACTCCCCTCCCCCTTGCTAGGTGAAGACAGCCAGTTTGGTTTAGTGGTTAAGTGTGCGGACTCTAATCTGGGAGAACCGGGTTTGGTTCCCCACTCCTCCACTTGCACCTGGCTGGATGACCTTGGGCAAGCCGTAGTTCTGATAAGAGCTGTTCTTGAAAAAGAGCAGTTTCTGTCAAGAGCTCTCTCGGCCCCACCTACCTCACAGGGTGTCTGTTGTGGGGAGGGGAAGGGAAGGGAGTTTGTAATCTGCTCCGAGACACCTTTGGGTAGTGAAGGGTGGGGTATAAATCCAATCTCTCCTCTTCTTTTCTTCTTCTTGCTGAACCCGGTTAAAAGAGAAGGCAAAACTGTTGCCAGCAGCAATTCATTATCACCATTTTACAGTGATTTTAAAATGCTGTGATGCCCCAATCTACTGTGGGCTTGTGGTGCTACTGTCATGCCACCTACCCCATCTGATTCCAACCACCTTTGAACACCTGCCACCCAGACTAAAATAGAACCACCACCACCATCAAGCTTCTACCTTAATGTGCTACAATGCTACCAATCAGAGGAATCCATGACTGGCACGAGCTAGCAAGGGAAAAGGACTGTGTCACATGCTTCAGGGTACAGCAGGAGCAACTATTTTGTGCAGGAAGCAAAGTGCATAGGGAAAGCCGGGGAGAGAAGGAAACACCCTCTCTCATTGGCAGAAGACTTGCAACAGATTTCACACCAACCCTTAGTGCTGATTGGAGGGGCATGATAAATTATTGGTGGGGTCCCACCCCTTTGTGGACCTGGGCCTGTCCCTTAAGAGCAACTGCTCTTTCTCCTATTCCATGGTCATTAAATTATTTCTTTCAAGACAAACTGTAGTATGCTATTATATTTGAACAAAGTATGGTTTATAGAGAATGGTTTCTTTATAATGTGTAATCCCACTTTTCAAGACAATTCCAAATCACACTTTGCTGTTTCTATTTATGTATTAACATGCCTACACACCACCTTTCTCCACAGATTTTGAACACATAGTAGTTTGCATGTAACAGTACATTATGATCTACCATGAAAGACTAGCAGTGAAATCCTGAGAACACTTTTCTGTTAGCAGGATTCTGAGCAGATCTGTTTAGGACTACCCTCAAGCAGTGCAATCCTAAACAGAGTTACGCCCTTCTAAGTCCATTGAAGTCAAGAAGAAAATGGCCTGGAAGGAAAGGCTACCTTGAATAAGTGCTAGGTGAAGGAAGGATTCAGCATTGCCCTCGCCCCTGACATTTTTTCCCCTTGAAATTCTCATCCACACTTCACAGGTGTTTGATAGGGACTCACTTTTGAAGACACCGAATACTATGTTTAAACCTGTTCTTACACATTTAATTGTGTTCTTCCATCCTTGTGATTTCAGTGAGATTTAAGCCTTCCTAACCTTTTGTGGAGTTTCATTCTAAACACATTATATAGTGTAACCTTGAGTATGCTCAAGTGGAAAGTGGAAAGGTGAGCAGAAGTCCATCAGTGGCTATTAGCCACAGGGTATAGATGGGAACTCTCAGTCTGGGGCAGGTGATGCACTCTATTCTTGGTGCTGGAGGGGGCAGCAGTGGGAGGGCTTCTGGTGCCCTGGCCCCACTGCTGGACCTCCTGATGGCACCTGGTATATTTTGGCCGCTGTGTGACAGAGTGTTGGACTAGATGGGCCACTGGCCTGATTCAACATTGGCTTCTCTTATGTTCTTATGCTCTGTACACAGAAGACTGCACATTAGCTGGATTGACATGTGGTTGGTGCAAACACAGAGCCAAAATACTATGTCTACTTCAGGCCACAAGAGCAGAAAATTCAATGCACAATTTTCTGTAGACATAGATCTTCCTTCCATTTCATCCTAGAAAATTTAATTCTACTATAATCATTCTTAAGTAATATTGAATAAAATAACATGCCCCTTTCCCCTTATACTGTTCAAATATAGCGGTTCAAATATAGTGGTTTGAAACCACTGGAACATTTCCACATGTGCTACAGTTAATTGCACAAGTGGAAAGGTGAACAAAAACTTCATTTTAGTCATATTTTAATCATATCACATCCCAAACTTCTTTTCCAATTCTGCAAGACAGAATTGTAGGTTGGATATCAGATTACTGCCAGACCAACAAAGTAAATGAACTTTCATTTTGCTACTTCAGGCTCTCCATCAATAGCTGGCTGCAAACATGAGGAAATACTAATTAAAAACTTAAAAACTGAAGTACCGCTAGCTTCAAGGAAGAAAAGGGAGGCAGAACAGTAAAATATTATCTATCACTTTCCTTTTTTCTGGGCAATTATCTATAGACTCTAAGACTTGAAACTCTGTTTGATTATATATGATTTGGTTGTTTCCCTTTTCCTGCTTTTATGTATAATTGGTTATTATAGGACTAAATTTGATACTGATGACTCTACATTTTCTGTGTATTGCTATCTTGAAAATAGCGTAAATTAGAATTTAAGAGATTATCAGTGCAATCCTAAAGAGAGTTACTGCATTCTAAGACCATTGAAATGAATGGGTCTAAACTGGAGTAACTCTCTTTAGGATTGCACCGTATGTAATATAAAGAGAGTTTCTAATCTGTCAGTTTGAGCAGCCTCTGGGATTTCAGCATTCTCAGAGTTTGTGCAGTGTGAACACTTGCATCACTAGGGAATTGCATCACTGGAGTCTGTGAAATTGGGAAGTTAGTGCAGTGTTGGAGGCCGTGCAATCTGAAAGTATGTGCAATTTTAGGAACTTCTGCAACTTCAGATTGAATTTGTAAAATGATCAGTTCCTTGTTTTCTAATACATGTAATTGATCATTTTGATCATTTCTCAGTGAATTTGTAAAATATTAAATACATTTATATACTTCACAGAACCCCACAATAAGTTCTATAGAGGGGCTTGGAGAAAATAAAATAGTACAAAATTAACACAGGATGACAGGAAAGAACTAGATATAATTATTACAAAAGATGAAGTAAAAATGCAATAAAATCTCTCTTTAAGAGGACTCCTAGGCCAGATGGGTTTACAACAGAATACTATCAGCATTTTATTGAGAATATCAGTACCCTACTTACTAGTACTATAAATAGCATACATCAGAGATAAATTCCATAATCAATTATTGGAGAATCAGGTTGCATTATTGGTAGGTTCATATCACTCAATTTGTTTATTAATTATGAATACAGAATTTTGGAAATGAGTTTGGCTACAAGATTTTAAAAGATCATAGCAAACTATAATTCTCATGACCAATCAGGGTTCATTTTAAAAAGGAACATTTTTAATATTGTAGCATATAAAAAAGAGAGTTTCCAGCTGCTGCTATTTTTCTGGATGTAGAAAAAGCATTTGATCAATTAGAGCTTTTTTAAAAAACAGATGTTAGGAACTTTTGAATTTGGGCAATACTTTATGTCATGGATACCAACTTATTTATTTAGAAGCCTAGGCATGAGTAATGATAAATGAATTGGAAAGCCTTATATATCAACAGGAACTAGGCAAGATTGCTAACTTTTCATCTTGTCTGTGAAACCTTTGGCAATATTCATTAGGGAAAATGACAAGACCAAATGTATATTTATAAACTTAATTTATATGCAGATGATATTGCTATTTATATTACAGAACCAGATAGTTCAAGTGTGGTTATGACACAAAGTGTCAAGACTTATAGTAAACTGACAGGGCATAAGGAGGACTTTGAAGAGTCATACATAGTCTTTCATTTTGCTTTGCTTTACCATTTGGAATAGCTGAAACTTTAAACAAGATAGCTTTTTAAGAAATATACAAGTGAATATGAGAAGTGCTAGATACCTGGGAGTCATGATGTCCAGAGAAAATTTAATTACAATCCTTTAATAGTTTAAATTAAGGCACACTTTACTGTGTGGTCTACTATCTACTATTTTATCTTGTTAGACTGTGGAAACACTATAAAATGGCAACACTTCATAAATTGGTTTTTTAATTTTAAAATGTATTAAACATTCTTTGAAAGAATGGCAAAAGGTATTAAACAACTTTATTTGGGAAGGGAAGAAACCAAAGGTTAGAGCAAATATAATGCATAATTTCAATGAAAAAGAAGGCTTTGGGTTACCAAATATACTGCTTTACTATACAGCAGCAATATTACTATGAATTTCAGAATGGGCAAGACAGCAAGAAGATGTATCTCTTCTTGCAATAGAACAGGATTGCATAAAATAACAATATATGCCTTTTACAATTTGATAACATGCTCAGCAAATGGTGCAAGCTTCCAACACATGTGTTGTGAGTACTGCAAGTCACAGATTTATTAGAAAAAGGTTTGAGGAGTAATATGTGATATTGGGGGATATTGAGTTTCCACTGAATCCAGAAATTTTTCTTTTAAAACGATCTATTTAGAATTAATGCATATTTCCATTTGCCCTCCATTTGTCCTCAAATGTGGGGGGGGGGCTAGAGTTCTCTCAGAATTACAGCTGGTCTCCAGAGATCAGTTGTCCTGGACGGAATGACCCTTTTGAAGGATGGATTCTATCACCCCTGCTGAGCTCCTTCCCCTCAGCAAACTCCATCCTCCTCAGACATGGCTCCCTCAAATCGCTAGGAATTTCCAAGCAAGAATGCCAACCCTAATTTGACCCAACAAAATGAGATAACTAAAAAAAAATTAAAATTCCAATTTTAAACTAAGGCAGCTTCCATAGAGGCTTATTCTTGTCTTTTCTTTATTCCCGTGGTACTAACCTGTTACTCCCTATGATACACTATGAGCATTCATCCACCAGTTCACAGAATCGATGGTTCAGGAAGAAGCAGGTTGACATTAACTGAGTTTCAAACCTAGAAGAAAAATAAAATTGGGACCTCTTACATCATTTGTGGAAACATCACTTGAACTGTTTATATATGGAGTGAGATGGGGAGTAGCCTAGGAATTGTGTTCATCCTTAACTTTTATATGTAGCACTGCCAACCTCCAGGGGGAGCCTGACATTCTCCCAGAATTACAAATGATCTCCAGACTACAAAGATCAGTTCCCCTGAAGGAAACTGCAGCTTCAGAGAGTGGACTCCCTGGCATCACGTCCCCGCTGAGCTCCCTCCCTTCTCCAAAGTCCACCCACTAAAAAAAAAAAAATCCAGGAATTTCCCAAATCAGAGTTGGCAACCCTATCTAAGTAATTAGTTACCTTGCAAAGCCAACACATGTTCATGACCCCCAAACCCAATCAACCCTTGAAACCTAAGCAGCGTCTTGAAGAAAAAAAGGAAACTTAGCAGTAATCTAGAGAGCAATGTGTGGGACAGGACCAGCATGGGATCTCTAATAGTAATACCTCTGCATTACCTGAAGGGTTCTCTGAAGATAACAGCCCTGTAGAACCCCTCTGAACTCATTGTGTCATCATTGTTGACTAAAACCATGACAACCAAACTGCATGCCTCCGTGGTAATAAATGTCACATAATCAGGAATGAAGGAGGGGAGTTTTTAAGGAAGGAAGGAAGACGGGGGGGTATACTTACTGTACTTGGGTACAATAACCATTTACAGGCAGCTCACAAAGTCGATACATTTCTCTTTACTAGCGTGCTTGGAAGCCATTCCATATGACAGCTTCCAGAAATACAGTTGTGCCCCTCAGCAAAGCTGCCAAGTTGCTATTACCAGTGTCTAACTGCCTTTGCAGCTCTCCCTTTAACAGTGACTTGGTCTGTAACATTTTCCAAGCAGCTCCACACAGTGAAAAGCATCACCTGTTAGCCCTGTTATCAGGGGGCTTCTAAAGGGATGTTTGCATAGCTGTCTGCCCTGTAGTATTCCCAGTAGTAATGTATTGCTGTGAGAGTTGGACTATATAAGGAAGGCTGAGAGCTGAAGAATAGATTCTTTTGAACTATGGTGCTGGAGAAGACTCTTGAGAGTCCCTTGGACTGCAAGGAGATCAAATCAGTCAAAGAAATTCTAAAAAATCCTAAAAAAATCAATCCTGACTGTTCCCTGGAAGGCCAGATACTGAAGTTGAAGCTCAAATACTTTGGCCACCAAATGAGAAGGAAGCACTCATTGGAGAAGACTCTGATGCTGGGGAAGATTGAAGGTCAAAGAAGAAGGGGACGGCAAAGGATGAGATGGTTAGACACTGTCATCGATGCAATGAACATGAAATTGAGCAAACTTCAGAGGATGGCAGAAGATAGGGCCTGGTGTAATCTGATCCATGGGGTCGCAAAGAGTCGGACTCGACTGTGTGACTGAACAACACTGCCCTGCCTCTGACAGTGGCACAGTCATAACCCACAGACAGGTAACTGTGACAAGTCCCTTTTTGGCATCAACAAGACTGGGGAGAGGCAAAGTTGTTTCTCTAGAATGGAGCCTGTTAGCAAAAGTCTCTTGCTGGTTTGCTACCCAGCAGAATGATGACAATCTCTGGAAGAGGAGGCACAAGGAAGGCATTTGGCAGGCCCAACAAAGCCACTAGCAGGCACACATGATCCATAATAAATAATAAACAGGGGGATCAGACACTTTACCTTACAGCACTTGGGTGATTTCAGCTGCTGTCTCCGAGTCCAGCACTAATTCAGGACAGGGGCTGGGGAATAAGATGCTAGAAGCCATGGCACAGAGCAAAGGAAGGTGGGGGTGGGGACTCGATTTCAGTTCCCTTGCCCATGGACTCTGTTTCTGTTTAAAAACAGCACAGGGAAAAGTCTGCTTTCCCCCTGCTGCTTTTGAAGAAAATTAAAGACAGAGAACTCTTAAATTTTTATCACTAGTTTGGGCCTAAATTTGCCTGTGCTTGTGTTCTTGTGTTGTGGTCACTGACTGCAGTATATACATATCAGCTCACCTAACTCAAAAATGTCCCTATTTGATACATATCTACTGAGTCACTCTCTCCTCACTCTCCCTCCTCTGAGCTTTGTGAACTTGAAGCCAGGCTCTAGGATAATGGTTAGATCCCCCCCAAAAAATCTCTTTTATAATAATAATAATAATAATAATAATAATAATAATAATAATAATAATAATAATAATAATAATAATAATAACAACAACAACAACAACAACAACAACAACAACAACAATAACAATAATAATAAGATTTGTTACTACATGGATACCTATTGTTGATGCTGTTTGAGTGCTTCGTCATCCCTCAACCCATTTGCCCTGGTATTTGTCTACGATAGACAATACTGACAGCCACATCACCATGGACACTCTGGAACCCAGGATGATAAAACATGAGGAATTGGGGGAGGGGGGAAGATTACACATTTTCCCAGAAATGTGAGTTCTAAACTTGTGATGTTCAGCCTCCAAAATCAGTTCATCTTCAGTTTTAATTTTTTTAATGTAGATCTTTAGTTTAGTTACTACATGTGCTCATTTTCTTTATTCCACATTTAATTTGTTTCTCTGGGAAGCACATTTCTGGCTGTAAATTTCATCCGATTTGATGAAATACTCAAGGGTTATGTTCCCTTCACCTCAGGTATCCTTCTGCTTGCCAAATTTCAGACAAATGAAAGGGCCTTTATTCCATGGGCAATTACATTTTTCAGACAGTGAAAATTTACAAGTAGGCCTCATGGCATTAGCATGCAAGTTTTATTGAGTTAAATGTAAAAAAAAAATCATTTGCCATGGAAGCACAGAAGCTTTGTGCAATATCCCATTTCTCCATGTTTTCTGGTTAAGGGGGAAGTGCTGTTCAAACAAATTACAAAGATGACCTGACTCCAATAGTAACAAGAGAAAGAAATTTTACTTATAAAACTAGAAGCACATCTTACATGACATATTCAGGTAGGTGTTCTGTTTGTTGTGTTCTGACTCATGAACCAGCTCTATCTTTTCTTATGTTAAGCTTGAGTCATGCAAAGGATTGTAAGCATCGACATTTCCATTGGTTGATTTGTGTTAAACCTTGTATATAGCCAGTCAGAACTGACTGTAACTTTATGGAGGGAACAGACCTCATTGGTCTTTATCCCTCAAACCCTATTGGATGTTAACTGAAGTATGGGCGTGGCTTTGACAGCCCAGATTATTTAAAAAGGGAGCTGTGCTCCACTGTTTTGTGTGTGTTGTTTGATCGTCTTGTTTGCTGTTATAATAAAGTTGAAATCACTTGTTGAAATCACTCTCTTGTTAAGTCTCATACTTAACACATTTAACTTACTGTGAACAGGTTAACTTCAAATAGGTTAACTTGCTACAGCTACAGCCCCATGTAAGAGAGAGAGGGAAGAAGGGAGGTCCTATATAAAATGAAACAGAAGGCAGACAAAGGCCAAAGAGGCTCAACGTCTAACTGAGGGGGGGGGCAACTGCCAAGTGTACCCGAGTGAGAGAATTCTCTTAACCCTTTCCCTCTCAGATCCTCTTGCACGCAGAGTTACAGTTATCCAACAGTTTTTCCTTCTTCTGAGATCCTCAAGCTGTTTTTGTAGGGATCTATTTTTAAACAAAAGCTGAGTGTGTAGGTGAGGGGAGCCTTAAATCTGCTGCTCTCTTTACCTCACTGCACTCATAACTCATTTGAGTTATATGCTTCTCTCGTCTGTTAGAAAACCAAAAGCTCCTTTTGTTACACTGTTGCTTGGTTCCCTTTAGGCTTAATTTTGTTTTTCACCTCAATCCTATGCAGTTACTCCAGCTTGAGTCCATTGACATTAATAGGCTCAGACTTGAGTAATTCTGCATATGTGCTAGTTGCTGCAAAGCACTAGCCCTAGCTTTCCTGTTCTGGGGAGAATTCTCTTCATGGTAATTGTGTAAGAAAGAGAGGAAGAGCTAGTTCACTAAGGGCTTAGCGGGCCTTGTCTAAACTGAAGCTACTGATTGAGGAACAGAAGTTTAAAAATAGCAGTGCAAATTTTCTTTCTTTTTGCTGCAATAAATAGGAGTCTTCTGGCATCTTTGAAGATTAACAAGTTTTAATTCTGGCATAAGTTTCAGCAAAGGAAGTTGTACTTTACCTATGAAACATCTTCTTATCCCAGTTTTTTCTTTACTCAGCAGTTTCTGGCTTGCTGTTCACCCAAGACTCAGTGGGAAATGACTTTTATTTCTGCTCAAAAAGATCAGTTCTGGATCTATTAACTGAAATCAATATTTTCACTCTCTTAAAGCTTCATTAATTTACTTCATTAGCAAAATATAGCATTAATTATCCATTAATAGCTGACAACTTAAGACGTTTCATATATGACCACTAAAATGGCAATTGTTCATTGCTAAACTTGAACCTGAAATTACTACCTTGTCACAGTCCCCATCTGGATGAAGCAGGTAACAACAGATGGGTTTTGAGAACTCTGATCTTATTTGGCTGGAACTTGATTATCTTCTTATTTATGTACAGTGTATGTTCCCCAGATGCATAGATGCCAGTGTAGCCCATACAAACAGCTCTCCCATTGAACATTCAGTAATCTGAATATTTTAGAAATTTGTACCCTGATTTTCATCTTGGAACAAGATGCCTTATGGATAATAATTAAAATGTTATAGACTAAAACAAAATAAAATAACTCCCCAAATACCCCCCGCAAGATGCCTGCTGTTCACATCCCATCAAAAACTTTAGTAAACAGGTAAGCCTTGCATCATTTCCTGAAGATTTCCAACAAAGGCCTTCCCCTCATTTCTTCAGAATGCCCACTCTGCAATGTATGGGCCATGTTGGACAGGCCCAGGCTCTGGTCAATACCAGGTGGGCCACCCTAGATGGGAGAACAGCCAGCAAGCTTGAACACTGTAAGTGGCTCATGGTAACATATGGGAAGAAACAGTGGGCCTCAACATGTGAAGGGCTTTAAAAGTTACATCTAGCACTTTCAACTGAACTTGGAAACAAACTGGCAGCCAATGTAGCTGTTTCAAAATGGGCAATACATGTTCCATTGGTCAGCCACTAACAGTAATTGGGTTGCCACATTCTGGACTAGCTGTAGTTTTTGGGTTTTCTTCAAGGACAGTCCAACATAGAGCATGTTGCAGTAACACAACTGTAAAGTTGCAAAAACATGGATCAATGAGGCCAGATCAACTGAACCTAAAGCCCATTATGCACATACAGTTAATACAGAGAATCTGAGCAGTCGAGCCTTTAAGCTTGACTTTGGACTTGTGTGCCTTCCACATGTAGCTTTCTTTTTTCTTTGTTGTGTTTATTCTGTATTCTGTCTATTTATTCTGCCACTACAACCAAACCCCACATTTTTTCTTAGTTCGGGTGGGAACACCACTTGTGATTTGGGGGGGGCGTCCAAAGGTTTTTTTAGTTTACACAGTTGCCCTATTGCAGCTGTGTAGTAGCACCAATTAAGTGCTGCCTTCCATTTAAATCCTTGTGGTTTAGTTGCTTCAATGAAAAGGAACACAAAGGAATACCGGTAAAGTTTTTTTAAAAAACTCCTGAAAGTAACCAAACTATTTTTAAAACTGACTAGAGCAGCTGTGAAGCTCCTTTTTGTTATTACCAAGCTCTAGTGTATTCTTGGTTGTGTTATTGGCCACTGTGATTAATGGCAGTGATCTGCCATTCCCCACACGACCTGATGCCAGTCTTTCCCTCCTCCCTCCCTTATAGAGCTTGCAAAGAGGCTTCATGGAGACTTACCAGAGAAGCACATTTTTCCCCATGTAATTTTTCCAGCAATCCAAGACTAGCAAAAGACTCATTTTGCTAGACTCATGCCGCTTGTAAATATATATATATATATATAACAATGTCCCGTCTCCCCGGCCCCAGGATGAGCCCCATGCCCCCCAGAATCCCTGGAACCCCCGGGAGCGCCCCACTCACTACTGGCAAGGTGACGCAGAGACTTCACGCAGTAGGATGATGAGGGACCAAAGAGGACCTAGCACAGCGTGGGCAGAACAACGGAGGAAGAAACCCCGCCTGGTCATGCTTGGTGTCATTCCCAAGGGCCATGGGGCAGGGCCGATGTGGTCGGATGCACTGTCCAGAGGGTGGGGAGGGCTGGAGATGGCCCGAGCTGAGGCCAGCTGGCAGTGTACACTGGGAGCAATGTGCCTGATCTTGCACTGCGGCAGCCAACTTGTGGCGAGCCCGATCAAAGCCCAGCCATATCTGGGATGCTAGGACAGTGTCCCAGGCTATCAAGGGGGGTGGAGTCATGGAAGGGAGGAGGGAGTCAGAGGCCGGGGGTGGTGCTGGGAGGAGGGTGGGGATAAAAGATGGCACAGGCTGAAAGGACGGGGAGGAAGCAGTAGAGCCAAGACCAGGGGAGAAGGACTGTGACACCCAGAGAGAAAGGAGTAGAATTCTCACCGACCGCCTAGAGAGGCAAAGAGCTAATGCCACGCTGGCAGAGGGACGTCAGAGGTGTCGTTCAAACCTCGTCCCCTGCCTTTCTGAGTCCTCTCCAGCCACAGCCCTCTTTTGACAGCCCAACTTCCAGAACTGCACTGCGGCAGCCAGGGCTACAGGGCTGGGGATTCCCGGGAAGTCGAGAGAGCCTCACAAACAACAAGGTGCCATTTTATTGCTAGGCTTCCAGAGTCTGCCAAAATGGAACCCCCCAATTTTTGTTCTTTTGTTCACTAAAGAATGAAAGGGAGAATGTTTTCAAAGCTTTAAGCTTTCCATCCCAGTGTGCGTCTCTCTTTACATCTCATGTCAATTTCAGTCCACACTGATGATCCGCTCCCTATGTTTGCATTCAACACTGAAATCCTTCTCTCTTTTTTCACTGGGGAAACTGCCATTTGCCTCCTCTCTGATCCACCTTTCAAGTCAATACCAGCAGGGAACTAAACCTTTTGCAGCTCCTTTTAAACTTTCCCCTGTTGTTTTAATTTTTTTATTCAGAGATCTGAGATTAGTGAAAGTCTCATTTCAGCTTGCTTGTAAAAAAATTGCTATTTCAAATTTTAATGATGGAAAATGTGAGCAGTAGTGGGGCTTGTATACCAATGAAGGGGGAGGACAGCAGAAGGTGCAGAATGGGAGGAATGACCTCAATGTGGGTGGTGGAGTGGCCTCTGAGGGGCAGGGAAAGGGTGCTGGGAAGAAATCTGAGGGAATCTGTATGCTTTACCTCTGGCTTTATAAGTGAGGCAAGGGAAAAATATGGCATAAAACCACTCTCAGAAAACCTGGGGAAATAGTGACTAGAAAGCAAACTGAGCACTGAAGGGTTGGAAATCAATGCAGAATGAAAAAGAAAACCTGACAGATATGCATGGCGGAAATGATGGAAAATGCAGAACAACAAAGAAAACTCAATGGACTTGCACGGTAAAAGCAAGGGAAAACACCAATGCTTAATAGGCCTAAGAAAGAACAGAACTGGTGAACCAGATGCAGCTAATAGAAGAAGGCTCTCTTTGCCACTGCACCAGCCTCCTTTTCTAATAGCAAGGCTGGGTCCATGAGCACCCCAAGCTCCTAACCTGGTCTGCAAAAGCCAACTCCACTCCACCCAGGACAAATGCAGCTTTCTCAATCAGCATTACCTCTGTCTTGTCTGAATTCAGCTGCCACTTGTTTTGCCTTAGACATCAGACCACAGCCTCAAAACATTGATTCAGTGTTGCATTGGTGGACAAATTTTCCTACTGTTACCACCAATGGCCTGCCTGTTGTTTGGGGAAACTAGCTAGGCAGCAGGCAAGACCAGAGGGGTACAAGGGACCTGTATACCTGTTTATACCAAGGTCTGGTACAGTAGGAAGACTCCAAATTTGAAGACTTAATTAGTTTTTATTAAAGTATTTCTCTAATTACAAACTAAACATTTAAAAAGAGCAAGCGATACGGAACTAAGAAAGCAGAGGTGATTGATAGCAAATAGAGGGGTCAGTTAAAGGGTGATACAACCTGTCCAGATGTGCAGGGGTCCATGGAGATGAGATTATGGCCCAAACCAATGTTCGGGGGTAAACAACAGTAGATTTTCTAAAGGAGTCCATGGATGTGTGCTACCAGGTGAAGTGTAATTCAGGTGTGACTAATGGGGTCCCAGAGGGGCAGAGTCTAGCTGCACACTAGCCTTGATAGGTCTTATAAACCTCGATCATGTCACCCCTCAGCCGTCATTTCTCCAAGCTAAAGAGCCCCAAATGCTTTAACCTTTCTTTATAGGGAAAGTATTCCAACCTTTTTATCACTCTAGTTGCCCTTTTCTGCACTTTTTCCAAAGCTATAATATCCTTTTTAAGGTGTGGTGACCAGAACTGTACACACTATTCCAAATGTGGTCACACCATTGATTTATATAGGGGCATTATGATATTGGCTGATCTGTTTTCAATACCCTTCCTAATAATCCCCAGCATAGTGTTGGCCTTTTTTATTGCAGTTGCACACTGTCTAGACATTTTCATTGAGTTATCTACTACGACTTCAAGATCTCTCTCTTGGTCAGTCTCTGCCAGTTCAGACCCCATCAACGTATATTTATAGTTAGGATTTTTGGCTCCAATGTGCATCACCTTGCACTTAGCCACACTGAACCTCATTTGCCATGTTGACGCCCACTTTCCCATCCTCGACAGTTTCCTTTGGAGTGCCTCACAATCCTCCCTGGTTTTCACCACCCTGTACAACTTTGTGTCATCCACAAATTTAGCTACTTCACTGCTTACTCCCAACTCCAAATCATTAATGAACAAGTTAAAAAGCATCGGACACAGTACTGATCCCTGCGTTACACCACTGCTTACCACCCTCCACTGAGAAAATTGCCCATTTATACTCACTCTCTGTTTCCTATTAATTAGCCAGTTTTTGATCCAAAAAAAGACTTGTCCTTTTATCCCATGACTATTGAGCTTTCTTAGGATCCTTTGATGAGGAACTTTATCAAAAGATTTCTGGAAGTCAAGGTAAACAATATCTATTGGGTCCCCCTTGTCCACATGTCTGTTCACCCCCTCAAAGAACACTAACAGGTTAGTGAGAGATCTTCCCTTACAGAACCCATGCTGAGTCAGCCTCAATAGTTTTTGTTCAGCAATATGCTTACTAATTCTTTCCTTAATAACAGTTTCCACCAATTTACCCGGTATAGACATCAGACTGACTGGCCTGTAATTTCCTGGATCTTCTCTAGAACCCTTTTTAAAGATGGGAGTGACATTAGCTACCTTCCAGTCCTCAGGAATGGAGGCGGATTTTAATGAAAGATTACATATTTTTGTCAGGAGATCCACAAGTTCACATTTGAGATCTTTCAGCACTCTCGGATGTATGCCATCTGGGCCCAGTGATTTATCAGTTTTTAAGTTGTCTATCAGTCATAGGAACTCCTCTCTTGTCACCTCAATCTGACTCAGGTCTTTCAACACCGCTCCGGAAATCAGCAGTTCTGGAGTGGGCAAGCATTTCTCATCTTCCACAGTGAAGACAGAGGCAAAAAATGCATTCAGCTTCTCAGCCATTTCCCTATAATCCTTCACTACTCCTTTTATCCCTTGGTCATCCAAGGGCCCCACTGCCTCCCTGGCTGGTTTCCTGCTTCTAAAGTATTTGAAGAAAGTTTTATTGTTGGTCTTTATGTTTTTTGCTACATGCTCCTCATATTCCCTTTTTGCCTGCCTGATTACAGCCTGCATCTTGTGTTCCCTTTTATCAGCCTCACTGAGACTAGCTTTCCACTGCTTAAAGGAATCCTTCTTACCTTTTACAGTTTCCATTACTTTGTTTGTTAACCATGCAGGCTTTTTTCTGTACCTATTTGTGCCTTTTTCTAAGCTTCTAGGATTGTAGTTTTAAATAGTCTCTAAGCTTCCCCAATGGTTTTGACCCTTTCTACTTTTCCTTTCAGTTTCCTCCTCACATGTCCCCTCATATCAGTGAAGTTACCCCTTTTAAAGTTAAAAGTGGTTGTGTCAGTCTTTTTGGTTCATTCAAATACAAATGTTGAACTCAATAACATTATGGTCACTGTTCCCAAGTGGTGCAATCACTTTTACATCTCTCACCAGGTCTTGGGCATTACTTAGGACCAAATCCAGGATCGCCTCTCCCCTGGTAGGTTCCATGACCATTTGCTCCATAGCACAGTCATTGATAGTGTCTAGAAACTCAATCTCTTTTTCCCGACTAGAACACATATTGACCCAATCAATGTGTGGGTGCTTAAAATCACCTATTATGAGTCATAATTTATGACACAGTTTTTTTTGTCTAGCCGCTATCTTTAATTAATTCTATAATCCTTCTCTATCTTTTGATCTGGTGGGCGATAACAAACTTCCACTGTTAAGTTTCCTTTTGGGCCCACTATTTCACCCCATAATATTTCCAGAAGTGAATCCAATTCTCTTACCCTCTCACTCTTACTGCCCTGTATACCCTCTCTGACATACAGAGCCACCCCACCTCCAACCCTTCCCCCCCATCCTTATAATATAATATATAACCGGGAATCACTGTATCCCACTGATTCTCCTCATCCCACTAAGTTTCTGAAATACCCACAATGTCTATTTCCCCCCAACATCAAGCACTCCAACTCCCTGATTTTACCTTGGACACTTCTAGCATTTGTATAGAAACACCTATAATTTCCCATACATGTTAAGCCCTCAACCTTCCTCTTGCTGCCTCGATGTTTTGCCAGGCAGTCCATATCACTAGCCACAGTCTCTGTGGACAATTCCAACCCACCTCTATTGTGTACTGGGTTTGATGCATAGCGAAGACAGACACTTAGTGATTATCAGCTTATAGTTTACTTGCACACAACACAAAAACCACAACCAGTCGGAATGGCCAACTATATACAGTCCCCAGGTGACACCCATAGGTCCCATTGGAGGTTTTAAACTTCCCGCCACAGTTCCTATAGGGGCTGACTAGGTGGCCGATTTCTCACACGGCACTTACCACTGGCTTTCGTTGGAGTTTTCTGCCCCGGATCATTTTTGTCAATTTCACACTGTAGCCTTTGCCGCGCAGTCTGCCCCGGATCCGCTCTGGGGGTTTCATTTTCCCGTTACAGCCTTGGCGTGGCTTCCTGCAATCTATCTCCTCCCACTCCCCCTCACCCTCCAAACCCCTTCCATCCTCCCTCCAATCCCCCCTCTTTTTTAAAAGATGCATGCTCAATCGCGTTATGTCGTTATTTCACAATAGAGGAAATGATCAGGCATCATGTGGCACATCTCAGCTTTCTAATTGGACACAGGACACAGGTATGGATCCGATAAGGACCTGAAGGTAATGGTGTCCAGTGTTCTTCTTCATCCCACAATGCAGTCTGTCTTCCTTCCTGGTCACTTTTTTCCCACCATTGACTCTTCAAAACGATTGGTCACCAGAGTGGCTGCAACGCATTGATTGGCCAGATGCACTCCTTTGTTTCCAGGGGACAGCTGAAGCTATTGTAATGGAGTGCAGGAGATCTACACAAAACAGTTGCGGGGGGGGAGGGGTTGTAGCAATCCAGGCAGCACCATAATAGCCTTCTGCTACCTGGCTTACCACCCCCACCCAGTATTGAGCTCTCGTATTTTATGAATTGAGCCCCTTGTTTCCAGGGGGCCTGCAACTGCACATATGTGGCAGTGATGTCTGCAGATCGGCCCAAAACAGTTGGGGGGGGCGGGGACAATCCTGGCAGCACATTTACACATAGAAGACTTGCATGAAATGCCTCACAGACAACATCCATCCCATTGGTACGATGGAACGATATAATGACACCATTCTAAAACAACAACAACAAAAAGGAGGAGGCTGGGCTGCTGGGCTTTGAGGAATATAGTTGCGGGGGGGGGTGTTGTAGCAATCCTGGCAGCACATTTCCACACAGAAAATTTGCATGAAATGCCTCACAGTGGCGGACAACATCCATCCCATTGGTACGATATGTCGGTATAATGACACCATTTTAAAACAACAACAACAAAAAAGGAGGAGGGTGGGATAATGGTCGTGGAAAAAATGGGGAGGGGGAAGGTGGGCGGGTATGATTTACTGCGAGGCAACAGGAAACTCCTGGGAATCAAGGATCACGCTGATCTGGAGCAAATGGGGGGAAGCTCCAGGCCAAAAGGCAGCAGTGGGTCAAATGGTGTGAAATTGACCAAATGCACCGGATGAAACAGAGGGCTGACCCCAGCACAAAGTCTTGTGCGAAATCGGCCGGTGTCTCAGGATCCTAGTCCCTATTGTTCTTTTGGAGCCAAGCTCCAGTTGCATACCGCTGGTGCCTAGTGGTGGTCAGCGGACATAACAACCTCCCTGTAGAAAAGCAACAGCTACCTCCTCATCTCTCCAAGATGAGCCATCCTGAACCAGAGACTTTTCATCTCATGTTGGCTTTCCCCAAATATTCAGTTTAAAAACTGCTCTGCCACCTTTTTGATTTTAAGTGCCAGCAGACTGGTTCCTTCTCAAGACAAGTGGAGACCATCTCTTTTGTACAGTTCCCTCTTGTGCATAGGGACATGCTTGGGGACTGTTGTTTAAAGCCAGATGGAAGAATGACTGGGAATCTTCATTCTGTCCTGTCAGGCATGGAGGGCACTTAACACTACATCTACCTCTAAAAATGCTGTTATGTCAACAGACATCCTCATATCCATTGCACACATTCAATATTCTAATATACTATTCTGAAAAAGAAATACACTAAAATATATAGGATTTATAGTCCTTCCTGTTGAGAATACATATGTGAGGACTATAATATGCAATAAACCACTTGTATTTATTATTTAGTTATTATTTAGAAGTATGAGCATGGCATGGCAGTACCACGCAGACATATAATGGCAGGACCCCTGAGCAAAAAATTGGCTCCCTGAGCAAAAAGTTCTTAGCTATGGGGCTGGGTATAGGAATCATTAAATACAGATAATACACCTGGAGGAACCCATTGTTATTCCATAAACATACCTCTTCTGGGTGGAGGGGGAGGTTGGAGATGGCCTTGGAGGTTCACCTTGTGTGAAACCTGAGTATAAAATCTGCTTTTTCAGAGTGCTTACAGGCTGACTCTGCGGCTCAAGCTGAGAGTGCTTTTGGGAGACTTTGGTTCACGTCAATAGCCCTGCCGTTGGAACTACCCACGAATAAGGCAGCACCTCTGAGCTACACTATCTTGGAAATTTGTTAGCTCTCTGCTTCATTATCACATTGCAATGCATAAAACTGAACTTGGACACAATAATGAGAGATATCCTTTTTACTACATGTGTCATAATCTAGTTCAGCATGAGGCATGAAGGCTATTTACTTCCCATATCTAATACTTAGGATATTAAAATTGAGAAACAAATTGAATCACCACAAGTAGGTTAGGCATTCATAAACCAGACTAACAGTTTTTGATAGATTATATGGCACATGGAGGAGCTGCGGTGGCTCAAATGGTTAAGACGCTGAACTGCAGGCTGTGGAAGGTCAGTAGTTCAGCAGTTCGAGACCCGAGAGTGCTGCATGACGGAGTGAGCTCCCGTTTCTAGTTCCAGCTCCTGCCAACCTAGCAGTTCGAAAGCAAGAAATTGCAAGTAGATAAATAGGTACCACTTCAGTGGGAAGGTAACAGCGTTCTGTGCGCCTTGGTGTTTAGTCATGCTGGCCACATGACCACGGAAACGTCTTCGGACAGCGCTGGCTCTTCGGCTTTGAAACGGAGATGAGCACCGCAACCCTAGAGTCGGATTCGACTGGCTTTCGAGCAAGGGAACCTTTACCTTTACCTTATGGCACATGGAATGCCATAGAGTAGGAATTAGTGCTGCAGTACCAAGACTATAACCAGTGTTGATATGAATTATGCTACAAATCTATACTGAGATAATTAACTAGAATCAGGCAATGTTGTTCTAAGCAGACAGATTAACTTTTAATTTACTGTTTTCAAACTCTTTAAGACTAGTTTTTCTAGACAGCTACAGATGTGCTGGCAATGTACATATGCTTTTGTGCAAGACTATTTCTTTAGACAAACCTGATACTGAGAAAGAGGTGGGAGGGGACTGGAGAAAGGGGACACATTTTTGAGAGATGTGAGTTTCCCCACAGGCTGACTCAGAGAGTAAATTGTTGCTTATTAAACTAGAAACAATACGGTGTTCTTAAATCATTGGTAATGTAGGTCATGGCTCATGAACTGCTTATGTCTTGCTTTTTCTATTGGTTCATCCGGCAGTGAATTCTGAATCATACACCTTAAGGGAAAGGGAAGTGTAGTTCTACAGCAATAAACAGGGAACTCATTCAGCACAGAAGTGAGACAGATTGCCCAATGGACAGTAAGGTAAAAATCTATTCATTTCTTCAAACAACTGATAAGCTTAAACTAGTATTTTCTGAATCTTTTTAACAGGGGTAAAACATATCAGTATTCTTAACTATATTGTGTGTGTGTGTGTCTGTGTGTCTGTGTGTATTTCAGCAGTTATAAATGCTTTCTGGTTGGTAATTTGTAACATTTCAGAACATATACAAAGCAAGATTCTAAGAGGGTTTTATGTATTTAACTGATATAGGATAAAGACAGCCTTGACCTTCCTGAGGAAAAGTATGGCTGAACTATGAGAATGTTTAAATACCCAAGCTAAATAGTATGAAGTTTGCAAGAGGTCATCATTTTGAAAGATTACTATATCACATGTTTGCCCAAGGATATGTTGTTATTCATAGCAAGAGGCCAACCATGTAGATGGCACACTATATGAGTGTTGTTTATATAGATGTGTAGACTGGATTAGAAGTGGGGATGGGATCAGATTTATTTCAGGCATTTTAACCCACCTTTCTCCTAAAGAGATGCAAAGTGGGTCAAGATTTACCGTTTGGTAACTAGTTCTAACATTATATGCTTGTACTCATGGCTTAATGGTGCCTGGAGACACAAGACCACCATATCACAAAGGACAGAAGAAACTTTGACAAGTGGATTGTGCTATTCTCCTGATCTGAGACTTCCCCAAGATATTTTTTTCAGTAATGTCACATTTTCCAATGTAATGAGCCATATGACCAGGGATATGATAGCTTGTTCCAAAATTTTTATTATTTTCCCAGCTCAGGTAACCTATAGAAGTTAATTGAATGGACTGTGGGACACTATCACATTCTTAAAATGCAGCAAAAAAAAAAAGTTTCTCAATATGCAATGGCAAAGAACTGCACATGGAGAAATATGGGGAGTCTTGGTCATTTAGCATCACAGTTCAGAAAAGCCTTGCAACAGGGAATAATAAAATGTTCTGTATTAAGATTTCTAATGTCACTCCTAAGTAGAGTTCCACCTGTCTAAGTCCATTGAAGTCAATGGGCATAAAAGGGCAGAACTCTGCTTAGGACTGTACCGTCAGAGTATTAAAATGTTTCATTACATTTGCTTCAGAGGGTAGCTGTGCTGGTCTGTAGAACAGCTACCCTCTGAGTCCAGTAGCACCTTAGAAACCAAAAAGATTTTCAGGGTATAAGTTTCCAAGAGTCACCCTATTCATCTGCTTTCATGTTAGCCCTCTGTTCATTTTTCATCCTGTTGGCAGGTCATTCTGTTGCAAGTTGGGCTGCAATATGACCAATGGATAAACAGGTTTTTTCAGTCTCCATGCCAAAGAGGGGCAGGCAGTTTGGCCAGCTCTTTTATCTACTTACTTCTCAGGCTGTTATTAAGCACTCTACAAAGACTAAAACAGCCTGGTTCCTGCAACATGAAACAGAGCCCCATGGGGGAGGAAAGAGGAAAACACGATAAATGGGCAAAGTTCAAGCACACCGATAAGAACAGAATAAAGATAGTAATCGTGTTTCCAGGTACCAACTGTCATTGCTGATGAACCTGGGGGAGTTGGAGGAAGGAAGTGGAAAACCAAGAGAAACAGTTATTGTGATGGTGGCATAATTGATTGGAAGAGTCCCTGGGGGGCTGTAATGCCCTAATCTGAGCAATGAAACCAAACCTTCACTAATGTAGCCAACTGGCCTGGAGAAGAATGTCCTTTCCCTTTAACAAAGGTCTAAGGGGGTGTTATGTGCCAGCTGGTATTATTTATCTCTATATCATGAAAAGCTTCAGCTGCCTTTTTCCACCCATGAAACCTCTACTAAAGGAACAAAACATTTTTCTCCAGGCCAGTTGGCAACCCCAGGCCAATTGGAAGTTTGAATTCAGAGAAACCTTGTGCAGTAATAGCAAAAAATGTGGTAAAGAAAATTTGGTTATGTAGTTTAAGTAGAATAGAATACATACTAGAGTTTGGATCCAGTCTAGGAGAAAGTTGTGCTCCATGAGCAGAAATCCTCTAGTCCATAGAAATGCTGCACTGGAACTTGTTACCCAAATGGCCTACACATGTGTAGCCCTAGACACAGGATTACCAACCTCCAGGTAGTGGATGGAGATCTCCTGGGATTAGAACTGATCTCCAGGTGACAGTAATCAATTCAGTTGGAGAAAATGGCTGCTTTGGAAGGTGGACTGTGAGACAATATACCTCATTGAAGTCCCTCCTCTCCCTAAACCCCACCCTCCTCAGGCTCCATCCCCAAAATCTCTAGGTATTTTCCAACCCAGAGCTGTCAACCTTACCGAGACATGTGGCACATCCCCCTTGCCTATCATGCACTCACTAATGTATTCTTAGGCAAAATTATATTAAGAAACTGCTTCCTGGGGTATGCGGGGGTCCCAAATTTGGGTACCACCTTGCTTTGGAAATGCAGAAAGACCCAGACATAAAAAGGTGGAAGTCATCTTTTCTGTTGCCTGAAGCCTGATCTCAGTTTCTCAGTTTTATTATCAAACATGGATCTCCTCCAACAATCTTAGGCAGCATATGGCCTGGGAAGTCATGAAGGTGACCCCAAAACATGGCTTCTGACTCAGGGCTGCTTTCAAACTGCATCCAAACCAACTTATATGTGTAAATTAGGATGCACAACCTTATATCACAAAGTCAGTACCAATATGACAATATTGTAGCATTTAGTACCTGTGAAACCCACACACACACCTTTCAGGAGAATTCCATGCACTGTACTCAGACAGCTTCTCACCCTCACTGAAATGTGAATAGGCACCAATTGTACAAAAGGGTAGATGTGGTACTTGTGAATAGAATGTATTCAGTGCTTCTAAAAATGAATTGGTTCACTGCTCTCAGTTAAACATAGCTTTAAATGCAACTTGAAATCCAAAGCCAGGATTCAGAGAATCCTTAAGCTCTTTCCACATGCCAAAGCAGTTTTCTTTTGCTTGTATTTCTTAAACTGTAACCTTCTCATTCTGTACTTTAAAAGACCTTGAAAACTTAAAAAGAAGACTTTTCAAAGCAGTCTGCAACATGGCTGCTCCAAGGCCATATATCCCAGCCTAAAAACTAAACCTCAATGTTCCTGTCTCTGTTTTGAGATAAATGGTTTTTTTAAATCTTTTGTGTAGTTAATAAGGTTAGCAGAATAATACTAGGTAATATACTAGGTACATCCAGAAGATTTTCCAAGGTGTTTCTTTAAATTAAAAAATTGTGGTCCACATATGCTTGAGGTAGCTAGCAATAGAATTGTTTCAAAATTAATATATCTAATTCTCAACACAATCCCATCTTGTGATACTTAAATCTAGAGACTAGAACCACAAACAAACAAGACAGATCTTTCTGCAGACCTGAGAAAAACCCCAAGTTTGCAGAAAAGATTGAAATTTTTGGGAGATTAAAGTAGGTTTGCCAGGTCTCCTCATTGTCATGGCAGGGGAATTTGGGGGGCATTCTGGGAGTGGGAGCTATGTCGTGTGCAATGTCCCCAACATTATGACATCACCTGGAAGTGACATCATCGCATCAGTGACATCGCACATGATGCTCTGGGTTTTGGCAAAATTCTATGTTTTTTTTGCCTTCAAAACCATAGAGTTTGTCCCAAAACCAGAGCATCACCATGCAATGCCCCCCGGCACAAAGACATCACCTGGAAGTGATGTCATCATGTTGGGGATGTCATGTGACAACATCCCTGTTTGGCGGTGAGGTATCCCCTACTAGCCAACTGGCCGGTGGCAGACTGAAGCCCCCTAAAGCAGGGGAACCTCTGCTGGGACTTGGCGGCTGGCAACCCTAGATTAAAGCACCCCCCCCCCAAGTAGAAGCAGCTCCTATACTTTTAAGAAAGGAGAGTTTATTAGCCATTGTGAGGTTGCTTGGCAACCACAAGGGTATTGCCAGCCTTGGTTTCTGTCAGTAAACGGCAAGGCCCTTTCCAGGGTAATGTTCCATCTTTGCTCTCCTCTCCCTTGTCATGGAGGAAGAACTAATCAAAGCCAGACCCACCAGGCAACTTACTACCATGCAGTTTGTGTAACTCAACTAGGTGGGGTGGTGGCTACCAGTTGACTTGGTGCCACACAACTCACCTGGCTTCACTGGCAGCCTCTATACCAACTTGTGCAACTCAGACAGGCCTGACAATACACCCAAGCCAAAAATGAACCTGAAAAATACCTTATCAGTATTTGGGGAGTATATTTGGCATCCCAAATATATCTGGGAATTTTTTGGGATACAGAAAAAATGGTCCTGAAAAATCTTGGACATATTTGGGATTAACCAGAAAGATCTGGAGCTAGCATTTGCAGGCTCCTGGATATTGGTTTTTTTTTGTTTTTTCCCCGTTTTCCCTTTGTTTCTGTGTCTCCCAGGGGTTTCTATGGGCTTGCAGGCCGCTTCTTGTCAGTTTCAAGTGTGCTTGTCAGTTTCAAGAAGGTTTTATTTTTTTTCTTTGCAAAGCCCTGGATTTGTTCTGCTGTGATTCTCCACTTTGACATTAGTCATGTTGAGGTTGGACTGCAACAGTGGCACAGAACTCTGCTGGGCATTCTGTACACTGGACTTGCAAAAGCCCCCCCACACACACCTTGAGTTCCCACTGCAGAGATTCTCCAGTTTGACATTACTTCTGTGGGTCTTGGACTGCCACGGTGGCCCTCAGTTCTGCATTGCCAGTGGGCTTGCAAATGTGCCTTGCACCTTGAGCTTCCACTGCGGAGATTCTCTTGTTTGATTTTGGTTCTGTTTGGTTTTGCACATTGGCTTGTGGTTCTACTGTGATTATTGGGTTCTGCAATGGGTCGGTTGTTGTTGGTTCTCAGTGATTGCTGCTTGCAGGCATGGCTTTTTGCCCTGGAAGCAGCTTGCACGTGTTTCCCCCCTGCCCATAGAAAATAACTGAAGGTGGTTGGAGGCACCATGTTCACAGAACTGGACTCTTAGTCCAATCTACTTGAAAATTGCTCTGCTGCAATTTTGGTGCCTGTGCCTTTAAAAACACCCCCCCCCCCATCCACCCAGAAAATTTTCCCAGGGGGAATGTTGGACCCAAAAATTCAATCCCCCTCCCAAAACCCCTGAATCCGAATATCATACCAGCATTTGGAATTCAGGAATATTGGGAATATCAATATTTTTGAGGACCAATATACCCTCAACTCCCCAAATGATATTTTTTCATACCCCAATAGCTACCACACAATTCATCTGAGTGACTTGCTACCACATAACTTTTGCAACTTGGCCAGATTGCTGCTGGGGTGAGAGGAAGCTCAGAGCCAGTGTGGTATAGTCTCAGACTAGGATCTGGGAGACCCGGGTTAAAATCCCCACTCTTACTCAGCCTAATATTCCTCACTGGCAGTGTTCCCTCTAAGCTGAGTTAGTGCAAGCTAGCTCACAGTTTTTTAGCCTCCAGCTCACCCATTTTTGTCTTCGCTCAGGTAGGATGGCTCCAGAGCAAAATAATTTATGCTGTAGCCAAATCGCTCGCTCATAACTTTAATGCCAGTAGCTCACAAAGTAGATTAATTTGCTCAAAAGACTCCACAGTTTAGATGGAGCATTGCTCACTGGGTTGTTGTGAGGTTAAAACAGAAGAAAAGAGAGTGATGTAAGCTGTTCTGGAACTCTACTGGGGAGAAAAGAAAAACATAAATGAAGAGGAAGGAAGGAAGGAAGGAAGGAAGGAAGGAAGGAAGGAAGGAAGGAAGGAAGGAAGGAAGGAAGGAAGGAAGGAAGGAGGAAGGAAGGAAGGAAGGAAGGAAGGAAGGAAGATGGGGAAACAGATAAAAATTTGGTTGGTGAGAGAGAAGAAAAGGGAAGGGAGAGGATTATGGGGACTGCCTGGAGGAAACAAAGAGGCAGGCATGTGGACACAGGAGGAAATGAAGTAACTCCCTGCAAGTCTTTGTGGGTTCTCCATTTGTACTACACTAAAATATATCAGTACAATAATAGATTATAGCAACCACAACTGCTCCAAATTGCCATTCAGTAGTACCACATTTCCCCAAAAGCTTACTGAAAGAGCGTAGTTTTACATGAAGAACAATTAAGGAAGGAGGCCTTATGGACTGAGTTCCAAAGAGCTGAAGCCCCAGCAAAGAAGGCCTCTGCTCTCCCTGACAGAAGCAAATGTCTTTTTAACAGTTAACCACCATGAGCGACTTAATTGGGGTGGAAACGCAGGATAAAAATGTTAAAAATAAAGAAAAATGGATAAAGAAATTAATTTCCAAAACCAATCTCATTCCTCCCTATTGGTTAGGTCAATGCTCAATATCCTTCCATTGGGATCTCAGAATTTTATTTTTCTTAACTCTTTAAAACTATATTTTAATAGAGGAAGGCACTAATATCGTTTCCTTTGTTTTTAGGCAGTGCCTTTTTACTGATATCCACCACTACTTAAATGATGGTTACATCTAAAATTTTAATGGTGTTGAGCATATTTTTCTGCATGCTTGACCAAGTCCTTCTTTTCGATCGATGTTCATCAGCAGCTAAAGAGCCAGTTAAGTATTATTTTATGTGAGAGGGTTGGAAATATTAAAATACTGTTTCAGGCTTTGTTAAAAGTTCATTATGATTCGAGCAGGCAAGCAATACAGAAATAATTTTTAAAATAAAGACATTCAGTATCATCTATTTTACTTATACAATCTAGTATGTTCCCATAAAAATATAAAGATTACCAGGATTTAAGTAAGAGGCAAGTTTTTGTGTGTACTTACTTGGGAGGATGCATCATTGAACTCAATGGAGGTAACTTTGAGGAAACAAGCACTGCATTAGGCTTCACAACAATACAGCAGACAGATCCACTCTTAGATTAATGCAGGCATATCTCATTCTTTTTTAAAAAAATATATTAGTTTTTTTCACTACACACCTATAGGGAAGGGACATGGGAGAACACTAAAATTAATACGGAAGCTAAATAAGGCAAGGAACTAATTACAATTAGAGACTACCTATAACATTCCCACATTGCAAAGAAAGAGCTCAAATCTGAGTTTGTTACAGCTTAGGACTTTTTTGGACAGAATGAATTTTAATTTTCTTATCTTTATATTTGAACATGAGTCCTTCCGGGAATGTCCATCTGTACGAAGTTGAATTGAAGTTAAGGAAAGAGGTTAAGTCTCTATATTGTCTTCTTCGCTTTCTTATCTCAAATGGAATATCTTTTAAAACTTTCACTTCTTCATCCTTAACTTTTAAAGTTTTCCCAGCAGTCCCTTTTAAGATAGCACCACTAGTGGATTTCTTGGAAAATTTAACAAATAGTTCACCTGGCAAGTTATTTTTCTTGATAAAATCTGAATAAGTCCAATATACCAGGTCTATATCATTCTGTAATTCTTCTTGTTTGAGATCAGTCATTGGTGCCAAGGCTTCACTTAAAAGTTGTTTTATGTTTTCATCTTTCTGTTCAGGAATACCTTGAAAGCGCAGAACATACATTGATCTATCCAGTTGGAGTTGTAATACTTGGCTTTTATCCAGAAGTCTCTCCTTTCCTACTTCTTCCAGTTTCTGTTGGATATCATTTGTTTTTGTTTCAATTTTAATAGCCTTTTCAGAGTTGCCTGTTCTTTTCTCCATATGAGTTAGCTGTTTTTGGATTTACTGTTGATATTAGACATCTGCTCCAGTAGGGGGCACAGTGCCACTGCTAATATGTTGGAAAAATCTGCAGCTGCTTCCAGTGACAGTGAGGGAGTCGATGGTTGAGCACTTCCTGTGGGAAGTTTCTTTTCGTTCGCCATTTTTCTTCCCTCCCTGCCATTGTTTACACAAGAAGGTTTTTAGGAATAAAATGAAACTTCTGCGATTGCAGTGCACTTGGGATTGTTTTCCACCTTTTGGTCTCCTGAAAAGGCTCTCATGGTTAGTTATGCTTTTTCCATTCGGTTTAAAGTTCAGGGACCTCTTATTTTTGTGTGGGGGAGGGTTCCCCAACTCCCCCCCAGGCTACTTTTTGTTTGCAAATTGGAGCCATTCAACTTATTCGCTTCAGCAGGGGGTCAATTGACTCACTGTTTGTCGCTTTGAAGTTGTTGGGGGAATGCTTCTATGCTTAATCACTTGCCCGCTTCCTCCGGCAGCATACTTTGAGTGCCTTGTCAGCTTCCCAACGGCAGGACCTCTCAGGATAAAAGGGTCCAAAATTCCTCAGCCATCACTTCAGAAGAGGGTCCCTTCAGCACCCTAAGCCACAGGCATATCTCATTCTGAGTGGTTTCAAGGAGATATAAAGTGAAGCCAATAGAATACTCAGTTGTAAGCACAGGGCATAAATGCCAGATCACAGTATTTTTTCAGTTGAGAAGTATGCTTGGAAGTAGATGGATTGGGCAGGGCTAACCCCAGGTTCTAGGAGCCCTGGCAAAGATTCCATGTAGTACGGCCCCTACTAAGTGTGCTACCACCATGTCATGCATGCATGCACCCAAACTCCTGGAGAAGCAAGTGGACAATATTTTTTTCACATTCATTTAAGTCCCATTGGCACCAACAAAGCTGGAATATATTCAAGAGTTGCACTCTCTTGTCTCTTCTAGATGTGTCTGCCAGCAAGAGATTTAGAAGGAGCAGAACTATTGCTCCATTGCCTCTTCCGAGTGATACACAAATCTATCTGCATGCTCCCATTGCCAAATTGGAAACACACAGAGTCCAACGAGTTAGATAATACCTGTTTAATGCACTGAAACAGGGAATATAGGCCTGAGTGCCTTTGCTCTTCAGCAGTTCCAAAGCTCTATTCTGCTATAACCAGGAAGGGCAGAAGTTCTTATACCCCAAATGACATCACATATAGTTTACACATTAAAGGGTCTCTAACATCATACAAACATAATTTGACTTTAAACCTTACTATTGGTCTCTCCTTATACTGGTCACGTATTGTCAGTGGTTGCACTTGCTTATCGGCTCTTCAGAGCAATGGGAACATTAGGGAACACTGAGATCCTTTCTGACTTTAGTGAAGCTAGTCTCTCTTTTTCTTGTTTTGGGGGAGCTGGGTGACAAGGGTTGTGATTCACATTTAACTTTGCTCTTGACATCCTTGCAGCTTCTTGAATACACATTCCATTCTTATTGCATCCTAATTCTATCCCCAGAGGCCTCTAATAATGCTTTTCCTTAATATATAGCTTCATATACAAAAAGTGTAGTTATAAAATATATATTCTACAATAAATTTCTCTAATCAGAAGATTCTAGGTTACATACCAAGATAATTAAACTTTTGAAGGCATAGTGACAGCGGTCAGCATATAAACATGTCAGAGGAAATATCAGAACCCACATTCAGAAATCACATTCATTTTTCCCTTGTCCTACACAAGGAAGTAAGAGGTTTCCCAGAGACCCCTGTGAGCTCACCTGTATAAGGGGTGTGCATTCAGGTTTAGTTAAGCTGAAAATCAATTAAAAAAAATCTTACCAGTATTTTTCAAGTAGATTTTGGGTAGATTTCTAAAAAAAACAACAGATGTATTTGGGAATTACCGGGTCTGATCTGAAAACAGCAGAGAGGTGGGAACAATGCTTCTGCCTCTCAGCTGTTTGTTGGGCTTCTACTGCAGACTCTTTAAAGTTTAAAAGGAATGCAGAAGACAGCCCGAGGATTGTCTGTGCCACCAGGAGCAATGTGCTCTTTGTGGCACAGAAGCTCTTGGGGTTCACTTCTCCTTCAGCCCGGTTTAAACCAGACTTCAGGAGAAGTGAGCCCAGCCAAGATCTCCTGTGCCATGTGGAGCAATGTGGTCTGCATGGCACAGCAGCCCCTGGGGCTCCTTCTCCTGCAGCCTCATCTAAACCAGACTACAGGAGAAGCAAGCTTTTTTAAACCAGTATTTTTCTTCTTGGTTCTATTGGACCCAAAAAAAATTTAGGATTTCCAAAAAATCCTGGATCCGTATACTGTACTGGTTTTGGGATCTGGGATTTTTTGGAAAGCCCAATTTTTTTCCAGATCCAATAGACTCAAACAAAAAAATACTGGTTAAAATAACATTGCACAACTCTACTCCCATACCTGGTAGGAATTGATGTGCCATGTATCACTGATTAGCTGTGGGGTCTGTGATAGCATGAGTCTGAGCAGATGCCTGACCCTACCAACCCTTTGATTCTGGGCCTGGGCTCCCTAAAGTGGACACAGCCCTCTCTTTAGTATATTTAGAAAAATGACATTGTTTACAGGCCATTCCATATTATATGGTCATATTTACATATATTTCATTTGGGCAGATTACATTGCCTGTTGGTGTTGATTGGGTCTTCAAAGCTACTCCTATGTGATATTTGTCAGTCCCCTTCAACCCATACAACATCAACCAATAACCATCAACTGTTTGTTCTGGCTTGCCAGTCTGCATTAAATTTCGCACTTGGATTAGAACCACTGAAATACTACGAAAAATATGACTGGATAGAAAAGTAGACAACTGTGTCATAAAACAGTACTATGAACTTTTTCTAAATAATTACTCATAGTCTCATTGCAATTTATTTTTTTCTCCACAGATGTTGTTTTGTGTGCTGGGCGAGTATGGACAGAACCAGCTCGAGTAATTCCAATGGGTCAGACTATTTCTATAAACTGCCATTCCCCTACAGAACTGTGCAAAAAAGCCAAACTATATATAAAACTCAATGATGTTCTCGTTGAGGACCGATTCTTGTCAGTTATAAACCAAACCACAGTTCAGCTTCAGCTCCAAGATTTTAATGCTCCATTTTCCATTGTTGTATGTTATGCTAGTTGTCCCCAGCAGACTCATGATGAAGTGGTATGTGGAACAGAATTTTGCATGGGCCGTAAGTAATTTATTTGTATGGAGTGTGGGTGTTTTCTTGGTAGACCTAGATGATTTCAATTAATTTGGGACAATAAGACACTGATGGGGAGAACATTCAGAAGGTGGACTTTTCATTTATGATTTAAAATTATTTGTTTAGGGCTTTCATCAAGCAAACTTGCTTGCAGAAATGTCCCTGCATGCCAGCATTTCACTGTTTCAGTGCAGAAGGGCGCTTGTGCTGAAATAAATGATCAGTCCCATTGGAAGGCCTAACACCAGCAGCCAATCATTGCCTTCCTTATCATTCCTTCATTCATGCTCAAGACAAATTCTAGCATGTCCCTGGTTGGCATTTTCAAATACATTTTGCACTGCATGCAGCTAGCCTAAAAACATGCAATCGAAGGAAACAAGCTGTTGTGAGCTGTGTACCTGATGAAAGTCAGGTAAAGGAATTTAAAATTGGGGGGGGGTGATGAGACAGAATGCTCAAACATGGGAAAAGAGGCAACCAATAAGGGATGAGACATGTACACCAGGTGTGACTATCAGGTGCTATGTGGTGGGTGGGGAATGTCGTCATGAAGGGATTTCTGAGCCCCTTGAGGCTGATGGTGCTGCAACACTTCAGCACATGTGCAAAAAAAATGGGGGGAGCAGAAAACCAATCAACAATGTGAATGTGAATAGATGGAACACTGACAGGGGAAAAAATGAAGAACACATGTAAGTGTGTAATGATTACACAGACAACGTGCTCATCAAAACCACCACAACACCAATGAAGACCCAGAAGGCGGCTGCAGTCTGGAAAATACCTAAGGAATAGTGATTGCTCAAGCCCTGGATTACAGTCATGACTAGGTGGGGACTTGAAACTGTATCTTCCCAGTCATGTGAGATTTTGTTTAGGGAAAGAGCAACATTTTAAAAAAATGTTTGCAAAGATAGAATCTGGTGGGCAGCCCTGTTGGTCTGAAGCAGCAGAACAAAGTTTGAGTCCAGTGGCACCTTTAAGACCAACAACGTTTTATTGAGGGTATAAGCTTTCATCTGTATCTGAAGAAGTGTGCATACACAGAGAAGCTTATACGTTCAATAAAACTTTGTTGATTTTAAAGGTGCCGCTGGACTCAAACCTTGTTCTATTTGAAATTTAGAATGATTATAGAGATTGTGCAGACTCTTTGGTCAATGGAGAAACACAGCACTAGCTACTTTTTGTATGTTTTGAATGAACATAATCTTATATGCTGTGTACTTTTATAGATTTACCTGACAGGCCTGTCAATTTAACCTGCTTCAAATATGAGCTTTCGAATAATATGAGGTGCACTTGGGACCCAGGCAAAGACACACATTTAGACACTAGGTACAACCTGTATTTGAAGAGGTAAGAGGGTCTGATGTAAAGCATTTTCTTAAATAGAGGAACCTCTGCACCATGAAGAAATGATTAAGCTCAAGTCGAGAATGAAAGAACCGTTGGGCTTCAGTACACACATTTGTGTGTAATGTCTAGTGTGCCCCCAAAACTAGGTTACTTGCATACTAAACTGAGGAACCAGAGATGACAGAGCAATTACTGGTGCTGTGATCTGACTATGTGGACTAGCTTGTGGTCACAGTCAACAACCACAAACCAACCATGACTGTTCACATCTTGTGGCTCTGATAACTGGAAACAAAGGAAGTGTCCTACTTACACTTTCTGAAAAATCAGGTTGCTAGATCTATTCCCTTTTTTAGCCCCATAATGATTTTTTAAAAGAAAGTCTCTTTCCTTTGCTAGTGGATCAGACTGTAGGGCCTCCCAGGCAGAAGAAGTGGCTTTATGGTGAGGGTGATCCTCAGCACCTTTCATTCAGTAACCAAAGTACTTCCTGATAAATAAAATGCTATATTCCATGGTTACAGCAGCCAAACTAGTCAGAGCTTAGAGGATAAGTGAGGATGGATGGAAGACCACAAAGGAAGACCAAGGTTTGTATGCAGATGAAGGCAATGGCAAAGCACCACTGCTTATCTTGTGCTTTGAAAACCCCACAAGGAATCACCTTAACAAGGTTGTGCCTTGATGGCACATTATATATTATCATTACTATTATGAAATGTCACAGTCAGATATTTGACTATTAGATGAATGAATGAAATTTTATTACGACATCTAGCCAGAGCAATTCAAACACTTCAGCGAGACTGTTAGATGGTGTTCTGCCATTCAGTATCTAGCCAAGTTCTAGGGAATTGCAGAGGTATCTTTGCAGGATTCTTGCTGTTCCAAACAACACTGTCTTTTGGAGCAGAGTTGGTATTATTTGCTCAGGTGTTTCTTGAGACTCCTAGGCATAGCCCCAAGGGCTCCAATGACAACTGGCACAATGGTAACCTTTTTCTCCCAGAGGTACTCTAACTCTGTTTGTAGGTCTTGGTATTTTGTGAGCTTCTCCTATTCTTTCTTTTCTATTCTGCTGTCGCCTGGGATTGCAGTGCCAATGATCTCACCAGTCATTCCTTTTAAACATTTCCTCTGTTCTCAAAAATGTATTCCTACATTGCTGAACAAGTTAACCAACCTCCCAAATCTCCATCAGTATTAGAAAAGTGACCACTTCACAGTTCATTTACTTAAATTATTTATTATGGTTGCACAGGCAATGCATGTTTTTCTAAATGGCTACATTAGATTTGTGGCTGGAGCCACAGTAAAGAGAGAAAATCAGACAGAATGACACCCCCCCCATCTCCTTTTTGTGCCAGTGGAAAGTTTACAGAGGAAATATGGTGGAACAAGAGCTCTGGTGGGGTCATTGCACTTCACCATAGCCCCCTTCACCCATGGCTTTTTGCTCACAGATGCGGTTCTGTGGCCCCTGGAAATACCTGAGAAGGGAGTTGATGGAGAAATGCACCTCTGTGAGTGCCTCCCCCTCACAAAGCCATAGAATCCAACCCAGAGGTTCATAGCTGTAGCAAAAGTATATGTGCCTTAATATATTTTGACCTTTACAGTTTACAGACCGAAGAGAACAATACCTTTCCTTCAAACAGCCACTTTTGTGTCATCCCTCTGACCAGCCGGCAGAAAAACCAAACATTTTCTATTCAGGTCTATGCTGAAAATGACCTAGGAGCAATGTATTCGGATCTTTTACACGTTAACCTCATGGAAATAGGTAATGTGCAATCATTCAGAGAGGCTTTTTTGCAAATACCTGGTGTTGGTTTTAATCTAACATATAACTAGCTTAATATTACTGAGGTCATGACAAAGGAGTGAAGAGGGAACTTCTGGAACACTGTTATAGTGTTCTATATTACTAATTCTATAAAGAGAAATGTTTTGCATGTACAGACATAGATTCCAATCTATATTTTGAGAGCTGCAGGAGTTTAATTATTACAGTACTTTGTGCAACTCCTGGGAACTGCATGATCAATGGATAGTCTACATAAGAGAGGATGTCCCAACAAGAACATCCCTCACTTCTAGGTCTCACTTTTGCTGCAGTGGGGGGATCCTGGCCCCTCCTCGGGACTTTACTGCCATGTGTGCAAAGCATGTGGGGCACAATGACGTCACTGGTACTGACATCATCATGCTAGGGCCATTGTGTGGTGACACTCTAGCGTTTGAGGCAAAAACTCTATGATAACATAGAGCTCCCCCCAAATGCTAGAGCGTTGCCTCACAACAGCCCCAGCATGATGACATCAGTACCGGTGATGGCATTGCATTGGCGATATTCCCGCAGGTTGCTGCTGTTCAGGGGTGGGGTTTCCCCTGTTGGTCAGTTGGCCAGTGGCAGATTGGGCCTCCTGAAATTGGGGGATCCTCTGCCCCGACTGGGGAGATGGCAACCCTAGAGTGCTGGGAGCTGACACCCAGCCCTGACTAAGCCCTGCCCTGATAATTGCCTAAGCATGTCCTGCCAGCATTTTCACTATTGAAGAAATTATTTCCATAACCAGCTACATAAAATACCTATAATATTTCAATATGTATGATACTTGGAATGATATTCTTTTTGGCAGGAGAGAACAAAGTTATGTACAATGTACTACCTTCTTTTTTTGTTTCGTTTAAAAAGTACAATTCAACCAGAGCCAAATCAAGAATCCAGATTATTTTTAAAAAATCAATTCTATAACATCAAAAGCTATCTGTTCACAACCATCAACAATCAAAACAGAACAAACTATTAACTAAATTGTCATCTCAAACAAACGTATCATTAGTTCTTTATTACTTTTAAATTCTATCTTTCCTCCATTTTCATCCTCACAATCCTGTGAAGTAAGTAAGACTGACAGAGGGCAATTGGCTCAGGGGCACCCCCTATGGTTCTTGGCTGTGACTATTTGTACCTTGGCATCCCGTGCCAACACTAAATCCACTACATCAGTTCTAGTTATAATTATATAACTAGGATACTTCATGGTCAATACTAACTGGTTTGACTATGGCATCAATCTTTATGTTTTTAAAAAAGTGTTCTTCTTCAGGAGTATTAATATAGAGTGTGTTTTCTTTCAGGAAAATCATCAGTTTAAACAACAAGCCTCACCTGCTTCTCTTCAAGTTTAGAAATAACTGTTTTTTGAAAAATTGCTTAAGGGCAAATATTTATCAGCATAGACTATGTCTAATGTATCGCATTTAAAAAATAAAACACCTAATCCTTGTATCACTTGTAGAGATACCAGTGACACCAGCAATAACCCAGGTTGAAACTGTGGACTATCCAGTATTTAAGACTATAATCAAGTGGGAGAAGCGAACTGCACTCAGTAACACCCATTGTGAAGAGCGTCACAAGGAGATGACAAGTGAAAGTTGGCATGTGAGTTACTCTCCCAAGGAAACGCTGATTGGAAGGCTGGGAAGTCCTGGCCCACATTGGGAAGATACATACATAACTGACCTGTTGCTTCTCTCTTTTAGGTTAGAGAATTGGTTGCTGAAAGGGATCGTTACACTGAGTACTATTTAGATGCAAACACTAAGTATGAGTTCCAAGTTAGATGTAAGTTGATTCAAGCTGGAAAATTTTGGAGTACATGGAGTGAACCTGTAACATATATGACTCCAGAAGCTGGTGAGTACCACAGCACACTCTTTCCCATCCTCTTTACTCAAGTAAAGAGAGGATAGTAATGAAACAATATCAAGCAATTTATGCTGCAATAAGCCCATCCAAGTGAGCTTTTAGATATATTTCAGCATGACACCATAAGTGTACAAAATCACCTTAGTACAAAGGAAGCTGAGTTTATGTTACCTCAAGAATAGAAGTACTTGATTTTAATCTTTGGCTGTGGTCTTATTTCCTTTGACATCTTCAGCAAAACATAAAAAAGACTGGGGTAGCATGTCTTACCTCACTGGTATTATGAATATCAACACTCTATAGATAAACTCCCACATCAAATATATGTAAAATATTTTTACTGGTTTCAGTTTCCGAATTCATAAACTGGGAAATCAAATTATCATACCCTTTCTGTCCCATTGTAGATATATCAATATTAACTTTTCCCCTTTGTTCACAACCATCAACAATCAAAACAGAACAAACTATTCACTAAATTGTCATCTCAAACAAACCTATCATTAGCTCTTTGTTACTTTTTAATTCTATCTTTCCTCCAAAACACTCCCTTCCATTTTCATCCTCACAATCCTGTGAAGTAAGTAATTTGCTTTTAGACATCACACAGCACAAGTATCCAGGGCCCACAGAAATATTTTTTTTTAAATGTATTTAATACCTGGCCATTGTCCCTTAAATAGGCCCAATCAATGTAAAGCAGACAAAAAAAGATCCCCAGCATGAATAATCAGAGAAAGACCCTGAAATTCCTGATTGGTTCTATATACTAAAATCAATGAATTCCCTCAGTGGAGGGAATTAGCAATCAATAAGCAGTTCAAACAATTTCTATTGTTAAGCTAGATGTATTCTCCAATGGCTAGTCCATAAACAGAACCCTTTTGTATTGTTATGCATGTTTGGCATCCTCAAAAGTGGGGGGTTTCTGGTTCACACTGCTTTTCTTTTCCATCACTGTGAAGCTGAACTGAGCCTGCAGACAGAGGTAACATTATAAGTGGCAGAGGTGTTTTTGATAAAACTTTTCCTGTCCTCTGACTTTTTCTTATCTCTGGTAAACTCTAGGAGAACAGACTCTGCAGGTATTCAACATGAAACAGCTGGAATTAGGGGCAGCCATCTGTGATGGGGACTTTTGATAGGGTTTGGTAAGGCAAAGAACTTGCTGTGGCCACCAATGCTCCCTCTAAGCTGTGCAGTCTTGTGAACAAAAATTCTATTTTGCGAACTACTGGCATTAAAGTTGTGAGCAAGCAAATTTTGTTTGCTCTGGAGCCGTGCTTCCTGAGCTAAGACAAAAATGTGTGAGCTGGAAGCTAAAAAAACTATGAGTTAGCTCACACTAACTCAGCTTAGAGGGAACACTGGTGGCCACCCTTAGAATTTTATGTCTGTCTTTACCCTGAGTAAAAGGAAGGGTTTCTGAATCAACAGGTTTCATCATCAGTTAGCAGAGAAAAGGCCCAAACCAAATATCACCTGCTGCTCTTCGGGAATCTATATAGCATATGAATGATAATTCTAGTGAAAACACTGAGCTGGATCCAAAAGTATTTTCCACAAATGAAAGGTGTTTCTATTTGTGCAAAGCGGGTGTGGGGGGGGTTCTGTGGATATACCTCCATCTGCAACCGTCTGCACTAACATGCTCAGTTTCCAAGGACTCTCTCACCCCAAAGGAATTGATTGGAGTTGTAGGAGGTTCAGTGGAATGGGGAGAAGAGAAAGTCTGTTGTACTGTTGTGGAACCAACCCTTTTTACTGTACCAGCACAGACCTCAAATGGACCTGATCATTTCCCAGCCTTGGTACTGCCATAAAAAAAGATTTTTAAAACAGCTCCCCTCATTAGCTTCAAAAGATTATGTTGGACTTTACAAGACCAAAACTCCAAGTAACCCAAGTTACTTTGTAGTTAATTTTAAAACAGAAATCAGAAATATCATGATCAGCTTCTTTGTTTTCTTTTTTAAATGCAGAACCATCTTCAGTACTTGATGTGTGGAGATATTTGGGACCAAACTACCCAAATGGTAGCCAAGAGGTAACCATCTTGATCAAGGTGATACTATTTTCCTTCCAAGTTTTGCACATTTCAAATTGTGTCTCTGTGTTAAGGTTAAAAAATAGTGATGTTTAAAGATCAGGATGGTCTCACTTTCATGGGTCTAAAATTCAGGCATATGAAAGTTGAAATATGAAGCAACTCTTTCTGTTGGAGCCAAAACCAGAAAGAATCCATCCTATGGTTGCATAGTAAAGCCAGTTGAATCTGACTCTAGGGTTGTGGTGCTCATCTCCATTTCCAAGCCAAAAAGCCAGCGTTGTCTGAAGACGTTTCTGTGGTCATGTGGCCAGCATGACTAAACACCAAGGCACACAGAATGCTGTTACCTTCCCACCGAAGTGGTACCTATTTATCTACTTGCAGTTTCTTGCTTTTGAACTGCTAGGTTAGCAGGAGCTGGAACCAGAGACAGGAGCTCACTCCATCATGCGGCACTCAGGTCTCGAACTGCTGAACTACCGACCTTCCAGCCTGCAGTTCAGCATCTTAACCACTTGAGTCACTGTAGCTCAAGTACATACCACCTCAATTTATTCTTTGCTTTACAAAGTAACAAAAATACAGGATGTTATATGGTAAACATTGGGTTGGACTCTCAATGGAGGGAGCTTATAGAATCAATACTTTCCCCACAGTCCCCTGTATCTCCAGAAATCATTTTCCTCAGGATTTGGGGAGCTCCTGGGAATGGACATGGGGTTTTTCCATGTGTTTGACTTACTCCTAATTTTCTTGGCAGTCAATACGTGAACATTGGAATCAATTTGGGCATGGTTCTTCTGTATATCTGTCCTCCCTCTACATTTTCACAGTTGTGATTTTATTTTCTTCCACACATGTCTTATATAACTGGGATTTCAAGGGAGGGTGCTTTCATTATTGATGAGATCATCGGTGGTGTTATAGCTAGGCTTGCCAGCCTCCAGGTCTGAGTGGGGGATCCCTCAATTTTGCAGGCTTTTCTTTGCTACCAGCCAGCTGACTGGTGGGGGAAGCCCTGCCCCCAAAACCATGATGTGTCTTTAAATCTTGGACATTTTAGAAGAAGCTTGCAAACTGTTTGTATTTGGGAATGTGTGTGTGCCTTTAAATCTCAATTGGGCAAAAGCTGCGGGGGGGCGGGCAGCAGGCATGAGCCATGCAGCTCTTCCCGGTGAGTGTGTGAAGCATATGAGAGGAATACAGCACAATCCCTCTGTTTGTTTTGCATTTGTTTCATATGTCATGTGTATAGTAAAATGGATAGTAAAGTGTTAACTAGAACCTGATTATGGGATGGAGGAAAACTCCGCCCCCTAGACTGCTCTCTTACTTACTTTCATTTTTCTGTGTTAGTCTGAAGAAGTTGGTTGAAAAAAGCAGATTGTTATATTCAACAACTCCCGTGAATAGAGTGATTTATACCATCGCCCCAGTGAGATCACAAAAGTGTGGGCTTGCAAACTGTTTGTGTTTGGGAAAGGATTCGTTGTCTATTTTGGCTGCTTTGTGATTGTGAGTGTGTGTTTCCCTTAATAAAATCCTGCTTGGAAATGCTCCCAAAGCCTGACAAGAGACTTGTAGGGCTATGTCAAATTACCAGGCCTATTTTTCGGCAGGAACACACAGGAACAGAGTTCTGGCTGGCTTGAGAGTTGGCCACACCCACTGCAGCCAAAACCTCTGTGTATATGGCTACAGAGGGAGGGCCTGGAGAATGACCCCCCTGGTGACTCCGAGGCGGGCAGGCCAGTGGGGCCCTGGAAGGATTGAGGAGGCATTTTAATGCCTCCTGTGCTTTCCCTGGCCTGTCCAAGGGCCGGCTTGCCCAGGCTCCCTGCAGCTGTGGGGCGCCTGGGCAAGCCAAGGGAAGGCAATTTAAACTGCCTTCCCTACCCTCCAAGGGCTGGCTTGCCCGGGCTCCCACAGCCATGGAGCACCCGGGCAAGCCAAGGGAAGGCATGGGTGTGTGGCCTAATATGCTAATGAGCTGTACTGTCAGGGGTTTGGCCTAATATGCTAATGAGTTTCTGATGTTGGGTGTGGCCTATTATGCTAATGAGTTCCTGGTGGGCTTTTTCTAGAAAAAAAGCCCTGCAAATTACACATTTAGTGGAAGTGTAGCTGCTGGGGAAACCTTTGAAGGCAAAAAAGAGGATAAGGAAATGAGTACTGTATTCAGGGGAACTGCACTGATAGGTTTAGCAGGTTTTCTGAATTCTCAGCTTTCATTTTTTGAAAAGTCTCTAGCCCCGTTCCTCATGGAGATATAAGGAAAAAAGCATATCCCTGCAAGGGAAAGGACTAGACTTATTTTGTATTTAAAAGAAAGCTGGGAATTCAGAGGACCTGATAAACCTGAACATCTGGGCTTGTGTGTGTGTGTCTGTGTGCTTATATTGCTAGATCAATATAAGGATTGCATTTTTTAAAAAATATCAAAAATAAAACTACTTATCTTTAGAGTGGAAGAGAAGGAGAGGGAGTGGTTTGACAACAATGACCATTCAATAATTGAAAGTGGAGTTATGTATGAGTGAAAAGGCAATTCAAAACCAGCTTCCAGAAAAAGATTGGAGTATAAGTGATCTCAAAAGAATTAGAAAAAACCTGGAGAAACAAGCAAACCAAAAAAAAGAAGTGAAATTTAAAGGCACAAAAATGCGTGCAGAAATCAGGGGATAAACCAAAGCTGTATGGGGTCAGAATTGACAAAAAAAAGAATGCAAAAAAGCCTACAGATGCAACATAGAAGAAGAAGAAGAAGAAGAAGAAGAAGAAGAAGAAGAGGAAGAGGAAGAAGAAGAAGAAGAAGAAGAAGAAGAAGAAGAAGAAGAAGAAGAAGAAGAAGAAGAAGAAGAGGAGGAGGAGGAGGAGGAGGAGGAAGAGGAAGAAGAAGAAGAAGAAGAAGAAGAAGAAGAAGAAGAAGAAGAAGAAGAAGAAGAAGAAGAAGAAGAAGAAGAAGAAGAGGAGGAGGAAGAAGAAGAGGAAGAAGAGGAGGAGGAGGAGGAGGAGGAGGAGGAGGAGGAGGAGGAGGAGGAGGAGGAGGAGGAGATTGGATTTATACCCTGCCCTTCACTACTCAAGGCAGTCTCAGAGCGGCTTACAAACTCCTTTCCCTTCCTCTCCCCACATCAGACACCCTGTGAGGTAGGTGGGGCTGAGTGACAGAAACTACTCTTTTATAAGAACAGCTGTGCCAGAACTATGGCTTGTCCAAGGGCATCCAGCAGGTGCAAGTGGAGGAGTGGGGAATCAAACCCAGTTCTCCCAGATTAGAGTCCGCACACTCAACCACTACACCAAACTGCCTAGAGTAGTCATCCTCTAGTTCCACTGATGAGAATAACATAGGGTTCCCAGACCGCCCGGTTCTATGGGGGTTTTGTGATGGGGGGGGGTCCTTCCTGCCATCAGCCAGCTGGTGGGCAGGGGGAAGCCCCACCCCAAGAATGACCACATGGCCTCCTCCCACCTCTTCCCAACAGTGTTTAAAGACATCCTTTAAATGCTGCTGAGGAGAGGTGGGGGCTGTGCACCTGCACTCCAAGACCTGAATTTGGGGCTTGGTGTGCAGGCGCACATGGCCTCTCCCCACCTCTCCCCAGCAGCATGTAAAGGATGTCTTTAAACACTGCTGGGGAGAGGTGGGGAGCCCTGAATACGGGGCTTAGAGTGCAGGCACACATGGCCCCTCCCCTCTTTCCCAAGAGCGTTTAAAGAGATCCTTTAAATGCTGCTGCAGCCCCTTTAAACGCTGCTGGGGAGAGGTGGGGGCCGCCGCCCCCCCATGTGATGATGTCACTTCTGTGTAACATCATCACATTGGGGACTCCCCACCCCCTTCAGTAACACCCTCCAAAGTCCCCCACTGGAGACTTTGAGGGGACCTGGTAACCCCATTTATGGAATGAGAGGAAGCATTATCATTGGTGCAAATAGCATTAGGAATAATACAGATTCATTAATTGAAAGCTTATTTATGAATTTAAAATATTCCATTTTTCTCCTGAGCTAGGACTGATTGCAGAATGATGAATTTCTTTTAATTTTTTGTGGATGTCAAACAACCTGACCACATGTTAAATGCAAAGACATGTTACATGTAATGGCAGCCTGCTGACTTCTTTAAATAATGAAAAACTGTGATCCAGAGCAGACTGAGGAAGGTGCGTAGTTTTTACTTACCCACTATTTCCTTGCTGCCAGTTAGAGGGAGAGAACCCCCAATATGGCTTTAACTTTGGGGAAATGGATATCCCTTAAATTTGTTCCATATTACTTCTCATAATAAAAATTAGACAAACTAATTCAGCATTATAATTCAACAAATCAATTCAACAATAATTATAATATATACCAATAATTTCAGAATAACAAAAACATCCATGAAATACAAGTGATGGGTCCACAAAGAATAATGGACAACAGTGTCAGTTTGAAAACTCCATCCTACCTCCTTATCTCCCCTTCCAGGAATCTATAAGCTCTTTGTTATTGTTGTTGTTGTTGTTGTTCAGTCACACAGTTGAGTCTGACTCTTGGTGACCCCATGGACCATATCACACCGTCATCCTCTGGAGTTTGCTTAATTTCATTTTCGTTGCATCGATAATACTGCCTAACCATCTCATTCTTTGCCATCCCCTTCTTCTTTACCTTCAATCTTTCCCAGCATCAGGGTCTTCTCCAGGGAGTGCTCCCTTTTCATTTGGTGGTCAAAATATTTGAGCTTCAGCTTCAGGATCTGGCCTTCCAGGGAACAGTCAGGGTTGATTTCCTTTAGGATTGACTGATTTGATCTCCTTGCAGTCCAAGGGACTCTCAAGAGTCTTCTCCAGCACCATAGTTCGAAAGCATCTATTTTTTGACGCTTGGCCTTCCTTATGGTCCAACTCTTGCAGCCATACATTACTACTGGGAATACCTTTACTTTGACCATACGGACTTTTGTTGGCAGGGTGATGTCTCTACTTTTTATTATGCTGTCTAGGTTTGCCATAGCTTTCCTCCCAAGGAGCAGGCATCTTTTAATTTCATGGCTGCAGTCACCGTCTGCAGTGATCTTGGAGCCCAGGAATGTGAAGTCTGTCACTGCTTCCATGACTTCCCCTTCTACTTGCCAAGGAGTAATAGGGCCAGATGCCATGATCTTAGTTTTTTTGATGTTGAGTTTCAAGCCAACTTTTGTGTTCTCCTCTTTCACCCTAAACAAGAGGCTCTTTAGGTCCTCTTCACTTTTTGCCATTAGAGTCGTATTGTCTGCATATCTGAGGTTGCTGATGTTTTTTGCAGTATTCTTAATTCCAGTTTGTGATTTATCCAGGCTGGCATTTTGCATGATGTACTCTGCATATAAATTAAGTAAGCAGGGTGACAATATACATCCTTGTCGTACTTTTTCCTATGCTAAACCAATCAGTTGTTCCATATCTGGTTCTAACTGTTGCTTCTTCACCCTTATACAGGTTTCTCAGGAGACATGTGAGGTGGTCTGGTACTCCCATCTCTTTAAGGACTTGCCATAGTTTGTTGTGATTCACACAATCAAAGGCTTTAGCTCAGTCAATGAAGCAGAAGTAGATGTTTTTCTGGTACTCCCTTGCTTTCCCCATAATCCAGTGAATGTTGGCAATTTGATCTCTAGTTCCTCTATGTCTTCGAAACCCCCACTTGTACTTCTGGTAGCACTCTATCCACATACTGCTGAAGCCTAACTTGTAGGATCTTTAGCACGACCTTGCTAGCATGTGAAATGAGTGCAATTGTGTGATCATTTGAACATTCCTTGGCATTGCCCTTCTTTGGGATTGGGCTATAAACTGACCTTTTCCAATCCTGTGGCCACTGTAGCTGTCATGACCCCTAGTGGGATGCCAGCTTCCTCTGCCACCACTCTGGATTTAGGGTCCCTTGGGAAGGCCCAGAGTACCCTCCCAAGCCCAACTAATATGCACCTTTTAAGTTGAGAAACATAGGAGTGATGACCAGGCAGGGAACATAAAACAAATGGATTATTAATGAAGTAATGAGGCAAGGAAAACAAGACAAGGTGCTTAAAATATGTAACAGTGTTTAAGGCAAAATAAATGAATCTAACGCGACTACTTATTTCTCTTAAACTGGTTACTATTCAAGGCTCACAGCCTTTTATACCAAGCCTGTGCCTGTACTCACTCTGTCCCTAGTGAGGGATCGTTCTCTCAGACCAGACTGCCCCCTCAGTGTAACTCTGTGAAAGAAGAGAGCGCAGAAGAGAAAAGAACACAGTTCCACAGTTCACAAAGCTTAAGTTACAATCTCCTCACACAATCCCCATATACCGATTGGTTACAACCATCGCTAAGCATTGTGGGGATTGTAGGCTGTCTGCTTTCCACTTCCACACAGGTCTCCTGTGGCCTAGGCCTCTAGGCCTTGTCTCCCAGTCCTACACAGATCATGACAGTTGTATTTTCCAAATTTGCTGGCATATGGAGTGCAGCACTTTAACAGCATCATCTTTTAAGGCTTTGAATTGCTCAGCTGGGATACCATCACCTCCGCTAGCTTTGTTGTTAGTAATGCTTTCTAAGGCCCATTTGACTTCGCACTCCAGGTTATCTGGCTTGAGGCCAGTGATCACACTGTCATGGTTGGCAAGGACACTGAGGCCCTTCTTGTATAGTTCTTCTGTGTATTCTTGCCATCTTTGCTTTCTTGCATTTCTTTTTCTTTGGGATGGTGTTGATTGCTGCCTCCTGTACAGTGTCATGAACCTCTGTCCATAGTTCTTCAGGCACTCTATCAAATCTAGTTCTTAAACCTATTCTTCTCCCCCACTGTTATATTCATCAGAGATGTGATCTAGGTCAAACCTGAGTGGCCTAGTGGTTTCCCCAACTTTCTTCAGTTTAAGCCTGAATTTTGCAATGAGTAGCTCATGATCTGAGCCACTGTCAGCTCCAGATCTTGTTTTTACTGACTGTGGCCCCGGTCATATGGGCCAGAAAACGTGGGGGGGAGGCATGGCAGTTCACCCCGGAGCAAAATAAGGAACGGTAGCCCGATTACATGGGCCACTGGGTTGCCACGCTCCGGCGCCAGGGGCCGATCACACAGCACTGCTACAGCACGGCAAAAAAGCAGTGCAGCAGAGCATGCACGCTGCACTGTAGCAAAGGATGCATGTGCCATTAGGGGTGTGTGGGCCACTGTCAGTGTCTTGCATGTGTGCATGCGTCATTCAGCATTGGTGCGCATCCCATGGAAACTTACAACATCCGGAAACCCTGGGACATGGGCAGGTGTTGGAAGCTGCGAGATATTGGCGCTCCCGCGATCAGATGCTGGCCTTTGCCCCGGGGTTTCCGGAAACTAGTACTTCGACCCTAGTAGTTTTTTACTCCGCGTTTTCCATGGGAAGCCACGGGTTGGCCATGGGAGTGCTACGCCTCCCAGACGTGCTGGTATGATCGGGCACGGAAAGTCTGCAGGGCTACCGTGCCTTCAGCGGGGCAAATGTGAAGTGTGAAGGGGGCCTGTATAGAGCTTCTCCATCTTTGACTGCAAAATAAGCTCTTTAGGATTCCCCATTTGCTCCTTTAGCTGACTCATAATGGCTCTCAACATTCCAGGTTTCCTAGAGCATGTTCAATACTTATCCAACCATTTTGCTGACCAGGGGAGCCTCCTGAGTACCTGGAATTCTCCTTCTCTGTGGGTAAACCAGTTGTTCTGCTTTTGTGATTGCCACAGGGCCCAGCCATTTTACTAAAAGTTATAAGCCCTTTTAGGGCATGGCATTTCTAGCATTCCTATCTCATGTTCCAAGACAGCATGCTACACACGATCCTCTTAGTATATGCAATGACCATTTTGTGTGAAATGAGCAATGCATGTATTCTCTAACTTCAGTATGTGAAAATGCATACCTCCCAAAAGCCAGGGTTTGGATTGTGTGCATCATGGCTGGAAAGTATGTTCATTTCTGTTTCACACAAAATGGTCATTGCACATAGCAAGAGGATTACCACATCCTCCGGAGATGAAAGTGATAGAAACATAATGACGGATGTTACATCGTAAGAGGTTAGAAATACTATAAACAATTTGAAGGAGAATAAAGCACCTTGATTAGATAGCTTCCCACCATGATACTATAAAACATTACACAATAAATTCATACATATAGTTGTTAGTTTTTAATTTTTTTATTAGAAACCATTTCTATTGTCATTGAAACAGACAAAATTAGGCTTAATTTTAAAATAAAATAAAATCTAGCACTAGCCCCATCATATCAACTAGTTTTATACGTAACATTATCAGGCTGCTTCTGCACGGAGGGTTTTCTTCATTTCACTTATTTTTTGAAGCATCAATGTGACATCCTGTTCTATTAATGCTTCAGACAATAACTGGTTGTGGAATGGCCTTCCCCTTAAGACTCTCCTGGCACCTACATTGCTTTCTTTTAGGCGCCAGGCCAAAGCATTTCTGTTCACCCAGACTTTTAATTAAGGGATTTGTTTCTGAACACTGGTTTAGCTTGGAAACTTATTTTAGGCTGTTAGGGGTCTATTTGTGTGGTCTTTGTTTTTATGCTGGGCTGGGGCTTTTTTAAATGCTGGATTTTATTTAATACCTTTTAGTATTTTGTTCTTATTATTTTTATTTTGTAAAGCTGCCTTGGGTAGGTTCATGGGGAAGCAACATTAAAATATTCTAAACAATGAATGGGTTTTTTAAAAAATCTTTCTTTCCCAAATCTGCTCCTGGGAAGAGCATGGCCCAAGCATGTTTTTGTGATGTTTGGATTGAAAGGTGCACATTTGCAAGTGTCACATGCACATCAGTGTCATTTTGCTTCCATTAGCCCCTATTTTTTCTGCCATACCACTGGAGGGCTTTTTAAGAGTTGTTGTTGTTGTTTTTTAATCAGTAATTGCTATAGCACCATATCATTTTTTAAAAAGCCCTGTAAAACTTTCTAGTGCTACAGTGGAGAAACATGCAAGAAAAATAGCAACTGGCAGAGGAAAAGTGCACAGAACTCCCTTGTGAAAACTGTATCGCCAGTGTACAAGTCACTGAATATTTGCTGTCGCAATGAACATAAAACAGAGCATCCTCACTGTGTGGATGCAGATGCAGACTCAATCAGGATTTATTCCAAGGCAGGAATATAAACAGAGACCTTGGCTGACAAGGCAAGAAAAATAACAAACAACGCATGGGATTAAATGATACACTTCCACTTTGGTAACCAGAACTTTGGGATCCAGAACTCCATGGCCTGGGTATAATGCATGCTTCTGGGTTTTCTTGGTTCCAAGAAAACATGTGATGGAATTGAATAGACCTTTTATATTTGGAACATTTGAACTAGCAGATCAATTTGTATTTTGCCTCAAATCATTATATCATAACCTGGCTACTTTGTTCATTAACAAGCAGCTAATCCCAACCAATTTTGTCGTCTTGAGGAGTTTGATGATAGTGCCCTCTATCTCCCAATATGAGTCACAATCATTAAGAATTTTTGGAAATAGCAATAGGTTCAAATTAGGAGATATGTAAGCAAGATATAAAATATATTAAACTATTTATTTATTCATGATGACCATTTAGGAGTATTATAAAGTTACAAGTGGAAAACCACAAGGACAAGCGGAGGGCCTCTTATTTTCTGCTCCCCCACTATTTGCTCTTTCCCTTTCCTGAAAGCCCCCATACCATCCCTTTTCCTTGCTTCCTTCTCTCCTTTTAGAGTTGCCAACCCCCAGATAAGGCCTGGGGACTTCCTGGAATCAAAATGGATCTCCTAACTACAGAGATCAGTTCCAGGTTGGAAAATTCCCGGAGATTTGGGGGTGGAGCCTTGGGAGGGTGAGATTTGGGAAGGGAAGCAACCTCAGCAGCCAGGGTGTAATGCCATAAAGTTCACCCTCCAAAGGGTGTTTTCTCCAGGGGAACTGATCTCTGTCATCTAGAAAGCAGTTGTAATTCTGGGTGATCTCCAGCCCCTACCTGGAAGCTGACAACCCTAGTTCCTCTGGAGGAAATGACTGCTTTGGAGAGTGGAGTCTGTAGCATTATAGCCTTCTGACCATTCTCAAATCCGACCATTCCCAGGCTCTAGCCCTCTAATCTCTAGGAGCTGGCAACCCTATCTCCTTCCCATCCAACAGCCAACCTACTTTTATTTGTTCCTCTAACTTAAGCCTTCACTCCCCCCCCACACCACCTTCACAGCCTTGGAGAGCCAGTTTGGTGTAGTGGTTAAGCGTGCGGACTTTTATCTGGGAGAACCGGGTTTGATTCCCCACTCCTCCACTTGCACCTGCTGATGTGACCTTGGGTCAGTCACAAGCTCTGGCACAGCTGTTCTCTCAAGGACAGTTTGTGTTAGAGTTCTCTCAGCACCACCTACCTCACAGGGTGTCTGTTGTGGGGAGGGGAAGGGAAAGGAGTTTGTAAGTCGCTCTGAGATGCCTTTGGGCAGTGAAGGGTGGGGTATAAATCCAATCTCTTCTTCTTCACCTAGGAAAATGTGGTGCCAGCCCCTGCGCCAGGCACACTGGCATGGTGGGGAACCCTCAAGGGCTCATTAGGGGGCACCTAATTTCCCCCTCTCTCCACACTATTTCTTCTTTTCCCTCCTCCTGGCAACCCTCATATCTTATCTCCTTTCCCTGCCTCATTCTCTCCTTCTCAACTATTCACCAAACTACCTTTTATCTGCCTCACATCTTTAGCTATATTTATTAATTCATTTATACCCCACCTTTCTCCACTGTGGGGACCAAAACACCTTTTATTATTAACTTCTCCTTTTTATCCACACCACAGTCCTGTGAGGTAGGTTAGGTTGAAAGTATGTGAAACTAGAATGATAAAAGTGTGGCAACTAGAATGATAAAAGGGTTGGAACGCTTTCCCTATGAAGAAAGGTTAAAACACTTGGGGCTCTTTAGCTTGGAGAAACGATGGCTGAGGGGTGACATGATCGAGGTTTATAAGATTATGCATGGGATAGAGCAGGTTGAGAAAGAAGTACTTTTCTCCCTTTCTCACAATACAAGAACTCGTGGGCACTCAATGAAATTGCTGAGCAGTTGGGTTAGAATAGATAAAAGGAAGTACTTCTTCACCCAAAGAGTGATTAACACATGGAATTTACTGCCACAGGAGGTGGTGACGGCTACAAGCATGGACAGTTTCAAGAGGGAATTAGATAAACATATGGAGCAGAGGTCCATCAGTGGCTATTAGCCACAGGGTATAGATAGGAACTCTCAGTCTGGGGCAAGTGATGCACTCTATTCTTGGTGCGGGAGGGGGCAGCAATGGGAGGGCTTCTAGTGTCCTGGCCCCACTGCTGAACCTCCTAATGGCACCTGGTATTTTTGGCCACTGTGTGACAGAGTGTTGGACTAGATGGGCCATTGGCCTGATTCAACACTGTCTTCTCTTATGTTCTTATTCTTATGTGACTGGTCCAAAATCACCCATTGAGCTTCCACAGCCAGATGGGGCTTCGGACCTAGGTTTCTGAGACTACTCTGAAGCTCTAACTGCTACACCACACTGGTCTTCATAGAGTGGCTGCTGTTGAACAGCAGCAAGCAGCCAGGCCTAGCCCTGATTCTACCACAAAAACTCCAGGAATTTCCCAACCTGGAGCTGGCAATCCTAGTCAGGCCTGGCCCCAATGGTTTCTCCCTCAAAGGGCAAAATAGGTCTGGAAAGGATCCTGACCTTTCCTCCCTGTCTTTTTTTCCCTCAGAAACCCAGCCTGGAATACTGAGGTTGTCGAGCAACAGCCACTGAGGGAATCCATTGCTTAAAGCTACAGGAGATCCTTTTATCATTTGGGTTTTTTAAAAAACTCCCCAATTATTTTTTTTAAAGGTTTCAATTTTTTTCTTCAAATCTGGGGGCCTTTTCAGGTTTTAGAAAGATCTGTCTTGTCCGTTCACAGCTCCAGTCATCAGATTTAAGTATCCAAAGATTTGGCCAACTTGGCTATTAGTATATAGAATTATTGAATGAAACGAAAACAGAGTATATGTATCATTTGAATACACCCCTTGAGGACAACTATACAATTACTAAATTGGCAGTTACTAAAATGATAATCCTACCCCCAAACTGTATTTAAGCATAAAGAAGTGGTGAATGGTGGTGTAGAATATCTTTATGTTCAAGTAAAAAAATTAAGGCCAAATCACTGCAAAAAGACAAGTGGAGACAGGCATAAATATGCACATCCTACTACAGTACTATAATGTTACACAGCGCGGTAGAGTGGTTAAGAGTAGCAGACTCCAATCTGGAGTTTGATTCCTCACTCCTCCACATGAAGCCAGCTGGGTGACCTTAGTTACAGTTCTCTCAGAGCTCTCTCAGCCTCAACTACCTCACAGGGTGTCTGTTGCAGGGAGAGGAAGGGAAGGTAAGATTGTAAGCAACTTTGAGACTCTTTGGGTAGAGAAAAGTGGGATATAAAAACAAACTCTTCTTCTACATCTTGCTGCATTTATAGAAGAATACATAACAGTACTGCCTAAAATAGGATTATTCTGGGGTTCTCTTAAGATATTTATCTTGAGAACCACTTTGGTGCAGTGGTTAAGAGCAGCGGACTCTAATCTGAAGAACTGGGTTCGATTCCCTACTCCTCTACCTGACCTTGGTGACCTTGGGCCAGTCGCAGTTCTTTCAGAGTTCTCTCAGCCCCTAAAGACAAGCCTAGCTTGTCACTAGCATATTGCTAAGAGCTAGAACTTGCAGCTGTCAGACAAGCTCAGGATCTCCTGGCTACTCTACACAAAATGCATATGATAATTAATCTTTAATGAGTTAATTGACTTTGGACAGCTTTAAGACACAGATCAAAAATGATGGAAATAAAGTTTCCATATGATACCCTAAGAGGGCAAGTATATCTATAAAGCTAAAATTAGACCTGTTCTATGCCCTGTAGAAACGTTTTTGTATGGCAATGAGTTTAGAACAGTAAATTCAGTATAGTTCCAAGTTCAGCTTAACTCATTTTAGAGAGATCCTAACAAATGACATAGCATGTACTGAATTATGGCCAGTACCCCGGGGCAAGTTAAAATATGGGAAAGTATTGTATATAACAAAGATTTGGGAAAGCTGAAATAGTATATTATGATGGATGCCTACAATGGGTAAACCTAGACCATCTGACATTAATAAGTAACACTGCAACCATTATAACTGAATATTATGATCTGTGCAAACTATAAAATCATGATGGAGGGGCTGTGTAACTCAATAGTAGAGCATCTGGTTGGCATGGAGAAGGTCCCAGGTTCAATTGCCAGCATCTACAGTTAAAAGGACTAGGTAGGAGTTGATGTGAAAGACCTCTGCCTGAGACCCTGGAGAGCCACTGCCAGTCTGAGGCCCTGGTCACACATGCCAGATAACGCAGGGGGGAGGTGAGGCTATTTGCGCCATTGCAATTTGACTCGCCCTTATGCGATCAGACGAGACGGCAGTGAACTGGTGTTGTTTTCGGTGGCGGCACACTTCAATGAGGAAGCAGGGACGCGAGAGGAGCGTGCTGGAGCGATCGCACGGAGAACGTCCATCTGCGGCCCATCACAAACCATGTGATAGTGGACTTTCCCAGGTACTTTTTAATGCCACATCTTCGGCCAGACAATAAGGGTTGGCGACGGGTGCGCGATGCTTACCAGATGTTTCCGTGTGATTGTGCCCGTATAATCCACCTGGCATTCATGGCTCCCCCATGGCAAATTCTGTGTGCGAACAGGACCTGAGCAGACAATACTGACTTTGATGGTCTGATTCAGTATAAGGCAGTTTCATGTGTTCATATGAAGAATCAGGTGAGAGTTGTTAGCCAAATTGCCTTAAAATGTTATTTAATCTGGGGAGTTATGATCTTACATCAGACAATAGGCAATGTGGGGGCGAGTATCGATGTATACAGGGCTGCAGTTCCCTCCAGACCCACCAAATAGATGCTGAGACTGACATCAGTATAAGAAGATTTTGTTTACTGAATGTATTTCAAGCATACAATAACACAAGCACACACACAATTGTACAGTATCTAGGAAATATAGATAGAAGAAAATAGCACATTCACATTAGCAGGTTGATTGGCAATACTTTACCTGTCTGTAGTTGGGAGGAGCGAATCTCAGGAAAAATGAAGGAACTGGGGAATGCTGGGGAGGGGGTCAGGTAAAAGAGCAAGAGTGCAAGTAAGAGAGAGAGAGCTGGTATTGAATCCTCTCTTTTATTCAGAAGCTGAGGGGTGGGCTAAGCTGGGTCACCTCTCTGGTTAGTCCATCCCCCAAAATATGCTGACTGGTGCTGGGGTCGAAGGTCTGGGGAGTGGGCAATGTTAGACCTAATAGCAAACTAGGTCAGACAATGGCACCTGATGGGATTATGTCTTGTGCTGGCTAGAGCCTATTGTTCTTCTTGCTGTCTGCAGTTTCGACTTGGTGATGTATTAGGTTGGGAGAGGGCCTGTTGCCTACGTGCACTGCCGGCTCGCCCACTAGGCGAGCTAGGCGCTCGCCTAGGGCGCTGGGGTCCACAGGGGCGCCAAAGCGCCCCCGCCCCGCCCCCGTGAAGCCGGCGCTGGGAGGGAAGGGGCGCCCCTTCAAACGGGCGCCCCTTTCCTGGCTTTCCTGAGCACGCCGCTACTGCGGCGTGCTCAGGAAAGCCGGCGCTCCCCTGTCTTCAGCTGGCGCTGGGGCTGGGAGGGAAGGGGCGCCCGAACGGGCGCTCCTTCCCTGGCTTCCCCCCGTCTCCAGCCGGCGGAAGGGGCGCCCGTTCAAACGGGCGCCCTTTCCTGGCTTTCCTGAGCACGCCGCTACTGCGGCGTGCTCAGGAAAGCCGGCGCTCCCCCCCCATCTTCAGCCGGCGCTGGGGCTGGGAGGGAAGGGGCGCCCGTTCAAACGAGCGCCCCTTCCCTGGCTCCCCCCCGTCTCCAGCCGGCGGAAGGGGCGCCCGTTCGAATGAGCGCCCTTTCCTGAGCACGCCGCTACTGCGGCGTGCTCAGGAAAGCCGGCGCTCCCCCCCGTCTTCAGCCGGTGCTGGGGCTGGGAGGGAAGGGGCGCCCGTTCAAAGCCGGCGCTCCACCCCCCGTCTCCAGCCGGCCCTGGGGCTGGGAAGGGCGGCCGTTCAAACGGCCGCCCCTTCCCTAGCTTTCCTGAGCACGCCGCTAGTGCGGCATGCTCAGGAAAGCCGGCGCTCCACCCCCCGGTCTCCAGGCCCCACCGGGAGATTGGCATCCCCGTGGGGTGGGCGCCCCAGGCTGTCTTGCCTAGGGCGCCCAGACACCTGGGGCCGGCCCTGCCTACGTGTGAGAAAGGAGACCCTGTATGGAGTTTGAGCCTCCTGTCTTTTGGCCTGGCATGGCCACTGCCTGGTTTTCCAATGCTATACATGGCTAGGGAGCTGGTCCACCTAGTTACAGGAAAGTGGTAATGGTGACATGCAGGAATCATACACACCCTTTCACAGGAAGATTTGCTTCTCCTGAATGTGTGCTGTAATTTGGCATCACTGGAGTCACCTTGCAGTTCAGTCCCTGTTGCACATAGCTAGCAACGTCCAGGTTTTCATAACTTATGAATTCATAAAAGCACAATAGGGGCCTCGCAGGGCAACAGAGTGAATAAATAATGTGGCAATCACTTCACCCCACAATCTACTCACCCAGGATTCTATAAATTGTCAGGGCCTTCAGCAGGTCTTCAGCAGGGCCTTCAGCAGGTCCCCCCTTTTAATCTTTGGTTGATACTATTATGTATTAGTTCTGGAACATTCCAGGACTATCTACCAGAGACTGGCTGAGCTTGGAGCTCTAGAACAATAATTGCCCACCAGGACTCTGGAAGTGACCAATGAGAAACTAATGTTATGTAAATAGCCTATCATAGGGAGTTGGGTGTGTTTGAGTGTAGTTTTTGCATGCTATTTAAACAATGCTATTGCCCAGGTGAGTCAGTCTTGTTCCTGAAATCACTTAATAAAGTAGAGCTGTTTACTGCAATGTGTCTTGAACCCAGTATTTAACAGATATTCACCTACACTTGAGTTTTTTCCATTCTTTTGGTAAATTTACAAAGTTTTGTTTATATCACTGGTTATAGAGAGACCCCTGCCTTGCCAGTGGGTTGGCTGGTTTTGCTGTTTTCATTATTGGTATGGGGCCTGCCACTTTACATGATATATGGTTAGTTATACAATTTAGATATCCAGTATGAGCTTTTAAAAAAATTTCTTGTTTTCCAGTTAGCACAAACCAATTTAAACCCATAAAAGGAAAGGAAGCTATGGCTCAGCGGTAAAGCATCCGCTTGTCATGCAGAGGGTCCCGTGTTCAATCCCCTATCTCTCCAGTTAAAAGAATCAGGTAGCAGGTGATATGAAAGACCTCTGTCTGAGACCCTGGAGAACCACTGAGTTCTGAGTAGACAATAGCAACTCTGACGGACCAATGGTCTGGCTGAGCATAAGGTAGATTTATGTGAGAATGTGAAAAGCCAGTGGAGGAGGGCAGTACAGTTTGGAAATATGAAAGGGCAGCAGAGAAAGTGGATTTTCCTCATCCAGATGGGTGTCATGCTACCCTTGCACACATCAGTATGTGATACAGACTTCAGGTGACAGGGAGCTGCTGGTTTAATCACATTCTCATAATAGATACTGCAACTATTAAACTGTTCGGCTAGGAAAGCAAAAATAATATTGATATTTAAAGGCAATTATTTTGCTATTGCTTCCAGCCATTTCATCTAAAAGAGAGCAGAGGGCAAATTCTGGGCTACAGAGTGTTCTGTGAAAACCAAGGAAAAAATATGAGTTTATGTAACACAATGGAGACAAAATGCAAAATTTTGGTGCCTGCAACAGTGACTTGTGTCTATGTGATAGCACAAAATTCAAAAGGAAGTTCCAAACCTGCAAATATTACAGTGAATCAACAGTCCTTTAATTACCGTGGTAAGTCATAATAGTATGTAAAAATGCTCAGAACTGAACATTGTTTTGTAAAATTTCATTAAAGAGAGATAACAATTCTTATGAGATTCTCCAACATTGGGGGGGGGGTGTTATATCCAGTTACTCAGTTACGTAATGGCACTTAAGTCTTTGGGAGGGAAAGTACAATTTCCAGCAGCTCCCCCCTCTGACTGCAGACCTCTGCTTTGCCACTGATGCTGTTCCTGGGGGTATGCTGACCCTAGAACAAATTTCAGGATGCTGAGTGAACTACAGTGGGAGGGGTAATTGGAAAAGTCCTGCTCCACTGAAAAGTCTGCAGACAGTTGGATACATCCTACTACCTGTAAGTAGCCTTGAACCCTCTGCAGCAAATCATATACATTTATTTTTATTGTACAAAATTTGTATTCTGCCTTTCTGCCCTCACAATGGCCACCAGATTAGAATAACAGAATATACCCACTTTCTTCTGTTACCATGACCTCAGTTTCAGTTGTATAAACTTTCTGCCGATCCTCCCTATCACATTTTTTCTTGCCCTTCTTCTAAAGGCCTCAAGTTAGGATACATCAAGTTAAATCCAGCAATCCATGGGCATCAGAAGCACAGATAGGGTTCCCAAGGGGGAGGGTGAATTTGCAGGAGGAAGTGACATAACTTCCAGGCGATGCTGTAGGAATTTCCCTTAATCTCTGTGGTAAAGATAATAGACACTAGGAGAATTCCTAGTCACCATCAATGCCATTTCCTCCCATTTCCCCCTTGTTCTTGAAATAACAGGGGATTGAGGGCAAAGGCAGGGGACTGCCCCCTGTTAGGGGGCAAATGGTAAGCCTATTCACAGATGTTTTCCTCATCCCCATCTCTTCAACAATCCCTTCTGACCCCAGGAAAGATGATTCCTAGGGTTATTAAAAGCCGTGTGAGTTGGAAGGCTATGCTGAAGTGAAGGAAGTGGCATGAAATAATCTTCTCCTCTCTGTCTCATCAACACAGCTCTGCTGATAGGAGAGGCACAAAGGAAAAATTTGTCTACTTAGTCTACTACTCACCATCATACCTTTTAGTCTACATGGATCCTGCAACCCTATAAACCAGCTGAATAGAGAGGAATACCAGAAAGATCTGTATTGATAACAGCCTTTTACTGACAAATTGCACTATCCAACCCATGGCATGAATCTCACAGAATTCTGCTTATGGAAGGGATTTCCATTAGCAGAGAAGGACTTGCTCATCTCCCACTTTCTTTGCATCCCAGAATGCACCCCAGGATGCTGTTCCTGGAGGCGGAGACACCCTAGAAACAGCATGAGAGGAGAGTCAATAATCTGCTGTGGCAGGAAGGAATTGATCAACATCACAGCTCCTCTGGTTCTCAGAATTTTTCTGCTGGATCCAACCCCATGGCTCTCCTCTCCTCCATTTTATCTTTGCAACACAACCCTGGTTAGACTGAGAGAGTGACTGGCTCAAGCCCCCCCCCTTGAGTTTCATGGCTGAGCGAGAATTTGAACTTGGGTCTCCTCAGCCCATCACTGTAGCTACTACACAGGGGAGGGGGCACAAATGTAGGGGACAAAAAAAGAGATGAAAAGCCTCAAAATGTACGCAAACATTATTTTTGATGGGTTAGAGCTCACATAAACTTTCTGCGGAAAGGTGATGATTTTCACCAGTTCCCTTCTCCTGTGGCAGACTCTACCTCTACCTTCATGCTATTGCTGGATACTCCCAGCATTTCAGGGAACAGGAGAGGAAGGCAAGAAAGTAATGGAAATCCTTCAATCAGTGACAATTTTCATTGGGACCCAGGCCACTGTGCCCTGGTGCCTTTCAAGGCATTTCAAAATTGTTTCATCAGGAATAGCTACAAAAATATAGAGAGAGCTTTATACTTGCATTTGTTACTATATTAGAAAGTCTATATATAATATGTTTAAAACAATGTAACCTATTAAAAAGACAGAACATTAACACGTAACATTCACCAGACCTCTAAATATTAATTCATCTGTATGCTTTCAGCTAACAATACATTCCAATTCTGTTTTTTTATCTGTCTCTATCAATCTATATTTAATCCTGTATTGTAGAAAGTCATACAATAACTACATTCAAGAAATATATGTGTGATTGTGTAGTTGAAAAGAGCTCTGTACTAAAATCTATAAAACAGTCCAATACATATAAAAATGTACAAAAAAGCAATCCATATTTAACATATATAAAAGAAGCTAGGTATAGCTGTTGTTTATTGTCAGGGCTGTGGAAGAAAAAGTTCTTAAGCCAAACTTAAGATTCACTTGGGTAAATCAGCTCTGCCTTGCAGTATTTCCCATCCAGGTCACCAGTCCTTCTTGTTATAGAAATCAGATCACATTTTTCTCAATTTGACCAGTTAATTTTTATACATAAGGCATATAACACTTGGGTGCACAGGGATAACGAACTCTAAGGAGCAATGGCAAATTCATTCTGAAGTTTACTTCAGAAGTTTGACACTCCAAGATAATTGATCAAGGTTCTAGTTCTTTAACGTCATCAGTGGGTTGGTCTAAAAATGATAACATAAATTTTTCACAAAATCAGAACAAATGTTCTTATGTTCTGCATCTGCTATCATTAGACTAGCAAAATGTCCAAAATGATGAGCAGCACTCTGATGAATGCAGGAGGAGACTCACTTTCCTTTGCTGCTGTATGCAAAACAGGAAAGAAAGATGTTGCCACCCCAGGGCAGGGCCACACCATTGTTAATCAGGCCAGGGGTGAAAGTGGCCTAGTCCTGTCTTTCCTCTCTTTGGAATAGTCAGCAGCATATATCTTATAGGGAGCGTGCTAGAGGATACAACAACAATAAATCTCTGAGTCACACTGAGCTTTTTGATCTGCTCTCTAGAGGACAGTAGGGCAGAGCACAATGAAAAGCAAGACAGAAGTACCAAATTAGCTTTTATATATGATTAAAATGAGAAAATTAGTCATCATTATTCATAAAGAGTTTCCAGTGGGTAATGAATAAGCAGCCCATACCATTATTCTTTATGTCTGTGTATTTCTCATTCATTTCAAGAGTATTTCTTGTTTCAAGATGCAAAAACCCTTTTCCCTTCAAAATGGGCCCTCCAACTCTTGGGAGTGGAATTGCTTCAAATTCATTCCTCTCTTGTTTTGCCCCTGTAGATTTTCCACCCCCTACCCATATGCAAATAAAGGATGAACTGAAGGGAATTTCTGTTATGTGGGAACTTCCCATATACATTGGAAAACCAGTGTTGTGGTACATAGTAGAGTGGATTTATGCAGGTTGGCAGAGTCATTACCAACATGACATTTTGTGGAAAAAAGTCCCCAGCCAGAACACAACAACATATATACCAGGTAAGACAGAGTACAATTCCCTCTGTCCCCACTCTTCATACTCCATGGGTTGATAATATACTCGCATTCTTAGTACATGGAGTAGAAACTGATGCAATTAGCTTTTAGTGGAATCAGAATTGACAGAGCCCAAGCAGCAGGTGATCATAGTACCTAGAGAGTTCATCACAGAATCTAGTGTTTTGACTATTATTTTATTGTACCAGAACTCAGCAATTCATGTGTGCCTCCTTTAGCCATGATCCTTTCCCCTTAACTGAACAATAGATTTTCCTTTCTTAAATTCACTATGCCACAACTTTTTAACAATAAAGTGTCGTCTTTTTCAGAAGAAATCAAAATGAAAAGCTACTTTAACATTTCGGTGTATGCTGTGTACCATGATGGAATCAGCGAGGCATGTTCTGTACAAAGCCATTCAGACGGGCTATGTAAGTACAAGGCTGTTGTGGAAGGAATGACTGTTACATTGTATGCCTTTTGAGTTAGCTTCCGCAAAAATATATAAGAACATAAGAGAAGCCATGTTGGATCAGGCCAATGGCCCATCCAGTCCAACACTCTGTGTCACACAGTGGCCAAAAACCAGGTGCCATCAGGATGTCCACCTGCAGGGCCAGAACTCCAGAAGCTCTCCCACTGTTGCCCCCCAGGCATCAAGTATACAGAAGTAGTAATGGGGTATACACTTCTTCTAATCAGAGACCGGAAACCATCTGATGACTGCCCCCCCCCACCTCGCTATTGTCTAGAATGGAGAAGGCTGCGCTGTACAGGAAATGTTTATGATTCAGGCTGAACTGTTGGAGAAGATAAAACAGTGAGCCTCTGTGTTTTTTTTATTTTGTACAAGGGTGTGTGTGCTTACTGCAAACTTGTATTTATTTATTTTGAAAAACGGAGAACAGGCAAGGCTGTGGATTTTTTTGGTACATTTTGCAAACAGTGTTTACTGCAGAAATGACTGTGTGAGATTCCCCCCCCCAGGGAGACAGTTCTCAGAGCAAAGCACCAGTGCTTGCAAAGCGTGCCCCCTCCCCCGAAAAGGCATGTGTTTTCCCTCTGTTACTGGAGAGAAGGAAAAAGCCGTGTTCCTTTTAAAAAGGCAAGCCCCAGAGAGAGAGAGAGAGAGAGAGAGAGAGAGAGAGAGAGAGAGAGAGAGAGAGAGAGAGAGAGAGAGAGAGAGAGAGAGCACAGATCCTCCAAAAGGCAGGGTTTCCCATTATGTGAATTTCAGCCACCAGCAAAGCAAGGTTTGCAGCAGAGAGTACAAATATAAGCATTCAAAATGCAAACAGACTTTACTCCATAGAAAGCCGTGTTAATTTGAAACACTCAGAAGCAAGAAGAGAGAGAGACAGAGTTAGTTTGCAAACAGACCCCCTTCCTTTAAAGGGATGGCAGATCCAGTTGAGAGCATAGAGTCGTCGTCCCCCACCCTTCAAAAAGCAATCAGCTTTTTACAAAACAATACAGTTTAAACAGCTACACGAAGGCTCCTTCTCAAAGTTTTAGCAAAGGGAGGCAAAAAAAAAAACTTACCAAGAAAACACTCCACAAGCATAGTTAGCTTGCAAGCAGCCTTTTAAAAAAAAAGACAACCAGCAAACAAGAGTTTTAAAACTTACTTTCCCAGAGAAAGAGATAGAGGGTGCCATAGTCTCTGTCCGCCCCCCCCCCTTCCCGTTAAAGTATGCAAGCAGGAAACCCCAGAGAGCTAAAGCCTGGGAAGAGATTTTTTTAATCCTTTAAAAAAATAGAGAGAGAGAGAGAAACAAACAAACAAACAAACCCATTTTCTCAAGTCCTCTGTTACAGTTTAAAAACTCCTTCTTAAAAATAAAGGCAGCCTGCGGAAAGTAGAGCCATGTGCTCCTTGTGAGAGTTCTAGCTGAATGGCTTCCAAAGAGAGAATGCAGGGAGCCCTGAGCGGGTGGGTGGAGCTAGGAGGCAGACTGCCAATGCTCAGTCTCTGTTTTCAGCCCCGGGAAATTTTGAGCTGTGGCGGTTAGTCAATTCACAACTCATCTTAAACAGCCCTGAAAGGCTGAAGTTTTTTCCTGGTGTCCCCAACACATCACAAGAGTTCCCCTCTCCCAACAGCTTCTCTGCCTGTGAAAGAATTCAGTTTCCCCCCCACCCCAACGGGGGGAATCTGCCCCAATGTGAAATTACTTTTTTGAGGTGTCTGTCTGTGTGCTAAGGTCCCCACCCTCCTACAAAGTAGCATCTGTATGAAATGGAAATAAAATGATAAGGAACTGAAATAAAGTGCTTGTCAGGTTGTGTGCAGCCCCTCCCCCCCCTCACAGGGTACCCAAGCCGGTCTCTTTCCCTTCTGTGTGAAGTGAAATAAATCATAGGGAATTGCAATAAACCGAAACACCGGTCCCACGGTGTGCATCGTGGGTATAGAGGCATGCTCTAGAGAACCCCAGCCTTCTAGGAGAGGTCAGGGGGAGTGTCCCGAGGCGGCACATGTGATTTGGGGGTGACAGGAGCTGTTTTGGTGATTTTAGCCTACGCCGACCCTGTAAGGTAGACCATCCAAGTGGCCCTTGGTTTCCTTTCGGGGTACCGAGTGACCCCTCAGCAGTCTCATCTTGACGAGGGGGACCTCTGGGTGCCATTTTGGGGGGCGACTGGGGGTACCCCAAAATTTTCAGTTTTGGGGCGCCCTCCTTCATCATGCGGGGGAGTGTCCGGCAACATTTAAACGCTCCAATAAAAAGGACTTACAATTGGAAGTTTCGAGTACAAATACAGGTCTTTTCGTAATTGTTCTTAAACAAGTCTATACTTTTTGCTGTAACCTCAATTCCCAAGTATCTAGTTTTTTTCACCACTTCACATTGGATCTTTTCTTGTAAGTCCAGTTGATTTTCTTTTCTCATGTTTTTACAAAGTATCTTTGTTTTATTCTTGTTCACATAAAATCCAGCCAAGTCTCCAAATTCTTTAATCCTTTCCATCAATAACAGTATATTCATTACTGGATCTTCAATTATAAACATTACATTGTCTGCAAAAGCCCTGTATTTGTACTCGAAACTTCCAATTGTAAGTCCTTTTTATTCCATTCCTGTCTACAATTTCTTTACCTTCTTCCATTATCTTGGTTATTGTCCTTCTCTCCCTTCGATTTTTCAGTTGCCACGCCAAATACTTCCCTGGTTTGTTTGCTCCTTCAAAAGATTTTTGCTGCAATACAGCAAAAGTTCCAATACAGTTCTCTGTTCAGCATCACCTTTAATTGTTCTTGTAAGATTTGAATTTCCTTAAGAAGTTTCTTTTTGCCTGGTCTCCGTTTCAACTCATTTTCTTTTTGTTGAATTTTTTCCTGCAACTCTTTCTGTTGTTTCAATTTTTTTTTGTTGTTGGCTGCATTCATTGAAATCAGTACTCCTCTCATCACCGATTTGTAGGCATCCCAAACTGTCTGTATATTAACATCTTGGTTTAAATTCATTTGAGAAAAAAAAATGAGTTTCTTTCCGCAATGTCTCTACTAATTTCGTCTTATCCAGTAAATCTTCATTAATTCTCCAATGATATTGCTTCGCCTTTTCTTTTAATATCCAAATTAACGGGTTGTGATCTGAATTAGTCTTTGGCAAAATTTCCACCTTCTGGGTTTTTTAATGCAATTTCACTCGACATCCAAATCATATCTATTCTTGAGAAGGATTTGTGTCGGTTAGAATAAAAGGTAAAGTCTTTAATTTTTGGATTCCATTTTCTCCATACATCTTCCAACTTTTCTTGTTCAATCAATTTAAAAAGATTTGAGGTAACTTTCCAATCTTCTCATCCCCCTTTTGTGATTTTCTGTCCAATTTATTATTAACAGTACCATTGAAATCTCCAGCTAGAATTATCTGGTCATAATGCATCTGGTCCGATTCCCTCAACAAGTCCTTGAAAAAGTTCTCTTTGGCTCCATCAGGAGCATACAAATTAACAACCCGTGACTTTTTTGAAGTAGTGTGATCTCAACAGCCACATATCTCCCTTCTTTATCTGTGAAAACTTGTTTAGGTTCCAATTTTTATTTACGTAAATCACAACTCCTTTATTTTTTTTCTCTGCCAAAGAATAAAATTCTTCTCCCAATTTTTTGTTGATCAAATATTTATTGTCCCGACTTTTTATATGGGTTTCTTGTGGACAGATGATATTAGATTTCTGCTTTTGTAGCCAATAATTCACTACTTTTCTTTTATTAGGTGAATTAAGTCCATTTACATTCCACAATAACAATTTGTAATCCATCATAAAATGTTTTTTAAATATCTCCGAAATCTTCAGAATTTTCAGTACTGATAATCTTTTGACAATCGTGCACATCAGCAAAATTCATAAGAACGTACAAAATCTTTTACAATAATATGAAATAATTATTTACACGACTATTGTTCAACTTCGATATTACCGCTTTTGAATGGAAATTTTAATAAAATAGGTAAGAAGCCCTTATAGAGTAAAATTAATCCCCTGTGAGGATCCTGTCCCCCCTCCTCCCACTGAGACCCCATTTACAGCCAAAGTTCCGAGGGACTTGAAACTTTGGTAACCTCACAAAGACACAGGGGTTCAACCATGAATGCCCCAGAAAGAGGTAGGGTGAGCCGGCATCACACGCTGACTAAGTGTAATCTCAATCATTTGTGTTGTATTCAGCTGAAACTTTCCCCATGAGCTCACTCATGAAAGTTGTTCCAGGAATCATTTTGTGTAAAAGAATATATCGTGAATTATAGAAGAGGAAGGCAAAAAGGCTGGGTTGGAGGCAGTGTGGTGCTTGCTGTGAATCCTGTCATATTTTTTCCCCCATGCTTGGTTCTTTGTATAAGGGACCTGGAACATATTAGATTGGTACTCCTAATTCGTGATAAAATAGGCCAGATTCCACCCTCTCTCATGCATTGTAATCAAATAGGATAAGCAATCTGACGAATAAGAAAAATTAACCCTTGAATGTTGCTGGATAAAATTTGCCAGGCTTTGTCCCAAATAAGTACATTACTACATACGCCTGAATGTGTAGTAATCTTCTAACGGGTAAACTTCTTCTGTGTTCTAATTTCTTCTATGTTCTAATTCAAAAGCCTCCTTTTGAAGCAAAAGTCTGTGAACATCATGAATGTCATATTGTTACCCTTGTTGAAACAACTGTGGAAGGGAAAAAAGGATTTATTTGATGGCCCAAACCAGTATTTGGGCAGTGCAGATTCTGGTATATGCTTTAATATTTTGAGAAATACCCGTGACATTGTGTTACCACCTGTATGTCATAACACATTAAATTAAATTGCACACAATCTTTCCCAGTTTACTGTAACAAAGCACATGTGATTTACAACACGCTTAATTGGATAGGGTATCTGTTCTGCTTGTAGATGGAATCCCAAAATTGGGGGGGGGTATGTATTTGCTCCATGAACATCTGTGGCAAGGTGTGCTGGTAACTACTGTACTGTTATGTTTAGTTTGGTGATATGATTTTGCTGTTTCTTTCCTTAAATCTGTGTACCTAGTAGACACAACTGTCATTTCCCTTTATCTTGTGCTCTAGTTTAATAACTTGTAGCAGATAAAGTTTTTCCTGTTTAAGAGAGATGCCTGTGTTTCAAACTCCTGCCTGCACACCGAGGGTCTTCGCTCATGCTAACATGCACGCATGGGGGTGGGGGAGGGGGTGAAGTACTCGGGAAACTCAGCCCCGTATACACGCTCAGAGGCAACCTATATTGGTGTTCCCCAAACCATGATACAGAATCATAGAATCATAAAGCTGGAAGGATCCTTCAGGGTCATCTAGTCCAATCCCTGCACAATGCAGGAAATTCAGAAATACCTCCCCCACACCACCCTGATGACCCCTGTTCCACACCCAGAAGATGATACAAAACCTCCAGGAATCTCCAGTCATACTGGAGGCAACAGAACATGGGAATGATCATGATGGTATAGGACTAGAAGCAAACTGTTGCAGCTGTTTCTTTTTAGAATTAGCATGAGAGTATTTTACATAAGCATTTTGCTGTGATATAAAATTTAACATGAGCTGTCGGGATCTCCTGCTACAGCAAATAAAATACACTTTCATAAAACCAATGTTCATGTGCTGCAAAGCAATATGTCTTCTTTCAGGTTTTTTGGGGGGATGGGGGGCAGCTGTATTAACTTTGTCAAAAGTTTCCCTTAATTTTTCACAGATCACATTCATTCCCCTGCATAATGATAACGCCTGTGTTATAGATGTGATTATACTTGTTTTACAGTGCAGCCTTCTCCATTCTAGACAATAGCGAGGTGGAGGGGGGGCAGTCATCAGATGGTTTCCGGTCTCTGATTAGAAGAAGTGTATACCCCATTACTACTTACAGACATAGTGTTCCATTTATACCTTGTGGCTAACAGCCACTGATGGACCTCTGTTCCATATGTTTATCCAGTCTCCTTTTGAAGCTGTCTGTCCTTATAGCTGCCACCACTTCTTGTAGCAGGGAATTCCATGTGTTAATTACTCTTTGGGTGATTTGTTTTCAATCCCCTTCCTAATAATCTCCAGCATAGCATTTGGCCCAATCTGCATTTAGCATTTGCTCAGTTGTTTTACCAAACCCACACTGGAACAGAGAAAGATGCGGTTCAAAACCACATTCAACTACCTTGGGCCAACACCGTACTGACTGCAGAGTCACCCCTGAATGGCCATAAAATGGCCATAAATCTATGCAGACAGCCACCATAAAACCAGAGATCAAACAACGTGAAAGTGACATGCAGTCTGGACACAGCCTTACAATGTGATGCTCAATCAAAGTGAAAGTGGCATGCAATGTAGATGGGAATTTCTGTTCCAGTGTGGGTTTGGTATAAGCAGAGCAAATGCTAGTTGCAGATTGGGCTTTTGTCTTTTTTATTGCAGTGGCACACTGAGTTGACATAGTGTAGTCTAATCTCCCTAATTAAAGGAGGAAAGCACACTTCTGTCTCTCATTTGTATGCATTAATTGGCTCATCTAAATTGGAATATTGCAATAGACTTTGAGATGTGTTGGCCTAACCACTACAGTCCATTTTTCTTGTGGGATTTGCTGTGTCCCCGTAAGCCACAGGGTGGCAGTATTTCATGAGCAATTCTATCAACTTAATTTTACTCCACTGCTTTTCAACAACTATATGCATTTAAACAAAATCTCCCTATTAAGCATTGCTGGGTTGTTGGTGAATGTTACTTGATCAGCATTTCCAGCATTAAGGGCATTTTCAATCTACTTGGTTCTGTGGAAATCTGGAGTATGGAAATAAGGGAGTACCAACATATTCTGTGTGGTGTGATATGTGATACCTAAAAATCCCGCTGTTCGCTGAGGGCCTTTGCAGTTTGTTTTCTTCCAAAGGGAGAAGTCAAAATGATGTTTCCCTTTCTGGATTTTAATACCTCATAGAGACAGCCCTTCTGGAAAGAGTTGTCTGAAGAAATGGCTTCGCATTTCTTCATAATGTAGCTTGTCCAGCTCTTATTAAACCAGAAACCAAGAAATAGAGGTGAAGACCCCTGAATAAAAGGGCAGTGAGCTTGAGCCAGTAACCCACATGGAATTTCCATTGACAGCTATTGCAGACTGAATTCAAGGTATACTGAATACTGTCACCCGGCTAAAGAAATCTTAGCTAGAGGTGCCACTGGACTCACTTTGTTTATTGTAACCATTGTAATTGATTATATTTGGGTTAAGTTTGCATACATATGTTTAGATATAAGCCTGAGCCTGCCTTGGTGGGGAGGGCAGGGTGTGAAAGAAAGAAAGAAAGAAAGAAAGAAAGAAAGAAAGAAAGAAAGAAAGAAAGAAAGAAAGAAAGAAAGAAAGAAAGAAAGAACATTTTTCTTGTTTTCAAGACATTGGCAAGTTCAGGAAACGTGAGGTGCTTTTCAACTGCACCATCTAGAATTCTAAGAAAATATATACTTTGAATTTCCATTAGCAATACTAAAGAGAATGCTGGCTAGTTTTTCCTATAAATCATATGTTGTACCAACCAGGGTAGCAACCATGAGCACAGCTGGTGCTGTGCAGGTATGATGATAATTTTCTACCTCACATGGATGAAAGAGGTAAAATACTTGCTTTTCATATTAGTAGTAAGATGTGGAATGAGCCAACACTGACATTGTATATCCTCCAAACTGCAATCAAAATAGCAACTATATTGACAGAATCCATGGTTCAGCTGTGCACCAACTAATGTGATCTTTTGCACCATCCTTAATACCCCCTCACCTTATTATAATAGGGTATCTCAATAGAGATTGCACATGGATATAAATGCAAAGCATAGTTCAGATGAAAGTGTTGAAGGATGTTATCTGTTAGAAAACCTTGGGAAGGAGATACTTGAGGCTGATTGGAAATGGAAATGGGACAATGTGCTGCAGACTTGAAAAAGAATGGCTTTAAAACTCAATATCAATGGTACTGAACACCATAAATAATATAAAAATATATCATACACCAAAGAATAATTGCTGGTAATGTCAGGGAAGTCTGGCAGACTTTTTACAATTTTTTTGAAATTGTTCTGTGATTGAAAAATATTGGGGTGATGAATATCTGTAATTACAGAAATGACCAGTTCCCAGTTCCCTGATGATCTTGCTTGATGTGGTAGAGCTGAATGCTTGTTTATAATACCATCTGGACTACAGTAGTGATAACTGAATTAATGAAATGTCGTCGATGTAGAGCTGATCCAGATAGCCCCGACTGGCCCAATCTTGCCGGAAGCTAAGCAGGGTTGGCCCTTACTCAGTTGCCACACAGGGGCAGGCAGTGACAAACCACCTCTGAACGGCTCTTGCCGTGGAAACCCTAAGAGGGGTCGCCATAAGTCAGCTGTGACTTGACAGCAAAAAAAAGAAAAGGAAAAAAGATGCTGAATGGGGAAGATAAATGTGTTGAGAAACAGTCACTGTTGTAATGTGTTGGAATGACAATTTTCTGGATGATGTGAAACCATTTTTCCTGTAATAAAAGTTAATTTTATTTGCTTTTGAGTCACTTCAGACAGTAAAGTGTTAATGTTAAAATAGTGCTCTTACTAACTGCCACTCTCATTTTCTTTCTCTTTATCAGTGAAACGGTTTCCAGATGGACATGCTGGTAACACTCTAGAAAGCACCTCTCCAGTTTCCTATGGTAAGAAAGGACTATGACAGGCTTGGGGTGAGGAGAGAGGTTTCTCTCTGTGGGAGGTATGTACCAACTAGCGATGGCATCTCAGAGTGTTAGGAACTGTAAGCCACATCCACTGACGTTATTCTAGGGAAATGAAAGTTTAGGGTATTTTCACAGATCTAACTTTAGATCAGTCACATTGCAGAGGAATCCAGAACTGTATTCAATTTGTTTGGTAGATTTTTGAAAAATTGTCAGTACAATGGCTACCTCACACAGAGGGTGGTAAGTAATTTGGTAGTTACTTAGGTACTGGGGTATTAGGTAGTTGTCTACCTATAGCTAACAGCCATACGGAAAATGAGAAAGGCTCCAAAATATGACCATACATGTTCAAACATTTTAGTTCAACTACACTTTGTGCTAAAATACATGCTAAGAATAACCTTCCTCTTTGATTTACCTTTCCCTCTGCCAACTGGAACTGAAGGAAATGAGAGAGAAAGAAATGGCGACCCACAGCGGTCTACCTCATTCTCTTTTCCTCCATTTTATCCTCACATGTATACCTCTTATATCTTTAAAACACAGCAGTTGAATTTAGGGTTGCCAGCAAGAGGTTGGCAACTGGAGGGAAACTCGCCATGCCAGGGTGGACGCCTCACTGGTGATACAATGACTTAGCCAGTGATGCACTGATGTCACTTCCAGCACAATCAGAATTGACACCAGTGTATCACTGGTGATGTTCTAGCAGTTTAGGCCAAATGTTAGAGCATTGCTAGTGACATGCTGCCATTGCTTGAAGCGACTGACTGTCTCCCCCCTCCATTTTTCTCTCGTCACCCAGATGAGCAGTGGGAAGAGGAGCCTGCTGGTGGTGGGAGATATCCTGACCCCAGTTAGCAAATGATAACCCTAGTTTAATATCATTATACTGATATAACCCTATAACATGTGTAACTGAGTCCCTACATTCCTAGCATTTATTTTAAAGAATTAAAGTCTCTAGCCCCTTTCCATTGTGGAAATTTAAGGTGAAAGGCATAAATCTGTAATTGATAGTACTAGAAAATAATTTTTAAATAAAATCTGGGAATTCAGAGAACTTGTTACATGTATTGTTATAGTTCCATTGATATAACAATATTCAGTTGCCAATTTTACACACAAGTGGGGACCAACAAGACACTTGAGGGATGGAGACATTCCTCACACCTTTGTGTCCTCCCCTCTCCCCCTACTTCTCTGCCTCTCACTCTTTCTCTATCCTGCCACCTCTTCTCTTACACTTTCCCCCAATGCCTATCACTGTTTCTACACCCATCCATCACTCTCTTTCTCTCTCTTTCTACCTCCTACCCCAGCACTCACTCACTCTCTCTCTCTCTCTCTCTGCCTCCCCAACCCCATCACTCTCTTTCTCTCCCCTACCCCATCACCCTCCCTTTCTGCTCCCCACCCCAGTAGCCCCCCCATCGCCATCACTGCACAGTCCAATGAAGCTTTTTTCAACCCCTCCCCACATAACCGCACTCAGCAGCTTGCCCAGTGCAGCTACAGGAAGGCCTACCGAGGCTTCCCCCCATACCACCACTTCCAGCAGCTCGTACAGCACAGCTCCAGGAGGGTCCACTGAGGCTCCCACACACATACCAGTCTTAGAGGATCACCCAACGCATCTCCGGATGGGCCCAACAAGGCTTCTCCCCACACACATTGTTGCTTTCAGCAGTTTGCCCAGCACTGCTCCCTCCACAAATCACCCCCCACATGTCGCTTTTGGTGGCTCACCCAGCACAGCTCTGGGTGGCCTGCCAAGGCTTCCTCTTCACATCACCACTTTCAGCAGCTTGCCTGGCATGGCTCCAGGATCCACTGCTGCAGCAGCCACTGGGCTCCCAGGATCCTCCACTGCAGCAGCAGCCACCACCAGTCCCCTCAATGGTACATGCATTATCTGCCCATGAACAGAGAACACTTTATTTAATTTGGGGGGAATTTACCCCCACAAATGCATTTTTATAACATTTTAGATTTTTCTAAATTTTGTAGAAAATTATTTAGTTAGTTAGTTCAATTTGTATCCCACCCTCCCTGCCAAGGTAGGCTCAGGGCAGCTTCCATTAAAAGTTAAAATGCATTTAAAACAAATTCATTAAACACAATACACATCATAAAACTCATTTTAGGTAAGTGTGGCCCTGATTTGCCAATTTAGATGTGGGGGGCAATTTGAGAAATTGTGTGTGTATGGTGTGTATTTAATTGGCAATTGAACATTGTTATATCAGTGTGACATTATATGCATATGTTGTTGAATGCTTTCACGGCCGGAGTTCATTAGTTGCTGTAGATTTTCTGGGTTGTGTGGCTGTGCTCTTGGCATTGTAGGACCTGACGTTTTGCCAATAGCTGTGACTGGCATCCTCTGAGGTGTTGGCGAAACGTCAGGTCTTACAATGCCAAGACCACAGCCACACAACCTGGAAAATCTACAGCAACTAATTAGATACATATATTGGAAAAGTTCCAGTGGCCTGGGGGGAGGGGGAGGGAAACTGCAAGGGAAATCTTCCCTGCTGCTGATGCACTGATGCAGTGAATCAATAGCTGGAGCACTAGAGGGGAAACCACATGATCCTGTCCTTGGGTGGAAACCAGTGCAGTGGTAGAATCCAACCCAATCACCATTGAGAACCAAACATTGGCAGAGAGCTGTCAGTTTGATGCTCTATGTGTGTGCTTCCTGGAAGCATTTTGTTGGTCATTTTTGGAAACAAGATACTGGATGCAATTTTATGTTCTTGCTATGTTTACCACTTTGCCCCTTTAATGTAATAAAAACTGTTTCAGCCTACAAATAAAGAAGCAAAAAGAAAACTATATTTATTTTAAGGGTGTAAACAAGTCCCATTGCTTATTTAAGTAACAGCTAGAACACAGAGGCTAATAATTCTGAGAAACACAGTGCAGGAAAAACCCCTCCCCTGCCTGGATTCTCAAAAACTGATTCAGAGAAGCTGCAGTTGAACAATTCATGCCTTAGCTGTAGAATCTGTTAGGCTGCACAAGATTTTAAAAGGCAGAAGAGTCTCAGTGTTATATATTGGGCTATCCTACCAACACCATAGCTTTGACTTCAAAATTAAAAGATATGTAATACCTTTTATTAGGACTAACAATACCAACACAAAACTTTGCCCAAGCTTTTAAGTTCTCCAGAACTTAACATCAGACTGGATGTTTAAAAAGGGGGTGGGCTGAGGAAGACATTTCATGCCCTGATCTTGTCTGCATCCTGTGCAGAATGTCAGGCAGATTTCAATAGATAAAATGGTGCTTGTTGGTGCCAGTATAAGGTTGCACTTCTGGCCCTCTGGGAAGAAGAGAGAATGGCAACCTCCAACTGAAAATATAAATACCAGTCACTGATAGCATGTGTCTCTAATGCCATATAGAACACACATTCCTTAAAAGGCTGAGATCAGGGATAAAACATAGCAACTGATACATAAACAAAACCTGAGATTAATTTTGGATTACATATTTGGTAAACAGTCAATGGAAGTCTGAGGTATGAATCAGGAAATAATGGACTTGAATCTCTCTTCCTGCCATTAACTTGCCCACCTACTGAGTTTGTTAGGCCGTACCTGACAGTGTAAGCCTTAGCCCTCCTCCCCATCTGTAATATGGAGATAAAAATACTGACCTACTACACAGAGGTATTATAAGGATTCCAACTGGATCATGATTACAAAGCCATTTACGTGCCATATGAAGACAAACTGGGAAATTCATTTGAAAAATAAAACAAAAGTTAATAACATTGATTTCAAAATGGCTTTTCTGAGTCACAGCTCACTTCCTCAGATATGTGGAGGGAAATTAAACTGGGAATTCTACTTAAGAGGACAATTACTTAGGAAGGAGTGATTGAGACAGAGAGGTTGGCTGTAAATTCCATCATGAGTCTTTCAAGGGTAAATTGTGTAAGCAAATGGAACAGCATTGACAAAAGGTAAGCAAAGTGATGACATCTACTCAGGGAGAAGTAGTTTGAAGTAAAGATTAACTGATATTGATAACAAGGTTATGGTCTGCAGGCTGGACAATATAGAAGGCAATCTTTCAAGTTCTCTGATCCCAAGCCATTTAGGGTTTACTAGCACTTTGAATTGTGCCCAGAGACAAATGAGCAGCCAATGTAGATCTTTTAGCACAGGGGCAATGAGATCCCTGTATCCTGCCCCTGACCATAGTTTGGCCACCACATTTTGTATCAGCTGAAGTTTCTGCTTATTTCCATCCCCTACCAGTTCTTCTGCTATGCAAAGGACGGGGATGGTGAACAGTTTGAAAATCCCCTCTTATACACTTAGCCTGCCCCTCAGATATGGTAATGTGTGGATGGAGGCACATGTGGACCACACAGATCACATCTCCAAATTTCATATGTGATAAATTAATTTAAACCCAAGCAAAGACAAGATCAAATCCTGTGTTGTATTATCTGTAATGTTTTACAGGCTACCCCTGAAGCACTCATGGAAAATCATATAGCGAAAAACTTTTTGTTCAGGTACCCTGAATATATATTAGCTTTATGAAAGCATTTGTAGGCTTCCCTTTCTCACTAACCATTCAGGAAGCACATACAATGCAGTGTAAAATGGTGCCATGGTACAAGCTGCTGACTAGTCTCCCACCACCACCACTTTTTTACAGATGATGATGTTGGCGTTTTATTGGGGATTGGCGTTGGAGTGGCCTTCTTATCTTTCTTTCTTTTGACTTTGATCTCTAAGAAGTCATTCAGGAAAAGGTACAGACTGGGGTTTCTTCCCTAGCCTTGGCTCAAGCTTTTCAATCCTTAGGAATGTATGCACAGTAACTGTTTTCATGTATATTTCCCCCCAATGGAGCAAGATGATAGTCATTTGTATTGAAGCTATTTAAAGATTAAATTTGAGTATCACAGGGGTACAGAAGCAAGCACACAGTCAGCAGTACTATACACCAAACAACATCAGCTCTTGAAATCCCAAAAGGCTTTCTGCTTTTCCAGCTCAAATTCATGCAGGCACAAATGCAACCAAGTACTCCCAGAGTGGGTTATCTGAAAACAGGCAAGGAGGATTCTCCTGCCTCATGTTGCCAGGTCATCTCATAATGCAAGTTTCCTCTTCATAACCTTCCTGTTAGGTATTAATGGTATTTCTATGATTTCTATGGAATTATATGAGTAGGCCAAATTGTTACCACATGGATTTAAGTAAAGATGTTGTCTAGCCTGACTTTTGTGTCATCCTGTTACAAACTGACATCATCAATTGTGTGGCCATTTTGAACAAAAGTGCTCATTCGATCTCAAGGGAATTTGACAGGGACCTCTTGACAGTAGCTACCAGCCATTTCTTGATCTGTCAAAATGCTGAAGATCTTATGTTCTGAAGAACATACGAACCTATGTTCTTATATAGGAGGTGGAGGCGGCCACAAGCATGGACAGCTTCAAGAGGGAATTGGATAAACATATGGAGCAGAGGTCTATCAGTGGTTATTAGCCACAAGGTATAGATAGGAACTCTTGGTCTGGGGCAAGTGATACTCTGTATTCTTGGTGCTGGGGGGACAGCAGTGGGGGGGTTCTAGTGTCCTGGCCCCACTGGTGGACCTCCTGATGGCACCTGCTATTTTTGGCCACTGTGTGACAGAGTGTGGAACTGGATGGGCCATTGGCCTGATCCAACATTGGCTTCTCTTATGTTCTTATGATTGGGGGTGGAGTTGCCACAAGTGTGGTTTTCATATGGCAATATTTTCAAACCAGCAGTTCCCCACATCAAAACTGAAATGAAAGCTTCAGACGACTATACCACCTCAGCTAGTGAAACTTTGAATCTGCCTTTCCCTTCTCACGGATATACATTATTTGAATAGGATTTATTTCACCAAGAAACTTGTTTAGGATTGGTGGTACAGTAGCCCTGAGCTTTGATTTCTGAATGCTTTTAGGCTGAAACAGAGTAGAACTACATGACATGGTGGCTGATTCATAACTTCAGTTGTGGGAAAGTAGGATGTGAAGCAATTTGAGATGGGAGAGTAGTGAGCAGAACTAGAAATTAATTCAGTTGGCAGAAAATTATCTGAAGAGTGGAGTGCTATGTGGTGAGGGAGTGCTGACTGGAGAAACAGCTCAGATCCCTCCCCCACCTGCCATTGATCCACTAAAAATCCCTCCAGTCCCACATCTGCTTTACACATTTTGTAAATGACCTGTGTTTGAAGACAATGGCCTGTACCCGTCACATGTCATTCTGCCCTTAGTCTGCCTTGAAAAGCAAGAAGTATTTTGCCCGATCATGAGTTTAAATCATGATCAATAATTGACAAATATTGTTAACATTGTATTTTAAAGGATTAGCACCATGCTCATTTCAATGACACCCAAGTGGCTACTTGAAGATTATCCTCAAGTGCAGAAGAGCAGTGTGATCAGAATGCTCCAGGTAACTTAGCAGATCAAACTTCTGTGTGTTTAATACATCTGACGATACTTGGGAGGAGGGGGCTTCTGACTGCAGAAATCACTACATGCTGTATTACAAAGAATCCTGTACATAAACGTTTTCTTCTCATGCCTGACAGGTTCAGGTTATGTTGTGGGTCACTTTGGACATTACTTCTCCTCATCTCTCTGTGTGATGAAATTGGGGATGTGTATTTATTCCCCACTCCCCTCACCACACATTCAAGGTAATATTCAAACTGAAACAGCCTACATTTATTTGAACATAGAATCTCCTATTCATGCAAAATAGAACCTGCTAGAAAGCATGCAAGATCAAGGCCTGCTCAACAAGTGAAAAATGTGCATACCTTTTCACACATTACAGAGTACATGGGTTGGGTCCAAGGACCTCATGTCTCAGGTAACAGATTCACCTTCATTCCCATGTGTGCAGTACCTGATTTGGATCATGACTGTGTCATGTGTGGAGAAGAGGATTTACACGCACGCACATGCACACATGCACACACAAACACCATTTTCCTGAGCTGATAAAATCCTAGGACCACTGTAGGTTGGGAAATGATATGAGGTGAATGCTGAAGACCCTTCTCCACATGTGCCAAACTCACAATCCAGATTGGGAATGACATGCGTGGGAACTGAGGAGAAACTGCAAATCATATGTGATTGTTGCATGGGACACTGGGGTAGTGGGGAACATGACTCTGGACCAAGCCTGGATACTTCATAATGTGTGAAGAGAGCATCTGCAGGTGTGGTTCATAGTACAGCACAGTTTTTAAAAAATATTATAATATTTATACCCCATCTTTCCTTTGTGGCTCAAGAAAGCTTACACTACCAAAAATTAAAAAACAAAAATATGGTTAAAGGGTTCATCTGCAGCAGGAGAGTGCCCCGGCTTTGGGCACTCAGTGACAATTTGCTGTGGCAATCTCAGCAGGGTATAATGACAGAGTCCACCATTTTCTCCAGAGGAACTGATCTTTGCTACCTGAAGAGCAGTAGTAATTTTGAGTGATCTCCAGCCCTCACCCAAGATTGGTAACAGTGGTTCCCCAGGAGGGAGTGGCTGGTTTGGAGTGTGGAGTCTATGGCATTGTACCTGTCTGAGGTCCCACCCCTCCTCAACACTCACCCTCTCCAGGTTCGACCCCTCAGATCTCCAGGAATTTACCAACCTGGAGTTGACAACCCTATCTCCCTCCCAGCCAACCATCAACCTACCTTTAGTTTTCCATCTCCTCCCCCCTCCCTCCTAGAGAGCAGTTGTAATTTTGAGTGATCTCCAGCCTCCACCTGGAGATTGGCAACAATGGTTCCCCATCAGGGAATGGCTGGATTGGAGGGTGGAGTCTATGGCATCATACCTGTCTGAGGTGCCACCCCTCCTCAAACCTCACCCTCTCCAGGCTCCATCCCTCAAATCTCCAGGAACTGCCCACCTGGAGTTGGCAACCCGATCAGGCCTGGGCCCAATGAGTTTTCTCCCAAAGGCCAACATAGATGTGGAAAGGGCCTTTTACTGACAGAGGAGAAAGTACAGGTGCCAGCTCTGATTAGGGAAATACCTGGAGATTTGGAGGGTGGATCCTGCGGAGGGCAGCATTTGGGGGTGTGTGGAAGGACTCAGCAGGGTATAATGCCATAGAGTCTACCCTCCAAAGCAACCATTTTCTCCCGGGGAACTGATCTCTGGAGGTCAATTGTAACAGTGGGAGATCTCCAGGTCCCACCTGGAGATTGGCAACCCTAGGGGAAAGTCAGCCGCACAGTGGGGAGTTGAAGAAAATGGTTTGATGGTCGCTGGCCCACCTCATTAGCCAGCCAGCCAACCATGCTGAAGCTAAGCAGGAGAAAGAGCCTTTTTCCATTTATTCTGACAGGAAAGTGGCCATTGGGGAGGGGGTTATGGGCGGGGGAGGGGGTTATGCTGAAAATCCTTTGTTTTTTTACTCACAGAACCAAGTTTGGTTGCCTACCAACAGCCACTGAGGGGACAGTCCCTCACAGGAGTCAAGAGAACTGTCTTCCTCAGGAGAGAGAGCTGTCTGCCAGTAAATCTGACATGCAAATCTGTCTGAAGGGGGAATGGGTGGGGAAGAGAAGCAGACCCAGCACCCGGCCAATGGCACGCGAGTACTCTTGAGTGGTGGCTGATGGGCCAATGGCTGAGGGAGGGCATTTTACAGCCAATGGGAGCGCATGGAATCTTACGAACCCAAGTGACAATTATATATAAGGAGAGATGTAAGCCACCCTGTGCCTGCCTTTGCAGGGAGGGTGGGATATAAATTAAATAAATAAATAAGACCACAGTTGATGCATTGGGATATACTAGGAGAGACAGTCTGGCAGATGTGTATGTCCTAGGTAGAGATGTAAAATATCTGGAAATTTTGACACTATGAGGGAAAATGGGGTTTCCCCGTTTTTTCAGGGGGAAATATGGAAACAACATAAAATGCATCATTTATAACTTAGCATATCTTAAATTCCATCCTCCCTAGCATCCTACACACATAGGCCATAGTCCAGCTAATTATTAATCATGATTAATGTTACAATCCTATGCATATTTTCCAGAAAGTAAGTACCATGGAACACAGCGGGATTTATTTCTGCATAAACATACACAACTTTGTACTCTGAGTCCCACTGGAAGCTATGGAACAAGTTAACCATGATTAATTTGCTTTGAATTGGAAATATTCACAATTAACTTAATCTACTGGGCCAGTATTTATTGCATTGGGTTTTGCTTGAATAAAACATACAAAACTTGTGTTGGATACAGTGTTCTGCAACTGGAATTCTGCTCATGAAATAGAACTTTCCCACCTTTCACTATAGTTCCCCTTTCCCCCCAAATGCTGCTCTGGGTTCAGGGGACACAAGCACGGCCATGGAAATGATGTGGGGGTCTGCAGGTAGAAACTGGCAAAAAATCTCCACATCCACTGGTGAAAGTGCCTTCACACTATCAGAAATGGAATGCAGGTTCCAGCTCCTTGTTTTCACATTCTCATGTTCTCATAGAATCACAGAGTTGGAAGGGGCCATACAGGCCATCTAGTCCAACCCCCTGCTCAATGCAGGATCACCCTAGAGAGCATCCCTGACAAGTGTTTGTCCAGACATTGCTTAAAGACTGCCACTGAGGGGGAGCTCACCACCTCCCTAGGCAGCTGATTCCACTGTTGCACAACTCTTATTATAAAAAAGTTTTTCCTGATATCCAGCCGGTACCTTCCCGTCCTTAATTTAAACCCATTATTGAGAGTCCTATCCTTTGCTGCCAACAAGAACAGCTCCCTGCCCTCCTCTAAGTTAGAGACTTTCAAATACTTCAAGAGAGCAATCATGTTCCCCCCTCAACCTTCTCTTCTGCAGACTAAACATTCCCAAGTCCCTCAGCCTTTCCTCATAGGCCTTGGTCTCCAGGCCCCTGATCATCCTCCTCACTCTCCACTGCACCCGCTCCATTCCATCCACATCCTTTTTGAAATGAGGCCTCCAGAACTGCACACAATACTCCAGGTGTGGCCTGACCACTGCAGTGTATAGCAGGACTATGACATCTTGTGATTTGGATGTTGTGCCTCTGTTGTTATACTGATTTTTTAAAAAGTTTTATAGAGATCTCAACTCCTTTTACTACCACATGTTATTACAAAATTAATACTGCAGTACTGGGTTAGAGATTAATTTTTGACTGATTGGTTTCTGTTTCCTTTCCTCCATTCATTATGTTGAAATTGCAATTTTAGTATTGTCACATTTTCCATAATTTTTCCTCAGGAAAGAAATAGTTCCATGATGCACAATTTCAACTGGCTGTTCTTGGATTATGAAGATGCTGTAGTAACTGAAGTAGAGGAGACACTGATAGACAAGGAGTGTAAAACTCTGGATAATAAAAGGGAAATCAAAGAATCAGCTTCTGATATCTGTCTACCAGAGACATCATTTGTCAACAATTCTGATATGACAGAGGGAAATGGCTACAAACCTCAGGCCTGCAACAAGGCATCCCTGTTCAGCAGTAGTTGTGAAACATATTCCCAAAATCTGGATACAAAATCAAATCTCCCAGCTTCATCCATGGATGTTTTAATAAAAGATTATATGAGCCCTATTACCTCCATATGGCCTACTGAGGGCATGGATGAAAATACACTTTTACTTGAAAAAGTCAATCTTATTCTGAGCAACAGTACAAGTGGGCAGAGCAACATATTCACCTCTACGGAAGAATCAAATAGTGCAATGGAAAATCAATGGAAACTCCCATTATCAGAAAACAATATTCAAGAACAGACCTTGATACCAGATGAACTGCTGTCATGTTTAAGAACTGTGAATGAAAACTCTACAGATTTAATGTCTTATTTTCCACAAAGTATTGTAAAGTGATTTTAGAACAACAACAAAAAAATTAGTGATCATGCAACAAGAACAGGCAAAATTGTTCTGCATCTTCAACAAAAATAATTCAAATTATACCTCAATACTCATCGTCTTGAATGAGGTCAAAAGATGCAGCTGGAGACACTTGCAGTATTATCTTTCCATTCAGATTCATTCTGGTATTATAAAAAGCTCTTATACTATAGACTTGAAGAGAATCAGAATAACACTTGGACAATCCTACCTAGGGATGGGCATGAACTGGCTCACGAACATAAGTGCACAACGAATTTGGGCGGTTCATGGTTCATGAACCAAAGTTTGCTGACTGAAGACCCACCATGAACTTCCATGAATTTTAAGGCAGTTTATGGCTGCTCATGAAGAAAAAACAGCTGAGTGGCAGGAAGCAGAAAACAGGGATTTGAATGGTGCTGAGTTACATTTAACCCACTGCTTTCTGCTCCCCACTGCTCAGCTGTTCTTCACCAGGAGCAGAAAGCAGGGGGTTAAATGGCTCAGAGCCATTTCTGCTTTCTGCTCCCCACAAAAAGCAGTAGGGAGCAGAAAGCAGGGGAGCAAAAAGCAATGGGGAGCAGAAAGCAGGGGCATGAACCGCTATCATTTTGCAAACCAGCCTCCCAATTCATATTGGTTTATGGTTCGGTCACAAACCAGGAACTGAAACAAACAGCAAAAACATGGTTCATGCCCATCCCTGATCCTGCCCTAACAGGTAAAGGTACTCATCTTCCAATCCATCATAAAACAACCTGTAAAATTGCAACGGCAGAGTTTCAAAATAGCAGAAATGAAACAGGTGTATTATAGGAAGCATTGTGGTACTTCCAGGTAACTGTTCCAAAGTAATACCAAATAACCCAAGCAAGTGAGGCAAAACAGCAGACTGCAGATGCAACCATGAATATCACAGGTTCCTAGCCAGTTTGATTAATGGGGAGATATCATATATTTAATTTTGTACTTGGTCTCTGAGTGTAAATCAAAACAATCTGCACATTGGCACCAGGTACAGAAAGGGGAGATGTCTGCAGAAAAATCCTAAACTTTTAAACAATTGATGGGGGAGGGATATCAGAATGGAGAAGCAGGGACAGCCTGGGGCAGCCCCCACCGGGGATGCCAACCTCCCAGTGGGGCCTGGAGACCGGGGGCGGCAGCGGAGCGCTGGCTTTCCTGGGCGCTCCGCAGCTGTGGGGCCCCCAGGAAAGCCAGGGAAGGGGGTGGGGGTCTAGCTGCCACCCCCTCCTCCCAGCGCTGGCTTTCCTGGGGCTCCACGGCTGCGGGGCCCCCAGGAAAGCCAGGGAAGGGGGCGGGGGTCTAGCCGCCACCTCCTCCCTCCCAGCGCCGGCTTTCCTGGGGGCTCCGCGGCTGCAGGGCCCCCAGGAAAGCCAGGGAAGGGGAAGGGTCTAGCTGCCACCCCTCCTCCCAGCGCCGGCTTCCTGGGGCTCCACGGCTGCGGGACCCCAGGAAAGCCAGGAAGGGGGGTCTAGCCGCCCTCCCTCCTAGTGCCGGCTTTCCTGGGGGCTCCACGGCTGTGGGACCCCCAGGAAAGCCGGGAAGGGGGCGGGGGGTCTAGCCGCCACCCCCTCCCTCCCAGCAACGGCTTTCCTGGGGGCTCTGCGGCTGCGAGACCCCCAGGAAAGCCGGGAAGGGGGCGGAGGTTTAAACTGCTGCCCCCTCCCTCCTAGTGCCAGCTTTCCTGGGGGCTCCATGGCTGCTGGGTCCCCAGGAAAGCCAGGGAAGGGGCGGAGTTTTAAACCACCACCCCTTCCCTCCCAGCGCCAGCTTGCTTGGGCGCTCTGCGGGGTGCCCAAGCAAGCCTGGGAAGAGGCGGGCGGGCTTTTGGCGAGCCAGTCCTGTGGAGAAGTGATACCTGCCCATCAGCAGCAACCTATCCAGAGGTGGCTTGGACCATAAAGTGTAGTGCAGGCACTTTCTGCTCCTAGCCCTTCTGATCCACTGGAGATCAACCAACATGCTTTCCACTGTAAGCCACCACCACCCATCAGATGGCTGCTGGTGGCTAGGGGAGGGAGGATACACTTTCCACCCAAGCCCAACCCCCTGTCAGCTGGCTAGGTGGGGAGTCTAGAGCAGAAAGTATGCAAAATGCACTTTCTATTCCAAGCTTCTACCCCAGTCACTGCTGGACAGCTGATTGGGAAGTCTAGGCATCTGGAACACTTACTACTCCAAGTCCAGCACTTGGCTAGCAGTGTGCATGTGGCAGAGAGTAAAACTTGGTGGACTGCATGCCCAGCACACTTCTCATTGCTTATCATAGGCTGGCATGGGAGGGGAGCATATGATGTCCCCACCCTATGAGTCCTTGGGTGTCCCCCACTCATTCCTGCTAAAGTTCATTTATGATAATTAGACAAGTGCAACCAAAATAAAAGCATGGAGCATGCTTTATTTATATACATCACACAACCTCCTGTTTCTAATTCTATCACTTTCTGATGCCCAGAAAAAGTGAGAACAGATCATCTTTAGTGTGTACCTCTCCATTTTAGCTACTTTTTATCAAACATGTTACTACTCTGGAACAATTTCTGGGCATCTAAAAGCACTTCTGTAGATATTAAGTAGCTACTGAAGCCTAGTTCAATGAAAGGGTGACCACCACAAAACTGCTCATTATCACTGGTTATCACATTACATGGCAACATATGAAACTTTTCACATCCATGACCTGCATCTCTTGGGTTTCTGCCAGAGAACCTTAGGAAGGGATGACACTGACGGGTTAGTATCTAAGATCCAGGTGGGTAGCCATGTTGGTCTGAAGCAATAGAACAAAGTTTGAGTCCAGAGGCACCTTTAAGAACAATGACATTTTATTCAAGGTATGAGATTTCTTCCTCAGATATATGAACTGTTAACTTCCATTTCAATGTATCTGAGGAAGTGTGCATGCATACAAACGGTCATACTTTGTTGGTCTTAAAGGTGTCACTGGTTAGTATCTAAATATGTGAGAAGGTATTCACACCCTTTTCATCCTTACCTTGGTTCCATAAAACCCACTGATAGGGTGGCAGGATTATAATGGTAGCCATGGTGCTGAGGTAATGTATATGCTAGGGTTGAGTTTAATAGAAGCAGCACCCAGTTTTCCCATCAAGGACAGCCCTGTCCCGGAGCCGCTTTCACAATGATCTCTCAACATTTAGAGCTTAATGATTTGGAGTTGAGGTGAGATGAATGGCTTTCTAGTAGCTGAAAACTGTCACTAAACATATGTGCTTGTAGTATACACATGGATCTAAAATTAGTGATGGTTGCTGTTACAGGAAGGAAATTGTAAGATAAAAACCACACACCAATGTACAAGCGGAAAATAATCAACAAAATGTCGTTATGTCTCCTGCTGACACTTAAATTTTACAACAAAGATGCATGTAGTTCTTGTTACAAACTGAAAATGTTTCTGTTGATCGCAAAGCCCTTGGTCCTGAACTGACAGTGCCAGTTTAATCCATAGAATGTAAAACAGTCCTTTTGTATATCCACTTCTTGGCCTGGATAAAATGCATTTGTATCAGTTCATCTAATATTTATTTATTATTTATTATTCAAATTTATATCCCACCCTCCCCAGTGGGCTCAGAGTGGCTAACAATAAGGGCACAAAGCCATGATAAAACAGTTAAAAACAAGATAAAACAATACAAAATTACAATAAAGTGCTGGTGCTCTAAAAGTTCGACGTTCCGGGATGGTTTGGGAAGAGGACCCAGAACAACGAAGCAGGTTCCAGGGCAATACTGCCTTTTGATCTTCGGCCCAGGGCCATTATGCACCCCGATGGCATCCCCGCTCTTTGCGGTAGCGGTGCAGTAGTGGTACAGTGGTGGCGGCGGCTCCTACTCGAAAGCCTGGCGGAAGAGCTCCATCTTGCAGGCCCTGTGGAACTGCCCAAGGTCCCGCAGGGCCCGGATCTCCTCCAGGAGCTCATTCCACCAGGTAGGAGTCACCACCAAGAATGCCCTGGCCCTAGTCACAGTGAGTTTGATGTCCCTGGGGCCTGGGGTAACCAAAAGATGTTGGGCCCCCAACTGTAGTGCCCTTGGGGGAACATATGGGGAAAGGTGGTCCCTCAGGTATGCCAGACCCTGGCCATAAAGGGCTTTAAAGGTAAGAACCAGCACTTTGAAGTGAATCCAGTACATTATTGGCAGCCAGTGCAGCGCCTTCAGCACAAGCTGGATATGGTCTCTCCTAGAGAGGCCCAACAGCAGCTTGGCTGCCGCATTCTGCACTAGCTGCAGCTTCCAGATTTGCGCCAAAGGCAGCCCAAAGTAAAGAACGTTACAGTAGTCCAGCCTCGAGGTGACCATTGCATGGATCACTGTGGCCAGGTCATTGCAGTTAAGGAAGGGAACCAACTGCTGAGCCAGCCGAAGATGATAAAAGGCTGACTTGGCAGTGGCTGCTACCTGGGCCTCCATTGTTAAAGAGAGGTCCAGGAGCACACCCAAACTCCTAACTCTCGGTGCTGGTACCAGAGGCACCCCATCAAAGGTCAGGAGAGGGAGTCCCAACCCCGACCCGACCCGACCTAGACCCAGGACCTCCATCTTCGCTGGGTTTAGTTTCAGCTGACTCAGTCTGAGCCATCCAGCCACAGCTTGCAATGCCCTATGAAGGTCGTCTGGGTCAGAGTCTGACTGGCCACCCAGCATCAGATAGAGCTGGGTGTCATCCGCATATTGATGACACCCAAGCCCATACCTCCGGGCAATCTGGGCAAGGGGGCGCATATAGATGTTGAACAACATCGGGGATAGCACTGCCCCTGAGGCACCCCACAGTCAAGAGGGTGCCTCTGGGACCACTGATCCCCAATCACCACCCTTTGTTCCCGACCTTGAAGGAAAGAGGCAAACCATTGAAGGGCAAGCCCCTGAATCCCCATGTCGGCAAGGTGGTGGGTCAGCAACTGGTGGTTGACTGTATCAAATGCGGCCAACAGATCGAGCAACAACAGTGCCGCCACACCGCCTCGATCCAGATGCCTTCGGAGGTCGTCAGTCAGGGTGACCAACACCGTCTCCGTCCCATGACCCGGGTGGAAGCCGGACTGGAAGGGATCTAGAATTGAAGCATCCTCCAGGAAGCCCTGTAGCTGTATTGCCATTGCCCTCTCTATAAGTTTGCCCAAATAGGGCAAATTGGACACCGGCCAGCAGTTGGCCAATTCGGCCGGGTCCAAAGATGGTTTTTTCAGGAGGGGAAGGACCATCGCTTCCTTGAGTGCCCCGGGGAACTGTCCCTCTGAAAGAGACTTGTTGATAATCTCCTGCAGGGCACCTCGAAACCCCTCGTGGCTCGCCTTAATGAGCCAGGAGGGGCACAGATCAAGGTCGCACGTGGTTGGGTGTACAGATACGAGCAATCTTTCAACTTCATCCAGGCTGAGTGGACTGAAACATTCTAAACCCAGAACCGAAGATGCGCAAGGGGCCTCGAGTTCGCTCACTGTATCAATTGTGGCGGGGAGTTCACAGCAGAGCACCAGGACTTTATCTGCGAAATAGCTCACAAAAGCCTCACAGCCAATATCCAATTCCCTAATGTTTTGCCTGCCCTGTGGCAGCACTGTCAAAGATCGAATCGTGCTAAACAATTGGGCCAGGCGTGAGCTCGCAGACGGGATCTCGGTCGCATAGAAATCTTTCTTAGCAGCCTTGACTGCCATCTCATAGGATCTCATAAATGTCCTAAGATGCATCTAGTTACATTTTCTCAGTCATCCTCATCCCAGTGCTAACTGGCATTCATCTCCTCAGATTCTGCACATAATACAGCGATGTAAATGATTGTGGCTTGGAACCTATCAAGGAGTTCAACGTCCACTAGATGGTTTCTGCTGAAGAGTCTCCTCTGTTAAGATTTCCATTTGTACAAGGGCCCTCTGAAAACTATCAATCTTGCACAGAATGAAGTTTTGGCAGAAGAAGCCTTTGTTGGTCGCTTGTGCCAGATAACACAGGGGGAAGTGAGGCTAATTTGACCAGCATTTGCGTGATCACACAGTCCATGGGAGCTGCGGGGGCAGCCTGCCATTACGTGATCAGATGTAAATTGTGGGTGAATCAGGGGGGGGGTTGCCGGGTGTTTCCGATGCACTTAAACAGGAGATCAATGAATCGCATCTCCACACTGAGAGCTTCCTATGGTAGTATGCAATGATGCGCATACTGGGAAAGGGGGGGGGAAACAGCACAGAGTTGGGTTGGCCTGATCAGACCATCCTGATGCCATGAGAGAGCGCTAGTGCGATCACACAGGGGAAAGTCCATCCATGGCCTGTAGCAACCTGTTTGATAGTGGACTTTCCCTAGTGTCTTAACTCCGCTCTTGCGGCGGAGCAAAACGGGTTGCTGACGGGTGTGGGATGCTGGCCAGATGTTCACGTCTGATCACGCCTGTTAAATCCATCTGGCATTCATACCTATGGCGCAGCTAATTGTGTGTGTGATCACAGCCTATGTTGCCCTTTATGATGCACAAAAGCTGTGGACCCCATTCCACCAGCATGTCCTATGTACACCCCATTTAAATAAATGAGGACTGCACAAGAGCACTGAGAACCAGCAAGTCAATGTGTTAGATGCTGTATTACAGCAGAAGGCTGTGCTTCAAGGGAGATAGCTCTGCACATTATTAGGATCATGCATTCAGGTAGAAACAAATAGCTATTCAACCCGAACAGATTCTACCGCTGAATATAATTGTTGTACGATCTGAACAAGAAAAATAATGACTTTCAGAAACAATGGAAGAACAGTTGTTGATCTTCTGTGTAAACACTGGCACCTCACTGACACCGTTACTGTTCCACAAGGCTATGGGAGGAATGACTCAACGGATTTGTGCTCAACAGGGATGTCGTCCAGCCAGAAGGCTTTGCTGATGGTCCTACTCAGTGTTCCCTCTAAGCTGAGTTAGTATGAACTAGCTCACAGGTTTTTTAGCTTCCAGCTCACACAGTTCTCTTACCTCAGGAAGGATGGCTCCAGAGCAAACTAATTTATGCAGTAGCCACATTGCTCACTCACAACTTTAATGCCAGGAGCTCACAAAGTAGAATTTTTGCTCACAGGACTCCACAGCTTAGAGGGAGCATTGGTCCTACTGAATACCCCAACTGGCATTTCTGAATATCTGCATTCTGCTGGTCAGGGGCTGCATCAGGATTTCTCACTCCATGAAAAGACAAAGAGCACAGGTCCTATCTGTTTGCCAACCAGTGTGGTGTAGTAGTGATTAGAGTGTCCCACTAATACCAGCAAGGGATTCAAAGCCTCACTTGCCATGAAACTCACCTGGTGACCTTGCATTGGTCACTCTCTCTTACCACAGCTTACCTCACAGGGGAGAACCAAGTATGCAGGAAGAGTGGGTTTAAAATCACTAAAATTAGCAAACTTTTTATTATCTGAAATGGCTTGCTGCCAGGCAGTAGCCTGGGACAAAGTTTTGCTTGAACCGACTGGCATTTGTAGGATGGGGGCTGCAGAGATGGAGATAGAGCAGTGGAGACCAACACTTTGCTCCCTCTGATAGCAATAGGATGACAAGGCTGATTTCCCACTACAGCTGCCTCGGTGTTGCGCCGCCGTTTGCCCCGATACTATTAGTCAATTTCACACCCAAAGCCGCGGGGCTGCATTTGACCCGCGGCTTCACCCGATTTCCCCCGCAGTTTCGTGATCCTCAAAAAACAGGATCACAAAAATGCGGGGGAAATCGGGCAAAGCTGCGTGTCAAAATGCAGCCCCGCGGCTTCAGGTGTGAAATTGACCAATAGTGTCGGGGCAAATGGCGGCACAACACCGAGGCAGCTGTAGTGGGAAATCAGCCTTTGTGTATGCTAATTGTCAGGTGTGCAGCAGGACTGCAGAGATGGAGAGACAGAAGCAGAGGCCTAATCTTCGCCCCCAGCAAGAGCAGGACAACAGAAATAAATGACAGCTCACTTGCTTGGGTGGAGATAGACCACAGCCACATGTGACATGAGGGATCAATGATGAAGGATCAAATCGTCTCTCTTTGTGAGAGAAAACCACTGATTCACGATCTGAGATCTCTCATTATCTATAGTTTCACATAAAAACAACAAGCAGCTGCACAAATCTCCCCCCATCCAATTGCTATTAGCCCTCATAGGGGAAACAGATATGCACCCTCTTTTTTTAGGGGGAAAAACAGGTGGGGTGGATAGTGATGTATTTTTAAAGAAAACTGGAGATCGTGGCCCAGGGGAGCTAAATCTTCCTTCCTCTTATGCCTTCCTCCAGTGCTTGAAACACATTTTCTCTTAACCAGGCTCAAAAAACAGAAGTCACCTGGGCTGAGGGAAAATGCTGAAATCAATAGAGTTCAGTGAAGCAAGGTGGGGAGGGAGATCATTGTGCTCCTTTTAGGCTCCATTTTTGTTTTTAAAAACTCACACAAAATATTAAAGAACAACATTATCTGAATAAAATTTCTGTGTATTCTTCACACATGTTATAGGAATAATCTATGTGAGTGTTTCCTTGAGCAAGCCAAGATTGTGTTCTTAGAAAGCTCCAAGTCATTTCAGCTGAGTGTGTGCAGGAGAAGTTCTGGGGTATCATGCTCACCACCTCTACTGCCTCTAGAACTGGCTTCTAGGAAAGACCTGAGAACATTAAGATCCCAACGTTCCACAGTTCATTGGTCTTATCTCTCAGTTATCATCAAGCCAGCATGTTCACGCCAGTTTTAAGATACAGTAATGACTTATGTGAATGGCTCCATACTGTACAGTCTTACGGCTTGTTTTCTAAAGATTGAGATGGCACATATAGCTTAAACCCTAGCTAAGTCAGTGTTTTCAATTACTGGTTACTGATCATTTATCAATGAGGCTAGTCCAGTATGAGACAGAATGATTTGTCTCCAAAAATTTAATAATAGTCTCAAGAAAAAAACAGCCAACCAAGAGACAAGAACCTAATGCTCTGTTTCATTGCAGAAGGTCATGTTTTTAGAATGTTACTCCCTATCTCATATTCTGTTGGTTCACAGATTGGAAGAATCTGATCTGAGCATTCAGTGCTGCTGCAATTATCAGATGTAACCTGACTATCTATGTTGCCAGCTTCATATGACCAGAGCAATTATCTGTTTTTAGTCATAACTATAATTAGTGGTCTCAGAGAGTCTGTTGCTGTCCCACTCTTGAAGCTAAGGGCCAGAGTAGCTGTTAACCTAAATGTGTAGCTGCTGCCAAAACCATCAACTGGCCATCTACTCCATAACTTGTAGTAGAATTTGCCTCATGTCATAATGTCATAATGCAGTAGCCCTGTACTTTCTTGTCTGCCAATAGCAATAGGTTTGCCAGCCCTTGGCTGGTCACTTGCAGGAGGCTTGGGAGGGCCAAAACAGGTATGAATGGTGTCATGCAGTGCCACAATACCATTTCCAGCTGGTGATGGCATCTCACTGCATAATGCTCTACGGTTTTCTCAAACTCTATATAAAACCATAGAAATCAGAAAACTTCTAGAGTGTCATGCAACAGGGAAAAGTCCTATTCCCTATTCTCCCCCCCCCCCTCCACTGAACACTTGCAGGGGGACATGGAGAATCAGGGGAGCTCCACACTGGCACTGGGCATCTAGATGGTAAACACAGAACATTATGATGTCATCACCCAAAAGTAGTGTAATGGGGTGAGAGGCCTGGGGTTTTTTTTGGAGGGGATACATTTTGACCTTAAGTAAGAATATTGTGTTAAACTGTTCTGAGGCAGAATATAAAAAAGCATCGTGGATAAATTGCCACACAAAATTTCTAGATCCTATCAGCTTTTGTGCTGGTGCCAGAGGGAGGAAGTGCCACTTTTTATCCCAGGGTTCTCAATTATGCCAGGTTATGCCTATGCAGATTAAAAGCCACATGGAAGGGGGCTATGATGAGGAAAGGAGGTGGATGAAATTGCTCCACTCTTCTCTTGTGCTAGCAGAAAAGCTGGTAGGATGCAATAACATTGGACTATGACCTGAGACCTGGACTCAAATCCACATTCAACTACAAAGCTCACTGGGTGACCTTGAACGAGTCACATTCTCTCATCCTAATCTACCCACAGGTTGTTGTGAAGATAAAATGGAGGAAGCAACATCTGTGCATGTTGCCCTGAGCTCAGAAAAAAGGCAAGGTATAAAATAATCAGTTGGAAAATTACTGCATAGGTGTTACTGATTCAAGTTCTCAAGTAAATGAAACTGCAAAGTAAAACCAACTGAAAGATAAAGTGTGAGGTTACAATAAAGAATCATAGTGAAAGCAAAACTAGTCATGTTTATGGAATCCCACATTCTCACAAACCATTTCTCTTGATTTCACCAACATAGGTTTTAATTTATCAGAGTTTTGGTTTGAGATCTGAGTTGATATTTAAAATATATGTAGACAGCAAACTCTACAAAATAGTAGACAAATGTAGATCGCAATTAATGGACACAAGAACAGACTGTTTGCTCTGTGTAAAAATACTTTTTCATGACAAGTATAAATGAAGGTGTTTTAATGGTAAGATCTTAAAAAGAAGAAAACATAGCTACAAACATAAAGGTAAGCGGTGAATAGAAGTCTCTCTCTCTCTCTCTCTCTCTCTCTCTCTCTCTCTCTCTCTCTCTCTCTCTCTCTCTCTGCATTTTTTCTGAAACAAAAGCTTCCAAAATATGGCCACAATGTGTCACAATTTTGTTTTCCACAGGACACACCATTCTTTCCAAATCAACATTCCTAGAGGCAAATATCACTAATGTTACAATGTTTATAAGAAATGCATAGTTTTCTGAAATCTGCTATGGAAGCTTCATAGCGGTGTCTGTTTGCCAATATTGCCAATAGGCAATAGGCTACAAATAATTGTGTTCTTTTTCCTGAAGAGAGCAATTGCAAGTTTATTGAGCACTGAGAGGAAATCAGAGGGGCTCACTAGTACCTGGGAATGTAGTGCAGTTTCAGAACATGTGTTGTACATTATGAAGGCTCCCAGGCTCAGTCTATGGTATCTCCAGGATCTCACGCAGCCGTATAAGGAAAGACAAGACAGCTTCCTGGGATCCTAGAGAGCTGCTGCCAGCCAGAAGAGATAGCACAGTGGCCTGACTAGAGACTCAGAAAAAATTGAAGGAGCTTCACTCTTAAAATAATCATAAATAAGAACATAACATAAGAGAAGCCAATGTTGGATCAGGCCAATGGCCCATCCAGTCCAACACTCTGTGTCACACAGTGGCCAAAAATACCAGGTGGCATCAGGAGGTCCAGCAGTGGGGCCAGGACACTAGAAGCCCTCCCACTGTTGACCCCCCGCAAGCACCAAGAATACAGAGCATCACTTGCCCCAGAGTCCCTATCTATAAGGTAAAGGTTCCCTTGCTCGAAAGCCAGTCGAATCTGACTCTAGGGTTGTGGTGCTCATCTCCGTTTCCAAGCCGAAGAGCCAGCACTGTCTGAAGACGTTTCCGTGGTCATGTGGCCGGCATGACTAAACACCAAGGCGCACGGAACGCTGTTACCTTCCCACCGAAATGGTACCTATTTATCTACTTGCAATTTCTTGCTTTCAAACTGCTAGGTTGGCAGGAGCTGGAACTAGAGACGGGAGCTCACTCCATCATGCGGCACTCTCGGGTCTCGAACTGCTGAACTACTGACCTTCCACAGCCTGCAGTTCAGCGTCTTAACCACGTGAGCCACCGCAGCTCCTTTCCCTATCTATACCTTGTGGCTAATAACCACCGATGGACCTCTGCTCCATATGCTTATCTAATTCTCTCTTGTAGCCATCCATGCTTGTAGCCACCATCACCTCCTGCGGCAGTGAATTCCATGTGTTAATCACTCTTTGGGTGAAGTACTTCCTATACTTGGGTGCATAAACATAACATAGTGTGCATTCACCAAAGTCTGCTTATGCTGCATAGGCTTAGGGATGCCAATCTCCTGGCATTGCAAATTTCCAGACAACAGAGGTCAATTCCCTTGGATGAGATGGCAGCACTGGAGGCTAGACTCTATGGCATCCCTGCTGAGCTCCCTTCCCTCCCTTTCCTCTCCCCTCCCCAGGCAATATCTCTAAATCTCCAGAAATTTCCCAACCGAGACTTGGCAGCCCTAAAGCTTACTAGTTTTATTTCCACTTCCCTAAAAAAAAAAGCTGACCACCTGAGCATATGAAATGACTTGAATGAAAACAGAGGAGCAGGGGCAATGTGGAGAATGATGCACTCCCAGTGCCTCCCTCTGGAAGAGTGTTCCCTGTTCCCTAGGAGCCTGGGTGCTCAGGGAGCTCAGGCTTGGGAAGCCTCTTTGCTCATTTATTTATTTAATTCCATTTGTACCCCGCCCACCCCACCAAAGCAGGCTCAGGGTGGCTTACATAAAAACACATATATAAATACAATTAAAATCAATCATAAAACACCATAACAATTAAGATTAATACCCTAAAGTGCTGGAACAGTGTTCAAATAAAGTGTGAGAGCAGAAATTTCAGATTAAACAGACTATTACCTATTGCTTAGGTAATAGTCATGATGGTATTCTTACACCAGCTCAGTTGATCCATTTGTATGTGCAGGGGATCCAGGCTATAAGTTGTAGGTCAGGGCACAGGGTCACTTCTCAGATGTTTACTGCAGCTCATAATCGAAGGCCTGGTGGAAGTGCTCCATCTTGCAGGCCCTGCGGAAGTGTAAGAGGTCCCACAGGGCCCTGTTCTCTTCTAGGAGCCTGTTCCACCAGTATGGAGCTGCCACTGAGAAGGCTCTGGTCCTGGTTATCGCCAGCCTGGCATCTTTGAGGCCTGGGAGGGCCAGCCGATTTTGAGTCCCTGAATGCAGGGCCCTCTGGAACATATGGGGAAAGGCAGTCCCTTAGATATGCTAGACCCATCAGCAGCCTGGCTGCAGCATTTTGCACTAGCTGTAGCTTCCGGATTTGGGACAAGGGCAGCCCCATGTTGAGAGCATTACAGTAGTATAATCTCAAGGTGACCATTGCATGGATCACTGTTGCCAAGTTGTTGCATTCGAGGAAGGGAACCAACTGCCTGATCAACTGAAGATGATAAAAGGCCGATCTGGCAGCGGCTGCCTCCTGGGCCTCCATTGTTAAAGAGGCATCCAGGAGCACTCCCAAATTCCTAACCTCTGGTGCTGGCACCAACTGTGCCCCATCGAAGGTTGGGAGTGGGATCCCTACTCTCAGGCCACTCCAGCTCAGGCACAGGACCTCTGTCTTCATTGGATTCAGTTTCAGTTGGCTCAGTCTAAGACAGCCAGACACAGCTTGTAATGTCCAGTCCAGATCTTCCAGGGAAGAGTCAGACTGGCTGCCCAACAACAGATAGAGCTGGGTGTCATCCGCATATTGGTGACACCCCAGGCCATGCCTCCGGGCAATCTGGGCAAGGGGGCACATATACGTGCTGAACAGTATTGGGGAAAGCACCACCCCTTGAGGCACTCCACAAATCAGTGGGTTCCTTTGAGACAGCTGTTCCCCTACTGCCACCCTTTGTCCCCAATCTTGAAGGAAGGATGTGAGCCATTGCGAGGCAAGCCCCTGTACTCCAGAGTGGGCAAGGCAGTGGATCAGTAGCTGATGGCTGACCATGCTGAATGCTGCTGACAGGTTCAACAACAACAGCACTGCCAATCCACTTCGATCTAGATGCCTCTGGAGGTCATCTGTGAAGGTGACCAGTGCTGTCTTCGTCTCATGTCCTGGGTGAAAACTGGACTGGTAGGGATCTAGAGTGGAAGCGTCATCCAAGAAGCTCTGTAACTGGACTGCCACGGCCCTCTCAATTAATTTTCCCAAATAGGGCAAGTTGGAAACCGGCCGGTAATTAGTCAATTCAGCTGGATCCAAAGATTTTTTTTTTCAAGAGAGGACAAACCACAGCCTCCTAAAGTGTCCCAGTGTAATGTAACAAACATTGAGGAATCACTCCTGGATCATTTTCTGTTAGGCCTCAGAGATGAGAAACTCCATCGCAAGCTCTCCAGCCAAGCGGACGTCACTCTCAAAACGGCACTCCAAGTGGCTACTGAATTCGAGAAGTCCTGGAAGAGTGGTCACTGGAAGGCAGACCACTATTCCACAGCTGTGCACCAGGCCACCACCGCATCAGTACCCAAAGCATCCAACACCGAAGAGGTGCTGTAACTACCTCGTCCAGGGTGCGGTGCTGCCTGGGCTGCCATTCCACACCACACAACTGAAAGCACCCCCCCAACAGTGTGTGCAAGTTGTGGGGAACTTCATGAGATGAGATCCTGTCATTTCCAAGACACCACGTGTCGGACCCATGGAAAGGTTGGCCACATCGCCCGAGCCTGCCGCTCCAAGGGAAACAGGAGATGACCAGCAGCAACCCGCACCAGTGTTCCCTCTAAGCTGAGCTTGTGTGAGCTAGCTCACAGTTTTTTAGCCTCTGGCTCACACATTTCTGTCTTAGCTCAGGAAGGATGGCTCCAGAGCAAGTTAATTTATGCAGTAGCCACATTGCTCACTCACAACTTTAATGCCAGTAGCTCACAAAGTAGAATTTTTGCTCACAAGACTCCACAGCTTAGAGGGAACATTGACCCCCACACAGGCGCACTCTGTGGAGCTAAACACCTCCTCAGTCCAGCAGCAGATACTGCACTTGCCCCGGGAAAACCCCAACAAGATTACTGTAACTGTACTGATAGAGGGAAACCCCTGACCAATGGAGTTCAACACTGGGTCCTCCATATCAATAATCTCGGACATGTTTAAGAGACTGTGTCCTAAAGAGGGTCCCCCATTGCAGCCTGTGAGCTTCACCTTATGGGACTTTTCAAAAAACAAGGTATCTGTCCTGGGGGAGGGCAAGTTCAAGGTGCAGTACCAGCACTTCGAGGAGTTTTTGGACTTGGTGGTGAGAGGCAGTCGCACAAGCTTCCTGGGACTCACTTGGTTCATGCCCCTGGGTTTTAGGGTGACCGGGGTGCACCACATGACCTCCAAAGACTTCCAGGTGGTGTGTGACAAGTTCCCAGCCATGTTTGACGGAACTCTCGGTCGTTACACTGGACCCCCGGTCTCCTTACAAATAGACCCAGGGGTCCAGCCCATACAGTTGAAGGCCAGACGCGTCCCGTTCACACTTAAGCCTAAGACTGATGCAGAGTTGGATAGGTTAATGGCCCAAGGGGTTTTGGAACCTGTGCCCCATGTGCTATGGGAAATCCCTATTGTGACCCCAGTTAAACCCAACGGTGACGTCCGCATCTGTGTGGATTATAAATGCACAATAAACAAAGCCCTGCAGGACCACGAATATCTGGTCCTGGTGGTCAGCCATGTTTTGGTTTCTCTGGCAGGCGCTAAGGTCTTCGGTAAGCTGGACTTAGCCCAGGCTTACCAACAGCTCCTGGTTGACGATGCGACAGCAGAGGAACAAATGATTGTGACACACCAGGGTGCATTCCGGGTGTGGCGGCTACAGCATAGCCCCGGGAATTTTTCAGAATCTCATGGACTCTCTCCTTAAAGGAATCCCCAGAGTGCAGCCCTTCTTTGATGATGTTCTGATCACTGCACCCATGGACGAGGAGTTCGCCAAGAGACTATGTGCCTTCCTGCAGCATTTCCATGCTGCTGGTCTCAAGGTAAAGTGGGAAAAATGTCTCCTGAGGGTCCCGCAAGTTGAAATCTTGGGGTTCTCCATTGAAGCCCAGGGCTTCCACCCAACTCCTGACAAGATCCGTGCCATTGTCAATGCCCCAACGCCCACCTCAAAACAGGAACTTCATGCCTTCTTGGGCCTATTGAACTTTTATGATCATTCCTGCCACACAAGGCAGCAGTCGTGGAGCCACTGCATCAGTTCCTCGACAAGAAGGCTCCCTGGGTCTTGGGCTGGAAGCAAGCCACTGCTTTCCGGGCCATCAAGGAGCTGCTCACTTCAAACACCGTCCTCGCTCACACCAACAAAACACTGCCCATTGTCCTTGTCTGCAACGCTTCCCTGTACGGGATAGGAGCCATCCTAGGACACCAGCTACCCAACGGCAGGAAGGTTGCCATGACTTACTACACCTGCACCTTGTCCACAGCTGAGTGCAACTATGCACAATTTGACAAGAAGGCATTGGCAGTCATGGCAGGAGTCAAGAAGTTCCATGATTACCTCTACGGACAGCCCTTCACCATCATGACCTACCATAAGCCCTTACTGGGTATGCTGGCCCCAGGTCGCCAGATGTCACAGATGCTATCCCTCAGGGTGCTTAGTTAGTCTATCTTCCTGGCAGGATGCCAGTATCTACTTCTTCACCAACCTGGAAAAGTGATGGGCCATGCCGATGCACTCAGCTGCCTGCCGCTCCTGTCCTGTGATCCAGCCCCAGCACATAGATCCTGCTGCTCAAGGACCTTCCCGACTGTCCTATCTAGGTCACTGACGTGTCCCGCCACACTGCCAGGGACCGTATCCTCTCCTGTGCTTTTGACTGGGTGGGGAGGGGATGGCCCACCAGCCAGGTGGGCCCAGAATTCTTGGTGTTCTCCTCCTGCAGGGACGAACTCTTGGCACACGAGGGCTGCCTCCTGTGGGGAAGCCAGGTGGTGGTGACCGCACTATTGTGCCAGCAAATCTTAGCAGTGCTACACGAAATGCACCCAGGTATTGTGCGGATGAAGGCATTGGCCCGCAGCTACGTGTGGTGGCCTGGCATGGAAAGTGAGATCAAGGACTGTGTAGGGTGCTGCTGGACAGGCCAGGAAACCCGACCGGAACTATCAGGGCTCCGGTGCAACAGTGGAAGTCCACCTACAAACCTTGGTCCCAGCTACATGTGGACTTTGTGGGGGCATTCCAGGGGCAGATTTTCTTTATCTTGGTGGACTCCTACACAAAATGGCTGGAGGTGGTACTAGTCTCCTACATCTCTTCCAAGGCAGCAATTTGCGCCCTTTGCCGCATCTTCTCCACTCACAGGCTGCCGTCATGTCGGACAATGGGACAGCCTTTACCTCAGGGGAATTCCAGGAGTTTATAGGCCTTTATGCAGTCCACCACATCTGATCCATTCCTTTCCACCCAGCCACCAAGGGCCAAGCAGAAAGGATGGTAAGGGTCACAAAGGAGTCCCTCCGGAGGATCATCCAGGGAGACTGGGATCACTGGCTCGCGGCTTTCCTTTTTGGCCACTGCATGACCCCGAGTACCTCCACCAGCCACAGCCCAGCTGAACTCCTCATGGGCTGGCACCTAACCACCCATCTAGACAGGCTACACCCTGATCATGCTCCAGAAAACCACCTGGCCTCCGAAAGCCAAGCCGCCCCCCGTGGGTTCTTCCCAGGGGACCCTGTTTACACCCAAAACTTTTCTAGTGGCCCAGCCTGGATCCCTGCCAAGATCCTCAGAGTAACAGGGCCCCTTTCCTAGGAGGTATCTACCGAGGACAGCCAGGAACAGCGGAGGCACATCGACCAGGTCTGCCGCTGCCTGCTCCCCACTGAGCCAGAAGATTGCAATGTGGAGTTGCCACCCCCTCCCCAGACCCAGAGCCCAAGAGAGAACCACCACTGGTGGCCAGCAAGCAGCTGGGGGAGCCCGCAGACGAAGCACCAGAGAGAACAGTCACAGATTGCCCTGAAGTCACGCCAATGCCTCCCCTCAACTCCTCAGCTGCACCGCAGGACTCCAGTCCAGAGGCTCTGGCCCCTCAGATGGAGCTGCGCCATTCAAACTGCGAGAGGCACCGACCAAGACCTAAGAGACTTTGTGTGTTGAGTTTTTTGAACATGGGGGGAAGGGGTGTAATGTATTGGTTTAGTCAGGCCAGCTAAGGATCCATAACAATAGCTGGCTAGGATCTTAGAAGACACCAATAGGATAGCAAGGATCCTAGAAGACACCAATAGGGAAGCAAGGATCCTAGAGTAGACCAATGAACAAATGAGGACTTGTAAATAGCCAATCATTGGGAGAGAGGTGTGTTAGGGGTGTTACCTTTTGCATGCATATAACCTGGCTTCGGCCAGGGCTTTTCTGTCTTCTTTCCTACTTGCTGAAATCACAAATAAACTATAAGCTGATCACTCTACATGTCTAAACCCAGTATATTTCACCAAGGGAACAGGCCCTCCAAGAGGGACTTTAACTAGCTACGATGGGCACGGATCAAGGAGACATGTGGTGGGACACACAGTCAAGAGCAATTTGTCAACTTCCTCTATGCTAAGTGGACTGAACTGATCCATAACTTGACTAGAAGACGTGCATGGAGCCTCAGGTTCACTCACTGTCTCAACTGGGGCAGGGAGGTCAAGGCGGAGCAACAAGAATTTATCTGCGAAATAGCTTGGAAAAGCCTCACAGCCAATATCCAATTCCGTAATGTTGACCTGCCTTGTGGCAGAGCTGTCATAGACTAAATTGTTCTAAACAATTGGGCTGGGTGTGAGCTCACAGATGCAACTGAAGCTGCATAATACTCTTTCTTTGCAGCTTTGACTGCCATCTCACAGGATAAACGTCCTATAGGATGTTCTTGTAGCTTCATTGTGGGCATGCTACCACTGTCTCTCTAGCCGTCTTAGCCCTCACTTCATCAGCCACAACTCCTGGGTATACCAAGGTGCAACCTTAGAGCGAGGGCACAGAGGGCATCGGGGAGCACTCTGGTCGATGGCTGAAGAGAGTCGGCTATGCCAGTCCTCTACAAGCTCCTAATGAGCTGCCGGGGGGCATCAGATCCTGCAGAGTCATCTGAAGCTGCATAGGGTCCATTTGGCTCCGCAGGTGAGCTAAAATACGCTCAATGCCCAAACAGGGTCAGGGTGGAACATTCAGATGGGCCCTCAGGGCAAAGTGGTCTGATGTCAGGTAGCCCTGTCATGGTTCTGGAATGTGGAGAGGTACTCTTCCTCTGCCTGCTTCTCAGCCTCACTGTTTCAGTGTCTGTGTATTATTGCTTGCTTGACCTTGTAGATGCTCCAGCTGCAGAACTCCTGGGCTGGGAACCAACAGCTTTTAGTTTAGCTTGCTCGTTTTGCCTGCGCGCACGAACTATACTCATTGGCTTCAGCTTGTAAGGGGGGTGTTTGATTTTAGTATAACTCAGGAGGCCCTACTGTTCCCGGGCATTCCTGACACAAGCAGTACATGTGTCTTTAGTTCTGATTCACCAATAAACAGTCTTCTTCTAATGAAGCCCTGTGTTGTGTGACCTGACTAACGAGCCTGACATCCAACCTTGGCACTACCAAGGCAGTTATCCAGTCCACTGTAACCTCTGTCATGAAGATCAGATCAAGCATGTGCCCTGCCCGGTGAGTGGGGGTCATTACATATTGGGAGAGTCCCAGCATTGTCATGGACAACACTAGGTCCGCTGCTGGAGTGGAGACTGCGTCGTTGGCATGGACATTGAAATCACCCAGGACTATCAGTCTAGGGTGTTCCAGAGTCCAGCCTGACACAGCCTCCATTAGGGACAGAAGGCTATTGGCCGGGCGGGTGGTACACCAACCAAATTGCCAGACTCTCTCTGGCCTCCCGCACGAGGCCAGCACACTCTATTCCTGTGATCTTTGGTGGTGGGAGTGCCCTGAAGGAGTAAGCCTCCCGAATGAATAGAGCCATTCCTCCCCCCTGCCCCCTAGTCTGCGATTGGTGAAGGACTGAAAACCTGGGAGGAGCTAACTGGGAGAGAGCTACTGTCTTCCCTTCTCACACCCAGGTTTCAGTCATACACACAAGGTCTGCTTTCTGCTCAAGCAGAAAGTACCAAAGGACCATGGTCTTGTTTATGGACCTGGCGTTACACAACATCAATGATGGAGGGGGGTCATTCCTACTAGCCCCACTGCCAGCAACCTTTGGGATGGGATGTAGGCTGGAAGGGGGCCAAGCTTCTCTGCTTCTCCGTCCTCTTCCTTTATCTCTATGCCTGGTCCCACCGCTATACTTTCCCTTCCCCAGGAGCACTGGAATCCCTTGCCCCGCCATCATTACTCCTAGTGGTCTTCACAAGCCTCAGACCCCTCGTGGATCTGGTTGACAGTACACCCAAGTATATGCTACCCGTAAACTTACAATCCCATTGCTGCTGGGCCCTCAGCTACTTGATTTCCTATCCTGCCATCCTTTTCCCCATAACTAATTGTCAATAACTCTAGTCCCTCTGGCCAGTAATCTAAATAAAGGCCAATAACAGTGTTGTTTTTTTTTAAAAAAAATTATCTTAATAATAATTTCCACTATACAACAATCAATTGGAACAACAATTCACCCTGCTCTACCTAATCACTTGGCTGGACTCTTTCAACAACTGACTAATTAATTCTATAATTTATGTTAATCAATGTATCCAATAAATTAATTAATTCAGCTATTTTGCTTCATTCTACAAAACCAACATAACCTTTAGTCTTAGTCACTTAAACAGGGATTGATCCAAAATGCTAATTACAGCTGTGATACTTTTTAAAAAGAGAATTATCTAATATGTCATAAAAATTGGTTTATATTAATGTATTAGAAAATTGACCACTTGAAAAACAGAGTCTGCTGGCAGTGCTTATCCATGCATTTATCAAACAAGCTGAGGCTGACTTCTTCACTTCCTTTTCTCATCCCCTCTCTGTAGCCTCCTCTCAGAACTTCACTTCTAACAGAAGCTCCCGACACGGCAGGCAGCTGAGGTATGTCTGGGAGAGGGTCAAGGTATCTGTAATGTACTGCCAGTGAAGCACTGCTCACTGCTGCACCATACGTCAGTCAGTCAGTGAATGAGGAAACCACTGCATGAGTGGAGAGAGGTAAAGGGAGAAAAGCTAGTGCTGCTCTAAGCAGGCAAGAACCACAGCTGCTCGCACACATGTTGCTCGGCTTGCTCTCTGCAGGCTCTGACCAGCCAACCCAGGACGTGTCAACAGGGAAAGGGACTTGAAGCTGAAGCAGAACGGTACACAGGGGTGAGTTGCAGGAGGGCACTGAGAGAAGGGAAGGAAAGCCCTTCTGCTTGCTAGGAATGTATGGAGGAAGGACCCCAGGGTTTCCACTGGACAAAAGTATCCTGGCTTGTTGCCTTTATCAGAGATTGTCTGAGACAAAAAGAAGCCAATTGTCTCCTTTGCTCCATTAGGGTCTATAATTGTTCAGGGTCTGTAAAGATGCTACTTTTACTGTATGTGTAGTTAGTGCTATGTGCTGAACATGGTAGAGTTCCCAGTAGTGCTAAGCCACCAAATAGCCTACAGCCCGCTAGACAAGCAGGGGGAAAGAACCAAAAATGGACACCTGAGGAATGGATGTGAAGGACACTAGATAGAGGAGAAGCAGAGGGTTCAGAAAAGACTCTGTTAAAGAACTCTTAAACGAGAACTGGGAGGAGGAGGAGGTGAAAGAAAACTGAAGCTCTGGGTTTTTTGTTGTTGTTTTTTAATTTTGCCAATCCTGAGGCAGTAAAATTCTGTGATACACAATTCCCACCTAATATGTTGGGGATGGGAATAGTGTTGCTGCATTGGACAGATATGCTTGGAGTCCTCCTCTCTTAATGTTACAGTATTTCTTTTGACAAATGAATGGTGGAGGAGAAAGAGATTTTATACAGCTTGCAAAAAATTAAAAGTGTTTTAAAAATCTGGCTAAATCATCAAGCGAGAACGAGAGAGAGAGAGAAGCACCTTCAAAGAAGGGGGAGGCAGAAGGTTAACAAAAATGACAGGATATTGGTGTGGGGAACCAGAATAGATTTGTGTTTGCTTTTTTAAGGTTTTGAGGGCTGAGAGGCTCCTTCATACAAAAAAAATGATACTTTAGAAAATCACAAAATCACTTAGGCATGGAGAGTAGAGGAGTTCATTGCTGCAACAGCACAGGCGTCATCCAAAATATGCTCATGGCATACTTGTGCCCTTACATTCCTCATCGTGCTCATAACTGCAGTGAAAGCATCAGGTGGGAGTGGGAAACTGCATTTTCTTGGAGACAGAATATTGCCATTTTACTATCAGGAAAAACTTGCACGGTCTCCTTGTAAAGAATCTCAGCCTTGAGAAAAGGCATCTGGATCCCATGCAACTGAATAGCCATTGTACAATTAGCAGTAAATTAACTGAAAGGAAGAAATGGGTGAAATGTCCTATGTTCAACTCAAAGCTGTTTACATTTTTTTTCCTTTGCAGGCATCCCTACTGCACATGGGAAATGCTTAATGGGGATTTGCAAGTGTTTAATTAATTAATTAATTAATTTGTTTCCACTTATATTCCACCTTCCCCACAAGCGGGCTCAGGGCAGATCACAGAACAAGACATCACAAAAATATAATACATTAATTATAAAAACAAGTAAAACAATGAGAGGGGTTGACATGATGTGGTCCATAACTAAACAATATAAAACAACATATATTAAAACAGGTCACATTATTTGTACGGAGATTTCAAGCTGGTGCCATTTTTCATCTTCTTAATCCAGGCCACATAAAGATGGTGAATTTCAGTGGGGCGGGGCGGGGGGGAGAGTGAGATTTTATTGGACTCAACCAAAGGTCTGGCAGAACAGCTCTGTTTTACAGACCCTACGGAATGGTAGTAAGTCCTGCAGGGCCCTGATCTCAGATGGGAGCATGTTCCACCAGGCAGGGGCCAAGGCAGAAAAGACCCTTGCCCTGGTTGAGGCTAAGCAGACATCCCTTGGGCTGGGGACAACCAGCAGATCTTGAACAGCAGAGCACAAGACTCTCCAGGGCACATATGGGGAGAGGCAGTCCCTCAGGTATGTTGGTCCCAGGCCATGCAGGGCTTTAAAGTCAGCACCAATATCTTAAAGCAAATCTGGTATTCAATCAGTAGCCAGTGCAATTGGTGTAGTGCTGGCCAAATGTGTGCCTGCACAGGTGACACAGTCAGCAAGTGTTCAACAGGATGCTCACAAATATGCTCATGAGACATGGGTGTTTGCTACTTCTCTCCTTTTCCAAGTAACAAGACTTTTGACTAGTCACTCTCTCTTGAGGGAGGAGAATCACTGGAACTCAGAAACGGAGACCTTCAAAGTAATGAACTGAATTTAAAGTTGATAGAAAGTAATATAGGAATTAATGTATGTATGTTTGTATTCAAGACATTATCTATAGTTAATGTATTTGGATTATGACCAAAATACTTTTATTAAGATTTAGGCTCAGTATCCTCAATTGACTATTTTATAACAAGTTAAATATGCCAATTTTTTTGTCCTACTGCTAACTACTTCTATAATTCAATTTTTAGGTTTATTTCAAATGTCTACCCTGCCTTTTCATTAAAAAGCATTTGAGGCTAAGAACCATAAACAACAAACAAAAGATAACATTATTGTGATGCTAACAAAATAGTAAAAAACTGCAGAACAAATGAAAATTCAGCAAGTATTGATAAAGGCAGAAAAACAATTAAAAACTACAGTCATAAACACAGTTTTTAACACATCTGTAAGCACTGATAAAAAAAGCAGACAATCTTAAAACCATTCAGTCAAATAAATATCTTTACCTGGAACCTGAGAGCTCATAAACTAGTTGACATTTGAATAACCCAGGAGGGGAATTCCATAAGAGGAGTGTCACCACCACCACCACCTCTTCCTAACTGCCATTAGGCCTCATATCTAAATGCAGAGCTACTGGAAGCTGGGTCTCCAGAGATGATCTCTGATGATAAGCAGATTCATATGGGAGCAGGCAGTCCTTTGGGTATCCTGGTACTAAGCTATTTGGGGTTTTAAAGGTCGAGACCAAATTGAAACAAATGGTGGAAGTTCTTTAATATTAGTGCAATATGGTCTGCCTGACCAATCTCAGATCCTAATATGGCTGCCAACTGATCATTAAAGAAATGCATTGTAGCAATCTAACTTGTATGTTGCCAGGATTTGGATACCTAAGGTCAGGTCAAGCTATATCCATTCAGGATGGGTTTCAACAGTGGTGTACCAGTGTAAGGTACCAGTCAGCAATGGAGGTTGCTGCGGCCTAAGGGCAACCCCAATAATAGCATCCCAAAGCTATACTTTTGGATCCTTAAGGAAAAGTTCATCCTCATTCAGAAATATCTCCCTGAACTGGAGAGCCAAATATAAAGAACTGCTAAATATACAAACAATAAAATCCTGTGCAGAGTTATGTGAAGTTCATTAAATTAATGAGCAGTAGGTTTAGAACAGATAAAAGGAAGACCGTCTGCACCCAAAGAGTCTTTAACTCGTGGAATTCACTGCCACAGGAAGTGGTGGCAGCTACAAGCATGGACAGCTTCAAGAGGGGATTAGATAAACATATGGAGTAGAGGTCCATCAGTGGCTATTAGCCACAAGGCATTTAGTCATGCCAGCCAAATGACCACAGAAAAATCTTCAAACAGCATTGGCTCTTCAGCTTGGAAACAGAGATGAGCACTGCCCCCTAGAGTCGGATACAACTAGCTTTCAAGCAAGGGAAACCTTTACCTTTATAGATGGAACACTATGTCTGGGGCAGTAATGCTGTGTATTCTTGGTGCTTGGGAGGCAACAGTGGGAGGGCTTCTGGAGTTCTGGCCGCACTGGTGGACCTCCTGATGTCACCTGGTTTGGGGCCACTGTCTGACACAAGTGTTGGACTGGATGGGCCATTGGCCTGATCCAACATGGCTTCTCTTATGTTTTTATGTTCTCTTAAATCAATGACCTTAGACTGGAGTTATTCTACATAGAACCGCAATGATGATCAATTCTCTTGCTATTTAAAGTTTATATGCATATATACATTTGATGCACAATCTGAAATGTTGAGAAAGTCTTCTTCAGAGAAAAAAGCATGCAGATGGTAACCTCCAAAGGCTCAGAAGTCAGCCACCTGGAGAAAACAAGAGTTTTTAAAACATATATTCTGTGGTTCCCTTTTATTCCTGAATACTTAAATCCCTCTGAGACCCAGTTTGGTGTCGTGGTTAAGTGCGTGGACTCTAATCTGGGAGAACCGGGTTTGATTCCCCACTCCTCCACTTGCACCTGGCTGGATGACCTTTGGCAAGCCATAGCTCTGATAAGAGCTGTTCTTGAAAAAAGAGCAGTTTCTGTCAAGAGCTCTCTCAGCCCCACCTACCTCACAGGGTGTCTGTTGTGGGGAGGGGACAGGAAGGGAGTTTGTAAGCCACTCTAAGACACCTTTGGGTAGTGAAGGGCGGGGTATAAATCCAATCTCTTCCTCTTCTTCTTTTTCCCTCTGTTGCTGCTGCTTTCATCTCTGACTGGCACAACTTCTGTCCCTAGAAAATCCTAAACTGGAGGACTGTGAGGCATGAGAGGGAAGATAAATAATTTCTTAATAGCATGAAATCACTGCTCAGCTCGCCTGGAACTTCAGCAGTATCAGATTAGAGCACAACCGCTCTTCAGAGTTGATGGATGAGCTTCTAGGCTGGGTGAGCATGCATTTGTTCATCCAGCTGAGAATCTAAACGATAGGGAGATATTTTAACTTCTACCTTCTGGTGCTATTTGAGGGGGGATTAGGGCAAGGAGATGCACACTATGAAGTAAACGGAGCCATGTGCCTCTGCAGTACTGGCATATAGGCCCCAGTCATCTCAGACCTTGGTTGTGGCCACACCATGGCCCACCTAGCAATCCTGCCCTCACATCCCCCCCTCTGAATACCAGGAAAAATTATCTGTGCACATGCACTGATTTCTTCCATTATCACACTAGTGAAAAAAACCTTTCTATATATTGTAGATATTATGTTTAAGAATGAAGTTCGAGCCCAGTGGCACCTTTAAGACAAATGAAATTTTATTCAAGGTATATATTCATTTCTTCTGTATTTTTGTATGTTTTTATATTTGAGGATCAGAGAATTTTCAAAGAACTTCGCCTTATCCTGCATTATAGTAACTCCATTCTCATCCTTAATTTCTTCTAATGTGTATACTGGGACTCAATAGGATTGTCCCCACAGTGGACCTGCAGACTGCATGCTGCATATTGCAGTTGTGTGTTTTGCTTCAGGTCAGGGGCCAGATGACTACAAACAGAGATACAATTCCGTGAGTTTATCCCCACAGTAAAATGTTCAGATGGGGAAGATGGGTTTTTTCTAGAATCTTCTGGCACCAGGGAGGGTCTGTGGCTCAGTGAAAGAGTCTCAGCTTTGCATGCAGAAGGTCCCAGGTTCACCTCGGCATCTCCAATTAAAAGAACTAGGGAGTAGGTGATGTGAAAGACCTCAGCCTGAGACACTGGAGAGCCACTACCAGGATGAGTAGATAATGCTGACCTTGAAGAACCAATAGTCTGATTCAGTATAAGGCAGCTTCATGTGTCATATGTGGTATAAACCCATGAGAGGTTTTTTTATGTTAATCTGCAATTAAGAAAACAAACAATTCTTGTAAAAGAAGCTCCAGAACTCTTTCTTGTAAATGACCTGGGTCAATCACTCATCCAGCTTGTGTCCTTGACATATACAGAAACTGAAAAGAAAAAGCTGGTGTATTTTATACCTGATTTAGCAACCTGAGCAACGATTTGTGTGAAGTCTCCAGCAGTTTCTAAGATTTTGTGGAGAAATGATCTCATTTCTGACACTGAACATAAAAAAGAAAGAAGTAATGAAGAATAAAGAAAGAAAATCTATGTTTTTCTTTGCTCCGAGACTGCATAGTCAGTGGCACTGGGAACAGCCTAGAATCTGAGGACACAAACAGATGTAATGAAGATCATGGATTCCCTCAGGCTGTAAAAGATCAATGGTGTACACACGGAGCCATAATTCAGATCAGGACGGTGTTGTAAGGGCAGAAGGGATTTAACAATTCATCCACTGCTCAGTTTCACAAATCAAAACCAAGCTCCCTGAATCTTTTGAAATCTTTTTGAAATCTTTTAAAATGCATCGCTGCATTTTAAAGGAAAATTGAAGAGTTTTTTAAAATAATTAAAACAACAGAAGAATGCTAACAGAGTGGGGAGAAGCCAGTTTTGTTTAGTGAAACTACACAGAGGATTGGAAGGCTAAATCTCCTCTCCCCTTTCTGTGGGGCCATGATCTGAATTGTAGCTGCATGTACATGTAATTTATCTTTATAGACTGACAGAGATCTTATATGATCTTTGTAACAAATGTTTCTGCCCTAAACAAGGGCCTTCATTTTGTTTTGACAGCAAGCATGGACACACATATATCCCAACTGTGCCTATTGAGCATGGACCATAAAAACAAAGGTTCTATTAAACACTGTTAAGTTTTATAAAAGATTGGATGTCTTGTCATTTCAGATGCCAGCATAAGAGAGGTGACTGTCATAGACCTCAGTCTGGGGCAAGTGATGCACTGTATTCTTGGTGCTTGGGGAGGCAGCAGTGGGAGGGCTTCTAGTGTCCTGGCCCCACTGCTGGACCTCCTGATGGCACCTGGTATTTTTGGCCACTGTGTGACAGAGTGTTGGACTGGATGGGCCATTGGCCCAATCCAACATTGGCTTCTCTTATGTTCTTATGACTGGATAGTAAATGAAAATATAATCCCACAGGATAAGAGTTTCCGGAACTGAGGCAGTTATAAGAGTGTTTCTGTTGTAGTTTGGGAAATGTTTCAGTAGATGGAAATATAAGGTGTAGAACAACATTAAAGCATCCCCATGACAGTATTTTCCACCCTCAGTAGAACACTGTCATTTGGTAATCACACAGAAAGAACTTATTATTGCTGAACTATTACTGCACCAATCTCCATACTAACTAGTTCTGCTTTGCTTGAACACATGAGCACATGAAACTGCCTTATACTGTATCAGACCCTTGGGCCTTCAAAGTCAGTACTGTCTACTCAGACTGGCAGCAGCTTTCCAGGGTCACAAACAGAGGTCTTTCACATCACCTACTGCCAGATCTTTTAACAGGAGATACTGGGGATTGAACCTGAGACCTTTTGCATGCCAACCACTGAACCACATCCCCTCCTGTTATAGTAGATCCTGGCTGAACTTCTATGTTTGCTTTTCTTCCTTTTCTTCCAAACACACACATGCTTTGAAGATACCAGTTGCATCCTTATGGTGAGAGCTTTTTCAGAGTCATTCATTTCTGCCCAAGTAGATGGAACACAGTGATACTAATATGGGACTGTCTCCTCTGGTTCTCTTGTATGAGAGAACAGTAGGGAAAACTAACGTTTAGACCAGAGTTTGTAACCTACAGATCTAGAACCAAATATGGCTCAGTAAGAAAACAAATATGGCTCTTTTAAAAAGAAAGATTTAAATTAAGATATATTGGAGGGATAGGTGAGATGCTAGAATACCCCATTATGTGAAGCAAGGGTAATGATAGAGATGAATAGTTACCAGCAATTCAAATGCAAACTACATGGGGATTCGTGCCAGGGCTCTAAAACCTTCATACAGGGGGCACCTGTGTATACTTACTATGTATTGTAAGACCTCATGTGTACCATTGGCTAATAAAAGATTCACAAACAACTTCTGTTTGGGCTGTTTGGGCTTCAGAAATGTTATGGGCTCTTAATGAATCTGTCAATGTTCATTAATGTAACCAGTAATGTTAAGCTGTATATTTTTAGTTATGCAGACAGTGTATCTGACATTGGCTCTTGCTTTGAATTATTATGTAGGTTTTTTACATAGTTATGGAAAGATGCTGACTCCAGTTTCAGCATGCATTTAGCATGAGCAAGTTTCTAAAACTAGGAATATTTCTGGCTTTTGAAATAAGAAAAGGTGTTTCTTCTAAATACAGTCAAAATCTGATGAAGAGACATGCAGCTTCGAATAACTTCGAAATTTCAGACAGTAAAATACATACTATGAGTACCATTGTGTAAATATAATGTTATTTCCAACCAAGAACAATAAGGAACAACTTCTGTAGTAAAACAGCATAGGACAAAAAGCACCTACTTTAGAGTATATCTAAGCGTAGATCAACTAGTTGTGGTATTTCACCCGGAGAAGCGAGATACTCAAGTATTGGTAGCCAGATTGTGGGGAACATGGAGTGCACAGAGGGCCGTGAATATCATGTTAGAGTGTCTGTAATTTTTGTCATGACATATAGATTCCATATCTTTTGATGCCATTTTGTGAGAGCAGGAGATTTTAGAGATTTCCAGTTCAGTGCTATAGTATTTCAAGCAGCATATAATAGCAAGGAGACTTGTTCTTTCATGGAATATGAGTGGACTCTGGCCCCCCATGTATTTAACAGTAGATCTTCTGGCATAAGATTTAGGACAATATTGGTAAAAGATGAGGTCCGTGATATGACCGACTCCCAGAAGGTAACAACTTTAGGACATGTTATCCAACAATGCAAGTAATTTCCCAGGTTTCCACATTTTTTCCAGCATAGTGGACTAAGCTTTGGTGATGAGTGAGCTAATTGTTGAGGAGTGAGATACCAGCAGGAGATTAACTTAAAAGACGCAGATGTACGTCAGTGATTTTGGAACCGAATGGAGTAGTGTTCCATATACTGGTCCAGGTGTCATCAGATAGAATTCCGCTACAATCTTTATTCCAAAATGATTGATATATCAGGGGTTTCTGTGAATCCCTGTCTAAGTTCGTTCTGTATATTGCTGAGATGAGGCCTTTTGTCGAATGTTGAGAGGTTTGAATAATTTTTTCCAGACCCGTTAGACGTTGCTTTAGTATGTGTGGAAGGTTAATACAAGAGCTAAGATGTGATATCTGGAAATATTGCATCCAGGGAATAGATGACCCTATTTTCTTTTCCAGATTGGTCTTAGAGAGCAACAGACCTTTAGAGCCAAGATCCTGGAGTGTAGTAATCTGAGCCAGTTTCCAGTTGTCAAAAGAAGGATTCCTACATCCCGGTACAAATCAATGTTTATTGAGAAATGAATGAAATTTAGAGATGGGAGGAAGCAACACTGGTCTATGGCTATCCCAACAAGATAACAAAGAGCCATCTGAAATCTTATATGTATGTGGTGGTTGCCTATAGCTTCTTGAAATTATAATTAAGCGAGTATGCCACCCCCTTAGCTTCTTGAAACGAAAATGAAGCTATGGTGCTACAGGGCTTAACCACAAGGTTGGAGACTATATTTGACCACTTCCCCAAGAGGTTTCAGTTACCATGTGGTGAATCTTTCAGTGACTAGTGAGGGACTCCTGAAGTCAGTAATATTCATTTAGCAAATGTAAAGCTTGGGAAACAAAAAATATAGTGTAAGTTGTGCCACTTGAACACACTTTTACAAGATGTCATGGATGCATATTATCTTTGGCTGCTTCCATACAAAGTTTTTCTCTCATCCATTGTTTCCAAACTGGAGTAATTTTTAAAGCATCCACATGATCGGATCATTGTCTTTCCGAGGCTTTCCACATCCTCAGTAAGTTCTTTCCCAAACCTGCTTTATTCTGATTTTTTTAGGAAAGAATTTAATCCAACTGCATTATCAAGCCATCTGGATGAGAAGGGGCACATTTGCGAAGATCCTGACCCATCGGTGCTGTTTTCCTGCTGTCAGACTCTCCTAACTGCCATTTACCTTGCCACACCATTAGAGGTCTTCTTGACAGCAGGGCCGGATCGCCCATTGGGCGAACTAGGCGCTCGCCTAAGGCGCCCCGGCCTCAGGGGCACCAAATGGCGCCCCACTCCCCCCCCAAAAGCGCCCCCGCCGCCCTAACCGGGCACCCACTGCCGCGGCTGCCGCTAGACCCCCGCCCCCTTCCCGGCTTTCCCGGGGACCCCGCAGCCACGGAGCCCCCAGGAAAGCCGGCTCTGGGAGGGAGGGGCGTGGCTAGACCTCCCTCCCCCTTCCCGGCTTTCCTGGGGACCCCACAGCCGTGGAGCCCCCGGGAAAGCCAGCACTGGGAGGGAGGGGGTGCGGCTAGACCCCTCCACCCCTTTCCCGGCTTTCCAGGGGACCCTGCAGCCACGGAGCCCCCGGGAAAGCCGGTGCTGGGAGGGAGGGGGAGCAGCTAGACCCCCCGCCCCCTTACCAGCTTTCCCGGGGACTCCGCAGCTGCGGAGCCCCTGGGAAAGCCGGCGCTGGGAGGGAGGGGGGCAGATAGACCCCCGCCCCCTTCCTGGCTTTCCGGGGACCCCGCAGCTGCGGAACCCCCGGGAAGGCCGATGCTGGGAGGGAGGGGGGCAGATAGACCCCCCGCCCTCTTCCTGGCTTTCCCGGGGACCCCGCAGCTGCGGAGCCCCTGGGAAAGCCGGCGCTGGGAGGGAGGGGGGCAGATAGACCCCCCGCCCCCTTCCCGGCTTTTCCGGGGACCCCACAGCTGCGGAGCCTCCAGGAAAGCCAGCACTCCACCGCCGCCCCTCAGTCTCCAGGCCCCACCGGGAGGTTGGCATCCCCCGTGGGGGGCGCCCTAGGCTGTCCTGCCTAGGGCACCCATTCTCCTGGAGCCAGCCCTGCTTGACAGAGTTTTTTTGTCCTTAAGTGGTAATTGCTCTAGTGCTGTAGCTGTACAGTGGTCTAGCAACAACCATTAAAAAAAAAAGCCCTCTGGCAGTGCAGTAGGCAAAATGGTGACTGCAGGAGGCTGATGAAAGGAAAGTCTGCAGAAACGCCCATCTGGAATCTCTGTGGTCAATATGCTTGCCTCTGCATTCACACTGGCAAAGAAAGCAGCACAAAGAATCCTTTCCCTATGGAAGCAGCAATCTGCGGCTCAAAAAGGAAGTGATGGTCCTTCTATCTTAAGAAATACAGTGTTTAAACAATCACAGTCCTTTAATTATTGGTTAGATGTTTAAAACATCTGGATCATGAATCTTCCAGAGATGTGTAAGGGACCCAAGGAATTCAAGAATTCTTATTCATTCACCATAAAACAGACACTGATGGATCACTTGGTGGCCAAAAGCTTTCCCCCAGCATTTCATTGTATGCTTATATGTGAAGCAAGGACCCTAATCTGAACTTAGTGGTAATGGGTCTGTGTGCAGGCATACCTGACCTTACCCAGAGCTGAGGGAAAAGAGAGTACTGTTGGCATGTTGGAAAGAAAGGCAGTGTCTGAAACTGAGAAGGAAGGGGAGCAGGAGAGTGAAAGGCCAGGTGTCTGAGGAGACTGGGTACGTGGAGGAAGAAGAACAGGGTGGGGTCAACATGCAAGACCATCAGGACAGGAAAGATAGAAGGAAGTGGCTGCAGAAAGAGTCAAAGAGAAAAAGGGGATAGGAAGAAAAAGGAGTTTTCATCAGCAAGGAGATCCAGAGAGGCAAAGACACTGGGAAGAAAGCAGGATTATGGTCAAGGGAGCCAAGAAGGCCTGTGGGGAGGACTGCATTTCACCTATTATTAGAAAGAATCAGATAAATCTTTGCTGAAAGTCTCTGTTTACACATAAGAGCATAACACTGCTAGAGCCAGCATGCAAGGTTAAAGTGAGTTTTCATTTCCCGTCGACAGAGTCCCTGTATATATTAGTAACATTTCTCTTCATTCATACAGAAACTTAAGTTGAAAGAGAAAAATACAATGTTTGCATTTTCATCTTCTTTCAAAACATAGTTTATAATGTGTGATTTTTGTTTTTTGTAGTTACCCATATTTCATGCTAGATCATGTGGTGTAAAATCTGAACATCCTTCATGCTGTAGATACAAATAGGTGGGTTGTATTGTCATTCTTGCTGAGGCAAGTTATTCTTTAATCATGGTTTCGCTATCAAAGAGAAGAGTGTGAATGATGCTTATAATGAACAAGATGTATTTGTTGGAAGATACCTTAATGGTGAGGCTGCTCACTCAGGGGGGGGAATCAGTTTATTTTATTTATTTATCTATCTATCTATCTATCTATCTATCTATCTATCTATCTATCTATCTATCTATTTATTTTTAGACTGCCCTCCACTGTATAGGGCTCAGGGTGGTGTACATCATATCAGTAAATACAATGTAAATCAACTATAAGTTGATTAAAACCATTAAAGCATTCACAGACCAGATGGGAGGGAACTGCAAAAATTGTTGCCACTTGCTTTTAATTACTGTATAATGCTGGATATGGCTTTTATATGTTTTTATGATTTTAGAATGTTGTACATCTCCTACAGCCCCATGGTCATGGGGATTAGGCAATCAATAAATGTAATACAATAAATAATAAATAAATAAAACAGCTATTCAGAGTGGCATTTTAAAACATTTTATATCATTTCCCATGGGGAGGGGAGAGAGTAGAGGAGGCCAGGCTCGATGGCAACCGTCAGGGCTATTTTTGGGCAGGAACGCGCAGGAACGGAGTTCCGGCTGGCTCCCGAGTTGGCCACACCTAGCAGAAACTCATTAGCATAATAGGCCACACCCAACAGCAGGAGCTCATTAGGATTGGCTACATTAGGAGTGTGTGGCCTAACATGCAAAGGAGTTCCTACTTCAAAAAAGCCCTGGGTTTTGACAACGAACAAGGTAAACAGAATAAGAAGCAAAAGGTGGGTGTGGCTGGATGACCACACTTCTGGTAACATGGGAGTGTGGCCTAATATGCTAATCAGCTGTGCTGTCAGGGGTGTAACCTATTACGCTAATGAGTTCCTGCTGGGCTTTTTCTGCAAAAAAAGCCCTAACAACCGTTGCTGTCCTCAACCATAGGCCTGGCAGAACACCACTTAGCTTCCAAGATCTGGAGGAATTGAGCTAGCCTGGACCATCCAGATTGGGCAGCTCACTAGTACAGCCACCTATCACCTAGGGTTGCCATTCCCCAGGTCTAGACAGGGAATCCCCAGATTTTGGGGGCTTCTGCCCACTGCTGGCCAGCTACCCAGTGGGGAAAACCTGCCCATAAACAGCAACGTCCCTGCACAACATCCCCGATGCGATGACATCACCTGGAAGTTATGTCATCACATCAAGGACATCACACAGTGACACTCTGGTTTTCAGTCAAAACTCTATGGTTTGACCCTGATTTTACCATAGCGTTTTGCCCACAAACAAGAGCATAGCTCCCAATGGCACTGACCTGATGACATCACTTCTGGGTGGCGTCAGTGCATCAGATCTATCCCTGCCCACTCTTGGAATGCCTCCCAGATCCCTCCACCAGCAAGACAAGGGAACCTGGCAACCCTACTGTCACCCCCATTATAAATAGAATTCAAACATATATGAAAAGTAACTGAAGCACTCTACAGGCTGGCTGGATAAAATTTCAGTTAGTACTTTCAGAATAGAACCCAGGGAGGCTTTGTTGGCACAGGTCAAAGGGGATCCATTTTGGATTTGGCTGGCTCCCAGATCAGTATTGTTACCAAAGACTGAGCCACCTAAACCTGCAACACCTTTGAAAGACTGAAGGTGCAGTTGTTCTGAATAGAAAATGATCTGGTGGTATACAACACTATTTATTTACTTAGCTCTTCGATCATTCAGGTACAACAAATGAACGAATGCAATTACTTCCCTTTTCTATCTCCTCACAAATTAATACCTGTATTAGAGGTGTGAGACCCTTACCCAGAGAAGCTGATGATGTCTTAAAATGAAGACCTGTTCCTTCACCAATATCCCAGCTCTTCCACCTTACAGGCCTGCACTGGTATAGAAAAAGCATGGTGAGAGAAGCAGTAGCTGAGAGCCAGCATGGTGTCATGGTTAAGAGCAGCAGACTCTAACCTGGAGAACCAGGTTTGATTCCCCACCACATGAGGCCTGCTGGGTGACCTTGGGCCACTCACAGTACTTCAGAACTCTCTCAGCCCCACCTACCTCACAAGGTGCCTGTTGTGGGGAAAGGAAGGGAAGCTGATTGTAAGCTGCTTTGAGACTCCTTGGGGTAGAGAAAAGTGAGATATAAAAAACAATTATTCTGAATGGGGCAGGAAGCACAATTAGGGTTGCCCAATGCCTGGAGAAAAATGTGTCCTGTCATTATAAAAAAGGTTTGATGGGATGTTAAGTTAGCTCCATGCCATTAAAAATTTCACCTGCCCCTCTCCATATATTAAGCCTCTGTTAAAGGGATATACATTTTTCTCGAGGCCTTTTGGGGGCCCTAGGTGCAGTGATTCAAGTTATGTAGATACCCAAGGACATTAAAGGGAATTTTGAAAGGTATTGGCAGTTCTTTCAGGAGCTGGATCAGGCAATCTTCCAAACAGCACAGAGGGAAGCACTACATTTTTTACCTGAATTAAGAGATGTGATCCTCAAAATGATTTTCTCCCATTTCTCAATGTTTCTGTTATGTTTCAGCACTTACCCAATCAGAAAAGAAATCTTGCTTGTTGGAGGAGCTTCATGTTTCACTACACCTCACAATTTTGGATATATTTTTTTTAAATTCAGAGGTTCACATTTGTATTCAACAGGGTTTCCAACAGGCCTAGAGAAGAATATCCTGTCCTTTTAATAGAGAGGAGCTAAAGCTTTTCATGGCATGGTGGTAAATAATACCAACTAGTAAATAACAACCCATTAGCCCTCTATTAAAGGAACAGGACATAGTTTTTTCTCCAGGCAGTTGGTAGTCTTTGAGAAATTTGAACCTGGGACATGTGAGATGCCCCATTTTCTGACAACTGTCTTTAACGGCTAGCTGGATGAGTTTATCTGTTTGTTTTAAAACAGGTAAAGACTTTCTGGATACATTGAGATGTTCTTTTCATGGAGTGCATTCATAACTGTTTGGCTTTTTTCATGCACAAGAATAGGTAAGTCCCGTATTTGCAAACAGAGCTCTTGGCTGCCCTCTGCCCAGCTGGCCACCTTAATCTGGAAAGAATGGGGCATGCATACAAATATGGCAGCATACAAATATGTGGGTATACAAATACAGACATCCTGGCTTGTTCCCCAATGGCATCCTCCCAGCCAGCTGGGAGAAGACAACAAAGCCAGCATTTGTCAAGGCAAACTAAGACCTGAGTGAATGAACCATAGGCCCTGTTCACATGGAGCATTTGCCCCTCTGAAGGCATGGTAGCCCTGCGGACTTTCCATGCCCGATCATACCAGCACATCTGGGAGGCGTAGCACTCCCATGGCCAACCCGCAGCTTCCCATGGAAAACACGAAGTAAAAAACTACTAGGGTCGAAGTACTAGTTTCTGGAAACCCCGGGGAGAAGGCCAGTGTCTGATCATGGGAGTGCCAGTATCCCGTGGCTTCTGACGCCAGCCCATGTCCCAGGGTTTCCAGATGTTGTAAGTTTCTATGGGATGCGCACCAATGCTGAAGAACGCATGTGCACACGCAAGACACCGACAGCGGCCTGCCCCCTCCCCAATGGCACATGCGTCCTTTGCTACAGCACAGCTTGCGTGCTCTGCTGCACTGCTTTTCTGCCACGCTGTAGCAGTGCTGTGTGATCGGGCTACCGTGCCTTATTTTGCTCTGGGGTGAACTGCCATGCCTCCCCCCCACGTTTTCTGGCCCGTATGACCGGGGTCATAGATAAAATGAGCCATGGTTTCGCATGATGCTTGAGCTGAGCTCTTCCACCTAAGATAGTTTTACTGTGAAATGCTATGGTCTGAGCCTTGGCCATGCTAGAGTTTGAACTTTGGTCCCAGTGAAACAATTATGTAACTATGGACACTGGCCTTAATAGTCTTATGAGAAACCCTTTTAGATAGCGATGTTTACTCAGTGGATTGGCCTTCCTCCACCCCATGAGTTTCTGGCTCTGATGGCTCCTCAGCTGGGGCCTTTTGTGCCAAAAGCAGGTGTTTTGCCACAGAGCTATGGGCCCCTCCCTTACTGATAGTCTTGTGAGTACTGCCCCAAGTGCCCAGTGCTGGAACCCAGCAAGCAACTCTTGGCCACAGGAACAATAAAGAAAGACTACTGTTTTTTAAATTCCTTTTATTTCTTTGAATTGCTTATTTACAACAATAACCTTTTAATTGTAGGTATAAACTTTGGAAGCATGGAGGATTGTGATGAGTTGAGTACTTTGCTTTATTTTATATTTAATTTTTAAAGAGAGGGAACGTATTTTCTGCTAATAAGCTAAAATTAGTGGATTGGAGCCAACTCAAGGTTCACACAAGGAATACAGATCTTCCTCACTTTCCCTTCTTGCAAGCAAATCATTTTCAAGGAAGTATATTCCCCTGAGGGGCCATGGTGGCTCAGAGGTTAAGACACTGAGCTGCAGACTAGAAGGTTGGTAGCTCGGCAGTTCAAGACCCAAATGCCACACGACAAAGTGAGCTCCCGTCTTTGGCCCCAGATCCTGCCAACCTAGTAGTTCAAAAGCAAGAAGCTGCAGGTAGATAAATAGGTACTGCTTCAGTGGGAAGGTAACAGCATTCCGTGTGCCTTGGCATTTAGACATGCCAGCCACATGACCATGGAAAAAAGTGTTTGGACAACGCTTCAGCTTGGAAACGGAGATGAGCACCACCCCCTAGAGTCGGATTCGACTGGCTTTTGAGCAAGGGAAACCTTTACCTTTACCTTTATATTCCCTGGATCATAGGACCCACAGGGAATAATAGCCATGGGGGTCAGAGGGCTGAAGTAAGGAGGAGCAAAGATTCAACATCACCCTTCCTCCCTCTTCCATCAGTGGTGCTCTGGACATGCAAGAGGCAGGACGGAGCAATTTTGCCAGCTTCCTCCTCACCACTGCAGCCTCTGAACCCATGAGACTGTTAGTGCATGTGGGCCCTGCAGCCCTGGGAATAAACATTCCTGGACATGACTGCTGGGGGAAGAACCGTGATTCTTAGCATCTTCCACAGACAGATCTCTGCATTGAACCCATTGTTAAGAGTCACCAGTCAGCGTTACTAATTGCTTGTACCATACAAGGTTATGTACACATTTATACAATGGATTAAAAGGTTGCCCAATTAGAATGTACATATCTCCAAGTCATATTTGACCTGGATAGTGCAGACTAGCCCAGTCTCGTCAGATCGCAGAAGCTAAGCAGGGTCAGCCCTGGTTAATACTTGGAATGGGAGTACACCAGGAAGTCCAGGGTCACTACACGGAGGCAGGCAATGAAAAACCACCTCTGTTCATCTGCTGCCTTGCAAACACCATGAGGGGTTGTCATAAGTCAACTGTGACTTGACAGCACTTTCCACCACCCACCAACTTGTATGTGCAAATAGCTTACCTCACATATATGGCACATGCAATGTGATGAAACTGCCCAACTATTCCATCCAACTATGTTCAGCACCTGATTTAGTCAAGTGAAGCTATGCCTTCTTAAATTCTCCCTTCTTCATCACCACTAAAGATTCAACAGCCCCGCATACATGCAATGTAGAAAACTATGTGCTTCCCTGCCTTTTGGCTCAAGTATACCTTTCATAATAGCAGCAGACACATGGGTGGGACAGAGAAGGGGGAAATGGACAATTTGTGGCTTTTATGAAGGGTAGATAGGAGTAGAGTTACCAACTGGTTATAAAAGCCAGCCTGGGCTAGCCCTGTACTTCTGAGAGAATTTGATCGATAGACTGAAACCTTTTTCAGCAGATTGAACCCTTTTCTGGCATACATTTAAGCACTGTCACCAGTTATTTGATGTGGATCAAATAGCTACTCCAGGTACAGCCACAGGGACATGATGATCCTAATACAAAAGTATAGGAGAGGAAGAGATTTTTGTGGGGAACACAGAATTCCTGAGACAACATGGAAGATGATTTTTTAGTAGAGCACATCAATTCGCAGCATATGGAGGCCATTTGTGTTTTACATCTTTCACCATTAAAAAAACAGATGTGGTATCCAAAACTGATTTGTTCTGCAAGGAAATCTTACAGTATAAATAATATTCATTTTCCTCCCCGCGTGTAGAGGGAGCATGAATGCTAGTGCCACAGATGTGCTGCGTGGATCAACTGTGACTCTCTCCTGCTTGATAAACAGAAGCATATTGGGCCATGTACAGGACATGCATGAAATAGCCATTTTTCAAAATGGATCAAAAGTAAACAGGAGTTATGGCTATTCCATCAATGCTCAAGTTTTAATGCACACCTTTGGGAAGCAGACCTTTGAATGTAAATCTGCGGTACGAGAGCCAAGACTGCTCATATGTGGAATTTACATCAATGTTGGAAGTAAGGAGATGTTCTCATATTTGTGAGCATGCATCAGAGGCAAAGAGATGTCCATGACACTGCTGCCTGGTGTGGGAGGGGAGTAATTATATTAGAACAAACTGTGCTATGTTGGCCTTGCCTGCCTTGATCTCTCTCAGAATCTTTCGGTTGAAAGAAGTGTATGTGTTATTCCCACGAGATCTAGAGTAGAGGGAAAGGATGGCTATTATCATTATTGCCTTCCTGGATTTTTGCATCACACCCAGTTATTTTAGTGAGTTTTGGGTATTTACATTTCTAAGCTTGTACCCAAGGGCACAATCCACTTTAAGTTAATCACTTTTAAGTCCCATTGCCAATGGAAGAGATTTAGGGAGCAACCCTAAGCAGGTCCACTCAGAATGCTACTCAGGTCTATTCAATGGGACTTACTCCCAGAAAAGTATTCTTAGGATTGCACTGTTAAAACACATACTGAACTCTCTTACTGAAGTCACTGAAGCACAACATGAGTTACCTTTGGCTCACCATAGCCCTGGGCTTGGATCCCAAGCCTTCTTTCTGCTTGCACTCCTCTTCATCCATTATAGAGTTCTTCCACTGTAGAACACTTGTTCCTCAGGCACTAGGCACTCATGGAAGACTCAGTTCTTTTAAGGAGCCAAAATGTGCCCTGTGTGAGAGGAATGAGCTCCACAGTGGGGAACCACCTCTGCAATTAATGATGCACAAGCAGAAAGAAAGTATAGGATCTAAGCCCTAATTTTTAACACTCACATTGGTAAATTTTTGTAGGGTAGCAGAGTGCTCAAAGGCATTATTACAGCAGAGCTCATCCGGTCAGTGTATGTGCCAGCAAAAAACAAAGTTACACAAAGCCTCTTTATCTTTTCAAATTAATAACAGGAGTTTGTTACAGGAACTCCATTTATAGAAAGGAAAGTGGAGAGAGAGGTTCTCTAATCTAATTAGCTAGATGGATGAAGGTACAGGAAAGCCTGTCCTGCTCTCAGGTTGCCAAGATGGAGGAACATGGCACTCTGTGTGAAGAGAGGGGGGAAGCCAGAAGGAAGGAAACTTTCCCTAAGAGTAGCAATCTACACTTCAAAGGAATAGCATCGGAAAGAGAAGGAAAGGATGTTTACTGTCTCTGGTTGAATCTGCATTTGCATATCTAAATCAGTTTTGTGCTGCTGTGACGCCATCAAGCATAGAGAAAGACAGCGTCACAGCAGCACGAAACTGATTTAAAAATGCAAATGCAGCACAAAACTGATTTAAAAATGCAAATACAGATTCAACCTCTGTCTCTCTTATAGTCTTCCTCTGTTAGTCTGAGGCAAGAGACAGCACGTAGTCCTTGACTTCCAACACTTCTGAGCTCTCTGTTGTGCAGGCATTTGCATCTTCTGCTTATAGAGTCACTTCAAACATGGAACCATCGTTTATTTAACCTATGGCTAGTTTCTGAAATCAGGATTCAGCGGACAGGCAACTGCTCAAACCCTGCTTTGCTTTGACAAACTGCTGCTGTTCTGTTAAGACTAACTATGGTTAATAAATTTCAAATCACAATTTCAAGTCCTGGTTTGATAGTCCATGGCTGCGGTCACCCAAACTAAATAATTTTGCCAGTTCACACAGTAAAGTCCAGTTGGAAAGTGCACTGAAAGTAGATTGAAAGTAGATTATTTAGTGTGTGTGACTGCAGACATTAACTAACCATTGCTAGTGGAGTGGCTTACATTGGGATGATCACACAGCCCTAGCTGGACTAATTAAACCATGGTTTCATGTGATGTCTGAGCCACACTATATAAAGAAAATATTTGTGAAGAAAATATTTTTGTCTACTGCTTGATTCTTTCATAATATTACCTGAAACTTTTGTATAAAGTAGGCTACCATTTGAATCAACCCAAGGACTTCCCCTCCCCTCTGCTCCAGTGAGTGTTAGGATGGGGAAGGGCAGACAGTCTAAATGTCTTCCCTCAAGATAGAGGTTTTTTGCAGAAATAGAACATTGTATAAACATTTACAAGTTTTGCTCCCAGAACAAGTGTGCTAGCCCCACAAACTTGGATGTAGTGCTACAATCATACAGGTGAAAATAATGTACACATACTGTTTGTGATGTAAATTAATAAACAGTACTGTAAATCCAGCCCTTGCAAATCAATCTTTTCTATTATTTTGGAATTCTTTTTTTAATTAGTTTCTGATTGTCCAACCCTTCATAGCACATACTGTTATATTTCTCTACAGAAACACAAGATTTCTTTGCTAGGTGCAAAATACAGATATGCCCCCCACAGACACACACGTCACCACCACCATTATTAGATAAGGCCATGATGTTAGATGGTTGTCACTTGTTTTCTCACAATGGCAATGCACACAACTGTGTCAACCTTCCAGGGAAGGACCCTAAACAATCTCTTGTACCAGCTGGTCAAGCAGAGCAATTCTATTTTGCTTTTAGCATGTTATAATTTTTTCTCATAACAGAAAAACCCAAAGTGAAATAAGCAATATAAAATGAAAATCTCAGCCATTGCCACAAAAGCAGCAATTCATATGAATAGATAACTAACCTGCTCATATCTTAGATTCTGATCAGCTGTCTCTTGTGAAGTTCCTCCAGACCAGCCAAAAAACGTGTCCTGCATTCAGTATGGGAAAAATGGAACTCTGACATGCGCCTGGAAGGAAGGAAGTTACACATACTCTAATACACGCTATGAGCTACAGTAAGTAAAAACATTTATGCCTCAGGGACTTGCAATATTTTGGCTCACTGGCCCCTGTGTCTCTGCTTTCCCTGTGTGGGAAACACAGGAAGGTCCCAGGTCATGAGTGGAACATCCACATGACATGCATGTCTTGCGAAGTTTCCAGGCCTTTCTCCTTTAAGCCAGAGAAAGACAAGCCTGTTTGTCTCCCATTAAAAAGGAGAACTGCTGGGTAGCTGCAGGTAAAGCATTTGTTTGGACACTTAGCCTGAAACCACCACAGGAGGGAGCAGAGCTGAGCTTGGCTTTCAAAACAGCACGGGGCAACTCTCTGCCCTAGTCCCCCTCCCCACCTTTTAAAGGTGAGCTGCACTGTAACATTATAGCATGGATTGTCAGGGAAAGGGAGAGTGAGGGGAATGGCGGCAGGGGGTCCAGGCTGCAGGGGTGCCCAGTGAAATTTCTGTCATATCTGCAGTTCTGCACAGGCCAGTAGGGAAAGGAGGCAGAGCAGGGTGGGGGATGGCTGCAGCCATGCCCAGTGTGGGAATAAGGGATACATGGATGCCATTCCTACCTGTTCCCATGGCACTTGCTTCTGCTGACACACACAGAGATCCCTACCAGGAGAAATGTGCTGGAACAAAAGAGAAGGAAAAAGCAGCCCACTCTCCATTATAACACAACAGTATTTTCAAACAGCACTGTTAATAAATATCATTTCAGCAGTTAAATAGTGTCCTAGAATCTTGTAGCACTTCATCATGTTTATGTCAAAGCTTTAAAATAATTTTGATCATAAGTAAAATATTTCAAAGCCAGTGTGGATAATAGCTAGAGTATGAGATTAAGACTGGGCAGACCTGGGTTCAAACCACCACTCAGCCATGAAGTTAGTGGGTGACTTTGAGCTGGTCCCTTTTGCTTAGTCCCCCCCTACCTCACATGATTGATGCGGAGATAAAGCAGAGGAAGAGATAACCATGTAACCTATCCTGAGTTCCTTGGAGGAAGGTTGGGATGAAAATGTTTAAATAGAATGTATGGTCTAACCCAGGGGTGGGCAAACTTGCTCAGCGTAAGAGCCACATAGAATAAATTTCAGATGGTTGAGAGCCGCAAGACATGAACAAATATTATGAGCACATTTTTATTTAGAAAATATGCAGATTTGCTTTTTATTACCATTAAATGAGACTGCCAAAAATAAAAACAAAAGGGGTAAAAATAGATATTGATAATGATATTTATTTGTCCAATGATATTTATTTGTCGAAGAGAGAGAGAAAGAGGGGGAGGTGGAAAGAAAGAATGAAAGAGGTGGAAAGAAAGAGAGAGAAACAAAGAAAGCAAATAGATAGGAGGGATGGGGGAGGGAGGGAGGGAGGGATCAAATGCATGCCTCCCCTTCACTTCCCCAGCTGCCTTGCTGGGAGCCACACAATATGTGTGAAAGAGCCGCATGTGGCTCCTGAGCCACAGTTTGCCCACCCCTGGTCTAGCCAAGTGCAGCTTCTAAGCCCTGAGTTTGGATCGTGTCACCTGCTAGGGAGAGGTGACTAATGCCATAATAATAACAAAACCCTGTTCTATGCACTCAACTGTATGTTGGTGTGGAATTAGCCTAACTAACAGAGTTAGCCTAACAGAGTTGCATAAATTAAAAGCTCTCTAACAGAGTGTGATCATCCAGCATTTTCTTTTGGTTATGACTCTATTTCAGGCTAACAAATGGAACCACTAATGACACACAGCTTTCGAGAAAGACTTCTACGTCTGATTCAGTGGATCTTGAAGTGAAGCTGGATTTTGAATCCACTTACACAGCTGTGGTTATTGCCTCAAACAAGCTGGGAAATGCTGTCTCCCTACCATTTCGATTCACATTATTTGACATAGGTAAATATCAAACAAGGGTATTAATTACTGGGGGGGGCCTCTGGTTCAGCTAGGTGCTGTTGGAGGATTGTAGCAGAAGAGTTGCTTCAGTCGAAGCGTCATGTGTTCGTCCTTCTGGATGCAAGAGTTGCCCAGATGAGGAGAATCTTTGTGTAGAGGCTTGAGTGACTTCCAGCAGCCGTGAATGTAAGGGATTTGTCTCAGATCAGTTTGTCCTGTTTATCTAATGTTCCAAACATTTCCAACAGGCTTGAATGGAATGCTCTCATCCTCCTGCCCCCCCCCCATCAAAGAATCCCAAGGCAAAATTCACTTGCTCAGTGTGGGAGGTTTTTGTTTTCTTTTCTAAGAGCAATTTTATCCCTTCTACCAGCGTATCATAAGTAGATGCTTCTTCTGATACCTGGAGGAGGGAGTGGAGGGATCAGAAGGCACTTCTGATGGGACTGTTGCTCAGAATTTAAAATAAAAGCAAAATAACATGAAACAACATGCTCCATTGTGGCTGTTGGCAAGTAGCAGTCTTGTGATAGCTAGAGGAAAGTAGAAGCCTGCTCATGATTTTATGCTATTCTGGCTATTGTTTTCGTAGTTCTCTTTGGACTATGGTAGTACACTTAGCAGTCCTTGGGACTGTTAGTTACCCTGAATAGTCACAGTGTGTGAAACTCCATGAATCAGCCCTGATTCATGTACAGAAGGACCAAGGGTGTAGAAGACTGCTGTCTTTTTAATGTTGGTAGCAAGTTGTTCTTATGAAGGGGTCGTGCAAGAGCTTTGCCATGGGCCCATATTATAATATGGGCTGTGTAATGCTTATTCTGCTTTTGCAGTCCTATGGTCAACTGCAGCAGGGTAAAACGTCCTTCAGTCACCATGTGGTAAAATACCACCAGCTTGGTTCCTCTCATCTCAATCAGATACTCCCAAGTAAGAACCAAAGTGGGAGCTGCTATTTATTTTTGAGATTCGTTATTTCATTTCACTTATTGGATTTATAACCCACTCTCCCCGGTAGCCAGGCTCAGAGTGGGTAAAAACATTCAACCACCTAAAACATAATTACAATACATAATTACAAAAAGTACCATTAAATACATAATGACTATAACCAGCTATACAGCTAAAAGAGGACATAAAATCTCAGGGGGGAGCAATATATAATTGTCTGATTAAGAAGGAAAGGGGCTCAAAGTGTATGCAAGCAAAACATGAACTCTACCCCCTTGGTAGAAGAAGGCCAAGCCAATGGGATTCCCATCCAATGCTAGCCACAAGGTGACACTTTCCTTATTCTTTTCTGCTTCTCATTGGCATTCTACCCAAATACAACCACCTTTTCATCTAGTCACCTATACTATGTGGATATGAAATTTGTAGATAGTAGGAAAATGTTAGGGATTGAGGGTAACACAGAGCTCTGCTATAAGACATTCAGAATAAAGAACACTTGGAAGCCCCAGTTCAGAGGGGCTCCTGTGCTCCAGGTGCTGCATATCTGCAGGCACCTACCAGTTAGCCAGATGACACGCAGGTACAACTGGGCTGCGGTCACACTGGAGGCTTGATGCGATCTGGCCACACCTCTGTTTGCAGTGATTTATCTAGTTGCGGGAAGTTTTGATCAGACATCCCACCCTGAACCAGCTTCACCGTGCGCTCACCCCATGGTAAATTGTTCAGATTGTTGCAGCATCCTTTTTCCCCCTTTTTATTTATTAATTTTATTTATTTATTCAATTTATAACCCATCCTATCCCTCACATTGTCTTTCACCCATGCGCATCAGCATGTATCCGAAGCTCTGGCTCCTTTTTGACAGCTACATAATTCCTCTGCCAATATTCCAACCCCTCCCAGACTCCTTCCCTTTGCCTCTCTTCCTTGGAATACATGGGGGGGGGGGTTAAAGTGCAGATTTACATGAGAGTAGTTCCATTGACATCAGTACATTTATCCTTGTGTGAAACATGGGATGCTCTTGAACAGCAACTCTGACACAGAAACAGAAGAGAGGGGTTGGGGGGGATTTGTCATTTGAAAACAACTCCCCCAGGGACTCCTGATCCAGAATGACTACTTGGCTACAATGATGGACAACATCAAGGGTGATTATGCATTTATATGCACATCGCTACCTGATCCAAAAAACAAAACCCAAAGGTGGTGGAAACGGAAGGGGAGGTTCAGACTTTCCAAACGGCTTGACTTCACAACGGGGGGTTTCAGACATCTGTAAATGTGTGGTGGAAGCACCGGCATATATAAAGACTGGACTTTCCCCAGTGTCAGCAAACTCTGCTTCCAGGATGTCCCAACGATTGGGGTATGGAAGGCAGATGTTGTCTGATCATGCTCTTTACATCCGCAAAGGTACCTCGACAATACTGGTGTGAACTGCTCATGTGACCACAGTCCTGTTAAAAGGAAGTAGGATGGATTCTATCCTCATCCTTAAACAAGCATCGTTAATGCTGACCATGCTGATGATCTCATCAGCTTGTGCATACAGGTTCTGACCCAGCAATGAGAATATCACATGTGCTCACATGATTTATCTCATTATATTGTGGCTTAAATAAATAAGAATCCCTTTTATCTAAGTTAATATTTTGCATACTTTTGAAATTTTCTTTGGCAGTAATATTAACTTTTGCTTTTAAATATATTTTTGGCCACCACCACCAGTGAAACCTCATTCCCCACAGGATATCTCTGTGGAATTTGATAGCTTTGATGGAAGAAATTGCACTATTTTCTGGAAAGATCAACAAGACACTCAACTCTTCAGAATAAGATTCAGACCAATTAACAGCAATTCCTGGATTATGGTAATGCCTTTTTATTATACATGTTATTTTACATCTGTGTATCATTAATGTGGTGTTCAGACGTGACATCCTGATCATTTATAAATAATTTCAATTTTTCTTTCCATAGCATTCTGTATAAATGGAATTATATACATCTTCTTTGGATGCACACTTCACATTTGCGCAGCCTAGATTAGAAAATATCCCAAGAGAATCAGCAGTCATGATCAGTGTATATGTCATAAATTCCTAATTCTCCAGTCTTCTCAATATGCAAAAGATACTCAGCTTGTTATTAACTTCTACATATATTTCTCTTGATAGAAACAGGCATCATAGGCCATAGCTGGGTTTCAAGCTATTGCCACTATTTTTGCAGGTTTGTAGAAAATCAGCCATTCCTTTATCCAGAACATTCATTGTGTCAACGTAAAGTAAAAGAGCCACCAACTGGCAGTGGGAGTAGTAACCATACAATAGGCTTTGGTATTGTTCCATTAATGAGGCATTAATAGCTTTAAGAAATGCAAAGCAGCTGTTGAACAAGCATTCAATCCAACCTCACAGCTTTGCAATAGGAAGGACATAAAGGTGTGGGTTTATGCCAATATACAACACTGGTTCAAAGAGGTCACCTGTAGCATATATACTTGATATTCCAAATATTGGAACTGGCACTTATTTCCCACACAGTGTGTAACTGGGATATATAACACCACCTACAAAAGAGCATCTTGAAAGTGCTTGGCACAGCACTCTTCCTTCTCCACTGAAAAACCACAGCCAACCATTAATTGATACTTATCAATGGCAGCTGTCAATTAGCTTTAATGTGTTTTTGGGTTTTTTTACTTTTCACTAAAGCTTGAAAATATAACTGCTAGAAGATATGACCTACAAGCCCTGAAGCCAGACATGGAGTACGAGTTCCAGGTGTCCTGCAGGTTCTTTCCCAACAAAGGCTTATGGAGCAACTGGAGCAAGTCATTGCAAATAGAAGCAGGTGATAAGCATTCGCATTAATGTCAACATAGTCGATTTAACTGATAATAAGGTTGGACCCAGGCTAAACTGGAAGTTTCCACCATTTCCCCCTTCTCACTGCAGACCACCCTCACATCATTCCTCAGGGTCTCCTGTCCCCCAGGAGCAGCATATTGTGGCAATCATTAGAATGCAGTGGGAGAGCGGGGGCAGGAAAGTTTTGTTCCATGGACAGAAAATTTAGTTTCAATCCAACCCATGTTGTGGGTGTTGAATAGCCTTCAAATAAGTCATGGGGGAAAAAACTTTTAAAAACCTTGTGGGTTGCATTGATTGTGCCACTGGCTTTTTTTAAAAAAAAATCCCCTTTATTAAGTATTTCCTTTTGACAGAAAAGGAACAGAGTACCAGGAAAGACATTTTCTCAGGGAGAGAATGTAAGAGAATTAAGAACATAAAATTTTAATTATTCTATCCATTCTAGATGCTAGTTTCAGTTTAACTTAAAATACAATGACCCCCAATGCCATTAGAGAATACGTTGCAGTTTACAAAAAAGCTACAAAGGGGCATGAAATGGAGCAGGGAGTTTGCCTCATTAAGGGAAAAGAATATACAGAGAACAGAGCTATAGGTTGCAGTCATACGTGCTGGATAACGTGGGGGAAGCGAGGCTTTTTGCACTGCATCAATTTGACCCACCACAGCGTGATCAGACGCAGCGGCAGGTGAATCGGGTTTTTTCCTCCGCCACATGTTTCCAGATGCACTCCAACAAGGGATCTGTGACGCAATGGGAGCACGCTGAAGCGATCACACAGGGAAGTCTGTCTGCAGCCCATTGCAAACCTGTTTGCTACTGCCCTTTCCCTAGTATTTTTTTACTCCGCATCTTTGGCGGTATGAAATGGGTTGGCGATGGGTGCAGGATGCTTGCCAGGTGTTCTTATGTGATCACGCCCAGAAAATCTGCCCATCATTCATGCATATCACGCGGCTACTTCTGTGTGTGAATGGGACCATAGAAGGCTAAAAACAAGGTTTTGTCATTTCCCCCCTGGGTCAATTGAATCCTCTTCTTCACTAAAGGCTACTATTTATTTTGTACTTAGGTAGAAATCAACTATGCTTGTAGTAGGATTCTTGTAGGAATTTAATGAGGATCACAGGATATAGTCATTTGATCTGGAGACCAAACAACAAAACATGAAATAACAGTAGCATGTTTCTGACCCATGTAACTCCTGAGTAAGCTTAGCAGTCAGAGGATAAGAGGACAGTTTCTTTTATAGATTCAATTCAATTCAATTCAGAACCTTTATTGGCATAGAACAGAAGCACAAACAGTCACCATTCAATTCATGGGATCAACACACATCTTCCTCATATTTATAGATTAAAAACTGGCTTTATAAAAGGAAGAAGACAGTAGAAATAAATGGAAGGAAATAGGCAGTGAGGGCCCAAAAGGATCAATATCAGCTCTGATGCTATTTAAGTTGTTCATAAATGATCTAGAACTCAGGGTGAACCGTGTAGTGGCAAAGTTTGCAGATGCACCAAATTATTCAGGATTGTGAAAATCAATGTGAAATGTGAAACTGTGAAGGGCTCCCAGAGGGCCCACACACATTGGGTGAGTGGACAATAAAGTGGCAAGTGATGTTCAAGATAGGTCATGCACTTTGAAACAAAAAAAATCCCTTTTTTTAAGTATACTCAGATGGGGTTGTAGTAGAGTTCAATAAAATATCAACCCAGGGTACTACAGCAGTGAAAAAGGCAAACTGTGCTGGGGATTATTAAGAAATGGATTGATAGCAAAACAGGCAATATTTTGATGCACCTGTATACAGGGCTATTTTGGGGCAGGAACACACATGAACAGAGTTCCAGCTGGCTCTTGAGTTGGCCATGCCCAGTAGGAACTCATTAGCATAACAGGCCACACCCAACAGTAGAAACTCATTAGGATTGGCTACATTAGGGGTGTGTGGCAACATGCAAAGGAGTTCCTGCTCCAAAAAAAGCCCTGGGTTTTGACAACAAACAAGGTAAACAGAATAAGAAGCAAAAGGTGGGTGTGGCTGGATGACCACACTTCTGGCAACATGGGGATGTGGCCTAATATGCTAATAAGTTTCTGCTGTTTGGTGTGGCCTATTAGGCTAATGAGTTCCTGCTGGGCTTTTTCTACAAAAAAAGCCCTGTCTGTATAGATCTAAGGTGCAGCCTCATTTGGAATACTCTGTGCAGTTCTGGTCACCATATCTCATAAAGGACATTGCTGAATACAGAAGAGGGCAGCCAAGGTGATTAAGGAGTTAGAGCGTATTTCCTAGGAGGAAGGGCTGAAGAATGTGTTGACTTTTTAGGTTAGAAAAGGGATGAGTAAAATGTTGGTCCTCCAGAGTAATTGGTTGACAACTGTGTGAGACAGGATGCTGGGCTAGATGGACCACCGTTGTGATGAAACAGGGCTCTTATGTTCTTCTTAACACTTTCATGAGAGTGGGCCCTGTTAAACAGATCCCAGTAAGATTTTGAAAGACCTGCTTTGGATGGTTCTCTGCAAATTCTAAAAACTCTCATAAAAGGCTGCTCACTATCCTTGAAACTGAATCTTGAATAAAGAACAATTACCACAGCTTTCATATCCTCTGTGAGACATGACTTTTGGCAAAGTTTTGTTAGCATCAAAGGCATAAATAAGACCAGAAGTTTGATTTTTTTTTTGTGGGTTTCCATCAAATATACTAGATCTTTCTTTGAATTGTAATCATACCACCACTGACCACCATTGATGGTGTCAGTTTCGACATGAAACACTGACTGATGCAGAAGTCAAAAAGATGTGAATGCCAAGACTCCCACTTGCTCCTTATCCTTTCAATTCTAGGTGGCATTTTATGGTCATGCACCTGAATGATAATATTTCAGTTATGAAATGGAAATGACCAATCTTTTTTGGAAATGGAATTTCTTTTTCTCCCAATATCCATCCAAGACTGCCCCTCAAGTTCTCTGGTTCTGAATCAGTCATCTGAGAGAACAGAGTTGACCACTATTAAAGGTACAAGGAAGAAAATGACAGAGTGATGCCAATCTGACCCCTGCCCTTCTATTTTTTAAAAGATTGCTCTATCAGTGACCAAGGCACCATGCCACAGTAGCCTTGGAGAAGCAATGGGACTTTTTCTTACTGGGGCAAGCTGATTTTGTTGCCTTCACCTGTCATAGTGGCATTTGGTTTGTGCTATTGTACAATCTGCAAGCAATTATTTTCCCATTTCCATTTGTCTCCTGCATGCTAGTCAAGGCTTAGCAGAATGGAAACTGCATGATGTTACAGAACAATTTCCCCCCCTTTCATCCAGCACCATTTGGGCCACTTGATATCTGGTACTCAAAGAAGGACATATCCTCCCAGATGGAGAATATTACTCTTTTTTGGAAGGTAAGGGTTTATTTGAACGTGCAATGCTATGTGTGTGCATGTGTCAAACCTAAAAATGATGGAAAGTCCATTCCCTAACTGAAAATGGGGTGATGGGGAAGGAGGACATCCTTAATCTACCACAGTCTGGGGAGATTCTGCTCCATCCAGAGCTACGCTCTCTTTGGGGGCCAGAACAGAAATGATGATCCCGGGCAGTGGGTTGGGATGGGAGGAACAAATTCTTCTATGTCCTACCAAATGGTCAGCAAAAACAATCTTGGACTAATGCTTTGCACCAGTCCTATTGTATTAGATTTTGATCTTCAACTGGAGAGAGTTTGGGTGGTGGAAGGCCTTCCTCAACCTACCCTAAGCAATTTTGGTACAGACTTCTTTGCTGCTGCAGCTATTTCATCTTAAAAGTGTGTTTAAGTTTATGATGCTCCTTAGCTCCCGTAGCATATTCTCATGATTACTCATATTTTACTAATTTATCTGAAGAAGTCTGCATGCCCAAAATTAAACCTTCTTGGTCTCAAAGGTGTCACCGGACTCAAACTTTGTTTTATTGGCATACTGCTTGTCAAAAGGAAATAGGGGCACATTGGTCTCACTTCTGAAGCATCTTTTCCCTTCACTGGGTTTTATGAACTCTTAACAAAACATTCTACAATTTACCAGTCAAAGTTAGATTGTTTTTGACCCCTTTCCCAGCCTGTCTGAATAGTTCAATAAAACAAAATGATTTGTTCTGTAATAATTAAGTAGATTTAAGAGAAACTACTTATAAAAGAAAGAAACTTTGGAATGAGTGCATTTTTGCTTCTTTTAGCAAATGAAAATAAAAAGGAATCTCATGGCACTTCCTAGAATCTAGACTAAAAACATTTTATTCCAGCATGAGCTTTCAAGGGGGGAAGGAGTGACATGGTATAGCCTGATCTCATCACATCTCACAAGCTAAGCAAGGTCACAACTTGGAAGGGAGACCACCAAGGAAGACTCTGCAGGAGAAGACAACGGCAAACCACCTCTGCTTCTCACTCACCTTGAAAGTTCCTAAGCTACATACATATGTGCTTTCATGAACTACATACATATAAGGACATAAGAGAAGCCAATGTTGGATCAGGCCAATGGCCCATCTAGTCCAACACTCTGTCACACAGTGGCCAAAAATACCAGGTGCCATCAGGAGGTCCAGCAGTGGGGCCAGGACACTAGAAGACCTCCCACTGTTGCCTCCCCCAAGCACCAAGAATACAGAGCATCACTTGCCCCAGAGTCCCTATCTATACCTTGTGGCTAATAACCACCAATGGACCTCTGCTCCATATGCTTATCTAATTCCCTCTTGAAGCCATCCAATGCTTGTAGCCACCGCCACCTCCTGTGGCAGTGAATTCTATGTGTTAATCACTCTTTGGGTGAAGAAGTACTTCCTTTTATCCGTTCTAACCCGACTGCTCAGCAATTTCATTGAGTGCCCACGAGTTCTTGTATTGTGAGAAAGGGAGAAAAGTACTTCTTTCTCAACCTGCTCTATCCCATTCATAATCTTATAAACCTCGATCATGTCACCCCTCAGCCGTTATTTCTCCAAGCTAAAGAGCCCCAAGCGTTTTAACCTTTCTTCATAGGGAAAGTGTTCCAACCCTTTTATCATTCTAGTTGCCCTTTTCTGCACTTTTTCCAATGCTATAATATCCATTTGTGGTGTGGTGACCAGAACTGTACACAGTACTCCAAATGAGGTTGCACCATTGATTTATACAGAGGCATGATGATACTGGCTGATTTGTTTTCGGTTCCCTTCCTAATAATCCCCAGCATAGCGTTGGCCTTCTTCATTGCAGTTGCACACTGTCTAGACATTTTCATTGAGTTATCTACTACGACTCCAAGATCTCTCTCTTGGTCAGTCTCTGCCAGTTCAGACCCCATCAACGTGTATTTATATTTAGGATTTTTGGCTCCAATGTGCATCACTTTGCACTTGGCCACATTGAACCCCATTTGCCACGTTGACTCCTCCTTGCCCATCCTCAACAGATCCCTTTGAAGTGCCTCGCAATCCTCCCTGGTTCTCACCACCCTGAACAACTTCATGTCATCTGCAAATTTAGCCACTTCACTGCTTACTCCCAACTCCAAATCATTAATAAACAAGTTAAAAAGCATCGGAATGAGTACTGATCCCTGTGGTACCCCACTGCTTACCACCCTCCACTGAGAAAATTGTCCATTTATACGCACTCTCTTATTCCTATTAATTAGCCAGTTTTGATCCACAAGAGGACTTGTGCTTTTATCCCATGACTATTGAGCTTACTTAGGAGCCTTTGATGAGGAACTTTATCAAAAAGCTTTCTGGAAGTCAAGGTAAACAACAGCTATTGGGTCCCCCTTGTCCACATGTTTGTTCACTCCCTCAAACAACACTAACAGGTTAGTGAGACAAGATCTTCCCTTACAGAACCCATGCTGAGTCTTCCTCATTGGTTTTTTTCATCAATGTGCCTACTAGTTCTTTCCTTAATAACAGTTTCCACCAACTTACCCGGTATCGACGTCAGACTGACTGGCCTGTAATTTCCCGGATCTCCTCTGGAACACTTTTTAAAGATGGGAGTGACATTAGCTACCTTCCAGTCCTCAGGAATGGAGGTGGATTTTAATGAAAGCTTACATATTTTTGTCAGGAGGGCCACAGGTTCACATTTGAGTTCTTTCAGAACTCTCAGATGTATGCCATCCCGGCCTGGTAATTTTTCAGTTTTTAAGTTGTCTATCAGTCATAGGACCTCCTCTCTCATCACCTCAATCTGACTCAGGTCTTTCAACACTGCTCCCAAAATCAGCGGTTCTGGAGTGGGCAAGTACTTCTCACCTTCCACAGTGAAGACAGAGGCAAAAAATGCATTCAGCTTCTCAGCCATTTCCCTATCATCCTTCAGTACTCCTTTTACCCCTTGGTCATCCAAGAGCCCCACTGTCTCTCTGGCTGGTTTCCTGCTTCTAATGTATTTGAAGAAAGGTTTATTGTTGGTCTTTGTGTTTTTTGCTATATGCTTCTCATATTCCCTTTTTGCCTGCCTGTTTACAGACTTGCATTTTATTTGCCACAGCCTATGTTCCCTTTTATCAACATCACTGAGACTAGCTTTCCAGCACTTAAAGGAATCCTTCTTACCTTTTACAGCTTCCATTACTTTGTTTGTTAACCATGCAGGCTTTTTTCTATACCTATTTGTGCCTTTCCTAACCTGCGGTACATATTTTTTCTGAGCTTCTAGGATTATAGTTTTAAATAGTCTCCAAGCTTCCGCAACGGTTTTGACCTTTTCTATTTTTCCTTCCAGTTTATTCCTCACATGTCCTCTCATATCAGTGAAGCTACCCCTTTTAAAGTTAAAAGTGGTTGTGTCAGTCTTTTTGGACAATTCCCTATTTATACAAGTGTTAAACTCAATAACATTATGGTCACTGTCACCAAGCGGTGCAATCACTTTTACATATCTCACCAGGTCTTGGGCGTTACTTAGGACCAAATCCAGGATGGCCTCTCCCCTGATAGGTTCTGTGACCATCTGTTCCACAGCATAGTCATTAAGAGTGTCTAGAAACTCAATCTCTTTTTCCCGACTTGAACACATATTGACCCAATCAATGTGTGCGTGGTTAAAATCACCTACTATGACACAGTTATTTCGTCTAGCTGCTATCTTTAATTCATTCATCATTTTATAATCCTCTATCTTTTGATCTGGTAGGTGATAACAAACTCCCAGTATTAAGCTTCCTTTTGGGTGCACTATTTCAACCCATAGCATTTCCAGAAGCAAATCCAATTCACTTACCCTCTCAATCTTACTGGACTGTATACCCTCTCTGACATACAGAGCCACCCCACCTCCAACCCTTCCCCCCATCCTTCCAATATAATTTATAACCAGGAATCACCGTATTCCACTGATTTTCCTCATCCCACCAAGTTTCTGAAATACCCACAATGTCTATTTTTCCACCCAACACCAAGCATTCCAATTCCCCCATTTTACCTCAGACACTTCTAGCATTTGTGTATAAACACCTATAGTTCCCCATGCATGTTAAGCCCACAACCTTCCTCTTGCTGCCTCGAGACCTTGCCAGGCAGTCCATATAGCTAGCCACAGTCTCAGTGGACAATTCTAATCCGTTTCCTTGTACAGAAGTAACAGCTACCCCTTCATCTCTGAGATGAACCATCCTGAACCAGAGACTTTTCATCTCCTGTCGGCTTTCCCCCATTATTCAGTTTAAAAACTGCTCTGCCACCTTTTTGATTTTAAGCGCCAGCAGCCTGGTTCCTTCTCAGGACAAGTGGAGACTGTCTCTTTTGTACAGCTCCCTCTTGTTAGGTGGAAAGTGTTGGCAACCTCATGGGGTTTTCAAGACAAGAGGTGTTCAGAGGTGGTTTGCCATTGCTGGCCTCTGTGTCATGACCCTGGTATTCCCTGGAGGCCTCCCATCCAAATACTAGCCAGGACTGACCCTGAGCTACTCCTCTGGAATTACAAGTGAAAATATTGTCCATAAATGTGGCATTGTGAAATTTTGCTAAACTCTGTAACTTCATAGCTTCTCACTTTTGATGGGATAAAAGGGCCACTTCTCCCTCCCTCTTGGAAGCCAAGACTCCACCATATTCACCCCACATAGCCACATTCAGCTCAGTTTCTTGCTGAATTTTAGCAGGTGCCACTGGACTCCTGTTTTATTTTGCTGCTGCAGAGTAACACCCATCTGGCTACCCATCTCTTTCCTCAAAGACCATTCCATCCAATGTTGCAGCTTCATATTTTGAAAGTAATAGATGGATATGATGCCAGAAAAAATATTGTGTTTAGAAAAGGGAGGCCCTTTCCCAATCAGCAGACAATGCTAACCATGTGGTTTGGGAAGGTCCCAGTCTCACAGCTTGGTCCTATCTTGCCAGATGGGGAGAATAAGTGGATGAGAAATCTGTACACTATAAAGTCAAATAGAAGAGCTTTTTGAAAATACAACAACAGGCAATTTCTCTCAATAGCTTAGCTAGATGAGCAGTCAGCTGAAAGCTGGCTTTTAATTGCTGACAAAGCCTCTTTGTTTGGGAGGGCAGCAAAACAGCACACAGGGGGAAAAACAAGTGGTTTCTTTATAGAATATGAACCCATCAGAAACAAGAGGGAAAAGCCATCCTTGCAGAGTGACCTTGCAGGCCCTGAACCAGAAGCCTCACCAAGCAACAGAAACACATTCTACAACACAGACCATTTTCTCAAGAGTCATGCCTATATCAGACTACAGAATCACAGTTTATTACTACAACTCAAGGGAGATCTCCCCACCTATCTACATCATTGCTGACCCAGAAATCTCAGGTAAGAGGTCTCTATCTATAGTAGGGTTGCCAGGTCCCCCCTGACCATCACTAGGGGATGGGGGGTAAGGTGGCCAGATTCGGGTTGGGAAACCCCTGGAGATTTGGGGATGGAGCTGAGGAGGAGAGGGACCTTGGTGGGGTACAATGTCATAGAGCCCACCCTCCAAAGCATCCATTGGCTCCAGGGAAACTGATCTCTGTAGTCTGGAGATCAGCTGTAATTCCGGGGGATCACCTGGAGGCTGGCATCCCTAATCCATAGGAAAAATATACTACTGTTCATTTTTACATATGACAGAACTAGAACAAACATGCTTAAGGCTACCAGATTTTTTACTACGTGTCTCAACTGTACAAGTCAATAAAGAGAACACGGCAGTGGTAACCCCTTGCTCAGTCATAGTTGATATAGCTTGGATTTAACCTTTCCCATTCTTTACTATAGGACAAAGTAGGGAAGCATCCAATGTGGCAGTTTTTGGTATCATTTGCTGAGGATATTTTTGTACAGAGCTGAGCTATTTGTGGAGCTTTATAAAGCAAATTAGTCATCATATTAACATCACTTTTAACCCTGATGACTAACAGTAATTTTTTTCAATTGCCAGATCTTCTCAGCAGTTGCAAAACGTTCTACTCATTTTGCTTTAGTGTCCCATTCAGTGACCCCTCTCAGTTTCATAAACTGAAAACCTCCAGTATTACCTAGAGCTGCTCCCCTGTGTTCACTACTTGGAGTGTATTTATTAAAGGTTCTGTATCCTCTTCTTCCTACCAGCCATGAGCGGACTGGCCTTTTAACTTCCTGGGAAACTTCCTGGTGGGCCACTGGCAGGCAGAAGCAAGCCAAGCTGAGCCCCAGCAATGCTGGCACCGCTGCAGGGGTTGCTTGGCTCAAACACAACCAGCAGCAGTGATGCCTGAAAGCCTGCTTGTCACCTCCGTCTGTATTCCCACCCCCCACCAGCAGCAGGGGCCAAGCCATCTGGCTCCTGTGGAATTGCTGGAGCCAAAGAAACTGCTCAGTTGAGATTGGTCCTGGGTCATTTGTCTTCCTGGTCTTTCCCTGTTTCCTATATTCAGGCTGGCTTGCAGAGCATACAAAATGCATTAAAACCAGGGCTGTTTTTGGGCAGGAACGCACAGGAACGGAGTTCCGTCTGGCTCCCGAGTTGGCCACACCCGGCAGGAACTCATTAGCATAACAGGCCACACCCAACAGCAGAAATTCATTAGGATTGGCTACCTTAGGGGTGTGTGGCCTAACATGCAAAGGAGTTCCTGCTTCAAAAAAAGCCCTGGGTTTCCACCACAAACAAGGTAAATGGAATAAGAAGCAAAAGGTGGGTGTGGCTGGATGACCACACTTCTGGTAACACAGGAGTGTGGCCTAATAGGCTAATGATCAGTGCTGTCATGGGTGTGGCCTAATATGCTAATGAGTTCCTGCTGTTGGGTATGGCCTATTATGCTAATAAGTTCCTGCTGGGCTTTTTCTACAGAAAGAGCCCTGATTAAAACAATGTTATTGTTAAAACTGCAAACAACACAATGAACTTTACAGTCACATCAACATTACTAGTAAAGTGCATGGCTCAGACTAAAGCAGTTACTGTAAATTTTCTCACCACCCCATGCATTCATGAGTCTCGTGGTTTTTCTCCCCTTTGAAGATCTGTTGCCCCCTTCGAATCTCTCTGCTGCATCAGTGGGAAACGGCAGCATCTTTCTTGCATGGGCAGCACCTCCTGTGCCTTCTTCGTTCATTAATGGATATGTCGTGGGATGGGCAGAGTCTCATCAAGGCAGGCACTGGGAGACCCACCCAAACTGGCTCAAGATTCCTGCAGCCAGCTGCACAATAATAACAGGTAAGTACCTAAGACGGGAGAACAGAAGCTACTAGCAGCTTTACTAAGGGAAATCTGGCTTTGTGGATGAGCTAGTGCAGGTTGTTGCACCATGGCTACTTCAGCACAGGACACGCCAACTGGACCCAGAGGGACAAGATTATTTTAGTCCCAGCTTCTCACAATTTGTGAAAGCCAATCTTTGACAGTTCCAATGAGCTGAGTTCACTTCACAAAAATTGTGGATTTAGCAAAATAGATCATCATTGCCTTATTATTCTCAAATGCAAGGCTGTTTTCCTAAAAGCCCCCACCCGGGAAATGTTCAAAATTTGCAATATCTAACCATTTATTCACAAAACCCAGTATAGCATGATGGTGAATCTTTCATAAATTGTTGCCTTCTGGTGTAGTGAATGGTGTAAAGGTTTTCACACATGCTGATATCTCAGATCACCAATTCCCTGGCCTGGATCTTGCAGAGGATTTCTGCAAATGGAGGGGGGCAATTTTCACCAGTTATACCCCTCCTGTTACAGTTCTTATAAAGTACTGAGGCTGATGCATGGAGGTGTGATTTCAGCTCATACTTTATTAGTTAAATGGAGAGATACGAGCTGGACCCGTAGGTCCACTTATATTCTTGTTCCAACCACACCCAACACACACCCCTGTTCCAGTGATTTTTTAATTATTATTATTATTTTATTTTTTTATTTGTTCCCAAGATAGGTTTATTTAAATAATCTCTGTCCCTCATTTGTTCCCCCTTAGGATCCGAACTGGCCGATTGACGAGTTCTAGGATCCGCCATGTCCTTTGTTCTAGATGCGAAGATTGGCTTGTTTACATGGCCACATGTTAGCCCGAACACGTGCACAGTCTTTCTTAGTACATAACACCCTCCCCCCTAAGTCCAGTTCCCCCCTAGCAGACGTAGTCCCAGAGATAAGCAGGCTTCCTCCATTCTCTAGTGGAGCAGTGTACGTCGGGAGCTGGGGCCATGTTCTCAGGGTTTGTTCTTGCCGGCACTGGGGATGAAGCTTCAGCTCCTGTGCGTGCAACCAGGGCAGGTGTATTACTTGGTTCTGGGCTTTGGGAAGGCTCCACAGTGCTGTTGTAGTCCAGCAGAGCGCATGACTGTGGCAGCATTGGAGCCGATTCCTCAGGTTCTCTGGGGTCTGGTTCCTCACTTTCACTGTCATCGGGGTCCACGGGAGTAACCAGCAGCGCGGCTGGTCGATGTGCTGTCCCAGTATTTGGCCATCTTCATTGGAAACCTTGTAAGAGAGCAGCCCTGTCTCCCGGACGACCCTGGCAGGAATCCATGCTGGGCCCCGTGCGTAGTTCTGGGCATACATGGGATCCTCAGGGAAGAATCCTCATGAGGCCTCCTGCTTGTTGGGGGTTGTGCCGTGCTCTGGTGCCCAGTCTGAGTGGAGGCGGTCCAGCCATGTCGTCAGGCGCCATCCCATGAGGAGTTTGGCTGGGCTGCGACCGGTCATGGCGTGAGGAGCTGTGTGCTGACAAAAGAGGAAGGCAGTGAGCTTGTAGTCCCAGTCCCTGTGATCCATGTGATGCAGGGCCTCTTTCGTTGTTCTGACCATGTGCTCGGCCTGGCCGTTTGTTGCCGGGTGGAAGGGGGCAGAGCGTATGTGCCTTATGCCAAAATATTGCACAAACTCTTGAAACTCTGCAGAGGTAAAGGCTGTGCTGTTATCAGTGACCAAGGAGTCGGGTATTCCATGTGAACTAAAAATCCACCACATTCCATGGATGGCTGAACATGACGAAGTGGAAGGGACTGGCACTACTTCTAGCCACTTTGTGTATGCATCCACTAATATGAAGAATATCTGTACTTGCAAAGGACCTGCAAAATCCAAGTGTAGCTGGGCCCAAGGCTTATAGGAGAACTCCCTTGGCCACACCGGGGCTTTTGGAGGTTCTGGCTGCGATTCCTGGCATTTCTGGCATCTCTTTACCTTGTCCTCTATTTCACTATCCAACCCTGGCCACCACACATAACTCCTGGCTAAAGCTTTCATCCTTACGATCCCTGGGTGGTTCTCATACAGGGCGGTGAGGACTTGCTTTTGCAAAGGTGTGGGGATTACCACCCAGCTGCCCCACGGTAGAAACACCATGGCTGAAGACAACTCGTCCCAGAGAGATGAGAATGCAGTGAATTCTGTTCCCACCTGGCCTTCAAATGGATGGGCCTCACCAAGGGGTCAAGTTCAAGAGCATGCTATCAATCACCCCCGGAAACTCATTGCAGACCGAGTTAAAGTTCTGTGGCCATACGTGATTCACACCCATCACCCCAAAACCCAGCGGCCCAAACCATGAAAGTCCCAACAGGCTCGTGAGCCTCCCTTCCACCACCAGAAATTCTAAGGGTCTGTCAGTCCTTGTACTGCATCCTGAACTTGCCCCACCCCTTGATGGCCACTGGGTTCTTCTGAAAATCCCACAGCATAAGGCCCTGGGGCTGCTGAAGGAGGGGGTCCCCCCCCCCCGATGGCAGAGTTTATGTAGGGTTTCTGCTGAGATTATCAAAAAGGATGATCCCGTGTTCAATTCCTTTTCACAGGGGAACCCCTCTATTAACAAAGTCACATGCATTTTGTTGGGGGTGTCAGGGGGCAAGTTCAGTACCTGGTGCTGCTGGTGGTTGATGGATAAGGTGTGCAGGTCTGTTGCCTCATGGTGGGTGAACGTCTTCCGTCGGGACCCTTGGGATCGGCAGGCATGGGAGATGTGTCCCTGTTTGCCACAGGACCGGCAAACTGCATCATGGAAATGGCAGGTCCTCTGGTCGTGTGCTTCTCTGCAACTGGCACAGGATGCCTGGGTGGCTGTCTTCTCAGGATGCGAGGTCGTGGAGGCAGGTGGGCGTGGATTCTGACAAGCGGGGTGGTGTACTTACAGGATGTCCTCCTCATCTGAGGCGTCGGACGCTGGAGATGCACTTGTGAGGTGGACCACCCAGCCGCGGTGCTCCTGATGTGACATTTTGTATGCTGTGGCTTCCCTTAGGGCCTTGTCCAGGTTCAGGTCATCGTGGCTAGCAAGCTTGCAGTGGAGCTTGGGCTCCCAGAGTCCCATGATGAACTGGTTCAGCAGCATGTCACTAAGGCTCAGAAACTCACATCGGGAGGCCGCACGGCAAAGGCCTGCCAAGAAGTCAATTGTGGTTTCATCTGGGCCCCTGGAGGCACACAAAAAGCCTAAGCACTGCACCATTTTGGTCAGTTTTGGTGTGAAGTGGTTGGTGAGCACCTTCTCAAGTTCTGCGTAGGTGGCCTCTTTCAGCGATTTTGGGGCTAGCAGATCTTTCAGTAGCTGGAGGGTCTCGATCCCGCATGAGTTGAGCATTAGGGATTTCTTCTTACCCTCATCTGTGATGTCGTGGAAGTTGACATAGTACTCCAGTCTCTCGATCCACATTTCCCACTGCTCAGGATGTGCAGCATCAAATTCTGGGAGGTTACCCGGAGCAGCAGCCATGACTTGGACAGTAACACATGGTGTAGCGTTGCGTGGAGCCGTGCGGGGCATGTTGACTGGTACCTCGGTGCATGGTGTGCTGCTGGACCCGGGGGCCTCGGTGTCAGAGTCCGGCTCACTCATCAGGATCCCATCCTTGTCACCAGTATAAAGTACTGAGACTGATGCATGGAGGAGTGATTTCGGCTCATACTTTATTAGTTAAATGGAGAACTTGAGATACTAGCTGGACCCACAGGTCTGCTTATATTCTTGTTCCAACCACACCCAACACACACCCCTGTTCCTGTGATAGGTTTATTTAAATAGTCTCTGTCCCTCATTGGTTCCCCCTTAGGATCCAAACTGGCCGATTGGTGAGTTTTAGGATCCTCTATGTCCTTTGTTCTAGATGCGAAGCTCAGCTTATTCGCGTGGCCACGTTAGCCTGACTGCGTGCACGGTCTTTCTTAGTACATAACTGTTCTGTTACTGGGGGGGGGGGGCCTTCTCCCAGGAGCAGCAGTGGGAGAGTGGAGACAAGGAAGCCACACTCCACTGATGGAAATCCCTTCAATGAGCAAAATTTCCTGGTGGATCCAAGTCACAGTTTAGAGCTGGTTTGCTGTGGCATGGCCAACCACAATTATGACACTTACTGGACAGTACAAGGCTGAAACAGGTATGTGGATGGGAGATCATTACTGATAGGATCTTTTCAACATCTTTAAAGGCTAACATTTCCATTGGAAGGAAAATGAGACACCCATCTCTTGCCTGCCTTCTCTCTTTCCAAGGTGAATAGGAGCAGGGAGGAGCGGAGGATCTGATAGGCAAAACCATGCAAGGAGGAAAGATTAAATCCCCTCTCTCATGCCACATTCTCATAGAATTATCAGATCATAGCATTGGAAGGGACCTTGAGGGTCATCTAGTCCAAGCCCCTGCACAATGCAGCAAAACTGCATTCTCAACTGGTCCCTGCATACCTGAACTTCAGCCTTTAAAATGCTGGTAGATCTATCTTCATCTAAATCTAACCCTTCCACTGAACTACCTCTTCAAAAATGAGAATTTTGAAAGACAGACCTTTGTATAAGAAAAGACCCAACAGAAATAATATGTAATTCTCAGATCAGTGGCCATTTGTTCACAAAACCCAGTATAGCATGATGGTGAATCCATCATAAATTGTTGCCTTCAGGTGTAGTGAATGGTGTTGCAAAGGCTTTCACATATGCAGATATCCCAGATCACCAGGATCAATCCAGATCACCAGGAAGATTTAGACATCTGGGAAACCTTTGCTGCAGCAAATCAATACAAAATTTAGCCACATAGACCCTAGGGTTCTTCTTATACTATGTTTAAAAGCATGTTTCTAGTCCTTATGATTAGGTAGAAATGCCTGGAAATATCAGGTTGAATCTCATGAATCCATTCTGCCAAAAGGGGAAACTTTTCTCTGTGCAAGACTCCTTGTGCTGGAGGAAACTGAGACCATTTCCACACAAGTGCAAACCTCCACATCAGCGTTCTTAAATAACCAAAGTTTGTAAAACTTTCTGCACAACTTTTTGCCTCCCCAGCAGTAGATCCAAATTTAGTGCCCAATTACCCCATGTTTTCCAAATCCACTTTTCCTGTGATTTTTTTCCCCTTCAGATCTGAACTCACAGTTTTCCAATGAGGAATTCTCAGTTTCAAATTTCCTGCTGTCCTTTTGTGTTGTCAGTGTCATGTGTTCAGCCCCATCCTGCCCTCCCACCCACCCCTCAGATTGTCCCCTGAGCAATCCGCTAATCTTTAAGGCATAATTTTGATTGTGTTACAACACAATTTTTTTCACTATAATATAGCAATGTTATAATATTGAGACAAAAAGGGCAGCAAGGTTTCACATAGCCTTCTCGATGCAATTACTGGTCAATGAAGTTCCTTTCATTTCATTCTTTCTGCTTTTTCGGTGGGTAGGTTTTGGCATCACACACTTGTGTTGTTTCTTCATTGCCCTCACTGCTTCTCTTCCCCTATAGCTTTTGGTGTGTTTTCTTTTCTTTTTACAATGTTATGATGTAATAAAATTACTGCATATGCCAAAAAAGGAGGTGCCATATATGACTACACATTCAGCGTGCTTCATAATTATTGAATAACAGTGTTGTGAATTGGAGTATCCAGTTTGACAATCGCCAGCCGTTTTCTTAGTTGGCGACTAAGGAGGGGCAGGGAGCTTTGAAATGGCAGCAACCATGCTGTTCCCCAAGACACATCTAAGCCTTTTTTTGCAATGTTATGTTATAACACTACTGCATATGCACAGAAAAGGAGACTTTGTCGCTGACAAAGTACATGATAACACATTTAGTGTGCTTCATAATTGTTGAATAACACTGTTATTAACTGGTATATCCAGATCATTCATGAACGGAATACTGTTTTCATTAGGATTTTGTGGGAATCTTTACTGTCCATTTCCTTAGCTGGCAACTGAGGAGGAGCAGGAGACCTTAGAAATGGACACACACATGCTGTTCCCCACAATACATCCAGCCTTTTTTTACAATGTTATGATGTTATAACATTACTGCAGGTAATGTTCCATACATTGGTTCCATACATGACTACACATTTAGAATGCTTCATAATTATTGAATAACAGTGTTATGAATTGGTGTGTCAAGTTCAACATTCACCAGCCATTTCCTTAATTGGTGACTAAGGAAGAGCAGGGGACCTTTGAAATGGCGGCAACCATGCTATTCCCCATAATACATCTAGCCTTTTTTTTTTTTTGCAATATTATGATGTTATAACATTACTGCACATGTGCAAAAAAGGGAGTCTATTTCTGGTGAAGGACATGATGACACAGCTGCACAACCCCTTTTCAAAGGAAGTGCAGAACACATAGGGAGGGTCAGATCCAAAGGGTGCCACAAAATCAGAGCATCAGCTGGGAATTCAACTCGCTGGAAACAACGGCAACACTGAGATATGGAAAAGGTCTGACACCATTAGCAGAATGGATGCACAGCATCCAACCTCTTATACAGAATTACAAATTAAATCCCAGTGGCCAGGAAGATACTATGTGGGGCTTCCTCATCTTGTTTCTCAGTGTTTGTTTTAAGCTCTTCTGTCTATAGATCTGTTCGTATCTGATGCAGTTAGGAAGGATAAGTACATTCAGCCCTGTAGCCAGAAATTTTCTGTTAGGGGGACAACAAGGGGGCAGTTTAGTGCAGCAGAGCTAACTCCTAAGGAAGTCGGCTCAGACCCCCTTCCCCACTCCTGCTCTCCCCTCAGGGAAGAAAGGCTCCAACATGGCAGCATCCTCTCCAGGGGCGCTCATGCCCTCACTCTGGCTGCGGCCAGGGGGAACCCGACCACCTCCACAGGCCGCAGAGCCACAGGCTGGAGACCCAGCCAGGGAGGCCTCAGTTGCCTCTGGTGGTGGAGGGAAGGGCACCTGCCACCAAGTGGAGCATGGGTTGAGATGCACTTCCCCTCCCCAGACAAGCCAGGTGGGCATTTCATCAAGTGCTTCCCACTCGTGCAAGTGACCCATGCCAGGCCAGCCTTTGTCCCTCCCTCCCGCAGTGCCTGTGCCAGATATAGCCTCCTACAGCCACCTCCAGCCTGGATCCCCTGCTTTTCCCCCCGTGCTCATGAGGCTCCAACTCGGCTCACACCTTGCTGAGCAGAGTGGGGGAGAAGACACAGCTGGTTAGTGAGGAGGCAGGACACATTTATAAGGGGGCATCACCCTCATAGGGCCTGAGTACATTAATATCAGTAGTCTGTTCATTCTGATAATTGAATTTGGATTTCTGTGTTTCAAAATTCCTAGCTGTATGCAGCTTTCTATGCTTTGCCCATATCTGTATCCAGTCAAAGCCAAAATATAAGGGGTTATCTATTTCATATGTCCCACCGCGTACACAAGCTGTTGCAAGTAGTTCATTTATAAAATGCCCACAACTTTTTTTAAAAAAGGAGGGAAACTCCTCTTAAATGAGCCTGATTTAATATTAGTGACATCTTAGATGTATATATGTCAGTTCCGGCTCACACATCATTCTCTAATTTTTAGAGCCCCTAAAGCCTTATGTGTGTTATCACATCCATGTGTTTGCACTTTACGGGAACAGAGCAGGAAAAGCAATTTCCACTACAGGAGCTGCATCGGCAAAAGGTAAGGGCAATGGATACTTCAGTCTGTGATTGAGCATAACAGGCTTGTTCTGTTTTCTCAAGAAGATTCTATATTTTGCAGCTCCATTAACTGGACCACATATTAATACAACAGTAATAGATGGGAGCATATTGGTCTTCTGGACAGAAATTCCAGAAGAGCAGCAAGTGGGCTGTATTGTTAGCTACAAGATATACGTACAGCAGAAATCACCCAGTGTGGACGCTGAAGTCTATGGTAAGTCCCTGCTCAAAATTAAGACATTTTATACTGCACAGGATACTAAAAAATGAGAATTCAGCTTTTAAACAGAGAGCAGTAAAATTGTGTTCTGAAATTTATAGGGGGAAATTGAGTTAATATGCTTGAGTGGAAACTTAAAAAATCAAGGCATTGCAAAGGAACAAACTAGACATAAGTGGTGGGGGACCCATTAGGACTCAGGGAGGGAATTTCCTTCCTCTTAGCCTCGCTCTCCCTTTTCTCAGCATTCCTTTCTTCTTTGGCTCCACTTCCACCCTTCACTCACTTTCTCTTTGTGCCCCTCTGTCTTCCTGTTTTTCCAGCCTGCCCCTGGGGGTGCCAACCTCCAGGTGAGACCTGGGGACCCCCTGGAATTACAGCTCCTCTCAGACATCAGTTTCTTTGGAGAAAATGGCTGCTTTGGAGGGTGGTCTCTGTACCACTGTAGTCCACTGAGCTCCCTGTCCTTCCCAGGCTCCATCCCCAATCTCCAGAGTTCCCCAATCTGGATCTGGCCACCTCATGCCCCCCCCATTCCCTGCCAGTGGCTGGGGGGGGAGTTGGCAACCCTATGGTGAGGGAAAGGCATGGTTTAATGAGGTATTTGCAATTGAATTTCAGCTCTGTAATCATATTTCTCTTCAAGAAGAAACAATAATACCCTTACATCTTTTTCTTTCTAGACATTCCTAAAGCAGCTACACAGCCATTTTCCATTAAAAACATACAGGCTGGTGTTGCATATATTTTATGGATGACAGCTTCCACCAAGGCTGGAGAGGGTCCTAAAGGGAATGAAAGTAATTATGATACTCTTCTTCTGTAGCTGCTGGGCAAGGACTCAACCAAAGGGTATTTTATGTGGTCTTTGTATCAGGGGTGACATTTCATACTTGAGCTGAAGAATGCAAAGAAATTGTTTTTGGCTCAGGACATATTCAGTAAAGCCCAAATGTTTACCCTTGTTTAAATTCAAGATTCAGTCACCAAAAAAAGAAAGCAGTCCATTTCAATAGGACATTATTTCCCCCTATACATTTCACAATACTTTTATTTTTATTACATTTTATTAAATTTCAAACTCTTTACTTAGGACCAAACTAGATGTGACAGGATTCCCATGTCCACCACAGGGATGATCATGCCACTTCAAAATGATTTTTAAATGCTGCTCCCCGCACACACACACACGCGCACCTATCAAAATGCCAAAATGGTACTGCACACACATGTACACATAGCTGTTTTGGCACTTGAAAAGGTGGGGGGCAGCAGGAGCAGCTCAGAACACTACCCTGTGGCATTTTAAATCACTTTAAAATGGCAACGGTGGGCTTGTGGCAGTTACAAATATTCAAGAAATCAAAACGTTAAAATATTTTAATCATTAAAACAAACCCAATAAATACTATATGAACAATAACATTATCAGTATGTATCATAGCAGTTTAGCACAGCCAAAATAATATATGAACCATCAAAAATATATCAATAGTCTAACACCAATCTATATTATAATGGCAGTAGATTGTCTCCTAAGCACTGAGGCACTGAAACACACATTGACCCCCTTTTTGAAGTTTTTTTTATTTACTTACATTATTCACAGTCTGTCTTTCTCACATGGACTCAAGGCAGATTGCACATAATGAGTCACTACAATCAACAAAATGGGACATTCAGTAATGAATGCATTAGGTTATTAGAAGACTGGAAACCATAGCATAGGTGCTAATATGACACATTTAGCAGTACCAGAATTACATAATAGGGTCCTATTTACAATATGCCTGTATACAGCAGGAAAAACCACAAGTCCTGATCATTTATCCAAGTAGGTTTGTGAAACCATTTTGTACTGTGCAGTCTTATTCTTATTTATAATTACATTATTATAGTTATATAGAATATAATTACATAATTATAATTATTTATAAGGCAGCCTCCTTAGCTTAAGAGAGTTACAGATATTCTAATTAATTCTTATTATTCTGTATTAGACATATATAATTACCATAAAAGGATATATCTACATCATCAAGTTTAAATCAGTTTTGTTCTCATGACTAAGAATCTTCGAAATTGTACTTGACAAGGGTGCTGACAATGCCTCCATTTCTACTCTGAAGAGAGGGAATAAACCTTCAATAGTACAGATGCACAGCATCTGTATTTAAACAGTGACTATAAGCAGTGAACTAAGAAAGGAATGCAAGAGAAAGAGAGTGGCAGTTTGTACCCCTACAAGGCAGTCCTGTTTTGTATTTTCTGTGGGTTGGATCCACAACTCATTTTTCTGAAACAAAGCGGCCTTGCATTTCACTTGGAACTCTTTTGTGGGTTGCTAGTGTCAGCCAGAAAACCCTGCAAGTTTTACTTATCAGATCAAAGACGCTTAAATGACGCATGATTCTTTCAACAATACATCTTTACATTTGTTTTACAAGTACCTGAAGACTGGAGGGAAATTTGTCTCCTGTTAAAAGGCATTCTGCACATGGTCAGGAGCATGTCATCTTTACCTGTCATAGTTTTGACCCTGAAGAGGTGTTTTCGGAAGAATTGCATATGGGGGTGGGGGTGTTTCAAAGTAAACGCTACCTAACAAGCATCATTGTAAAAAGCATCCCTACAGTTGGAAGGTCATTCGTTTTGCATAAACTAGGTTTCTTATTGCTTGCATGACTTGACTTTACTCTGGCAGGTCTTCCCTAGGAGCGGGGGTACATCCTCCAGTATATAGAAATGTACATGAGTTATATAGACTGGTAAACTGTTTATTCTGGAGAGCAAACACACATACACACCCTAGCAGCAGCAAATCTCATTTGCATGCTAGAACCAGGATTAAATCAGAGCATTAGATGCAAGCATGTTTGATTCTTAACTGTATGTGGGAATTTCTAAGCGTTTCTTGACGCATCTTACAAGTTGCTATACATATAACAATTGATTTTGCTCCTTATAAACAGGCCTTGCATTTACTGATGAACCTGGCTGGGCTCCTGTTGCAGTCTTTTGCATTATAGGTCTTTCCATGGTGGCCTGCTGTGCAGTGTATGCGAGGCTACAGTAAGTGAGCATTCCTTTCCTTTAGAATGCATAATTGTGCCAAGTACATAATGAGACATTCTCAGTGTGTATCACAGAACAACTAGTTCAGAAATGTGCGCAGGAAAAAAGGTGTTCAGGTTAAATGTACAGGACCTGCTTCCACTCCAGTCAATGATAAATCTATCAGTTTTGGGCTTGCCCTTCCTCAAAAGAGCTCAGGGCAGCATACATGGTTCTTTTCCATCCCATTTTATCCTCACAACCACTCAAGCTAAGAGAATGCTACTGGCCCGTAATCTAGGGTTCCCAGGTTGCCTGCAGGGGTGGTGGTGGTTACCAGCTCCAGGTTGGGGAACTCCTAAAGATTTCAAGGTGGAGCCTGGGAAGGACAGGGACCTCAGTGGAGTACAATACCATAGAGTCCACCCTCCAAAGCATCCATTTTCTCCAGGGGAACTGATCTCTGTAGTCTGGAGATAAGCTGTAATTCCCGGAGACCTTCAGGTTCCACCCTGGAGGTGGCATCCCTAATCACTCAGTGAGCTTCATAATGACATATCTTTCAGTGGCATGATACATTTCTACATGTGTGTACACTAGTTGGCCCATACTCCCTGCAGCCACACAGCAGGGGCAGGAAACTGCTTCTATTTTTAGAGAGAGAAAGAGCTCAAATGGGTTCAGAATGGCACTGTACGGGGAAGGGCTCTGGCCTCTCCGCCTAAGTAGTATTCTTGTGGGAAAACTGAAGGGGGGGGGAATTTTGCTGATTTTGCTGCTCCACGTGAAGTGTATGTGCATACAAAGCAGCAAGATCAGTAGAGTTGCCAACCTCCAGGTGGCATCTGGAGATCTCCCACTATTATAATTGTTCTCCAGATGACCAAGATCAGTTCCTCTGGAGAAAATGGCTGCTTTGGAGAGTAGACATGATGGCATTATATGCTGTTGAGGTCCCTCCCTCCCCAGGCTCCATTCCCCAAATCTCCAGGTATTTCCCAACCCAGAGCTGGCAATCCTATTGGTGAAATAACTCCTCCTCCATGCAGTTTTTGCATGAGAAAACTATTTGTGCGGGAGGCAGAAACCCTCTTCACCATGCCATTCCAAGCCTGTTTAGGCTCTTTTTTTATAGAGAGCAGTTCCCTGCAGCTGCTGCGTGGCTGTGGGGAACACACAGGCAAATTAGTCTAAACAGAATGTAGTTCGCCACTGAATGAGTACTTAGACTAAGATCTGGAGACCTGGGTTCAACACGCCAGCCACCATACCACATACTGACTGTTTTGAACTTCTAATAAGGTGTCATGACCCCCAGGGGATTGCCACCTTCGTCTGCCACCACTCTGGACTTCGGGTCCCTTGAGAAGGCCCAGAATACCCTCCCAAGCCCAACCAAAATGCCCCTTTTTAATCCGAGAACATAGGCGTAATCAGGGCTCTTTTTGTAGCAGGAACTCCTTTGCGGTGACACACCCCTAATGTAACCAATCCTCCAAGAACTTACAGTAGCCCCTGCAAGAAGAGCTCTGTAAGCTCTTGGAGGATTGGCTACGTAGAGGTGTGTCACCTAATATGCAAAGGAGTTCCTGCTACAAAAAGAGCCCTGGACATAATGACCAGGCAGAGAACAATTAAAACAAATGGTTTATTAACACAGTAATAACAGTAACACAAGAAAAACCAGACAAGGTGCTTTAAAATATATAACAGTGTTTAAAGGCAAAAATAACCAAATCTAACATGACTACCTAGTTCACTTAACTGCAGGGCTATTTTGGGGCAGGAATAAGAAACAAAAGGTGGGTATGGCTGGATGACCACAGTTCTGGCAACATGGGGGTGTGACCTATTATGCTAATGCGCTGTACTGTCAGGGTGTGGCCTAATATGCTAATGAGTTTCTGCTGTTAGGTGTGGTCTATTATGCTAATGAGTTCCTGCTGGATTTTTTTCTACAAAAAAAGCCCTGCCTAACTGGTTACTGTTTCAAGGCCCACAGCCCTCTTATACCAGGCCTCCTGCATGTACTCACTCTGTCCCAAGTGAGGGACCTTTCTCTCAGACCAGTCCCCTCATTTTTACTCTGTGTGAGGCAAGACCACAGAAGAGACAAGAACCCAGTTGTATGGCCCACAAAGTTTAAATTACCTCTCCTCACACAGTCCCTACACGCCCATTGGTTACAACCATCGCTAAGCATTATGGGGTTTGTAGGCTGTCTGCTTTCCACTGCCACACAGGTCTCTCCTGGGCCCAGGCCACACCAGGCCCCGCCTCCCAGTCCTACACAGATCATGACATAAGGCCTTAAAGAAAAGCCTCTGAAGAAACAAAGAATCTTGTTCTGTGCCAAGTAACCTACAATTGCAATTTTCATCTGTCAGGAATTCCTTCATATTTTATGAAGTTAAGTTGATCAATCACTGAAGAAGAGCTGGCTAAGCTGTAGCACATAAGAAATCAGTGGGATAGATCTGCCCCTTAACCAAACAGTTTCTTATTTTTATTATATTTTAACAAATACAATAAAAATAAGAAACTGTTCGGTTAAGGGGTAGATCTATCCCACTGATTTCTTATGAGCTACAGCTTGGCCAGCTCTTTTATCTACATTTCCTTTTGGTCCAAGTCTGAAGGCTTCCTCCAGACTAAGAAAACTTATTCCAGATTAAATGGTTTTACCATTGTAAGAAGGGCCACTTAAACTGGAGGAAGGTTACTTGGAGGATGGTTAGATCCATCCCAGTAACTCCTGGCAGTTCAAGTCAAGAGAAATAAAAGAACAGACCTTATGGTGGGACTGTGGATTCCTCATCCTTCTGTAGTTACTGAACTTAAAACTTCGAAAATGTACTTTCATGAGCAGGCTTTTGGGGAGCATTCCAACGGGAAGTTTAAGCATATATTGTTCTGTTCCACTTTCTGCTAGGGGTTTCTCACTCTTTTCTGTTCACATCCATAGATGGTACAATAAAGTTGTTCCAGATCCTGCCAATTCTTCATGGGCTAAAAAAATTACATCTGTGGAGGTAAGCCTGGAATCTGCTTGGAATCTCTAATACAATTATCTTAGCTGACTCACTGGTTTCCCTACATTAAAAATGCACATTTGCTGAAGAAGCTGACCAGATGGGGGAAATGTTTGCAGCAAACAGGGTGTGGATTGCAGGCTCATGTTTGCAAGTCTTCCTCCTGTTAAAAGTCATTTTGTTCAAAAGGCAATTTTCCAGGATGAAATATTTTTTCTTGTGATTTCCTCTTGTTACCTGCTAGAAGGTGTATGGGTTAAGCACTAAAAGAGCTTTTTTTAACATATACATCCTGGCAGAGTGTTCATAAAACACTGGCTTCTATGCAAAGGAAAAAGGTTTATTTTGAGAAAGATACATACTTATTCATGCATGATCACTGTACTGGTGTTTCTCTGTCTCTCATTAAGAATGAGCTGAGTTCATATTCCAGCCAGTTCCTAAATAATCTAGACAACTTGGAAGAGCCTGAAACTCTACAAATAGAAGAAGTCTTGATAAAAAGACAGTCTCATGGTTTTGAGGATGTGCTGTTCTCAGAAAGAATAGAGACGATGGAAAGCCACGCATGGCCAGCTGAGAAGTTCCAAGAAGACAATCCCACCATGGACAAGTTAAACCACCATCCTTTGATTAATGACACACTAGATCAGCACCAGTTACTCTTCTTATACAAGAAAGTTGCACCTGAAGAACCAAATCAGGGCCAGATATTTTCTGACTACCTTGTCAACCCCCTTGAAGATACAACGCTGGACTATTTGCCTTCAAACATTCTGCCCACCATTACAAATCCAGCTGAAGACAGCAGTGAAGCAGAGTTCAGTTCATTCAATATTTTCTCAAGAACTTTTCTGCCACAGACATTTTCTTTTGGTGGAAAGCTTACTCTAGATTCCATAAAAATGGATTGTAGTTCTTTCACAGATTAAGCTGTCAAGAATCCATGGTACCCTATTATATATATATATCCCTTATGTCAAGTGAGGCTGAGACAGAAGCAAGCTGCCTCCCAGCTTCTAGGAGGTCTTTAAGGTCACTGTCATCTTGCCTCCATTCCTGCAGCCTGAAAATATTCTTGATACAAAACATTTTATTGAAATTCAACAAGGTGAATAGAGGCACCATAGCACTTCACAATGTCTTTTTACCAACTTGCTTCTTGAGTCCTGAGAATAAAATCCAAAGAGCCTTGGACAGGAAACTTTAAGTCACTCACTAGTACCCATTAACTGGCTAGCAAAGCACTGAACTCATTGTATTATCCAAGTTAGTCCCTGTGTTGGGACTGTCATGCAAAGAGTCTCACAGGAAGAATCGCACAAAGCATACATTGGGTAAGTTACAGAACCTTTTTGCCTCTGTTTTGCATGGCTCCCAGTTTTGATACAGTAAATCTACCAGGAAGAAAAAGAAGGAAGAGACATGGATGCTTAAATAGAAAGTACTTTTATTAACCCAATATATGGGGAAATCAGCATGAAAAGAGCAATAAGTCATGAAAACCAGTAAAATCCTGTCACTTTGTACAAGCCTAACATTCAGCTGTAGCATTTTAAAACTAAATACCCTATTGACATTACCTTAGTGCAGGGGTGACCAAACTCGGGCGCCACATGCAGCTCGTTCACACATATTGTGTGGCTCCCTGCATGGCAGCTGGAAAGTGGAGGGGAGGCATGCCTCCCCGATCAGTCTTCCCTTCCCCAGCCAGTGTTCTCCCCCTGGGAAGGCTTAATTGGGGGGGGGAGAAAGAAAGCAAATTTAATTGTAAATGTGTTCTCAAAGACCCCCCTCTGCTGGCCAGCTTGGAGAAGGCTTTTGTTTCTTTAATACCGTCTCCAAGCTAAACTGGAGGGCTTGGGGTGGGGAGTTTGGAGAACACATTTAAAGTTGCTTTCTTTCCACCTCCCCCTTCCTTCCTTCCTCCCTCCCTCCCTCCCCATTTATTTGCTTTCCACTTCTCTCTTTTTCTCTTTTCCCCTTTCTTCCTCCCTTCCCCCCTCTATTTGCTTTCTTTCCACCTTTTTTTTCTTTCCCTTTCCTTCCTTCCTTTCTCTCTCTCTTCCTTCCTCCCCCTCACTCATCTATTTGCTTTCTTTGTTTGTTTCTTTCTCCTTCTTTCTTTCTCTCTTCCTTCCTCCCCCTCCCTCTCCATCTATTTGCTTTCTTTCCACCTTTCTTTTTCCCTTTCTCTATTTCTCTCTTTCTCTATTCTTGGTGCTGGAGGGGGCAGCAGTGGGAGGGCTTCTAGTGTCCTGGCCCCACTGCTGGACCTCCTGATGGCACCTGGTATACTTTGGCCGCTGTGTGACAGAGTGTTGGACTAGATGGGCCATTGGCCTGATTCAACATTGGCTTCTCTTATGTTCTTATGTTCTTATGTTCCGTCCTTCCTTCTTCCCCCCATCTATTTGCTTTCTTTGTTTCTCTGTTTCTTTCCACCTCTTTCATTCTTGCGGGGAGGGAGGGCTATAAATTGAAATAATAAATAATAAATAAAATTTCTTTTCTAAGAGTCTCTCTCTCTTAGACAAATATCATTAGCATTTCTCTCTTAGACAAATATCATTCACAAACAAATAAATGTCATTGGACAGATAAGTATTATCAATATCTGTTTTACCCCTTTTGTTTTTATTGTTGACAGTTTCATTTAATGTTAATAAAAAACAAACTTGCATTTTTTAAAATAAAAACGTGTGTAATATTTGTTCATGTCTTGCGGCTCTCAAACATATGACGTTTATTTTATATGGCTTTTACATTATGCAAATTTGGCCACCCTGCCTTACTGTAAGCTGTGTTTCTCCTAGAGGCAATATCAAACCTGGGAAGGGGAACTTTTAAATGTTGCTTGTGCTTATTGATTGTGCTCAAATAAAGTCAGATACTTATGCAAAGTAATAACCTAAAATGTGTAACAAGCAACTAAATTCTTTGTCCAGTACAATTTTTTCAGATTGATATTTTCTCATCATCTTTCTGCCTACTGCCAGATGCAAGATTTGTAGCCTCACGGGGCGCGGGGGGGAGGGGGGAGATGCAAGGAATCACAGGAAGAGAAACCAGTAGAAGATCTCATTCATTCTCCCCTCAATGATTCTCTGTGCCCTGGGGGACTTGAGCAGGCTGATTTATCCCCCACTCACCTTAATTAATTAACAATGAGCTACTCTCAACATTCTGTCCCTTCTGGAGCCTATGTAGCCCTCATTGGGCTGGTTTGAAAGTGTCCCCCCCTTCGTTCAGAGCAGGCATCCCCAGTGTGGTGTCCATGGCATCTCTTCTGGCACTTGCCAAATGTTTTTAGAAAGTGGGCAGGGCCAGGTGGGGCTTTTTGAGTCTTGGATGTTTGTGGTATAATGCAGACAGTGGCTTTATGTAAAGAATGTTACCTATGCAAAAGTATTGTGAAAACACAGTGGGACTTGATTCTAACTAAATATGTTGGGCTGCACAGCTAAAAACTTAATACACCTAACTGGAACTTCTATTGAAGCCATTAGATCTTACCAGTTTTAATGTATTTCTATTCTATTTCAGGTAGTAGTTGATAACCCCTCGACTTTTGTTCACCTTTCAAACATATTTATGTTCCTGCCAAACTCTGGCTGGAATTTCTCTCTCATTGCAAGGAGCTCTCCCCAGAACTTCAACATGATGTTGTTAGAAGTCAAAGCGCTGGTTAAGAATGGCTGGGATCATGATAAAAGGGCTTGTGTGAAGGGAAAGCCAGAAAAATAATCATCCCCTCCCTTTCTATAAATGCATTAGATGTCTGTAAAATGAAGAGAAATACTGCCAGATGAGGGTTTCTTAGCTAGCTCAATATGCAAACTTATTTTGTGTGCACACAAACTATTTTAAATGTGTTTATTTTAAAAACCATCCCATTAAACAGAGCTGCTGCTGCTTCTTGAAGAGCAACTATCAGAGGTGTGCATAACTGCATTTCTAGGGATGGGCATGAACTGGCTCACAAACCTAAATTCATTACGAACTGGGCCTGGTTTGTGCCATCCCACCCACATGAACCTCCCAGGTGGCGTTGGGAGGTTCGTGTGGCACGTTGGCAGACATACTAGCACCAATGGCAGGGCTTGGAGAAGGCATTTAAAGAGACTGCAGTCATTCTCCAAGACACGCCACCATGACCGCACAACTCGGCAACAGGCATTTAAATGCCTGCTGAGTTCACTTGCAAGTTGTGCCATGGCCATGGTGCAGCTTACAAAAGCCATTTAAATGGCTTTTGCAAGCCACACCACATCACAAACCCCAAACCGGTTCGTGGAATGGAAAGGCTCATGGAGGTTCATGAGACCCCACAAACCTCCATTTTTTCTGTTTGTGACCATGACTCCACCTAACATGGCAACCATTTTCTAGTTGCATCTGTCTCCCTATGTCAAAATTCCAAAGGTGCCCATGGGCTGAAAGACATTAGGGGCTCCCGTTGGAGAAAATTGTTTTTTTCTGCATATATGAGGAGTCCTCCAAATATGCAAAACAACAACAACACTTTGCCCATGGGTGGCCCATTTTACTGTTGTTATTGTCACAGGGGCTAGATAGTTTACTTTAAGATACAGTGATTGTCAGTAAAGCTGTAGGCTGAGCTGGCTGGCAAAGCACAGAGAAAGAATTTGGAAGAAGGAAGTGAACTGTAACTAGTTTCCTCTTGTTTTTTCTCTCTCTTCTTTTTCTTGGGGTCATATTTTATGTATAGTTGGAGATCCCCTACCTTGTCTGTGGGTAGCCTGGTTCTGCAACTTGTCATCCACACAGAAACCAACCAATTTACTATTAAATAGAATGATGCTATACTATTGAAGCCTCACAGCAGGAACTGGATGTCATAGGGCATTTGGGGCTGCTCCAGTAGGGGAAATCCGAACATTCTGCCAGTGAAACCTCTTGAGCCTATGAAAATGCTGCAGTGGGTTCAACCCACTACCATGTTCAGAGAAGAGGTGGTTTATTATAAAGTTTGTTTGTTTATTTACTTCATTTATACCCTTTCTCCCCAGTGGGGACCGAAAATGGCTTACATTGGTCTCTATTTTATCTTCACAACAACCTTGTGAGGTACATTAGGCTGAGAGTGTGAGACTGGCCCAAGACCACCCAGAGCAGGGATTCATACTTGGTTCTCCCAGATCCTAGAGTGACACTCTAATCATCACACCACACTGGCTCAAGAAGGAGCCTTTTGCATGGTAGCACCCTGTTTATGGACACCTTCCCCACTGCTATCTACCCAATTTAGTGAGATTTCTTCCAGGCTCAGAGGGCCACGGAATAGACCTATTTGATTAAGGTGGGTGAGGATGGGCCCCAACTAGACTGCTTTCTCTTGCAGCAGCCTTTTAATTGCAGCTAACCTGCTCATGGGGCTGTGGTGGCTCAGTGGTTAAGACCTGAACTGCAAACTGGAAGGTCATAAGAACATCAAAACATAAGAGAAGCCAATGTTGGATCAGGCCAAAGGCACATCTAGTCCAACAGTATGTCACACAGTGGCCAAAAATATCAGGTGCCATCAGGAGATCCAGCAGTGGGGCCAGGACACCAGAAGCCCTCTCACTGCTGCCCCCCCCCCCCAGCACCAAGAATACAGAGCATCACTTTCCCCAGCCTGAGAGTTTCTATCTATACCTTGTGGCTAATAGCCACTGATGGACTTCTGCTCCATATGCTTATCTAATTCCCTCTTGAAGCTGTCCATGCTTGTAGCCACCACCACCTCCTGTGGCAGTGAATTCCATGTGTTAATCACTCTTTAGGTGAAGAAGTACTTCCTTTTATCTGTTCTAACCCGACTGCTCAGCAATTTCATTGAGTGCCCACGAGTTCTTGTATTGTGAGAAAGGGAGAAAAGTACTTCTTTCTCTGCCTGCTCTATCCCATGCATAATCTTATAAACATATGGAGCAGAAGTCCATCAGTGGCTATTAGCCACAGAGTATAGATGGGAATTCTAAGTCTGGGGCAGGTGATGCACTCTATTCTTGGTGCTGGAGGGGGCAGCAGTGGGAGGGCTTCTAGTGTCCTGGCCCCACTGCTGGACCTCCTGATGGCACCTGGTATATTTTGGCTGCTGTGTGACAGAGTGTTGGACTAGATGGGCCATTGGCCTGATTCAACATTGGCTTCTCTTATGTTCTTATAAACCTTGATCATGTCACCCCTCAGCCATCATTTCTCCAAGTTAAGCGCCCCAAGTGTTTTAACCTTTCTTCACAGGGAAAGTGTTCCAACCCTTTAATCATTCTAGTTGCCCTTTTCTGCACTTTTTCTAATGCTATAATATCCTTTTGGAGGTGTGGTGACCAGAACTGTACACAGTACTCCAAATGAGGTCACACCATTGATTTATACAAGGGCATGATGATACTAGTTGATTTGTTTTCAGTTCCCTTCCTAATAATCCCCAGCATAGTGTTGGCCTTTTTTTATTGCAGTTGCACACTGTCTAGACATTTTCATTGAGTTATCTACTATGACTCCAAGATCTCTCTTGGTCAGTCTCTGTCAGTTTGGACCCCATCAATGTGTATTTATATTTAGGAATTTTAGCTCCAGTGTGCATCACTTTGCACTTGGCCGCATTGAACCCCATTTGCCACGTTGATGCCTGCTCGCCCATCCTCGACAGATCCCTTTGGAGTGCCTCACAATCCTCCCTGGTTCTCACCACCCTGAACAACTTCGTGTCATCTGCAAATTTAGCCACTTCACTGCTTACTCCCAACTCCAAATCATTAATAAACAAGTTAAAAAGCATTGGACCGAGTACTGATCCCTGTGGTACCCCACTGCTTAACACCCTCCACTGAGAAAATTGCCCATTTATACTCATTCTCTGTTTCCTATTAATTAGCCAGTTTTTGATCCACAAGAGGACTTGTCCTTTTATCCTGTGACTTACTTAGGAGCTCACTTAGGAGCCTTTGATGAGGAACTTTATCAAAAGCTTTCTGGAAGTCAAGGTAAACAACATCTATTGGGTCCCCCTTGTCCACATGTTTGTTCACTTCCTCAAAGAACACTAACAGGTTAGTGAGACAAGATCTTTCCTTACAGAACCCATGCTGAATCTGCCTCAATAGTTTTTGTTCATCAATGTGCCTACTAATTCTTTCCTTAATAACAGTTTCCACCAACTTACCCAGTATCGATGTCAGACTGACTGGCCTGTAATTTCCTGGATCTCCTCTGGAACGTTTTTTAAAGTTCAGCAGTTCGAGATCCATGTGCTGCATGACGGAGTGAGCTCCCGTCTCTGGTCCCAGCTCCTGCCAAACTAGCAGTTCGAAAGCAAGAAATTGCAAGTAGATAAATAGGTACCACTTCAGTGGGAAAGTAACAGCATTCCATGTATGTAGTCATGCCAGCCACATGACCACGGAAATGTCTTTGGACACCGCAGGCTGTTCAGCCTAGAAATGGAGATGAGCACCACACCCTAGAGTCGGACTCAACTGGTTTTCGAGCAAGGGAAGCCTTTACTAATGTGGTCATAACCAGTGTTCCCTCTAAGCTGAGTTAGTGTGAGCTACCTCACACTTTTTTAGCCTCCAGCTCACATATTTTTGTCTTAGCTCAGGATGGAAGGATGACTCCAGAGCAAACTAATTTATGCAGCAGCCAAATTACTCGCTCAGAGCTTTAATGCCAGCAGCTCACAGAGTACGAATTTTGCTCACAAGACTCCACTGCTTTGAGGAAGCATTGGTCATAACCCCATGGTTTTAATATCAAGAACATGTTTTTTTTGTGCAGCTCAAACATCACAGAGTCTGAGAAACCAGTGGGGTTCAAAAGCAGGGTGAACTAATTAACATCCATAAGGGGTGGGATATGTAAGATATGTCTCCTTGTGTACAAAAAGCCTAACCAGTAACCTTTAACAACAAGCTATGTAACAACACACAAACTTGGCAATGAGACCCAGCAACAAACATAGATGCCAAATTCATCCTCATCTACACTCAAGTAACACAATAAAAACAGGTTGCTTACCTGTAACTGATGATCTTCGAGTGGTCATCTGTGCATTCACACCTGTGGGATATAGTGCGCCTGCATCAACCCTGATTGGTATTGTACAAAGCTAAAGGGATTTTTGCGCCTGCTCCCCGGTCATGTGCTGGGCTCCAGTGTGCATGACCAAGGGAGGGACACGACTATCCCTCCAGTTCCTTCTGACTGCTGCCTCCAGTCATGTGACCGGGGAGCAGGCATGGAAATCCCTTTAGCTTTCTACAATATCAATCAGGGTTGGTGCAGGCACACTATATCCCAGAGGTGTAATGCACAGAGACCATGAAGAAGATCAGATCCTAACAAGGAGGGAACCTGCAAGGACATGCAGGAGGCATCTTTTAGTCCTCTCCAGTGTTCCCTCTAAGCTAGCACACAGTTTTTAATCTCTGGCTCACCCATTAGCTCAGGAAGGGTTGCTCCAGAGCAAACTAATTTATGTAGTAGCCAAATTGCTTGCTCACAACTTTAATGCCAGGAGCTCACAAAATAGAATTTTTGCTCACAAGACTCCACAGCTTAGAGGGAGCACTGGTCCTCTCCCCCACTATTTTTCCTTTTCCTTCCCTGAAAGTCTCCCACAGCCTCTCCTCCTTTCCCAACCTCCTCCCATTCCTACCTACCAGCTAATCTACCTTTACCCTCCCCCAATCTTCAGCTTTCCCTCCTTCACTTACCCTGGCAGCCTTTCCCTGAGAAAACTCTGGCAGAGTTGTGTGGTGGCGCTGGGTGGTGGTGCTGGCTGCTGGACCAGGCCCAGTTGCATGGTGGGAACCAGCAAGGACTATATCTCTGTCCTCATATAATTTCCTCTTTCCCACCTCCTGGCAACCCTCATATCCTCCCCTTCCCTTGCTTCCTTCTTTTTCACCCACCGGCAACACACCTGTTCTTTGCCCCCTTTTCAGCTGGATTTATTTAGTACCTTTATAGTTCCTCTTTCTCTACACTGTAGACCCAGAGCAACTTACATCATTCTCTTTTATCTTCACAACTACCCTTTTATCTTTTATCTTCACAACTACCCTCTGGGGTAGGTTATGCTAAGAGTGTGTGACTGACCTAAAGTCACACAAGATTCCATGGCAAAATGAGGATTTAAACTTGGGTCTCCCACTACACCTTTTTTGGCTTTTGTTGGCTGGCTGCTGTTGAATAGTAGCAAAGTAAACAAAACAGTGACTCAGTTACTAAGAAATCTCTGTGCATATATTGATTAAACAAACAGCTTCAACCCACAATAAACAATAGAGTTTACATTGCACTAATACCTTCCAAGGTTCATTACAATCACAAAATTACTTTTTCAAAAGGACAACAGTCCATTCTAAAAGCAATTCTTGTTGGTTTCAAAGTGCCTTGTGCAGAAAAAATTCTTCCTGATTTCCCAAAGATTCAAATATGAAAACAGCAGTCACTTGAGATGTGGTTAATATTTTGTTATATTCCAAAGATAATGTAGTCCTTCCTTTGTAAAATAAGCTGTGCCCATTCCATCTGATGAATTCTGCCAGCCTGTGGATGCGTTTCACTTGGCTTTTATCAAAGGCGGAACAATTCAAAAGCTTAATAATACACATCCTTCTCACATCTCACAAACATTTATCCATTTCATACACACACAAGGTCAATGTAAAATCTATTTATTGTGGATTGAATCTGTTTAATCAATATGTGCCATGAGATTTCTTAGTAATTGCCATGATTTTGTTTCCGCTTACATATCCACTTTAAGTTATTCTCTCGTTTTGGTTTATGTTGAATAGTAGCAAGCAGCCAGGCTTTGGGTGCCATGTGCAACTCGTATGGCATCAGTTTGCCACCAGGCTGGACCCCAATAAGTCCTCCCTCAAAGGCCCAATCAGCCCTGAGAAAGGTCCCTGACCCCTCTAAGCTGCCTTTTACTGGCAGAAACCAAGGCAACTAGCCTTCAACTAGCGAAACTGTTGTGGTTGCCTAGCAACAGCCACAGAGGCTTCTTAAAGGCATTACTGCTAGCATGGGGGGGGGGGTCCTAACCCAAGTGGTTTTGTTTTAGATAGGGCCTGTTCCAGGTTTTTGAAGGTCCCAGGCACAAGAGTATAATGGGGCTGATTTTCCTGAGTCCCTGTTGGGGAAAAAGATGGTACAAATGAAGTAAATAATCAAATATCTCAAAAGAACCTTGAGAGGTAGGTTAGAAAAAGCTACACTGACTTGGTCAAGATTGCACAGTGAGCCTGGATTAAAGCTGAGTGACAAAATTTTGAAAACAAAGCCATATCTAATACTATCATCCATTAGTTCTCACTAATCACTTCTCGATTCTGATATAGCACATGCCGTAGGCAGTGCAAAGGCTGGTAATTACTGGGCAGTGTTTTGTTATGACACGGAAAAGAATGAGATTGCATAGTGTTTTGTTCACACTTAGAATGTAAAAATTAGATCTCATGGGTTGTGCTAGTTCCTTAAGTTAAACAGAAGCAATATACCCAATTTATTAGGACTAAAAGTCACAGCTAGATTTTGAATTTTATTTTTTTAAAATTAATTTTCTCTGGATGTCATTATAGATCTACAATTTAAAATTATTTCAGAATGTAATCTCAGGTTTGGGTTATCCTAAGAAGTGCAATGTGTCAGAAAATCTGTCTTTTGGGGGTACAAATCTTGGAGCTTCACCCAGCAGTACTGAGCCAGCTCAGCATTTTACTAACAAATGTATAGGCAGAGGTTCCTAAATTCCTGGCTATTGCAACTTTTTTTGTGCTATAATGTATTTCAATAGAACCTATGCAAGTCAGTTAGCATTCCTGGCTTCCATTATATCCAACGAGCCTTCTTATCTCTCCCATTATTCCAAACAGGCAATCCTGTCCTTCCGTTTAGTATATCCCAGAGCAAATACACCAAATCCTCCCAAGTGCACAGGAAAAATGTTTTGTCCAGAATGCTAGGAGAAAGCTGGGGAGAGGGGAAGGAGGCAGGGAGGGGTGGAGGAGAGCTGGGAGGGAGATGACCTCTCCCCCACCTTCAGCTGATTTCTCCAGACTCCTTCACGAAGAAGCTGCCACGGTGAGTGGGCCTATCAATGGCTCTCATTTGTTAGCAAGTGACCATCTAAGGCTACCAGTGACACTAGCTGTGGTTTTAGAGTTATTTTTTTCTGAAAACCTAGTTTTTCTCAAGTTGTAGAAAGATATGTCTTATCTGTCAATGGCTCCACCCTCTGGCATTAGGAATCCACATATATGGCCACGTTGAAAAGTAGATATAGTGATGACAAGTAAGAACCCACAAGGAATTATGGAGAACATCTAATTTCGCTCTCCCACATATTTCCTCTTTCCCTCCCTGAACTCCCCCCACAGCCCCTCCTGTTTTTTCCTCCCTTCTCTCCTTCTCACACAACAGCCAACCTACCTTTATCTGCCCCTGTGTCTTCAGCTGCCCCCCTGCAGCATCTATTTATTAAATTTATACCCCGCTGTGCCCCCAAAAATGGGCTCAGGGCAGCTCACAACATAAAATCAGCAACAATGAGAACAATAAAACAATAAATAACAATAACAGATCAACCAAACCCATACATTATAACATAATTACCCTAAGCTCCAGTATCTTAAACTCCAGGGTCCAGATGGTGTCCAGATACAGTAGGGTGCTGGAAAAGAAGTCGAAAACAGTGCTGTGGACAGGACAGGGGGGCTGGAATAGATTGAACACCAGGCCTCAACTAAAGGCCTGGTGGAACAGCTCCTTTTACAGGCCCTGCAGAACCGTGCTAGGTCCCACAGGGCCCTGATCTCAAGTGGGAACATGTTCCACCAGACCGAAAAAGCCCTTGCCCTGCTTCAGGCTGAGCAGATATCCCTCTGGCCAGGGACCACCAGGAGATGTTGACCAGAAGAGTGCAAATCTCGCTGGGGCTCATGGGGAGGGGCAGCTGTGTGATGTTGGCTACTGGACCAGGCCCACCTGTATGGTAGGGACCCACACACACACATATACACATCATTCCTCTAGGTCCCCTACCTCACAGGGACAGAATTTGTGGAGATCTGTGGACTGCAGTGGGAGGGAGATAAATTCTGTTAATAGGCAACAGAATTTATTCCAGCCTAAGTCCCAGCTCCCTCAAATGCAGGAAGTGTGCATTTATATTCACAACAGAAAGGGGAAGGTATAAAGGACTAGATCCAGAAAAAAGAATTTCTCCCTGCTGCTCTGGGGTTACTTCACAGTAGTTCTGCCACCAGTCAATATCCCTAATGTCCCAACTGCCTCCCAGTGCCCTGATTCACGAAAAGGTGGGGAGGGGGGTTCTGCACACACAAAAGTGAACCCGCTTATATCCTTCTAACCCCACCTGCCTCTCTAGCATGGCTTGGTTACAATTCCTGGAAGACTGGGCAATGGGCACATGGGCAAGAGTTGAAGGTGGTCAGTGCACACCAGGATCTTTAGAAGTAACAAGCTTTACTAACTCCACAAGTTCTACATAAACTAAGCAAAGATAAATGGCAATAAATCCAAGTACAGCCAGCAATGATGCAGAATGCTTAAAAATAGAAACCAAAAAATAATCTGGTTTCTTGACTGAATATTCAGATTCCTCCCTTGAGAAATGAACACAAGGCAACAGAGACCCCAGCAAAGGCTTGACACCAGCTGTGGCCTTTGTTTCTCCCAGTTCCTTATCCTTGCAGTGCTTTTCCAAGCTAAGTTGACTACTTTAAACCTTTGCCTGAGAAGGAGGATCTTCTGGACCCAATCAGTATGCTGTGGTCTTGGAGACACCTTTCCCACCAAGGCCGCCTGGACTATCCCTCATTAAAAATATTTAATGATGCCTAGTAGAGAAATTAAAAAAAAAAACATTTATCCTGGCACACTCACAGCCCAAAGCAAGAGGTAGATTTGGCTCTTTTTCTTCACTGGCTTTCCCAAACCATCAGTTACCATCAGTCACCATAAAAGTCGCCTTCTTCTGAGGAAGTAGCTTGAATTCACTAAATTGCTTCTCTCCCTTCCAAAGTTATGCATTTATTTTTCAAAGCATCATTCCTATTTAATAGCAGGGAAGATCCACAGAGGTTGTATTTGAATCCACAAAGTGTTGGTAGTGACCCTAGGAGGCTGTGAAGCAGATAATCACAGAAACTGCCTTAGACCTAACATAGGGCACTTAAAAGGATTGGCTGAGATGGCTACATTGGCCATGTTCTCTTCCCGACTTTTAAGGCAACCAGTGGCCTCAGCACCTCAGTGGCAGAAGGTGTTACTGAAAAAGTGGCAGCAGTAGGAGCTCAGGCTGGCCCTCCGATGCTGATGGAGAATTTGATTGCTGCTTCCTGCTGTGTAGCCAGGAATGATATCCCTTCTTTACAACAGGAGAGCTTCTAGTGTCCTGGTCCCACTGCTGGACCTCCTGGTATCTTTGGCCACTGTGTAACAGACTTTTGGACTAGATGGGCTATTGGCCTGATCCAACATTGGCTTCTCTTATATTCTTGTGGGTGCCAGATTTTTATGTGGCATGGTCTTGGGCTCCATGAATTATAGTTGTTGATCACAAATCCTCTTTGAATCTTTTCTTAAGGCGATCATTCCTTTCATAGTATTGTTATGGTCAAAGCCACTCATGACTATCTCCTTGGAGAGCTAATTGCAGTCTCATTGTGGTACAGATTGTCAAGTCCTTTCTGGACATGCTTGCTCAGCAACAGTCTGATGAAAGCTCCAGTCTTCACAAAGTCTGTTGCTTTAAACTGGCTTCTGGAGGGCTTGAAGTCTTTGAATATGTGGTCAAAAGCAATGGAACCTGTTGTCAAAACTGGCCAGATAGCTCATAAAGCAAGGTGTACTTGTTGCACAGATGATGAAGTGCTGGGGGCATTTTGAGGGTGCAAACACACATTTTGCAGGAGATAATCTTATCAGAGAAGGCATTTAGCTGTTTTGGTGAAACTTTCTGGGAAATGTTGTCTTCAAGGTGTTGGGGTGGCACACAGCAATAGAACATGGGGTGACCTGAGCAGAGACAAAATTGCTTTTATTCCCCAAGGGGAATGCAGCAGGAGTGCATACAAAGCAGCAGCCCAGTTTATTTGGCCTCAGTCCAGTACCCACCACCACCCAAGCCCATTGTCTCAGCAGAGTAAGAGTAAACAGCTTGTCTGAATGACTTTGTTGATGGAGCTCAGGCAATAGTCTCCATTGGCGTTGCTCTCTCTCTCTCTCTGGGTATGAACTAAATAAGCATGATGTATTGCTGAGCCTTTAAGGAGGAGGAGAGAGAAATCTGTAGCCAGGGAAAGGCAGGGAGAGGCAGCCTGCTGAAGAGCTAGCTTAAAGCAAGAGCCCTTTAATCTTGAAGCTGCTCTTGCCAGGTGACTCTGTAGGCAAGGTGTGTGCAAAGCAGTTAATGAGCCAGGAATAATCAAGGATACTGCATTCAAACATAATGCAAAACCAAGCATAAAACTAACTAATACATAAATCAGCTTATTTATTGACTTCATTTATACCCCACCTTTCTCCCCAAGGGGGTCCCAAAGCAGATTAACTGCATTCACCGCTCCTCCATTTTATCCTCACAACAACCCTGTGAGGTAGGTTAGGCAGGGAGTGTGTGACTGGCCCAAGGTCACCCAGCAAGCTTTCATGTGGGTGTGCATTTGATGGGTCTTCCAGATACGATTCCAACATTCTTGCCCACTACACCACGCTGACTCGCCACATCTTCATATCCTGGCTTCAAATGCTGGTTTTGGCAGATTCTGACCAACCACAGTCAATGTAGTGCCCAGCATTTGGATGATCACTTGACTATGATAGGTTGAATTAAATCAGTTTCATACCAGCTCCCCCCCCCCTTTCAGTTTCTATTTAAAATATAATGCAGGCCAAAATTCTATTGCAAATCGCAGGTGGGAAATTATTTCTCCTGACCATTAAAAACAGAACAAAATTTCCAAGCCCAAAAGCACCAGGTTTTTTACACCCACAAAACAAAGAGCAGTCATGTAGCAATGTCACAAAACCTGTAGTCCAGGAGACATGTATTTTGGCAAGGCTTTTAGACTCTCATCCTTCATAAAGTTTTGCAAAATAATTATGAATATACCCAGAAAACTTTTTTCCAGTCATTTCCTATCCAAACATCATTCATATTTGCAAAATATTGAGAACATGTGCCCTATTTGTTAAATATGCCTCAAATTGTCGAGGATCAAGAGCACCCATCACAGTACATTCCAGTGTTTGGCTTTCCTGTTTGCTATCCAAGCCCAACAAGTATAATTAAGGAGTTACAACATGGTGCACTAAATTAAACTTGTCTGAGAAAGTGGTACCTTCATCTGTGCAGACAATTTTAAGTATGTAAGCTGTCTGTGATGGTGGTGGCACCACTGAGCTGAGATTATGCCCACTAATACCACCTCTTACCATAACTTGCACAGAGCTTACACCCACTTCCTTTTTTCAGCATACAAAGCCTATGCACATTGGAGTATAGACAGACATTTCTCCCCCAATATATGTACATTGGGCATGATATACTCCCCCCCCCCCAAAAAAAAGCATGGCTGAACACAATTTGTGAGCAGACTCCAGAGCTGCCAAGAACATTACAGGTCAAGACAAAACTACTTAGAGGGCACTAGTTTGTTTCAATTATTACACATAAAAACTTTGCCATGGATTATGGTTTTACACATCTGTGTAAATAGAAACAGTTAATGCAAGTAAGTTCCAATGGGAACACCTTCTGGTAAGAAGTTTTAACTTTGAGAAACTCATTTGCCTTACATAGACCTACCCCAGAAGGACAGCAAGCATTAAGCCCACTTCATTAGTGGTCCAAAACAATGAACCTCTTCACTCACCCACTTTGGCATCTTAAAGCAGCAGCAGGAGAAAATCTGCACAAGTGCACAGATTTTAGTCTAAAGTGACATTGATCATATACACCCCCCAGCTCAATGTACAAATAAATCTTTTTCATAGGTGGAAGCTGCAGTCAGACTGTCAGGCTGAAAGCACCACTTTACTCAGTGGCTTTTGTAGATGGTACACATTTGAGGATTTGTGCACAAGGGCAAGACTGAACCAGCTTCTGTTGCATTACTTCAGGGAATGAAGAAAAGCAGCTGTGTATAATAAAAGCCTTCTCTTCTTGTATTGATTGGTCCTGATGCCTTCAATGCTAAGCCTGAGGGTCAGCAGTAGAGCCCCCCCCAATCACCTGGCACTGATAACTAGCTGAAATATCTCTGTAAATAGGTCAGTCTGGAGAGTTTCTTCATTTGGCCTTCAGCTAAAAAGTTTTCAGCAGTTTACACAGCCATTCTGGGGTATTTTAAGTACCACAGTCCTGCCCAAGCAATCCCCTCCCTACACACTCTCAAAAGGCAAATACTGTAGCACCATCTTGTAAGATTTTTGTTCCTCCCACATAACAGGTAAGCAATAATAGATACGCTCACTATAAACTGTATCAGCCTAGGAAAGTAGCTTTCCTTCATTTCACACTTTAGAGGTAAACAAACAGAGGGGGCATTAGACACCTTAAAAATGTGGTAAGATATGGCTTAATTACAGATGCAGAGCTGTGTTGGAAGATACAGGCGGATATATGGATGTTTTGTAAAAACAGCCTTTTTGTATTTGTCATTTTTAATCACATCTTTCTTCTCAGATATTGCAATTGTCTTCATAACCCTCTGAAATGAGGAGCAAATAAAGCCACAGGCATCAACACTTTTTAAAGTGGTCAGTGATTCCACTGTGGGAATGGCAGTGGAACATATCAGTGCAGTATGTGGGTGATGTTAAATGAAGGGGGATAACAAGGAGGTAGATGCTTCCAAGTAGGAAGCAGGATGAACAGCTAATGAAGCTTCTGGTCTTCAAATGATTCTGCTCAAGATCACAAAGTTTCATAGAGCAACTGAGGCAGTTCTTTAAGAAACAGACTGCAGATCAATTCTTTAGCTGAAGAACATGGTAGGAAAAAATGGCTAATGTTTTTTAGAATTACAATAAATGCTGATAGAACAGCTTTTTCACACTGTTCTAAACTAAGTTCAGTTTAAAGAGATCATTTCTTGATATATTTGCCATCCATCTGTGCAGTCACAGAAGTGACTTTTACAGTATCAACAAGGCAAGATATGAACCATTAAAAAATCTAGTCCAAAGGGACACACATTTACTATGGTGGTGATAACTAGAGACAGTAGAAAAAATTCTCTCCTCCCACTGAATAGTCATAGCAACCAAAGGGACTGCAACGTCCAAAATAAGGGACATGAGCCGTGTACTCCAAAAGGGAGTGTACAAGAACTTGTAGCATGGATCTTAGCTACCTTTTCCCATTATTGGAAGGCACTTTTGCCAGCACAAAGTGCAAGTAATTTCCCTCAGTTTTTCACCTTCCCACTGCAGACCTCGTTTGCCCTTGCTATGGTCCACAATTTCAGCCACCCTGTTGCATGAGCAGCTCAGCAAATTCTCTTCCAGAAGTGGTATGATAACTACCTTGGATTTATGTATATTAACTGCAAGGGTGACTAAAGGCTACTGACTGCTGTCATGTCCCCTTTCTTGCAGAACACAACCCTGTTAACCTAGAAGTTTCTGTAAACAATACTGGCTGGGGGTTCAATGTATATTTTAGATCTTCTGTATTATTGTACATTATATTCAAATGTGCAACTTGCACCTGCATTGGTTTTTAATGCATTTGCAATTTTCCACCTTTTGTGATATGTATCAGTACCAACTGGAATAGGTGGATCTCAGCATTCTAGTAAAAAAATGAAGGGGTGGTTGTGAGCCCAGAACCAGCCAATACCTTGCTACACTCTTATGAACCATACATTGGAAGTGGCTTGTGTATGGAACCAATGCAGTTACTACAGATTAGAGATTCTTGACCTTATGACTTCAGTATGAAAACCTAGAGGAACAGAGTCCAACTCTTACCTACCTCTTATTTGAACTGTTTTCCTGCATGCATAACATTTCCGATAAACATTAAACTGCTACTTTCTTGCGAAAGCAGCAAAAATTATGGTTGCTAAATTGGTAGCTGTTTTCATTCCCCTTCTTCCTGGCACTGTGTTACGATACTATCAAACTGATTCCACTCTGACAACAAAGGCAAGACAGAAGGAGGGGTGAAAATTGGTAGAACACGACTCAACAGATGCAATGTTTAGCTTTTGCTATTCAACTTCTTATACACTGCCAATGAATGCAAGTTACAAAACTGGCTCACCAAGACTGAGCATTTATAGCCAGCCAGGTACTGCACTCAGTGCTGCAATGGCACAAGGTCAGTGTTCCAGAACCACAGCTGAGGAAGTGGAAGATGAAGAGCAATAAATATACCAACTGGTATTCCCTTCCCATACTCCCTCATAGATGCCATGCATTACCTCGTTCACATTTTCCTTGTACTGTATACAGGGGAAAGCAGATGCACACAGGATGCTTCCTAATCCACCAAAATCCAATTGGGAATTGGTTTAGCAGATGATATGGAAAGGTTAACAAGACGTACAGAAAGGTACTAGAGGACACTGTTATACAGCATTTCTGTTGGAATATTTGTATTCTCCACACTGGCATCACATCTGAAATCACACATGTAAGAAGAGCCTAAAATCCTACAAAACAGGATCAGTTTAGAAAAACTGGTAGCCAGCTAATAATTTCCATTAGCATCCCAACTACCATTCACCTAAGTGTAGCATATCTATACTCTGAGCACTCAAGACAGCCAGAAGCATCAGTCCTACTTTTATTAAGTCAACAGGTATGATATGCAAGTGAATCTCATTGGGCAAGATGTAATCAACCATTAGATGCAGCATCCCTCCAACAGAAAGACCTAGAGTCACAACAGGCATAGTGTGAACCTCAGGGTTACCTTAGATGGACTTGTGCTCTTTCATTCACCTGATAAATTTTATGCCAATCAGTTGGCACAAGATGAACTTTCATGCTCAAACATTAATGTCAACCAATTCATATACATTATTGGCCCATTAAAAAATACAGGCCTCACCCCTTAATATACCAGTGTAACAAGAGAACAAAGAATTGAGAGAAAATGAGTCAATAGCCAATACTAGAGAAAGATGGCATGGGCAAATATAATTTTGCAGAAGCCATTCCCACTGCTGATAATGGGTGCATAAAGGCACCACTCCCTGGATAGGAATTCAGGGATATGTGGACTAAGAACTACAACAAGATGCTTGGCATTAGAGGCATTTATAATGCCAACTTTTTATGACATTTTTATAAAAGAGCATGAAAATAAACCTTTATTTTGTTAACACGCACCAATATTAAGAGAAAATTGTTTCACAGCTTGACACAATTTAAGATACATAGCTATGAAAAGAACTGCACTTTTAAAAGGCCTTCCTAAACTTCATGTATGTTACAGTATGGCCAAGCTGAAGGATATGTGTGCCAAATATCAAGTGGTCATAGCATAGGAGTTGGCTTTCCAGAACAACATGGACAAACAGCTAAGGTATGTGGTGGAAAGAGCCATTATTAGCCTGGGAAAGGGGGAGCATACAGAACAGCAAAGAACTATTCAATAAGTATGTTTTGGGGGGACAAGAATACTTGCACAGTGAATGTATGATAAAATGTTTAAGGATACAGATAACATCAACATCTTTCAATATATTCTGTATTAAGAAAAATTAAATTGGAGGGGCTGGGGAGAGAAGATGGCTATTGAAAATTTATGCTCCTGTTGACCTTAGAAAAATCGTCACTGCTAAAACGAGAGATCTTAGAAGTCCAGAATACTTTGAAAGAATGGTTATCATCTTAACCACCCATAGGGCAAAATATATTTGATACACTGAAAATCTGCTTCTTTCTTCCAGACTGTGTTGACAGATGAATGCAACAAGAGTCCAATTTAATACAGTAACCTTTGCTTATGTAAACAAAAATGTTCATAGAGATCATTCAGATAATCTAAGCCATCTGAACACTGCAAGTAAGTTTACTTTTCCATTGTTGAATACTTTTTGCCCATCCAGTACAGCTTTTTAAAACAGGGCATTCTCCTTTGTTTGTACCTAAGAAAAGCACAAATGCTAAAAGCAGCCCAAACTGTAAGAAACCTTAAATAAATGGTTACTCCTACTCTAGTCTCCTAACAAAAGTTGCAGACAAAAATCCTAAGTAGTCCTTTTTATTGTTTGCTCTTCTCAAGTTCCTTGTGTTTTGAAAGTGGTAACATTCCTGTTCACAGGGATTAAGAGAATTCTACAGTGGTAAGGAGAACTTACAATCACCCTCTGAAAATAAAACATTCGTTTGTCAGCTAGCAGAGAAGCAACAGTGAAAAAAATCCACAAAAAGTGAGGTTTTGGTTTACGTCCCAAGGAGACCACAGCTGTCCCATTTTGATGCTTACTATTCTCCAACTTGTATATCAAAAAATCCTTCTCCAAAGTAGTACACCATGCCCTTTGGTTTCTTCTTTAGGACCAAGACTGTAGCTACTGAAAGTGTTTAAATGCATCCAAATGCAGGTAGGTGCATCTGTGTCAATATACTGCACTGCCAGACAATATCAAATGCAGTTTAAACCAGCTGTATTAGAAACAGATGCCACTTCCTTCCCAACCTCCCACATCATGAAAAAAAAAATAGTTGCTCCTATCTACAGGGTATCTGGGGTAGCAATAATATTAACAACTTTAAACAAAGTTTTACCAAACTGACAACTAGTTTTGGGGAAGAAAAGGAAGGGAATACGGTAAAAAGGAGAGGTGTAACAGAATTTTTTTTAGAATGGCTTAGACCAATTATCCAAACAGAAGTGCTGGCTTTATAAGCAGGTATTTGAGTATAAACCAATGTGCTTTGACTATTTTTCAAGTATCCGATATCATTTTTGTATAAAGACTTTGAATACACAAGCTACCAAAGATAGAAGAAAATGGACTTCTCCAAGTTTGGATTTAAGTATTAAAAACTCAAAATATTCCAGAAGTTAGTATTCCACACAGTACTAACAATTTTCCAAATTATTTTTGTACATATCCCAGCTGACTGTGGACTGAAAACAATCTGCTAAGCAGTATTAAAAGAAAGAGTGTGCAAGAGTTAAAATTGTAGTCTGGGGGAAAACACCTAAATTTCTAAATTAAAAAATAAAACAAATGAAGTGAAAGCTTTAACTGGTACACACTGTTCACACCTATATTTCAAGTTTGGAAACGCATATTTTCAAGCAGCAATACAAAAAAGTATCCATGAAGAATGCATAATTTCCGAAAAAAATTATGAAAACATCCCTGCTACCGTTACATTTCTAAATACAAAACTGACTACCATATTGTTGCTTCTGTGTAGCAAGAGAAGTTCATTTTCAAAACAGGTAAAATTCAGTCTTTAGGTGTGAATGGTATGAATGAGAGTCCCCTTTTTTTAAATTTCTTAGTTGTTTTTAGGATCCTTAAGCATGCAAGCCTTGTAGAGGAGGGCCCAACAAGGGGCAGGGTTGGCTTAGGGCATCCAGTTTAGGACAGAGCTGGGAAAGCTTCTGGATCATCAACATCAGGAGCAGAAGCACTTGACTGAAAAAGAAAAAGGATGTATGTTATTTGGAGAGAGTGAATGGACGGATCACTTTTCGTTTATGACATTACATACACAGGACACTGAAATCCAATGAAGACACAGAAAGTGGAAAGGTAAAAGGTATACACAGTTTTTGTGGACAAGGACTAGTCTGGGATGTATTCTTCTGCCCTATATTATAGAAACTGCTTATGATAATCAAACATTGATTAGCAGAAGGATTATTCTCCAGAACTACCTGTATAGCAAGCTAGCACACTGACTTGCTTTGTTGACCAGTATCAATGGAATTTTAAATTCTAAAAATCTATTTCAGATCAGTAGGTGTGACATAAAAATGTGATAAAGGCACATAAAGAGGTCTAGGAAAGAATCTATGGGTTAAGCAGGGATTCTAATGCTAGTCTGTTTAGAAACACAGATTTTTTTTATTCCTGATAACTAACAAAATACAAACATGTGATCCTGCTATAAGACAAATGTACAACATACAGAGCTTTTAGGTCAGAAGTGCTGAACTCATTTGTCACAAGGGCTGGATCTGACATAAATGTCACTTTGTCAGGCCAGGCCATGTGTGCCATAAAATGTAATGCCAGGTACTGGAGACATAAACTGTATAAAGGACAGCAGCTGGTAAACACTGAGTTGGTGTATCCTCACTGCAAGACTTCATGGGCAGGGGAGGGGGGAGCCGATGAAAGAAAACCATATGGGCAGACTGCTGCAGGTGAGGTTGTTCCATCATGCTGGAGTTGCGATCAGAGTGGCTCTGCCCATTCTGCCTCGAGCACTCCCTTGCACCAGTTGCTTGCAGGCCACATAAGAGCCCTGGGTGGGCTGGTTCCAGCCCCCAAGCCTTATTTTTGACACCCCTGTTTTAGGTGGCATAAGATACACAGAAAATGAATGGTGCTAAATGGAAATTTCAACACCGTTATTAAAGTACACAAAAATGCTGTGCCTAAATTAAAGACACAATACAAATCTCATTTTTCTTTCAGCATATATGATTTAGTAACAAAATGTACCAAAATCCAGAATACTGTACTGTATTGTTTATATTCCTCTCTACAAATACCATGAAAATATTTAATTTTATACTTAATACTTCTCTATTAAATTTAGGGACAATGTGCATTTTAATTCTACATGTACATCTCTGTACAGCCCCGCAACAAGGAATTTTTTTTTTTTTTTGGGGGGGGGGGGACACAGCACCATGGCATGCTAATTAAATTACGGGATCGGGGGAGGGAGAGGTGACACACGAACAAGCGCATTTTAGCAGCCAAAGTGTTAAGTGGTGCTAACCAGATATATATCCCAGATATATTCAGGAATTACCAGCAGATCTGAAAACAGCAAAGAGGCAGAAGCAGATTGCTCCTGTCTCTCAGCTGTGTATCTGTCAGGTTGCAGAATGGACTGCAGAAGACAGCCTGAGAATCACCTTTGCCGGGGAAGCAGACTGTTCCCGTCAACTGGGGCTGAGGTTTAAAACAGGCTGCAGAAGCCATTCCAGCCAAGATCTGCGTACCACAGGGAGATTGCTCCCGACTCCACACATATCCTAGGGCTGGCTTCTCCTGCAGCATGGTTTAAAACCAGGCTGCAGAAGCCAAACCAGCCCAAAGCTGGCTTGAGGGGAAAAAAAGTATTTTTTCAGGTCCGATAGACCCAAACTGAAAAATACTGGATTAAAAAAACTGCACACCCCTACACAACAATTTTGCGCAAGCAAAAGCACAAAAAGTACTCCTTGCTCTCTGGTTACATGGAAGTGACCATATCCCTACCATTTTTAACTCATGTGCAAGAGACATTTTTTCTGATCATTTCAAGTTAAACATAATCACACAAATTGTGAGAAAGATTTTCACTGATATCCCCCTGAGGGACCCACAGGAATACCTTGAGGAGAATTACACATCTCCTGCAGGGAGGAGAAATCAGTGGAAATTAGGTCCTTGCACCTGGAGAAATTCTAGGTAGCAGCCAAGCCAGTCTTGTTGTATATTCCACATGCATATTGTTATTCTATTAAAAATTACATTGAAGATCTCTTTGTGGTGTTGTAGCCCTTCCGTTAAGCAGAACCGTGCTAAGTACATTTTGCTTGCTACTCAAGCATCACAGGATCCAATCAATGTCTTTCAACACTTTAAATACTAATTAACATGTTTATGGCATGAACCTCCTAGAATAAAGCCTGCTTCACTGAATGCATGAAATATGTCATCTAGTTGAGAGTGTGAAAAATTTCCCAAACACAGGCACAAAGGAAACAACTGTGAGTAGTGGTGTTAAAAGGCAATGATATGTAAAAGCTACAACCTATGACAAATCTATGCAAAATTCAAATATGTGATAGAGAAGAAGAAGAAGAGGAGAAGAGATTGGATTTATACCCTGCCCTTCACTACCCAAAGGTGTCTCAGAACGGCTTACAAACTCCTTTCCCTTCCCCTCCCCACAACAGACACCCTGTGAGGTAGGCGGGGCTGAGAGAGCTCTTGACAGAAACTGCTCTTTTTTTAAGAACAGCCCTTATCAGAACTACGACTTGCCCAAGGTCATCCAGCCAGGTGCAAGTGGAGGAGTGGGGAATCAAACCCAGTTCTCCCAGATTAGAGTCCACGCACTTAACCACTACACTAAACAGGAAGTACTAAAGGTTGAGGCCTAAATGATTAAGATCAGTCTATAGATGTTAAATTACAGGATTAGGAAACCTCATCTTCCATAACCATTACGGTCACTGTGTTTACCTTGCATACATTTGGACTTTGCATATAAATATCACAGACTACATTATTAACAAATCACTGATTTGACTATTTGAGAACTTCTTCCTCAATATGATCATTTATATAAAATGTCTACAAAAGGCAGTTTTCACCTGCAAAGTGTCTACCAGGCATAAGGTAGTAACATACAGGCTCCTGTGTTTTTTAAAAACACAGAGCTCTAGAGGCTTCCACTAGATATAAAAATCACAAACCTGGTTGGGTGTGTGGATCACATCAAACTCCTTAACCAACTGGAAGAAAACACACAAATATTAGCATGGATGTAAAAATTCCTGTTACAAATTTTAAAAGGCCAATAACTTCATTTCCCATGAAATGAATGTTTTAAAGGATAATTCTGGTAATGAGAACATGCCAAAAAAAGAAGTCCAGCCACAAAACCTTTCCCAACCAGTATCTACAGAAGGTGCCTCACAAACTAGAGTATATAACCCACTAATAACTGGAGTTGACCCCCCCCGGGCTTTTCGGTCCTCTATCAGTCCCAGACAAAAGGACAGGGTGTGTGTGGTGATACTCATTCAAGGGTCCTTTTCCTTCAGGCTGCTCCCTGCACCAAAGATTGCCAACACTGATTGTGCAGGCTTAGCATGGAAGGCTGAAGATAGTTTGGCTATCTGGCTGGTGTACCAATCACCTAGTGCTCCAGCAGATACCCTGCTGCACCTGCAGGAGGCTGTGTCAAGCAAGTCCTTGTAGTTCCCCAGATTTTTAGTTCCAGGGGACTTCAATGTCCATGTTGATGAAAATGTCTCCTCACAGGCTGCAGTCCTAGTGTCGTCCATGGCAGCACTCTCCCAATTTGTATCAGGCCCCACACATCAAGCAGGCCATACGCTGGCTTTGATCCTTGGGATGGGGATAGATACGGATCTAGATGCCAATGATGCAGTGCCGTGGTCACACCACTTCATCTTAAAGGCCCATCTGAGAGTACTGCCCCCCCTCCCTGCTTAGGTGGCAAGTGGATTTATGCTTGCCCACAGAGACTGATGGATCCAATCGGTTTCCAGAATGCTCAGCAAGATCCAAAACCCCTGGTGGCTTGTTAGATGTGCTGGTAGAGAACTGGCATAGCCGTCTCTCTGAAGTCATCAACGAAATCCATCTTGGTTCCATCTTGGTTCCACCCTGCAATATTCTTCTCACCTGCTCTTCTCTCTCAGTATTAGTTACTACCTACTGTTGGCCAGAAACAGATGTATTAACTGGCGCCACTGAATGCTATCAGATTGTTTTTACTGACTGATACTACATCTGGCTTTTAATGATTATTATATTTATGTTTTAACTATATCATTGTAACCCGCTCTGACCTTGCAGTGCAGCAGAGGGAGGACTAGAAATCAAATCAAATAATTAAATAAATAAGGCATGCAGACAGCATATACAGTAATGTCAGTCACCATCTTCTAGGAAAAAAGAAAAAAATCCAAACTGTGGCAAATAGTATTCACACAGTAAAACTTCTCAGAGGGGGAGGGGGGGGGATCAGCAATATTCTTCTATTTAACAGGTTTGGCGCCCAGCTACTGTTTTGAAACCATAACGACTTGTTAACCGATTTTATCACCCAGGCTGCGCTAAGTTCCAGAAAATTGTTCTGTTCTTTTTATTACCATCAGGAAATGTTTCAGATCATTTGAATGGAAAAAGCAGGTTACTCACCTTGTCAGTTCTGCTTCCACGGCTGGCCCTGCCCCCACGCCCACGGCCTCCTCTTCCACCTCTACCACCACGTCCAGGACGACCAAGATCTCCAAAATTTATCTCCAGCTGGGATGTGATATCATTTGCTGGCTTGCGGAAGTGATGATCCATTACAGAGTCTTCGGCATGAGACTAAAATGAAAGCCAACAATACAGTATCAAGTACCAAAAATATCATCCACCAGAACCGATATCAACCTTAAATGCAACTGAACAGCTTTACAGCACCAACCCACCTCCATGTGACTTTAACGACTACACAAATGACACAGCTTCCAATTCCCAATTACTACAGCTAACAGAAAACCTATCGGCAGAATGCAATACCATCTGCACATACATTTTTACCAGCTATCAGGCAAATAAACCTGTTTATCAATTTTTGTAAATGATTACTACCTGTATGACTTAAATCAGCTGTTCTATTCAAATAATAGCATTAAAAAGTGACAGAATTTCTTCCTTTGATGCATATACACTGTTAACACAGCACATTATAAAGATGTGTTCTTTGCAACAAGGTCATAGTAAATGGTACAGGTCTCCAAGTAAGTTATCCAGCAAACTTGAGAGATATCAAATTCCAAACACCAGAGCTTAAGTAGTTGAGGAGAAATGCTTAGGGATGGGCAAAGCTGCTAATGCAGTGGTACACTTCCACAGTATCATGACGTTACCTCACAGGACTGCACTGCCAAATATTTTGCACTATGGCATCATTAAACTACAAATGAGTAAGAAAATAGGGAAATGCACCATACATCCACATACAGGTAACTTGAATCACATACAAAACTTCCTTCTGGAAAAAATGGAGTACTAGCAATGTATACAATCTGGCTGTAATTAAGTAGCCATTATATGTAGGCAGTCATCATGGTAGAACTATGCACTGGAAAGCAATGTGAAAGAGATCCTCTATGTTATTTTCATTTGTTGAAAACACTGCTATACAAGGAATATTACAAAAAAATATGTGACCTTGTTGGGTCACAACAGGACTATATGACTGGTAATAACCACGCTGGTGATAAAGAATTCATTAAGCAGTCTTGTATCCTCTATTTGAAGTGCCTGTTATCAATGGCTCTTTTAGAAAGCACCTCTCAAATTGAGCTTGTTTAGAATTCACAGTGCTCCTCAACCACCAAGTATATATAAAGGGTCAGTACCTCATTGGATTCCAGCTGACTCCCCTGCATCTCTGTCATCCCCTTTGTCTGATGAGAGTTGTATGTCCAACAAGCAAGGGATAAAAACAAAAGGAACTAATGAGACTTTACAGATACAAGCAAGCAACAGTTTGGTGAATCTGGAGGATACATGCTACTAAACAAATGGAAAGAGCAAGGGAGATCGAGCAAGCAGAGGATGTTGTGAAACTAGATATCCAATTTTCATCCTTAAAAAAGTGAACCCAGATGAGTGCTAAATAGAATTAGCTGCATGAGGTATAGCTGAAGTAAAAATACAATCTTTTGCCTGAAATCTTAATGGGTACAGTTTACTAATGTGGGTGTCTAGTGGTGTCCTGTTCAGGTACTAGCTCTGCACAGACAGAACATACTACCTTTAACTCCATGGAGCAACAGATTAGAACCCTTAACATTTTTCATTTTTAATAAAAAGAAATAATAATGAAATAATTTTTTAAAATAACAAAAATCAAATCAGATCCCCAAACACACTTTTCACAATCAAATTCAGGGGCAGGCGAGGAAAGTTCACGAGGTTCATAGAAACACTCAAACAAGCAACACTGTTCTCAAGTAAAAAGAGACAAGGCTGGGAAGGGGAGCAAAAGTAAGTGAAGACAGGGAAATGAACTCCCCTCCCTTGTCAGTCTCCTACTTGCATGTACTCTCTGAAACCCTAAAAACTGAAAAATCTACTTAAGTTTTACTCTTCAGTATACTGTGTTTCTCGAGCCACTTTTACTAACCTTTTTCTGCTATAGTAAAAGGTAGAAACATGCGTTTGCAAAGATTCTGAATACCCTTTTTGAACAAGATTCAGCTGTTATATGCGGCTTAGGGAAGCCACATACAAATAAGATGCTTTACAATTACTTACTCCAAGGTGAAAACAAGTTGAGCAATTAGAGTATCACAGCATTCTCTCTTACCTCCTCGCTCTTTGACTTATGAAGAACAAAACCTTTTTTCCATTGTCCATCAGCACCTTCATTTGGTTTGCGGATATTGAATTCAACTTTTGCACGATCCTTATTTTGAATAGCTTTCCATTCATCCAGAGTCATTTCTTTCGGACCTTCTTCCTTAACTTCATCTACTTCATTCTCTCTATAAGTTTAAGAGTGGTAATAGCTCGTTTCACTTTGTCTGCAGTAAGCAATACATTCAGGACAGTGGTCTAAACACAAGAATATGTCTGGCTGTGAGTTAAAACTGAGGGCCACCTGAATACAGTGCAGCATGCTAGAATTTCTTAAGACAAAATGGTGCATTTAAACAGACAAATCTAAGTCAGGCAGTCTAATTCACATTGGAAATCCAGTAAAAGATGCATGTTTTCTATTACATTATTTTTTCCAGTTTAAGTGGATTAAGACTGGCAGTCTTCTCAATGCTGGCCCCCACCTCATGAAACGGTACGTCTGAGGTCAAGAAAACCTTCGCACTTCTCTTACTACCCAGAATTTGCGAAAGAGCAATTTTCAGGAGGGCATTCTTAAATTGAGATTAGAACGGTAAGGGCAATGGAACAAAATGTAATCCACAAAAATTACTGCAGGACATAACCTTTTTTGCTAGATTATCCTATAACTTGAAATACACCTTGTATCATTTACAGTGTACGCTGCTTCAGATGGCTTCCCATTCACATTGTTCCCTAAATCTGTATTCCTAGTTCTACAGCAAAGTTCACTGATTGTCTCTTGCAGTCTGTCTACACCTTTTTCTTCTCTTGCAGTCTGTCTACACCTTTTTGTCCTGTAGCTCCCCGAGTTTCAGTAAGAAAAGGTGAACTATAAAAAAGTGTTGCACTTACCTTTACCTTGTAACATTCCAAGGGGAGCTCCTCCGCCACAGAGCTCCTTAGAGGTCATCTTCCCACTTAACAGTCCCATGCTCTGCAGGGAGGAGCCCACCTTTCCCTCAGTCCTCCTGAGCTGCCATAAATACCATGTATGGAATTACAGTCTATGAACTTACAGCAGGGTAAGAGGGAAGGAATGTGTGCCTGCACAGAAGACACTTTTTTATAATTGAATTTTTTATTGTTTTCTCTTTAAAAGGGTGGGATACAGAAGGAAAAATGGTTCAGGGAAAATATAGATTCATCACGTTCGTGAAATATTATGAATTGTTACATACAACAAGTAAAATTAGTATAGGTAATAAGCTTGCTATTTCTGCTGAAATTCTTTCAATCGACTTTTGTTTATATAATTGGTTAGTTTCGCCAATGTTGCATACTCAGCTAGTCTTTCTTTCCAGATCTCTATTGTAAGACAATCTTCTGTCTTCCATTTTGTTGCAAATATTACTCTGGCAGCTGTTAACATATATTTAAGTAGGTCTTTTGAGGTTCCGTTTATGTTGTCTGGTAAGATTCCCAGTAACATAATCTCTGGTTTCACCAGGAATTTTGAAAACATTTTGGATTTCTTCATGTATATTTTTCCAGTATCTTTTTGTTTTGATACCAGTCCACTACATAAGATAAAAGGTCTCATTTTCTTTTTTACATTTCCTCCACACAGAAGACACTTTGATGAACAACAGTTACATGTAAGTGCAACATTATTTTCATCTTCAGACTTCTTGTGGAGTCCCACACTGGGAGACTACAGAGCTCCTTACCTTGGAAGGTGGGGTGAGTTTCAGTGGAACAAGGAGTGCAGCATGATTCTGCCAACTGTTGAATCTCTTCTCACGTTCATGTCCACCGAATAGTGCTTAATGAAAGTGTCTGATGATGACCATGTTGCTTCCCAGCAGATGTCCTCCAAGGGAGTGCCTCCCTGGAATGCTGCTGACGCTGCCTGCACGCATGTTGAATGAGCCCAAAGCTCCAGAGGGCACAGTAGATTGGCCTGCTCATACCCCAACCGAATAGCCAAGACTATCCATCTGAAACTGGAAATGAGGATGGCCTCCCCCTTGAGCTACCAGAGTAGCAGACAAAAAGGCACAGGGATTGCCTGAAACTCTGTTCTGTCTAGGTAAAACAATAAAGACCTTTTTACATCTAAAGACTGTAGTGTTTTCTCAGCCTCTGAGGTAGGTGACAGAAACAAATCTGGAAGAATAATCTTAGCACGGTGGAAATTAGAGAGAGCATCTTTGGTTAAAAAAAATGTAAACTAGGTTTCAAAACTGCATAACTAGCCTAGAACTTAATAAACAGATGGTCAGCCCTCACAGCTTCCAAATAGGGTTAACGTTAGTTGGGACAGAATGACTGACAAGGACCCCTGTGGCACTATAGGTAGTCATGTGAGAACCAATTTAAACAACCCCTTCAAAAAAACTCTTGGATACTGAATGAGAAAACAGTATTCTATCTTGGATCTTGGTATGACAGGCAGATATAGTAGCTAAATGTATCTTAAGGAAAGAAACTGCCAAACCAGATTCTTTTGAGAGACAACAGATACCCAAATACCAAGGCAATAGGGCAATTTTCTGCACGAGCTCCCTGTGCCGTGGCCCAGTTAGAAAAACTGAGCCATTTACTCCTATAAGACCTCCTAATTGAAGATCTACAGGCATTAAGGAGGACACTGTCTACTTGGTCTAAGAACCCAAACTGGGATCATTCAGCAGCCAAGCTGTCACCTTGATCCTGCTCATCTCATGGTGGATCATAGGATCCCTGCGCAGTAAGTGTTCAGCTAAAGGAAGGTGTATATAGACTGCCTTGGATAATGCTAGGAGGACCTGGAACCACATTTGTCTGGGCCAAAAAGGAGTGATCAGGATACACCATGTGTGCTCCAATCAGATCTTGGATCACCTTCTGAATAAGTGGAAATGGCAGGAAGGCATAAAATAGGGCGCCTGTCCAGTGTATCTGAAATGTTGGGGGTTTCACATTGACATGAGTAGCAAAAAGATCCACTGCTGGAAACCACCCCCGGTAGAAAATTGGGAGAATATACTTCTTCCCCAGAGACCATTCATGTTCTGATTGTCTAATTCTGCTGAGGATATCCGCTCTTGAGTTGGCAGTACCTGCTACATGTACTGCTTGGAGAAAGGGCCCTTGATCTATGACCAATCGCAAATGAAAGTGGCTTCCCTGCACTGGGCTGCTGAGGCTGTGCCCCCGTTGGTGTATATAGGTCATTGCTGTAGTATTGTCCATAACAACCTGAATGACTTTTACCTTAGTGAGCTCTGCGAACAAGGTAAGGGCATAACATACTGCACCTAACAGACTAAGAGGTTAATATCAAGACCCCTTTCCTCGGGCTACCACACATCCTGAGCAGAAAATGACCCACAATGGGCTCCCTACCCTGCAATGAAGCATCAGAGGTGATAGACAGCTGAGGCATACTTCCCCTATATGGCACCTCTGCTAGGATGTTACTATCACACGCTCACCAGCTTAACTGCCATATTATGGATCTATGAACTGTGAACCTAGTATGCTGGGAATGCACTTAGGTGTGCATATGGGGTTGTGGCCGTGGTAGAAGCCATTCACCCCAACAACTTCTGAAAAAAATAAGACTGATTTAAATCTATTGTTAAACAAGCACCTAATCAACTACTTAATATGTAGGGCTCTATCACTGTAGTGTCCAGAAGGGCCCCAATAAAGGAAACTTTCTGATAAGGTTGGAGGCATGATTTCTTACTGTTAATTACCAAGTCCAATTTCTAGTACATTTGTATGATCAGGAAAACCTGTGATTCTAGTTCACAATGGGAAAATGTGCAATTACAAACCAGTCATCGAAATATAGGTAAAGAGAATACCCTTTAGACCTTAGGTGTGCTATTACAACTGCAACACATTTAGAAAATACTCATGGGGAAGCTGCCAACCCAAACAGAAGGGCCATGTACTGGTAGAAAATGTGGTTATATTTAAAGCGCAGGAATCTGCAATGACCAGGGTGGATAGCAATATGGTAATAAGCATCCTGAAGGTCCAGTACACAAAGCCAACAACTTAATGTTAACAACTGTAGGACTAACTCCAAAGACAACATTTTAAACTTTCAAACATTCAGAAAAAAGTTATATCCCTCAGGTCCAGGATTGGTCTAAGACCTCCATCTCCTGCAGGCACTAGGAAAAAGAGTGAATAAAATCCTGTGATGGGAGTCCAAATCAGGATCTCTCTGTACTGCCTCTGTACTGTAGTGGTTAAGTGTGAGGACTCCTCACTCCTCCACTTGCAGCTGCTGGATAACCTTGGGCAAGCCACAGTTCTGTCAGAGCTGTTCTTGAAAGAACAGTTCTCGAGAGAGCTCTCTCAGTCCCACCTACATCACAGGGTGTCTGTTGTGGGGAGGGGAAGGGAAAGGAGTTTGTAAGCCGCTCTCTGAGACTCCAACTGAAGGGCGGGGTATAAATCCAATCTCTTCTTCTTCTATTCGGGGCCTGATCAGGACGTTGAAGGGTTGGCCATTGCTAAAACTATAGTCTATAACCTAAACTAACTATTGACAAAACCCAAGTGTCATGAGTGACCCCCTGCCATTTTTTTTTTACCAAAGACCACTAACCTGCCTTTTAAAAAGGCAGGTGACTGCTCTATTACAGGTCCTAGTCAGAAGGAACCTTTTGAAGCCTGCAGCGGCTCTTTAGGAAGTGGCTGGTGTTGTGAGCCCAAATGCCTAGCTCTATGATTGGACCTGCACCTGCCCTGAGCCACAGGCCCTGAAAAAGGATGCTGTGTAGGATACTGTGTACTGAGTACGGCTGCTAATGCAAGTTCCAGTGGTATAGCAACTGGGATTGGTGGGATCTATACATCTTGTCGAGGCCTGTGCGGAGTGGCAGGACCTGCTGTGATGCCAAAAGAACAAGCTGTTTGCTTGTTCATTTTAATTTGGGATAAAAGATCATCAGTCGCTGAAGCAAAAATAGTGATGTTCCTGGATGTCAGGAGGGAGAACCGTGGAGCGCAGCCAAGCATGTCTTCTCAATACCTGAAGCCATGGCCCTGGAGGAGGAGTCAGCGGAATGTCTGCCTGCGTTAATCTGTTGTTTGGAAAGGCGCAACGCTTCCACTTGGAGTTTAGCCAGAGGCTTCGTCTTCAGGCAGAAGCTGTATATAAGCAGCCATCTTTCCCAGAGGAACAACTGATATCCTCCTGTAATTCCACTATAGTTGGCAATGTGCAGGTTGAGAGCAGCAGACGAGTAGACTTTTCTACTAAGTGCATCAATCTTTTGCCCCCCTCTATCAGCTAATGAGGAATGCACACCTGTATGATGCTTTGCCTGAATCTTTCCAGCTATGACATATGAACCCAGAGGTTAGCAAAATAAATAGAATGACCTTCCTGTTGCACTCTGTATAAATTCTCGACCTTTTTTGGATGTGGCAGTGATGCTAGCTGGTTTCTGACAAAGAGCCTTGGAGATGTTACCAATACCCTCCAGAATTGGGAAAGTGATTATACCCAGTTACTCAGCATACAGCTTGCCTAAAATCTTGTCTCGAGGTCTTAGGCTGCTGAAGGACACCTCTACCTCTAATGGTTTAGCCATTCACATCATTTGCTCTGCATAGAGCCTCAGATCTTCATTAGGTGACACTGGATCAGGGTCCCCTACAGTGTCATCAGGGGATGGGTCTGATGGTAAGTCTGAGGCCAGACCAGAAGGACAGTCAGCCCTCAAAGCCTGCTCTTCCTCAGAATCCAAATGCCCCATAAGGGGGTGAGGAGAAATTGCAGGACGGTACCAAACTGGCAGAACCGCAGCATCATGAATTCTGTGAAGAGGGGTACCTCAGTCCAGAGGTGCTTTTCATGACTGCCAGTCACCCCATTCCTGGGGTCTAGAAGATGGAAAATAATAAGGGTAAGCCTTGCAAAGGAGGTGGAGGCATAGAACTCTGCCATGGAGCTGGGAAGGATGATTCCACTGGATGGCTAGGCTGCTGAAACTGCCAATGCACCCTGGCCAAGTTCCAATTGCCCTTCAGAGAATGAATGAGTTGGGGAGGCATATGGAAAAGGTGTTCGTGGTTGGGGAGACACCTTTCCGTTTTCTTGGAACTAACGCTAATTTGACGGGAACTAAAGAGTCACTCAATTCCAGGAGCATCTTGGAACTGGAACATTGTTTCTCCTTATGTTTGAACTTAGAACATACCTTCTTTGATGGGAACTCTGACATGTGGCATTCAGATGAACAAGTGGGTGATTGGACCTAACAATCTGGCTCTGTCCCCAGAACCGACAGAATCGAGACGCCCAACAGCGGACTCGCAAGTTGGTCAGTTCTAACTGGTGGTTTCGAAGGCATCAACTGGCTTTGCTCTGCTGGTGCAGATATTTTTGCTGCCGGGCTAGTGGAGCAACAGAGCGCCTGCTCCCAAAACTAGCCTTCAAGTGCGCTGCATGATCTGAGCAGGTCATTGGGGTAAATTGGAGGCAGATCTTGCACATGACTGTATTATGGGCCTCACCCAAGCAGAGAAGGTGTTCTTCTGAGCAAGTCATTTTTGTATCACACTGGGTACATTTTTGAAATACAGCCTTCTGTGATGTATCTCCAACAAAGAGAGAGAGCCCAGAAGAAGAGAAACTTTGAGAAAAACTCACGATACTCAGTAGCTGAAGAGAACATGTCCTCAGAATGCAGTGGTTCTGAGGGAAAGTGGGACTCCTCCCTGCAGAACACGTGACTGTTAGGCGAGAAGACAACCTCTAGTGAGGTCTGCAGGGGAGGGGCTCCCCTTGGAGTCTTAAAAATATGCCAGAATAGCTGTAAGAGAGCCTCTGGTGGCTGGCTTGCCAAGCGCAGTCCCAATGTGAGACTGCATAGAAGACTGAAGATGAAGTAATTTTTTTAAAAAAAGTAAATCAAACACATCTGAATTTTGTATCACCTTTTACAGATTTTTTTTTAATGTACTCACAGCCCTGCTCTTTCATATTGCCATTATCAGAGGAAAGGGACGGAGGGAAGAGCAACACTGTGCTGGATCCAATCAACAGCAGCTATGAATGCAAAGAATCTATAAAGCAATAAAGCATTTGACCAGTTTGTAATTCCAAAAAATAAGACGCTGGGATTATGAAAAAGTAAGATTGTGGGTACATAAAAAAGCAATTTGTAAAACTTATTCTAATCAGTGATAAAAAAAATTCAGCAGCTTTAACACTGGAGTTTCTCACCTACATTCAAATTTCAAGATTTTTTCAAGCATTAATTTGCAATCAACTATGGGAACTAGAATATATAGTTCTAGTTCAGGACAAAATGGCGGTGATAGCAGTAACTATTTAACAAGAGCATTTGTAATTAAAAGCCTGCTTCATCTTAATAAAGCCACTTAAACTCAATTTTGAAATTTCAGTTTGATTCTTAGTAGCCTTATGGCAACCCAATTGACTGTCAAGCTTGATTAAAATCTGTCATCTTTAAAACTGAAAGCAACCACGATTACATTTGGTGAGCATTAAGACCTTAGCTACTCATGAGTAATGAAAAGATTACTGTGAATCAGTAAGGAAATCTTACTTACTTATTCTCTGAATCAGCTGGTGGATGTTCCTCTCCCTCTGGTGTTTCCTCTGTCACGTTTGATTGATCCAACCCACTGCATTAAGATTTTTAACATTTAGTGCTCAAACAGGATTTGCTTACGGAAACTCAATGTAGCACAACATTTACATCACAAAACTCCCAGTTTCTCCAATACAGTTACTCAGGAAAATATCCCCCATAAATATATCAATGATAAAAATTGGTAAGGCAAAGCTCAAATAGTTTTATGCATAAAAATCCAATAGAAAAAATCCAACCACCAGAAAAATGCCACAAATTAGTGCTGTTTGCTGTAGTGTTGCACACTGTTTTCAATTTCTGCAACACTGAAAACATGTTACTACCACCAAATATCAAGCATACAAAGGCATGTACAATTTTTAAACAAATCCTACATTAATAGAGCAATCCGGGGGGGGAGTGCTCAGGGAGGCAACTGACCTCTGCACTGGCATATCTTGAAGATATGCCCGTATAAGGGCCAGTTACAATGCATGGGCCCCGGCACCACTCTGTCACTTGTGGACACCAGTGGTGGCCCACAGTTGCTGCCTGTCAGCACATCTGAGGTGTAGGTCCCTGCGTCGGTGTGGTTGTGAGTGGTTTGGGGGGGGGGTGGCCACATTTAGTCAGCTCCCTGTGCCCTTTCAGCCTGGGAATGCCCCCTGCCAGAGACAGAAAGTTACGCCAACAAAAAACATGGCATAGCCTATAGGCAGCAACTGTATTCGAAAATCACGTCATCTCCCACCACTGCGGCCTCACCCATTAGACTCAGAAGAGCTCAGGATGCCAACTACAGATGTGCCCAATCAACCTCCACCCCACAGCACCCAATTAGCCCTCCCCCCTCCTACAAATCCTTCAGGCAGGACCTTTTACAACTCAGTAGTTAGGGTGTACAGCACAGGACTCTGTCCTGGAGTTCCCTACAGCATGGAGTTTGAGCAAGCAGCGAGGCACTTTGGTGGTGGTAGAAGCACAGAGGGCACTTAGCACCGCAGGGCGAACACTTTGTGCTGACACCCAAGGAAGAAAGCAAAGTCCATACTCTGTGACTGACCTCTTCCATTTTAGAACCCAAACAGGCACCCACCTTTGGAGGCTCAACCTACATGAGCAACCATGCACTGACAGGTAAGCAAGGACAAAAGAACAACACAAAACTAACCACTTCTGACTAGCTAATTAAGGTGTGTGAATTCTGTTTAATGGACAAACTTTCTGACAATTTTGTCTCAGGATGTGGATTCCTTTAATTGGCAATTTTCATCAATCTGGTTTCCTTTCCTGGAATACTTATCTACCAAAGAGGATTATATTTCAATATTAGATACTATAAATATGATGTTGATATGTTCAATGTAATGTAATGCTTATTGCATATGTTTACTCTCTACATATATCATTGTCGTTATTGTATTCACATTGTCTACCATATACCTGTTGACACATGCAGCACTTCTGTACCTATATCAAATATGTTTTCGCTTGATATCAATAAAGTTCATTTAAATGGGGGGGAGGGGAGAAGCATGGGCAAGGATCCCAAACCTGCTCCTGCACTCTCATCGCTTGATGCTGGGTGCTGTGACAGCGTCTCCTGCACTCTAGCCCATGCTATGCCATCGTCCCTGATATCATTCAATAATGTTCACTACACTATTATATAATGATAATAAAAGGCAAAAACAAGTGTAGTTAACAGACTCAATCGCCCGTGCAATGCCATGGCCCCTGATATGCCAGGGGAAAAGTTACCCAGGAAGTCTTCCTGGAGATCGGGGGGGGAGGGGGGCGATGCTGTCATTTGCCCGGTTCCCACCCTTGGCAGAGCACAAGACGTGTCTGCGGCTGAGCGAAGGTCTGGCAGCTGCTCGGCTGCATATGGTGAACTAGCTTGGCAAGTGTCCCTTGCAGAACCAGAGGCTAGAGCTGCAGCTGCCACGGAGGATGGATTTCAAGCAATCCAGGAGTACTTCACCACAGGACAGATGAGTGTGAGCTGGCTGGTTCCATCATGCACCTCAAGAGAGGTTCATGGCGAGCCCCCTAAATGGGACTGCATTTGCAGACCCTGTTAGGACAAGACATCTATAGCTGATTCTGGCATGGTACTTGCACTATCTTGCAGGTGGAGATTCAACAGAGACTTGGTGCGGGAGGGTTGCACAGATCCCAGTGGTTGCAGTCATCTGCCACACACAGCAGGGACCCAGCTGCCCAGACAGGTTCCCTCCCTCACCTCGCAGGCTTCTGTGTGAAGGGGGAAGGGGCCACAAGGTGGTCTGGGTGAATAAGTTGGCTTATCACAGTGGCTAGAGAGTGAGGCTGGACCTGGGAGACCCAGATTCTGTTCCCCACTTGTTACATGGAAGCCAGATGGGTGGCCTTGGGCCAGATACACACCCTCAGCCTGACCTACCTCATGGAGTTGTGAGCATGAAACAGAGAAGAGGGAAATGATGTAAGCCACGGGGGGGGGGGGGGGTCACTAATAAATTGAGTTCATGGATGAGGCTCCTAACCATGTTTCTGCTCCAGGAAGGGGTTCCTCTGGCACCCGGGGGGAAAGGCATATCTGCAAGTAGCACTGAGGGAGCAGGGGATCAAAGGGGTTCCTTAAGTCAGTGGCAGGGAGGGAGCCACTGCAGTGGGTGGACTCGAAGTATTTGGGGGGATGGGAGGAATTGGCCATGGGACATGCTGGCATGCAGAAACAACACATGCCAGTGACTGCATGCCTGTCAATGCTGTAGGTCTCTGTGAGGGGGTGGGAGAGGAGAACAGGGATCTCCTGAGCAGACCTTCCCCACCCCCTAGCTGCGACGTGCAATGGCATCTGCCCTGGGTAGTGGCCGCTCCGTTGACCCAAAATGCCCCGCCACACTGTGAGGCCACTGCAGTGGAATCACCATGGATGTGACCTTACGAACAGCTAGCTACACTTCCTCCCCCCACCCCTTCGCCGCAGCGTAACTTGCTCCTTAGGGAGCTGACCAGCAGAGGTGCCCCTGCATGGTAGCTGGCCGCTGTAGCACGGACATGGCTCAGGATTGCTCTGTAAAGGTATACTATATTCCTTACCTAATTAAAAATGTACAAAGAACATAATTTGGGTTAGATACAGCAGGAAAAGTTGGCAAAGTGGATCTTCCTCTGCTTATATGATTTCACAATGGTCACTAGTTTGTTAGAGACTGGTTCTGGGACACAGAGAAGATTGTTGGGTAAATCAGTACTTCCACAGTTTCTCCAGTGGATCCAACCCATTAGCTAGATTTCAAATGTGCATGTTTTATATAAATCATCTTCTGACACTTATGGGAAAGAGCAAAAATATGTGTGGCACACTGAAACTGACCCGATTCCTGAACTTGGGCCTTGTTCATTTTTTTTAGATCCCTTCTAATCCAGCTTTAAACCAGGTTTTTGGCTCACAACCACCTTGTTCATGCTGGCTGAACTACATCAAGAAAATTACAGGAGGAGCATGTCCTCGCTAGTCTGTGAAAACCAGATTTAAAACAGCAACATTTCTTACGTTAGCTCATCTTTGACTGTTCCCCAATTGTGCGATCCGCTTCCACCACGCTTGTCCTCATGCTTTAGGCCACTGAAATGTGAATGTGAAAGAGAACTAACAAAACTGAGTTAACATAATAGTGTCAGGATACAGAAATTCAAAAGTAAATTTGCAAAGTACTGCAGAGATGCTGTGTATTTTCAAAGGGAAAAAGTGTCAAGTCTAAGACTTACGATCTGTCACTTCCACTATGCCGATCAAATTCGCGTTTGCCTCTGGAGTCAAAGCCATCTCCTCTGCCCATGCCGCGTCCTCTGCCACCACGACCACCTCTTCCACCTGGACCACCACGGCCACGCATTGGGCGATCAATAATGGGTCTATTGTAAACCAAAGTGAAACTGCAAGTTTATTTGCTAGTTTGCTAAAGCCACCATTCCATTAAAAAAAACCCCACCCTTAAATTATCCTTACTTATCAACAGAAAATTCTCCTCCTTCACCCTTCTCTTCAGCAGGTTTGTCAAATCGCCGCTCACGAGGAGGTCGTCTCTCTTGCCTCCTCTCAATAGGTTTGCCATCTCCCTGAGGCTGCTGCTGATCAGGCCTTCTGCCAATTCGTCTTATCCCTAAAATAGTAGACAACCTTCACCAGTAAATGTTTTATTCGCTTTCGCAAAACAGCTGCTCTTTCAGACATAGTACCTTATGGACAATTCATGGATGATAGTTTTTTATAGAGTTGGTAGAAGGATAATAAAACTGCCCTGTTCAATAAGACACAATCTGTTTTGTGTTTGTGTGCTTGTTTTTTAATCTCTGGTCATTTTTGCAAGTTTCAGACTGTTTTCTGGAATCATCACAGGTAAGCCCTTTAAAGCATGCACTGTTGAAATAGACATATATACAATAAAAAGTAAGCTTTGTTGTGACTGCTTATGCCTACTGGACAGTGCTTCTTCTCTCTGGACCCCCAAATACACACCTCAACCTTGTAACACCTTTCTAAAGGTCACCTTTCAGAAATGGAAGGGTGGATGCATTTTCACATGAAAACACAGATCATCCTTCAAAAAAAAAAAAAAAACCTTCACAGCACCTTCCTACTTACAAGTCATGCTACACCATTCAAGAACTCACTCTTGTTAAATGACACTTAAGAATTAAATTAACTATCAGAAGATGGAGATATATACTCAATGTTATCACTCTGTTTTGTACAGTGTTAGAAGCAACATTCATGTGCTTCTCCCCTCAATTATGTAACACACAGCAAGATTCCTGTAACAGAAAGACAGCAACCCCAGGTAGTATTCCACAGTACTTGTCGGGCACTGCTACGGTGGCGCTAATGATGTTTCACAGATGCTAGGCCACACTGTCTGTGCTCAGCGGCCTAAGCTGGTGCAAGTCTGCTTTGCCAGTGAAACAGAGCAATCAACCTATTTGACTCCATGCCCCAGGTCAAAGGCAAAAAGAGAGAGAATTTCTGTTTTAGAAGCTGACTTCCTTTCTCTCCTAAGTACAACCACCTGCCATCATCACAAGATGCCTGCAAATCCCAAGGGTTACATTTCCACTTTACAAAAAGAAGCTCACTCTTCAGAGCAGCTTCAAGAATTATGAATACATTTTTACATACATACTTCTTGCTCAGTAACCTTTCTGCATGACTTCGCATTTATGCTCCTTAGAAAGTACCGCCAGAAGAAGTCCTCCAAATACTGGAAACAGCTCCCAAAATTAGGTTAACAATTAACAGCTGCATGCTCAGATAAACTGGCTTGTTCCATAAACTCTTGAGTATTCTACCAGACAAAAGAAATTTAATAGTGAAATATTTTATATGGAAAGTGCTTGCGTCAAGGCCTAATTCACTCAAATGATGTCTGCAGTCCTAGGTGAGTGAGACAGAAGTGTCATCATCCTCTTCTCACGCTCTTTCCAGCATACATCAAGGAGCAACAGGTAAATCCTTCCTGGCAGTCCACCACCTCTCTGCTACCTATGAAGCTCATACTGGGGTCACCTACACTGTCTTCCCAACTTCTGAACTGCTAAAAGTGCTGCATGTCCTGCAGGAACATAGAAACGCATTCCAAATCACAGGGCTGGGGCAGAACCTTCTCTTCTAGCTGGAACATTCTCTCAAAGTCAACAGACATGCACCAGCAACCACTTTCTTCTGCGCTGCTCCACAACAGCTAATCCTGGCTCCTCATCTTAGCTCAAGGTCAGAAAAGTTTACCTGATTCTGCCATCTCTAAATGTAGTATTCTCTGACCCTATCATGGTATTTGAAGGAACTTTGAAGCAATAAGTCTTCTCATTGGTTCAGAGTGCCCCAAAATGCAGATAGGATTCTACCCCATAGGGTGGACATAGTTGCTGGCTATCACTAAAAACTGACCAGGTTATGGCCAGCAACCACCGACAATCAAGGTAAGAGGACCCCTGGAATTGTAAGTGCTATATTACACAAGTAACTTAACTTTAAGCAGATCAAGAGATTTTAAAGAATCATTTATGTTATTCAACATCAAGTGTACTGCATGAAATTTACCAATACATTACACAGCTGCAGCTCAGAATACAAAACACTGACTAAAGCATTCCAGCACTATATTCAAGAATAAAGGCAACCATCTGGAGCCATCTCACACAAAAAACTACTTTAGGCCCTTGCCAACTATCCAGCCATCTCCCTGATCTCAAGTGTTTAGAAACACTTCATAAGTGCACCATGTGCAGTGCCACCTAAAAATCTGGGACAAACTGTATCCTTGAATACGTGTCCAGTCACTTGGTTTTTTGGGGGGAGGAAGTTATTACTCATATCAACTTTGTCTTAGAACATTCATTGATTTTTGATGCGTATAAATTATCTGTCTGTCTACAGGAGGCTAACTGATGGTCAATAAAAATGGACCCTCCGTGCCCTTAGTACTGCTAAATGACTTGTATTACAGCATGAAAAAGATAAATGCCCACTTCCTGTAAACTGACTGAAGACCTTACCCCTTATTTGAATGCATGGCATACACACAGCAATTTAATAGCTGCTGGATTTTGAAGGGGTTTTTCCCTTTCCTGTTTGGGGTTGGGGGGGTTGTTTGTTTTTGAACGAAGGAAAAAAATAATTGAACACAACACAGGTTAATGACTGCAATGTATATGGCCAAGGCTGTGTGCATAGCAAGCCATCCCTCTTACAGGTACTAAAGCTCCAGCCCTTATCCAGCAGTGATAGCTTGATTTACTGTAGAAATGAAATTGAGACCATTTGCTCTAGTGTCATGTAAGTCAGCTAAATAGAGAAATTCAAGTACAATCAGATTGTAAGCAGATTCTTTCTTATATGGGAAACTTAAACTTTAAAAAATGCCCCAGAAGGTCGGACCGGAACCAATGGGTTGAAATTAAATCAGAAGAGTTTTCAGCTAAACATTAGGAAGAACTTCTTGACAGAGCGGTTCCTCAGTGGAACAGGCTTCCTCGGGGGGGAAGGGGGGCTCTCCTTCATCGGAGATTCTCAAACAGAGGGTAGATGGCCATCTGACAGCAATGCTGATTCTGTGAACTTAGGCAGATCACAAGAGAGAGGGCACGAAGGGTTGCCTCAGTGCTTAGTTCTTGTGGCCCTTTCTGACATGCCCAGGGAAATGCTGATTGGCACTTCAGGGTTAGGAAGCAATTTTTCTCCAGGCCAGTTTGTCCAAGGATCCTGGAGGTTTTTTGTCATCTTCTGGGCATGGAACAGCAGTCATTGTGGGTGTCGAGGGGGAGGTATTTGTGAATTTCCTGCATTGTGCAGGGGTTGGACTCCATGACCCTGGAGGTCCCTTCCAACTCTATGATTCTATGCCCCAAATATGAGTGAAGATGTTTGCATTTCAAGGGCTGTTCCTCATGCTACCCAACAATGTGCATTCAACAGGGCATGCATTGCTATCTATCTGTTGAACAGGAAAAAACAGCAATCACAATTATTTTCTTTTAACCATCACCAAGTCACAGTTGATTTATTGTGACCCCATGGAGTTTTCAAGGCAAGAGACGTTCAGCAGTGGTTTGCCACTGACTGCCTCCACGTGATTCTACAGAACTGAAAAAGTATCATTTTCACAGAACTCTAGGGCAGCACTGTTCTGAAAGAGATTTACTGCTTATGAAAAGTCATTTGATTAATTTCTTCTCTAAGGATAGTATACCTTGGAGTTTGCAAGTTTTGTCTCATTTCCTAGCAAGCCATAATTGGGAATTGCTACTGACCTTCTCTACAGGTGCCAAAAAGTCTGGAGTGGGTGAGGTCTTGTGTTAGCTACATGAACTCCTGCTCAAGAGCTAGACATAAAACCTGAATCTCCTCCAGTTCAGTACCAAAAGGGGGGATGGGATGACATTCTCATGCTTGGAACTTCACAAATACTGGAAAGCCAAAAAAGAAACTTACATCTCACCATGAATACTAGTTTTCTAAAACATGTTCATGTGTTTTTAATTTTTAAAATGATTTCCAGCATATCAGAATCCCCTGTAAAAAGTTTCTAACCAGAAGAAACTGTTAACCTCAGAAAATTTTATCTTAGAAAGTCAAACTTTCATATAGATGAAAATGATATTTTAAGAGTATTCACCTTTGCATTCAATGGTAAAACAAGGCACATAGTGAACAACTTTAGTGAATGGTCTTAGGGTATGTAACACTACTCATGTTCTCTCATACACAAGGGGAAGTGAGCCTGGCCAAGAGACAGACTTCCATTAATCCAGGGCTTGACAAATCCCAAGCACAATAGCACTTGGAAACGTCATGGTGGTGCCGGCCTAGTATTTTCATTCATTATTCTAAGCACCTTGTGTTGACTCTTAGTAGAAGTGCAAAGTTTATTTAGGTGAGGGATAAAGATTAGCTTTTTGTTGTGATAACTACGGTTACTCCATATATCTTCATACACTGACACTTCTGTTATTTAATTCGTTCATTTATACCCACCTTTCTCCCCAATGGAGACCCAACACAGCTTACATCATTCTCCTCTCCTCCATTTCATCCTCACAACAACCCTGTAAAGCAAGTTAGCCTCAGAGAGGGAGACTAGCCTAAGGGCACCCAGTGAGCTTCCAAAGCATGACTGGGGATTTGTACCTGGGTATCCAAGATACTAGTCTGACACTCTTAACCACTACACCACACTGTTACAGCTTTTAAAATTGACAAGAACCATAAGAGTTTAGGATTAGGTTTTGTTCTAGTGTTAATGAGAAACATGGTCATTAAAATATAAATACCTGAAAAATATGTCTGGCTCCTAAATTTTTGGGGTGGCTCCTAAATCTAGAAAACATTTGTCAATGCTTGCACTGATATGAGGGCCCAGACAACAGCAAGCGGCCTAAACTGCAAGTATTATATATATTACAAAAAGTTAATAACTCTTTAATCCATGTCAACTTCAGAGAGCAATGTAACTACCAAAACCAGATCGACAGTTTCTGTATGTTGCAAACTATCCTCAAATGCACTGAATTCAAGCATTAAAAGCATCTATGTTCTATAAGATTACATATCTGCAGCTTTTTCAGACTCCCGATAAACTAAGCATCTCAGAACCTATGAAATCATTTTAGGTTAGGTAATTCATAGTTCTTCTGAGACACTACCAGCATCATCAATATCCAGACCAATTTATTAATAAATCAACTTGTTGGGAAGTATTACAACCAGAACACATTTATAAATTCATATGTCCAGCTAGAACATTTAGAATCATACAAGCACTTTCATAACACACTGGGCTATGTTTTACTAAGTTACCAGTTCCAGTTGTTCTAGTCTGTTAACTATCACTGTCTGCTGAAGATCTTGTATAATTGTCTGCTCCACTAAACCATGGTATGGCCATCAGCTAACTGTCCCACACCACATGCTATTGCTGCCATCCCCCTACTCTTCACAGCCTCCCTTTCCTGATAGGTTATTTTTACCTAAACTAGGTTATTACTCAAAAGCTTGCCAGATGGATGTTCCCCTCTTTCAGCTACTACAAATGTGTGTGGGGTGAGAGTAAGAAGCATTTTCAGTGGGCCAACATGGGTACTAAGCAGCCACATTTGGCACAAAGGCCAGCATATGTAATTCTTTTACAGTGTAAATTAAGCAAATAACAATATTGACTAATTCAACCCTCCCACCAACCACTTTACCCATACAGAACTACTTTCAAAAACTGTGACATTAGTGCTACACAAACTAGTATGAACCAGAAGCGTTTGCTCCTCAGAATATGGTAACTAATTACCAAAGTTTAACAATACTGGAAAATATTCCCTTGATCCCGGTAAACTCCTAGTACAGTTTGGAAATCAGCTGTGGACAGGTGGCAAAGAGCATAGAGCGTACAAATATATAGTTAAGAAAATTACCTAGAACACATACCCTATAACTGAGATACTAAGAAAAACCTTACTGCACTTGAGCGCACTACACAAGTAAGTCTTGAAATAAGCAGGTATTTAATGATGCTTTGCAAATTCCCTTTTCTAGTTAGCTATTTTCACTTTGTAACTATTTAAACTAGTACTATCACGCTGCAGGGTAAATCTTTCCTTCCAAACAGGAACAGTAAGGAACGCTCCTGCCATTCTGATTCTAGTTCTTAAAAAAAGTACAAATTCCAAAAACCCGAAGAATATCATATAACTGATCATTCAATAGGAAGAAATTCCTTTGAACACATTAAATACACACTATCAACTTTCTTCCATTATAAGTAATTTTTTCTACTATTGCAGCATTAACATTGTCTAAGATAATTGGCTTCTTTGCTACCCTACTTTTAAAAAAACAGAAATGAACTGAAATTGTATTGTATGTAGAAGTACAGAAGATTCCTAAAATGTGATCTTACAATAAGCATGGAAAGTTCACTCCCCTTAACATGCAAGAGTTGCACTGGTCTGTAATTGAAAAGCAACAATAACTGGCAGTTTTCTTTTTTGGACAAACCCGGAAACCTAAAAGGCTCCATTTTACCTCTCGCCCAGCCCTCCTAGGCGGCAGTAGACAGCCGAATCCAAATGAGGAGCCAAACAGCATGCGGAAAACGCACGTGGTCCAGGTATAAACTGGCTAAACTTCATTAGCACCACCACGCGCCTTTTCGGGTTATAGGCGGCCAACTTTAACTGAGCCATCAAAATCGCTCCAAACAATACTTTTACTCACAATAACCTCGAAACCCACTCGCAGCCCCCAAGTATACCGCCGACTCTCCTTCCAGGCCTCTATGGGGTGTACCCAAAAATGACATCCCCCACCACCAAGCGACACCTAGCCCGTATTCACCATCCGTCCCTGCATGAATCTGGCGTCGCCTGCTTTACTTGTTCGACCGTAACGGCCTTCATTTCCCTCCCACCGCGAAGCGAAGCGCGCGTACACACGATCGCTACCTAACACAAGGCGGCTCAATCGCACATGCGGGGCAGAGCAGCCTCCATGCGCATAAGCAGCCTTCAACTAGGGACCCGGGACGCAACTGGTGATCTGCGAAAAAAGAAAACTGGAGACTCTGCTCCAGTACGAAAAGGCGGGCAGAGGAGGAGAGGCCCTGCGACGGGCTCGCCTAACGTGTTACGGGCGTTAAGACTCCGGCCACTCTCCCCCCCCCCCCACCCGCCCAACAGCGACCCTGCCCTTGAAAGGGAACCCCACTCACTCTGCTCACTCACCTTCTTTCCGGAGGGGCGCGGAGCCAGGCTGCCCGCCTCCATCCTCCCTTCGGTCCCCGGCGCCACCAGGCCCAGAGGAGACAGCGAAGGGCGGCAGCGGGTTTTTGCGCTCCTTCTGTGACTCCCTGCGCAGCTGCTTGGCCGCGCTGCCGCTCCCGCCAGCGGAGCCAGCCTGGCCCGAGCCGCCGCCTGAGGAGGAGTTCGCTTGGGCCGCCTGCCCACTACCGCCCCCACGACCGCCTTGGTGGCCCCCTCCGCCGCCGCCACCTCCTCCTCCAGCGCTCTCTTTCTTACGGCTCTCGGCCGCTTGGATCACCTCGAAGGGGTCGGATTCGTCGTCCAAGAGCTGGTCAAAGCGGTTGGTGACGACGCAACCGAAGCCTTCCTGCAGGTGTCCGGGCATGATGGGCCCCTCTCGGCGGGATCCTCCTCCGATGCTGCCCAGGCCCCAGGCCCACCCCCTGCGCGCTCGCTTGCTGCCCACACAAGATGGCCGGACCCCAAAGAAACTCGCTTCTCTTCCGGCGAAAGGAACATCCGGGAAACAGCAAGCTAGGCCTCTGGCGCCTGCAGTGCATGTCGGGAGCTCGAGGCCGGGCTCTCTAACGACACCAGTAGCAAGCTCGCATCAGACAACCGGACCACGATTCCCAGCAGGCACTGCAGCACCAATGAGTGGGGAAACTGGGAGGTGAAGACGACTTCCGAACGAAGCGCCTTCTCAGAACTCCCCTTGCGCACAGGAAATTGATGTGGGGGGCTGAAAACGCCTTCGCCCTCTGAACCTGAAGTGACACCCTTTAAAAGGGAGCCCTGGAAGGATAGCTGAAACGGGAAACGCTAGTTTTCCTCATGCTGCTGATTTAAGAGCAGGTCCGCAGTAAGTTCCTCACATGTTGGGTATTTACGAGTACATGCAAGACATTTGATATGTTTCCACAGAACTGCATCACGTGTATGCAACAACAAGAGCGTTTCAGGAATCATGCACTGTGAACAGCAAGTGATTAGGCGAGGGAATGCAGTCGCCTTCCCCTTTTAAACATACCAACGACTAAAAATAAAGATGGTTACAAGATCTCATTCATACTCAGGTTTTACCTAACATGTAATGACAGCCCTGTCCTGGATAGCCCAGGCTAGCCTGATCTCATCAGATCTTGGAAGGTAAGCAGGGTCATCCCTGGCTAGTATTTGGATGGGAGACCTGCAAGGAATATCAGAGTCATGAGGCAGAGGCAGGCTATGGCAAACCACCTCTTAACCTCTCTAGCCTTGAAAACCCTACAGGGTCACCAGAAGTCAGCTGTGACTTGACAGCACTTTCCACTAGTAACATCCACATTCAATATGGAATCCACTACTCATGAGCACAAATCAAAAAAGGAGCACAAACTCAGTGAATTCACTGTTATGCATCTTGGAGACTAATCCTTTTTTATTGTGTAATAGGTATTTGTTGCGATAACAAAGAGACTTGGGCATCTGGACATAGCCAATCAGAAATAAAAGTAACTCATTCTGTTTTTGTATCTGTCATGAACTTTGACTCACAAAAGGAGAAATTTTGTTGGTTTTTAAAAGCACTACTGGTCTTCAGTTTTGCTCATTCTTAAAATTATGACATAAACTTCTGCACAAAATTACTGTCAAAATGCTCCTCAAAACTAATTTTTAAAATGAGAGAGGGGGAAGTACATGTACTAAAACATTGGTACTCACTCATAGCCCATGGAGAGCCATGTTGACAATTGCCATGAAATAGCAGAGCGACATTTACTTCCATTCTGAATATGAGACCTGCACCTCATGGAGGCTCACAGCTTTGTTGTTCCTCTGGTGACTGTTTCAAGGTAGGAACCACCTGCCACCAGGCAATGGCCTTGCCCACTTTCCTGAAATATGAGACAGGTGCCACACTGGTGAACGGTGCTCAGAAGAGCCATAGATAGTAAATCAAAGAATCATATATGGCTCCTGATCCACTGGCTATCCCTGCTCTAGAACCTTTGATATGTATCATAAGAATCAGACTGCTGCCTATCATCACACATTCTCCCAGCTATCTCCATCAATGTTTGGATGAAAGGCGCAGTCTTAATTTATAGGGCTTTTGTGTATTTTACATGCCAAGGATAATGCCAATCACCACTTTGGGGCCAGGAAGAAATTTTCCTCCAGGCCAGACTGGCCAGGGATCCTGGAGGTTTTTTGCATTCTTCTGGGCATAAAGTGGGGATCACTGGAGGAATGGGGGATGGTTGTGAATTTCATGTATTATGTGGGGATTGGACTAGATGACCCTTGAGGTACTTTCCAGCTCTATGTTTCTATGTATAAAGGCTCTAGCATATCATATGGAGAAGGACATAGGAGCTTCCACAGATGGTCCCATATTGTATTTTATTTCCTTAACCCCAATAATAGTGTTAATATTACACACACACAAAATGGAAACCTGTACTTTCCAGCAAACTCACAACACACAGCCAGTGTTGTGTAGGGGGCAGAGTGTTAGATTAGACCTGGCAAAACCCAGTTCGAATGCCTGGGTATCATGAGACTCATTAGGTGACCCTGAGCTTATCATTCTTTGAACCTAACCTTCCTCCCAGGGTTGGTATAAAATGGGGTAAAGAAGAACTAAACATACTGCCCTGAACTCCTTGAATGAAGGGTGGGATGAAAATGTAACTTCACAGGGATTTTACTTTTTAGATGAAGTATAGTATGTTTAAATAGTAGGTGTAATGTGAAACCAGCAGCATTTCAGTCTGCACAGAATCTAACTCACCATGTAAGTTTGAACAAAGTTTAACATTATGCCTTGAATTATATGAAACAAAGGGCATCTCTCTGCAACAGAAGGAGCTAATTTTTTTCATTTTTAAATGAAATTTTCATTTTTTCATTTTTGAATGAATTTTTTTTCATTTTTAAATGAAAGCTAGAATTCACAGAATCTGCCACACTTACTGTTCTAACCGTATACTGATATCACTATATGAAATTGACCATTTTAAAAAAAATTGGCTGCGGGGGGCGGCCATTGCTAGGGGACTCGGGCAGCAAAGCTAGAGGGAAACCTGCCATGTGAAAGACCCATTGCGACTGCACTTTAAAGTCAGCTGTACCAGAAGCAGAAACCACACTCTTGTTCCCATGTGGAAACCACCTTTGTTTGAATAGATACTAACCTCAGTTTTAATCATTTCCAGTAACATTTTTGTCAAAAGGCAAAAAAAAAAAGAATTAGAGTTCATCACTCAGATTGCAGTTATGCACTAAAAGACATGGAAAGTCACTAATCACAACCATGAATGGGCCAAAGAAGCCTGACATCACTATTCCCATAACTAGTCATAATTCAGGTGAAGTGAGCAAAGACCAACATAGAATGAATAATTGTTTTTTAACCAAACATGCATTTACAAACAAATCATATTACAAAGAATTAGAATGTGACAGATTTGTAAACATTTATAACTGAATGAATTGTGGTTGTAAATACATCTGTGAAATCCTTAACAGGTAGGACATATGAAGGTAATCTAAATGTTACACTTAGTTCAGTGCATCAAGACATCTAGTATTTGGGGAACCAACCAATAATGGGAATCAAAACAACCTTTTATGGTCTTATAGACTTGTGTTGTTTTATGGTCCACTTGACCTTAATTTTCTATGGTAATACACTTAAGCTGACTATAAGTACTGGGCTGTACATTCTTACCTGTCCCTTCAGCAATTCATGATGCACATCCTTTAATGCTGTATATACTAGTCTCAGATTATTTAAGGTTCCAGGAGGTCAGAAACAAAACTTTCCATGAGGCCTAGAAACAAGTAGATGAAGCAGATGTATAATTAATCTGGATGTTACTGAAGCATAAGTGATAGCAACCAGGTCCATCCTGTGCCAGAAGGGCATAACCAGTGTACAGCCTATGCTAGCAAAACGTGCTTCTGGCCACTGCTTGCACTGGGACATCCAGGAGCACTAAGAGATCCAGGGTCACCCACCTCATAAAGTATTGATTTTTAAGAGAGAGTAAAACGTCATCCCAATGCCCCTGTATAGATTTATAGTGAGGCTTTATAAGGGAATCCTGTTTATGGTTCTGTTTGCTGTATAATATCTCAAAAAGGATGTTGCAAAGGTTGATGAAAAGACAAGGAAGATGGGGAAGAAGGAGGGGGGAGGTCCGTTTCTCTGCCGTGGCCTTGTGCAAGTCTGCTTGAAGACGCTGAGAAGAAACCACCCTGTAGCCCTAACACGGAAACCAGATAAAAAGCTTTAGTACTTGTCCTACAACGATGGTTCTTGATCCAGTTTAAAAAGGTTCTCTTGCTGAACTTGTCCCCACCCCCAAAACACACACACAAACACACACACATTCTGCAGCTTCAGTGGCTCCCCTTCCACCCTCAGTGGGCATATGGCAATCCTAGAGGGGATGGGTGCCCCGGCATTGAAACAGGCTGTGGTGTGTCCACTATTAAAGAAAGCTAACCTGGACACAGGAGATTTCAATGGCTATCAATCAGTCCCAAATTTTCCATTTTTGAGCAAGGTGATTAAACAGGTGATGGCTGGACCATGCATTCCTGGATGAAGCAGATTGTTTGGATCCTTTCCAATCTGGTTTCAGGTCTGGTTACGGGACTGTAACAGCCTTGGTAACCCTGGTGGATGATCTGAAAGATGGACAGGAGTCAACTCTGTAGATTCTCCTGAACCTCTCAGCAGCTTTTGATCCTATTGATCATGGTATCATTCTGGACCACCTTTCCAGGCTGGGATTGGGAGGCACCATTTTGTGGCAGTTCTGTTCCTACCTAGAGAGCAGATTTCAGAAGATGTTACTTGAGGGACTGCTGCTTAGCCCCTTGGCCTTTGGCCTGTAGGGTTCTGCAAGGCTCCATCTTGTTTCCATTGTTTTTCAATGTCTATATGAAACAACTGATGAAGTAATTCAAGATTTGGGCTGAGCCATCACCAATACGTAGATGCCACTCTGCTCTACCTCACACTTCCAGCCAATACCAGGGAGGCTGCAGAGACCCTGAACAGTGCCTGGAGCTAATAACTTGAAGCTTAATCCCAACAAGATGAAAGTGCTGCTGGTGAGCAGAAGATCTTAAGGTGTCACCTGCTCTGGATGGGGCTGTACTCCTCTTGAAGGAACAGGTCCAGTTTGGAGGTGCTTTTGGACCCAGGTATTGCCAACTCCAGATTGGGAAATTCCTGGAGATTGGGGGATGGAGCCTGACAATGGCAGAGTTTGGGGAGGAAAGGGACCTCAGCAGGGCATAATTTCATATAGCCCATCCTTCAAAGCAGCCAGTTTCTCTAGTTTCTCTTCTGCAGTCTGGAGATCAGTTCTAAGTCCAGGAGAACTGGGCCCAGCTGGTGGTTAGGCTTGCCAGTCCGCAGGTTGGGGTGGGGGTTCCCCCGGTTTCTGGGGCTTTTGGTGGGGGGGAACCCACCCCCAAACAGCCATATCTCCATGTGACTCCCCTGACATGATGACATCAGCTAGAAGTGACATCATCACATCAGGGATGTCGCACGGGATGCTCTGGTTTAAAGGCAAAACTTTATGGTTTTAAGCTGGTTTTACCATAGACCTTAAACCGGAGTGTCACCATGTTGTATTCCCAGTGTGATGATGTCACTTCCAGGTGACACGGATGTCTCGGAACACACACCCCATTCCCCTGTCAGAGCAACTAGGGGACCTGGTAACTCTACTGGTAGTTGGCAACCTTAGACCCAGGTCTACTGCTGGATAAGCAGGTTGCAACTTTGGCCAGGAGTGCCTTTTACCAGCTATGGCTTTTTCTGGGCAGAAAAGATCTGGCCACTGTGGTGCATGCCCTGGTGACATCGAGATTAAAGGTAAAGGTTTCCCTTGCTTGAAAGCCGAAGAGCCAGCGCTGTCCGAAGATGCTTCTGTGGTCATGTGGCTGGCATGACTAGACGCCAAGGCGCATGAAGCTCTATTACCTTCCCACCAAAGTGGTACCTATTTATCTACTTACAATTTCTTGCTTTTGAACTGCTAAGTTGGCAGGAGCTGGGGCCAGGATAGGAGCGCACTCTGTCACGCGGTACTAGGGTCTCGAACTGGCGAACTACAGACTTTCCAGTCTGCAGCTTCAGCGTCTTAACTTCTGAGCCACTGTGGCTCCTACATTGAGATTAGATACTTGGGGCTAACCTTGAAAAGTGTTCAGAAACTTCAGTTGGTACAGAATGCGGCAGCCAGGATACTGACTAGAATGGATCATAGGGACCATATCATTTGTTAGTACGCCATCTGAATCATTCAAAGATTACCATCAAACATTACCATCACTAGCACTTTAATTGTTAATTGTTGGATTGTTTTTAATACGTAATGTCAATGTATGTAAGTTGTTTTAAATTTTGTACATGGTTTTTATGGTACAGTGTACCAACTAGTGTAAGCTGCCCTGAGTTTGCTTGTGGGGAAGGCAGAGTATAAATTGAATAATAAATAAATAAATATCACTCCAGTCTCAGCCCATCTACAGTGGCTCCCAGTTTGTTTCTGGGCACAATTCAAGGAGCTGGTGTTGCCCTTTAAAGCCATATACAGCATGGGACCAGCATATCTGAAGCACTGCCTGTTCCCTTATGAACCTACCTGACCACTACAGTCATCTTCCAGGGCCCCTCTTTGAGTGCTTTCACCTCCTGAGACTAGATGGCTGGCAACCTGGGAGAGGGCCTTCCTGGTGATGGCACTGGAATTCTGGAACTCTCTCCCCAGAAACACTTGCCTGTCCCGTTCTGTTGCTGCCTTCTGACAGTATATGCATTTTTAATGTATATGCATTTGTATTGTACTGCATGTGTATTTTAGCTGAGTTTCAAGTGTTTGAGGATTTTTTTGTTTGATTTTAATGGTTTTTAAGATGTATTTTTATTACATATGTTTTTAATTTGTTGGCCACCTTGGTGGCTCTGATAAGCACAGAAAGGTGGGATAAAAATCGTTGTAAATAAAACAAATAGCTATTCAGAAGAGGGCAACCAAGATGATAAAGGGGTTGGAGCACCTTTCCTATGAGGAAATGCTAAACTGTCTGGGAGTTTTTGTTTAGGAAAAAAGACAAGTGGAGTGGGGAACATGATAGAGGTTTGTAAAATTAGGCATGGGGTGGAGTAAATGGATAGAAAGAATTTTATTCCTCCATAATACTAGAACTAGGGGGCACCCAATGAAGTTAGTGGCCAGTAGATTCAGGACAGCCATATCCTTCTTTACTCAACAAATAATTAAATTGTAGAATTCACTGTCAGAGGAGATAGTGATGGCCACTATCATGGAAGGCCTTAAGACTGGATTCGACAGATTCATGAAGAATAGGTCTATCAACAGCTACATAGTGTTTAAAGAGATCCTCCATATTCAGAGGCAGCAATCCTATGAATAATAGTTCTAGGAATTAACATCAGGTAAAGGACTTGGCTTTTCTCCTGTGCTTGTTGGTCCTCCAGGGCAACTGGTTAGCCACTGTGTGAAACAGGATACCTGACTAGATGGACCACTACAGGGAGCATTACTGGTCTGATCCAGTAGCAGTTAGAGTTTCAGCCTAGGATCTGGGAGACCCAAGTTCAAATCCTCACTCTGCCATGGAAGTTTCCTGGGTTATCTTGGGCCAGTCACACATACTTAGCCGAACCTACCTCACAGGGTTGTTGTAAGGATGAAATTTAGGAGAGAAGAGCAATGTAAGATGTTTTGGGTCGCCTTGGAGAGAAATGCAGGGTATACATGAAGTAAATAATAATAGCCAGGCATGAACATGCCATTCTTTAGAACAAGTTTAAGTTTGTTCACCCCAATCCCCAGTCCATCACTGGCTTCAGAGCTCAAGCCTTCCAGAGTCCTTCAGAATCTGAAGAGAGAGAAAACTATTGGTAAGAGCGAGAAAACTATTGGGTTAAATATAAAAAATTATCATTTTGCCTTGGAAGCACAGAAGCTTTACGCAGTATCCCCAATCCTCCACATTTCCTAGTTAAGGGGAAAATGCTGTTCAAACAAATTATGAAGATGAGCTCACACTAATGGTAACAAGAAAAAGAAATTTTACTTACAAAAATAGAAGCACATCTTACATGACATATTCAGGTAGGTACATTTAACTTACTGTGAACAGGTTAACTTCAAATAGGTTAACTTGCTACAGCTCCAACCCCATGTAAGAGGGAGAGGGAAGAAGGGAGGTCCTATATAAGGTGAAACAGAAGGCAGGCAAAGGCCAAAGAGGCTCAAGGTCTAACTGGGGGGGGGGGCAACTGCCAAGTGTACCCGAGTGAGAGAATTCTCTTAACCCTTTCCCTCCCAGATCCTCTTGCATGCAGAGTTACAGTTATCCCACAAAAACTGGGTTCATTCGCGTACAGGCCAAATAGCTAAACACTAGGTCTGGTGCCTAGAAGAGAGAGGCGTAGGTGCCAGGTGAGCCTTAAGGGGAAGGAAATTCTGTAGGCAAGATGCTGAAAAGGCTCCATCTCTGGTCACTACTCATCTCACCTACAAATACGGGGGCAAAGAGAATAGGGTCTGGGAGGCAAACTTTAACTGGTGGGCTGGACCTGTCCATCTTACCTGTTTAAGTGACACAACTGACCTTTTGTAAACTACAGTTCTAGTCACCATAGTTATGTACAGTTCCATTGCACACAGAGATAATGTACAGAACATAAACAGTGTCAAGAATAAGTCATACCAGACCAACCTTATCTCCTTTTTTGACAGAGTTACTAAAATGGTTGACTCTGGCAATTCTGTGGACAGAGTGTATCTGATTTCAGTAAAGCATTTGACAAAGTTTCTCATGATATCCTTGAGGATAAGCTGGATGGTGCAACCATTGGATGGATTAATGGTTGGTTGAAAAATCGTACCCAACGAGTGCTCGTGCATGGCTCTACCTCTATGTAGAGGGAAGTCTCAAGTGGAGTGCCACAGGGCTCAGTCCTGGGCCCGGTGTTGTTCAATGTTTTTATAAATGACCTGGAGGAAGACATAGAGGGGATGCTTATCAGATTTGCAGATGACACGAAGCTGGGTGGGACTGCTAATTCTGAAGAAGACAGGATTCAAAATGATCTAGATAGGCTGGAACCACTGTGGGCTGAGACAAATAAAATGAATTTCAATAGAGGTAAGTGTACAGTCCTACACTTAGGTACAAAAAATCAAAGGCATAGATATAGAATGGGAGGGACTTGGCTTGGCAGCAGCACATGTGAAAGGGACCTAGTTGTTCTGGTTGATCACAAGCTCAACATGAGTGTGATGTAGCTAAGAAGAAAGCTAATGCAATCTTAGGATGCATTAACAGAATTATTGTGTCCGGATCATGGGAGGTGGTGGTTCCACTCTATTCTGCTATGGTCAGGCCTCACCTGGAGTACTGTGTCCAGTTTTGAGCAACCCATTTTAGGAAGGATGTTGACAAGCTTGAGCATATTCAGAAGAGGGCAACCGGGATGGTGAGAGGGTTGGAACCCAAGTCTTATGAGGAAAGGCTGAAAGAGTTGAGTATGTTTAGCCTGGGAAAGAGAAGGCTTAGAAGGGACATGATTGCAGTCTTCAAATATTTGAAGGGTTGTCATGTAGAAGATGGAGCAGATCTATTCTCTCTTGCTCCGGAATGCAAGACTAGATCTAATGGGTGGCAATTACAAGGGAGTCGTTACCAGCTAAATATCAGGTGAAACTTCCCAACTGTAAGAGTGGTTGAGCTGTGGAACAGTCTGCCTCAGGAGGTGGTGGATGCTCCTTTGCTGGATGTTTTTAAGCGGAGGCTGGATGACCATCTTTTGGGTATGTTGTAGGGCTGTCTTTTGGCTACGCTCCTGCAGAGTGCAGGGGGTTGGACTAGATGACCTGCAAGGTCCCTTCCAACTCTAACATTCTATGATAAAGGCACTGCCATGGGCACCCAGTGATCCCACATTATGCCAACATATTACTGTCAGGTTTATCTCATTTCATCAGAACCTGCCACCAAATACCTCTCCTGGAGATGCATTGCTGACATCATTATCCAGAACCATGAAAAGAAGGTTCTTGAGGAATTCCACCAGGACTATCAACTTCTATATTACCAAGAACAGGCTGGGGTATTGAAACAGCCCTGGAGCAAGCTGAAACAAGTGGCTCAAGCAGGGTTAGCAGCCCCACAAGGGTCATTTGGCTTGGGCCTAAGTCACAGCAATAGTTACAGTAGGCATAGTTTCACCCAGTGAGGTCTTCCTGGCCTGCCAGTCTAAGAATGTCAACCAGTTCAACCCAAGAACCAGTGACAGAGATGCTAGACTTATACACCTGGAGTTTGGTGTAATGCAGACTCTAATCTGGAAAAACCGGATTTGATTCCACACTCCTTCACTTGCAGCTGCTGGATGACCTTGGGGAAGCCATAGTTCTGTCAGAGCTGTTCTTGAAATAGCAGTTCTCTCAGAGCTCTCTCAGCCCCACCTACCTCACAGGGTGTCTGTTGTGGGGAGGGGAAGGGAAAGGAGTTTGTAAGCCGCCCTGAGACTCCAAGTGAAGGGTGGGGTATAAATCCAATCTCTTCTTCTATTGCAGACTTCAGAGGTCAGATCTTCCAGTTGCTCAGATTCAGTAGTTGTGATAAGTCAGGCATTAATTTTGGATCCATGTTACTTGGAGCAATCCAGCACACAGACTCTGGATTTTGACTTACTTATGTAAATTACAGTCCATCAAGAGTAGTGTGATCTGTTTACAATAACATTTGCCTAAATGGGCATCACTTTTGTGTACACTAACAGGTAAGGTACACAAGCAGATGCATTTCACTGCATGTACACAAACATATCCACCAACTGCCCAGCCATGATGCCTTGCACTTAGGGGCAAGCAATTTTCTCCAGCTTTAAAAAAAGCAGAATATGGCTGAATTTGAATGGAACAGCAGTACTGGGTGCGAATGTACCTCTTCACATTTGAATCTTGCACTCCAACATTAACCTAGATTAAGATTAGATAGGTGTCAAACTCATGAGGTCAGGATTCTATTTGCTGAACTAAATTAAGGCAATAGATTTTTTTTTCAAAGAGGCAAAGCTGAGATTACTACCAAAGTAGCCAGCTAGTCCCAACTACACAGATGGAAACAAAGGTTTTTCTTATGGCTGCATACACATATTCACTACAATCTGTTCTTCAGTGAGGATTACTCACTGTTCCACAGGGCCTGTAAAACTGAGCTCTGCCACCAGGTTTTCAGTTAGTGAGCCACACTAAACTAAGGCTCTGGCCCAACACTAATGCAATCATCAATGCCTGTGCTCGGCCAATATGACCAGACTGAGATATCAGCCGACTGTACTTTATATGCTGAAGCTACTAACGCCTCACCGTTGCTATATGATGTGTTTTTATATTATATTGATTCTCTGTTTTATCTGTTTAATAAATTTTATGTAAGCCGCCCTGAGTTTACATAAATATCACAGTTCAAGGAATAGGAGTCCAGCGGGTTGTCTGAGGCCTTACAGACTCCCTAAGGTCTCACTTCTTGGTTTTCATCAAAGGGGCAATATGCTTTACAGTTTAACAAATGGCAGCTCCACAGGATATCAGCAAAAGCGTTCCTGTGCACACCTTGCCACCATTCTACTGAAGACACAGCCTCAGATTAACTCCATTCACAGTCACAGCTCCTCCCTAGATTCCTGTTGACTACCCACAAGATGGGAGTGAAGCCACAGCTTGCATAGTGTTCATATCTAGACCCTCTGCACGTACAAGTTTCGTCAGCCTTCTCTAATGCTCCTTCCCACCCAGAGGTACAGGGGTTTTCTGCATTTTTCCTTCTGTGAGTTCTGGCCCCATATTGCTTCCATTTATCCCAATTTCTTCACGCATTTTTGTGCCTTTAGTTTTCACTTTGGGGGGTTGTTTTATCCTCCCCCAAGTTATTTCCATTACTTTTGAGACCCTATCTTTTTGTGGGAGATGATTTTGAGTCACGTTTGTCCTTGTGCATAATGTTTCTATTGGTTTTGTGACCCATCTCCAGTCCATTTTTCGATGATTGGACTGTGGTGCTCAAATCACTCCCTCTCCTCCCCCACTCCACCCTTTTTTCTTTTTCCTTTTTAAAAACAGCCCTAAAATATCAATATAATGTTATATCATTGTAATAATATTCTTAGCAGGTTCTCTGAATTCCCAGTTTTCATTGGTTTTAAGTCTTTAGCATCTTCACTCGTGGAGATGTGCCTCTTTCCTTATATTGCTGTTATATCAACACATCGATATTTTAGTGCCATTTTTAAAAATGGGGGGATGCTGTGATGCCACCAATAACACCACCAATGGGGACAGCATCCTCCCTTGAAAATCCTCATTACTTAAGGCATATAGGGAAGAACATAGACTCCACAACTGTGAAAATACAGAGGGAGGGCATATGTGTAAAAGAACCACACCCAAACCAATTCCAGTGTTCGACTGTCAAGAAAATCTGGAGTAAGTTGAATGTGTGGAAAAGCCCACAGACTCATATATTTAAATGTACTAGCATGATCGTGTGACTGCAATTATGAAAAGAATGTTAAAAGAAGTAAAGGATGCATGAACTAGAAGCCACATCATTCTGTTTATGCTCTCTGTGTGGATAATATTTGAGGGGGGGAAACCCATTACAATGATCTCCAGACATTGGCAGGACTCAGAGTACATTCATATCTTTTTAACATGTCACACAGGAAAGAACCTGGGAATGCTGAAAATGGAGCCAACCACAGAAGTTGCATGTTTCTGCTTTGAAGTCACTTCTACCAACAGCACATCACATGAAAAGTAATACCAGCTTCTTTTTGACCAGCTGTGGTCATGGCTACCACTTCAGAAAGACATTGACACTTTCACAAACATACTTTCACTTTGCTATCAAGACTCAAAAGTGCTGTCAATTGTCACAAAACATGGTATATTACGTTATAGCCCAGGGCTTGCCAACACAAGTTCTGTGGGCAATGTCTAGCATTCCAAGGCTTATCCCCGGCTTCCTTTTCTTGGAACAACCACCCAAAGGTGAATCACCACACTGAAGCTGTATAGTCTTCATCTGCTGTACATTCCTGCCTCTAATTTTAAGAAGTCAGCAGCAGTAGAAAAAATCTTGAGTGTTGAACTTTGGAAAGCTAGGTGCCTTCTTTCTCATGCCTTCTTTCTCATGCTTAATAGGTGATCTTGGGAAAGTTTCAGGTCCTCATCTGCACAACTGGGAAAACAGTAAAATGCATTATATGGTTTGTGCAGTGGAAAATATAAAAGGTCAGGTGAGCATCCGGCCTATTTTTGGAACTCTTACAAACTTAGTAAATAGCAATAGTGAAGTTTATAAGTTGCAATTTCATGGTGTGCCTAAAAAGTTCCTGAAGATTTTCAAAATTCTGAACCATTCACTGCCTTAGTAGTTATTCCACATAGCACTGTCAACAAGGGAAATTACTCAAGGGTCAGTGTTCCCCAGAAGTGAGAATCAGCCTCAAATAGACATTTCCACCAAAGCTAGAACTAAAGATTCCCAATAATTCAATCAATTTCTGAAGTAATGGGCTTCTCCAGAGTAAAGATCTTTCTATTTGTCACTACTGAGCACTGGAATAAAGCCAGCACTCCCAGCAGCTACAGAAACAAGACTGCTTGAGCTATTTATGGCAACAGAATGAAAATAGCTTTAGTTGGCTCCCTTCAACTCATACATCACCTACCTAAGGAACTGCCCTGTGCACTCCTTACCAAAAGAGGAGCCAAGTTCTTTGTGACATTCTACACTGTTCATGCTATTTTCAAGCAGAGCCAGCAGCTGTTGGCAGGCTGCTTATTAAGTGTAGTACAAAGCAGGCAAAACTAGTATTGCATACTGAAGGAAAAAGCGACCCATCCACCGTCCTGAGTCCACACTCCACACCAAACTGGAAACATATTTTGAACAGGAAATGCACCCTGCATGTGCACACCAACTTCTTTTCAGATATGGCATTTCCCCCCTCCCCATCTTCAGAACTGTTATTCAAACAACACAAAAGTAGGCATGACATTTCATTCCAATAGCTCCACATTCTATTGATTTAATGACATCAAAAGCCAAATGATTGAGTTAAACAAAAGGCCTTACATCATTCCACCAACTGGGAGGCAGGGAATGTACTTGGCAGCAGCCTTGCGCTCCACTGCTGCTGATTTCAGAAATTAAAGGCTGCAAAATTTTGAATCAGCCGTCTTTTCTGCACATAGCTCATCATTGGCTTTTGTTCTTCTCAGCTAAAAAGCACTGCCATGCATTAGATACTGGTAATGGTTATAAGGTCGCAACAAGCCAGATTTCTTGGCCAGGTCCCTCTGTGAGATTAATGTAGTTCTTGTCAGATGCAAGCACCAAATCAAATAGTAGAATTTAAAGAGGGAGGCTAGAACATGTGAGGTAGGAAAAGTCCTCAGATACAGCAGGGTGCAGGGTGAACTGTGCAACACCAATGGCCCTTTAGGATTGTATTCTAAATAACTGCAGCTGTGCAACATGCTTATCTTTATATCTTTCTAATCTGTACGGGTCAACACTTGGTAACTTTCACATTAGATAAAAGAAACTAAAGGTACAAGCCTATCCATACTTCAGGGATGCCAGGGACAGGGGTGTGGGAGGTAGCAGCCCTAGTATACTTACTTAGTGGGACTTCCTTCCAAGTTAGTGTATTATCTGATGGGGCTGTACATTGCGCTGACATATGTAACCCATAGTGCTAGGTTTGGTCATGTTCTCTGTGCGAAGCCTCCTCCCCCCAGAATTTTTAAAAACATACTCCACATACACACACGCCATTTCTTTCTGAAAGGACAAAATAGAAATTTCAGGGAATGTGAGGAAAACAATGTCCAAATATATTGCTAAGCCTAATATGATGGTCTTTTAGTACCAAATCAGGGTTTTCTATTTTCAGCTTTTACTTTTTCCTGTTTCATAGATGTCAAGAACTGAGATATATGTGTTAAAGCATCATAGGGTATGGCTGTTTGCATTTCTCTTTGTATGTATAAATTACATAATTACATAAATATACAAAATTCTTCTGCTTTTATATACTGTCACAGGTGATGTCTGCAATACTTTCTTGTCAAGGTTATGATTATTTTACTACTTCAGGTACATTAAATAATTGTAATTTGTTCAGGAAAAACAAAAAAAGATTTTTTTCCCATGGCTTCAGCATTTCCGGAAATTTCACAATAATTATGATATAGCAACTTGGGAAATTTTCAGATGATATAGGGTTTTTTGTAGAATGGAGGATATTCCCACCTATTTTAATGCATCTGTTGCAGGAAATCCCACTTTGCTATACATTAAAATGCAAGTCAGTGTTGTTGTTGACAAAGCTATTTCCACCACTCTGTACATCCATGCAGTTGTGAGAGAATGCCCATGGACTGGAGAAACATGTCGGGTGGAAGCTGTAAGATTACTGTGATCAGGGAAGAGTCTGTGTGTGCCTGTCTCCTCTGTTGAAGAGAGTATCACTTTCACACAGCTCCATGTGCACATTAGAACCTGCATACACAGGACTTGGTATTGCTTTTAATGAAAAAAGCCACTAGGAATTTTTTTCCTTTTCTTTTTCAGAGGATTTCTACCCACCCTGCTTTGTGAAGCATTAGGCCTAGGAGGTTATGGGTAAGCAAGCATTTCTCAAGCCTCAAGGACAATAAACAATGCTGCCTTGCAGACTGAAAGCTCACCACCTGGGCTCTGGAAGTTTTTTTAAAGAGGTGGTTGAAGTAGAACCATAATTTTTAAAATGCATAGGCTAGATACGTATATTACAAGCATATTGGACACTACCTGCTTTTAAAAGCTGCACCACTCCCAGTCATTTCCTTCTGCTTACTGAACAAAGAATTCTCATCTCTTTCTGAAGAATATAGAAGGCTCAGAGTTAACTGAAGCATATACAGCATTTCTGTGTCCACATTAAAGCCATGCAAATTCATTTTACAACAGACTGCAATTTATTTTCCTAATGCTTCTGTCTCTTAAAAGAACTTGCAGAGCAGGCACTACAGTTCACTCCCTTAATCTGAAGAGAAACAAAAAGACTGACAATGCTGAAAGACATTACCAGCTAGGAAAGGCACTCCCATTACCTTGCCTTCATACTGTGAAACACTCTCATGACCCCATTACCAGACAGAGTTTAAAGACAGAGCATGTGCCCAGCTGTTGCACAGAAAGTTCTCATGGTAGCCAAGACATTTAGGTCAGGATCTGAATACTTACAGCCCCATCCTAAAATCCACTTTCTAATGTGCATTCTTAGAACTTTAGCTGCAATCCAGGAGATACAACTGGGTCTTTTCTTCTCATACAGGGGTTAAAGGCAGCACAGGACTCCAGCCAGGATAGAATGTGGCAGGATTAATTTCACACTGGCTTTACAAATGGTTTTAAATAACGTTGTGGTTTTATAGCTGTTAGCAAAAGGGGATGGATACATTTTTCAGGCTAAAACAGAAAGCAACAAAAGCAGGTAGGAAGTAGGCATGACTATCTTGCCTTATGCATCTCATTCAAGTATTGGATTAAAATCAAAGGCTGAAGCCTTCAGGATTCAGAATAGCAATTCAGCCTTTTAGCACTGTAGGTTGCAGTCTCAAATCTTTCTTTTGTAATACAGGAATTACTAAGAAGGATTGATTTGAGACCTGGGCAACCCTAAACCCAGATTCAAATCTGTGTTCAGCAGTGAAACAATAGTTGCCAATAAGTTCAATTTTATAGTTGTTTTGGTGACAAAATGAAAATAGACTATTTCTGCCCTGAACCAATGAGGCAGGGTAGGAAAATGAGTACATGGGGGGGGGGCACAGTGACCAACCATACAAGTGCTATGGCCCATCTCCAAAGACACCTCCTAGTGAACACTGGAACAGGTTCTGCTAAAAAGTGGCGGCCCTGACCTGGATAGCCCAGGCTAGCCCAATCTTGCCAGATCTTGAAAGTTAAGCAAGGCCAGCCCTGGTCAGCCTTTGGAAGGGAGACTCATAAAAGAATACCAGGGTCGTGATGCAGAGGCAGCAATTTCAAACCATCTCTAAACATCTCTTGCCTTGAAAACCCCACAGGGTTGCTGTAAGTCAGCTGTGACTTGATGGCAGAAGAAGAGGTGATGAGTTTGTGACAATTTCATCACCTCAAAATAACTGTGTGTGTCTAGATCAGTGCATGTTATGTACTGGGCATGACAAGAAGGCACCCATGATTACATCTGCCTATTAAAAAATGACTTAATCGTAATCATGTCAAGGGGAATCAGAACCTTTCATAGAGAAAACTCAGTATTTTGTATCCTGACCTAAAGAGGAAATCTGCTGTGTTGCCAAGGACAAAACACTTCTGTCCATTAATGCTAGCAAGCTAATCAGAAGGAGACACAGCCTTTCTACTCTCTTTGCAGAAAAACTGGTCTATTGTCACCTGTATCCCATCTTCCCTTGGGGCAGTTTCTTAACCTTTGACAGTGATTCACCTTCCTCGATGGTAGCATGTGGATCATTTCAAGGCTTGGTAGTCATTAGCATCAATGAAACAGAGTCGACTCATTGAATAGAAGGTCTTGAAACTTGTGTGGCTACAATATACTTTGCCACACTTCACTGAGCACAAGCAAGATGCACTATAGAATAAAAACTTTTGAAAAAACTACTGAAAATGTGAGCCTGTTTAAGAGGTCAGAAACTGTGATAAGTCTCTAAAGGTGGACTCCCACTGTTCAAGTATTGGGTCTGCCAAACATCTCCTTGCATTCCCAGTACTGTAAACATTAACACACATACATCTGAAGTATCATGCATACCCTTTAATCTTCATGCAGTTATGTACAATGTAACAAGCTGTGATTGTATAAATATCTCCTATAAACTAGAAGCACAATATTCTGTTCCTTCAATGTTTACTGTTAATCTCATCCTCTGACTTCACTGAATATTTATTATTTATTTATTTTATTTATTAGATTTTTACCCCGCCCTCCCAGCAAGGCCGGCTCAGGGAGGCTTACACAACCAGTATAAAATCTGCAATATAAAAGCCATCAATACACAATACACAAAACTATAAACATTACAACATAATAATATGTTGTATGAATAAAGGATTGCATTATCCTTAAGACTCTTCTAATATTTCCACCTATCCTCTTTTCTTCAAGTTAGAATGTAATAGAAATCTAGAATCAACCTGCTCTTTATGTTCTCTGCGTCAACATGTGTGTATTAAGTGCCGTCAAGTTGCTTCAGACATACGGCAACCCTGTAAAATAATGACCTCCAAAACATACTATGTTTAAAATCCTTGCTCAGGTCTTCCAAACTGAGGGCCCTGGCTTCCTTTTTTTTTTTTAACAGTCTGTTTGCTTTTTTCCCATTATGTACACTTACATTACATCATTCAAATTCCAAAATACAAGTCCTCTATATATTACTTTCTACCCATTTTTAATCTCTTGACCATCTTTTAATTACCACATTATCTTCTATTCCATACAACTGAGCATGTTTCCTGTCCATTTCCACAGCTTCCATTAACTTCAACGCTATTTCTTCTCGAGCGGGTATTCTATCCGTCTTCCAGTATTTTGCTAACAGAATCCTAGAAATTAAGACATACAGCAAACTGTACAGTTCTTGGTGTATTTGTTAGTTGCCTGATATTATATTTAAGAGATATATCTCTGGCTTTAATTCCACGTCTATATTCAATATTTCCCAAATTATTTTTTGCACCATTCTCCAATATTTTTGTATTTTTTGGCACCTCCACCACATGTGATAGAAGGTGCCCACACTTGACTTACATATCCAACATTTGTTAGAAACATCCTTCTGACATCTGGCAACTCTATCAGGTGACCATCTATAATGCATTTTGTAAACATTCTCTTTATATGACACTGCCCTTAAAAATTTCAAATTCTTCCATACACTATACCATCCCTCTAAGTTTATTGTGTAACCTATATCCTGCATCCAAGAAATCATAGACGTTCTCACTATTTCATCTTGCATAAATTTCTCCAGCAACCATCTATATATCTTTTGAATCAGTTTATCACTCAACGATAGCCAAATCTTATCCATTTTTACTTTCCTCAAATCCATATTTAACATCTTTATCATATCTGGATCTTAACTGAGTGCTTTCCCACCAGGATAATTCAATACTATTTTGGTCTTTTAAGATCTCTCCTGACTTTAACTTCTTCCTTTCATCTAATAATGTTTCGTATTTTTCCCTATGTACCTTTGTTATAAGTGAAGGTCTCACAAATGCCTCTAGTGGAGACACCCATAAGGGGATTTTTTTATAATAGCGGTCCATATTTTCAGCAACGCTTCCCTTAGGATATGTTGTTGGAAATTTGCATGAATTTTATCCTTACCATACCAAATATAAGCGTGCCACCCCATATACAAATCATGCCCTTCTAGTGCTAAACACCTTGTAGTCTCCGGTAATATCCATTCTCTTATCCAGGTTAGGGCTGCCACTTGATAGTAGATTCTCCAATTAGGTACTCCTAATCCCCCCTTTCTTTCATATCTTGTAGAGTTTTCCATTTTATTCTCGATTTTTTCGGCTACCAAATAAATTGTCTAGTTATTTTATCTAACTCTTCAAAATATTGTAATTTTTTTGACTATCGGTATACTTTGTGCTAAGAATAAAAACTTTGGTAAGATATTCATTTTCAACGTTGCTATTCTTCCCATCATTGAAATATGTAGGTTTTTCCATTTAGCCAAGTCTTTTCTAATTTCTTCCAACAACTTATAGTAATTCTCTTCCATTAGTGTGCTGCATTTGTTTGACAAGGTTATACCCAAATATTTGACTTTTTCACAATTTCCATGCTAGTTATATCATGCAACTCTTGAAGTGTTTCCGACAGACAATTCTTAACCAATAGTTTAGTTTTTCTAATATTAATCTTAAAACCAGCTATTTGCCTGTATTCTCTAATCACTTCTAGCAGCTTTGGTATAGACACCGGAGAGTTTTCTATAATAAACAAAAGATCATCAGCAAATGCCTGTAGTTTGTATTCTTCCCCTTGTACTTTCAGTCCTTGAATTAATTTGTCATTCCTTACTAAATCATTTAGCATTTCCAACACAAATATAAATAACAATGGAGATAATGGGCATCCTTGTCTTACTCCCTTTTGTATTTCTATAACCTGAGTCGTTTCTCCATTTACTATAATCTGTGTGTATTGTTTTCTGTATATCGCCTTAATCATATCCAAAAACATCTCTCCTGGATCCCATATTTGAAGCTTTTGTATCAAAAATTCCCATGATAAATTATCAAATTCCTTTTCAGCATCTAAACACATTAATACCATTTGCTTCTCAGGGTGTTGTTTGTAATATTCTAAAACATTAATCACCGTACGTAAATTTGCTTTCATTTGTCTCTTAGGTAGGAACCCCATCTGGTCTGAGTGTATCTTTTGACTAACACCTTGTTAAACCTGGCAGCCAAAATATTTGCATATATCTTGTAATCTGCATTTAATAAAGAGATAAACCTATAATTTTTAATCTCCTCTCCATCTGTATTTGGTTTACGTATTAATGATATAACTGCATAATCCCATGACTCTGGTACTTTCCCTGTCGTCCGTATTTGATGCAACAGCTCTTTAAATGGTAGGCAAATCTGATCTTCAAACATTTGATAAATCTCTGCCGGTAACCCATCGGGACCTGGTACTTTCTTTTTCTTCTGTTTCTTTATTGCTTCCGTCACTTCGCATATGGAAATCGGTTGATTTAATAGTTGTTTTTGATCCTCATTAAATCTATCTATATTATGTTGCTCCAAGTATTTTTCTGTTTGGTCTAGATTTTGTATTCCTTGATAGTATAGAGATTTATAAAAGTCTTCCACTCTCTTAATTCCTGCATTTCATATTTTTCCTCATTGTTTTCATTTCTTAACTATTATCTGCTTATCTTTCTCTTTCCTAAATTTATATGATAACCATCTTGATGGTTTATTCGCATTCTCAAAATAATAGTGCTTAGTGTATTCTATTTTTCTTGCTATTTCCTGTGATAGAATAAATTCAATTCATGCTGCAATATTTTTAGCTTTTTTTTTACTTCTACCACCTCATCTTTATTTTTTAGTTTTTTTTCTTCCACGTTTATCTGGCTACTAAGTCTTTCATATTTCTTTTTCTTATTTTTCCAAGTATCTTGATTAATATACTACCCTCTCAAAAAAGCCTTAAATGCGTCCCATACTATTTCGATTGACATATCTGGTTGCAGATTTCTCTTAAAGAAGTCAGATAACTCTTCTTTGTTGTTGTTGTTTACAAAACCTTGATCTCTTAGTAGTTCTATATTTAACTTCCATCTACTTCTCTTTTGTCTTTCTTCAAAGGCTACTGTAATCGGATTATGGTCTGCAAAAGTGCTGGGTAATATTTCAGAGTTATTTCTTTAAACATTCCCACTGAAGCCCAGACCATATCAATCCTTGAGCATGCTTTATGCCATGTTGAATAAAATGTGTAGTCTTTTTTCTTTAAATTCCTATTTCTCCAAACATCCAACAAATTATATTCATCCACTATCTGCAAAAAGGGTTTAGGTAAAGTTGCTCCTGTTTTTTTAGTTTTTTTCGGGTTTCTTCTGTCTATATCTGGGTCTAGGACTCCATTATAGTCCCCTATTATACAGATATTTTCATATTCTTTCAGCTTTAGTACATCCTGCAGTTCTTTATAGAATTTTTCTGATTTTGGTTCGGTGCATATATATTAACCAATAAGTTTCCTTCCAGTTTCTACTTATAACTGTAGCTATAATCCTTCCTTCCTCTGATGTATACTATAAATCAGCATGAATATAATTTTACGTATGTTACTATGCCCCTTTTCTTCTTTATATCTGCTACTATAAATGCATTTCCCAATTTTCTATTAGTTAAATATTTGACATCTTCTTTCTTTACATGAGTCTCTTGTAAACATACTACATCCACTTTCAGTTTAACTATTTGGTGAAATATTCTTCTTTTTTGAGGTCTATTTAATCCATTCACATTAATCAAAAGAATTTATCTCTTTATTCATGTTTATGTCTATTATCTTTTTCCCTAGCCCTATACTGGAATCTTGTTAAAACTTGAGATGCTGGTATCCCGTTTCTTTTCCCCCCTTTCTTTCCAGCCTTCTTTCTAGCCTTTCCCTTTTCTTGTTTACTGGCTCCTTCTTCTGTTTCTTCCTATTCTTTTTTCTGCCATCCCAAGTCTTCTCTGTGTTTATCAAGGAAGTTTTCTATCTTAAATATTTAGTCCAACCAATGCCTTTTACCTGCAAAATGAAATAATATTCCTTCGGGGATCAACCACTTATACATAATTCAATTTTTCTTTAATAAATTTGTCAAAATTTGATACTTCTGTCTTTTTTCCGTTACTCTCCAAGGGATCTCTTTTAGTAGTCTAATTTCAGTTCCTTGTATCATCGCCAATGTTCCCGCTAAGCTGTGGAGTCTTTTGAGCAAAAATTCTACATTGTGAGCTGCCGGCATTAAAGTTGTGAGTGAGTGATTTGGCTGCTGCATAAATCAGTCTGCTCTGGAGCCCTCCTTCCTGAGCGGAGACAAAAACCTGTGAGCTGGAGGCTAAAAAACTGTTAAGCTAGCTCATACTAACTCAGCTTAGAGGGAACACTGATCATCACTTTGTTTTCACTGGATGCTTTTAAAATTTTCTCCTTCATTTCTCTTTTGTAAAACTTCTTATGCACTTCGCAGTGTAGGTTGTGTCCTTTGGTGTAAGCAGAGTTGTGTCTATATATTGACTCTATTTCTGACATAACTTCTTCTGTGTAGCCTACTTGCTGCTTTTCCCCTAAATTCTGAGCTACCACCTCCTTCAAATTTTTACCCAAATTTTCTGGAATATTTTGGCATCTGATTATCAAAGCTGCCTTGTCCATCTCTAAATTGATAAGAGATTCTTCTACTTATTCGTTTTTACTTTTCAACTCTTATATTTCAGAGTCCAAATCTCTTACTTTCATTTTCTCATTATTGGCTACAATTTGCGTTATTTCTTGCTTATTCTCTACCAATTGTTTTTTAATCTCTTCAGTTTCTATTTTAATTTGCTCAGTTATATTATGTATTGGCTCTATCTCCTTTTTAATAAGAATTGGTAAGATTTCTTCCACCGTTATTCTGACCGTTTGGACCACACTCTCCTGAATTAATATCTTTAAGTCTTTCATGGTCATTTGTGAAATATTCATAGTACCTGTTTTCAATTGGCTTACTCCTCCCACTTGTCCCAGTGATGTCACTAATGCTTTCCTAGATCCAGAAGCCATTAATCTTTTAATTTCTGAAACTCAATTATATTATAATACTACTTTACTCAACTCCTGAGTCTGTTCATACACCGGCCCTTCCTCTCTTATTCCTCTCTTTCTTATGTGTCGATGTATATTATTGTCATTAATATTTATAATTAAATTTTCCCCAGATTTCAGTTTTAAATTCCTTTTAGTTCCTTCTTATTGTTTCCACACAATCCAACCCAGCCCAAGTCAATTCAACCTCAAAAACGGCAGGTTACAAAAAAGAAAATAAAGAGAAAAAGACAGAAGTCCATATAACTATCTTCTTTCCTCCTTCCTTGTTGTTCCTCTCTTTCAGTTAAATGTTTTACTTTATTGGTCCTTTGCTTTCTTCCCTTCCTCTGACCTTCCTGTCTCTTCTCATTAGAGTCTTTCGCTGTCCTCTCATTTCCTCCTTCTGCCCTTCTTCACTGTTCTCTTGTTCTCTTCTTCCACCCTTCTTCTTCGCAGATCCGGTTCCCTTCACCACTCGCCCTTTGTGTTGCCTTTTCCTTCTTCTGCCCTTCTTCCTCACAGATCCAGCTCCCTTCTCTGACCATCTTTCATGCTGCCTTTCCACGCTCCACACCACTGCGTCACCACATCACCTCCACCTCTCCAACAGCCCCCACGAATGACATCTGCTCAGCGTTCCTCCAGGTATGCAAAACAAATACACCGAGAAAGAGAAAAGAAAAAGCCTAAGTGCAGCCTTTACTAGCTGCTGTTACCCCTTCTTATCTGCCCTTTCCACGTCTAAGCACCTTCCCCCAACTTCGCTCCTCTCTTTCCGTAGCCGCTCTGGGGAAACTCCAACCCTCTTTCTTTCCTCTCTTTTCCTTTGGGTGTTCTCATTCCTCGCACTTCACAGTCACCTATATAACCTCTACCACCACCACCACCCCGAGACATCCACTGTGGAAAGTTTATGCAAACCCTCAAATTATACTTAGCTTTGTTAGGTTTCTTCCAGCTGAGTGTTGCTCTTTGGACTCCACTCGGCTCGCCAGGACTCTTCTTGTGCTCGGTGTGACTTGCGTCTTTACCAGGCTCCAAATGCTTTCTGCCTCAGGACAAAGCTTTAACACAGCGGGGGGGGGGTCGCCTTTCCCTCCTTCCAGCAAAAGTCCCTTGCTGGAACTCTCTCTCCAGGAGAATACCCGGCGTTGGAAACAGCCTTTTGGAAAGCAAACAGACTGGCTGGTGTAGAGAACGAGCTCACCACATGTCCACCATCACTGAGCCCGGAACCGGAACTCCTCAGGGCCCTGGCTTCCTTGACTGAGTCAATGTATCTCATCTTGGGTCTTCCTTTTTTCCTGCTGCCTTCAACTTGCTGTGTCAACATAAATAGCAACTATCATGGTGCCACTTTCTTGCCAAACTTTGAGCTGTGTGGATCAGTAACAGGTGTTTTTCCTATCCCAACTCCATGAGAAGAAAGGAGGAATACCGAATCCCTGATTGTCATATAGCTCTTAATGGCACAGGAGTTCTCGGCTGCAATCTTAAGAACACTTTCCTAGTAGTAAGCCCCATTGCATAAAATGGCACCCCCTTCCAAGGAGACCTGCTTAAAATTGCTCCATTTGTCAAGGAGAGACAACCTAAACTGGCCAGAATCCCCACCATTATGGATCATACAGCATTCCTACTTTCAGCAAGGCCCTGGATAAATGTGGTATTTCAATTACATATTCGGCTGTATATGCGTTACTCAGATGTATAAAGAAAAATCAATTATATACTGTGCAAAGTTTGTATGCATGTTCATTGTAACTTGTGGACAGGGCTTGTACATCAATGAAATGTTTGTCTGTCCTTTGGTGGCAAACCCAGGTTTGCTGTCTTGTAATGTAGGTGTGGAGGTGGAAAGTGCCATCAAGTCACAAGCGACTTATGGGGTTTCCATGACAAGAGATGTTCAGAGGTGGTTTGCCATTGCCTGCCTCTGCGTTGCAACTCTGATATTCCTTGGTGGTCTCTCATCCAAATATTGACCAGGGCCACCCCTGCTTAGCTTCCAAAATCTGATGAGACTGAGTTAGACCAAACCATCCAGGTCTGGGCTATAATGTAGGTAATGACCTCTAAACAAATACCTGAAAAGTCTCTACTATATCCAGCAGACATCTACGATTCAAGTTATCAGCACAACTTTTTCAAAAAAATTCCTGCTAACACTGTCCTATTAGAATGCATGTAGGATGAAGCATATAATACAAATGGAGTGTAAAGATACTTACTCATACACACAGTAAGTATCTTATTTCGTAATAGCCAAGCAGACATTTCCTTCATTGTTCTGCAAAAGTATTCTTTGACGCTAGCTCAGGATTTTTCAGTGAATGGCAGGACCATTTGATGCTACTTTGTGCTTGACAAAAGATATCCTCTAGCAGTTACTTTCCAGTGTCATTCTTACCAGATGGTTTAGCATGGGTTATAAAAATGTAACTATTTATGAACTACATAAATAGCCACCCCCTTTCCCTTTAAACTTCCTCACACATGCTTGAATAGCACCTCTTATTAGTCCACGTTCTTTACAATGTTTCCCATGCAAGAGTTTCAAGATTCTTTCCCAGGCACTGGAGGTACATACTCTTACAGTTTTGAAACTTGTCACAGTCTTGAAACAATTGACTTCCTTGCTCTTCTGTGTAAATGTGTTATCACTTTCCTGTATGTTGCCTTTAAAAAAAACCCTGCATCAGCCTTGAGATGTACGCATATTTTTTTAATTACAGATTATGTTTTAGTTGTGATGGGTCAGATCCTATCAGCTTTTCCAAAAGATGCAAAAGGACAGGGGGTGGGGGTTGATGTCTTCTAATTCTTCTTCTCACTGAAGCCTCATCCTATACAGCTTTTTGTCCATGCAGATCCCTGGTATAGTCTTTTCAGCGATCAAAAATGGCTCATCTTCCTTACAACACCAGCGGAAGGACCCAGTGTAATATTTTTGATACATTCCTATTGTGCCTCTCTCCCATAAGGTGGTCAGGATAGTGGAGATGACTGGGCTGAGAGACTCACCCAAGGTCATGCAGTAAATGGAGCAGTGGCAGAGTAGTAGTGGCAGAGGTTGAAGCCAGTTCTCCCCATTCATAGTCTTTCAATTTAATCACTACACAAAATGGTCTGTCGCTTTAGTCAATTTTCTCAGTTAGAATTTCAGGTCCAAATTAAACTCCTGTAGTAAGGTGCTTCAGAAGGCATCCATTTTATCCTTGCAGGTTCCACCTATGAATTTTGGGGATTGCAGTTTTATAAGGGAATTATGTCATCTTACCAAATCACACTGAGGGAAATAAAGACGATGGCTGTGATCCAGCAAGGCGCTTTGCATACTTGCAAGCAGTAGTTGGAGGCTATCAGGGTTTGTCTGGTGCTTTGTCTATTCCCCCTGCGTAGCCACAAACTGCTTTTTAAGACTTCTGGCTTGCAGACAGGCCCAGTAAACTTCCTCACACATGCTTGAATAGCACCTCTTATTAGTCCACATTCTTTACAATGTTTCCCATGCATGAGTTTCAAGATTCTTTCCCAGGCACTGGAGCATAAAAAAGGATGCTATGGTCTTTTGAGATGATGGTAATGAAATGAAAAAACAGTTCCCCCTGCAGCTCTGCACTCACACTGTATTGTCATATCTCCACCTGAAGGAGAAAGTGAGGAATAGTCTTTGTTATAGGGAACAGTTATATCACTTTTTAAAAAAAAGAAACAAGGGAAAATGAGCATCCTCAGTGCACTGAGGATGCATAACCTCAGAGATATATACTTCTTTTTAAAAAGTTGACAGTACAGAGAGGGTTTTTTTATGATGAACTTCCTGGTGTTCACTCTTGCTGTTTCTCAAGGACATCAGTTGGAAGCAAAAGATCATATACTTTCTAAACCATTGCAAAAAAAATTACATGTTTAAATATTTTATTTACATTTTCAAAATATACAGTTGACCAAAAAAACCATTCATAACACATAAAAGACATACAGAGACATTTTATCTCTTGTATTAACATTCTGGAACATTATAAAGGTTGCCTAATATTCCATACATTTATTTGAATTATTAAGAATAAGTCTTTGGGTCTGCTGATAATATGTTAACTTTGTCAACAATGCAATGTTCCAATCACAGTGAAACCTCTCAAATGGCAGCTCTGATTCCCCCCCCGAATTAGCAGCAATAACCAATAATTTATTGGCTGAAAGAAGATTTAGGACCAACTCTACATACAGAGTTATACATAGCCCATCACAATATTCTTTTCAAGAAGTTCTCAAAATGTCATAGGAATGGAGAGGGGTTCTGTTGATCATCAGTTGTGATGGCACAGTCACTAGCCAGCATGTGCCCATGATCCTGCCCAGCAGCACCCTGCACATCAAAGTAGATGAACCAGTTATGGAAAGCAGGAACGACTGTAATTTCCCAGTTAAAAACACTTTGAGATTTAAATGTTAAGCAAATTGGATATCCGTGTACCCGAAGTGCAGCTGTTGATATGAAATGTGCATGTCTGAAGTTCTTGTGTAAGTTAGGTATTTTCATATTCCTCACAAATGCATTTAGTGGAGGGGGTTATGGCAGGGTGGTGAAAAATGTTATCTTCAGTAATAAACCACTGCACCATTGATGAAGCACCATGCTGAAAGCCTTTTGACCAGTGAATTGCTTTTAAAATGGAAAGCATTTACCTGATGGAGTGAATTGGGCCTAAGAGGCCATTACTTCCAACTCCTGACTTTCAGTATGACTCTTAAGATTGCGACAGTGCACATCATCTCTGTCCTTTGGCTTTTGCTGTATTGGAGCTATACTCTGGGGCCACACCCATTTCTTCCTAGCTTCGCTTTCTTCTATATTATTACCACACCCGTGCATTTAATTGCCCAAAAGCTGACTTCTTTCTGCTGAGTAGTAGTACTGCCCACAGGTCTCCACCCTGCAGCTCAGGTGCTGAGCAAAACATTCAATTTCCATTGCAGTATGTCACAACTAATAATTTTAATTGTGGCTCACTGGTGAGTAGGCAGTGCTTTCTTTCTAAGCCTCCTCAGTTTGTTCATGCTGATATTTTGGCTGTCACGTTTCTTTGTTTATCACAAGCATACCCATTTAAGAGGGGTGGTATTGCTGAGCTTTCTAATATCCTATCTGTAAAAAATAGGGAGGGGTTATGGCTCAGTGGCAGAGCATCTGCTTTGTATGCAGACTGCAGAAAGTCCCAAGTTCAATTCTTGGCCTCTCCAGATAAAAAGACTGGGTAGCAGGTGATGACAGACTGCTATTAGTGACTCCAGAGAGCTGCTGCCAGGCAATACTGATCAGTTGGTCTGATTCAGTATAAGGCGGCCTCTTGTGTTCAAGTGCTGTGAAAAAGACTGCACAGATCAAAATACTGACAATGGGATAAGAGGCCCTTTCCATCAGCTTCAGATCTGTCAATTCATTCCAGAACAAGAAAAGAGGAGAATTATTGTATGCAATAATGTCAAGCTTTTACTTTACAATTCCCTTTGAATTACATGCCAAGACTGCACACCCATGTCATGTGGTTACCCAAATTGTCATCCACATGAAGGGTCCTGTAACTAGCAAAGTCATTCCCTTGCTAGCAGGGAGCAAACACATGTATTTGGGGGGGTTAAAAAATATATCTGAGATCTTAACCCTGTGTATACCAAGGTACACTTGAAAGAACAAGGGGGAATAACCGTTCTTAAACAGAAAAAAGGATTTTATTTATTTAACAGAAAAGAAACCAAATTGAGTTAGCCATTGGGGGAGTAAAATGAAGATTTACAGAAAAGACAAATGTATTAATAAACCAACCCCAAATCTTTCCCTAATAAGCTACTGCCTATAGGGAAAACCTGAATGGGGAAAACAAGACATAAGCACCTGGTTTCAGACAGAAGGGGGAAGGCTTCTTCCTTGACCATGAGGGGAGCATGAAACTGATTGGGGGAGGGGAGAAAGGTGCAGCACAGCAGGTCCATGGAGTGAGAGATGAAGCAAGGGGTAACTGGGGGGGGGGGTAACTGTACCCTTTTGGCAAGAAGGAGGAAGGGAAGGAGTATTGGCATCAGAAAGCTTGAGCAATTAAAAAAAACCCAATCTTCCTGGAGATGATCAGGTTGGGAAAGAAAATCTCTGTAGTCTGGGGTGGGGGGGTTCCTTGGTTGCATTAAACATATAAAAGATGTCCCCTTGAGGAAATTTGGATTTAGAACTATGGCTGGGCACTTGACATGATTAAGGAAAGGCAGGAACCTTCCTGTCCAATTCTTAAGATATGGAGGAACTTACTAGAATTGGTTTGGAGTCCTGGGTCATTCATTTTGATCAAATTATCCGGAAGGAGGCTCCAAGGTTCTTGAGGGGAATGGTCCTTGATTGGTGGTCTTTTTCATGATGGATGGAAGAGCTGCCCTGTATTCCTTTACACACTTATTGTGACTCAGTGACATTTGACATTAGTTTAATACAGGCTCTATCTATTATTCCTAGGCCCATGCTGATGTATACATATGTACAAAATGTGGGAACAAACCCTGACAAAATGGGGGTCCCTGTGGGGGGAGCTTCCTGGGGACATCAATGTGAAAAAAAAAATAACCCAGAACCCCCCCTGCAGTTTGGGCAGTTGGGATGTGGAGCAAAAGCTCCTAATTTTCTTTCTGAAACATTTGCCAGACTGCAGCTACTCCTTGATTAGGACTCTTCTAAAGGGAACGCTAGCATCATCAGTTGCTGTTTTAAAAACTGTCAGGAAGAAGGGTTAATCACTTAAGTCTGAGCTGCAGTGTTCCTCATGTATGAAATGATAGGGTTTGGTTTTGGAATCCCTGATGCACAGAAAGTCATTTGCATGCAGCTTCAGGTATTGCTGAATGACGCACCTGCCATAGGCCCACTGCAGTCTGGCTTCAGGCCTGCCTTAGGGGATGTTGACGCATGTCATGGTTGTGAGTTTTGTGATGGTAGGGTTGCTAGCCTCCAAGTGGGGCCCGGAGATCTCCTGGAATTACAACCAGTCTCTACACTAGAGATGGAAGGTAGACTCTGTGGCACCATGCCCTGCTGAGATTCCTGCCCTCCCCAAACTTCACCTCAAACGTCCAGGAACGTCCAGGAATTGGCAACCCTGAGATGACATATCAATCTAACATACTTTTGTAAGCCATTGTAGGCCTCCTATGTAGGAAAATGCAGTCAAATATTCTAATTAAAAATATGTACAACAGGTGACTGAGGCCACCACCCACTACCCCACTCCAAGGTAAGCCAGTTTGTACCTGTGTGCAGATGGTATGTCCCAGAAGTCCAGCAAACAGAATAGACACTTTAACGGTGAAGTCTTATCTGGTGAAGTCTGCAGCAGAGAACAGGACTGAAAATAATGGGTTTACATTAAAAGTGGGAAGGTACTGGCTGGATATTAGGAAAAACTTTTTTACAGTAAGAGTTGTTCAACAGTGGCATCAGCTGCCTAGGGAGGTGGTGAGCTCCCCCTCACTGACAGTCTTCAAGCTGTGTCTGGACAAACACTTGTCAGGGATACTCTAGGCTGATCTTGCATTGAGCAGGGGGTTGGACTAGATGGCCCATATGGCCCCCTCCAACTCCATGATTCTATGATTCTAGGCTGCGGACACCCACTGCTGCAGTCACAGGCCTTGGACTTAAAATTCTTATGCATCCCAAATGCAAAACTATGTTGCGGCGGGAGGGCAGGTGCCTTCTGCTGAGTCCATGAGCCAGGGCCCTGGAACTTCTGCCCCAAAGTGTGACTTGGATGGTGTCACTGGCTACAAATATTGACATTTTTATGCTGTGCCCTCACTGGGTACCTTTTCTACTGGGACTGAGGCAAAAAGGGGGAAGCATCCCTAAGGTCATCCCTCCTTGCCTGGTAAGCTGTCATGCTACCTTCCGCGCCACACAGAAAGCAAGAAAGCCTTGTAAGCACTGGTGATCTTAGCTCTGGGGCAAGTGGGGCAGCTGCCCTGGCTCCTGTGCTGAGGAGGCCCTGCAGTGCCACTGCTACCCCCATGCAGCAATTCAAGAGGTGACATCGATGGACAGAGATGGGGGGGGGGCATCTCCAATTGCCATGCAGCTGTCTTCCTCCTGCCCTGGGCACGCATAGCTGAGTCAAGGGAAAGGGAAGAGGAAGAGGGGGCACTGAGTGGTGCAGCACCCACCTGCTCACTTGCCCACTGCTGGCTAGTAGGCAAGTGGTCACCGGGCAGTGCTCTTTTGGCCCTCTGTGTCTTCTGAGTCCTGCCTCATTCTGTCTGGCTGCCCGGTGGAAGAAGGCAGAACACATGAGTGTGTCAGGGCCTGCACACTGTGCACCACCCACCGCCATAGCAGCAAACATCTTACAGGTGAAGTATGTGAAAGTGGAAATAAAGAGGTTGGGAGCTCCATCCTTGACTTGTGCCTCACGGCCCCAGAATTACCCCTGCTTGTGAGTGAACAGAAGGCTATAGCTGAAGCCCTTTCCCACCACTAGATTCTAGGGTTTCCAACTTCCAGGTGGAGCTTGGGGCTCTCCCAGAATTACAATTGATCTACAGCCTACAATGGTTAGTTCCACTGGAGAAAAAGGCTGTTTTGGAAGCTGAGGTCACCTAACCCATCACTATCCTCCCCAGACTCCACCCCCAAATCTCCAGGAATTTCCCAACCCAGAGTTGGCAACCCTAGGATTAACACAGGATCACTTATAGATCTGATGGGGGGGGGGAGCTGCTGCCTTTTTGTGCAAACAGATTATAAAATGTCAGTCTTGAGGCAACTCTTAACAAGTGATTCAGCTTTATTAACCATAATAATCAACAACAGCAATACAGTAAGTAGCTCAACTTATACTCATTTGGCTGGGCAAACCATGCCCCTAGGTTGTTAAACCCCAATCATAACTCCTAGATAATGACCAATAGCTGTTTCACCCTCCATACTATCCCTAAGCTCTGATTGGCCCCCTATGCAAAGTAGCCAATCAGAACGTGCAGTTTAGGATACCAGGCCTCTATGGAGTTGTGGGCTGAACCTCAAGTCACTCAACTGTATTTATGAAGACAATATATAACACCCCTCCTCCATAAGACATAGCAACACCCATTAACAGATAAAGTCTCCCAAATAAGTGGGGCAATACCGATTTCGCTGAGAATACCTCAGTTCCCTGGCCAGAGGGCCCAAATCTGTGGGGCACGTAGGAGGTTGACTTATGTCGCCATTCTGTTGGCTGCTCTTGGCCGCTGCCGGACCATCTGCAGCCAGGTTAGCAGGACCCGTATCAGTGGCTGTCAGTGCCAATGGCTGCATAGTCTCAGGCTCAGTGGTTGACAGCAAGTCCAACAGGGGTTCAGTGTCAGAGGAAAACAAAGGTTCAACTTTCTCCGCAGTCGGAGTCGGACCCCCGGTGTCAGCTAGCTGCCGTGAATTGGAATGTGGGGGATGCTTTGCCGCTTGCTCTCTCTCAGCTTCTCCGGCTTATCGGCCAGTGGTCTTGAAGCTCTGTTCTGCCTGCTCTTGCCTTCCCGCTCACCCCTCCTGGGAATGTGAAACCGTTGTTTTGCCCACGCACCCAGGTGTATGCTTATTGGCCTCAATGTACCAGGGGATCCTGTTTGAAGGGGGTATTTCTTTTCTTGCTGTGTCTGAACCCACCATACCTGACACAAGAGCTCAAGGTATCTACTACAAACCTCAATAAACTGAACTTCATGAAGAATCGTTGTTGAGCGATTTGATTGGGACCCCTGACAGAATCTCATCTCTGCCTCTACCCACATTTCCACTTCAATGAGCGGAGCGGAGGACAAAGTGGTGCCGGTCACTATAGAGGAACCGCTTCCCCACCACCACTCAGATGATCATGCCAGCCACCACCACACTGTCAACGACTATGGCCCAGGGAGCGGAAGGGGGTGCCATCCTGAAGTTTGGGGAAGATGTGACACATCCCCATTGATGGGAATGGTTTGGCGGAGACACCCAGGAGACCTGGACAATGACCCCTTGACGGGTCACGGGGAGACAGTACAAATACCGGACTGCAGCTGACGCCATGGAGGGAGCCCGTTGACAACAGGAACTGGAAAGAGCAGTTCGCTTGGATGGAGCTGGAGCTGCACCCTGACATCAGAGAGACCATCCTACACATGGTACATCCAACCTGGCTCCTGGTGTGGATGTGGGAGGTGGCTGACACAGAGAGCCAAATGCAGATGATCCAGATCGACAACGAAGCAGCAAACTAGTTAATCTGTGAAGACAGAATATATTTGTTGATAGAGGCTCATGTTCAGGAGGGCAATGACAGACTTACTCAAGAAGAATCAAACATTGTGTGGATGATCATTGCTATTTCAACACAGCTTTATGGTTTGCCCTCCCAGCAGATACTGGATTGTACTCTTCTGAAGTTGTCTTTCCAACTCATGACCTTCACTTCTTACGCTGAGCAAGACTTCAAGAAGCAGAGGCAGAGAGCACAGAAACCACCAAGAATTTGTTATAAATAGGAGGCCAACCTATATGGGCCGACTTCAGTCTTGCACTTGTTTTAGTTTACTGTAGAACTCCCATGGTCCATTAATTGGTTTTAAATTTAGAAAGAAAAGCGCATCTTCAAGATACCTTAACTCTTAAGTGACAAATGTTCAATGCTCAGTAACCCCAAGTATACACTTGCTTATGAAGCACTTTGCAGTACTAGGCCAAGGTTCATTTAGTCTAGCATTTCTTAGTCCACAGGCTAGTGTGTACCCCAAGAAAAGAGAAAGAAGGAACAAGATATCTCCACCTTTGAATTAGCACAAACAGATGGCTCGGGTAAGTGAGCCAGGCTATATACTTCAAGAGCCAAATGAAAAGAGCACTAATTGACCATTGCCATTCAGAAGCCCATTTGATTTTGTTTTTAATTGTAAACTGCCTTGAGAAGGGCCCTGAACAGACAGAATTGAAATATCCTAGATAAAATAAACAATAAGTAAAATTGCCATGTAAGACTGCAGTCCTAAGGGTGCTTTCCTGGGGGGGGGACCCCACTAAATCATTTTGTCCTTTATTTCCAAGTAGACCAGCTTAGAACCATTCCCTTTCATTCAATGGGACTTACTCCCAGGAAAGCGTCTTTAGGATTGCAGCCAGAGTCCCTTTAAATCATTTCCTTCATTATCCCCAATACTAACAACACCAGAATTATTTCGTATTCCAAACGTTTAAAGAGTTGCTCAGCTTAGTCAGGAGCCTAACTAAATGGCTACCAATTTCTGGCATCAGTCAGTTTTGGTCACCCAGTCCTTGCAAATCACACCAGATTTCTGAAAGGCTGGTGCTGGAGAACCTGCACTTAGAAGCTGTGGTTTGAGCACAAACTTCCCAAATGCTTGAATCTCAATTTGGAAAGGTTTTTTTAGCCCTACTGCCTGGCAGCCAGTCAGTAAACAACCCCCGACAGAGCCATTTCTTTAGCACAAGCATCAAGTGGTCCGTCTTTACAAGAAAAGGAAAAGCCAGCCGCAAAGCAGATCTACTCGACAGTCAAATATGTAACGCTCTCTCGATACCTCCTTCCCCTCCCCCTAGTTATCGCTGCACCCCCGAATCCCCTTTCCCGAAATCTTCCTTTTAAAAGCCAGCCCTGCTCTTGTAACCGCGGTGCCCCAAAACTCAGTTCTCTCTCTTTCTCACCCGGAGGAGGCTGGGCAACTCGAGCCCGGGATTCAGTCATCATTTTCATCAGGCAGCGCTGCTCCGTTGTTTGATGCGTGCTCACTGAGCATGCCCAGCCAATTGGAACATGCTCAAAATCTACATATGCAGCTGGGACAGTCAGCTGCTGTTGAAGGGCTTTGCTGGCCGGTGAGAGAGGAGGGCGGGGTCGTCTTCGTCCAAACGGGGACTTCGAAGGGCGTCCCCAAAAGGGGCGGGGCGTCCCCAAGGCGATGACATAACGATGCGGACGGCCCCGCCCCCAAGAACGAGGCCACCCCTCTCCCTCCCACCCGGCAAGATTTAAAGGGACCGCCGATCAATTGGAGGGCCCTTTAAATCCTGCAAGAGGGGAGGGAATTCAGGCGCGCGGGGCGGTCGGCGCTGAGCAGAAGGACTTCAAGCTTCCCTTCAGGTTCCTTCTGCCCAGCGGAGCCCCGCCCTCCTGATCTGAAAGCTCCAAGCCACTTCAGCACGCTTTTCAGCTCCCCCCCCCCCAACCAGACTGCCGGAGAAAGGCACTTCAGCATCGCCTCTCAAAGTCGCCTGGAGATCAGGCATGCGGGGCAGGTCTTGCAGCAGGGAGAGGCTTTGAAAGGGACCCTTCAGGACCAGGTTCTTTCTGCCCAGCGGGGCCCCGCGCGCCTGACCCCCAACCGGCTTTGCCCCTTGGAGGGGCCGGGCCAGCTGGGCGGAAGCTCTTAAAGGGACCCATTTGGCAACGTTGCACATTCATTCCCTTTCACACATAGGGGCACTGCGTTATCAACCCATCACATTCACTCCCTTCCACACACAGGCACTCGGCGCCCTCTGTCCATCGGAAGGGATCAATTAGGCTGGCAACCCCTAGGCAAAGACTGTGGGGGTCTTGGGACTCAAGTGTGACATCATCAAAGACCAGGCCCGTAGCTAAAAACTTTTTTCTCAGGGGGCCCATGTTTTTCTCAGGGGCCCCACCACCAATGTTCCCTCTAAGCTGTGGAATTTTGTGAGCAAAACTTCTTCTTTGTGAGTTACTGCCATTAAAGTTGTGAGAGAGCAATTTGGCTGCCGCATAAATTAGTTTGCTCTGGAGGCGCTGCAGCACCTGACCTGAGCAAGAGGAGGGCGGAAGTGGGGATGCGCGGTAAGGAGGCCTCCAAGGGGAGTCAAGCCTCTCACCTCCCTCTCTTAGTGTGGGATGAAGAGGAGCTGTGCCTGAGGTGCCTGCAGTCCCAAGGCGCGACACCTACCCCCTGTCTCCCAGCGGCCAGAAAGCAGGCGGCCACCCTCTGCCCTGCCTCGCTGCAGCCCCGGCCTCGGGGACGCAGCGACGGGACGCAGGAGGGACAGGCAGCCCGGCAGGCGACCCTGCAGGAGACGGCTCGGCGGGGCTGGCCAATTCCAGGGCGCAGTGGAGATCGGCACTTTCGGACCCCGGACCCTTCCCGGAGACCCCCGGCGCGCACCCGCAACCAGGCCCAGCCCAGCCAGCCCCCGTTTCGACGCAGGAACCGAGGCCAGAAGAGCAACCTGGAGGAGGAGCAGAGGGAGGGGGGAGGGAGGCAAGCGGGGCGAGGGAGAGGAGGAAACGGGGCGAGGGAGGGCGCCGCGCTCAACGGGGTCACAAAACTCCGCAGTGTCAAAAAGAACGAAGTTCAAGGGGGTGGAGGATTCTCTGGTCAGCAGGGAAAGGACTCCTGCCACGGACTCGCGACCCCAACAGGAGGACCCTGCAAGGGAAACCGACGGAGCGCACCAACAGCCAGGCGGGGAAGTGAAAGGGCGACTGCGAAAGGGCTTGGCCTAGGTGGAGGGTTGCTGCCGGGTCCGCCTCCGTCCCAGCCGGGGGGCAAGGGGAAGCGTTCCGAAAGGGGGCGGGACACCCCCAAAGAAGGAGAAGGCAAGAAAGGGGGAACTTCCCGCTCCCAGCCCCGCCCGCAAGGAACACCTCCAGCACCATCCTCTCCCCGCTTCCCTCCTGCAAAATCCAAAGGGACCGCCAGGCCCGTAAGCCACAAGCAGTCACTGGGCGCCACCGCGAGAGGTCTACTTTCGGGCCACCACCCCGGAGCTCAGAGGGGCCGGGGAACCTTTCTCCCCCCCCCGGCGCCCGGCGCCCGCGACGCCAACAGCCATCATTCTTCCCGCGGGACTTCTAAGGACGGGGGAGCCAGAACGACCTCTCGCGTCTACTTTCCCGCCAGAAGTCCAGGGCCGCCACCCCGGAGCTCAGAGGGGCCGGGGAACCTTTCTCCCCCTCCCCCCCCGCGCCCGGCGCCTGCGACGCCAGCGGCCATCATTCTTCCCGCGGGACTTCTAAGGACGGGGGAGCCAGAACGACCTCTCGCGGCTGATGTTTGAACATCAGCCGCGAGAGGTCTGCTTTCCCGCAAGAAGTCCAGAGCCGCCATCCCGGAGCTCAGAGGGGCCGGGGAACCTTTCTCGCCCCTCCCCCCCGCGCCCGGCGCCTGCGACGCCAGCGGCCATCATTCTTCCCCCGGGACTTCTAAGGACGACCTCTCCGGCTGACAAGAAAGGAGATCTAGGGGCCATCCAGGTTTCTTCACCAGTCTCAAGAGATTCCCCAGAACCTTCTGGATCTTGTGGAACAAAACCTTCCAGTGAGACCTTCCAGGCAGCAACCTGGAATGCCCAGAAGCAAACGAGAAAGTCCGGCAGTTTGTTACTTGACCCCAGGGTGTTACTTCCTAATTAGCTTGTTCTTGGTGTTCTTTTGTCTCTGGGAAGTTTTAAATCAAACAGTGAATTTTTAGAAGGAAAATATGTATATATATGCGGCAGTGGCTCAACTGTATGAAACCGACAGCTGGACAAACCTGAGTTCCTCAGCAGGGGTACACTTGCCAAGAAGGCAGGGCTGGTTGGTATTTCTGCATCAGCAGAAGTTTGCCACATTCATGCGTTAACATTTTTAAATGCATGTGTGAACCCATCTTGAAAGTGGTCCCAAGGACCTTCCCAGTTCTCTGGATAGGACCATCTCACTCCATTGAGGGTAGGATTCTGTAAACGTTGCTACATAGTTCTATTTTAATCCTCCAACCCATTGAGAACTGTGCCCTCTCTTTGACATACCACTGACAACTCTCACATGGGCCACATGGAACTGTTGGGGCCTTGACCAGAAGGTGACATGATGATGTCTACCTTGCGCAAAGATGCAAAGGGCAAAAATGACAGGGTACATTTCATCCCATCCCCCCCCCCGCAAACCACTCAGCAATTAAGAGGTTAAACCACCTCAGTTCAGTTTGCTCCAAGATGGTCCGAAGTTTTATTTATAATACACCCTTAACATCCAGAGCACTGACCTAGATAGGCCGGGCTAACCCGATTTTATCAGATCTTGGAAGCTAAGCAAGGTCAACTCCGGCTACTATTTTGGATAGGAGACCTCCAAGGAATTCCAGGGTCGTGACATGGATGCAGGCAATGGCGAAGCACTTCTGAACGGCTCTTGCCTTGAAAACCCTATGGAGTCGCCATAAGCCAGCTGTGACGTTGACAGCACTTTCCACCACCATGAACACCCGCAAAACTTTACAATGTAAAAACAAGACCGATCTCTGGAAACACTGGCACTTAAAAATTCAGCTGAAGGGAGGGGAACTATTATTTGACTTGAACCCTAACACTCCCTTATGCTGCTTCAGTGGAGTACATTTCTCCAGCAGTAGGCACTTTCTGTGAATGAATGAGAGCTCCACAACTGTGCAGCAACTCAGACTAGGACCAATCACATCCGTAACCAGGGGTACATACAGAAAATAACTTGGTGGATTGATGAGAGCCAGCCTGGTGTCTTAGGCAACAGAACCTTGGATTTAGGTTGATGAAACATGGTTGGAGTGTCAGGTTAGCTTGAACAGTTGTTAGCTGGTATTGAATGTGTAAAACGGGAGTAATAATTACAGAGTTGTTAAAAAGAGAAGGTGTGCTAATTACTGAAGGACACTTTGCACTCACAATACATGATCTTAAAGCCTTCTTTTGTCATGTATAATCCTTTGCTGGGCTCAAGCACTGTTAAATATTCCACCCCACAAAACTGATCTCTGCTGTCAATGTGAGAACTAGGTTTGAACTTTCAGGGGACCTGTGTGTACAATTTGCCACCAGAAAGACATTGGATAAACTATTTGTTTTCCGGGGGGGGATCCCATTTTTTCCAGCGTCTTATTCCCAGCATGGCATGAGTGCAGCCTGAGAGCAGCAGCCACACCCTGTGCCCACTGGAGTCAGTACAGCATCTTACACATGAGGCCCAGAAAAAGACACGTCAAGCTCATAGGACGAGGGATTTCTCTCTCCCTTGTTTGTTGCTTTTTTAACATCCAGCCTAGCGAAGAGTTGTTGCACACTGATATTTTGGTTGGTCTTAATAAAAGGTATTACCTGGCTTTTGTTTCTGAATTTTATTACCTACTTGTTTACCTCAGTTGTATCCCGAGTAACTGTAGGTGAATCCCGGTGTTGTGTTTTTTTAAGGATACGCTAACAGTAACTTTTTTGTTTACTGAACTGACCATCATTTTTGGCGGACCACCATATCAAAGGGATGCAAATCTCCCCTTTTGGCAGGGGAAAGTGCTCAAGGTGTGAGGGTGATTCAGCTCCAGGTGTCACCAAACACCAATGAGTTTCTTGATCAGTTTCAGATCCTACTTCCAGCCTGTTTTTTGTTACTGATGGGGCTCAGTGGTTGCCCTGGTGAATGACGGACTCTGAGGGGAAATGTTGGTATCCTCTTTGATGGATTTCAGCACCATAAACAAGGATGCCCTCCTGGACCTCACGACAGGTAGGGAAACTGGTGGCACTCCATCCCGCCCTGACTGGTAGATTACACAGACCGTGGAGGCTGTTGCTCTGCCCCTTTGCCACTGACATTCTCAGGCTGTCACTATCCTCCATGCTGGTCCACATAAACAGGAGATTTGGGATGGAGCATCAGCAATACACCCTGACCTGGATAAACCAGGCTGGCCTGACCCCGTCAGACCTCGGAAGCTAAGCAGGGTCGGCCCTGATTATTACCACCAAGGAAGTCCAGGCTTGCGACACAAAAGGCAGGCAATGGGAAACCAACCTCTGAATATCTCTTGCCTTGAAAACCCTACGGGGTCACCCCAAGTTGGCTGCGACTTGATGGCACTTTTCACCATCAGCAATACACAGCTGAAACGAAGCTCTTCCTTTTTTCACCTGAGCTAGACTAGCTGTGGAAGCCCCAAGCAGGTACCTAGCGCTTGATGAAGAGCTTGATGGTGGGTAATGAATGGCTGCTTGGTCCAGATGATTACTGGATGAGGAAGGCGGGGTTCCAGCTATACTGGAGGGGAACAGCACCTGGTGTGCAACTTGGAAGTAATCTTGCACTGAGTATCTGTTAAGTGCTCAAGAATCACTCTCACAGAGCCAAAATCCATGCTATAAACGACAGCCATGAACAAAATAGCTTGACGGGTCCTTCCACATCGCAAAGTGCCCTGGCAAAGGGCCAGTTTGTTGTGGGGGGGGGATGTGGGTGTTGGCTGCTTTCCCCTTTCCAGGGTCTGGGCCTATGTCTGCAAGGTAAGCAAGAGACCTGAACACTCCTGGTGGTAAGTGCAGGTGGAAGGAAGTTACAAGGTAGAGGGAAGTTACAGCAGCGGAAGTGTTAAGCATTCCCTTCTCAGCATTAAAACTATGCAGAACTGAGGGGAACTTGGCAAAGGGGGGGGATTGTACCTTTGTTACAGGCAACTGCAGTGTCCTTTCTAATCTGCCCCACCAGTTTCAGCTCCATACCTAATGTGCAAATAGCTTCCCCTCCCCAAACCCCACCCTCCTGAGGCTCCACTCCCAAAATCTCCAGGTATCTCCCAACCCGCAGCTGGAAACCCTACCAAGAACAGCACTCCCTTCCCCGGAAAAAGCCCCCCAGCCAATCTGCAGGAGAGACTGTGGAAGACTTTTGCAAGTCTCATATGGTAATATGTTTGGTGCCAGTTAAAAGATGTTTGGTGTGAGTTAAACATGTTGAGTAATCCACTCTCAAGTGTGCATGTGTGAACTAGCCCTAGAAGCGCATTGCCTCTGATCACTGGCTACATATGTATACAAAGGACAGGCATGCTAACACTGCTTTGAATTTACCCCAAAACCTTTCTGTGTTTTTTCTTTCTACAGTTGTGACTGGAATTGCTATAATATGAAATATATTCTGGCCATTTCACAACAACGGGGAATGAAACGTACAGCAGAAGAATCTGAAAATGATGAAGAGCTGCAGAATTTGGAAGAGCCCAGTAATGATTCTCTCATGGAAGAATCAGTTGTGCTTCTGTGAAAATGACTTATGTTATTAATTGTTGAAGCCTTTTTTAAAAATTCACACTGATTTAAAAGGAGAACTGAACAGCCCTCATAGTGACTTGTTTTGTACAAGTGATAGGGATGTGCAGCAACTTGATTCAGGTCGTCTGCTGCCTCCTAAGTTGTGATATCTGTATTCTTCTGAAAAAGCAGAATAACAGAACTAATATGTAGTTTTCAAGGAACAAATGCCTATGGTAATCTGTCAGTCAAGATCAACGTGAAAGTATATGAGGTAGAATCTAAAGTTCCCCAACTAGTTTTCTTCTTGTGCTTGGAAAGGTGTTAACCTGCCTCCCTCCCCTTTCCGGTGGCAAAGCTAGGAGTCCTCCAGATCTGCACAAGGGTTGAAGAAAGTATTACCCCCACCACCACCACCCCTTGTTTGCAAATGCTTTCTGCTTAAGTGTGGGGTAGGAGTTTGGATCTCAGGCCTGGCTAGATAAAACATGTAAAAGTAAGAAACTCATATTGTAAATTTTCTGTCCTCCCTCCCAACTGATAGGAAAGATTAGTGGTAGGGAGCCTTCAAAGTTCTGTAGTTGGGCTGCTTTTCATAATGTGGTAAGCGTGTGGTTCTCAGAGTACTGCAGTACATGTGTTTATTCTTTGTGCACTTTGATTACGAAATCAGAGAAGAGAGACCCTGAGCTGCTGTTGTGTCTCTTAAGGCTACATTTCCATGCTTTTATTTTAAAAGTGAATGTTTTTGTGCTGTCTGGTAGTCTGTCCGTGCTGTTAGGCACATCAGTTACATAGCCAAGCTATTTGATTTTTCAGAGAACAGGAAGATCTGAAGGTATCTTTTTCTGTGCCAAAACTGAGGGTGCAAGAGGCACTGTGCCAGTCCTTCGCTAGAGGGATTTTTACTTTCGTAAAACAGAGTCTACATATTTTTTTGTACAAGTATTGTTTTAAAATTTTATACTGTAATCTGTGTGTATTCTTTTTATATTTATATATTTTGTTGCCACAAGGGAGCTGCAGACTTGAGAGGGAAACACTCAATATTGTACACATGTACTTACATTGATATAAATAAGTGGAGGACTTGCGAGGACTTGCATTTCCCCTTTATTCCCCTTCCCCACACTGTTTCCCCTTTTTCTTTATGGCATCCTTCACAGCCTGTCCCCATTCCTGTCTTCTCTCCTTCCTACCCAGGCACCAACCTTCCTTCATTTCCCACCCGCCGTCTTCACCTTTCCCTATCCTCACAGGCCTTTTCCTGAGCAAAGTTCAGTCAAGTTCCAGCCGTAAGTTGTGGTAGCCAATTATGCGGTAGCCTGCTCATACTGTACATTGGCCAGTCAAGGGCAGCCACTGCTGGGCCCAGCCAAGTTGTGCAGTAGTAAGTCACGCAATGGCCACTGCCAGGCTCAGTTCAGTCTTGTGGCAGTGAGTTGCTCGGCAGCCACTGCTGAGCCCAGCTAAGTTGTGCAGGTTGCACAATATTCCCCAGTCCCCGTGTGAGTCGTCTGCTGGCTGCCGCCGGGCCCAGGTGTGAGTTCAATGACAGTAAGTTACTCAGTGGTTGTCCTGGGCCTGGTGAAGCTGCACAAGTCACACAGCAGCTGCCAAGCCCAACAAAGTCACGCAAGTTGCACAGTAGCAAGATACCTGTGTGCTGATTTGCTACCTTGTAACTCACAAGTGAGTTGTGAGGCAGCAACAACTTCTGCGCAAGTCAGGCTGCTGGGCCTCGCTGAGGTGAGCCCTTTACTAAGTTGCCATCTTCCAACTGGTTGATTTTTTTTTATGATAGCCTCTTGCTGAGAGTAGCCAGGTGCATGATTTTTGTGGTGCCGAGTGTAGACTGAGACATGTTCTACAACATGATGGTGGTTCTCTTTTGTTCCAATGTAAAACTCTCATGAATTCCTCAGGATCCATGCCTCAGATCCATGTTTTTGTGCCGTTGCTGTGCCGCAGAGTATTAGATCTGTGTTTCTTAAGGTTCAGTCTGTCATCCTGGCTTTGACATATGATTTGATACTGGATCTGGGGAGTTTGCTGGGGTGAAAAAAAGGATTCACGTAGCTCCGCTTTTTAACTTTTTTCCTTAAAAGACATTTCTGTGCTGCTTTCCCACCCAATTCAGGGCTCCCATGATGGCAAACGTTAAAACATTTAAAACATTTAAAACCATTCTTTTTTAGAATAATGTGTGGGTGTTTGTGTGTATCATATTTATGTTAAATAAAATATAAGATAAACACAGGGTTGTCAAATGGAGCTTCTGGAGAAGGAGAGTCATGCAAAGCTATTTGTAGAGAAAAACATTTTAAATTTAGACTGTAAAATGACCAAACTGAGGCTATCATACTTTGGTCACATTATGAGAAGACAGAGTCACTGGAAAAGATAATGATGCTAGCAAAAGTGGAAGGCAGCAAGAAAGAGGAAGACTTAACATGATGTCACATCCTGTGGTTTCACTTCCAAGTACACCCCCACATCCAGAAGGCTGCTATGATTCCATGGTGGGAGCTTGTGCTTCTAACACAGAGGTTGCTCTCAACTCATTCTCCACTCAAGCAACGCACTGAGCTTAAGGTATCCAAGTAGCTGCAGAATCCATTTCTCCAGGGGAACTGATCTCTTTAGTCTGGAGATTAGTTGTAAAGCTGGGAAGATCTCCAGGCCCCATCTGGAGAAGGGAACTGCAGCAGCAGCAAGGTCCTGGAAAAAATCACTGTCCAATCACAGATCATATTCATTTCCACAGATTTCTACCAATTTTTTTTAAATCCAGAACATTATGGTATCATGACACAGAAACTTGAAGGAAAACTGCTGGTCCTCACAGTTTCTGTGGAGAATATTCCAAAATGCAGCATGGAATGAGTTTGGTGTAGCAGTTAAGTGCACGGACTCTAATCTGAGAGAACCAAGTTTGATCCCCACGCATTCACTTGCAGCTGCTGGATGACCTTGGTGTTATATCCTGAAGCTAGCTGAATCCATCCTATTCTTTTCTATGTTAAACTTCAGGCCAAATGTGGATTGTAATCTGTCGCATTCTGTTGGCTGGTTTCTGTGAAACCTCTGCAAATATCCAATCACCATGTGAGAATGTATCAAAGAGGGAACGGTCCTGATTCGCCTTTATCCCTGCATTATTATTAGTTCTTATCTTGGTGTGGCTTTGACAGCCCGGGGCAGTTTAAAAAGGGAGCTGTGCTCCACTTGTTTCGTGGTGTGTTCCTGAGTTGGTATTTTGCTGTTACAATAAAGCTGAAATCACTTGTTGCTGAAATCCTTCATGTTGAGTTGCATACTTAACACTTGGGCTAGCCACAGTTCTGTCACAGCTGTTCTTAAAAGAACAGTTCTTGAAAGAGCTCTCTTAGCCCCACCTACCTCACCAGGGTGTCTGTTGTGGGGAGGGGAAGAGAAAGGACTTTGTAAGCCGCTCTGAGACTCCGACTGAAGGGCAAGGTATAAATCCAATTTCTTCTTCTTTAAAAATTATAAGGATCCAAGTATTTGATGCATTGCCTGCACCATGGGAGTGCCACAAAGACTAGGACTGTTCTTTGTGACTCATTCTGTCGGTACGGTCATGATATGTGATTTCCTAATGAGATTTGGGTGAGCCCACGTAGAATTCCTGAGGATCCATGAGGATCTAGTGCTTTGGATCTGTGTTTCTGAGCCATGATGGTGCTGTGAAAAGGTGGGCCCGTGCTTTTCGTAGTGCAATAGGTCCCCATGGATGTGATATGTGATTTGTTGGTGACCTCACATAACACTTGTGAGGATCCATTCTTTGGATCCATGTTTTTATGTTTGCGGTGGTGCCATGATGAAGCAATGGATCTGTGATTTTTGTGGTGCAACCTGTCACCATGGACATGATATGTAATTGGATAATGAATCTGGTGTGACCAAATGGAACCATGAGGATGTGTGCATAGGAACCGTCTTTTTGTGCCATGGCGGTGCCACAAAGCAGTGGGTGCATGGTTTTTGTCATGCAGTCTGTGGACATGAACATTATGTGTGTTTGGATAGTGAGTTTGGGGCAACACAATGTAGAAATCCTGAGGATCCATGAGTTTCTGTGCTTCAGGATCACTTTTGTGCTGCAGGGGCACCATGATGCAGTGGATCTGATTTTTCTGGCGTAATATTTGGCTATGGATATCTGTGATTTGATGGTATGTTTGTGGTGAAACTCAAAACAAAAATTGTGAGGATCCATGATCTAGAGCTAGTTTTTGTGCCACTGTGGTGTCACAAAATGGTAGGCGCATTATATTTGTGGTGTTGACCAATGCTCCCTCTAAGCTGTGGAGCCTTGTGAGCAAAAATTCTATTTTGTGAGCTACTGGCATTAAAGTTGTGAGTGAGCGATTTGTCTGCTGCATAAATTAGTTTGCTCTGGAGCCATCCTTCCTGAGCTGAGACAAAAAAATGTGTGAGCCAAAGGCTAAAAAACTGTGAGCTAGCTCACACTAACTCAGCTTAGGGGGAACATTGGTGTTGACTACAGACTGAGACAATGATGTATTTATTTATTTGATTTCTAGCCCATCCTCCCCTGCACAGCAAGGCTCAGGGCGGGTTACAATAATATGAAGATACTAACAATCATGAATTCATGAGGATACATGCCTCGGGTTCATGTTTTTGTATCATTGCTGTGCCGGGTTTTTAAAGGTTCAGTCTGTGGTTCTGGCTTTGACATGTGATTTCAGGGAGTTCAGTGAAAAAAAACTAAAGGATTCATGTAGATCTCGCTTTTACCTTTTTTCCTGTCATATTCAGCATGTTTAAATAAGGCCCTCATGGTGGGGTGGAAATGCTAGTATGTGACTCAGGCCACATGCAATTGTACGTATGCACACTCTGATGGATGTTACACCTCACACCACAGTAGGATATTTTTGAGTAAGCATGTATATGACTCTTGTAATGTTTGTATATCCTGCCTTTCCGCCAAGGCCCTCAAGGCGACTTACGGTTTATTTCAAACGATCAAAAACGCAACTTTGCCATACAATCTAAAATTCAAAATATACAGACTAAACAATTGAGCAGATTCCTAGTATTTGTCTTCAAAGGCTCAAGAGGGCAATGCAGAGGAATGAAGTGCGGCCGGCAAGGCAACAAGCCAATCATAACACGCCTTTCTGCTCCTAAATTCAGATATAAGGTGGCAGCAGAGCCGGGGCAAACTGAAATAGCTCTGCCGCTGGGAGATGGGGTTCTCCGGACACCCGGGGGGGGGAGTATAAGTCATATCTACGTGGCTCCTCATGAATTCATATGATTTTTACATTGAACTGAAATAAAACCACCATCATACCATAGATCATGTGCTAGTCTACAGGGAGCACCACAAAAATCATGCATCCACAGATTCGTGGCACCACAACAGCACAAAAACATGATTCCAAAGCCTGGATCCTCATGAATTCATATGATTTTTATGCTGAAACGAAATAAAACCACCATCACACTGTAGAGGGGTTATTCTGGCTCCCCCAGGCCTCGAAAGGCACTCTTTAAAAAGTTATGGCTCCCAGCCCCACGCGGGTGCCGGTCGCGGGGTGGTGGTGGCGTGAAAGGTTCCCCCGCCTCCCTGAGCCCCGGGGTGGTGCCCTTTGACTCCTGGTGGCCAACGGACTTGCCAGTCCCCCTAAATTTTGCAGGAGGGAAGGGGGAGGGGTGCTGTTGGAGGTGGTCCTTGCGGGCTGGGCTGGTTGCGGGGAAGTTCCTCTCCCTGACTTCACTTTTTTTGAAAACATATGGTTGAGATTCTACAAATGGATCGAAGAATACAATGAATAAACATACAGACACACAATTTATTTTAAGGACACAAAAACTTTATCTTCATATATTTGCAAGAGATCTATATAATGATATAAGGTGAAACATACAGAATTAATGATTTGTAATAAGAGATTTAAGCAGTTAATGGATATCCTCATTTTATGTTTTGTAATGTTTCTGTTTGTCTGTTAAACATAAAAACTTTGATGAAGAAAACCCCCAAGTCTAGCTCACCACCTAGTGCTGCATAACGCTTAAAGAACTAGGACTTGCAGCTGCCACACAATCTTACGATCTCCTGGCTATTCTACACACAATGCCACACAATGATTATTAATCCCCGATAAAACGCCCAACTCTCAAGTATTCCTTTATCTTCTGTCATAATCTTTTGTTTCTTGAAAAGAACCTCTTTTATGCTATGGGCCAAAAACAGTAGAATTGCCCTGGCGTTAGAGCCAGTAACTGGAGGCTGATCCTGGATACCAATGGAACCGCAATAGACTCCGGACACACACACACACACACACACACACACTGGATCCCTCCTCCTTCCCTCTGATGTCTTTGCAGAATACAACAGGTAAGCTCTATTCTCCCTCTTGATCTATCCCTCCCACACACCGCCATTTTCCAAACCACATGTACACCTTTAGCTCAAAGAGTAAGTCCTGCTCCAGTTTGGAGTAGCTCTGGTGAATGTTTGGTGGTTGTTGGCTATATTAGTTAGGATAAAGACCGTGTCCGTGCTTTGATTTGGTACTGACAGTATTTGCTCAGGATAAGTCCCTCCCCAACTATTGTACCAAATCCCTCGATAAACTCTGTATTCCTTTTAAATCAGGTCTCTGTCATCCTTTTCCGGCTGAAAACTTGCTACTCACACAGCGCCCTCTTTAGGTAACAGATCCTTGTTTCCCGCACCCTACACAAACACGCAAGCTAATCCCCTTTATTTATCTGAATGTATGTTCATGTGTTTGTGGGGGTGTGGTAACACGACTGCTATTTCTGGTCAAAGGTACGTAGTGTAGGTCCCAACTGGAACTTTATGTAGGAAGATCTTACCACCACAGCATGCCAGTTCTGGACAATCAGGTCGGGCCAGGGCTATTTCTTTCTCTTTTTTAAATGCACGGTTAAAAACCAAGGTTGAACAATCTGCTTTGAAGGCGCCGGGACTCTGCACCTCATTCCACCACCACCACCAAGACACACACAACATTCTTACTTTTACTTCCATTTCCTCCATGAGCTCGACTATATCATAGGGCAAATCTTTCTTATTTGGAATTGGGTGTCATCGCCCAATGGATTTGTCGGGATTCCCACTGTCTGTGCTGTAGGCATGGTTTGAGGCTACCATTTGGGGTCCTCCCCAAAAGCTCCCCGACACTCTGAGAGGCAGAAGCTAAAAGATGGACAGGATAACTTCTGTATGACACAGTATAGCAGTCTTGTACACTGGGCATCATCTGCACCACCAAGCCAATGTTGAATCAGGCCAATGGCCCATCTAGTCCAACATTCTGTCACACAGCGGCCAAAATATACCAGGTGCCATCAGGAGGTCCAGCAGTGGGGCCAGGACACTAGAAGCCCTCCCACTGCTGCTCCCTCCAGCACCAAGAATAGAGTGCATCACCTGCCCCAGACTGAGAGTTCCCATCTATACCCTGTGGCTAATAGCCACTGATGGACTTCTGCTCCATATGTTTATCTAATTTCCTCTTGAAACTGTCCATGCTTGTAGCTGCCACCACCTCCTGTGGCAATGAATTCCATATGTTAATCACTCTTTGGGTGAAGAAGTACTTCCTTTTATCTGTTCTAACCCGACTGCTCAGCAATTTCATGGAGTGCCCACGAGTTCTTGTATTGTGAGAAAGGGAGAAAAGTACTTCTTTCTCAACCTGCTCAATCCCATTCATAATCTTATAAACCTCGGTCATGTCACCCCTCAGCCAAGCTAAAGAGCCCCAAGCGTTTTAACCTTTCTTCATAGGGAAGGTGTTCCAACCCTTATATCATTCTAGTTGCCCTTCTCTGCACTTTTTCCAATGCGATAATATCCTTTTTGAGATGTGGCGACCAGAACTGTACACAGTATTCCAAATGAGGTCACACGAATGATTTATACAGGGGCATTATGATACTGGCTGATTTGTTATCAATTCCCTTCCTAATAATCCCCAGCATAGCGTTGGCCTTCTTTATTGCAGCTACACACTGTCTAGACATTTTCATTGAGTTATCTACTATGACTCCAAGATCTCTCTCTTGGTCCGTCTCTGCCAGTTCAGACCCCATCAACGTGTATTTATATTTAGGATTTTTGGCTCCAATGTGCATCACTTTGCATTTGGCCACATTGAACCCCATTTGCCACGTTGACGCCCACTCACCCATCCTTGACAGATCCCTTTGGAGTGCCTCACAATCCTCCCTGGTTTTCACCATCCTGAACAACTTCTCAAATCTGCAAATTTAGCCACTTCACTGCTTATTCCCAATTCCAAATCGTTAATAAACAAGTTAAAAAGCATCGGACCGAGTACTGATCCCTGTGGTACCCCACTGCTTACCACCCTCCACTGAGAAAGTTTCCCATTTATACTCACTCTCTGTTTCCTATTTATAAGCCAGTTTTTGATCCACAAGAGGACTTGTCCTTTTATCCCATGGCTATTGAGCTTACTTAGGAGCCTTTGATGAAGAACTGTATCAAAAGCTTTCTGGAAGTCAAGGTAAACAACATCTATTGGGTCCCCTTTGTCCACATGTTTGTTCACTCCCTCAAAACACACTAACAGGTTAGTGAGACAAGATCTTCCCTTACAGAACCCATGCTGAGTCTGCCTCAATAGTTTTTGTTCATCAATGTGCCTACTAATTCTTTCCTTAATAACAGTTTCCACCAACTTACCCGGTATCGATGTCAGACTGATTGGCCTGTAATTTCCTGGATCTCCCCTGGAGCCCTTTTTAAAGATGGGAGTGACATTATCTACCTTCCAGTCCTCAGGAATGGAGGCAGATTTTAAAGAAAGATTACATATTTTTGTCAGGAGATCCACAAGTTCACATTTCACATTTGAGTTCTTTCAGAACTCTTGGATGAATGCCATCCGGGCCTGGTGATTTATTAGTTTTTAAATTGTCTATCAGTCGGAGGACTTCCTCTCTTGTCACCGCAATCTGATTCAGGTCTTTCAAACCCCCTCCCGAAATCGGTGCTTCTGGAGTGGGCAAGCACTTCTCCTCTTCTACAGTGAAGACAGAGGCAAAAAATGCATTCAGCTTCTCAGCCATTTCCTTATCATCCTTCACTACTCCTTTTACCCCTTGGTCATCCAAGGGCCCCACTGCCTCCCTGGCTGGCTTCCTACTTCTAATGTATTTGAAGAAAGTTTTATTGTTGGCCTTTATGTTTTTTGCGATATGCTCCTCATATTCCCTTTTTGCTTGCCTGATCACAGACTTGCATTTTATTTGCCATAGTCTGTGTTCCCTTTTATCAACCTCACTAAAACTAGCTTTCCACTGCTTAAAGGAATCCTTCTTACCTTTTACAGCTTCCATTACATTATTTGTTAACCATGCAGGCTTTTTCTATACCTATTTGTGCCTTTCCTAACCTGCGATATATATTTTTTCTGAGCTTCTAGGATTGTCTTTTTAAATACTCGCCAAGCTTCCCCAATGGTTTTGACCTTCTCCACTCTTCCTTTCAATTTCTTCCTCACATGTCCCCTCATACCAGAGAAGTTACCCCTTTTAAAGTTAAAAGTGGTTGCGTCAGTCTTTTTGGGCAACTCCCTATCTGTACAAATGTTAAACTCAATGACATTATGGTCACTGTTCCCAAGCGGTGCAATCACTTTTACATCTCTCACCAGGTCTTGGGTGTTACTTAGGACCAAATCCAGGATCGCCTCTCCCCTGGTAGGATCTGTGACCATCTGTTCCATAGCACAGTCATTGAGAGTGTCTAAAAACTCAATCTCTTTTTCCTGACTAGAACTCATATTGTCCCAATCAATGTGTGGGTAGTTAAAATCACCTATTATGACACAGTTTTTTTGTCTAGCTACTATCTTTAATTCATTCATCATTTTATAATCCTCCTCTATCTTTTGATCTGGTGGGCGATAACAAACTCCCACTGTTAAGCCTCCTTTTGGACCCACTATTTCAACCCATAGCATTTCCAGAAGCGAATCCAATTTTCTTGCCCTCTCAGTCTTACTGGACTGTACACCCTCTGTGACATACAGAGCCACCCCACCTCCAACCCTTTCCCCCCTATCCTTCCGATATAATTTATAACCAGGAATCACCGTATCCCACTGATTTTCCTCATTCCACCAAGTTTCTGAAATACCCACAATGTCTATTCCCCCCCCCAACACCAAGCATTCCAACTTCCCGATTTTACCTCGGAGACTTCTAGCATTTGTGTATAAACACTTATAGTTTCCCACTTTTGTTAAGCCCACAGCCTTCCTCTTGCTGCCTCGAGACGTTGCCAGGCAGTTCCTATCATTAGCCACAGTCTCAGTGGACAATTTTAATCCATTTCCTTGTACAAAAGTAATAGCTACCCCTTCATCTCTTTGAGATGAGCCATCCCAAACCAGAGACTTTTCATCTCCTGTCGGCTTTCCCCCATTATTCAGTTTAAAAACTGCTCTGCCACCTTTTTGATTTTGAGTGCCAGCAACCTGGTTCCTTCTTGGGACAAGTGGAGACCGTCCCTTTTGTACAGCTCCCTCTTGTCCCAAAAAGCATCCCAGTGCCTAACAAACTTGAACCCTTCCCACCTACACCATCGTCTCATCCACGCATTGAGACTTCTTATCTGTGCCTGTCTCTCCAGTCCTGTGCATGGAACAGGTAGCACTTCTGAGAAGGCTACCTTGGAGGTCCTGGCCTTGAGTTTCCTGCCCAGCAGCCTAAATTTCTCCTCCAGGAGAAATATGGTTTTCTGTAGTTTACGAAACTAAACCATCTCATGTACTATCCATCCCACCAGTATGAGACCTTCATCCTAAACCCCGTTGTCAGTCCCCTAGCTGCAGAAGTGAGGTAGGAGGCATCTAGAGACAAGGCTTTCTTAGTGGTGGCACCTCACCTTTGGAATGCGATCCTCCTGGACATGTGCCCAGCCATACCCTATTTTGTGTAGTCTGATTGCACTGTTTTAGGTTCAGCAATCCACCTTGCTGCAGTGGCTCAAGTGGTTAAGACACTGAACTGCAGGCTGTGGAAGGTCAGTAGATCAGCAGTTCGAGCCCCCAAGTGGCTGCATGATGGAATGAGCTTCAGTTGCAAGTAGATAAATAGGTACCACTTCAGTGGGAAGGTAACAGCGTTCCGTGTGCCTTGGTGTTTAGTCATGCCGGCCACATGACCATGGAAATGTCTTCAGACAGCGCTGGCTCTTTGGCTTTGAAACGGAGATGAGCACCGCATCCCTAGAGTCAGATTCAACTGGCTTTCGAGCAAGGGAACCTTTACCTTTTTAATCCACCTTGAGCTTCAGTGAGAAGGTAGGCTATACCATAAATTGTACCTTAAGCACCAAGCAAAAACCCACTCTTTCCCCCCTAGGCTTTGAACTGAAGGTCATCCCAGCTTTACAGTTGTTTTTACGTTCGCCCCATCTAAAGTATTCTTTTATATTGAGACAGTTCTACTGCTGCTTTATGTTCCTTGTAGGTTTATTATTAGTTTTTATTGCTGGTGGGTTTTACATTTTGCATTGTTCTGATGATTTTTGTTACTAAATTATTTTTAACTTTGTTAGCCACCTCAAGCAGATCTCTGAAGTGGTAACAGATTCAAGAGTTTTCAGCTATTTGACATGCCAGCCAGCATTTGTTGGGCTTTGGGGAATGTTCATCACCTTTTAACCTGGGTTCTAGCACGCAGAAGCCTTATAGCTGTGCTGCTTGTGTCTATGAACTGGAGTACCTGTGGACCAGTACAATAACCTAACTGTGACATAATCATAAAATCATAGAATTTTAGAGTTCGAAGGGACCTTGCGGGTCATCTAGTCCAACCCCCTGCACTCTGGAGGAGCATAGCCGAAAGATAGCCCTACAACATACCCAAAAGATGGTTGTCCAGCCTCCACTTGAAAACGTCCAGTGAAGGAGCATCCACCACCTCCTGAGGCAGATTGTTCCGCTGCTCAACCACTCTTACAGTTAGGAAGTTTCTCCTGATATCTAGCCGGCAACGACTCCCTTGTAATTTCCACCCATTAGATCAAGTCTTGCAATCTGGAGCAAGAGAAAATGGATCCACTTCATCTTCTACATGACAGCTCTTCAAATACTTCAAGACTGCAATCATGTCCCTTCTCAGCCTTCTCTTTCCCAGGCTAAACATACCCAACTCTTTCAGCCTTTCCTCATAAGGCTTGGATTCCAACCCTCTCACCATCCTGGTTGCCCTCTTCTGGACACGCTGGAGCTTGTCAACATCCTTCCTAAAATGGGGTGCCCAAAACTGGACACAGTACTCCAGGTGAGGCCTGACCATAGCAGAACAGAGTGGAACTACCACCTCCCATGATCGGGACACAATACTTCTGTTCATGCATCCTAAGATTGCATTAGCTTTCTTTGCAGTCACATCGCACTGCAGGCTCATGTGATCAACCAGAACACCTAGATCCCTTTCACATGTGCTGTTGTCAAGCCAAGTCCCTCCCATTCTATATCTGTGCCTTTGATTTTTTGTACCTAAGTGTAGAACTGTGCACTTGTCTCTATTGAAGTTCATTTTATTTGTCTCAGCCTACAGTGGTTCCAGCCTATCTAGATCATTTTGAATCCTGACTCTGAGGGCGCGACCAGCAGGGTAACAAAACTCCGCAGCATTAAAAAGGCAAAGTATATTTTACATTTTCCCTTTATTCCACTTTCAGGCTGAAACATTCCCCCCTCCTCAGCATCTTTACAGAAGACTCTGGATGTATATGATATTCTGCTGGACCAAGTGCTTCATTCTGAATTGGCTCTATTTCTCCCCTTTTCTTTATGCTGTCCCTTTTATTCTAAAAGTGTATTATTTAAATGTTCTTTGCCTCCTTCCATTTCTGGAAATACGGTGCCAAGTTTGACCCACGTATACACAGGCTTAAAGGTTCCAAAAAAACCTCACAAGCTGTTTTAGCTGATGTACAAACGGGGGGGCGGGGATGGAAGTGGAGTTCTAATGGAATGGGTACAAATTCTACCAGTTGTCTCTGCTGAGAGAAAAGTAGCAGGTGAAAATGCATCTTCACGGGTGAAGCAAGGGACTCATTCATGCATCTTGTGGGAGGATTTTTTTTACAGACTTGGAAGTTCCTCCCACATCTATACATTCCAGGGAGATCTGCCAAGTTTATACCTCACACAGATTTTGTTGTCCCCATGCAAGAGCAACAGTTCACCTAGAGATGGAGCATTTCTCTTCACAAGCTCTAAGCCACTATGAAAGGCTTTAGCTCTTGTGTTCCCAGTTCCATAATTCCCTTTGCCTGCCCCCCCCCCATCCGCTTCCTGCTGAGCCAATAAGTTTCTCATTCTGGGGCATATCTTGCAGGGGCAAATTGATTGGCGGAGGAATGAGTAACAGGAATTGTGTCTGCAGCCTCACTCTGTGCTGCTTCTCCAAATGAGGACTCTCAACAATGATGTTCCATGCTCAGTAAAGCAAAACAGTGTCACCCAGTCTAATTAAATTATCATGCCATAAGGCTACTTTATCAGATGTATGAAGTAGAACGCTAAAAAGATTTAAAATTACCACACTAACTGGACTGCAAACTGTCTGGCGGCTCGAACAATCTAGTTACACAACTTTCTAAAACAGAAGAATTTTAAAACCCCACACACAAAAAACCCAACAACCTGGAAAACCAGACAAATATTGTTCCTTTGTGTAGGTTGTAATCACGCCCACTAATTGGGACACAAACTGTAAAAGCAAATGGCTTCATATGTCGTTGGGCCCAAAAGTTGAGCTATCAGACATGACTTACAATGTGTGGCTGAACCCTAAATTACACCCATCTGACTAGAAGATCAAGTTTCTTAAAAAATAAATCAATCTGTTTCTAATGCACCTCCCTCCTAGCCATACTTTTGGCACTATGTTGCTGTGCTATAAAATAAAAATGGAGACTGAGTGCCATGTCTTAAGAGGAATTTCTCATTCTGGAGTGTAGCCTAGAGAACATTCAGAAGCCATTTTGCGGTAGTGTCCAACCACCCTGAAACAGAACTCCAAAGGTGCACAGTGGCTTAAAAGGGCTGGAGCCCTCTGTGGCACAAAGTTCCTTGTGTTTGATGGTGGACAACAAGTCCCACATGGGAGTTTCATGCTCCCCAGACTCACTTGTACCTCTTTATCTTTGTGACAATAACATGTGGGTAGAAGAAGCTTCAGCCTTGCCACCCCACATCATTTTTGTTTCCTCAAAATACCCTGTGGAGCTGCTATTGGCTCCATTACACACAGCCGTGTAAGTCACATGAATTCACAAATGGAGGCATTAGCAGCTGTACAGAGTGGTCTGAAGAAGCAAATATGCTGCAGGGGGAAAGGCTGAAGCTATTCCTATCCATGGGCTGTAGTTGTGAGGAGAAAAGGCTATGCGTGAATCTGGGAGGCACAAACTACCAGTGAACATTGGGATCAAAGTCCTTGTGTTGGTCCACGCTGACTATGTTACGTGTGAATCAGCTCTGAAATGAGTCAGAGCAGTAGGAATGAGTTTACTCCAATAGCCTTGAATATTCTCTGCTGTCCAGCTGCATGACAGGCAGACGTTTTATGGGTGGATATAGCCTTCCCCACCTGATGAATATCTGTTTCAGATGGGAAGAATAGAATAGGATGGAGAACCAGTTTGGTGTAGTGGTTAGGAGTGTGGATTCTAATCTGGGAGAACCCAGTTTGATTCCCCACCACAGTTCCCTCTAAGCTGTGCTAGGGGGTGCTGGCGCACAACATTTCAGAGGTTCAGCTCACAACTAAGCTTCTATAGGAAACAATGGAAAATGGGAGTACCTCCTTCTGGGGCCCGTAGAATTGGACTCCGTGGTCCAATCTTTTCGAAACCTGAGTGGGGTTTGAGGAGAGGCACCAGCAGCTGTGCTGCAAATTTGGTGCATCTGCCTCAAGAAACAGCCCTCCCCAGAGCCCCAGATACCCCCAGATTGAATCTCCATTATAGCCTATGAGACCCATTGACTTTAATGCTCCCCGTAGGCTATAATTGAGCCAGAAAAAAATTATTTGTTTTTTTTTTTTGCACACCCCTATTATGATTTTCAGTATGATTTGTAAGCTGCCTTGAGTCACAGGGAAAAGTGGGATATAAATATCTGAATAAATAAGTAGTTTGGGCAGGTTGATAACATTTAAGCAACTTCCTGTTTGTTAGGTTAGGCAGGGTTCTGAAAGTGATAGTTCTACCTCTGTTGTACTTGACTTGTAATGCTGGTTGTCATATTTCACTAAAAAAAAACCCCCAAAGTAGACTGCAAGAGTCTCCCCACCCCACCCCCAGGTACTGGTATATTTTCTAAGGGTCAGCGCAGGATGACAGTCCAAGGCCAGGTCTACCAATATAGTGGACTGGGACAGGTAGAGTTGTTTTTTCTTTGGGGTCACCACTATGCTTCTCCTGGGGAGCTCTGGAAGGAGAGTATGGGCTGGGGGGGACACAGCTTCCCCTCCTTTCCTGCCTGTACTGCAGTGTAAGTCTCTCCCTTCCATGACTTCTTAAGGATTCAGTGGTAGACCCAATTCTGCATAGTAGAGTGTGCCCTTATTGTGTCATCTTTGACCCTTAATCTTGCCGGGGAATTGGCCTACGTACCAGCAGATGGATAGCTTCCAACTCCACTCATCAAAAACCTAACAACAATGCAAAATTATTACTGGCTAGACTTGATTTTCTTAAGGGTAATGCCTGACAATTTGCTTTACATCTTATGAAGGTTTTGACAGTTGTAAAGGGAAAATATCAGATGAAGGAAGCATTCCTCTCTGCCATGTGTCATATTTTTTGCTTGACATCATCCCCTTCTTGCTGTTTTAGGGGCATCTGGTGGCAACTTGCACCTGAAAACATGGGACTGCCAATTTCACAATGGGCAGTGTGTTTGTGAGCTGCCCTGTTAGAAAGGAGCACTAACAGTAGCAGAACCACTGCAAGTCAAAATTCTTGTGGAGAAGGAACTTATTCCTTTTGTTACTGGATTTGGCCTTGTGTCTCACAAAGGAGAAGATGCAGATGCCAAGACTTTGTCTAACTGTGAAGAAAGGGAAAACAGCCCAGTGACTAGAAGTCCCCAACCTGCTCTTCCCCAGTGAGCTGCAAAGCAGAATGTAGAAAGGTATGCATTCACCTGTAGACTGAAATATTGTACAGGAGGCACCAGAACCACACCCATCCTATCATGCAATAGCACCCTCCATGCACTGATAAGACTGCAAAAGTAGTGCAGGTTGATATTATCATTTATATAGCCCTTCTGATGTGCTAGGCATTTTATAATCTTTACTATGTTGTGCTCACAATAAGCCAGTGATATAGTCAGTATTGTTGCCATTTTATGGGTGGAACAAATGAGGATTTGTTATCCAGCTCCAGTTTCTAAACTACATCATGCTGTGCTTAGGTTGGTTGCCAGCAAACACAGCTTTCTGCTTCCCTCAAAAGGCTGTATCGTGTGTCTTTTCCTGTCATCCTTTTATAGTCTGAGATAGATTGGATGCCTATGGGCCATCGCAACAGAGCAGTATCAATATAACATCCACAAACATAATACAGAATGATAGAATTTAAAGTTATAGTAAAAGCAAAGCATGGATCATAAGGTGTCTGGGGTGCCTTCAATTTTATATCAGACAAGAACCTGCATGCTTATTACCACTCACATACTATATTGCTTCTATTTATCATTTACCATGATCAAGACTGCCTGGAAGGCAAGTGTTCTCTAGGCATCAGGAAGCAATCCCAAGCAGGTCTATTTGGAATGCTACTCAGGTCTACGGAGCTTGTTCCCAAAGTGTTCTTAGGATTGCCCTGACAAGGCTCCCAGTTTTGATTTAAACTTTTTGTGGACCATGCCCTGTACCATCACCTCCTTTGTCACTGGCTAGGGTTGCCAAGTGGCCCACCATGGTGGCCAGCTTTCTGTCCCCGCACTTCAGCTCCTGCCCTCACACTACAGAGCAGCAGGAGGGGAGAACTGGGGGGGTGGGAATGTTCATGTAAATGCTGTGACTTCAGGTTGATAGAATTGAAGCGCTGTTGCTGCATCAGCTCCACTGGAGGAATTTTGCACATTTCTATTGGATTTACTGTTGAGATTTGGGGAACTCTTAGAGCACAGATGCAGCAATGTCATATCTGGCTGCTCAACCAGGACTGATGTTTCTTCCCTTCCCCAGGCTCCACCCACAAAAAGCTCGTGGTGATTGCCCTGGTCACTCACTGGCACATACTACTCAGTGGATAGCTTCTTTTCAGAGTGCGTTCAGCAAGCCACATATGCGGCATGGAGGCTTTCATCATCTTGCATCCTCAGAACAGTAGATTGAGAGCCTCATCAGCTGCACTTCCAATGCAAGTTTAAGAAAAATATTTTCTTGTCCGTATTAATGGCATTGGCCTGTTTTTAACATATATGTTTTACTAATTGTATTAGTTGTAAGCCACCTCAAGCAAGCCTCTGGAAAGGTAGAATATACATTTTCAAAATAAACACACACATACAAGGTCTGATTTACCATCTAATCCTGTGGTTGCTTTATCATGTTGTGTTGAAGATTGTATACCTGCCTCAGATAGAGAGCTTATTGTGACCTGGTTAACTGCTGCAAGACAATGTCTACTGTCTTGTTGGAAATTCTCTGTAGCTTTCAGAGCTGCTTCTAGAAAAAAGACAAGCATCACACAAAATTCTAACTTCCAGATTCAGCTGAAAACTGCCATTGGCTATTTTCGCTTTAAAATCTATGTTGAAATTCTTGGAAAATAGAGTGAAAACCCGCTCAGTTTTATACCAGAATTAATTAAAACACTAGAACTGTACCTTCTTGGTACTGTTCAACCAGTTAGGCTTCCTAGGGTTAGACTACTGGTTTCCCAGCAACCAACTGGTATGTTTTCTGGCTAGTGCTATGGGATGACCTGAAGCAGCAGCAGTTGCTGTGTCAACTCCCACCATTTTATCTGGAGTCAATAGACCTTACAGGTTACCCTCACAGGCTCTGGATCCCAATTTGAGAAATGCTGATAGGTCTTATGATGTCTACTCAGACGTAAATCATCTTCAGGACAGGTTCCACTTCTTCCTGCAATTTTCCCTTTCTTCTTTTAGTTTAATTAATTACTTCTTGCTCTCTTTGTGGCTGGCTGATTCTTCCACACTGTTATGTGTCATTTGATTAGACCTAGTAAAAGGTACTATGTGGATTGTGTTCTGCATTTTTGGATGATTCTTTCAAGGCATTTCATGAATCAAATGGTTAATTATCATTCCTTGTTCCCTTGGTGCCATGGTGGTGAGGTCCTTAAGTAAAGCTTTCCATTTTATAGCCAACCAAAGTAACCTCTCAATTTTTAAAAAAAAATAATTGTTCAGGATTACAACATTATTTCATAACTATGCTAATATAAAATTTAAATATCAGCAGCTTTGATTTTCTACAAAATAAAAAGGTACCATTCCTTCCTCCCCAAATGACAAGAGCCGATCATCCATAAATGCTAAGAGAGAACCTAGATGCTCAAAGAGAAACACCAGGAATTGATGAAGTAAGCTGGAAGGATGAGCATTTAAGGGGACTGGAGAGCCATATGATACCTCAGCACTGCTGTGACTCTTCACATGAGGCAGTCTGGTTCTATAATTACTTTAAAAATGACACAAATCAAACTTGAAATAGAAGAGAGAGGACACAAAAAATGTTGGATGCAATGGGTTGCTAGCAACATCACTTGGATTGCTGGTTACAACTAAGAGACTTGATCTTGGTAATTCCAGGACTAAGTGGCAGCATGGAACCACCCATAAAGATAGACAGAAACTTGCTTTCTCTCTGGCTGAGGTCCTAAACTACAGTATTCTTAATTAGTCCTACATTCTGATGGGTGTTGGGGGTGGTAAATATCTGGTTACAATTTAGAGTATTTCCATGTTCAAAATATTTAGAGTATGTGTGCCAGTGATCCCCTCCCCATTTTTTCTGTTTTAGAAATTTCTAACTTTTTAAATAAAAACTGATTTTGTTTCTGTTTAACTTCTGATTGGGATATATATGTCGATTTATCACTTTCTCTTACTGTTTCCTTTCCTAATGTTACAGACCATTCCATCTCCAGTTTAAACCAATCAGACAGCAGGTAATGTGAAAGACCCCTGACAGAGACCATGGAGAGCTGCTGCGAGTCAGAGTACTACACAATACTGACCTGATGGACCAATGGTTTGATTCAATACAATGCAGCTTCATGTATATTTGTATACTATTTCCCAAGTGTGCCTTCCATCTGCAGATATCTAAATCCACAGATTGGGGCTCCTTTTACCCAAAACAATTTTTTCTACAAAACTGGTGGAATCCCTCCCCAAGGTTTGCAGAAAAACCTAAAATGTTTAAAAAATACATTGGGGATTTAAATTCCCACTGAAATGAAATAAATTAATGTCCTCACATATGGTGATGGAGCCCAGAGGCCTGGTGCAACACTGGAGCCTGGCCATGGTGGCAGAGCCCAGGAGCTGCCAGTGGGCCTGGACACAGTGGGAACCACTCCAGGTCACTCCAGGCCTGGCTGCCACCAGGAGGTGCTCCAATCTTGGCGCAATTCCTAGGTACTGCCACCACCAGGCTAAAAGGTGGCGAAAAAGAAGCAGTCAGGAGAGAAAGAGAAAAGTGAGGATTGGCTGGAGGAAGAGAGAAAGAAAATTAAGGGGGATAGTCTTTGGGGGGAGAGGAAGAGAAAGGGGGATTGTCTTGGGAGAGAAAGAGAGAAAGAAAGAGGGGGATTGTCTGAGGGGGAAACAAAGAAGAGGGGGAGATTGTCTGCAGGAGAGAAAGAAAGGGGAGAGGGGGCAGATTGAGAAGGGTGGAGGGTAAAAGAAAGGGGGACATTTGAGAAGGGCTGGGGTATGAGGGGGCAGATTGACATACAAGGGTGAGGGAGAAAAGGGAAGGTAAGAGAGGACTGCTATAGAAGGGAGTGGGGTAGAAAGAGAGGAGAAAACTTACACAGAAGCAGTCAGGGGAGAAGAGGGGTGACGGAAGATTGATAGGTAATGGGTGGGAGCAGCAAGAGACATGAGGGAACTTTGATGGAGAAGGGGAAGTGGGAAGGAAGCAAAGGCAGGGGAATGTCTCCCCCCCCACAAATTTCTTGTGAGTCCCCATTTGTGTTGTAATATCCTTGCATTCTAAATACAAAACAGCTAGAGGGCTGTGTGGCAACTATTTTGCTCCCACACATGTAATCTGAAAAATGCCTATTTAAACTAGGTTAACCAACTAAAGAGTTTATCTTTTTATTTACTGGCTACAAACTGCTCTTAAAGTCATTGTTTCTCCTCTGGTTCTATGTCTCTGAGGAGGTGCAGGGCACCAGAAGTATTATTTTTTTCTTCTGTACCGAAAATGATCTCTGTATTATATTTTATCAGGATTATGACTCCTTATGTTTTAATGTCTATTTAAAATAATATTAAATCTCCAGTGACATATATCTGGTCATCTTTTACAACTATGATTTTAAATGCAAAGCCCCAAGCAATGTCTTATTTGTTCAGAGCACTGACTATTCACAGTCCTGCTCAAGGCAGCTTACAAGTAAATTACAATATTTAAAGCCACCTTTGAAATATATAATATATATTAATTCCCACCCCCCCCCTTGTGGAAACACATAAAAATACCTATAATAATATAATAATTTCATCTGGAGGGAGATTGTCTATTTACATCATGGGTGCCAGGAGTGACTGTCGGACTCAAATAGAGCGATCCAAAATCCCACCCCCCGCATGAGCTCAGCATACAGTGGACTCAAATGAATCGCTGAGCTGCCACTTGGTATTCTAAATTGGTATTCAGTGTTATTTTCCATGAATTGATGTTTTAATTTTAATTGTACTGATGTTTAATGAGATGGTTTTACTGGTTTTATGACCTGTTGTAAGCCTCCCTGAGCCTCCTCAGGTGGGATGGGGTAGGGTGGGATAGAAATCTCAAATAATAAGTAAAAATCTCAGCAGTGTCCATGCTCTGAACAAGCTCTGTCTTTACTGCATGTTCTGGTAACTGACACCCCTGAAGTTGCTTTTATCTACTCAGTGAGAAACAGTTTTAAAGTTGACCCTTCTGAGCTCTGTTTAGATTCTCCAGATGAAGGTGGTACTAAGGAGTCCCTGATCTGTAGATTCTTACACATGGATTTCTAGCACAAGGTTCAAGAGCAAAGATCCTGCAGAGACCAAAACAGATGCAATACAAAAGATCTGTGATCAGGTCTGCATCTTGTTTTTCATGTAAAATCTGCTGTATGAGAGTCTCAGAACAGTGTCCTTCCCACTCCTGCGCTTATCTCCTTCTGAGTAGCCCAGGAGTGTAGCTGGGTCCAGTGCCTTGGTGTTTGGGGTCTGAAACCACAACCCTCAACCAAGAACAGTTGTGGAGGTTCTTAAACATGGATCCTCTGGACACAGAAAGATAAAAGAAATGGTAACTGTTCATTTGGAAAGGTTTTGTGCCAAGTTCTTGCTGCTTTCCAATATGCATTTCTTTTTCTAGGTGAGTATCTGGAAGTGTGATAAGCTAGGTGATATTATAAATGGGTGTATTTATCAGGTTGCTGTTTGCAGCTGTTCCCTGTTGATCAATCAATGGCACTTCTTCCATTCCAATTCCTCTGTTTACGGTAGTAGCAGTAGTAGAAGAAGAATTAGTTTTATACCCCACTCTTCACTACCTGAAGGAATCTCAGAGTGGTTTACAATCACCTTCCCTTCCTCTCCCCAAAACAGGCACCCTGTGAGGTAAGTGGAGCTGAGAGAGCTCTGAGAAACCTGTGACTAACCCAAGCTGGATATTAGCTGGGGTATTTATCCGGCTATCCAATATGGCCGAGCCCCCAAAATCCCCAAAATATTTGGGATATTTCAGGGCCACTGGATAGCTGGTGTTAAAGGGTGTTTAAAAGGATTGCAGTCCCTTTAAAAACCTTCCAGGTGAAGTTGCAGCTTGATACAGGCCAGCATTTGCTGGCTATTTCAACCTAGAAAACACCTTTTTAGGAACATCATTCATACAGTTTCCACTATCATTTATGCTGAGATTTCAGACTACATTTATTCATTCATTCATTCATATTTTATTTTTTTATTTTATTGGGTTTCTATCCCACCCTCCCCACAAATGGGCTCTATGACACCAGAAGGAAAGGAGTCTCATGCAGACAAGCAAACAGTAATTTTGAGGTGAGAACTTCTTTTACTTTTCTCCTGCCCTCATTGCCTATGTAATGTTTGAAGAATATTTATATTTTTAGCCTCCACTGTAGAGATTCAGGGGTTAATAACATCCTGGGTTGTTCTCACATTCTTTTGATTGATGGAATGCTGCTTCCTACAAAAGGGTGAATAACAATAATTACACACTGGCCCTTATAAACTCTCTGCAAAAACATACCAAACCTATTACAACTTCATTTTAAAAATGGTTGTATATATGTAAGCAAACAGCACTTGACATGCCTAAGGCTCAAAGATTTCTTCATCTATAGACCATGAAGAATTTGAAGGGTTGTTTTGAAATCACCAAGTACAAGTTTTCTATAAACCTTATCATAATTTTATTCCAATCCTAGATCAGTCAGCAATAACATAATCAACAGAACCAGAAATATTTAAAAGGAAATATGTAAATAACAATAAAAAATTCATAGCCTTGTTATAAACTAATGTCCATGATGGTACATAATTAATAAAAAGTTTTAACCTTTCTTAATAAACAAGACGAAGCACAGAATTTAGCCACCTTAAAGGGGTTTCATTACAATGATTTGAAAGGAGAAGGAACAAATAAAATTTCTTGGATCTGCCTGGAAAATAGGATAGAATTGGGGTGACATATAAGAACAAATGTCCTTATAAAATAAACAGTGCAATTGCACATATTTAGCTGTTTCAGCCTCATTCAATTGGCAAGGCAAACACATTGAGAACAGGGGGTAGTTTTCTAAAAGCAAAACGTCACCAAATCCAGTTTATCTGCACTCCTCCAGGCCTTTCAGACCTACCCATTATTTTAAAGCCCTGATCTAGATAGACTGGGCTAGCCCAGTTTCATCAGATTTTGGAAGCTAAGCAGGGTTAGCCTTCAGTATTTGGACGAAAGACCACCAAGGAAGTCCAGGGCTGCTTCGTAGATGCAGAGGCAGTGGCCAGCCACCTCTGTTCATCTCTCACCTTGAAAACCCTAAAGGGCAGACATAAGTTGGCTGTGACTCCCCCCCCCCAAGTTTTTATTTATTTTCAAGAACATACACAAAACAAACATACATAAAACATAAAACATAAATGGGGGTATAAATTGCATATAAATTGTACTTTTAGTGCCGTCTCATAAAAATTTCAGTGTAAACCGTTTAAAGGTAAAAGATTCTTTTTTGCAAATGTTATAAGAGAACAATCAAGTTTTTCTCGTCTATGACCTCTACTATAAAACATTGCTTAATTATAGCCTTGTCTTGTTATAGTTCTCGTACCATGCATAAAATCTTGCCCATGTATTTTCAAATGTACTTTCTGTGTGGCCTTTCAAGATTAAAGTCAGTTTATCCATTTCAGCTGATTCCAGTACTTTGTTAATAAATTCTTCTATACTTGGCATTTCAGGACTCCTCCAATATTTAGCATACAGAATTCTAGCAGATGTAGTCAAGTACAATATGAGATAGGAGTCATCTGTTTTACAAGTTTCAGGCAAAATATTCAAAAGAAATATTTCTGGAGTGAAGGGTATGTAACACTTTATCATTTTTTGCAATACTTCGTGGATCCAAGCCAGCATTTTTTTTTGTTCTATCACACAACCACCACATGTGATAAAAGGATCCCACTTTGTTTTGACTTTTCCAACAACTATTTGAACATTTTGGATCAAATTTAGCCAGTTTCTCAGGGGTAATATACCATCTATAAAACATCTTATACATGTTTTCTTTATAGGCAATTGCTTTCATGATCTTAATATTTTTTCCCATATCTGAGACCATAAGTTGGCTGTGTGTGTGTGTGTTTTAAAAAACTGTCCATTGGTCCAGTCCATGGCTTCACCCAAGTTTACATTTCTTAAACGAAAGTCTGAAAATTAAATTAAAATGTGAAGCTGAATAATCTCCTAGACAGAGAGGGCGACTTTGTACACACACTTTCTTAGTAAAGCTGTCTCCCAGCCCAAACCCATAATGCAAGCAAAATAAGATATCAGCTCTCTATTTGTTTATTTATTATATTTTTATCTCACCCTTCCTCCAAGGAGCTGAAGATGATATACACGGCTCTCCCCTTCTCTGTTTTACTGCTATGAGGTAGGGTTAGGGTGAACGAGAATGACTGGCTTAAGATCAACCAGCGAGTTTCAGGGAATCAAATTATATGTTCTAGAGAAAATAAATATTCAAAAGTGGCCTTAGCACAGGGCAATCCATATAGAATCAGGAATGTTTAAAAGATTAGGTGCCAGTGTAGCCCTAAGAGGGGGGAAACCTGTATAGGTGGATTATTTGGTGGTGCTTGAGTGGTAGCTAATTCAAGGGAAGAATGGGTTTAGAGGTGAATATATAGCCACAAGATGGCACTAGAGAGGCACCAAAGACCTTTCAACTGACTTCAAAGGTTATCCGCTTCTCATTCATTAACGTTCTTTTGCATGATCTTTGTGCATGCAAAATAGGCATAAACACATGACTAGAACCTAAGAGCTGTCTTACAAGGTGGCAGCCTGCCAGAAGTCTTTTTCTTATGATTGGCAGGAATATTGCTCAACAGCAACAACAAAAATCAACAAAGTGAGACTAGGTTAACATTTGGCGTCATACTTAAGCAATCGTTGCTGAAATCCCAGGCTTACTTTTTAGTAGTTTGATTCAGGTGGGTAGCCATGTTGGTCTGAAGCAGAAGAACAAAGTTTGAGTCCAGTGGCACCTTTAAGACCAACAAAATTTTATTCAAGGTATAAGCTTTTATGTGCGAGCAAGTATTGCACATGAAAGCTTATACCAGGACTAAAATTTTGTTACTCTTAAAGGTGCCACTGGACTCAAACTTTGTTCTATCAAAACTCTGTTTTCCTCCTACCTATAGAGAAAACCTGCTACAGACCTTGGGTGAGACCTTCAAATCCTGAAGGTGGCATGGTCTGGATATTATGCTCTGGTCTGATTATTTAAAACATTTATATCCCACCTTTCAGGCCACATATACCCCCAAAGCAGCTAGCTATATGTAATGAATGGTGTCTCTGTTTCAATGTAGCTGAAGAAGTGTGCTTGCACACGAAAGCTTATACCCAGAATAAAACTTTGTTGATCTTAAAGGTGCCGCTGGACTCAAACTTTGTTCTGCTTCTTCAGACCAACAGGGCTACCCACCTGAAACTATCTAAGATTTTACCACATACTTATAAAGAGTGCTGAGCCAAAATAGGAGAGCTGCTGCAGACATTTTCACTCTCACTTGCATAGAATTTTTCAGAATTTTTATACTCTGTAACAAAATAGTGTAAAACTATTTACAAAGGAGTGGACATTGGGGCAGAGGGAATGTACCTCTTTTATTTAGATTAATAGGCGGATTTTTTTTTAGGGGGGCAACAAGGGGACAGTTTAGTACAGTGGAGCTGACTCTCGAGGAAGCCGGCTCGGACCCCCTTCCCCTGGTGGCACTGACCTTGAAGCAGCCTGCAGAGAGGAGGCCAGCAGAGAGGAGGAGAGTTTGCAACAGAGATGGCAGGAGTGTGTGTGTGCACATGTGTGTGTTTGTGTGTGAGACAGAGCAAGAAAGATCCCCAAGATCATTTGTAGAGCTGCAAAAAGTGCTACTCAGATGATTGGCTGGAGTACCTTCCTGACCAGGGAAGCTGAACAGCCTCCCGATGGAACCTGCTGCTGCACTGCCAGGAGGCGTTCGCTCACTCGCTCGGGCTCTTCCTTTCCGGCTGCAAATGATGTGGTTCTTGGCTGCAGGAGACCCAGCCAGGGAGGCCTCGGCTGTCTCTGGCAGTGGAGGGAAGGGCACATGCCATCTGGCGGCCATGCTCCCTAGGGCTGCAGTCGACCAGCAGCAAGGGGAGCGCAAGTTGAGATGTGTTCCCCCTCCACAGGCAAGCCCGGCCTGCACTTTGACAAGTGCCTCCCACTCATACAGGTGACCCAAGCTAGCCTTTGTCCCTCCCTCCAATGGTGGCTGCGCCTGCACTAACATGTGGCCACCAGCCTCCAGGCTGCCTTCCCTGCTTCTTCCTCATGCTCATGAGGCTCTGGCTTGGCTTGGCTTGTGACTCACTGGGAAGCACGGGGGGGGGAGGCATGGCTGGTTAGTGAGGGCACATTCGTGAGGGGGCATCATCCATCTCCCCTGTGACTACGGGCCTGGATACCCTACTTTCTTCCCAGTGGGGACCCAATGTAATTTACAACATTGTTCTTCCCTGCTCCATTCTTTACTCATAATAACAACTATAGTGTATCCACAGGGAAACATGGACTCGGGGCAACCATGTGCTTGGACTGGTTCTGACCGGTCCGCCACGCTGCCAGGCAAGGGCCTGAGCTTCGTCCCCTTTGCCAATAGAATGTAGGCTCCTCGTATTCTTCCAATCGGGGAGCCCGGGGTAACTCAATTAACTGTAAATAGCAAATCACGGGTGTTATGTGTGTTTGGGGTGTGGGTTCACTTGGGGATAAAAGCCGGCCTGCGAGCCGGCTTAGTTGTCTTGTTCCTGTTCAAATAAAATATGTGAGAGCTGAAATCACTCGTCAGTCTCAGTACTTTTCACTGGCGACGAGGATGGGATGCCAACTCCCTCTATGAACAACGACCACAAAGAAGAGCATCACATTGAGCCCCGCCGCTCATCACACCGCTCCCGAGCATCGCACCACTGACCCCAAGAGCAGCCATGCACCGCTCACCGCACCCAAAGCCGCCAATGCTCCTGAGCTTCGCACCAAGCCAGCCGCTCACCGCACTGCTCCTGAGCCTCATCGCTGACCCCGAGAGCAGCGCGCCTCCCGCCTGGCCACTACAACTCGCCTAACCATGGTAAGATGGCCGCGCCTCCAGTTCACCTCCAAGCCTTCGACATCTCCCAGCCTCAGAAATGGGACACCTGGTTGGAGACCCTGGAGAACCATTTCAGTTACCACGATGTGGTGGACGCGGCAAAGAAGAAGGCCCTATTCCTCAGCATCTGCGGCATAGACACCCTCCTTTTCCTGCGGGATCTCATCAACCCCAAGACCACCAAGGGAGAGTCTTATGCAGTGCTAGTGTCTAACAGACAACTTCTCCCCCAAGCCCACCAAGTTCGTGGAGCAGCTGGGGTTCTTCGCAAGGTTCCAGGGGCCAGATGAGTCCACCACAGATTTTCTGGTGGGCCTTTGGCAAGCAGCCACGAGATGTGAGTTCTCAAGCCTTGCGGACACGCTGCTCAAGCAGTTCCTCGTAGGCCTCCGCGAGCCCAAACTGCGGCGGAAACTGGCCAGCAACAATGACCTCACCTTGGATAAGGCCATTCAGGAGGCCGCGGCATACGAAAAGGCCCACCAAGACCGCCTTGGCTCGGTGGTCCGCCGTACACAAGCGACGCACGAGTCTGACATATCAGACGATGAGGAGGTACTCCAGGTACACCACTGACTGTCCCAGTGCCCTCAGCGGACCCGAGAAGCCAAGTCCCAACCATCCATAGCCTGCGCAAGCTGCGGCAATGCTCACGAGCGACGGACCTGTCGATTCCGCACCACGATCTGCAGGGCGTGCAACAAAATGGGGCACATCGAGAAGGTTTGCCGCTCCAAAGGCCAACAGACAACCCTCACAGCACACCTCGAAGCTGATGACCTGCACACCATTTCAGTCCATCACCAACAAACCGTATGTAACTTGCCCCCTAACAGCCCGGACAAAGTGCATGTGACTGTCCGGATTGAAGGGTCCCCCTGTGAAATGGAGATTGATTCAGGGTCTTTGTTTTCAATCATATCAGCAGAGACCCTCCGTGCCCTATGCCCAAAAGGGGGACCCCAGTTGCACAAGCCACAGGGTCTAGTTTTACAGGACTTTAATAAGAACCCTGTGGCCATCCGGGGCTGGGGCAAGTTCAAGGTCCAATTCAAAGGATTCTCAGGCGTCCTGGACCTGTTGGTGGTGGAGGGACAGCTCTCCAGCTTATTGGGACTCTAATGGTTCAAGCCCCTGGGCCTCCAAATAACGGGGTTGAACCAGATCCAGATGGCGGATTGGGAGGCAGTGTGTCGGGAATTTCCCCGGGTATTTGACGGGTCTCTGGGGAAATACACTGGGGACCCCATTTCATTGGATCTGGATCCAGCTGTGCAACCCATTCGTATAAAGGCCCGGGTCCCTCCCATTGCAATGCAAGCTAAAATCGAAGCGGAGCTTGATCGCCTGGTCACACAAGGGGTGCTGGAACCAGTCGCATTCACGTGCTGGGAGATGCCCATTGTGATGCCCATAAAGCCTAACGGAGACGTGCGCATTTGTGACAACTACAAATGCACGATTAACTGGGCTTTGCAGGACCACGTGTACCCAGTCCCGGTGGTGAGCCACGTCCTCGCTTCACTGGTGGGGGCCAAGGTTTTTGGTAAGCTCGACCTGGCACAGGCTTACCAATAGCTACCCATTGATGCTGCTGCCGCAGATGCCCAGACAATCACGACCCATAAGGGGGCTTTCCGGGTCATGAGGCTGCAGTTCGGGGTTTGTGTAGCTCCCGGAATTTTTCAATCTTTCATAGTCTCTCTCCTAAAAGGCATCCCCGGAGTACAGCCCTTTCTAGACAATGTCATCGTCGTGGCGCCGGACACCAACTCCTTTGCGGACCACCTCTGTCAGGTCCTCCAACAGTTCGACGCTGTCGGACTGAAGGTGAAGAAGGAGAAATGCCTCCTGGGTGTGCCCCGCATCGAGTTCCTGGGGTTCGCTGTGGACGTGCAAGGAACCCACACTTTGTTTGTGGGTGTCTCACGGACCAAGGGGGGAGGAGTGTAGTGTATCCACAGGGAAACATGGACTCGGGGCAACCATGTGCTCGGACTGGTTCTGACCGGTCCACCACGCGGCCAGGCAAGGGCCTGAGCTTCGTCCCCTTTGCCAATAGAATGTAGGCTCCTCGTATTCTTCCAATCGGGGAGCCTGGGGTAACTCAATTAACTGTAAATAGCAAATCATGGGTGTTATGTGTGTTTGGGGTGTGGGTTCACTTGGGGATAAAAGCCAGTCTGCGAGCTGGCTTAGTTGTCTTGTTCCTGTTCAAATAAAGTATGTGAGAGCTGGCTGAGCACATGTGACTGGCCTGAGGTCACCCAGCAGTCTTCATGGCTGATCCTCAGTTCTTGACCCAGTGAAATAAATGGTCTCCGCTTGATTGACGCTTAGACTAAAGTTCTTATTCGGAACTTTTCCTCAGATTTGATGATACACAGCAAGGGCAAAGAATTATGTCCCTTCACTTCACAAGTGAACTTGTCTGTTTCCCTTTGAGAGACACACTAACTCCACCTGTCGGGCTTCTGACATGCCAGAGATGAAACAAGATGGAAAAATTCCCTTTTCCTCAGCACTCAGCTGCTCTTAAATTTCTCCTCAGCTGGCGCTGACCAATCAGAGAGAAGGAGGGTGCACACAGGCAACAGTCGTCAATCAACCTGTGCTTCAAAGTGAAGCATTAACCCTTCATCTCCCAGCTCTCTGAATTTGATACACTAAGCATCCTGCTTTTGGAGGTCAGTACATCACAGCCTAACACTTCAGTACTCCTAGAGTCAAATTCCAGAATCAAATTTTCAGGGAGCATAACAGAGCTTTGTAATTGCTGTCAGCTATAACTATACATCACCACATCTATTTCTATTTCAAATTTTAGATCCTCTGCATTCCCAGTTTTCATTTAAAATATGAAATTTCCAGCCCTTTTTGATCCAGGGATATAAGGGGAAAGTGCAGGTAGTTTTTGTCTCAGTTGCCTGGAAAGGAATGAGAAATGAAACCTGCAAGATGGCTGGATTGATACTATTTGTATGTTGATATTGTGCTATAGTGATCCATGGCAAATTTAATAATCTCATTATTATGTGCCAGCAAGTCGCTATGCAGCTTTGATGACCACAGCAAGAAGAGCTAGTATGTTGTTGCAAAATATGTACAGATGGGAAAGTTAGGGGAAAAGACAGAGGAAAGTGCACAAAAGTCTGCCACTCTATATTTTTTTCATAATAAGAGAAACATTATTATATTGCAGATCTCACATGATTTGTTGTAAAGCACTTTAAGAAAAAGAGAACTTTTGTACCACTCTGTAAGTAAGACTGCATTAGGATTTTATATTGTTTTCTATTTTTTACATTGTATATATTCTAAAGAATTGTATTTTTGTACACTACAGAATATCTCCTGAAGAAGATCCAATTTTGAAACGTTGTTATATAATCCAGAGATGATGTTGATGATGTACTTTTGCACTAGGATTTTCTTATGATTTATTTATGGTGTTGTAGTGCTTCAGACTGTAATACACAGAAAGCATTTTCTTTGCAAGTTTTGGTGACTGCTTGATTTGTGGGTCAGGCTCTCACAACTGTTTTCTTTATACTTGTTTTCTGATCGGGTCATGTTTGTCCATATTTATCAAGTGAAAAAAGTAGCCTGTCCTATTTTTGTGCTTTTAACAGAAATTCGATGTGCAGAAATCAGCATGTGAAGCTTTTAACACTGTAAAGAGAAACATTATCACTTATTAATGTCTCAACATCAAATGTTGTTTAAATCATACCTATATGTCCCCTTGCAACTGCTTCATTCCACCCAGCAGGACCAATTGTCAGTATCCCCCTTGCATAAGGCACATCTGGCAACAGTCCAGGCTTTAGCTTTTTCAGTGGCTGCTTTCCAGGGGAGGTCAGGAAGGTTTCTACCCTCCTGGCTTTCTGGTAAGGTTGTCATTTCAGGGAGCTCTCAAGGCAGCGTGAGCCTGGACAGAGCAGGAAATAAGGTGTTTTAAATGGTTTTTTAAATGTCTTTGCAATATTTACTTGTATTTTTTACCATTTTTTAATATTGTGTTTACCTACCTTGGTTCCTGAGATGCTCAGGCGAAAGGCAGGGGTATAAATATTTTAATTATATAAATACAGCAGCTGATTAAAGAATCAACAGCCCTAGAGGGCTGTTTAAAGTTCTTAACATTAAAATGTTGTTACTGATTTACAGTCCCTTCTCAATCAACAGCAAGCCCTCCATCACATCAGGGGGCGGGAAGCCTTTAATATTTAATTCAAAGAACAATCTCTGCTTCCCTTATCAAAATGTAAAGCACCCTCTCCCCAGTACCTCAGGTACTTATCTAGCTGATAGCCCCAAAACATTAGCATGTGGATTTCACTGTATTACAAGGTACTTTAGTGACAGACACACACTGCAAGCCCCCAGTCTCACACCTTATTCTTTACACACTTGACTGAACTTTACATGGAAGCAGAGGGTTTACAAACCTCTCACACTCAGTTATTTGACTATCCAGCAGATACAATACAAACGAGGTATTCATTCTAAAAACATGAGCATGCAGCCATTTCATACTGGTATAGATGTTGACAGTATGAATTATAAACAGGAGTCTAGCAGCCAACTTGAAGACTTAACAAGATTTTATTCCAGTATTAACTTTCATGATTGCATCCCACAGCCGAAGAAATGGGCTGTAGTTCACAAAACCTTTTTTTATTTGCTGCCACAGACTAATACAACCACACCTCTAGAATTATTACAGATAAATTATAGTATTTGCTCATGTATAATCAACTAAAGTACTACCATAACAAACCATTTATCACATCCTCATTCCCTTAATTTTTGCTGTCTCCTTTTCAGGCTTTGACTTTTCTTAATGATATCCCCTGACCTTTCCTGGGTTTTCCTGGGTAGGTAGAAACTTCATTGAATCACACAACTTATTTAATATATACCCTAATATTTCAAAGTTGGTGGAGACAGATTGAGTGGATTCATTCTTTTGTGTGTTATACATCTGTTAAAGAAACAGGAGCCTTGTAGAAACCTTATATCAAAGGCTTCATTTTAGTTGGGGCTCCTTGCCAGAGCACGTGTAAACAGATCCCCTGGCAGAAGAGATGGGCCATGGCAAGGAGCCCTGGCTTAAACAGAGTCCTCAGCATGCTTTGAGGGTGACCGTGCCTTCCAGCAATCATCATTTTTTCCTTGAATGAGCAGCTCAGAGATTTTCCTCTCACATACAGACAAGGGCAACTGGGAAGAGCCTTTGTATGTTTGCCTAAATATTTTTAACTTGTTTTAATCTGTTTATTATGTTTATATCTATTTCGGTTGTGAGCCACCCTGAGCCCATTTAGGGATAGAGCAGGATATAAACCCAATAAATAAATAAATGGACAATACAGTATGTGCCACCAAAGTTAAGTAATTGGGGGCCCATTTAGGCTCAGACACTCCCAAGTTCAGACCTTGAGAAGCCGTCTGTACTTTTCCTAGTTGTACAGAAGTGCTAAATCCATCACTTGTTGCTTCCTCCAGTCCTTGCATCACTATTTACAGGAAAGAAATTTTGCTTTCTATGCAAAAGGTCCAGAATCTGCTTCCAGCTCAGGACTTCACTGGCAACCATGTCCATATGACATGGCTAAAGCAGTGGCAGAGCTACGCAGGCCCATAAACTAGTAGCCATTGATAGACTTCTCCTCCATGAACCTATCTAATCCCCTTTTAAAGCTGTTTATTCCTGTGGCCATCACTATGTCCTCTGTCAGTGAATCCCATATTTAAATTAATTAGTAATTCCACATTTTAATTAATTAGTAATTCCTTTTGTCCATCCTGAACCTACTGCCCATCAGCTTCATTGTATGCTCTTGAGTTCTAGTATTTTGGGACAGGAAGAAAAATGTATATTTGTCAACTCTCTCCACCCCATGCAAAACTTCATAAACCTCATGTCCTCTCCTAGTCATCTCTTTTCTGTACTGAAAAGTCCCAGACTCTACAGCCTTTCCTCATAGGGAAGGTGCTGCAGCCTCCTAATCATCTTGGTTGCCCTTCTCCATACTTTTTCCAGCTCTGCAATGTCCTTTTTGAGATATGGTAACCAGGGGGTATTTGACAGCAAAGCCTCTGCTCTGTAATCTGAACTAAGTTTTTGCATTGGTGACTTTTGGCAAACCTACCAGCCCACCAAAACATGCCCTAAAAGGGCAGGCTGGTGTGGGTGTTTGTTTTTTTAAGATCTGCATCTCATCAGCAAATGATTGAAATGTGCTTGTGTTGGGCAGCTTCCTCTGCTCTGCCTTATGAGTGTGTAAGTGCAAGGTGATCTACATTGGGACAAAAAAATCCCAACTTCAAGTGTAGGCTAACAGGGTCTGAACATAGGCTAGCAGGGTCCCTCCCTCCCTCCCTCCCTCCCTCTCTCTCTCTCTCTCTCAGTCTGGTCACCTCTCTCTGCCTCTCTCTACAGCCTGAGCCAGGATCATGTCCACCTCTTCAATACTGAAATAAATAAAGGTACAAATAAATTATCTTCTGTGCTTCAGCTACTGTCCTTTACCCAAGAGAAATGGGGCTTCTCTCATGTAAATGAGGCAGAGTGAACCAGGCTGCTGAAATACTTCAAAGCTTTAATGCATGTGCAAATACACACACACACAAACACAAAATGGAATAGATGGAACTGCTGAGGAGAATTCTGAATGGATTGTGCTGATGGCATGATCACTGGAAGCTGCACAACATGCGCGAAAATGCAGAAGGCAGCTGCAGTCTGAACAAACCCCAGAACTACACAGTACTCCAAATGAGGTTGTATCAGAGATCCATACAGGGGCATTATAATATTGGCCATTGTATTTTCAATCCCTTTCCTAATAATCCCTAACACAGAGCTTGCCTTTTTCACTGTTGCAGCACACTGGGTTGACACTTTCATTGAGCTATCCACTATGACCCCAAGATCTTTTTCCCTCTCAGTCTCAGCAAATTCAGACCCTGTTAGCCTACACTTGAAGTTGGGATTTTTTTGTCCCAGTATAGATCACCTTGCACTTACCAACGTTGAATTTCATTTGTCACATTGTCACCCACTCACTCAGTTTTGGGAGGTCCTGCTGGCGCTCTTCACAGATTTCGGTTTCCCTGAATACTTTGGTATCGTATGCAAACTTGGCCACTACACTATTCACCCCTAGTTCCAGATCATATATGAAAAATTAAATAGTACCAGCCCCAATATTGATCCTGCTTACTTCCCTCCATTGTGAGAACTGTCCATTGATTTCTACTCTTTGCTTCCTGTCATTTAACCAGTTTTTAATCCATAAGAGAACCCGTCCTCTTATCCCATGACTGCTAAGTTTACTCAGGTGTCTTTGGTGAGGTACCTTGTCAAAAGCCTTTTGAAAGTCCAAGTACATCATGTCTACCGGGTCACCATTGTGTACATGCTTGTTCACTTTCTCAAAGAACTCTAAAAGTCTGGTGAGGCAGGACTAGGGATGGGCACAAACTGGCTAATGAACTAAAGTTCATCACAATTTTTGGGCGATTCATAGTTCATGAAGTGATGTTCACAAACTGAAGAACCAGTTACTGACCCAGTAAGTAAAGTAGAAGCAGGTGTGTGTGGGGGGCTCCTAATGGAGAGCTGGGTACTACAGTAGTCACCCTAGTAACTCTGGAACAAATCCCTCAAGGCAGTGTGGGTGCAGGAAGGCAGGCTGACAAACACAGATCACCTCCTAAGGAGAAGCAGGTGAGTAAGAGGGGTTCAAATGGAAAGCAGTAGGCAGTAAAGGGAAGGGGGCTGAGAAATACGATAGCTCGGCTACCTTCCAGCCTATGTCCCATCCCGAGGGATGTTGGCAGTGGGACTAGGACCATTAACCCCCCTCCGACATTGGCATTGTGTAAATAATAAGACCATGGTCCTTAGGGACTTCATGCAAGAGCAGAATGTAGACCTGGCGTGCGTGACTGAGACCTGGGTGCGGAAGGAGGAGACTGTAGCTCTCTCCCAACTTGCCCCCCCAGGTTTTCGGTCCTTCACCAATCATGGACTGGGGGTGGGGGGGAGTGGCTGTATTAATCCAGGAGGCTTACTCCTTCAGGGTGCTTCTGCTGCCAAAGGTCACGGGCATTGAGTGTGCCAGTTTGGTGTGGGAAGCTGGGGAGAGTTTGGCGATTTGGCTGGCATACCAACTGCCTAATGCACTGGCCAATCGTCTGTCGTCCCTGATGAAGGCCATATCTGGCTGGGCATTGGAACACCCTAGACTGATAGTCTTAGGTGACTTCAATGTCCATGCTCATGATGCAGCCTCTACTCAGGCAACAGACTTGGTGTCATCCATGGTGGCACTAGGACTCTCCCAATATGTAACGACCCCCACTCACCGAGCTGGGCACATGCTTGATTTGATTTTGTGGCAGGGGTAACAGTGGACTGAATTACCGCTTCAGTAGTCCCATGGTCAGACCACCATGCCCTGAGGGCCCACCTGAATGTCTCACCCCAATCCTGTTTAGGCAGCGAGCGTATTTTAGCTCACCCGCGGAGCCAGGTGGACCCAGTGTGGTTCCAGAGATTTCAGTAAAGCATTTGACAGAGTTTCTCATGATATCCTTGAGGATAAGCTGGTTAAGTGTGGGATGGATGGAGCAACTGTTGGATGGATTCATGGTTAGTTGAAAAATCATACCCAACGAGTGCTTGTAAATGGCTTTGCGTCTACATGGAGGGAAGTCTTGAGTGGAGTGCCACAGGGCTCGGATGGACTCTTTGGCATTCTTCCCCACTGAAGTCCCTGTCCCCTCCAGACTCCATTCCCAAATCTTCAGGAGTTTCCCAAACTGGATCAAGCAACCCTACCCCCCATCCCCCTCCAGTAGCCAGGGGGACCTGGCAACCCTACGTTATACCCCACTGAGGTCCCTCCCCAAGCCTCACCTTTCCCAGGCTCCGCTCCCAAAATCTCCAGCTATTTCCAAACCCACAGCTGGCAACCCTGTTGTGAAGGAAGACACTTACAAAGCATTTTTGTTAATCAGTGAATGCCTCGTTGGGTCTTATCTGAGCACAGATGTGAAAGCCTGGGAAAAAACTGGGGAATGGTACACTTCCTTTTCTTACCTTTTTTTTCCCTACCCCGCCAATGGCAAAAATGAAAGTACATGTCACTGTGCTAAGTTAGTATAGAGTGAAACAGTTTTCATTTTTCTCGTGCAGATATGTGCAGATCTGGTTGTTGGAAATCCTAAGCAGAGTTACTCTCTTGTTACACCATTATGTCAATGAGCTTAAAAGGGTGTAACTCTTCTTAGGATTGAACTGTCAGACATTTATACTTTTAAATCCCATTAATATGGCAATTCATATAATTGTATATGTTAGCTAAATTATAAATGATGCTTTTTTATTTTGTTAAGGCAACATGGTATGTTTAGATCTGACAGGAAAGTAAGTGGTGCATATATTTAAAATTTTCTCAAGAAAGATTCCGCCGCCCCCCACCCCCGGGGCTTCAAGGGTTCCAGAAATTTTACATCTCTAGTTCTAAGATGTTTAGGTTATTCTGTACAAGATTTACTTTCTAGTTAACATGTCCTTTTTCAGTGTGAAACATTTGTCCAGCTTTAGCAATTTTTCTGGCAGTGTGCTCTTTAGTCTGTACAGTTCAAAGATGTTCTCATTTCTCAGAGACATAACTTTGCTTTAGTCTGGTTTTTCCCTCCCAACATGTCTTCTGGACACATTTTCCATTTTCTTTGCAATGATAATCTTGCTGGAGGTTTGTTTTGAAAATAAAACCAAACCATTTCAAACTTGTGGTAGGAGACTGCATATCACAAGAAATACTTTCCTTCTAACTACAGAAGGTGGGGGGGAGATTCAAATTGCAGGATGAGGATGTTCTGTTAGCTTTATGTCAAACATCCAGTCCAGGTTTCACAGTCCCAAATTAAAAAGGAGCCACTTACATAAGAGAAATTTCACATTTCCAATAATTTATTTATTTCATGTATACCCAGCCTTTCTCTTCAATGGGAATCCCAAGCAAATTTATATTGTTCTCCTCTCCTCTTTTTTATTCTCACAAACAACCCTGTGAGGTAGATTAGGATGAGAGTGTGTAACTGGCCCAAGTTCACCCAGCAAGCTTCCATGGCAGAGTGCAGATTCAAACCTGGATCTCCCAGATTCTAGTCTGACACTCTAACCATTATACCATGCTGGCACTCAAATGTGCCAGCAATGCGGTATAAACAGATACTGTTCTGTCCAGGGGTATCTAGCAACTGTAATCAAAGGCTATATAGAATGAACTTTCAGGAGCAAAAGTTACAATCATCTGAAACAAACAGGAATCTTGTGGCATCAAAATTATTATTGTTATAATTTAATTCAAGCATAAATGTTGTGGACTCAGAATGATGATATAGGCTGTAGTCCATGAAAATTTATGCTGGAATAAAAATGTATTATTCTTTATTGTGTGAAAGAGTTCTATTTATTTTCATTTCAATGGACTAGCATAGCTTCTCTTATTTATTTATTTATTTGGTTGATTTATACCCCACCCTCCCTGCCAAAGCAGGCTCAGGGCAGCTTACATAAAATTTTAAAATCTTCTGGTATTCTGTTCATTTGAGTTTACACAATTGCAAAGAATCTAGACTTCTAATTCATAAAGCTCAGACAGCCCCAGGCTACCATAATTTGCATAAATCACCCCCCCACACACACATACACACACAATACATATTCAACACTCTTCTGTCATCTGAAGCAACATTTTTAGTTCCTTTCCTACTAACAGGTACAAACTTCAAAAAACTCAGAAAAATATTAGGTAGGATCCCATGGCTGGAAATGCTGAGGGGGAAATCTGCACAGAAAAGATAGGTGATGCTGAAAAATGAAGTGCTTAAGGCACAATCGCAAACTGTTCTGGTAAGAAAGAAAGGTGGGAGATGGGCAATGAAGCCGAGGTGGCTGAACAAGGAACTCTCTGAAGAGCTGAGACTAAAAAGGGAAATGTACAGGAAATAGAAGGAGGGTCAGATTACTAAGGGTGAGTACAAGAAGCAGGCTCGAATCTGTAGGGATGGTGTCAGAAAGGCTAAAGCGCAGATGGAGCTAAGGCTTGCAAAGGATGCTAAAAATAACAAGAAAAATTCTAAGCCTATGTTCAGAGCAAAAAGAAGAAGAGGGATGGGGTAAGCTCATTGCTAGGGGAAGATGGTCAAGCCTTAACAAGGGATGAAGACAAAGCGGAATTACTCAACTCTCACTTTGCGTCAGTCTTTAACCATAAGGTGAGCTGTATACAAACTGAAGAATGCAGGGCATATGAAGGAAGGGGGAACTGCCAGTCTAGAGTAAGGAAATGGTTAGAGATCATCTAGCTGCCTTAAATACTTTCAAGTCTTGAGGGCCGGATGGCTTGCATCCCAGGGTGCTAAAAGAAATTATAGATGTTATTTCAGAGCCTCTGGCTTTAATCTTTGAGATGTCCTGGAGTACCAGTGTTGTGCCAGAAGTCTGAAGAAGAGCGAATGTTGTCCCAATCTTCAAGAAGGGAGAAAAGACAGACCTGCGAAATTACAGGCCTGTCAGCTTGACATCAATATCCGGGAAAATTCTAGAGCAGATTATCAAATGCTGTGAGCACCTTGAATGGTATGAGTTAATTGGTAGTAAAAAAAAAAAAAGTTAATTGGTAGTAGCCAGTATGGGTTTATCAAGAATAAGTCATGCCAGACCAACGTTATCTCCTTTTTTGACAGAGTTACTAAAACGGTTGACTCTGGCAATTCTGTGGATATAGTGTATCTAGATTTCAATAAAACATTTGACAGAGTTTCTCATGATATCCTTGAGGATGAGCTGGTTAAGTGTGGGCTGGATGGTGCAACCATTGGATAGATTCATGATTGGTTGAAAAATCATACCCAACGAGTGCTCGTAAATGGCTCTATGTCTACGTGGAGGGAAGTCTCAAGTGGAGTGCCACAGGGCTCAGTCCTGGGCCTGATGTTGTTCAATGTTTTTATAAATGACCTGGAGGAAGACATAGAGGGGATGCTTATCAGATTTGCAGATGACATAAAGCTGGGTGGGACTGCTAATTCTGAAGAAGACAAAGTCAGGATTCAAAATGATCTAGATAGGTTGGAACCACTGTGGGCTAAGACAAATAAAATGAATTTCCATAGAGATAAGTGCAGAGCCCTACACTTTAGGCACAAAAAATCAAAGGCACAGATATAGAATGGGAGGGACTTGGCTTGACAGCAGCACATGAATAAATAAATAAATGTGAAAGGGATTCTGGTTGATCACAAGCTAAATATGAGCCTGCAGTGCGATGTGGCTGTGAAGAAGGCTAATGCAATCTTAGGATGCATTAACAGAAGCATTGTGTCCAGATCACGGGAAGTGGTAGTTCCTCTCTATTCTGCTATGGTCAGGCCTCACCTGAGTACTGTGTCCAGTTTTAGGCACCACACTTTAGAAAGGATGTTGACAAGCTTGAGCGTGTCCAGAAGAGGGCAACCAGAATGGTGAGAGGGTTTGAACCCAAGTCTTATGAGAAAAGGCTGAAAGAGTTGGGTATGTTTAGCCTGGGAAAGAGAAGACTTAGAGGGGACATGATTGCAGTCTTCAAGTATCTGAAGAGCTGTCATGTAGAATATGGAGCAGATCTATTCTCTCTTGCTCCAGATTGCAAGACTAGATTTAATGGGTGGAAATTATGAGGGAGTCGTTACCAGCTAGATATCAGGAGAAACTTCCTAACTGTAAGAGTGGTTGAGCAGTGGAACAGTCTGCCTTGGGAGGTGGTGCACGTTTTCAAGCAGAGGCTGGACGACCATCTTTTGGGTATGTTGTAGGTATGTGGGGCTATCTTTCAGCTATGCTCCTGCAGAGTGCAGGGGGTTGGACTAGATGACCTACAAGGTCCCTTTCAACTCTAACATTCTATGATTCTATGAGCTTACTTTGGGTACCAAAGGGATTAAGGAAGTGGTAATCACTAACTGCCAGTTACAGTTTCTCTCTCTCTCTCTCTCTCTCTCTCTCTCTCTCTGTTTTGGTCAGCTAGATCTGTACAACCCAAATATCCACTTTCACTTGAAACCATACAAGGAAATGCAGGTTTGCTTTAGTTTTGTACCAGCAAATTAGTCACCCTTCCAGGAAAACAAGGTTTTGCATTTGTTTCATCAACAGTGCAATCCTAGGCAGAGTTACTCCACTCTAAGCCCATTGCAGTCAATTGGTTCAGACTGGAATAACCTTGCATAGGAGGCACTGTTTGTCCCTGAACATATATTTTCAGTTTATTTATTGCTGTGGTTTTTCTTTCCAGAAAAGTCCCTTAAACTACAGTTCAAAATTGCAAAAGGTGTTTAATTAAAGAGGTTAAAATGTTTTAACCAGGTATGCATATTTAATTCTGTCAGTGTTCCCTGTGAGCATGAACCTATGCTAGCCAAAGAAAAGAGCACCTTAAAGACTAACAAGATATGTGGCAGGGTATGATCTTTCATGAGTCACTGCTCACTTCTTCAGATACCTCCCAGTTTGCATATTTTGGAGTACACAGGTTGGGTCTGATGTCTCCACCCTGTGTCAGATGCAAAGTCACACGTGAGTTGTGAATCAGCTCCCACTTATGCAGTGCCAGATTTGGATGAGGACTATGGCACACATGGAGGAGCTTCATCCTTCCCTCCTGTGCCATTTTTCCTAACCTGAAACAATCCTGAGGGGCACTATTTGGGGAAACCCATGTGTTCCTAGGGATACATGTAGGCCACACATCACTCCCCTGGGACGGGTGCAGGTTGGAAAAATTGCATGGGTGGCGGGAAGGATGAAGCTCCTTCTGCACTTGTGCTGGGCACTGCATGTGCAGGAACTGAGGGGGATCTGCAACTCACATGTTACTGTGCTACATCTGACACAATGTAAGGAGGGACATCAGATCCAACCTGTGCTGATGTGTAAATCAAGGATCATGCATTTGATTTCCAGGATGCCATCTCTGCAAACAAACTCTCCACTTGCTTCAGTCCTGGGACCTAACTTCGTACAGTTTTTCTAGGCCATATCCTGACAGTTAAGATTTGCACAAAAAGACAAATGCCTTCCACTGCAACTTTTCTGGTCACTAAAGAACTACAACTGAGAACTGGAGATGTTCAGGGCCAAAATAGTTTATGCATGTGACATGCGTAGGGTCAGTAGCTGCCAACCTGACTTGCAATCACATGTGACTTGAGGGAACTAACATTTCCAAGTAGGGCTGCCAGGCCTCCTGCTGTAGTGGGAGGTCTCCTACTGGCACCCCTCTTTCTCTGCTGCTGCTCAAAAAAAGTGACATTACTGAAATTGCTATTGAGGATAACTGGTGTGGTTAGTCCAGTCACCATTCGCTTGCAGAGTGCTTAAATAAAGCTACAAATGCAGCAGCATCACTTTACCAGGTTACTCAGCTTACAAAGCTACACAGCCACATTGCAAGTTTAGAAGAGAAATACATCTTTCTTTATTTGAGAAGTACACTTTGGATAGGAAAGAGCAGAGACAGGATCAAGTACTAACTTACTAGCTAAAGGATGGAAGCAGATGGCAAGAGGCCCATCTGCCTCATGGTGCCAAAAGAGGACCTCATGTCCCTCTCTTGGTGCATGCAGGTAGAGAGCTTGTCTTCAACAGAGTGAGAGAGAAGAAGGAAGGGGAAATGATCCCGGAGAACACGATCTGCATTTCAGTGGCAGAAGAGTAAAGACAGGAAGAAAGGTCAGTGTGTATATCTAGCTATCTAGTCTCTCCTGCCACTCAGTCTGGAGGTCTGAGACAGGGGACACTGCATCTGGAACTTCCAAGAATTGTTACATCATTTCCTGGGGAAACCACAGGGTAGCTCTAGGAATCATCAGAAACTTTGTGGTTTTACCTCCAGGTTTTTCCCCCTGGAAGTCAAGTAGTGATGCTGGTGATGTTGCATGCCCCCTCCCCCCGGTTCCCACCCTGATCCTCCTGCCAGTTGCCTATTCCCCAAGTGCTCCAGGGCCCAAATCAGGGGAAGGAGGGGATTCAGCCTCTCCTCATACCATTTTCCTGAGCACAAATGTTTGCTCCTCTGTGGGGGCTCCATATACTGCAGAGCTGACTGGGGTCCTGGAGCCCTGAACTCATGTGTGACTGCATGTTGGGGTAGAGGCTACAACCCGACATGTGTGATGTCATCTAGTTTGGCCCTCTGAACAGGCATTCCTCTGTATTAGTCACCTAGTACACCCACTTTACTGAAGCTAAACTGGTCTAGGTCTCTGGTCCCTGCCTGGGATCCTGAATAAGCTTTTTGGAGGTCCAAGGTGGTGGAAACACAGCATATGAATGAAAAACTGATACACCAGTTCTTCTTGCAAGCCTGTGTAGCAGAAAGGGATTGGTTTTAAAGAGCTGGGGAGGGAAACAGCAATGTTTCTGGAAGCCCCTAGCACAAAGGATAATGCTGTCTTGCCTTATTGTGTCATCAATGCTGAGCAGCAAGGGGAAAAGTAAACTGAGCATGGGGCAAGAGTCAGTTTCTGCACTATGTGTGTTATGTATTGGGACTGGAACATTCCAGGGCTGTTTTTACCAGAGTCTGGCTGAGCTTGGAGCTCTAGAACAATAGTTAACCAGGACTCTGGAGGTGACCAATGAGGAATAGCCTATCCTTGGGAGTTGGGTGTGGTTGGGTGTGGTGTTTGCATGCTATTTAAACAGGGCTGGCCCTGGAGTTTAGTCTTGTATCTGCTGAATCACTAATAAAGCTGAGCTGATCACTGGACTTGGGGTCTGCTCATCTATGGAACCCAGTATTTAACACTGGTGATAAGGATGGGATCCTGTTGAGTGAGCCTAGAGCCCATCTGCACTGCACCATGCACTGAGCTCCAGTGCCATGCACATTACACTGCAGCCATGGCTACCACTCCAGGACTACTTCCACAGTTTGACCCCACTCACCCAGAGCAATGGGAAGCATGGGTGGAACACCTGAAGTACTTCATGGAGTTCCAGGAGATCAATGGCTCCGCCAAGAAGAAGGCACTGCTGCTCAGCTATTGTGGAATTGCCACCCTGGAGCTAGCTTAGGGCCTCATCATGCCAACTACATTGCAGCGCGCCACTTTCAATGGTCTCATCATGGTGCTCACCAACCACTTTGTGCCCCAGCCCACCCAACTGGCTCACCACTTCAATTTCCTTGAGTGAAACCAGAGGCCCAACGAATTGGCCTCTGACTATGTCACTGCCCTGCGCTGCCTGGCTCTTCGATGCGAGTTCCAGAACCTCGAAGAAGCCCTCCTTGACCGTTTCATGTTTGGACTCCGGGATGAGAAGCTCCATCGCAAGTTCATCGGCCAGGAGGACACTAACCTCCAAAAGGCGATCTGAGAGGCTGCAGCATTCGAGAAGTCCCAGGAGGTTGGCCACCAGAAGACTGACTGTCATGTTGCTGCAGTGCACTGGGCCACATTTCCTCAGCTCTAATGTGTCTGACAGTGAGGAGGTCCTGCAGATGCACCGTCCAGCCCCCTGAGACACCCGCACATCTGCTTCATCAGGTCTGCAACCAGGCTGTGTGACAGAGACCGCCTCACCGATGCCCTGCACCAGCTGTGGGGACCTCCACGAACAATGCTCCTGCCGCTTCAGGGACATGATGTGTCAGAGTTGTGGGAAGGCTGGCCACATTGCACATGCCTGCTGCTCGAAGGGACCCTGGAGGAAACAGGTGACTCACCAGGAGTCCTTGCACCCTGAAGAGCTACACACCACATCTGTGCGGCCGCTACAGGTACTACATTTGCCTGAGGACACCTGGAAAAAATAAAAGTGACTGTGTTAATTGAGGGTGCCCCTTGCAGGATGGAGTTGGACACGGGATTTCCTATGTCATAATTTCAGCAGAGACTCTTAGGAGGCTATGTCCAGGGGGAGGGCCTCACCTTAAGCCAGCCGGCATCGTCCTCAGAGACTTTCAACAAAAGGCGGTGGCCGTGAAAGGGGTGGGCAAGTTCCAGGTGAAGTACCAGCAATTCAATGGGTTGTTGGACTTATTAGTAGTTGAGGGTCAGCACACAATTTTGTTGGGGCTGGTGTGGTTCGCACCCTTAGGGTTCAGGATAATGGGGGTGAACCACAATGAATCAAGGGATTTCTGGAGGGTATGCAATGAATTTCCATCCATCTTTGATGGAACTCTTGGCTATTACACTGGCCCCCATCTCTCTCCAGCTTAACCCCGAGATGCAGCCCATAAGGCTCAAGGCTAAGTGTATCCCTTTTGCACGGAAACCTAAGACTGAGGAGTTAGATTGCTTGGTGGCCCAAGGGGTTTTGGAGCTGGTCTCCCACGTGCTATGGGAGACTCCAGTAGTCACTCCAATTAAATCCAATGGGGATGTCCACATTTGTGCAGACTACAAATGCACAATTAACAAGGTGCTACAGGACCACATCTACCTGGTGCCGGTCATCAGTCATGTCCTGGCCACCCTAGCTGGCATGGAAATTTTTGGGAAATTGGACTTAGTGCAAGCCTACCAATAGTTGCTGGTAGACGATGCCACAGTGAAGGCCCAAACCATAGTGACATACTGGGGCTCTTTCTGGGTGCGGTGGCTGCCGTTTGGGGTCAGTGTATCTCCCAGGATTTTCTAAAATCTAATGGATTCCATCCTTAAAGGAATCCCTGGGGTTACACCATTTTTTGATGATGTTCTGATCACCGCCCCCAAGAAAGAGAACTTCGTTGACCGTCTGTGTGTCATCCTTCAGCGTTTCCAGTCCACCAGGTTGAAGGTTAAGCGGAAAAAATGTCTCCTGGGTGTCTGCTGCCTCAACTTCCTTGGCTTTTCAGTGGACACGGAGGGCATCGACCTGGCCCAAGACAAAGTCACGGTCATCAGCGATGCTCCCACACCAAAATCCAAAGCCGAGCTCCAGGCGTTCCTCGGCCTGTTGAATTTTTACCACACTTTCCTGCCACACAAGGTGGCCAATACGGAACCCCTCCACCAACTCCTGGACAAGAAAACTCCCTGGTTCTGGGTCCGCAGGCTAGCTGACACTTTCCGGGCAGTCAAGGATCTGCTGATATCCAATTTGGTCCTGGCCCACTTCTACGAACATTTACTGGTTGTCCTCGCATATGACGCCTCCCTTTACTGAGTCGGCACCATCTTGGGGCACAAACTGCCTGACGGCCAGGAGGTCCCCATGGCATACTACTCCCGCACTTTGTCATCTGCCAAGCGCAACTTGCAGAAAATGCTGCAGCAGTGGCTCAAGCTTCTGTTTTGGCTGCAGCGACTGAAGTAGGACAGAACTGCCTAACAGTCCTATCAGTCAGTAGAGGTTGGGAAAACGCAGTTCCCAAACTACAGAATGTGCAGGCCCAAGCAAGTTTAACTGTAACAGTAACAACCTCTGCAGCAAGGTCAGTGCAAATGAACTCCGACTCTGTTTTCTGCTGCTCCTTCCTCTGCAGATTCTCCTGTGCATTCCACACACATGGCTTGGTAGTGGTCCACTTTTAGCATCCTTAGCAACCTCTGTAAAGGGTAAACAACATGCATTTGTACTAAAAGGCTTTACTGGATCCGTCACCCACTGGCATTCGGTCCAGCTTCACAGGCCGTTGCAATTGACTTGCTGTTAATGAGCAGCATGAAGTAAACAAGACTCCCTCCTGAACTGCCTTGACCCAGACTTGGAGGAAAGCAGCTGGCCACCTGCCCACGCTCATGTTCAGCCACATGGCTCACAAGCCAAACAAGCTGCAAGGGTTGCATTTTCCCAGCTGCGTGACCCTGCTGCTGAACGCCTGGCTGAGTATCTACATACAAATCCAGCAAGGAGACCAAACGAAGCAGCTTCAGTCAAATTGTGCTTTAGAAAATGATAATTAGAAATGGAGAAACTCCGAGTTGCCAGATGTCCCTACAGTTTAAAGAGACATACTTAATTGGAGGGAGTTGACTCTTACTCCAAAACATGCCATTCCAAAGGAACATACATTTATTGTGGCTGGGACAGGATCTTTCTGGTTGGGCTGGCTTGTCAACCTTTACAGGGCTGTGTAAAATGGATTTGAACCTTGAGCCAGCTTGTGGCTTCCGGTTTTCCATTCCTGGCATCGAACAATAAGGAGTGTCCCTGATTTCCTTCAGCTTTCTGCCTCTCATCCTGACAGTGCACACTTTAAGAAGTACTTGAAAACTTCCTGTCCCCATTCTGCTTTCTCAATACTTGGTGGTTTAGTTTTAGAAGTAGGGTGAAAAGGCATTTCCTTTTTGTTAGATTCTCTGGTTTGGAATAGCCAGGAATCTCTAGCTTCAAGTTAGCAGAGTGCGCAAAAGGCTTACCACACAGCAAAGCTTCTCTAGCCTCTGTGTGAGTGCTGCCAAAGAACAAAGTTACATGGAACATCTTTAACTTTTCAAGCTAATAAGAGTTCCTTTATTCATAGAACTCCATTTTATAGAGGAAAAAGTCGAGATAGGATAGTAGCCTATTCCAACTAGCTAGGATGGATTGAGATGCAGGAAGCAAGTCCTGCATCTATTATGCCAACATGGAGAGAGAAGGCAATGGGTTTGAGAGAAGGTGTCAGACCGGAACTGAAGGAATTCCTTCCCTAAGAATAGCATTCTGCTTCAAAGGATAGTATCAGATAGCAGAAAGAAAGGATGTTCTGTGTGTCCTGACCCGTCTATCTAAGTCTATGATAGCCCTCCTCTGAACGCAGAGGCAAAGAGACAGTGTACAGTCCTTGACTTCTAACACTTTCTGCAAGATAGCCTCACCCCCATTAATTAAGGTTCTCTGCATTAAGTTCCATGACTTACCAAGTGGCCACTTCCTAGGGTTGACAACCTCCAGGTTGAGCCTGGAGATCTTCTGGAATTGCAACTGATCTCCAGACTACAGAGATCCATTCCCCTGGAGAAAATAACTGCTTTGGAAGGCATCATAATCTGCTAAGGTCCCTCCCCAAACTCCCCTCTCCAGGCTCTACTCCAAGTCTCCAGGAATTTCGCAACCTGGAGCTGGAACCCTACCATTTCCACATGGGTAATCTGCCCAAGGTTGGATGCTGTTGGGAAGCACTGTGATGTATTTTTGCACCTCCCAGGGTTTCCCTATTTTTTCTCTGATCTTTCGCAAACCTGCTCTGCTGCAAAGTTTTGCAAAAGATAGTAAGAAAGCCTGGATGGCTGCTGCATGGGTGGGAAAGTTAGGATTTTCCCAGCACCCGCCCCACCATTTTCCATGCCCTGTCCCTGCAGTGGCTATTTCATCTCCCCCACTACTGGCAATGGAATATTGTTATATCATTATGACAATACGCCAATCTATGTAGCATGGTCTCAGTTTTCTTTTTTTTAACGAAATTTCTAGCCCCTGTCATTGTGGAGTTATGCCATTCCCCTTCTATCTTTGCAATGAAAGAGACCAGAGACTTACTTTTAAAAAATAAAGCTGGGGACTCAGAGAACCCACTATACCCACTATACAGATTGTCATATCATTCTAATGATATTCAAGTGCCAATTTTTTAAAAAGCCCTGATGATGCAGGGAAGGGAATGGCCACTGCTGAGGGTTCAGGTAAGAGAAACTTCATGGCAAACCTGTATTCTTGCTGTTCTGTATCAGAAACCTCATCAGCAACAGGAGAACTACACAAGCCTGTACCCATGTGGATATCCCCAAAGGGGGTTCCACAATACAGTCATTCTCCACCATCAATCCCATCATTAGCAGCATGAAGAATTGCAATAGAAGATTCACATATTAACAGATACTTTGCTTTGCAAATCATCTGGTAGTAGAAAGTGCCATTAAATCTCAGCTTGTCCAGCTGGTTTTACATATTTATTTGTTTACTGAAAAAATTCAATAAATTATTAATTTTTAAAAGTCTCAGCTGATTTACGGTGACCCCATAAGGTTTTCAAGGCAAGAGATGAACAGAGCTGATTTGCCATTGCCTGCCTCTGTGTCATGACCCTGGTATTCCTTGGAGGTCTCCCATCCAAGTAATACCCAAGATTCATCCTGCTTAGCTTCCGAAATCTGATGAGCTCGAGCTAGCCTGGGCCATCATTTCCCTCCCAGATTTTCCATCCATACACTGGGTTCTGGTTTGTGATGATCATGAATCTCCTTCTTCTCTGTTTACTGTTTACATCTGCAGAAATATATATCTGTAATTTTTTTCAGTTTGAGCTGATTAGCACTATTAAATTATGGCCTGGCTGACAGTCTCCTAGTGACCAACCTGGCTCGCACAGTAATAGGCAAGTTGTTGCTGTTAGGCATTTTTTGTAGAATAGCCAGGAGATACTAAAATTGTCTGGCATCCAGAAGTTCTAGCTCTTCAGCATTATGCTAGGTGGAAAGCTAGACTTGTTCTTAAGGCAAGAGATGTTTCAGAGGTGATTTGCCATTGCCTGCCTCGGTGTCATGACCCTGGTATTCCTTGGCAGTTACCCATCCAAATACTAGCCAAGGCTGACCCTGATTAGCTTCCGAGATCTGAGGGGATCAGGCTAGCCTGGGCTATGTGGGTCAGGGCAGTACGAGGCTAATGAGCGGTGACAGTTTCCATGTAACAATGGTAATACTATTAATTTAATAGTGAATACACTGAGTTTTGAAAAAACAGTAATGTTGACAAAAATGGCTGGGTTGAAGTCCTCTTGCAGAAGCGGATAGGCACTTCTGCTGATACCATTAGTTCCCTAGCTCCGAGGAGCCACGTGTTGGGGTGTGCAGCAGGCAGCAATAGGAAAGGGAAGGTAGACAAGATCTGTTCCACACAGATCTAACTCAATGGTTTAAACAAAAAAGCTGCATTTTAATTTTTCCCCTTCTTCAAGGGTTCCTGCAGAGAACTTCCTCTTTTCATTTGTTTACTGAGGAACCAAGCGTAAAGCTTTTGTACTGCAACGATGTGACTTGGGAGGCAAAACTTCACAGTGGCAAGCTGGAGAAGAGTCAACAACAACAGGAAGGTTACTGACAAGTTTCACACAGCAGGAAGGAGGTAATACAAGCAACATGAGGGAAGTCTGAAGATTTGACGGCAAGGAAGAAACTGAGCCAGGCAAGACGGCATCAGTAAGGGGCAGGGACTGATAACCACTGCAGCAGGGCAGTGAGCAGACAGAAGTCATTGTGCTCAGCAAAAAAAATAAAAATCCTGTCCTATTAAATAAAAGGGTAGTGGTCTGGTAAGATTCTATGCTTGGAAAAATCAATTCGCTCCCTGGTATGTCACTCAGAATCTGTCCCTATCCACTAGCTGCGTTGCCTGAGTTCTCTCCCACCCACTGCAGCCTAGGCCACTCTTCTCTGATTGGGCCAGCATTTCAAGGTCATTTGCATATGGAAGCTGATTGGACTTCACTCCATTTCGCACCTCAAACTACCCCCCCCAGGACAGTTGGAATTGTCAGTTGTTTATGCAACCTGTTGTATTCTGAGGTGAAATATGTCCTCACTCACAACACTTCCCCTTCAAAAGAAACAAACACAATAACACAACCATGCCACACCACAAAAAAGACAGGTCACACCACAAGCAGAATACCACAAGGCGAAAAAAGCTCTGGTACTAATTCTGGCAGGGGATACTGTGAGTGTAGAAAATGATTTAGCGACACAGTGGAAAATCTTTAGGAATTGTTTGGTGCATTTACCATAGGGCACCCACCCTGAGCCTCTGGCATTTTCTCACTCTGCTGGCATCAAAACCAATTGAAGGGAAAATAAAGATATGGGGACTTTTCCATCCTCCTTTGCATCAATCTGTCTGTGTTGGCAATGGCAACCCTAGGCCTGGCTGCTTGCTCCTTTTCAGCAGGAGCATCCCTACGGAAACTGCCTGGGTGATTTCGGACCAGCCAGAGACTTTCTGCCTAACCTGCCTTACAGGGTTGCTGTACAGATCAAAAAGCTGAAAAGAATGAAGTAAAGTGCTGTGCTCCCCACTAATGAGAAAGACAGAATTTTGCCTAAGAAGAGGCTGCTGAGAGGGGATGAGATAAAGTTGCCAACTATAGGTATGGAAATTCCTGGAGATGTGAGGAGTGGAGCCCAGAGAGGGTGAGGTTTGAGGAGGGGTGGGACCTCAGACAGGTACAGTGCCATAGACTCCACCCTCCAAACTAGCCATTTTCTCCTGGGGAACTATTGTTGCCAATCTTGGCCCAGTGGCCATCAAACCATTCTCTTCCACCCCCTGCTGTGCAGCTGTCTTTCCCCTATGGTTGCCAATCTCCAGGTGGGACCTGGAGATCTCCTGCTGTTACAATTTATCTCCAGATGACCAAGATCAGTTCCCCTGGAGAAAATGGCTGCTTTGGAGGGTAGACCCTATGGCATTATACCCTGCTGAGTCCTTCCACCCCCCCCAATGCTGCCCTCCACAGGATCCACCCCCAAATCTCCAGGTATTTCCCTACTTAGAGCTGGCAACCCTACTTTCCCCTCAGTGCCTGTTGGTAGGCAACCAAGCTTGGTCCTGTCACCTGTTTTGGCCTTTGAGAGAAAACTCATTGGGACCAGTCCTGATAGGGTTGCCAACTCCAGATGGGAAATTCCTGGAGATTTGAGGGATAGAGCCTGGAGATGGTGAGGTTTGAGGAGGGGTGGGACCTCAGACAGGTACAATGTCATAGACTCCACCCTCCAAACCAGCCAGTCCCTCATGGGGAACCATTGTTGCCAATCTCCAGGTGAGGGCTGGAGACCACTCAGAATTACAACTGCTCTGCAGGAGAGAGGGCAGAAGTCAGCTGAAGTCAGAGGGGAAGATAACAGTAGGTTGATGGTTAGCTGGGAAGGAGATGGGGTTGCCAACTTCAGGTTGGCAAATTCCTGGGGATTTGAGGGGTGGAGCCTGGAGAGGGTGGGGTTTAAGAAGGGGTTGGACCTCAGGCAGGTAGAATGCCATAGACTCCACCCTCCAAACCAGCCATTTCCTCCTGGGTAACAATTGTTGCCAATCTCCAGGTGAGGGCTGGAGAAAACTCAAAACTACAACTGCTCTTCCGGTAGCAAAGATCAGTTCCTCTGGAGAAAATGGTGGTCTCTGTCAGTATACCCTGCTGAGGTCACCACAGCAAATTCACACTGTGTGCCCAAAGCCAGGGCACTCTCCCAGAGCCTCTTTCTAGAGGCCGTTGTATTTATTTCCACAATGGGCCTAGTAAAATTATATAACAATTCCAACTTCTTGGGAACAATAGGAATTGTATCCCATGACTTCAAACACTGCTAGCTTTTAAACCCATCTTTCATGACTATTGTTGAAACACATGTTTTGAAGACATCTCACTCAATGCAGAGTTCTGCCTTTCCTTCTTATAGTATAAATGCTTCTTTTCTGAATTGGACAATTAATTTTCAATGATTACTCGGCTTATTACAGGCGTGTTGAACTCATTTGTTATGAGGGTCAGATCTGACATAAATGAGCCAAGCCATGTGTGTCATAAAATATAATACCAGATAGCATAGATATAAACTTTATAAAGAACACAAACACAAAGTTTTTTTACTTAAAATAAAAACATGCTTAAAACATTAGCACTCTTGAAATATTTTGTTTATTTAACATTGTCTGATAATTGACACTTCTTGCTCTGAATTACTGCATCAAAATGTCTGTGCTGTTGCAATCTTGAGTATGCTGTTCAACTGTGTATCTGTAACGTGCAAACCTACTTCTGTTTTATTGACATGCACTACAGAAATTTCACGCTCAGAGTTCTGAGCCTAGGACACAGGGGAAAACATGAAATGGCGTGGCATTGCGAGCTTTTGTACATAAATTGCTTTGTGTGCTGGTCAAGAATATGAGAAGGCACAATGACACAGACTGAGAGTTATGTGTTTGTCCACAAAACTATAGTCTTCCTCAGTGGCCAGCATCAGCCTACTATCTGGGAAATCTAAGTTCAAAATCCCCAAAGGAAATGTGCTGGGTAAACTTGGTCTGGACACACACTCTCAGCCTAATGCACCTCATTGGCTTGTTGTTATTCCTCATCTAAATAGTTCACATTGCTTACCTACTGAGAAAGATTGGATCATGAGGGTTTGAATACAGTGAAAAGGGGGAGGGAACCCAGTTGCACCCAAGAGAGCCACAGCATAACAAGCCCAACAAAACACACACACTGTAGCAAGGCACACAAAAACTCATACCTTGGATAAAACTTTGTTGGTCTTAAAGGTACTTTGTATTTCTCCCGGGCAATTGAGGCAGCCAACTAAAGCAAGCTCTCCTTCCCTCCCTCCCTTCGGGGAGGAGCCTTAGCCAATGGAGGGGAAGAAAACCTTGTCTTTCTCTCCTGTAAGACTGAGGCCGTCTAGCCAGGAAGCAAGCTCTGGCTCATTCTCTCTCTTCCCCTGGAAGGGGAGGGGAGGAGCCTCAGCGCTTGTAGGGAACAGAAGCTTGCCTATCTATCTCTCCTGAGCAACTGAGAGAGTCCAACAAAGCAAGCTAGATGCAGCAAAAGAAGAAGAACTGGAAGAAGAAGCAGGAGACGGTGGGGGCCTGAGGGAAGCCCTCGGGGGCTTCACCTGGCCCGCAGGCCACATGTTTGACACCCCTGGCTTATTATACATAATTCAGAGAGAGTCAAAATATGAATCAGGGGTTGTTCAAGCAACATAGAGCTGTGGGACATTTTTAAAGTTGCCAGCTGGTAGTGGGGGTTGGGGATTCCCCCCCCCAGCATTTCCTCCTGCCACTCTGAACAGTAGTGAGAAAAAATAAAATAAAATAATGGCCATCAGTTGACAGCGTGACATCACTTCCAGGAAAATATGGATGTGACATCATGTTTCTCAAGAGAGGTGTGACATCACTTCCAGATTTTTCTGGGAGTGATGTCACATCATCAGTTGATGACCACCTGCCCATGCCCCCCACCCCCTGGTCTCCAACTGGTTGGCTGCCAGGCCTGGCAATTCTAGACAGTTCTCATGTTACAAAGTTTATCTGTTGGATATGTGGAATGCCAAGAGATGTGTGCTACCAAGAACTCACTTCTCAGGCACAGACAGGACCTGTTTGGATTGGGCCCATGGCACACAGGAAGAACAGACTGAAGCCTCCCCCCCCCACCACCAATGCTGTTTTCCTTATCTGAAATGGCCCTGGGAGTTGCTATTATCTGGGGAAAGTTCTGTGTAGTAGTCAGTACATGTAAGCTTCCTCAACAGGACAAATCTTGACTCCCCAGAGCTGTTTCAGGTTGAGAATGAAACTGGCACAGAGGAGAGAGGTTTAAGCTCCTTGTTCCCTCAAGCCACAGTCCCAAACTAAAGTTGGCCCCTGTGTGTCCAGGAATTAAGTTCCTAGCACAAAAATCAGGTGTACATTTGATACGAAGTCCTTGTGGCAGCCGCACATTTATCATGATAACTATTACTGTATGAATCAGACAGGGCAAATGAGATGTGACATGGGAAATCCATGTCCAGCTTGTTAAAAAAACAAAAAAACCCACTAGACATAGCTAGGTGTGTGTGATTTAGGTCACAGCTTTAGCTCTAGGGAAGAAGGTTGACTTCCCTCCCATGCTGATGTAAATCACCTCTCTCACCTTTCCTGATGGAGTTGCTATTTGCTGTGCAGATCACAAGAAAATCAATTCATGAGACCCCATTTTCTCAGTTTCTCCCTTGTCAACTGCTGCCAGTGCAAAACAGGATTCCCATGCCTTCAGTAGCCACGCAGAAGGGAGAATTTCAGCTAATGCAGCTCCTCCCATTACGGCAGCCGTATTAGGGGAAAAATGGTACTAGCTGAAATAATTCCTTTTGGGTATCTATAAAAGTCACAGAAACCCCACTTCAGAGTGAATACAACAGCCTAACTGAGGGATGAATGTATACCTTGCTCTTGACCAGCCTAGTCCCCAGCATCACCTTCCTTGCTATGCTGGCTCTGCCTACTTCTTCAGCAACCTTCCATGGAAGAAATGAAGACCGTGCCAGTTCTCCTCCGTCCCCCAGGACACCCTTCTGTATATGGTGCACAAAGACAATGACACCGCCGATGCTTGCATGTGCAAACTCTTGTTCACTTCTGGGTTGTATAAACTGCTTTAAGCAGATCCTTGTGCCAGAATATGAAGACACAGATGAAGACGGAGAGTTCAAGAAACACTTGGGGGGGTAAATATCCAGGAACCTAGTGGCTGATTCCAGCCAACACTCTCAGCCTGCTTCAATGCTTCTGGAAGCTGAGAGCAGAAAAGAAGTCAGAACAAATTTGTCTTGCTACAGATTGAATCTTCCTCGGCACTCTTTGCAGTATAAATAGAATAAAATAAAATAAATATTTGTCCTGAACCAGAATTTCTGTTACTAAATAAGTGTTCAGACTAAGCATCTCCCAGCAACCCCTCGAGATTATGTTTTCCCCTCCACACACACCCCTGCTGTTGAGTGGTTGCCAGCCCCTCAACCCAGCCACTGCAATTACTTATAACACAGCTCATGTACTGGTGGCCACTGGTAATAAGTGGCAGGTTACAAGCCCCAAGAGAACAGGATGGGGTAGCTTGCCCCACTATTTATTTGAAGAATAGTTCAGTTCATAGTGCTACATTGTAGATTATTAATTACTTCATTATATATTCCATTTATACTCCACTTTTCTCCCTAGTGGAGACCCAAAATGGTGCACAACATTTTCCTCTTCTCCATTTCATCCTCCCAACTTTGTGACGTAGCTTAGGCTGACTGGCCCCAGGTCACCCAGCAAGTTCCTATGGCAGAGTGGGGATTCAAACCTGAGTCTCCCAGATCCTATTCCGACACTGTATGTATTACCCTGCTTTGTTTCTTCAGCTTTTATAGTAAGCCTGCTTTTTTTAAAAAAAATCCAAGCATGAAGAACATAGTATGATGAACCAGACTGTTATTGGCCAAGAGAGATAGTGGTTGAAGCGTCTTATGAGCCAGGCAGGCAGAGGTGGTGGTAGAATTGCTAACCTCCAAGTGGCACCTGGAGATCACTTGCTATTGCAGCTGGACTCCAGATGACCAAGATCAGTTCCCCTGGAGAAAATGGCTGCTTTGGAGGGTGGACCCTATGACATTACACCCTCCTGAGGTCCCTCCATTCCCCAGGCTTCACCCCCAAAATCTCCAGGTATTTCCAAACCCAGAACTGGCAGCCTTAGGAGGTGGTGCTACAAGCAGTCAGCAAGGATGGGGGTGGGGAATGAAAACTGGCACCCTCTTCTCTCACTGATTCTTGACAAACGGCTGATTGGTGGGCTTTTAACCTTTTCTGAAAGGGCCCCATACATACAGGCACAGGTGATGCAGACGTGTTTTTCCAAACTGGGATGCTGACGTGCTGTCATGCTACCATGTTTACTGATTATATAGATCAATGCAATGATGTCGGCACCCTCTGTATTATGTTGCTCTTAGATTTATTTCACAATATGTGAAAGTGCCATATTGCAGGCTATACAGAGACTCTTGCTAAAAATAAAATAATACTAGCATGAATTTGTAACACAGAATGATAGAACACTGTTGTGACATATAAACAATACAGCTGGTCAGTAGCCCTGTAGAGGCCGAGGCTAATGAGCAAAGGCCTCTAGTGCGTGATGACCAGCCAAGGGATTCCAGTGCTCCTGGGGAGGGGAAAGTATTGCAGGGAGACCAGACAGAATTGGAAAGGAAGAGAATGGAGATGTATATGGGCTTGGCCCCCTTCCAGTCTGTGTCTCATCCTGAAGGTAGTAGATAGTGGGGCTAGGATGGATAACCCCTCTCCGACATTGGTGTCGTGTAACACCAGGTCCATAAACAACAAGACTATGATCCTTCAAGACTTTGTGTCAGAGCAGGACATGGACCTGGCATGCATGACTGAGACCTGGGTGTGAGATGGGGAGACTGTAGCTCTCTCCCAGTTGGCTCCTCCCGGGTACTTGGTCCTTCACCAATCCTGGACTAAGGAGCAGGGTGGAGGAGTGGCGTTTTTCATTCAGGAGAGTTACACCTTCAGGGCACTCCTGCCACTGAAACTCACAGGCATAGAGTGTGCTGGCTTTGTTTAGGAAGCTGGGGAGAGTTTGGCTGGTGTACCGACTGCCCCACACACCAACAAGTAGCCTGCCATCCCTGCTGGAGGCCGTAGCAGGCTGGGGGCTTGAGCACCCTTGACTGTTAGTCTTGGGTGATTTCAACATCCATGCCAATGAAGCAACCTCCATGCAGGCAATGGACCTGGTGTCGTCCATGGTGGTGCTGGGACTCTCCCAATGTGTTATGGCCCCCACTCACCGAGCAGGGCACACACTCAATTTGATCTTTGTGGCAGGGGTTAAGGTGGACCAGATTATGACTATGGCTGTACCATGGTCAGACCACCATGCCCTGAAGGCCCGTGTGAACATGCCACTCCAAACCAGTTTAGGTGGCAAGCATATTTTAGTTTGCCCATGGAGCCAAATGGACCCTATGCGATTCCAGATGGCCCCATGGGATCTGATGCCTCCTGGCGGCTTGTTGGATGAGCTTGTCGAGACCTGGTAAAACTGATTCTTGGCAGCCATTGATGAGATCACTCCTTGGTGCCCTCGGCACCCCCACCTAAGACTTGCTCCAAGGTACACACAGGAGCTGAAGGTGATGAAGCGGGAGCTTAGATGGCTAGAGAGCCAATGGCGTCATGCTTGTGATGAAGCAGCAAGAGTATGCTATAGGATATTTATGAGATCCTATGAGATGGCAGTCAAGGCTGCAAAAAAGGGTTTTTACACAGCTACAAGTGCATCTGCAAGCTCTCGCCCAGCCCAGTTATTTAGAACAATTCGGTCTCTAACTATTCTGCCACAGGGCAGACCAAACAATAAGGAATTGGATATCAGCTGTGAGGCTTTTGTGAGCTATTTTGCAGATGAAATCTTGTCACTCCGCCACAACCTCCCTGCCACAATTGAGACAGTAATGGAACTTGAGGCTCCATGCGTGTCTTCTGGTCAAGTTTTGAATTATTTTGATCCACTTAGTCTAGAGGAGGTTGACAAATTGCCCTCATCAGTTCGCCCAACCACCTGCAGCCTGGACCCATGCCCTTCTGTCAGACTCCTTAGTCAGGTCACACAACACAGGGCTTCTTCAGAAGACAGTGTTTAATGGTGAATCAGAACTAAAGACAGGTGTACAGCTTGTGTCAGTAATGGCCACATACAATAGGGCCTTCTAAGATATACTATATTCAAACAGCCCCCTCATGTAGCTGAAGCCAATGAATACTATTTGTGCACGTGGGCAAAGCAAGCACAACAATCTAGAAACTGTTGGTTCCCAACCGAAGACTCCAGCAGCTGGAGATGCAAGGTCAGAGACCTGATAACAGACAGTGAATAAAAATTCAGAGGATGGGAGACCGAAAGTACTCCCTCTGCATACCATACTTATGACAGGGCCACCTGACATTCTGCCCCTCTAAGGGCCCCCCCAGGTTTGTTGGGGTAGTGATGATGGAAGTGTCACAGAAGGTGGGGGGGCCTGATGTGGTCCACCACCACCCATTCTCTATGTTGAGGACTAAAGTCCACCCATTCCACAAGATAATACAGTTTATTCCTTTTAATCTTAGAGTCCAAAATATCAGCCACTTCATAATGCGGTTCGCCTTGCACCATTGGGGGGGTGTAGCATGTTGAGGCCACCAGGCATTAGTTCCAAGGTCTCTGTGTAAGAGTCTAAAATGGAAAACAGGATGCAAGTTTTGCAATGACTTAGGCTACTCAAGTTCCACAGTGACATCATTCATTTTTCATTTGACAGGGAACGGCCCCACAAATTTCCAACCAAGTTTCCTGCTGGGCTGGAGACCCTTGATGTTCTTAGTCAATACATAAACAGAGTCACTGGGCTTGATGTCCCAGCCCACATCACACTTCTTGTCAGCCTGCACTTTATAGGCTTGTTTGGCACCATCTAAAGTTTTACATAGAAGTGGCCAAGCCTCTTGCAGGTGTTTACACCAGTCCCCCGCCTCCCTATCCGGCAACTCGGCTTCAGATAAGAATGGGAGAGGTGGGGCCTCGTAACCATACACAGCCATGAATGGGGAGACTCCTGTGGAGGAATGACATGCATTATTATAACAAAATTCCACTAGGGAGAGGAGCCCTTCCCAATCATCTTGCTGAAAGTTAGTAAAGCAATGGAGGTATTCCTCAAGGGTTTGGTTGACACATTCAGTTTACCCATCAGTCTCATGGTGATAGGCACTTCTCAAATCCCTGTCCACCCCCATCAGGCATAACAGTTTACCCCAGAATTTGGAAACAAATTGCAAGCCCTGGTCAGAAATTATCTTTCGGGGTAGGGTGTGTAGTCGGAAAACCTGTTGAAGAAAAGCTTTAGCCAGCATCCGTGCAGACGGCAAGGACTTGAATGGAACAAAGTGCACCTGCTTTAAAAAAAGATCTATAATGACCCAGATAACCATTTTTCCCCGGCTGGGGGGAAGGTCTGTAATAAAGTCCATAGAGATGACTTCCCATGGTCTACTAGGTGTTGGGAGGGGTCGGAGGAGCACTGGGGGCTTCCCGGGTCTTGATTTACTCATGATGCTGGTCTGGCATGATTGGACAAAAAGGGAGAGGTCCTTCCTCATCCCTGGCTACCAAAACTGGCGTTGAAGCAAGTGGAGGGATTTCATAAACCCTAAGTGCCCCATCAGTTTATTACCATGCACTGCTGACAAGATCTCCCCCCGCAACGCCGCAGGGACAAACAGTTTTTGGCCCCGGTACCAACAGCCGTTAGCCCACTCCTCCACCTCCACCTCCTTTTCCAGCTTGAGCCGATCACTGTCGGAGAGGGCAGAGGTGAACTTCAGTTCCCATGAGTCAGTGTTCAGTAGGGGCTGGGTTTTAGCTTGGGCGCGCATAATGACAGCCCCTCCCAATTGGGAGGGTGTGAACATTGAGTCAAGTACCTCCTCCTGGCAGCTGTCATGCTGTGGGAGGTGGGACAGCACATCGGCCAAGGAGTTAGCCTTCCATGGGAAATGGTGGAGCGTGAAATTGAACTTAGAGAAGAAATCAGCCCACCAGAATTGTTTAGCATTTAGGTTATGGGGTGTGCGGAGGACCTCAAGGTTCTTATGGTTGGTCCAGACCTCAAACATCACCCTAGCCCCCTCCAGCCAATGTCTCCACATAGAGAGCACTAATTTAATAGCCCCCACCTCTTTATCCCAAACCGACCAATTGCGTTCAGAGTCAGTGAACTTCTGAGAAACATAGGCAAGGGGTGTAACTTCCTATCCTCCCCTTCTTGCAAGAGGGCACCACCCATAGTGACATTGGAGGTGTCCACTTGCACTATGAATTTTTTTTGGCCCCCCCGCAGGGGATTTTTTATTGCATTTTCTATAAACTACAAAGAAACATGGAGGGGTAACTACAAACTACAGGTGAAAGTAAACAAAACCACTAAAAACCCAAGAGGTGGTGGTCATACATTGCTTACAAAATTAGTTTTAAAACCATTAAGATTTGTTAACATTGAAGGTGATCAATAAGTGTATCGCTTCTGTTATATCCATTCCATCTAATCAGACTGTTCAAAGAGACAAACAACAGCATAATTAATTTTTGCCAGTGCAAACAACAGGAAACATCAGCATCTCATTTTTAAAAATGTTGTTCCCCCCCTCTTAAAACCAAGACTTCTTCAAACATATATATGCTATCTCATCTCCCCTTCCTTTATTACAGTCTTTATCTCTTTCTCCTAATAGTCCCTATTATAACAACAAGACTAACCAGCCTTAAAAACAATTTCGGTTCTTTCCTTTTAGGGCCTAATTTTCTTCTGGAGAGTCTGTCCATCATCACCAGGCAAAATTTTCTTCTTTATGTAGATTGGGTATAAGTCCCATTGCTTTACTTCACTTTCAATCTGCAACCGGTCCCAAAACATCATTTATATCTTATCCAAGATTCTCCTCTTTAAAATCATATAGTTGATTGTCGATTGTTGTCTCTGTTCTTTAACAAGTGTCTTCTTTTTTTGAACCAGTAGGGGTCGCAATAACAGTTCACAATTTGGTAAAGTCTATGGTATTCAAGTCACCTGACCTGACTGATCTCTCACTTCCTGAAGAAGGCTTAATTCTATCTCAGTCTTTCTCCGCTTAATCGCCATTTTTTGGGATGCTTACTTTTCTTTTTTAAGATTGCAAAAGTCCCGAATGTTTGCCTTACACTTGGGCTCTTGTTGTGGGCTCTTTAATACAGTCCATATTGCTTATAGCTCCATCCCCCCCCCCGAAAATACTCAGAATTCTCTTTGTTATCTGGGGGGAGGACTGCAAGCCATCACTCTGATATTTCATTTCAACTTTACTTACTTTTCATATGTAGATCAGGTAGATCTCACCAACAGGTAGGCTTTTTTACCACCTGCCCTCCACTCACTTGATGGGGTATGTGTAGCTTAGTCCTTGCAGGAACACAGCGGAGAGACAGTTGGGGCAAAGGAACGCCTCAATCTGTTGGCAGCGTGCCAGGAGAGAGGCAATCCTCAGTGCCCCGTGACTGGGGACCCATCCCAAGGATCCCCGGGGAGTGCACACATTCACACCCCCTCTCTAACTGCTGGTTTGCGGGCCACGTCCCTGGGAACCCCCAGGAGACAGCCACCATCAGCTTGCTGAAACCCCGCCCTGCGCATGATGAATTTTTTAAGTTCATTCAGATGCGCCAGCATGGGTTCGGATGTGAACAGAGCCTTTAAACGGTCGAAAGCCTCCTGGCATTCGGGCGTCCACTCTAATTTTGCACCCAGTTGCGTACTGTCTGGACCCTTCCCTTTCGTTTTCAACAGGTCCGTGAGTGGCAAGCTCACCTGAGCAAAGTTAGCCAGAAATTATCTGTAAAAGTTCACAAAACCTAGGAATGCTTGGAGCTGCCTCCAGGTTTGACGGGGCTCCCACCCCACCACATCTCAGACCTTTGCTGGGTCCATCTCCAAACCCCGAGGGGAAATGTGGTAACCCCAAAAGTCAATTTCTGTGCAGTAGAACTCACACTTTGACAACTCGGCAAACAGTTTGTGCTTGTGCAACATTTGTAGGACTTCCCTGACCAAAGAAACATGGGACTCCATATCCAGGGAATAAAGCAAGATATCATCTAAATAAACAAGAACCCCCTTAAACAAGTGCTTGTGCAGGACTTTGTTTATCAGGTTCATGAAGACCCCCGGAGCCCCCTGAAGTCCAAACGGCATCACCTGGTATTCGAACTGACCCAACGGGGTATTAAACGCCATTTTGTACTCGTCTCCCTCTTTAATCCGAACCCAGAAGTAGGCATCCCAGAGATCGAGTTTGGAATAGATCTTCCCCTTTGAGACCTCAGCCAGCAGGTCTTTAATCAAGGGGAGGGGATAGGCGTTAGTAGACGACACTGCATTCAACCCCCTGTAGTCTGTACATAGCCGCAACCCCCCGTCTTTCTTTTTCTGGAACAACATGGGGGCTGCAAACGGGGAGGAAGCAGGTCTGATAAAACCTCAGGCAAGGTTTTTGTCAATGAATCTACGCAATTCCACCTTTTCCACTCATAGAATACAGTTTACCCTTGGGCAACTTCTGGTTGGGTAACAATTCAATAGTACAGTCCGAGTGCCTGTGGAGGGGCAATTCATCCACGTCCTCCTCCTCCAACACCTGAGCTAGGTCCCGGTACTCAGGGATAATCGCCTCCAGCGCTTTGCTCATGAGTGTCAGGGCAGGACCCCAAGGTGTGACACGAATGAGCACAAGTCCAGGAACAGTCCAAGGTTCAAGCCGAGTAAATCAGGTAGCACGGTTCAAACAGGTTTTAAATCACAGTCCATAAGTAGGGTCAGACATACCAGAGAGTCAAGTCCATAAATCACAACGATGCCAGAGGAGTCAGAGAGAAACGCAGGGTCCACAAAGCCAAGGGTCAAAAGCCGGTAAGAGTTTCACAAGGATTGAGGCCGAGATACAAAGATTCAGGTCCTGACAACGACGTTGCTAGCACAAGTGTGCTCATGGCCAGAGGCTTACCTAAATAGTGCTCTGGCTCCATAGCCCATGAGCACCTGTGAGCAAGGTCCTGACTGCTGCTAATACTCAGGGCTCAAGGTTCTTTGCCCTCTGGAGCGTGACTCTTTTCTTCGGCTGGCCAGGTCTTGACGCCAACGATCCCTTAGCTGGTGCACAGGTGGGGGAGAGGCAGGTGGTGAAGTGCTTGCTTCAGACACCGCTCCAGGTGCAAAGCGTCCCACAGTTGGCTCAGGCTGCTGTGTATCCTTCACAGCACTTACATCGGTTGCAGGTCCTGGTGCCTCTTCAGCCCTTAAAGGTACCGAAGCCTCCCTGTTTTGGCTGTCAGGGGCTGGTTCAGGAGCTGAGTCAAGGACAAGCATGACAATGAGGCATGCTGGCACGGATCCCTCTGGGGGGGGTCCCCCATGCTCCATCCCATCTGTTTGAGGAGGGGTGGGACCTGAGACAGGTACAATGCCATAGACTCCACCCTCCAAACCAGCCATTTCCTCCTGAGTAACAATTGTTGCCAATCTCCAGGTGAGAGCTGAAGATCACTCAAAATTACAACTGCTCTTCAGGTAGCAGAGATCAGTTCCTCTGGAGAAAATGGTGAACTCTGTGTCATTATACCCTGCTGAGGTCACCACAGCAAATTGACACTGAGTGTCCAAGGCCTTGGCACTATTCCAGAGCCTCTTTCTAGAGCTCGTTCTATTTATTTCCACAACAGGCCTTATTCCTAGTATCAGATAAAACAGGGGCACCTTAAAGAATAACCATATTTATTCCAGCATAAATTTATATGAGGTAGAGCTCACTTCATGAGATGCATCAGGTAAATAAATCCATAAATCAATCCACTCACAGCCTGATAACACATAGGTGCCTGTAGAGTCGATTCATTATTATTCTCTAAGTTTTTAGCCATTCATAACATTTGTTTGGGACTTAGGGTCTGAATTTTGGACATCCCTTGCAATATATATGCTACTTCATGGTGGAAGGTAAAGCGGGGAGGAAAGTAATCAAATACATTGTTATGATGTGATCATATTATACAGTAAAGATACCAGTGTCGGGGACACATTTTTCATCTGTGTCAATGTGATGTCCTCCTCTGCCAGGATTGGTTTCGATTCCAGGTAATGGCAGCATGTGCTTTCTAGCACCATTACTCACCCCACCCAGACTGGAGCAGAATGCCTTTGCATCACTGCCAAGCAAATTCTAGCAGGCATTGCATCTGGGATTATGTTAAGAATTTGATATGTTTTCTATGTTTGACTGCTGGCTATCATGTTGGAAATTAAGCCATGGATGCATTGTATTTGCATATCTGACTCCCTATTCCCTAAAATCAAAGAAGATCCAGCAGCAAAAAAATAATAATCAAAAAAAGATCCAGTGGCTCCTGTGTTCTTCAGGAGGAGCATAGATAGTGCAGAATGTTGGACGACTTCCGCTTCCTGGAAATCTCATTTAAAAGTGAAAGGTTCTAGGCTTTATCGTTATGAGGATATGCACGCAACTAGGTGATACTAGCTGAAGGGCTTCTATGCATTGAGTTTTTGTTGTAGCTTGGCTTCTTAACTGCATCAGCTTTTCTCCTCCTTTACAGACAGATATTGTTCTTCCAGTTTTTCCTTCAAGTTGCCTCCAAGTTTTTTTCAGATCAGTGGCTAGGATGCAGCCTCAATGCCAAACACAGCTCTTTGTCTATCCTCTAACTAGCAAGATAAGAATAACAAGTGGGGACCTGTGATACTTATGTGGGAGAATCCCTCCTCCCATTGCTGCCAATCTTTCACACCTTACAGCTGGGGGGGGGAGTTGCAGGTGGGATCCCACAGGCCTCACCTCTTACTAATCAGCCCTGAGTGCTCTGCTGCCATGGCCAGGCCTGGTGTAGCTGTTGGTGTTCATCACTGCTGCCGCTGGGCCCAGTATGGCTGCCAGCATCCTCCTCCAGCACTGGCTGCCCAGCACAGCTGCCATTGTCCTTCAGCACTGAGGCTGGACCCAGCCCAGCTGCTGGCATCCACTGCCAGGCCAGGCTGGAGTGGCTCCCTTCTGATCAGGTGAGAGCATTGCCTGCAAATGTATTTGGGTGGATTTAACTCCTCCCTATACATTTTAAAGTTGATTTCAGATTTTTTTGCAAACCTGGACAGTCTCCTAAGTTTGCTGAAAAATCTGTTTAGCATTCATGTAGCCACAATCTGCAGATTTATGTATCTGCAGATGGGGCACACGTCAGTAATAGTACATAGATTATTTTTTAAAATAATAAATACTGCTGAATCAATACACAAAATAATAAGAGAATGTAATTTGCTTTGTTTGCATCATTTATAAGGATTGGAGAATTTCCCCTTACTTTTGTGTATTACCTGAGTATAGAACTGTCAATCTTTTTAGCATGCGGTACACACAGTCCTAAATAGATCCTAGAAATTGCTAAAGGGTTCCATCTTCTCTGGGCACTGAACTACTTAATTGGCAGTAACAGGAAATTCAGATTGTGTTAAATAACAGGTTCAGGCCAAATATTTGCAGTATGAAGCTTATTGATATAGTGTATTGGTTTTACATGTATCACATAATCTGCATTTTGAAGAGCACAAGGAATCGTCTGCCTGATGATGCATACCATTTTTGAAAACACCTTGGAAAGCCAGTTTGATTTCTTTATCCTGTCTTTGTGGGAGCCCAGTTGGTAAACTACAAGGAAACATATGGACATATCTCAGTTTTGTCTTGTTTGACACAAGCCCTGCTCAGTCAACTTCCCATTTACTCTATTTGCTCTATTTGCTCTCGTTACACTAACTTCTGGCTGGGTGGCTCTTGCTTTGATGCTCGGGAAGCTTTTCTGCTTCGTGCATCTTTCCAGTTAGTCTACCTTGCTTAATGAAACTGTTGTGTGCGCTGACCGCCACAGGGTGACAGCAACACAGCCAGAGCTTGAGTCCCAGATAACAATAGGGACTAGGCCCCTGAATCTTACTTTGGGGAACCAATGGGAACAATGGTGGGATGGGACCTAGGGGCATCTCCCCCAGTCTGTATATAGTTGACCACCCGACCGGTATTCTGTGTTCTTGTTGTGTCCAGTAAATGACTATGCTTAACACCACACTGTCTCGTGATCTCTAATGCATCGAACCGACTACACAACAGAAACTTCTAGGTGCTGCATTTGGTATCTGTGTCTCACAAAGGGGGGGAGGGGTTGCCTTCTTCACCCTAGTTACAGTTTGAGTTGTTTTCCAGAATTTGATATTTTTAATCTTTTTTCATTTTGAAGATATAACACATCGGTGGCTTCTGCTTGGCAAGTACAGAGGGCTTTTCCAGATGCTATGATTTACCCATGGAGACTACAATGCCAAGGCAGAATTGCCTCAGCAAGCCCTTCCATTGTAGGAGGATTGAAGTTTAGCAGTACTCAAACCACTCACCCAAGCCACTGCTAAATATCTATTCTTGCCTCAGCAAGCTCAGCTATCAAACAGTATAAAACTATCATTTGTGTAAGTATCACAAAAATACACTCAATGATGCCCATAAAATCAGGGCATTTCCCTGCATGGGAACATGACTGAAGATGCAGAGAGAATTGTGCTTCTTCAGTACCAGCTGATCTGGGAAAACAGGAGGCCCTCAAGCTGCCATTTATGTGTTCTGTGGAGAAATACTTTTTTTCTGGCCCTCCTGAATGTACTCTCAGACAATTTCACTTACCAAGCATAAAATTATGGGAGAGGAAGAAACAGTTCTTTGTCCACTTTCTCCTCACTGCACATAATATAAAGCTCAACCATGACTCTACCCCCAAAAGCATTTCTTCCAAGCTAAAAAGCCTCGAACACTTTATTTTCACTTGGAGCAAAGGGAACTCTGCACATGCAGAGTTCCAGAATATTAGTAAACAAATGGTGGTAGAAGGGGACCACAAATAGTCTCAATATGGAGCAGTGGTAGAGTCTTCTTTAGCCTCCTTCTTAGAGGACCAAGTTAGACATGAGGACAGCAGAGCTGGCTGTGTAAACACAGATCTGCCCCAGTCAGGTAAAAGGTCGGTGGTGATGGGTCTGATTTTAAAAGTAAAAGGGACATATGGAGTGCAGAACCATCCCTCTGCCCATTGCCAGTTTGGTGTAGTGGTTAAGTGCATGGACTCTAAATTGCGAGAACCGGGTTTGATTCCCCACTCCTCCACTCTCAGCTGCTGGATGACCTTGGGCAAGCCATAGTTCTGTCAGAGGTTGTTATGTCAGCGATCTCGGTGGTGGTATCGAGGCACGCACTGAAGAATTGAAGAAGCTGGAGGGCAGACTTCAACAGGTTGATGCAAAGACCCAAGGTGCGGAGGAGGGCAAGGGTAGAACGAACGTCATGGAGCAGTTGAGTCTCCATCGGAGCGACAAGAAGCCAATCATTGATGTAGGGGTAAGGGACAACCCCATGGCAGTGGAGTTCGACAGGGACGATGGCCATCATCTTTGTAAAGACCCTGGGGGCCATGGAGAGGCTGAAAAGCAGGACTCGATATTGTTAATGATCGCTCCCAACAGTGAAGCAAAGAAATTTCTGATGTTGGGGATGAATGGTAACGTGAAAGTAGGCGCTGAGAAGGTCTATCAACGCCAACCATTCCGACTTCAGAAGGAGAGGGAGAATGGACTGTAGAGTGACCATTCGAAACTTGGTGCAACAAGTGAAAGAGTTGAGATCTCGAAGATCCATTATGGGCCACAAGCCACCATCCCATTTAGGAGCTAGGAAATACTTGGAGTAGAAGCCGAGAGTCAGTTGCGCCACCGGGATGATCTCGATAGCTCCCTTGGAGAGAAGGGCATCAACTTCTAGATGAAGCAACAGGTTGGGGGGGTGATAACAAAGTAAGGGAGGGTCGGTGGTGAAATGAACTCTATGGCGTACCCAATCTGTACGATGGTAAGGACCCAGGAATCAGTGATTATGTCTTCCCAAGCTGGAAGGAAGGGGAAGAGTTTGGTCTGGATGGGAGGGGTAAAGGAAGGAGACAGTTGCAGGCCATAAACCTGGTCAAACTGACTGCTTGGGCTGTTGGGACATTTTAGGGGCCTGCTGTCGTGGCTTTTTTTTTTTTTAATAACATTTTATTAATAAATGCAAAACTGTCATGGCTTTTGAGAAGGACGGGAGTCATATTTCTTCCTCCACTGGGAGGTTGTAGCAGGTGAAGGCTGATGTTTGTTGTAGTAAGGCCTCCATGATCAGTATTGGGATCTCGGTGCCGATGTCGAAACACCAAGGTCGCAAGCTTGTTTCTGACTGTCATCGACAGCTTTCAGAGCCTCGTCCATGGTGGAATGAAAGACACCGTTCCCATCGAAAGGGAGATATTCAACTTTGAATTTGACATCTCTCTTCAGGGAAGTACTACGGAGTCAGGCATGACAGCAGAGAGCGATGGAAAAAGCAAGTATTTTGGAAGAGCACATCACAGCATGGCAAATGGAGTTGATTTGTTGCTTGGAAATAGCACCAGTCTTGGACAAGGCGGCAGACAGAGTGAGGCAATGTTCCTCTGGGACAAATTCAAGGACTGGATAGACAGCAGTAGTGACATTAAAGGCAAAGGCAGATTGGTAGGAGAGGTAAGTATCGATCTTGACATTCATCGATGCAATGGCATAAGTTTTCTTAGCAATAGCATCAATCTTCCTACCCTCACAGTCGGGAGGAGCGGACTGTCGAATGGGCTGTTTAGATTTTGAAGAGGAGTGAACTATCATCGAGTTCAGTGGAGGTTGGGTAAACAGGAATTTTCCTGAAGTTTCCTGGACTTTATAGAGGCCCTCATAACACCTCGATATTGGAGTGATGGAGGCAGAATGGTCCCAGGACTCCTTTAGGATCAAAAGGTGGACCGGGAGCAATGGGAGAATTGTTGAGGGTGGCAGGTCTGCCTGTACCAACTTATGTATAACATCGGTCACTGCCGGGGTTTTGGTGGAGCCTTGAACCTGAAGTGCCATGGCCATTTGGGTGATGACCTCCAAGTAGGCCTTCGGGCCTTCAGTCAGGGAGATAGAGCCCTGACGACCAGTGTCATCCTCAAGAGGAAAAGTATCATGGTCAAGATCACCAGAGACTGAACAGTCAGATATTAAGGCCAGAGAAGGTGATCGAAGCAGTTGGGAAACATCAAGAGGTGTTCCATCACCCGCAGGAGGATGGTGCCAAGGTTCTAATGGAAAATGTTTCAGGACATCTGCAGACCTCGATCCATGTGGAGGCTGATGAGGTCCTAGGGAATGGATGGAGACCAGCGAACGGGAATGCCTGGAGTAGGGCAAAACCAGGCAGTCTGTATATCTATCAGCCGTCTGAAGTCGATCATAACAGTCTCGACGAGGAGTAGAGGACCTGGAGTAAGGGTAGTACTGTCTGCGGCAGTAAATATCCGGAGACGAAGGATCCAAGTCGGAGGCCTATCTCAAAGGGGATGGCAACTGATGATAATGGTGCGGCCTGTGGAGATAGGGGGACCGTGACCTGGATCGACTTCTCATGAAACACTCCCTGTCAACCAAATTGTGGACAGACATACGAGAGCCAGAGGAATGAGAGTGAGTTATAAGACGAGAAGGTGGATGCTGGACAGGCAACTTGGAACGCTGACCAGGTGGAATATGACCAGACGGTGAAGACAGGGTAGGTGGCGGAGTTGGAAGCTTAGGAGCTTAAGCAACCAAGGATACCACAGGAGTTGATGTCGAAAGACCATTAATCAACACAGGACCGAGCTTTGGAGCCAAAGTTGACGTTGAGGGTTTCGATTTCAGTTTCGCGGACTGTTTGTCTTCATGCTTCTTCGACTTATGCTTCGAAGATTTTGCATTGTTGGGGTGTTTAGGTGGAGCAGAGGACTGGGATGCAGCCGACGACATCACAGGATGCAAGGCCTGCTCAAGAAGAGAGGTTCTAAGGTGAGCCGCCCTGTTCCTATGGGCCTGGTGAGTGAAGTTCACACAATGGGGACAAGAATCAACCCTGTGGAACTCGCCCAAACAAAGTAAACAGAGATTATGACCGTCATTGGGGAGGAGCTTTGCTGGACAATGGCAACATGTCTTAAAAAATTTTGTGCATCCCATACAGATACCGCCCTGGCCAGAGGGGGAAAGGGGGGGAGGAGCCTATGCTCCTGCTAGTGGTAATAAGAATACAACTGGGGGTCACAAATTAGCCAGACATAAGTGGGCATTATAGCACTCTTTTCAGCCTCTTTCAAATCTTTATGTTACAAGCCATAGAATTTGAAGAGGGGTTACAACTAAGTTGTAGTGATAGTACATTTCCCTGCTTGCCTGGAGGATGTACAGTTGCACTAAGGTGTCCCATGCTTATCCTTGGTCAGCCAGCCTGCTGAATCTGGAGGTAGCCACAAGTGCAGGCTGCACTGGCTGAGAGATGGCTTTGGGTGACAGTCATTGGACTGCATGGGAGATCCTTGGGATCTAATCAGAGTTGATTGGCTCATCTCCAAAGCAGCTTGGAGACCAATAGACACAAAACACTCTCATGCAACACATCCTGCAAAATTGTGCCAAGGGGCAGAAGTGTAGGGACTTGTAGCATATACACATTTGTATTCAAAGCACAAAGCTTGCACACTACATCCAACTGCACCAAGCTGGAAGTGCAGTCATCATCATCTTTGTGCTGTTCTAGTGCACATGAATGTGATATGACAGGGCTTCTATGTGCTGTAAAAGCAAAATCTAACTGGTTGAAACTTTTCTAGTTTTGTACCCCTTGGTTCTGGCCTTCACAAGAGAGTAAAATTTGCAGCAACCAGCAATCACAAGTGTTCGGATGTGCAAACCTTATTCAGATACAAAAGACTTTCTGTGTTTAACTTGGTCTGGAGTCTAAATTTCTAAGACACAATTGTCCTTGCTTGATGGTCAAATGGGGCAGTTGTGCCTGCTAATTTAATCATACTAAGTTATCCATAGCAAGCAGATTGTGAACATTCATTTCTGGATCAGAAAAGCCCATGTTTTATATTACAAGAGCAGCTACAACAAGCGAGGGAGCATTTTGGAATTTTATTTCCACACGTAGGCTGCAATCTCAGCATGAGGGGAGGCCCTTGTTTTAGAAAATGCTCCTTTTGGAAGACGGCCTTGTGCTGTCTGTGATTCTCAGAACTCTTTGCGCTTTAGCCAAGTGAGAACTGAAGGGAGTTACCCTACAGCTGAAAATACTCCCAAGAAAATAAACATTTTTCCAAGCCCTGCAGAGTGTTTTCTCATGCCCTGGTGTCAGGGGCAGTTCTCACCTACAGAGAGTGAGAAAGGAGGCATTCATTTGGTGCTTAGTGTTGAAGACATTTTAGTGCAATATGATTACAGGTGGCCTAGTTCAGACCGTTTGCCTGCTAGATAAACCTGATACAGCGTGAGAGACTATAGTTGCTAAGGCTAAGCAGAGATCTACCAAATTAAGCAAGCTTAATTCAGACAGTCTTCAAACAATGCCTCCACCTGTTTTTCTGTTGCCTGACCATCTGCTTCTCCTTGTTACCTGCTGCAGTAGCAGCTTTCCCATGCAGTACATTTTAAGTCATGTCATATCACATCTTGTCACTGAAGACAACAATGGCATCATTTCAGCTAACCTTGACAGCCCAGCAATTACACATAACTTGGCAAAATGGTTTACTGGGAGAGTAGCAATGGCTTTGTTACCATGTGTGTAGGATGATGGCAGATAGCTTCCAGGAGAGGGTGGGGTTTGGGGAGGGAAGGGGAGGAGAGGGGAGGGACCACAGCATGGTACAATGCCATGGAGTCCACCATTCAAAGCAGCCATTTTCTCCAGGGGAGCTGATCTCTGTCAGCTGGAGATCAGTTGTAAAAGCAGGAGATCCCCAGGCCCCATCTGGAGGTTGGCAACCCTACTATAGCTGGTTGCAGTCCCAGAATTCCAAGCCCCACTCTATCTCACTGCTATCTTTTGCTGGTGGCAGACCAGTTAGAAGGTATGGATGCCAGCACCTCTCCCTAAGACAAATACCCCCTGCCTTTCTAAGACAATATGCTGCAGAAAACTTTCTGGTGCACTTCCAGCTTAAGCAATTACCCTATGCCCATGAATCTGAATATTAGAAAAGTAGACCTGGCTACCGTTTGGGGCTTCTTATAGTAGACCCCACTTTCTTAGTCATCAAAAGTATTTCATGCATTTAAAAATTTATGAGGAGAGCGAGAAAGGAAGGAAGGTAGGAAGGTAGGTATGTGAGTGTTGGGTGGGACTGCTAAAGTAATTACTGCCAAACCTATCCTCCCAACAGCAAGCACTATTGCTGTTTTTATTTGGGGATGTTAGTTTTGCCTTTCAGCCATGTAGCCAGAGATTCCATCCACTTATGTAGGTATAGGGTAGAACTTTTAACCCCATACCAACCTGCAGTGGATAGAATCTCTGGCTGCATTCAGAGCCTAACTGCACATTACATGTTTCCCAGGTCCTCTCTGGATCCACATGACCAGAGGGGTATTTCAAGTTGCATGCTGGGAATTTACTCCTAGGTACACATAGGCCAATTGGGAGCATAACCAAAGTGCACAGGGAGACAGAACTGCTTTCTCTCCCTGCACAACTTTCTTGACCCAAAATAGCTCTGAGGGCATGCTATTTGCTCTATTTGGCTTACGTTATACATGGTTACACCTAGGTTTCCCTAATGAAAAATCCCCAGGGTCCATTTCAGGTTGGTAAATTGGCATGAGGCTTACACCCCCTCTTTTCTTGCACGATGGTCATAATGCAAAGTGAAGCCATATATGCCTGGGATGACATTCCCAATACAAAACTTGCAATACAAAACCAGTTTAGTGTAGTGGTTAAGTGTATGGACTCTAATCTGGGAGAACTGGGTTTGATTCCTCACTCCTCCACTTGCAACTGCTGGATGACCTTGGGCAAGCCATAGTTCTGTCAGAGCTGTCCTTGAAAAGAGCAGTTTGTCAGAGCTCTCTCAGCCCCACCTACCTCACAGGGTGTATGTTGTGAGGAGGGGAAGGGAAAGGAGTTTGTAAGCTGCTCTGAGACTCTGAGTGAAGGGCGGGGTATAAATCAAAACTACTACTACTACTACTACTACTACTCCATCTTCAATATATGTTTGATTGTAGGGACCTGGGAAAAAGATAATGGGTGCAGTTAAGATACTACAACAAACCTATGTTCACTTGAGATGGGCATGCATGCAGCTTGCTTGTCATACTTACCTCCTCTCTCACTCCTCTTTGTGTGCAGAGCACAAATGAAAACGTCCTGTTTTTACCAAGCTTCAGTCCACAGTGACATCCACGTGCCTGTATATCAGTTTGCACATGGGGATATATTTCCTCCTGTGAACTGTCATTCTAAATCTTGTTTTGATCCATGCTTAGTATCTGTTATGTCCGGGGCCCGACATTGATGGACCCAGTTTAGGAACTCAGAACAATAGACTGCTAGGATCCTGGTAGGAACCTATCAACCAGGAGCACTCTGTAAATAGCCTATCATGGGTAATGGGTGTGGGTGTGTGTGGTGTTGTGCACAGATTTAAGCAGGGCTGGTTTCAGTCCTGCTAGAGTTGTCTTTCAGTTGAGCTAATCACTGAATAAAGCATGAGCTGATCACTACTTGCATGTCGAACCCAGTATATTTCACTGGCAATGAGGATGGACTTTTGGGATACTGATGGGCGAGCCCGCTCAAGGCAGCACCACACCACGCAACAAGCCCCCCAAGCCCCGCACTGCTCCAGAGACCACGGCTGCTGCATCAAGACATCTACCAGAGTTCGACCCCATACACCCTGAGCTGTGGGAAACTTGGGTGGAAAAGCTGAAATACTTCATCTTATTCCAGATTATAACCGATGCCGACAAGAAAAAGGCCCCCCTGCTCAGTGCATGTAGGATTGCCACCCTTTGACTGGTACAGGGGCCTTGTTGCGCCAAACACCTTGGAAGCATCCACATATGAGGCCCTCCTAAAGGTGCTCACCGGCCATTTCATGCCCAGCCCACCAAGATGGCACACCAACAGAAGCCCAATGAAGCGGCCACCAACTTTGTGGCCGACCTTCGCCCACTGGCCCTCCACTGCGGGTTCTCAAACCTTGACAAGACCCTACTCGACCAGTTCGTCATGGGCATCCAAGAAATGAAGCTGCGCTGCAAGCTCATCAGCCACAAGGAGCTAACTCTGGTAACTGTGCTACACGAGACCACCACATTTAAGAAGGCCCATAGGGACCACCAGCTCTCCAGCGCACACCAGGCCTCTGTCCCATTGGCTTCAGATGCATCAAACGAGGAGGAGGCAGACCAGGTCCTCTGCCCGAATCGCCATGACCCGCGTCCATCCCCAGCTCCAGCGCATCCAACAAAGATGGCCGCTCCACCTCTCTGCACCAGCTGCGGGGATGACCACAAATGTCATTCCTGCTGTTTCCATGACATGACCTGCCAGACCTGTGGCAAAATGGGACATATTGCACAAGCCTGTCAGTCCAAAGGCACCTGGAGATGCACCGTGACACACCAAGAGTCCGCAGAGCTACACACCACTGCCATCTGCCAGCACAATGTACTAAACTTGCCCCGGGACACCCCCCATAAAATAACAGTTAGTGTGCTTATAGAGGGAGCGCCCTGCAAGATGGAACTGGACACCAGTCCTCCATCTCTATCATATCGGAAGAGACTCTCCGGAGACTCTGTCCACGGAGGGGTCCCCGCTTTAAACCCACCGGCTTCACCCTCAGGGACTTCCAAAAGAATGAAGTGGCCATCAAAGGGTGGGGCACATTTCACATAAAATACTGCCATTTTGAGGGACTGATGGACTTGTGGAAGGATGGCTCACCAGTTTATTGGGACTATTGTGGTTCAAGCCCTTGGGATTCAGAGTAACGGGGATGCACCACGTGGCCTCCAAAGACTTTCAGAAAGTGCGTGACAAGTTCCCTGCAGTCTTTGATGGGATGCTCAGTCACTACTCTGGACTTCCGGTATCCCTGCAAGTCAACCAGGAGGTGCGGCCAATTAGGCTGAAGGCCAGAAGTGTCCCCTTTGCCCTTAAGCCCAAGATAGATGGGGAATTGGATCAGTTGGTCGCCCAAGGGGTCTTGGAGCCAGTTCCGCATGCCTTATTGGAAACCCCCATCGTGAGCCCGGTCAAGCCCAATGGAGACATCTGCATCTGCATGTACTACAAATGTACCATAAACAAGGCACTCCAGGATCACACGTACCCAGTCCCTGTAGTCAGCCATGTCCTGGCATCCCTAGCGGGTGCTAAGGTTTACAGGAAATTGGACTTGGCACAGGCCTACCAACAGCTCCCAGTAGACGATATGACCGGAGAGGCCCAGACGATTTTAACACACAGGGGCGCGTTCTGGGTGTGGCAGCTGCAGTTTATTGCCCCTTGAACGCCGCCCTGGTGCACTTCGACAAAGTGCTGCCCATCATTCTTGCCTGTGACATGTCCCCGTATGGGGTCAAAGCCACCCTGGGACATCAGCTACCCAATGGCAGAGAGGTTCCTGTGGCCTATTACTCCCGCACCTTGTCCTTGGCCAAATGCAATTATGCACAGATAGACAAGGAGGCGTTAGCAATCGTGGCAGGAGTAAAAAAATTCCACAATTACCTCTATGGGCAGCCTTTCACCATCATGATTGATCATAAACCCCTGCTGGGCATGATGGCCCCGGATCGCCAAATGCCCCAGATGCTATCCCCAAGGGTGTTGCACTGGTCTGTCTTCCTGGCTGACTGCCAGTATGCTCTCCTCCACCGCCCTGGGAAGGCGGTGGGACACACCAACATGTTCAGCCACCTGCCACTGCCCTCCATGACCTAGACTCTGCTCCCGCCTGTCATGGGCATGGACAAGGATGAGCTGACAGAGCCTGTAGAAACCACAGCTGGCCCCCCGAAGCAAGAGAGGAAGGTAGCTGGAAAGTGTCTGTAACAGCAGTCTTCACACCTGGCCCAGATAAGAAGAAAGAACTGCAAGCTGAAAGTCCTCCTGACTCACCCCCCACATGTGACTCGTTTAAGGAATCGACTGCAACAAAACTTAGCAAGCAGGAGAAGAGAGACCAGGCTACAAGGGAGATGCTCAGCCAGCCCAGAGTTCTAACAGGAGCCTGGCCAATTGGTAGCAGCATTTAACTCCACACTCTGGGCAATACTCTTCATGGAAGCAACAAGTCAGCTTCGTGCTGCTAGCATCCACTCCGCCTCGGCTCTTGCACCTAGACCTTTGGACTTGGCTCTGTGTTCCTGGCTCCTGACCCCGGCTTGGCTTTGGACTATGTTTCTGGTTAGTGATTTGGACTTGGCTCTGTGTTTCTGGCTCCTGACCCCAGCTTGGCTTTTTGGACTTTGCACTGTCTTCTTGGCTCCTGACCTTGGCTTGTTTTGGACTCCCTTTGACTGGCACCCCAGCCCATGACACCACCCACTAGATCACGTTCCTGGAGGATCTTCCCAACTGCCCTCTCCAGGTATCGGATGTGTCCTGCCACACCACCAGGGACCATGTCCTCTCCCGCATTTTGGACTGGGTGGGGAAGGGATGGCCCGCCGGTCAGGTGGACCCAGAATTCACGGTGTTCTCCTCCCACATACAAGGGCTGCCTGTTGTAGGGAAGCTGGGTCATGGTGCCAGTTTTGTTGTGCCAATGAGTTCTAGCAGTGCTACACGAAATGCATCTGGGAATCGTACGGATGAAGGCGCTGGTCCATAGCTACGTCTGGTGGCCCAGCATGGACAGGGAAATCAAGGACTGTGTAAAGTACTGTTAGGCCTGCCGGGAATCCTGTCCAGACCCCCCCCCGGGCACCAACACAACAGTGGGAGCCCATCCACCAAACGTGGTCCCAGTAACATATTGACTTTGCAGGCCCCTTCCAGGGACATATCTTCTTCATTCTGGTGGACTCCTACACCAAATGCCTAGAAGTGGTACCGGTCCCCTCCATCTCGTCCAAGGCAGCCATCTGTGCTCTCAGAAGGATCTTCTGTACACACGGCATTCCTGACACCATGTTTTTGAACAATGGAACAGCCTTCACTTCAAGTGAGTTCCATGACTTCATGGACCGTTACCTCATCAGGCACATATGATCCACACCATTCCAGCCAGCCACCAACAGCCAGGTAGAACGAATAGTAAGGACCATCAAGGAAGCCCTGAGGTGGATTGTTCAGGGAGATTGGGACCACCAGCTTGCGACTTTCCTTTTCGGCCACTGGGTGACACCAAACACCTCCACTGGCTGCAGCCCAGCAGAGCTCCTCATGGGATGGCACCTCACCACACGACTTGATCAGATGCACCCCAACTGCGCCATGGAGCATCATGTGGCCCTCAAGAACCAAGCAGCGCCCTGATGGTTCTTCCTGGGAGACGCTGTTTATGCCCGGAACTTCTCAAGCAGCCCCGCCTGGATCTTGGCCAAGGTCATCCGAGTCACCGGCCACCTGTCTGACAAGCTGTTGACCGACGGTGGGCAAATACTTCAGAGGCACATTAAACAGCTCCGCCGCCGTCTCCTCCCAGCCGAGCCAGGTCTGCCATCTGCCTTCGACCCAGGTCTGCCTTTGATTCCTGACAAAGACGATGCTGAGTTGCCAGATCTACGGGAACCAGAGGCAGAGAGTGAGGTCCCAGCAACCAGTGAGCAAACCGCAGCCAGCAAACCACCAGATGGACCTGCAGAAGCAATGCCGGAGCAGGCAGCCATGGATGGGCCTGAGGTCATGCCTGCACCATTGCCGACCCCAAGCCCTGAGGCTGTTGCATCAGGTCCAGAACCAGAACCCCCAGCCCTGCTGACAGAATCACGTCACTCGAACCGAGAGTGACGCAGACCGACCTATCTGAGGGACTATGTTTGTTAGGATGTTCTGAACCTTGGGGGGAGGGATGTTATGTCCAGGGCCCAACACTGATGGACCCAGCTTAGGAACTCAGAGCAATAGACTGCTAGGATCCTGGTAGGAACCTATCAACCAGGAGCACTCTGTAAATAGCCTATTACTGGTAGTGGGTGTGTGTGGGGTGCGGTGTTGTGCACAGATTTAAGCAGGGCTTTGGTCCTGCTAGAGTTGTCTTCCAGTTGAGCTAATCACTGAATAAACCATGAGCTGATCACTACTCGCGTGTTGAACCCAGTATATTTCAGTATCCCAGTCTGTGGAAAGTAAACAAACTTCACTTTGTATTCAGGCAACTTTCTTTCACTCCCTCACAGACCCTGCCTGTAAAAAACTGGTCTGTGGGTTGCTCATTTCCTGCCATCATAAGGAAACAACAAGTAACAGTGCCAAGGTAGGTGAACTTGGTTGTTAGTAATCTCAAGGGTTTCAAAATCTACTTACAACAGTGACTCAAAAACCAGAAGAGATCTGTCTTTACCACACGCAACCCCTCCCCTTTCCTCATCACATTTCCTGCTTATATATTCCAAATTATGTAAAAAAAAAAAGAACATAACCTTTTCAAGTTTGGCATGGTAACAAATTGGTAAATGTATGCCAATTTTCCAGATCTGGATAACTGATCTGAATTGCAAATTCTAAGTTTTGTGGCTGTGGAGTCTTCATTTACAGAAATGTGTAAGAAAATGTCCTCATTAAAAAAAAAGAAAGAAAGAAGAAATGAAATACTCAGATAGCAAAGAAGATGTTAATATGACAGGCTATGAGTACTGGAAAACTTTCAGTACTCCAGACTATCTTTGCTTCCATCTTGTCTGCCACTGGCTTCTTGCTCCATTTTCCTTGGTACTATTGCCAAATCATGGTCTCTCTAATTTCCACTTGTTTAGCTGCTTTAAGAAGCAATCCATAGCAGTTCTATTCAGAAATATTATTTAATGACACTTACAAAAAAGTCTTCTTAGGAGCAGGGCTATTTTGGGGCAGGAACGCACAGGAATGGAGTTCCGGCTGGCTTCCAAGTTGGCCATGCCTACAGCCTCCCCCCTTTGGGTACCCCAGGCGCCTCGCAAGCTGCGGGGTGCCTGGGGAAGCCAAGCTGATCCAGGGAGGGAAGGCAGTTTAAACTGCCTCTCCTCTGCGGGTTCCCCGTGTGCCCTGCAAGCCGTGGGGCACCTGGGGAAGCTGATCCTGGGAGGGAGCTGAGCTGTCAGGGGTCTGGCCTAATATGCTAATGAGTTCCTGCTGGGATTTTTCTACAAAAAAGCCTTGCTTAGGACTGCAGCTTTAATATTACGGAGGGTCTGACCTGCCTTTGCCCTAGATATCTGAGGGTTTAGGGAATAATTGGAGATCTTTGAATCTAAATTCCAAGAGATCCATTGTGGTATAGTGGTTAAAGTGTTAGACTGGGGTGACTAGGGCTCAAATCCCCACTTGCCCATGAAACTCACTGAATGACCAGTCATTCATACTGTTATGTATTGAGCCTGAGCCATCCCTGAATGTGGACCTTGAACTGGGTGAGCTTGCTCCCCAAGAACAATAGCTGACCAGGACCCTGGAATGGACCTATAGATAAGTAGTGTAATGTAAATAGCCTGCCCTTGGAAGTGTGTTTGTGTGTAGGGTGTGGTGTTTGCATGCAGGGCTCAAGCCTTGCTGTGTGTCCTTGTAGTGTGCTGAAATCACTAAATAAACTAGAGCTGATCGCTGCAATGCATCCAGAACCCAGTATTTAACACATACTCTTACCCATTCCCTTACCTCCTTGGAGAAAGAAAGAGTGAAATAAAAATGTTCTGAGGTCCATGAGCACTCTGTGTAAAATTAAGCCACTTCCTCTTTGATTGTAAGCTTGGAGGTTTCAAAGGGCAGGTTAACCTGTCTTGGAACTATCTGGACAAACAAATGGAACTTGCTTCTTTAAATGGTAGGATGAATTCATTTTATTATCTGAAATCTAAAGCTTCCACAAAGGTTCAAAGAAGTGCTTGTTTCACCTCCGTACATTCAAATTCAGTTTTGTACATAATTTCATAGCACCTAATTAAATATGAGGCACTGCTTTTAAAACATGCTCTTTGACAATAACAAAAAAACTCTCCCTTGTAAATCTCAACAGTGAAAGCTGGTACATGTTATGAGGAGGACGCTGAACAAAAATGTTGAGGCAACAGTGGCAACTAAATTAATCCTGAAAACCCGAGACCAGTCCCAGGCTGGTCACGTGACAACCAGATCAGGCTTATAAAACAAAGCAATGTTGATGGGGGGCGGGGGGGGCAGGGGGGCCTTCTCAGCTGCAGAAAAAGTCAGCATTTACCTGCTACGCCCAATGTATGTAGGCATGTGTTCTGTATGTGTAATGAGAATCAGAGAGAAGGTAAACATGGGCTTAAGCCGGGGTTGTATGGTTAGATGTAATCCAGCTACTAAGTAATGTCACCTAGTATGGCCTGTAATGGCTCTTTACTTAGCACGACACCCAGTTTTGTTTTGCCCTGATGGCACCTAAAACCAGCCTCCAGCTTTATTAATATCAGGCCCACCACATTTTATTTTTGCTCTCTGGCTTACAAAACATCTGTGTATTTCAATTAATGCTGAGGGAGCAAATCAACAGTTTTTATATTTTCCAAGGTAAAATGGCCAATTTTTGCCTCTCTGTTCCTGATCTACATCTTGAAATCCATTTTGCACCCCAAGCTCTCTCATCAAATTACGTCTGCAACCCTTTCTGGTCTCCATGTCAAGATGGCTACAAACTGTAAGCTTTGGGCTCCTTTGGCATGCCATCAAACATCCTCTGTCATATTTTGGCTTCCGGTGCGGCGCGCGACGGGCGGATCTTGGGACGTCTCCAAGCCGTTCGATCCCCCTTTGCTTTTTTTTGAGCCTCTCATACACTGGGGGGCTCTGCCGGGTCTCTTGGAGGGAGACCAGGTGGCAAGGAGCTTGTTCTGCCCCCCCCCGTGCCTGGCAAAGACAGGGGGGTGGCTGTTTTTGCTCTGAAGCGGGAGCTTTGGGAGGAGCAGGGATATGGTCGCCATATTCCCTGCATAGCAGCGACCAGTCGTTTTAAATGTTTTTTTTTTTCTTTTGATATATAACATAGCAGGCAGCAAACAGGAAACACAAGAAGCTCAACGTGGATATGAAGATTAACGGTAAAACTTGACAAATACTATTTTAAAACCCCGTTAAATAACCCCTGCTATAGGGAAAATGGCCAGAAAGAGAAAGGGGGAAGGACATTTATATAAAAGTTATTAAGGGGGTTTAAGGCGACATAAGAAAAGCAGCATTGGAAATGGAGATAACGGAAGAATGGCAAAACACCCGAATCTCACAACTCTTTTGTGAACAGTTTAAAAAAAAATTTTGTGAGGAGACGGAACGGGCAGTTCGTGCGGCATTTGAGAGTCTTCATGAGAGTGTGCTGGGTCTTGCCAAGAGTGGAAAAAATGGCGAAGAGTTGTTGTCTTCCCAGCAAGGCTCTGATGAAAAGTGGGAATATGACCAGGAGGTTCAATTACAGGATATTGGGACCCCAACTACAGAAGGTTCTGGGAGTCAAAGTAAGCAAGTGGCTACTAGAAAGAAATCAGGAAGGAATGGATTGGAGCCAGAAATGGGAAAAGGAGGGTATCAAGATTTGTCAGGTACCAGACTGAGTTGGCGGGGTAAATGGAAAACAGGGAGAATGAGGAAAAAAATAAGGAAGACTTTTAAACATGCTGGAGTTAAGAAAAGACAAAATGCGATTGGCAAGAAGCATGTTGGAAGAAGGAGGAAAATAAAAAGACAGGAGTTAAAAATGGAGCTGTATCTTTACAAGGAGTTAAGACAATCAAAAATGAGGAGAAAAATAAGGAAGACTTGGAAATATGCTGGACTTAAGAAAAGAAAAAATGTGATTGGAAAGATGTATGCGGGAAGAAGGTGGAAAATAAAAAGACAAGAGTCAAAAATGGAACTTCATCTTTACAGGGAGTTAAGACATTTAAATATGATTTTAGTAAAAAAAAAGCTACAGAGAATTAAGAAAAGATTAATGCAATATGATTTGTATATTAGATTTTACTTTTTTAAGGCTTGTGAGGTTTGTGAGAAATAATGCACATTTGGGAAAATGCAAGTGTTAGTGGTCAGGCTATTTGCTATAAAAAGTCTGTTTAAAGCTGAATGTAAGCTGGATCTGCTTGTTTTTGGATGAACAAATATGTCTCAACACAGTGGTCTCACAATGCATATATATATTTTTAAAAAAATCTACAGAAAATCAAGAAGAGATTAATGTAATATGATTTAAATATTAGAGCTATTTTTTTTTCCTGCCCTACTAAGGTTTGTGAGTAATAATGTATGCCTGAAAGTAAATAGTGGTTAGGTTGTGAACTATGAAATAAGGAATTAGAAGGTAGTTTTCCTTTAAGGTGGAACCTTTGCTTATGAGTAATTATGAACTATGAGTAATTATGAATGTCTGGAAAAATACGTTGAGGTTATATGATGGTTGAATATTGAATGAAAATTAATTTGAGTGGAACCCTAATAACCGCATTAGTTATCTTTGGTTGTGATAGAAATTGGGATATAAAGTAGGTAATGTTGAACATTATGTGGTGGTTGTTTAAAAAAAAAAGAAAGAAAGAAAGACAAAAGACAAAAAGCAGCAAGTGTGAGGCATGATACAATATTAATTTCTTAAACATTTGATTTTCTTACAGTGCTCTTCTGGGTTTAAATATCATTGAATGAATTTGAGTTGAATTTTGATGAGATGTGTTTAGATTTGCTTTTTTTTTTTTATAGAGCATGCTGAGAGAATACGCAGTATATTCAATACAGTGTATATTTGTTAAAGATGTATAGGTTAGGTTTTGCGTTAAAGATGCTGTTTTGAATTTGGTAATTTCTACATGTATAGTTAACTGAGGGAGTAAGAGAAATAGAACCCAACTATGAGAAGTATTATTGGAAAAAGTAGACTAATCAAAATATATATATATATAGTAGGTAAGGGTATAGGTGGTTTTTTATTTTGGAAAATAGAAAGAACAGTATAAGTGAATACGCCAGATATTAATTCAGGGAAAGTTAATTTTCTATCTCTCTGAGACTAAACAATAAGCAGAGAGTTTAGATATGACAGAAGGTGCTTGCCATATCTTAAATTTTTATATAGTTAAACTAGGAATAAGGCCCGTTGTGGAAATAAATACAACGGGCTCTAGAAAGAGGCTCTGGGAGAGTGCCCCGGCTTTGGGCACTCAGTGACAATTTGCTGTGGCAATCTCAGCAGGGTATAATGACAGAGTCCACCATTTTCTCCAGAGGAACTGATCTTTGCTACCTGAAGAGCAGTAGTAATTTTGAGTGATCTCCAGCCCACCCCCAAGATTGGTAACAGTGGTTCCCCAGGAGGGAGTGGCTGCTTTGGAGGGTGGAGTCTATGGTATTGTACCTGTCTGAGGTCCCACATCTCCTCAACACTCACCCTCTCCAGGTTCGACCCCTCAAATCTCCAGGAATTTCCCAACCTGGAGTTGATAACCCTATCTCCCTCCCAGCCAACCATCAACCTACCTTTAGTTTTCCATCTCCTCCCCCCTCCCTCCTAGAGAGCAGTTGTAATTTTGAGTGATCTCCAGCCCCCACCTGGAGATTGGCAACAATGGTTCCCCATCAGGGAATGGCTGGATTGGAGGGTGGAGTCTATGGCATCGTACCTGTCTGAGGTGCCACCCCTCCTCAAACCTCACTCTGTCCAGGCTCCATCCCTCAAATCTCCAGGAATTGCCCACCTGGAGTTGGCAACCTGATCAGGACTGGGCCCAATGAGTTTTCTCCCAAAGGTCAACATAGGTGTGGAAAGGGCCTTTTACTGACTGAGGAGAAAGTACAGGTGCCAACTCTGATTAGGGAAATACCTGGAGATTTGGGGGGGGTGGATCCTGTGGAGGGCAGCATTTGGGGGAGGGTGGAAGGACTCAGCAGGGTATAATGCCATAGGGTCTACCCTCCAAAGCAACCATTTTCTCCCGGGGAACTGATCTCTGTCATCTGGAGGTCAATTGTAACAGTGGGAGATCTCCAGGTCCCACATGGAGATTGGCAACCCTAGGGGAAAGTCAGCTGCACAGCGGGGAGTTGAAGAAAATGGTCTGATGGTCGTTGGCCCACCTCGTTAGCCAGCCAGCCATGCTGAAGCTAAGCAGGAGAAAGAGCCTTTTTCCATTTATTCTGACAGGAAAGTGGCCGTTGGGGAGGGGGTTATGGTGAAAGTCCTTTGTTTTTTTACCTCCCTCACAGGAGCCCCTCACAGGAGCCAAGAGAACTGTCTTCCTCAGGAGAGAGAGCTGGTCTGCCAGGGGGAGCGGGTGGGGAAGAGGAGCAGACCCAGCACGCGGCCAATGGCATGCGAGTACTCTTGAGTGGTGGCTGATGGGCCAATGGCTGAAGGAGGGCATTTTACAGCCAATGAGAGTGCATGGAATCTTATGAAACCAAAAGATAAATATTATAAGGAGAGATCATTAGAAAGTTAGATCATTGGGAGGAATTGATTTGAAAAAAATTGGAATTGTATGGTTTATGAGTGAGAAAAATGAACCAAGCTTGAATTATGTTTGCTGTGTGTTATGAAGAGGTTGCGGAATTTAAGAGATATGAACTTGTATGTATATGTTATATGTTATGTCTTGTTATGTTTTCCTTTGTGTTTAAAAACCCAATAAATATATTTACCAAAAAAAAACAACATCCTCTGTCATATTTTGACATCAACAAATACCTAATTAAAATTTTCCAGTGTTAAACAGTAAAGAATGGGGTGCTTTGGTATGATACCATGATGCTCATAGAAAATCTGTGGCAGATTAATGCAGCCAAAATTATTCCCAGTATAATACTGAAGTGCCCTTCTGGGATGCCTAATTTTATACCATTCAACTAGTTTATGTCCTAGTACAATAGCAGCTGAATACTTTATGGACTGTTGACTACAATCCTTAAAACAACTTATTCTGGAGCACACCCTTCCCACCTACAAACTGTTTAGACATGTAGAAATGTAACAACATCATTTGAGTGGTAGAGCCACTCTAGCAGAGTTCAGCCAAGCTATTTTCTCTTTGTTATGCTACTTTGGACAAAACAATTCTGCAAGTTTGCAGCAGAAACTGGTTCCAAATGGAGTTGACTGACTAGCATCAGTGATGTCACTAAACAATCTCCCTATTATCCCTGGGTTTGCAACTTAAAAAAAAAAAGATTGTGCTTTTCGATATATTATTCATATCTTGCCTATCTCTGCCCTGACCCAGGTGGCCCTCGCTAGTCTGATTTCATCACATCTCAGAAGCTAAGCAGAGTCAGCCCTGGTTAGTATTTGCACGGGAGACTATCAAGGAAGTTCAGAGTCGCTATGCAGAGGCAGGCAATGGCAAATCACCTCTGCATGTCTCTTGCCTTGAAAACCCTATGGGGTAACCATAAGTCGGCTGCAGTTTGACAGCACTTTCCACCACCATCTCCCACTCTAGAACACAGAACAGCATACACAGAGTTCCAGAAGGTCTTTCATCCAGGAACAACCAGATCCAATCTGCTTAGTGTTACGTGAGGTTGTTAATGTTAACGAGACCCTAACCCCTTTCCACTCCTGCCAACCTAGCAGTTCGAAAGCAAGAAACTGCAAGTAGATAAACAGGTACCGCTTTGTTGGGAAGGTAACAGTGTTCTGTGCACCTTGGCATCTAGTCATGCCGGCCACATGACCACAGAAACGTCTTCGGACAGCACTGGCTCTTCGGCTTGGAAACGGAGATGAGCACCACCCCTAGAGTCAGATTTGACTGGCTTTCGAGCAAAGGAAACATTTACCTTTACCTTTAACCCCTTTCCAAGGTGGCTCACTTCCTCAAATTGCTGGGTCTCTTGCATCCAGAACCCTCCTTGCTTTCCTTTTCCCATCCTTTATTCTTGGGCACTATCCAAACCCAGAAGAGCTCTGTGTAGATCCTCTCCAAGCCTCCCACTCTCCCAGTGTCTTCCACTCCCTTCATCAAATGCCTAATATACCTCTGAGTTCAGTTCCCCGTCAACGCCTGCCATGTCCAATATTTATTTTCCTAGAAGAGGCTGCAGTAAGGTTGACTTCGCCTGCTTAGAGCTCTGGGAACTTATAAAGCATCATAGCTAGAGATAAGAGAAGCAGAGGGGGAGGGAGAGGGGGAGGGAATTGGATCTCAGGAGACCCAAAGCTGATTGAAGCTTCTTGGAGGGAAATGGCTTGTTTATCACAAACATCATGGATCATTAGTAAAAGCAGCAAGGAGGATTTTTAAAAACCTGATTATTTGTTGAATGTTCTCGGTGTGCTCTGCGTTGGAGCCTGCATTGTTGAGACAGCTGGCAGAAGCTGAGTTTCTTTAACTCGCTTTCAGTGACTGCATAACGCTGAAGTGGAATTTGGGATGTTGCATGGATTTCAGAACTGGGATAAGTGAGCAAACGAAATGCATTTGTATCAATGCATACTCCAGTCGCTGGTTTGCCTTGTTCTGATTTTTAAAAATTCTCATCCTGGGGAAAAGTGAGGGAAAGAGCTGTGACAGAACACATGGTTTGCACACCACAAGTCACAGGTTCAATCCCTGGCAACTCCAGCTATGTAGACTGTTGCGGAACGGGCCTGCTCTGGCCTGCTGGCCCTGTTCCAACCTAATTTCCAAGGTTTCCCCAACACCTGGAGAGGCTTTTCTCTCTCCCTGGTAACCTGCCACCACCACCTGACCTTTGTAGGAAATGCCCACTGGGGGAAGTCAGGACTCCCAGTTTCCCTTATAGTTGCCTCTGTGTCTCCTGCTGCTCAGCACCTGGTCACCACGGGGACCATTTGCTGCCTTGTGCACCCCTAGAGGAACAGCCACTTGCCAACTGCCTGCCTTCCCACTGGCACTCCTTTTATAATAAAGTGTCCAAGATGGTGGAAGTTATGTGGTACAGAGAACCACTACCAGCATCCGAAGTTATGAAGCATTTATTAAAAAGAAAATGTACACAAGCATACTTTTAGCACAGCACCAGATTGAGCAATGGATTCAAAAGAAATGGGTAAAATGCAATTCCTCTGTCCCTCTCTCTATCCATGCTCCATTAGATATTAAAATATAGGACAGGCGCCTTAGTTCAGGAAGTTACAGATCTCTACAGAGTTGCCTCTCCTTAGTTTAGGAAGTTACAGATCTCTACAGAGTTGCCTTTACCTTGAAGATTTCTCCAGCTCTTCCAGCCACCACACAGTCAATGGCCACCTCCTCCAGACATCAGCTAAGAGTTCTGTTTGCTCTGATGGACTCAGCACCAAAGAGGCCTTCCTCCTTGCTTCCAGGAGTTTTATCACCTCTCTTCTCCCCACCAACTGGCCAGGTCAGGCTGGGTCAGAAAACTCCCCCCCGGAGATCTCCAGTTCCTTCCTTCCTGAAGTATCTCTAGTATTTAATTCCTCCAAATCTCTGTTCCCTGCTTGGAGGGGGGAAGAGCTTGACCATTCCGTTGTCTGAAGGTGAGCTGAGGTAAATCTGGAAAGCGACTGAACTGACTTCCACCCTCCCAGCCTGTTCTATGCCCAGAGAGAAGACCTTTAAAACTCAGAGTGAAGGTTTTGCTCATTTCAAACCTCCAAAGTAAAAATGCATTTCTTCACATGGGGCCAGCATACCTTCAGGACCACCTCTCCCCATATGAGTCCCGTAAAGCATTGAGGTCTACCATCCAATATCTTTTGGTAGTCTCCTGCCCCAAGGACATCTGGCTTGCCTCAACTAGGGCCAGGGCCTTTTTGACCCTGGCCCTCATTTGGTGGAATGAGCTCCCATATGAGATCAGGACCCTGTGGGATCTATTACAATTCCACAGGGCCTGCAAGACGGAGCTCTTCCACCAGGCTTTTGACTGAGGTGGCAAGCGTCCCTTCCCCCCGCCTTCCCCCAGTGGCCTGGACCTGAATAGTCATATGAGACTAGCTACTCCTGAGACATCTAGCTAAACTATACATGGCACTTTATGAAAATGTTGTTATATGGCTTTAATCTGTTTTAATTGTTTTTAACTGCATTGTGTACTGTACTTAGATGGTTTTATGTTGTTTTATGATGCCAAATGGCCTTGTTAGCCGCCCTGAGCCTGCTTCAGTGGGGAAGGCGGGGTACAAATTAAATAAATAAATAATAAGGTGCCCTCCAGGATTACTGGTATAAGGTGACAAATTAATGCTTCAATTAATAACCCTATGCACAGAACTTCAAAAAATCTAAAAGGCCCATCTGAACTATGGGGAGAGAAGCAAGACAGACAATGAATCTGAGGGTCCGGTCACACTGCCGTTCTGATTCGGATTCGCTGCTGTTTCCTTGCGCATGCCAGTTTCATGTTCACACACGCCAATCCGCCTCCCTCCCCGAAGCAGGCTCAATCGCGCAATGATGCCGGGTTTTCCTGACCCCTGGAAAATCAAGTGTTTTCCTGGCACTTCCGCTTTGAATGCGCGATTTCGCCTATCTGGACAGCCCATCTTTCGCAATGATTGCGATTAGGGCCGTCTGAATGCTCTTTGTGCTTTTTTTTTTTTTAAAAAAAAGCTTCCGGTTTGAGTGCTTGAGCAAACATGCGCTTAATAAATCCATTTAACATTTAATAATGGATTTATTAAGCGCATGCTTAGTCAAGCGCTCAAACCGGAAGCTTAAAAAAAAAATGCACAAAAGACAACCCTGGAGGCAGGAACGAGAGGCGGTGGGTCCGGCAGCCTGGATGGGGCTGGCAAGGAGGATGGCGGAGACGGCAGACACGGCAGAGCCTGTTTTCGTGGGGCAATGATGGCGGCGGCGGTGGCACCCCCAAAAAAATGTCGGCAGAAGCAGCAGCCGCCCGAGCCTCCCCCATGGCCAGCAGGATCGCCTGGAGGGACGGCGCAGCAGCAGGCGAGTGGGTGCTGTAAGAGAGGGGCTGGCTGCATCTAGTCAGCCCAATGCAAAGAAAAATGTTCCCGATTTAAACAAAGCGGGAACAAAGCGCAATTACCTTTGCAGTGTGACCAGAGCCTGAGTTTGAATCTGTCATTTACATTGCAATGGTGAGAAAAAGTCACAGGACAAAACTCCCTCGTGACTTCTATTTTAATGTTATATCTTGGATAACAGAGAACTTTGTGCCTCCTCTAACATGTAGTTGTCCTCATGGAATGTCAGTGCAGGATGAGTGACCAAATGTCCAGGGCTAAATCTGTAGAAAAGATTTGCTGTGGGTTGGTTGCCACATTTGCGCAACAAAATGTTGTTTCAGCCACAGGATGTGGCATAAAAGGGATGACTAAAAATAGGTGGCCAACCCATTCTTCTCACTGCCCTAGCAAGATTTGCCATGATCCTTGTTTATATATCTAATTTTTTTAATGTGAAAATCTAGACTCTGCTTCTTAAGGCTAGAAAGTCCTTGTGACATGACTAGCTCTAGGGCTGAGGTCTTCCTGTTTCAACATCAGTACAAAGTTCCTCATGAGCCTTTATGTCAATAATTTACAGGAATAAGAAGACTGTGATTCTGTGTCTTTAAAAAGGCAGTGTTAAGGGCCACATAGACCACCTCCAAACAATAAATGGAAGGCGGTTGGGACAGCCAGGAGAGGAGAGTAGTTTTTTTGCCATTCACCACACTTTGAGGATATAATCCCAAATTTCTCCTTCAGGCCACTTAAAAGAGTGGCACATAGCAAACAGGAATCAAAGCTAACATTAAGGGATATGTATGTCTCAGTATATTGATAATGTTGCATACCTGGTAGGTGCTGGTGGCCTCATGCCCTGACCTGGATAGCCCAGGATAGCCTGATCTCATCAGATCATGGAAGCTAAGCAGGGTCACCCTGGTTAGTATTTGGATGGGAGCCCACCAATAAATACCAGGCTATCTATGCAGAGGTAGGCAATGGCAAACCATCTCTGAAAATCTCTAGCCTTGAAAACCCTACAGGGTTACCAGAACTGACTGCAAAAATAAGGGCTTGATAATTGTTAAAAATTACCGGCCCAGAGAAACCAGAAATTATAAGTGGGACCCATGATGAAATGCTGAGGGTTGCGTTGTGAGCCTCCCGCCCCCACCCCTACCATCACTCCTGCAGTCCTGCCGGTTAGAAGCTGATGGGACAGTTTAGGGAGGGTGGCTCAGGCAGCAGCTATGGAGGTGGGTGAGTGGGTGGGCAAGGAGGCTCCTCACCCACACACTACCTGAGCTGCCACCTGTAAACTTGCCTCTTGGCTTCTAATTGGCAAGACTGGAGGCATGTTGGGGGGAGCAAGGACGATTCTTCATGCCCAGACACCCATTTCCAGCTCTGCTGCTCCCTGTCCTCTTCCCCTCCCCCACTGCAGCGGCAGTGCATTTGGGGTTTTTTAACCCTCCACCTTCTCTCGCAGGTTTAAGATTTTTCTGCAAACCTAGAAGATCCTCCAAGTCTGGAAAAAAAATCTCTCTTCTGTCAATATGGTCCCAATCCATAGATATAAGTATCTGCAGATGGGCCCACACTTGCATTTAGAATAAAGGAGTCATAGGTAAGGAGGTCACTGGGATGCTTTTTTAAGTTGCTTCGCTTGCTGCTTCATGCAGCAGTTGCAGTTCTTCCCTACATGAGTCCATTCTTCATATTTATAACTCATTCTTCCAGAAATAATACTTATGCCCCCTTCCTATTTATCCTTGATCCTCATAATAGCTCTGTGAGTTATGCCAGAATGTAGAAAGGCTGCAGTATTTATAGCTGCATAGTAGGGTCACCTTAGCACCAGTGATAAGAGCCCCTGGCATTCTATACCCTCAGTTTCCCCTCTCAGTGGCCTTGAAGGACCCTACATGGAATTCTTTGTCACCAGCAGATCCAGGGCCGGCTCCAGGTGTATGGGCGCCCTAGGCAGGACAGCCTGGGGCGCCCCCACTGGGGATGCCAACCTCCCGGTGGGGCCTGGAGACCAGGGGCGGCGGCGGGGCGCTGGCTTTCCTGGAGGCTCCGCGGCTGCGGGACCCCCAGGAAAGCCGGGAAGGGGGCGGGGGTCCAGCCTCCGCCCCCTCCCTCCTGGCTTTTTTGGGGGCTCTGCGGCTGCGGGACCCCCAGAAAAGCCAGGAAGGGGGCGAGGGGTCCAGCCTCCGCCCCCTCCCTCCCGGCGCCAGCTTTTCTGGGGGCTCCGCGGCTGCGGGACACCCAAAAAAGCCGGGAAGGGGGCGGGGGGTCCAGCCTTCGCCCCCTCCCTCCCAGCGCCAGCTTTTCTGGGGGCCCGCGGCTGCTGGGAAGGGGGCGGGGGTCTGGCAGCGCCGGTGGGCACCGGGTTAGGGCGGCGATCCGGCCCTGAGCAGATCCATTTGTGGGGAGCTGCTCTATTATAATGCATGGAGGAAGGGGCTGGTGCATTTCCTCACCACAGGATCAAATCTCTTGACAAAGACGTCATTGACAATTAGGTCTGCTCACAGTTAGCTATCTGGGATATCTCTCAGACAAAACAAGGGAAATTCTGGGTAAAATTCTCTCATTTTGCAAAGGTTCTCTTTCCAGGGGGTGGGGGGTGGGATAAAAGTGGAGCCCTAATTAGGGACATGACCAGGCTGAGGTATGCATTGTACAAGGAGCTTAACAGGACATAGTATAGATGCTAATTAAGGCAAAGAAGAATTCTGACCACTCATAAGCATGCATTTAAAGGCTATCCAACATAGATCTTTATACCACACTGATTATAAATCTGGGAGAGCTGTTGATGTGCCATATTTTCTAAATTAAAAATAGGCTTGATATAATTTCTAAAAACCCTAATAACATGCCCTACTTGCACTTCATTACAGCCATTATTCCTGTCTTTCAACATCTCTTATCTTAATTCTCTCCCTTGAACATGTTCTTACTCATAAAATGTCTTACACCCAATCCAACCACAGTTCTTTATTGCTTCTCAAGAATCTGCATAGCTTTCACCTTGTCTCAGCTCCCTGCCTTTCCCTCACCCTTTGCCCTAGTAAATCTCATGTGCCTTTAAATGAGCAATATTCACCTGCTTCCTTTCCCTACCACTCTCCACCAGATCCTTTGTTCCAAACATACACATAACCTTTTGCATTATCTTTTCTCATCTTGCCAATGTAGTTATCAATCTAGAAAACACAAAAGACATGCCAGATGGAGTCTAGAAGTGAAGCAGAGAGAGTTAGCTTAGAACAGGTTTTCCCAAATGTTGGGTAATTTGGGATGTATCACTTGTCGATGCCTTTTGACAGCAGAAAAACACCAAAAGGCATACAATTTCACTTCTTCTTCCGGATGTAGTTATGGAATACTGGTAATACCTTTTAGTTACTGGTGTGTCACTGCTTAATGGAAAGACATCTATATTTTTAAAATCAAACTTATTTCAGCATTGCCTTTTAGCTTCTAAATGCAGACTATTTAAATAATGTTGCTAGCTGCATCAGTTGTTAAAATGGCCTAAATCTACTGTTGGTCTCATTAGTGAAATAAAATGGTAAAACTCGAGATTAAATACAGAAATGAAGAAAAAAACCTGAAATATTATGGAATTTGGACATTTAATCCCAAAATAGAGAGACAGAAAGGGTTCTCAAAAATGAAGCAGGAGAGAAAAATATTAAATTGCTAAGGGAGCAAATGATGCCAAATATTCTACATACTTGACCTGTAGTTTGTAGAATCAGCTATTTTACAAAAGGTGATGAAACTAAACCAGATTTGAAGCTTTACTCAGCAGAAATGGGAGGAGGAAAGACGAAATGGGAGGAGGAAAGACAGGAGATTTGTGATACACCCAGAACAGTGATGATAAAATTGCATTCAGAATCCTGATTTTCTATCAGGCATAGAAAAAACACATTTGATTACCAGTCTCAGGTATGGTGCTTACAGAAAACAACACAAGTGCAGAAAGTTGTGGAGAGGATGATAAATGTCACACAAGTAATGAACACGCAATCTGGATATAATAAATATATTTAGTAGTACCTCAGTTACATAAGTCAGTAGGTGTTATATGTACATAGTTGTGTTATAATCAGCAGGCCCTTTGCCTCTGTAATTTGGCAAGCAGGCAGAAGGTACTGTATATAGCCATAGGACTTTACAATCCAAACATAATAAAAACATATTGTTATGAGACTTCACTCAGCTCTTAACAAGTGATTTCAGCTTTATTAGAACATGACAACCAACAACAACAACACAGAGCAAGAAGCTCTCTTTTAAACTTTCTGGGTTTGGATAACCACACCCCCTAGTGAGTTAATAACCAATCATAACTCTTGCATAAAGGCCAATGATTGTTGTTCACTCCAAAACTTCTCCTAGGCTCTGATTGGCCTACTGTGCAAAGTAGCCAATCAGAATGTGTATTTTATGATACCAGCCTTCTATGGAGTCCTGGTTGAAGCTCAGACATTACTGTATGTATGCACAATACATAGCACCCCTCCCCCCTAAGACTGATCAATCCCTGAGCAAACAAAATCTTTTAAATGTGCCAGACGACACCAATTCCGTTGTGACTGCCGTAATGTTCTGGTCAGGGGGGTTACCTCCATTCCCACAGCCCGGTCTCTGCCCTTGGCCACTGCGGGGCTATGCTGTCGGGCTGTCAGGAGCGGTGTCTAAGACTGGTGGTTGCCAGGTTGCAGACTCTGCCGTTGGCTCTAAGTCCACGGGGTCTGCTGTATTCCCAGAGTTCTGAGGCTCCATCTGTTTGGTATTTGGTACCAGACCCTCGGGTGCTTCTGAGCAGACCTTGGTACATGCATCTGCCCATCGCTGCCGAATCTGGTCAATGTGTTGCCTTAGACTCCTACCGTCCTATGTCGTCACTACATAGGATAGTAGGCCAGTAACTGCAGTTACTGATGCCAGGAGCCACAGGTGTCCCTCACCGTAGTTCCTGGCAAAAACGGCCTCACCCACTTGGAATGATCGTGGCGCTGTAGGTGTTTCTTGCTGCGGAGGCTTGTTGGATGTCACGTCCAGATGCAGCGGATTGAGGAGTGACATCAGGCATCGGTTCATCAGGAGCTCTGCCAGGCTCCTGCCGGTTGTAGTGTGTGGTGTGATATGCTGGTACAGCAGGAGCGATGCTAGCTTCTGGCTCTAATCCCCCACCCCCGACCATTCGCCTGAGTGCGTCCTTGGTGGTGCGCACCATCTGCTTGACTTGTCCATTGGTGGATGGATGGAATGGCACCAATGTGATGTTTTGATCAGATTATTGTTCATGAAGCCCTGGAACTCAGAGGACATAAACTGAGTTCCGTTATCAGACATGATAGTGTCTGGTAGGCCATGCATTGCAATTATACGCTGAAGGGCTCTGATCACTGCGGCTGAGGTCATCGTGGTCTATGTACAACCTCCATCCACTTAGAATAAGAGTCCACTAGTATTAAGAATACTTGCCCCTGGAACAGGCCTGCAAAATCAATGTGCGGTCGATGTGCGGTCTCCCAGTGGAGCACTGGGGGATGAGGGGGGTCTGGCCTAGACTCTTGGCAAGGTTGACACGCCCTTACTCATTCTTCTATTTCCTGGTCTATGCGTGGCCACCAAACATAGCTCCATGACAAAGCTTTCATGCAAACTATGACTGGGTGACTCGCATGCAAAGCCTCCTGAACCCGTTTGCGTAGTTTGGAGGGAACCACCACCCTATTTCCCCACAAAAGACAGCCCTTGTGAGCTGACAGTTCAAGCTGCCTGGAACTGTAGGGCTGGAATTCAGCATCAAAATGGCCCACCGGCCACCCCCTCCACACCCAGTTCAGAACTCGGGTGAGCGTGGAGTCTCTGGCCAAACCCATTGCGATATCGGAGGCATGTACTGGAGGCTGTGGAAGCTCTTCAATCACCATCACCTCACAGGCTGGCACAGGGTTGATGGTTGGCCCCGGAGCCGGGCACCTACTCAGCGCATCAGCATGTCCGATAGCTTTACCTGAGCGGTGCACGAAATCGTATTCATATGCTGACAGGAACATGGTCCAGCACAGCATACGTGGGGACAGAATTTGGGGAGTCTGTTGATGTGGAGCGAATAGCCCTAAAAGGGGCTTGTGGTCTGTGACCATGATGAACCAGCGGCCATACAAAAAGTCATGGAACTTTTTAATGCCTGCAACCAAAGCGAGGGCCTCCTTATCTATTTGGGTGTAGTTCCTTTCAGTCAGCGACAAGGTCCTAGAATAATATGACACCGGTGCCTCTCGTCCGTCTGGCATAACATGACTCAGGACAGCGCCAATGCCAAACGGAGATGCATCGGCCGCAAGAACAAGTGGTTTGCTGTCATCAAAATGTGTGAGGACACTGTTGGACACCAAGAGTTCCTTAATAGCCGTGAACACTCGGTCGTGTCATGGCCCCACCCCCACTTAGCCCCCTTTTCCAACAGCCGGTGTAGGGGCTTGGCAATGGATGCTTTATGGGGCAAGAAGGAGTGGTAGAAGTTCAGTATACCTAAAAAGACTGTAATTCTTTTTTATTAGTCAGCTGTGGTGCTTGCTGGATCGCCGCAACCTTACTGTCAGTCGGGTGCACCCCATCTTCGTCAATGAGGAAACTGAGGAACTCGACTCTAGGAACTCCGAACTGACATTTCTTTTGTTTTACTTTCAATCCGGCCTCTTGGAAACGACCCAGTACTGCCCTGAGGCGCTCTGACAACTCTGTTGCATCAGCCCACACTACTTGTACATTGTCAAAATAGGGCATCCCCCTCGTATATTTCGCAACAGGCCCTCCATTAAACCTTGGAATATTCCCGGGGCCACATTTACATCAAATTGTAGCCGGTTAACCTTAAATGCCCCTTGGTGCATGACTATTGTTTGTGCCTCTGCTGCACTCTGGTCCACCAGCAACTGTTGGTATGCCTGGGCAAGATCCAATTTTGCAGAGATTCGCCCTCCCGCAAGGGACACTAGGACGTGACTTATCATGGGCATGGGTATGCGTGTTGCTGTAACGCTCTGTTTATGGTGCATTTGTAGTTGGCATAAATGCGGATGGACCCGTCCGGCTTAACTGGAGTTACAATTGGTGTTTCCCACCTGGCATGAGAGACGGGCTCTAGCATGCCTTGTGCAACAAGTTTGTCTAACTCCACTTCAATCCAGGGTCATAGAGTGATTGGGGCCCGCCAGGCCTTCAGCCTGATGGGCGCCACAGAGAGGTCTACGTCAAAAGTCATGGGCGGCCCTGTATATTTTCCTAGGGACCCATCAAAAACTGCTGGGAACTCTGAACAAATTGAATCCAGTTTATTGTGGCAGACCTGATTCACCCCCATTACAGCTATGCTGAGGGCCTCGAACCAGTCCAGCCCAAGCAAACTGGCCCTACGCTCTTTGGCAACAAGGAGGCTCAGCATTTCCTTGAACCCCTTGAATCGTACCTCAAATGATGCTGCACCGGCCACCAGAATGCGTCAATCCTGGAAGTCCAAGAGGTGCACCTGGCTGGGCTCCAACCGACAACGGCTCCTTTTTGGAAACAGGCAATGCAGCATTTCTGTGGAGATGACGGTCAGCACTGACCTGGAGTCATCCTCCATATTACAAGGCTCCCCATCCAGTAGCACAGTGATGTGGATCTTCCCTCTGGTCCGCATTCCAGTGCTCAGGACGGTTATAGGACAGAAACAGCAGGTCGTCTCGTGACAGTCGGCTGGCCTTGCTACACTTGTGCCTGGTATCCTGCAGTTCTGTCGCAGAGAAGATGGTGGTGATTTCTTCTTACTAGCAGTGCGACATCACGGGCCCAGCAGCGGTCTCAGTTGTGGTCGCCCCCACAACCCACACAGGTGCGCTTTAGTGCTGCTTTCTCCACACTGCACTTGGGTCTGGCGAATCTGGTCTTGTGGACTTCCTCATCCTCACCTTTGGACTCACCCGCAGACTCGTGGTGCACTGACTTCTCTGGTCATTGACTGACTGGACTGCTAGATTGCTGTACTTCCCTTGTCGATCTCTCTGTGGCTTCAGCTGCGATGGCTTCTGCGTATGCTGTGGCATACAACAACTCAGACTTTGCGAACAGCCATTGTTGCAACTTCTCATTCCGCAGGCCGCACACCAACTGGTTGAGCAACACCACCTTTAAGTCGGGGAAGTTGCAGGTCCTAACTGCCTTCCGTAGTGCCATGACATAATCAGCGACTGATTCGCCCGGCCCTTGGTCATGCTTGTAGAAAGCGTGTCAGCAGGCGATCTGTGATGGCCTGGGTGAAAAGTGATTTTTCAGCTTGTCCTTGATATCCGTCAAGGACACTGTCAGGATATCTGTGGGTGCCACCAGGGACCAGGCCACCAGGGACTGGTCCTTCCACACGAACTGAGGAGCATTGCATTCTTCATGGCTTCTTCCTCGATCTGATTGGCACGCAGATGGAACTCAGACTGGGTGATGTATGAGTCCCAGTCTTCCAGCTCTGGCTTGAACACTTTGAACTTAGTTCTGGCTGCCATCCTGATGGCCAGTATAGGCTGTGGATTGGCAGGGTGTTGGTTGTCTTCTTCCGTTGCTTCGACCAGCTCGGGTTCGTCCGCCGTGGTGGCGCTGGTTCAGCGGGACTGCTTAGCCGCCTAGTATCCCATCCTTGTCACCAATGTTAAGTATGGGACTTCAGTCAGCTCTTAACAAGTGATTTCAGCTTTATTAGAACATGACAAACAACAACAACAACACAGAGCAAGAAGCTCTCTTTTAAACTTTCCCGGCTTGGATAACCATGCCCCCTAGTGAGTTAATAACCAATCATAATTCTTGCATAAAGGCCAATAATTGTTGTTCCCTCCAAAACTTCTCCTAGGCTCTGATTGGCCTACTGTGCAGAGTAGCCAATCAGAACATGTATTTTATGATACCAGCCTTCTATGGAGTCCTGGTTGAAGCTCAGACATTACTGTATGTATGCCCAATACATGACACATATTATTTATTTTATTTTTATTTTATTTTTTTCGCATTTATATCCCATCCAATCCGTAAATGGGCTCAGGGTGGGTTACAACATTTTTGTTTAACGTATTTCTTTAAAATGTAGTCAATATTAAAAACAGATAATTTCTAAAAACTATTAAACAACTATGTATTGCTATGTAGATGAGCAATAACTTTGGAAACAAAGAGCTTCAGAGCCAGTGCAATCAAAAAACCACCTCTAGGCTTCGGTCACACACACTGAATAATACACTTTCAATACACTTTCAGTACACTTTCCAACTGGATTTTGCTGTGTGAACTGGTGCTGAAGATTTTGTAATTTGGCAAGTATGATCTTGTACATACAGCTGTGGTCTTTACCATAATTACGGTCAGACAGAAATAGTCAGATGGATGAAATGAGGGTGGTATGCTGGATGACAGAAGGAAACAACAGAAAGAGATCTGCCAAGGAATAGGAGTGTGGTGCAGTCATGGTACAAGTAAGGAATATGGGACTGGCCTTTGGATCAGTTACCAAGAAGCATGGAATGTCCTTACAACTGCTATGTAGTTCCCTTATGCCTTGTGTATGCCATGCTCTTTTGGTTGCACGCACAGCAATGGAGGAGCCATTGCAGGGCTCAGTTTTGCCTGAACCCCCTGCCATAATGCCAAATATCTCAAGAAAAGCTGTGATTATTTAGTGACAAGGGCAGGATACTCTACACATGACGCAAGGCACCATTCATTCAAAATACTTCACAACCTCCCAAGTTTGGCCTTGGTAATCAGAACAGGATCCAGGGTTTAAAATCTGGTTTAAATCAAGGTCAATATTAATATCAAGAGACACACATCCAAACACATTGGATATTTGTTACCAGAACAATTTGGAGAGCATGTGCAGTTACCATGAGAGATTATCCATGGCCCACTATGTAAACTTTTAGTTATTGCACATCACATAAGAAGGCAACACCTGGCTCTAAAGAAAATCTTTTTTCATATATTTATTTCTGGATGTGTGTTGTTTTACAATAGTAATACTGACTACTGAGGAAGGCCCTAAGGGGCCAAAACGCATATGGTCTACTGGTCATAAGGTATACCCATCAACTGTAGATGTATAACTTTCAACTCTATGCGTAAAAAGTTTTAAGAGTCTGATATTTGGATCATTTTTTAACCTATTTTATCTATTTATCTAACCTATTTTATCCAGCTTGGTGTAGTGGTTAAGTGTGTGGATTCTTATCTGGGAGAACCGGGTTTGATTCCCCACTCCTCCATTTGCACCTGCTGATGTGATCTTGGGTTAGTCACAAGCTCTGGCACAGCTGTTCTCTCAAGGACAGTTTCTGTCAGAAGTTCTCTCAGCCCCACCTACCTCACAGGGTGTCTGTTGTGGGGAGGGGAAGGGAAAGGAGTTTGTAAGCCGCTCTGAGAGGCCTTTGGGCAGTGAAGGGCGGGGTATAAATCCAAACTTAACTTCTTCTTCTTCTTCTTTTACTAATGTGTACACCATAATCTCTCCTTATAATAATTATCTTTTGGTTTCGTAAGATTCCATGCGCTCCCATTGGCTGTAAAATGCCCTCCTTCAGCCATTGGCCCATCAGCCGCCACTCAAGAGTACTCGCATGCCATTGGCCGGGTGCTGGGTCTGCTCCTCTTCCCCACTCACTCCCCCTTCAGATAGATTTGCATGTCAGATTTACTGGCAGAAAGCTCTCTCTCCTGAGGAAGACAGTTCTCTTGACTCCTGTGAGGGACTGTCCCCTCAGTGGCTGTTGTTAGGCAACCAAGCTTGGTTCTGGGAGTAAAAAAACAAAGGACTTTCCGCATAACCCCCTCCCCTGCCCATAACCCCCTCCGCAGTGGCCACTTTCCTGTCAGAATAAATGGAAAAAGGCTCTTTCTCCTGCTTAGCTTCAGCATGGCTGGCTGGCTAACGAGGTGGGCCAGCAACCATCAAACCATTTTCTTCAACTCCCCGCTGTGTGGCTGACTTTCCCCTAGGGTTGCCAATCTCCAGGTGGGACCTGGAGATCTCCCACTGTTACAATTTACCTCCAGATGACAGAGATCAGTTCCCCGGGAGAAAATGGTTGTTGTGGAGGGTAGACTCTATGGCATTATACCCTGTTGAGTCCTTCCACACACACCCCAAATGCTGCCCTCCACAGGATCCACCCCCCAAATCTCCAGGTATTTCCCTAATCAGAGTTGGCACCTGTATTTTCTCCTCTGTCAGTAAAAGGCCTTTCCACACCTATGTTGGCCTTTGGGAGAAAACTCATTGGGCACAGGCTTGATCAGGTTGCCAACTCCAGGTGGGCAATTCCTGGATATTTGAGGGATGGAGCCTGGAGAGGGTGAGGTTTGAAGAGGGATGGCACCTCAGATAGGTACGATGCCATAGACTCCACCCTCCAAGCCAGCCATTCCCTGATGGGGAACCATTGTTGCCAATCTCCGGGGGGGGGGCTGGAGATCACTCAAAATTACAACTGCTCTCTAGGAGGGAGGGGGGAGGAGATGGAAAACTAAAGGTAGGTTGATGGTTGGCTGGGAGGGAGAGAGGGTTATCAACTCCAGGTTGGGGAATTCCTGGAGATTTGAGGGGTTGAACCTGGAGAGGGTGAGTGTTGAGGAGGGGTGGGACCTCAGACAGGTACAATGCCATAGACTCCACCCTCCAAACCAGCCACTCCCTCCTGAGGAGCCACTGTTACCAATCTTGGGGGTGGGCTGGAGATCACTCAAAATTACTACTGGTCTTCAGGTAGCAAAGATCAGTTCCTCTGGAGAAAATGGTGGACTCTGTCATTATACCCTGCTGAGATTGCCGCAGCAAATTGTCACTGAGTGCCCAAAGCTGGGACACTCTCCCAGAGCCTCTTTCTAGAGCCCGTTGTATTTATTTCCACAACAGGCCTTATTCCTAGTATAATGAAATAAGTTATTATAAAAATACATATATACATATACATACATATATATATATATATATATATATATATATATGTATATGTATATATGTATTTTTATAATAACTTATTTCATTAGTTTGATCTTTAAATCAAGGTTTGTTCATAACTTGTAACTGTCATTAGCCAATTGCTATCATATACAACTCCTCAGTACATTATTTGTCCTGAGCCAGGACAGATGCTTTTGCCATGAATATTCTTGCGGTCTCTCCTTCATTCCTTACATTCACTATAGCTGCTGCTATTAGAATTGCAAGTGCAAAGTTTGATGTGGGAACTCTGGAATATAGCAGCAGCTCTGTCATTGTACTGGGGGAATCACTATTGCATTATCACAATCATATGGGGAACCATTTCATACAAACCACTTCCTGCAGGGCACAGTGCCCACACTGTTCCTTTGCTTATATGAACTAGGCCTAAAGGCTGACTCAAACCATAAGGCCCCCATGTGGTGTGCATAGAGTTTACTGAAAATCAACTCCATGTGATTCTCCATGTAGAAGCTGCCAGAACTGTTATTCTTCAGTTGACATAAACAGATTTAAAGGCTCAATTAATGTGCAGAATAAATGGGTTAGATGCATGCAAATTCACACTGATAGATCTGCCCACTTTCATCTTTCTCTTAAATTTATAGTCAGGGTAACATATGCTGGCTGAAGGATTGAACCTTGTTTTGGTGAAGGCAAGGGGGAAGTTGGATTTCATAACCATCCTGCACATCCTGCACCATAATTGCAACTTTAACAAGTTTGTCTGCCCTCTGCAATGGCTGCCTTTTTTGTTATTGAATCATACCCAGCTTTGCACCAATAAAATGATGTCTTAGTGTTAGTAGAAAATGTGGGCTTTTAATTCTTCTTTGGGGACTAGTTACAATGTATTTGGTTTCCTGTGGCCCTGGAAATCAAGGGTCAGCTCTAGGTAAATTGGATAGCCTGATCAGTATGTGTGCTTTTGCTTGGTCAGAGATCCATGTACAGTGGCCGATATGGGGGGCAGGTGCAGCCCATAGATTGTCACTTGTCCCTCTGTCTCTAAATAGGAATGCTGTGGTATTCATTACACCCTGGAATCTCACTCACCTTTGAATACACATCACTTGATTACTGTCCCAGATATCTGGCAGTTGAATGTGTGAACTGATTAGACTCAAATGTGTCATGTTTGAGATGATGTAGAAGTTGTATCTGTGGAGGTATGTGTGTATGTGTGAGGCCCGCACACACATATGCAAGTCAATGATACTTCAGTCATCAAGTGATGGGATGCATGTGCAAATGAGGCCTTTGTTATCCTGAGATTTCAGCTGAGGTAAGCAAGTCCCCCCTCCACACACATACTTATTCTTTGCCTCAGCCCTGAACAGAATTGGCCTGTCATTTGTTTATGCATATAAACCACACTGAGATTTGTTTGGGGTGGGGGTGTCAATTTTTTAAACTAAAATGATTTAGCAGGATTTTAATGGCTGATTGGTAAGATTTAGGTTGCAAACAGGAAAAGCCCTTGTGGAGGCCTGAAGGCTATACATTTGTTAAGGAAGTAAAAAAAATGCAGTATGGATGTCACAGCATTGCATAGTGTCAGTTGTCATACAGAGGAAGGATACTAGATGGGCTAATCTTCTAATACCATTAGGCTTTCTTTACATAAAATTGTCTCATTAAAAAAGTGAAACATACCACAGAAACTACAGCTCAGGCCTTAATTTTCAGAAGTGCCAAACACCTGCTAAAAAAGATCTTTACCCTGAGATTAATGTGCAGCGAGCGGTTAGTGCCTCATTAAAATCAAGCCATAAGTGTGACCTAAGGTCACAGGTCATTGCAGTCGAGGAGTGGCGCCTGTGCTCAAATACCTGCAAGGGTTCTCATTAAAAAGCGCCCATAAAATCCTCTCACGTGTGTGGTCCCAACCCAGGGCGTCCTTGGGAGCCGATAAAAACCGCCATGGGGAGCCCCAGCACACTGCGATCTCAGGTCCCTGAGAGTTAAAATTCACCGCAGCTACTCTGTGGCTTTTCCAACCTGCTTACGAACAGCTATTTATTGTGAAAGGCCGATCTGCAAAAGCATTTAGGCCTGCAAACAGAAGCTTACGGTCAAGCCCTCCAACTCCCCTCCGGAAAAAAAAAACAAAGAGGTGGGAAATGTGCACAACAAGAAAAACAGCTGAAGCAGGAAGCCGACTGAACCATCCACGGCTCACTCTCCGACAGCAAACCCCGCCCCTCCAAAACTTCGTCATCTTCCAATCGGCACCAGAGAGAGCAGGGAAAGTTACTGACCCAGCTTTCCCGAAGCTCGCTGTCAGCCGGGGGGGGGATCGAGTCATGAGCTACGGCTTATTTGCATGACCCAATGGGGTGGCTGTATGCAAACGAAGGGAGAGACGGTTGGCTGGGGGTTGGCAGGATAACTCCAACCAAGGGAGCCTTTGTCCCTCAGAGTGGTGGTGCGGAGCTGCGGCGGCCGGGCTGTGCGAAGGGATCCAGGGTTGCAGGGTTGCTGGGTTGCTGCAAGCTTTGTGGGGAGAGAAGGGAATGTGAGCGGCTGGGTGAGAAACAAAGTCCTGCGGAAGCTGCGGGCTGATCGAGCCACATGCAGGGCGGCTACAAGTTCCCTTGAAGGCAGAACTCTGGGCAGAAGCCGAGCACCCATCCAGTGTGTCAAGAAGAAGGGGGGGGGACCAGGAGGAAACGAGGGCAGGGCACCCAGTTCCAGCTGCCTCTCCTTTTCCCTCCTTGCAAGGGATTTGCGGCCGCAACATGACTCTGGAAGAGCTCGCTGGAGATCATCAGACTTTGGGAAGGTACAACATGTAACTCCAACTTGGCAGGATTTAGGCTGTGCTGTGAGAAGGTCGCGTTGCCTGCAATCCTGGAGCGCACCGCAGAGAGATGTGGTGGACACCAGTGCTTAGGGATCGCCGCCTCACAGCTGGGGGGGGAGAGGGCGGACGAAACGGAAAACGATGGTGCAATAATAATAATAATAGTAATGCCTGAATGGGATCTGAGAAGAGCCGATGCAGGAGAAAGAAGATGCGAGCGCGCGTTTGTTTGTGTGTACGTGTATCGTGTGTGAGGCAGAAATCGGAGTGGCTGTGGAGACGTGGGGGGAGGTATGGATTGCGCCTGACAGGAGAAAAAAGTCAGTACCTGCTTAAATCGGAATCACTTAAACGGAGAAAAAATTCCGCTGTGGCTGCATCTGACGCCCACTACTTCATGAATCCGGTCCCTTGGGATTAAGGGGTGTGTTCACTTCAGACCCTTAATTTTGCACCATGAGGAGGGCGCAGGGAGGTCATGGGTGCTGAGAAAGTGATGCATGTTAATTTTTTCCCTCCCTCTTGTGAGGAGTTTGTTTTTCTTGTTTGTTCGTTTGAATCTTACTAGTCTTTGGCTTCTTTTCAGCATGGAGAAGGTAGGGAATGCCTTGGAGGAAGTCCTAAGCAAAGCCCTGAGCCAAAGAAGCATCACTATTGGAGTATATGAGGCTGCCAAATTGCTCAACGTGTGAGAATTGATTTTTTTTGGTACCTTATTATGTGTTGATTAATAATAGCCACTTCTCTTGGGCTGCAGTGCATGTTGTCTTGTATGTTTATTTCATTCTTCAACCTGAGGAGACTCCTGTGCAGTCAAAACCTGCAAAGTCCTTAAGGTGTGAACTTTATAGTGTGTGGATAGGGTTCAAGGTGCTAATGTGGCCAAACAGTAATGTAAATGTTTGCTCATCTGTACTATGCATGCTCTTCAAGCACTGAGTTTCTCTATGGGCCAGATTTCAGAAGAATGTTTGTCCTTTTTACCCAGAATGCTAGAGTTCCAAGTACCCAGTGACAGTTGACACAATGGGAACTGCTGACCAGTGGTTTTGAAAATGTGCCCTTCAGTTTAGTGCCTAAATGTACTCAATTAAAACAAAGCAAAATCCCCTCTGTCTATTGAACCAGAGTATTAACCACTGAACACTTGAAAAATCAATCAATCTGATGGGTGTAAAGGATCAGCCACATCCAGTATGATGTACCTGTACTTCACTTATTGTAATTTTATTGTATTTATTGGTTTTATTGTATTTTAACTTGAGTTAGCCGCCTTGGGCCAGTTCACACCAGCAAGGCGGGATATAAATTGAAAGTAAATAAATAAATTCATTTTGCATATAGCTGGAATTATTAGCTGCATTTGTATGTCCTGTGACTTTAGCAGGGGAGGGGCTGTGGCTCAGTGGTAGAGCATCTGCTTGGCATGTAGTTCCTGTTTTGTCCCTTTTCTGTTATTCTAAAATGAATCATTGTTTGTGGGGCTGTGACTGACTCTGCATTGTTTTATCCCTGCAGGGATCCAGATAATGTAGTGCTTTGTCTGCTGGCTGCAGATGAGGAAGACAATCAGGATGTTGCTCTACAAATTCACTTCACCCTGATCCAAGCGTTTTGCTGTGAGAATGACATTAACATACTCAGAGTGAGCAATCCAAGCCGGCTAGCCGAGCTGCTGCTCTTAGGAGCAAGTGGGGGAGGCAGAACAGCCTGCAGATCTGCACTGCATACTTGTGACAGTAAGTGCCAGGCTTTATAAACAGCTAGAGCATTGGACCAGGGTGACCCGGCAGATGCTTCAGGGCCTCTATTGGCTGCAAAAAGTAGCACTTTCTTGAGATAAGCTTGAATTGCAAATCTGTCTAAAATCTCTAACCATCATCCTCTCAAGAGGAATTCCTAGTTTAAGCCTGTTAGGTACTGTGGTGATTTGTTCAGTGCACTTGCATTGGTGCACTTGACTCTTTCATGTTTACAAGGCAGGAATGTGTCCTTTAGGTAGCCTTTCCTCTGCACAAATCTCATCACAGTTCCTACTTTGCTCACAGAAATTTTCAAAGCGCAAACATGTTCAAACACGTTCCATCCTGTTGACAACAGGAGAAGACAACTCCATGAGTCACCTTCCTACAGTAACTCCCTGCCTATATTTGTCTTTCCTTATTACTAATTGGCTCAGAGGTCATTGTTAGATAGCTCATTGTAACTATGATGAAAACACTGGTCACTATTACTCAATGCTGAGTTGTTCACAGAACTAAATGTGATTTGTGGGCAGAATCATAGTCCAGAACACATGCTTATATGTTTTTAGATGCACATTTCCCATGCCAGTTTTTTATAGTATTTACTCAAATGCAAGACTATATTTTTGCACAGGTATGTAATAAAGAGGGGGTCATCTTATATAAGCATACAAATTACAGTTATGACAATAATTATTTTGTTTGGGTAACATTTTTAGAGGGGTTATTTCCCTTTCAGTAAATACAACATTGTAATTTTTAAAAATCAAATGATTAGAAATGTGTTTAGAAGGGGAAATGGGGGGTGTTTTTTGGAGGAATAGGTCAGTTTACCTCCAAGTATGAAATTACAAAAGTATGAGGTTTACCTGACTTAATGCCCCAATTGTTGCAAACATCCATATGTGTTTTTTGGCTGACTGTTCATAGAGATTTAAAAAATTGAGAGATAAGCATTTAAGATATACTTTCTTCTTAACATAGTATGTGTTTAATACAACCAAAAATGGTAATCAATAGTCTGAATTGCTTGAAGATACTCCTGACTTCTACTCCTTCCAAAAAGCAAGAGCTCAAGCACCTATAGGATTTCAGTTGGAAACCTGTAACCTTCACTGTATCCTTTACTAATAAAAAAAGTTAATGCATAATACACAGTAAAATCTACTGTGGCAAATACACAGAGAAAACCTGCTCTAAGGAATACTGCAGAAGATGTTTGGTTGCGACAGAATAAAGGGATCAAGGGTCTGTTTATTGATTTTATTTTACAAAATTTATATCATGCCTTTCTGCCCTCAGAAGGGCTACCAAGGGAGTTAACAATTTCAAATATGTTAGATAAAATTGCATTTTAAAACCATTGAAATTTACATACTCCAAACCACACATCATTAAAGCAATTAACAACAGAGCTAAAATACATACAAGTCATAAAAAGAGTAATTAAAACATTGGTTGGGAAGGAGGAATCACCAAGGGAATGCCAGATAAAAAATAAATCTTTACCTACTGGCAGAAGATGGCAACAGAAGGGGACAGATGAATTTCCGTTATATAAAGATAGTTTCTAGCCAGAACAACTTAAGGCATTTATGGACAGGTTTATGTTATGACTGGCAGAAGTTCATTTCATGCTGACTTATTGGTCCTTTCTCTTCTCTGTAGAATCCACATGCCTCTCAATGGAAGGATCCAGCCTTGAGTCAGCTGATCTGTTTTTGCCGGGAGAGCCGTTACATGGATCAGTGGGTCCCAGTGATCAACCTTCCTGAACGGTGACAGTTTATGGACTAAATTAAATTGGATTTTTAAAAAATTTGCACTGAAGTTTTAAAATACTTTAGAAGTTTGCTCAGGAAGTACTTTCTCAGCATAACACAAGGATTACAGTAACTGATGTCGAGTGGGGAGGCTGTACATTGTGTGAAACCGAAGGATGTTTGACTATGCTGTTTGGGAAAAGACTGAAAGCAGAAGCTGTGTTGAAGGAGCAATAGGAAGTCCTTGGAGGAAGTCAGGCCTCTGTGAGAAGGTTCTGAAAGCAGGGTGGCAAAATTCCTGTGAGAACACACCAAAAGTGCTTGGTTGGAGTTTAAAAGAACAACTTTTTTGTTTCCATTTTTAAGTATCTTTCACTTGTATGAGCTAAAATGGTTAATGATTTTTAAAACCATTTTATTTTGTTTCAACAAGCTGGTTTCTTAAGTTTTTATTCTAAGAAACATTAAGTTATTTTATGATATTGATGAAAGATTTATTTATGCTAGGGATTTTCAAGAGCATTCTGCTTGCACCAACTGTATTTAAAAAGTTCGAATAGCTATACTTTAATAAATTGTTTGAAATTGGATGGTGTTCACTGAAATAAAAATTTAAAAGCCTCTGACCTTGGGTGTATTTGCTTTTGTAACATACTTCTTACAGCACAAAGAGTTGGGTTTTAGTGACACTTCCTAAAAGGCTGCAAGTTACAAGAGTAGTTTCTGGCTGAGGTAAGACATTTCTATGGTCACTCAAGGGAACCCCAATTTTTAATATTTGCATAATACATCTGCAAATTTTCTTAACAGCATGGTGTTTCACCAGCAAAGAATGGGATAAACAGAAATTGTAGGGTACTGAGGAAGGAGAGGTATTACACTTTCAATTTTTACCACTTTTTTTTTAAAAAAAGCTGGATGATTAGTTCTGTACAACACAGGCCTTGAAAAAGAAACATTTAAAGAAAATTGGGGGGAGCAGTTGTCACCAACAACAGCTCAGGAAATACTCAAGAGGCAGTGGGAACAGTCTTAACCACATCTGAAAAAAAGCAATTGCAACAGCAGCTCTTTACACTCTCCTAAATAATTACCCATTTTCCAGATGGAAGCTACTGCACTGAGTGCTTGGGGAAACATTAATGCAAAACCAAGGCAATCCTGAGAGTTTACCTGGGTGCACAACAAATACAACAAATCATATAGAAATAACTAAGATGGATCATTTTCTCTCCTTCACATCTAGAAGTTTGGTAAATGGCTTTAAACAAACCAAGAGTTCCACTCCGAAAAAGGACTTTCTACTTTGTCTTGATATATGTGATATTTGAAAGATGACTACTTCCTGCCACTTACAAGGTAATATAACTATACTGTGCAAACAAGAACAGGGCCAAGCCTGTACTCAGATGTTGGAAACAGGTTTGTGATGGGGACAAACCTGGATTCTAGTTCTTGCATGTTCCCTCTCATCATGCAGAGTGCAATTGAACATTTCCTAGTTTCAGAAGTACTTGATCAAATTATGGTGTGTTCTGAAATCTTAATACAGGCACTTAGAGATACTGGAATTTGTTTCTTCCCCACAAACTGATTCTAAACCAAATCTAATACACGTTAAGCAACCTCGTTTGTTGAAATTCAAACTGCGATTTGTCCTGATGCCTGCATTTGGACATCATCATGATAAACTAGAGTTTGACTGAAGACTTCCTGGTTTTGAATCATGTTCTGTATGCAAAGGGAGGGAATGCAGTCACCACAACAAGCCAGGTTTGTGTCCATCATTTAACAAACCTCTGTTTGAGATGTTTGAATACAGGCAAAGATGGGTGGGAAGGTGGTTAAATCTGCAAACAATTTATGTCCTTTAATGCAGTGTTTTTCAACCTTTTTTGTGCAAAGGCATACTTTTTTCATGAAAAAGATCACGAGGCACACCACCATTAGAAAATGTTAAAAAAATTTAACTCTGTGAGCCGAAGCCGCATGTTACGGATGAAATTGGAATTTTTCCCACGGCACACCAGACAATATCTCACAGCACACTAGTGTGCCGTGGCACAGTGGTTGAAAAACGCTGCTTTAATGAAGCCCAACAATTTGTCATGGATGTGGGCCAGCTCCTGATGCTCAGTGGTAGGGACAGCCTTATGCCAAATATCTTGTGTAAGGGGAATACCTTATACCACACCTAAACGTAGTCTGGAGCATATCTCCAGGTCTTATAATGTGGCATCTACCATTAGTAATGATGTAAACAGCACATTTAGAAGCAGCCTAACATTGTAACCCTATCTTCAGGAAACATTAGGAACTCACCCATAAGTGACCTTAGACTTCATTATTATACTGTACTTGTACAGGTACTACACCACACAAGAAAGTCATGAGGTCAGACATGGATGGTGCTGAAACTTATTCAAGCCTCCAAAATCAGTATTAATGTCTCATATTGCATTACACACATAAAAGATGTATGAGAAGGAGGACAGCTGAACATGATTTTGAGAAGCTGGCTCCCAGAAAGATTTGTCAGTCTCCATCGATGGTTGTTTTGTGCCACTGGGTGAAGACTTTATAGTTCTATTTGGCATAACTCCAATAACTGCTATTGGCCTCCTCCCTGGTTTTTAGTGTTATGAATGGTTTATACACAGGGTGTTGAACTCATTTGTTACAAGGGCCAGATCTGACATAAATGGGGCTTTGTGGGGGGCCAGGCCATGTGTGTTGTAAAATATAATGCCAGGTAGTAGAGATAAACTTTTAAAAAGATACAAACACAAATATATTTTTTTACTTAAAATACAAATTGCTTAAAATTCTTGCAATATTTCATTTAACAGTCTTTGATAATTGACACCTCCCAAGCCTTCCCCCCATAGATGCCTGCCTAAAATGGAAAGGTGGGGGAATAGTGGGATTTGGCAATGCAATTTTTAAAATAAAACCAAGAAAAAGCAGAAACTAAAAATATAAAATGCTCTGAGCCTAGGAACATAAATGGCTGGGCAGTGCAAGTTTCTCCCCTCCCCCCAGGTCTACTCAGAGTGGCAGCCAGTGTTCCCTCTAAGCTGAGTTAGTGTGAGCTAGCTCACAGGTTTTTGGCCTCTGGCTCACACATTTTTGTCTCAGCTTAGGAAGGATGGCTCCAGAGTAAACTAATTTATGCAATAGCCAAATCGCTCACTTACAAGTTTAATGCCAGTAGCTCACAAAGTAGAATTTTTGCTCACAAAACTCCACAGCTTACAGGGAGCATTAGCGGCAGCAACTCTCCAGTGTAATGTTCCCCTTTGGCTGTGGGTTCCTAGGTTAGAGTACTCGCTCAGGCACCTGTTCTCAGGTCCGTTCAGCAGAGACAAGCTGGCTCAAAACATCAACCCTGTATTTCCAAGGAGACAACTCTATCAAAAAACAGCTTCAACTATACAAACACTAGAAAGTGAAACTTCTTGAACCCCACTCCATTGAAATACATTGCAGCACAAAGTTGCAAAGAAAACGCAGAATGGATTTCCCATTAATGTCTCTGAGCCAAAATACACTATTCTGGGACTGGAATGACAGCCACCAGAGTGAAATGACAGTCCCTGGGAGCAGCAGAAGCATTCTGGGATCAATGCTCCCTCGAAGCTGTGGAGTCTCGTGAGCAAAAATTCTACTTTGTGAGCTACTGGCATTAAAGTTGTGAGTGAGCAATTTGGCTACTGCATAAATTAATTTGCTCTGGAGCCATCCTTCCTGAGCTAAGACAAAAATGTGTGAGCCAGAGGCTAAAACACTGTGAGCTAGCTCACACTAACTCAGCTTAGAGGGAACACTGTCTGGGATGGGAATGAGGGCCCCCAGAGTGGAATTCCATCCCAGAATGCTGCTGCTACTCCCAGGGGCTATCATTCTACTCTGTGCCCTGTCATTCCAGTCCCAGAACAGAGATTCTATTGCTTCTCTGGGAGCTGTCATTCCAGTCCCAGAGCACTGTTTGCTGGAAACAATCCCAGAGTAGTCTATCTGGGTGCAGAGAACTTAGCGGAAAAATCCATTCCGTATTTTCTTTGTAACTTTGCAAGCCCAGAAGAGCTTTCTGCGGAAGCAGGCAAAGACAAGACAGAGCTGGGAACTTCAGCAGCCAAAAGCTTTGAAGGGTGAGGAAAGGAGGGGAGGAGGGGGAAAGAGCTGTGGGTCTGATTAAAGCCATGGGTGGGCTGCTTCCGGCCCATGGGCCTTAAGTTTGACACCCCTGGTTTATATGTTTTTACTAAATTATTGTATATATAATTTATTTAAAATGTTTTTAATGTGGATATGTTTGATATTTGCCACTTTGGGGCCCCTATTTGGATTGAAAGGCAGAATAAAAATATTTAAAATAAACTGTAGTGAAAAGCAAGGAGTTAACACAGCATAAATTGAAGAATAACATGGCATTAGCAATAAAAGAAATACCATTATTTGAAACATGACACTGTCCCTTAAAACTGACTTGCTGCTGTATATTCAATATTAAGTGTCAGCCTTCAAAAGAATACACACAATTAAGGCTTGTTTTTGGTTTTATAGTTTTCCACTGCACTTAAATCTCAAACATTTAAGGGCAGAAATGTCAGACATTAAAACTGTAATTTTGGAATTCCCTCCCCAGGGAGATTGTCTTCCTCTGTACCTGCTGGTGGAAGACAACAGAGAATTTTGCTTTGTTTACTGTTCCCTCACAAACTCTAAATAGCTTTCCTCCCTGTTTTTGTGTTTATATGAGTTTATATGTTTCATTTAATTATCTTGAATATATTTTCTGTTTGTATTTTAAACACTAATGTCTGAAATGTTTTAATTGTTTTAATATTTGCTGCCTTGGGGACTCTCAGTTGGCTAAAATGGTGTCATAGAAATGTTTTAAATAAAATGCATTTGATTTTAAAAAGGGACAATAAATCTTTTAGAGAATGGGGACCATCCTTCAAGGACAGCCACCATGCAATTCTGCAACTGACTGAACCTGACTGAAATGAAGACCATTCAGCAACAAAATCAGATGGAGCTCTATGGCTGCAACCCTGATTATACAGATCTGTAATTAACTACTGATGTAATTATAGTTATGGACAGTGTGTATGTTCATGTGTGCCTACGGAACTTAAACCTTTTCTGCTAAGTCATGCTTTCCAAATTCTGGAATGAAAAACAGTCTGAAGCAATAACTAACTTATCATGTTGGGAGTTCCAGACGCTTTAAAAATATGATGGTAGTAGATGGACTGGTGCCATTTGTAGACTTGCCCAACTGTGCCACACATACTTCCAAGATGTATACCCATACCATATATCACCAGTAGTGTATTTTGGTCCAATGTGCTATTGTTCACCACCCCCAACTTATTTGTACATAGCTGTTCCTTTCGAATGATCGTTTGTGGCAATTTATTATGAACTACAATTACAACACTAGCACAACCAACATGAGCCATTGTGCTATTTTTTTCCTCCAGTCAGGGTGAAGGCCTTGTTGAGATTAGCAATGACCTGCACTTCCACCTGGCCATACCTGCCCATCATTATCTGGCCAATATCTGTTTTGCCTTGGCTTCTGCCTCCACATTACCTTTATCAACTTGGTCTGTTGCAAGACCCTTCTGTCTTTGTATGGTCTTTTCCAACCTTCACCATAACAGCCAAAAGCAAGCTGTTAAGATCTCTTTTCTGTCTAGTTGGTTATTGCTGGGCAATTTCAAACCTGCACAGTCAGTTTTTGAGATTTCAGCGTTTCCTGTTTTTCTAATATATGCTGCATGTGTTTAAACTGTGAAGAAGGCTGCCCAGGATGGTAGCACAAACAAAGTGGGCTTCTCACATTTAATCCCCTGCGACACCTATAAGAGCAGTCGATCAAAGCTAATTAAATGGAAATTAACAATTTTGGGGATTAATATAACAGCTCCATTGTTAAATGAGTCACTCAGAGAAATTAAATCCAAAGTAAACGATCTTGACTACAGTAGTACCCTTCAAAGAGCCCGACGTACTTGCTCTGGTTTATCTTTGGGTCTTGCCCCTTCGAGGCTATCCCGTCATATTGTTATACTTTAAAGATCCCAAGACAACGCAGAGCTTTCACCTTGGTGAGACTTAATTCCTTTCCCTCTAAGGTGCTCTCTGGTTGTTTTTCGGGACTTCCATTTCAGAACGAGTTTATGACTGTGGACAAGAGATGATAGAAACTATGGATCATATAATGCTTTTTTGCCCTAAATGGAATAAGGAAAGAGAGAGATATATCACTCCTATCATGAGAAAAGAAAAGGTCCCCCTTCTTCCTTGGGTAGTTTCAGTGTTATTGTCTGATAATTCCTCTGACAATCAAATTACGGTTATAGTGGCTTCTTTCTTAGCCGCAGTGATTAGGAAAACAAATTTCCCTGAGTTTGTGTAGCTTACTGCTAATAATTGTCAACCGTGTATATATTAATTCGACAATTTTAAATGTGTTTTTTTGTTGTTGTTGTTGTTGTTGTTAAAATGATTGCTGGTCATCTGTTTTTTATCTTGTATTGATGCTATGGCTCTTTTGCTAATGCAATATATGCGCTGCATATCATGGAGGTTCACAACTAAGCACATGTTAAGGTAAAGGTAAAGGTTCCCTTGCTCAAAAGCCAGTCGAATCTGACTCTAGGGTTGTGGTGCTCATCTCCGTTTCAAAGCCGAAGAGCCAGCGCTGTCCGAAGATGTTTCCGTAGTCATGTGGCTGGCATGACTAAACACCAAGGCACACAGAATGCTGTTACCTTCCCACCGAAGTGGTACCTATTTATCTACTTGCAATTTCTTGCTTTCGAACTGCTAGGTTGGCAGGAGCTGGAACTAGAGACGGGAGCTCACTCCGTCATGGGTCTCGAACTGCTGAACTACTAACCTTCCACAGCCTGCAGTTCAGCGTCTTAACCACTTGAGCCACCGCAGCTCCTAAGCACGTTACCTGCCTAAAAAAACAGACAAGTGCTTACTTCCTCCCACCCACAGATATCAATTACCACCCAACTTATTCATGACCACCTTCCTCACTCCGTGTGGAGAGGAAGTATGAGATGTCAGCATGGGAATATCATGAAATTACCATGGTAAAATTGCTTTCACATGAAAGCTGGAGAGTAACCTCTCAGAAGTACAAAGGGATCATTCATATAATAGACTAGCCTATGGTATTTCAGTTCCATAAATCCAGTTATAATACTGATGATGTGAAGTTTGAACATTTGTTGTAGGAATTCTAATGGAGAAGATTGTAGTGTAAAAAATGAAGTGAGTCATACATACTGGGTTTTTTTTTCAATAGACCACATTGGTGGTTTTGCCCTCAGGTGCTAGGATCACCAGGCTGCTTGGTGAGCTCACTCTGGAGCAGGCCATATAGAACTGTCTATGTGAGAAACAGTTGTCTGTTAAGTCAATTCCTGCCAGCTTCAGTGTCTGGCCTTGGGACGTTGATAGGGGGACTGTGTGGCAGTGGAGAGGCTGGGCCAGCAGCAGTGTTAAAGTAATCCTGCCGAGCAAGCCTCCCCAATGGCTTTAAGGGCTCTGCATCCCTTCCAACCCTTGACAGGTGGTTGTCTGTCAGGTGTAGGAGGGGCAGTGTGTTTGAAGGCATTGGGGAGGCTGGGCCAGCAGGACTGCTAAGGCAATGCTGCTTGGGCAGCCTCCCCAATGGCTTTCAGTGCTCTGCCCCTGCCAGACAACTGTCCGTCAGGTGGAGCAGGGATGGATTGGAGTGTGTCTAAAGTCATTGGGGAGACCGGCTCAGCAGCATTGCTAAGGTGTTTCTGCTCAGGTGGCCTCCCTGATGGATTAAAGTACTCTGGCCCTGCTCATGCCTGTCAGACACCCACCTGACTGGTGTTGGGGGGAGTGTATTTAAAGACATTGGGGAGGCTGGGCTGGCAGCAGTGCTTAGGCAATCCTGCTGTGTAAGCCTCCCCAATGACTGTAAGCATCCCACCCCCTCTCCTACACCTCACAGACAGCTGCCTGTCCATTGTAGGGGGGGCAGAGTAATGCAAGCCTTTGTGGAGGCCGGGCTGGCAGGATAGCTAAGGCATTACTGCTGGAGCAGGTTCCCTGATGGCTTTAAGTACCCTGCATCCGCTGCTGCACCTGGCAGACAGCCGCCAGTCAGGTGCAGGAGGTGGGGGGGAGCATGTTTGAAGCCATCAGGGAGGCTGGGCCAGCAGCATTGCTGAACCTCACTGTGGTTGGCCATTCCTGATTTTCTCAACTGGCATAAGCTCTCTGCAGTCTCCTGTAACTGCTTTTTTTAACCTGAGCTCTGCAGCTGACCAATCAGAGAGTGGGGGTTGCAAGGAGGCAGCAGCCTGGCAGCCACATAGGAAGCAATGGGGGGAGCACATTTTACCCAATTTTAGCCCCTTACAGGTCGAATTTCCAAAAACCTCTTCTTAGTGAGCATGGTAGGAGTGCTTTCCCCGAATTTCATGTTTCTAGGTCCAGAGGTTTGGCCTGGGCATTGATTTTAAAGTGAGGGGACTTTCTTTTATCTATCTATATATAGATAGATAAAAAGAGGAAACAATTATTCACAGCTGAAATATTAAGTTTACACTAGCTGTGTAGCCAATGATAGAACCATACTCCATAAATCTATCTAGCCACCATTTAATCCATTCAAACTGGTGGCCATCACCATATCTCCTGGCAGTGAGTTCCGCCCATTGTGCAGAGCAGTAATTCATTTAGTCTGTCCTGAATTTTCTGTCAATAATAGTATTATGGAAATGAATGAAAGTTTCTATCCATTTCCTATATTCCATGGACAATCTTGTAGATCTCTGTGTTGTCACTGCATAGTAAACTTTTTCTGAATATGAAATCTCCAAGTGCTTTAACCATGTCTCATAGGCTAGGAGTTCCAGCCCTGTGATCATTTTGGCTGTTTCATTCCCAGTTCTTCAATATCCATTTTGATATATTTTTCTCAGATTCTGTGTTCCTGCCTGCAGAGAGAGAAGGGTGGCAACTAGAGATAGGCCTTTATCAATGTTGGTGCTTTGTCTTTGGAATATCCTCCCTCTTGAGGTTCATCTGGCACCTTTAGGTTCCAAGCCAAAACATTTCATCAGGTCTGTTCATTAAGTTCTTTTGTTTTTTTAAAGCTGTTTTATGTTCTGATTCTACACTGAGGACTGTTATCATTTTAAGCTTCTGTTTGTTTTATGCTTTTGATGCCCTGGCTTCTTTTTAATGGCTTACTTGCTTTTGTTGTGAGCCACTTCAAGCAGGTCTCTGAAAAGGTGGCATATATACATTTTCTAAATAAATAACCAGTTACCAATCCATGAAAGGGTGTGTCTTCTTATGCCATGACTGTTAAGTTTATCCTGAAGTCTTTGGTGAATACTGGAAAGCTCCAAGCTCACTGCTGACTTTGTAGTGTCACCATGTTGCTTCTGTACTCATAGCTCCTTATTGCACAGATGTTTAACCGGCCTATTCTCTGATGCTTCATCATCAAAGCATTCTCTTGCTCATGTGCCAGTGGAGCAGGCTTCATTACTTATTTACTTCTGTTAATACTTTTTGGGTTGCTTGAAACTCCTCAAGTGAACTGTTGCTTGGGTGTTCAGAGAGAGGTGACAAGAAGCCCAGGCCCTCTGAACAATGGGTGATCTCCAGCATGGGTCACTGGTTAGGTATGCAGGTGAGCTGTAACCTCACTTGCCCTCAGTCCACTGGTCTTCAGAGCCAGCAGCGGCAAGAAACCCAATGAATGTCTAAAATGGCAATGCATTGATGGAACCTGAAGATTTGGCAGTGGCACCACCAGCAGAACCCTTACCATGGAGCAGTACAATGCAGTGCAAGGAGGAAAACAAGAAGGAGCAGAAAATGATGAGGGGAATAGGAAAAATGTTGTGCTTTCCAGTGCTCAATCCCACTTGTGACCATGTAATATTACACCAACCAAATAGGTAACACTACCACTGGGATCAATGGAAAGTACCAGATGACACCCCCCTGGGCTGTTTCAGGGATGTCTGACAGAAGACAGGGATTTTACCCTCACCTCCTTATTACTCATTCCAATTCTCTTCATAATTAGTCACATATTTTAGGTCTGTTCCTTTCTCTGTAGTTAAGCTGTTGCTCTGTGGTGCAGGAGTCCAGAATTCTAGTATCACTTCCTCTTTCTTTTTCTTCTCTGAACGCAGTGGAAATTGCCATTGCTACCATCTGCATAAATACACCAGACTCAAACAGAAATGTTAATCTGTTGTTAGACAGTTTTACTGAAGCCATGCATGAAATGAATAACATTATTTCCTATACTGAAATCAACCGAATTATAATGAAAAGATGAAAAGTAGTGATATTTAAAGTGTTTCATATCCATGGTACTAAATATGATAGCTGTGAATTGGAATCTTAATTACAGGTTTTTTAATCCCTCTCATAGCTACAAGAAAGCAACTTTCAATAAAAGATTGCAATGTATTCAGCTTTAATAAGAGATCAATTGCTAGCAAAAGGCAAAAACAAGTTAGCACTATTAAAATTTCACAAATCCTTTTTTTTTAAATCAAAGGCAAATCATGGTGGTGTTCTTGTCAATCTAGGATTACAATAATACAAAACAATATTTTGCAAGAGCAAACCAAAGAGATAAACCAAGAGAAAATGTGTGCCTGTAAGAAGTAAGCAGAACATGATTTTTAAAAAGACAGAACACTAAGCACTTTCTTGAGCAATGCTTTACTATTGAGGCATTTCTAATCAAAGCACCAAGATGCAGTGTAGTGGTACAGTTGCTGAAAACTCTTGTTAAATATCATACACTTAATTTCAAAATCTCACAGTGGTCTAGCAGGTATTTTGGATGGTTTGATTATTCCTATTTAATTTTATAGGGTAGAATCATACAAGCACCACTGCTGTGTAACCCCCCCCCCCAATTCATTTCTATGGAAGTATGATACAAATCACATTGAAATGAATTCAGAATGAGAAGGAAGATTGCCTATGGAGGCAACATTCTCTATACTGCTTTTTATGATTATACCATCACTACAAAGTCTGCTTTATTATGTTTTGAATATAAAAAGAAATAATGAATGCAGGAACAAAAGTTAAGAAATGAAATACATTTAGCAGTTACCTAAAAACTCCTAGAACATATGTGATCGAAACTGACATGTTATTTAATTTACAGTTGTTGCGACTGAAAACTGATTTAAAGTCAACACACAAAGTGTGCTGGACTTAACAGGGGCAGGTTTCAATCTGCATTTTAGAATGAAAGTCAAAAAGCATTTCTTACTCTGAAGTTGGCACAATTTTTTACATAATTATGTCCCTGCAGTTTTAAACATGGTACTTTAAATACTCATCTTATGTTAATAAAATATATGTGTATTAAAAGTCTAAAGCACTGCTGGTGAAAATATTGATTTGGATCAAGAATCACAAGGAGAAGGAAAACAGCAGTTAGTGCTGATTTGCAAGTAAGTACGTACAGTGTTCTAACAGGTAGGTGTGCCCTCATACTTGTACAAACAGAAAACAGCTTTGCAGTTTCCTGAAACTGTTGTTCATTGAGTGTCTTCTCTGCAGGCCCCACACTGGGACTGTGCATGTGTAGGCCAGCCATGGAGAATTTTCAAGCTTTAGAACCCTAAAGACCCCACCCCCCCAGCATACAAGGTGGAGTGTTCCCGCCAAAACTGTCACATGCCATGAGGAAGGAGCAAACCCTTCCCTCAGTTCTCCTGAGATAGTGCAAGCTCAAGAAAGAGTAAGAATAAGCAGAAAAATGTTTGCCTGCACAGGAGACGCTCAATGAACAACAGTAACAGGTAAGTGCAACCCTGTTTTCATGCTCAGTCTTCTGTGAAGTCCCACATTGGGAATCTAATAAGCAACTCTCCAAGGTGGTGGGAGTGAGGCTGTCAGCAAAAAAAGCATGCAGTATGGCTTTTCACATTGGTTTAATGCTGGTAACTACCATAGTTTAATGGTGGCAACAATCCACCTTGATAAAATTTGAGCAAAAGCAAGTTTGTCTTTACAGGGACCCAAATGACAAACAAAAAGATGTAGATTGTTCCTAAATGAGTATGTCCTTTCTAAATAAAGATCTTTTAATGTCCAATATGTGCAATGTATGTTTCACATCTGGTGAGGGGACGGGGAAAAAACTGGTAAAGTGATATCTTGTGACAACTGGAATCTAGACACAACTTCAGAAAGAAATCAGAGACTAGCATGCAAAACCACTTTTTTACCATGAAACTTAAATGAAAGGGGCAACTGCAGGGAGTACTGCTAGTTAACAAACTCTTCTGGCAGAAGTAACACCCACTAGGAAACAGACTTTTAGGGAAAGTGATGCCAAGGAACATGTAGCCAGAGACTCAAATGGCTATGCATTAATACAGAATATTAAAAGACTCCACCAAGGGACTAAAGGGACTGTGGATGGAAAAATATTAAATATGTCTTTCATAAGCCCTTTAAAGGTATGATGTGAGAAAACAGTTTTACCTTCTATCAGAGCATGAGAAGTAGATATGGCAGCTCAACTCAGGAAAGATGAGATCGAACCAGAGGACTTTTGTGTCAGCAGGTAACCAAGTATCAAGGGTAATGGCCGGGAAGAGCAAAAGCTCTGCCAGCAACCCTTTTCCACTAGGAAGTATAGGAAGTATGAGCGGAAAGTTTGTGGATGTTCAGTAGATGTTAGTAACCTGCTGAGAAAATTTCAACTGCAGGGAGTTACCAATCACAATGTGAGGTCTAATCTGGGAATGTTTTGGTGTAAGACCAGCCTCCTGTGGAGGAAGTTGGGAGCATGTAGAAGATGTAACACCCCTTAGCTAACAACTGCATTAGAACGAGTTACTTAGGTCAAAAGGGATCCACCAGAATACAATGGGAATACTCTGCACAGATCTTGCAAAGAACCTTAACAATCAAGGGGGAGGTGTAGAAAAGGGTGTTCTGCCAAGGTATTTGAAAAGCATCCCCAGAATTTGGATTGTTCCCAGGCAGTTCCCAACAAAAAACATGTGGCTTCACAATTTTGCTCCTTGCTAAAACATTTACCTACAGGAACCCCTACTGATGGAAAATTTATAATTGCCCATGACTGAGCAGTTGTGAGGAGGATACAGAAATTTGCTGAAAATGTCTGCTCTGATTATGTTTGTGCCAGAGAAGTGGTTAGCTTGCAAGGTGGCCCTGTACTGACTTGCTCAGTTTCATATGGAAGTTGCTTCTGTGTGTCGAGCTAGGAAGGTAGTACCCCCATTTGTTCAGATAAAACATGGCTATTGTATTGTCTGTTTGAATTTAGATGACCTTGTTGTACAGGACATCTGAAAAGGTAACAAAGGTATAACAAATAGCCCTAAGTTCTAATAAATATGTAATTTTCTTTATGAGGGACCAAACACCATGGGCACAGCATGCCCACAGGGAGCCCCTTAGCCCAATAGTGAAGTATCAGCAATAACCATGACTTCTGGAAGCTGAGATCCAAACAGAAAACTCATGAACAGATGAGATCACTGGACCACCACAATAGTGCCCTTATTACCTTGTGAGAAATCAAAAAATTAGCGGCCTGAGAATAAACAGATGGATTGCATGCTCTTAAAACCAATTTAATGTGCAAGGTCTGGTCCTGTTGCTCTTTGGAGATTGGGGGTGTTTAGACCTAGGTTTAGGCCCCCTCCTTCTACTTTGCAATTGTGGTTGGACAAAGGATCTTTGATGAGGGTATTAAGATGGCACTGGGTGATATTGATGCCTGGGAAAATAATGTTGCTTGTAAGTCTGGGACCTGCAGAAGCTAACACCCAGATACTTTCCTGTCTGCTTGTGTTTCTTAATTTGAGCAAGGGTGTCATCAGTTTTTCAGGAAAAGGAGATTGTACTCTCAAACAGTAAGTCTTACCTTGCTCCTAGTCTCATAGGGGAAGGCAGTAGTTCTGAGCCAAGAGGATTAGCCTGATCACTATAGAGGCCACAAACCAAGCAGAACAGTCTACAACATGTCTGTCAGCATTTATTTCCTGCTTCAGTATGCAAAACTTTGGCCAATGATCTCTTATCCTGTGAGATAAGGTGTAGGTAAGTTGAAATTTGTTCCCAGAGGAAAATCTGGTAGCCAGCCATAATAGCCTGGTAGTTTGCAATATGAAAAGTGAACACCAATGATGCATACACCTTTAACCCAACAGCATCTAACCTGTGGCCCTCTCTGTCCACTGGAGAAGAGTGTGACCATTGTTGGCATCTGATTAGCTACCAAAGATGATGCAGTTGGGTAGGGAAACAAAAAAGTGCAGCAATCCTGCCTCACTTTGTACAGGTTCTCAATTTTGTGTGAAGTGGCAGGGGCAGAAGCAGCCTTTTCCCAAATGGAATCTGAAGTATCTATGAATCCCTCTAACGTAGGCTCTAAGGATCTTATCCTTGAAGCTTTGGATCAAGGGAAATCACATTTCTTTCCAAAGATTTTGCCACTGACAACATTTGTTCAGATACAGTCTGATATTTACACGGAACAATATAGGAGTAGGACCCCCCCCTGAATCATCTGGTGATGGAACCAAAGGAAACTGGGAACTACATACAGATCAGGGCGCATCATCATCCTTTACTGAAGCATCTTGGGAGGCCTGAAGATAGTTGTGGAACAGAATCAGGATTCAAACCAGTGGATGACCTCAAACCTGAGGTGGAAGATGGAACCACTCATGGCATGGGATAAGAATAATCTCCCCAGGTCCATACACAGGAAAGGGAACATATGAGTACAGTTGCCATGGAACCAGTGGTAAAATTGCAGGCCATGTACTAAGGAGGTTATGAAGAAACACAACAATGTTTTTAGCTGGTGTTGAGTGTAAGATGGTGACTTCCCAATTGACCTCATCTTCAGACATAGGATCTTTGGTACATGCAAGTGTGGAGATGGTATCCAGGGTGAACTGGAACTGAAACCCTCCAAACAGACAGGTTCCAAGAGGACAGGGGCTGGAACCTAAGGGGCTATGCTTTCATGCTTAGGTGGGGCCAGAAACAAGAGGGACATATCCCTGCACTTAAACGGTGTCCTTGCCTTTTCAGTGAAGGTTCTGACAAACTCCTGTGAGTGGCAATTGGAATTGGAATCAGTGCCAAGGCAATTCGAGGCTGGAACTGATGGAACCAAGGCAACAGAAATCTGGAGGCTCTATCACAATGAGCTTTAAGAGTGAAATGCTGATAGAGGCAGCAAGTAGATGGCGTTATGGGACTCCTCAAGGCACAGCAGAGTTCTCATCTAAGTAATTTTCATGCCACACTTTAAATAAAGATTTCTATAACTATTTCTTCTTTTTAAAACATCTTTCTTTCCAGTAATCAGAAAGCTATGAACAGTTTGAGAAATACCGAATGAGACACCAGGCTTTTCTCTTGCTCATAGCAAAGAGAGAACGGAAGGAAAGGGACATTCTTCTCTAATGGCACATGACAGTTTCAGCAGGAGAATGCCACCATCCATGCTGTGGGAGGGATAACCCTCTAGTGCTTTAAAGTTAGAAAATTATTCCCCATGGCTGGCCTATGTATGCCCAGTCCCAATGTGGGACTGCACAGAAGACCAAAGTTAAACTTGGATTTAGTTTATAATTTTATCATGCAACACTCCACTGTGAATGGATTCTGCACATGGAAAGACATGCATGGATCCAACCTATTGCACCTGGTACTGCAACACAAGAACTAGTAAAATACTTGGATAAGGTTTTAAAATACACTTAAGTTTATAACAGCACTGATATGGAAGGAAAACAACAAGCATTCTAGAGGCCCATACCTGTCGCAATACACAGAGCAGAGAGGAATTATTAGAGAGGACATTCATTGGTTGAAAGCAACCCTAGTGGACTTCCTCTCTCTCCTTGAATCATTCCACAGTCAGTCCAAGGTTTTCCTTTTAGAGAACACAGTTATCTAAGGTGGGGTCCGTTTGGAACCATCATTCAGCTGCCTAGGTCAATAAGTGCTAACACTGGCTTTAACTTGTGTGCTGTGTTTATAGAATGGCAAAGCTGCCCATATTTGGATACCTAATAATCTGAAGACAATTTACAGAGATTGTAACTGCCCTGTGACAACCAGGTGTGTTCTGATTTCAAGGCTGATGAATATGAACTACTGAAAGCAAATGAAGTGTTGGGTAAATGGAAATCAAGAAGCTATAAATCCATTAATGACAACAGAATGTGTTCAGATTTATTCTATAATAAAGCACACAACAGCATTTGCTGGTTATAGTGCATGCAGCCTTGTAGAATGCTGTATGTGACTATATATATTTTTATCCAGTCATCTTAAAAAACTCTGTGCACAGAAACTGAACTCATTATTGTATTAATTTCTGTATGCAAGTACCAAATTGATGTTAACAAGAACTATATTTTTTTAAAGGATGAATCAATTTGATGAGTAAAAATTGCTATATTAAGAACAAAATTCTAATGGACTGAAATATAGACAAATGACTAAAATCTTTAAGGGTTGGAAAAAGCATAAAGGCTTTGGCTTTTTAGGAACTAGCATCACATTTTTAGACACTTAGGCAAAAGGCACCTGGGATTTTTCCAGCTTTTGAGCTAATGCTAGGCAATTACCACCAGTATAAATTTATTTATTTATTCAATTTATATCCTGCTCCCTTCCCCACTGAGCAGAGCTCAGGGTGGCTGAGCATGCCGAACTCAAAGAGACTCACAAAGGAGCAACCATGGCAGTTGTGCCCATCTAGGCTTTCTTCACTGGGAAGATTACTTGCAGCAGGGATGGCCAACCTGCTGCCAGAGATTTATGTTTCCGGCAACACATTCTATGTTTTCCATGTTCTAAACAACAACTTTAAGGCTATGTGAATCAGTAATTTTTAAAATTTGGTATAAACTATGTATTTTCAGTTTTTCTAGTGATTTGCACAGGTTGAATATTCTGTCTATAATGATCACATTTTGGTTTAAAACACTTTTCAAAGATTTTCACATGTGAGAAGTCATGATTCAGTTACATGATGAATTTGACAAGACAGATTCAACTCTTACTAACCTACAAAGAATAAAATCAGCTCTAGATGTCATTATGTAATAACTTGTTTGAGTTAGCCTTTAGAAAGGCATCCCTGGTGCACCACACACACAAAAAATTAAACAACTGCCCAAGATCTTAATATAAGTCAGAAAAACCAGCTTCAGCTGAACGTGTGATCCTAAGCATGCTTACTGGGAAGCATGTTTTATTTAAATGCACAGGCCTTGCTTTCTCAAGCAAAATGATGCCAGTGGGTAGTTTGCATATGGATGTTTGATTCACAATACTATTTAATGTACATTCATTATGAAAGGGCAGACTGAACTACCATAAGCAAACTTTTAAAACTATTTATTGTTCCCAAAGCTTCCATTAGAAAAATATTTTAATTTTTAAAAACTACTTTAGGGATAGTAAGGGCAAACACTAAGATTATTTAGTTAGTTTCTCACAGCTGTTTGGTTTCAAGTTTTAGAGACAACAAGGTATGAATATTTCTTATTATCAATGACTTTTTAACCTATAATTATGTAGCACTAAAAGAGAAATAGACTAGAAGTTTAACTCAGTACAACACAAGGAACTAAAGAGTGAGGCAGGGACCTTGACTTGTTGGTACGAAGCCAGGTCTTCCCTGCGGACATAGTGAAGAGAGGTTTTTGTTTTATTCTGTCTATAATGCAGCAGGACTTAACTACCATGTTTTAACAAGAGAAGTCTGACTCTTAATAGAGAATGCCACTTGTTGACTTTGCGTTCTGTGCTTTCAGGGCTCTTCTAAAAGAACCTAGACATATCTGTCAGGCTCCTTACTCTCTTATGAACCCCTATACATTTATTACAAGGCCAGTCACAAGGTACTTAACAAATTCTATAAATGCAGATATGGCAGGCCACAAAATTAAAAGCTCTTAAAAGGCTGGCAGTGGCAACAAATGGAATACAAATACATATCCATGGTCTAGGAAAAGTCAGTATTGTATCTTTCCGCCTTGTATTCCATCAATGCACAAAGTGCACACAAATAGATTAATAAAACTGACATTTGCCAGGAGTTTGATGCTTGACCCTTCTTCTATCCTGCAAGAATTTTTTTTCAGCATAACCCCCTTTTAAAAAAAACAACAACACAACACCATTAGGCCTTGTATAGAAGCAACAGCACCATGAACTGACTGCGCTCAGCACCTGCCAGTTCCTTTAAGATATTATTTGGCATTTGTTAAATGTGAAATTATCAATCAAAGCAAGAAATGCCTGGATGCTTACAGACAAGACAACATATGTGTAGGGAAGATCGGTGGTAGAGGGTCCCATGTAAGACATTTTTCCTTTAGACCTTGTTTTTAGAATCTGTGTGCAATTGGAACATTAACTGCAGAACAAATATGAAAAACATAAAATCAAAGGTTATGAACACCTTTAAAATAATTTTGGGAACAAGACTTTATGCTAACTATAATTCTATAAGCTCTTCAGACAGTGAAATACTTAAGACATACTTGATGGTAAAGATATGAACTGTGTGTATCAATAAACATAATTAATTTTGAAGGGTGCATTTTGTAAAATAATGCACTTGGAATGTGTATATATACCCAAACAAATATACGTACATGCTCTAGATAGAGACACCAATTACATACACAAAGATAGACATCAGTATAAAATCAAAATGTAAAGTAAGCTTGATTACAACTCTACTTTTGCCTCACAATTCTGTAAATGAAGCTCAGGCAACTTTGGTCTTGATTGTTCAACCTAATACCTTGAACTGTGAACACTCATTGCACTTTAAAGTAATACCCACCCCACCCATTTCTCTTCCCATAAAAGCCAACATAATCCAATGGTCAATTATCCTCTTAGAACCATTCCATCTTACAGGAAGTAACTCTAACCTTGCATCACCACATTGAACACTATAAAGAAAAGAAACTTTTTAGAAAACTTAAAAGTCCATTGATACACAATGTAAATGGATTGCTGTTTTATGCAGTTGGTACCACTTGATCTTCAGGTTACTTCTCTAAGAAACTGCTTGGTTGGTTTCACAGGGAGGGTCTTCAAGGCATCTTGCTACTTCGCCTATAGGATTGTACAGGTCTTTTTATCCTTGAAGGGGTTTTCCGAAGCAGGTATACCCATTAGTAAAGGATCCTTCCTAGCATGCTCCTCACAATAGCACATTAGATCTGCTGATGCCTTGGATACCTGTGCAGGGAAACAAGGTGCAGAACTATAGACATTCTAGAGTAGTTTCCTAGAGGATGAGATGAATTACTAATCAAGGTCTATGCACTGCAGGTAGATTCATTTGATAGATGCATGAATTAACATAAAACAGAATACAAGAGTCACATTCCAATTGGAAGAAATGCTATCTCTCAGCTTTGTTTTTTGGATTTGCTTCAGCAGTAAAAAAGGAAAAAATTCTGATGGCAGGAGGCACCTCTGAAATGGAACTGCTGCCCCCACCCCTGGCTCCTAATCTCCCTGGAATACTGCTCCTGGATTACAAAGGACCCCTACAAACAGTGAGGAGCAAATCTAATGTCTGCAGAGTGGGGGGGGGGGGCAGATTAACAAAAATCACACACACACTCTTCTGTTAGTGAAAATTATCATTGGTATCCAGCTCAACAAATGGAGAACTTGATGATATTGTGTTTATTTACTTTAGGTCCCTGAGAATTCTTGTCACTTTTTCTTAACAACTCACAATGGCTTAAGAATATATAAAATCTCCATATTAAGTAAGAAGGTTCTGTCATTGGTAATTAGTAATTACTGTGAGTAAAGGCAGCAGTTGACTTCTAGCTTCTAAGAAAATTGTTACCTTGGCAAGGAACTGACTCTTCCTGAACACTGACTGAAAAAAGAACCTACTCTACATGATGTAATTTGTTTCCTGCTCTTTCGAAAGACAGACAGATTTTGTAAAAAAGAATCCAACAAATACGATGACAACATTAACTGAACATTAACAGCAATCAGAAAACAGGTTGTCTGATTTAGAAGCAATAGTTTTAGTCTCAAAGTAGAAAAAAAAATTGACTGTGCCTGTATTTTTTTTATATCTTTCACCAGAGCAACATTCCTAGACTTTTCTGTGCATTTTGATGTCATTTTAGGAAAAATTCTTGGTGACAAAAAGATTTCCAGCTTCTGGCTGTACATAGAGAAATGGTAGACAAACTTCAGTATACTTAACTATGGACCATGCAATCAGTAATGATTCTAACCAAAAAGAATGTAAACTTTTCTCACTTCTACTTTTAGGTCATGGCTACGTGGAGACTGAAATATATTTTGACTGTAAATTACATGTATATTGCATTCACACATGCCCACAAATCAACAACTATAATTTATGTATGGTATGACAAAACATAACATTTATAAAAATTTATTTCAAATTTCAGCTCATCTATAAGCTCATCAAAGCCATCTCCCACCAGCGTCTTGTAATACATGTACACCACTAGCACAATGAATCTTTAATAAAAATATTTTTAACTGCTAATAATTATTTATTCAAAACAATGCTAGGGCACAATTTAATATGATAGGTTTTATAAACATGAAATAGCCATTTGTTGTTCAGTGCTTTGCAAAACTGACCATTTTAGAGTAAGACGACTTTGCAGTCTGTAGCCAGGATCCAGAGATCCATACACAAAGCACTTCTGCAAACAACTGGGGAATGGCTGATTATTTATTCTAGCATCTGTAATCCATCTCTCCTGGGGTGCTGCTCAGTACTGCCCCCAACCTTTCTGTGGAATTTCTCAGGAATGTATAAATTTCTACTACAAGAGGAAAGCTGAAAATTAACACACAGCATTTGAGATTACAGAAGGAGAAAAACTTCTACAGCAGGTTTTTAATGGGTCTTTCCTTTTTAATATTGGAGAAGTTCATCAATTTGTTTCAGTATTGAAGGCTGCATATTTCCATTAATTCTGGGCTGGCCTATTCCCCAAACTTATCTTTTTTTCTGTCTCTCCGTATTCATGCTGATTTTTCCTTCCTTTTGGCCCTTGGAAAAGTTATGGGGCAGTTAAAAAATTATGTATTTATTTAAAACAGGGTGTTAGAAGGTTGTTGATACCAGATACATGTGTAAAATCAGGAAATAAAATGTATGAAATACCCTATTAACAAACAGATATTCTGCATATTTCTTAATAATTCAGGAATGATGCATACTGACAAGGGTTACAGACACAAAACTATATGAAAACCGGAAAAAGACGATGTAGAAGACACTAAATACAATAAGAACAATACTGCAAAATATCTGTATATTCTAATAATGATATTGTTACAAAAATATTCTCTAACAATATTCGTATTCCATAACTCTGAACTTGACATGCCTTGCAAAACCTAATAATTTTTCTTGTTTAAAGAACAATGATTTGTTAACTGTATACAGACTTTCTTATGAAATACTAAGAAATAATGATTACTGCAGTAATGTACGATCCTCCTCTGAAGAAGGTTTACGAAACAAAAATATTATCTGGAAACTTCGTTAAAAGACTCCATTTGACTTTGGACCTTTATTGCAAATGCTATAGCACATGTTACAGAACATCACTTTTTGGAATAATACTGTTAGAGAATATTTTTGAATAATACCATTATTAGAATATACAAATATTTTGCAGTATTGTTCTTACTGTATTTAGCATCTTGTACACAGTCTTTTTCCGGATTTCATATTGACTAGGGTTGCCAACTTTAAGGTAGGGCCTGGAGATCTCCAGATTACAAAGATCACTTCCATGGAAGAAAATGGCTGCCTTGCAGGGTGGACTCTATGGCATTGCTGAGCTCCCTCCCCAAACCCCGACCTCTCTAGTCTCCATCCTCCAAAACTCCTTGTACTTTCCAACCCAGAGCTGACAAGCCTAACACTGACCAAGCAATATTCAAAGTATCATGATATTGCTGTTCATTTCTGCATATTCTCCATGATGTCCAGTTGCTCAGTTTAATATTCTCTGTTCGGCTCACACTGATCATAACACATGTATACACAAACACATTTTCAGTATATCAGAAGTATGACAGCCTGGCTCTGTGTCTAGGTGAAGTAACATGCTCTGAATAGTTGCCTATTATAGACATCTAAATAATTTACATGGAATCTAAGGGCATAAGTTGCAACATGCATTGACTGAAAATGGATTGCAGCACTGAGAACTGTATTCTAACCTCTATGCTTTGAAAAGTTATTTTAGGAGTAGTAACTTTTTTAAAACCAGCATTAAGTAAAAATGTTTGCCCTCCTTCAAATAAGTCACTAACTGTGGGGGGGGGAGTATTGTTCTTACCTTTATTCTTTCTATAGATGCTTCTATTCTCAACTGCTGAACAGTTCTTCTGGCCTGAGCTATATTGTTTGTTGTGCCGGAGGTTCTGCTAGACATTTTCAGTGACCTCTTTCAAGTGCTGTTAAGAAAAACTCATCCAGTTAATTTTCTGTAAACAAATGATGGCTCATAATCACAACTGGGAACTACAGTTCAGCAAGGTTCAGGTTTTTCAACAGACCTTGTTGTAATAGCAGCATATTACAATAAAAAGATACAATAACTGTATGCAGGGATCTTTTTTTTTGGGGGGGGAGCGCACTGGAGCACAGCTCCAGCAGCTTTGGAGGGCAGAAAGGCTCCTGCATGTCAGTTTCGGCCGTACAAGCCATTTGGGAGTCTTTGGCTAGCCGAATGTCAATTTCAGACCCATTATATCCTATGGGCCATTGAAGTCAATGGTGAAAACATAGGGTATATTCTGGGTGTTGGAGAGGAGGGGGTTTGAGGAAGAGGCTCCAAACTCACAGGGTAACTGTTGGAGCCTCTCCCCAAGGTACCCACCAAGTTTCAAGACCATTGGACCAGGGGGTCCAATTCTATGGGCCCCCAAACAGGTTGCCCCCATTCCCTCCATTGTTCTCTATGGTGGGAAAAAAGTTACTTTTTCCCCCGGTGCTGTTAGTAGCTCTGGGGGGGAGGGGGTTTGATGGAGAGTAAAAAAGTATATATGCCTTTACAATTTAAGTTGGTATGAAAAATTGCCATTAAAGTCAATAAAATATGAAATCCACATATTTCTTACATAAGGAACTGAAACTATTAGGGTAGCATGTTACATAGTCAAAAAAGGGTACCATTTTTCCAAGAAGTCATTATGCTTGGATGGTGCTTCTGACATTGTGATCTGTATTGCCAATTTATCCATCACTGCTATATCCCAAATTTTCAAGAACCAATTTTGTGCTATAAGGATTTTTGCCGCAATCAAAAAAAGAGATGCTAGATCGGATTTATATTTGGTTAATTTAAGGCTAGGTCAATAGTTTAGAAGAACTGACTCAAGGGTATAAGGAAACATTTGGCACAATAATGAAATTAAACCTCTAGATGACTGAGTGGTATTACGAATAAGAGTTTCAAATGGAGTAAGCGGCCTGTCCATTTGTATGATAATGTTTGGATTATGTAGCAAATGGTAGATTTGAAAGTATTTGTAACCACAGAATTTTAAGGTTATACTTAAGTTCAAGTTGTTGTTTAGTAAGCATTTGTCATTTATTACAAAGGTCACCAAATCTGTACAGCCCCTTTCCCCTCCATGTCAAAAATTCAGGTGTTTGTTGACCCTGGGGAAACCAGGATTGACCTAAAAAAACTGTTAAGGGCAACACATTAGGTGCTAAAACTAGATTGTGTCTGTCCCATATGACTAAAGTAAGTTTTAAATAAGGATTAATTAGATTTTTTATTTTCCTGTTTTTAGGGTGGTTCCAGATGGCTTCATAAAGATAACCTGAAACAAGAAATGATCGTTCAGTTTGGACCCATGCTTTAGAAGTGGTAGGTCGAGCATAAAATACAATATTCTTGAGCTGTGCTGCTAAATAGTATTTATCCAGGTAGGGAAGGCTCAAACCTCCCCATTTAGTAGGTCTTGTCAACAATGCCATTTTAATCCTGGGTTTTTTATTATATCAAATAAATCTTAATAAGCTTGCCATTGCCACAAATCCCCTGCTGGTATCTTAACAGGCAGGTTTTGAAAAAGAAACTTTGGAAATATAAATGTTTTTATTACATCAATTTTTTCTACTAAGGTCATATTTAGCTTACTCCAGCCATCCAATGAGCTTCTAACATCACTAACCATCTGTTTATAATTATAGCTATAAAGGTCTGATAGGTTTAAAAGAATGTTAATACCTAGATATTTCCAGGTTCTGTGACCCAATGAAATGGGAAGTCCTTAACTAATGAATTTTTAATCTCTTACAATAAACAAATTTCTGATTTTGAATAATTAATTATAAATCCTGAAATATTACTAAATGCATTAATTAGTTCCATCGAGTGGATCAGAGACGTTTTAGGGTCAGCAAGGTAGAAAACTACATTCTCTGCAAATAAACTAAGCTTATAAATCTCTCCATTGATTTTGATTCCTTCAATCTTTGGGTCATGACGGATAGCATGAGACAATGGTTCTAAAGAGATAGCAAAAAGAATAGGGGAGAGGGGGCATCCCTGCCTAGTTACCCTGACTGATTTATTGATTAGTAACAAAAAACAACCATAGCTCAAACTGGTATTTTCACAATTCTGCAAAGTTTACAAAGGACCTACACTCTGAAGGCCTTTCAAACCATTCTTTTACTATACCCACAATAGTGCATTCTATTATATCTGTTTCACTATGTTTTGTAAAAGTATCAGATTGTGAGACAATCTTTGGAAACCACAACCTCATTATGCTGATAAACTATTTTCTTAGAAAGGTCAGGTGACAGTTCTGCACTAGAATATAATATCATAACCAGAAGAGAAACATACTCCATTTTGAATGCAAAATGATAGCATGCTATCATAGTGGATTGCAAAATGAAGACAAGCTGGCAATCAAGAGTTATGTGGCAATTTGCAGCAGACTTGTTTCTGCCTGCTTTGGGCCACACATGGTATCAAGCATCCCCTCCCCCCATCTTGTGCAAGATCTTCCACTTGTGCATGGGAAAAATGTCAACACTTCATTTTGACAGAAGTTCCTTGTTACTTATGAGGTACCAAGTCTGGAAGCCCACCCCCCCCCAAAAAAAAAAAAAAAAACTTAGGAGGTGGTTTTGCAGGGAGAGTTGCTTTTTGAAGGGAGAGATCATTGTCTATGAGTGAAGCACACGCCATATTTAATACAAAGTTTCTAAAAGAACTGCATAAAATTAGGGTTCAATGTAATTATTACTGTAATATATTCTAAGTGCAGCTGCTTTTGAAGAATCTCAGGAAATTTCAGAAGACCAGCATGGCAGCTTGCTAACTGGAAGCAATATTTCACCTGTATTAAAAAACTGCTAAGTGGCTTCTAGTCCATTTCTGATAAAAAGTTTAATGTTTTACCCTTAAAGTCTTAAATAGTCTGAAACGTGTATCTTATAGACTGTCTTCTCTTATATGAATGTCCATCTGAAATAATCTCTAAGACTTGGCCTCTTCTGCAGTTGTGTCCTGAATACAGGATCCTCTTCTCTTGACACTTTTGCCTAATATTATTTTTTATTTATTTTTATATAAAACATTTTATGACACCTTTCCACCAAATTGGGCTTTACAATTTAATGTAAACAATTAAAATACAGTTAAAATAATAATTAAATTAAAATCCCCCTGGGGAGTGAGTTCTAAAGTTTTTGTGCCATGATGGAGATGGCCCTTTCTTGAATTGCCACCAATCTAGTTTCAGAAGGTGGGGCAACTGAAGAAAAGACCCCAAGAATGATCAGAGTGAACAGGCAGGTTTGTATGGGAGAAGTATCATCCTGGTTATCACTCAGTGAAAATCTGTCCTATTCTTCCAAGCATTTATTGATTAGTTTAGTTTTTTTTGTCTAGTTTACTTCAGCTATTTTTAATTCCAGCTTTAAACTGTTATTTTGTTAAGTTGATTACTAGTCCTTTAATACAGTTTCCCACCACTGCTCCTTCAGTTACTTATTTGATTAACTGTAAGTTTGTTGTTTTGGATCTGATAGCCATTCTGAAATCCAAGTCTGCAGAAAGAATAAGTAATAATTTAAAATAAAAACATAAACTATATTTCTAAATTTCTTATGATTTATAAGCCCATTGTCAGGATCCTCATCATCTGACTTATAATATTGAACCTACCAGAGCAACCTAAGCTTACTGGAAAACTTGGCAGGCAAGATAAAAACTTGCCCATCATCAATACTGTGGGATCTTTGACGTTCATGGGAAAGACATGTAAATTCTATGCATATAAAATTGGTAGAAATAGAGGGCTTTATAACAGTTGCTGTAGGGCAAGCACACTGTCTATTTCATTACCAATGGAATCCAGAAAGGAGATGTCTAAAATTTATTATAAGAAAATGTATTAACTGGACCAGTTGCAGCATTCATAGGTAGCTATTAGTGTATCAGATATCTCAGCAAAGGCTTTTGCCAGACTGCACAATCTCATCAGTCAAGCTTCCTGGCAGACAATTCAGTTCTTACCCTTCCTTAACAAACAACTCTATATGAGGGCTGAGGTGAGAGGGAATGTAATATGACAGAAATTTCACTTTTAAGGGAAGGGGAACCAATTTTAAATATTTTCTTGCTAGGGAGCATAATTTCTAAAAATCTTATTCAACGTGTTTATTTTAGGAAGACAAAAAAGATATTGTTTGCCACCCACTACAAAATCAAAACATGAACAGTGTAACATGGGGCTTGGTACTGTGGATACACCAAACATCTGTCACACAGCAACAACAGCAGCTCTTTAGCCTGAAGTTTCAGGTACTGGTGAATCACCAACAACCTTCAGGATGCTGAGCAATAAAAAATAAGCAAATTATGTTCAAGACGTCTCTGAAAAGGAGCACATGAAGGAAAAATTTATTTTGCATAAATACAGGAAACTGAGGCACATTTTGGCAGAAAGATGTGTGATACTGTCCAAGCAGCAAGGAAAGGAGAAGAAAATTAAAAATCAAACTTGAATGAGCTTGTTTTAAATATTAGTGGCTCTGCCAGCTCTGTATTTCAGACACAAAATTCTCACAACAAGAGATCACATTTCCTGTTGTGAAACTAAGTAAATAGATGTCTGAATACCAGCTGCTTTGGACAAGAATGCATGCTCTTCAAAAGAGTGCTTACTAGAATTAGCAGTGCCCCTCGCCAAACTTCCCTTGACACAATCCCAAGGACTGCACCTGTGCTGATGTGTTTATAATCCTACCAGTAACAGAGCTAACTTCAGCTGTATTATTCTGTAGTCAAGAGACAAGAAGGGTAATGAAGATTAACAGACAGTGACTAGTAACTATTTTTTCTTTAAAAAAACCCAACAACAGCTAGGTGGAGGCAGTGTTTAATAGACCAGAAAATCAGGACATGACCATTAAATGCTTGTATTTGGTTGGGTTATGCCATATGGCTTTACAAAATTAAGCACTTACAATCCCACTGATTTCAGCAGAAGTAATATAAGTACACGCTGAACCTTCTCAGTTTTGGCTGTGTCATGACCACTTTTTTTAAAAAAACAAACTTGACAACTTAGGATAAAATAAGAACCGCACAGGAAAACAGTAATCTTTACCTTTACGCCTCCTGAAATTATGTCAGTAGTCACCTGTGCCAAATAGTAAAAGTGCTAAATTGAATATTTATTTTAAAATAACTAGCTTGAAACATCATGTTTGCACTAAACATTTTATGGCTTTCCTATTTGTAAAGGTTGTCAAATAATTTTTAACGCTCCTAGCAAAGATCAAATTAGCTACACAATGTAACAATACTTCAGATTCAAATGTGTGGTTGCCTTTCCAGCTTCAAATGTGTGGTTTCTTTCCTTCTCTCAAGGTTATTCTGAACATTCCGTTTTGGATTTGCCTATAGGACAAACATAAGAGCAGAACCTCTGCAAGAAACACTCTGCAGATTAGATCCAAAAGTGCTGTCACAGTGACATAAGGACACTTCTGCTGACATAACAGCACTTCTGTGTAGGGGAGAGTGATTTTCCACCGTTCTACCTGCAGCCCCCACTTTGTCCCTCTTGCTGTTCCTACCAGCCCCTTGATCTCGTTAGAAATTTTTCAGGGGGTTTAGTGGACTGCAGAACAAATGGGGGAGGTGGGAAAATCCTGCTCCAGAAGTTTCATTTGGCTTGCTGCAGTTTGGATTAAGCCCCATGTTATTTTTGCATGCACAAAATAGAACCTTAACAGAGTGCTGGCATTGTATTAATTAAAATCCTCCTCCTGGGCTTTATATATTTACACAGACACTTACTCAACTGTCCTACTTTGAAAATAATTACAACCTGAGTAATCTGTGGTAAAACCAAACTGCTATAGTAAAACCAAAAACATATAATTAAAAGTTTATAACAAAATGTCTGAAGTTTAACTGTAGCACAACATATATTAAACTTCTCACTAAAAATTAGCAGGGCAAGGGAGGATTGGTCAGTTGGGTGAATGACTGAGGGAGTTTAGAGCACAGGATTGCTAGGTCTGAAGACTACACCCTAGACACCAACAAGTGAATTCTGCTAATTATGACTTACTGTTGTCATTACAGCATTGTGACCTGGCAGCTCTAAGGGGAAAACAGGCCAAACAGCAATAGGAGGCAGTTGAATTTCACATACTGATTTAAACTAACCAGCAAATACCCTGGCTACATTTATTTATCTAAGAATAATCTAAGCCTTTCTTGCTGTGCCCTCTTATGCAGGTCCACATGCCCTTCTGAACAATTTATTTATTTGGTCTTGTAGACTCTCCAAAATGACAGGCATACCCTCTTCATCTCTTTCAGAAGGCTATTCCACAAGAAGGGTGAATGACTGAAAATGTCTATAAACAAGCAGCAGCTGGTTGCACCATAGTGAGGGAACAGAAAGATAACACTGTTGTGTTGCGCAGAGCTGCCACATAGGCTCATACTCAGAGAAGTAGTCCTTCAATTACCGTCTGTTTAAAATGCTACAGGAGATGTTGGACTGTTTGTGTTTTTGTGCCATCTTGCTTTGACTGTTTAAATTGCTTGTTTTTATATTATCGGTTTTATTGTTATTTTATACGTTGTGAGCTACCCTGAGCCCACTTGTGGAGTAGGGCAGGATATAAGCTTCATTAATAAATAAATAATAAAATAAATACATTCTTTTCAGCTCTATTCATGTTTAAGGACCTAGAAAGTTAAACTAATCATCATCATGTGAAGCAAAATAAAAGCATTTCTTAAAGTTCTCAAACTTTGTTCCCAATTTTTATTAGATTATCTCAACTTTTCAAATATTCTACCCAAATATTCAAAGGTTTTTAGGATGTGATCAGAGTTTCAATTTAATACTGTTAGAACATTCAAAAGACCAGCTGACCACATCAACTTTTGTTAAAATTTACTGAGTCAGTGCACAGTCCCACTGGAAGAAGCCTAACCTGACAAACTTTACAGAAAGTTTAAACAACAGATGCTAAGAAAGAGATTAAGATTTTGTAGCAGAAAATTTATAAAATCGTATCTTTCAGTAAAAGACAAGTTGCTGAATGAATTAGAGAATGGAAGCTTTGTTTCACTTACCGTGAATCTCCCTTCTCTCAGACCTCTATCAGCCCCACCTACCTCACAGGGTCTTCAAGGTGAGTTCCTTAAGCTGGCAGGAAGCCATGGACTCAAAGGGGGCCTAACAGAGGGCTTCCAGTACCATGTTGAGATTCCAGGAGGGAAAGTGATTGGAGCAAAAAGGGTTAAAGAGGGACATTCTTCTAAGAAATCTCCTGACACGAGGGGGGTGAGAGAAACTTTGCCCCTTCTTGGCCCCTCTAACTGCAGAAATGGCAGCTAATTGTCTTTTAAGGGTGCTTGTACTCAAACCTGATTGGAGAAAGGCTAAGAGGTTGCCCAATTCAGTCCTATGGGGATCTAGTCCTTTGCCAGAACACCAGGATTGAAAAACCTGCCAAGTACTATTGTTGTAAGGCCTATTGGTGGAACCCTTCCTAGAGGCCACTAAGGTATTTATAACCTTATCCAAGTAACTTATCTCCCTAAATTGAGACCACTTAACTTCTAGGCTGTCATCCATATAGAGAAAGACACCCTGGGTTCGTAGAAGAGCTATGAGCATCACCAACACCTTGGTGAACACAGAGCAGTTCTGAGCCCAAAAGGAAGAGCCTGATGCTGGAATTGTCTCCTGCCATATACAAAGCAAAGAAATTTCCAGTGGGCTTCCCAAATAGGTATATGGGAGATTTATGGAAGCCATAAAGTCTTTCTTTTGAATAGAGGAAATTATGGATTTCAGGATTCCCATACTGAACCTTCTTTTCATGATCTGTCAGTCCAGAGTGGCCCTGACATCCCCATTCTTCTTCAGAACAATGAAGAAGACTGCATAAACCTCCGATGACCTTTGATTCTCTAGAACCAGTTCTATTTCTCCAATGTCCAGTAGGCATTGGATGGCCTGAAGAAGGAGAAGGTGTTTCTTGGGGCATCAACTAGTTGGAACTTGTACGAACCTGTCACAAGAGGCAGTTCGTAGTTCCAGGGAGTATATTTGTGACTATATCCAGAACACAACATCGCTGATAGATGACTTCCAACAATCTGCAAAACACTGAAAGTGACCTCTGATATTTGGCGGATCTGGCCAGCTGCCAGAGTCATTTGGCAGGGTTCTTCTTTGCTCCTTGGGAGCTCTGTTTGTTTTGTTGAAAGAAGAGTTGGAGGCCCTGGCTGGTTTGGGCTGCCAATGGCCCTTGTAGGACTTAGAACAGGGGTGTCAAACGTATGGCCTGTGGGCTGGAACTGCCCCCTGAAGAGCTCGTATCTGACCTGTGAGCAACTGGCTCTCCCCTGCTTCCTTCTCCGGAGCCGCTGATGCTGTGTTTCAGATTGCTTTCAGCCAGCTCTCTCAATCGTGTTTTTTTTAAAAAACAAAAACAAAACCCAGACTCCCTTCCCTTCACTGGCTGTCTTCTTCCCCCCCTCCTTTGGGGAGAAAGGAGGGAGAGAGAGAAAGTGCAAGCTTGAGAGCAAAGTCCGAGTCCCACAGCACCTTTAAGAGACCAACAAAGTTTTATTTCAGGTATAAGCTTTTGTGTGCCCACATACTTCTTCTGGGGGGGGACAGTTGCATCCCAGCCCGACTCTCTCAACCGCATGAGAGAGATAAAACCCCAACTTCACTTCCCTCCATTGGCTGTTCCCCCACCACCACCTTTGGATCCCATAGCACCTTTAAGATGAACAAGCTGAAAACTTCTTTGTAATAACATTCAGCTGGTTTCAAGCTGCTGTTTGTGGTTGCTTTTCCCTTGTGTTACAGTACAGAATTAAGGTTCCTGGGCTGGTTGCTGAGGAAAGGAATTTCTCAGCTTTGGGCTTTATTTTTTTGGCATATTAAACAGCCTTACTAATGCATGTTTGTGAATGGGGCTTGATCAGGAGTTTTTGGGAAGTGGAGCCTGGGGAGAGCAGGGTTTGAGGAGGAGAGGGACTTCAATGGGGTATAATGCATACAGTTCGCCTTCCAAAGTGGCCGTTGTCTCTGAGTGAACTGATCTCTTTCACCTGGAGATCAGCTGGAATCCCAGGAGATCTTCCAGTCATCACCTGGAGGTTCACAACCGTAGTTCTGGGCCCCTGCAAAGCTGTTCTTAATCAGATTCCACACCACCAGCAACTTATAAATACTAGCACTATCACCCCTCTGCATATCACACTTAATCCAATCAAATCTGCTATTGTTATTCATCTGCTATATTATTACTATTATTACTATTATTACTATTATTGCTATTACTACTACTACTACTACTATTATTATTATTATTATTATTATTATTATTTGCCCTATCTCAGCTTACACTGGGCTCTGGGTGATGTACAAGAGGCAGAATGCCATAAAACAAAGATATAAAATTTAAAATGTCCATATACAGTTAATAAAAACTAAAACCAGAGTAAAAAGATCTAAGGTGGCAACTTACAAATTTCTGTTCCAATTTTGGACTGCCCGGCCATTTGGTACCTGAAATCAGCTTTACAAATTTTATATTTCTGGTCCCTCAGGTTACATTTTATGGCATGCACAGCTCAGCCCAACAAAGTGACATTTATGACAGATCTGGCCCTTATAAAATAAGAGTTCAACACCTCTGACTTAGAGAGTCAAAAACTAGTGTTTCTTTTGGTGTCACAAAAGGAATGGAATATTTCTTCAGTTTATCTTTCTTCTTGCATGTGGACAATGCCTTCTTTTTATCTTAGTCCTCTATCAGATACCTATCAATGCCATCTCCGAAGACACTGATATCCTGGAATGGGATGTTAGCCACATGGAAGGAAGGACTGACTTCCCAGTTCCAAAGCCAGGTGGTAAGCCTAGCTGAAACACTGAATGTCATAGCTCTGGCTGAAAGCTGAATTGCATCCAACAGAACCTCCTTTGAAAGCCAGTTTTGTGTAGGAGTTAAGCGTGGTGGGCTCTAATCTGGAAAACCAGGTTTGATTCCTCACTCCTCCACATGAAGAAAGCTGGGTGACTTTGGGTCAGACACAACTCTCTCAGACCTCTCTCAGCCCCACCTATCTCACAGGGTCTCTGTTGTGGGGAGAGGAAGGGAAGGCGATTGTAAGTTGCTCCAAGATTCCTTCAGGTAGTGAAGAGCGGGGTATAAAACTAACAATAACAACAATAATAATACTTATTATTATTATTCTATGCATCTGCAGAAAAAGCCACAGCAAGGGCACTCTTCAGACCTTTGGGAATGTCATTATCTGCTACTGAAAGATTTGAAGCCCATGAGTAGACTGCCCTGGAAAAAAATGGAACTTGCTGTGGAGGCCCTCTGAGTGGCCAAAGAGACCCCAAAGTTCTTACACAGGAATTGATTAATCCTTCTATCACAAGGGAGGCCATTTAATTCTGCTGGTAGAATGGAGTTAGAACACAAGCTGGTGACTGGAGGCATCTACTACAGGAAGTTTAAAATGATTTGCCTCTGGTACCAAATTATAGAAATGAGAGATGATCAGATGGCTGGTCTTGATTCTAGCCAGGAGTTTCCCAAACAGACTTGACTGCTTTGTCAAACACTGATGGAAAAGGAATTCCGAGGCTGGGGACCCCCCCCCTTGGGGAAGAGCCCTGGCCGAGCCCAAAGGACTCAACGGGTCTGGCTCTTCTACTCTTGCCATATAGAATCTCCAGGATGCAGCTTGGGAAGAAGCTTGTGAAGGACTTCCTGTGGAACAAGACAAGTCTACATGGTGGTTACTAATGGATCTTCCTCATCTGAAAGTTCTCCCTCCTCCCTTGGGGAGAAAGAGTCTAAAGAATCAGAATTATCAGACTCATGGACTTGGATCTCTAGAGTAATACTTAGAAGGAAACTCCTTTGGTTTCTTCAGACGGGGGGGGGGCAGGGTGAGAGTAAGAGGATCTGCTTTACTTCTCCTCCCAGAGCTAGAACTGGGAAGTAAGTGGCACCTACCTCTGCTTGGATGTCCAGCTAGATATTCACAAATGGTAGACAGAGCCTCCAAGAGGGAGGCTTTAATTTCATTTTGTATATCATCCTTAATCCCAGATAAAAGGTTGGCATGGGCATCACCCCCCCAAGAGGTCTGGAATGGAGCCTTCTACTGCATCTGACCCCTGGGAAGAACCATGTGCAAAAGTAGGAAAGGGGAAGGGAGGAACGTCTAGGCCAAAGGCAAACCCCTTCCTGAGGCATGTTCTCTGAAAGGTTCACCCACACCACCATTCCTGCCTTTTTACACACAGAAACACACATACACTAGAAAAAATGGGGGGAACCTGAAGACACCCCCCCCAGTTGGCCCCAATGCTGGAGCACCTCCTTACTTGATAAAGGTTGAGGATTGTAAGCAGCAAAAATAACCATGGGGCAGCAGGAGCAGAAAATCGGAGCTCACCATGGCAGCCGCCAATGCTCCACAGGCCTTGGAGCAGCTAGGGATGCTCTTAACCCAAAGGCTGGAGTCCCTGAAGGTGTCCTATTAGAGAGTAGATATCTTCTGAGTCCCTGAGTGAGGAAGAGTGAGGAGGGGTATTGTGCCTGTGCAATCTACACCTGACATTAATTTGATGGTTTTTTGGACCTGTCTCAAGCTGGACTCTTTTACTTGCAAGGAGCCTTCCGACTCAATTTACTTGTGAGCAGGCACCTCACGGTTCAATTCTCCTCTAACTCAGAAGAAAAAGGGAGACTTAAAGAAATAGGAAGGCCCCTCTTCCCTCAGCCTCTGCCACAAGGCAACCCTCTCCCTTAGAAAAAAACCCAGCCCAAGCCTTAGGGAAGAGGGCAGATGACAAACAAATAAAAAAGAAAAGACTAAAAAATAAAATTCGAAATTAGCTGTTCGTTAAGGGAATCACAGAGCTCATAAAGAGCTCAGCCAGAGATGTCTACCTACTCTGCAGGCAGAGTCAAGACTGGAACCTTAGGAGAAGCTTCTCCCCCAAGGGGATCAAAATTGCCAGTGACCCTGCCTACCCCCAAGGAGGAGCTATTTCCCATAGGGTCAGACTGCCCCACACTGGACCATGGGAGAAATACAGATATCAAGACCCCAGCAAATTATGTGTCTTTCCCAAAAGCTTTAAAGCAATTCCAAACCCACAATTAAGCATTTTTGTTTTCCTTTTAAACACTGTATCATCATTCATGATCAACTAGCCTTTAGGAGAATATTTTATAAATAGGGGAATAAATAGTACCAGTCTCCCATTCACAATAATCTCCCTCATTATTTATTTATTTATTATTTGTATTTATAGCCCGCCCATCCCACAAGCGGGATCAGGGCAGGTAACAACATAAAAATAGTACAATAAATACGAAAGATAGAAAATTTTAACAGTAATAAACATTAAAACTCAATCACACTTTTGAGTGTCACTGGTTGTACAGTTCTTTAGCATATTATTTGAATAGATGGATAGGTGGGCAACCACCTTAGGGAGGTCATATAGAGACATCCGCTGCCTCAACCAAAGGCCTGGCGGAACAGCTCTGTCTTACAGGCCCTGCAGAATTGAAGATTATTATATACCACTACCAGAATGACTAAGAAATTTTGGGTTTCTATCCTACCAACTTTTCTATCAGCAAAAGAGGGAGAAGATGCCTTTTTGATTGTCAAAAAGGCTATTCTAAAGATTATGGGACCCCGGTAGACAAAAGTCATGTAGGACAGAGCTGAGATGGTGGGAGAGAGGCTTAGGAGAGAGAAAACAGAGAAGGTGAGAATATCCAACCTTTGATATATTATATTCAGGGGGAAAACACAGATATTTATCTGTTGGTTTTGGTCATTTTGTCTTAAGGGAACCTTACATATTCCCTGTGGAAGGGCCACTCTGCTTTTTTTCAGACTACAGGAAATTTGCCCAAAGTCAGAGGGAAGAATCCTAAGCAGGTTGACTCAGAAGTCCCATTTTATTCAGTGAGGCTTACTCCCAGGAAAGTGTTCTTAGGACTGCAACAACAGTGTATTTATTTCAGTTTTTAAAAGGTAAGGTCCAGCTAAAATAATAAAATTTCTTTTAACTGACTCTTAGACTTTGAAACTACAAACTACCTAGTGGGTGAAAGGTAATGAACTCACTATGGCAAGGGTCCCCAATGTGGCACCTGTGGGCACCATGGCGCCCACTGATACTTCCTGGAGCCCAAATGATTATAGAAAGTGTATGAGGCCAGTGGGGACTCTTGACTAGCAGGGCTTCTGATTGGCCACTGGATAACTGATTATGTAGATTTTTAAAAAAATGTTGCTTTGGCAGCAGCTGCCAGTGCAGTACAAAGTTCTTCACTGCACGACGGAGAATAAGCTGTATGTCATAAAATATTTTAAAACAATATGTTAATTTAAAGGTCATCCTGTTAAGCAAAGTTTCTCCCTGAAATGTTGAAGAATTTCTATTCAAGTTATGCATAACCTCACTCCTTCACATTTTGTGGTTGGTTCCACCTCCTGCAGCAGCCATTTTGTAACTGCATCCACCTTCCAAACATGCCTGCAGCCTTAAAATTATGAGATCTCTGCATTATGGTAAAAGTAGACAAGATACTTCAGCTTCTGAATTGCTGTGTGGATAACCTGCTGTCCCCTACAACTGCACAAGTTTAGTTCATACAACAGGTTTAAATTAATAACTAGAAACTTGATTCTAACAAAATATAAATATGAAAACCAACAACTCTTGTTATTTCTTTTAAACTACAATAGACTTCAGCTTTTACTTCACTCTGATTAATTGACAATACCTAGGGACTACGCAGTCAGAGTGAAAATCCAGATCCAACTTCATGACTGCTGAGGTTCAATGGCCAAAGACAGGGAAATGGAAGATGGGTGTTCTGCTCCCAGATCTACCTTGGAACTTCTTCCTTGTACTTTGATGGTGTTCAACAAACCCACTGACATCATTTGTTGCAGCAACATGGTGCTACTAGAAGGTAAGGCAACTATAATTCCTCTAAACCTATTCATACCTTATGCATCCACAATAGTTTTTCTTTTACGAAGCTATGGAGTCTATGAGTGTGAACAGCAGCAATACTCTATAGCCATGATGAAACTACAACTTTTCAGTAATTTTATATATACAAATTGTGTTAGTGTGTATGAATGAGACAAATATTGTCTTTTGGTGCTTAGTTTTGTTCAGCTTAGACCTTGGGCTTTGTGACCAGATACTTGAAGTATCATGTATGGTTACTAAATCATGAAAGAGTAAGACTGTCATATGACCTGCTCTCTTCAGTGGGATTTAATAACCATACACCAAACTTCAAGCGTCTGGTCACAAAGGCAAAACCCCAAGGTCTAAGCCAAACAAAGCTAAGCATGTTCATAGCAGTATAATATGACTCAAAGAAATATGCTTATTTTTCTCTTGCTTTAAATGAATGAAACAGAAAAGTGTTCAACTTCAACTGGATTAAATCCCACTGAAGAAAGCAGGTCCTATGACAGTATTACTCTTTCATAGTAATTATTAGCCTTTCCATATAAGGCAATCTGCATGCCATTTCTGTCCTTGCATTACTCAGCATGATATGATTGTCTTAGGCTTACTCACTGCTGAAAATTCTGAGCTGATGAAAGCAGACTCTGACTGAGCAAGAGATTCTTTCTCTAGAGAAATATTAAGCCTAAATATGATACATTTTACTCCCAGCACTGAAAAAACTGTACACTCCCACTGATTTAAGAGCATTTGCTTCAATCTGAAAGTAAAATCTATTCAGGAAGTCAGAATGTTCCCTGGTTCTTTAATGAAATAAACACTCATGTGAACCAGTGCTGAACCTTATGAGGCAGACTTCTCCTTGATGTGTTTTAACTCAGACCTTGCCCAGGAAGGAGGTGATCACACCAATCAAAAGATTACGCAATGCACAGTAAGCATCCTCAAACTGACCTTTGTACAAGACTCCAGCAAACAGGCAGTAAACCTGTCCATTTTAAGGAGCAATGTAGTGACTCATTTTATTCCACAGGAAACCTCTGGAAAAAAATAAATCTACAAACTCTCACTTTCCCCTTCTGGCTTATCATACTTCCCCATCTATTTGTTAAATTAAATACCTGTATGGATGATGTGCCTTGACCTGAATAGCCCAGGCTAGCCTGATCTCATCAAATCTAAGAAGCTAAGCAAGGTTGGCTTTTTCTAGTATTTGGATGGGAGACCTCCAAGGAATATCCAGGTAGTAATGCAGAGGCAGACAACCGCAACTACGTCTGAATGTCTCTTGCCATGAAAACCCTATGGGGTCACCCCATGAGTCAGCCGTGACATGAGGCAAAAAAAAAGAAAATAAAAGATAATGTTCAAGAAACAGAATACCCAAATGCAAAGGCAGACTTGTACTTCTAAATACTTGCACACAGATATGGTACAGGTTTGTCAAACTCCTGCAATGCTGTACTTGCCTACATTCTTTCATAAAAGACATAGTATTCTTGCCCTTTCTCACATTATGGCCTTCTTTCCAGTGATTTCCAGTTATCAGCTAACCCCATCATCTAACTTAAAATCCACACTTATTATCATTGAGGCTCAAATAAAAGCCCCTTTTTCAAAATCTGATATGAAATAAACTAATCAAAGCTATAAATGAAGATTCCAAAATTGGCATATATTTATCAGAATAAAGGCGGCTTAACACTTCATCTACAATCACATTTACTGTAGCTACACCTACACTCCACTGGTAAAGAAGTAAAGGGTTAAAGGCAAATAGAGACCCCTGAACATCTGAATATACATGTCAGGGAGCCATAACCAACCAGGACTCCACAATGTGTATCCTAGAGGGTTTACAAATGCTCATCTGTTGTACACTTTATTTATTACCAGTAAAACAGCATTGGAACATGGTTCATAACTCCCATGACCACAACTGGTGTATAAAGTGTGAAACAGCCCTTACAAAAATGCTAGTTCATTAGTAAATCCAGTGTACATGGCTCATAATCTGTGGTTTGAGCTGCCCAGCTGTTGTTTTTGTTTGATTATTCCAACCACTACTTGTAAACATTATTTTGTAGATGGATATTGTCCTGCATAAATAAAGAGCTTGAAAATAAAAAGTAGAGGAACAAATGCTTAACAACTTAATTTTTTTTAATGCTTTCTGGTTCTTGCAAAACATTCTACTTTGACCTTCAGCATCCCTCACTTTCAGTTCTCCTGGCTCCGATCAGCCTTTGAGCTTGCCTAACAGACACTCTCACCTCGTATCCTGTCCTTTAAATATTTGAATTTTGGTTCCACAGCATTCTATGCTTGCCATAATTGATTCGGCTCAAGAACTGGCAGTCAGAAGACACTGGCCAGGGCTGACTGGCTGCTTCGAAAAGTCCCGCCACCTTCAGCCCCCCGTCAGTGTTTTCAGCTCAGTCTGCTCCAGTCCTCCGACAGGAGAGGACCGTCTGGAGTGTGAGCGCAGGGACAGGCCCTCACGGCTGAGGCAAGTGAGAGAATACCTTTTCCGCCCCCCCACACCATCCCCTGGGCCTTCTATGAGGGGATTAGACCCAGAGAAGGCCTTTTCCACCCCCACACGCCATCCCCTGGGCCTTCTATGGGGCACTAGGCCCAGAGAAGGCCTTTTCCGTCACCCACACGCCATCCCCTGAGCCATCTATGGGGCACTAGGCCCAGAGAAGGCCTTTTCCGTCACCCACACGCCATCCCCTGGGCCTTCTATGGGGCACTAGGCCCAGAGAATCCCCTTTCCATCCCCACGCACCATCCCCTGGGCCTTCTATGGGCCACTAGGCCCAGAGAAGCCCCTTTCCGCCTCCCACATGCCATCCCCTGGGCCTTCTATGGGGCACTAGGCCCAGAGAATCCCCTTTCCATCCCCACACACCATCCCCTGGGCCTTCTATGGGCCACTAGGCCCAGAGAAGGCCTTTTCCGTCCCCACACGCCATCCCCTGGGCCTTCTATGGGGCACTAGGCCCAGAGAATCCCCTTTCCGTCCCCACACGCCATCCCCTGGGCCTTCTATGGGGCACTAGGCCCAGAGAAGGCCTTTTCCGTCCCCACACGCCATCCCCTGGGCCTTCTATGGGGCACTAGGCCCAGAGAATCCCCTTTCCATCCCCACACACCATCCCCTGGGCCTTCTATGGGCCACTAGGCCCAGAGAAGGCCTTTTCCGTCCCCACACGCCATCCCCTGGGCCTTCTATGGGGCACTAGGCCCAGAGAATCCCCTTTCCGTCCCCACACGCCATCCCCTGGGCCTTCTATCGGGCACTAGGCCCAGAGAATCCCCTTTCCGTCCCCACACGCCATCCCCTGGGCCTTCTATGGGGCACTAGGCCCAGAGAAGGCCTTTTCAGTCCCCCACACGCCATCCCCTGGGCCTTCTATGGGGGCACCAGGCCCAGAGAAGGCCTTTTCCGTCCCCCACACGCCATCCCCTGGTCCTTCTTTGGGGGCACCAGGCCCAGAGAAGGCCTTTTCCGTCCCCCACACGCCATCCCCTGGGCCTTCTATGGGGGCAGTAGGCCCAGAGAAGCCCTTTTCCCCCACACACTGCCTACTGCCCCCATAGAAGGCCCAGGGGATGGTGTGTGGGGACAGAAAAGGCCTTCTCTGGGCCTAGAGAAGGCCTTTTCTGCCCCTCTTCCCTTCCTTTCCCCCCTTTCCTTTCTTCCTCTCTGCTTTCTTTCACTCTTCCCCCTCTTCCTTCCTTCCTTCCTTCCTTTCTCCAACCCTCTCTCCCTTCCACCTCCCTCCCTTCCTTTCTAGGGCCCATTGTCTTCCACCACAACGGGCTTTGCTCCCTAGTTGTTTTATAAATTTATTTGGACTACTGAACAGCTGTCACTAAAAATGGAACGTAAGAAAATAAAGAAGCATAACCTAAAGCTGGGTTTCTTATCTGGCACATTAAAATGCATTGTCTTCCTCTTCAGTGCTGTATCAATTTAGATATAATGCTCAATGATCAGAAGTATCCCATGGGGTCACAGACGTCCTCCTCCCCTCTTGGACTCCCTCTTCCCTTTCCCTGTTTGCTGTTATGTCTGAATCAGGCAAATGTATAGCTGCCGCAAACCTTCTTTAAGTCATAATTTTAAGCCACAGTTTGGAGAGGATTTCCAGTTAAGAGTAACCATAGAGCCTGTTGTATCTGGACCCCATGGTACATCTGTGTTATAGCAAACCATGTAAGGAATCTTTGCACAAAATAGGAGGGAGGAGGTATGCACTCCCTAATCACCAAGCTTTCTCCTGCAGGTATTTTGAAGAGGCAGCATAGAAATTTTCTAAATAAGTAATAAATAAAAAACACATTCTGGCAATCAGGTTTTTATTTAGGAAATTGTATACCACCTCTCTAGACCTACTTGAGGGGGTTCACAACAATAAAACAAAGCCAATCAACACAATAAAACAAGGTAGTAAAACAAATCACATAATATAGCCAGTCAATAAAGCAGACAACCCAGTAGAATAAATACATAAAAATAGATTAATAAAAACATGCTAATTAAACAAAGCAAACCAATTATAAGAGCCAGGGCACAAAAGCACAAGAAAAAGCCTAAAATAATATCAGCAGAGTAGGCCTCAGGCTAGGAGCAGGCTAGAAAACAACTAAAAAGAAACCCCTTTGTTAAAAGCTTGGGTAAAGAGAAATATTTTGACAAGGCACCTAAAAGAAATATAGGTGCCGGGCAAGCCTCAACGGGAGGGCATTCCAAAGGCTAGGCACCACCAGCCTTACCCCTGCAGGCACAAGCACAGAAAGCAGAGTTTGATTAAAGGGTTTTTACTGGTGGGTTAGACAATATCGGAAGCAGTAGTCCTTCAGATATACTGGACCCAAGTTTTATATGGGAGGAGGCAGTCCTTCAAGTATCCTGTGTCGTAAGTTAGTCTGTGCTGAGAGACGGTTCAGATTTCTCAGATGAAGACCTACCTGCTAGCCCTGAGCCAGTAACTGAACAGCCAGCTGCAGCTGGCTATAAGCCAGATGGAGAACAACAAGAGATCAGGTTACTGACTGATCAGGAGTCACAGCCTACACCTTGTAGCTCTGAAGCAGTAAGCAAGTCTTCAGCAGCCACGCCCAGCCCACCTAGCTTTTGCAGCACTGATGCTGTCAGAGATGCTTAAAGTTGCAAGAAAGAAGAAGAAGTGAGAGACTCATCAGCTGTCTGTTAACATGATAGTCCAGCAATCAATTCTAAGTCTTGCCTTACAACACAACATTTGCCTAAAGTTCAATTAGTTGGTACAATAAATCAGGTTATTCACAAACCAGAGTTTTAGGGGAACATTAAAAATAGAAACTAGCTCTGTAAACTTTCCAGCACCTTAAGTCTTTCATTCCTGCCATGAGGGTTTCTTTTAAGACCAACTTACTGTTTCAGGGACCCCCTGCTGCCTTCCAGTTATGCATGCAGAAGACCGGACACACCTGCACAATGCCATTACTGAATTCTAGAGACAGGTAAATACTTCTGTTGGCAATAGCAGGAGGGAATGGAACCCAGTTCAGTCTGCTTGAGCATACAAATTCATAAAATTAGCAAGTTTTGTTCTTAAAGCATACACTGCAAGCAGGCTATGGAGAAGGAGGAACTATTTTTAACTACTTTCCAAAAACTTTATTTAAAATAGTTGACTTATATCTGATGTCTTACCTTCTCTCTCACACACACACATTTATTTTTATTAATTTTTTTTACTTTAGAAAACAAAGTAATGGTTTAAAAGGGATACAGAAAGGAAAAATGGATTATAAAACATAATTGTGTATATAAAATAATTACATATATCAAAAATAATTATATCATCACAGTGTATAAAACAAAAAACATTTATCCCCAACACCTCCTTCATTACTTACTTCTGTTAGGATACATTTATACGTAGCATTTTAGATTTCAAATTTCATTACTAATCTGTTTTACATCTATATTATTGGTTTCATCTTTATTGCATACCACAAGTAAGGCTCGTTGTGGGAAGAAATACAGTGAGCTCTAGAAAGAAGCTCCAGTGAGTGTCCTAGCTTTGGCTGGTGGGGCGGTAGAGGGAAGGGAGAAATGTTTATTTCCTTCTGCTCAGCTATAAGGCAAGGCTATCTCAAGTCATTCTGCTACCCCAAGTGGGTACTATGGGAGCAGAGCTCATGGTAATAGGTATTGTTCCCTCCACATCTGACTTATGTTTATTTGGGGCTTATACAGTGGCAGCTAAGGTAGAAAAACACCTCCTCCTATGCCATGTTTCCTGGTTTCCAAGGGTCTGGAAAGTGGGTCCATAGCCAGTTACAGGGTTGCCAACTCTGGGTTAGGAAATACCTGTAGATTTGAGGGATAGAGTCTGAGGAGGGCTGGGGAGGGCAGGGGAGGGGCTCATCAGGGTATAATGCCATAAAGTCCACTGCCCAAAGCAGCCATTTTCTCCAGCAATACTGATCCTGGTCATATGGAGATCAGTAGTAGAAGCTGGAGATCTCCAGGAGCTTCCTGGAGGTTGGCTTATGTTAATTTGGGGCTATACAGTGGCAACGAAGGCAGAAAAGCACCTCCTCATATGCCATGTTTTCTGGGTTCCAAGAGTCTGGAAAGCATTTCCATATCCAGTTACAGGTTTGCCAACTTTGGGTTGGGAAATACCTGTAGATTTGAGGGGTAGAGCCTGGGGAGGGAACTCAGCACGTTATAATGCCGTAGAATCCACAGCCCAAAGTAGCTGTTTTCTCCAGGAAAACTGATCTTGGTCATCTGGAGATCAGTCGTAATAACTGAAGATCTCCAGGTGCCGCCTGGAGGTTGGCTTATGTTAATTTGGAACTATACAGTGGCATCTATGTGGTGTAAGTCCTTATGGTATGTAGTGGTTTGTGTAGCTTGCAGAGCTGCAGCACCTCTATTATTGTGGTTTTAACATCTTTGAGCAGTTACCTCTGCCATTTCTTGTTGTCTGTTAATGAGTTGTCTGTGTGCCTTTTGTTTGGTGAGACATGCCCTTTGTTCAGGAATCATGTTTTGTGCTGTATAGTATGGACAGCATGCATGCGGAGAGATGCTGTGGCATCACAGCATGATGACGATTATGCAGACGCTGAAGCTCAGCATTCCTTTAATCTGCAGTGTGTTGCTGGCGCCTTTTCCTATCATTTTTGGACTTGTGGTGTTTAGCGTCAACGTGCATTTGTGGTGAGCTCTGTTTTATTTTGGTGTGGCATGCTTGTGTTACGGGCTACCAAAGAATATTTATGTTAAGGCACCTATTTTCTATAGGGGAAATGATGTGCTGTGGCTGGGGAACATGGTGATTTCTGGAAGATCTCCAGGCCCTACAGGGAGATTGGCAACCCCAGTGAACATTTAGGGGGAAATTGGGAGATGTATTTTACCTCAGGACACATTCAATGACTCCCAACAGCAAACTGTTTAGAACGCTGAGGGCAAGGGCCAATCAGACCACATACGCAAACAACTTCTGTGGTTCTAGCTGACTATGGGTGGGGGGGAGGAACAGCAAACTGTTTAGAATGTTGAATGCATGGCCCAATCAGCCTGCATATACAAATGACCTTGAAAGGCTGGCCCAATCAGGTAGAAGGTGAGTCGTCAGGAACACAGCTAGCCTTTCATATATATATTTAGATCCAGTATTATACATTTTCACCTACCTACTCACTGTAACTCTTAACTGGTAATATATCGAAGTATAGAAGGAAAATCTACTATCTCATAATAAGAAAGTAGAAGATATCTCTACTCAAGATCCACTTCCTTATATATTCATATTTAAGATGTTACATTTAAAACTTATTTTCATTCTACTTCTACATTGCAATACATTTATGTGCATTTTTTGAGCTGTTACTCATTCTAAATTTATCTCCTACTTACATAATACATACTCCATCTCATCTCAAATTTCATAATTGATCTGTTTAATTAAGTTGTTAATTTTGCTATTACTGCATATATTCAGCAAGTTTATTTTCCCATTCTTCTAAACATGGACAGACATCTAGTATCCATTTAGCTGCATAGATAATTCTAGCCACTGTCACTATATATCTGAATACTTCTTCCAGAATTTTTGGCAGTTTGTTAGTTGGTGTACCTAACAGCATATTCTTAGCTTCCATAGGGAATTTAAATTTTAATATGTTCTGCATTTTCCATGTATTTCCTTCCAATATATTTTTGCTTTTTTACAAGTCCACCACATATGAAAAAACATTCCATCGATGTCTTGGCATTTCCAGCATTTTCCTTTGTAGTTTTTGTCTACTTTTGTGATATCTTTTGGGATTATATATCATCTAAAAACATTTTATACATATATTCTCTTAATGCCTTTCTGGCTGTAAACTTGATTCCCCCGCACACACACATACACAAATGTTCCCCATGATGCACAGATACCTGCTCTCCTAAATTCTGCATCCCATTTAATCATACATTTTTCACTTGTTCTTCTTAGAACCACTATGTAAACCGCCCAGAGACCCTCTGAGATTAGGGCGGTATATAAGCCGAAAGTATAAATAAATAAATATAAATAAATTCTGTTTCTAGCTGGAGTAATAACTTGTATATCCATTGTAGTAAATGATCTTTTTGTTTTATAATCAGCTGCTCGAACTCATTCAGATCTCTTAGACCTTCTGTACTGATAATCTTCTTTAGCCTTGAAACTGATAATATAACAGCCATTGAATATTTATTCCTTCATCTTTAATGTTGCCAAGACCTGATTTCCCCCTAAGCATTTGCCATGTTATCCTATGTTAAAAAATCATGTTTATTTCTTGTGTATTTATTATGATAAGCTTCTATTGGGAATATAAACAGAGAGTTTGGAGGGTTGAGTAAACTCCGGCATATAAAATATATTCTCAAAAGTCCATCTCTAGTTGTAGGACTTCTTTCTTGAGTTATATTTTTTTTTATTTCTTAATCCATAAACCAGATCCACTGATTCAACCAGATCCACTGATTCAAGTTTTACTATTCTTTGTCTTGAGTTTTTAATCCAATCCACAATCCAGACCAGGCCTGCCACTTAATATAATTTTATATCTGGAACTGCTAATCCTCCTCTTGCAATATTTTAAAGTTTGCTCTTGGTTTCTTACAATTCCAAATAGATTTAATTATCTGTCTCTGCCACTCTTTTAATATTCTTTCTTCTATGTGTATAGGTAACATTTGACATTAAAAAAAAGTTTTGGCAATACATTCATTTTGATTTGCAGAGATTCTTCCCAGCCATGAGATTTCTAATTTTTTCCATCTCGATAAATCTAATTGTATTGATTTCCAAATCTTCTGGTAATTGTTTTTGAAAATTTTACAATTTTGCCCACTCATATTTATTCCCAAATATTTGATGGGATTATTGGTTACTGTATATTCTGTAATCTTTACAATATTTTCTTCATCTTGTTGCATTAAAAATCTCATTATCATTTTTGTCTTCTTTCTGTTGATTTTGTATCCTGAAAATGATCCAAATTCTTCAATATGTTCCCCTATATTTTGGGGGATCCAAGACTGTCAGAACCACATTATCTGTATAGCTTTTCATTTTAAATTCTGTATCTTTATTCCTTTAATCCCTGTGTCTTATCTGATCTTTGTAGCTAGAATCTCTATCACTAGGATAAAAAGTAGAGGCGACAAAGGACATCCCTGGCGTGTTCCTCTTTTAGGTGAGATTGTTTCTGTTACTTTCCCGTTTATTAAAATTTTTGCTTGTTGGTTCAAAAATATGCCTTGCACTTAGTCCCACTATTCTGGGCCACAGCCCAAATTTTGAAGTCCATTCAGTAAAAAAGGCCATGTTAATTTATCAAACACTTTCTCTGCATCCAGAAATAAAAATGCTGCTTTCTTTTCTTGTACACAAATTTCATATACCTCCTCTTTGGTACAAAGACTGTTTCATAGAATCATAGAATCATAGAATGTTAGAGTTGGAAGGGACCTTGCAGGCCATCTAGTCCAACCCCCTGCACTCTGCAGGAACACAGCCGAAACCCCTACATACCTACAATATACCCAAAAGATGGTTGTCCAGTCTCCTCTTGAAAACGTCCAGCGAAGGAGCATCCACCACCTCCCGAGGCAGTCTGTTCCACTGCTCAACCACTCTTACAGTCAAGAAGTTTCTCCTGATATTAAGCCGGTAACGACTCCCTTGTAATTTCCACCCATTAGATCTAGTCTTGCAATCTGGAGCAAGAGAGAATAGATCCACTCCATCTTCTACATGACAGCCCTTCAAATACTTGAAGACTGCAATCATGTCCCCTCTAAACGTTCTCTTTCCCAGGCTAAACATACCCAACTCCCTCAGCCTTTCCTCATAAGACTTGGACTCCAACCCTCTCACCATCCTGGTCGCCCTCCTCTGGACCCGCTCGAGTTTGTCAACATCCTTCCGAAAATGTGGTGCCCAAAACTGGACACAGTACTCCAGGTGGGGCCTGACCATAGCAGAATACAGCGGAACTACCACCTCCCGTGATCTGGACATAATGCTTCTGCTAATGCATCCTAAGATTGCATTAGCTTTCTTCACAGCCACATCACACTGCAGGCTCATGTTTAGCTTGTGATCAACCATAACACCTAGATCCCTTTCACATGTGCTGCTGTAAAGCCAAGTCCCTCCCATTCTATATCTGTGCCTATGATTTTTTGTACCTAAGTGTAGGACTTTGCACTTATCTCTATTGAAATTCATTTTATTTGTCTCAGCCCACTGTTCCAGCCTATCAAGATCCTTCTGAAACCTGACTATGTCTTTTTCAGAATTAGCAATCCCACCCAGCTTCGTGTCATCTGCAAATTTGATAAGCATCCCCTCTATGTCTTCATCCAGGTCATTTATAAAAATATTGAATAACACCGAGCCTAGGATCGAACCCTGTGGTACTCCACTCGAGACTTCCCTCCACGTAGACGCAGTGCCATTTACGAACACTCGTTGGGTACGATTTTTCAACCAACCATGAATCCACCCAACAGTTGCGCCATCCAGCCCACACTTAACCAGCTTATCCTCAAGGATATCATGAGAAACTTTGTCAAATGCTTTACTGAAATCTAGATACACTATATCCACAGTGTTGCCAGAGTCAACCATTTTAATAACTCTGTCAAAAAAGGAGATAAGGTTAGTCTGGCATGACTTATTCTTCATAAACCCATGCTGGCTATTACCAATTAACTCATTTTGTTCAAGGTGTTCACAGACAGAGCGTTTAATAATCTGCTCCAGAATTTTCCCAGGTATTGATGTCAAACTGACAGGCCTATAATTTCCCGGGTCCGTCTTTTTCCCCTTCTTGAAGATTGGGACAACATTCGCTCTTCTCCAGTCTTCTGGCACAACACCTGTACTCCAGGACCTCTCAAAGATTATAGCCAGAGGCTCTGAAATAACATCTGCAATTTCTTTTAGCACCCTCGGATGCAAGCCATCCAGCCCTGGAGATTTGGTCGGTGTGGTTTTGGTATACATTTTCTTATTCTTTCTGCCAATACTGTGGCAAAGTTTTATAATCTATGTTCAGCAGAGAAATAGGTCTGTATAACTGTGGTAGTACTGCATCATTGTCTTCTTTATATATTACCATTATGTACACCTCTTGCCACGTCAGAAGTATTGTCTTTCCTTTTATCTAATTCATAACTTTTAATGATACCAAGACTTCTTCAAAATGTTTGTAATACCTTGCTGTTAGTCCATCTGTGCCTGGAACTTTATCCTTTTTCATATTTTTATCCCCTTATTTATGGCAATCTCCTCCTTCTATAGATCCTCTAGTAATCTTTACAAAATAATAGTATTTGCGGCAGGTTTAATTTATTTATTTCTATCTACTGTACTGCTTCACAGATGCTCGCCATGTAACTCTATGTAGTTCACTGCAGTAGCGAAGAATTTATTTTGCACTGTAAACACTATCTAATAAAAGAAGGAAAATGGACAAGATTGTTACAGAATCCCTACCAAGAATACCAACTTGTTTTATATCAGATAGCTGATCTCTTACCCAAAAAGGCAGCATCCTACATAAAGCCTGAACACTTTTAAACCAGTTGCTGGCTGTCTGGTTACCAGTAGCAATGAACAAACACACCATTGCAATTCAACAATACAGACTATGTTACTCATGGTTCTCTCCTTTCTTCTACATAAATCTCCTTTCTTCTACATAAATCAAAATAATAGATAAAATAAATAATAAATAAAGAACAGCTTCTACTGAAAAGATCAGGAGGGATGCAGGAAGATGACAGATGACTGGTCATTCAGTAATTAGTTGAAGGCTTTATTGCCACTTTATTGCCATTATATCTGTATCAGGAACTGAAATAAATGTCTATGCAAATAGCAAAACACAATTAGGAAGCGGATAGTAGGAATAAATGGTCTCCTCACACTCAATGGAGGAATGTGAGGAGCAGGGTCCCTCAAGGATCTGTATTGGGACCAATGACTTTTTAACTTGTTCATCAGTAACTTGGAGTTAGGGGTGAGTTTGCAGATAACCATTCTAAATAATTGGCGAGAGATTTGGGGTTGGGGGTCTGAGGAGCCTCTCCTTCCGCAGCTTCCAGGCAAGCTGAGATCAGACAGCAGCAGCAGCGACCAACGCCTCTTCGCCTCGGAGCAGCACCTGCTCTGCACACACACCAGCAGTCCATTGCCCTGTCCGTCAAGAATCCCCTGGCTGTTGGGAGCTGCTGACCGAGCGGGCTCCAGCCAGGGGCCTTGTGGCTGGGCAGAGGTGGGGGGGCAGGTGGACCACCGGAGGGGAGTCTCTGCTGCTGCTGCACCTGTTGCCTGCCTGCCTGTCATGGGGAGTGGGCAGTGGCGTGCAGGGGACAGGCTCACCACCACCTGCCGGGATGCTGGGCAGGAGGAGGGGTCCCTGCGGTGGGGCAGGGGGTTTCCCTGTGGCAGGGCAGGGGTGGCCAGCTTTGGGGTGGGGAGGTGGGGGGAAGAAATTTGGGAGAGGAGGAGGAGTGGGGGAGGTGGCAGTGGCTGGGCTTGGGCTTCATGGGTGGCCACCAAGGTCGCCCCAGCAACTGTACTGCTGCACCCCAAGGGGCCGATCCGGACAGCCGCTGGGGTCCTGCGAGCGAGTGAAAGGCACCGAGGTCGAGGGCCCCCCCCCATGGGCTGTGGGCAGAAGATGGTGGAGAGCCGGTGAAAGTCGGCGGACGGAGCGAGACTCTTAGTCCTCCAATGGAGCAGCCTTGGCCCCCCCGACATGGCTTTGGGTGCTCTGGGACTGCAGGGGGGCAGTGCTCTGGCAGAAAACCTTTGCCGTGCTGCGGCTGAGCAAGGTCTCCAGCTCTCGGGCTCCCTCCTGTTCCCTTCCCTGTCCCCTTGGGGATATCCCAGGTCGTCATCTTCATCTTCTTTGCATCCAACTCCTCCTCCTCCAGGGGCTCGTTCATAGTCCTGTCATGCTTGCGCCCCAGGCAGGAAAGAGTCCCTGATGGCTTAGAACAGTAGCCTTCCAGGCAGATGCCACAGATTCCACTGGACCCTGGCCATGCCAGGGCAGAGAAAAAAAGAGACCCATCAGGCATTCATTTCCCTGACCCTAACCACGTGCATGGACAAGTAAGGCCTGGTTGACTCAAGGTGGTTCAGTGCTGGCTGGGGAGGTAGTATAGACTTTATCCTGTAAATAGGATATATGGAATCCTCTTTTGTGTGCAATAGACCACCTGGCTTGCAAGTGAAAAGCTAGCACAGCAGGGGGGGAAACTTCTACCCATCCCTCAGCTTGCTGTATCTGAAGAAGCATGCATGCACACGAGATATCTAGAATTAAACTTTGTTGGTCTTAAAGGTGCTGCTGGACTCCAACTTTGCCCTGCTCCTTCTGACCAACACAGCTACCCTCCTGAATCTACCATGCTGTCCAGGTTATCCATCTGCAAAGAATTTCTGGCCAAAGAGAACTGTTCCAAAAATCAGTCTGCAGTGCTGCAATCCATTTTACCCCCTTGTTCTCTTCAGTTAATCATTATATTGCCTAAATCACTAACCCCCTTTAAGCAGGCACAAGGTTGCAGCTGTAGTTTCACTGGCATGCAAAGAGTGTATGAGAAAAGCCTGCTTCCTAAATTGTTCCTCCAGGTAGGCTTGCCAGCTCTGAGCTGGGAAATACCTGGAGATTTTTGGGGTGGAGCCTGAGCGGTGGGTGTTTCCTTCTGACACACTTCCAGTGATGTCAGGGGGTGTGGTATATGCTAACGAGGTATGCTAATGAGATCCTGCATCTCTTTTTCTACGAAATCACCCCTGGTTGTGAGCAACATAAAAGATCTGGTGCAGGGCTGTATCTTGGAATACCAAAAGTACCACACAGAGAGACCGAGATTAAACAGTCAAGGCAGGGGATTGGAATAGGCACCCAATGAGAATGCATACCAGTAATGTGTCTCTAGTTCCTTTTGCAAGAACACCTAGAAGATTGCAACCAGTAAGACTGTGCCATCATTCCCAAGCTACAGGGCAGAATTTAGCATTCAACACTGTTAGGCCCACATATTTTGTGGTTTTACTTTTAAATGGCATGTGAGTCTTTGAAAAATATTGCCAGAGAAATGAGCACAATGTATCCCTAATTTGTTACTCTTCTTTGAACAATGAAATTAACATAAGATTTTTGTCTGTTTGTTTTCAAAACACTTTGTAATGGTGGAACTTGATAAACATCATGCCCTTTCAGTTTGAGGTCCCCACAGAAAAACAGTATAAAGACACAGGGGATATGCCTGCACAAGGAACAAATTCACCTCAACTGCTGATTTTGTATAACAGAAGAGGAAACTTGGAGTTTTCAGCTCTCAAATCACCAGAGCCAGCCTCTGTTCAGAGCAACAGGTAGCTAATGCACCTCTTTCCACAAAAAGCCAAGCATTTCCAAATTATCTTTCAGTTAATCTATACTGCTGAATACAATCTATAGTACTGTTATCTGCAAGTATTCTGTATTGAAGAAGAAAAGAAGAGATTGGGTTTATACTCCACCTTTCACTCGGAGTCTCAGAGTGGCTTACAAACTTCCTTTCCCTTCCCACAACAGACACCCTGTGAGGTAGGTGGGGCTGAGAGAGCTCTTTACAGAGCTGTTCTTGAGCGAACAGCTCTGACTGAACTATGGCTTGCCCAAAGTCATCCAGCAGCTGCAAGCGGAGGAGTGGGGAATCAAACCTGGTTCTCCCAGGTAAAGTCCACACACTTAACCACTGCACCAAACTGGCTCTCTGATTTTTTTTTTTTTTTTACTTTAACCTTCGATTTCCTATACCGCCCTAACCCTCTTGGGGGTCTCTGGGCGGTTTACATGGGGTGCTAAGCACATTTTCACCTAACTTGGGCTACATTGTACTAGGGATGGGGCTGCCTACCGGCACCCAGGTGGAGGCTGATGTTCTTTCGGCTCGGTTCTCTCCCCGGCAGTCTATCGGCTAGCTGTTCCTCCTGGTGCTCAGGGGGGGCGGCACACGATACATCCTCCTCTGGGCTCGGCTATGTCCTTCAGGCTCCACTGCGCCCGCAGATGACGTCAGCGCGCGCCTCTACCCCCGCCAACGACAGCTGCCCGATGTTGCTACTGGCCACCAGGGATTGCTCCTCTGGCCCTGCTGCTTGCTGTCGCCGTGACGCCACACCATGCCGCCTCCACCGCCGGTCCTCTGCTGCAGCCGAGGTTCGCTGCCGCCGCCGTCTCCACACACCTCGCCGTCTCCACACCTCACTGGAGGGGGGGGGTGCCCCCTACCCTTCTAAGGGTAGGTACCCATTTGTCTACTCGCATTTATAATTACATTCCTGCTTTCGAGCCGCTGGGTGGGCGGGAGCTGGGACTAGGGTCGAGAGCTCACCTCGACCACGGTGGATGGGTCTCGAACAGCCATAGTGGCTGCACGAGTGATGTTAATGCAGGTGTCTTACCGCCTGCGCCACCGCTCCCTTCACCGCTCCCTGATGAACAATACAGGAAAAAAGCAAAAAATATGCCACAAATGGAATTGCTTCTGATCTTGTAATGCTAAGCATTTCCCAGATGTCTGAGTAAAAGAACCAGAATCTTCCTGCTTGGCCACATAAAAATTCCTTGGCTTGGATATTAACAACAATAATGATCAAACAGGAAATTGTTTTTGAATTCTCAGCTCTAGAAATAAAAATGTTTCTTAGCACAAAGAATTTATGAAACACTAAACTTCATACATTCCTACAACAAGCCATGTATAAGTAAGGCTGCTTACCCTATCAAAGCATAAGAATTGCTTCTAGGGATGTGTACAGATCTCCCCAAGCCAAAAATATACCCACATTTGGGCAACCCAAAGGTATCCATGATTTTTCAGGAAAACTGAGAAAAAATCCCAGATATATTCAGGAAGATCAGCAAAGCCCAAAAACCAGCTGAGAGATAGGAGCAGATCATTCCTGCCTCTCAGCTGTTTTTCAGGCTTTCTTCTGCAGTCTTTTTAAACAGGGCACATTTAAAGGGACTGCAGAAGACAGCTTGAAAAACAGCTGTGTCTGCGGGAAGCAATCTCCCTGCCAACTCAGCTGTTTTGGGCTCTCTTGTGCAGCCCTTTTAAACCAGACTGCACCAAGAGAGCCCAAAACTGGACTGGCAGAGAGCAGTCTCCCTGCAGGCTCAGCTGTTTCAGGCCCTTTTCTGCAGTCCCTTTAAGTGGGACAGCATAAGAGAGCCTGAAGCTGGGCCAGAAGGTTGCAGTCTCCCCATGCGCTCAACTGTTTTGTGCAGCCCCTTTAAACAAGACTCCACAAGAGAGCCTGAAGCTGGGCCAGCAAGGTTTAATATCTGATATGTCCTCTATTTGAGGACTATATATTAAATGGATTTTTGGTTTGAGAGCCAATTTGGTGTAGTGGTTAAGTGCACGGACTCTAATCTGGGAGAAATGGGTTTGATTCCCCACTCCTCCATTCGCAGCCGCTGGTTGACCTTGGGCAAGCCATAGTTCTGTCAGAGGTGTTCTTGAAAAAGAGCAGTTTCTGCCAGAGCTCTCTCAGCCCCACCTACCTCACAGTGTGTCTGTTGTGGGGAGGAGAAGGGAAAGGAGTTTGTAAGCCACTCTGAGATGCCGAGTGAATGGTGGGGTATAAATCCAATCTCTTCTTTTCTACTTGCTTCGGGCAGTCTTGTAGAATCCTGTTTAAAGGGGTTGCACAAGAGACCTCGAAACAGCTGACCGGTGAAGAGATTGCTTCCTGCCAGCTTAGCTGTTTTCCAGGCTCTCTTCTGCAGTCCTTTTAAATGTGTCCTGTTTAGACGGACTGCAGAAGAAAGCCCAAAAAACAGATGGGAGGCAGGGGCTGTTTTTTGCAGCTTAGCTGTTGCTTTTTTTCCTTTCTTGTTTTTTTCTTCTCAGGTCTATTGGACCTGGAAAAATTCAGGATTTCCGAAAAATCCTGCATCTGAATATTTTACCAGTATTGGTATCCAAGATTTTTTGGAAACCCCTTTTTGGGTCCAATAGGTAAGAACTGAAAAATGCTCAGAAAAAAATTGCACACCCCTAATTGCTTCATCTAGTCCAACACACTGACCCTACTTGATACAGATGCTTGTAGAAACACTCACAAGTTGGGTTCCCCCTGTTGCTTGTTTGGGAAATGAAGTAACACTGATGATAGCAACTCTGATCTGTATTTTAAATATTTATGCTGCAGTATTGTTACCATACATTAAAATAACCAGAAACTTCACAGCAAGTTCTCTTCACTCTTATAAAGGTCCATAATCCTTATGTATAAACACAAAGCAAAACGCATAAATGGACAATACCACAAACACTTAACTCTTTCACAGAAACCATTGTTCTTCACACTTTCAAACATAAACATTGATTTCAGACTACTGATCAGAGTTCAGACATGATCAGCTGATAAACAGCACAGATTTTGACATAATGTTTCACAAGTGGACACATTCGAATTGAACTACATATGAATTTTCAGGAAAGATCCCTGATTAGAATGCTAAGTGTGGACACCTCAATTTTAACCCGATAGTTAGTTTAATTTCTTATTGTAACAGAACCATGCAGCCTAATATTGAGCAAACTAACTTTTAGCAGAGGAATGACCTCTAGTGGACATATCAAGAAACAATTCAGCAGAGTTTGTGATAGAAGTACTATAAAGAAATTTTAATCCCATTTTACATTCAGCTAACTGGGAAAAATTATACAAGAACTGAGTTAAAGTGTCAAAAGACATTTTAAATCAATATTTAACAGCAGCAAAAATAATATATCATGTGAATGGGATTATTTTCACCCATTCCCCCCCGCCCTTGAAATAGACTTGCAATCCCCCTCCTAAACTATCTGACCTCCCCTTGTCCCCCAGGAACAGCATTTGGGCGGCATTTCAGGCTGCAGGTGGGGAGTTGTGAATAGAGGAAACCCTTCTGTCCACAGATATTTTAGGCATGATCCAAGCCCATATATTGAATAGAAAATAAAGAGAAAACAGCTTTTAGGTTCAATGCAAGCATCACAGAGTCAACCATCAAACATAATTTGTGGATCAGTAGGAATGTGCAAAGACTAGCATGATAGGTAAGTTCAGTCATAGTAGTAGTCAGAGATAAATTTAGAACACCTTGTAGAGTTGGGGTCAGATTTCCCTGAAAGAGCTACCTTAACCTCTAGGTAGGTTGAAGTACCTTATCTCAGAATGCAAAACTACTGAATTAACTAGAAAGACATAAGTAATAGCTGGAATTGCAAACAAGGACTCTCCTCTGGAATAATGTTTACCTTCTGGTATGAAGGACAGGAACAGTCTTGCAATTACAGCACCAACTGGGAATCAGGTGATCTGTCTTCCAAGTCTTGTTCTGCTACAATTGTTGTTCTTGGCCTTTGGCAAATCTGGGGGGGGGGGGGGGAATGAAACCATACTGGGTTCAGCTGGAGTGATACAAAGAAAGGGCACAGTGATATTTGAACAGAAGAGCTTAGATTTTTCTTCAACACAAATGAACACTACAGAAGGTAATAAAGCATTGACCATACCCTTATCTTTGATCATTTGATAGTGTAATGAAAATATTTGTATGAACCCATAGTGTTAATAAAGCTAGAAAAGCAAACAAAACTGAAACAACCTCACCACCAACTGCAATTGAATTGACTGTTTCAGGTAGATAGGGAAAAGGGGGAGGGGTTAAGAGCAAAGTAATTAAGACTAACCCTTTTCCATATTTTATTCATTGGAATTTTATACATGAATATTATAAACCATCACTCCTTATTATATGGCTGTACTTTAGCACATTTATGATGAGCTCAGGCCTGGTTTATTCAAGCACCCTAACAAATTGAAGCTTGTTTCTCTACTACAAGTAATCAGGATTCTCAACTAATATGATCTTGGTTTAGAATCCTAGTGTGTGTGGGGGGCAGCATTTATTAAGGTACCAGAATTTAGACATCACAACAAGCTGTAGTTAGAGCATTTCTAATGTCCGAATGTAGCGTTGGAGTGACAAACTGTGCCTAGTTCTATGATAATTTTTAAAATACTCCTCTCCCAAATGCAGTTACTGGGACTGTTTTTTTCAGGCAGAAGGGCCCTTTACGCCTACAAGAGAAATTTTGGGTTTTTTTCCTCCAGTATCGGTAAAAGCAGCTCAAGGAAGGCATTTTTTCAGTAGGGAAATGATTGAGGAGGAGGTTAAAGAGTCCCTCTTTCCCTGCACCATCCTCCCCCTCAGAAAGTAGCCCCAGGATCTGTATTTTGAAAAGTTTTTAAAAGTGATTACAGAACAAAACATAACATGTAATTTTACCTTAAGACTCAACTTTAAGCTAAATAAAAATTTTCATTGCCCCAAACTCCCAAATGTTAGTAATGTCAGTTTGTTTTCTTAACACCATCTGAAACCTGAAATCTCTTAAACCTACTTTTCACAGATCTAACAACCCTAAGTATTCCAAATTACTAACTCTCTGGGATTACATGAATCTCGCAGCTCCAGGCTGTTAGCACAGCCAAGTACCAGCAACTTGGGGCTTACCAGTTGCCACAGGGCTATGAATGCAGCATATGCATCATGTACTGCCCCAGCAGACAGTAAGCCACAGGTGTCAAACTCATTTGTTACGAGGGCCGGATCTGACACAAATGGGACTTTGATAGGCCAGGCCATGTGTGTCATAAAATGTAACGCCAGGTAGTGGAGATATTAGCTTTATAAAGGAAACCAACAAACACAATTAAAGGGTTTAACTTAAAATACAAACAAGCTTAAAACAGTAACCTTGCCATATTTTGTTTATTTAATAGTCTTTGATACCTCCCAAACCTTGCCCCCTTTGCCATTAAAAGGTGCCTACCTAAAATAGAAAGGCGGGGGGATAGTGCGATTTGGCAATGCAATTTTTTAAATAAACCATCAGAAAAAGCACAAGGATCACAGCAGAAACTAAAAATATAAATGCTCTGTGCCTAGGAACATAAAATGGCTGGGCATTGCAAGCTCCCCCCTCCCCCAGTCTACCCAGAGTGGCAGTGGCTCTCCAGTGTAATGTCCCCCTTTAGCTGTGGGTTCCCAGGTTAGAGTACTCACTCAGGCACCTGTTCTCAGGTCCATTCAGCAGAGACAAGCTGGCTCAAAACATCGGCCCTTTATTTGCAAGGAGACAACTCCGACACCATTGAAATATATTGCAGCTCAAAAAAAGTTTCAAAGAAAATGCAGAATGGATTTTCTATTAAGGTTTCTGGGCCCAGACAGACTACTCTGGGACTGGAATGACAGCCCCCAAAGTGGAATGACAGTCCCTGGGAGTAGCAGAAGCATTCTGGGAATGGAATGAGGGCCCCCAGAGCAGAATTCCAGACCCAGATTGCAGCTGCTACTCTCAGGGACTGTCATTCTGTTCTGGAGGCTGTCGTTCCAGTCCCAGAGTAGTCTATCTGGGTCCAGAGACCTTAAAGGAAAATCCACTCTGCATTTTCTTTGCAACTTTTTTTCTGCTTTTGCCCAGAGGAGCTTCCTGCTGGAGAAGGAACAGGTGAAGACAAGGCCCAGCCAGCTGGGAAGTTTGACAGTCCTGATCTCTCTCAAAAGGGTGAGAACTGGTGGGGGAGGGAATGGAGAAGACAGTCGTGGGTGGGCCAGTTCCAGCCCATGGGCCTTAGGTTTGACACCTCAGCAGTATGCATTGGAGTAAGAAAACATGATAGTAATTGTAGTTCAAAAGCTCTTTAGGCCAGATACTCTAAAAGTAGCATTCCTTATTGGTTACAGATGGGCTCCTTTTCCTGTACTCAGCAGAGCCCACCAAAGTTTTACTGTCCATTTTCCATTCATTTTTAGAGAAATCTCCAATGGCTAGAGATGGACAAGACCATCTCTCTTCACCATGAGACACATAAGGGACTTTTATCACTAAGATGAGCTCTCTCACCCGTTCAGCAACTTAGATCGTGAGTACAATCATTGTTTGAATGCATCAGGAGCTTAATAAAGATGATTTAAGTATTTAAGTGTTTTGTGCATCTGCTCACGCCTGAAAAGGAGCCTCTACCCTTCAACTAGGCTGTGATCCAGGACACAGCATATGATCTGCACTGACCATCCCAAAATTTGTAGGCCATAAAGTAGCAGTAACAAAAGCAGTAGCACATATGATACCTACACATCAGTGCAGGCAGCTGATCCCAACTTTCCCCTTCAACACAGAGACAAAAGGCACACACAATATCCACATGACCAACACAATGGCCACTGAAGGGCCTACACCTGGTAGCAGCAACTGCAAGCATATATTGCTAAGCTTATGTGACAGGGCTTATGTGCCTCCACCAGTCTGGCTTCCAGCAACCAAGACCATTACTACAGTACAGTACCACCAGTACACACAGCTACAAAGGACCCACCCACTAATGCAACACAGTATGCAAAGGCAATAATTGAAGTGACTCCCACTTCCACATGGACCCTCAAGCTACATTTTATGTGTACCTGAGTTTAGAGCAATGATACCTACAAAAGAGAATCAAGGATACAGACTCCCAAGGGACCCAATGTCTGTTTCTAGAAGTTCTAGCCTACGATGGTGTGGGTCATTGCTTTGTCAACCTCTCTGCCATCTGCTCCCACTATATCAGGGTGGCAAACATGTGGTCCGTGAGTTGGATCCAGCCCCCACAGGTCTTGTTTGGTATAGTGGTTAAGTGTGTGGACTCTACTCTGGGAGAACCGGGTTTGATTCCCCACTCCTCCACTTGCACCTGCTGATGTGACCTTGGGTCAGTCACAAGCTCTGGCACAGCTGTTCCTGAAAGAGCAGTTTGTGTTAGAGTTCTCTCAGCCCCACCTACCTCACAGGGTGCCTGTTGTGGGGAGGGGAAGGGAGAGAAGTTTGTAAGCCGCTCTGAGCAACTGACTGCCATCTGCTTCTTTTCCCCTCTCTTTTGCTTTCTTCTGCATCACAGCTTGCTTTGCCAGGCTCTCGCAATCGCACAGCAGAGCTACAGAGGAAAGCCTCTCTTCTCTCCATTGGCTGAGGCTCCTCCCCCTCCTCATCCCCTGGGGAGGAAGAGAGGGGAGGGAGGAAAAGAGTAAGAGCTTGCTTTGCCCAGTTCCCTCAATCACACAGGAGAGATACAAAGCACCTTTAAGACTAACAAAGTTTTATTCAAGGTATGAGCTTTTTGCCTTGCTACAGAGAAAGAGAGAGAGAGAGAGAGAGTTTTGTTGGGCTCATTATGCCAGGGCTCTCTTGGGTGCAAATGGGTTCCCCTTTTCTTTTTCACTGTATTCATGCCTTCATAATCCAGCCTTTCACAGTAGGAAAGCAATGTGCACGGTTTAGATGAGAATAACAATAAGCCAGTGTGGTGGATTAGGCTGAGAATGTGTGTCCAGACCAATTTCTGTTGTAGACTGGGGATTCTGAACTTAGACTTCCCAGATATTAGGCAGATACTGACCACTATGCATAGCTGTCTCTCTATTCTTGAACTGTCACATAGGAGTTGCAATTATTTCTCTGGGGGAAGACTATAGTTTTATAGACAAGCACATAGCCCTCAGTCTGTGTCATGGTGCCTTCACATATTCTTGACCAGCACATGAAACAACTTATGTACAAAAGCTCGCTATGCCCAGCCATTTCATGTTGACCATGAGATTTCTGTAATGAATGTCAATAAACAAAAAGTAGGTTTGCAACTTTTACACACCTGAACAGCATACTCAAGATTGCTACAACACACTGTGTCCAGATTTTGATGCAATAATTCAGAGCAAGAGGTGCCAGTTATCAGAGACTGTTAAATAAACAAAATATTGCAAGAGTGCTAATGTTTTAAGCATGTTTTAAGTTCTTAAAAATCTTTAATCATGTTTGTCTGTGTCCTTTATAAAGTTATATCTCCGCTACCTGGCATTGCATTTTGTGACACACATGGCCTGGCCCGACAAGGTCTCATTCATGTCAGATGCGGCCCTCGTAACAAATGAGTTTGACCCTTGATATGTTGTGCACTGTGTATTCTTCAGATATTGGTGCTAAAGCTGTGAGTATATGTTGTGATGATTTTTGCTAGAAGACCAAACTAAATTATGACTACATTTATTGACTCAGACTAGAAGAGATTCATTGGTAGAAGAGTAATGTCATCAAATAATAAAAGGGTAGTTAATGTAATATAGAAAGCATGCCATATTAGTCTTAAAGTTATATAGATCTTTCTGAATGTGGAGGGTGGAACATACATATCTAAATCAGGTTACTGAGAATTTCAGTTCAGAGGATAAACTTAAACACTGGCTTTCTTTTATATATGACACCCTTTCACCAAGACTCTCAATAAATGGTAACATTAAAAAATAATTTATAGAAGAACTCATCAATGCTGTCTTCTTTGGTGCTTGTTTTGGCTATTGAACCTTTGGCTATTGCTATCCAAATAACAAAAAAAATGAATATAATATATTATGGTTGTTATGCTTCTAAAAGCTGTCTTTACACAGACAGGGCATCCTATCCTGATACACATTTACAACAATATTTAAAGTGAATTTATCTAAACAGGAATACATTGGATCTGCCATGTTAGTCAAGGTGTTCTATGCCATGGAGTGACCAATTAGTTATACTTGGGGCTTTAGATGCTACAAGTTTTTATCTTTTGATAGAATATAATCATAATAAATTATTCAAGAAAATGGAAAAATAGTTAATGTATTGGCAAACATTGGATGGAAAGAATCTCTACTGTAAAAATGAACATGTTACATAACCTGTTCTTTGTATTCTTGATCTTACTGCCAAGTATGACTAGCTGTTCTTGCATCCTGCGAAAAATTAATTATTTGGGCAGACAAACTCCTGAGGGGGCATAAAAAATACTAATGTTCCTTTTTAATAGAGGTGGCTTGGGGGTGTCTGATATAAAATTGAACTTCAGGTCCATCAAATGGCCAGATATGAAGTAGTGATTTATGAAGAATAAAGATACACTGATTCTAGAATCTTCATTGGAGAAAGGAAAGACATTGAGAGATTTGATCTGGTATTTAGTGATATGTTTACCCTATCAGACTAGAATAAGATTAAATCATTTTAAAGTCCTGATGATTCATTCCTAACTTCTGCTTTTTCAGTGATCAACTGCATGATACCTTCTCATTAAATAAAGTTAATGTATGGAGAAGTGGTACATTAGAAATTTACTAGATGACTATGAGGCTGATTACAATGATTACCCAAAATTAGGGAGTTAAATTCATAAACACCAACTTTTTGTAGCATGTAGCTGTAGATTAAAATCAACCAAGACCACAGATATCTAAACATGTCCTATTAATGTTGGATACTTGGTGGAATGCAGATCTTTTGAGAATGTCTCAGTAGCATTTAAATACAGACCTAATATCTAGAGCTTTTAGAAGAAGAGGAAGAGAAGAGGAGAAGAGAAGAGACTGAATTTATACCCCGCCTTTCACTTGGAGTCTCAGAGTGGCTTACAAACTCCTTTCCCTTCCCATCCCCACAACAGACACCCTGTGAGGTAGGTGGGGCTGAGAGAGGTCTGAGAGAACTGCCCTCTCAAGGACAGCTCTGACATAACTATGGCTTGCCCAAGGTCATCCAGCAGCTGCAAATGGAGGCGTGGGGAATCAAACCCAGTTCTCCCAGATTAGAGTCCACATACTTAACCACTACACCAAACTAGATTCATCCTGGAATTTCCATGCTGTCCAGTTGTAACAGGTGGATGGACCAGCAGCCTCAAAGAGCCCAATCTAGAGATATGCAAATGAACAAATGGTACTTTTCAGATTCAGTTTTTGAGAATGGTTTTCATACTGGTATTCCAGTTATTCAGGTCCCCAGTATAGTTTCAGAATTCATATTCAGGTTTCCCCCCCAGAATTCTGAAATGTGTGGGGTCCATTATTCCCTATGCAAGACTCTTTTTTAACCTTTTATTTATACAAAAATAAACACTAAGAACCATATGTTCTTTCACGGCGGAGTTCATTAGTTGCTGCAGATTTTCTGGGTTGTGTGGCCGTGGCCTTGGCATTGCAGGACCTGACATTTCGCCAGTAGCTGTGACTGGCATCCTCAGAGGTATAACACAGAAAGATGTAGTACTCTCTGTGTCAAGGTGAGCAGAAACTATACACTGAAGAACCATACATTGCCATAAGCAAAAAATAAGGACCATACATTACATAACCACAACATTTCCAAAAAGAAAAGACAATAATGTACACAGAATTTACCATACCAAACAAAAAATAAATATTACAAAATAAATCACATCACCAAATAACTTAAAACTTAAATAACTTAAATAACTTTTAGCATATTGTGAAGGATCTCTTGTTCCTTAAGAAAAGAAATAACAGAATACCAAGTTTCCACAAAGGTCGTGACACAGTCATCCTCTGGGTTTCTGGTTAATCCATCCATAATCTTGGCCATTATAATGTTTTCCCATATACAGTTATACCAATTTTCTAATGCTGGGAGTTGTTTATCCAATGAAAAGCTATTAAAAGATGAGCAATGGCCAACAGAGTCAAAATTAATTCATTCTTTTTTTCGGGGGGGGGGCACCCAGAAGAACCACTTCTGGAAGAAAAGGTAAGTTGAAATCCATAATACAGAATATTTGATGTATGATTTCCTTCCAAAATTTTGTTAGATGTTTACATGACCACAATTGTGAATAAAATCAGTGAGTTGTCCACATCCATTCTGACTTCGGGGGTGATCTGAACTTTTTATTCTATTTAATCTCGGTAGAAGATAATCAACATGAAAGCATTTTAAATGCCCGCTATTTTAAAAAAATACTTTTGAAGATTGGGCTGGAAAGTTATAAATTTGGGGCCATATATCTTCTGTCAATCTATTTGAACAGTCTATATTCCATAGTTTATGGTAAATTGGCAATTTTAAAGATTCTTCCCTCAGTAGCACATTATATATTCTTGGCCAGTGCAAAAATGCTGAATACTCTTTTCCAGGAGGAAACTATTCTTGATTTAGAAAGAGTGAAAGTGGAGTTATATCTGGAGCTAATCTTGTAGGGTTATGCAGGACTCTTTTCAGAGTACTAGTGTGGCTGTTTTTCAGGACAATGACATCAAAATTGTAGGGAACCTAATCCTGCCTGTCCACTAAGAAGAAAATGATATTGGATTTATACCTCGCCATTCACTCAGAGTCTCTGAGTGGCTTACAAACTCCTTTCCCTTCCCCTTCCCACAACAGACACCCTGTGATGTAGGTGGGCTGAGAGAGCTCTGACAGAAACTGCTCTTTTCCAAGAACACCTCTGACAGAACTATTGCTTGCCTAAGGTTGTCCAGCAGCTGCGAGTGGGAAATCAAACTCGGTTCTCCCAGATTAGAGTCACTACACCAAACTGGCTCTCACACCAAACTGGCTCACACCAAAAAAGCCCACCCCCTCCATTTTCCAGAGAACTGGAACAATTTCTAGTGAATTGGAATAAGCCATTCTACTTGTTTCCCTTGTTTCCTATGGGGGAAAAATACTATGCTTTTACCAGGGCAAGTAAGCCAAAAGCCATACACAAGGGCAACCACTGGCCAAAATCTTCCAAACTGCAAACAGAACCAATGAACCCAACAAAAACAATGTCAAACCAAAGAATTCCAGTAGAACCACAGGCCAATGTGGCAAGTCCAACAGAATCAATTTCAAATCAGAGAAATGAAGCCAAAACAACTTAGGCAACAAGATACCGTGGCAAGCCCAACAGAACCAATGTCAAACTAGAGAATCCACACTAAACCAACCTGGCAAGCCAGTACAACAGACATGGCAAGAAACTGACATAAATGCTAATGTCACTTCCCCAAAGAAAACCTCAGAAAGCAAAAGAAAAGGGCATCTGGGGGATCCAAGTTCTCCGGTCTCTGCAGCCTGAAGCCTATACTGTGACTCGCTTATACCCAAAGCCTCAGGACCTACAGCTGCCCTTCATCAGTGGTGTTCCTATTCCCTCCCATGCTTGTAAAGAAGTCGTACAATACTAATACATCATCAACAAGCTCCATTTTAGGTGCTTTTCTGGATTCTGCTTGTAAGAAACACTTGGCTACTCTCCTAATCTCATTTCAGTGGCATGTGGGGTTTTTTCCTTTGAAACCAGCAAGACATTTGACATTGTATTTATCTATTTTTTACACAGAATTGTGCTGTGAGGTGCTGAGCCTCACCAATATCCCTTGGTGCCACACAGCAACTAGAGCTCAGTTGAGGATTTGAAGCATATTTTAAAAACTTTTTTTTAAAAAAAGAATATCATTTGGAGTGTAGATTTCATATGGTGCTTATCACTATATAATCACAGCCAGTCAACTAGTGATCCATTAATGGGTGTCAGTATGCAACAGGAAGAGCGTTTTCTGACTCCTCAACACAGACCAAGAGGATACAGGTACAAGCATGTGCTTACTTCACTCTCTCACTAAGGGCTAAGTAGCTCAAGAACAGCAAGCTGATCTTCAGAAAGACCAACTAATCACCCCTCCAAGGGAGCAGATATGAGCAGTTGGTCTTCTCCAGAAAACAGCAGCAGCAGAAATCCAAGGCACAGCCCAGATCAGCACTAGAAAGCACTAACACACTCCAAAAAAATCTCCAAAATGGAGTCAAGCTGTAAGCCTGCTTTCATCCTCTTTGCCCACACTGAGGGAGTCTGGAGAGCTCTGAGTGAACTGTCATGATTGGGCAGACATTTCTAGTATTCCTTCTAAGTTCTGATTCCATTGCCTGGGATAGCCTGGGATTGCCCAGAAAACTAGCAAAAATAGAAGGGAAGTAGGCCCAGAAGCCTTAAAATGCTGGTCCTGAATATCCCCCCAATATATTCCAAATACTTGAATATACCCCCCAAATACTGATATTTTAGATATATATTAATATATATTACTACATATGTATATGAGAGTACTAGTTCACTTTACAAGTGAATGATGACATATTAGAATACTTCTCCTGTGTCAAAATTACCCCTTACATGGAGTGTCTTCTGTTTAACACACAGCTTTTTAACTGGGAAAATCATTCACAAATGACTGCAGTTTGAATGATGTAGTACTAGGAGAAATATACTACATGCTGTTTTAGCACATCTGAACTTGCTCACATTGCCTTGTCCAAAGCCACCAAATAAACTGCATGGCTATGTAGAAATTTTAATCTGGATTTCTCTACATCTCTACACTCTTGCCACTGATTCATTTAAACTTGGATACTATATCTTGTTTTCACTTGTAACCCTCTTCACCTGTTGCAGAGGCAGACTTCTGCCATGGTGGGCTTGTTCCTCTGACACTAAGCACTTCTCATGCAACACCAACATCTTTCAATAAGCAGACTGCATTAACTCAGAAGTATCCAAATAAACATGACACACAGGAGCTTTGCAGTACAATCCCAAACAGAGTTATACCCTAATAAGTCCACTTAAGTGAACTGGCTTCTGTTTAGAGTTTCATTCTTAGTCAAATTCATTATTACATCTGCAATTAAAGTGCAGTTTACTCAAGAGCTCCTCTCAATAAATTGCTCAGCGCATGATCACAGCCAGTCAACTAATGATCCATTAATTCTTTGTGGGGCAGTATATAACAGGGCCTTTACTAATCAGAATAGCATCACTGGATGGCACTGTGCAGATGCAATGGTAGTAGAAAAACCACCACAGGATACAAAGACTATTCTAGCCCATGTTCTACTAGCTTGAGCCAGGCAAGATATAAATCAATGATAATGATAATGATAATGATAATAATAATGTGTTCTTCCAACACATGGGAGAATCAAAGCACCTACTAGGAAAAATTTATAAAACATTATTACAATATGATACAGAAACAGAGCAAGTAAAAAGTTGCATGATAAAATGGATGCAAAATTTTGGAGAATATAAGCATGAGTCAGTGAGAAAATTTATGGACAAAAGAAACCAAATTTACTGAATGCCTAATATTGAGGGAGAATTGGTATAAATTGTTCTATAGGTGGTATATAACCCCCAAAGACATCACAAAAACTAACAAAGTATACATAACACGGATGCAACATTCTATCATGAAGAAATGTAAAAGATATTAAAACTTAAATTCACAATCGATCCAAAAATTATGCTACTAACTATGCTACAAAGCAACATCCCAAGAGCCCATAGGCTATAATGGAGACTTGATCCAGGGGTATCTGGGGCTCTGGGGTGGCTGTTTTTTTAGGCAGAGGCACCAAATTTGCAGCAGAGCTGCTGGTGCCTCTCCTCAATACATCCCCCCCCTCAAGTTTCAAAAAGACTGGACCAGGTGGTCCAATTCTATGGGCCCCAGAAGGAAGTGCCCCCATCCTCCATTGTTTCCTATGGAAGCCTGGTTGTGAGCTGAAGAAGAAATCCTCTGAGCTGGCCTCTAAAATGTTGTGCGCCAGCATCCCCCTAGCACAGCTTAGAAGGAACTGTGGTTATGAAGTCCTGAGCTATCCCAGGTGGCCTTGGAACAGATGTTCAAATTCCCCAAAACTACCAGTAGGCAAATTTGTCTATGCTGTGCCACTGGCAAAGTAAACCAGTCCAATCCACAGAATTTGCTAAGGTGGACATGTCCTTATTGCAAACCTCAGTGTAAACAGGAGTTCAGAATGTGGTCTAGAGTAAATTCAGAATGTACATGTGTGCTAATAAAACAACTATGGAAGGTTTCCCCCACGCCCTCAATATTTCCAGTAATTTGTGGTGTAAAGGAAAGTAACCGGCCCCTGCCTATGTAATTAGAAAGTTAATCCACACTTGCTTATTTGCATTTTGGCCAAAACTACATGGTTTCTTCCAAATTTATATTTTTTCTTGAATCTCAACACAGTCTGCTCTATCGCTTCAGGCAAGTGAAAATCTTAGGAAGAGGAACTAACAGTCACAGCATTTTTCAGCTTTGCTGTAAAAAACGACTAGCAATTAGGAATGTAAGATCATGCATAGCCTCTTTCTGTTAAATGTTGCAACCCCTGTTTAGCAAGGATGGATCATGAAATGGAAGGGTGATTAAGCACATAACTGGCACTACCTGTCTTTTTCGCTCACAAGAGATAGTGTTTCAGCAACAGCTCATATGAGCAGCTTATTTGTGTTCTCTGGAGGCAAAGACTACTTTTTATATGTTGCAAACAACTTTTACCAATGCCAATGTCATTACACAGCCAACACAAGGACAAAAGAGCAACTGGAACTATAATCATCTATTGCTAAAATGAAAGTAAAACATGCCAAAGAAAGTGAAATGTGCTTATGCTGCAGATTTTTACAAATCCTAGAAAAAGAATGCAAATAAATGCAACAAACAAGAGTACATGTTTTCTTTCTATAGTTCAGAAGCCCAACTAAATATTAAGCACTGGGAACCAGATTTTCCAATCTACAAGCCTCTTATGAATATCTTAGCAAAGTAGACATATCACACTCAGATAAGCATCACTGACTGACTGATAACCCCATTCCTGAAAAGACTGTTAGTACCCAAAGCATCCACTTACATACAGCTTCAAGCCCCAGATATAACTGAATGGGTTTTTTGATCTGTAACTTCATCAAGTGTTGGCGAGAAGCTGTTCCAGATTGCACTGTTAAAGAGACTTTCACTACTAATGCCTTGCTGGACTATGAAGTGGGTGCCAGGGCAATGGACAGAGCTGTGGTCCTAAGCTTAGTGCCCTATGCTGGACTATGGACTGTATACTGTGGCCAGGGCAGCCTTGTGCCACAGGTGCATGACAAGCCAAATCTGGACCCAAGACTACAGAAGACTTCTGCCCATGCTCCACTCTGTATCTGCACAAGCACCGTGATGCAGATCAGCAGCCCTGGTCTTCATGAACACAGAAACAGCAGCAGACCAGAGAGGAATCATGTTCCAAAAGAGACCAGATGTTCCTGCAAAGAAGCCATAAAGGGATTGCTTCTCCATCATGCAGCACATTCCTTTTCCCGAGTCATCCTCAAACAAAGACTGTTGCCCAGCCAGAAACAAAAGATGCCACTGAGCCCTCCAGCCATCATTCCAGAAAATGCCCATGATAAGCATCAACTTGTCAAAATGATTGCACCCTCTTTCCCCATTCCCTTGTCGCACTCCTTCCCCAAGAGGTGTCACTCCCTTACACACATCAACCCTAAATTGTTCAACTGTTTCTTTTGTCCTCTCCATCCTAAGATTTGGGGGGGGGGTCTTCTACATTTCCTGGTAACCAGTGATTACCTGGTTCCTGCCTCAAGTCACAAAACTGGCTACTTAAGGGAAATTCTCTGCACATGCAGTGGAGCTCTCATTCCCCCCCACACACACCTTTCAGGTTCCATCCCTGATCAGTTTGAGACCATACCACATGTGTCGCTGACCAACTCACAATCCACTTCCTCTCTCTTTTCTTCCCTTTTCACTGCATGGTCTACTCATCTCGCCAGAGAGGTAACGTATCACCCACCAACGATATTCCTGCTAAAGTTGCTGTCTTTTTCTGTCCAATTTTCCCTACATCTGTATCGAGTGTATATGTGTGCTAATTATTGTTGCATGATTGATAAGTAAAAGAATAATTATCACATCAACCTGGTTTCCTCGTCTATTCACGGGCTTTGGGAATTCTGACTCTGGTATACATAAATTATGTTCCTGCACTATATGCCAATTGCCCTTTAATATCATAATTCCCCCAAAGTTTGTTAAGAAATAAGGCAATTCAGCTAACACAAGAACTTACAAAAGAGGATCAAGTAAGGATTCCTTACTAATATGTATGCCCACCAAAGCGGAATCCACATTTCCAGTGCCGCCTTTAGGTGTTACCATGATACATACAGAAGTTTTATTCATGTTAACTATAATTTTGCAGCAAAATTGGGTGGTCCTGGTATTTAAAACATTTTCATGCCACCTTTCCACCTGATCAGGACCCACAAGGCAGCAAACAAAAAAAACCATTAAAACATCTAAGCAATTTAAAATAGTTAAAATTGTAAAATATTCCAACTAAACACATACACCAACACTGGAAGGAAGGCCAGTAACCATTATTGGGGGTATGCCAGATTAAAGAAAAAAAGTCTTCACCGCTGGCACAGTATGCCAATAGAGGGAGGGAGACAAATCTCCCTGGGGAGGGAGTTCCAGCATTTTGCTAACACAACTGAGAAGGTCCTTTCTCAGACTGCCATCCATCTAGCTTCAGATGGTGACAGCAACTGAAACAGGGCATATGTATACGGAGTACTGGAGTATACCAGTAGGTTCATATGGGAGAGGTGGTCCTTAGTGTTTGTTGCTCCCAGGCCATACAAGGCTTTAAAGGTCAATACCAGCACCCTGATTTGAGCCCAGAAGCAAATTGGAAGCTACTGTAGATGGAACAAGACTGGAATGATATGGTCCCTATGACACACTGCAGTCAGTATTCTGGCCACAGTATTTTGCACCAAGTGTAGCTTTTGGACAGTTTTCAAGGGCATCCCCATGCAGAGTGCACTGCAGTAATCTAAATTAGCTATTACCAGGGTATGCACCAGAGTGGCACGATCTTTTCTGTCCAGGAAGGACTGCAGCTGGCTCACAAGCAGAACTTGGTAAAAGGGCCTTGTAGCCACTGCTGCCACTTGTTTATTCGACAGGAGACCTGGGCCAGGAGCACCCCCAAAGCTACAAACTGTGCCTTTAGGGGGAGTGCAACCCCATCCAGAACAGGAGATAACCCATTTCCTGGGACAAACCCTCCCCGACTAGTAGCATCTCCATTTTGTCAGGATTAAGCTTCATCCATTACAAAACTGCCTCCAGACACCTGATCGTAGTTTCCATAGCTTCCCTTGGATCTGGTGGTACGGAGAGATAGAGCTGAGCGCAATCCACATATTGGTGGCAACTCAGCCCAAATCTCCAGTTGACCTCTTGCGGCAGTTTTACATATACATTGAAAAGTATGGGGGACAAGATGAAATCTTAGGGAGCAGCATTCCCCAGCACCACACTCTGAAACCTACCCTTCAGGGTAGGTCTGGAACCTCAGAATAGTGCCTCCTAATCTCAGTCTCAAAAGCTGATAACATGCTTGATGCTATTGAAAGCCCCAAAAAGTGCAGAATTAACAGGATCACAGAAGATTTAACCAGCCAGGAATAGCACGGTTGTACAAACAGGGTGACAAGTCTCAAACTTCTAAGAATCCTGTCCACATCTTCAGATTAGACAAGCTGAATCCCATGGATGTGAGGGCAATCTGGCTGCAACATCTATCACCCCAGTGATCGCCAGGGTAGATTCAGCTGAATCCCAAATAACTTGACAAATTGGCACTCTGGGACCATCTGATCCCTTTGCTGCTAATGTAGCGTCCAATGCAATGCATTGTTGATGGAAAAATATTGTTTCTTTGCCATCATCACTACCATGGAATAGCTTTCAAATGAAGGCCCATGGCTTGACAGATTCAGCCCAAGTTTTTCTCCACCATCACTCTGATCTTCTCTGTCTTTTCATTTTCTGCAGACCTTCATTAACCAAGAGGTTGTCTGTGCTTTTTGACCTGAGAGAGGGTGCCTGGGTGTAATCATGTCAGTTGCTTGGGTCATTCTCCATTCCAGAGGTCAACCAGAGCATTGATAGTAGGTGCTTTGCAAGGCCACATATTCCGTCTCTAGACCTATTAGTTAACAGATGTCAGGTGCAAATTACTTTATCTTCCTGATACCTCGTAAGGCCACTGCCAACAAAGGAGACAGACAGATGGACCAATGGCATGACTTCTTGCTATGACGCAATTTGCAACAAGTTTAAACAACACAAACATTAAAAACTAGCTGATAAACTTAGTCTTTCATGGCACTGTATACCATCAAGTTACATGCAGCCTGTGGTCTATTCATTAGTAGGATAGAGAATTTTAATGGTGCTCCAGTTTGTGAATAATCACCTAAAATATCTTGGTGAACACACACTCATCATGCACTTAGGTTGGAGAATCAGACCTGGTGTATATAATGTTACAGTAATACAGAAACACTTAGCTAGGTATTACTTTGAATTGGGTCTTATTCTCAGGACCCTCTGAACTCCTGAAGCTTTGGTTTCAACCAAAATGCCAAGACTAACGTTGTTATTCAGTTGTGAGACATCCAGAATTATTTCCTCAAGCTAAGGTTTCTGTCATGGGAATATTGCATTTCCAAATGCTCCATTATGCTACTGAAAAACAATTAGATTCCCCCCACCCCAACTACGGCATCACTTATGGTAGCTAGAGTCTTTCCAGACAGTTAAAAAATTGTTTTTATTGCAAAAATCAACACAATACTAATTATTTAATTAGACCCATTAAGATATAATACTGACAAGGGCAAAGATGAATACTGTGAAGTAATCAAACCAGGCAATTATTGGATGAATAAAGATTTTTCTTATAAACCCTTTGTGCTGTGTAAAATGAGGCAGCAAGAATGTTAAAACAGCACTGGTGAAATCACTAGTGATGAGCAACACAGGCCTGACACCCTTGCCCACACTACTTGGTAAATATTTATGAACCTATGAAGTTATTTTTAACCAAACAAGAAAAAAAACCTAATACAAGTCACAGCCATACGACATTATAAAAATTTTCAGTGACCAGAATCCCCGCCATTCCAACACCTCCCAAAGAAAACCAAACTTTGTTATTCCTACTCTGTTAATTCCTAAAACACTTTTCTATGAATTTATACGGTCAGACCATTGGTAGATCTAGCATAGTGCTATCTATTCTGATTGACAGAAGTCTTCAAAGATTGCTGGCAGGAACTGAATCTGAGACCTTCTGCAAGTCAAGAACATACATTCCACCACTGAGCATCGCCTCTCCTTACCAGGAATATATTCAATTGTTTATTACACTGAACTAATTGTATAGAGGCCATGCACTTTCAATTGTTGTATTTAAGTGTGAAAGCATACATGTAACTCTTAAATAGTATAGACCAGCAAAGCTTCTATGCCTGGCCATTCTTAATTTGTTAAAAAACCAAAAATCAATGAAAGTGAAACTTTCTTCTCAAGCAACAAGATTTCTACCCAAGAAATAGGGATAAGATATCATGCTGCTAATGCTGGATCAGGGTAATTGCAAATGTAAGATTAAACTGTGCATGTCTTGAAATTAATTAATGCTTATTCCAAGGGGTTTGATGCCCCTAATCTAATATACACACACACCCAAAAAAGCCATATGAATGCTCTGCTCTAGAGATGTGCAACAGGGAAGCCTCCTGTCTCCAAATAATTCAAAATGAAACAAAAAAATTAAAGACTGCAAATTGTACAGAAATGGGAAGGGAAGAAATAGCTTTTCAGTAATAAAATTTCAAGAAATTTCCAGTAATGACCAACATATATGCATGGCCACATTTTATACAGCAATATAACCAGTGGTGAATGTTCTAATTGGTGAGATGAAGAAAAGGACAGCACATCTTCCTAGTGATAAAATCATGAAGGTAAGTGCTGAGAAAATGCCCATTTATTGGGAAAAAATGTGGAGAAAGGCCAAAAGGCATTCACCTCCATAATACACATCAGAATATGAATTCTTCAAGTCCTGATGTGGCATAAAAGTCTTATCCATAACAAAGTTGTAAGGTTCATTTTCCCTCAAACTATAAGATAAGCCTAAACTTCTTGATAATGACTCACTAGAATAACACCAACTCCAACTGCTTTTGTCACCACAGTGATGGAGCTAACACTAAAACTAAGAAACTTAGGTATCCAAACTGCTACTAGTATAGTTGCATCAAATGTAAATAAAAAATGAAACATCTTTGTCACAGAAAAATAACAGTATTGAACATTATCAAAACATTTTCTAGAGTCATGCAAGACTTTAAAAATAACATGGAAATGTTGTTTAGATAACTTAATGTGCTTTTGTTACAACAAAGATCATTAGTTCAAAATATAAACATTTTTGGCAAAAATTATGTAACTAGAAGTGTTTTGCAAAAAATCAAAAGCAATATTTGCTAAAGAAAAGCAATGCTAACTAACTCATCCTTCATGAATGCTTTTGTTTCTGCAGCTGAACTGTGGGGGGAACAACCCACAAGCTGTCACATTCTGAGAAAGAAGGCATTTTCATGCCAGCTGAAAGACCTGTAGAAATCAAGAACTTACAATTACAGCTTTACAAAGAAAAATGTACAAATCAGAAGATTCTGGTCTTAAAAGTAGCAAGGAAATCTTGGTCTGAAATGGCTAATAAACAGGGCAAAACAAGAGAGATTACAGAGTTTAATCCAATTCTGCAAAAATTTATTCTGGTCTTTTTATTACCATAGCAAACAAGCCTAACATTAAACATGACAGAACATGTTCAATAACTTACTTCTTACATTCTCCTGTCATTTTTCTTGTGACTAGGCTCACCCATCACCAGGCCTCCACAAATCCACTTGCCAGCAGCGAAGGCCCCTGCTCAGCACAATGTGAAAAATCACTCTCTTCTCTTACACTGTGGAGAAGGGAGAAGACCTGCATATTGCACAAAATGTGAAAGCAGAAATACAATATGAGAGATCCCTCCTTCCCTTTCCAAAGCCAAGGAAGGAAAGGGGGAATCTCTCTCATTGGGCTGAGCTGCAAGAGATGATTCTGCCTGCTTCAGAACCTGCTGCAATACAAGAGACACCCTTTCTCCATCTGAGTTTGTCGGCGTGCACAGAGGACTCAGGCAAGGGGAGGTGGCATTACTGGCAACAGTAAATTATGGCTACCTAGTGAATGATGCCAAAATTTGCAGACCAAATGACTGTTCAGACCTTCTGCTCTCTTTGGGCAAAAAATGCAAACATCAGCTGTTGAAAGCTTAGCATTGATCTGTAGCTTAGAGCCTACAGTCATATTACATTCAAAGTAGAACAATTACTTCCTTTACAAAAAAGAAAAGAACTTGTAACATCATCAAGATAAGTTATACATGGAATTTTATTAGGTCCTCTTTCAGACAAGGATCTGGAAAAGGTTAAACACAAATAGCTTCAGAAAAAAACAAAAGCAGAAAACCTCACTACACAACCCATGTTTAGGATTGTTCTCTTCCTGCATATCTGTAATAGGTCCTTGCTTTCACTGACAAATTCTAGGATTCTTACAGTAGAAGACTCACACACCCCACACAATTGTGCTGACCAGAAATCTTTAGTAATTCTTCATCCACAATCCTTGTCCCATGGTACACAGAGTGTAGAGTATTGACTCACTTTCAGTCACACTGTGACTGAATGGCAACCCACAGCACAAGTAAGTTCATGGGCAGAGGATGTCCCAAGCCAGCATTATTGATCATCCATCAGGTACCCCAAAAAGTGGACATTTAAGCCGCACAACTGATATTGAAGGAATCATCACCACCATTGAATTATGGCAAAAAGCAGTTACTACCAGTGTAGTCTGGTGGCCCCCATCTACCAAATGCCTGGCACACCATACGGAACAGCAACATATAATTATAGAGCTGGAAGGGGCCATACAGGCCATCTAGTTCAACCCCCTCCTCAATGCAGGATCAGCCTAAAGCATCCCTGACAACGGTTTGTCCACAACGGCTGATTGAAGTCTTGGGGGGGGCGCTCACAACCTCCCTAGTAGGAGCTATTCCTGCCATTTCGCTTGCCACAAGCAAAAGCCACTCTTTAGCATTTAGCTATTTTTGGTGACATCCTGCCATACCCTACCCCCATGCACAAGATGTAAATAACCAGAATCTTCAGAAGACTTTGTAAACAAACTACCCTTGAACTGGAATAAGAGAGGCCCTCAACTTTGTGCTTTTTCTTAAATTCCCATAAGGTTGCACTGATCTTCGATACTAGGTTTGATGAACGTGGGTACAACATCGTGCCAGAACTCGTGCGGAATAAGAGACGATCCTCCAAGGCAAGCAGGGACATCTGGCGGCAACCTTACACCACGCCCTTAACTCGCTGCTCCATACCCAGCATCACATTCACCCTTGCGTACTTACAAGCACAAACATCTCTACTTGGCTCAGAAAGACACGTTTTTAAAAGAACAGGGCACCCCTCCCCCTTTCCCCACCTGGTAGGGTGATGGGGGCGGCTGCTTGGGGCAAAGACCACGGGCCTAACCCAAGAGGTGCTACACGGGACCAGCCACGCCTCACTCCTCACGGTGGAGAGTGGGAAGGAGGGAGGAGGCCCGCTCTGCCAAAGCGAGGCATACCGCCGGGTGGCAAGAAAAGACCGGGGGTGGCAGCTGAGGGGCTACAGTTGTTCCCCAGCCGCCATCGCGATGGCGAGAGGCGGGACGGCGCTGGGGCGAGAAGGAGGAAGGGCAATTGCTTCCTCTCTCGGAGACCCTCCCACGGCTTCAGCTGGCCTAGGGCACTGCTTCCGCGCTGGGCTGTCCCACTCACCGTCCGTGGCCAGGCGGGCGCCGAGAACCCCTTCCTTGGCTTCTGTCGTCCCCGCTTCGGCCGCCGCCGCCCTCACAACTCGGCACTCCTCTGTCTCTAAGGGCGACCGGAGCTGGCCGACCTCTCACCCCCCCCCCTCCTCCTCCTCCTCCTCCTCCTGCTCCTGTTGGCTCCGCCTTGCCCCGGGTGGGGAAGGCGACGATGCTTCCTGGGCCAGGACCAAGCTCGCTTCGCCCGCCCAGCGCCTCAGTCAGTTTGGAGCTGATCCGGTGCTTCGTCTTTCCTGCCTCACACGGGCTGCCTGCGTCTCGCCTTGCCAGACTCCTGAGGGGGAACTTCGAGGGGTGGTTTTGTGCCTTAATCACAGGCCGACTTCGAGGGGTAAACAACGTGTCCCGCTCCCGATAGAGACTCGCCCTCTTCCCCTGCTGGATGGATGCCATGCAGCACCATCGCAAAGGAAGGGGAGGGCAGAACTTGTACGACAGTAAGAGGCCATTAGGAAGAGCAGCACATGTGATCGTGCTTTAGGAACACATCTCCATACGTGGCCTGTACAGCTGAATGGGGCTGTACGTAGGCTGCGGTCCTGAGCGTTCTTTGGAAGGCATTCCCATTGATTTCAGCGTAACTTCCTTACAGAGGGCTGTTTTGAACATGCATGTCCTGATTAAAAAGATAGGCAGAGGGCCTTTGTGGCGCCCTCTTTATGGGGGGGGGCTGTTTTTCCCTTTAAATGTGCTATTTGCTTTTGTCAACTGGGTAGTTTCTGCTGCCAGGAATTTAAGGAATTCCGAACCTTCTCTCTGTTTCTGCTGCTGGTAATGTGACTCAGGGTCTGGCTTTCAGAGTTCTATGTGGTCCTGAGGAAGGATTGAACTGAATTCTGGGATAAACTTAAACAAAATAGGATTTATTGAAATAAGAACAAAATAAGATGCTGGTTATCTGTAACTGTTTGAGAATAAGGGACTTGTAAATATGTCTGGCAAATGTATCACAGTTCTTTTTTTTTCCTTTTCTTTTTTTGACATTCAGATCCAACACTGAGAGGGATCACTCTTTCCTATAGGCAGTCACCCTGGCTAAGTTCTTGATATTTTTGACTTTCTTTCAGATCTTTAGAGTTTCACTTTTGAAGACATATATACTACACTCAGATTCCACACAGAACAATAATATCCCTCACTGACTGAACTCACTAACTGAATAACTCCAACTGATTTTTCTAACTGACTTTTCTAAATCTCACTAACTGACACACAGATTCATTTCAAAACTCCTCCCACACACTCATCCTCCAATCACACCACACTTGTCTCCCTTAATCACCCTACTCTGCTATCACTGCAATCCAACCATTTAAGGAGACACACACACCCTTAAAACAAGGAATCATTACAGCCTTAAATAATTTTGTGGAAACAATCCCATCTGTTTAAGACTGTAGGTACACCCACAGCTTTAGTCCATTACAGGACCACCAGTTCTTAATTACCTTTAGCTCCTCAACTGTATGCACATTTATTTGTGAGAAAAATAAAGTTTAAAAACTGAGTGATCAGGAACAGCAAAGCAGAATTACTATTAAAATTTAGGACTCCTGAACAGTAAGCTTCTATGGAAACAAGAAGTTCAAATCTTAATTTTTTATTTTAAGGACTTAAACCTGAAATATGATTTGTAGTTGGTGGATATATTGTATTCCTGAATGTTGTTTACTACCAGTGAAAATGATGCATCTAATTATTGAACAAAGATGTATCTTTTTATTTCCTGCTCCGGATATGGTAATAATAGAGTAATACTTTAGAAGTATTTTAGTTCTGATATGCAACTAAATAATACATTATGATATTTGTACTCTGTTTTTATAGATGCAAGAGTAAACATGAGCAGTCCTAAACATGAGGGAAGATCATCAAAGAACATGGTAATGAAAAGATTCTACAAGACATGCCGTGTTTTGTTTCCATTTACACACATCCATTCACTGTGACATCACTAAAGAGAAGACGGATTGAAAAGCTTAATGCACTTCTAAATTCTCATACTTATATTCAGAAAGGCAAATAAGAGAGTCTATCTGTCAGGACAAAGAGGATGGAACATCTTTTCATGTTTTGGAGAAAGGGGGGCATTCAAATGCTCTAAATACATTTATATGAAAGCATTTTATTACATATACTGAAGGATGTTAATGCTCTTTGACATACTTTGCCTACTACAGTTAAGTAAGTGTACACAATTCAAAAGATATAGATTTGTGCCTAGATTATGCATACTAAAAATAATTACATTTGGTCAGTAGATGGCACCATCTCTTTTTGGAAAGTTGCCCTTAGGATCACTAGTCTGATCATTCTGAAAAATACCTTTTAGCAGGACACTGATACATGGTGCCCATCCAATCACCAAAAAAAATGCAGTGGCAGAATAGCAGTTTCCTTTACCAAAAGTAGAACATGCACATACTTGTGCTTGTTTTTGAGATGCTAGTTGATTTTTTGGACAAGGCAAAGTGACTAGGTTAGTTTATGTTTCAGGGAGGTGCAGTGGTGTTTGCAGATGTGGCTGTCTCCTGCCTCCTAGAGTACCCACGATCCCAAGAAATGGGAGACTGTGGGTTGGGGGGGCTGTGCAGACAAACAACAGCCATGTTATACAGAGGGCTGTAGTGAGGAGGGAGAAGTAGCCAAAATTGTCCCCAGCTTCCCTTTCACTGGTGGAGGAAGCATGGCAAATGTTGTGTAGTGAGTTCGATGCATTAAGGAGTCAGGAAACAGCATGATAATCAGCACATGGTTTACTTGTACACAACAGAACAACCCAATACCAGCCGATGGCCAACTATATACAGTCCCCGTGGACCATCCCCAGGTCCCATTGGTTGGTTTATACTTCCCGCCAAGGTTCCTGTTGGTGACCGCTTGAGGTTTCAGGATCCTAGTCCCTATTGTCTCTTGAGCTCCAAGCTCAGGTAAGGTCGCTGTCGCCTAGTGGCGGTCAGCGGACATAACACCCCTCACCCCATAGTTCAAACCCAGCCTAAATGACGTAGTCATTTAGGTAGGTGGGGGCCCAGCGCTCTGGCATGGAACACCTCAGGGTTGGCACCAGGATGACGATGGGAGGCCTGTCCTGCCCTGTGGCTGGGGTGCTTGGAGGGGGAGGCAGCGGAGCCTTGTCTGGTTCTGGGGCGGCAGCAGGTGCTCTGTCTTCCAGGGGGCCGCAGCAACAGGGGTTAGCTCCTGCAAACTCCTTTTAGGAGTTTCTTGTTCTGGGATGTCCGGCCGCTCCCTCTCAGTGTCCCTCAGGGCCGGACCCTCTGCCGGAGCTGGGAGCATGCGCCTGCACAGTTGGTCGACATGCTTCCGCAGGACCTGTCCGCAGTCAGTCAAGACCTCATAAGACACTGGACCTGTGGGGCGGATGACTTGGCCAGCAATCCATTCGGATCCTTTGCCAAAGTTCCGGATGTATACCGGGTCCTCTGGGAAGAACCCCTGTGGCACCTCTCTCTGCTCAGACAGATTATGCGACTCGGGCCCTGTCCGGGTGCAGTCTGTCCAAGAGGATTGCGGGCCACCAACCCACGAGGAGTTCCGCAGGGCAGCGCCTGCTGACTGGATTCGGGGTGGTCCATTGCACCAGGAGGAAGCACATCAGTCGGAATTCCCAGTCCCTTTCTGTCAGCCGGCTGAGGGCTTCCTTGGCAGTACACACCATCCATTCCAGCTGGCTGTTGGTGGCAGGGTGAAATGGGGTGGACCTTACATGCTGGATCAGATTGCTGCGGAGGAACTCCTGGAATTCCTCCAAGGTGAACGCCATCCCATTGTCCGATACTATGATGTCTGGCAACCCGTGGGTGGCGAAGATCTTACGGAGTGCCCAGATGGTGGCTTTGGAGGAGGTGGTGGAGACCGGGCTGATTTCTAACCATTTCGAATAAGAGTCCATTATTACTAGAAGCAGCAGCCCGTGGAATGGCCTGGCGAAATCCACATGGAGCCTTGATCACGGCATCTGGGTGGATTCCCAGGCTTGGGTGGGTGCGCTCGGCAGATTGGGCCTGATGGCCTGGCAAGTCTGGCAGTACTTTACCCAAGCCTCCAGCTCCGCGTCTATCCCTGGCCACCATACGTAGCTGCGGGCCAGGGCTTTCATATGGATGATGCCGGGATGGGCCTCGTGTAGAGCCATCAGGACCCTGTGCCGCAGTACGCTGGGGACGACCACCCTGTCTCCCCACAGTAAACAGCCCTTGTATGCGGACAACTCATCCCGGCAGGTGGCAAAGGCTGTGAACTCTGGCCCATCTACCACAGCCCAGAACTCGGGAGATGACAGGGTCCCTGGCTGAGCGGCGGGTGACATCCACCGCCTGGAGGGGGGATTGGGAAGGTCCTCAAGTTGCAGAACGTGGTGGGCTGGAGCCGGGTCCTCCTCCACGACTGGCAAGGGCAGGTGACTCAGGGCGTCAGCTTGGCCCATAGCCTTGCCTGGGTGATGCTGCAGGGAGTAAGAGTAGCCAGACAAGAAAATGGACCACCGCAAGACCCTTGGGGAAAGGACCTGCAGAGTCTGGCAATCTGGAGCGAAGAGGCCGAGGAGGGGACGATGGTCCGTGACAATGGTGAAGGGCTGGCCATAAACAAAGTCATGAAATTTTTTCACCCCAGCCACGATCGCCAGGCCCTCCCGGTCAATTTGGGCATAGTTCCGCTCCGCTGCTGACAGCGTCCGGAACAGGCACCTCCCGGTAGTAGGTAACAGGCACCTCTCCACCGTCCGGGAAGCGGTGGGCCAACACTGTGCTGACACCGTAGGGGGATGCATCGCACGCCAGCATGACTGGTAGGGACTCATCAAAATGCACCAGAACTTTATTAGAGATGAGCAGCGCTTTGACTTTCCTGAAAGCAGCTGCCTGCCAGGGGGCCCACGACTAAGGGGCATGCTTGTCCAGTAGGCAATGCAAGGGTTCCTCTACCACCGCCTTGTTGGGGAGGAAAGTGTGGTAGAAGTTTAATAGTCCCAAGGACGCCTGCAGTTCCGCCTTGGATTTAGGCGGGGGTGCCTCCACATTGGCTTTGATTTTGTCCTGGTCAGGATGTAAGCTGTCTGCATTGACCGTGAAGCCCAAAAAGTCCACTGAAGGAACTCCCAGGAGGCACTTATCTCACTTCCCCTTTAGGCCCGCCTTGTGGAAGCGGCGGAGGACGGTGCACAGCTGGGCAGCGAACTCAGCAGGAGTTGCTGCGGTGATCAACACATTGTCGAAAAATGGCGTAACCCCCAGGATCCCTTTCAAGAGACAGTCCGTTAGTTGTTGAAAGAGGCCCAGGGCCATGTTCACCCCAAACTGTAGCCTTTTTACTTTGAAAGCTCCTCAATGAGTGACGATCGTTTGTGCCGGTGAGCTGCTGGTAGGCCTGGGCTAGATCCAGTTTCCCAAAAATCTTTGCCTCTGCCAAGGAGGCCAGCATGTGGCTGACAACTAGGACTGGATAAGCATGGTCCTGAAGTACTCTATTTAGCATACACTTGTAGTGCGTGCAGATGCAGATGTCCCCGTTTGGCTTAACCGAGGTGACTATGGAGGTCTCCCAGGTGGCGTGGGAGACCGGCTCCAAGACTCCTTAGCCCACAAGGCAGTCCAGCTCCGCGTCCATTTTTGGGCGTAGTGCGAATGGAACTGTCCTGGAGTGCATTCGAATGGGGGCCATGTTATGGTCAAGTTGCGGCAACACCGGAGGGCCTGTATAGCGACCCAGGGTTCCGTCAAAAATGGATGGGAACTCTTTGCAGACCTCTCAGAAGTCCTGTGACCCCTTCTTTCAAGATTCCCAATGGGGTGAACCATGCTTGGCCAAGGAGGCTGACTAAATCCCCCACGAACATCCCCAGTTCCAAGTGACCATCAAACCCTTTATACTGGACCCAGAAACTTCCCACACCCCTTATCAGAATGCAGTTCCTCTGAAAGTCTGTCAGGGTGAGGGTAGATGGGTGCAGGCGGGGCCCCCCATGGGGACAGAGTTTCTCAAGAGTCTCCTCCGAAATAATGGAGGCTGCGGAGCCTGAATCGAGCTCCATAGTGCAGGGGGACCCCTCTATTTGGGCCTGGGCCTGGATCTTCAGGGCAGAGGACTGGCTCGGAAGCCTCAGTACCTGTTCGGCTGGATCGGCTGCGAGGAGCTAGAGCTCTTTCTTGGAGTCGTTGTCCTCGTAGTGGGCTTCCGCTCTCTGATGGGGCTGTGGCAGTGCCTGCTAGGCTCTGGACCCCCGGGATCAGCAGGCGCGTGCGATGTGCCCTGCGCGGCCACACCCGTGGTACTTGACATCCTGGAGCCGGCAGGTTTTCCAGTTGTGCTTGTCTCCGCAGCTTGTGCACTCCTGGTCAGGCACAGAGCAGGATGTGGAGCCTTGATCCCATTGCTGGGAGGACTGTTGGGTGCAGTGGACCTCTTCTCTGCCTGGGTCGATGTTGTCATCCTGCGTCTGGCACACAACGGTCGTGGTCGAGGGTCAGTTTCTCTCCCATGCCATGGCAATGGACAGGGCAGAAGCTAGGGAGCACTTCTCATCCTCCATGATGCGGCATCAGAGCTTTTCGTCACTCAGCCCGAAAACTAGTTTGTCTCGGAGGGCCGTTTCGAGATGGGCCCTGAAGGTGCACTCTGAGGCAAGCCAGCGAAGCTCAGCCAGATACTCTGCTACCGATTCCTGTGGTTGTTGCTGGCAGACATAGAAGGCCATATAGCGCGCGATCTCCGACAGCCATGGGATGAAGTGGTCCTGGAGCTTCTTGATTATATCCTCAAATGAAGCATCAGCCAGCTTTGTGGGGGAGAGCAGGTCATGGGCCCAGCTGCACTGTGCCGGGGCCACAGGAGCTGATGAGGAGACCTTTCTTACATTTGTCGGAGGTGATCTCGTAGAAAATTAGGATGGACTTGAATCCCTCAACCCAGGCTTCCCAGTGGTGCGGATGGGGCAGGTCGAACGGAGGGACAAGTCCCGCTCCCGGAGCGATTGCCATTGTGCTGCGTGGAGGTGGAGGAGGAGGTGAAGCCAGAGGCGAAGAAGGCACAGAGGTCACTTGATCTTCTTCTGGATTCATCGGCTGGAGCCATGATCATCCTCAGGTACTGGTCTTCCTCTGATGCCTCCACAGCCCAGCCAGCTCAGCGGGATCTCACCTTCATCACCATTGTTGTGTAGTTGGTTCGACGCATTAAGGAGTCAGGAAACAGCATGATAATCAGCACATGGTTTACTCATAGACAACAGAACAACCCAATACCAGTTGATGGTCAACTATATACAGTCCCCGTGGACCACCCCTAGGTCCCATTGGTGGGTTTAAACTTCCCGCCAAGGTTCCTATTGGTGACCGCTTGAGGTTTCAGGATCCTAGTCCGTATTGTCTCTTGAGCTCCAAGCTCAGGTAAGGTCACTGTCGCCTAGTGGCAGTCAGCAGACATAACAGCAAAGCAAGCTCTTCATTAATGCAAGAAGGAGGGTAATTTCACCTAATTTCCTGCTCTTTACTGCAGCCTAGGTACTACATGGGATTTTTTTCCATGAGCCCCAGCATCAGCTTTCTAGAGGTCACGGAGCTTCTCAGGGAGAGGAGAAGAGGGAAGAGTATGCCACCACAAAGCATAGGCGTCATCTTCAGTGGGGCTGGGGAGCTCAAGCCTCCCCCGAAAGTACTGAGCCCCCCCCGGAGGCAACTGGTGTCAGCCAGAGCCTTGCTACCCCCCCTCCCGTCCTCCACCCCATTTTGAAAGCGGAGGGTTTTCCCCTCCGCTTTCTGAGACTGTTCGGCTGGGCTGGGAGGGAAGTCAAGGGGGTGGGGGCTTGCTTCCTCCTGGAAGCTAAGCTCCACCCACAGTTCCCAGCAGCCCCGCTCAGTTCAACGTGGAGAGCTGCACGTGGAGGCTAGCTTCGAGGCAGCACATGCTGCCTCTGCTTGCTGCCGCCACCGGCCTGAAGGGTAAGTAGGTGGGGGTGTAAGGAGTGGGGGATTGTTTCAGGTGGGGTGGGGTGGGTGGGAGCCCAGGGCTGCAGCCACCCAGCCATCCTGCAAGTCCAAGCAGGGGAGGTGGGAGAGGATTGGAGGATTGGGGAGGGGAGCTGGGCAAGAATGGAGGGAGGGGGAAGGTGGGGGGCCCTTCTGTGGCCTCTGGTTGCCCCTGCCATCGGTGAGTGGCTTGCTTTCTCCTGCAGTCCAGTTTAAACTGGGCTGCAGGAGAAAACAAAACCCAGGAACCCTTGTGCTGCACGGAGCTCATTGCTCCAGAATACAGAAAATCCTGGGCTCACTTTCTCCTGTAATCGGGAGGGGGCGGGGCTGCGCTTTCTGTCTCTCTCTCTCTTTCTGTTTCTCTTTCTCTTTCCCTTGAGATGTGTGAGAGCTGGAAACGCTGGGAAGCTGCCCCACCCCCACTCCAGGCTGCTTCCCTTCCAGTCTGACTTTCTTCCCTTCCCTTCCCTCTGTCTTTCATTTCTCTCTCCCAATCTATATGTTTTTTCCCCCAGCTTCCCCCCTCTCCCTTGCTAAAATAGCCCCAGTTAGGATTGCCAGGTACCCCCTGGCCACCTCTGGGGGATGAGGGAAGGGTGGCCCAATCCAGGTTAGGAAACTCCTGGAGATTTGGGAATGGAATCTGGGGAGGACGGGGACCTCAGTGGGGCACAATGCCATAGAGTCCACCCTCCAGAACATCATTTCCCCCCCCAGGAAAACTGATCTCTTTAGACTGGCAATGAGCTGTAATTCCAGGGGATCCCCAGGTCCCACCTGGAGGCTGGCATCCCTAGCTCCAGTGCTGAAATTGGAAGCTCTGGTTCTGCTGTGTGACTTGGTGCATGCAAACCTCTGGCATTGGCTTACATTTGCCAAACCACCCAGGTGGAGGAGGGGAGGGGTGTCATTCTACCAAAAATGAGAGTGTTTGGGTTTCTCTGTGAGTTTGAGGACTGGAACTGGCACTGAAGTGAGATTGGAAAAGTTTGTGTGGCTTTCTTGTGTTACAGTAATAATTATGCTACAATACAGTTTGTTAGTCCTAAAGGTACTACTGAGTGTTTTACTATTTTGTATGCTATGGCAGTGATATGAGAGCCAATTGAGCTGTGGGTCCATCTCATGTTACTGACAGTAGTTATACATTACACCTTGCCCAAATGGTTCTGGGCATTAAAGCGCACTTGCCCTGGTGTGATGTAAAATGCTAGCAAGTCATAGCCAACTCATGGTAACCCTGTAGGATTTTCAAGGCAACAGACATTCAAAGATGATTTGCCATTGCCTGACTGTGCATCATGTCCCTGGTATTCCTTGGAGATCTCCCATCCAAATACTAGTCAGAGCTGACTCTGCTTAGCTTCCAAAATCTGATGACATCAGGCTAACCTGAGCCATCTGGGTCCATGGCATGGTGCTGTGTGGGTGCTTCCCAGGCAATAATCTTCAACCTATTCTTGGAAGCCACAATCATTAGGAAAGAGCCATGTGATAGAAGTGTAATAATAATTTTCCTCATAGTTGCAAGAGCCAATAAGATTTGAGTTTGATGGGGGATTGGGCAAATTGATCTAAGGAACTGAAAGAAGAGAAAGTATTAGCAAGCTCAGTGGTTAAGGATTTGAATAGAGCTCTTTATAGTCCAATCCTGAGGACACTGAGAAAGAATGTCTGAAAATGTCATACAGGTTTCTGTGGACCTTGCAATAGCATTGTAGCTAACCCCAACTAAGAAACTTCCATGCTGTTTCTATAATTTCTCAAATGTACTTCACACCAACTGTGCATCTCCATTCCTTTCTAATTCCTCTCAACTATGTACAGCTTTCTATGTTGTGCTTCATTTGGACTGCTTTGCTTTCTCAGTTCCTAGCCCCCTTCTTTTCTATAACCATGGATCTACATCCCCTTCCTCAAGCCTTGTTGCTTGTCCCAACTCTCTAAAGTCAGACCAGTTTGGCCAGTGGCAACCGAAAATACATCTGTCTATCCAGGAAGTTCAACTAAATGCCACTAGAGGTTTTGTCACCACTGCTACATCACTTAATGCATTACAATATAGGTTCATGTTCAGGCTATAATTTATGATGTTTTAGTTTGAGAAGATCTGTGTTCTTGGTCACATCAGTTGGTGCTATTTTTTCCTGTAAAATCCTCTTCCATCCCAATGGACTCTGCTGCTCACATGTTGTCTGTCAGTCCCCTCTTTATTCCACCCTTCCTCCAGTCTCCCTTCCCTTATATTGACCTCACAACAATGGCAATATCACCCAGCCTGATGAAGGGGGCTTTGACTCTTGGAAGCTTATTCCCTGAAACTCTTGTTGGTCTCTAATCTGCTCCTGGACTCAAATCTAACTGTCCCAGTATCACCGAGTAAGTGTCATGCAAAATGTAGATCTGAACATGGGTCTCCTCAGTCCACACTGGTCTTCATGCCATTGGTCCATCTACTTCAGCATGGTCTGCTCTGATGCAGGTGAGCTCTACAGGCTCAGACAGAGAAAGATCCTTTCCAACAGCTGTTCTCTTAGACCTCCTCGGTTTAAACCTTTATCCTTTGGCACGCAAAGCATGGTCTCTCTACCATCAGTCCATCAGTGTAATCATTGTCTGCTCAGACTGGCAGTGGTTCTCCAGGGTTCTTTGCAGAGGATTTTGCCCATGCTGTGCTTTGTTTCTGAGCCATTGGGGCGGGGGGGGGAGGATGCAGGCGGGCTGCTTTTATTTGTAATGCAAAAGTATATTACCTCTTTCTAACAACATATGTCCATGCAAGATGTACATATGTTCACTGTAATATGTAAACAGGGTTTTTGTTTCTCCGAGTGGTGAGCAGAAAGAGAGGGAAATGGCAACAGATATGTTCTTGGTATGTACACCATCCAGGGAGAACACTTAACACTTAACTCATGTTTATGCCACACATCATTATCCTTGATTGGCATGCAGATCAGAGGCCTTTTAAAATTTCCTTTTGCCCTGTGTGCAGTCCAGAAGGAACATTGGCAAGGAATGTACACTCTATACGTGTGGTACAGTTTCAAAGGGACAACTAACTGGGATGTAAAAAAGAAATGACAGGATTGCCCATTACAAACAATGGGAGAGACTTGAAGGCCCACTGGAGATAATAGGAGCCAGGAATGCCACATGGCTCCGCCTCCATAAATAGTGACAATGGCCTGTGATGTCACTGGCTCCTCCCTATGATGTCACTGGGCCTTGGTTCTTTTAAGGACCTAGCACAGCAATGCCTCTGGCCCAGCCCCAGCCCCCCCTGGGAAATTGGAAAGTCTACGCCCTTGCCACAAAGACCTTGTGATCTTGGTATGTAGGACAGAACAGAAGCCATTTTTTAATGTAGAAATTGCTGGGGGGCTGTAAATAAACCATTAAATATATCCTAAAGGTCTTTGGTTATATCTTCATTTCAGCCACTGCAGAATTTTCCCCACACTATTCAATTTGCCCTGGTTTGCTAATAATAGAGGGCAAAAGGACTGTTTTCAGAGTGGATAATTGGCCTGTGGGATGTGAAATAAAGTTCTTCCTTCTCCATTTTGTACTACAATTACTAGCTTTTACAGAACCATGAGTATTTTGTGTAACAAGGTTTTGAGTTCAGCCAGGGGACATATGCTGATAGAATTGTTAAGTTAGAGACGTTTTCTTATATTTTACAGTGTAAAGGAATTGGTAATTTGCCCTACAATCCCATGGCCTTCATAACAGCCTAAAGACTGCTGATGTTTTAGTTGCTATTCACACTGTAGTTGTTTAGGATAGGATTTCTCATTCTTTCCTATCTGTGGAGGACAAAGTAGATTTTAAGTGGGATCCTAGCCATGTTTTTGTATAGATTTTTATGGCTAAGTTGTGGACTTGTGATCCAGCTTAAGGATTTCTATAAGGAAAGCCAATATTTTGAATCCATAAAAAGAGTGGCACATGATATAATCAGAATAATACTCCCTTTCAGGAGTAGGGCTAGTGAGATTACTATAAAATCTGAGGTCCTGTGCAGACACAGTGATGGGGAACCCAGAATATATGCTTAATTCTAAATTACTGCTATCTGAGATCCATTGATAGTAGCACAGTATCCCATTCTGATCCACATGTAAGGGATAGAAGAAGGAGAAAAACCTTGCTATGGGAGGGGGAGAACTGTAATTTAAAACGAAATCAAAGAAATGTATAGTCCTGTGATGGAGAGGGAGCATGTACTCTTCAAAGACTTTTTTTTTTTAAGTAAAGCAAGAGAAGACAGGTTAGCAAAATGGCAGAATGTTCTGTGGAGGGAGGATTAGCATTTCTGATCACATCAATTACTTTTTGTTTCTTTTAAAGGGCCAAATAAGCACCTCTTCCTTAACTGGTAAATCTGGAAATCTTGATCATCTAATGTAAATAAATTTAAAATCAATAATAACATTTTAAAGGTAGCAGCATAACACAGAAGGGATTATGGTTGCTCGGGACTGTAATGTTGTATGTCCTGCTCAATGTTATTTGCACAACCTCCTCTTAAACAGTCACTATCACAAAAATAATGGAGAGGGAAAGTTGCATTTCAGTGCAATTTTTTTATAACACATACAGTTCCTTGCAGAAAGACATCTAGATTCCCAGCCAGCAAATAGTAATGGCTGTGCCCTTTGGAGCTAGAAAATGACTGAAGTCAAATAGTGGCAGATATAACCATTTGGCTGAAGGCCCAAACTGAGTAGGCCAGGCAAGAAGAACCAGACAGGGAGGCAGCAGTGAAGGAAAGTTGACAAGCAGGAAAACAGCAGAGTGCCTGTGATGCCTTTTGAAGTATAGAAAGAAGAAATAAAGACAACTAATTTGCCTGGTCAAGAGCAGAGAAGAGCCAGTCTTGATGTAAAAAACAACAATACCATGGTTTTCAGCCAGTCCTGAGTTTCAGAAGAAGGTCTCACTTCTAGTTACAACTAACAATGAAAATTCACCAGTAGATTGCCAGTTTCAAGTTGAAAAGGATGACAACTGAGAGATACAGCTTGATGTCTGTGTTCTCTAATAGGTAAAGGTAAAGGTTCCCCTGCTCGAAAGCCAGTCGAATCCGACTCTAGGGCTGCGGTGCTCATCTCCGTTTCAAAGCCGAAGAGCCAGCGCTGTCCGAAGACGTTTCCGTGGTCATGTGGCCGGCATGACTAAACACCAAGGTGCACGGAACGCTGTTACCTTCCCACCGAAGTGGTACCTATTTATCTACTTGCAATTTCTTGCTTTCGAACTGCTAGGTTGGCAGGAGCTGGAACTAGAGACGGGAGCTCACTCCGTCTTGCGGCACCCAGGTCTCGAACTGCTGAACTACTGACCTTCCACAGCCTGCAGTTCAGCGTCTTAACCACTTGAGCCACCGCAGCTCCTGTGTTCTCTAATAGTCAAATGTTAATATTTTAAAACAAGGTACAGATATAAAACAAAGCCAGTTTGATTCATCCACAAAATAAATCCACTGCACTAGCCATGAATAATTACAACCTTACTTTGTGCCCACTTCATAAATTGTCCTGACTTCTGAGCAGTTATTTCTTGATTGTTTGAATCTGTACTGACTGCTCAGGCTTCTTTAAATAATTGACCTGTGCTTATCAAATGGAAAATGATCTCAAATGGCAGATCACGGTTTTTGATCCAGAGATTTGAAAAAGGAAAAGATATAGGTGCTATAGTGTTCCTTCCATGTCACAGCAATTAGAGTACAACAAAAAGCATAAATGCCATCCTGGAACAGGCTAAGTGTCCTGTATACTTTTTCCCCACAACGGCCAGTTCAATACCACAGAAGGCCACAAGAAGTACATGAAAGCAATAGGCTTTCCTGGTGCTGCCCCCCCCCCCAAAAAAAACCCAGACCCATGACATTGTAATACGACTTGATTACAAAATTAGGCAATAATACAATACAAATACTGTATGAGACAAGAAATACAAAAACTGGATTACAGAAATTGGAGAATGATGCAGTAAAAACAAATGCATACAATAAACGGTGCTATAATTATAGTGCCCTCATAGCCTTTGTAAAAGCCTGAAGAGTCAGAAGGAGTCATTGGTGGGAGACTGTGGTAAGGATTTTGTATTCTTTTTGGGGGGATGCATAGCTGCTACTACTACAGCATTGAATTTTTGTTTTCCTGTGGAACTTTTGCTCTCCTGAAGCATCTTATACGAAAGATTAGTGAACTTTACTTGGATTTTGTCTTTTGTATTAAGTACTGTTGGATCCTAACCCTTTAAGAAATCATAAGAGTGTTTGAATTTGATAAATATTTGAACTGTTAAGAATTGTTAAAATTGTTTTGAATAATATATTCTTTCTACTTCTATTCAAAAGTTATACATGGACTGTTTGTGTTTTGATACAACCTCCTCCCGTGAGTTCTCCTTTGTATACAATCTCCACGTGAGGGCTGGAGATCACTCAGAATTACAACTGCTCTTCAGATGGCAGAGATCAATTCCCCTGGAGAAAATGGTGGACTCTGTGTCACTATATGCTGCTGAGGTCACTGCAGCAAATTGACGCTGAATGCCCAAGGTTACGGTACCTGCCCAGAGCCTCTTCTAGAGCTCATTGTATTTATTTCCACAACGTGCCTTATTCCTAGTTGGAAATAATTCATGGCTGTGAAATCCTTCTAGATTTATTCTGTTATGCTATTTTAAAGAGGTGATTGAAGATACAGATTTGGAGTTGGTGACTAATCTTATAATTGTTGCTAAAATGTGTATTGCCAGCTACTGGAATTGTGTGGAGGTCCCTACAATACCTGAATAGCTTTACAGAATTTGGAAGATCACTTATTTTACTAAATTAACATATTGTAAAAGTATCTTGGGTGGTGAGAATTTGTATGAGGACAAATTCTTGAAGTATTGGACATTTTTCATTACGTTTTGGAATAATAAATGGAGGAGGGTGTATGCCCATATATATTTTTGGAACCATTATAGAGTTTGAAAATATTGTATGTATTGTATAGCTATATGGTTGTTTATGGTCTCTGAGTAACATATTACATAGTTTACAGATCTCATCGATGTATGAAAAAGTGCCTTTTTATCTGCTTGTAATTTTGACACCTATAAAATATTAGTTACTCCGAAAAGTTTGATTTATGTTAAAACTATACAAGGAAAACACCATCAGAAATATAAACATATAATCAAACAAGCATTTCTGTTTTGCTCAGCCTTGCCAGTCTATTGTAGGCCATAACAGGGTAAATATTCTGGTGTAATGTTCTGTGCTTTTATGGATCAGTTGTTGGGAAAAGATTACAATTATTGATTATATAGTTCCCATTTGTCTTATGAAAAATGATCATATAATATGACATGATATGTATTAGTCAGTATAAAAATAAATACTGGAAATTGGGGGGGAGGTTTTGAAAGTCCAAGTATACAATATCTCCTCTTTTATATCTTACAGGAACACCATTTCAACCAAACAGGACTCTGAAACACAAGAGCAGAATGGCACTTTTGCTCCTCCCTTTGAATTTCTTGTGGCACTACTTTATAACTATATAGAAAAAATAAAGGATGTTTGAAGGTATATATTTTCTTTAAATCCATTCTGTTACCATATTATTTAGGTAAAATGTGACACAAGGGCATGTAGCATCAATGCATCTGCAATGTTACCATATAGTTGACACAGAAACGCACTTGATTTTTCCATGGTCTGGCCTGTTTCAAAGGAAATGTCTCACGATTGTATGAAAAAGATTACAGGTGCTAATCTTTCCCAGAGGTTCAGTGCTGAAAATAGAAGCACTGTTGACATTGTCTGTTCCCTTGTCTCTGAGTCTGACTCATCCTCTGACTCTGATAGTCCATTACTAGTTTTGTTGATTCCAGTTGCCTCTCACTGATGCTGAGTCATTGAAAAGTATAGGTGAAGGCTACATGGTCATCTAGTCTGCCCCCCTGGGCCACAGCTACATTCCCTACAACCAAACATGGCTTGTAAGTGTCACTGTATCAGTGAATACGACACCACATAAAATCTACACCCATACAGAAAACAAGGATGTGCTTTTGTCACGTAGCATCCTAACATCTTACAATCTATAGTGCACTGCATCCCCACAACTAGAAAAGCATTAGGAGTTATGAATGCATGAAGTTTTGCCACCCACATGCCAGTGTACTTTCTTGGTGTAGTGGTTAAGCACACAGACTCTAATCTGGGAGAACTGGGGTTTGATTCTCCACTCCTTCACATGCAGCTGCTGTTTGACCTTGGGTCTTGAGCAGTTCTCTGAGAGCTCTCTCAGCCCCACCTACCTCACAGGGTGTCTGTTGTGGGGAGAGGAAGGAGCTTGTAAGCCGCTCTGAAACTCCGAGTGAAGGGTGGGATATAAATCCAATCTCCTCTTCCTCCAAGCCCAAAATTCTGCCTGCAAGCTCTCTATTCAGTACCATGGGAAAATGGTGTTTTAAGTTTCAGCTAGAAAAGTAGAAATGTCTTCAGTTATACCTAACTGGGCAATCAGTGGCTAAACATAGCTCAAGGAGCTGGGGTAGCTTGCATCTCATCACAGTTCCTCTTTAATAGTCCACTTTCCATTTTTCTTTCCTTGAGACAGTTAAACTGCCACTCTGAGTGGCAGTGGAAAGGGTTGCTGGCAGGAGGTCTTCTGCCATAGCAGGGGGCCTGGCAACCCTAGGCCTGGAGTTCCCCTGGAATCACAACTGATCTTGAGATGACAGAGATCAGTTCTCTTGTTGGAAATGGCAGTTTTGGAGACTGAACTGTTTAGCATACCATAGAGGCTAGGAGACATGGAAGTCCTACAGTAACTTTATATCTCTGCTTAGCTCCTCCTGTCCTCAAATTCGGCTTTCCCCAGGCATCGCCTTCCAAATCTCTGGAGCTGGCAACTCTAACCAAGCATGAGATGTAAAAACTCCAGCAGAGCTGAAATTTTTAAATTAAAGGATTGCATTTAACAGAAAACAAAATGTGCAACAGTGATTAATAACTTTCAGTTCTCCTAACAATGTCTGAATTTTGGTCCCAGAAAAAAAACCCCAGGGTAATGCAGTACAGGGAATCTGGGTAAGAAAAATAACAAATAATTCCCTAACAGAACTACCTTAAACTGGTCCCTAGTTCATCTACTTTCCTTAGTCCACACCCTGGATCAAATCATCACAGAGCAATCTGCAAGCCACCCATTTTGTCTCTACTTTACAGCCCAGCACAGGCTGGAGCTGAGCACTGGGAGGGAAAAAAATCATGAAGTAGTGATTTTTGCATTCAAGCTAAAGGGGTGTGTTAAATAGTTTTTATTTCCATGGATGAGCAGACTTGAGTCTAGTGATCAGCTCAACTTTATTTGTGATTTCAGCAAGAGCAAGACAAGACTCCAGAGCTTCAGCTGTGTTAAATAGCATGCAATTGCCACACCCAAACACACCCCACTCTCAGTGATAGGCTATTTACATACTATTACTACTAGATTGGTTACTTTCAGAAACCCGGTGGGCTATTGTTCTTGTGCTCCAAGCTCAGCCAGTCTCTGGGGTGATTCAATCAGGAATGATTCAATCCCAATACATAACACCCCTCCCCCCTAAGTTCCAAAGCACATTAAAAGACATAGTTCTCAAGGTACACTGGCTTGCAATGCTCCCTCTGCGAATGCCAGGGCTCCTGCAGGAGTTGAACCAACTCCAGAGCCGTGCTTGGTGAAGCAGGACCTGCACTGGAGTCCTGAGAGACGGGAACAGAGTCCAGGAGGTCTGGAGCAGCTGGTACAGTACTTTCCTCTTCCCGGCCATCTGGCTGCATGCTGTTGTCTGGGGGGCCATTCTCGGTCTGCCACGGTGGTGGTGGTTGTTCCAGGCCATCCTCCTCCTCGGTGGAAGACAGGCTCCATGGGCAGTAGGCGGCGGTCTGGCTCCATGGTGCCAGCGGAGTTTGTTGATGTGTCTGCATAGTAGTGGGCCCCCATCCGTCGATACCTCATATGATAGGGGTCCAGTGACTTGGGTAACCCTTGCTGGGATCCACGTGAGGCCACTGGAATAATTCTGTGCAAAGACAAGGTCCCCGGAAAGAACCCTCTGGGGGTTACTGGCTCACCCGGAGTGTGGCACAACTCTGGGGTTCGGTCTGGGTGCAGGTGGTGCAGTCGCATTGCGAGGCAGTGGCCCAGTAAGAGTTCTACAGGGCTGCGGCTGGTGGACACACTTGGAGTCACTCGATGGCCGGACAAAAATACCACCAGCCGTTGGCTCCAATCCCTGTGGGTGAGCTGCTTTAGCATGTCCTTGGTCGTCTTCACCATCTGCTTGGCTTGTCTGTTGGTAGCTGGGTGGAACAGAGCAGACTGCACTTGCCTGATGAGGTTCTGGTCTAAGAACTACTTGAGCTCTCCCGAAGTGAAGGCAGTGCCATTATTGGTCACAACCATATCCGGTAGACCATGTGTACTAAAAATCTGTCTCAGGGCCTGGATGGCTGCACAGGATGAGGTCAAGGTGACTGGCATGACTTCCAGCCACTTGGTGTAGAAGTCCACCAGGAGGAAGAACAACTGCCCCTGGAACGGGCCTGCAAAGTCCAAATGCACCTGTGCCCACGACATGTGGGTAGACTCCCATTGGAGAACAGGAGCTCCCGGAGGTTTGGGCCATGTCTCTTTACAGGCTTGGCAATGCTGTACCCAGGCCTTGATCTCGCTGTCCATTCCTGGCCAGCACACATAGCTCCTGGCCAGCGCTTTCATCCTCACGATTCCTGGGTGGGTCTCGTGCAGGACTTCCAAAACCCTTGTATGCTGTGGTGGGGGAATCACCACCTGGCTACCTGATAGGAGGCACCCCTTATGCTCTGAGAGCTCGTCCCAGTGGGATGCAAACGCTGTGAATTATGGGCCCACCCGATCCCACCCAGTCCAAGATGCAGGAGAGGACACGATCCCTGGCGGTGTGGCAGAAAATATCCATGGTGTGCAGAGGGTGGTCCGGCAGGTCCTCCATCATCAAGATTTGGTCCGCAGGGGCCAGATCCTGGTCTACAGAGCTGAGCAGGAGGCGGCTAAGAGCGTCTGCGTGTCCCATGGACTTCCCTAGATGGTATTACAGGACATATTGGTACCCACCCAGAAAAATGAACCAGCACAGGACCCTGGGTGACAGCATCTGTGGCATTTGGTGGTCAGGGGCGAGGAAACCGAGCAGAGGCTTGTGATCAGTCGCGATGGTGAAGGGGTGGCCATACAGGTAATCATGCAACTATTTTTACTCGCACCATGATTGCAAGGGCCTCTTTGTTAATCTGGAAGTAGTTCTGCTCGGCTGACGACAGTGTCCGGGAGTAGTAGGCCCAGAACTGCACCAATGTGGTAAGGAGAAGCATCTCACACCAAGACAACTGGCAGCATCTCGTCGAAATTATGAGGACGTCGTTCGATGTAAGTAGTTCTTTCATCAGCCGGAAAGCGGCTGCCTGCCACCGGCCCCACACCTATGGGGCCTTCTTATCAAGCAGGCGGTGGAGGGCTCCGTGAGTGCAGCTTTATGGGGCAGGAAGGATTGGTAAAAGTTCAGAAGCCTGAGGAAAGCCCGCAACTCAGCCTTGGATGTGGGAGCGGGTGCATTCGTGATGGCGTGAACCTTGTCAGGGGCTGGGTGGATGCCATCCACATCCATGGAGAACCCCAGGAACGCTACACGGGGGATTCCCAGGAGGCATTTCTCCCGCTTCACCTTTAGCCCGGCGAAGTCGAATCACTGCAGCATGGTGCGTAGGTGCGTGGCGAAGTCCTCTTCCATGGTGGTGGCGATTAATACATCATCGAAGAAGTGTTAGCCTGATTGCTCTGTGCAATTATCAATTATTGGGGAATATGAATTATTATAAATAGCAATCAGCAAAAGGGAGCAATCACCTGTAAATACAGAGGTCCCGCCTTTCCAGAGATACCAGTAACAGACACAGAGGCTGAAGTTAGTTTAAAATGATGTCTTTACTGTAGTCTTCTTCACATACAAACAATACACAATCACACACACAATTATTCAGTTTCTAGGAAAATTAGATCAAGAGACTTTCCCATTAGCAGGAGATTCGTTGGTTGGGCAATACATTACCTGCTCCAGTGAGATGAAGGCTTCCAAACAGAAAAATAAAGGAATTATAGAAAAATGGGGATTATGCTAGGAAAATGCAGAGTGCAAACTGAACCAGCAGAAAGCAAATGGAAGACTCTGGCTGCAGTCCAAGAGCCTTAGGGTAAAGTATGTAGCAAGGTAGCTACAAGTTCAAGAGTAAGAGAATATAGAGGTCGTTGAGGGGGAGGATGTAGAGAGAGAGAGCATGTTGCTGTGTACCCTCTTTTATGGGGTGACCTCAGGGGGAGGATTTAGCTGGTCACCTCCCTTGGGGTGTCATCAGGGGGAGGGCTTGGTTGGTCACCGCCCTTTCGACAGCCCCTTATGGTACATTCCAAAAAGTCACGTATGCAATGGAGGAGAGGGGCTTAGGTTGGGCAATACTGGATGCTAATTAAACTGGTAGCAGAGACACCTGGCTTAGCATGATGAGTCATCAGCTAGAGCTGATATCTCCCTTTGTCTCAGGGCTGCAAAACCGATTCTTCCAGGTGGACAGGAGAGCCAATTCCTTTGTCAAGGGAATGCTGGAGATGATCCTTTTGTGTTCCTCTCTGCAATGAAGATGTGGGGGAGGAATGTGCCAGCATGATAGAAACAGAGTCCTTTAATGGCGTGATGAGTTCTTTAGTTTGAGCAGCTATGGCAAATGGCTGCTTTGTGTAGTGCTTGGTGTGTGTATGGGTACATATCTGGAACAGGGCAACCTTTGGAAACCATGGGCATATCATCTCAGGCTTCTGCTGGTGCGTGTCTGGCATCTCATTATGGTCACCTGGCATCATGGTCCTTTTACAAATATTATGCACAGTTCATAGTTCATAAGAGAGCAAAAAGCTCCTTGCTGGCTAACACTTGGACCCCAGGGGTACTTTTCAAGAGAGAGTCCATTAAGTTCTGGAAGATTCCCGGGGCCACGCTTACCCCAAACTGCAGTCGCTTGACTCTGAAAGCACCCCAGTGCCATGCATGATGATGGTCTGTGGCTCAGCAGTTGGCTCGTCCACAGGGAACTGTTGATATGCTTGGGCCAAGTCCAATTTACCAAAGACCTTGGCCCCCGCCAATGTCACTAGGACATGGCTGACCACAGGAACCGGGTATGCATGGTCACTCAGTGCCTTGTTGATTGTACATTTGTAGTCCGCGTAAATGCGGACATCCCCATTTGGCTTAATTGGGGTTATGATGGGAATCTCCCAGGTAGAATGGGGAACCGGCTCTAAAACTCCTTGTGCCACCAAATGGTCCAGTTCCGCCTCGATTTTGGGCTTGAGCACGAAGGGAACTCTCCGGGCCTTGAGGCAGATGGGCCGCACTTTGGGGTTGAGTTGGAGCGATACCAGGGGACCTGTGTACCAGCCAAGTGTCCCATCAAAGATGGCACGAACTCATCACAGACATTACTGAAGTCTGAGAGCTGCACGTGGTGCACCCCCGTTACTCTGAACCCCAAGGCATAAACCAAGACAGTCCAAGTAAGCTGGTGAGCCGTCCTTCCACCAACAACAACATTCCCTCAAACTGTATTTCACATGGTATTTGGCCCACTCCTTAATGGCCACCTCGTTCTTTTGAAAATCCCAGAAGGTGAACCCAGCAGGTCTAAGGCAGGGACCCCCCTGTGGACAGAGCCTTCGGAGAGTCTCTTCCAAGATGACGGAGATGGATGACCCTGTGTCCAGTTCCATCTTGTATGGTATCCCTTCTATTAGCACAGTCACTTTAATTTTATCAGGGGTGTCCTGGGGCAAATTCAGTACCTGATGTTGGTGGACAGTGGTGGTATGCAGATCTGCTGCATCTCTGGGCTCCCTTGGAGCAGCAGGCACAAGCGATGTGGCCTGTCTTGCCACAGATCCTGCATGTCACATCTCAGAAACAGCAGGAGCGACGTTTGTGGGCTTCTCCACAGCTGGCGCAGGCAGTCGGTACAACGGTCTCCTCTGGGCAAGTCGTGGCAGCAGAAGGTCTCGAGTTGCGTCAAGCTGGGAGGTGAACCTGATGGGTCTCTTCTTCATCTGATGCCTCAGAAGCTGAGGGAACGGAGGCCTGGTGCATGATGGATGTCTGGCAGTCTCATGGGGTTTTCTTGAAAGCAGCAGCCTCATGTAGTGCCTTTGAAAGGGTGAATTCCTCATGGCCGATGAACTTTCAGTGGAGTTTCTCCTCTCGCATGCCCATCATGAACTGTAGAGGAGGGTGTTGTTGAGACTCGGGAGCTTGCATGTGAGGGCCAATTTGCAAAGGTCTGCCATGAAGTCAGCAGCCGTCTCGTTGGACTTTTGCTGGTGCATGTAGAAGTCCACGCAGTGTGCCATCTTGGTTGACTGAGGCACGAAATGGTCAGTGAGTGCCTTGATGAGTGCGTCATAAGTGGCTGCCTCAAAATATACCTATCCTTAGAAATTATACATTTTTCAAAAACTTAGATAAGCTGGTACGTGAATTCATTTGGCAAAAGAAAAAACCTCGAATAAAGCTTAAACTTCTGCAGGAAAAAACCGAGAGAGGTGGCCTAGCCTTACCAGATTGGCAGTTATATTACCAAGCGGTTGTGTTAACATGGATACGTGAGTGGATTTTGCTAAGTAATCATAGAATTCTTAAGACTGAAGGGCATAATCTAATGTTAGGCTGGCACGCATTTATTTGGTATGCTAAGCATAGTACCCACTCGTATTTCAAAAACCATTTATTGAGAGCGGCACTTTTAAAGACTTGGGATAAAATTAAAATATGTTTCTATGACAAATTACCAAAATGGGTCGCCCCCCTGGAAGCTTTTTCACATCCAAATCTGTTGTCCAGGGCTCATATAGTGAGTTATGATGTTTTGCTAGATAAAAATAACCAGCTGAAATCCCAAGATGCATTACATCGTTTGGATATTCATTTAACTTGGTGGGAAAGGAACCAACTAGAATCTAGATTTTCCAGAGACAAACAAACAGGGTTTGCTTCAAGAATTTCAGAGTTGGATAAAATCTTGACTGGTTCGGACACTAAAATAATACGTAAATTATATTCCCTGTTGTTAGATTACAAGATGGAGGATGAGAGAGTGAAAGTCGCTATGATAAAATGGGCAAAGAATGTAGGACATCCTATTGAACTTAACAATTGGGAGAAGGTATGGCGGAATATTAAATATCTGAAAGCGGTACTGTTGAAAGAAAACGTTTTTAAAATGTTCCATCGCTGGTATCTGACCCCAGATAGACTGGCTCGAATGTATCCTCCTTCTTCTAATCAATGTTGGAAATGCAAATCTAAGGTTGGCTCTTTCTATCATGCCTGGTGGTCCTGCACTAAGCTTAAGAAATTTTGGAAGGAGATACATATGATAGTATGTCAGATAATAGATCTTAAGATACCATTAGCTCCTGAAATATTTTTGCTTAATATTTTACCGGACAATTTACAGAAACATGTAAAATATTTGTTGGTGCACTTGTTGACTGCAGCGAGGATTTTACTGGCAAAATTCTGGAAGAAAGAAGAAGTACCGAGCAGGCGGGACTTTGTCAGTAAAATCATGGAAGTGGCTGAACTGGACAATTTAACCATGAAGCTGTGTGGAAGGAAATATAGTAATTTCCAAAATATTTGGTCGGGATTTTATGAATGGCTAGATAAGAATATTGTTTTGTAAACATTTTTGTTTTGGGAAGTTTTGGCTGTAACTCGTGGCGGATCCCTTTTTATATGGGTGGTGGTATGCGGGTCCCCCGACTCGCAAATGGTGAAATTAATAAAAATATGTATTAAAAAAAAAAAAGCATGGTGGGCGTGATGAGGCCCTGGACTAGCCTCAGAGTTGCAATCCCGCAGGAACTGAGCAGGAAAGCCTTCTTCTTCTCTTCGCCCTTGATGTCCTGGAACAGTATGAAATGCTTGAGCCACTCCACCAGGTCTCCCAAAGCTCTGGGTAAGCAGGGTCAAATTCCAGCAGATGTCCTGGAGCAGCAGCCATGGTTCCAGTTGCAATGCGATGCACTTGGCACTGGAGCTTGATACGCGGTGTGGTGCAGATGGGCTCTGGGCTGGCTCAACAGGATCCCACCTTTGTCACCACTGTTAAATAGTGGGTTCTATGGATGAGCAGGCTTGAGTCTAGTGATCAGCTCAACTTTATTTGTGATTTCAGCAAGAGCAAGACAAGACTCCAGAGCCTCAGCTCTGTTAAATAGCATGCAATTGCCACACCCAAACACACACCCCTCCCAGTGATTTACATAGCATTACTACTAGAGTGGTTACTTTCAGAATCCTGGTAACATAAGAACATAAGAACATAAGAGAAGCCAATGTTGAATCAGGCCAATGGCCCATCTAGTCCAACACTCTGTCACACAGCGGCCAAAATATATCAGTTGCCATCAGGAGGTCCAGCAGTGGGGCCAGGGCACCAGAAGCCCTCCCACTGCTGCCCCCTCCAGCACCAAGAATAGAGTGCATCACCTGCCCCAGACTGAGAGTTCCCATCTATACCCTGTGGCTAATAGCCACTGATGGACTTTTGCTCCATATGTTTATCTAATTCCCTCTTGAAACTGTCCATGCTTGCAGCTGCCACCACCTCCTGTGGCAGTGAATTCCATATGTTAATCACTCTTTGGGTGAAGAAGTATTTCCTTTTATCTGTTCTAACCCGACTGCTCAGCAATTTCATAGAGTGCCCACGAGTTCTTGTATTGTGAGAAAGGGAGAAAAGTACTTCTTTCTCAGCCTGCTCAATCCCGTTCATAATCTTATAAACCTCGATCATGTCACCTCTCAGCCGTCGTTTCTCCAAGCTAAAGAGCCCCAAGCCTTTTAACCTTTCTTCATAGGGAAGGTGTTCCAACCCTTTTATCATTCTAGTTGCCCTTCTCTGCACTTTTTCCAATGCTATAATATCCTTTTTGAGATGTGGTGACCAGAACTGTACACAGTATTCCAAATGAGGTCGCACCAATGATTTATACAGGGGCATGATGATACTGGCTGATTTGTTATCAATTCCCTTCCTAATAATCCCCAGCATAGCGTTGGCCTTCTTTATTGCAGCTACACACTGTCTAGACATTTTCAGCGAGTTATCCACTACAGCTCCAAGATCTCTCTCTTGGTCCATCTCTGCCAGTTCAGACCCCATCAACGTGTATTTATATTTAGGATTTTTGGTTCCAATGTGCATCACTTTGCACTTGGCCACATTGAACCCCATTTGCCACGTTGACGCCCACTCACCCATCCTCAACAGATCCCTTTGGAGTGCCTCACACTCCTCCCTGGTTTTCACCACCCTGAACAACTTCGTGTCATCTGCAAATTTAGCCACATCACTGCTTACTCCCAATTCCAAATCATTAATAAACAAGTTAAAAAGCATCGGACCGAGTACTGATCCCTGTGGTACCCCACTGCTTACCACCCTCCACTGAGAAAGTTTCCCATTTATACTCACTCTCTGTTTCCTATTTATAAGCCAGTTTTTGATCCACAAGAGGACTTGTCCTTTTATCCCATGACTATTAAGCTTACTTAGGAGCCTTTGATGAGGAACTGTATCAAAAGCTTTCCGGAAGTCAAGGTAAATAATATCTATTGGGTCCCCTTTGTCCACATGTTTGTTCACTCCCTCAAAAAACACTAACAGGTTAGTGATACAAGATCTTCCCTTACAGAACCCATGCTGAGTCTGCCTCAATAGTTTTTGTTCATCATTGTGCCTACTAATTCTTTCCTTAATAACAGTTTCCACCAACTTACCTGGTATCGATGTCAGACTGACTGGCCTGTAATTTCCCGGATCTCCCCTGGAGCCCTTTTTAAAGATAGGAGTGACATTAGCTACCTTCCAGTCCTCAGGAATGGAGGCAGATTTTAAAGAAAGATTACATATTTTGTCAGGAGATCCACAAGTTCACATTTGAGTTCTTTCAGAACTCTCGGATGAATGCCATCCGGGCCTGGGGATTTATTAGTTTTTAAATTGTCCATCAGTCGGCTATTGTTCTTGCACTCCAAGCTCAGCCAGTCTCTGGGGTGATATCAGGAATGATTCAATCCCAATACATAACAAGGTGGAACTGAGAAAGGGGTTCCAACATGGAGAATGGGCCAGGAGAGTATGGCAGAAAGGAATAGGGTTGTCAACTCCAACTTGGGAAATTCCTGGAGATTTGGGGGTGGTGCCTAAGAAGGGCAGAGTTTGTGGAGAGGAGGAACTCAGCAGGGATGTGATGTCATAGAATCTACCCTCCAAAACTGCTGTTTCCTCCAAGAAAGTGATCTCTGCAGTCTGGACACCAATTGTAAATATGGGAGAACTCCAGGTCCTACCTGGGAGTTGACAGTCCTAGGAAGGAAAATTGGCTAACTGGGCCTGTGAGGGTGGACAAAGGTATGTATACTTTATTGAGGCCATATGATCCAGATTTCAATGTCATTATTATGAGAGGAAAATGAGCCTAAATTGCAAATCATCCTAGAGGATGTTTATGTAACATGCACCTATATAGGATGTCTCATACTTGTGGGATTTGCTGGAGCCAATGAGAAGCAGTGTTAGAGGACAACAAGCAACATTCTGAATAGTGAGTTAGTGATCCAGCTAAGGCCCTTCTCTAGAATGTGCTTGTATAGTTAAACTAGAGTATTTGGAAAAGGATAGTTATTTCCACTTCTCCTATTAAATGAAATTTATATAAACAACTGCAACCAGTTTTCAGTAAAATGTATCTAGTCCTATGGATATTTCTACTCTGCCAATGACTGTAGCAGAAAGAGATCTTAGTAGACTAGCTCTCATTGGCCATTCCTCCCTTAACCAAAGGGCTTTAAGAAACTATCCTAGTTAGAATTAGAACAGATATAGTTGACCAGGCTGTGTCCTTGTCCTACGCATTTTTAAAACTTCTTTTAACAAAATACTTTTAGTAGAGTGGACTGAGTTGTTGGCCAAATGTTGTGATGATTAAATACCAGGGCAAATTTAAAGAGAATTAAAGGAAAGAGAACTGCTGAAGTGGTTTTTCTTCTTTGCCTTGTTTTAGCTGCTGAGGAGAATTAGCTGAGGTCCCTGTGTGGGAGGACAGTATTTGAGGGTGTGTGGGTATGTATAGTCTGCTAGAGAGTGGTGCCTGTTTGAGTAATTGTGGTTTCTGTTTGTTTCTTTTGCCTGGGTTGTAACTGATTGTAACTTTTAGCTGTTTTGCCTGGGGGTGACTGCTGGCCCCGACCTTGGCTAAATAAGCCTTGAATTGTGTAAGGTTTCTCCTTGCCAGAGGTGCAAACCGAAGGGCAAGAGCCAAAGGGCTCTTAGCCTGGGAGTCATGCCTAGGGGCTCTGTAAAAAGCTGTACATTAAGCATCTTTGCTTCTGCATACCTTTTGCAAGTAGTCTTGTGACGCAGTTTGGCAGGGAGTCATCAGGGACGTGAAGATAATCTAAACCGCTTCTCCAGTGGATTGCAGTAGCATGGCTGGTGAGGGAGCTGAGGCAGTGACATGCAAAGTCTGTGGCATGTTCATATTCTTACCTGAGTGTAACAACAAATGTAAGTTGCTAGTCCTACTGGAGGAGAAGATATGAGGACTTGAGGCATGCTTGTCCACACTCCATTCTATAAGGGAAGATCAAGATTTCATGGACTGTACACATGAAGCACTCCTGAGAGGGCAACAGGAGCAGGAAGGAAAGGCAGCTCAGCAAATGGAGGACTACCCAACATAGGAGGAGGGCACATGGATGAAAATAACCCACAGGTTATCCAACTATGTGCTCAAATTAATCTGACTTGGCTGAATGGCTTAATGGATTTTGGCAATATGGATGGCTACACCTTCATCTCCACTAGGGGATGCAGTGTAGTTGACTATATACTAATCTCCCCAGCTCTCCAGCCCTATATCTCTGATTTCTCAATTGGTGAACAGCTCTTTAGTGACCATCTACCGCTATCTCTTTCTCTTGGTGTAAACAACAACTATCCACAACCTTTGATTCAAGATTTAGATTCTCTACCAAATGTTTCTTGGTTCTCAAACTCAAGGTCGAATTCCCTAGAATTATTAAATACCCCTACTACTGGATTATAGAGACACAAGTGGAGACCCGCAAGAAACTTGCGGGATGGTTATCTCATTCATCACACCTTTGCTTCCTCTGCTCACCCCCTACCTCTCTCACACTATTTCTCCCCTCTGCCCCCCCTTTTCTTACTCTATTTCTGCTCCATGCATGTGACTTCCTCTCTCGTTTTGACCTGTCATCTTTCTCTTTGTTTTTCTGCCTCCCCACCCCATCATTCTTTCTTTCTGCCCCTGTCACTCTCCCAGCCTCCTACCTGCTTCCTCCCCGCAGAGCAGCAGTAGCGGTGGTGGCAGTGCTCTCAGCCACCCACCTGCTTCCTCTCCCCCCACAGCAGCAGTGGCAGTGCTCTGGGAATCACAACGGATCTCCCAGCTACAGAGATCAATTCACCTTGGGCTCCCAGCTCCAGGTTGGGAAATTCCTGGAGATTTGGGGGTGGAGCCTTGGGACAGTGAGGCTTGGGGAGGCAAGCAGCCTCAGCAGGGTATGATGCCATAGACTCAACCCTCCAAAACAGCCATTTTATCCAGGGGAACTGATCTCTGTCTCCTGGACAACAGTTGTAATTCTGGGTGATCTCCAGTCCTCACCAGGGGGCTGGCAATGGTGGTTCTCATGGAGGAAATGGCTGGAGGGTGGAATCTATGGCATTACATCAGTCCGAAGTTCCTCCCCTCCTCAAATCCCACCCTCTCCAGGCTTCACCCCTCAAATGTCCAGGGATTTCCCAACCTGGAGTTGGCAACCCTATTTCCTTCCCAACCATCAGTCAACCTACCTTTATCTGCCTCTCTGTCTTCTGCTTTCCATCTCCACCCCCCAGCCTTTACCTAGGGAAATTACAGTCTTTCTCCACAGTGGGGACCAAAGCAGATTTCATTATTCCCTCCTCCTTTTTATCTGCACGACATCCCTGTGAGGTTGGTTAGGCTGAAATATGTGACTGGTCCAAAATCACACAGTCACCTTCCACTGCAAGATGGGGATCTGAACCTGGGTCTTGCAGATGCTCCTTTGAAGCTCTAACTGCTGCACCTCACTGGCTTTCACAGGGTGGCTGCTGATGAACAGTAGTTAGCAGCCGAGGCTAGGTGAGTCATGCAGATCAGGGGGGACCTGGCAACCCTAGACTACTGCCAGGCCTAGAGTTGCCAACCTCCAAATGGGAACTGGAGAGCCCCCAGAATTACAACTGGACTCTAGACAGCAGAGGTCTGTCTCCCTGCAGAAAATGGCTATTTTGGAGAGTGGACTCTGTGGAATTATACCCTGCTGAGGCCTCTCCCTTCCCAAACGCAGCCCTCCTTAGAGTCCACCACAAAATCTCTAGAAATCCCCCAGCCTGGCACTGGCCTCAAGGCTCCCTCCCTCCCTCCCTCCCTCCCTCCAAGGCCAAAAGAGGCCTGGAAAGGTCCCTTCCCCCACCCTTTTATTGACAGAGCCAGTTAAAAGCCTCTCCCCCCATAACGTTCTAATCTCTCACCATTGATGCCTGGAGTTAGGTCCCTGCAGAGGCCATTTCAAAAGGTTTTTTGGGAAATTCAACTGTTCCTGAAGGGATTTTTTCACTTTTTGGATTTTTCTACAATCCCAGGAAGTCTACTGACTATGTAGGAAAAGCTGTTGGGGGAGAGTGAGTCCCCTGTTGGTGGGAATGGGTATCCGCACATTTTGGCAATTAGTATAAGGATGCTAGTAAATTCTGTGAACTAATCTGAAGCAGAATTCAATTATATGAACCTTCTGACCTATATAATTGATTCACTGAAACAAAAAACAAAGAGATCCAATATAAAACACACCAATTCATTTATGGGTACCCCTTGGTTTGATAAGGAATGTAGAGAGCTTAATACATGTCTACACTCCATATATCGCAACTTTAAAAATTCAACAGATATTTGTTTACCAAAAGAATACTAAGTATATAAAAATTATTTAAATACTCTTATTAAGACCAAGAGGAATGCTTATGTAAATAAACAGTGGGATTTACTTTTAAATTCTATATCACGTAATGACTCAAAACAATTCTGGTAATTGATCACTAGAGCTTTTCAACCAGAAGTCCCTACCCCTTCTGTTATTTTACCTTCCACTTGATATCATTATTTTTCAAATTTATTCCAAGAAGACACCCCAGATGTCTTGCACACTGATAGTTTTTCCTTAGATGGCATTTCTGAATGGCCTCCAGTAACCCCAGAAGAAGTAATAACACTTATTGATCAGTTAAAATCAGGTAAAGCATCCAGCCCAAATGCAATACCTTCTGAATTTTTAAAAGCAAACCCTGAATGGTGGGCCCCCCTGCTAGCTGCCTTTTATACTGTTGTAAATAGTACTGGGTGTATACCTGCAGCATGGACCAATGCAATTATTGTACCCATCTTCAAGAGGGGTGATCACTCAAATCCTGCATATTTTAGACCAATCAGCCTCTTATCGGTAATTGGTAAACTATATGCTAAACTATTTCAAATTATATTTAACGATTGGTTGACAACTCAGAAAATTGTTGGACTAAAACAAATAGGCTTTAAGCAGGGGAAGTCTGTTCTGGACCACTGTTTAGTCCTTTCCCACCTAATTAATAAATATGCAAGACATAGACGATCCAAATTATATGTGGCCATTTTGGACCTCAAAGGAGCTTTCGACTCTGTTTCAAGAAATCTCCTATGGGGAAAAAAGGCCAATACATCCCTTGAAAAGAGGATGCTCTTCCTTATTGGCAGATTATATAATGATACCTCATGCCAAATCAGATGTTCTACATCTGGAAGATTGACCCCCAAAATTTCCACCAATAAGGGGTCAAACAGGGTTACGTGCTTGCACCCCTTCTTTTTAACTTTTTTTGTGTGATCTTGCATCCTTCTTGACTCAGTTGGATGAACATTGCCCTAAATTAGGTTCCATTCATGTACCGATTTTGTTATATGCTGATGATGCAGTTCTGCTTTCCTGTTCCTTACTCCATTTGCTGAATAGCTGTCAAAACTATTGTAACATTAATCAGTTAGAACTGAACTATGAGAATTCTAAAGTTATGGTCTTTTCCAAATCCAGAAAGCAATTTATCTGGAAAGTAGGTGACTATGAGCTTGAACAAGTAAAAACTTTTAAGTATTTAGGCCTCCATTTTCAAGCCACTGCATCTTTGGTCCACTAGCAAAGAGTGACAATCAATAACTCCAAGGCAAAAATCAACACACTCCTATGATTTTATTTTTCTGACCAAGGCAATCAATATGTACCGGCTGCGCTAAAAGTCTTTAACTTGAAAATAAGGCCCCAGTTACTTTATGGTGCCCCAGTATGGATTGATGCAGTAAACAAATCAATAGGACAAGTACATCTGTCCCTCTTGTGTCCCATATGTGGCCCTATGTTTGGAATGTGGCCAAAATCTTATGACCACTAGGATGTGGCTTCTGACCTTTAAATATTGGCTTCGTCTACATTATAGCTCTGACCCTTCCTGCTATATTTACCAGCTTTTAATGGAATCTGAGTCTTCACTTTGGCTAGCAACCGTAGAGAGTAAACTGGGAACTCAGAATATTTTCATTGGGGACAGAATTTATACAATGCAGCCAATAAGACCTGCTCTCCTCTTAGCCAAGGGATATTCCCCACTGTAGGACTTCTCTCTAGTTATTTTTACCAATTACAAACCCCAAAAATCCACAGAATTTTTTTCTCTTGCCAGGCTTAATGTTTTACCATCAGCGATTTTAACCAGAAGATTTCAGGGTATACCGCTTATTAACAGACATTGCCCCTGTTTAAATGGATCTATTGAAACAGTGTCCCATGTGTTGTTAGAATGTCCTTATTATAACAATATCAGACAAAATAATTTATCTCCAATCTTATCCAGCATTTTGGATTTTCCTGATGCAAATAAACTGTTGTTTCTACTTAACACTGGTGACAATATAACTGATTCAGTGGCAAAATTTTTATATGTCACCGTTTTTATACGAAGCAATATACTGTAACTTTGGGATATTTTAACTTTATGTATTTGTTTAATGTTCCCCCTTTTACAGTGCCAATAAAGGTATGGTGATGAGGATGATGATATTCTGTTTGCTCTAATTTTAGCTGATGGTAAATTATATATTGCATCAATCGCTTTCCGGAATCTTATGCCAAAGTTCATCACAAATAAAAGTCATTTCAAATAGGGCATTTATAAACAATCAAAGGCTTTATGAATGTCCAAGGACAAAAGGACACTTTCAATACTATTAACTCTTCCATACATTATCACATTCAAGGCCCTATGGATATTATCAGTCAATTGGCAACTAGCATAAAACCAGTTTGGTCTGCTGAGATGTAATTACATATTATAGATTTTAGAGAAGAAGAAGAAGAGATTGGATTTATACCCCGCCCTTCACTTGGAGTCTCAGAGCGGCTTACAAACTCCTTTCCCTTCCCCTCCCCACAACAGACACCCTGTGAGATAGGTGGGGCTGAGAGAATTCTAACACAAACTGCTCTTTCAGGAACAGCTGTGCCAGAGCTTGTGACTGATCCAAGGTCACATCAGCAGGTGCAAGTGGAGGAGTGGGGAATCAAACCCGGTTTTCCCAGATTAGAGTCTGCACACTTAACCACTACACCAAACTGGCTCTTAATCAATTGGCCAGCATCGAAGTGAATATTTTAGCATCTTGGTTGAGAAGCGCAATAGGCCTGAAGGAACTAGGTTGTGTTAGATCTTTATTACAAGTGATGGTTAAAGGGCCTACTAAGGAAAGCTTAAACGTTTCGTAAAACTCAGCCGGTAGACCATCATTACCTGATGTTTTATTTGTTTTTAGAATCTTAATTGTGTCTGTGACCTCTTGTAAGGTAAATTCTTTGTCTAAGAGTGCCTGATGTTCCCTAGTTGGTCTATTCATTAAATTCCCTAGTTTGTAAAAAATATTTGAGAGAACAGGTATCTTATAATTTGAGGTATATAAGGTCTCAAAGTAGCTTGCTAATATTTTGACAATATCTATTGAAGAAGTACGCTTATGTCCTTTATGGTCAGTTAACTGTATTATCCTTTTGACATTCTGTTGCTTTGTGGTATGTCATGCAAGCAGTTTCAATGTCTTTTTCAGATTTCTGCCAGTATTTCTGACGTAAGTAAGTTATCTGTCTTTGTATTTTAGTGGTTTCAAGTGCCTCTAAAGCTTTCCTCTCAGCAGAAAGCTTATTTATATATATTTTTGGAGCATGTCTTTTGATGCAGTTTTTTCAAATGATGTATTTTGTTAGTATGTTCTGTGATCAATCTTATCCTTTCTTTTTTCAGATGGGAGGTGATAGAAATGCATCTACCACGGACCACTGCCTTCATTGCATCCCACACAATACCCACAGGAACTTCATCTGACCAGTTCTCCTCAAAATAAAATTTAATTCAGCTATCTATTTCATCCCTAAATGTTTCTTGCAATATAAATGATTTATTCAGCATCCAAGATGTTACCGTCTTTGATGTAATAGACCAAGATAACTCACATTCAATCCATGAATGATCAGTGAAAATATTTGAACCAATATTTGTAGTACAAACTTCAGGAGTAAGTGATGAAGAAACAAATATATAATCTATCCTTGTATGAATATCATGTGCTGCAGAACAGTAAGTGTAATTACGTGTGGATTGCAGAAATGCCATATATCCACTAATTGTGATTTTTAAAAAAGATTTTGAAGTGGAGAATCATAACAGGCTGGGGTTTTGTAAGAATGTTTTAGTTTCTTTTTATGCTTTGATCTATCCAGATTATAATTTGCCAAAAAGTTCAAATCCCTCCCAATAAAAAATCCCTTTCTTGAAAACGTTGAAGCTTTTCTAATACCATCTGAATAAATTGTATTTGTTGACAGTTTAGAGCGTATACTGAAGTCCTAATACAGGAAGGGAACTATGACCTAATAGGCATTACTAAAACTTGGTGGAATGACACAATTGGAATATTAGGACTGAGGGGGTACAACTTGTTTAAAAGGAATAGACAAATAGGGAAGGGGGAGGAGTAGCATTTTATGTAAAGGAGGTATATGCTTGTGAGGAAATACATGGATCTGAGCATGAAAGTTCAGTTGAAAATCTCTGGGTAAAAATAAAAGGAGTAAGAAATAATAGTGATATTATGGTGGGGTCTGCTTTAGGCCACCAAGCCAGGCAGAGGATTTGGATAAGATTCTCCTAAGAACCAGTGTTTGCTCTAAGCTGAGTTAGTGTGAACTAGCTCACAGTTTTTTAGCCTCCGGCTCACACATTTTTGTCATAGCTCAGGAAGGATGGTTCCAGAGCAAACTAGTTTACGTAGTAGCCAAATCACTCGCTCACAGCTTTAATGCCAGTAGCTCACAAAGTAGAATTTTTGCTCACAAGACTCCACAGCTTAGAGGGAGCATTGCACAAATTACAAAGTTCTCAAAGAGACGGGACATGGTGGTCATGGGAGATTTCAATTACCCAGATATCTGTTGGAAATTCAACTCTGCTAAAATGAAAGATCAAATAAATTCCTGACTTGTCTTGCTGACAACTTCATTTTCCAGAAAGTGGAGAAGGAAACAAGGAACTGCTATCTTGGGCTTGTTTCTCACCAACAGGGAAAAACTGTCTGACAAGGTGAAAATAGTGGGCACCTTGAGTAGTAGTGGCCATGTAATTTTGGAATTTACAGTCTTGGAGAAGGGAAAAGCTGTATGTAGTCAGACATATAGGTTGGATTTTAGGAGTGCAAATTTTGACAAAGTTATGCTGGGTAGAATCCCATGGTCAGAAATACCTAAGGAGAAAGGAGTTCAAGTTTCTTAAAAGTGAAATACTGAATGCACAATCACAAATGATTCCTATTAAAAGGAAAAATTGGAGGACCCTAAAGAAGCCAAGGTGGCTCCATAAACAGCTTTCTGAAGATTTGAGAAATAAAAAAGGCTAATTTAGGAAATGGAAGGAAGGCCTCATAATCAAGGATGAATATAAACAAATAACGAGTGCTTGTAGAGAGAGAGAGTTAGGAAAGCTAAAACTCAGTATGAGCTTAGGCTGGCAAGAGATACTAAAAACAACAAAAAAGGGTTATTTTCTTATGTTCAAAGTAAGAAAAAGAGCAAGAACACAGTAGGCCCATTGTGGGGAAAGTGAAATTGTAACAGGTGATGAAGAGAGGCAGAACTGCTCAATTCCTACTTTTCCTCAGGCTTCTCTTGTGAGGGAAACAGTGCTCAACATGGCAAAAATAGAACACATAATAAGGGAAGAGAGTTTCAGCCTACAATCAGCATAGGGGCAGTATATAAACATAGTTTATTTAAATTAAACTAAGTCCTCAGGGCCAGATGAATTGCATCCAAGGGTAGTAAAATAACTCATGGATGTAATTTCTGAACCTCTGTCCATTATTTTTGAGAATTCTTGGAGAACAGGTGAGATTCCAAAAGGTTGGAGGTGGGCAAATGCTGTCCCCATCTTCAAGTGGGGGGGGAAGGAGGATCTGGGTAACAACCAACCTGTCAGCTTGACGTCTATACCTGGAAAAGTTTTAGAACAAATCATCAAACAGTTGGTCCTTGAGCATTCAGAAAGGATGGCTGTGATCTCTCTTTTTTTGAGAAAGTTACTACCTTGCTGAATTAGGGGAATGCTGTAGACATAGTTTATCCTGATTTCAGTAGGGCTTTTGATAAGGTTCCACATAATATTCTTGTTGACAAGTTGGTAAAACGTGGTTTAGATCCTGTTACTGTTAGATGGATCTGTAACTGGTTGACAGCTCACACCCAAAGAGTGCTTGTGAATGGTTCCTCATCTTCTTGGAGAAAAGTGACAAGTGGAGTACCTCAGGGATCTGTCCTGGGACCTGTTTTGTTCAACATCTTTATAAATGATTTGGATGAAGGAACAGAAGGACTGCCTATAAAATTTGCTAAATTGGGAGTGGTAGCAAAAACGGTTGAAGACAGTCAGGATAAGGATGATCTTGACAGGCTGGAAAACTGAGCTGAAACAAATAAAATTAATTTCAACAGAGAGGAATGTAAACCTGCATTTAGGTAGGAAAAATCAAATGCATAATTAAAGGATGGGGGAGACTTGTCTTGGCAGTAGTATGTGCAAAAAGGATCTAGGGGTCTTAGCAGACCATACACTGAGCATGACTTGGCAGTGTGATGTGGTAGCTAAAAGGGCAAATGCCATTTTGGGCTGTATCAACAGAAGTATAGTGTCCAGATTACACAAAGTGATGGCTTTACTCTGCTCTGGTTAGACATCACCAGGGGTCGTTTGGGGCCAGAGTGTGTCAGAGCACCACTCCGGCAGTCCCGCCCCCACAGCCCCACCCCACACTCTGACGAAGGCATGGGGAGGCATTTAAATGCCTCCCCGCTCTCTCCCTTGCCCTTCCTGGCTTGCCCACCAAGGCAGGCAAGCCAGGAGAGGGTGGGGGGCCTCTAGAAGCCTTCTTTGGCTCGCCCGCTTGGGCGGGGGAGCAACAAATGAACAGGGAGGCATTTCAATGCCTCCCCACTCTCTCTCCGGCCCTTCCCTGCTTGCCCTTCCTTGGCTTCCCTGCTTGGGTGGGCGAGCCGAGAAAGACATGGGGAGGCATTTAAATGCCTCCCTGCTATCTCCCTGGCCCTTCCTGGCTTGCCCACCAAGGCAGGCGAGCCAGGAGAGGGTGGAGGGGCTCTAGAAGCCTTCCTCGGCTCCCCTGCTTGGGCGGGCAAGCCAAGGAAGGTATGGGGAGGCATTTAAATGTCTCCCTGGCCCTTCCTGGCTCGCCCGTCGAGGCAGGCGAGTCAGGAGGGGGGCCTCCAGAAGCAGGCCCATTGGGGAAGCAGAAAAGGGGGGAGGCATCTTCAAAAGCCTCCCCTTCCCTTCCCCAGCCGGCCTGCCAAGGCGGGCTGGGGGGAAGCGAAGAGTGAAGGGGTTTAAAGTTTAAACACCTTCTCTCTTGATCTTTCCATTGTATTCTGTGGCCCCATAGAATATAATGGAAAGATGACTCTAGAGAGAAGGGGTTTAAACTTTAAACCCGTTCTCTCTTCGCTTCCCCTCCCTCAGTCCGCCTTGGCAGGCCGGCTGGGGAAGGGAAGGGGAGGCTTTTGAAGATGCCCCCCCCCCTTTTCTGCTTTGCCTTCTGACATCACTTCCAGTTATGTCAGGGGGCGTGGCATATGCTAATAAGCTATTATGCTAATAGCTTATTAGATATGCTAATGGCCTCCTGCAGTTCTTTTTCTATGAAATGACCCCAGGACCTCACCTAGATTATTGTGTTCAGTTTTGGGCATCACAATTTACGAAGGATATAGACATGCTGGAATGTGTCCAGAGGAGGACAGCAAAGATGGTGAGGGTTCTGGAGACCAAGTCCTATGAAGAAAGGCTGAAGGAGCTGGGTAAGTTTAGCCTGGAAATGAGATGACTGAGAGGTGATATGATAACCACCTTCAAGTACTTGAAGGGCTGTCATATAGAGGATAGTGTGGAGTTGTTTTCTGTTGCCCCAGAGGGTTGGATCAGAACCAATGGGTTGAAATTAAATCAAAACAGTTTTCGGCTAAACATTAGGAAGAACTTCCTAACAGAGTGGTTTCTCAGTGGAAGAGGCTTCCTTGAGAAGTGGTGAGCTCTCCTCCTTTGGAGGTTTTCAAACAGAGGATACATGGCCATCTGACATCAGTGCTGATTTTGTGAACTTAGGCAGATCACAAGAAGGGAGGGCAGGAAGGGTTGCATCAGTGCTTAGTTCTTGTGGCCCTTTGTTACATGCCCAGGGAAATGCTGATTGCCATTTTGAGGTCAGGTAACAATTTTTCTCCAGGCCAGTTTGGCCAGGGATCCTGGAGGTTTTTTGTTTTAGTCCTCTTCTAGACATATAGCAGGGGTCACTGGGTGTGTGTGAGGGGAGTTATTTGTGAATGTCCTGCATTGTGCAGGGGGTTAGATGAGATGACTCTGGGGGTCCAAACTCTAAGATTCTATGATTCTGTTTTGCCATAACTGAGAACTCAGTATATTTTCATGAAGCCTATACATTCATTTTGTTGTCTAACAAGGAATTTTCCCCATCAATATATATTTTTTAAGTTTTTAAAATGATAAATAATATAAAAAATATCCTTCCTTATATATAATTGAGTTTTGGTCTGCCCTTATATGGTAAAAATGCACACCATAATCAGTTGCCGAGGGACCTGCCAGTCAGAGAGGCAGTCCCTTGCCACTGGCTGCCTTGCCTTCCTGCATGGGCGCAGGCTCACCCACTCAGGCAGCAAGCAGCCTCACGTCCCCAATCTCCAGGACCCAGGACTCTTCCTGGTGACCTGGCCATCCTTGCAGCCCTGTGCCACCGCCACCACTCGCCCTTGCTCAGCCTCTGGACCTACAGGGGCGGCCTGCGCCTGAAAGGAAGTGGCGCCCGTTTCCTTCGGAGCCAGCCCCAGAAAGGACTCCCTCGCCATGGCTGGCCCACACAGGTAGGCCATTCGGAAGGAGCTCACCACCCATGACGGCCGAGAGCCGCTCCCACCGACCCCAACGCCCAACGGAGGCCACCGCCACCTTGCTGGGGACGCAGGCCCGACACGGCCTCCCTCGCAAGCCTCTCCACCACTGGGGAGGCACGACAGCAAGGCGAAGGTGGCGCCTCTCTCGTCCTGCAACCACCCCAAATGGAGGATGGGGCCTTCCGCCACGCTCCGGCTAGCACCCATTGCATCTATGTATGCAATGGGCCTTGACGCTAGTTTTAAATAAATGAAAATCAAATTGCATAGGGCAGACTCAGAAACTCTTCATGTACTGGTTTAGGGGGGGATTCAGTACCTCTGGTGAGTGTCTATCTTCGCTATGCGTCGAACCCAGTACACAACAAGAACCCAAAACACTTGAGCAAGACAAAGCAGCTCTGATTTGCAGTCCTTCAGCAATCTGCCTTAGAAATGCCTAGAAAGTCACAAACATCCCTTAACGATTCCTCTTGAAAGTGACAGAAAAGTCCTTCCACCGCCATCAGCAGACTTTCAGACTCACTGTGAGCCATGGTGTTTCTGACCACTTCTCCACAAGGCCTCTTCTTTCCCTCAGGTGTTTCTGATTTTTCTGGCAGCTCTGCAGGTTCATCTCTTTGGGGGTAAAAGCCTCTCACTTCAAACCCTCCTGGCTACTTTACCAAAATGTTACACTCCAGTCAGGGAAAAGACAGGATGTGCAGAAAATGTTGGTTTTTATTTCTTAAGAGTACACAGAAAGTAGAAGTAAAAGTTTCCCTGCTTAAAAGCTAGTTAAATCCAACTCTAGGGGGCAGTGCTCATCTCCGTTTCCAAGCTGAAGAGTCAGCACTGTCTGAAGATGTTTCCATAGTACTGTGGCTGGCATGACTAAACGTCGAGGCACATGAAATACTGTTACCTTCCCACCAAAGTGGTACCTATTTATCTACTTGCAATTTCTTGCTTTTGAACTCAGGGCCGGCTCCAGGTGTCTGGGCGCCCTAGGCAGGACAGCCTGGGGTGCCCCTCACTGGGGATGCCAACCTCCCGGTGGGGCCTGGAAACCAGGGGCGGCGGCGGGGCGCTGGATTTCCTGGAGGCTCCGCAGCTGCAGGGCCCCCAGGAAAGCCAGGGAAGGGGGCAGGGGTCTAGCCCCCTCCCTCCTGGTGCCGGCTTTTCTGGGGGCTCCGTGGCTGCGGGACCCCCAGGGAAGCCGGGAAGGGGGCAGGGGTCTAGCCTCCACCCCCTCCCTCCCGGTGCCGGCTTTTCTGGGGGCTCCACAGCTGCGGGACCCCCAGGGAAGCTGGGAAGGGGGTGGGGGGTCCAGCCTCCGCCCCCTCCCTCCCGACACCAGCTTTTCTGGGGCTCCGCAGCTGCAGGACCCCCAGAGAAGCCGGGAAGGGGGCGGGGTGTCCAGCCTCCGCCCCCTCCCTCCCAGCGCCAGCTTTTCTGGGGGCTCCGCGGCTGCGGGACCCCCAGGGAAGCTGGGAAGGGGGCGGGGGTCTGGCGGTGGCGGAGGCAGCAGGCGCCCGGTTAGGGAGGCGGGGGGTGCTTTTCGGGGGGGAGTGGGGTGCCATTTGGCGCCCCTGATGCCGGGGCGCCCTAGGCGGGCGCCTAGTTCACCCTATGGGCGATCCGGCCCTGTTTGAACTGCTAGGTTGGCAGAAACTGGGGCCAGAGATGGGAGCTCACTCTGTCACACAGCACTAGGGTCTTGAACTGCCAAACAGACCTTCCGGTCTGCAGCTCAATGTCTTAACCTCTGAGGCACCGCAGCCACAAAACATGAACTAAAATATTTTCAGAACCCAAATCACTTCAGCACTGAAGTCTGCTCACTGCCATCTCCATTGCTGAGAATGCTACATAGGTCAGTTTTAAAGAGACAGTAGCATATAAACAAACATAAAACTTATATCAGCTATCTTGTCAAACAGGCCCACCCCCAAATTTCCAGGAATTTCCCAAGCCCAAGATGGCAATACTACTCCCAAGCAGACAACTTTTCTTTCCCTCTAAGCCAGGCCCACCCGTACAAATACAGTAATTTCTTGGGTGGGTGCAGCCCTTATAGCTCCTCCAAGTGGGACCTGGCAATTTATAACTCATCTCCAGACTATAGAGATCAGTTTCCCTGGGGATAGGGTTGCCAGTCCCCTGTGGGGGCAGGAGACTTCCCCAGTTTGGAGCCACTCCCTCTGCTTAAGGGCTATCAGGAACTGGTGTCACGATAATGTGGTGATAAACTCTGAGTTGGTGAGGTCTTAGAAATAGAAAGCAACAGTCCAAACTGTCTAGTGCTAACTATATACATTTATTTACACAATTTACACTGGTATACACTTGCAAAGTGCTTCACCAGACAACATGTTTGAGAGCAGAGAGAAATAATACAGTATATCCACAGATTGACTTTTATTCAGAGAATGTTTAAATTACAATCATTGATGTCATGTAGCAAATACAAGCAAACTCTGGGAAACGCAGGTGCATGCATGTCATACGAAAAACACAAAACAGGCTTAGGATGAGATATATGATATACGTATCAGCAGTGAACAAACACCAATCAGCATTCAGTGCTGAGTCATTATGTAAGCATTCTTGCTCTGGTCAGAACCGGTATGAACTAGATAATGCAGCTGTCATGAACTGTCAGATCACCAGCCTGTCAGTTAGATCACCAGCCTGATGTCTTACTAAGCAGCACTTATAAGCTGACAACTGGGAGAAATCCCCCCCCCCAGATAGGCAAGAAACCAAAAATAAGCGCTATGTGCCTACATCGCCTGAAAGTGACATAGGCACATCAGTGATGTGGGAGGGACAACATTGTTTTTTGGGCAAAACTCTATGGTAAGAAGCTAATTCTGCCATAGATGTTTTGCCCACAAACCAAAGCATTGCCCCTGACATCCCAGAGGTGCCAGTGTCACTTCTGGGTGACGTAGGCATGTTTCCCCCAGTATCTCCAATGTGTCTACATCGTCACATTTATTTCCTGCTTCTTCCTTTGCTGCTCCCAGTAAAGTGCAACCCCATCCCCTGACCACTCATCCAATGGACCTGGCAACCCTACCTGGAGAAAACAGCTGCTTAGGAGGATAGCCTCTATGGCATTATATCTTCCTCCTTTTCCCAACCCTGTCATCCCAGGGCTCCACCCCCAAATCTTCAAGAATTTCCTAACCTGGAGTTGACGGTCCTGATTCATTAATGGATATGTAGGACTTCAACAATCAGACCAGTTCATTTTTCTTCTTTCCCAGGGGAAGAAACCAGTGGGGACATAAGGGATTGATTACAATATTGCTGACATCATTGCATCACTTCTGGGTATAACTGGGAAGTGACAATGGGTAGCTCTGGAATTGCTAAAAACTCTATGATAAAATGATCAGTGATGATCAGTAGGAGACCCTAACTGAACTCACTATTTAACACTAACTCTCTCAGATGAAGACATTTTATGGAACCAATTTAGCATAAATTAAATGTCTCTTTAAAACTTCCATTTCCCCCCTCTAGGCCTATAGGATAGCATGGATCCAATCACACCCCCTATCTATAAGATAGAATTAATCCAGGTGGGTTTTTTTAGCTAAACACGTGTTTATTTCAATCAGGACTTTCAGCCCTGCCCCTTACAGATAACAGCCATTTTCTCTGAGTAAGAGACTGAAGATGGTAGAAGAGACTCAAAGGAATGTGTTTTACAATGAAACTTTGCTACTGCTGCAGAAAATTCTTTCTTAGCACAAAAAGAGAAAGAAATCTCTCAGCCATTTCCCTGGCTCTGATAAGTTGATGATGAGTGATACAAATAACTTTTTCAGTAACTCAGCTGTTGTGCAGAAAGCTGCAACTTCTCAGTTCCTCCAAATATAAACTTCCTTGCCCAAAGAAAACCAAACTTTCTCCAAACTGCAGACCTATATGTATTTCCTGAGGGTGAATCTTATTGATTATATTAGTGCCGTCTATCAGTTTTGGCTGATACACCAACATACAGCTGTTTCTCAGAAAGTGTGATCTGGCCATGGTGAACCATCCTCTAATTACATCCAGGTTAGAGTATGCACTTTACACGGGGCTGCCTTTGAAAATGCCCTGGAACTTTTGCTCATTGGAACTGCAGCAGTCAGGCTACTGTCGGGGGTGAGATACAGGGATCATTTCACCCCAGATCTGAACTGGTTGCCCATTTGTTTCCAGGCACAATTCAGTGCTTGTTCTCATAGAATCATAGAATGTTAGAGTTGGAAGGGACCTTTGCATGTCATCTAGTCCAACCCCCTGCACTCTGCAGGAGCGTACCCGAAAGATAGCCCTACAACATACCTGAAAGATGGTTATCCAGTCTCCGCTTGAAAACATCCATCTTTGAAGCTCTACATGGCTTGGAACCAGGATACTTGAGACCGCCTCTTTCCATGTACGCAATTACTTGTTGTGTGTAATTTGTTTTTAACACCAGTTTGCTCTTAATGGTACACTTCAAGTATCTCAAGATTCATTTTGTTGCATTCCAATCTCTAACATAAGGACGTGCATTTTTCTGGCATAGCATATAAACAGCATAATATATGTCCGGATGGGACCATATTGCTAGAGACAACAACGAACCCACTAAGGACTGGTACACAGCCTTATTTTCAAAACATTTCCCTTCAGGCTCTTTTATATATCCTATGGTCAATGGAGTTGCTACTGGATGTGGTTCAGTCATGTTGAACTTTTCTAACAGCTTTACAATTTTACCCTCTTGACTTAACTTATAAAAGCCATCAGTGTTTTTACAAACATCCATACCCAGGTAATGTTCAATACTACCTAGATGTTTGATCTTGAAGAATTGTTGAGTTGCCTGCACAAACCAGTCTAGTTGTTCACATTGGTCAAAAATAAAACATAGATCATCAACAAAGATAAGCAAATAGCACCTGCTTGTCTTAATCACTTTGCTGAACATACAGGGATCAGCCACACACTGCTCAAAACCCAAATTTGTTAGTGTATTTGAAAAACATTTTTTTTAAAACATTTTATTATAAGATATGTTTCACATAGTTAAAATTCCATCTTATAGATATCACATACCTTTTTTCTTTTCTCCCCACTCCCCCAGTACAAGGCTTCCCGCAATGCTCTTACCCCCTTATAAACTCTATTATCTAATTACCATTCACACAATATGTCATTTCCGTTATCAAATTAGGTAACATTTTAGCAACCTTATCGTTCTTTTTCTTATTTTCTCCTTAATAACTGTCAAAGCAAATCAATCTATTTTTAGCATCCCAATTTTTCTCAAGATAGTCTTTAAAATCTTTCCATTCTTCAAAAAATGCTTCATCTTCTTCGTTATTAAGCTTTCTTGTCATTTTGTTCATTTCAGCCATAAAAAGCATCTTCTTAATCCATTCCCATGTTTCAGGAATCTTTTCTTGTTTCCAGAATTGTGCATAAGTCATTCTAGCTGTTGTGACCACCACAACAATGTTTTCTTGGTTACATTTAATTCTTCCAGTTTAAGACCTAACAACAAGATTTGTGGATCTTTCTTAAAAGTACATTTCAAAATCTTCTGTATTTCATTATGAATCTCTGACCAATAACTCATGGCTTTATCACAAGTCCACCACATATGGTAAAATGAGCCCTCATTCTTTCTACATTTCCAACATTTGCTAGACATACTCTCATTTATATTAGCAATTTTCTTTGGACTCATATACCATCTATACATCATTTTATAACAATTCTCTTTAACACTAACACAAGTTGAAATTTTCATTGACTTTTTCCACAAGCATTCCCATGATGCCATAGTTATTTCACTATTTACATTTACCGCCCATTTTATCATTTGTTCTTTTACAATTTCATCTTCTGTATACCACTTCAGTAAAAACCTATATATTTTTGAGATCATTTTTTTCCCCTTTTCCATCCATATAGTCTCAATTTCATTATTCTTTGCCCTAAAGCCATATTTTCTCTTATCAGTTTTAAACAAATCATAGATCTGTCTATAATTCAATCAATCATAATCAAATTCCACATCATCTCTGTCTCTCATAACAAAACTTTTCCCATCATATTTTAAAAGATTTCTATACGGTAACCAATCTAATCCTTCATGTCTCGAATATGGTTTGATCACTTCTGCCGGCACTATCCAAAGTGGTCGTTCTTCATAAAAGAATTTTTTGTATCTCATCCAAGTCTCGAACAGTGATCGCCTAATAAAGTGGTGTTTAAAAAATTTATCGATTTTTGATTTTTCATACCATAAATACGCATGCCATCCAAACTTGTTATCATGACCTTCTAACGCCAACAACTTCATATTTTCAAGGTTAATCCATTGTTCTATCCACGTTAAGCAGATAGCATCGTAATAAAGTCTAAGATTTGGTAGTTGAAGTCCTCCTCTTTCCTTAGCGTCACATAAAATTTTCATTTTAATTCTTGGTTTCCTTCCTGCCCACACAAATTTTGATATTTCTTTCTGCCATCCATCCAGTATCTTACTTTGTCGTAGTATTGGGATAGTCTGAAACAAAAACATTAACCGAGGCAAAATATTCATTTTGACTGCTGCAATCCTTCCCATTAGTGATAAATTCAAAGTGTCCCATTTTTTCATATCTTGTTGAATCTTATACCAAATTTTTTCATAATTATTTTTCAATAGATCTATATTTTTCATAGTCAATTCAATCCCTAAGTACTTTGTCTTTGTAACCATTTCACACTGGATTTTCTCCTGAAGTTCCATTTGCTTCTGTTTCGTCATATTTTTACACATCACCTTTGTTTTACTTTTGTTAACATAAAAACCGGCCAAGTCTCAAAAACCTGTTAGTGTTTTTTGAGGGAGTGAACAAACATGTGGACAAGGGGGACCCAATAGATATTATTTACCTTGACTTCCGGAAAGCTTTTGATACAGTTCCTCATCAAAGGCTCCTAAGTAAGCTCAATAGTCATGGGATAAAAGGACAAGTCCTCTTGTGGATCGAAAACTGGCTTATAAATAGGAAACAGAGAGTGAGTATAAATGGGAAACTTTCTCAGTGGAGGGTGGTAAACAGTGGGGTACCACAGGGATCAGTACTCAGTCCGATGCTTTTTAACTTGTTTATTAATGATTTGGAATTGGGAGTAAGCAGTGAAGTGGCTAAATTTGCAGATGACACGAAGTTGTTCCGGGTGGTGAAAACCAGTGAGGATTGTGAGGCACTCCAAAGGGATCTGTTGAGGATGGGTGAGTGGGCATCAACGTGGCAAATGGGGTTCAATGTGGCCAAGTGCAAAGTGATGCACATTGGAGCCAAAAATCCTAAATATAAATACACGTTGATGGGGTCTGAACTGGCAGAGACGGACCAAGAGAGAGATCTTGGAGTCGTAGTAGATAACTCAATGAAAATGTCTAGACAGTGTGTAGCTGCAATAAAGAAGGCCAATGCTATGCTGGGGATTATTAGGAAGGGAATTGATAACAAATCAGTCAGTATCATCATGCCCCTGTATAAATCATTGGTGCGACCTCATTTGGAATACTGTGTACAGTTCTGGTCACCACATCTCAAAAAGGATATTATAGCATTGGAAAAAGTGCAGAGAAGGGCAACTAGAATGATAAAAGGGTTGGAACACCTTCCCTATGAAGAAAGGTTAAAAGGCTTGGGGCTCTTTAGCTTGGAGAAACGACGGCTGAGGGGTGACATGATCGAGGTTTATAAGATTATGAATGGGATTGAGCAGGTTGAGAAAGAAGTACTTTTCTCCCTTTCTCACAATACAAGAACTCGTGGGCACTCCATGAAATTGCTGAGCAGTCGGGTTAGAACAGATAAAAGGAAATACTTCTTCACCCAAAGAGTGATTAACATATGGAATTCACTGCCACAGGAGGTGGTGGCAGCTACAAGCATGGACAGTTTCAAGAGGGAATTAGATAAACATATGGAGCAGAAGTCCATCAGTGGCTATTAGCCACAGGGTATAGATGGGAACTCTCAGTCTGGGGCAGGTGATGCACTCTATTCTTGGTGCTGGAGGGGGCAGCAGTGGGAGGGCTTCTAGTGTCCTGGCCCCACTGCTGGACCTCCTGATGGCACGTGGTATATTTTGGCCGCTGTATGACAGAGTGTTGGACTAGATGGGCCATTGGCCTGATTCAACATTGGCTTCTCTTACGTTTTTATGTTCTTATGTTCTTATGTTCTTATCTTTAATTTTTTGCATCAGTCGTGGTATATTCTCTATTGGGTCTTGAATCATAAACATTACATCATCCGCAAAAGCTCTATATTTATATGTAAAGCCTCTCGTTGTCAGTCCTTTAATATTCTTGTCTTCTTTTATTTTCCCCAATAATACTTCCAATATCCAAATAAACAATAGTGGAGATAGGGGGCAGCCTTGTCTGGTCCCTTTTCGCACTTTAAAGTATTCTGTTTTTTCTTTATTTACGTTCAATGCTGCTTTTTGGTCCGAATAAATTGCAGTAATCATGTTTAAAAAAGATTGACCTATTTCCATTTTCTCTATCACTTGCAGCATAAAGTCCCAGTTCAAATTATCAAAAGCTTTTTCTGCATCCAAAAAGAGGAATCCAACTTCTTTTTCAGGATGTTTATCACAATATTCAATTGCATCTATCACCACTCTTAAATTGTCTCTGATTTGCCTATTCGGTAGAAAACCAGCTTGTTCTTCTGTTATAACATCTTTCAAATAATTTTTCAACCTTTCAGAAATTACTTTAGCAAACAATTTGTAATCATTATTCAGGAGGGATATTGGTCTGTAGTTCTTCACATTAGTTAGGTCTAAACCTTCTTTGGGTATAAGCGAAATATTTGCTTCTTTCCATGACTCTGGAATCCGTTTTGTCTCTCTTATTTCATTTGACAAAAGTACAAAAATTGGGGTTAGCTCATCCTTTAATTTTTTGTAAAATTTTGCAGTAAATCCATCTGGACCTGGAGCTTTCCCCAATTTTGCTTCTTCTATCGCACTGACAATTTCTTCATTTTTAATTGGGCCATTAAGCACTTCTTTCATTTGTTGTCCCAATGTTGGTACTTCAATATTCGCCAAATATTTCTTAAGTTTCTGTGAATCAATACATTTCTTTTGAAACAGTTTGGCGTAGAAATTGAAAAAGACTCTCTTTAGGCCATTCAAGTTCACAATATCCTTTCCGTCTTCTATTATTTTGCTTATAAAATTTCTTTCACGTCTATTTTTCAGTTGTGTGAATTGCTTCTTGTATTTGAAAAACATTTATTCCAGAGACACCCGCTCTGTTGCAAGCCATACAGCGCTCTATTTATCTTCAATACAAGGCTTTTGTTATCATGCTCAAATCCTGGTATTTGCTGCATATATAGTTCTTCATCAATTTCAGCATTTAGGTAGGCAGTCGTGAAGTTGAAATGATACACCTGCATCCCATGTAAACCAGCTTTAGTCAAAGCAACATTCAAAGTGTTGGACTTCACAGTTGGGGAGAAAACCTCATCATAATCCTCACCTTCTACCTGCGAGAAGCCTCTTGCCACTAATCTGGCTTTCCTTTGTAATTTCCCATTTTGCAAAGGTTTCAGTTTACAAAGCCATCTGCAGCTTATCACATTTTTGTTTTCAGGCAATTCAGACAAAATAAATACACTGTTTTCACACAAAGAGTCATACTCCACCTTCATGGCTTCTAGCCATGCTTGTTTCTCTTGTGTAGGCATTTCAGTAACCTCTTGGGAACTCACAGGTTCTTGTACATACACGAAATTCACAACACCTGTGTCATAACTATACCTCTGTGGCGGTATACCTTTATTGCTCCTGGCAGACCTCCTGGGAGTACTTTGTTCACTCTTAACACCCTCAGAGTGCACAGGTTGTAGAGACCTGGTCTCTATAGTTTCATTCTCAGACACATTTGTTAAAAGTAATGCTGCCTGTGCTGGTGTTTGATTTGCATGCACCCTGTGCCAGTTTTGACTTTCACAAAAATTCGCTGACCTGCTGAAGCTAAAGTTGTGCTGCTCATTTGCAAATTTATAGGCTTTCATGCCTGTCTGGTAGCCTAAGAATAGCAATTTCTTTGATCGAGTTCCACCCTTTCTCCTCTGGTTCAGTGGCACATTCACCCAGGCTTTAGACCCAAACACTCTTAAATGATTTAGTTTTGGTGTTTTTCCATATAGTACCGCATAGGGAATGTTATCTATTGCCCTTGTCCACACTCTATTGCTGTCATAACAAGCAGCCTTTAGGGCTTCTGCCCAGAATTGTATTTGCAAACCTGCATCTGCAAGCATTGCATACATAGTGGTTTGTAGTGTGGCACCTTTACGTTCTGCCACTCCATTTTCTTGGGGTGTGGCGACATTTGCCACCCTATGTTTAATACCGTGTGCCTGCAACCATTTTTGAAAAGGTGAAGACATGAACTCGCCCCCCATGTCTGTCTGCAAAGCTTTAAGCACACCTATTTGATTTTTGATTTTCCTGTACCAGTACTTAACTGTATCAAACACATCTGACTTATTTTTCAAAATATACAGCCAAGAAAAGTGTGAAAAATCATCAGTAAAAATCACAGCATATCTGTTTTTAGACAAACTCTGTGGAAAGGGACCAGTCACATTGGCGTGAACCAACTCTAAAGGCATTTTGGACACCTTTTCGCTTTTCTGCTCAACTGGAAAAACCTTTGATTTGACCTGTTTGCATATTTCACAGTCCAAGAAATTCCTACAGTCTTTCACCCCCTCTCTGCCAGTAAGAACTAAAGTTTTGTTAAGACTTGAAAAACTGACATGCCCCAATCTCCGGTGGAGGAGGTGCAAACATTTGTCATGAGGATTTCTGTTTCCTGTCACCCTGGCAGTGTTATCTAATACATAAACACCATTTCTCAGCTCTGCCCTAGCAACCTCTTTCCCAGCCTTCATTATTTTACACGTTTCATTAGCAAACTTTACCTCAGAACCAGCCCAGTCGAGGCTAACATGCTCAATAAATTACACTCCAGGGAGAGAACACACAGGATGCCCTGGAATGTGCATTTGAGAGTTGGAAAAGTTATTTCACCAAGGCATGAAACATCCATGCTTCTTCCATCAGCTAAGCTCACATGCTGCTGCTGAGCCTGCTGCTTCCTGTCAAGCAAGTTTTCATCCCGGCAAAAGACTTGTGAGGCTCCAGAGTCCAAGAGCCATGTATCTTGATTTGTAGCAGCTCCTGCCACTACTAAAGATGTGTTGTGGCATTTTGACAACATGTCAGAGTGCCCTGTAGATTTATTCTTCCTCCACAGCTCAGGGCAAGCCTGCTTAAGATGAGTAGTGGATCCACAGATGAAAAACTTACACACCCGCCAAGCCTTGGAACCTTCTACACGCTGCTGCTCACTGCTTGCTCTGCTGTCGGCCCCACCCAGCTGCCTCCACTATCCAGGAACTCTGCCAAGCTGCCAAGGAATGCAGCTCCCTCTGCTTGGCCTCATGTTCCAACAATCTGCCAACAACATACTCCAGGCTTAATTGGTCCACATGCATGGACTCCAGAGAGGTAATTAACATATCAAAAGTTGAAGATAACGAACTGAGAACAATATAAACACAATTTTCAGGTGGGACAGTTTTTCCCCTCGCTTCAAGTTGATGAAAGCACTCCATTAGAGCATTTAAGGGCTCTCTTAATGGTTCACCCAGCTTCTGAACCTTCCGATAAAGCCGGCGCATCAGGGCAATTAAAGATCCTGCCATGCGCTGTACATAAACAATTTTTAAATTAGTCCAAGCTGCTTTTGCAGTCGTGGCACTGGCCACATGCACCAGCTGGTCATCTCCCAAACCAAATTAATGTTTGCCAGAGCCCTCTCTACTTTGGGAACATCCCCAGCAGGGACTGGGTCTGGAGTCTCCGACCTCAGTACCTTTCTCTGGCGACGAGGATGGAATCCCGATGAGCGAGCCCAGCTCTGACACAGAACTGAGCACCACACCGCACACTGACCACCAAGATACCGCACCACGCCCCGCTGATTCCAGGTCCAGCACTGTACTGTGCACTGAGTCTCCAGTTACCATGCCCCACACTGCTCTAGACAGCACCCAGCCATGTGCTTCTGTCAGAGTCATCATGGCTGCAGCTCCAGGGAACCTTCTTGAATTCGATACCATGCACCCCAAGCACTGGGAAGCCTGGATCGAGAGACTGGAATACTACGTCAACTTCCACTGAGGAGGGTAAGAAGAAATCCCTGTTGCTCAGCTCTTGCAGGATTGAGGTGCTCAGGCTACTGAAAGACCTGATAGCCCCAAAATCCCTGAAAGAGACCACCTACGCTGAAATTGAGAAGGCGCTCACAGACCACTTCGTGCCAAAACCTACAAAAATAGCTGAGCACATTGGGTTCTTTACGTGCCTTCAGGGCTCTACCGAAACCACAATCGACTTCCTAACGGGCCTCTGCCACGTGGCCACCAGATGTGAGTTCCCCAGCCTAAGCAACACGCTGATGAACCAGTTCGTCATGGGCCTCTGGGAACCCAAGCTACACCGGAAGCTTGCGAGCCACGATGATCTGACCCTGGACAAAGCCTTAAAGGAAGCCACAGCGTGTGAGAAATTGCACCAAGAGCACTGCAGCTGCGCCGTGAACCTTACAAGCACATCTCCAGCCTCAGACGCATCGGATGAGGAGGAGGTCTTACAGGTACATCAACTGGCTTGGTGGAATCCACGATCTACGGCATCAGCACAATCACACCTGAGAAGCAAGTCACCTCAGCCGCCTGTGCCAGCTGCGGGGAGGCACACAAGCAAAGGACTTGCTGGTTCCGAGACTCCATCTGCCGTTCCTGTGGGAAACAAGGCCACATCGCCAGGGCCTGTCGATCCAAAGGACACCTGTGCCATGCCATCACCCACCAGGAAAAAGCCAAACTCCACAGCATCTCAGTACATTGCAACCAGGTACATTTATTGCCCCGGGGGTCCACCAATAAGATTAAAGTGACTGTGTTAATAGAGGACGCCCCATATGAGATGGAAGTAGATTCAGGGTCCTCCCTCTCAATAATCTCTGAAGAGACCTTACGCATGCTCTGCCTTGACAGGGGACCCCCACTGGTAGACACCGGCCTCATGCTATGGGGTGGGCCAGTTCCGTGTAAAATACAAAGAATTTGAAGGTCCATTGGAATGGGTTGTGGTCAAGGGCCATCTCACCAGCTTACTGGGGCTTGCCTGGTTTGACGCTTTGGATCTAGCCATTACTGGGATACATATGGTGCAGTCAGGGAACTTCAGTAAAGTGTGCAATGAGTTCCCGGCAGTTTTTGATGGATTGCTTGGCCACTACATGGGTCCTCTGGTGGCCCTGACCCTCGATCCTGCAGTGTGACCACTCTGTCTGAAAGCCTGATGGCCCCCATTTGCACATCGGCCCAAAATTGAGGCTGAACTCAACTGCCTGGTCAGCCAGGGGGTATTAGAGCCAGTACCCCACACAAAGTGGGAGACCCCGATATTAACCCCAGTCAAGCCCAACAGGGACACCAGGATTTGTGCAAACTACAAGTGCACAATCAACAAGGCCCTCTAAGACCACACGTATCCTAGCGCCCCTGGCTGGGGCCAAAAATTTCAGTAAACTGGACTTGGCGCAGGCCTACCAGCAACTGCCACAGCAGAAGCCCAGACAATTGCAACTCACAGGGGGGCGTTTAAAGTCAAGTGTCTACAGTTTGGGGTCAGTGTAGCTCTGGGGATCTTCCAGAATCTTATGGACTGTTTGCTTAAAGGGATCCCTGGAGTGCAACCTTTTTTTGATGATGTTCTGATTGCAGCGGCATCTCTCAAAGCCTTCTCCTACTGTCTGTGGGCCATCCTGCAGCGCTTCAACGAAGCCAGGCTTAAAGTAAAGAAAGAAAAGTGTCTTCTCGGTGTCCCCAGCGTCAAGTTCCTGGGATTCAGAGTGGATACCTGCAGCATTCACCCCACGTCGGACAAGATCACAGCCATCATCGATGCGCTGACTCCTTCTCCAAACCTGATCTGCAAGCTTTTCTTGGCCTGCTAAACTTCTATCACACATTCCTCCCACACAAAGCAGCCGTGCCCGAGCCCCTGCACCGCCTCTTGGACAAACACGCACATTGGAAGTGGGGGTCACTGCAGGCCACAACTTTTTGGGCTGTAAAGGACCTCCAGTGCGGTCCTGACCCATTTTGATGAATCCTTCCCTGTAGTGCTTGCATCTGTTGCATCACCCTACGGGGTGGGGGCAGTCCTGGGTCATAGGCCAGCCGACAGCCGTGAGGTCCCGGTAGCCTATTACTTGTGCACCTTGTCCTCGGCAAAGCAGAACTACACTCAAATCGACAAGGAGGCGCTAGCGATTGTGGCAGGGGTGCAGAAGTTCCACAACTACCTGTATGGCCACTCTTTCATGATTTTCACAGACCATAAGCCACTGCTGGGTCTATTGGCCCCGGACCGCCAGACACCCTAGATGCTGTCTCCACGGGTGCTGCAGTGGTCTATCTTTCTCGGAGGTTACAAGTACGCCCTGCAACACCAGTCTGGCAAGGCGATGGGACACACTGACGCCCTCAGACTTTGCAGGCCTATTCCAGGGACAGACGTTTTTCATTCCCATGGATTCCTACTCTAAGTGGCTAGAGGTGGTCCCCGTCTCCTCCATGTCATCGAAAGCAGCAATCAAAGCCTTGTGGAAGATATTCAGCACCCATGGCATCCCCAACACCCTGGTATCGGACAATGGGACTGCATTTACGTCAGCAGAATTTCTGGACTATGGGATTCAGCACATCCGCTCTGCTCCCTTCCACCCAGCAACCAAAGGACAGGCAGAACGGATGGTACGCACAACCAAGGAAGTGCTGCACTGGATCGTCCATGGGGACTGGGACTACAGGTTAGCCGCCTTCTTGTTCAACAAACAAATGACCCCGCACACATCCATGGGATGCTGTCCCACAGAACTCTTGATGGGCCGGCACCTAACGACCAGACTGGACTGGCTTCACCCAGACAGGGCACCTGACCACAATCTGGGCACGGTAACCCAGGAGGCATGCTGGAGGTTCTTTCCTGAGGACCCAGTATATGCCCGTAACTACACACATGGCAAACCCTGGATCCCAGCCTGGGTGGTGAGAGTGACAGGACCTCTTTCATACAAGGTCTTGATGGAAGATGGCCAGCTCCTCCGGAGGCACATAGACCAACTACACCATTGCCTACCATCCCTAGACGACCCAGAGGTACGGGACCCCAAGGACAGTGATGAGGAGCCAGACCGGGAGGAACCAGTGTTGGGACCAGCAGAGTCTGGTGTGGCCACAACACCTGCCCCAAGTTCCACACCAGAGCCCAACAACAGGATTGCCCTGGCAACCAGGACTTCACCGGCAGCTGTCGCCGAGCTGCAACCTGAGCCAAGCACGCCTACCAGAACCCCAACGGAGCCACGCTGCTCCACAAGAGAATGACGGCGCCTGGAATACTTGTGGGACTATATATATTAGTACTTTGGAACTAAGGGAGGAGGATATAATATATCAAGAGGGTTTGGTGTAAGGTAGCAAGAGGGTTGCGACTGCGTGTGCCTGGCCACGCAGTCCAACGGACCTACAGACCTTTGTTTCTAGAACAATAGACACTGCAGATCCTAAACCCAGACCAATGGGGTGCCAGGATCCTGCAGGGAACCTAGATTCCAGGGCCATGTAAATAGAACCTATCACAGGTGTTGGAGGTGTGTTGGGGGTGTGGGCTGATACAAATATAAGCTGGGTGGGGACCGGCTGTTCTTATCTTCGTTCAGATGTAATTAAATAAACGTGAGCAGATTTCACTATGCTGAGTCTCCAACCTCAGTAGCTTTCACCATGCATGTTTAATGAGTTATTATTTTTTTAGAAAATTGTTATGCCGCCTTTTCAGGAATCTGTCTGAGGCAGCTTACGAAAACAAAACAATCAAAACAAAATATTAAACAATAAGCATTAAAATATATTAAAACTAAAAACCCAACCCAGCAGGAAAACATTTCTCCAGGTAAATCCCCCCACTGGCCAGCTGATCGGTGGCTGAGGTAGGGCCTGGTGGTGGGGGACTCCTGCCTCCAACAGAGGGTCTGGCAACCCTAGTTATTTTACAGCAGAGAGCTCTGCATCACACTGGGACCTGCAGTGCTCATTTCCTTCTCTGACTCATAAACCTTATGCTTTTTGGGTACTGTGTTCAGTAGTGAGACTATGAAAAGGGGGACAAGCAGCAGGATTACTTCCTTGCATTGGGTGTTCCTTCTGTTGTAGCAAAAGGAAAAGGTGCTTTAGACTGGAATCTGCACAGGGATCAGTTAAGTATTATGCAACTGTCCTGCAATCCTTAAGTGTTTTAATATCATTGGACAAAACCAGAACTACTTGTCTCCACCTGCTGTTGATCACCCAGCCCTCTGCCCCAACCAGTCCCAAAGGGCACCAGCCACCATGGACAGAAAGAGCCCATTATTGACATATTTATGCTAACAGAAAGTTATGTGATTTTTTTTCTATATTATGTTTGGATTGAGTCCGGGTAGAAGGAGGAGGCCCCGAGGTGTTTAAAATGGCTCTTGGCAGTCTTTTTATTGTGGGCAGGAGGTGCTTTGCTAAGGCACCTATTTTGGTTCTGTTCTGGTGAATAAACAGCACAATGTTTACATCCTTTAGTCCATATACTGAGCTTATAGGTGCTTGTATCTTTAAGAGAAGATTGTTACAGCTTGCTTCTTATTACCATCTGCTTTTCTCTCTGTGCTTCCCTTGTTGTAGACAGTATCTATAGTAATAAACTGGGTGGTTTCTGTGCAAATGATGAAAACAGCACATTGGGGTCACCCATAGATGAAGTAAGGGCCTGTACATGCTTAGGAGACTCCCCAGGTGTGCAGAAAATATGCATTTGTAGGTACAGCTCTAATGGCACCAGAATATGGACCAGTGGTATGTGTTTAAATATGCATTGGATTGTGTATCCTCACTTTGGATAGACTGTATCCTCATCTTCTTGTGCATCTGATACATGCTGACAGTTCCCAATCCTGCAAATTGTTTGCACACTATCTTTCACTGGATCAGGGCAACTATATGCCTGCTTGATTCCTGAATGTGAAAGTATCCTTCTTGGAAGCTGACTTACAAGTATATATGATCCTTGATCCCTCAAGTGAGATAGGAAGGTTACACAGTCTCCTGTTTCCATCTCCATTGGCTCCAGTTTCAAGGAGAACAGGGTTTAAAAGGCATTAAGGACTTTAGATGATGCTATTTTGTGTATGAACATAGATCTTAGGTTATTAGGCAGTCAAACAGGTTGCCTAGTAAAGTGCCTCATCATCCTTCCTAGCAGGTGTTCCTGACTAAGCTCCACAAGGCCATTGGCAAATGTAATCTCCAGTATAAAACATGACCTTGAAGGTTGTTTCTCCTTAATGGCTGTTTCACTGACAACACCATCATGAGGCCGCTGAACCTGTGACTTCCTATCTGACTAAAATGGAGAGGGAATCTGCCTGTTGAATGGTCCTGGGAAGTAGCCAAGAAAAGGAGGCTGTGGGAGAAGGTTTCAGCTTCTTTGGAATACTGTGTACAGTTCTGGTCACCACATCTCAAAAAGGATATTATAGCATTGGAAAAAGTGCAGAGAAGGGCAACTAGAATGATAAAAGGGTTGGAACACCTTCCCTATGAAGAAAGGTTAAAAGGCTTGGGGCTCTTTAGCTTGGAGAAACGACGGCTGAGGGGTGACATGATCGAGGTTTATAAGATTATGAATGGGATTGAGCAGGTTGAGAAAGAAGTACTTTTCTCCCTTTCTCACAATACAAGAACTCATGGGCACTCCATGAAATTGCTGAGCAATCGGGTTAGAACAGATAAAAGGAAATACTTCTTCACCCAAAGAGTGATTAACATATGGAATTCACTGCCACAGGAGGTGGTGGCAGCTACAAGCATGGACAGTTTCAAGAGGGAATTAGATAAACATATGGAGCAGAAGTCCATCAGTGGCTATTAGCCACAGGGTATAGATGGGAACTCTCAGTCTGGGGCAGGTGATGCACTCTATTCTTGGTGCTGGAGGGGGCAGCAGTGGGAGGGCTTCTAGTGTCCTGGCCCCACTGCTGGACCTCCTGATGGCACGTGGTATATTTTGGCCGTTGTGTGACAGAGTGTTGGACTAGATGGGCCGTTGGCCTGATTCAACATTGGCTTCTCTTATGTTCTTATGTTCTTAAGGTTATCAGAGAGACATAATGCTTGTGTCGACTTGTGTCTTACTACTGAGCAGGCTATTCCATCAGTCTCATTTATACAAATGGGAGTTGCAACACCAGTGGAAACATCATGGTATAAATTTCCAGAGTCTAAAAGGGCAATGGGAGCAGGAGAAGCATTTACAGACTCTATTGACTGTACTTCTGTGGACCGCTTGAGTGACAAGATGCTCATTTTCCATTGCAGGAGACCTGGATTATATCTCCACAGGGATGCAAAAATGTACTCCTACCACAGCAGCAATACCAAATGGGGAAGGAGAATGCAGAGCTTAGCCTTGCCCTTTCATGATAGTAGCTGTGGGTAGAGCATCCACATGGATGCTCCACCTGCAGTCTCCCCTTTGAACTCCATCTAAAGAGGTTTTTCTTTGATTTGGTTGAATAAGGGAAAGCCCTGGGATTTGGGAGCTTCCTGCATCCCACCCCAAGAAAAATCCCCATGCAGAAAAAATCCTAATTATACCTGAAGGTATGCATTGGGAATTGGATTGCCACCTTTTATAGCATTCCAGAGATGTCTACCTGTTAAAGAAACAGGGCTTCTCTTGCATGCTGGCTAACCTATGTGTATCTGGGCTCATTCAGTCTTCAAAGCTTGAAAGCAGGTGTTATATATGTGGGCCGCCACCAGGGGCCCGCGGCCTCAGGTCAGAGCTTGGCTCCTTAGAACAATAGAACTGTAGGATCCTAGTTAACCCACTATTCACCAATAGAACCTTTGGCAGGAAATTCAAACCCTCCAATGGGACTGTGGGGGTACCGGGTGCGTGTGTATATAGTCAGCCTTGCAGGGCCGTTTTGCATGCTTGTTGTGAAGTACCAATAAACGTGTCAGACTGCATGTCGTAGTCTGAGTCCTCCATGCCATGAACCCAGTACTTTATAGCAGAGTTGCCAAATTACCGGGGGGAGGATCAACCTTGCCTGCTACTAAATTTTTAAGAGGAGATTGATTGGCTGAAACCAGCATGAAGGGTTTTTTTTTCATTGTTTGGATATGGATATTATCACCTGCTAAAGTCTGCAAATCAAACCACAATAGAAGGAGTGAAAGCAGTATTTGAAAGGCTTGAGCATGAAATCACATGAAACTGCCTTATACTGAATCAGACCCTTGTCTACTCAGACGGGCAACAGCTCTCTCCAGGGTCTCAGGCAAAAGTCTTTCACATCATATACTGCCAGATCTTTTAACTGGAGATGCTGAGTATTGAACAACTCGCTCTGGCTGGAAAGAGCAAAAGGCAATCAAGTCAATTATGGTGCACTGTATTTGGTTAATCAAAAAAGAAAATTATATGCATGATAGAAGCCTGGTTCCACTAACAGAGTGAAAACTGGTTTCTTAATTACTCCAGGTGTATGTTGCCATTCTTCAAATGGAACTCCTAGAAATGCCACACTTTCCTGGAGACAACACTGCAGATGACCTAGACTATCAATTTCCTTCTGCAAACGAGAAAATTGCATGAATTTAAAAAATATATGGTGGCTTGAAAACAGATTAATTTAAAGGATTATTAGATGCAAAGGAGAATAAGGTCCCTGTAACCTTCTAATATTTGTGTAGAAGAGCAAGTCTCAGACAGTATGTTCCCTGCCCCTCATCTCTACATGACAGCCTGAATCTGCCCAAAGTCTCTGTTGTCTACTACTCTTTATGTGAGGCTGCTCTTGAAGACAACACAGAAGCTACATTTGGCGCACATTGTGGCAGCTAGACCCTTGACTGAGGTTAAGAGTTTTGAACATACCCCAAATTTAAGATTAGTACAACTGTAGGCCTGAGATGGGGGATTCTCTTACACACACACACACACACACTCTTTCTTGCCAGGCTTGCACTGAGTGTAACTCCCAGGCCTGTGTACTGCCTGCAGGCCAGCTCAATTCTGGAGCTGCTCCACCAGTGGCAGCATGTGCGGCACACCTCCCAGGCTGTGGTGGCATGTCTCCCAGCATGTACCAGCCCGGTATGTCTCCCAGCATGTACCAGCAGTGGCATGCCCAACATGGTCCCCAGGCTGTATAGCCACCACCGCCACCAGACCCAGTGTTGCTCCTTGGGCCTACCACTTCCAAAGGTTAAGTGCTACTTTACTTTGGGGGGGCTTTAAACCCCCCTGTTTGCTGAAAAGTCTGTTTAGCCTTTGTATGGCCCCAATCCATGGATTTAAGTATCCGTGGATGGAGCCCACACATGGCTAATAGTATATAGAGATTGGCTGCCAATTTACTTCAGTTCAAGATGCTGGTTTTAAAGTTCTTCACAACTCTCACGTTTTGGGGCAACCTCCAACATGTGCCTTAATGAGAGTTTTGATAATCAGACCAGGGATTATTAGTAGTTCCTCCACTCAGGTCAATGAGAAGTGTTTTAACGCAGACTTTCCCAGTGGTCACTCCTTGTCTATGGAATGGATTTTTTAAATGATTTTAATTAAACTTTTACAAACAGATAAAAGGAAGAAAAAAAGAAATGAAAATAGAGTTAATACCTATTTTTTAAAAAGGAAACAAGAAAAAAACTAAACAATAGTTCAAATACAGTTGTAAAAGAAGGAAAAATATCTGATTTTCTCCATTACCAGAATCCCTGCATTGACTCATTATAATCATAGTCCAAAATTAGACCTAGGGAAATTTATCACCAGTTTAGTGTAGTGGTTAGGAGCGCAGACTCTAATCTGGGAGAACCAGGTTTGATTCCCCACTTCTCCACATGCAGCTGTGAGTGTGACTTTGGGTTGGTTACAAGTTATTTCAGAGCTGTTCTCTCACAAGCTGTTCTCGAAAGAGCTCTTTCAGCCCCACCTACCTCCCAGGTGTCTGTTGTGGGGAGGGGAAGGCCTTGGCTGGAAGGGCAGGGTAGAAATTTGAGAAATAAATAAATAAATAAATATGATTGTAAAACACTCTGAGCCTCCTTCAGGTAGTGAAGGGCAGGGTACAAATCCAATCTCTTCTTCTCTTGTTCTTCTTATAATCTTGTGATCTTTGCCTTTTAATCTTCAAGACCATAACTAATCAGTTCATTTTTTTCTTTTTTACACAAGCAGTCTATAAAGGGTTTCCATGTAGGTATAAAATTAAGTAAAGTCTTATCTTTTAACAAAGACATAAGTGGCCATCTCTGCAAGTTTCATCATCTTGATTGTCCATCCTTTGATTGTAGGTATACACACAGTTTTCCAGAATTGAGCATATAAAAGTCTTGCTGCTGTTGCCATACACAAAAACACAGTTCCATTCATCTTCTCGAGTTGTTTATCCATTAATCCCAACAAAAATGCCTCTGGTTTCATTTGTATATCAATTTTTTAAATCTTCTGCATAATTAAATGGATCTGTATCCAATATTTTTAGCCTTATTACGTCCACCCTATATGATAAAATGTCTCTTCATGTTGTTGACATTTTCCAGCATTTATTCAAAACATTTTTATACATTTATACATTTTGGCTAGTTTATCCATAGTCATATACCATCGGTACATCATTTTAGAAATGTTTTCTTTTAAATTTGAACATAAGATAAATTTTAAACCTTTCAGCCTTAAATGTTCCCATTGTTCCATTTGAATAGAATAACCAAAAAAATTGACCATTTTATCATAAATTCTTTTACCTCTTCTTCCTCTGTTTCAAACTTCAACAAAAGTTTATACACTTTAGCAATACCATGTTGATCATTTGTATACAATTCTGTTTCAAATACCTTTTATTTGAAGTAACCTTTTATTTCTCAAGAGCAACCATTCTTTCAACCATACCAAACAACAAGCCGCAAAGTATACTTTCAAATTAGGTAGACCCAATCCACCTCTTTCCTTTGAGTTTTCTAATAATTTATATTTAACACATGTTTTTTTCCCTTGCTGCACAAATCTTGACATGTCCTTCTGCCATTGTTTAAATAGTACATCAGATGTCAGAACAGGTATTGTCTGGAATAAAAATACAATTCTAGGCAGGACATTCATCTTAATTACAGATATTCTCCCCAACGAGGGTAATTGTAATTTCCTCCAATTTAATAAATCCTTATTTATTTATTTCCAAGTCTTAAGGTAGTTATTATGAAACAACATACGATTCATATTTGACAGTGTAATTCCCAAATATTTTACTCTCAGCCAGTTTGGTATAGTGGTTAGGAGTGTGGACACTAATCTGGGAGAACCAGATTTGATTCCCCACTCCTTCACATGCAGCTGCTGGTGTGATCTTGGGTCAATCATAACTTCTCTCAGAGCTGTTCTCTCAAGGGCAGTTCTTGAGAGAGCTCTCTCAGCCCCATCTACCTCACAGGGTATGTGATGTGGGGAGGGAAAGGGATTGTAAGCCACTCTGACACTCCTTTGGGTAGTGAAGAGCGGGGTATAAATCCAATCTCTTCTTCTTTTCAACACTAAAACCTGTTTTATTCATCAATGTCACTTGTTCTTGTAAATTCATATTTTTAGTTAATGCCTTCGTCTTCTGTTTATTAATCTTAAAACCTGCAACCAAATCAAATTCTTTTAAAGGGTCTTCCAATACCAACACTAAATCATCCACAGACGCTCTCAATTTGTAGTTCTCTATCTTAAACTTGGCACCCCTAATTTTTGTCTTGTTCCTTTTTGTATCTCACATGATTTAGTCAATTCTCCATGAACAATAATTTTTGCTGGCTGAGTGGTATAAATCAATTTCACCCATTTTATAAAATTCTCCCCAAAGTCCATATCTTCTATTACCATAAACATAAAAAGTCAATTCAAATGATCAAACACCTTCTTTGATCTATGGAATGGACTTCTTGAGGATGTGAAGAAGGCCCCGTGTGTAAAGGTTTGCTCTCTTCTTATTATTCTCTTTTTCTTTTTTAATATTGTACTTCTGTGAACTGAGATTTTTAGCTGGTTTTAATGGTGTAAACTGCTTTGAGTCCTGTTGAATGGGAGAAACATAGGATATAAATATTTTAAATAAATAAATAATCCTACTATCATAGTTGGGAGGGTGACATTTTACCTAAAGCTGCTACCTGGCTGGAGGAAAAAATGTCCTGTCTCTTTAATAGAAGTTAAATATGCAGAAAACTTCAGTTGAAGCTTTTTGTGACATGGAGGTAAATAACATCACCTGACAATTGCTGTATATTAGACTGATATTAAGAAGGCAGTAGAGAGACCAGTTTAAAAGCTGGCAACAGTAATCCCTATTAAAGGCTGAAGCACTTAAGATCAGTGGCTGAAATAATCTGTTTTTCTCTCTCTCCTTTAAAAACAAAATATCCAGCCTGATGAAGAGTTCTGGAAAACTTGAATACTTGCATACTGTTTTGTATTCTTTTGGTTGGTCCTAATAAAATGTATTACATGGCTTTTATTTTTGGCTCCATCCATCATAGGTGCTCTGGGTTTCCTCCTTACCATTTATTTATTTATTTATTTACAAAATGTATACTTACCATGTGAAGAGTGCATTCTTAATTTTTAATTCATGCCACTAAGAAATTTTTCTCACAAGGTTAATTTTTAAAACAAGTTCGTTTTTAAATTAATCTCCTTGACCTACCAAGGCTAACGAGGGGGGGGTTAAGGGGAAGCAGTATTCAATAAATTCTAGTCCCCCAGCTTTGAAGGAAAATTATTTCATTGTTTTCCCTGCAATATATTCCCTTGAAAATCTTCACCTGCATAATTGCTGCCTGTCAGGGTGCTATTAAAGGCATAACAGGGTCACTAAGAAAGGACAGCAACCCCAACTACCAATGTAGGCTGGTATCATGTTTTCAGATATGGTTACAGATGCATCATTTCAAAAATGGGCTAGATTTTGACAGCCCATTTTACTATACAAAAGGCTTCATATGAAAGTATTGGCAAAAATGACTCCCTTTCTTTTACCCCTGTGACTTGGGGAAGAAGACATTTTATAAATTCATCCCTCTCCTCTCTGGGGAAAACATAACTAAAATAACTGTTTTTTAACTAATGCAGCTGCCTGAAACAATAACTGCTGGAAACATTTGAACATAAAGCCAGAATACAGTTCTGGAACTAATTTGTCTGCTTGTAGATGCAAATAAATAACCATGAGTTAAGGGGAAATAAGTTGTTTGACAGTCACACTGGACTCCCACAAGTTTGAGAGACATTTTGTTTCCTCTGGCTTTAATTTGTGAAAAAATTCATAGAACTGCTATTTTGTTTCCTGGAAAAGGTGGTGTCTTTAAGCAGAAATTCCACAGGTGTAGTTTTCATCCTCATGCCAGGAAAAGCTACATCTTGAATTTCTGTCTATTGGGCAGCTGTTTAAGGCATAGTTACTTGCCAGAGAAAAAGATGACAACTTTAAATGGAATATAAAAAGTAGCATCTTCTTGGCTTTTATTACCAAGGGTAACACAATAATTGCTGCAGGGGAGAATCCAGTTGGTCTGAAAGGATGCTAATGGGGCTCTATGCTGGGGTGGAAGGGGAGGCAAATGCTTCTATTAGCCCGATATATTAGGGGGAAGGGACCTGTTGATTAAAGTTATTGGTTTGCAGTAGGATGAATCATGCATTCAGATGGGATTAGCTGATGAAAATATCTATGTACCGAAGCCTATGCAGTATAAGGAGAATACAAATTACAGGTTTTTTTAAAAAATTGTGTTTGCTATAGAGTACATTAGTATACTCCTCTTTGATGACTTTCAATTGCAGTTGTGCTTGCAGGTGTTTTTTCTTTTTCTTTTAGCGGCAGGGAGATATTTTAAAACTGTATATATGAACTGCTTTTGAAATTACCAATAGTTGCAAATTAAGGGCAAGTTTTTCAGCCCCCAAGGCTGCCAGTTCTCCTCCTGACAGCGGCTTTGCCCTTTCATATCTGCATGTGAAGGCTGACATTCAACAGATGCAACCTGCCTACGCACGGGGAGAGCAGGATGCTACCGTGAGGAGATGTTGCATTAATGGTTTCAGGTCTCGACCGAAACCGGCGACCATCTCTAAAATCTCAACCAGGAACTATTTTTTGTTTTCCTCAAGACGGCGTCAGCGTGTGTTTTGCTCGTGCACAATTAGGCTCAAGATCTTGAGAGAGAGAGAAAGCACCCCCCCCGGGGGGAGGGGGGCGGCAGAGCAACAGGTGGTCCAGGTGTCGGTCCCTCCTCCCCGCAGGTCGGCTCCCGGAGATGCTGCTCTTATTCTGGACCAGCCGCACAGCGGGGATCATGTTGCCTTCCTCGGAGAAACGGAATGAGTCACGGATGGGCAGCCGGAGCTTCTTCATCACCTCTGCGGCAGGAGGCGGTGAGGAGCGGGCCAGAGCTAAGGCGGGGCCGCCCAGTCCCTCGGTGCGATGGTGCCTCCCTGCTGCCCAGCAGCCGGGCCTCGGAGGAGCACGTTCCCAGGGAGCGCCGGCGCTGGTCACGCCCGGCAGGCAGCAGCGTGCGCGCGCTGCCTCGCAAGCGGCTGGAAGGGCCGGCGGCCGAGGTAAGCTGCCTTCACCCTCGGAGAGGCGAGGCGGGCCGGGCCGGGCCGGGGAGGGCGACGTTTGAGGCCCCAGACACGACGCCGGGCTCGTCGGGGGCGGGCTGCTGGATTTGGCGGCTGGCTCTCCCTGTTGGAAGGCCGGCGTGGCTGAACAAGGAGCGGGAATGATGGAGCACTTGCTGAATGCGGCTTTGGCATCCAGAGAGATGAATGGAGCATCCGGGATCCCGCGGCTCCTCGTAGTAGCCAGGGGCAGACCAGTACAGAGTCTCCTACCTCAGCAAAGCCCCCCCCCCCCGCTTTACTAGATGCATGGTTGTTTCTTAAAAAGCATTTTTACCTCCCTGCTCTAAATATAGTTGCTTGGAAGTGAGTCGGGTTTGTTTCAATTAAACATACTCTTCCATTAGGATGGGCCGTTTCATGTGCAAACAGCTTTGCAACTTTCTTTTGTTTTCAACAGGAGAATATGGTGAGAGGTTTGAAAGCATATGTGACCCAATACATTTACCCCAAATTCAGCTTTGTTTTACAAGTCCAGATTCTGTATCTTTTCCCCACTGGATTTTGCCAAAGCTGGGAGCGGAAGCTGCGAGAAGGAAATACTTGGGGCAATGTGACACCAGAAATTGCTTTTGTGTTCAGGGGTAGGATAAAAATATGGGCTCCAGTTCATTTCTTTTTGGCAGAGCTCTTGGGCCTTAATACAACTGAATGATGAGGAGGAACTGCAGCAGGTGAAGTTTGCCCTTCCAGCATCCACATGGTAGGAGAAGCTTCATTGGCTGAACTGCTCTTGCCATGAAATTGCTCATGGCAAAAGAACCCTGCTGGAAAAGTGTTAGTTGGTCTATACTTGTATTTCATTCCCAATACTGCAAGCATTATTACTTTTCAAAGTGTTTTCTCATGTATCCTAGCAACAGGATCCTGTGAACAGTATTTATTCCAAGTATGGACACTTTCCCAAACATTTCAGCTGCTCTCCATGACATCTGGATAAACTGCTTTGCAATTGGGGTAGGGGAGGCAGCAGGCATTCAATCTATTCTGCCTCCCCTGTCCTGTCCACAGCTCTGTTTATGACCTTGTTCCAATGTCCTACTGTACTGGATACCATCCCAACACTGGAGTTTCTTAGGGTAATTATTTCATAATGCATGGGGTTTGGTTGATCTGCTATTGCTGCTTATTGTTTTACTGTTTTTATTGCTTGTCGGTTTTGTGAGCTGCCCTGAGCCCAGATAGGGCGGGGTATAAATTTAATAAAAATAAGTAAATAGTCTAGAACTTTTGGTTGTATTTCTACCTTTGTTAATGCTGTAATTTATCCTCACCCCCCCCCAATAACCCAGTGTAGAGATCCTCAGCACTGTTTCTGATGTTTCCTGGTGGCCTACTTGCTTCTTCCCCCAAATGAGGAGCCAATCTGGACTCTCATCCACTTCATTGAAGTATTAGGTACTTCTGAAGAGCCCGGGGTGCATAATTTGGGTGACTGCAAGGAACCCCCATTTTTAAACAGTTCCATCCATTATAGGAGGATGCTTGGCTTGGAACTTCCTAACATTTTTGGAATGTCTTAATGTTCTGTAATTGACCTAGACCCCATGGCAGCTGTTTTTGGTTGAGGTGTCCCCCACCTGTTCTCAAAATTCAACAAGTGCCAACAGGTTCAACAATAGTCTAGGAGCTAGATTTTAGCTTTTACTATGTCTTAACACAAAAACAAATACCTTTGAAGTGACTAGAATACCAATAAAGCTAATAAATTCACTATTAAAACTATTTTAATAATGTCTGGAAAAGTAGTACACTGCTTTTAGGGAACATTAGGGAACACTGCTTTCTTAATATTAGTAACAGTTTCCCCTAAAATTACTTACCATGTAGGCCTCACAGTTTGTGTAGGATGTACTTCTGTGTAGGAGGTATTCTTGTGTTTTGATAATTAGTGTTTAGCTAACAGTATCAGGACTGGAAAAATCTCAGGTTGCCTAAACATCCTGACATTAGGGACCTGGAATATTTTTCCAGCCCTAACAGCAGCTGGATGCTATTTTCTTTATAAAAAATATAGCCAATATTGCCTCCCCAGCAAATTTCATCCTTAGAGTAGGATGAAAGCTGGAGCTCACCTGTGTGTCTTTAAAAGCATATTTGAAGAGAGACTATTGAAGAGAGACTATTCAATTCATATACAATGTCTGCTTACTCTGGTGCGCTGGGGTACATGCAGCCCATGTCTTTGAGCTTTCTTAGAAGTCTCATGGAGTTAATGAAGTTTACTCTGATTAGGATTGCTCTCGAAAGGTGGTTTGTGAGATGCTAGGAATACTGGCCTACAGGTGGCTACTGCAAGAGAGTTCTTGCATGGGGAAAGTGTTATAACGCATGATTCAGATGGCTCCAGCATTCCTCATAATGGATTCTAGGACAGATTCTTATTTTTAGTCATCTTAAATTCCAGACTGCTTTATGTGTCCAGAGTACTCCAATATTTTGTAGCATGGGAGGACAGAAGCCCTTAGAGACATTGCTGACCATTTTTCTTCTAAGGGCAGTAAAATATGGAGAGCAGGTGTAGAGGAACAAGGAAGAAATAATTTTTAAAAGTCATGGTTTCCCAAGTCAGTGATAGCAAGAGTACAACATGTGCCAATCTTTTCTTTCCTAAAGAAGGCTGGATGTGCCTTATTGCAAGGCAGCTCTGTTTGCAGTGCTGGCTCCTTTGCCTGCCAGCTGACAGCTGTGATTATGCCAGCGGGTGACACACTGGACTTGGATGTATTCGTTTGCATTTATCATTCTGCATAATGCAGCCAGTCTGCTGCTCCTGTTGCTTCTTGACATCCACCGTGGACAGGCTCATAAATCAGGAAAGGGGCATGAAGCTATAAACTGTGGGAATTAGCAGCCAGCCCATCTCTCTGCCTGAAATGGCAAAGGGAGAAAATGAAAATGGCTTATTTGTATGAGAGATGATCCTCAGCAGCCTCTTTGTACAGGCGCCAACCAGCATTTGCACCAGCTGCAGGATGTTCTGTTGCTTGGGGACAGAAGAGCATTAATGAGGTGGGCTGGCTGATCTCCTCTCTTATGGGCAATTATAATCTCATTGCTCCTGATGGAAGAGCTTTGCCACTGCTGGAGAATAAATATTTCACTCTGAAAACAACTGTTGCCTACGAAGTGTGAAACCAGAGGTCTGACTTGGCCATTCTTAAGTTTGGGAGGGAGAGATTTTAAATGTTTGTTTACACATTGTAACCTCTTGTTATATATCTAAGTTACTATGAACTCTTTTTCCTTGACAGGCCTGTTTCCCTCAGGGGTATGTAAGCACAAAGGACTTTGCCTTTGTGCCCAACTGAATAAGCAGGATGCCAGAACAAAGTAATGACTATAGAGTGGTTGTGTTCGGCGCAGCAGGTGTCGGTAAAAGTTCATTGGTTCTTCGTTTTGTAAGGGGAACTTTCAGAGAAATGTATATCCCAACTGTTGAAGACACTTATCGCCAGGTGATCAGCTGTGACAAGAATATCTGTACCCTTCAGATCACAGACACCACTGGAAGCCACCAATTCCCTGCCATGCAAAGACTCTCCATCTCCAAAGGCCATGCGTTCATGTTGGTGTACTCAGTCACCAGCAGGCAGTCACTGGAAGAACTGGAACAGATCTATGAGCAGGTCTGTCAGATCAAAGGCGATATCCAGAAAGTTCCTATCATGTTGGTTGGAAACAAGAGCGATGATACCCAGAGAGAGGTGGATGCCAGTGAAGGTGAGGTCCTTGCCAGCAAATGGAAGTGTTCCTTCATGGAGACATCGGCAAAAATGAACTACAATGTTCAGGAGCTTTTCCAAGAGCTCCTGAATTTGGAAAAGAGAAGAAGTGTAAGTCTTCAGGTAGATGGTAAGAAATCCAAACAGCAGCGCAAGAAAGATAAACTGAAAGGCAAGTGCTCAGTCATGTGAACTGCTGAGATCTGAGCCTTCTGGGAGATAAAACAGAAGCATAGATTTAAACTTACAGAACATTCTCATGTGCACTTGAAAATGGTTGGGTACTGGAGACATTCAAAGTAGAATGGCCTTAGGATGGTTTAGGGTTACAAGGCATTCAAATATTTACTTGGTGAAAGTTTTTCAAGTTTCTTTTCACCAAAGCAAACTTCCTAGGATGCAAACACCATCACTGTTGTCAAATCCCCTCCATACAGCAACCATTCTTGGCTACCGTAAAGCAGGCTGTAAAGCAGGCTATAAGCCACCCTGAGCCTGTTCATGGGAAGGGCAGGATATAAATGGAAATAATAAATAAATAAATGAATAAGCAGTTATAGTCAAGTGTATGATAGAGAACAGAAGTCATCTTGCATCTGCATGTAGTAATTTTTTCTAAAATATCTCTAACATGTCATACAGCCTATTATGCAAATACATAAAGGAACAAATGATTCTAAGCTTGCATCATAACAGGGCTATAGTCAGTAAGCCTGGTGTAGTATTTTTGCTTGCATTAAAAAAAAAGCCTTTGGACATACATGATCAGGGTAAATTTGATTACTGACTAGTAAGTGGAGGGTTCTGATCACTTGTCATTTTTTTTAAATGTATGTGCAGCAAGGGAAGAAGAAATGAAATTCCTAGCCAAAGATATGCTACTTATTTCATGTTCAATGTTAAAATGTCATATGTGGTGTACAGCAATGATTTTATGTGAACTATTAAAGTGAATAGAGAACTTAGTATATATTTACTTATGATTTCTCCTCTTAGTATATATTTACTTACTGATTCCTCCCAAGTTCTTCCCTCAATATTTTCTGTACCTCTAAGGTGGGTGGTGGTAAGGGAGCCTGGTATTTCAGCATCTCAGGTCATTCTGTAATATAAATGGGACTAATTCAGTAAGCTGTAATTAATCTTGAACATGCCCCCTTGTCAGGAGTGGGTATAATGCTGGAGTTGTGCTTGGGTGGTTATGGAATAAAGATCTTATCTAGAATATACTCCAAGTGCCACTTCAGATCTTTAGATAGCCACTTCTGGGGTGGGGGGAGAAATCTTTTCCACCCATTCAGACTTTTAAAAGTCTCTTTAAAAGTGCTATAAAATCACGATCCTTTCCAGTTACTTGCTTTGTAGTGTACTGGAAGTGACGTAATCGTGCCGAGCACTTTGCTGGTTGATGCTCTAGCAATCAGCCTGGAAACTCCATGGTACCATAGAGTTCTCAGGCTGATTGCTAGAGTGTTAGCCAGCGATATGCTCGGCGCAATCACACTGGACACGTTGGCCTGAACCAGGTGCTTTGGGGGCGGAGTTCCCAAAGTCTAGTCTGTGCAGTCTAGTCACTGCTGGCAAATGAAATTTATTTGTAAGGGGAAAAGGAAAAATAAAAAAGAGGCAATGCAACGGTCATTGGTTGCTTGCGTTTTATAGTGTGAGGAGTCATGAGACAAGAACCTTGTGCTGTTTATATAAAAAAATACACTAGCAGAAGATGGCCATCAAGAATTAGGACTGTAAAACGTTATCACCTCAGCTGTTTAAAATACTGAATGCAGCCCAAATTGTAAGCATGCACAATGTGAGAGACTGTATATTATGTCTCTATGGACCATCAAGTTGCGACTGATACCCCAGCACACATATACCTACTGTGAGTGGTTTCTTTCTGACTGGAAAGGAGAGGATAGAATTTCACTGCTACCTTTCAGGCCTTCAGTCTGGCTCAAATGGACAATGTTTATGGTACCAGATGGCCCACAGAAAGACCAGCCTTAAAACTTCAAAATGCAACAAGAGACTTGTGTGATGACTTCATCTGTTAATAAGCTGTATAAAGTATTAGGAATTGCTAAGTTTTTATTATCATAGCCTTTATCTGATGTCATTTTGTTTACTCATGAAAATATTTGTATCTCACTTCCTTATCTACCAGTGGAGCCCAGGGTAACTCATAACATATCCATACATCAATGGAAAAGAAAGAGACAAGTTATCAAAATAAATTTTAAAAACCCTACAAAGTGTGGATTTCAGTCTCAAAAGAAAAAACAGCAATCAGAAATAGACTGTTCACCATTAGCAGGAGTCCTCTTATATAAAACTGTCTTGTACGCAAGGCAGATGAGCAAATGGAACTGATGAAATGCACTTAGCGGTATTATAAAGACCTCCTTTTTTAGTGGTAGAGCAGGAACTAAGAAAGCTCCCAGACCATTTGCTGAATCCACTGAAGACTGACTAAAACCACCCATATCTGGAATTTCCTTCCAGAAGTCTCCCCCCACCCCCACCATCATCAAAATACTAGATTCAGTTTCTGCTTGTTTTCCCTCAGCGATTTGACCATGGGAGGCCAAAAAGACCACTAATTGGGAGGCTTATGGTAAAGAAATGTAGAGATGGATGCATGTCATAGGCATATTTAGTTTTAATTTTATTTTATTTATACCTCACCTTTCTCCCTAGTGGGAACTCTAGTGGGTTACAACATTCTTCCCTTCTTAATTATCCTAACAGTGTGTGACTGGACTAGCAAGCTTCCACTGCATAGTGGGGATTCAAACCTGGGTCTCTCAGATCCTAGTCTAATTGCTACGTTATGCTGACCAGGGCTTTTGGAGGGTGCTACTTGTTGGAGTGAGTGGCTCAGCATGCCTCAACATTGAGGGGCACTATATCACTCTAAGGGTGTATAGGTATTCTGGTCCAAGGGTATATAGGTATACTGGCAGACAGAAGTTCCACAGAACAACCAGGCAGAAAGTACCAGGTAATTACAACAAGGATTCAGGCAGGAGAGTGGTCAAGAGACACTCCAAGGTTCAGGTACCCAGAAAGGGGAGTTGTCAGGTAGTCCAAGTTTCAGGGGTCCAGAAGTCAGAAAGTCTAGTCCAGGTTCAGAGCAACAGAGGTTCCAGTCAGGGATTCAGAAGAAAAGGTTGGTGGTTATGCAGCCATGTTACAAGCTGCATCCACAATGAGCAGCTTACCCCTGCCTGGATTTATAGCTAGCTCTTCGTGGGCTGTTTCCCTGCTGCTAACTGAGGCATGCATCCCTGCAGGTATTCATCTGGCAACAGGTTTCTGTGATCCAGCAAACACTCACTGAGACGGGCTCTCCGGTCTGATCTCCACTGACGCATGGGAAATGGGCCCAGCCTCCTTCCTCTCCTCCACTTCTGGACTGGACACCAGTAAATTGCTTGGAGAGGGAAGGGAGGGCAGATCGGCTACAGCTGGCCAAGAGCTTGCATCTCCTGGCCTTGAAGATTGATGGGCTCTATCTCAGCTGGGTGTTCCTCCTCCTCTTCAGAGGAGGTTTCATTATCAGAGGAGGTTTGGTTATCAGGCTGGTTGTTCATCTGGTCAGGCTGGGTATCAGGGAGATGTATGACACCAGGTGTTATCTCCTTGACTGAGATGCCTCTGATCCTTCCCCTCTCTCTCTCGCTTTGTCTTCTCACTCTTTACATGGTCTCCCATGGAGACACATCTCTGCAGGTCTCTCCTGTAGATAGAATGCCCTCATACTCCCACACACATGATGCTGAACAAGCTGGCCATTTGTGACAGGAAAAGTACTCTTTAGATTAGGCCTCTCTCTCTCCTTTTGACTGCAACCTGAATGTGAACTGGATCTACTTGAATAAACATAAGTTTACCTTTTTGTAACATACTTCCTGGGAGATTTATTTACTGTACTCAGTGTACTATGACTGGGCAAAACTCTTGCTGTATTAACCAAATATCTCAATAGTACTCACTAACACTGAGTATCACCACCTTCTTGGGGGCACTCCAAAGCCTGGGGCAGGGGACTGGTGGGAATCAGTGCAGTCTTATATATGAGTACTGGCTCTTTTTTAAGAAACAAGAAGGCACTGATGTCGGCTTTTCCAATCCCAAGTTGTTAATTGTTCTCCGTTATCTTTTTTTCCTGAACACGTTTCACACTAAACACGGCACAATCTAGCCAAAGCTAAGTGCTTTTAAGTCCCATTTATGTCCATGGGAGTAAATGAAATGTGGTAAAGTCTTCCACTGAAATCCACAGGACAGAAAGGAGCTTAACTTTGGCTGGGTTGTGCTCAGTTTGTTTCGGTTTAATGAGATTTTACCTTTAATGCACTTCTTTAATCATAAGGGCTACTATGGTTTCAGGTCCATTCACTTTCATACAGACTGAGGAGGATTACTGCTGGTGACTCATATCCTTTAATGAATGTCATATCCAGCAACACATAATTATAGAGCAAGACACTCAATATTTATCTCTCTCTGTTCATCAAGCTTCTTTGGTTACCATACAGATCATGTTTCGATTCAGAGATTCATTATTTAATGGATTGCATGGGCTAGGCTATAGCCAGCATGATTTGTTTTCTTGACTTATGACCACATGTGGGGTAATCATTTGGGGAAAAAAGAAAAAAATGCTTTCAGGAGTCTATTCTACAGAGAAGTAGCAGAAAAGTCTTATAAACCATGAAAATGCCTTTGGTTAATACAATGTTGCACAGAGTGTCATCAACACTGGGAACCTGGAAAAAAAATGCGTTCCAGCTCTTTCAGAGGTTATCTGCACCTGCCAGCTGTGCTCACAATATCTATAAGACTGAATTATCAGCTGATTCTATTTTGCATGTTAGGCAGAGGCAAGCCCCTTATCTGGGGAGTGATAACCAATTACAGTCCCTGACAAGCATCCCTTTACAGTAAACACTTGAAAACATAGTTTGGTCATATTTTCCACTTTATATTTTTAGGTGTATGCCTAAGTAAGTGACCTGCTGGATCAGATCAAATGCTGATCTACTTCAATATTCCATTCCTAATAGTGTGCTTGGCAAAGTTAAGGCATGAAAGCAACAGTCCTCCCCTGCTTTTGGTTCCCAGCACTTGCTAATCAGAGCACATAATGTGCAGGAGAGGGGAAACCTCTGATTCACTGCCATATGTTGTTGCTAGCTAGGAAACCACTAGTTGTCAGAAATTTGAGATACACTACTTCACAACTGAGTAGCAGCTTTCTTGCCAAAGGACAAAGGAGAATGAATGTGCATAACTGCTTTCTTGAACTATTACTCATAAAATGCTTAGAAACTAACATCTGCACCATCCCCAGTATCTAGCCCACATTTTCCTGCTAACCACATATTTTCCTCCTGGTTAGGTCTTTCTACAAAAAGAAGAAGAAGAGGAAGAGATTGGATTTATACCCTGCCCTTCACTACCCAAAGGAGTCTCAGAGCAGTTTACAAACTCCTTTCCCTTCCCCTCCCCACAACAGACACCCTGTGAGGTAGGTGGGGCTGAGAGAGCTCTTGACAGAAACTGCTCTTTTTCAAGAACAGCTGTGTTTCTCTGTTTTGGACTGCTGCAAAAAGTCCAGTTTGTGACATCTATACATCATATATAATGGAATAAAAATTGACTTTAAAAATGTTCCATAGAGCTCAGTTGCATCCCAGTCTCTGCTATACACTTCTGGCATTTTATACCTTGTACAAATAATTTAATATTTGGACTAAAAGTTTTAATCAATTAAACAGTAGGTTACTCAAATAACAGCCAGATGCAGTCTGTTTGTGCCACTTTTCTGAGCCATATAGATTTGTTGGGGAATGTAGAGACCCAGGTTCAAATCCCCATTCAATTCTATCGCTTGCTTGATGACCTTTGGGCTTGTCATACACTCTCAGCCTCACTTACAGGGTTGTGAGGATAAAATGGAAGAGGGTAGTACCACAAACACCACCTACAGATTATTGGAAGAAAGTTGGAATAAAAATGAATGGGGTGCTTTTTAAATCTGCTAGTGTGTCTGCAAATCCAGTTATATGATCAAGGACTGGGGCTTGCCATGTATGATTGCCAACTGACCAATTTACCACTGCTATGATCAGATTTTCCCCCTTCTAGCCAGTTGCCAGATGTGGTTTTTTCATAAAATTCAGGGAACAGTAAAGAGGGCACTTTTTAAACATTTGGTGCCTGTTAAGGGAAAGGGAATGGCTGTGCCTTTGAAGCACTAGGCTTGCAGCCAGTTTTTTTTTGTGTGTGTTTGTATTTTTCATATGTGTATGCATGCCTGTGAGTGTGTGTGGACCTGGAAGTCATGGCAACCTCTGGTGACTGACACCTACTGGGGGCCTGGAGGATATTCAGAGAGGTGGCTGAATAAAGCCTGCCCCCACCTCTGGTATTCTTTGGAAGTCTCCCATCCAAGTACTTGCCAGAGTCAACCCTGCTTAGCTTCCGAGATCTGGCAAGATCAGGCTTGTCTGTGCTGTCCAGGTCAGGGCACCTGCAGCATTTTGATTTTCATTTTTAAGTCCATGTGCCTCAGTAGCAGCTTCTTTAAACACTGCAGTGGCTTCTGTTTATGCTTCTCCTCCCTTAGCATCTCTTTAGGCAGAGAGGGTAGAGACAGAGAGAGAGAGAGAGAGAGAGAGAGAGAGAGAGAGAGAGAGAGAGAGAGAGAGAGAGAGAACTAGCTGCCTGCCTCTTAGATGAATTAATATTTCTGAGCCTGCTTTTTGACCTTGAGGCTCTACTCTTTGATCCCTCAGACCAGGGTATATGAGCTCCACCCCTTGACCCTACTACTCCTGCCTCTGGGTGGGCCTGTCCTGAGCTTTTCTCCATAAGTGGGTAGTCCCTTGCAGTCTCCTTCCTTCCTGGTGGTAGTAACTCTGTGTCCATGCTATCAGAGTACTCCTGTGAATACAGTTCAGCCAAATTACTTGGAGAAGCTACCTGGAACTGGGTTATTGCCAGCCCTATCAATGAGGGTTGCCAACTCCAACGGAGATCTGGGGATGGTGCCTGAGAACAGCAGAGTTTGGAGAGGAGAGGGAATTCATAAGGTATTGGGAGCCATAGAGTGGGCCTTCCAAAGCTGCCATGTATTTCCAGAGAACTGATCTCTGTAGTCTGCAAAAGGACTCCTCGCATCCTATCTCCCAGCGGCATCAGATGCAAGGAGCGCCGTTGGCCATTACGACGTCAGGGGCGCATTGCAGGGTCTGAGGGAGTCGGGGGAGCTTTTCGGGGGGCGCCAGGCGCCACAGGCCGTTACACTTTAAAGAGCGCCTTTCCAGGCCTTCTGGAGTCAAAAGGACTCCTCGGGCCTGATCTCCGAGCGGCAAAGAGCGCCTTCCCATCGGAGGCGAAAAGTTCCCCCGCCTCCCCCAGGCCCGGCAAGGCGCCCCTGACCTCCATGCTCTCCCCCCCCCGGCGCACCAGAGGGCCGGGTAAGGCGCTGCTGCAGCAGCTGGGATCTCTTAGGCGCCTGGGGACCCTTACAGAGCTTCCAAGGCGCCTGGCCTCCCAGCGGCATCGCAGGTCCCTTAAAACCAAGTCAGGGGAGGGGAGGGGAGGGGGAAGCCGCTGGAGGGGGCTGGGAGCGGGGAAATTCCCCCGCAGGGCTTCGTTGCTTCGGAGATGACCCGCCACCTTCTGGAATGCCCCTCCTATGTCCCCCAGCGGGGACGAAGAGGGACCTGGCAGCCCAGCGACGGTCGCTTTTAACACCCCCCCCATTTGCCTTTTGGCTTCCCAGCGTGGTCTGCTCGTTGCTGTTCTCTGTGGGTTAGCCAGGCAGGGCCCTTCGGGGAGCGACCCTCCACCGCAGCTGGTCATCAGAGCGCGCTTTAAGTCCTTTCCCTGCTGACCCGAGAATACACACACACACACACACACACCCCGGGAATTCCGTCTCTTTAAGGGCGGGAATTTGTGTTCCCAGGCGGGTCACGCCCTTCCTTGCCCCGTTCTCTTCTCCTCCCGCTTGCCTCCCTCCCTCCCATTCGCTCTTCTGGCCTGGGGAAAGACGTTCCCGGTGTCGGAAGGGGGGCGGGCTCGGCTGGCCCGGGTTGCGCCGGTGTGCCTGCTGTTGTGGGTCCGGAGGTGCCGAGCTTCACCGCTGTTTTGGCCCCGCGTCGTCCTTGGCGAGCCCTGCGTAGCCCTCGTCTCCTGTCGCTGTGACGATGCCAGGCTGCCGTGTGCCACATGGTGGGGGTGGCCGTGTGCCCTGGCAGCTGGGCGAAGAGGGGGTGTCGCGCCTTGGGACCGCTTGAGTTGCACGGGCACTGCTCAGCTTCATCCCAAGCGAATGCACCGCCGGCGAGAGTGAGGTGAGGCTTTCCTCCCATGGGAGGACTTCCTTTCCCCGCCTCCCCTCTGCCCAGAGGTGACGAACTCAACTGCCTTTTGCTGCTGGAGGACAGGAGAGTCTAAGGGCTCAAGCCTTGGGTCTCCCTTGAAGGGGGCGTAAGAGTGAGGGGGGCACAGTTCGAGGAGGAGAGAAGATCCCACTGCACGACCAAGCTCAAAGCACTTTTTCCTCCCAGCGATAGCTTTATCTTGCAGCATCCCCCCCCCTTTGTTCAAAACAGGAGGCATCAGAAATGTTTGTCCTTCTACCCAATTCTTGCTCCTGCCTTCTTCCTTGAATGGATGGCTTAAGACTGAAATCTGAAGCACTCTGCTTATTTTTTTCCATCCATTGATCTACCAATTTCCTTTCACTGAGTGCAAGGTGCAGAAGGGGAGAGGGACTGTGGAAGGGGAAATGTGCAACTCCAGGTGCTCTCAAATCACTCACACAATTGTTTGCTTTGCTTTTCTTTATAGCCTGCCTTACTTGACGCTCAAAGAAGGATTAGGAATAAAACAGAGGCAGTCAGGTCAGCATAATACAGACAACCAATATCGCACAAAAGATACAATACAGACCATACTGCAGGAATTAGAGGATCAGGAAGCAGTGCAGTGAACTGTTAGATCATGTACAATAAAAAAGTGGATTACAAAATTAGGAAACAATGCAAAAAATAACCCAGCATAGCATGCATAAGGATTAAATCAAAGCATTAAGGCTCATCTTTTGAAAAGCCTAAATTCTTATTAAATGAGTTATTAGAAATAAAGATTATCTTCCAGGACATTGTTGTTATAATAACACTCTCATTATGTCACTGTTAGTTTATTGTACCCATCCATAGGTACTCCAGTCCGTAGACACAATCTGCACAGGTATAAGGCTTTTGTGTGCTTCACTGACTGCTGGGGGGGTTGTGGGATTTGAAGTGCAAGCTTAGAGGTTTCTCTGAAGCAGTATGCCTCTTTACTGTACTAAATGCAGCAGTCCCTCTCTGCTTTGGAGAGGGAGTCCAGCACCCTTTATGAAATAAAGTGTACAAAACAATCATTCAACTGAGTTGCATTCTTGGATACCCTAAGGATAACACCGCTTCCACTGGGTGCTTCTTTTCCCATCCTTTCATCTCTTGCCAGTTTCTTTTTTTCACTTCTCAAATCTCGGCATACCTACGTGGAAGTAAGTCCCACTGAGTCCTGTGAGATTAACTTCCAAGTAAAGCATTCCTTGAATTGCAGCTTTTGGGTGTTGAGCTGGTGCTTAGAAAGTATGAGTGGGGAGAGAGGAGCAGCTGTCTGTTTCTTCCTTAACAGCCACTTTGTTGCTGTGATTTCGGGGGGGGGAGATGGAATCCAAATTGCCACTTTCCAACAGCTGCTTTAAAAACTGCCTGAAAATCTGATCACAGGATGTGGAAGTATGTAGATGTATGTATAGATTTATTACAGTCATTAGACCATCCGTATACATGAAAGTTATAATACAACATTCATATATATATGAATATATAGAGAGAGCTCTTTTTGTAGCAGGAACTCCTTTGCATATTAGGCGACACACCCCTAATGTAGCCAATCCTCCAAGAGCTTACAGAGTTCTTCTTACATGGGATATATATACACACACACACTAGATACTTAATATCAACAGAACTCAGATATGAGCCTAGTTATAATACACTCCTCATGATCCATACACAAAATCTAGCAATTTGGTAGATGATTTAGGATTCAGGTCAGACAGAAGATATCCACGCCTGGCTTTATTTGTGTGACCAGCAATCTTGTTCAGTAGAGGTGTCATAATCCCCAAATGGGCTGCATGCATTATAGTATGTACAACTAAAAACATATGCTCTAAGGCACTCGACCTCCTTTAAGGGGCATGTACATAGTCTTTCTGTGCAGGCAGTTTTTTATACCTACCTTCCAGTACTGGAGAGGGGAGAATAAAACTCCTTGCCAGGGTAAACGCCCTTTCAAAGGTAACCTGCTGGCTCAACAGATGTGGAAGTTAATCTTGACTAACAGTTTCGTCTAACACTAAACCTCTCGGGCTACGTGGCGGTGATTTTCGTTGCAGGCTGTAATTGGTGTTGCTTGCCTGTGTTTAATTCTGTCTTGGCCCTCATTAGTACTTTGGATGGGAGACCACCGAGGAAGTCCAGGGTCACTGTGCAGAGACAGCCAATGGCAAAGTCACCTCTGTTCATCTCTTGCCTTGAAAACCCTGCAGGGTCACCCCAAGTCAGCTGCAACTTGTCCCTTTGTCCCTCCCAGCATAAAAGATGACAACAGGATGGAAAGTGCGGCACTCCCTAACCTCACTGTGCAATCCTAGACAGAGTTACACCCTCCCAAGTAGACTGAAGTTGAAGAGCTTTGAAGGGCGCAGCTCTGTTTAGGATGACACAATGTGTCTTATTGCACAAACATCAGTGCATTGCTGGGACTTGTGAGACGTTTGCTTTGTCCGTCTGCCTTTAATGGGTTTGCTCAGTAGCTCTGCCCATCTGGTCTGTGTGAAACACAGCAACTTGTTTTTAGCCCTTTCATAAACCATTCACGTGGGGGGGGTTCCCTTCTGATTCTGTGCTGCGTCTTTTTAGCTGCAATTCTTGTTGAAAACAAGTAGATCAATGCTTGACTCCTTCCCCTTGTGTGTTCTAACTGTCCCCCGGTGCAACAGATGCTTGTTCCTAGATAACATTGAAGCAGAGGAGAATCGTGGTTATAAAATACCTAAAACGGAAACATGTCTTTGATATTCACAAAACAAAAGGGATGTTGCTCCTTAGTCGGGCTGCCCTGTAGTGATGATTCTTCTGTCCCTATGTCCTTCTTTTAAAAATAAAATCTCTTAGGCAGGAAGTTATTCTCTTTCGTATTTGGTAACCCAGGGCTGGCCCAAGGGTTTTTGGCACCCTAGGCAAATGATGCCACCCTAGGCACCCTCAGCATCCATCTAATTTGGCATTCCCTTTTCTACAGTGGCCAACTGGATGTTTTCAAGAAGCCAGCAAACACTGTAGGAAGGGCACAGCTGCCTGCACTATGAGCCAAAAACAAGTGGCATTCCAAACTATGAAGCCTTTCGCCTGGAAGTTGTTGTTGTTCAGTCGCACAGTCGAGTCCGACTCTTCGTGACCCCATGGACCAGATTACACCAGGCCCTCCTGTCTTCCGCTGTCCGCTGAAGTTTGCTCAATTTCATGTTCATTGCATCGATGACACTGTCTAACCATCTCATCCTTTGCCATCCCCTTCTTCTTTGACCTTCAATCTTTCCCAGCATCAGGGTCTTCTCCAGTGAATGCTCCCTTCTCATTTAGTGGCCAAAGTATTTGAGCTTCAGCTTCAGGATCTGGCCTTCCAGGGAACAGTCGGGGTTGATTTCTTTTAGGATTGACTGATTTGATCTCCTTGCAGTCCAAGGGACTCTCAAGAGTCTTCTCCAGCACCATAGTTCAAAAGAATCTATTCTTCGGCGCTCGGCCTTCCTTATAGTCCAACTCTCACAGCCATACATTACTACGGGGAATACCATTGCTTTGACCATGCGGACTTTTGTTGGCAAGGTGATGTCTCTGCTTTTTATCATGCTGTTTAGGTTTGCCATCGCTTTCCTCCCAAGGAGCAGGCGTCTTTTAATTTCATGGCTGCAGTCACCATCTGCAGTGATCTGGGATCCTAGGAACGTGAAGTCTGTCACTACTTCTACGACTTCCCCTTCTATTTGCCAAGGAGTGATGGGGCCAGATGCCATGATCTTAGTTTTTTTTGATGTTGAGCTTCAAGCCCACTTTTGTGCTCTCCTCTTTCATCTGAGCAAGAGGCTCTTTAGGTCCTCTTCACTTTCTGCCATCAGAGTGGTATCATCTGCATATCTGAGGTTATTGATCTTTTCCCCAGCAATCTTAACTCCAGCTTGTGATTCATCCAGGCCAGCATTTTGCATGATGTACTCTGCATATAAATTAAATAAGCAAGGTGACAATATATATCCTTGTACTCCTTTTCCTATGCTAAACCAATCAGTTGTTCCATATCCGGTTCTAACTGTTGCTTCCTGACCCTTATACAGGTTTCTCAGGAGACATGTGAGGTGGTCTGGTACTCCCATCTCTTTAAGAACCTGCCATAGTTTATTGTGATCCACACAATCAAAGGCTTTAGCATAGTCAATGAAGCAGAAGTAGATGTTTTTCTGGTACTCTCTTGCTTTCTCCATAATCCAGCGAATGTTGGCAAGGTGATGCCTGGAAGTTACATTCCAACTTTTGACCACTATCTCCTTCTCCACTACTCCCTCTAATCCCACCTAAGAGTCTCCCTCCAGTGTCCATCAGGACACATTTTTACTCGATCCATATGTATATGGAGTGAAGGAAAAATACCAGCTGATATGTGACATGGAAGATACTGGTTCCAGGGTCATAAGAACATAAGAGAAGCCAATGTTGGATCAGGCCAATGGCCCATCTAGTCCAACACGCTGTCACACAGTAGCCAAAAATACCAGGTGCCATCAGGAGGTCCATCAGTGGGGCCAGGACTCTAGAAGCCCTCCCACTGCCCCCCCCCCAAAAAAATACAGTGCATCACTTGCCCCAGCCTGAGAGTTCCTATCTATGCCTAATAGCCACTGGTGGACCTCTGCTCCATATGTTTATCCAATTTCCTCTTGAAGCCGTCCATGCTTGCAGCCGCCACCACCTCCTGTGGCAGTGAATTCCATGTGTTAATCACTCTTTGGGTGAAGAAGTACTTCCTTTTATCTGTTCTAACCCGACTGCTCAGCAACTTCATTGAGATCTTGTATTGTGAGAAAGGGAGAAAAGTACTTCTGTCAGATCTTGATTTCCCAAATACAAAAGAAAGCAGTAAAAAGGGCATGGGGCAGCCATTAGGGATGCTTGGCCTGCGACCCACTTTCAGAGGCTTTGCAACCCACTTCTGGGTCCCAACCCACAGGACAGGAAGTGCAGTCTTATGGAGTACAATTTTTCCTGCTGTGGGAGTCCAGCTACCTCTCCGCTCCCCCTCTTGCGGCTGTGAGCCAGACTTCCTCTACAAATGGAGGGAGAGGGCCATAACCTTGGGCTGCTGTGCCACAAAACTGAGAGCAGCCAGCTAGAACCTAGGTTAAAAGGTGATGACAACCTTTAGGGAAGCTGAACGTTCCCCAAAGCCCAGCAAGTGCTGGCGTCTCAAGTAGCTGAAGAGTCTTGAATCTGTCACTACTTCAGAGATCTGCTTGAGGTGGCTAATGAAATTACAAACCATCTAGTAACAAAAATCATTGGAACAATGCAAAATAGAAAACCCACCAGCAATAGAACTAATAATAAACCTACAAGGAACATAAAGTGGCAGAGAACAGCCTCAATATGTGCCTGGCCGTACCTTATTGTAGGTAGTCAGATGGCACTGTTTTAGATTCAGTCATCCACCTTGAGGGGATTTTTTACAGGGGTTTTTAAGTTCACCCATATTGAAGCCTGCGGCGCTCCTGAAAAGCTCCCTCAACTCCCTCAGGCCCTGCAATGCGCCCCTGACCTCCTAATGGCCAACGGCACTCCTTGCATCTGATGCTGCTAGGAGATGGGATGCGAGGAGTTCTTTTGGCTCCAGAAGGCCTAGAAAGGCACTCTTTAAAGAGTAATGGCCTGCGGTGCCTCACGCCCCCCGAAAAGCTCCCCTGACTCCCTCAGGCCTTGCAATGCACCCCTGACCTCCTAATGGCCAACGGCACTCCTTGCATCTGATGCCGCTCAGAGATGGGATGCGAGGAGTCCTTTTGGCTCCAGAAGGCCCAGAAAGGCGCTCTTTAAAGAGGTCTCCATTATTCTCTATGGGCAAGCATAGACTTCATTGTTCTCTAAGGGCAAGCGTGGACTCCATTATCTTCTGTGGGCAAGTGTAGTCTCCATTGTTCCTTATGGGCAAGCGTGGTCTCCATTATTCTCTATGGGCAAGCATAGACTCCATTATCCCCTATGGGCAAGTATACTCTCCATTATTCCCTATGGGCAATTATGCATTCTCTAGTGGCAATTATGTACTCCATTATCCCCTATGGGCAAGCATACTCTCCATTATTCCCTATGGGGAATCATGGATTCTCTAGTGGCATTATGGATTCTCTAGTGGCAATTAAGTACTCCATTATCCCCTATAGGCAAGCGTATTCTCCATTATTCCCTATGCGCAATCATGGATTCTCTAGTGGCAGTTATGTACTCCATTATCCCCTGTGGGCAAGCATACTCTCCATTATTCCCACGGGCAAACATGCATTCTCTAGTGGCATTATGGATTCTTTAGTGGCAATTATATACTCATTATCCCCTATGGGCACGCGTACTCTCCATTATTCCCTATGGGTAATCATGCATTCTCTATTGGCACTCATGCATTTTCTATGGGCAATCGCTGTCCTTAGTTTTAGTATGTCCCCTGCACACCCAGCACTGCATGTGGTCTTATATCATTTCTGAGGAAAGCCTCAGCACCAGCACCCCCCGTGGCCCTTCCCCCCATCTCGTCAGTTGTCAGCCATTGGCTAGCATCCCTATTTAGGTCCCACTTTGAGGTTGTTAACCCTAGGCTCAATTGTACAACTAAACAATGGCCCCTCATGAAAAGTGGCACTGCCGAGATAATTGAAGGGGAAGGAGGGTAACTTGGGCTCTCCCCAAGATATAAGAAAATCCCAAAGCCAGGTGGGTTGGTGGCAGCAAAGCACAATCCCTGGTCTACTGTAGTTTAATTGGGGCAGGAGGAAGCAAGGCAGGGAAAGGAAATGAGGTACTGAAAACCTCATTATTGCCTAGAAAAGGCAGTTCATCCAGGATTGCCTCCCCATCTAAGTGCTTCCCACATCCATGATAACTCCTGAAAAGTTAAGTGAGGTGCTACTGGCTTATGTTGACCCTGTAAGTTTTTCAAGGCAAGAGATGCTCAGAGTTGGTTTGCCATTGTCTGCCACTGTGTCACAACCCTAGTATTCCTTGACAGTCTCCCATTCAAATACTAGCCAGGGCTGACCCTGCTTGAGATCTAACAAGATCTGGCTAGCCTGGGCTCTCCATGTCAGAAATTTCAAGCTTCACCTCTGTCTATACCCCTAGACATCCCCACAAATAAATTGGACTTTGAACCCTTATGTGCTGGTGCAAACACCCAAAATTCATAAACAGAACTACAATGATTTTGGAAGAAAATTTTCAGTAGACCAGACATCTCAGGGAAGTTTCTGTAATCTTTACTAACAGAGATGAGATATGGACCTCTGTGTTGTCCACATCCTCAACTATTCTGAACTCATCTTCAGTTGCCCCCATTCCTTTGACTGTGATTGAAGCCTGTGATCAGCTAGACTAACAAGTGTGTGGGCTCTGAAAGTCTGGTCACGATCGATGCTGATTAATGCTCCTGCTGGCATTCTCCCCAGAGAACAGGAGTACATAACCATGGTGACTGAAAGCCTTTCTTGCCTGCCCTTTGAACATGGTTATTTTCCATTCATTGGCAGGGGGCTGCCAGCTAATTCCAGCCTTTTGATGCACACTCGTGTGCATCAACATCCCCTCTGTTATGAAGACAATGATTAACTCTTTTTCTTCACACAATGTCTGCCTTGCTGTATGTAACTAAAAGAAGCTCGGACAAGGCAGCAATACATCTCCCCTTCTTTTCACTCAGAGAATGGTAAAATCCAGTGACATCATGAATTAACTATACCCATTTTGTACAATGTAGGTTGGATTGCCTCCAAGAAAACAAATCCACATCAGTTTTGTGGGTGGCAGAGTGGTGATGCTAGGAATCTGAGGACACTGTTAGATTCATTTCATTGAAACTTTGCAACATGGAACACATTCATATCCAGCACTAAGGTTTTTCATATAATTGCATCATAGCTGTAGAACTGGAAAATATTTTATTTATTTATTTATAATTTAGATTTATAAATCGCTCAATCCCTGAGTACTCAGGGCTCTGAGCGATGAACAAGAATAAAACAGCATCTGAACAATTCCAAAAATTTAAAAACTGATTTAAACCATTTCACAAATAACAGTATTCAGATAGCGTTAACACAATGAATTTTGACTGTGTCCCCCACTTGTAGAGGGGTGGGTAGGAGTGTGGTTGGAGAGGGGGGAGAAGGAAGGCCTCAACATTCATTTTTTTTTAATGCAGGAGCTATGCAGTCATGTTTTAGAACAGATTTTCTTTAAATTAAATATCTCCTGATGAGGTGTGTTTCAACTCAAAATGCATTAGACTTATCAATAAACTCTGTTTCTGCACCCACTGCTTACTTCCTTGGATTGGGTTGCTAGGCTGCAGCAGGGGCATAGCTAGAAAATTTTGGGTGGTGGGGCACTGGGAGATCTGGGGGGGCAGGGGGATAGAGAGAGATCCCATTGGTAGGCAGGTGAAGAAGGCAGGTCTTTTCTTACCTGCTGGCACAACTCCTACAGCAGGAGTTGTGGGGCGTGGGCCATGAGAGGGGGGGCACCACTCCTCAATGCCCCACTGTGGCTATGGGCCTGGGCTACAATCTGGAGACTGGTCCTTTATTTTTAAATATCTAAATGAAGCAGGAGGTTCAAGCATGAGTCCAGCCACTCCATTCAGCACACCTTGACGCCTCCCTCCACTTAAGGAGCCTTTCTTCAAGTAAGTACCTCATCCACCAGAGGAGGAGCCACTTAAGTTGAAGGAAAACTCCTTGTGTTGGAAGGATTCAAACACTGCTGAGCCAGAGTAGTGGGGTTCATGCTGCAGTAGAGCCACAGCTTCTTCTGCATACTTTTTGGCTCATCCTGCCAACCAGGCTTCTTCCTCTGCTTGTTTTACAGGACAGGACTTCAGGTGTGCCAAAAACAGCAGTAGAAATGTGGGTGGCCAAACAGTTCAGGGGTAAGAACAGATTAGAGAAACCACAACTGATAAGTCTCTCATTTTGATTCAGACACTGTAAGGATTCAGACACTGCAGACACTCTACTGTCAGGGTCTGAAAATAATAAAACGTATACATAAGGCAGTCACAAAACCATGTTCACATATTAACAGTCCATAATCTCCTCTGAGCTAAACTGGTAGTGTTATTGGCTTATATCATACCTCTGTTTTATCCTCATAACAACTCTGTGAACGGTACCCCAGCCAGGTTAGGGCCAAAGTTGGCAAAGTGCAAGTATAGCCCTCTCTTTATGCACTGCCAGCTAGCCCAGCCATCTGCTCAGGACCATCTCTCTCTGATGCATCCAGCCATTGGTTCAAATACAGAAGGCACGTATCTGTCATTGTGAAAGGACAATGTCTTTAATTTCATCATCTCAAGGATGTCAGTGAACCTGCATTCCAGTTTTACGTCCCACAATCAAACCTCCAGACTTTGCCCCTCGATACTGAGACCACCCCAGCCACAGTCCATTGTCATTGCTCTCTGGATAGCCTAGCCATTAATGGAGCCAAGACTCTGCAATTGCCCAACTCCTCGCTAACAAAGGCTTCCCTTCCTTAAACCTGGACTTCTTTTGTCCAACCCCCCTTTTGAGCCATTATCAGCCATCCTGGCTCATCCTGGACCATTTCCCTATTGTGCCCATTGCCCCAAAGGCACAAATTTCCTATATCAGGACTCCAAACCCAGCCACCTTTGGTTCAGTCCCCTGAGACACATACCGGCTGGATCCCTCATCTCCTTTGGGTCTTCTCAGATGTGCTTGCCAGCCAAGCAGTCTGTTCCACTTTGCCATGGACTCTTCTCTTCAGAAGGTAGCTAAAAACCCCATCCATGCTTCACCCTATTTTGTCTCTGATCTCTTTAAAGATCTCTTCACCCCTTTATTTTCTAGCTCTCTGGTGTGTGTATGTGTGAGAGAGAGATGAATGTATTAGGGTTATTTTCTTAATAAATTTCATAAAAGATATTTCCTGTCTGTCACCTGTGCCGCTCCAAGAGGGTTCTGACTCTGGTATAGTTGGAGTATGATCCCTAGCATGTGCACCATTAAGCAAATGGTCTCTTAGCGAATTCCCCCATCATAACTCAAACAGAGACCCAGGTGTTGTGGATAACACTGGTTCCTTTATTGGGTTACTTTGGGCCACTCACACTCTCTCAGCCTAACCTAACTCACAGACTACAGGAAGACAGAACTGTACATTTATTTATTTATTCAAATTTATACCCCACCCTCCCAGCCAAGGCCGGCTCATATGCTGCCCTGAGTATCTTGGTGGAAGGATTGGGGTGGGGTGGGAGTAAAGGGGTGGATAATGTCTACAAAGGTTTGTTGATCATACAACATTAAGGTTAATTATGTAAAGGATATTTTGAGTGGTTAAATAATAATGTGAGTTTGGAGCCCTCCAGTGGCACCAAACACCATCCCAGAATACCTTAGATAGCAGAATTCCTTTCTAGAGTCTTGGTAATGATTGTGATGGAAATGCCTATGGTCAAGATTTAACAAAAGAAAATCAGGCATGTTTAGTATCTTTTTCTGACATATGGGTCCCTTTTGTTTCTAACTGGAATTCTCTGTATGAGAAATGGATTTTTGTACAATTCTATTCATATAAATACAATCATAATAAAATACAACCTTAGTGTGATATCAAATAATTACTTCCAAGGTTCTTTCCTTGCAGAAAAAGATGGCTGAGTGTTCAGGAGTAGAAGATGGATAAACCTATCTGACAATGGGATCTTTGACTTTTTGATCTGGAAATCTTGTCAGTCCTTTAAGGTGCTACTGGACTGAAATCTTGCATTCTTTTATTATATCCTTACCTTGATTGGGGTGGGAGGAGATTAAAATTGTTAATTTGGATTTATAATATATCTTCTCCCTTTGCCTTAGTTATAATAAAGGCATGCTGGCCCTCTTGATCCTTTTGGATCTATCAGCGGCCTTCAATACAGTTGATCATTTGGTCCTGATCGACTGCCTTGCCTCCCTGGGGGAAAGAGGCACTGCCCTTAGTTGGTTCTCCTCATTTCCCCAGGGATGATCTCAAAGGCTATCAGGGAGGAGATGTCTTCCCGACGAGACCTGAATTTTGGGGTTGCACAGGGTTCGATTCTTTCTCTGATGTTATTTTACACACACACACACACACAACCCCCCTCGTCAGGAGGTTTGGAGTTGGGTGCTGTCAATATGCTGATGACACTCAACTCTTCCTGCTGCTGGGTAAGCAGCCAGCAGCAGAGCTCTCGGCACTATCCCAGTGCCTGGATGTGGTAGTTCAATTGTTAAGGATGAGCTGGCTGAAGTTGAATCCATCCAAGATGAAGGTCATGTGGCTGGGAAAGACTGAAATGCTAGCTGAAGGGTCACTCCCAAGACTCAATGGTGTCCAGTTGACAGTAAGGGTGTGCAAAAAAAAAGTCAGTATTTTTTGGCTTTGGGTATATCAGACCCTAAAAATATTGATAAATGCTGAATTTCCCCAGTCCAATCCCAGTAAAGTCCAATCCTGGGACTGGGGAAATATTTGGTATTGCCAAATATATTCAGGTCTGATATGCCCAACAGGAGGGAAGGGAGGCATGTTAAAATACCTTCTTTCCCTCCTGAAGCCCCTGCAGCTTTCCTTGTCAATTTTACTCTTCTCCCCCCCAGTCAGCTGTTAGGTTTAAGCCATTTAAACCTAACAGCAGACAGGGCATGGGCGTGAAACTGACCAGGGAAAGCCTCCTCTCTCTGCCTTCCCTTCTCTAGCTGCCCCCGGGTAGCTGGAGAAGGACAGGCAGGGAGCCCAGGCATGTTTCCATGCCTGTCCTTGGTTTCCTAGCTGGCCCACCACTGCTAGTCAGCTGGGGAAGCCAAAGGAAGGCATGGAAACATGCCTGGGCTCCCTGCCTGCCCTTCTCCAGCTTCCCTCATACCTACAGAACCACCTTTCCTGTTACAACCCCCTGTGCTCCCTTTGGACATTGTCTAGGGTCCTCTTGTTGGAGCCTGACCCCAGGATGGCTTGGTTAGCTGTCAAGTGGGGAAGGGCCTTCTCAGTTGTGGCCCCTGCCCTGTGGAATGCACTCTTGGATGACACCCATGCCTGTCTTGCTTAGTTTCCTCAGGGCATGCAAAGCTGAATTATTTAGGTTGGCCTTCGGAGGGTAACCACATGTTTGGGCTGTTTTAGTAGTGGTATGGTGATAGCCGCGTATTGTAATATTTTGTTAATATTTTATATTTATTATTTGTTTTTATGTTGTTTTTTTACCTTATTGGTTTTAATGTAAGTCACCATGAGACCCTAAAAATCTAATAAATAAAATAATAACCTCTAATAAATAATACAGCAATATTAATGGGATATACTGATACTACTTGGATATTTTGTAGATATGACACCAGCATGAAATCACTGGGTAAATTCTAGGAGCCTTTCTAATATTGTGAGCCCAGTTAAAAAATCAACTTGCAGGAAGTGGGACTTGCCATAGAATGGTACATAAAACAGCTGAAAAGCCAATGTGATACATAGGACAGTTTGCGGTTTTGTCCATGGGACATCCAACTTCTAATCTTAGTTTAACATAAAATACTGTTTAGCGTTGGGAACTTGCTGTACGATATAAGAATGCAAAAGTACATATCATAAAGAGGAGGCCACAGGGAAGGTACAAAATCAATTGAGTAACTTTATTGAAACCACAAAGGTAAAACAGGAGTATTGAACTGAACTTGCTTTTAGCTAGAGTCAAACTAAACTAGGTGGAAAGTGCAACTGTTCTTGCTAAGAGTCTGAATGGCCGATACATTACACCCCTCTTCCCTAGCTCACACAGGCTTGTATACAAAGCCTAGCATGCCTGTGTTTGTCAAGGAGGTGGTCCTCCAATGCAGGCTGTGTTCCTCTGGTAGTGCAAGGCACTTTTGAAAGAACTTGGTCTTGCATGAGTGGAAGTACCTAATGCCTGAACTGGGTTATGGGTTAGAGGGGTTATTGTTGGGGTGGGGGCAGGACATTTAGAAATTGGGCAAAGCTCAAAAAGTTCATTTTAGAAAACATTCCTGAAGCCTTTTCATTGTACTGTACCCCAGCAAAGGGACTCTGTGGGTAAGAGTTGGCAGCTGCTGCTGTACAAGCAAAAAAAGATAACATCTCCACCTGGTGATGTTTGTATATATCCCGAAGAAAGTAATAACAAGCTTGATGGAGTTAACTTCCAAGTAATTGTAGGCAGAACAGAGGCTGTGAAGTCCCAAACACAAGTAGTGGTAGCAGAGTGGTAAAATGTACTGTCCAGTCACAGCTGATTTCTGGTGACCCCGTAGGGGTTTTCCAGTCAAGAGATGAACAGAGGTGGTTTGCCGCTGCCTGCGTCTGAAGTAGTGACCTCGTTGCCTTGGTGGTTTCCCAACCCTGCTTAACTTCCAAGATCTGATGAGATCAGACTAGCCTGGGACTAAACACACACAGAGACACTTTGAAATCAGTTTAAGGTGCACAGCCTTGCAGAGAAATGCAGCCTCAGTGTGGACAGCTGCATTGCCATCGTCAGTGAGTAACCTTTCAGGGCAAGGCTCCTTGGTTTGAATATATAGGAAATGTGTGTGTGTCTGATTGCCCTCAAAAAGCAGTGGTATTGCAATTGCTTGGGGGATCAAGGTTTCTTCCTGTAAAGCTGTCAGAGAAGCACAACAGGTTGGAGCACATTCTCTTCTTTTTCGTAGCCAGAGACATTTTTCGTGAGTGAATATAACTAAGTTCAAAACCTTTATTCTGGGTTAATTTTAAAGTCCAGATTACTTCCCCCTTGCTGCCAATGGAGGGCAGCAAATAGCTTCAACATATCACATGGGCCATACATTTCTAAATGAAGGGAGATGAGCAAAAAGCAAAGAGAAACTGTATGGATCTTTGAAAGCCCACTGGGAATAATGGGAGCCAGCAATACCAATTGATTGGTATGAGCTCCATCAGTACAGCACATAAAAGAAAAGATTCCAAGCAACCTGCTCTGGCCTGGCATTACAGCCCCTGGGACTGGAATCAGTGCTCTGGGACTGCAACAATCCCCAGAGTGGGATGACAGACCCTGGGAGTAGCATATGTGTTCTGGGACTGGAATGATAGCACCCAGAGTGGAATGATGGCTTCCGAGCCCAGGTAAACTGTCCTGGGACTGGAATGACAGCCACCATAGTGGAATGCCAGTTCCTGGATTAAAATTAGTGGCCTGGGACTGGAAATGACAGCCTCTAGAGTAGAATGACATTAACTGGGACCACATAAACTGTTCTGGGACTGAAATGACAGCCCCCAGAGTGGAATGACAGTGGTTGCTGGGGAGCGTGAAAAGATTTTCTGGGCTCTTATCACCTTGTATAAAATCTGTATCTTTCAAGATTGCAGTCTGGTTGAAGCCTTTAGAAAGAGAAGTGGATTAAAATAATCCTGCACCTTAGTGGACTTGAGAAGAGGGACTTAACTCACCACCACAAACTGCTGCAAGTAAAAATCAGTTGTGGGGTTTTGTTTTTTAAACTCAGAGAGACAATCTGTTGCATCTTCTGTTCACTGCTTTATTTATGTGTTTGCAACATCAGTTCTGTTGCATTGTTCTGTATGGTGGAAAGTCCAAGTTTAAAATTTTTATTTTAAACCATTTTGTCTTGCAAGTTCTGTTCCTGAACTATACCCACAGAAACAGATTGTATGTACACAACATAGCGTGATTTCCAGAGAAGAGTATGATACCATACACAATAAGTATGCCAAAAACTGGACAGGAGTAAATGTTGGTTTACACATGAACAGCAAATGCAGGAGGAACAGAACAAAAAGCATTTCCAGAAATTACATCATCAACTGCCCTGACCTGGATAGCTCAGGCTAGTCAGATTGTGTCAGATCTCGGAAGCTAAGCAGGGTCAGCCCTGGCTAGTATTTCTATGGGCGACTTCCAAGGAATACCAGGGGAATTATGCAGAGGCAGGCAATGATAAACCACATCTGAAATGTTTCCTGCCTTAAAAACAAGTCTAGCTTGCCACCTAGTGGTAAATAACACTAAAAGAACTAGAACTTCTGGGTGCCAGACAATCTTAGGATCTCCTGGCTGGCCATAATACACACACTGCCATATAATTAACATCATCAACTTCTTTCCATGGCTTCCAAAGTACAGAAACAACCCCTGTTACATTACCTTTTGTCAACTTGCCTAGAAGAGTCATGTCAGGGCAGCTTCATGTCAGAAGACTGCAGTGTGTTCTGTTGTAGTTAGATGACAGTATCATGTCATTTGCCTACCATCAGCCACCACCAAACTATAAATGTATTTCATTAGTGTGCACTAGAGATAACACTGAACCAGTTTTGTTCAACAGTTAATACTGTATGGATGAATTTTCATTTCTAAATCCTTCCAGTAATTACCATAGTGAATAGTGGGCAACAGTGTGTGTCAAGAGGTAGATATCAGGGGTGTCATAGGGAATACAGGAAACAGAGAACTGTTTGCCTGTGCCTGAGGTACTAGAAAATCAGAAATAGTCAGAGTACTTGTCAAGGTGAACAAATGACCTGATGTGCTATAGAGATATATGTATTACAATCTCTCTCTATGAAAGTACACATCATCCAGAGTATAGATGGGATATTTTACAGAGAGACTGTGGGGTCAGTGCTGCAAATCAGTGGTCACCATAATGGGCAAAAGTGCCCAGGGAGCTCAGGCAGGGAGTGAGACCCAGGACACCCCCCCCCAGCCTGGTTCCTTTCCCTGCCCCCAACACACTCATACACCCCATATTTAATTTTAACTTGTTTTTTTAGCAACCATATTATGCAATCTGCAGGAAATTCATTAGCTGCAGAAGACATTCCTACTTGTGTTCTGATAATGCCTGGCTTTATAAGCTATTCAAAAAGTAGACAATTCACACTTAAGTATAAAGTTTAGACACATATTGCCACTTTAATTGGCACTACCCTTGTGCCTTTAACAGCCGCTTAATAAAAGAAGTTTACAGGCAGTGCCACCCCTCCTCCCATGCCAGGACAAACTCCACCTGCTTATACTATATACAACAGGATGCTGTCATGCCTGCAAAAAGTGACCACCCTATTTGACTACCTAAACTTTCTGACGTGCCTAAAGGAAAGACTTTACAGCCTGCAGCACTTGACATCATATGAAGGATTCTCTCCCCCTGTACACCAAATACAGTCTTCTGGTTGCCACCTTTTACTTGTCCCCTTACTGAAAGTATCCCACTTGAATTCATGGGCCAATGTATCGGCAATGCATACTCTTTGTGTGTAACTTTGAGTAAGAATACAGCAGGAACAGAACATTTAATTACAACTAATTACTGCATTAATTCTACACAGTAAAACAGAATCTGGCAGCATCCTAAAAACTAGCAACATTTATTCCAGCATGAGCTCTTAAGAGTCAGAGCTTCTTCAGGCGCTGACTCATGAAAGCTCATGCTAGAATACTTTTAATCTTTAGGGTTCCACTAGACTTCTGTTTTAGTTTGTAACAGAGCTACCCCTTGAGAGCCCTACAAAGGCCATGTGAAAAAGCAAGACATGTTTTAGGAATGGATGCTAGATGTGACAAGAAACAAGACTGCTTGAACAGGGCTCTGTTAGAACGTCCAACTGATGTTGCAGTGGCAACATAGATTATACTGCATTACATAGGCAGGAAAGTGAGTCACTGAATTTTAATCAAAGAAAAGGAACAAAACCTCCCCAGCAATGGAACCTGGAATAATCAGTCTCCAACACATTGAAGATGGAGGTCTAACAACATGGCTGGTTCAAGAGGGTGTATGCCTGGTCTAGTCAAACAGGTTCTGGAAGGAAGATAATATCTTCACGTAAGTGCACTGCATGGTCTTCATTTTCCTTTATGGTACTAATACTTACCAGTATCTAAAGCAGCACTGCTATGGAGAAGCTGGTCTTTGATTATTTCATTGAGTTACCCAAAGACTTCAAAAAATTGATCCTAAATTAAACTGTTTGTAGAAGTCACCTGGCAGAATTTACATGCCTAGCTTCTTGCTAACTTATTCAAAGAAGAACATTGCTAATTTATTGGCCAAAATACTTTAGTAGCATGCAGCATGGGAAGCTTGGGCCACAGGGACTTGCTGTAGAATAAAGCCAGGGGTCCCCAACCTTTTTGAGCCTGTGGGCACATTTGGAGTTCTGAAACAGTGTAGTGGCCACAGTATAAAATGGTTGCCACAAAATGGCTCTCAGAAGAGATGGAGCCAACTACAAAATGGCTGTTGCAGCTTACTTTGTGCTGTAGTGGCAGCCGCTGCCAAAGCTGTGCTTTTAAAAAATTGGCACAGCCAATCAAATTTCCAGTGGCCAGTCAGAAGCCTTGCTGTGCAAAAGCCCCACCTGGTCCCACACACTGTCTCTAAACACTTGGCATGGACAAGAAAGTGTCAGTGGGCACACACTGGAATAAGCAAATCTACAACTACCGAATACTTCCTGCCTACAAAAAACCAAGCCCTCCCAAACACAACCACTCTAAGTTAATACTTGTTCAAACCTTCTTGCTTCCTTTGTTTTACAGCACTGGGACAAGGGGCCTAGGCATGTAACTATTTAAAAGGTGGTCAGAGTCCTTATTAAAATATGAGTATTTTTGAATATACAAGAGTCTTTGCCTAAAGGAGGTTTACAATTGTGAAACTATGGTGATGGCCCAGTGTGATGCCTTGGACTACCAGCAGGGGTCAGTGTTCTCTGGAACAATCACTTTCTGTAGATTGATCAAGCAGGATAGCCCTATTAATCTGTCTGTAGCGGTAATATAGATTAAGAGCCCAGTAGCACTTTAAAGACTAACACTGAAGAAGTGAGCAGTGACTCACAAAAGCTCATACCTTACCACATTTTTTTTAGTCTTTAAGGTGCTACTGGACTCTTTTCTATTTCTGCAGGTTAAAATTAAGAAAACTCTTTGACCTACAGCTACATATTATCCTACAAAGGAGAAAAGGAACAATATTGTATATTTTATTCATAGTACAAAAACCCCCCTACAATATTCTCAAGACTACTTGCAGCATTAAAAATATGACCCTGAACCCCACCTCCCCTCCTACTATTCCATGGATTATGCATCATACAAGCATACTTAGAGTGACAGCATATCAAAAAGATATCTACACCATAAAGAATTATTAGTGCTCAAGGCACACATATGCACAGGCAAATGAGGTTCAATTTTAAAGCAGAAATGCTCTTTTTGTTCTAAAACTTTACAAAAGGCAGTATTACACTAGACTATAAAAAGTCATGGATGAGTTTATCAAAGTACATAAATATTTAACAGCACTGGCTACATGCAATATAAATAAAGAACAAAAATGGTTCTAAATGTAGGCATTGGAAATACAGAACAAAACCTTGAACAGGAAACACACAGAATATTGATTTGTTTCCCAAGATTTTCTATAGCAAAGAGAGCAGCAGATGTGTTAACCCGAGAGCGACCTAAAGGTCAGACCAGGGAAACGGGTGCCTGTCCCTTCATGAAGCCACACACACCCTTTCACCCAGGTGTTAACACGCAAAACAAAACTGGGAGTGTAATGAAGGAAGGAGGGGTCAAATCTGATAAATGCTCCTCCTCCCAAACACAAATTATTATCCAGGAACATTTCCCACTGTTTTTGCCACCATTCTGTGAAAATACACAAACATGTTTAGGATGATTTGAGCCATGCACCCTCACAAGAAAATACTGCTATTGTTCCGTATGTTACTGTCTGTCTGTGCTTGATGAGCTGTGATTTTTTAATTACTCCTGGGCCTCCTTGCGAGCCAGTTTGTAAATCTCTGTAGGTCCATCAACATGGGTGATGGTGGTCGTGAGCTGAAGTTCTTCTCCACTGCTTATTCCCAGGTCGCCTGGAAAACAAAGCCATGTTTCAGATGGAAATACAGCCTTAGAGGAGCAATAGTTACAACTTCTTCCGCAAAGCTTGAAAGAGGTTTTATCACCCACCCAAGCCGCACACATAAAAGGAAAGAGGGGCAGGACATGTGGGTCCTTTGTCTGCATTACATATTGCCACCACCACTATTAAACCTTTAGTAGAGATGGGGAGATTAATATTTTGATTACAAGGGGTAAAAGTAAACAGTTAAAACTAGTCTTTATGCTAATAACATGTTAAACCCCCTCAGTTTTAGCAGTAATGTACTGCTTTGACCTGCATGCAAAATTATCAGGTTATTGTGACAGCAAAAAGAAAACGGTATTGTTGGCATTAAATTTGGACGTGCAAATTAAGGATGAAGTCTTGTAAGAGTCTGGATTTACTTAGAACAATATTGTAGTTCCCAGGTGGCTGTTCAAGTCCAGGACGCTGATGGGAGGCCAACCAAAGGGGGGGGGGATGCCTGCTGCCTCAACTAAAAGCCTGGTGGAAGAGCTCCATCTTGCAAGCCCTGTGGAATTGTAATAAATCCCACAGGGCCCCGATCTCATATAGGAGCTCATTCCCCCAGGTAGGGAATATCCTCTTGCTGTACTTACCATGGTATACCGCAGGTATTAGTCAAGATGTTCTCAAGGTATGAGATAAAGTAAGGAAATAGTTAAGTCCAGTGGTTTCACCACTGGGTTCTTATTTATTTGTAATACGGAGTTTCAGATTTCAACATCTTGTGGTTAAATAGCAATTGTATTAGGCTTACAGATGTAATGTCTGGTAGTCGATGTAATTCATATATGAACTTAATAGAGAAGAATGCCAGAGTTAATTGGTTTCAATATTTTGTTTTGTTATACTTCGAACACTGTATAAAAGTATTTGTACAGAATTAATGAACTATGAAATTTATTTTTATAGGAAAGAAACTAATGGTCTATGTGACGCAAAGATGGCAGCAGAGGCTAGAGGAGGCTCCACTTACTGGGCAGAAGACAGCAGATGTTCCAGGATTGGGTGGGGCACCTCATAAGAATACAGTAGCAGCCCTATGCAAACCCACCTGGAGTGGGGCAAGGAAGGTGTTAAGAGAACAACAAGGCTCTGGGGATGACCAGCACAGGTGGAGAAAAAGGGCAAAGTCAAAAGAAGGGGGGGGGTCAGGAATACTAGGTGGCTAAGCAAAACTGAGGAGGTGCAAAGAAGGTAGAAAGGGGAACCTAAAGAAGGAGCTGGAGCAAGATAAGGCTACCAAAGGGGACTGTTTGTGAGGAAGCCTGCGTGGACTTAATCGCCTCTTTATTGGATGCACCAAAGAACAACATTGTGTCTCATGCGTCTCTGCTGACTATGTAAGTCAGTAATGATGTCCTGCTGTCCACGGGGTAGGGCACAGTCTGCGCTCCTTGTTTGTGTCTTTTACAAATTATTCATGCAGATGAGACAGTTTCCCTTAAACTGAGAGAAAATGTTTACGTGTTCAATTTCTAACGATGAATGGCATGGTTGGAGACAGCTTTTGCCATATATGCTAGCATGAAAGAAAAGTTTTATAAGGTACTGTGTTTATGGTATATGATTCCACATATAGTGATTAAGATGATGAAGACACAAAAATATGCATGTTGGAAAAACAGAACCTTAGATGCTAACTGCAGGCATAGATGGTGGTCATGTCCTTATATAAAAGTTTTCTGGCAAAAAAAGAGAAACATATTCTCCATGGCTGAACTGAATATTCTAGAAGGCCCAAAAGTAGTACGGTTTGGTCTAATCAGATTCTGTTCCTTCAAAATACAGCACAGTCATTTTAAATATTTTAAGATGAACATAACTAATAGCTGGTAGAACCAGAGATATTGAAATGTAGAAGCATGGGCTTAATAAACACTGGAAAAATGGTAACTTGCCAAACTAACAGAATTAAGGAATGGAAGATTATGTAAACCTAATTTCACTAGAGAATGGAAACCCTTTCTTGATTTTTGGACTCAGGATTTGCAGTTGAATACAAACCTTTGTAATTGTGCAATTTTTGTGAATGTACATAAAGGGTTTTTCTATTGTAATTTTTTGTTTGGTGAGCCTAAGACAAGTACAACTTTATATGTTATTATACATGCGCACACATATATTTCCCCTCTTGTACATATTGTTGAAATCTATTGATTTTGATTTTTCCTATTAAGTTAAAAATTTTAAATATAAAAAGGAAAAGTTCTGGTCTCCTAATTACTGATAACAGGACTCCAGCTTGCTTCTAGCTGCATCATATCTCACCGTTTGACTGATCTTCACCATAGTTTTTGTGTGAAGGTGCATACAGGAACATGAGGGCAAAGACATAAAGGTTCCACATCCCATAAATCCCTGTGAAAAAGGCACTGTTCAATTCAACCGTGTAGCCACCCCATTTCCAATGGCCTTCAGTCACCTAAGACAGGAAAAAGAATAGATATAATCAAGTGAGGCAGGAGCATAAGCAAACTGAGAATTACAAGCCCAACAGAAGTTAAAGGGCTCCTTCTTCACATGCACCCTACCTATTCCACTGCATGACCTGACAGGCTGTCCTCTCCCTTCATGATTGCAAGGACTGAAGTAATGCAGCCTTGGAGTAAATGTTTAAAGACAGATTACAGCCAAATCCCATATCCTGGTGAAGTGTTCACATCAAAAATACACACCACTCTCTTAGAGAAAGGGGTTTGTAAAAGTTGTCCTTCACATAAAGGTTGTCCTGTTGAGAGCCAGTATGGTGTAGTGGTTAAGAGCAGTGGACTCTAATCTAGATAACTAGGTTTGATTCCTCACTCCTCCACATGAAGCCTGCTGGGTGACCCAGACCAGTCACTGTTTTCTCAGAACTTTTCCAGCCCCATCTACCTCACAGGGTGCCTGTTGAGGGGAGGGGAAGGGAAGGAGATTATAAACTGCTTTGAGACTCTTTAAGATAGAGGAAGGTAGGATATAAAAATCTACTCTTTTTCTTCTTCACGAAAAACAAGTCATTACTGACAAGATTCATTATCCAAAGCCCCAAATTTCTCTAAGGAGTTTAAAAATATTTGTCAGAATCCTAGATAAAGTTGTTTTAGGACACTTACTTGGCTGACAATGAAAAATATTACAGTCATGGCAGCACAGGCCAGTGTGATCAGCATTAAGAACTTGAACCTAAAAATCAGCCCCTAGAAAGACAAAGAAAAACAGCACTAGTCATTTTACTGAAAAACTCAAATATTTTAACCCAGAATTTCATGATTTCCGGAGGGGTGTTGAAAGACCTGAGTCAGGTTGAGGTGACAAGAGAGGAGGTCCTACGACTGATCGATAACTTAAAAACTGATAAATCACCAGGTCCAGATGGCATAAATCCGAGAGTTCTGAAAGAACTCAGAAGTGAACTTGTGGATCTCCTTACAAAACTATGTAATTTTTCATTAAAATCTGCCTCCATTCCTGAGGACTGGAAGGTAGCTAATGTCACTCCAATCTTTAAAAAGGGTTCCAGAGGAGATCCGGGAAATTACAGGCCAGTCAGTCTGACATCGATACCGGGTAAGTTCATGGAAACTTATTATGAATTAGAAGGCACATTGATGAACTACAAAAACTATTGAGGCAGACTCAGCATGGGTTCTGTAAGGGAAGACCTTGTCTTATTAACCTGTTAGTGTTCTTTGAGGGGGTGAACAAACATGTGGACAAGGGGGACCCAATAGATATTGTTTACCTTGACTTCCAAAAAGCTTTTGATAAAGTTCTTCATCAAAGGCTCCTAAGCAAGCTCAAAAATCACGGGATAAAGGGACAAGTCCTATTGTGGATCAAAAACTGGCTAATTAATAGGAAACAGAGAGTGAGTATAAATGGGAAACTTTCTCAGTGGAAGGGATCAGTACTCAGTCCGATGCTTTTTAACTTCTTCATTAATGATTTGGAGTAAGCAGTGAAGTGGCTAAATTTGCAGATGATATGAAGATGTTCAGGGTGGTGAAAACCAGGGAGGACTGTGAGGCACTCCAAAGGGGTCTGTTGAGGATGGGCGAGTGGGCGTCAATGTGGCAAATGGAGTTCAATGTGGCTAAGTGCAAGGTGATGCACATTGGAGCAAAAAATCCTAACTATAAATGCACGTTGATGGGGTCTGAACTGGCAGGGACTGACCAAGAGAGATATCTTGGAGTTGTAGTAGATAACAAGCCCAACAGAAGCTTGGAGAAATGACAGCTGAGGGGTGACATGATAAGATTATGCACGGGATACAGCAGGTTGAGAAAGAAGTACTTTTCTCCCTTTCTCACAATAGAAGAACTCATGGGTACTCAATGAAATTGCTGAGTGGTCGGGTTAGAATAGATAAAAGGTAGTCCTTCACCCAAAGAGTGATTAACACATGGAATTCATTGCCACAGGAGGTGGTGGCGGCTGCAAGCATTGGATGACTTCAAGAGGGAATTAGATAAACATATGGAGCAGAGGTCCATCAGTGGCTATTAGCCACAAGGTATAGATAGGGACTCTGGGGCAAGTGATGCTCTGTATTCTTGGTGCTTGGGGGAGGCAACAGTGGGAGGGCTTCTAGTGTCCTGGCTCCACTGCTGGACCTCCTGATGGCACCTGGTATTTTTGGCCACTGTGTGACAGAGTGTTGGACTGGCTGGGCCATTGGCCTGATGCAACATTGGCTTCTCTCATATTCTTAAGATGAAAACTTACATGTGAGATCTACAATGTCTTTGATTTTCAGGTTTCTAGCTGTAGCTTGTGCTCTCAAGTCACACTCACATAAAGGCAGGTGTGACGGAATTAGAAGTTTATGGACAGCAGCAAGGTAAACCCAGCAGCTGCTGAGTCACATGACACTGAGAGAGGTAGGGGCCAGGTGGCTCGGAACTCTCAGGAAGATGAGTGACAGATAACTCTACAGAAATGTCGGCTGAGAACTGACCATTGGGAGAGTCAGCGAGTTCATAAATTGGTGACAGTTAACACACAGGGAGAGTTACTGAGAGAAATTTGAGAGGCAACAGCCTCTGAGCTCAGTGGAATCAGTCTGAGAGCAGTTTAAGTGGAAAACTGTGGCTGAAAAGTATTCTGCTCTGGTATTCCCTGATATAAAGAGGGGAATGATGAGAGAGTGAAAAGTACAAGACCTCAGGGGTCACAAACCACAAATACCCTGCTCCATACGGACTTAGGTAGCTAAGGAAGGGCAAAGGGTCTGGAGGAGCCTGGAGAGCTGGGTTTTGTCAAACCAGTAGACTCAGGAGGCCAGGCAGTTAAAGCCCAAAGGTTAACCACCAAATAGGTTCTGGAGAGTGGAGTCAGAGAAGGGTTTTGTGAACCAAAGAACATCTGATTCAAACTGAGAGTAAAAAGCCTACAATTTATGAAAAGGCAAAGTGAAGTGTTTATACTACAAAGTATCCAAAGTATCCTGTGTAAATATATCCCATCCCACTGTTGGAGTTTTCTGTATAATAAAGATCTGTGCTGTGTGACATTTATAAGCCCTGATGCCTGACTCTGTGGGGAAGAATAATACTGGGCAGTTGTCCTCCATATATCCAGAAGTTAAAGGAAACCCCGAAGAGACTACTGTTAAGGGTGAGCTGATCAGTCCTAATTCCTATCTCTGAGGGCTGATCAGTCACCTCATAAGATCATAAACTGAATACAGTGCCATTACATATATAGAAAAGCGGTGACACCACAGCTACCTCACGGCAACGTCCTGGGACGGGGCGGTACTCATGATAGCAGGCCTTAGGGGAAAGGTCCAGAGCATGAGTGCAAGCACCCTTCTATTTCCTCTTTGCCAACTCACTGTTTTCTGTGAGTGGAAGGCTGAACTGAGTGCCGGCTGAATCCCTAGACAACTGTGGATTCTTTATTTTCCATTACTAGTCTCTTGCAGGGAAGAAGAGTTACTGTCCAAGTAGGCGTCTCAAGTGATGACTCCATCTTTCAGCACAGGAGTTGAATAAGCAAACATCAGTCATGGTGGCAAGATTGCTCAGCCTTTACGAAAGGCTGCTTTTAGACCCTTCTGTATCTAGTCATAAAAACCAACATTTCCTTCCCTAATTCAGTCTTAAAAGCTTGTTCACACTTTCAGTTAGCCTCTTAATTTTACTGTCTGTCCCAGTGTAGGAGAGCCTGTAAAATCCCTGTCAAAAGTCAGGTTAGAAAGCGCTGTTTTATGGGGAGTCTAAGACTTACCAACTAAACTGTTTGTGATCACCCACCTCCAATGTACTATACTGAGGTAGCCTGAGGACAAGCAGCTTCTTTGGCCTTTTCAGATATGTAAATAAGGGAAGACTTATTCATGATAATAAATCAGACACTGCATTTAAAAAAAAAGCAATCCAGAGGCTGGGCAAAACAAGGCAGTCTGCTCAGTAGCAAAGAAAGAAATGGAAGCAGGGATAAACAGGAGAAGACTACACATTCATTTTAGCTGTGTGTTCTTAGGCTTAATTTCAGTAGGGGACAGGGACTTCATGGAACAGATGGGTTTTGAGGAGCGATCTGAAGGGCCAGAAGGTGTTATGCAGGTGTTCTGTGAGGCAGTTCCAGGCAGGAAAGAAAGGGCAAAGTTGCATGAGATCTTGAGAGGTCACCAGCAGGAAAGTACTGAGGTATCAGGCATGAGGAGGGCAAGGACATGGAAGACAACACTGTCTTAAAGAGGAGAGAAGTCTGAAATAATTTCAGCTGTTCCCACCAAGAGATGGCCCCATAAAGCAAATAAGACTTGCTGTCTGTGAGGCCTTTGTACATACAGTCTCCCTTACAAGGGACCAGTCTTGTAAAGGGCTCAAATATTTATAACAGAAATGGCAGTAATGAGGCCTCAGGCAGTGACTGGTTCTGCTACCTGCTGGCCACTGAAGGACCTCTGGTTGTTATATCTCTACTTCTATCTGCTGAGCTTGAGCTGAGAAAGTCCAAGGCAAAGAGGGAACACACCAAGAAAAGAGGACCGTGTCAGAGAAAGAGCTGCACATATTCTGGAGCTGTTAGTGGAGAATATGACTGAAATTTACCTATTAATTTGAAATAAACTAACCCTTTTCTTCAAGCCTTTTTGTTACCTAACCCAACAGTCTGCCTGTCACAAAAGCTGTAGTTCCACATACACTCGGGAGAAAGTCTCATAGAATTCTGTTTACTTTTCGAGTCAGTATATATCAGATCAGGGAGAATGTTTTCTGTCTCACTAGAACATAGGAGAAGCCAATGTTGGATCAGGCCAAAGGCCCATCCAGTCCAACACTGTCACACGGTGGCCAAAAATACCAGGTGCCATCAGGAGGTCCACCAGTGGGGCCAGGACACTAGAAGTCCTCCTACTGTTGCCCCCGCCCCAAGCACCAAGAATACAGAGCATCACTTGCCCCAGACTGAGAGTTCCTATCTCTACCTAATAGCCACTGATGGGCCTCTGCTGCATATGTTTACCCAATTCCCTCTTGAAGCCGTCCATGCTTGTAGCTGCTGCCACCTTCTGTGGCAGTGAGTTCCATGTGTTAATCACTCCTTGGGTGAAGAAGTACTTCCTTTTATTCGTTCTAACCTAACCACTCAGCAATTTCATTGAGTGCCCAAGAGTTCATGTATTGTGAGAAAGGTAAAAAAGTGCTTCTTTCTCAACCTGCTCTATCCCATGCATAATCTTGTAAACCTCTATCATGTCACCCCTCAGTTGTCGTTTCTCCAAGCCTCACTGTAACTGTTTAAGTACCAACTATTACTCTAGAGACCTTTGATTATAATTAACATTTTATACACCCCTTGGACCTTCCAGATAAGTGAGGTAGTACTGTGTATGTTGCTTGTTCCTTACACAACTGTTCTTTACAAAACTCACATTACTGATGAAATACCTTTGTTTCTTGGCTTCAGTTCACTAGCATTGACTGGAATACCATAGCAAAAGTGCTGTTGGGTTTGCAAGGGATTTTAAGATGAGATTTTCTTCACTCCAGTTCCTTACCTCATAGTGAAGTCTGCGAGCTTTACTCATTGCTGGGAGGCTGGATTGCTTACCACTGATGTTTCGGAACACTTGAAACACCATAAAACACAGGAACAGGAAGTAGAGACAGAGGCAGATCCCAGCAACAATAATAAATGCCATCTGAGCAGTAAAATTAAGGGAGCAGCACCTCGACACACACACAGTCAACAGAGACTCAGATAGCAATAATTTATTTGGCCTTGCTTAAGTATCATTGCAATAGATGGAAGCCAGGGAGGACAGAAAATATAGATTGAGTGAGACTTTGTGAGCACCTAAAAAGTCCTTTCTTTGGCTCAGTTCCAGGCCTGATGTGCTATTGCTGTTCCCACAGGCCTGAGGTGGCATTAATGTGGGATAAATGACTATAATACCAGCAGGCTAAAAAACCTCAGTGGACTTGTCACTTCTGCTCCACTGGTACATAGGAGGAAGCTGGGAAACAGCCACCATCCTTTAATCTTAGGGAGAGGCTTGCCAGAGGTCTGTGATGCAGGGGGAGTGAGCTAAGCCTATTAGCTGATCTTGGCTTCATAGGAAAAATTAACAGCAGCTGGAAAATGCTTCCAACATGAACAGACATTTTTTAAAAGAAAAAATTCAACAGGAACACTAATTTTAGGAGCGTATGCCAGGGTATCAAAATAAAAAAGCACTGGTTTGGTGAATACACTATGTTACTCTAAAGCAGGACAGAACGTACTGTCCTGCTAGAGGTAACTTTCAATAGTAAGCCAGGGGAACCTAAGTTCTGTAATGACACCCACACTTTATCATCCCTATACATGTATTCAGTAATCCACTTATATCAATATGCATACCAGGTTTCTGAAACAAAACAGAACAAACCCCCATTTCTTGGTTTAACGTCAACTCTGCACATAAAAATTTCAGGAAAGTACAACCAGTTTCAAATTCATGAAACTAGTTCAAAGGATATCAGGATGCACCACAACATTTAAATCAAAATGCCTTCCTAACCAGTTTATCAGTGACACATTCCCAGAGTTAACAAGGTTTTCTGCAGGTTAAACACTCTCTTCCCCAAGGAAAATGCAGCCTCCACTTCAAACCTTCATTGCCCTTCTCTAAGCAGTGCCATTGTTGATATGGAAAGAAAAGGATACAGCAAGTTCCGTACCAACATCTGTGGTCCAAATACTGTAGAATGGATTTTTTAATTGTACTCCTCTGGAAATGGAAGGAAATCATGTCTCAAATGGAACAAATCATATACAGTAAAAACATAACACAAAGCAACGTTTCCCGTTGTAATTTGGAAAGGTCAAGGGAACAATATTTAGAGACGCTTGCTGGGCTATATTGTTAGCCCCGACGCCATTATGGGGCTTTGCTATGGACTGTTTGCTGTTGCCACATGGCCTGTGTACTTGCTAGACTGTAAAATGGATGCCAAGGGAGAAGCCCATAGAGAAGGGAAAAAGCTGTCTTTTTACTCTGAGGGACTCCATTGCATACCTGCCGCATGTCACATACACGGATTAAGGGCCATACAGCAGACAAAGGACTTTCCTTCTGCAAGTCGTTTGCATGATGAGATTAAGTGCCTTCCCCACCCCAGGCATACACATGAACAATACAAGAGCCATCAGCTACCTGGAGAAACCATCTGCATGCCAGCCAGCTTCCTCTGCCCAGCCCCCAGGTATCCAATGGACAGTGTAGCCAATAAGATTTGAAATTGACACTGACACAGCCGGCTGGGAGGGTCAGTAGGTGTACACCGCCTGGCCTTCCACGCCCAGCACCCAAGACGCTATAATAACGCGATCTCTGGGTCAGCTCAGGCTGCTTGGTCCTTGCCCTGCTGCTGCTGAAACTACGACCTCTGTCTGTCTGCTTTTACCCTCTTAAGCCCCCATCCTGTACCCGAACCCTTGCCTCGCTTCGTTCCAGTCTGCAGCTGGAACTATACACGTGCGTTGTTAGCTGGTCTAGACCACATGTCCCTTCTTCCATCCTTCCTACCCTACCTAACCCCACTCGCTGGAAGATTTAGGAGCCGCGCCTTGGAGGTAAATATCGCCCTCTTCAAAACCAACGATAACCTGCTCATGCAACTGTGCTTTATCTATCTTTGATTCTTAGACCTTGATATGAATGTGTGTGTGAATTGTATTTGTCGAGTGTAACTGTTATTGGCTTTATTTAAGTAAACTAAATATTATTCTGAGTCCTGTCTCTCGCCTCTTCACTGGGAAGTTTCCGCGGCAGCCCATTCCTCGTAGACATAGACCAAAAGATCCTGAAATTAATTATACCTGTGGCGAAGTGCTTCACCCCTAGAGAGCATTTCGCCCAACAGTATACTCACTTGCATTGCATTCAAAGTGTTTCAAATCTAATTGTGTAATGACCTCCCCATCCCTGCAACAAGATACTTGGAAAACCAGTAGGGCAAGAATAGGTCAAAGATTGTTTATAGGAGTATTGTGCACCAATTTTGTCAGATATGAAATGTACTATTAAAAATCCAGGACAGAATTGAAAATGGGCAGCTTTTTTATCACAATGAAGTACAGAATCTTGTTAAAACATTACAGCAAAACCATTCAACTGGATCAGACCAACATCCCCCCAGCTAATGATCCTGTTTCATGCAGTGGCCAAACCATATACCCTATAAGGCAGCCTACAAGCAGGGCATGGAAGCCAAAGGCTCCTTGTTCTCGCCCCCCAAACAGTAGTATTCAAAGGATCACGGTCTCTGAACATGGAGATTCCATTTAGTCACTGTGGCTATGCAGTGCCCATGACTTTGCTTAACCTCCTTTTAAAGATACCTATCCTACAGACAAACAACAGAAGCGCTAAAGAATTTGTTGCCCATGCAAAAAAATAATGTTTTCAAAAATAAAAATGAGGGGACATCTTCAAATTAGGGTCACCACTGATTTTTTTTAAAGTGTATTTTTCTACAAACCCGGGGCTTCTCCAAGAGTCCCAGGACCCTAATTTCAGCCAGGCCTGACCATATTTTGTCACTTTTCTTTATCTGCATGGATTTTTTTATCTGCCTTTGGCAGTTAGATATCATTAGGATGCTACTGCAATAACACTTTTAAAAACTCAGAGAAATATCTCTACATTACCTCTCACACATGTCAAAGACAAACAGACAGAAGGAGCCTATAGCAATTGGCCCAACTTGTTTCCAGTAGCTAGAGAAACGATTTCGTTCATTCTGATCCTAATAAAAATATAGAATAGAATGATATGCAAATGATTAATGAAACAAATGCAAAAAAATTTACCTGCATGAAAATGACCATCATAAACAATGGGACAATGGAAAAGGCCAATATTACTGGAACGTGCTTCAGTAATTTCAGTAAGTTTTTCAATACCAACAAACACATATTCTTTACAAAATCATTTCCATATATTTACAGAGCCTTTAGGTCTCAAGATACAAGATATACAAGGAACGTGCTTCAGTAATTTCCATCATACATGAATACATCTCAGCCAAGCAAATCAGATTCAGCAACAAATTTAAACCTAATGGGCCTTGCCCCTTTGGTCTTTCATTAGGAATCAGCAACTTCAGGGGTTCCCAAAGTGGCGCCCATGGGGGCCACTGACACCTTTCCTGGCACCCACCAAGTGCTTTTAGAAAGTATAAGTGGGCCAGGTGGGACTTTTGCACAGCAAGGCTTCTAAATGGCCACTGTGTGGATTTTTAAAAATATTGCTTTGGCAGCAGCTGTCACCACAGCACAAAGTATCTTCTCTGTATGATGGAAGGTGAGTTGCAGCAGCCATTGTATGGCTGGCTCCACCTCTTCTGGCAGCTGTTTTATGTCTGCATCCACCACACTGTGTCAGAATCCCAAAGGTGCCCATAGGATCTAAAAGGTTGGGGATCCCTATTCTGTACTAATGACAGGCAATTACATTTCACTCTCTCCCCCAACCAGCACTAGAAATCATGAAATCAGATGGACAGTGAGATCTGGACCATTCCTATGGATAGGAAGGCATTCTTCTTTCCTGAAACCCACCTCAGTCCATAAAACAGAGTGGAAAACCTTGTATAGATCCTCGTTTCCCAGTCTAAAGTAGTAATAGGAGGGTCCTACCAGCTTTTCTGCTGGTGCAAGGGGAGGAAAGCTGGTCACATTTAATTCCTTGGCTCTTATGGCAGCAGAAAGTTTAGTAGGATTGAATCCCATATGCACCCAAAAGTTCATACACACCATCATATGCTCTCCACAGAAGATGATCCAAAATGATAGAAGCATAGCATAGAAGATTCCTTGGCGAATATCTCCAAACAGCAACATCCAAGTCCAGTCAAACCCAATGGAAAACCACTCCACTGGGATGTTTATGAATGTCATGGAAATCCCAAGAGCAAAGATAACTCTGGAAAAGGAGTAACATATTCGAAACCATTTTCCATTTCAAAGAGGGATCCACTACCAAAAACTCTAAGAGAAACTGAGATGGAGAACATATTCATTCAGTGATTTTTTAAAATGGCCAACCATTAGCTAAAATTTCATTTCCATCCTACACGTTAAAACTTGCTCTGTTTTAGGGCAGTCTTTACTGAGCTCCATCTTCAAAAGAAAGCACTGATCTAAACATCAATGAAAGGCCAATCCCTTCTAGGCATATCTGTACTAGCTGTTTCACATTCAGAGCATTCCACAGATAGGATACTCAAACAGTTGGTCCCAACTCCAAGACCTGTAGAGGCATTCCAATGAACACCTCTGTATATTTGAGCCAAATTCAGTGAATGAAGCTCTCCAAATAGAAAAGCCTTTTAAGACAGTTGCATCTGACTACACAGAGTAGTTTATATACGCCGTGTCAAATACAGAATAAACTGCCAGTGCAAGCCCAATCAAAACAAACTTAAGGCATGACCAGCTGTGGCCAACCCATAACCAGCTAACTGATGCAAAGATTCTTCCCTCTTTCCAGAACACTCAAGAAGAAAAGATATTGGATTTATACCCCGCCCTTCACTCAGACACCCTTCAAGGACAGCTCTTGTCAGAACTACAGCTTGCCCAAGGTCATCCAGCAGCTGCAAGTGGAGGAGTGGGGAATCAAACCCAGTTCTCCCAGATTAGAGTCTGCACACTTAACCACTACACCAAACTGGCTCTCAATGACCTTTCCATGGCTTTTGCTGCTTTGTAAGACTCTTCCCCAGGTTATCTGTACTCACTTTTCCAGTAAGACAGGTGCCCGCGTCATCATTGTGATCCTTCTCCAGTACCACACCATGATGATGAAGATGCTCGGTGTAAGGAAAGTTTTCATTGCAAACCACACTTTTGTAAAGCCTCCATTTTGATGGATGCCCTGGAAAAAACAAGAAGTTTCACAATTGTATTTCTCTGCTTTCCCAACACAAGATCCATTCTACATTTTCTATAATACCCAATACATTGCTACTTGAGCCTCACAGCCATTTCTCTCCTCTCCTAAATAAGCACACTGTAGCAAATAAACAGTGTCTTTTAACAGTTATTTAACTATGAAAGTATCTTAGGGCAAATGAGATCCTTATTTATTTATTTATTTATTTATTCAATTGATACCCCACCCTCCCCGCAAGCAGGCTCAGGGTGGCTTACATTAGTTGGTAAAAATATCATAAAATCCACATAAAAAAAATTTAAAACAGTCAAATACGATAAAACAAAGTCATAAAGTGCTAGTGATAGTTTCTTTAATTAATTAAGATACCATTCTATAGTATGTAAACACGCAGGCAGTTTCCAGTGCGGTGTTCTTCTTAAGTCGCCCAATGGTATGGCTCAATCTCAGAACCAGGCCCAGGCCCATAATCACAGTCGTTGGTGGCAGTGGTAGGGCAGCTCCTTAGTTGAAAGCCTGGTGGAAGAGCTCCATCTTGCAGGTCCTAGGGAACTGTAAATGATCCCGCAGGGGCCTGATCTCCTCCAGGAGCTCATTCCACCAGTATGGAGCCGCCACTGAGAAAGCCCTGGCCCTGGTAGCAGTGAGCCTGGCATCCTTGGGACCTGGGAGGGTCAATCAGTTCTGAGACCCTGACCATAGTGCTCTCTGGGGTATATATGGGGAAAGTCATGTTAGGTATGTCACAAAGTGAGTCAAGGTCTTTACAAATTTCTGAACATAAGCAAAATTCAACCTGATCAAGCCACAGCTTATTTTTTTTTGCACAAAGCTATATTTGGATCAGCTACAGCACCCAAGTCAGTCAGTCGACAGCATTACAGGTGAAAGACTCTACAGCTAGTGTCAGACGCTAGAAATATTTGTGCCAAGCCATCAGTTACTTTAGTCGAGAAGATGACTGACTTAATCAGAAGGTACTGGAAAGAGATCACCTAAGATCTGCTCTGTCTGGAACAAAGTGTTATGGGAATCAAAAAGCCTCAAACCTTGTAATCCAGACAAAAATGTTTCTGTCTCAGTAAAAATCACATCTTAAAAATCCACTTCTCATTTTCCACCTGATTTAGCAAATTTTAATTCCCAAAACAGACAGCGGGTGACAGACAAGTGCTGGTGGTCAGGAATTAATAAAACGGCTTGCTTTGGGGGGAAGCCAAGGAAGCAATTACCGCCAGGGTAAGTGAAAAGCTAGTTAATGTGGTGAAGAGGGGAAGGATAATAAGCAAAGACATCTCAAAGGGGGAAAAAATCCATAGGAAACGCAGGGGCTCGCCAGGGGGTAACATCCCACACCCCGCTAACAGATTGATGGTTATGGTATGTGTTTTCTAAGGAATTCATAAATGTATGTTACTACTGACAGGGATTAGAGGGATTCTAATTTCTTGCAGTCAAATTCCTTTGTGGTAATCATATTACTCCTCAAAGCAATAACAAAATCTAGCACTCTGCACTCCATTTTGTTTATTTCTGTCCCCAACAAATTACAGCCAGCTTAAAGTGATAAAATACTGTAAGGCAGACAAAGCGTCAGAAGAACTGAGCACCTAGTGCACTGAATGTACCATTGCTGCTAATTGGAGATCCCAACCTTGAAATCAAGTTACCTAGCAAAGAGGTTAAAACTGTGGAAAGCTTAATTCCAAGCTTTTCTTGCTCAATTGTGTGTTGACTAATTGAAAGCCAATCCGATGCTCATATCTTCAAAGAAGTTTCAGGTGCTTGAAGATGCCCAATACTGCTTCTATGATGTCTGAGTCAAACTTTGTGTTCCATGCTTACTAGGAAGTCTGCTGCTACACAACACACTGTGAAGTCAGCATGCGTTTTATTTTAAGTGATGTCAAAACAAAAATCCTTATTTTAAATAAAGCGACTTTACAATTTTAAAAACTTTTGAAGTACTCACCACAAGAATTTTGAAATAGGGCAGGATGCAGGATTAAACTACACAGATTTTTTCCTTTTTTCATTTTAAATTTTGAAAATTTATTAAAGCTTTTAAAAATACATAAAATTGGAATAAAGCATTTAATCAAATAAGGAGAAGGCAGAAGAGATTGGCATAGATAGAGTATTATAGGAATGAGATAGAGATTACCGTATTTTTCACTCCATAAGACGCACCTGACCATAAGACACACCTGACCAAACTGCCCCCTGCCCCGCCCCCCGTGAAGCCGGTGCTCCAAGGGAAGGGGCGGGGTAACTCCCCCGTGCACTCTTTTTTGCAGTATTCGCTCCATAAGACGCACACACTTCCCCCCACACACTTTTTTTGGGGTGGGAAAGTGCGTCTTATGGAGCGAAAAATACGGTATGTAGAAATAGAAACAGAGAGATAAATAAAAGAAACAGAATGTATAAAACTCCAGCATGATTGGGTTGCTTGGAAGTAAATTGTGTTCTGTCATGTAGGTGACAAATGGAAGCCATTTTGTAGCAAAATGGGAAACAGTAGGAGCTGTGTCTCATTGCATTATTTGGTCTTCTGTTTTTACCATGATATAGAAATCCCAAAGCTTGGAACTCCAAGTTGCAAGAGAGGGCACATCACTGGTTTTCCATTTGCTGGCCAAGGCTAACTTCACTGCGGCTAACATGATTAAGTATCAGGTGGTGGATAGACACTAGAATAGGCTCCTGGTCCCACCAGTTAAAAAGGATGCCTTCAGGTTTAACGGGAACTGTGTATCCTGTAATTTTTTGAATTTCTGAGACAATTTGGCTCCAAAAATGATGTACCAATGGACAGGACCACCAGCAGTGGAAATTTGTGTCCTTTAAGCTGCAGCCATTCCAGCAGAGACTACCAGGCAAATCTGCAAAATGTTGTAGCTTGGCCGGAGTAAGATACCTGTCAGGGTCCTTAGCTAGTCAGCCAAACACCAGGCCTTGTTCATTGAAACAAGAATAGTATTTATTAAGCTGCAAGACTAGGTCACTAGAACAGAAGCATTGTTAAGAATACTTTGGATACATGAAGCATTGAGATATACTCTAAAGGGGAGAAAGGGCCCCCACCATTCTACCAATGAATGAACATCGCGCGCGCGGGAACCCCAGAAGCAGTAAATAATAGTTCACCCTCCATCCCACCTTTCCCAGCCTAGCTGTTGTCTTTAGAAAGCGATAGCAGATGCCCAGCCTGGCATTCAAGGCCACTCTTGGCCTGGGAGATGAGATATGGCCCGGTTGCCCAGGCAACATCGGCATCTCCCCACATTCCATCCCACCAGTCCCAAAGCATCAATCAACACCCTCAGTCCCATCCTCCCTCCCTTCTCCATCCCTTATGGCAGGGATACCTGACATTCTGCCCTCCTGATAACAAACCTATCCCTTCGGTTTCAAAGGGTACAATTTATGGAAAGCCCGGACTAATTTCGCGGCATGAACATGTTCCGCCCTCACCCACTCCCTCTGTTCAGGCCCAAAGTCCGCCCAGTCAATCAGATAGTACAGCCGATTTCGATAAATCTTCGAGTCCAAAATCTGTGAAACTTCAAAATGCGGTTCCCCCCCACCATGAGCGGAGGCGGGGCAGGGCGACGAGGTCTCCATGCATTCTCCGCAGGCGCACGTCGCAGGAGCCTTACATGAAAAACAGGATGAATAGACGTTAGCAATTTCGGTAAATCAAGTTCCACAGTGACATTGTTAATCACGCGGATAATTTCAAAAGGTCCAACAAATTTCCAACCAAGTTTGCGGCTTGGCTGCACACCTCGCAGGTTTTGTGTGGAAAGATAGGCAAAGTCCCCACACTTCGGAATCCACGACAGGTTGCGTTTTTTGTCAGCCTGCAATTTATACGCAGCTTCGAGAGTTTTAGTCAAGAGAGGCCATGCACTTTGCAAACGCTTGCACCAGTCACCTGCATCTTCCGCCGGGAGGTTGGGAGAGCTCAAAAATGGAAGTGGTGGGGCCTCATAGCCGTGAACCGCCATGAAAGGAGACATTCCCGTTGATGAGTGCTGAGTGTTATTGTAGCAAAACTCAGCCAAAGGCAAAAGGGAATGCCAATCGTCTTGTTGAAAATTAGTGAAGCACCTGAGATATTGTTCAAGGGTTTGGTTGACCCTTTCGGTTTGCCCATCAGTCTCCAGGTGGTATGCACTGCCGACCCCCCTCTCCACCCCTAGCAGTGACATCAACTCCCCCAGAATTGAGAAACGAACTGCACCCCCCTGTCTGAGATCACTTTGGACGGCAAAGTGTGAAGCCTCACAACATGTTGTAAGAACGCGGAGGCTAACTTTTTAGCAGAGGGGATGGAAGCAAATGGAACAAAGTGAGCCTGTTTAGTAAACAAGTCAACGATAACCCAGATAACAGTTTTCCCTCCACTTGGAGGCAGATCAGTAATAAAGTCCATTGAGATCACTTCCCAAGGGCGATTTGGGGTGGGCAGGGGTTGTAACGCTCCGGGGGGGTTCCCTGGCCGGGGCTTGCTCATCAAGCAAGTTTGACAGGCATTAGTAAACAGAGACAAGTCTTTACACAATCCAGGCCACCAAAACTGATGTTGTAAAAGTTGAAGCGATTTCACAAACTCCATGTGTCCTGCAAGTTTTGAGCCGTGAGCCCACCCCATCACTTCCCCCCGTAGTGACAACGGCACAAAAAGTTTTCCATTCTTTCCCCATCGGTTCTGCTCGTCCTGCGATACCCCCTCCTCCCTAGCAATTTCCTCTCTGTCGGCTTGAGACATGGCCGAAGCGAACCTCGACTCCCAGTCGGAAGGAGGGGGGGGGGCTGCCGCGCCTGTTTGCGTGTAGTCACCGCCCCTCCTAGCTGGGAGGGAGTAAAGACGGAGTCCCAGACCTCCTCCCTTTTGCTGTCGTGTTGTGGGAGGCGGGACAAAGCATCTGCCAGCGAGTTAGACTTCCCAGGGAAATGGTGCAAAGTGAAATTAAACTTGGAGAAAAAGTCAGCCCAGCGCAACTGTTTGGCGTTTAGGGAGCGGGGCGAGCGAAGGAGTTCCAAATTTTTATGATCAGTCCACACTTCAAATGGAACTCGCGCCCCCTCCAACCAGTGACGCCATGTTGCCAGCGCTAAGCGGATCGATCCTGCTTCCTTTTCCCACACGGACCAGTTCCGTTCAGTCTCATTGAATTTTTTAGACACATAAGCAAGGGGGTGAAGTTTGCCATCCTCCCCCTCTTGGAGGATCGCCCCCCATGGCGACGTCCGATGCGTCAACTTGGACAATGAATTTCTTTAGTTCATTGGGGTAGGCCAGCACGGGCTCCGAAGTAAAGAGAGCCTTCAATCGTTCAAACGCGAGCTGGCACTCCGGAGACCAGTCTAAACGTGCGCCCGGCCGTGTGCAATCAGGGGCTTTCCCTTTAGTCTTAAGCAAGTCAGTGAGGGGAAGGGCCACCTGTGCAAAGTTTGACAAGAATGATCTGTAAAAATTGGCGAATCCGAGGAATGCTTGGAGTTGCCTCCTCGTCTTGGGGAGTTCCCACCCCACCACATCTTTTACTTTGTCAGGGTCCATCTCAATCCCCTTTTGTGAGATGCGGTAGCCCAGAAAGGGGATTTCGGATTTGTGGAACTCACATTTTGACAGTTTCGCAAAGAGTCTGTGCTTGTGCAACGTTTGGAGGACTTCCCTCACCAGTTTCACATGTGATTTGAGGTCGGGGGAGTACAAAAGTATATCATCAAGGTAAACGAGGACCCCCTTGAACAAATACTTGTGTAAAACCTCATTAATTAAGTTCATGAATACCCCTGGTGCCCCCTGAAGCCCGAAAGGCATAACCAAGTATTCAAATTGTCCCAGGGGGGTATTAAATGCAGTTTTGAATTCGTCCCCCTCTCTGATCCGCACCCGGAAGTAGGCGTCTCTCAGATCCAACTTAGAGAACACCTTCCCCCCAGCCACCACCGCCAAGAGGTCTTTGATCAGAGGCATGGGGTATGCGTTTGTGTTAGACACAGCGTTCAGCCCCCTATAGTCAGTGCATAGCCGCAGCCCCCCGTCTTTCTTTTTCCGGAACAGGACGGGTGCGGCAAAAGGGGAAGAGGCGGGTCGGATGAACCCCCTCTCCAAGTTTTTGTCAATGAATTTTCTCAGCTCCACCTTCTCTGATGGGCTCATGGAATACAATTTACCCTTAGGTAGTTTTTGATTCGGTAAGATCTCAATAGCACAGTCAGAGTTCCTGTGGGGGGGCAACTCGTCTGCTTCTTCTTCCCCAAAGACGGCAGCTAAGTCTCGGTACTCCCGGGGAATCGCCTCCAGTTCTGCTTCCGCCACCCCCACCGTTACCGGGTCACTTCCCGTTTGTAGGGGCCCCCAGCCCTTTTGCCAAGTGTGGGGTTTACACTTTTCAGAGATGAAATTAACCTTCCAGTCCCCCCATAAGATGTGCGGGTCATGGTCAAAGAACCACGCACTACCTAGGACCAGGGGAAAGCGGGCTGCGGGGGTAATTATGAAGGGTCTCACTTCCCAGTGATTCCCGATCCCCACGCGCAATGGAATAGTCTCGTATTTACACGGCTCTTTCATCGTGGAGCCATCCATCTGCGTAAACACTAGGGGTTCTGTCAGTTTGACTACTTTCGCCCCCAGGCCCATTACTAGTGAGGGGTTAATAAGGTCTTTCCCACACCCCGAGTCAATAAGGGCTCGTACTCTCACATGGGTCCGTAGACCCTGGTCCATCAGGGTCACAGTAAGGAAAAAAAGAGAAGGGGGTCTGCTCACCGGGCTTTGCGCTTGTGAGTCCGGGACCTGCTGTTCATCGATACCGGGTAAATTGGTGGAAACTGTTATTAAGGAAAGAATTAGTAGGCACATTGATGAACAAAAACTATTGAGGCAGAATCAGCATGGGTTCTATAAGGGAAGATCTTGTCTCACTAACCTGTTAGTGTTTTTTGAGGGAGTGAACAAACATGTGGACAAGGGGGACCCAATAGATATTATTTACCTTGACTTCCGGAAAGCTTTTGATACAGTTCCTCATCAAAGGCTCCTAAGTAAGCTCAATAATCATGGGATAAAAGGACAAGTCCTCTTGTGGATCAAAAACTGGCTTATAAATAGAAAACAGAGAGTGAGTATAAATGGGAAACTTTCTCAGTGGAGGGTGGTAAGCAGTGGGGTACCACAGGGATCAGTACTCGGTCCGATGCTTTTTAACTTCTTTATTAACGATTTGGAATTGGGAGTAAGCAGTGATGTGGTTAAATTTGCAGATGACACAAAGTTGTTCAGGGTGGTGAAAACCAGGGAGGATTGTGAGGCACTCCAAAGGGATCTGTTGAGGATGGGTGAGTGGGCGTCAATGTGGCAAATGGGGTTCAATGTGGCCAAGTGCAAAGTGATGCACATTGGAGCCAAAAATCCTAAATATAAATACACGTTGATGGGGTCTGATCTGGCAGAGACGGACCAAGAGAGAGATCTTGGAGTCGTAGTGGATAACTCACTGAAAATGTCTACACAATGTGTAGCTGCAATAAAGAAGGCCAACGCTATGCTGGGGATTATTAGGAAGGGAATTGATAACAAATCAGCCAGTATCATCATGCCCCTGTATAAATCATTGGTGCGACCTCATTTGGAATACTGTGTACAGTTCTGGTCACCACATCTCAAAAAAGATATTATAGCATTGGAAAAAGTGCAGAGAAGGGCAACTAGAATGATAAAAGGGTTGGAACACCTTCCCTATGAAGAAAGGTTAAAATGCTTGGGGCTCTTTAGCTTGGAGAAACGACGGCTGAGAGGTGACATGATCGAGGTTTATAAGATTATGAATGGGATTGAGCAGGTTGAGAAAGAAGTACTTTTCTCCCTTTCTCACAATACAAGAACTCGTGGGCACTCTATGAAATTGCTGAGCAGTCGGGTTAGAACAGATAAAAGGAAATACTTCTTCACCCAAAGAGTGATTAACATATGGAATTCACTGCCACAGGAGGTTGTGGCAGCTGCAAGCATGGACAGTTTCAAGAGGAAATTAGATAAACATATGGAGCAGAAGTCCACCAGTGGCTATTAGCCACAGGGTATAGATGGGAACTCTCAGTCTGGGGCAGGTGATGCACTCTATTCTTGGTGCTGGAGGGGGCAGCAGTGGGAGGGCTTCTGGTGCCCTGGCTCCACTGCTGGACCTCCTGATGGCACCTGGTATATTTTGGCCACTGTGTGACAGAGTGTTGGACTGGATGGGCCATTGGCCTGATCCAACATTGGCTTCTCTTATGTTCTTATGTTCTTATGCTATTTACAGCAGGTCCTTCTCGTTTCCCGCCTTCGTTGTTTCTTCGTCCGACGAGTCCGAGGTCTCGCTCAGAGGGGTGATTTGCAGGGCTCTCGCCCCCCTCGGTTTTGCTACCGACTTAGGTGTAGAAGTATCGAACTTCTTCTTGGTTCCTTTCGCCCCCCCTGGACGGCGTAGAAGCTCTGGGGCAGCTCGTTGCGAAATGGCCCGCCTCTCCGCACTTCAGACAGAGCCCTTGTTTCATCCTCTTCTCTCTCGTGCCGTCTTTGGGTCTGGGGTTCGATGGCTGGGTCTTCCCTCTTGGGGTCGGAGGTGGGCCCGATTGGCCTCCCTTCCCCAGCGCTGCCGCATCATCCAGACGGATGGTTCTCAGGCGGGTCTCCATAGTGACTGCTGATTGCATCCAGCCCGCCAGTGTGTCGGGGTCATGTCCGCGCGTCACGGTGCGGCAGATCTCGGAGTTGAGCCCTAGTCGGAACTGCTCCGCCAAGACCCCGTCGGGCCATCCTCCTATCTTCGCGGCGAGTCGGCGGAATTCCGCGATATATTCTCGGACTGATCGGGAGTCTTGTTTGAGAGCGCGTAAGGCCGCTCGGGCTGTTTGCGTTGACATCTTCAAACTGCTCCTTCATAGCCCACATAAACACATTGATTCCCCGTCCGCTTGGTGCAAGGCTACGTACCAGTCAGCCGCCGCCTCCTTCAGGTGTGAAGTGATGGCGTCTACCATACGATCCTCGCTCTGGAACAGGTGACCCCAATTCTCGATGAACTTTTCCGTTCTCACCAGGAAAAACGAGAACTTCTCTGGGGTCCCATCGAAGTCTGCGTCAAGGAGTTCGGCCGGCTTTGGCGGGAGGCCGGGCACTGGCGGCTCCTGCACCGGGGGTCCCGCTGGTTGGTCCGGGGGTCCCGCTGGCTGCGCGGGTGGACCCGCGGGCACGATTCGCTGGTCGGGAGGTGGTTGTCCAGGGGGCGCCTCTCGCTGCCTCCGATCCATCTCCTCACGAATGCCATCCGAAATCATTTTAGGGATGCGGGAGAGGGATTCGTCCAACATTCGGATTAAGCGATCGTGGCTCGGATTGCCGCTCCATCTCTGGCTTCCTCCGGGTCCCTCCTCACCTCTTGACTCTCTGGTCAGGTCTTCCATCCCTTCCGCTGTGCTCAGTCGGTGTATCGATCGCTCGTAGCGGCTCTCCCTCACCGAAGCACGCGGGGTGTAGAACCACGTCTCGTGTGTCTCGGCCAAGGGCTTCACCCAGTCCCTTCGCTGCTTGGGCCGGGTTGTCACGCCACCGTAGGCCGCTCCATAAGGGTCCCCATAGGGCCCCCCCAAGTCGTAGTCAGAGACTCAGGTTACCGGTACGTAGGTACTGGGCACTTCCGCGGGTACGGCTGTGGTGGTGCTTGGCACCGTCGTCACAGGAGGTTTCTTGTCCTCCCGCTGGTCGTCCTGCTGATCTTCTTGGATCGGGAGAGTGTCTTCTTCACCGTCACTCATTTTGGAGTAGCGGGTTTCAGACCAGTCCCGACTAAAAGTGATTCTTAACAAACTGTCAGGGTCCTTAGCTAGTCAGCCAAACACCAGGCCTTGTTCATTGAAACAAGAATAGTATTTATTAAGCTGCAAGACTAGGTCACTAGAACAGAAGCATTGTTAAGAATACTTTGGATACATGAAGCATTGAGATATACTCTAAAGGGGGGAAAGGGCCCCCACCATTCTACCAATGAATGAACATCGCGCGCACGGGAACCCCAGAAGCAGTAAATAATAGTTCACCCTCCATCCCACCTTTCCCAGCCTCGCTGTTGTCTTTAGAAAGCGATAGCAGATGCCCAGCCTGGCATTCAAGGCCACTCTTGGCCTGGGAGATGAGATATGGCCCGGTTGCCCAGGCAACATCGGCATCTCCCCACATTCCATCCCACCAGTCCCAAAGCATCAATCAACACCCTCAGTCCCATCCTCCCTCCCTTCTCCATCCCTTATGGCAGGGATACCTGACAATACCAATGTGTAATTACCTTGTAGGAGGTCAATTTGGAATTCAGTGCTTTCAGCATCTTGTATGTCAAAGTCCATATATAGAGCCCCACTGTTCTTTCTTAAGATCTATTTCACACAGAGTATTTCATTTGGCATAATAATGTGGGAGGTTCACATTATCTAGCTGGAGTAAGATCTTGTATATTTTTCCAATTAAACATATATGGGTGTTTGTGGGTAGGTGAAGTAATTTCTCGAAATTAGTGAGACACCATAAAAAATTTCACAAAATTTTTTTAGTTTATATACAGAAAGGGAGGAAGGGGAAGGGGAGGAAGGAAAGAAAAAGATAGTAATATTAAAATTTCTAGTTTAACATTCTGCATGCATATCTTCTCATTACAATTCCATAACTACTTCATCCATCATTCTTATTATTCTTCACTTAATCTTATTTTCTGAATACTTTTTTAACCTGTCATAAAATGCCCTCCAGGCTCCCATAAATTCTTCTTCCATTTTTCCTTTTAATATATTTGTCAACTTGTCCATTTCAGCACATTCCGTAATCTTCAATATCAACTCATGCAGTGTTGGAATCTTCAATGTCCTCCATGCCATTACAAATAAAATTCTGGCAACTGTTATAACATGTAACATAAAGTAACTATGATTCTTATCTAACTCATCTGGTAAACAGTTTAACAAAAATATCTCTGGCTTAAAAGTTATTGTGATATTCAAGATTGATTGTAAGTAAGTGTGCACTTCAATTCAGATTTTATGAACCTTTTTACATATCCACCACACATGGTAATATGACCCAACACATATTACTCAAGTTTTTACACATTACAGTTAATCTATCTGGGGTTAGATGCCATCTATAAAACATTTTATATAAGTTTTCTTTGAATGAAACAGATTTAGTCAACTTAATACTCACTTTCCAAATTTTACTCCATTGAGACAGATTGATGTTATAACCCACATTTTGCCTATATCTAACCGTACATTATTTAACTATTTCATCCTGCATTTTCAACTGCATCAGCATACCATACATTTTCTTAATAAGTTTCTCTCTTGAAGTACATAATAATTTTTTGAATGTACATTGTTCTGAATAAAATCCATCTGTCTGTTTATCCTTACTATATCTAGATTCCACTCGCATTCTAGTCCACCAGTCTAAGTTTATTTCATTTTTCTTTAATTCTTTGAGATTAAATTATTTTCATCATCTAACAATAATTCTACATATCTAATAAGTGTTTGTTTTGAAGTCAAAGTTGGTTGAGAATAGGCCTCCACTGGAGACACCCATCTTGGAATTTTAGTAGATATCAGCGGACAAATCTTTTCCCACATTGTCAGTAATGATATTCTTATCATTTGATTTTTAAAATATTTATGTCCAGAAGCTTTCCCATACCATTCAAAGGAGTGCCATCCCAGTTTTAAATCGTGTCCTTCTAGAGCCAGCAGCCTATAATCTTCAAGTAGAATCCATTCTCTCTGTGAGACACCATACTTGAGTTCCTGGCCCTAAAACTTCGGAAGACATGTCTTGTAATTGTGAGTAGTGGAGCCAATTCAGTTTAGTTCCTTTTTTTGGCTTCTAATGAAGCTTTATTCAGTAAAAGATGGTTGCTGGTCAGGTCAATCACTGTACTCAGTTTTTTGCTTTGCCAGAACTGGAATTGTCAGGATCATTTTCTGGAGCAAACCAAGTTTGATGAGGAAAAGATGTTAGTGGAGAAACATCCTGCAGTAGCTGTTTCCTTTGGGAATTCCATACCAATAATGTAGCATGGAGGAAAGGATTGGTGCACGAGGAAAGGATCGAGCTGCAGTGGAGTTCCAGATGGTATCACAAAGGGACTGAAAGTCCCTATCAGCTTGTTCAATCCATCTCCAGTCCGTGGGTAGATCCGGTGCAAGCATATTTATTAAACTGGTGAGATGTGCAGTTAAATCCAGTAATCCCATCCCCCTCAAATGATATGGGTGATGGAGGGCAGAGAAGCTGACTCAAGGTTTCTTGCCGGTCCATAAAAACATGCAAAGGGTTTTCTCCACAACTCTGATGTTTTTCTTGAAAGTAGTACAGGTAAAGCCAGATATAAATAGAGAAACTTTGGAAACAACATTGACTTAATAAGATCTAGTTTGTCGTACCATGATAGAGAGGGCGCACCAAGATTTTACTTCCTTGTGTATCTTGCATAGTTATATTTTTCAAGTTTCGTTAAATCTAATGGAATAGTGATGCCTAAATATTTCCAGGAGTCCATTACCTGGTGAAAACCAAAATTACATTGTATGTAAGCTCTTCTTCTGAGAGTTGCACCGGATAAAGTTCCGTTTAGAGGGGATGACCTGTAGACTTGTCAAATTTCCAAATTCTTGGAGGTTTTTCTTTAAGAGGCGGAATAGAATTCATGGGTTCTGTGAGGAAAAGAAGCATGTCATCGGCAATCAAATTTGTTTTAAAAGTCCTATTATTGATTGTCATTCCCTTAATGGCCTCATCCAATCGGCAGCCAGCGGCTCTAATTGCCAAAGCAAAGAGCATCGAGGAAAGCGGGCAGCCTTGTCTCGTGCCACATTCCAGATGGATTACAGATGAGTTGATTCCATTAGTGTGAACATGTGCTGTGGGATTCCTATATAAAGTATATATTGCCCATAGGAAACTATCGCCAAATCCTATGTGTCTCAAAAGAGCCACTTAACATTTATATTCCAACGAGTTGAAAGCCTTTTCAATGTCCAATGACACAAAGGCCACTGGGATGCTGATTTTCATGCAATAATGAATGTGGTTTTGCACATATTTTCTGTAATGTCTCTATGAGGCATAAAGCTGCTTTGGTTCCCATGTATACAAAGTGTGATACATTACTTAAGGCAATACACAAGGACAGCTGTAAAGACCTTGGTGTCTTGGTTCAATAATGATATGGGGCAGTAGGACTTAGGCAATGTATGGTCCCTATTAGCTTTTGCTGTCACAATGATTGTTGCATTGGACTAAGATGGTGGCAAACAGCCATATGTCAGAATATAACTGCAGGTTAATGTTAAGTGTCTTAGAAGATCAGTTTGGTAGACATTGTAGAATTCCCCTGGTAGGCATCTGACCCTGGTCTTTACCATTTTTTAAAGACTTTATTACTGCCAGAATCTCTTGTTCAGTGACTGGGTTTTCCATAAAATTACGATGTTCAGGTGTCAAGTGAGAGCTGTCTAAATGCCTGGCAAGGAAGGTATTTATTGAGGCATCACTGGGTTTTGTTGAGCTATACAAGTTCTGAAAGTAGGAGGCAAAAAGTTCACCTTGGTGGAGTCTATATGGAGATTGTTTGAAGCGTCTTTTACACAGGGAATGAAATCTGTCATCTTGTTTTTTGCTAACTTTCCATGAGAGGAATCTAAGAGCTTTAGGAGATTTTCTCAAAATTTTTGTTTTAGGTAGAGCACGTTGCATTGAATCTTCATAGTTTCTATGGACTCTAACATCTTACATTGAGCTAGTAGATGTTTATAAATTGTTTTACTTCCCATTGCTTTGTGTTTTGTTTCCAATTCTTGGATTTTCATTAGAAGATCATCTCTTAGTTTTGTGTTTTACTTTTTCAAATGAGAAGTGGTGGAGATAAGTCGGCCTCTAATGGTGGCTTTAAATGTATCCCAGACCATGTGGTGTAGGACACCACAGTCCTTGCTCTCCTGAAAGAAGGTTTGAATATCATTCTTTAATTCTGTACGTAACAATGTATTATTCAATTAAAAAGTATTAAGCCTCTAACCTGTTGCTGTTTTGGTGCATCTGATAGTTCTAAGGTACAGTTAACCCACACATGGACACTCCAAAGTTACACACATTTTAAGACAAACCAACAATCACACCTGGGGGTATACTATCAATGTGTGCATATGTATGTATTAGAGCTCAACAAATTTACACCCTTGCTTAGTTGGTTCTACCAGTCAGTAAGTCACCCCATATTCAAAGGAATATCCAGTATGAAATAAACTTCTTCATTTACTTGGCTGTGTTAGTACCTATTATGCCAGTTTACAAAGGAGGAGAGGATCAACGCAGAGGTTAAATGACTGCATACTTACCACTAGACGAATATCTCTTATATCTCCAATTCCTACATTGACACCTTTCTTTTCATGCACAGGGAGCCGAATATTGACAAGGTAGAATTTGTGAGCAACAGTTCCAATCTCCATGAATGAAAGTACATCACATTCATAGAAGCTGCCTTCATTTTCTTTAGTCTGTTGGAACAAGAAGGAAGGCAAACAGATAGCTACCAATGTTTGTCTTTGGGGTCTCCAAGATTCTATTCTAGTCTCTTTTCGCACAAATTAGGTCAGTCACAGGAAGTGTGGAACATGGAAATTAAAAAAAAAAATCAGGGACACATTTAGTTAATGCTTTCTACTTGACACTCTACCTGAATCACATTTCCTACTTTAATCAGCAGGTCAACAATTAAGAAGAATACACGGCAATCTCCACAGGGGGGAACATCCATGAAGGTAATACGTTAAAACAACAAGAGTACATAGCCACAATGAAAGGAGCCTGGGAACCAGAGGTTGCAGAACACATAGTGCTAAGATGGATCAAATGTTCCCTTGCAACTGCCACCAATGTTCTTCCATCTAGTGGCAGAGACTGTTTATTTCAAATTTCTTTAACAGCCAACAATCTTGAATACTTCATATAAGAACACAATTCAAATTAAAACAGAAACATAAAAGTTTGAGACCAGCCTCTTTATGGACTCCCATTTCCTATGCTCACAACCCTCCCCAAGCCAGGTGCAATTACAGACAGGTCACTTACTAATCTTACTGAAAAACCAAAACACTGTTTCTTAGAAATATTTCATCTCTAACTTTTGCTAAAGAGAAATGGCCAATTATCAAATCATGATTCCACATCCTGACCACAAGGAAGCACCTCCCTCCCCAATATTTCCCAACTCAACTAAAGTCCCTCCCCCTATAATAGATTCAGTGCAAATATAAAATCATTAGTGTCTTTCCTTTAAATAACCAGGACAGTAAGGTATATATTAGAAAGCAAAAGCTACCTAGAAACATATGTTGATTGATGTCGAGATAAAAAGCTTCAGGCAATATTATCTGAGCAAGAACTGTAGGGAACCTACTTTTGGATAGTTAAAGGCACATTTGAGCTTCCGGGTCTCTTCTGCATATGCCATTGGCTGCCACTCACTGACCATGTCGTCACGGTATCCCAAGGACACATTAAATGTAATCTCTGCATTGTTTTCTGTAGGGACAAAGCATCAAACATTTTACAGAAATAAAACAGAAGGAGTCTGAAAAGCAGCACAGACATCTGATAATAATTTACATGAACCCTGCGCATTAATTTAGCCAGAGATTTACTCTTTCCATACAGTTAGCTATTAAAGCTGGAAGGTAAAAATCCAGAGTGTCAAATGTAGGCTCTTAGAACCCATTGCTGAGTCCATTGTAACATAAGCAGAACCACAAGGTAGCTCTACTCCTGTTATGTACCAGGCACAGGCAGGCAAGTCAGACACATTCAGGTGCTCACATAAAGTCCAGAGTTCAGTCCCAGAATTCCACAAGCCAGAGGGTCATTACCAGAAAGGGCAAAGCAGAGAGCATAGTCAGGAGGTCCAAGGGTCATCCGCAAGCCAGAGAGTCACAAAGCCAAAATCAAAGTCCCAAGCCAGTCCAAGGTCACACAAAGAAAGCAAGATCAGGAATTGTGGACACACAACTTGTTACTTCCGCAACATGCAGGCTCCCAGCCCTGGGTTTTATAAATACTTTCTAACAAGCTCTTGTTAGCAGCCAGCTGCTTGGAAGTACTGCTGCAACTACTCCAGGCTGTCATCAGGAATTCTGCCTCCTTGCTTGCAGCTTCCTTCTAAGCTTCTGTCTCCAGCACTCGAAGGGTGGAGGTGAGCCTGGTGGACTGGTCTTAATCGCTTGAGTCTCACCTGCTACATCAGAGCTGGTTGGTGAGACTTGATCAGCCTGCAGCTCATCAGCCTGTTTTCTGGCTTCGGCTGACTCAGAGCCAGCCATGCGTGGCTCCCCTTCTCCTGAGGAGTCCTCCTCCTGTGAGGACTTCATGCTGCGCTCAGGCTGACTCACAATACCTGTCCTGAACACTATCACACTCTACTTATTCCCCATCTCCCCCAACAAGACAGAAAACCATCCTTGGAGATGAAACCTCATTTTTTAGATTTTTACAAGAATCCTGCACTGCATGTGCACTATGGTCATGAACATCTGTGCCTGGCTTTAATTATACCTTGATAATTACAGCCTTGGTTGTCGTTTTTATACAAAACCACAAATGTTGCTTACATGTGACCTAAACATAATCCATCTGCAAGTTCAGTGTTGCTGCATGTTATCAGAGGAGCTCTACACTCAACAGCATTGAGATTCTGATCCCAGCAGTCATTGCTGAAGACACTGTGTGTTTCCAGCCAGCAGCTGAGCAAGACAACATCTTTGAAGTTCTACAGACCTACACATCTGTTTCCGGTTTCAAAGTTAGAGGGAAACTCATCTAGAGTACTGGGAATGGGTGTGGAAGGACTCTGTGGTTCAGACCTGCTATTTATACATTGCTTAGAGGTGTTTCTATTCTGTGTGGGTGCAACAACCTTTTCAATTTCTCAGCTCCTCCCCCTTTCCCAGCATGTACAACCTGCACATTCCAGATTTAAAATGACTCTGCTGAAGGTCATCATGCTTCTATTTGCTTGTTGTGGAGTGAAACTTGCTCACTGTTTAGATTCTTTCAAAAACATTAAGTCCACAGAATTTAAACAAAATTCTACGTAAAGTTTGAAGCAAATTAAACACACACACCTGCACAATTTTGTGCCTCTTAAATCTGACAATACATTTTTAAAAACTTGCCTTCATTTGAGTGAACACGGCAACAGTTTTCTAGTTTTGATTTGTTGGTTGTTGTTTTTAAGTGTATGGAATACAATTCCATTTCTGCCCCTGTGAAACAATATTACAACTAGAGCAGTGATGCTCAGCAGCTCAGGAGCCACATGTAGCTCTTTGATATCACACCTATGGCTCTCGCACTCTCCAGTGTGGCAGCTGTCCCATATTCCAATGAAGTGGTCATGGCCATTGTCCAGTAGGCCTTGCAGTTGACAGGTGGTTCTTCCCTTGAAACAGCTGCTGCCAGAGGGACTGGAAGAGGAGTAAACTGCAAGCCTCTCCAAGCTGTGGGCCTCATGCCAAGGACGGAAAGACCCACCTTCTCCAACAACCCTCCACCTTTCTCTGAACTGTTATTCACAAAACTCAGACAACAAGCTAGCCACAGGTAAGAGAGAGTAAAATCACCACTATGGCAAACATCCCGGAAAAGAGTGAGCTGATCACAGTGGAGTGGCGGTGGGTTTACTCCCCTTTCTCCACAACCATCTAGTGCTTGACAATTTCACTCTCTTGCCAGAGCTGCTGTGCCTCATATTGAGAGAGTAAGAGGGCAGAGAGGGAAGCCTTTCCTAGATCCCAAAAGGCTGGTTAAGGTTCAGCAGCAGTGGGGAGACAGCCATGCACTTAGAAGTACACTGGTAATTAAAAAGGTTATAGTTATGTACTTAACAAGCAGGGAAGCTTTGAGCAAACTGCACAGGAGGGGGATCACTAACAGCCTCCCATCCCCCACTCTGTCTCCAGTCCGCCCCCCCAGCTGCTAAGATAGCTCAGTCACTCACCTGCCCTTCTCAATTGGGTCTGCTGCCTGCTTTGCTATATTTATTATTTATTTACATCATTTCTCCACAGTGGGGACCCAAAGCAGTTCACAACACTCCCCTCTGCTCCAGTTTATTCTCACAATAACTCTGTGAGGTAAATTAGGCTGAGAATGTGTCACTGGACCCAGGTCTCCCAGTGAGCTTCCGCAGCAGAATGGGAATTCAAACCCACGTTTCCCAGATACTGCTTTGAAACTAAAACTGCTACACCACATTAGTTTTCATGGGATACTGCTATTGAAAAGTAACAAGCAGCTAGGCCTGGATGGGTCTTACAAGTCAATCTGAAGCCAGCTGCCTAGTGGTTGCTGCTAGGCCTGGCCCAATGAGTCCTTCCTCAAAGGCAAAAACAGCCCCCGGAAATTGCCCTGTTCCTCCCTGTGACTCCTACTGACAGAAACCAAAGCTGGAAAACTGGCAATACAGTTGCAGTTGCCTAGCAATGACCACAGATAATAACTTTTCTTAAAGCTACAACCATTGCTTATTTTTTACTTTTCAGATTATTTAGAATCTGACCTACAGGTGTCTAATCTGCCTGAAAAAGGGAGTGAAGTAAGTAATATGGAGAGCATAGCATTTAGCCACCCAAGAACCAACAGCTACAATAAGTTAATGAAGATGGCAATTCTGAACACACATCCTAGACACTAGCCATGCTAGACTAGGGATCACGATATAAGAAACATCCCTGAAACCCATCTGAATATTCAGAAACATACAGCATCGTCCCTTCCACAGAATTAAACAGCAACAGGGTGAGCTGCCATGCACTGCTCAGCTTCCTTTCCTTTTTTTTAAAATTGAATTGTTTTGTTATTTCATTTTATTTATTTTAAACATCTATATACCACCTTTCCACAATGCTCAAGATAGCTAACAATGTAAGAGTTCATGACAATCCTCTATAACCAAAAAAATTCAAAAAACTGGCCTGTATGGCTACAGTTCTCCATGCAAGCATGCATGTAGGGACATCCTCACACGGAGAAAACTTAGTGGTACATTGAATTATGTCTCTTTTAAAATGTATATGTAAATACACACACTACAAAAGACTTGTTCTGTAATTTGTTCAGTTGGGGTGGGGAAAACTTTTTTTAAAAAAATTATTTATAATTTATTTATAATTTTTTTGATTACATAGAAAGAATCAAATAGCTACATATAAATTTTCAAGTCTAGATCCACAATGTTGCTTAAACCATAAATAAAACTTTGACCATCTCTTCTGGTACAAATTATCATCTTTACCTTGAAGTACAAGATTTAACCTATCCATTTCTGCTATTTGAAGTAATCGATGTATCAACTCTTCCATATTGGGGATTTTCTGAGTTTTCCAGCTTTTGGCTGAAAGAATTCTAGCTGAAGTTATAATGTAAGTTATAAGATAACAATCGCTTTGAGTACAACTGTCTGCTCCCTTTCCTGAGTGGAAACAAATGGTTGAGTTAAATAAAGGCCTGGAGAATCATGAGCATATTTCCCACTTAAATTTTGCATAGTCAGTCAACTATTGCAGTGACCCTGCTACATGTTGTCATATTTAAAAGTGTGAATAAATTATCTGGGTGCAAGTGACAGCTTGACATGAGGAAAGAAATCTGACTTTTTGCCCTACTGCTAAATAAAGTCACCATGAGCTCTTCTTTTGTCATAACTTACCAATGGAAAAATATCAAAGCTCTGTGACTTCCTAAATCAGAATGGAATAATGATGTGTCTATTTTGTTAATTTCAGTGGGTCTGAAGTTCCCGTGGATTGTATCCCTGGGGGGTAAAAATCAACTGCAAACATTTTGGCTTCTGCTGGCCTCAGTCGCACAGGTGTAATCGTGTGGAAGCTATAATTAGGATCAGGGAGATCCAGGTTCAAATCCCCAGTGTGCCATACATCTCGCTAGGCAGTCTTGTTCCAGTTTCTCTCAGCTTAACCTCCCTCACAGGTTGCCAACTCCAGGTTAGGAAATTCCTACAGATCTGGGGAGTACAGCCTGAGTTTGAGAAGGGGAGGGACCTCAGAGGGGTATAATGCAATAGAGTGCACCCTCCAAAGTACCCATTTCCCCCAGGGATACAGGGTTGCCAACTTCTAGGTGAGGGCTGAAGATCACCTGGATTTGCAACTGCTGTCCAGGTAACAGAGATCAGTTCCCCTGGAGAAAATGGCTGCTTTGGAGGGTGGACTCTATGGCATTATACCCTGCTGAAGTCGCTTTCCTTCCCCAACCTCACCCTCCCAAGGCTCCCCTAAGGCTCCAGAAATTTTCCAACCTAGAGCTAGCAACCCTAACGGGGAAAACTGATCTCTATAATTGGGAGATCTGCTGCGATTCAAGGAGACTGCCAAGCCTTACCTGGACGTTGGCAACTCTAGAAAGAGTGAAGGAAGCAGGAAAAGGGGAGAGGCTCCAGGGGCTCTCAGGAGAAAGAAAGAGGAAATGGTGGGGGAGGGGAAAATGAGATGCCTCCTGCAAGTCCTTGTGGATTCCCACTTGTTCTTGGATAAAATTGATATGAGTAATGGCTTCCTACCCAAAAGACTGCATGACTGGAAACAACCAAAGAGATGAGTCCTGTATGCTACAATGCCAGCAATTAGACACTTAGTCCTTTAGGAAAAAGGCACTGAGGTGTCCAGTATATCCTAAACATTTTTTTTGCTGAATAAGCTGCAGCTTGAGATCCACAGAAACCACAGGTATAAGGTTTAAAGCCAAATCCCATTTCTTTGACATAATAAAGCTATCTAGCTGCTCCTGACCTGGATAGCCCAGGCTAGCCTGATCTTGTCAGATCTTGGAAGCTAAGTGGGGGCGGCTTTGGCTAGTATTTAGAAGGGTGACCTCCAAGGAATACCAGGGTCGTGACACAGAGGCAGGCAATGATAAACCACCTCTGAAATGTCTCTTATCCTTAAAAAACAAGTCTAGCTCACCACCTATTGGTGTATAACGCTAAAAGAGCTACTTCTGGCTGCCAGACAATCTTCAGATCTCCTGGCTATTCTACACACTATGCTAGCTTCTTATTCCATTTTTTTCATGGCTATACAACTTTGAGGGGAAAGTCCTGAATTGTCGGCACAGTTATGTATTTCCACAGGTGAATGCTTGACCCATCCTTCACTCCCAAGTCTCAAGAGGACAGGGAATAAGAGTGTAACCAGAAGCAGCAAAGGACCAGTAAGAAACAGTCAATGGTGAGGCAAGCAGGCTAGAAGAAATGGCTACTGGAAGGAAAACATTCTGATAGGGCTGACAGGTATCTTTGACAGCCAAATGAAACTCTTTGTCTGGAACTCCTTGTAAACAAATAAGATTATTTTAAGTCAGACAGTTGTGTGTGAGAATGGTACATTGGACCTACCTGAAGGTTCCTTCTCTTCAGTGGGGGAGAAGTCATCCAGGAACTGGTTAGGTCACGCCTCTGCTCGCTCGATAGGCTATGCAAATTTCTTTTGTTGCATAGCTCCTGTTGGGAGTGGCCCTGGCTGACCTCTCCAGTGATGTCCAAGCCCCGTCCGTGGAACGCGTTGTCCTCCATGTTTTCGTGATATTTTCGTGTCACCCTTCCGATCTTTAAGCCACCCGGCTTCTGCCGCTGCCTATTTGGGTGGGATGTGGATGACTTCTCCCCCACTGAAGAGAAGGAACCTTCAGGTAGGTCCAATGTACCATTCTCCTTCAGTGGGGGAAGTCATCCAGGAACTGGTTAGCTGTGCCCAAGCTATTTTTCTGGGGTGGGTGAGCAATTGTCCGTTGTGGGAGTATCCACGACTTGCTGCAAAACTCGTCTGCCAAAGCCGCCTCCGCTGATGCGGCCTGGTCTATCCGATAGTGTTTCACGAAAGTTGAGAATGATGCCCAAGTAGCCGCTCTGCATATTTCGTCTACCATGGCTCTTGTTGCAAATGCCGCTGTTGTAGCAGCGGCTCTTGTGGAATGTGCCGTCAGCTTTTCTGGTGGTGTGAGGCCTTGTACCTCGTACGCCTTAGTGATGCACTGTCGAATCCAGTAAGCCACTGATGTTTTTGAGGCCTTTTTGCCCTGATTCGTGACTCCGTAGGTCACAAACAATCCGTCCGAGCGACGGAAGGCGGCCGTTCTGCTGAGGTATATACGTAGGGCCCGCCGGACGTCCAGCTTGTGCCATGCCTTTTCCTTGGTGTGTACTGGCTTCAGACAGAAGGAAGGCAATGTGATCGGCTGGTTTAGATGGAAGGCAGAATTTACTTTGGGAATGAATGAAGGATCCATCCTCAATTATACAGAGTCTCGCTGGAATATGCACAGCTCCTTTCGTGCCGAAAGAGCGGCCAGTTCTGATACTCTCCGTGCTGTAGTTATCGCAATAAGGAAAGCGACTTTCCATGACAGAAAACGCAGTTCAGTTGTCTTTAAAGGTTCGAATGGAGGTTTTGTCAGTGCATTCAGCACCTTGTGGAGGTCCCAAGTAGGGAACCTGTGTCGGACCGGGGGAGCCAGCTGGCTCGCTCCCCTGAGGAACTTTTTTATATAACTGCTGGAAGATATCTTTCTTCGTGCTTTGCTACCCATACATGCTTGTATGGCTGCCACCTGCCGCTTGAGGGTGTTTGGTCGAAGACCCCGCCTCCAACCCTTGGAAAGGAACAAAATGACCTCCTTATCCGTGGCCTGGCTGGGTTGGATGTCCTGAGACGAGGCCCATTTTGTGAATGTTCTCCACGTATGGCTATATATTCGATGCGTGGAGGGTCGTCTTGCCTGGAGCATGACTTCAGTCACCTCCTGCGGGAACCCCATGCTGATTAGTCGGGTACGCTCAATTTCCATGCTGTCAGTTGCAACCATGCTGGGTCCGGGTGAAGAATGGGCCCTTGTTGCAGTAGGTCCGGTCTCTGTGGTAGTGTCCACGGTTTCTCTGTTGACAGTTGTATCAGCTCCGAGAACCACGGTCTTCTTGGCCAGCGTGGAGCCACGAAGATTACTGTTGCCCTCTCCCTCCTGATTCTGCCGAGCATTGCCCCTATTAGGGGTGTAGGTGGGAAGGCATATAGTAGGCCTTGGGGCCATGGATGAGCTAGTGCATCTGTCCCCTCCGCTTTTTGATTGTGGTATCGGGAGAGGAACCGATCGACTTGGTGATTCCGGGAGCTCGCGAGGAGGTCCATCACAGGCGTTCTGAACTGCAGTGTGATCTGAGTGAAGACCTCCCGGTTTAGTGCCCATTCGCCCGGGTCCAGGTCCTCCCTGCTGAGCCAATCCGCCTGCTGGTTGGATAGACCCTGCAGGTGTTCTGCCCTGAGGCTGGATGTGTATCTTTCTGCCCATTGTAGTAGGGACCTTGCCTCCTTGAACAGGGATTTCGACCTGGTGCCGCCTTGTCGGTTGATGTGTGCCTTTGTGGACATGTTGTCGGTCCGCACTAAGATGTGCTGGTTTTGTGCGTGGTGGTGGAAGGCCCTCAGTGCTAGAGAGACTGCTCGAAGCTCCAACCAGTTGATGCTGTGGGATGCCTGGGCCAGGGTCCATCTGCCTTGCGCGATCAGGTGTCCGCAGTGTGCTCCCCAGCCCCATTTGCTCGCATCTGTGGTGATCACCAGCTGTTGTGGCCTCAGGAATGAGATGGCCTTGCTCAGGTTTGATGGTTGTGTCCACCAGTGTAGTTCTCTTCGGAGGTCTTCCGAGATTCTTATTGGGACGTGCCGCTTCCTGGCAATGTCCTGTTGAAACGGCAGCAAGGTCCACTGTAAGGGTCTGGCATGAAGTTGTGCCCAAGGGATCAGGTCGATCGTGGAGATCATAAGTCCCTGCAGCATCGCCAGCTGCATCAGGTCCACCCGTGGCCTGGTCCTGATCTTCGCCACTAGGGTCTGTATCTTGACCTGTTTGTCTACTGGTAGTGACACTGTGGCTTGCCTTGTGTCTAGCCTCGCGCCCAAGTGCACGAGGTCCTGTGTGGGAGTCAAGTGGCTCTTTTCTTCGTTGATAATGAAGCCGTGCGCATTCAGGAAGGCCTTGACCGTTTGCGTATAGCGGTCCGCTGTCTGATAGTCCCCTGCACGTAGAAGGGCATCGTCTAGATAAGGGTGGATGTGTATTCCCTTCATGCGCAAGGCCGCTACCAGAGTCACCAGAACCTTGGTGAAGACTCTGGGTGCCGAAGAAAGGCCAAATGGTAGTGCCTTGTACTGGAAATGCTGATCCCGGAAGCAGAAACGCAGAAACTGCCTTGAAGAAGGATGTATTGGAATATGTAGGTAAGCCTCTTTGAGGTCCATGGAGGTCATGAAGTCTCCTTGTTGCAATACCTGTAGGATGTGGCGTAGGGATTCCATCCGGAATTTCCTCCTCGCCACCCATTTGTTGAGGCCGCGTAGATTTAGGACCGCTCTCCAGTCTCCTGACTTCTTCGGCACTACAAAGAGTATGTCCCTTTGAAGCGTTCGTTTGTGGGAACACTTTCTATGGCTCCGATCTCCAGGAGGTGCCGTATCGCCTCCTGTTGCTGTCGAAGGCGCTCCTTGTTCCTTGGGGCTGGTGATGGTTTGAAACTGTGGGGGGGGTTGCCAGTGAGTTCTATTTTGTAGCCCTGAGATACAATCCTGAGCACCCACTGGTCTGAAGTGGTTAGGCTCCAGGCCTGCGCAAACGCCTGTAGCCGGCCCCCAATCCGGTAGTCATGCTGATTGTTTCCTGGGGGGGGCGGTCTTGTCAGACCTGTAGTTTGCATTGCTTCTAGCATTTGATCTTGCGCCATATTTGAATGATTTAAATGGCCTTTGGTCCCGGCCATTTCGCCCCTTCCCATGTTGAATTGGCCACGAAAGGAATGGGAAGGTCTGCTCTTGTATTCTCGTTCCCTCCTGTGAGCAGATGAAGGCATTGCCTTCTTCTTCTCCCTGGTTTCCACCAGGACCTTGTCCAAATTTGACTCTCCAAACAGGAGGCAGCCAGAGTACTTCTCCGTAGCCAAGTTACTTTTTGATAACGTGTCTACCTTCCAATGCTTGAGCCAAATGTTCCGACGGATGATAATGTTGGCGGCCTGTGCTCTGGCGCAGAATTGTATGTTGTCCTGAGAGGCATCCGCTGCAAATTCCGCAGCTCGTTTTATTTTTAACAGCGATCTCCGTAGATCTAGGGGGACACTTCCTGGTTTTGTAGGAGGTTGTCGGCCCAAATGGCCGTGGCCCTAGTGAAGTTGGACAGTGCCGCCGCTGAGCGTATCGCCAGTGAGATGGCCTCATGTGCCTTCTTCAAGGCAGCTTCATTCTTCTTGTCCATGCCATCCTTCAGGACGTTTTCCCCGTCCTTTGAGAGGACAGCCCCTGAGTGCATGGCCACCACTGGGGCGTCCACTAAGGGTACCCTTAGGTCCTCCATTGTGTCGTCGGGTAACATATAGAGGCGCCGTGCTATTGAGAGAAGAGATGCTCCTCCCCCTGGGTTAGCCCATTCTTCCCGTATCACATCCTCAAAGTAGTCTGGGAAGGGTGAGAATGTCTGGACCTTTATCAGTTTCTTGAAACCTCTGGGATCTAAGTTCGCAGATGCAGATGATCTAGGTTTCTCCGTCACCTCCACCTGGTAGTTAAGCGTGGAGATGACTTTTGTCAGAAGGCGCTGGAAATGCTCCATTTGGAATAGGCGAGACGAGGTGGGTTTGACCTCTGTCTCGTCTCCTGACCATTCCCCCTCCTCCTTTTCGTTGGGATGTGAGGAAGAAATGGTGGAGGCTGCCTCCATCTGCTCTGAACTAATGCTGTGCAGGCGTTGTCTCCCTGCCATAACACCAGCTAGTGGCCGTTCCAGCCCCCTGTGCACGGTGGCCTGTTGTTGTTCGCCTTCCGCCTCTGAGGCCCCTGATGCCTCACTGTGGGCCGGGTCCCTGAGGTCCCTGTGCTTCTTCCGTGGAGAAGGGGACCTGGAACTTGATGATGAGTTGGAGTATGAAGGACAGTGTCTCCGTCTCCTCTTTGAGGACCTGGTGCAACCTCTGCCCCTGACTCCCTCGCACTCTTGTGCCTGGGTAGTTAGGGTGGGAACCCCTCCTTGCGGTCCTGCAAGGGCCCATTGTGGGGTCTGCCAAGGCCCCCCCGCCATTGGCCACATCCACGGGTGCCCTGCCATGAATGTTGGGGGAATGAGGCCGCCCTGGCCCGCCCCGCCAAGCCCCTGAGGCGGTGGTGGCATGGTAGCGGCAGTTAATAATGGCTGGGCCTGGGAAAAGTGTGGTGGGGGCGGCTGTGTGCCCCCCCCCACCGCCCATGGTGCTGGTGGTCCTAGAATCCCCCATGGGGCAAAGGGCAGGGCCTGCGTAGGCCCGAGGCCGCCTGGTCACGCTGGGCTCTCCCCCGGATAGGATGGAGGGGGCGGGGATGCTTGCTCCCCCTTGGGCAAGATGGCTGGTTTGGGAGCCACTCGACACTGCCACCCTCTTGTGTCCCCGGCTGGCCTAGAACTGGCCCCGGCACTGGCCCCGGTACCCCCGGCTGGGATGGCAGGAGCCCCGGTGCCGGAACATGGGACGATGACGGAGCCGGCGCGATCTCTTCCCGCTCCTCTCCCGTCGGGGCCCCCCCGGAATGGGCTCACCCGCTGGGCTCGCCGGCCCCGTGGCTTTCCCGCGGCGTTTTTCATCTTCCCGGGTCCGTTGGCCGCTCCGGCAGGCGATTTGGCCTCCTTCTTCTTTTTACTCCGTGGTTGCTTGCCGGAGTCCGGGGCTCCCGTCGCCTTGCGGCCGTCACTTCCGCCGCTCGCTGTTGCTGCGGCGCCAACCTTTGCCACGTGCGGGGGGGGGTCCGCAGGGTCCGGCTGGCTCCATGCGATCAGCCGTTCCCGCGGAGGAGGAGCTGATGTGCGTCGGTAGCAGCGCGGTTCCCAGCCGCTGCACGTTCTGCTGCCCAACCCCCGAAGCCTCGGGAGTTATCGGCAGCTGCTCCTCGGTCATGGATGCGGCCATCTTGTCTCCGTCTGGGTTCTCCCGGGTTTGGCCGAGGGTCTTCAGTCCTCTGGATCCTCTTCTAGGAAAACCTCTCTCCTTCTCTGGTCCCAGAGGTAAGGGGAGTAACTGGAATTCCCGTCTGAGGTATTTGTAAAGTTTCTTCCCTGTTCTCAGGTTTTTTTCTTTGGTTCTAGGCTTGGAGCAGGAGCTCCAGTGTCCTACCGAGCGCAGGGGCTATGCAGGAACTGGAGAGGTCAGCCAGGGCCACTCCAACAGGAGCTATGCAACAAAAGAAATTTGCATAGCCTATCGAGCGAGCAGAGGCGTGACCTAACCAGTTCCTGGATGACTTCCCCCCACTGAAGGAGAATGTGTAAGTAGACTAGCTTAGTGCCATCACCCTAGGACACAGGCAACTGTCCCAGGATGAAAAACTAGCCAACAAAGCACAAGGCTGGTTTACTAATAAATGCACTCAATGGAAACAAATTGCATTCTTGTACTCTAGCCACATTACACAAAAATTCTTGCCTCTGTTATCTGGCTAACATTTCACAAACTAAAGAGCCTAGCTGTGTTACCTGTGCAGGTTTTGAGAATACAGTCTAAACGTCTCAGATTCTTTTTGCAGTCTCATTAGTTCTAAGACCTTTATTCATACCACAATGATCTAAATATAGAGAAGCCATTCCACACAATGGCTACACTTGGAGCAGCTGCATAATACCAGACTAGTCTGGAAGTATGAGAAAGTCATGTCACGTGTTGCATAGCACAGTGGTCATCACAATCTAGAATTTCACCCAGACTGATAAGGCTGCTATTGAGGTGAACACACACCAAAATTCTGCATCAGGAAGTGGACTGAGAAAGTGGATGCATTCACATCTCTTATCTGCAGTTGCTGTGTGGCCCAGTAATCAAAAATGCAAGATTCCACACACACAGAGATTTGCTACCAATAACAATGTTCTACATATCTATATAACTGAAGGTGATTCCCTTTGAATACACTTCTGTGCTTCACTGGGAAGACAATTACCATGGTTGATAACAAAGAAAAGGAATGCTTTCCTGTTCTCAGTGAGTGGAAAACCAGATACTAATTAAGCTATATAGATTTTATCTGATTACTGCTCGCCTTTAGAAACTCTTCCTTACTTTGCTTGATACCACACATGTTGAAAAGCCCCTTCCCAACTATTTTGACAGGCCAGAGAAAGAATGACCAGAACAATAGGACTTAAACACTGCAGTTCAGTCAGTTCTACCACTCTGCTCAGCAAAAAGTCCGCCTAACTTAAAGCAGCTCTTTCTCTGGCAGAGCCACTAAGTTGGACGAAGGCTCCTTAGGCTGGAGAAAGATTTCCACTTTGCTGAGTGTATTGGTAGGACAGTGGGCGGCCCATGTCTCTTTTCTTTACCCAGTCAAATAAACCAAGCCACAACAGTGGTGTGCAATGAACAAAGGGAAGCCCTGGAGCCTAAAATTTTTGTAGGCAACACTACTTGATTACATACTGACATACCTGTCCCAAGACCCAATTCAGATATCTAGAATCCTAACTATACATTGCTTCTGAACAGTAGTATTTAAATATGTCCACCATCTCAAACATGCCCCATGCACAGAAAACCAGCACATGATGGCTAGAAAAGGTTTCTTTAAGTGCTCTGTCCTTTAATGACCCCCTAATGCAGACCACGGCTAGTCCAACCTCAGCCTTACATTTTCAGTTTTTAAAAATACTAAAGTCTCCATGGACCACAAAGGTGTTTTAAATACATAAGCCAAAAGTTGGAGCTTGGGATCTCTTAATAGTTAACATAAGAAGTATGCATTCTTGTTCAGCATCAGAAGTGCCTTGGATGACTTGGTTCAACATTTCTGCAAGAATCCCAGCAATGATCAGGTCCTCCAAAGGCTGTTCTCTGAAAACTGGCCATAGATTACCCACTGCCCTTCCCTGTTCTCAAGAAAGGGATACTTTAGAATATGAATGCATACCTTAAAAGGGACTGCACACCCACAACTGAGAAGCACATCGGCGTTTCCCCCCATTTTTCTAGAACTAAGATTGAGAGGACAGCAGCTGATTTCACTCCCTCATGCTTACGTACCACAGAACATGGTACGCATTTTGTCTGATGAGTTTTGTCACAATTCTTTTATAGAGGCTTCTGTGTAGCTCTCTGGAACTGAAAGCACTACTCCCATTTTGGCACCAACAACAGCAAATGTCTCCCTTTCTTCTTTGGTCCTCCAACAGGCAGACAGCATAATGGCAAGCTCTTTTGGACTGGGGAGCTCTCAAAATATATCCTCCATTTTTCACTTTAAAGAAGCAGTAACTGGAAATATGGTCCTCTCCCCATACCAATCAGTAATGGATGAGTTGCCAAGCACTTGATCCAGCCAACACAGAAGCAGTGGCAGCTTTTCTAAAATATAAATGGCTGTTATCTAGAGGGGAAACAAGATAAAAGCTTTTCCAACTCCCCTTTATATGCTATGAATTAATCCACATCATCAAGGAGAATAGAGGAGAATGCTGTATGTCCCTCAGTTTTGGACTGAGGATTACCTGGGTTTCCCACCTACAGCAGGCATCCCTATCCTTGTTGAATCTACAGGCACATCTGGAATTCTGAGAACAGGTAGTGAGTGCCACAACAAGTTGTCTTTGGGAAGGGGGGGGACCAATCACAAAATGGCTGCCATGGGGAAGTAGTAAATGCCAGGAAATACATTGGTGGGCATCATGGTACGTATGGGCACCACACTGGGGGTGACTACACTAGAGTTTTACATGCATATGCAGTGTGTGTACACACTCAAAAGTGAAATTATATAGCCCTCATTTTTTCCATTGATCTATTGCCCTACCCTTTTTCAGACCTATGAAATCAAAACACACTACCAGCTGAAAAGTAGATTATGCCTCCATTACATTTATGAAAACTCAAACATTTGGATGGACCTCCCCACACTCACCATACAAATGCAAAAGCAAACTAGGAAAGTAGACCAAGGATGTTTCCAAAAAAAAAGGCGTCCATGGGTGTGTCAGCCACACCAGTTCAGTGTGTCTAGGACCCTCAAGACACATAGGAACAGTGCCATCACCATGGTGACCAACCTCCTGTTAAATTAAGTGCTAAGCTGTTACCTGGACCAAATCCTGAATTCCTAAGGCACTTACAGCAGGAAAAGTTATTTGGGAAATAACCAGAGTAAGCCTAAGGAAATGAGGAAGGATATACTGAATGGAAAGTGATGACTATTTTCTTTCAATGCTCCATCCCCTTTAATTCTGCTTCAGGGTCCCATTTAGCTGAATGTCAGGTGGCTGCACACAAACATTCTCTTTCAGAACGCCATCTACTGGAGTATATAAATTTATCCTATTAGATGAAACACAAGAAGAAACAGTAAAACCATGTATGATAAGCTGGATGCAAGATATGGGATACAATCTAACTTTAAATGACTGGTCAAAATCCTGGAAATCTGCGACATGATTAAGAGCTGTATCATTTAAGGAAAACATATATAAAATGTTTTATAGGTGGCATTGGACACTGGACAAATTGTCAAAATATTATAAGGATATCTCAGGGACTTGTTGGAGATGCAAGAATAATGTGGGAACATTTTACCACATATGGTGGCACTGTGAAAAGATTGTTAAATTTTGGAAGAGTATCAAAAAAGTAATAGAAGAAATATTAAACATAGGATTACAACTAAAGCCAGAAATCTACCTACCCAATATTATACCGGAAGGGATTAAGTACCACGATTCATGCATTATTTTGTATATCCTTACTATGTCAAGAATCCTCATAGCTAAATGTTGGAAAACAGATACGATACCAAGTATAGAAGAAGTAACTATGAAAATAGCTGAGACAGCAGAAATGGACAAATTAAATATGATTCTTTCAGGAAAAGATGAGAAAATGTTTCAGAAAAGATGGCAAAAAGTGTATAAATGGATTGAAAAAATGACCAAATGAACACCCATATGTACTTCTTATAGCACTGTTTTACCTTTTTCTGTATGTATTCTCTTTGTAATGGAAAAATGATAAATAAATCTATTAAAAAAAACCCGCCATCTACTGCATGCGTGACTACACTCAAAAAAAGAATGCCATCTACTGCATGGGTGACTACACTAGCAGTGTATTTCATCCTCCCCTCTTCCATTATATCCTCACAACAACCCTGTGAGGGAGGTTAAGCTGAGAGAGAAACTGGCACAAGACTGCCTAGTGAGATGTATGGCACACTGGGGATTTGAACCTGGATCTCCCAGATCCTAACTATAGCTTCCACACGATTACACCTGTGCGACTGAGGCCAGCAGAAGCCAAAATGTTTGCAGTTGATTTTCACCCCCCAGGGATACAATCCACGGGAACTTCAGACCCACTGAAATTAACAAAATAGACACATCATTATTCCATTCTGATTTAGGAAGTCACAGAGCTTTGATATTTTTCCATTGGTAAGTTATGACAAAAGAAGGGCTCATGGTGACTTTATTTAGCAGTAGGGCAAAAAGTCAGATTTCTTTCCTCATGTCAAGCTGTCACTTGCACCCAGATAATTTATTCACACTTTTAAATATGACAACATGTAGCAGGGTCACTGCAATAGTTGACTGACTATGCAAAATTTAAGTGGGAAATATGCTCATGATTCTCCAGGCCTTTATTTAACTCAACCATTTGTTTCCACTCAGGAAAGGGAGCAGACAGTTGTACTCAAAGCGATTGTTATCTTATAACTTACATTATAACTTCAGCTAGAATTCTTTCAGCCAAAAGCTGGAAAACTCAGAAAATCCCCAATATGGAAGAGTTGATACATCGATTACTTCAAATAGCAGAAATGGATAGGTTAAATCTTGTACTTCAAGGTAAAGATGATAATTTGTACCAGAAGAGATGGTCAAAGTTTTATTTATGGTTTAAGCAACATTGTGGATCTAGACTTGAAAATTTATATGTAGCTATTTGATTCTTTCTATGTAATCAAAAAAATTATAAATAAATTATAAATAATTTTTTTAAAAAAAGTTTTCCCCACCCCAACTGAACAAATTACAGAACAAGTCTTTTGTAGTGTGTGTATTTACATATACATTTTAAAAGAGACATAATTCAATGTACCACTAAGTTTTCTCCGTGTGAGGATGTCCCTACATGCATGCTTGCATGGAGAACTGTAGCCATACAGGCCAGTTTTTTGAATTTTTTTGGTTATAGAGGATTGTCATGAACTCTTACATTGTTAGCTGTCTTGAGCATTGTGGAAAGGTGGTATATAGATGTTTAAAATAAATAAAATGAAATAACAAAACAATTCAATTTAAAAAAAAAGGAAAGGAAGCTGAGCAGTGCATGGCAGCTCACCCTGTTGCTGTTTAATTCTGTGGAAGGGACGATGCTGTATGTTTCTGAATATTCAGATGGGTTTCAGGGATGTTTCTTATATCGTGATCCCTAGTCTAGCATGGCTAGTGTCTAGGATGTGTGTTCAGAATTGCCATCTTCATTAACTTATTGTAGCTGTTGGTTCTTGGGTGGCTAAATGCTATGCTCTCCATATTACTTACTTCACTCCCTTTTTCAGGCAAATTAGACACCTGTAGATCAGATTCTAAATAATCTGAAAAGTAAAAAATAAGCAATGGTTGTAGCTTTAAGAAAAGTTATTGTCTGTGGTCATTGCTAGGCAACTGCAACTGTATTGCCAGTTTTCCAGCTTTGGTTTCTGTCAGTAGGAGTCACAGGGAGGAACAGGGCAATTTCCGGGGGCTGTTTTTGCCTTTGAGGAAGGACTCATTGGGCCAGGCCTAGCAGCAACCACTAGGCAGCTGGCTTCAGATTGACTTGTAAGACCCATCCAGGCCTAGCTGCTTGTTACTTTTCAATAGCAGTATCCCATGAAAGCTAATGTGGTGTAGCAGTTTATTTAGCAGTAGGGCAAAAAAGTCAGATTTCTTTCCTCATGTCAGGCTGTCACTTGCACCCAGATAATTTATTCACACCTTTAAATATGACAACATGTAGCAGGGTCACTACAATAGTTGACTGACTATGCAAAATTTAATCAGTGAAAAGCCCTCATTTCCATAAGCATGCTTAGCAGACACATCCTTCAAAAAGAACAGCACAGCTCCCTTCAAGGTCTGTACCAGCAGCCTCCAAGATGTATTTTAGAGCATCCTAATCATTCTACATGACCTTGGAGTAAAAAAAGCAACAATCCAAAACCCCACAATACAAATCTATCTGAGGCATCCTGCCAAGAAGACCAGGCTTTTTACTATCCCACCAGAAAATCTTTCGCTCATTAAATGATTGTATAGGACCAGAAATGTTTCCTGGCTCCTGAGTTTCTGCACTGTGAAAGAGAGAAACAGTAATTAAATTGTGGTAAAAGGGTGACATAAGCCTCTCCTCATCTTCAGGGCAAATCAAGCAATGGAGGGTTACTGGTCAAAGGCAGCAGCTGCCCTGAGTCAGACAACTGAGTCACTGGTCCATTTTTATTCTACTGGTGTTCCCCAACACAAGTATTCTATATATACCTGCACACACCTTTTCTGATTCCTAATGTCAAACACCAAAATAACTGCCCACTAGGAAAAACTGGAGTGGGGAATTACTGGAGAGGTAACGGGACTCTACCTCTCTGATTGTGTATGGAGCTTGAGAGGGAAAATGCACAAATGTTTCAAATGACAAGACTTCAAAATGCCAAGCCCAGGGAAATATAGGAGACTCTAGAAAGCAAGCAAAGTCTGCAAATCATTACAGACATTATAACATCTTCAGAGAAAACATATATAGATGTTATAGCCTCTCTGTAACCCACAAAATAAAGGGCCACAAAATGATACAGAAAAGACATATTCACAAGCCCTGGTACATGTTCAAAGTCACAAGAGTGATATTTGCTGAAGGGCTGATACCTTAGTCCTTGTGTAGATGCTTTCATGACTGAGGACATGTCTGCACACAATACTGTATTAAAAATATTTTAACCATCATAGACCCTGTCCCCTAAACTATTATTCTATGAGGTACCAATTTATATAGCACTGCTATATATAGTAGGTATGACAGCATTATTTCCATAATAAGGGATGCTGAGAAACCATGGCTTGCTTAAAGCCACCCGATTAATCCTTTACTGATATCTGAATGAGGGCAGCAGAGAGAGACGGCATACTTCAAAACAAGGGGTTGGATCCAGAAGAGGATTTCCTTCTGTGGAGCATGACTTCACCGCCACCTCCCTCCCACTGCAGCCCCAAATATCCACAAAATGCTGCTCCTGAGGAAAAGGGAACATCCAGGAACTGCTTGGGAGGGGCTGGCAAAAATCTTCCTTTTATCTGTAGAGTTCTTCCCTGGGATCCAAGCCCATAGTTGACGCTTTTAGTATGCCACCTCTAATAATCTCAAGCACAAGTCCATACAAGGACCAGCATTTAAACATGGCGGGGGGGGGATAAAAGGGAGAAGAATTTAAAAGCAGGAGAGACAACACTGGATTGTATAATTTACTTAATCTAACACTCATCCCAAAGGCTGCCTTGTGTATGCATGCATCTATCAAGGGGAAAAGGATAGTTTTAAGTGTCATGTATTAGGTTAGGTTATATGCAGCAATATTTCTTTTGGATTTTTTTGAGTGGTTATTGTGGCAGCTAGATGGCTGAAATGGGATGTGAGAAAAACCCGGCTCAATTCCCCACTTTACATGTGGTTGTGGCTTTAAGTGAGTCACCAGGGTAGACCTACCCATCTTCCAAGGAGCCTTCTTTCAATTTATGTGGTTGTCATAACCCCCTCCAGCCCACTCAGCGATTCTCTAGAGGAGTCAAGGTCAGTGTTTGAGGAGGACCAGAGGGACCAGCAAGGGCCCAGCACTGCAGAGCCAACTACAGACAATGCCTCCTTAGCATCAGAAGCCATCTTGCTAGAGCCTGCAAGGAAAGCCTCTCCACCAGCCCTAGTGATAGTCTCCAGGCTTCTACCATGCAGGACTTGAGCTCAGTCCTGTAGCCCCCCAGGACCTTCTTCCAGTCCACAGCCACACTGGTGGCAGAGAGCCCAGGCCAAAGTGGCACAAAAGAGGCAAAGTACAAGGCTGGCTGCATACAATAGCAAGGTAGAGCCGTGCACTAAGGGTGAGTCCTTGCAGGATCCTGGCCATTGTGCAGATCTATCTCAGGAACTGCAGCACCTGTCAGCAATACAGTTGGACTCAATTACATCTTAGCCTAATTAAGCCAGGGTCTGTAAAGCCGCCCTTGCTGGATCAATCAGTTTGCAAAGCCACAGCCCTTGCCTGCTAGAGGATCCACTGTCTCTCTTTTTTACCTACTGTCATAGATATGAACAGAAATATAGGGGGAAAGTTGCCGATCTTGTCCAAAAAGATCACAGAGAATATCCCTGTACACAGAAACAGGGCTAGGCCTGGCCTCTCAGCTAGACATACCAAAAATGGAGTTCTCTCTCTGAGTTGGGGGACATCTTGTGAGTGATTCCCATCCATCACTTAGGGAGGCAGGATCAAATTTGTCTATTTCCTGTTTCCTGTGGTGGGAGTCACCCTGAGCTCAGTTCTTTTCCTGTCTCAGTAGGGAGAGCAGCTAGGTATAGGATTTGCCTAATCCTATTCTATTTTTTCCCTTAGGAATTACAATTTTTCCTTTGTTTCTACTCCTTCCACCTTATACCCACTATATGCTATTTACCACTTTAACGCTGCTTTTTATAAGCCTAGTTTTTTCTCTCCTCTTCTCTGCTACCTATCCTTTCACTTTCCTTTCCTCTAAAGGAAAAAAGTGTCAGATGCTGACTGCCTCTATACAAGGAGAGTGAAGCCACAGTCAAAATGGCCTCAAGAGCCAAAGATTTTTATCAACGATGGAGCTAGACACTCATCGTCGTGAAGCAGGCAGAGGGACCTACACACCCCCTAACAGAATGCCATGGCATCCATTATAGCACCGCTTGAACAAGGTGGTGATGGAGGAGAAAAGCACACCAAAATGTCATGTCTACAGGGAGTGCCTTCAGATTCCACGCTGGCCTTAACGGCCATATTGCCACCTGCTGGGCAATTTCTCCTAAAGGGAACTGCAAACAGAGTCTAATCTTGACCACAGAGCAACCCATAACAAGGAACAGCACCATGGACGCAGTTGAGCTGGTGCTGTTGAGATCAATTCTGGGAAAGACACTGACAATGACTTCCAGGCCAGTAATGTTGGCAGCTCCTGGCCACTCCCCTTATCATTGAACATGATGGCCTTTTATAGAACAGTCATGAGGGATGAAATTATCTGTTTCTGTAGATCAGGGAGTCATGGGTCTATTCATTCTTGATCCTCCTCCTCCCCTTCCCCCCACCGACAGAGCAAGCCCCAACACAGAGGCTGCTGGTCCACCAAAGATGCACAGAAAGGAACCCACACAGGTCATAAGGGGATGGCGCAGGCTTCCCAGGGGGGAGAAAGCGGTTCAGCAGCTTCTACTGAGAGAGAGCAGGGAGAATTCCCCTGTGATGAAGAGGAAGGGGAAGTAGGTGTGCCCAAACCTTCCCTTCAATTATTCAAGAGTGACACTTTTCAATACTTGTTATGCAAAACTCTGTCAGCTCTTGAATTACAGGAGAACCAGGAGAGTAAACTTCCACTGCTCTGGGTAGAAAAAACAAACCCAAGGGCATTCATGAGTTTTCCCCTTTTACTGATTCTTCAGAGAAAGCCTTCCCATTCCCAGAATTCTATGAAAAGAAACTTAAGGCTGAATGGACTAAGCCAATGGCAAGTAAACCTTTCCCAGGGTTCGTCAAAAAACTATGCCCTCTATCCTCAACTGGAGATAATATCAGTTCTGGGATTTCTACAGGATGGTATCAGCAGCGGCCTAAAGGTAACAACCCTCAGGAGACAACAGTAGTGCTCACAGTTCTCCCAAGGTTCAAGGGTCTCAGCATATCTCACCATCCACACATCTGACGGTTTTTCAGAGAAGCTTGTCTCAGAGATCCATGGGTTTCCAACTTGGAGACTTAATATTGTTCTCACAGCACTTACTAAGGGACCATTCGAGCCTCTCCGAGATATTCCACTCAAGCTCTTAATGATGAAGGTGGTATTTCTGGCAGTCATTACTTTGACCAGAAGGATACTGGAGTTGGCCATACTCTCGATTAAGTCAGAACTCTGCATTTTTCACAAGGACAAGCTAGTTTTGAGAACCGATCCAACTTTCTGTCAAAAAGTCAATACCAAATTTTACAGATCACAGGAGATCTACCTACCACCCTTCTGTGTGAACCTGGTTCACCTGAGATAAAAACTCTGGCATAAACCGGATGTTAAGTGGACACTCAAGTGCTACATGCATAGGACAGCCACCATCAGAATGACATCTCACCTCCACATGCGGGAAAGAAGATTCTAATTTGGCAATCAGAAACACCATAGCTCCTGAACTGCCAAGGCATATCAGAATCAGAAGCAACAAGTTCCAGCAGGGTTTATCACCCATTCATATCAGAAGACACCTACCATTATCAACAGTTATTATTTGTTCATCCTTTTCCTTTGACATCCATATTCTTTGGGCTGGACAGCTGAGCAGTGACATTCCCCAACTGGGGAGACTTGCAGTCTAAACAGTGGCAGGATGCAGTCCGAGACACTGGCTAGGCCCCATCTCAGCCCCACAGAACTGTCCCTGTGCAGGAGGTTATTAGGCCTTTGAGGTGTGCCAAGGACATCAATTGGGTAGTCTTGGCTTTGATCAGATCTTTTGGCCAAGCTCAAAATACGGGGGAGGGGGGACAGCATATTCTGGCATGTGTCTATGATCACGCTGAGGTGTTATAGCCCCTATAATAGGGTAAGACTGCTGTTTTCCTTGTCTGAAGCAAAGCCATGGTTTTCCAGGAGCTAAGTGATTCTTTTTTTTTTTTTTTAATATATTTATTGGGTTTTTTGACATAAAGCTACACCACTATACAAACTTCAACAAAAACATCCACAAAAGTATAACTACCAACTCTAACTCTATAGTAACAATTTTCCAATTCAGCAACACAAATTTACAGTAGAACTAGACCCAACATTTTTATACTACCCTAACCCTTATAAAGGACCTTAGGTCAGTTTTCTATTAGGTGACTACTACTCTCACAATTTACTTTACAAGATTACTTTATCAATTCTTGTTGGCAATTCGAAAAAGACAAACAAACAAACATAATCACTATTTATAGTCATCATTTCATTAATCAGTCAATTTTATAACCCTTACTATTCCCCCTCTTACAATAAACTGTTCATTCCTTACATATTATATATATATATATATATATATATATATATATATATATATATATATATATATATATATATAGCTTGTCATTACTATAATTTCAAACTTTTCCTTTTACTGCCTTTTTCCAATATCCATTTTATCCCTGCAGTTTACAAATTAATTTAACTTCTGCAGAAACCCCTATAACAGATTTAACTTTCATGTTTAGACTACCCCACCTAAACCTACTAAAGCGAACAGATTACTTTACACATAATGACCCGTACTTTAATATCACCTCATTCTGGATCATATTATCCTTATACAGTTTAACTATATTTTACTCCTTTACTCTACTGCACATCTCCAATATTTACCACCACTTTTTACCTTTGCTTTGCCACTAAACACACTTATTTACCCATCATGTACTTACAACATCAAAAAACAACGTCATTTTCCCCAGTTCAGTATATAGCAGAGAGAAAAAAAAAACTATTCCTTCCCTTTCCTTATATAACTTAAATTTCCTCCTTATCATCTGTACTCTACTTTTCTGCAGCAACATTTCTACATGTCTTCTCCCTTTATGCTTATACCAGTAGTTTGCCTTTCCCTCTTCACCTTTCTCCCATTCTAAATCCCACATTTCATTGTCTCTTTTGAATTTCCAAGCTTGTAGGTTTTCCTTTTTCATTCTTCTCCTTCTTTCTGTTTCATTTGCCAGTCGCTGTTTCTCTTCCCTTAACAGTTCAAGCTTTACGTCAAATAGTTCTTTTGCCACCCTTCTGAACTTCCCAACTCGTATCTTCCTCCTTTTCGTCTTTCTCTTTCCTTCTCTATCGGTTTTCAATCGTTGTCCCTCTTCCCTTGAAGGTTCCAACTTTACGTCAAATAGTTCTTTTGCCACCCTTCTAAACTTCCCAACTCGCATCTTCCTCCTTTTCTTCTTTCTCTTTCCTTCTCTATCGGCTTTCAATCGTTGTCCCTCTTCCCTTGAAGGTTCCAACTTTACACAGGCTGCCTTATTTCGGTTCCTTCTCATTATTTTAACTGCCGGGCATTGTATTTCTGCATAGTCTTTCTCTTGAAACAGCCCCCAATTTTCTATCACGCAGCAATCACCTTTCTCTCCTTGCTGCGCCTCTAGGGTTTCTGTCATAATATATTGCTCCTGCTCTTCCTTTATTTCCGTTACAGATTGGGTGCTATATGCTTTCTCCTGTAACTTTATACATGCTTCCTCGCACCCCTTTTGTATTCCCTCTTTTAGAACTTTAATAAATTGTTCAAACGTTAGTTCCTCCACCTTCATATTTTCATCCAACTCTTCCTCCACTTTTAATGCAAACGCCATTTTAGTCAGTTCCTTAGAGCCAGTTCATTCAATATGAGGTTTCAGTCATTTTTTCCCTCTTTATAAGTCCTTGCCAGTGAACCAAAAGAGAAAAAGTCCCAGAAAACGAAACAGCCAACAAACAAGAGCCCCAAAAAATAAATACTTGAAATTACAAAGTCCTCTCTCTAACTTCTCACAGCCGCAATCCTTCTCCATTTTGAGCACGCTTGATAGGGGTAACTAATATTTTTTTTCCTTTCTCCATATAAAACTCCAGAGTATGTACTCACAGCTCTTCTTTTATGTTGCTGAGGTTGGTGAAAATCATTAACTCCCAGTATAGTTAAAACGGATGGCTGCGTCTATGTGGAGCATGGCGTCCATGCTCCACCCCCGCAAGCCGCTCCCGCTTCGGGGCGATACTGGTCACCCCCCGCCTTTGCCAGGAGCGGGAGGGGCCAGAAACAAGCCCCTGCACCAGCCCTCTCTACAGGAGGACTGGTTCGAGCTCTCCCGTCACCGGGAGGCTCAAAGGAGCGAAAACGGTTCGGGTGGCCTGGGGAAGTCCAGGGACCACCCGTCGACACGCCGTACCGGAACCTGGCCAGGAGCTAAGTGATTCTAAGGGTGTACGTGATCACTAGCTTTCAAGTAGGAGAACAGATCAGGATGTCATCCAGCTAAGGATGAATTTGGATTCCTTGCTGGAAGATAAGAGATAAGACCCAAGGAGCTGATGCTAGGCCAAAGGGTAGAGTCCTGAACTGGAGGCAAACCAAAGAAACCTACAATGTCCTTGAAGGAAGGGAATGTATAAGTAGGCTTCATGAGTCAAGTGGAGGTCTGACAGATCATGGGGCCTCCACACGGAAGTGACCTGGTGATATACTTCAGGTTGAGAATGGTTCTCCAGTCCTCGTTTCTCTTGGACACTGAGAAAACTCCTGAGAGATGCATGCAGAAGAGAAATGTCTCTCTAGCGCATACCTTTGGATGGTGTTTTTTGAGGGGGTAGAGAGATCTAAGTGACTGAAGAAGGCAGATCTAGGAGACTGAAGGAAGAAATCTGTGAAAACTGTGAAACTTTATGGCATAGCCAAACTGGACTGTTTGCAGAACCAAGTGGTTTGACTGAGACAGAAGCCACTGGGTTGGAACTCCTGAAGATAGCCACAGAGCAGCTGCCAAGGAGCAGGATGCAAAGGTCACTGTGTTGAGAGAGGCATCGCTAGGAGGGTGACCACCCTGGCACTCTATATTGCCCTTCTGTTGTCACTGGGAGTGAGTTGGACCAGATTCAGGGCCCACACAATGGCTGCTCTAGAGATTAAGGCAGAGTTAGCTGCTGCCCTCATGGTCATTGCCATGGCCTCATGAGACACTCACAGTGTGCTTTTCTGTCCAATCTACCCTTTATGGATCAAACACCATCCTCTGAGACCAGGTCAGTGTATTGTAGCACTGCTACCTAAGTGTCCACTAGGGGAACCTGCAAGAATACAATAGCATGAGGAACCAAGGAATAAAGTTTTTGATAATATCTGCATGTTAGATAAAGGTTTGGCCCACTCTACCATCATCAGTCTTTTGAAAAAATTCCTTGTTACCCAAGGGTTCTGGTCAGGGATCATCATCTGTATTAAACAGTTACATAGGCTGGTCAGCAAATATGGACACCTCCTTTGGGGAAAACACTCCCACCTACCTCTTAGATTCTGACTGTGATGAGGGGTTGCTCTGGACCTTGGCAGGAGCAGCAGAGGAGGAAGAGGCTTTGCAGACCACCTTGATGGGCCACTGAGAGCAAGGGTCCTAACAGGATGAAGCATGCCTCTTTCTATGCCTATGCTTGTGGCCAGGAGAGGGTGACCTTGGGTTGGAGCACTTGGGCCCCCAAGATATGCTAAGAGAGGAGTGCTCTTACATGCCTTGCAGCTCCTCTGTCATGGTTCTCTTTAAAAGATTCCCTAATCTCAGCCCAGCAAGAATCCCCCCTCCACCTACAGTCTCAGAAGAAAGGGGAGACAGCACCATATTTAATTAGATTTCTAGCCCTCCCTCCCCTGCACAACAGGGCTCAGGATGGGTTACAACAAGAAATATATACAACAAATTTAGAACAATTAAAACATAATTACATAATATTAAAACCTATACAAAACATCAGATGATGCAACTCATAAAATAGCAATCAGGTACAAGTTAACAAGTACTCCCAAGAAAAACTATCTGTATGTGCGCATAAGAATGAAACCAAAAGGTGAGATACACAGTAGAGGAAACAATCAACAACTGTGTATAAAGAACTCTAAGACTACAGAGAACAGAAATTATATTCTGTCTATGTTGGTTAATTTCAACAAATATGACCTAAATAGACTATACGTGGCGGAGCATCTCTGTTTTACAGGCCCTGCAGAATTGCAATAAGTCCCTCAGGGCCCTGATCTCACTTGGGAGAGTGTTCCACCAGGCCGGAGCCAGAGCCGAAAAGGCTCTGGTTGAGGCTACGCGGATATCCTTTGGGCCGGGGACCACCAGCAGATGTTGATCTATAGAGCTTAAAACTCTTTGAGGGACATACTGGGAGAGACGGTTCAGCAAATATGTTGGTCCCAGATTGCACAGAGCTTTAAAGGTTAAAATCATAACCTTTAAGTTGATCCAGTATTCAACTGGGAGCCAGTGCAGTTGGTGAAGAACTGGTATCGCAGCCAAACTCCTCACCGTTAGCATGAGAAAGAGCCACTCAGGTGGTCAAGGAGTCCCTCTGGTTCAGGGAAGGGTCCAACAGAGGAGCCTGGCCCCCAGAGCGAACTGGCAGCCGAGAGAGCCATTTGCACCTCAGGTGCCATTTTTGTACCTTTCTTATGCTGTGTTTTTAAGCACTTTTGTTTTTGATTCACAGCAGTCTTCCTAGGCAACTCTAGGGCAGAGTCAGTGGGAAGTTCTCTTCCTGCGAGACCGAAGGAAGAGAATGTCTCCATCATCATAAATTTGTCTCTTCTTCCTTCCCTCTGGAGCCCTCTAAGGCTCGTTGCTGGGCCATTCTCTTCCCTCCAAGGAAGGGGATGTAGTAGAGAAAAATCAAGACAAAAGATACAGCAAAGCCAAGAGAACGTATGAAAAAGGTGGTGCGAAGAGAAAGAAGGACAGGCTGGAGATGTTAGGAAACTTTTCTCCAGGTATTGCTCTAGGAGAAAAGAAAAAAAGTGTGAGGAGTGTTACTCCAAAGCTGCACTCCTGAACGATACAGGAAGCAAAGTGATCTGGGGCGACACCCATCCCGGAGACAGTAAGCTGAAGCATTTAGTCCTGCCTCCCTGAGCGATTGGTGGGAATTACCCATTCCAAGAAGCCCTCCTCCTCAAGAGTGAAAACCAAAGCCATGAAGTGCCTTTTATATATTTTTAAATTGATCCTAATAAAACAGTGTGCAATTTTTTTAATTCTTCAGAGTGCTTCATCAGGTTAGATATTAAAATGGGGGAGGAGATAGCAAGTTCTTATTTTTAGGCCTCTTTGCATCCTGTGCAGAAAGCCAAGTGAATTTGAATGAAGTGATGCTAGGCAGAGCTGGCTGCACATGTGGTCTTCTGGCAAAAAGGCATAGTGGCAGCCCCCCTCCCATGGAAAATATAAAAACCATTAGTTGATCAAGTGCTGATCAAAACTGGAGGCTCTGTGAGGCTATTTTATGTTGATAGAGTTCAGGAAGTAATCCAATCCACACTTTGGAGTTTGCTTTCAATGAATTTACTGCAACAAGATACTGCAGAAAGAAGAATAGCTGGCTGCAGGCTGTTAATGCAACAGAGAGGCCTTCAGAGCACAAGCACTAACACACAGCGGAAAAGAGAAAAAACAACAAGAGGTAGGCTGAACTGCTAGCGGAAACATTCAATAAACCCTCTAAACAATAGAGAATGCTCCACAGCTCCCCCTAGGGTACAAGTGAACTAACCCACTCGTTCAGCAGTATTAACAGTAACTAGACTCTTAGCAGGCTGTCACTTCTCCAACATTTTATTCACCAGAGCTTTTAATAGGATGTAAACTGAAAGCATTTTATTAGGTTGGGGAGAAAATAGGGCTTTACTATCATTTAAATGTTTTTAATTATGAATTGTAAGCCGCTTCAAACTATGGGGAAAGGGGAGGTATAAATATTTTAAAGTGTGCCAATAAACCTCTGGCCATCATTGGATGCTAACCTTGGCAAATTTCATTGGCTAAGAAGAACCGATCTAAATGCAAATGAACACAACTGAAGTAAGATGCCTGCCAACTATTACCTAATGCTACCATAAATTTAAGTAAGGGCTATCGATAAAATAAAAAAAGGAGCAGGATGTTTAACAAAGCCTACAGAAATTGGGAAATCTGCCAAAATGAATTCCGGCCTGGAGTCGGGCCAATCTATACTCTCATTCACAGCCCAGAAATGGCTTAAAGTAAGGCAGGACAATCGAGCCAAGAATGATCTCAAAATGACTTTCCCCTTTAGGTCTCCTTGATCACAGGAAAAAAACCATTTGTATTCTTTTTGTTCTCCAGACAAAAAGAAAAGGGCTGTTGGTGATTGGTAAAATCAGCAAAACATGAATAAGCTTTTAAAAATATTAGCAATCAGCTTTATTTTAAAAAGTCAGTGACTCCAAGGACACATCTCCCCATATTCCATACATTTCCTGCAAATACCAGAAGCGAGTCTCTCAAAACCACTGTGGCTGAACATACATTTGTTGAATGGAATGGGTTTTTTGACTAGAAGTAATATGCAGTTGATGAATTATAACTGGATTAGTGTGTGTTTCTAACAACTTCCCATAAATTTATAAAGCTTAAACAGCCAACTAGATCGGCCTGAGTATTTATGGCACCAGATATTTAGGATATAGCATATGAATTGCTGCAACAGACATAACCTGAGCAAGACAACATAAAATTAGACTTTTTGGTTTTCATTTATACTCCTTACATTTAATACAGTACATGCAAAAATTACCAAGTTACTTACTAATTTGGTTGTCCATCTTGAAGGCAATGTCCACATGCAAAACATAGAGCATGAACTGGAACCAAGGGCTCATCTCATTGGGAGGATGAGGCGCATGAATGGAGAACACAATGTCATTGGCTTCTATCTGCCTGCTCACTGCTTCGTCAAAGTCCCTGATTTTTTCACACGGATTGGACCCCCAAGTCAAATACCATTTGGTCTTCAGACGGTTCTTCCCTACATCTACACATTTGTTTGCCAGATAGGACACAGCTGTGGTGGGACTTGGAGCTGCAAAAAAACAGAACAAAACACCAACACACATGGTTATCAGTGCTGATTGGCAAGAAGTGATGCAGATATAAGCTGCTCTGTTCAAAGAGGCAGGGATGCTGAGAGAGGGGAGTATGTGTGTCATATTCCTGGAGCCATGATCATAGCACCACTGATGCTTGGCTATAAATTCAGTGGCCTTTTTATTTAGAGGGAAGAGAAAGAAGTGTGACCTTGGCCCAGCCATTTTTAGCCCAATCTACCAGCATAAACATTCATATACATTGCTCTGAGCTCCCTGAAAAAAAACAATGGGAAATAAAATGTAAAAAATGTAAAACTGGAGTAAGTGTATGGTGCACACACACACCACATGAATAGTTTATTAACTGGTTAACAACAAACCATGCAGTCTGTTTTATATGATTACTGGGTTGATCTATAGGTGGTGTGGAAGACTACAGTAGCACCTGCCGACCCCAGATAAGGTATACCCCTTGCTCTCTTTCATATACATACAGAGGAGAGAATGCCCCTTCTAAAATGGTGGCTGCCATGGCATCATTCTAAAGAAACATAGTTTTAGTCACATACAATTTATCACATCAGCAAACTATGATTAAAAAACAAAGTTTATTTGAGTCATATCCCTATTTTAGAATTCATAATCCACCATAGTCTAGCAATGTAACAGGAAACATAAACCAACACATGAATGTTTTAAATTAAAGAATTATGGCTAGATGAAATAACTGTCGTAATAGGTAACTAACTACCCACACATTGAATGGGTCAATATGAGTTCTAGTCGGGAAAAAGAGATTGAGTTTTTAGACACTCTCAGTGACTGTGCTATGGAACAGATGGTCATAGATCCTACCAGGGGAGAGGCGATCCTGGATTTGGTCCTAAGTAACGCCCAAGACTTGGTGAGAAATGTAAAAGTGATTGCACCGCTTGTGAACAGTGACCATAATGTTGAGTTAACATTTGTATAAATAGGGAGTTGCCCAAAAAGACTGACGCAACCACTTTTAACTTTAAAAGGGGTAACTTCTCTGGTATGAGGGGATATGTGAGGAAGAAATTGAAAGGAAAAGTGGAAAAGGTCAAAACGATTGGGGAAGCTTGGAGACTATTTAAAAACACAATCTTAGAAGTTCAGAAAAAATATATACCGCAGGTTAGGAAAGGCACAAATAGGTATAGAAAAAAGCCTGCATGGTTAACAAATAAAGTAATGGAAGCTGTAAAAGGTAAGAAGGATTCCTTTAAGCGGTGGAAAGCTAGTCTCAGTGAGGTTGATAAAAGGGAACACAGGCTGTGGCAAATAAAATGCAAGTCTGTGATCAGGCAAGCAAAAAGGGAATATGAGGAGCATATCACAAAAAGCATAAAGGCCAACAATAAAACTTTCTTCAAATACATTAGAAGTAGGAAGCCAGCCAGGGAGGCAGTGGGGCCCTTGGATGACCAAGGGGTAAAAGGACTACTGAAGGATGATAGGGAAATGGCTGAGAAGCTGAATGCATTTTTTGCCTCTGTCTTCACTGTGGAAGATGAGAAGTGCTTGCCCACTCCAGAACCACCAATTTCAGGAGGGGGTTTGAAAGACCTGAATCAGATTGAGGTGGCAACTGAGGAAGTCCTACGACTGATGGACAATTAAAAAAACTAATAAATCACCAGGCCCGGATGGCGTTCATCCAAAAGTTCTGAAAGAATTCAAATGTGAACTAGTGGATCTCCTTACAAAAATATGTAATCTTTCTTTAAAATCTGCCTCCATTCCTGAGGACTGGAAGATGGCTAATGTCACTTCCATCTTTAAAAAGGGCTCCAGGGGAGATCCGGGAAATTACAGGCCAGTCAGCCTGACCTCGATACCAGGTAAGTTGGTGGAAACTGTTATTAAGGAAAGAATTTGTAGGCACATTGATGAACAAAAACTATTGAGGCAGACTCAGCATGGGTTCTGTAAGGGAAGATCTTGTCTCACTAACCTGTTAGTGTTCTTTGAGGGAGTGAACAAACATGTGGACAAGAGGGACCCAATAGATGTTGTTTACCTTGACTTCCAGAAAGCTTTTGATAAAGTTCCTCATCAAAGGCTCCTAAGTAAGCTTAGTCACAGGATAAAAGGACAAGTCCTCTTGTGGATCAAAAACTGGCTTATAAATAGGAAACAAAGAGTGAGTATAAATGGGAAACTTTCTCAGTGGAGGGTGGTAAGCAGTGGGATACTACAGGGATCAGTACTCGGTCCGATGCTTTTTAACTTGTTTAACAATTTGGAATTGGGAGTAAGCAGTGAAGTGGCTAAATTTGCAGATTTGAGAAGTTGTTCAGGGTGGTGAAAACCAGGGAGGAGTGTGAGGCACTCCAAAGGGATATGTCGAGGATGGGTGAGTGGGTGTCAATGTGGCAAATGGGGTTCAATGTGGCCAAGTGCAAAGTGATGCATATTGGAGCCAAAAATCCTAAATATAAATACACGTTGATGGAGTCCAGACTGGCAGAGACTGACCAAGAGAGAGATCTTGGAGTCGTAGTAGATAACTCAATGAAAATGTCTAGACAGTGTGTAACTGCAATAAAGAAGGCCAACACTATGCTGGGGATTATTAGGAAGAGAACTGAAAACAAATCAGCCAGTATCATAATGCCCCTGTATAAATCATTGGTGCAACCTCATTTGGAATACTGTGTACAGTTCTGGTCGCCACACCTCAAAAAGGATATTATAGTATTGGAAAGAGAAGGGCAACTAGAATGATAAAAGGGTTGGAACACTTTCCCTATGAAGAAAGGTTAAAACGCTTGGGGCTCTTTAGCTTGGAGAAACGATGGCTGAGAGGTGACATGATTGAGGTTTATAAGATTATGAATGAGATAGAACAGGTTGAGAAAGAAGAACTTTTCTCCCTTTCTCACAATACAAGAACTCGTGGACACTCCATGAAATTGCTGAGCAGTCGGGTTAGAACAGATAAAAGGAAGTACTTCTTCATCCAAAGAGTGATTAACACATGGAGTTCACTGCCACAGGAGGCGGTGGCAGCTACACACATGGACAGTTTCAAGAGGGAATTAGATAAATATATGGAGCAGAAGTCCATCAGTGGCTATTAGCCACAAAGTACAGATAGGAACTATCAGTCTGGGGCAGGTGATGCACTCTATTCTTGGTGCTGGGGGGGGGAGCAGTGGGAGGGCTTCTAGTGTCCTGGCCTCACTGATGGACCACCTGATGGCATCTGGTATTTTTGGCCACTGTGTGACAGAGTATTGGACTAGATGGGCCATTGGCCTGATTCAACATTGGCTTCTCTAATGTTCTTATGTAATGTTATCTTAAAATAGAAACAGTAAAGCAAAATATCTTTAAAAAGCAAAGCAGAACATGAGCATAATAACAGCTATAGAGCAGCAATCAAAAATACCTATAAATGATTGCCAAAATTAAAAAAATGTAGTTCTAAGAAGAACTGGAGAAAGCAACAGAGCTGGTCTTATGGAAGGTGATGAAGTGGGCATAACTACTGAGAATCAATCTTCAGAAAAGAGTCCCACCCCGACATAGGTAGACCAGGCAAGTCAGATCTCGGAAGCCAAGCAGGGCTGTCCCTGGCAAGTACTTGGAACGGAGACCTCCAAGGAATACCAGGGCTGGAAGGCAAATGCAGGCAGTAGTAAGCTGCCTCTCTGAAATGTACATGCCCCAATAGGGATTGCCAGAAGTCAACCATGACTTCCAGACATACACACACGCATACACAAAATACGAAAAGAAATAAAAAAAAGAGTCCCTTTGAGTCCCCACTGGGGAGAAAAATGGGGTATAAATGAAGCAAAAAAATTGTAGATGGAACAAATACATGCTTGAGGAAGATTCAGGCACTCTGAATCCAGTCAGTTTACTATACTGAATTTTTGCCAGCCAGTATGATTAGAACAGGATTAAGGGAAGGAAAACATCCTACTATAGTTGTGTACACAAAACAGTAGTATAGATGTCAAAATGTGATAGGCTTTGCACATCTTGGCTTTTTGTTTATCTGAAACCATAATCCAATTTGGAACATGTCACTGAATTATTTATGATAAACACAAAGATCAACACAATTAAGGGTCCACAAAACTTGGCTTGGCTCAGTAACCAGGCATTGCTTTGTGGTTTCCATCAACCCCTCAAAGACTCAGTCAGAAATGGCATGTGTGTATGTGTGTCAGATACAGTAGGACTCATATTTATTTTTTATTTTATTAGATTATTATCCCACCTAACAACATAACAATACAGTAACAATAATAAAACCATAATTTCAATACAGTCCACTTAAAAACCCAGCACACAGCAAACTAATGCTTTTGGCATAAAAAATCAACAGTATTGAGAGATACTACAGCTCACCAAAATTACATTAGTGGAAAGCCTGGTGAAATAATTTGATCTTACATGCCCTGTGTATATGTTGTGTTAAGCTATGAAGTGAGCAGAAGAAGCACAAAACCAAAGTTCAGCACAACATGAGAGATCTCCTTCAAGTGATCTGTCATACATGGAGACTGGGGGGGGTGGTATATGGTGAAAGGCAATGCCCACCATCCTTGGCAACCAGGTTTACTGTGGCCTATATATGGTATTTTCCTGACCTGGATAGCCTAGGCTAGCCCAATTGTGTTAGATCTCAGAAACTAAGCAAGGTCAGTCCTGCTTAGTACTTGGATGGGTGACCACCAAGGAAGCCTAGGGTGGCAACACAAAAGCAGACAGTCGCAAAAATGAAATATTATTTCTTAGCCTTTATTCAAAAGGTGAGTGAATAAAGAGGAGTGGGGAGGGAGAAGCAAAATCTAAGAAAACACTATGGACTCTTGAACTATTTCAGGAACCATATGAAGTTTACAGGCTGTTGGATGCCCTACTCGCATCGAAAAATCACACATTGAGGACTATGGACAATGGTCACAGACAAATCAACATCAGCACTGTAGTATTCTGATGAAGTTCTCCCACTCCAGAGAGTGTATACATGCCAGCATCTCTATGCTAAATTTTTCAATAAATCCACAGCTGAATTGTCAAGTCACGTTCACCAGGTCCAAAAAGGAAAGAACTGAGGCATGAGGAACTGTTCAGTAATTCTTGTTTAAGAATACGATTAGAACTAGAAAATGTAAAAAATCAGATTCCAGTTCTCACCTTCCTTCCTCCCTCCAACCCATAACAAATCATAAGCATTTAATTACAGAGTACTTATTTATAACCAGAGGGGTTTTCTCGTTACATGTCCAGCCATCTACAGCAGTACCAACGTAAAAATCCAAAGTGATCTGTAAAGAAGCAGTAATGTCCTGCTTGGAAGCAATTAAATACAGCACTCCTCCTGGCTAAGTTTGTTTCACATAGCATTTTGCAATTCAGTGAGGTGTCCTGGCTTGCAGTTTCACAGAACTCCCCCTCACACACACACACAATTGGTTCAGTGTTCTCCCTTATTGAATGGGATCAAAGCCAACCAAGCCTGCCAGGTGGTGATGCTTGTCCAGTGTGCCATCCTTCACAGCTGGAACTTTGCCTGAAAAGATACCATGGCACATAAGCTAATCAGTTCACAATTATGACAACACATTCAAAATTACATGGACTTTGGCCAGGGTGAAGGCATTTTAAATAACCTCTAAGCATCCTGAAAAGATTTGGCCCTCCTGACTCTTCCCTTCAATACCATTTTAATTAATTCCCTCATATTTGAGAAGTTGCCTCTTTTGAAGGTAATTGAGGCTGTCTTTAGACTTACCAAGCAACTTACTGTTCATGCACATGTTGTTTCATAGCCCTTTCCCTGTTCCTGAGTGCTTTATCACTTTTGCTTCCTGTGCAAGATCAGAGCTAGTACTTCAGATCAATCCAAGATCACACTCCCTCTAGTCAGACCCACGATTAGGATACAAACATTGAACGGATGCAGTTTGCAGTTGAACAGGCCAATATTCAACCAAATGTTCCATGAAGGCAACACTGGCGTCTAGTCTGATAACCACTGGGACAAACTTAGTTGCATAGCAAAGCTTCCACCTACTATAACTGGAGGCATCTCTAAACAGGTTTTTGTAAGCTGCTATTACATTCTTTATTTAATTTTAATTTTTTTAGCTTTCAAACTGTAGGCCAACTGTAGTATTCCAAGATAAAAATCAAGAAAACCTGTACAGTAAACTGTTCATATAGAAATATTAATACTGTTAAAAATTATAATTTCATATCATTAAATTAATTTCAATGTTTCATAACAATTATGTGAATTACAAAAACAAGTTTAGTGTAGCTCTGTTGCTCTAAATAATTATTTAAAATACTTTCCCATTATTTGATAGTATTCAATCAAGTACTGATTACTTCTCCCCTCATCAAATTCACTAACCTAGTCAGACAAGGATGGCTGAAATATTGGAAGTATCAACTTTGTGGACAACCTGACATGCTACACATAGCTAGTACCGTGTGATCCTTTTCCTTGACCAGGCCCTCTTACGATGTTTTGTGCATTCAGTCTAGGCCACACTGCTTTCATCAATTGGGATTTTCAGTTTAAATATTCACAGAGTGTGTTACCTGGAAGAACTGTGGTTACCCAGCTCAACTTCCCAAGTTACTTGCAAATCTGTAGGGCTGGGTGGAGTAAATGGAGGCTAATAAGATTACCGTGGTAGGAAGTTGAGACTGTTTTTTAAAGTTGATGTAAAGAGTTGTGTATACCGTGAGTGCACTGCCAAGATTGGGGTGTTTTGGTTTTGGCGACTCGAATGGCGGGTGCACTCCTTCAGAGCTCTGATAGGAGCGACCTGTGACGCGGTGGACAGGAGGGGTGCTGGATGATTCCAGACCCTCCCCCCCAGAGTCCTTGGAGGGGACCTCCAACCTGGGGCATGAGAGATGCCTCTTCCGAGGCCGCGGCCAAAGGATTAAGGCTCCTCTTTGCCCTGTAAGGTCCCGCTGCCGTGGCACCATCACGGCACCAAGAGGCACACACTGGTCGAGTGAACAAGTGATCTAGCAAAATTACAAAGCATTCCCTACCTATGCAGCTGACATGGAAGGAAGCGTGAGTGTTACCTCTCTCTCTACCTGATTATGCGGTTAAGTGCCCATCCAAAGCCTCGATATGTAATGACAGAGGGGGAGGGAGTCTGCCCCCCCCCCCCACAACTTTGAACGAACTGCTTAAGTGATAGAAGGGGCTAGGAGCAACGGCGATTTTGGATTGAATCAAATAAAGTACAGCTTTAATTGAAGCAACTTGATAAATAAACTTTCTTTGACTTTTAAAAACTTTCCATAAATTGTAAACAATGACTGGTCGGGCAGAAAAGATGGCGATGAGACCGAAGCACTCTTCTGGAACTACAAGATCAGCATGTATGGCTGGTAAACCGGAAGTAAATACTGACTTTCCTAATACGTTGACAACAGCATTCCGCCCTCTGTTGGTTCAGATGACTAATCTCAACAATAACTTTGAAGCACTACAAAAACAGCTGAAAGGGACTAATTTAAAAGTAGAGGAGATGGCAAAAACGGCGAAAAAGGCTGAAGCCAAGACAAAAGCAATTAAGCAAAGACTGGAGATAGGGGAGAAAGAGAGGACCTCTGTTAAAGATCAACTTTTAAGACTCCAAATGGAAAAATCAACTTTTGTTCTGAGATTTCAAGGTGTCCCTGAACAGAAGGGTGAGAATCTGAAGAAAATCTTAAGCATTGGCCCCAATAACAGGTTTAACTGCAGATGGATTACAAAATGATATGGATATGATCTAGTGGACATTTCCGGAATTTATTAAGAAGAAAAATCTGCCTGGGTAGATAATGGTGACATTCTCGAAGAGATCCACAAGAGATTTGGTGCTCAAGGCCACAAATGGGATAACCTTAAATATCAAAGATGAGGAAATAAGAGTGTTAAAAGAGATACCATTCAAAATAAGAAAAAAGAGGAAACAGTATAAAAACTTAACCAGCTTTTTGCAGAAAAACTCCACGTCATACAGATGGATAATATCTGAGGGACTTGTCTTCAACTACAAAGATAAAAAAGAAAAGAGACTCTGTCTTAAAAGCAAAGATGTTTTTGGAACTGCAATAAGGATTAGTGAGTGACAAGAAAACAACCGAGGAACAAGACGTGGCAGCACTTATGGGTTGGGAAGTTCCGAAAGCCTGACGAGCAGTATTCCAGATGAGGACTCCAATTCTGAAAAAGGGGCTGTGGCCCCCAAGCTTCTGAAAGTCCAATAGAAATTTGATAAAAAGAAACATAGAGGAAAGAAACGAAATAACTTAATCTTATAGGCTTGAAAGTTTAAATTGTTTAAGCTATATTTACCTGATTTAATCATATAATTACCAGTAAGTAATAGAAAATATAAGAAATAGCTACATTCCATAAACCTTACTATAGAGGGAACTTTGATTAAGCTAATGACTAAACATTTTGTATGATCCTTGTGTAGCTTAACTTTTAGTTTACTGTTTTAGTGTTTGTAGGATGAAAATAATAAAAAGTTAAAAAAAAGAAATTGCCAAGATTGCTTGGCTATATGCTTTCTTAAGAGGACATGCAGAACTCTGGCTGTGCCAAACAAGAATATTCATATTTTCCACCCTGAAATGGATAGCCCAAGCAAGCCCAATCTCATCAGATCTTGGAAGCTAAGCAGGGTCAACCCTGGCAAGTATTTGGATGAGAGACCTCCAAAGAATACTAGGGTTGGGAGGCAAAGGCAAGCTATCAAGCCACTTCTCTGAATGTCCTCCATGCCCCAGTAGGAGTCGCCAGGGGTCACCATGACTTCCAGACACAGGCATGCACACACACACACAAATGCAAAACTACCAAAAAAAATCATATTTCCTCCCCATATTTATGGGAGGAGAGGCGAAAGTGGTGGTAATACTCTAGGGTGGCAGTGGCTTTAAAAAATAGGTCCCAACTCAATCAGAACAGGTTTGGGCCCACTCTTTGCACACAGGAGCTTAAGGCAGGAAAGAAAAACCCCTAGCACTAAGAAGCTGCCACATTCTAACATAATCAAGAAGGTAGTTTCAGAGGGTAGCCATGTTGCTCTGCAGTAGAACAACTAGATCCCAGCTACTAAGGTGCTACTGGACTGAAATCTAGCTGTAATACAACCAAGAAACAGAAACCTAGACAGGGCTATACAGATAGGGATGAGTTTAGCTCTGTGGGCTTTGGTATGCCAACTGCCAAACCTAACTACTCCCCTCACAATGGGGGGACTGGAGACAACAAACAAGTACAACTCCCTACCCAGGTGTCCTCAAATACATCAATATATCCAACTAGGAATAAGGCCCATTGTGGAAATAAATATAACGAGCTCTAGAAAGCGGCTCTAGGAGAGTGCCAAGGCCTTGGACACTCAGCGTCAATTTGCTGTGGCGACCTCAGCAGGGTATAATGACACAGAGTCCACCATTTTCTCCAGAGGAACTGATCTCTGCTACCTGAAGAGCAGTTGTAATTTTGAATGATCTCCACCTCTCACCTGGACATTGCCATCAACAGTTCCTTGGGAGGAAATGGCTGGTTGGGCGGGTGGAGTCTATGACATTGTACATGTCTGAGGTCCCACCCCTCCTCAAACCTCACCCTCTCCAGGCTCCACCACTCAAATCTCCAGGAATCTCCCAACCTGGACTTGGCAACTCTTATCTCCTTCCCAGCCAAGCATCAACCTGGCATTATCTGCCCCTGATTTCAGCTTTCCATCTCCTCCCTACCTCCAGGATATCAGTTGTAATTCTGAGTAATCTCTAACCCCCACTTGGAGACTGGCAACAATGGTTCCCCAGGAGGGAATGGCTGGTTGGGAGGGTGGAGTCTATGGCATTGTACCTGTCTGAGGTCCCACCCCTTCTCAAACCTCACCATCTCCAGGTTCCATCCGTCAAATCTCCAGGAATTTCCCACCTGGAGATGACAACCCTATCTCCTTCCAAGCCAAGGATCAACCTACCTTTATTTCCCCCTCTTCAGCTTTCCATCTCTCCCCCCACACACCTTCAGTCTCTACAGTGCTCTGAAACCCTGACCTCCATGTCACAGTGGCTGCCATCTCAGCAGGGTATAAGGACACAAAGTCCACCATGTTCTCCAGGAGAACTGATCTCTCATCTGGAAAGCAGTTGTAATTCTGAGTTATCTCCAGCCCTCACCTGGAGATTGGCAACAATAGTTCCCCAGGAGGACAAATCGTCTTTCTCTGCAGTGGTGACTAAAGCAGCTTACATCATTCTCCTCTCCCCCTTTTGACTTGCACAACAACCCTGTGAGGTAGGTTAGGCTGAAATTCTGTGACTGGTCAAAAATCACCCACTCAGCTTCTACAGCAAGAACCTGCATCTAGTAGACCCTGCTCTGAAGCACTGACTGTGATGCCCAGGGTAGCCAACCTCCAGGTGGAGCCTGAAGACCACCAGTTATCACAATTGAACTCCAGACAACAGATCTCTCCCCCCTGTAGAAAATAACTGCTTTGGAAGATGGGCTTTATGGCATTCTGTTCAGCTGAGGCCTCTCCCCTCCCCAAAACCTGGCTTCCATAGACTCTACTAGGAAATCTCCAGGAATCTCCCTACCTGGAGCTGGCAATCCTAGTCAGGACTGGCCCCAATGAGTTCCTCACAAAGCCTGCGAAGGGTTTCCTTCCCTTGTCTGAACCAAGCTTGGTTGCCTACTTTGGTGAAACAGGCTCTAGTTTACAACTTAGCTGTTCACCTCCCACCCTCGTCCCGTAGGTGTATCTCACTCCTTAAATTTGCTACCACCGCTCACTGAATTGTCACTGCCTTTAGAGGGACAGGGAGACCCCTCTGGCCGAATCTACCTATTTGGAGATGGAATCCCCAATCTTTGAGGGATCCCTGGAAAGTTGGCAACCCCCAAGGGTCTGGCCTTTCCTTGCTTCCCTGGGCTACCACCTCCCTTTGGTATTGTGCAGAGCGGGTGAGACTATGTAGTCAGAGCACAAGACAGATTATTAGCCCATATAAAAAAGAATTTATTTAACTATTTACACAATTATAGAGCACACACACACTAAATGAATAAGGCAAAACTGTAGGAGTAAGCACACACCATAAACCAACACAGCATAAATCGACAGGGGTTAAATGCAATCCTCTTTCCCTACACACAGTACTCTCTACCTCTGGAGGTTGTGGGCTCAGGATAGGATCTCTGCTTCAGCCTCTCTCTCCTGCCCAAAAGAGCAGGGAAACTTCCATTCATTTCCCAGTCCAGCTGACTGTGGAGTGGCTGAATTTCTGCTGCCTCCCAGGGTTCCCCCATGTCCCTGGCTTGTGGCCTAGCTGGAGTCTATATTGATGCTGGCCCGCCCCTTGGGATGGTCCCTTTTCCCCCACACTTTTTTGCCTTGGGGCAGCTGGGAACCGTAGGCCAGCAGATGAGGAAGCCCCATTCAACCCAGTGAGTGATACCCCTGCAGGCCCCTCTCTGGAACTACAGCTCAATTAAGCCTTCTGGGGGAACATTTTAAACATAGAGACGGCAGCCATCTCACAGACACAGGTAACTGCCATTTCATTATATCTACCAACAGCTACTGAGGGAAAAATTAGAAAGAGGAGCACACCCAGAACCTGGCCAATGGCACGTGAGCACTCAAGAGGTGGCTGGGCAGGACTCAGGCAATGCAGCCAATGGCTAGGGACACCCTCTGAGTGACAGATCAGGGGGCCAAATGCTGGGGGAGTGTGTGGAACGTTCAGGAAAGAGTCACACGAAAACTCAATTATTAATATAGAGAGATTCTCAACTTTGCCCCATCTGTTGATACATAAATCTGGAGACTGGAGCTATGGAATGACAAGATGCATCTTTCTACAAACCTGACAAATGCCCCAGGTTTGCAGGAAAATCTGATTAAAAAAACAACAACCACTGTGAGGGGGTTTAAAACATCCTAAAATAATACAAGCAGTACCCATAGCTTTAAGAATTGAATGCCCTCAGTGGCCATTGCTAGGCAACTACACAGTATAGCCAGCCTTCAAGTACTGGTTTCTGTCAGTTAAAGGGAAGGAGAGGGAATATGGCTCTTTTAGCCACTGAGGGAGAAGTAATCACGGCCACACCCAGCAGTGATTGGGGCCAGGCAACTTGCTACCAGGGGACTTTTGTGAGTCCCCCAGGACTGGCTGCTTTCTACAGCAGCCCTCTCCAAAAATACAGTGTAGTGGTTAGAGTTCCAAACTAGGATTTGAGAAACCCAGATGCCAATTACCACTCTGCCATGGAAGCTCACAGGATTCCTGTGAGGATAAAATGGAGGAGACAAGAATAATGTAAGTTGTCTTGGGGCGCCACTGTGGAGAAAGATGAGATATAAATGAAGTAAATAAATATAGCTGAAGATGGGGGCAGTCAAGAGGTATGTTTGTTGCTGGGTTTGAAAGAAAAAAAGAAGCAGGGATAGGTGAGGATATGGGGGCTGCCATTAAGATGGAAAGAGGAAATATGGTGGGGAGGGGATACATGGGATAGTCAGGTGCCCCATGGAAGTCCTTGCAGGTTCCCCACCACACAACTGGGCCATATTTTTCTTGAGTGGAGGCTTCCAGTGGGAGGAAAACCTGAAGACTGGGGGCAGATAAAGGTGGGTTGGCTGGTGGGTGTGAAGGATTTAAGGAAGCAGGAGGAGAGGCTTTGGGGGCTTTCAAGAAAGGGAAAGAAAGTATAGTGGAGGACAGGAAAATGAAATCCCCACACAAGCCCTTGCAGGTCCTATGTTTGTATCTTTATATTCATATATTTAGTGGAATATCTGTGTTCCTGTGAAAAATTATATTATGCCATAACACTAAGGTGTTCTGGCAATCTATAGGCCAGTCCTCTCCACCTTTTTCTGCTTTTCAGCTAATGGCTGAAAGCTCAATGGTAACATGGCAGCTTGAAGCAAAGATACATAGCTGAAAACATGGCGCATTCAGAACTCAGTATAATGATTAAAAATTCTGTACTAATTCAGTGAATTTTAACTGGAAGGGTGTGGAAAATATATCAAATACAAACGAAGGCTTGCAATATGGCACAGATTTAGAAAGGATACATTTATCCTTTTTCAACTGGTGTCTCAGGAAAGAGCCACTGGAAACTGAAAGGCCATATACAACATATCATGCAGACCAGTGATTCAACTAAGCTTTCAATCGCTGCTTCACATGCTGGTGAAGAAAACTGTTGGGATCTGATGACGTATTCAACACCCCATATCTGATTTATATAGGGCAGTCAAATTAATACAGTGCCGATCACCATGTTAGGGACCAGTTTTTCAATCCACCATTTGATTAAATAATGTACTAATTTGTCACAGTAAATCAATGCACAGGACAATGTGCAGATAAAGCCCCTTTCCACAGAAAAAGGCCATAGGGCTCAATCACTAGGAAATGATGATGGCTGAATGTGTCCAGGAGCATACAGACAGAAAAAAGTAGTGGGGGGAAATACTTCCATTTTACTTTACCACAACAAGCTGACTTTAAAGAATTTATCTGAACGTTTTATTCCACCTTTCTCCAGAAATGGATTTACAGGGGGGAAACACTACTCATCACCGGCACAGTTATACATACTGGAAATTATATAAATCACTTTAATGATGCAGTGTATTCAATTAGTGCTTGCCTTCAAAAATTGCAAGAATTTATTTTAAATACTGATCTAAGGGTTTTCATTTTCTTTTGCTGTTCACACTTGTAGTGGTTTGTAGGTTCCAAGAAGCAGCCAATGATATTACGCTCTTCAATAGCACATTCACAAGCAGCCAGAAAATGCTACGGTCTCCAGCATCATCTTCTGCAGAGCCTGTCTGCTCTTAAAATCTGCCCCCAAAGTAACATTCAGAACTCATTTAATCTGTTAGAAACGTCTTCATTATTCTGCATGCTGATTCACTGCCCACACTCTATATGCATGACTGTTATTTCTATTTCCATTTCATTGTGTCTGAAGAGGTGGGCATGCAAACCAGTACACTGGACCTACCTGAAGGTTCTATCTCTTCAGTGGGGGAGAAGTCATCCAGGAACTGATTAGATCACGCCTCTGCTCACTCGGATAGGCTATGCAAATTCTTTTGTTGCGTGGCTCCTATTGGAGTGTCCTAGGCTGACCTCTCCAGTCATGTCCAAGCCCTGTCCGTGGATCGCTCTCATTCTGTGCCTTCATTTTAGTCCCCAGCATCTGAAAGTTGTGCTGTTGCAGTTATCCTGATTAGCACGACCCTGGCCCTCTTCTTGTAGCCTGTTCGGGTGGGATGTGGATGACTTCTCCCTCTACTGAGGAGAAAGAACCTTCAGGTAGGTCCAATGGACCGTTCTCCTTCAGTGGGGGGGAAGTCATCCAGGAACTGGTTAGCTGTATCCAAGCTGTTCTTCTGGGGTGGGTAACTGATTGTATGTCGGAGGTATACTTTTTTTTTCCTTACGCCTTCACTACCTGTTGTAAGACTCTTCTGCCAAATGCCACCTCAGCTGAGGCTGCTTGGTCCATTCTGTAGTGCCTCACAAAGGTGGAGAATGATGCCCAGGTAGCCGCTCTGCAGACTTCTTCGACAGTTGCTTGTGTGGAAAAGCTGCTGCTCTCGTGGAGTGTGCTTTCAGGTGGTCTGGTGGTGTGAGTGATACCCTGTACTTTGTATGCTTTGGTAATACATTGTCTGATCCAGTAGGCCAGTGTGGCCTTGGAGACCTTTTTGCCTTGATTTGGGGCACTGCATGCCACAAACAATGCGTCTGATCATCGAAAGGCAGCTGTTCTGTCCAGATATATACATAGGGCCCTACGTACATCTAGCTTGTGCCATGTTTTCTCCTTGGGATGCACAGGACTTGGGCAGAACAAACGTAATGTAATAGGCTCGTTGAGGTGGAAGACCAAATTCACCTTGGGAATGAAGGATGGATCCATCCACAGGAAGACAGAGTCCTTTTGGAAGATACAAAGCTCTTTCCTTGCCGATACAGTGGCCAGTTCGGAGACCCTTCTGGCCGTAGTCACCACTATGAGAAAGGCAACCTTCCATGACATCATGCAGAGGTTGGACATCTTCATGGGTTCAAATGGTGGCTTTGACAAGGCACGTAATACCTTGTGGAGACTCCACGCTGGAAACCTGTGCTGGACCAGAGGGGCCAGCTGGAGTACTCCCTTTCAGAATTTCTTAACACATCTGCTCGTGGGCACCCTCCTCTGTACCTCATGCCCCATACATGCTTGTATGGCCACCACTTGTTGTTTTAGTGTGTTTGGCCAAAGTCCCCTTTGCCATCCCTCCGACAGGAACAGAATGACTTCCTTGTCCAAGGCCCGCAGAGGGTGTATCCCATGTGCAGAGGCCCAGCCTACGAACATCCTCCAGGTATGATTGTAGATGCGGCGGGTAGAAGGCCTTCTTGCCTGCAGCATGACCTTGATCACCTCCCAGGGAAAGCCGTTGTCTGCTAGACAGGTGCATTCAGTTTCCATGCAATCAGTTGCAGCCATGTCGGGCCCGGGTGGAGAATGGGCCCTTGTTGTAGCAGATCCAGCCTCTGAGGTAGTGACTATGGTCTCTTGGATGCCAGCTGAACCAGATCCTAGAACCACAGTCTCCTTGGCCAGTGGGGTGCCACGAATATCACTGTGGCCCTTTCCCGTCTGATTCTGTTGAATGTTGCCCCTATAAGGGCCATTGAAGGGAAGGAGTACAGGAGTCCATTTGGCCACGGGTGGGATAACACATCGACTCCTTCTGCGGCTGGTTCCTGGTACCTGGGTAGGAACCATGCAACTTGGTGGTTCTTTGAGGTTGCTAGGAGGTCCATCACCGGAATCCTGTGAGCTGGGCAAAGACCTACTTGTTCAATGCCCATTCGCCCAGGTCCAGATCCTCCCTGCTTAGCCAGTCCACCTGGAGGTTGGATAGGCCTTTTAAGTGTTCTGCCCTGAGGCTTTTGGAGTGCTTCTCTGCCCACTGTAGTGAAGTCCTGGCTTCTGCGAAAAGAGACCTCGACCTGGCGCCTCCCTGCCAGTTGATGTGCACTTTGATGGACATGTTGTCGGTGCGCACTAGTATGTGCTGATCCTGTAGCTGCTTCTCCTCTGGAAGCAAAACCATGGTTTGTCTTGTGTTCAGTTTTGCTCCCAGGTGCACAAAGTCTTGCGTGGGTGTAAGGTGACTCTTTTCCTCATTGATGAGGAAGCCGTGCGCACACAGGAACTCCCTCACCCTCTGAGTGTTGCAGACTGCCGTCTGGTAATTCCCTGCTCATATAAGGACGTCATCCAGCTACAGATGCGCAAAGAGGCCATCAGTGTAACCATGACCTTGGTGAAAACTCTGGGGGCTGAAGAGAGGCCAAAAGGCAAGGCCTTGTACTGGAAATGCCATTCCTGGAAGCAGAAGTGCAGGAATTGCTGGGAGGGTGTATTGGAATATGTAGGTACACCTCCTTGAGGTCCATGGAGGTCAGGAAGTCTCCCTGCTGCAACACCTGCAAGATGTGGCATAGGGACTCCATCCGGAACTTCTGTCTTGCCACACATCTGTTTAGACCTCGCAGGTTTAGGACCACTCTCCAGCCCCGGACTTCTTTGGAACAACAAACAGGACGGAATATACTCCCTTGAAGCATTCTCCTTTGGGTACCTCTTCCATGGCGCTGATGTCCTGGAGGTAGGATTGCTTCCTGCAGCTGTCGCAGGCATTCCTTGTGTCTTGGGGCTGGTGATGGGGTGAAGCTGTGTGAGTGAGTAAGCCAGTGAGTTCTATCCTGTAAGCCTGGGTAATGATCGTCCGCACCCACTGGTCCATGGTAGTCAGGCCCCAAGCCTGCGCGAAGGCCTGGAGCCAGCCCCCGATCTGGTAGTTATGCTGATTGCTTCTTTGGTATGGCGCCCTTATCGGTCCTGTAGGCCACTGTGTGCTTGGTAGTGGCCCATGCATCGTACTTGAAGGATTTGAATGCTCTGTGGTCTCTGCCATCTCGTCCCTGTCCTGGATTGTAGTGACCATGAAAGGAATGTGAACTTCTGGGTTTTGGATCTCACTCACAATGATAAGCAAAGGACAGCATTGCCTTCTTCTTCTCCCTAGTCTCCACTAGTACCTTGTCTAGATTAGATTCCCCGAAGAGAAGTCTCCCGGAAAACCTCTCTGTAGCCAAGTTGCTTTTTGGTAATGTGTCTACTTTCCAATGTTTAAGCCAAATATTATGGCGTATGATGATGTTCGCTACTTGTGCCCTGGCGCAGAACTGGATATTGTCCTGGGATGTGTCTGCTGTGAACTCCGCTGCCCATTTCATCTTTAAGAGGGTTCTCTTCAGAACTAGTGGGGAAATGTCTGGGTCCTGTAGTAGATTGTCGGCCGAGATAGCAGTGGCCCTGGTAAAGTTGGATAGGGCTGCTGTAGAGCGTATTGCCACAGACATGGCCTCGTGTGCCTTCTTCAGGGCAGCTTCATTCTTCCTGTCCATGGCATCCTTTAAGGCATTTTCCCCATCCTTAGGAAGCACTGCCCCCAAGTGTAGCACCACAACTGGAACATCAGTCAGGGGCACCTTCAGGTCCTCCAAGCAAATGTATATAGCTGCTTTACTATTGACAATAGAGAGCTCCCACCCCCAGGGTTGACCCATTCTTCCCATAGAATGTCAAAGTAATCGGGGAAGGGGGAAAAGGTTTGAAGCTTAACAGGTTTTTTGAAACCCCTAGGATCTAGGTTTGCTGACGCCAATGACCTTGGCTTCTCCAACACTTCCATTTGGTAGTTTAGAGTGGAAATGACTTTTGTTAGAAGTCGTCGGAAATGTTCAATTTGGAACAGTCGGGAGGATGTGGGTTTCACTTCCATCTCATCCCTTGACCATTCTCCTTCCTCCTTCTCGGCATTGCCCAGAGAGGTAATAGTGGAGGCCGTCTCTGCCTACGCAGAGCTGATGCTGTTCAAGCATTCCCTCCCAGAAATATCACCTGGCTGTGGCTGGCCCAATCCCCTGGGCACATTGGCCTGTTCCTGTTCCCTTTCTCCCTCTGAGGGCCCTGATGCCTTGTTTGAAGCAGGCATCCCGTGGCCCCTAGGTCTCTTAGGAGTAGCTGGGGACCTGGAGCCTGAGGAGGACTGGGATGAGGAAGAATGGTGCCATTCTCTTTTTTTGGAGCCCCTGGGGAAATCCCATCCCCTGCCTTCCTGACTCCTCTGTGGCATCAAGGGCTGGGCTGCCACCACCACCCCCCAGCTCCCCCAGTCGAGAGGCCATTGTGGGAGAGGCCACAATCCTCCCAGCGTTGGCCATATCCATGGATGGCCCATGGCAAATGGCGGGGGCATGAAGCAATTCGGTCCTGTGCCACCTGTGCCCTGTGCTGGCTGAGACCAAGGCAGCTGAAAAGTCTGGAATTGATGGGACTGATGGGACTACATCTGCATAGGCTGTACAATGCCCGATGGTGCCCACATCCCCGGTGGACCCATGGCTCCCCAAGGACCAAAGGTTTGTATTAGAGTCATTCCCAGGCCGCTGGGCTGGGGTCGGTCCCAGTTGGGCTGGAATTGGTCCCATTGAGTCTCTATTAGGGTTATTCCCAGTCAGGGGACACCCCCCGGTCAAAATGAGCTCACTGGATGGACTCACTGGCCCTGTGTTCTTCCTGCAGCATTTTTTTTTCTTTCCTGTGCTGCTGGCCACAGCGCCAGCCGAAGGTGCTGCAGCCATCTTCTTAGTGTGCGGCTGGGAGTGGAAGCCTGTAGGCTTCGACCACTGGGTCCACTCACTGCCATCCGCTGCTGTCGTGCCACCATCTTAGGTCATGTGGTGTGGGACAGAAGTAGGGACCGGCCAGCTCAATGCGATCAGCTGGCCCCGCGCTGGTGGAGCAGTCTTCCTCCGGCAGTAGCAACGACACTTCTCCCGGCCACTGAGTGTCCTGCTGCCCGACTCCCAGTGCCTCAGGAGTAATGGGCTGCTGCTCCGCTGGGACCCCCATCACAGCCATCTGTCCTCCCTCTGGTGTCTGAGAAGGTGGAGGGGGCCATTTCTTCATCTTCTTCCCGCCCTGGGCCATTCACAGACGTCTCCCAGAAAGGAAGATCCTCTTGGTCGTCTGTCTTCTGTTTTTCTTTATTTATATAGTTTGTACTTCCTCTGGCTTGGAGCAGGTGCTTCAGACATCCTGAGTGCAGGGCTATACAGGAACTGGAGAGGTCAGTCTAGGACACTCCAACAGGAGCCACGCAACAAAAGAATTTGCATAGCCTATCTGAGCAAACAGAGGCATGACCTAACCAGTTCCTGGATGACTTCCCCTCACTGAAGGAGAAGAAAGTTTATACCCTGAATAAAACTTTGTTGGTCTTAAAGGTGCCACTGGAATCAAACTTTGTTCTGCTGCTTCAGATCAACAGGGCTACCCACCAGTTGCTATCAGTGTCACTCGTAAGCATGGGAAACAGAGTTCTTGTGTTTTTATAACAGTTCCTACTGTGCCTTCCAAAAACTCCAGTCAGTATGGACTGTGACTATAAAGAACAAGCTTGCCCTGTACCCACGTACCTAGGGTATTTCAGGCCGCTCCTCCAAAATCATCCAAGGAGAGAGAAAGCATTTTCTTCTTCCAAGCTCCACTGCAGTGATTCATAGCCTCTAGGCAATGGCTCTTGAAGTAGTAAGTTTTCCCTGAGAAAGCAGTTGCTGGAATAGCTGCTTCCCAAGTTTAGAGTGTATATACTAGGCATTCCACACCCAGTTGCCAAGAGGATCCTGCAGGCAGCTTGCATGAGTAGCCACGGCTGACTCAATCCCTGCTCCACCCTAGGCATAGTCCTAAGGGTAGTCCTGTGTCAGTTAAGTATTCCTTTCACCCTGCTGAATCCTGTAAACCAGTAGTCTGCCATGCCCAGATGGGAGGGAGCTTTTGTAGGTAGGTATTAACCCCTCCCATTCAACCTTTTCTCTGTCATCAGTAGCAGACCCACCCACCCAACCCCATCAAGCCTCAGAAAGACTAGATGACTGAAGTCTTCCGTCAAGGCTTCACTTTTACATGCAAGCCAAGTGGCTATATGAAACACTGGTGTTTATGTGTTCAGCCAGCTGAACATATAAATCATACTGGGATTAAAAGGTGTCTAGAGGCATCCTGTCCCTCACTTTTCACAGCCTTATGGTATTTCAGATTAGTTACTGACCCTTGTTTCTCACACCAATGGTCTCTTTAGAGAAACTGAACTGCACTTTGTCTACCTTGATTAAAACTTGAAACCTAGTGACACCCCACGAGGTTAACTGCTTCCATGCTCCAAGATCATTCTGCTTTTCTGTTCAATTACCCCCTTCCATTCACAGCTAGCACTACCAAATGAGCACATACAATGGACTTCTGCTTCATTAACCTAACCAACAGCAGGGTAGGAATAAACAAGCCAATTTATCATCCTCATCACTAGCCTAGATCTTGAGCATCTCTTGACCACTCTTGTTTTTGGGGAAAAAAATTACTGTGGTGAAATGCTGAGCTAGCAAGTTAGAAGTCAGATGTTTTCCAATGGTTTTTATATCCTTATTTTATCACACCTTGTTTTATTTAATAGAACATTATATCTGCTTGACCTTATGAAAAAGTAGCCTATATATGTTTTTAGAAGTAGAATCCAAAATTAATGTGCTATCAAATTAATATTGTGCTGCCACATTTTTGCTAGAAGAAACCTTGTATTTCATTCTCAAAGGCAACATGGACAAAGTCTCTTGTCAATGCCAAAAGAGATAATTCTACTGAGCAGAGCCAAAAGTATAAACTGTTGCTTATTTGCACAAATGAAAAGGTTCAGAACAACCATCATCATACAAGCCTCCCTATTACCTGTTTTAGAATGACCACTACCACCCTTGTCACAGCCTCGTGGTTTACAAAGCTGTCCAAGAAAGAAACATTTTGCCTGATTAACTTTCATAAAATCCCAGCAAAGACCCAGCCTATCTTAATAATAGAATATGCCCCAACAGCAATGATTGAGAAATCGCTCATGGAGTTTTAATTTGGGGGAGGGGGGGACACTTTCAAGACTTTAAGACAGCCTGTCCTATGAAAACAAAGATGTACCAAACAATCTTAAGAGGAGAAATGTAGTTGGATAAGATCATCTTTGCTACATAATACTCTGTAAAGCTGTGCATCTTCAGGCTTAAAAGTGTGTACAGATAGATACTTACATGGGAATTAAGCCCTGTAGCCAAGTAACAACAGAAAAGATGACCTGATATGCAAATCAATTAAATTTACCTTTAACTAGGCATATACTGTCATGAAGGAGGTCTTTGAGGAAGCACACTGAAAGCTTACCTGACTTCAAAAGACACAAAAGGCTCCCCTTGTTTTGGGGAGTTTCACAGGTAGATAAAATGACTTGCCGAAGTTTGTGCCAGATCTGGCAACAGAATATATATATTTGATCCTAGTGTCTCAGTTGCTACAGCATATTACCTCAACTGGAAATAGCAATTTAAGACTTCTGCTCACCTTTTAACACTATGGTAACATGGCTCAGGTAAGGAAATAAGTCTCAACTCATTTTCACATCTATCTGTAGACAAAAGTACTCCCACTGTACCACAGCTGACTGGCTGGCCTTGGGTCATTCTTGGCCTAGCCTCTCTCTAGCAAGGTTGTTTTAAGTAGAAACAGGGGAAGGAAGAACTATGCCTGCTCAAAGCACCTGGGAGGAAGGAGGACATACGTTTTAGCCAGCGCTTGCCACTCAGACTCAATAGCACACTAACAACAGTCACTATTGTATATCATTTGCAACTGCCAACTAATGTAAAAGAAAATAGTGGTTTGAATTATCTATTATGCACACTTTTGATATATTTCGGGTTCAGTTAAAAAAAATGGGAAAACATTTGCTAACTGCAGCAAAACATATCTGGGTCTTGTCCAAGCCTCTCTTTTTGTTGATTTTCACTAGAGATAAAACACACTTCCTGCTACTACAGCCAGGCTATTAAATCCCTCACAATGCAGGTCTCAATAGCAGAGAGGATCCAGCATTATTCACAGAGCAGAACTCTGAAAAGGAAAACGGTCTCTCTTTCTAGTTGCAATTTTTCAATTTTACAGTATCTGATCAGCAGGCAACTACCAGTACCTCATTAAAAAGTGTTATTTAGACAGCAAACATTTCCTTTTATGCACCCATCACATACATGCCAGAACGTGTGCTGAAGCAACTGTTGAATGTTCATGTCACTTCTAATAACCTCAAGGGAAGCATTCCTGGCTTGCAGAAGAGTTAAAATTTCATTTCAAGAAAGACTGTTTTCTTTAGCAGTGGAAGATCCATTTCTCATCTCAAACTCTCCAAGTGCCTTAACCCAGGCAAAAACTTAAATTTTAAAACAAGATTTTTTTCTAGCTTTTTAAAATTTGTTTTCTAGCACAACTACAATTATCAACATACTTGCCAGTGTACACTCTACAGATTTAGTGTTTTATCTTAACAATCATCTCTAGGAGGCGAGTTATGTCTAGAAAGTAATATCAAAAGCCACCTCACAGGTGCTTAAAGCTTTTAATCCAAACCCACAACACTCTAGCAAAATGCACTAACTTCCTCATCACAAAAGTAAATTGGTTTGTGTTAATTCAGGGGTAGGCATCCTTTCTGGCCTGAGTGCCAAACAACCCACAGTATTTACCTGTGGAGATGTCTGTATCAGTGAGCATAAAGCACGGGGGTGGGGGAGACAGTGAGAAGGGATGTACTTGGCTAGATATACTAGGAGCAAGCTGAGCCCTGCTAGGACTGTCAGCACCTCAGCGGTTTTGACTCAGTCCCTTGGACAGAGAACTGGCACATGTGCCACTTTTTGGCATGCATGGCAGGGTTGCCTAGCCTTGTGCTGATTGGATTCAAGTTCAGAAATAGTTTTATCAGTCTTAAAGAAAGTATCCAAAGATGACTGCAGAAGCCATCGTTTTATCCCATAAAACTATACAACAGTGCAATCCTGTAAGTACAATCAGTGGACCTAGTCATGAGTAGACCTAGGTGCGAGTAATTCTGCACAGGACAGCACTGAAAGCCACTCACTGAAAACAATAAAGTTTTGGGGTGATGCAGCATCAGAGAGATATAAAGAGCTTCAAAGAGAACCCTAGGCTTTATGGCCTATTCCTCAAATCCTAGCCATACAGACTGTGCTGCCTTTGTGGCCCTATGAAGGCAGAAAGTCAGGGTAAAAGTCTGGTTAATAAAATGAAAGAAGAAATTTCATTTTTCCAATACATTTTCTTGCAATTACAGCTCTTCACAAAAGAACTGAGAAGACCTGATATACACAGGCATGACCTTTCTTGCCCATTTTCTCCCAGCTCAAGATGCATGCCAAGATTGCAAGCTGACAAAACAGAGGAACACCCATCAGTATTCAAGCCCAGAACACAGTGTGTACCTATTCACTGTAGCAGTCTGGCTACAGCAGCCATGGACTCCAGTTTTTAAAACCTTGTGTAACAGAATAAAACAAACAATACTTACTGGCATTAACAATAGCTTCTCTAGTCAGTGATGAGCACAGCAGAAACTGGTAATAGCACTCAGTTATTATTGCTGAACTTACAGAGTTGCACGGGGTTAAGGTCTGCATTTTGTTCTCGTTGAGCTCATTAAAAAATCAAATTACAGTACTATGGGACTAAGTACAGAAGCCCTGTATGAAGCATTGGTACTACAAGGGGCTTCCATTTTGCCCAGTCACTACTCAGTACCACTATGTTGCTTCAGAAGCCACTTTCTGCATATTCAGAAGAGTGTCCCTAGGAACTGATTAAAAATACCACAGTGTGGTGGGCTTATTTTAAAGCTTCAGTACAAATGTAATCCAATATCTTATTTGCAGGGTTTAGGTACATATTTTAAAAATTGCATACAAAAAATTCATAACCTTCAAGTATCTCAGTTTATTAGTTTTAGACTGTGACTTTAAAAAAGAGAAAGAAGTAAACATCAGTATTTGCTTAGAACCAATAGACTCTCCATTTGAAGACAATCAAAAACTTGCCCTAGAACATTAAATTCATATTCTTATTTTGGAACATCTGCATCTCTCTCCCTAATGTCTCCTTATCAAAGAAGTAAACTTTGATAACTGGACTCGTAATTGACCCAACAACTGGTCTTTTCAACTGGATCACTGCAAGGATAGACAAATCTGCACAATTATGATGAATAAGTTGTGGCTACATGGGTGGACAGTAGTCCCTTCTCCCAGAACAAGCTTAATCCTTATCATTTAAAAAGCTGATCACCTTTTCTTCTTAAAATTCTGCAGCTGAACAGGTACGTGCTCTTAATTTGTCACCTGCCAACTGCTGTATTTTAATTGTAGGTCATATGTGTTTTATTAGCATTGCTGCCCTTTGTTTGTGCTACTGGATTTTTGAAAGCTATCTCAAAAACCAATTTAGTCATAGGTGGAAAAGAGCTTACTTAAATATATTTAAAAAGCTTAATAGCAAAAGGATTTTCTTCTTGCTCAGAGAAAAAGAATGTAAACATGAGTATGTTTACACGAGATGGTCCACTCCACATCTTTTCTGGTATTTCTGTTTACTTGAAGAGAAGGAACAATGTGGAACACAGCACAAAACCCATGCTAATCTATGAAATTATATATTGATCCATCTTGCTCTGTACTGTCTATTTGGGAAGTAGTTCTCCAGCCTCTAAGGCAGAGAAAGGTCTCTCTCCAACAGTTACTACCCAAAACTTTTTGCATGCAACCCTCTATACTAATGATTCTGCTGAAAATTCCTGCAAAAGTACTCAATATTTACACATGAGAATGCATCTTTGTACATGAGTACAAGGCAATTCATCTGACGCTCTTAATTCACTCATCCAGACTAAAGGGCACTCAAAGTAGCTCACAGCATAATAAGCCATGGAATACTTATGATCTCAGGATTTGGTTTAAGGCACAACATGAAGCAATCATGCTGATCTAAACAAGTTTGGTCCTTGTTGGTACTTAGATGGAAATCCTTTGTAAAGTCACCACATGTTTCTTGATGGAAGAAAGGTGAGATATAAATCTTATAACCACTTTCATTTCAGCTAGAAAAAAAATTAGCATCTAAACCAACCAATAATTTCTCATTCAGCTGGAAGATATACTTCTGATGAATACACTCATGGTTCAGGAACCTAGATTACATTTACACCAAGCCAGACACTCAGCTGCTGCACTTCACTTTGGTCTCTAAATCATCCATCGAGGCACTTTAAACATTGGATGAGTTTTCAAACTTGAAGGTAGAAAAGATTTTAGCAAACCAGATCTGGGAATGAGGATACAGTAAATCTATTTTCAAAAACCTAAATCTAGCAGAAGGGGCCTCCATGTGTGACTAGCTAAGGTGAGGTGGAACAAACAAGGCCAGTATCTTTGAAACGATCTGTGCAAGTCTCTAGTAACTTGCATCTTAGATGTGCCAGAAAAAGTGATGTTTTCCCATTATTGTAAGCAGACGAGGCTGGCAAAACATTAACAGGAGAACAGCTTCAAAAGGATAACAACTTAAAGTATCTGGGATGGGACCTGGATCTCTCAAGAGACACAAGGTTGTGCCATAAAGCTTTTTTACATGGGTCCGTTATGGTCATAAAGATATCGTAAATGTTTCTGGGAACCAGAATGGTTGGAGAACTCCTGCTTTCCTGAAGTATGAGTGTACCCAGAATATTGTTTATAAGGAACTGCCTGGAGCCATATTTTTCAAAGAGCTCATCATACTTAAAGAGAGCTAGCTTTTCAGAGTTATCTATTCCTTCTTCCCTGTAGGCATGTGCTCTGCTAATGTTATGTAGTCTTTATTTTTAGACACAAGTAGACTTTCCTTGGAAAGGGTTTTTCCCCATGTGTGAACTTATTGAATTAATATAGCATAATGGGTGTAAAGATAAGTAATGATTTAAATATCTTCTGATCCAACCAAACCTATTCCCCAAATTCAGGAAGGTTGGTCTTTCAGCTAGTCCACTTGCTATTCCATTTGTTTGTTAACACCTTATATATAGTAGACACAAGTATTCAAAATTAAAGTCACAAGACTTGGGGCAGAGATTCTGAAAGGATGGACAATCATGAAGTACTACAAGTGGCTTACAGTAAAATAGCTATTCACCTGGAAAGAATACTGATTTAAACAGGGTGACCTGGATCCTTAATATCCAAATCAGGGATTTGGAGAAAAAAAGGCAAACACAGCGTGGATAGTTTGACCAGTACCACCTCAGAGACCAACAAGTTTCAGTGGATAGGTTCTTTAGCAAAAGATTTGGGAACTAAATATCCACTACCATCTTGATACGCATTGAAAAGAGATGCTGTGCTCTGAAGTCCAGTAACCATACAAGTTTCATCCATTTAAAGGGTTTTTTTTTTGGGGGGGGGGGTCCCTGGAGTCCGTCTTTCCATATCTGAGGAAGAAATATTAGCAAGACGGCTCTTTTGGGCTGCAGGTGAGCGTTAGTTAACACTCTTGCCTGGGAGAGAGGAAAGGAGAAGAACGCTGGACAAAGCCTCAAGCACGAAAAGCCGGCTGCCCACAAGGAATATTAAGGGAGGCCAGGCCCTCGAAGGTATCCGACTACAAGCCTACCTCGAGCTTCCTATGGAACTCAAGACTTTGAAAGCGAAAAGCGCAGAACAAAAGAAATACCAACAGCAAAACTCTTCGTCCCTCCCTCAAAGAAAGAGAGAGAAGCCCGCCTTCTTTCTTCCTATCGAGCTCCCAAGCCCTTCTCCGCCCTTACGTCTCGCAATGCAATGCCCAAGCAAAATCAAACGCCGCTCTGAAGGCAAAACACAGCGAGACACAATGCACAAAGATCCCTTCCCTCAGCTGGAGCAGCTCCTTTTCTTTTTTTCTTTTTTTAAATTGAAAGGGATTCAGTTTCCTCCCTCAGTCGAGGAGAAAGAACAGGAGGAGAGAAGAGGCTCAAGTCAGGGAGAGCAACCAACTTTGCAGCCCAAAAGCTTTCTTGAACGACGCGTCGCCATGCTTCGAGGTTCGCCTCCCAGCCGCTTTCTTGAAGTCGAGCCTGAACCGAGGCCAAAAAAACTTTTCTCTGCCCCCGCTTTCCCTCGCAACCACTAGAGTGCGGTGGGCACAAAGGGGCCCGCGGCGAGAGCCTTTACAACTACAATTACCGGACTCATTAGATCATCTAAGCAAGGAAAGGTTAGTAACAAGTATCCAAACAACAGCAAAGGGAGAAGCGAGGAGTTTGTCCCCCCCCGACACTTACCGATCAGACCTCCCACTAGAAAAGCGATGACTTGGAAAACCAGCAAGATCCCTCCAACAATGCAGAGCTTTTTCGTGCTCATGTTCTCGATTATTGCCCCAGCCATTTTCCCAAAGCTTTCCTTTCCCCCCCCTTGCACTTCCAACGGCAGCTGCAAAACTTAAAACTACACGGGATGAGGAGGAGGCAGCACTGATTGCCCAGGCAAGCCCAGATCTGGCTCCCCCCTCTGCTGGGAGCTGTGATTGTGGCCGGCGCTCGGCTGCATGTGGCTGCTTTACGGGAGCAGAAAAGCGAATCACATGATACCCACCTCCCTCCTCTCTCCCTTCCCCGAGCCATTCAGCAGCAATTGGTGTCAGTCTCAGGCAGCCGTTGGGGGGAAGCCGGGAGAAGGTCGCTTGCTTTAATTAAGAAGCATCTCTGCAGTCGAGGAGGGATGGACGATCCCCCGAGTCCACAAAGGTTGCCCAGGTTCCCAGGACCTTGGGCTCAAAGGTTCACAAGATTAGGGAGAAAATTAAAGGCGGTCAGGCAGATCTGATTAAGAAAGTTCTCATTAAAATTGTAGCATTACGAAAAGCAGCCTTTTGCTCTCCAGTAACATCTCCAATGAGAATTATTTCCATTCTATCTGATGCTGATGGAGACCGTGTAACTGAGAAGCATGCTCAAACGTAACACTGGAGAAAGGGGCCCACAAAAGCATCTGCTACAACACATCTGTTACCCTTCACCTGATTTTGGCCACTGTGTGATACACAGTATTGGACTGGATGGGCTATGGCCCTGATGCAGCATGGCTTCTCTTATGTTCTTAAATTATCACAAGATCTCCTTTTATTTTAAAACCAAGATAAAGCTCCCCCCCCCATATTACTATACTTAGATTAGCAGACCATCTCAGCAACAGCTGTCTATAATTGTAGGAGCTTTGGCCTCCAGTACTTTCACAAACATTTCAAATCACACTGTATCCAGAAACTATTAATCTGATCCACTCTAAATTATTAAATTGGCTTACATTCAAATTATCAGGTGCCTAAATCATTTAAGATATGCTGTAGTGACGTTTCCAAACTCTGAACAAACCCAAAGATAAGGAGCTCAAATGCTGTAATATTTTCTGCCTAGTGTGAAAAGAACAATATCCATTATCACAGCTGCATAAAACAGTTTCATAATATTCCCATTTTACAGATATGGAAGAAAGCCCAAGGCTAAACAACTAGCTCCACAATTTGTAATCCCAGTACCATACCATGTTTTGCTTTGGGATTTTTGGTTTCTTGTTTAACGTTGATTTACAATGTTTTGCAATGCAGAAACCAGAGAACCGGAAAACAAATCAGAAACTGTTTACCATTTTTGGTAGAACTTCATGTCAGCTTTTTTTCATTCAGGGCCACTACACAGTGATGATTTTTCTGTCCCTCGGCTCTACTGAGGACAACATTCCATGTTCCACAGCAGTTTCTAAGGCTTCTGATATTTGGCTTTTTCCCTTTGTCATGCAGTGGCATTTGATCTGCATTTAAATAGTCACTTATCAAGAGGAAGGATATCAAGACACCTCCCTCTGTAAAAAGGTCTTAGTAACAAGCTGTATCAATAGCAAAGCATTTGCCCAATCAGTATCCTGACTCTAGTTTGGTGTGGTTAAGTGTGCAGACTATAATCTGGGGGAACTGGGTTTGATTCCCCACTCCTTCACTTGTACCTGCTGATGTGACCTTGGATCAGTCACAAGCTCTGACACAGCTGTTCCTGAAAGAGCAGTTTGTGTTAGAGCTCTCTCAGCCCCACCTAACTCACAGGGTGTCTGCTGTGGGGAGAGGAAGGGAGAGGAGTTTGTAAGCTGCTCTGAGACTCCAAGTGAAGGGCGGGGTATAAATCCAATCTCTTCTTCTTCTTCTATTCATAGTGCATCCTAGTCATGAATACATTATGAGACCATTGGTCATTGCTCCCAAGTTTGTTTGGCATAGACCTTCAACTTGTAATGAATCACCAGGCAGATGGAGGCAAAAATTAAAGTATGGTTTCTGCTTTGAGCTGCGGTGGCTCAAGTGGTTAAGACGCTGAACTGCAGGCTGTGGAAGGTCAGTAGTTCAGCAGTTCGAGACCCGGGTGCTGCATGACGGGGTGAGCTCCTGTCTCTAGCTCCAGCTCCTGCCAACCTAGCAGTTCGAAAGCAAGAAATTGCAAGTAGATAAATAGGGACCACTTTGGTGGGAAGGTAACAGCGTTCCGTGCACCTTGGTGTTTAGTCATGCCAGCCACATGACCACGGAAACATCTTCGGACAGTGCTGGCTCTTCGGCTTTGAAACGGAGATGAGCACCGCAACCCTAGAGTCGGATTCGACTGGCTTTCGAGCAAGGGAACCTTTACCTTTACCTTTACCTTCTGCTTTGAACTGATGTGAGTGATTACCTAAGGGGTCAAACTGTGACGATACATACCCAGATAATACAGAACCATTAATACAATGTTCAGTTGCCCAGCATAGCTGCATTAGTGAATCTTTTCTAAATCCTGTGATAATGTTGAACTTCCAGATTAAAGTTAAGTTTAATCAGCTGTTTCTTTATGTTGATTCATGTTAACCTAGCACTTAGTTTGAAAACTGGGCTATAAACGTAACATTTTTATTTACTTCTCCTGGATTGTTTGGAGAATCTCAGTCTGCCTGAATGCCATCAGGTAGAAAGAGCACTCACTAATACCAAGTCAAAGTATTCACAATACTATTTTGCTACTAAACTCATCCAGATTTTCATAATGAAGTTAGCAACTGACTCACAAAGAAAAGACCACCCTCTTCCTACCTGAAGTAAAAGAAATAACCATCTCTTGCACCATCTCCAGCTACATTTCTCTGTTATTGGCTTTTAATCTGTTTTTAATTGATGTTTTATGACCATGTACACCACTCTGAGTCCGGCTTGCTGGGGAAGGGCAGCTGAAAAATCCAATTAAATACATAAATATTACTTGCTAACACAGTTATCCCAACATGGCCCCTTCCAAAGTGTTTCCCGATGACCATATCCTTCTCCCCCAAAGCTTTTCTCCACCTCCTTGGAGCAGGAAACATATCCCTTCAGAAATGTACCTCCCTTGCTTGGCTTGGCAACTTCTGACATTCCTGATTGGCCCTTGCTCCATGGCAGTGAGTACTGTGGTGGCACCCTCTACCTTATAAACATTCCAATAGTTCCCACAAGCTCAACAAGGTTGTAGACCCTTGTACTAATGTTTGCTGATCAAGTTGCTGTTAAAAGCACGAGGGTTAGGCTTGTAAAAAAAAGGTGCCAATTCTGTCTCAAACTGATAAAAATTTGCAAATGCCGTTCCGCTTTTACAGTGTACTATCTCCCAGTTATTCAAATAACTGGCTGGTTCTTTGCACCAGGAGTTGTTTAGGGGAATCATCTGCACAATATTCTGAGCAAAACGAGTAAACTGTTTGAACCATGTGAAGAAATGGTTTGACATGTAAAGAAACCCCTTCTATGTGTACAACAAGGGGATAAACATGGACTTCTTAATTTAGGAGGTGGATTCCGGAGAACATGCTCAGCTCTAGCTCTAGAATTGAACTATATATAAAGTGTCGAGTCCCACATTTTCCTCCCGACATTTTATGAGCCATGAATTAGGCTACATAAAATTATCAGAACTGTATCGACAGATGTTTAGGTCAGACATCCTCTGACTGTTTACATGATACAACAATTGTGTTTGAAATGTGATGATAAGAGAAAGAAGAGTCTTGGCACCCTATGAAGATCTTAAAAGGGTTTTGTCAACTTCGAGTACAGCTTCAAGTACAACTCCAGCTCAAAATTTAGTGTATCAGACATTGCACCTAACTAGAACCTCCATACTCAAAGAGTAACTTAAGGTTCTGATAGTGAGATGTTGGGAGCAAACAGCAAAGAATGGCTTATACATTATTACTGTCTCTGTGAGCATTCATGAAAGAAGCAAAAACAGGCCAGTGGAAGAAAACGTGGGGCTTTCTATATACTTTGGGGGATTCTGCAAGTATACAAAAATTACTTTGTAAATTATCCAAAAGAAAAAGATGCACATACTACAAAATGACCAAATGAGAACTAAGCATGTTCCAATAGACAAGAATGTTGAAAACAGTGGAGTCGGGGGGGGGGAGATGAGGAAATTAAAACAGAATCAGGGGGTGGGATGAGACCTGGATGTGACCATGCAGGATTGCTTATTTCTCCAATCCACACTTCTTCATAGCTCCTCCTCCCATTGTGTCAACTTTGCAAGATTCCCAGTCAGAGCATTAGACTGGTTACTCTTGGAGATTGTGTTACATGAACCTTTAATCTGCAAAGCAGTTCTTGTTACATGCATTATGCATGGCTTCTTGATGTTAATTTCACAATTGCTTTTGGAAACAATGGAAAAATCTCAGAAGTCATGAAATGGGTGGGTCCCTGCAATACTTGGTGCTATTATTAGCCCCCTAAGCAAATCTTTTCCAGAACAGTTTAATATGTTCCCAGCTATAAGGTTTCCCGTAGCAGGAACTGTACCACCTGTCTCTTTGTCTCCCGTCCTCTACCACCTGCTATGTGAATGTGAAAAATCAGTGCTTTGCTTTATTAGAGGAGAAGCAAAGGAACCCAGTGGGTACAACAGCTTCCTCAATGGCTTGCATCTTTTGAAGGGAGAGGTGCCAATCTTAGAAAAGTTCAGCTTTATAAGTGAAGATGATACAAGTTGCATATCTGCTCTTGCATTTCTCTACCTCCTGTCCTTATTATTCAACCCATGTGGAAAGAAAAGGCATACACTTAAAATATAATCCAAGCTTATTGCAAAATCCAAAATCAATTTCAAAATCAAAATTACTTTATCAGTTAGAAAACCTCTCAACAGCTAAGCATCTTTGATCTGGAAATACTGCAGCAAACAGAGAAATTCACACTGCAGCCTGAAAAGAGCAAGAGTCCAGTAGCACCTTAAAGACTAACAAATATACTGGATTCAGACACATTCAAGTGATCAGCTCATAGTTTATTAGTGATTCAGCAAGAGAAAGAAGACTAAGAAACCCCTGGCCAAAGCTGGGTATTTATGCCTGAAAAAGGTTACACCCAAAACACACCCCACTGCCAACTATAGGTTATTTACACTACATTGTTTCCCAACTGGGTTACTCTAGGATCCCTGTCACCCTACTGGTCCATTCTAGGATCCTAGCAAGCTATTGTTATGCAATCCCAAGCTAAGTCCTTTTGCAAGTACAGTTCAGGCTCAGTACATAACACCCCTCCCCCCAAAGTTCAGAGCCTCTTCAACTGACAAAGTCCTTTAAGTAGGCTGGCCTGTGTTGCTCACAGTTCGAGCGGCGCAGTTCTGACGATGGGGCCGAGGTCACTGGGACAGAGTCGGATGGTCCCACTGGGGAACTAGCAGGTGGTGGCGGTGTGGGTGATATCTCGGGACTGCCTGTGATGGCTAATTCCGGCGTTCCGCCTACACTTTCAGATGGCTGCTCACTGGCTATTGGTTGCTTGCTGGCTGTAGGCAGGTTCCTCTCGGCCTCTGGTTCCAGGGGGCTTGGCAACTCCTCCTCACTGTCCTCCAGGAGTGTTGCGGGCAGACTCCATTCTGCTGGAAGGAGCCAGCGGCGGAGCTGATCAATGTGCCTTCAGAGCAACTGGCCATCTTCTGTGGACACCTCATATGATGGGGGCCGTTACTCTGATAACCCTGGCAGGAACCCATGCTGGGCCTCTGGCAAAATTCTGAGCATAGATGGGGTCGATGGGGAAGAATCCACGGGGTGCTGTTTGACTCTTGGGGGCTGGGCTGTGTTCTGGGGCGTGGTCTGGGTGTAGACAGTCTAGCTGGGTTGTGAGGTGTCAGCTCATGAGGAGTTCCACAGGGCTGCGGCCAGTGGTGGCATTCGGGGTTATCCAGTGGTCGTAGAGGAAGGTCACTAGTCGGTGATCCCAGTCTCCTTGGACGATCCAGTGGAGAGACTCCTTCATTGTCCTCACCATCTGCTCTGCCTGTCCGTTGGTTGCGGGGTGAAAGGGAGCTGACCGGATGTGCTGGATGGCATAGTAACCCATGCACTCCTGGAACTCAGCCAAAGTGAAAGCCGTCCCGTTGTCTATTACAATGGTGTTGGGTATGCCATGGGTGCTAAAGATCCACAAGAGGGCACGAATGTCAGCCTGGGATGAGGTGGAGGGGACCGGTACCACTTCCAGCCATTTGGTGTATGAGTCCACTGCAATGAAGAAGATCTGTCCCTGGAAGGGTCCCGCAAAGTCGAGATGAAGCTGGGTCCATGGCTTGTGGGAGGACTCCCACTGACATACTGGGGCCCTGGGGGGATCCAGCCGGGACTCTTGGCATGGCTGGCAGCGCTTTACACAGTCCTCGATTTTGCTGTCCATGCCTGGCCACCAGACATAGCTGCGGGCCAGCACCTTCATCCGCACAATTCCCAGGTGTGTTTCATGTACTACGGCTAGTACTTGCTGGCACAACAGTGCTGGCGGCACCACCCTGCTCCCCCACAACAGGCAACCCTTGTTTACAGACAGCTCATTCCGGCGGGAGGAGAATGCAGCAAATTTGGGGCCTACCCAGCCGGTGGGCCATCCCCTCCCCACCCAGTCCAAAATGCAGGAGAAGACACAGTCTCTTGCGGTGCGGCGTGCCACGTCAGAGACCAGTAGGAGATGGTCAGGGAGGGCCTCAAGGAGCAGGATGTGATGTGCAGGGGCTGGGGCTGGGTCCGGGTCACAGGCGGGGAGCGGCAGCCTGCTTAGGGCGTTGGCATGGCCCATGGCCTTCCCGAGGCAGTAGATGAGTGAGTACTGGTAACCGGATAGGAAAATCAACTAGCGCAGCACCCTGGGAGGCAGCATCTGTGGCGTCTGGCAGTCTGGCTCCAGCACGCCCAGCAGTGGCTTGTGGTTGGTCGTTATGGTGAAGGGCCACCCGTAGAGGTAATCGTGGTAGGGTATGAACTTTCGTGAGTCTCTGCTCACTTCTTACAGGTGTCCCCATAAGAAAAAGATAGGTGCTTGACTTCATTAATTTGAAAGCTAGTGTGGTTTAGGGGCAATGAGGGCAAGCTTAAGCAAGTCTACTCAGAAGTAAGTCCCATTTTATCAAGTGGGTCTGACTCCCAGGAAAGTGTTCTTGGATTGAAGCCACAGAGTGAGACTGAGGCATTCGTCAGGTCATGCACAGTTGTTAAAATTTCACCTCTACAACAAACTCACTTAGGTAGCTTCAGGTATGCCCCTGGCTTAGCTTCTGTCAGCAAAATGGGGATAGTGATATTCACCTCCCTTAAAGGGTTGCTGTAAAGCTTACAAGATAACATATGAGAAGCATTCTGGGCATATTTGAGAGGATTAAAGGACTATTCTTCATCTTTAATTTTGCAGAAGATTTGTACCTTAGTGCTGAATTGGATGATAAAGCTGAAATAAACCTCGCCTCTTAAAAATCTTCTACAAAATACAGTGAGAAAATTAATTACAATTTAATCTTGCCATTTTCTTCCTTCCAATTCCCTGGTACAGTAAAATGGATGGAAATGAGCTTTCAGAGTCCCCCACCTTTTCAGGCTTGATACCGTTCATAAAAACATCACCTCAGAGAATGCAGATCAGCAAGTGTTATAGGATTTCACAGTGTGTGGAGAGAGTTGCTTGGGAAGGAGCAGTCAACTGAAATGCCTTTCTCTGCAGACAGAAATAAATGCCCTGGGAAGAAAGAAGTGGCCTAAAAGGATAAATGATGTGAACACCCCCTGCTGCTAAGAATATGAACAATCCATTCCACTGCTTTGTGTATTTCACTCCATCAGTGCTGCCAATAGGAATTTTGCTCTCTGGCTCTTCTAGCAGAGCAGATTCCTCTAACATTTATCTCCCTCTCACCTCAATTAAACTGCAAACAGTTATCTCTCACCCAACACGAAATACACAGGCATGCTAGATTATGTGTGTCACTGCTTCAGTTGAGCCCTGACCAAATGGAAATGCAGTTCCAGACTGAAGCAAAAGCAGGCTATGTTAAGACCAGTGGCATTTTTCTATCTCTTCCCATGTTTCCAGGTTCTGTTTCCACCACAGGAGAGAGCTCTTACCATGGTGAAAATCAGGTTATTATACATTAATATTAGATAGTTCCGTAGGGGTAGCCATGTAAAGTACACAGCAGGAAAACAAAACAAGCCCAGCGGCATTTTAAGGACCAACACAATTTAATTCAGCACAAACTTTCATGAGCCAGAACTAATTTCATCAGGAGCACCTAATAAAGTAAGCTCTGACTCATCAAAATTTATGCTGGAATGAATTGTGTTGGTCTTTAAGGTGCCATTGGACTACTATTTAATTTACGGCTAGACAAATGCTTCTCAGACAGAAACAACATGGGATTGTGTTCAATAGTGTGGCCACCTGGCTCTTCCTCCCCAGCCTGATTTCCCCAAAAGGACTGCCAAGAGTAAGCCTGGACCTCCAAAGATTCTCTCTGAGATCTCTTGTATTCAGAAGAGCATATTGTGCCTAGAATAGGCATGGCGCTGTCCAGGGAAACCTGCCCCCCTTCCATTTGTCTCTCTAATCATCCTAGGGTTGCCAGGTCTGCCTTGGTCACTGGTGGGGTAGGTTTGCCTGCTCCAGATTGGGAAATTCCTGTATATTTGGGGGTGGAGTCTAGGGAAGACAGGGACCTCAATGCGATGCAATGCCATAGAAGACACCCTCCAAAGCACCCATTTTCTGCAGGGGAACTGATCTCTGTAGTCTAGAGATGAACTGTAATTATGGGGCATCCACAGGTCCCACCTGGAGACTGACATCCCTATCTTCTTATGGCAGTCCTGCTTCTAGCTCATAGTCTGCTCCCTCAGACCCAGACCCACATCTTCAGGCTCTGTATCTGCAGTCCTTGGCAATGTTATGTCTTCCATGTGGCTGGGTTTTGTGGGTACAACCTTAGGGTGCAGCTTCCCACTTATCAGTGACACTTATTTGCATGTGGAATGGGTTGATTCTTGTTAATCTAAATGACATAGTGGTGCCACAGGATTAGTAGGCTCAGAACAGCTGACAGTCTCACTGGAGATTCAGGTGGGTAGCTGTGTTGATCTGAAGCAACAGAACTAAGTTTGAGTCCAGTGGCTACTTTAAGACCAACAAAGTTTAATTCTGGGTAGAAGTTTTTGTGTGCATGCACATGAACGCTTATACCCCAAATTAAACTTTGTTGGTCTTAAAGATGCCACTGGACTCAAACTCTGTTCTGTCACAGCGGATTGTTACACAAAACACACTTTCCTTTTTTCTGTAAATCATAGTTTGTTGTTACATATGAGCATGCATGTATCATGTTATTTACAGATAATCATTATGGGAACAAGCCTAAGTGGTATTTGGGCTCACTGCCAAATCATAGTACATGTTTGGGATACAATGTCAAACTACAGTTTTCCACAAAAGTGGAAATCCTGGATTATGAAAACATGAGTAAAGAGAGAGAGCATACAATCCCAAGTATCCCTGAAACTTGTATTCATGTAACAGCAAACCATGGATTGCCATTACATTTGAAGCACTCCATATTGTAACATGACACCAGGACAAAAGAATGTATGTGCTGTGGGAAGCAATCCCTCTGACAAAGCACTTTCAACCCTCTGGAAAACTACAGTCTGCTTCAGTCTTAGCTATAGAGTTATTTCTTTTATTATCTCTGTCTTCTTTTGTTTCTGAGTATTTAGTGGGAAAACTAAATGAAACTCTCCTTTGCTTGCTGACAGAAGCCACTGCATATGGGGAGAAGGGAATGCATAAAATCCCAAATTTTAGAAATGTCCCGTTTGCCTCCAAATATTTTGAATTCTTCCCAATATTTATAATCATCCTCCCTTGGAAGCCTGGGTAGCCCAGCTCCCATTAAGAAACACTGTTTTAACCAGCTAGCTGCTCAATCCCCTTAAGTAAATAAACAAAACTACAGCAGTTATAGTTTCAAATTTTTATAAACATAACTAGCAGCACAACATCATGTACTGACTCAGACATAATTAATTTTATGTCCCTAAATAAATTTTCTAATAAGTAAAGCTGCATGTATTTTAATTGTTTGCCAAAATTGCTTCCTTCTCAAATGTACCCCTCCAGCTCAATATGCCAAAATATTTTATATCTCTACTCCCCCCCCCAAATATCCAGTTCCGTTCTTCACCACATAAGAAATTTCAAAACAGGGACCCAGGCCTGAACAGTCTTGTATTTTTGTAACACATTATTGAAGCTTGCTGCAAACAGCGTGGATCTTCTGCAATAGTTTTGTCTTCCAATGGCTTCCAAACTTATGGGTGGAAATAAACTAATAACAACACTTTTAAAAAGCCCCAAACCTTAGGAAATGCAATTGAATGAATGCAAAGAATTTGCATGAAGAATTGTGCCTTCAATGTTATGCACTCTTATTTTGGAATACGGCCATTGGACCCAGTGTACCTGCTTCTGCCTTCAAAAAAACAGGGACATGGTTTTACAAAAGACAAATACCCCAAAATAGGGATTGTGGGAAGGTCTGTCAAATGTTGTTAGTTACTGAGCTACTCAGTTAAATTGGTTGGATTGTTGCAATTAAATCAGCATTTTCTACCTATAACTCCTTGAATTATGCATGATCAAACTATCAGTGGTAGAACTAAAATGATCCTAGCTGTATATTACTCCCCCCCCCCCCATATAGACAATATCCATTATAATGTTACCACTGTATCTGGTACTCAGTCTCTTACTGAAACATTCTCAGGGCAGAGTCATATCCTGCAATGTTACTTAAGTGAAGAAAAAATATAGAATTTGGTATGTGGTGCAGAATTCAACATTCTACAAGTTTCAGCCTATTAGACAAAATAGATAATAAAATACATGATAAAAATACACACCTCCTTTTGAAAAGCCTTGTACGAGTACTGGAAACACTAACAGTGAATTCTAACTATCTTTGGACTACTTTTAGCCTAGGATTTGTTTTGCTGGAAATGTGTAATAATTTGCTATGATAAAGTTATGCTAATTAACATATCGTATTTGTCATTCTGAAGAAAAGATTTTTCTTTGTATTCTATCTTTGGTCTGTTTGGTAGGCTGATGCTGCATCTACTTTTCTTTTTTTTTTACTCCCGTTGCTGCTGCTTCAGTTTTGTGATGTATTTGTTATTTTCAAATTTTATTTTTATTATTTTAATGACGGTGTGATGTTGTACTGGATGTTGTGTTCATAAGCTGCTATGTAGAGACTGAAATGTGGAGAAGTACCATATAGATTCTAGAAATAAACAAACCACAAAGAAGCCTGGGAGAGACACTAGATTACCTATGGATCAGGGCCAGAAAGGCAGCAAATATGGATTGCCTGAGGTTTTTTTATTAAAGCATTACCTTATATGAACATATGAAGAGAAAGGTCAGTCACCACATTTAGTATTAGCAATGGTGAGCCACAGCTAGAGATTTATTTCTCTTCTGTTTTTTTCAGACAGAGTTTCAGGTTAGATGCATTTATTGATTTTTCAGTTCTGTTAACGAGAGGCTAGTGATTTTGCAACCTCCACTGGGAACAGGCACTTGCAGATCTGTGAAGCAGACGGACGGGGTGAAGCACTGTTAACCAGAATATAAAAGATACTTTGTTCCTTCTATCACTTTTCCAACAATAAATATATCACTTTTAGAGAGTGATAAGAGAAGCATGAGAAATCTCAAATGGCGTTCCCATTTCCATCTTTTTAAAAGCCAGTGGGAATGGAATCACCAAGTCCTGGATCATGAGTCTTCAGATAACCATTTTACATAATTTTGCAAAGGGAATATGAAAAAAATATCATTTGGAGCTCTCAATTTATGAAGTAATAGATAATACAAATGCCCAGGTGTATATGGAAGAGATAGACATCAGAATTTGGATTAGCAAATCAAGATCTGTGACTGGTAGGGAGGCCAGCAATTATGCAGTTGGCCTGCATACTATCAGGTTGGTCCTCAAGATACAGTCTGGTAGGAATAATAGCTCCTTAAATCTATCTGGCTACCCCCAGAAAAGGTAGAGTGTCTGTCAATGAAAACTACTGTTACCTTGCAGGCTAATGGCTGTACTAAGATAACCATTGCTGATTTAGTTTAGTTTAGGCTGGTGGTGGTGGAAAGTGCTGCCAAGTTGCAGCTATCTTATGGTGATCCCATAGGGTTTTAAGGGCAAGAGATGTTCAGAGGTGGTTTGCTATTGCCCGCCTCTGTGTAGTGATCCTGGACTACCTTGGTGATCTCCCCTCCAAAATTAAATACTATAAGTCTTCTATAAGAGTCAGACATACTTTAACAATTCTTCTTAGGCCTGAAAGTAAAACGTAGTGTGCAGCCAGTTTTGGTGGTCAACAGCAAATGAACATGAACATTAATGTTACAGAAAATATGTACCAGAACCTATAGTGTTACACATTTCAATGTATTCTGGGGAACACTCAGGGCTATTCATCACTATCATTAACTCAGACTGTAGGAACATTAGAGATCAAAAAATCATGCCTGATACTTGCCCAAAATTGGAGATTTCCAAAGCAACTGGTCAATGGTGCACACAACAAAGAATCTGTGTAGTCAGTGATATACAAACACTTTAAAGTCACTAAGGACTCTTTCCTGGGAATCAGCTCCATTAAAAAAAAACACGGGACTCACTTCTGAGCAGACCTGCTTAGGACGGCTCCATCAGTTTCTCCAGCACTTGATCCTAGAGTATGGCTGCAAGGGATACACAAACACACCCATAAAGGTAAATTTTAAACTGGTTCCTTGCTCAGCTCTTAACTGTTGAACTAAGCTCTTATAAAGTGTCTGAAGTTGTCATCTTTAAAGTCATACGAGTCTGTAACTAACAAAGGGAAAATGTAAAGACATTTAATATCTAACAAGAACTGTGGTAGAAGCCAGAATTATTGGTTTGATTGTTAGGACTTGATTATGCATGCATTTAAAGAGGATTTAAAAAATAATAATAATTGCAGTGATTGTCCAGTCCAAAATGCTTTACAGAGTGCAGCCAATAACTCCAAAGGGAGTTAATCTATTGCAGCAAAATAAAACAGAAGTCAATAGAGTCATAGAATATAATCAAATTACTGGTTTTACTGCTTGGAAATGTCAAGCCTAAGAAAATCTTAGTCCCACCGCTATTGTCTCACAATAAAATCAACATTTTCTATTCTTCTTTATATCACATGCATTCAAGCAAAGGCCGCTGATATGGATAAGTTTCATACAGTTTGTTTTATGCTAGGGAGTTTGACCAGGCTGGGGAAAATGCTGCAGATGATAGCCAAGTTGTTATAGCACAGAGCCAAGATTCATTTTTCACCACTGAATTCATAAAAGATGGAATGAGTTTAGGCATAGCCTGAAGCAATAAGGGAGGAAAACAGCTACACCACTTGGGACAAATTCCAGGAAGCTCTTTGTGACTCATTAACAGCCTGGAGACATATTTCCCTCCTTGTTTCTTCCTTTTTAGCAAGGATATACTTTCTGCCTTGATAATTACTAGGAGAAAGGGACAATAAAGCTAAATTCCTGTATAGTGGGATTTAGGGGAAAAGGAGAGAAGAAGAGTAGGATAAAACAATAAAACCTACAGACCAGTATGAAACAATAAAACCTACAGACCAGGGAAGATATAGTCACTGGCTTGCAAAGTTACTAATCCTATTGCCCATGCATACTTATGCATGGAAAGTTGCTGGGTGACCTTGACCCAGACACATACTCTGAGCCTAACCTGTGAGAATAAAATGGAGGAGATGAGAGCAATGTAAGACACTTTAAATCCTCACTGGAGAGAAAGACCGGATATAAATGAAGTAAGTAAGTAAGTAAGTAAGTAAGTAAATAAAATAGTAATAGTGTTTCTGGAACACTAGCAACTGAAATGGGAGGGGGGAAGCCAGTTTTCTACCATTCTTACAAAAGTTTCTCTGCTTTCTTGGCTGCTGGTCATTTTTGCTCACCACAGATAATCATGTTAGTGGCTGTTCACAACCCACACTGAGACCCTAAAATGAGTTACTTCCATAGCAATCAATGGAAAGTTACGTTGTAAATTACAAAGCAGTTGACCACTAATATGCACCAAGAACGAAACATTGGAAAACTTACCTGAAGGTTTCTTCTATTCAGTGGGCCAAAGGCATCCAAACTGATTAGGTCACATCTCCACTTGGTCAGGCAGGGCTATGCAAAGTTTTGTATGTTTTTCTTGGACCTAGTGAAGGCGTTCTTCCAGACATAGAATAGCCTAGCCCAATAAGGATCCAAAAGTCATCCAAGTCAAGAAGTTTTATAAACTGAACAAACACCTTTATTAATATAGGTTTATCTTAAGGTTCTTTAACAACAGTAATAGACTAAAGCTGCAACTGTTCAAAAACATAATCACATGATAAGCCTCCCCTTACATACATAACATCAGAAATATTGGGGGGAGAAAATGGATGCCTTCGCCTCAATGAAGAGATGAAACCTTCAGGTAAGTTTTCCAGTGTTTCGTTCTCCTTCAGTGGGGGAAGGCATCTAGTTATATAACCAAAATACACTGGGTGGGCAAACAAACTGCAGAGTTACACATCCAGGGGTCATTTCCTGCTGGAGCACCCTGGAGCGGCACTCTGGCAGCCTCCAGGCACCTGGAGAAGATTGAGCAGGGAAGCCAGGCATGTTTGCCCACCTCCCCTTCCCCTCTCCTGCCAACCTGCTGCACAAAGATCATGCCACTGCTGCGACGTGACTCTGGAGAGAAGGGGTTTAAACTTTAAACCCCTTCTCTCTTAGCTTCCCCCTACCCCACCTTAGCAGGCTGGCTGGGGAAGGGAAGGGGAAGCTTTTGAAGATGCCTCCCCCCTTTTTTGCTTCCCCTTCTGACACACGTCCAGTGATGTCAAGGGGCGTGGCATATGCTAATGAGCTATGCTAATTGCAGGTATGCTAATGAGCTCCTGCACCTCTTTTTCTATGAAATGACCCCTGTACACATCTAACACCTTTTGCAGTACCCTCCTTCCCAAAGCAGCCTTCACAGAACATTCTTGGTCTATCCTATAATCCCTAAGAAAAGTTGTGAAGGAAGACCTACAGATTCCTCAACAGAAGCCCTGGTGTCAAAGGCTGCCAAAGTTGCAGCAGCTCTAGTGGAGTGAGCTGTGATCCCAGTGGGGAACCTGAGACCCCTTACTTCATATGCCTCACAGATACACCGCCTAATCTAGAAAGCTATGGTTGATTTTGACATCTTCTTTCCCAAATTCTGAAACTCATGTGAAACAAACAGGGAATCTGATTGTCTAATAGATGCCATTCTCTTTACATAGATTTAGAGGGCCCTCCTGACATCTAATTTATGCCACATCTTTTCTTTTTTATGAATGGACTTTGGACAAAAGGATTGCAAAACAATCTGTCGATTCATGTAAAAACTTGAATTTACTTTTGGGATGAAGGATGGATCAGTTCTCAAAATCACAGCATCCTTCTGAAACATCCACACCACTCTTTTCTCACAGATAAAGCACTTGTCTCTGAAACCCTCCTGGCTGATATGATGGCCACAAGAAAAACTACCTTCAGGGATAGATGTTTCCAGTTTATGTGTTGTAGAGGTTCAAATGGGCCTTAATAAGTGCTTGCAAAACCTTGGATAAGCTCCAAAATGGAAACCTATGACGTACTGGAGGTGCTAATTGTGTTGTGCCTTTAAGATACCTTTTCACATATTTATCAGAGGCAATATGCCCCAAGCCCCAATTGCTAGTTACTGCTGCAATTGCAGCTACCTGCCTTCTCAGAGTATTAGGATGCAGGCCCTTTTTCCACCCTGAGTGAATAAATCTGATCACATTTTGACTAGAAGGCCTTAGGGAATCTGTGTCAGATTCCTTGACCAGTTGCCCACTTACAAAAAGCTCTCCAAGTATAATTGTAAATGTGCCTGGTGGCCGGTCGTCTAGCCTGAAATCTAATGTCAGTAAAATCTTGTGAAAGACCAGTTAACATCAAGCCTTTCCTCTCAGTTTCTATGCCGCCAATTTGAACCACACGGGGTCCAGATGAGCTATTAGACCCTGAGTCGATATTTTCCCTTTCTGGTAGTCTCCAGGCTTCCATGACTGACAGTTGCATCAGTTTGGAGAACCAAGGTCTCCTAGGCCAGTGTGGGGCTACAAGAATAACGTCCACCCCCTCCCTCCCTCCTGATTTTCTGCAGTACCCTGCTGAGAACTGATGTCAGGGGAAAGCCGTATAGCAGTCCCTTTGGTCAAGGAAGTTGCAAGGCATCCACACCTTCTGCTTCCTTTTTGTAGAAGCATGACAGGAACTGGTGCACCTTCCTGTTCTTCTGTGTAGCAAAATGATCAATCATTGGTACTCCAGATCTCTTCATTATTTCCCAGAATACCTGGTTATTCAATGACCATTCCGCTTGCTCTATGTCTTGCCAAATTAGCCAATCTGCTTGAAGGTTCAATATTCCTTTGAGATGCAGTGCTCTGATGCTCTGCAGGTGCCTTTCCACCCATCTGAGTATTTGCAGTGACTCCTGATGTAGTCGGAGAGCTTTCGTGCCCCCTGGCTGGTTTATGAGTGCCTTGGTTGTGATGCTGTCTGTATGGATCAGGACTGCCTTGTTTTGCAGTAGCTTTTGGAAGGCCCTGAGGGCAAGTTTTACCGCCCTGAGTTCCAGCAGGTTTATACTGTGCTTGGCTTCTTCCAGGGACCACCTCCCCTGAACCACATTGCCTAAGCAGTGGGTCCCCCAGCCCCTGGCATCTGTTGTTAATACTACTTGGGAAGGATGATACAGAGAAATTCCTTGTCTGAGATTCCTCGTGTGCGTCCACCGCTGCAGGAACCTCCTTAGTTTTGCCTGAACTTGAGCCAACTTGTATTTCCTCTCTCTGATCAGTCTTTGATATGGTAGGAGTGTCCATTTTAGGGTTCTGGCTAGGGTTGCCAAACCCCCCCGGTTTGGCAGGGGTCCCCGCTTTGGGTCAAGGAATCCCCGCACCACCCCAAGCCCCAACACCCACAGCCACCCCTTTCCCTTCTCTCTTGAAGGGCTCCCTTTAAGTGCAGAGAGCTGACGTTTTCCCACTCACCCAAACGCCAGCTCCCTTTAAGTGCAGGCAGCCTCGAGCGGAGATCAGGTGTGCCAGGAAATGCCAGCTTCCTGCACTTAAAGGGGCAGTGCAGGAAGCTGGCATTTCCCTGCGATCCCAATCTCCGCTCAAGATCGAGCACGCGGGGAAGGCTGCCTGCAGTTAAAGGTGGCTGGTGTTTGGGTAAGCGGGGAAATGCCAGGTCTCTGCACTTAAAGGACTCCCTTTAAGCGCAAGAGCCAGCATTTCCCGTGCTCAACGGGCACGCGGCTGGGGGGGGCAGACATTCCCAATGTGATGTCATCACGTTGGGGATGCCCCACCCCCTCCAGGAACGCCCCCCATGGACTTGGCAACCCTAGCCCTGGCATGTAGTCTGGACTTGGCAACCCTAGTCCTGGCATGTAGTCTGGTCCACAGAACCCTCTCTATGGTTGCAATGAATAGGCCCAGTAGTTACACAAGTTTCATCACCTCTGTTTGATGATGCTAATATCTGTGTTGAGGTTTTGATTTTTGCGATCCTTTCTACAGATAAGTACACCATTGCCTATCTTGTGTTTATTTGTACACCTAGATGAATCAAGTCCTGTGTTGGAGATAGCCTCCTCTTGGCATGTCTCTGAAGGGTCACTACTACCTCTTGGATGTTCTTCACGCTCTGACTGTGGTTTTGGGTTCTGATCAAAATATCATCTAAATAGGGATAAACATGAATCCCCCTGTCTGAGTGCTGCTATCACGGCAATTAGTACCTTCGTGAAAACCCAAGAGGATGATGACAGGCCAAAAGGCAGTGCCCTGTATTGAAAATGTTGTCTCTTGAAGGCAAACCTCAGGAACCTTCTGGATGCCAGATGAATCAGTATATGTAGGTATGCTTCCTTGAGGTCCAGGGAAGTCAGATATTCCCCTTGATGTATGGTTTGTAAAATGGAATGTAGGGACTCCATACAGAATTTTTGCTGAGTTATCCAACGATCGAGGTCCTTCAGTACTGCTCGCCATTCCCCTGTTTTCTTTGGTACCAGAAACAAGGTTGAGTACACCCCCTGGAAACATCAGTGTAAGGGGCACAGTCTCTACTGGTCCAATTTCCACTAGGTGCTGTATAGCCTCCTGAAGGAGCCATGCCTTTCTGGGGTCTGCAGGGACTGGTGATGAAATGAAACATTTAGGGGGTATTTCCTTGAACTGTATTCTGTAGCCTTTTCCTATTATAGAGAGGACCCAGGTGTCTGATGTGGTTTGTCGCCACAGCTGGAAAAATTCTGACAGCTGCCCTCCTATCCTGGCATCATGCTGATTGCCTTTTTCCCTGAATCAGTGCCGGATTTATGTATAGGCTAAGCAGGCTGAAGCCTAGGGCCTCTAAATCTAGGGGGCCTCCACAGCCCTGCCCCCCCCCAGCGGCCAGTCTCCCCTCTCCCAAAATTGCAAACCCAAGACTTCATGTGAGGGCAGGGCAACTTGGGCCCAGCAACTATGAGACTCAGGGCCAGCCAGTGGGGCCCAATTTGAAACTCTGGGGCCCAACTGGAATGTTTTTTGTGGGGCCCCAGTTCACAGCCAAAGTCTGCAGAATCTTAGAGATATAAATAAAATCCATCTAGATTGCCCAGGTGCGGGGGCCCCCTTAGGAGCGGCTCGCGGGGCCCAATGTGGCCAAATTGCTCCAATTGCCTTAAGGCCAGCCCTGATGAGACTGTGCAGGGGTTGGACTGACAAGCCCTGCCCCTTCTAGGTCCATGGTGCTACTATTCAGAGTACAGATTCCAGGACTCCAGAGCCAGCAGCCCAGAGTCAACAACCAGCGGCACAGCCTTCCCCAGCTCAAGGGTCAGGTCAGTAGTGGTACGTGCTGCACTTTAATCAGTGGGAGAGTGTGAGTGGGGGGCCGGCCAGGGCAGATAGACCAGGCAAGCAAGCTCTCCCAAGTCCCTTCCATTCCTTCCCTCTTCCTTGGCTTGAACAGAGCAAGCACGTGTGACTGGCACTGGCCTCACCCCTCCCAAGCAGGGAAGTCTATCTTTCACACTTCACAGAGCCCTGTTGGTGCCTGCAGCATGCACTTGCAACCCCTTTCTCAGAACTTCTTGGATATGAAAAGAAATATTGAGGATGTCAATTGTCATGCTAATAAATTCAAACAAGACTGCTTCATACATTAATAGTAGATTAATTGTTCTAAAGCCATTGCAGAATCTAATCAAAGTTTTACATATTTATTTTATATACCATTTTTTGGCAGTTGGCTATTTTAAATGGCTAGTATTGATTGTTGTATGGGAGCCTGGTGTTTGCTGCTGCTGGAATTATTAGATGAGAAATTATAGTTAATTATTAACCTATGTTTTTGCATCATCTTCAAGTCTCCTAATTGCATGTGTCTTGGAGAAAATTATTTTGAATCCTTTTGGCAATTTTGGGAGTTTATAAACTTTTGAAAATGTTTAGATTGGAAAATGATGTTGTGCTATAAGGTTGGCTTGCTGGATCTGACAGAATAGAATCCATCTTGTGTTTGCTTTAGTTTAGGTTGTTTAGTTTAGTTAAAATGGCCACCCATCCTGGGAAGTAGTGCAAAACTCCAGGGCAGGCCTACAAATCCCAGATGCCTCTATGGCCAAAAAGTGTGGGAAAGCCAGGGGTGGAGTCAGAAGATATAAATGCTCCAGCCAGCCTGGGAGGGGGGAGTCATCCTGCAACCCTCAGAGAGGCCAGGAAGCTCTTGCTGCAGATTGCCCACAGGCAAAGAGAGGCCCTGGGGATCAGGGAAGGCAGCAGTTGGAAGGGATCCTTGGAGGGATCCAGAACTACCTGTAGAAGGTAGGAGGCCAGGCTGCAGGTTGGTAACTGAACCTCATCCCAAGGGAAAATAAGTATAGGGATCAGTTTGGGGACAGAGGAACTGCGTTTTGTCTTATTTTATTGGTTCCCGGTGGTGTTTTCCTTCCTGTGTTTGATTTAAAGTGCCTTTTGTGTTTAAAATCCTGTTACTTGTAAATAGTCAATAAAATCTTTGTTCATAGAATCAGAGAATGTTAGAGTTGGAAGGGATCTTGCAGGTCATCTAGTCCAAACTCCCTGCACTCTGCAGGAGCATAGCCAAAAGATAACCCTACAACATACCTGAAAGATGGTTGTCCAGCCGCCACTTAAAAATGTCTAACAAAGGAGCATCTACCACCTCCCGAGGCAGTCTGTTTAACTGCTCAACCGCTCTTACAGTGAGGAAGTTTCTCCTGGTAGTTAGCTGGTAACAACTCCCTCGTAATTTCCACCCATTGGATCTAGTCTTGCAATCCGGAGTAAGAGAGAAAAGATTTGCTCCATCTTCTACATGACAGCCCTTCAGATATTTGAAGACTGCGATCATGTCCCCTCTAAGCCTTCTCTTTCCCAGGCTAAACATACTCAACTCTTTCAGTCTTTCTTCATAAGACTCAGATTCCAACCCTCTCACCATCCTGGTTGCCCTCTTCTGCACATGCTTATGCTTCTCAACATCCTTCCTAAAATGTGGTGCCCAAAACTGGACACAGTACTCCAGGTGAGGCCTGACCATAGCAGAATAGAGAGGAACTACCACTTCCCGTGATCTGGACACAATGCTTCTGTTAATGCATCCTAAGATTGCATTAGCTTTCTTCACAGCCACATCGCACTGCAGTCTCATGTTGAGCTTGTGATCAACCAGAACACCCAGATCCCTTTCACATGTGCTGCTGTCAAGCCAAGTCCCTCCCATTCTATATCTGTGCCTTTGACTTTTTGTACCTAAGTGCAGGACTTTGCACTTATTTCATTTTATTTGTCTCAGGCCACTGTTCCAGCCTATCTAGATCATTTTGAATCCTGACTCTGACTTCTTCAGAATTAGCAATCCCACCCAGCTTCATGTCATCTTTTGTTTAAACCCCCCAGTCTGGTGCTCTGACCACAGATTCTTCCCCACTCTGCCCACTACCAGTGCCTTAAGAAGGGTCCTGGGAGGGGAAAAGCCAAAAAATGTGCAGGTGCCAACCCTCCAGGAGAAACCCAAAGTTAGGGGTTTTCATCTTCAAACCCCAGGAGTCAGCCGGAGGGGTCTCACTGCCCCTCAAGAAAGGCATAGGGAAGTCAGTGAGTGGTGGCAGCTACTGAAGAGTAACAGAAGCCCACCAAGGAGGTGGGAAGGCGAAGCAGGACTCATGAGCCACAAACTGGCTACTCAGTCCCACAGGGCTGAGGGTGGGCGCCTGTTTCGCCACAGTGGAAAACTGAATTCTGTAACCCTTCAGCAGCAACCATCTATACCTTGTGCCAATAGCCACTGATGGACCTCTGACCCATGTGTTTATCCAGTTGAAGATTAATTTTACTTTTTATTTTTAGATTCTAATCTGAGCATGAATAAAAGGTGCTAGCACTTGAAAATGCTATGGTAATGAAATTAAGACCAATCACTGCTTTTGTGTATCAACTACTCATTGAAGCAACAAGAGCCAGCAGTGAAGCTATCTAGCCTGAGCCAAGTACTAGCGTGCAACCAGACAAAAACCTCCCTGAAAGAGAAACAATGAAGCAGGATGTGGAACAGCAAGCTGATTATGAGGAAGCAGCCATGATGCTGGCTCAAACTGAAAATATAGAACTAATTCAAGAGTCACTTACTGGACAGGGAGAGGCTAAAGAGCCACAAGAAAATAATGTAAATAGTCAGATTTTGCAGTTCACATCTGGTAAGACAGGCCAAGTCCAAGGTGTTCCAGATGCAGATAAAGATAATGGCAAACACAGATCTACTGTAACAGATGTTCGTTTGTGATCATAATTATCACATGAGGAAGTATCCTACTGGATAGAGAGGACTCCCTCTCAAGTTCTGCATCATTGTGGACCATTTTCAAATTCCAAGTGAGTGTACAAAAACAGTCCAGGTTTTGCACAAAAGCTCTTTTTTATTCAACAAAAGCAAATGGGGAAACATATAGCCGAGGGTGGCTTGTATATTCTCCCTCAAAAGGTCGGATTTATTGCTTTGTTTGTAAACTCTTTCCAAACCTTGCATCTTCTTCCACTGCTTTAGCTACTGAAGGGTTTGATGACTGGCAACACCCCCATCTTATCCAAACTCATGAAAACTCAGAGAAGCATAGGAATGCCATGTTGGCCTACCTAACAAGGAAGCGAGGGCAAACATTAACTTCCAAGCTAGAGGAACAAATAAAAACAGAACAGCAGTACTGGCAGCATGTCATGGAGAGAATTATTGTTGTAATGAACACTTTGGATCTCAAATAATGGCAATTATCTTGGTCTTTTAGAACTAGTGGCAAAATTTGATCCATTTTTACTTGCTCATATCAATCGGTATGGACATTCTGGATCAGGCAATCCCTCTTATTTATCAAAAACGATATGTGAGGAAATGATTCAACTCATGGCACAAAAAGTTAAGGATGCAATTCTGGCTGATGTGAGAAAGGCTGGATATTTCAGCTTTTTAGTAGATTCCACTCCTGACATTTCACATACTTATCAGTTGACTTTCATTATCAGATATGTATTACCTGACGATGGTTTGCCAGCTGAGAGATTTTTAACTTTCCTTGAGCTAAAAGACCACTCAGGAGAAAGCATGGCTGATTTAGTGTTCAACTATTTCACTACTGAGCTTGAAACTGACTTTAGAAAATGCTGCCATGACAATGCTGCCAACATAGTTGGTAAGTACAACAGTATGCAGCAAAAAATCATTGGAAAAAAATAACAGTTTGCAAGATTTATTCCATGTGCAGGTCACTCTTTAAATCTTGTGGGCCATTCAGCTGTGGATCGCTGCCTTGATGCTGTGAACAGTTTTGGCATTATCAATGAAATTTATACCTTCTTTTCATCCTCCACAAAGAGATGGGCAGTTTTAAAATCATTTTTGCCACCTCAGTCTAAAGTGCCTAAATAGTTGTCAGACACTAGGTGGGACGAACATGCAAAAGCCGCAGAAGCTGTTTTGGAAAGTTACAGTGCTATCACTGATGCCCTCAGTCATTCATACTCTGATGTTAATGGGAAGGGGAAGACCAGGCTTCTACCTAACAATCTTTTGCAGAAAACAGAAGAACTGGGATTTGTGTTTATGCTGCATTTTTGGACCCATGTGCTAGGTTATTTTCACAAGGTCAGCAAAGCCCTTTAGAAATCAGACCTGTTATTGTTGCATACTACAATATTAGTCAGCTGATGGGTTCCAGTTCCAGGCTCAGCGACAGCGGGTGTGTGTAGAGCTGTCTCCATGTACAAGCTATTCCTAATACTTTCTAGACTATTTCTATCATCTCAAGGTGCTCTCCTGAAGAGAGAGATTTGGCAAAGAACTTTTACATCTGAAACCGAGTGGGGGTGGTGACCCCCCTTGTTTTTGCCAGAGTGGTTCTGATGCAGAAAGTTTATAGGAGCCCCGACGCAATGCAATCATGCCAAGCACAAGAGGAGCTAATGAGAATCAACAGAGTCTGAAAGATACTACTCAAACAAAAGGAATGTATTAAGATAAGTTAACATATTAGTATAATTTTGTTGAATCCTACCTTAAGCGTGTCCCTGGGGGGGAGTATTAAATTTAGATAGCAGATAGAGGGAACTCCCCGAGGTTATTTCCTATAGGTTGGCTTGAGATGTGGACAGAGCAGCTAAATAAACGGGAATGGAGTGATAGCAGAGAAAAGAAAGAGCTGATATAAAAGGGGGGGGGATGTGATAAAAAGCAGATATTTAAGTTCCAAAAGCTCATGTATCTCCTTGTTTTTTCTCTTGCATGTTCCTTTAATTTTCTGGCTGACTTGATCCCAGTGACGGTGCAATTCTCAGTCCTTGGCAGCTGAAATGGAAGGAGAGGTGGTGGAGGCATGTGACATTGTGATGTGGAAAGGCGGGATGTGGTGACGTGGAGGCGCAAGGGCATGGAGGCAGTGATGGAGGAGTCAGATGGAGGGAATCGTAGCGACGTGTGATTGGAGAGAAAAGAGAAAAATATGGACAGCTGACCGTAGGCATGGTGCTGGAATATAATACAAAGAAGGAGAGAGGAAATAACTGGACTTGACCTAGGAAACCCAAAGAAACTTGACAACTGAGCAGTAGCATGAGAAATACTAAGGATTAGAATTTTGAGATTTAAGGAGAGCGAGATAAATATACTAAGATTAAGACAGAATAATTAAGGACCAAAAAGGGAGAGATAAGTAGGAATATTAAAGCGTTTAAAGAAGGAAAAACTGTTATCTATGGCTACAGGTTCAGGTGGTACAAGTAAAGTGTCTTTAACTTCTCCAGGGCAGCCAGCAAGTCAAATTAAACTTAACACATTGAGTATAATGCAAATGACCATAAAAGATTTAAAAACAATGATTCAGGAAAGCATAAATCAGGCTGTTAAATCAACAGTGAAAAATATATTACCAGAACTATTAGCTGATTTAATTAAGAAATGGAGCCTATTTACTCTAATCAGATTAAAACAGAAATGGAGGAAATTAAAAAACAAATTACCAAAAATAAACAAGAAATACTAAAATTTTCAATAAATAACAGAAAAATAAGTGGAAAAGTATAGGATTTAGACTATGAGATTCAAGAAATAAAGATTAAGAATGATAAAATGGAAGAAATATTAATTAATCTGGAAATGGATGAAGCTGCATTGATATTAAGATGCCAAAATATTCCAGAATCTATAGAAAAAAATTTGAAGGAAGAGATTACCCAGAATTTGGTGGAACAATTAGCAGTAGGCACCAAAGAGGAAATAACAGCAGAAATTGAGACATTATACCGAAGAAATTCTTCATATGCAAAAAGGCACAAGGTCCCACGGGAGGTGCATATAAAATTTTATAAAAAGGAAATGAAAGATAAAATACTTAGAACTACGAATGAAAACAAAGTTACCATACAAGGCGTAAAGATAAGATTTTTGAAAGAAGGAGCTTGGAGAGTAAGGGAAAAAAGACAAAGCTACCTAACCCTGATCAATCTCTTGAGATTAAATGGGATCACATACAGATGGTTGATTCCGGAAGGAATATTATTTAATTATGATAGTAAAAGACATAGGATAGATTCAACCTTTAAAGTAGAATTTTTTTTAGAAAAATACCTTTAAGGTAGAAAAATCCTTAGAAAAATACGGAGAAGAACTAGGTTGGCAGAAGGAAGAAGAAGACGAGAGAGAGGAAGATGCAGCTGAAGGGGAAGGACAGGACAAAGGGAAAAATAAAAAGGCTACTGCAAAAAAAGAAAGGAGAAGACCTGATACGACACCTTTTCAAATGCTAACGAGGTTCCAATACAGAAGTAGGGAGAAGGATAACAAAAATAAAAATGGCACAAACTAAAAAACTTAAAATTCTCTCTGTAAATGTAAATGGGCTTAATGGCCCGCAAAAAAGAAGAAGGATATTTCAACAAATTTCCAAGATGAAATCAGATATAGTGTCTCCAGGAGACACATATAAAAAAAGACATTACAAAACATTTGTTGTTTAAAAAACTAGGAAAAACTTTTATAGCTGCAGATACCAAAAAGAAAAGAGGCATTGTAACCTATGTCAAAGAATATTTACACCCTGAAATATATTATATGTCAGATTATAGCCATTATAATAATGAGAAATGGAAAAGAATAATTAATTGTAAATATATGTGCTCCAAATCAAAATCAAGAAGGCTTTTTTAAGGAACTACGGAAAGTGTTAACGCTAAAAGAATTTGAAAAGGTATGTATTATAGGGGATTACAATGCAGTATTCAACCCAGAAATTGATAGTTTTCAGAGGAAAACTAGAAAACCAGGAATGGTCCTTCCTAACATATTCTTACAAACAGCAGAAGAATATAATTTGTCAGATGCATGGAGAACTAGAAACATAGAAAAGAAAGACTATACATATTACTCAACAAGACACAACTCATGGTCAAGGATAGACATGGCATGAATAACAACAAGAATGTTAAGAGAACTAATAGAAACTGAAATTTTACCGAATAGATTCGCTGACCACAATCCTTTATTACTATCCTTTAAAGAAATACAAAAGAAAACTAGATGGACAATGAATGTAGGCCTGCTAAGAAACCAAGACTTTATATATATATAAAAAAAAACTAAAGAGGAAATCCATGAATTCTTTAAAAGAAACATACAGCTGGATATGCCAATAGAAATAACATGGGATGCATTCAAAGCATTCATAAGAGGATGGTTTATCAATCAAGATGCTTGGGGGAAAAAACCAGAAGAAGAAATATGAAGACTTATGATAGAAATTAAAACAGAAGAAGACAAATTGAAAAACAACAATGATCCAGAAGTAAAAATTACATTGAAACTACTACAACATAGAATTAATTTATTATTGATGCAAGAAATTGCTAAAAATATAGAGTATACCAAACAATATTACTTTGAGAATGCAAACAAACCTACAAGATGGTTATCATACAAACTTAGAAAAGAAAGAGAAAAACAGAGAATAGTAGCATTAAGAGAAAAGGGGTGAAGAAAAGTACACTCTACAAGAATTTAAAAAAACAGTGGGAAATTTTTACAAAAACCTATACCAGCAAGAAACACAGAATACCCATGAAATAAAGGAATAGTTAACAAAAAGAAACAAAAGCAAATTTAATGATAACCAAAAAATATTTTGAATGAACCCATTACAATGTGTAATATCACAGAAGTGATCAAAAACCAAAAAATGAAGAAAACACCTGGTCCAGATGGACTTCCAGCTGAAATATATCAGAAATTTGAAGAACAGATAACCACACCTTTAAAAGAACTGCTCCAAAGTATAGGAAAAACAGGAAAACTACCAGATTCATGGAACCAAACAATACTTGCATTGATACATAAACCAAACACTGAGAAGAACAAAATTAAAAACTACAGACCTATATCATTATTAAACACAGATTATAAAATTTTTGCGAGTATCTTAGCAGCCAGAATGAAAAAAGTGTTATCTCAAACTATTCATCAAGACCGGACAGGATTTCTACCAAGAAGACAAATGAAAAATTATATAAGAACAATTATTAATATTTTAGAATACTATGAGCTAGACCTAGAAAAGCAGGTTGTGTTAATGTTTTTAGATGCAGAAAAAGCCTTCAACAACCTTTCCTGGGAATTTTTGTTGCAAAAATTGGATCTATGGGACTGCGGTTCACAGTTTCTGACTATAAGAGCAATTTATAAAAAACAAGTTGCTAAGGTTATGATAAATGGTGATATGACTAATAACATAGAAATTAAAAAAGGATCAAGGCAGGGATGTCCACTATCGCCACTATTGTTTATTTTTGCCTTAGAAACACCACGGGGCGCTCCTGTGCCGCCAAAATTGGGTGTCCTGCAGCTGCCTTCTGCTCGTGCCCCTTCGTTGCTACAGGCACTGTGGTTGCTGCCACGGTTGCCGATGTGATGCCACGCTCCCTGAGCACAGATGCGCCAACTCCTTTCTCTGCCTCCAAGGGAACAAGTGCTGCCGTCTGTAGTCCTTCTCCTTTGACTGTTGCCTCCAGCGTGGAGGCCTTATCTTGCTGCCTGTCCCTTCTCTCCACAAATCCAGAGCCTTGGACCTTTTTGTGGTGTAGATTATTCATCTTGGCTTTACTCCTTTACTCCTTGGCTTTACTGCTGGGGAGGAGCCAGTGGTCGTGGTGCACGTCGGCACCAACGATGTGGGGAAATGCAGTCGTGAGGTCCTGGAGGAGAAATTTAGGCTGCTGGTCAGGAAACTCAAGGCCAGGACCTCCAAGGTAGCCTTCTCGGAAGTGCTACCTGTTCCACGCGCAGGGCCGGAGAGACAGGCACAGATCAGGAGTCTCAATGCGTGGATGAGACGGTGGTGTAGGGGGGCAGGGTTCAAGTTTGTTAGGCACTGGGATGCTTTTTGGGACAAGAGGGAGCTGTACAAAAGGGCCGGTCTCCACTTTTCCCAAGAAGGAACCAGGCTGCTGGCGCTCAAAATCAAAAAGGTGGCAGAGCAGTTTTTAAACTGAATAATGGGGGAAAGCTGACAGGAGATGAAAAGTCTCTGGTTCGGGATGGCTCATCTCAAAGAGATGAAGGGGTAGCTATTACTTTTGTACAAGGAAATGGATTAAAATTGTCCATTGAGACTGTGGCTAATGATAGGAACTGCCTGGCAAGATCTCGAGGCAGCAAGAGGAAGGTTGTGGGCTTAACAAGCGTAGGAAACTATAAGTGTTTATACACAAATGCTAGAAGTCTCCGAGGTAAAATCGGGGAGTTGGAATGCTTGGTGTTGAGGGAATTAGACATTGTGGGTATTTCAGAAACTTGGTGGGATGAGGAAAATCAGTGGGATACTGTGATTCCTGGTTATAAATTATATCGGAAGGAGAGGGGGGAAAGGGTTGGAGGTGGGGTGGCTCTGTATGTCAGAGAGGGTATACAGTCCAGTAAGATTGAGAGGGTAAGAGAATTGGATTCGCTTCTGGAAATGCTATGGGTTGAAATAGTGGGTCCAAAAGGAGGCTTAACAGTGGGAGTTTGTTATCGCCCACCAGATGAAAAGGTAGAGGAGGATTATAAAATGATGAATGAATTAAAGATAGCGGCTAGACAAAATAACTGTGTCATAATAGGTGACTTAACTACCTACACATTGATTGGGTCAATATGCGTTCTAGTCGGGAAAAAGAGATTGAGTTTTTAGCCACTCTCTATGACTGTGCTATGGAACAGATGGTCACAGATCCTACTAGGGGAGAGGCAATCCTGGATTTGGTCCTAAGTAACACCCAAGACCTGGTGAGAGATGTAAAAGTGATTGCACCGCTTGGGAACAGTGACCATAATGTCATTGAGTTTAACATCTGTACAGATAGGGAGTTGCCCAAAAAGACTGACGCAACCACTTTTAACTTTAAAAGGGGTAACTTCTCTGGTATGAGGGGACATGTGAGGAAGAAATTGAAAGGAAGGGTGGAGAAGGTCAAAACCATTGGGGAAGCTTGGAGACTATTTAAAAATACAATCTTAGAAGCTCAGAAAAAATATATACCGCAGGTTAGGAAAGGTACAAATAGGTATAGAAAAAAGCCTGCATGGTTAACAAATAAAGTAATGGAAGCTGTAAAAGGTAAGAAGGTGGAAAGCTAGTCTCAGTGAGGTTGATAAAAGGGAACACAGACTGTGGCAAATAAAATGCAAGTCTGTGATCAGGCAAGCAAAAAGGGAATATGAGGAGCATATCACACAAAACATAAAGACCAACAATAAAACTTTCTTCAAATACATTAGAAGTAGGAAGCCAGCCAGGGAGGCAGTGGGGCCCTTGGATGACCAAGGGGTAAAAGGACTACTGAAGGACGATAGGGAAATGGCTGAGAAGCTGAATGCATTTTTTGCCTCTGTCTTCACTGTGGAAGAGGAGAAGTGCTTGCCCACTCCAGAACCACCGATTTCAGGAGGGGGTTTGAAAGACCTGAATCAGATTGAGGTGACAAGAGAGGAAGTCCTATGAATGATGGACAATTTAAAAACTAATAAATCAAGAGGCCCGGATGGCATTCATCCAAGGGTTCTGAAAGAATTCAAATGTGAACTAGTGGATCTCCTTACAAAAATATGTAATCTTTCTTTAAAATCTGCCTCCATTCCTGAGGATTGGAAGGTAGCTAATGTCACTCCCATCTTTAAAAAAGGCTCCAGGGGAGATCCGGGAAATTACAGGCCAGTCAGTCTGACCTCGATACCAAGTAAGTTGGTGGAAACTGTTATTAAGGAAAGAATTAATAGGCACATTGATGAACAAAAACTATTGAGGCAGACTCAGTATGGGTTCTGTAAGGGAAGATCTTGTCTCACTAACCTGTTAGTGTTTTTTGAGGGAGTGAACAAACATGTGGACAAGGGGGACCCAATAGATATTATTTACCTTGACTTCCGGAAAGCTTTTGATACAGTTCCTCATCAAAGGCTCCTAAGTAAGCTCAATAGTCATGGGATAAAAGGACAAGTCCTCTTGTGGATCAAAAACTGGCTTATAAATAGGAAACAGAAAGTGAGTATAAATGGGAAACTTTCTCAATGGAGGGTGGTAAGCAGTGGGGTACCACAGGGATCAGTACTCAGTCCGATGCTCTTTAACTTGTTTACTGACGATTTGGAATTGGGAGTAAGCAGTGAAGTGGCTAAATTTGCAGATGACACTAAGTTGTTCAGGGTGGTGAAAAACAGGGAGGATTGTGAGGCACTCCAAAGGGATCTGTCGAGGATGGGTGAGTGGGCGTTAATGTGGCAAATGGGGCTCAATGTGGCCGAGTGCAAAGTGATGCATATTGGAGCCAAAAATCCTAAATATAAATACACATTGATGGGGACTGAACTGGCAGAGACTGACCAAGAGAGAGATCTTGGAGTGGTAGTAGATAACTCAATGAAAATGTCTAGACAATGTGTAACTGCAATAAAGAAGGCCAACGCTATGCTGGGGATTATTAGGAAGGGAATTGAAAACAAATCAGCCAGTATCATAATGCCCCTGTATAAATCATTGGTGCGACCTCATTTGGAATACTGTGTACAGATCTGGTCGCCATATCTCAAAAAGGATATTATAGCATTGGAAAAAGTGCAGAGAAGGGCAACTAGAATGATAAGAGGGTTGGAACTCCTTCCCTATGAAGAAAGGTTAAAACGCTTGGGCTCTTTAGCTTGGAGAAACGATGGCTGAGGGGTGACATGATCGAGGTTTATAAGATTATGCATGGGATAGAGCAGGTTGAGAAAGAAGTACTTTTCTCCCTTTCTCACAATACAAGAACTCGTGGGCACTCCATGAAATTGCTGAGCAGTCGGGTTAGAACAGATAAAAGGAAGTACTTCTTCATCCAAAGAGTGATTAACATATGGCATTCACTGCCACAGGAGGTGGTGGCAGCTACAAGCATGGACAGTTTCAAGAGGGAATTAGATAAACATATGGAGCAGAAGTCCATCAGTGGCTATTAGCCACAGGGTATAGATGGAAACTCTCAGTCTGGGGCGGGTGATGCACTCTATTCTTGGTGCTGGAGGGGGCAGCAGCGGGAGGGCTTCTAGTGTCCTGGCCCCACTGCTGGCCCTCCTGATGGCACGTGGTATATTTTGGCCGCTGTGTGACAGAGTGTTGGACTCGATGGGCCATTGGCCTGATTCAACACTGGCTTCTCTTATGTTCTTATGTTCCATTCAAGAGTTAAAATAAAGGTATTTATTCTTCTCTTTTTCTTTATTTTCTTTATCTTTTAGAATAGCCTAGGAGAGATCATGGCTTAGCTTCCTCCTGGAGCGGACAGGACTATTCAAACTGGGAGGGCGCCCTCAAGGAAAGCATACAAAAATTTGCATAGCTCTGCCTGGAGTGAGTGGAGGTGTGACCTAACCAGTTTGGATGCCTTCCCCCACTGAAGGAAAATGGACAAAGGATCTGCATATAAGGGCCTGTATGCGGTCCTGTACTTACTTGGCTATTCTGAACACAGTGGGATATAACACCGAACAAACAGAAGTTGTGCTATAAGGTTACAGTCCAATGTATGCTGACTTTGGAGAGTGTGTACATGTGTATAAAATTCAGCAAGTTTTAATTCTCAGGAAACATGCACAGTATTCAGCAACATTATCCGTGTACATTTTGTAATGCATTTACTCTGGGTTGTCAGCCATATTTCTCCAATTTAAAAAGTATAGAGCCTTTTCTTGTGACCTAAATAATGGAACTTCTGTCCTACAGAGTCAAGTTCTCTATCTAGGAGCAAAGTCAGCATTTTACCTCTAGCAATGGTTGTCAGGGGGTGAAAAACAACATATGAAGTATGGTTTTTAAGCCTCATTTCAAGAACAAGACATTTTCTAAAATAATCTCTTGCATGGGAGCAGCATCACAATAAATCAAATGTTTGGAGCCAGTGTGAGAACTTCTCAGCCTAGGACTGGGAAGACCTGGGTTCTGACCTGGACCCATTGTGCCATGAAACTCACGGGTAACTTTGGGCTAGTCAGACTCTCAGCCTAACTTACCTCACAGGGTTGTCATCAGGATAAAATGGAAGTATACAGCTCTGAATTCCGAAGAGATAATGTTGGATAAAAATCTAATCTAAAAATGTACTGAACTATAAAGTAAAATCACATTTTTTCAATAAATAAAATAGACTTTTTAGAAGTTTTACAAAAGACTTTGTTATCTACATTAATGATCAATTTAATCACAATCTTATCTTTCAGGTCATGAAGAATACCCTTCCTCAGAAAATAAACTATTCCTTAAATAAAATTAAAAAGATACAGCACTAGCTCAGTTAAACAACACAGCAAAATGTCTGGTTTATGGAGTCTGGCTTTGGGAAAGTACCATGACTAGAATTCCTGGGCATTTATGAATAGCTGAACTCTGTGTTTAAAAAAAATTCACTGGTTTTAATAAAAAGGATGATTCCTCTGGACTGATTCACAATGCAGAGATAAAAATACATTTTATAGAACCGAGACACACTGGAAATAAGAGGTAGGAAATACAGTACACTAGTCAGACCGTAACAAGGTCTTTACATTGTCCCTATAAAGAATGTAAACATTTTATTTTAAAAGAGAGGGAATACAGCCATGAGAATATAAGAATCACTGCTGTAAATATTTGAAGGCAATTATAAATCTACAGAACATAGAAGATGGCAATTTTGTATATTATAGTAAGACGTGTTATGTCTTTGGATAGTTCTGAACCAGTGTTCCCTCTAAGCTGAGTTAGTGTAAGCTAGCTCACACTTTTTTAGCCTCTGGCTCACACATTTTTGTCTTAGCTCGGAAAGGATGGCTCCAGAGTCCAGAGCAAACTAATTTATGCAATACCCAAATTGTTCACTCACAACTTTAATGCCAGTAGCTCACAAAGTAGAATTTTTGTTCACAAGATTCCACGGCTTAGAGGGAGCATTGTTCTGAACACACACACACCCTTCTGGATTGTAGGCATTTCTGCTAAGTACAGGGTAGCCACGGAACAAAAAGAGAGGTCTTTCCCCCAAGGCTTAATGTTAGCATTGCTCACTATTCCTTTGATCAGTGATTGCTTTGTGCAATTTCTGAGCAGCAACTCAAGCATATTCCCAAAGATGGGATTTGGTTTGTGGTAATGAAATTAATCTTTTAGCCAAGTTGGAGTGAGATAATGATTATGGCCCAATACACATGGAACACTAGCTATCTCCTAATCAGGGTTAGAAGGTTGGAAGTGTACTGCAGTTTTATGCACACTTTTCCCCTCCTTCCTCATCTCATCTGTGTGAATTCACCTCTCCTCCATAATCATCATTAAATATGGTACTGCATTACATCTGCATAGTCACTATCCATGAATAGGTTTGAATTCAAGATAACCAATGGCTGGTTTACAAACCATGGTTACAGATAATCATGGTTAAATCCTGGTGTAAATGTAACATTGCACAGTATTTAATGTTAAATAGGTTTTCATGCTGGTTATGGGAAGGATCCTTTACTTTCCCTTCTGTGGAAACAAACCATATTTTTTAATTTATAGCTATAGAAGATACTTTTATTAAAAAGTAGGTAGCTGAGATCTATAACGGTGGGGTAACTACTGTCAAAACAAAATTACCTGCACATATTTGGTCAGAGTGGATAACCCCACCCCTGGGAAACTGAAAAACCTACACCCCTGCATGAGCATGCAGTTTTACTTTTAATGATCTTGCTTAGTGTCCATGCAAGTATACTGAGAGAGCCAAAAATTAATCTGTCCCTTGTCTCTAAGCGGACAGACATCATTCTGGACATGCAACCAACATGAAGTGCAAACTGGTGGCTATAGTGCAACAAATGTACCAATTCCATTTAGCCTCCTGGGAGCTGGGGTATAAAGAAGATGCATGTAGTGTTGAAATGCTGTAGATTTTGGATTATGCTAATACAGTGTGAGAAGCTTGTACTTAGTTGAAAAGCTTTTTAAAAAGAATTAGTAACTTGTTCATATCTATTCTTAGTTAGGATTTTGTTTTTTGGGAGGGTTGTGTCGAGTCATAGCCGACTTATGGTGACTTCGTAGAGTTTTCAAGGCAAAAGACATTCAGAGGTGGTTTTATTTATTTTATTTATTGTTTCTATTTGTATCCCGCCTTGCCGGACACACTGGCTCAAGGCGGCTAACAAGATTAAAATATCATAGAACAATACAGAGTTAAAAGAGTTAAAAATACAATACAAAGTTAAACATCAGTTTACAGATTGAACCAAACAAATGATGGCGGTATTCCAAATCAACCCAATGGTAGAAATTGCATTCAACAGGTCCCAGACCAGAAGATGTTCTAGGGCACATTCATTAGTGGCGGCTCCAAATCAAAAGCCTGGTGGAAGAGCTTCGTTTTACAGGCCCTGTGGAACTGTAAAAGGTCCCGCAGGGCTCTGATGTCCCCCAGGAGCTCATTCCACCAGTGTGGCGCCGCCACTGAGAAAGCCCTGGCTCTGGTAGTAGTCAGCCACTGCCTTCCTCTGTGTAGCAACCCTGGTATTCTTCGGTGGTCCCAACCAAATACAAAAAAGGCAAAATCTGCTTAGCTTCTGAGATCACATGAGATTGGGCTAGCCTGGACTACCTGGGTTGGGGCAGTTAGGAAATATATGTTTTAATACAGGAAATTTTATTTAATTCAGTCCACCCTCTCTGGGTGTTTATGAGCAAATGGATGTCTCCCATAACTAGCTTACACATCTCCCAGAATTCCTTTGATAATGTGTGAATTCACTGTTTTGAATTCTACCTAAATATAACCCAGGAGAGTGCAAGGGGTGGAATTGCCAGACGAGGCAGGCCAATTTATTCTCTGGAATGTAACAGCAGAGTAATGAGAACTGATACTGACAGAGCTGCTTTCATGTAGCAACATCCCTGCCACCAGCTGTGCAGCAGAAAGAAAGAACTCTTGAGAATTCACAACATAGCTTTCCTGCTGTGTGTGAATGAATAGTACTAAGTATTGGTGGAACTGGTGGAACAGATTTTCTGATTTCTTTGAGCCTCCTGGAAGGAAGTGATATAAACAGAGTGTTAAAGTGATGTAATGGATCTTGGTATCAGAATCTGGATTACTCGCAAATCTAAACATGGAAACAAAGACTCACCTATCTATTCTGTACACAATTTTAGGGCACCCTTTTCTCTATAAAAATGCCACATAGTCAGGAGCTTGGTATTTTGTGACACGATCCCATTTCATAGTAAAGTCATAGGCATTAGTCAGACATAACAACTAACCAAGGTTGGTCCATATATGAACGTGTATGTGTGTGTGTGTAGGGGTGCTTGGCCCAAACATACCTTCTTCTAATTTTGCTTTTGTGGCCATCATAGTTTTGAAATTATAACTGATATTATATCACAATATTAGTGTATTATAATATCATTATATCATAATACGGTAATTCTTATTCCTACAAGTCAGGATTCCAGACTCTGAGGGACAGAACCTGAGAGTGCCATCCTGAACAATGCTTCTGAGCCCATACCTCTGTCCCTCTGTTTAGGATTAAACTGTTAGGTTCATTCATATAGCACCAAGCCATAACTTGTTCTTCATCTTAATAAAGTATTCAACTAAACCAGAGAATAATGTCTTTGCTGGCTCCAGCCCCAGCTTGGCTCACACGGGATAAGAAACTGTACTTAAACAAGAGTGCAATGAAATACCAATAGCAGAATGCTAGAGTTTTGTTTTTGGTTTAGGCTCTTATGACTCTGCCACCCTCCATTCCAAGGACCTTAAGTTGATTTTTCTCATTTCCCTATGAAATACCTATACCTTGAACTTCTTTAAAGAAAACTTGTGCCATTACAACCCATCATCTTCTAAATCCTCTTTCAAACCTCAGTTTTGCACAAAATTCTGCTTCAACTCTAGTCCCTCACATACTCAGTTATTTGTTCTTGCAACCCCTGGCCCCTTCCTCTTCTTCCCCTCTTACTTAACTACCACTCATTGTCACTCCTGGCTTGCTGCCCTCCATCCACTACTGTGCCATGCCAGCTCAGGCTTGCTATCCCCACCTGCTCGTTTTGCTCTTCCTCTCACATGCTTCCCCTCCCTTTCCCGCCTGCTCACCTCTCCACGTTTTGCAGAGGTGCTATATATATAACTGTGGCTGGTCCTCTTTGCATTGGGTTCAGGCTTGGCTGTTGGGTGCTGAGATTATACTTCAGGCTTCCAGATGTCTTCCATCCAAGCGGCAGACCTACCTCACTCCAGTTTAGCTCCAGCAATACTACTATAGCATAAAATGCTTCAAAAACCATTCACTTGGCCTCTCCTACACAAATCTGTAAATAAACTTGAACTCAAAAAATTGTCCTCTACAGATTCAGCTTACTTTTCCTTGTAATTCTTATACTTTCACAACAGCATGATCAATTCCTGGTTGTTGTCTTGAACCCTAAAGCTGAAAGGCAGGATATAAATGTTTTAAATTAAAAAAATGAAGCTGCCTTCAGGATAATTTTATGTGTTGCATACTCAGTAAGAATAAAACAAGAAGATGGCTGTGATCCAAGTTTCTGAGGAATTAAACGCATCAAGCAAATTGTCATTTTACTCATTCAGTTAATTGAACACAGCCTGTGGTTAGCTTTTTGCTAACCAAACATTAGAGTGATCCTGTGGCAATTTTGGACTGAAAGTCCTTTAGACTAAAGGATTTATGCAGTGCTTTCTTCTTTCTTTTTAAAGATACCAGTACTCATATCAGGCTGCACCAATTTCCACCAATTCTTCCCTCCCTCTGCAGATTCCCAGTAGGCTGTTTCTGAGGGATTTTTTCATTGACTGACCGGAGCAGGCTAGCATGTGAGGATCAAAACTTGGGAGAGCCCAGTATTAGAACCAAGATTATATACATTTCAGATGTTCAACTCCAGGGTGGATTTTTTTGTTTTTGTGATGGTATTCCATATTGCTGAGTACCATCACAAAAAACCACACCCTGGAGCTGCGCACCTGAAATGTATATAACAGTGAAAGGTTACAAAAACAGTGAATCTTAGTCTGAATCAAAAACTGTAGCATGGGAATAATTTTATCTGCGATAGAGATAGGATCACATCCCTCCTCCTACATTGGTGCAGCCCAGAAAGATGGTGGCAGCCTCATACTTTTCAAGCCCTAATGAGCAACCTGTCATAGAAGCTATTAGTCACCTATCCCCAAGTCTCTTGTCTCCTCATATGCAAACTGGCTCCAGGAGAGAATGTTTCCATCACAGCAGAGCCTTTACCATCTACTCTTCCCCTCTCCCATGCAGATGATAGGTAGACTTGTTCTACTTGATGATTTCTTTTTTTCATATTGTAATTAATAAGGAGGCTTTCCTGAATGAACAATGCAAAGTAATAGAGGAAAACAATAGATTGGGAAGGACTAGAGATCTCTTCAAGAAAATTGGAGAAATCAAGGGAACGTTCCATGCAAAGCTGGCCATGATAAAGGACAAAAACGGTAGGGACCTAACAGAAGCAGAAGAGATTAGGAAAAGATGGCAAGAATACACAGAAAAACTATACAAGAAGGACCTCGATGTCCTTGACAACCACGATGGTATAATCACTGACCTCGAGCCAGACATCCTGGAAAGCGAAGTTAAATGGGCCTTAGAAAGCATTACTAACAACAAAGCTAGTGGAGGTGATGGTATCCCAGCTGAGTTATTCAAAGTCTTAAAAGAAGATGCTGTTAAAGTGCTGCACTCAATTTGCCAACAAATTTGGAAAACACAACAGTGGCCACAGGATTGGAAAAGGTCAGTTTACATTCCAATCCCAAAGAAGGGCAACGTCAAGGAATGTTCAAACTATCGCACAATTGCACTCATTTCACACGCTAGCAAGATCATGCTCAAAGTCCTACAAGCTAGGCTCCAACAGTACGTGGATAGAGAACTGCCAGAAGTACAAGCTGGGTTTCGAAGAGGTAGAGGAACTAGAGATCAAATTGCCAACATTCGCTGGATTATGGAGAAAGCAAGAGAGTACCAGAAAAACATCTACTTCTGCTTCATTGACTATGCTAAAGCCTTTGATTGTGTGGATCACAATAAATTATGGAAGGTTCTTAAAGAGATGGGAGTACCAGACCACCTCATATGTCTCCTGAGAAACCTGTATAAGGGTCAAGAAGCAACAGTTAGAACCGGATATGGAACAACTGATTGGTTTAGCATAGGAAAAGGAGTACGACAAGGATGTATATTGTCACCTTGCTTATTTAATTTATATGCAGAGTACATCATGCGAAATGCTGGCCTGGATGAATCACAAGCTGGAGTTAAGATTGCTGGGGAAAAGATCAATAACCTCAGATATGCAGACGATACCACTCTGATGGCAGAAAGTGAAGAGGACCTAAAGAGCCTCTTGCTCAGGGTGAAAGAGGAGAGTGCAAAAGTGGGCTTGAAGCTCAACGTCAAAAAAACTAAGATCATGGCATCTGGCCCCATCACTCCTTGGCAAATAGAAGGGGAAGTCGTAGAAGTAGTGACAGACTTCACGTTCCTAGGATCCCAGATCACTGCAGATGGTGACTGCAGCCATGAAATTAAAAGACGCCTGCTCCTTGGGAGGAAAGCGATGGCAAACTTAAACAGCATGATAAAAAGCAGAGACATCACCTTGCCAACAAAAGTCCGCATGGTCAAAGCAATGGTATTCCCCGTAGTAATGTATGGCTGCGAGAGTTGGACTATAAGGAAGGCCGAGCGCCGAAGAATAGATTCTTTTGAACTATGGTGCTGGAGAAGACTCTTGAGAGTCCCTTGGACTGCAAGGAGATCAAATCAGTCAATCCTAAAAGAAATCAACCCTGACTGTTCCCTGGAAGGCTAGATCCTTAAGCTGAAGCTCAAATACTTTGGCCACCAAATGAGAAGGGAGCATTCACTGGAGAAGACCCTGACGCTGGGAAAGATTGAAGGTCAAAGAAGAAGGGGACGGCAAAGGATGAGATGGTTAGACAGCGGAAGACAGGAGGGCCTGGCGTGATCTGGTCCATGGGGTCGCGAAGAGTCGGACTCGACTGTGCGACTGAACAACAACAACAATTTGCTTTGAATCCACACTGAGTGAAGAAAAACAAGATAAAACTACCCAAATAAATAAATAAAACCAGGCAGCCATCTGGTGTGCACAGTTCCCTAATAACAATGCTAAAGAGATTAACAGGGGAAGGCTACTCCAGCAACAATGACCTGTAGGAATTTAGTTGTGTCTCTGAATGGTTGCCATCTTTGTCCTCCAGGGCACCTGCGTCTTTCAAGGGTGCATAACAAACAGAAATATATCAGGTGCAGCTCTGCTCAACATTAAGCTGCAGTAGTAGGAAAATTACACTGTTTCCATTTCTTTATGCTGCCATGCCTCTTTCTCAGGGCTGGAGATCCAGCAATAACAGAATGTTAGAATTCCTATTCTGTTGAGACGTTGTTGGAACTTTCTTCAGTAAAGCAGTCACTGTTTACTAATTATCAGAACAGATACACTGACAAAAGGGAAACAATCACCACCTTCACCTCTATTATTTCAGACTTTGTTACAATCAGACACACAGGGAAAGAGGGGGCAATGAGCTCTCTTCCATATTCTACCACACTTGATGATCTGCATCTTGTCTATGTCCCTCTCATTGGCTACTACATTTAAATATTGCTGTGAGCCAACCCCAGGGCTCTATGTTAAAATAAATAGAGAAACTCCCAATCTTCCAAACTTTTGGCTATGTGGGTACAGCTGAACAAGATTGTACAGCATCCCTAAAACTGATGGATTCAAGTCTTATAAATGAAGAGCAAAGGTTAAAACTACCAGTGATTTTATTCAGTCTCGTTACAGCATCTGTTCACAAGTCCAGAATATTCTTGTACTGAACTAGAGACACTTTGCTGGGCAGGCTGATATCTTGAAAGAATACAAAACCATACACAAAGATAGACAAAAAAAGAAAGAAACTTTAATGCTAAATTGGTAGAAACCTTGTGACCTTCTTTACTGAACAAAGATGTCTAAGCACAGACAAAGGAAACTGCAGGTGATCTTTGTTCAAAAAATATTTCAAATGCACATTTTGGTATAACGGATCTTATGCACAGCACAAAAGCAATAGCTATGGTTTAAGAGTCATCTTGCATAGCTCTTGCAATTCTCTTTTTCCATTACATTCCACTTCAGCCAGCAAAATCCCTGCAGAGTTACCTCAGGCAACTGCTGACTAGGACTGCAAGCACTTTAAATGTAAGATTGTTTTAATTGTTTTAAATGTTTTAATGTTTTACAGAGACTAGGTACATCATACCAACCTTTGTAAGCCGCCTTGAGCCTGTTCGTGGGGAGGGCGGGGTATAAATGTAACTAATAAATAAATAACAAATGCTTCTCACACTAGACTTCTGTTGTGTCAGGCTTACCAGAGGCAAGACAATTCAAGTAATGCACAAGTTTGTCATCACACGTAGCTGAGGAAGAAGACTGGATAAGCACATTTCTCCATTTTTAGAAGACGTTTCAGCTTTGATACATAGCAGTGGCTAATGGAACCGATGCTTATCCCCAGGGGTCTTTTTGTAGAAAAAGAGCTGCAGGAGCCCATTAGCATATGGTATGTTAATGAGCTATTAGGCTATTAGCATATGCTACACCCCCTTACATCACTGGAAGTGATGTCAGAAGGGGAAGCAAAAGGGGGGGAGGCATCTTCAAAAGCCTCCCCTTCCCTTCCCCAGCTGGCCTGGGTGGGGGAGCTAAGAGAGAAGGGGTTTAAAGTTTAAACTCCTTCTCACTAGAGTTGGGCCACAGAAGGAGGAAAGAGGGAAGGAAAGAGAGAGAGTAGATAGAAGGAAAGAAGGAAGGAAAGAGGGAAAGAAAGAGAAGGAAAGGAGGAGGGAAAGAAAGAGAGGGAAGGAGGAGGGAAACAAGGAAAGGAGGAAAAAAGAGAAGAGAAGAAGGTGGGAAAGAAAGAGAGAAGAGAAGAAGGAGGGAAAAAGGAAAAGGAGAGAACGAAAGGAGGGAATGAAAGAAATTTGGCAGCAATTCGGCCCTATTATATCCTATGGGCCATTGAAGTCAATGGTGAAAACATAGGGTATATTCTGGGAGCTGGAGGGGAAGGGGTTTGAGGGAGAGGCTCCAAACTCACAGGGTAGCTGAGGGAGCCTCTCGCCAAGACACCCACCAAGTTTCAAGAACATTGGACTAGGGGGTCCAATTCTGTAGGCCCCCAAACAGGTTGCCTCCATTGTTCTCTATGGTGGGGAAAAAAGTTACTTTTTTCCCATGATGCTGTTAATAGCTCTGGGAGGGAGGGGGTAACCTGTTTGGGTGCCCATAGAATTAGGCCCATTGGTCCAATTGCTTTGAGACGTGGGGGTGTATGTGGGGAGAGGCTTCCAAAGCTATCTTGAAAGTTTGGAGCCTTTCCCTCAAACCCCCTCCCCCTCAGAGCTATTAAAAGCACCGTGGGAAAAAGTAACTTTTTTCCCACCATAGAGAACAATGGAGAGAATGGGGGCAACCTGTCTGGGGGCCTATAGAATTGGACCCCCTGGTCCAATGTTCTTGAAACTTGGTGGGTATCTTAGGGAGAGGCTCCACCAGCTACCCTTTGAGTTTGGAGCCTCTCCCTGAAACCTCCTCCCCTCCAGCCCCCAGAATATACCCTATGTTTTTACCATTGATTTCAATGGCCCATAGGATATAATGGAGCTGAAATTGACAATTGGCTGCCTGAAAGACTCCCCGGGACGCCTGGGGGCGGGGCTTGGCTCCTGAGCTGCCCTGCGTTCCCCCCAAAAAAGACCCCTGCTTATCCCCATCGAGGTGATGTGTGCCACTACACATGGTCCTAGGAAAGACTAAAACAATTTTAGTGCAAACCAGCATATGGATTTCCTGGAAGCAGACAATCTAGTAGCAGGTGTCCTGCACTACCTGGACTGACAGCAAGGCTATCTGGCACTGGTCAGTTCATTTTAGGCAACTAACAGGTTCTAACAAGTAGGATTCAGACAACAGGTAAAAGCTAAGTACTGGAGAGTGCAGAATAGTTCCCAGCCAAGACAATGTTGCTGAAATAATGGTCTGAGCCCAGCTGCATATCTAAAGCAGACCTTTTGATTGCCCTGCTGATCTCATAGATTAAATGCATTAGAATGTAAAGAGGAACAGATCTAGACTGTACCTGGCAACTGTGCACTTCAGCACTCGAAGTCTACCCTCTCCTCTTCTTGAGATATCCTGATGACATCATCATCATAACCATTTGGACATATTCCATGAGGACTTCAATGTCTTCCATCTCACCATGAAGTGGAGCCTGGAACAGTGGATGCAACAAGCACACTACTAGTACTGTGCAACCACTTGATGGACTACTCTACACTAGAAACCAATTGCTCCATTTGCCTACATGTTTCTGGTACCATCTAGAATATGCCACTTAATCCATTGCCTATAGCCAAACCCTAACATATAGCGTCTGCCGTGGTCCTTTGAATAGGGCCAAATATCTATAGGAGTTACATCAATCATTCTTAATAAGCAACAGATTAACAGGCCAGATGAGAACCTAGGACCCAACTATTATAGAGCAGGCTGAGCACAGACAACAACAATTATCTATTGCTCTCAGTTAGGGTAAAGGTAAAGGTTCCCTTGCTCGAAAGCCAGTCGAATCCGACTCTAGGGTTGCGGTGCTCATCTCCGTTTCAAAGCCGAAGAGCCAGCGCAGTCTGAAGACGTTTCCGTGGTCATGTGGCCGGCATGACTAAACACCAAGGCGCACGGAACGCTGTTACCTTCCCACCGCATTGGTACCTATTTATCTACTTGCAATTTCTTGCTTTCGAACTGCTAAGTTGGCAGGAGTTAAAGCTTCTCTAATACAACAGTATTGTGGAAGATGTTCTCCCCAAGGCCTGCCATTGCTTACAGTTTGCCCCTTTGCACACACATCGCTGAAGCAAGCAATAACTTACTAGCATTACCTAAAAACTAGTTACAGGAACTAGTCCCTGTAACAAACTCAGGTACCAATTTTGTCCCCATATTTGCTTATCAGATGACAGGATACCAACACACTTTTCAACAAACACCAGCCATCTGACCAAAGGTTCTTTCACCTGCACATTCTCTACTGTGACTACTATCAATGACAGCAATGCTCTTCTGCAATTTACATTGGCCAAACCAGATAGTTTCCTGCAAAATAGAATAAATGGACATAGAGCAGGCTTTAAAAATTGAAACATTCCAAAAACAGTGGGGGAACATTTCAATCACCATGGACATTCTGTAAGACTTGAAAGTTACCACATTTTAGCAAACACTTTTGAGGGAGACTACAGTGTGAAGCTGCTGTTGGAATTCATAAGGAGATTTGACACTGCCAGGCTTGGGCTTAGTAGTGGCTGAGAATGACAAGCTCTTTGTACAATAACTATTCCTCTTTAACTTACATCAGATGGTATTGGATTGATTGTAAAGTCCTGTAAGCTTAGAGACAGGACAAGATTTTTGGGGTATAAGCTTTCAACAGTCAAAGCTCCCTTTGTCAGATACCAATCCTATGTCAGATACCAATCATTTGATTGGACTGTGTATTCTTTGGACTGTATCTCATGCTCTGCATTGTAATATAATACAGTTGTTCCTTGGAAGTAATCACCCCTTCAGCCACATCAGCCCCTGACTGAACAGAAAGAAGGTTCCCTAGCACAAGGTGCGTGTCTTCACACAAATGGGTTCGGCAGGTTTCCCCTCCAACTGCAGCTTCCCAAACCACTTTCTCGACCCTCAAAATGGGCGGGGGATCCATGGAGAGTTAGCAAGGCATATATGCCAGAGGTATGCATCATCAACATTTTAGTCTGTCTAAAAGGAGCATATTATTTTTTAAGGAAAGAGGAAAACCCAATAACTCTCTAACCAGAGCTAATGGAACTAAAATTAGATGCCTCTAAACCACAGATGCCAAGTACAGAGAACAAGAAAAGTCCATTACTGTCATGTTTGTATTTCTTCAAATCTTAATCAAGGTTATAGCTTTGGGAATCAGAGGCCAGTCACTTTTTGTCCTGAGACCAGTCATGGTGTGCTTTACAAGTTAAACAGCTTAATTTGAAGGTATCAGCAGATATTGGCCTTCTAATGGAAAATAGACACATTTCCTTAACAGCTACTACAGATTCAATGAGTGTTTATAATGAGCTTGAGGCTGACGATTTAGTCAAAAGTAATGACCAAAGAAATCTGAAAGAGTTATTTATCACATGGCAAACACACCTTGTGGCACTGTGGGTGAAGAGCGGCTGAAGGTGTCAGGGAAGGTTCTTGCAGAAGGCTTTCTGAGCAGCAAGCTGAGAGTCCCAGGTTCCAGCATGGGAAGCAGTGAGATGTAAAAAGCCCTTCCTGAATTATATTGAGAGCAGACATGTAACAAAAGCCAAATTAAAATACCTTGCTTAATAAAACATGGCACAAGATTCTCTTTAAAAAGTTTAACAAGCAGCACATATAACAGATAGGCTGAATGAAGCACTTGTTGCCCTGAGCTTTGCAGACAGAACCCCAACTCCAGGAGGTGTTTGAGGTATATTCACACATGATCATGTGGAAAGGGATAGAAGAAAAGCAAGAAAGTAAGATTTCTAGGTTTTTTCTGGTTGGGAAGCAGAGTGGAAAGATTTCTGCTAGCAATACTGCTAACAATTTCAGCTCTGATGGCAATTAAGAGGCTTGCTGCTTTCTCCCTCCCCTAAAAAGTGCAGAGTAGCACACAATAAAATCAACATTAAGAGGATGAAAAAAGCCCTGACCTGGATAGCCCAAGCAAGCCCTATCTTATCAGATCTCAGAAGCTAAGCAGGGCCGACCCTGGCAAGTACTTGGAAGGGTGACCTCAAACCAATACTAGGGCTAGGAGGAGGAGGCAGGTTATCAAGCCACCTCTCTGAAATGCCCTAGTCCTACTAGGGATCGCCAGAAGTCACCATGACATACACACACATACAAAAATTCACCCCCCCTAAAAAAAAATGTAAAAAGAGGATGATAAAAGCAGTCAGAGGCCATAAAATTTATGAAACAATCAAAAGAACAGTTGACCAAATAATAAACAAATAAAATGATAAATCAGCCAGTTCAACAGCCTTAACATGGTAATGCCCCTGAAGCACTCACCCTATGGGGACCCCCACTTTGTACATGTGAACACCTCAGCATGGGCCTAGGAATGATAGCTGGAGACTGTATTAAAGGAATATCAAAGGACAGTGAGTCATGCTAAGGATAAAGGAATGCAGGGCAATTCCTCCATCAATCATGCAAAAGCCCACCCTAAGAGGGATTCAGTCAAGAGCCATTTCCCCCATGGACCTCCGAGCCGCCTTCCAGATAATTTGATTTTAATTAACGACCCAGATCTCCAAAACAATAAGCAACAGGCCAAGTCCAGCAAGTTCCTCAAAATCTTAATGATCACACAGGAAGGTTCCAGCCCTTCCTTAATCATGATAAGTACCTAGCCATAGTTCTAACTTCTCAAAGAAGCTCTGACTTATCAAGGGAACATTTTTGATAAGTTTAATGCAAACAAGGAAAACTCCCCTCTACAATACTGGCAATGACTTGCGTTTGAACTTGCTAATCTCTGGGAAGATAGCATTTTTATTACTCTCACATTCCATTGCCAGCACCTCTACCCCTCCTCATGCTTGGCAACAGAGTTACCTCTCAGTCCCAAATTTTGTAGCCAGTTTGGATTCATCTAGTTACCCAGACTTCAAAGTTGGCCTCTTCCCCCTTAGCACCATGGTCCTCCTTTGCTGCACTTTCTCCGCCTGCCCCACCCCCTCACTGGTCAGTTTCAAGCTCCTGACACCATTTCATCTGACAATCTCCCTTCCCTCCTCGGTGAGATCAGGTTCCTATGTCTTGTTTTTCATCTTTCAGTTTTATTTCCCTATAGGCAGGCAGTTCATTAGGGAAAGATTTTGGATTGTTTTACCAATGCATTTTTCCTTTTTGTAGACTTCTGTTTTGCTCTACAAATAGTTTAACTTTATTTGGTTTCTTTTCTGTTAATTAAACAAAACCTTTTTCTGTTTAAGAATCTTATTTCCCCTCATTCTTTTGAGGTCTGAATGTGGACCTTTTTTGTGCGTACATAAACACACACAGAGATATATATATAATGCCAAGATACCCCCTCTGTGCAGATATCTAAATCCACACATTTAGATGGGGGCACATGGGGGCAAAGAGATTTACCTGCACACTTGGGGCATTCTCCAGGTGTGCAGAAAAATCTGAAATGTTGAAAAAACTATACTGGGAAATAATTAAATCCCCCCAAAAGTAAAAGAGCCTTCCCTGTGCATGCACAGAGAATGCACTGGAAACTGTGCCTTGCAGCTGTTGCTGGGGGGGGAGAAGGCTTGGCAGGCCTGGTGGTTGGGAGCTATGCAGGGCTCACCGCTAGTGCTGGTGGGGGAGAAGGTTTGGTGGGCCTGGAGGCTGGGAGCCACAAGGCCTTGCTGCCGTTGCTGGGGGGGGGAGAAGGTTTGGCAGGCCCAGTGGCTGGGAGCCACTCAGGCCTTGCCACTGGTACCAAGGGGGAGAAGGATTGGTGGGCCTGGTGGCTGGGAGCTGTGCAGGCCTTGCTGCTGGTGCCGGGGGTGGCATGGGGGAGAAGGCTTGGTGGGACTGGTGGCTGGGAGCCATGCAGGCCTTGCTGCCAGTACTGGGGGAGGAAGAAAGCTTGGCGGGCCCAGTGGCCCCACCTGCTGGACTCACCTGTGGCCACTTCCTCCTCCACGTGGAGCTTCTCCTGCTTCAGCAGGAGAGCCGCAGGGAATACTCCCCCCCGGATCCCTGCTTCTTGTGTATATGTGTATGTGTATACATATCCAGATACCCAAAAGTCACGTGCTTGATCTGTGTTAGCAAGGGGACATCTTTGTACATTACAAGACCTTCATGTGTATGCCAGTATAAAATCACTCAAAGAGGTACAAATTTGTCTGATGGAAGGCAATTTCACAGCAGGACTTCAGCACCAAACAGTGTTCTCCACAGTTACTATTCTTTAGATCTCTGCACTGGTGTAGTGCCTCTAAATATAGATCTTGGAAATAAAGCAAGCACATATGGCAAATCCATGCAAGATTTTAAATGTCAAAACGTCTTATTACAGTTAATGATGTGGGTCTGAACTGCTTGAAATTCCTACACTTTTCAAGGGCAGATCCATGTATAATATATTACAGTTAAAACTAGGTTACACAAGGGTATGGATGACATGGTGTAGTAGAGTCTCAGACTAGGATTGGGGGACCCAGGTTTGGATCCCCAATTTCTCATTTGTCAAGTGGCCCAGGTAATTTCAGTGTGGTATCTGTATTAGCCTATCACAGCAAAACAAAACAGAAGGCACCTTAAAGGCCAACATTTATTCTAGTATGAGCTTTCATAAGATAGAGTTCACTTCTTCAGGTAAAACGGGAAGAAAGAAAGTAATTTAAATGGAGACGAGAACAATATAAGCTGCTCTGGAGAGAAATGAATGAAGCAAATAATAGCCACTTTTGTCTTGGAAAGGCTGCAAATCATATATCAGTCACTGGTTGAAAGAGCCTCGTGCTACTTAATGAAGGTGAGTTCTTCTGAAAGTGCTGAATTTGATAGGGACCCCCCCCCCAAGCTACAAACCTAACCTACTGAATGCCTATCTGGAGCCACTGAGCCACTATGAAGAGAACCTCTGCCTTAATCTGAATTCAGTTTCAGATATTTAGGCAATGTTTATTTCACTTTTCTGCCATTAAACACATTTTTCCTTCTTTCATGAGATGTATTTTCTACATTTATTTTGCTTTCACACTTTTTTCTTAGACAATTTTCAGATTAATAGAGGGGGTAAGAAACATAGACTAAGAGTCTCTTGAGACTAGCAAGCTATTGTAAGAATGTTTTACTTCTTTTATGATTTATGGACATGGCTGAGTATCCTTAGTTAATATTTTATTGAAATTGTTGCATATAAATGTTGCAGTGTGCTTAGAGCATAGGAGTGGTGAGGTGGACAAATACGAATGAATAAATAAAGCAACTGTAGCCTACTCAAACATCACATCTCCCCATCAAGACTGTCTGCAGATAGGTACTTAACACTCCATGTGGTGAGTGATGCATTATGGTTATTTACAAAAGCGCTTGTTGCTTAGCTGCAATTAAATCAATTACTTTTATTTTATAAAATAACAAAGACAACACTACACACTTTCAGTCCTTCACCCCAAGTTTGCATGTAGTCTTAAAATTCCACTTCCTGCAGTGATCTCCCTAAAGTGTTCCAGTTTTCCAGCCTTTAGCTTATTTTCCCATCCTCCTATTCTTCCAGCACTGAAATGGCCCTAAGAAAACATTTTCATGATTACGATTATGTACAATCAGCTAAGCTGCCTGCTTTTGATTACAGGGGCCAAATGTTGTAGCTTTGGTCTCTACACAAACAATACTCTCCTCTAATTTAAACATATGCTTCCCAAACAGTTATTGCTGCAGGCTGAAGGTCCTCTGGGTATTAAAAAGAACTACAAAATTGAAGTAAGCATGCAATATGATCTCTGTAAGAACCTGTTTAACTTTGATAGGGAATTCTGAAAGGAAATTTTGGCTTCCCCTAGCAGCTTGCACATATGTAAAGGTAAAGGTAAAGGTTCCCTTGCTCGAAAGCCAGTCGAATCCGACTCTAGGGTTGCGGTGCTCATCTCCGTTTCAAAGCCGAAGAGCCAGCGCTGTCCGAAGACATTTCCGTGGTCATGTGGCTGGCATGACTAAACACCAAGGTGCACGGAACGCTGTTACCTTCCCACTGAAGTGGTCCCTATTTATCTACTTGCAATTTCTTGCTTTCGAACTGCTAGGTTGGCAGGAGCTGGAACTAGAGACAGGAGCTCACTCTGTCTTGCGGCACTCTCGGGTCTTGAACTGCTGAACTACTGACCTTCCACAGCCTGCAGTTCAGCGTCTTAACCACTTGAGCCACCGCAGCTCCTCATATGTGTCAGTTGCTAAATAAAGTACAGCTACCTGGGTGGCCAGGTGCCCCCTGGCCACTGGTGGGGGATTGAAGGGGAGAATTGCCAGTTCCAAGTTGGGAAACTCCTGAAGATTTGGGGATGGAGCCTGGGAGGACAGGGATCTCAGTGGGGTACAATGCCATAGTCCACTCTCCAAACACCAATTTTCTCCAGGGGAACTGATCTTGGTCATCTGGAGATGACTTGTAATTCCAGGGGATCCCCAGGCCTTACCTGGAGGCTGGCACCTCTAAAAGTATCACTAACCACTGTAACTATTCTTTGCATAGCAATAACCTTAAAACAAAACTCTGAGCTTATTGAAATCCTTCTTAAAATGAATAAATATTGAAAGCTGTTGTATAGCCTCTCACTCAGCTACTGTTGTGAAATGAACTAACTGACTGTATGTCACGGATTACATGTGGACTTTTTCACACTGAACTCTGTGAAAGAGAAGCAAGCATCCTATACATACATACATACATACATATATATATATATATATATACACATACAGGGCTATTTTTGGACCCCACCGCACCAGAACACAGTTCTGGCTGGCTCCCAAGCCTGCTCCGCCCCCGCCCCCCCCCAGTAGAAGAAGAAGTGGCTGCCTGGTGGCAACAAGCAGGTACAGCACCTGCACTTGCTGCTGCTGAATTGCTGCCAGTGCCTTGCTGCCTGGCCTCCAGGACTGTTCCTCAGGCAAGCTGGGTAACTGTCGGGGGAGGGAGGTGGATGGGTAGGCTCAGGGGTCTTGGGGGGGGGAGCGCACCCGAGCGCAGCTCCGGGAGCTCAGGAGACAAGCCCCGTCCCCAGCCGGTCTCCAGGGGAGTCTTTCAGGCAGCCGAATGTCAATTTCAGCTCTATTATATCCTATGGGCCATTGAAGTCAGTGGAGAAAACATAGGGTATATTCTGGGGGCTGGAGGGGAGGGAGTTTGAGGGAGAGGCTCCAAACTCACAGGATAGCTGATGGAGCCTCTCCCCAAGATACCCACCAAGTTACATTTTTCCCACCATAGAGAACAATGGAGGGAATAGGGGCAACCTGTTTGGGGGCCCATAGAATTGGACCCCCTGGTCCAATGTACTTGAAACTTGGTGGGTATCTTGGGGAGAGGCTCCATCAGCTATCCTGTGAGTTTGGAGCCTCTCCCTCAAATCCCCTCCCCTCCAGCCCCCAGAATATACCCTATCTTTTCACCATTGACTTCAATGGCCGATAGGATATAATGGGGCCTAACTGCCGCCAAATTTCTTTCATTCCCTCCTTTCCTTCTCTCTTTTTCCTCTTTCCCTCCTTCTTCTCTTCTCTTTTTCTTTCCCACCTTCTTCTCTTCCCTTTTTTCCTCCTTTCCCTTTTTCCCTCCTTCTTCCCTCTCTTTCTTTCCCTCCCCTTTCCTTCTCTTTCTTTCCCTCTTTCCTCCTTCTGTGGCACAACTCTCATGAGAAGGAGTTTAAACTTTAAACCCCTTCTCTTAGCTCCCCCACCCAGACCAGCTAGGGAAGGGAAGGGAAGGGGAGGCTTTTGAAGATGCCTCCCCCCCTTTTGTTTCCCCCTCTGACATCACTTCCGGTGATGTCAGGGGGCATGGCATATGCTAATAGCCTAATAGCTCATTAGCATACCATATGCTAATGAGCTCCTGCAGCTGTTTTTCTACAAAAAGACCCCTGCCCAGCAGGAACTTATTAGCACAACAGGCCACATCCAACAGCAGAAACTCATTATGATTGGCTATATTAGGGGTGTGTGGCCTAACATGCAAAGGAATTCCTGCTACAAAAAAGCCCTGGGTTTTGACATCAAATAAGGTAAACAGAATAAGAAGCAACAGGTGAGTGTGGCTGGATGACCACACTTCGGGTAACATGGGGGTGTGGCATAATATGCTAATGTGCTGTGCTGTTGGGGGTGTGGCCTAATAAGCTAATGAGTTTTCTGCTGTTGGGTGTGGCCTATTATGCTAATGAGTTCCTGCTGGGCTTTTTCTACAAAAAGAGCCCTGTATATATATAATTGTCCTACATACTGGCCATTTCCAGCTCTCCCATTGGCTGTGCTGTGTGCTCCATCAGCCATTGGCCCATCAACTGCCACTCAAGAGTAATCATGTGCCATTGGCTGGGTGCTGGGTCCGCTCCTCTTCCTCACACAATGCCACTGTTCCCTATCAGAGTAACTGCCAAAATTGCTGTCTCTCCTGACGAAGACACTTCTCCTGCTTGGCTCCTCTGGGACTAACTTTTCCCTCAGTGGCTGTTGCTAGGCAACCAAGCTTGGTTCTATCAGTAAAAAGGCAAAGCCAGGAGGCCCTTTCCAGGCCTTTGGGGGGAACTCATTGGGGCCAGGCCTGACAGGGTTGCCAGCTCCAGGTTGGGAAATTCCTGGAGTGTGTGTGGTGGAGTCTACGAAAGCCAGGGTTTGGGAAGGGGAGAGGCCTCAGCTGAATAGAATGCCATAGAGTCCACCCTCCAAAGCAGTTATTTTCTCCAGGGGGAGAGAGAGATCTGTTGTCTGAAGTTCAGTTGTGATACCAGGAGGATATCACAGCCAGTGTGGCATAGCAGTTAATACTTCAAAGCAGGGTCTGCCAGACCCAGGTTCTTGCTGTGGAAGCTGAGTGGGTGATTTCAGACCAGTCACAGACTTTCAGCCTAAACTACCTCACAGGGTTGTTGTGCAGATCAGACGGGGGAGAGGAGAATGATGTAAGCTGCTTTGGTCCCCACTGTGGAGAAAGACTGTACTTTTCCTCCTTGGGGAACCATTGTTGCCAATGTCCAGGTGAGAGCTGGAGATCACTCAGAATTACAACTGCTCCCCAGGAGGGAGGGGGAGGAGATGGAAAGCTGAAGTCAGAGGGGCAAATAAAGGTAGATTGATGATTGGCTGGGAAGGGTTGCCAATTCCAGGTTGGGAAGTGCCTGGACATTTGAGAAGTGGAGCCTGGAGAGGGTGAGGTTTGAGGAGGGGTGAGATCTCAGACACCTACAATGCCATAGACTCCACCCTCCAAACCAGCCATTTCCTCATGGGACTCATTGTTGCCAATCTCCAGGTGTGGGCTGGAGATCATCCAGAATTACAACTGCTCTCCAGGAAGGGGGGGATGGAAAGCTGAAGTCAGAGGAGCAGATAATGGTAGGTTGGTGGTTGGCTGCGAAAGAGATAGGGTTGCCAGCTCCAGGTTTGGAAATTCCTGGAGATTTGAGGTGTGGAGCTTGGAGAGGGTGGGGGCCAGGGATCTAGTGTCATCCATTGAGACACTAGGATTCACCCAGTTTATGTCAACTTCCATGCACCAAGCGGGCCAGACGCTGGATCTGACTTTTGGGATGGGGATACATGTGGATCTGATGACTATGGATCTGATCACTTTGCCTTGAAGGTCCAGCTGAGCATATCATGCCCACCCTGTTTAGGCGGCAAGCATATTTATACTCACCCGCAGAGTCAAATGGACCCTAGTCGGCTTCAGGAAGTTTTGCGAGATCCAGTATCCCCTGGCACCTTGTTAGACAAGATGGTAGGGGACTGGGATAACTGGCTGTCTGCCATCAACAAGATCGCTCCCTGGTGCCCTCTATGCCCCCGCACCAAAGAAGCACTGTGGTATAACACAGGGCTGCAAAGGATGAAGTGGGGGCTAAGATGGCTATTTATTTATTTTTATTAATTTAATTTGTCTCCCGCCCACCCTGCACGCAGACTCAGGGCAGCTTACATAATTGGTCTATGATGACCTTTAAATTCACATGAAATCAGTTTAAAATTTCAAATATAATAAAATGGAAACTCATAAAGTGCTAGTGCTGGTACATTGGGTAGATAAGATGGCATGCTGGAGGTACCTTACAGCCAAACAGTTTGCCACTCAATGGTCTTCTTGAGCACAGTGGTGGAGACCAAATGTTAAACTATGGGCCAGCTCATTGGTAGCAGTGGGGGGGGGGGCAGCTCCTAGTTGAAAGCCTGGTGGAAGAGCTCTGTCTTGCAGGCCCTGTGGAATTGCACAAGATTTGCTAGAGCAAAGGTGGCGGTGTGCTCGTGACGAAGGGTCGCAAACATCTTATAGGATGTTTATGAAGGCCTATAAGATGGCAATGAAGGCTGCAAAGGATTTGTACATGGCCTCCATTGCATCTGCGAGCTCATACCTAGCCCAACTGTTTAGAGTTATTCGGTCTATTATGACTCTGCAACAGGGCAGACCATTTGCGAGCTGTTTCGCAGATAAAATCGTGACACTCTGCCAGGACCTCCTGGCCACAATTGAGACATTAAAGGAACTCAAGGCCCCTTGTCTGTCTTCTGGTCCAGTACTGGACCACTTTGATTGACTCTTCTGGGAGGAGGTTGACGGGATTCTGGCAGTGGTGAGACCTACTACCTGCCTCCTTGACCCATGCCCTTCCTGGCTAGTTAAATCTTGTGGGGAGAGCATTTGGGTTCCTCTGGGAGAAATTATTAACTTGTCCCTTTCTACTGGGATGACCAGAAACTGAAGTTCTTGGTGGATCCAATCCACTCGGGGGTTGTGGGTTCTTAGCCAAGAGAGGCCCAAAATGACTAGGATCCGGGGCATCTGAGTGATATTAAAGCATAATTGTTCCTGGTGATGCTGCACCCATAAGGTGAGTGGCCATGTTTCCTGCCTGACCGGTCCTGACTGGAGCAGTCGCCCATCAATGGCTTCCACCAAAGCCGGGGTTTTCTTTTCTCGGGTTGGAATAGCGTGTTGCTTCACAAAGAGAATGTCTATGAAACAGGAGGCTGCTCCAGAATCCAGCATGGCATGGATGAAGAGCCACCGACCATCAGGGAGTTGTAGTTTGATAGGACACAAGAAAGGGCCATGATCTGGAAATGGAGAGCACGACTACTCTGCTAACTGCCCCAAACCCAAGGGTCGAGTCAGGCCTGGGGCTGGTCTTTTACTGATGGTGGCAGGGCCGTAGGCCACGGTTGTTTAGCTGGACATGCAAGGGAATAATGACCAGCTCCACCACAGTATAAACAGAGGTTCTGAGTGCAGCGCCGGGTCTTCTCCTCGGGAGTAAGGCATGGCTGCACTGTTTCGAATTGCATTGGTTCCCCTTCTGGTCCTGTTGACCCGGAACTGGTGGTACTGGATCAAGGGGTTGAGTGGGGAGGAGGAGAAGTGCGGAGTCATGACGTTTTGTCTGTCGTTGGCTTTGTAACTGGCCGTCAATGCGCAAACATAAGGTGATGAGGGTGTTGAGGGTTCCAGGGCGCTCTACTTGGGCTAGTTCATCCAGCACTTCATCTACCAATCCCTCTGCATACTGGTCCATGAGAACTGCTTCATTCCAGTTTAAATCTTGAGCCAATAAATGGAATCCCGTAGAGTAATGAGCAACAGACATTGTGCCGTGCTTTAAGGCCCGGATTTTTCTGTTGGCAGTGGCTGCCTGCATTGGATTAGCATAAACAGTTAATAACTGCGTGAGGAACCCTTGGAAATCTGACAGCAAGGGGGAAGATTCCACTAAAAAGGGAGTAGCCCATTTGGCAGCTTGCCCCTTTAAGAGACTGATAACAAAACATACTTTTGTTTTATCATTGGGAAAGTCCCGTGCTCTAAATTCAATATATAACTTGCATTGAACTATGAAGCCTGGAAACTCATCCACATTTCCACCAAATTTTTCAGGTGGGTTTACAGGGCAACGGGGTGGAGGTGCTGTGGCAGTGGCAGCTTGCTGCTGAACCTGAACAAAACTTACTATTTGTGTGAGTTGTTGCACCTGAGCAATTATGTCCATCAGCTGCACTTTGCCTCCTCCTGCCTCGTCCATGCTGTGGGTGAGTCAGTGGGGAGCTAGCAATCTGTCACAATGGAGCCAGTGGGGCAAGGCAGAGAGCGAGAGTTCAAAGTCCAGTCCGAGGGTCAAAGCCAGAAAGAGCAGGATACCAAAGAGTCAAAGTCCCAATACACAAAAACAAACGTATAGTCAAGGTTTTACCGAAGGTCTGAGTCCAGTTTGCTGAGAGGCAGAGTTGAGGCGCAAAGCCAGGGGTCAAGAGCCAGGAGAACGCCAAAACATGGACCAGAGTCAGGAACCAGGAAGTCGACCGATAGCAGGATGCCGAGAACTGAGAGATGTGGAATCCAAGGCGCAAAGCCTTTGGTCCGAAAGGACTAGTTGCCAGCACGAATTGGGGATTCCAGAGAGCCGCCTTAAAAGCCTGTTCTGCTTGTTAGCTAATTATCAGCTGCTCCCGGAGTCCTGGTTTCTGTCAATACTCCAGGCTGAGAGAACACCGATCTTGCATGCGTGCCTCTTTGCGTCGCCAAGTCCCAGCGTCTTAGATCTCTCAGTCTAGTCACAGCTGGAGGAGAATCAGGAGGCATGGTGCTCATGCTTGGCTCTGCAGGAGTGGCTCCAGCTGTGAATTCTCCTGTGAACTGGTGCTCATCCTCTGCAGGACTTAGGTTGGTTCCTTCGAAGGGTGCAGGGAGCTCGTGCTCAGGCATTAAAGGTGCAGAATCCCCAGGATCAGGGTCCACAGAATTGGGCTGCACGATGGGCATGACACAGGGTGTGAGAGAGAGGGAGACAAAGTTCCTTTCTGCAAACAGAACTCCATAAACAATTGGTTCCTGGATCTCCCCACAGATATTGATTGTGAACCACTGGAACAAGGGCTCCTCCCCCAGCCTCCACAAAGCTTGAAGAAAATTTCTCTGACCCCTGTGGATGAGAGGACTCACATCTGTGCTCCCCAGTATAGGAGAAGGCATGTGTTGGTAACTGGGGATTCCCTACTGAGAGGAGTAGAAGCTAAGGTGTGCCTACCAGACTTGTTGTTTTGAGAGGTATGCTGCTGTCTACCGGGTGCATGCATCCAGGATGTGACGGAAAGGGTAGGAAGACTCACCAACCCCCAAATTATTATCCCTTCTTGCTCATCCATGTGGGAAGAAATGATACAGCCCGGCATAGCCCAGAAAGTATTAAAGAGACTATGTGGCTCTGAGTAAAAAGGTGAAGGAATTGGGAGCACAGGTTGTGTTCTCGTCAGTTCTTCCTGTCGAAGGCCATGGCTTAGGAAGGGAAAGAAGAATACTGCAGATCAATGATTGGCTATGTAGATGGTGTCATCAGGAAAGGTTTGGATTTTTGGATCATGACTTACACTTTTGAGAGGAAGCTCTTCTATTGGGAGATGGTTTGCACCTAACAAGGGTAGGAAAAAATGTTTTTGGAAACAGCCTTGCAAACCTAATAAGGAGAGCTTTAAACTAAATCCTGTGGGGGAGTGAGACAAAAATGCAAAGCCAATAACTGGAGATAAGAACTCTAAAGTTTTGCGGGGAGTGGCACGTATGCTAGATAAGATTAACTCACATGTAAGTATAGAAACAAAAACCACAGGGTACATAAAACATGGATTCTGATATCTCTGCACTAATGCACAGAGCATGGGAAACAAGCAGGAGGAACTTGAAGTCCTAATACAGGAAGGGGACTATGACCTAATAGGCATTACTGAAACTTGGTGGGATGACACTCACAATTGGAATATTCGGATTGAGGAATATAATTTATTTAAAATTACACCAGGATGTCATCAAGGTAAATAATCACGAAGCGATCTAGGAGATCCTGGAAAACTTCATTCATGAGCCTCTAGAACACCGCGGGCGCATTGGTTAAGTCAAATGGCATGATGAGGTATTCGTACTGCCTATAGTGTGTGCCAAAAGCCGTTTTCCACTCTTCACCAGGGTGGATGCACACGAGGTTGTAGGCACCCCGGAGGTCCAACTTGGTGTAGATCTGGGCCCCTTTAAGGCAGTTGAGTAGCTCAGGGATCAGCGGCAAGAGATACCGATCGTGGATGGTGATTTTATCAAGCACCCGATAATTGTTGCAAAGGTGCAATTCACCACTCTTCTTTTTTACAAAGAACACCGGTGCAGACAGTGGAGAGGTGGAGGGCTGGATGAATCCTCTGGCCAGGTTATTTTTGAGGAAGTCTTGAAGCGCGGCTAGTTCTGGTTCTGCCATAGGGTATAGGCAACCGATGGGCAAGGGTGCCTCGGGAATTAGGTCTATGGTGCAGTCATATGGCTGGTGTGGGGGTAGCTGGTCTGCTCCTTTTGCTTCAAACACATCAGCGAAGTCATGGTATGGGCGTGGGAGAAGCAGCTGGCAGTCTGGAGCGGAAGCGAGCAGGGCAGTAGCTGGGTGCGACGAGGAGTGGGTGGTGGGAAAATGCAATTCTTGGCGGACCCAATCCACCCAGGGATTGTGGGCCACAAGCCAGGAGAGGCGCAGGATTATGGGAAATCAGGACATACGAGCAACGTCGAACTGTAGCTGCTCTTGGTGTTGCCGTATGCACAAGGTCAGGGGCTGCATTTCCTGAGTTACCAGGCCTGAATGGAGGAGGCGCCCATCAATAGCTTCTGCAAGCGTCGGAGTCAGTTTTTCCTGGACCGGGATAAGGTGCTGCTTTACGAAGGTGGTGTCCATGAAACAGTGGGCGACTCCGGAGTCAAGCACAGTATGGACGAATAACCAGCGGTCATCTGGCAGCTACAGTTTGATTGGGACCAGAAGGGGTCCGGGATTGGGAGACAGACATTCAGAGGACCCAGCTAATTGCCCCACGCCAGTGGGTCTGATTAGGTGTGGGGCTGGTCTTTTACTGGCGGTGGCAGGGTCAAAATCTCAGAGCACACTAGTTTGGCAGGGCACCCGAGGGAGTAGTGCCTGGCCCCTCTAAAGACACAAATTCTGAGTGCAGCGATGGGTTTTTTCTTTGGGGGTGAGGTGTGGGCACACTGACCCTACTTGCATGGGCTCACCTTCATTCCCCGGGATGCTGTGGTTGGCTGGACTTGACCATGAGGTGGGCTGGCAGGTTGTGGGGGAGCCATCGGAGTGGTCTTGGTGTTGGTGCTGACTCTCGAGATGGCTGTCTATGCAGAGACACAGGGTTATTAGGTTCTGCAGGGTATCCGGTCAGTCGATGCAGGCCAGCTCATCTAGGATCTCATCCACTAAGCCTTCTGCATATTGATCTATGAGGGCAGCCTTGTTCCAACTCAGGTCTTGAGCCAACAACTGGAACTCGGTGGAGTAGTGGGCAACCAAAGATTTCTCTTGCTTCAAGGCACGGATTTTGTGGTTGGCTGTGGCTGCCTGGTGGGGGTTTGCGTAGGTGATGGAGAAATGGGCCAGGAACCCTTTGGGGATGAGGAAACCAGCAGGGGAGTGGCCCATTTCGCTGCTTGCCCTTTTAACAAGCTGACAATAAAGCAAACCTTTGTTTTATTGTTTGGGAAGTCCCAGTCTCTCAACTCAATGTACAGTTTGCACTGCGCTAGGAAGGCTGGAAACTATTCCACATTTCCACCAAACTTCTCGGGCAGGTTTACCAGTCAGCAGGGTGGTGGAACAGCGGCGGCAGTGGTAGCTTGCTGCTGCATGTGCAGGTGGCTGACTACCTGACTGAGTTTTTGCAGCTGGGTAGCCAAGTCTGCCAGCTGGAGCGCCCCTCCTACTGCCTCCTCCATAGTGGAGAGTGAGAGTTTGTTTTGGGTGCCAGCAATCTGTCACGGGCCGGGCTGTGGGGCTAGGCAAGCGCGGGGATGGTCAAAACACAGTCCAAGGTCAGAACCGGGAAACCCAAAAATCACTGGGAAGAACAAGTTCAGGGTGCAAGACAGGCGGGGTAGTTGAGGAGCAGTCCAGAGTCAGGAACCAGGCAAGTCAGATAACCGGAGAAACCAAATCCAAATCACAAACCGTTAGCGTAGTCCAAGGGTCAGAGTTCCGAGAATCAGAGGTCTGGGCAGTGAAGGTTCAAGGTGCAGAGTAGAGCGGAGTCAAACGAGCCGAGGTCGAGGAGCTGAGGGAAACAAGACAGGAGGCAGGAATCCGAGCGAGGTGGTGCAGAGCGTCGTCAAACTGACTAGTTGCTGGCACGAGTTCTTCATGTGCCAGCGATGACTAAATAGTACTCCAGGCGGTCGGCAATTAGCACGCTCCAAGCACGTCCCGGCTCCCGCTAGTACTCAGGGCTAAATGAGCACCGGGTGCACATGCGTCCCTCTTGCCACTGGGCTGCCATGTCTCGGTGGTGCCGCTCTCGCAAACGAGACACCAGTGGTAGCAAATCAGAGTGTGTGCCAGGCGAGTGGGGATCTGCCCCAGCTGTTGCTGGGCCTGCCTCGGCACTCGCCATGCTGTCAGGTGTGGAGGTTTCGGATGATAGGAGCTCATCCCTGGCGGGACTTAGCTCCTCTGCTGGAGCCATGGGCTCGGGCTCAGCAGGCACCATGACAAGAGGGCAGAACTGCTCAATTCCTGCTTTTCCTCAGTCTTCTCTTTCAAGGGAAATGGTGCTCAACATGGCAAAAACAGAACACATGTTGAGGGAATAGAGTTGCAGCATAGGATTCACATAGGGGTAGTACATAAACACCTAGTTCCTTTAAAAGAAATGAAGTCTTTGGGCCCAGATGAGCTGCATCCAAGGGTACTAAAAGAACTCATGGATGTAATTTCTAAGCCTCTGTCCATTATTTTTGAAAATATTTTGAAAATAAAAGATTTTGAAAAAAATCTTGGAGGTGCTAGAAGATTGGAGGTGGGCAAATGTTGTCCCCATCTTCAAGAAGGGGGGAAAGGAGGATCTGAGTAACTATTGACCCATCTATACCTGGAAATTTTTTAGAACAAATAATCAAACAGACAGTCCTTGAGCATTTAGAAAAGACAGCTGTAATTACTAAGACACAGCATGGGTTTCTCAAGAACATGTCAGAGTAACCTTATCTCTTTTTTTGAGAAAGTTACTACCTTGCTGGATCAGGGGAATGCTGTAGACATAGTTTATCTTGATTTTAGTAAGGCTTTTGATAAGGTTCCACATAATATATTTGTTGACAAATTGGAAAAATGTGGTTTGGATCCTATGAGTGTTAGGTGGATCTGTAAACTGGTTGACAGATCGCACCCAAAGAGTGCTTGTGAATGACTCCTCATCTTCTTGGAGAGGAGTGACAAGTGGAATGCCTCAAGGATCTGTCCTGGGACCTGTTTTGTTCAACATCTTTATCAATGATTTGGCTGAAGGGATAGAGGGAATGCTTATTAAATTTGCAGATGATACTAAATTGGGAGGGGTAGCAAATACGGTAGAAGACAGTCAGGATACTGCAGAGTGCAGGGGGTTGGACTAGATTGCCTGCAAGGTCCCTTCCAACTCTAACATTCTATGATTCTATGATTCTATGATACAGGATGATCTTGACAGTCTGGAAAACTGGGCTAAAAGAAATTTAATGAATTTCAATGGGGATAAATGTAAACTTCTGCACTTAGGTAGAAAAAATCAAATGCATAATTATAGGTTGGGGGAGACTTGTCTTGGCAGTAGTATGTGCAAAAAGGATCTAGGGGTCTTAGTAGACCATACACTGAACATGAGTCAGCAGTGTGATGCGGCAGCTAAAAAGGCAAATGCAATTTTGGGCTGTATCAACAGAAGTACAGTGTCACGCAGAATACTTATACAAAAATGTATGGTGAATAATAATGGTTATTATATAAATAGACAAGTAGGAGGTAACGAACTAGATACAACAAAGATGTATATGGAATCCACAAACTTGTATGTATTTATCTTTGTTTGTTCATTTGTTTGTTCTTTGTTTGTATGATAATAAATAAAAATTCTTATTTAAAAACAGAAGTATAGTGTCTAGATCATGAGATGTGATGGTACCACTTTACTCTGCTCTGGTTAGACCTCACCTAGAGTATTGTGTTTAGTTTTGGGCACCACAATTTAAGAAGGATATAGACAAGCTGGAATGTGTCCAGAGGAGAGCAACGAAGATGGTGAGGGGTCTGGAGACCAAGTCCTATGAGGAAAGGTTGAAGGAGCTGGGTATGTTTAGTCTGGAGAGGAGATGACTGAGAGGTAATATGATATGATAATCAAAGAGTGATTAACACATGAAATTCACTGCCACAGGAAGTGGTGGCGGCTACAAGCATGGACGGCTTCAAGAGGGAATTAGATCAATATATGGAACAGAGACCCATTAGTGGCTATTAGCCACAAGGTATAGATAGGAACTCTCAGTCTGGGGCAAGTGATGCTCTGTATTCTTGGTGCTTGGGGGGGGGGAACAGTGGGAGGGCTTCTAGTGTCCTGGCCCCACTGGTGGACCTCTTGATGGCTCCTGGTATTTTTGGCCACTGTGTGACAGAGTGTTGAACTGGATGGGCTATTGGCCTGATCCAGTATTGGCTTCTCTTATGTTCTTATGATCTTATAACAATCTTTAAGTACTTGAAGAGCTGTCATCTAGAGGATGATGTGGAGTTGTTTTCTGTTGCCCCAGAAGGTCAGACCAGAACCAACAGGTTGTAATTAAATCAGAAGAGTCTTTGGCTAAACATTAGGAAGAACTTCCTGACAGAGCGGTTCTTTAGTGGAACAGGCTTCCTCAGGAAGTGGTGCACTCTCCTTGTTTGGAGGTTTTCAAACAGAGGCTAGATGGCCATCTGACAGCAATGCAGATTCTGTGAATTTAGGCAGATCATGAGAGGGAGGGCAGGAAGGGTTGCCTCAGTGCTTAGTTCTTATGGCCCTTTTTTACACACCCAGGGAAATGGTGATTGTCACTTTGGGGTCAGGAAGCAATCCTGGAGGTTTTTTGTCATCTTCTGGGCGTGGAACGGTGGTTACTGTGGGTGTGGAGGGGAAGGTATTTGTGAATTTCCTGTACTGTGCAGGCAGTTGGACTAGATGACCCTGGTGTTCCCTTCCAATTATGATTCTATTATTCTAAATCACTGGGTCTAACCCATGCACTTTAAAGTGAAATATATCAGACAACCACCTATATATAAAGTGAAATGAATTCATATTTTATCTTTGCTGCCTTTTAGAAATGAATCTATGTACAGCTACCTGTATATATACAAAGTCATTATTGTTCCATGTTGAAGATACACTTATAAGGGGTTTAGAAAAATGCCATCCTCAGCACATACACTTGCAAGTAAGCCATACACAGAGACTTCAACAGAAAGAACTCCGCATAGCAATGTTTACAGTCTGGTAAAAAATTGCAACAAAATATTATCCAATAGAACTAGCACGTTATTGGAGGATAATTATTATAAGCTTCTTAATGAAGTTAAGAATGAGCTATCACGATGGACTGGGCTTCAGATATCATTAATGGGTAGAATCGCTACCATTAAAATGATGATATTACCTAAATTTTTATTTTTAGCCCAAAATATACCCATATTAAGAAACTCTAAATTCTTTGGGGAAATGGATAAAAATATAGGACGATTTATTTGGCAGTATAAGAGATCAAGAATAAAATTGAAGTCTCTTCTGGAAAAGAAGGAAAGAGGAGGTTTTGGACTGCCGAATTGGAAATTGTATTATCAGGCGGCTGCTTTGAGCTGAATAAAAGAGTGGTTAATCTTAGATAATACCAGGATCCTAAGCTTGGAGGGACATGACTTGTACATGGGGTGGCATGCCTATTTGTGGTATGGTAAAGACAAGATTCACTCAAACTTTAGACACCACATGATAAGAGGGGCTCTATTGCCGATCTGGAACGGAATCAAGGAAAGATACTATAAGAAGACTCCAAAATGGGTATCACCCCTTGAAGCATTTATAAAACTGTCTATTATAGAGCCGTGTTACAAGGAACCTTATGAAAAGTTATTAGATGAAAATAACAAATTAAGATCAGAAGAAACCTTACTGAGGACTCATAAGATAAAATTATCATGGTGGGAAAATATGCAGCTCCAAACTAGATATCTTAAAGATGTTAAAATTGGATTTCAAGAGTCTAAAACACAATTGGAAAAAATTTGGCTGTCCACAAGCGATAAGCTGGTTCAGAAACTATATAGTTTTCTGTTAGATGAATATTTACAGGAGGAAACAGTGACTCCAGTGATGGTAAACTGGATGAGAGATATAAGGCACTCTAATGAGATAGAGCAATGGCAGAATATATGGAAAACCTTGAAATATATGAGAGTTATTAGTTATAAGGAAAATATTTATAAAGTATTTCATCGCTGGTATTGGTCCCCGGATAAAATAGCTATGTGCCACCCAAATTTCTCCAAGAATTGTTGGAAATGTAAGGCAAATGTGGGGACATTTTTCCACATGTGGTGGCGATGTGGTAAGGTCACTAAATATTGGATGATGGTGCAGAAGACGATATTAGGGATAATGAATTTGAGAATAGAATTAACTCCTGAGATAGCGTTGTTAAATTTAATCCTGGAAAACTTAAAGCGAAATGAAAAATACTTGTTAGTATATATACTAACAACGGCTAGGATATTACTCGCAAAATACTGGAAACAAGAGCAAAGACCCACAAGAGAAGAGTTAGGAGCGAAATTAATGGAAGTAGCTGAAATGGACAGATTGAGTTTGATTTTGCAATGGAAAGATGATAATATTTTCTCTGAAAGATGGGGATGCCTGTATGTTTGGATAAATGAAACATGGAAACTGTAGACTCAAATGTATGTATATATTTTTTGTGTAGGTTCTATTACGTGGAAAAAACTGATAAATAAAAATTTAAAAAAAGTGAAATGAATTCATATTTTATCTTTGCCGCCTTTTAGAAATGAATCTATGTACAGCTACCTGTATATATACAAAGTCATTATTGTTCCATGTTGAAGATACACTTATAAGGGGTTTAGAAAAATGCCATCCTCAGCACATACACTTGCAAGTAAGCTATACACAGAGACTTCAACAGAAAGAACTCTGCATAGCAATGTTTACAGTCTGACAAAAAATTGCAACAAAACTGGAATACAATTATGCATCAGAGGGTTTTAACTAATTATCCTGCTTCTGAATTATATTAGTTACTATAAACAGTATATCAATACAGGTTATACTTTCAAGATCCTGAACAAAGGAAGTAATTAATATTGACTAAATAACACAAGCATTGTAAGAAAAATATCATCCTGGAAGCTATTTCCTTTCCCAAGGAAGCCAAAAATAATTCACATCATTAACCAGAAGCCCCCAAGGGGAAAGTAAAAAAAACTATGAGGAAAGAAAAGTCACTTGAATAAATAGCTCATTTGGAGACCTCTGCAGGTCAGTTAATAGTTTGCCAAAGGATCCCATCATATTTAGCATTTTTCACGAAATCTGACCTCTGACTCTTAAAGTTGTTTATTACTCTAAATCAGGGGTGTCCAAACTACGGCCCGCGGGCCAACTGCGGCCCACGGGTCAGTTTTTATTGGCCCGCAGCAAATTCTGAAAATATAATTGAATATGGCCCGCACATGGGCACCAAGGTCTAGCGAGGGCCGGCAGCACGCTTGGAGGGACACACGCTCCCGCACCTCCCCGCCCCTCCCTCCCCAGACTCCCCAAGGCGCACGCTCGGCTCCACGAACTGGCGGGAGACGCGCGTGGCAGGGCAGGTGACTTTGGGCTGGGTGCCCCTCCCTCCCTCCCTGGCCGCGCGCCTTCGGGTTCCCCCTCCCTGCAGCACTTGGACTTGTGGGGCTTCCCGACCGAGCCGCCGAGGGCTCCGCGCTGCGTTTCCCCCGCGCCGCTGCCGGACTCTGGCTTTCCTTCTGGTGCTAGCCTCCCCGGGTACTTCGGCCGCCTCCCCGGTTTCCCTCCGCGACCCGTGCTTTCGGGCAGGTCCCTGCGGCGGGCGATTCCCTTCCTTTTGTAATCAATAAACGGTGTTTGTTTGGCTGCTTCCTCAGGAAAAGAAAAAAACCTCCAGCAGGCTCATGACTTCTGTTTTATTTTCCTCGAAGGCGGGGAAGTGAGGCTCCAGGCCGGGTGGCCCCCTCAGGTGTGTGTGTGGGGGAGATACTGCAAGGCTGCAATCGTAAAAACACTTACTAGCGAGTAAGCTCCATTGACCTTATTTACGAATTACCTCGGGGGTATGTTATGTGGTTAAGACGCTGAATGCCGATCGTTAGGTCGGCAGTTCCAGACCTTAGTGCTGCATGAGGGAGTCCTGCCAACCTAGCAGTTCGAAAGCAAGAAATTGCAAATACATAAATAGGTACCACTTCAATGGGAAGGTAACAGCTTTCCATGCGCCTCGGCCTCCAGTCATGCCAGCCACGAGATGGGCACTGCATCCCTAGAGTCGGATTTGACTGGCTTTCCAGCAAGGGAAATGTTTACCTTTACTATGTTATGTTTAGGATTGTGCACTTCAAGGTGGGGAAAGGGGTGATGAGATGAGGAGGGGTCCCTGCAGACCCACAGGATTAGATTCAAAGGGGGAAAAAATCTTCCAGAGTCTGACTTCTGCGCAAGGTTGAAACCCTGTATCCTTTAACCCCCTACACACCTTTTTCCAACTTTCACCTGCAGATTTAATATGTCACCTCTTGTGTGTGGCCCGGGCCTTTGCTTATTTTTCTGTATTTGGCCCTCACCAAAAGAACTTTGGACACCCCTGCTCTAAATACTATATTTTAATACCAGCATATTTAGCTCAGACATTCAGACGCTATAGCCTAATACTCTGTGTACGTATTAGCCCAGTAATCCTTAAAGCATTCCTAAAACAGGTTAGTTTAGTAAAGTAGTACAGGGAAATTATAACAGAGATGGAGACCGCAGGGACAGAGTTAATCTCTGCAGCCAGGCTGAGGTAAAAATTGTTCAATAAATAATTAGGATGCAAACCTCCTGGAGAACCTCCTGTAATTTAAATCCAATATTTAAAGCCAGTAAATAAAGGCAGAAGAACTCTGCCAGAAAGAACCAGAGGACTGTCAGGACAGGGGAAGCAAATGTGGTAGTACAACCTGGCAGTGAAGGAAACAATAATTTAGCTGCTGTAGATCTTCTGGGTTGTATGGCCGTGGTCTTGGCATTGTGGGACATGACAATTCACCAGTACCTGGGACTGGCATCCTCAGAGGTATAACACAGAAAGATGAACTACTCTCTGTGTCAAGGTACTCTCTGTCTCACCTTGACACAGAGTAGTTCATCTTTCTGTGTTATACCTCTGAGGATGCCAGTCACAGCTACTGGCAAAAGGTCAGGTCCTACAATGCTAAGACCAGGGCCACACAACCCGGAAAATCTACAGCAGCTAATGAACTCCAGCCGCCTCGGACAACATATTGAAACAATAACTGTTTGATCAACCTGATTATTTTCTGTACAAAGTGCATTAAAGACAATCCAGTTGGAATAATACTGAGAAATACACAGGCGCCCAAACGACGGATAAGTAGCTCAGAGAAAAGAGATTATTTGACCAAATCAAATGACGGAGACAAAAGCACTGCAGGCAACCAAAGGAGATCTTTGAAAGTAAGCGAATGGAAAGGAACAGTTTGCTCTTCGTTCCCATTTCTGACAGCATAAGCACCGGCCCCCATAAACAAGAGCTAACCTTTGGTCTTCGGACTAAGGCGCACAGATCGAAAACACAGAGACAGTTACTAAGAGTGTTCTGTTTGTTTTAAAAGGAAAACAAACGAGAACCCTCGCGCATGCGCATTGTATGCTGGACCGAGGAGAGGCCGTTCAGGAGGGTGCGTGTCGCGAGAAGGATGCTCGTTACGCCTGAGAAATGGGGCGGGGCGTTATGGAAAAGATTCGGACGGTGGACTTTCCTTTGGGGCGTCTCGAGGAATGAGGTTGGTGGAGTGGGAGCAAAGAGAGAAGCGAGAAGGTTGAGGTTGAAAATGACTGCAGTTCTGGGTTACAGGATATTTTGTGTAAGAAACTGAAGCGGTTGTTGTGGAAAATAGATCCTGGGCGGGCTGGTAGCAGCAGCTGAGTTCGTCACGTCCGTACCCGATGAAGTTGGGCATTGGCTTCTTTCAGCGCTCTGACGCGGCCCTTTTTGGTGTTTTTGTGATGTTATCTTGTGCCCCCTTCGGGACCCTCTTTGCAAGAACTTTTATCCCGAGGCCTTAAAAATCCTAAAATAGCGATGCCAGCTCTCAGCTGGGACCGGGGGACCCCCCCGGAATTACAGCTCATTTCCATTCTATAGAAATCACTTTCACTGGAGAAATTGGATGCTTTGGAGGGTGAACTCTATGGCATTGTATCCCACTGAGGTCCCTGTCATCCCCTGGCTCCAGCCTCAAATCTCCAGGAGTTTCCCAGCCTGGATCAGGCAACCCTACCCCCTCCCCCCCCACGCCGGTGGCCAGGGTGGACCTGGTAACCAGTTTTAAAACTGTATGTATAAGATAATTTCAAGTGGGTTAGGAGCCCTATTAAACTTGTGGTAGCTTAAAGAGTAAGATATGTTTACACTAATATATACAACTGTGGATTAGAGCTCACTTAAACTAGGGTTATCAACCTAAAGCTGGGGCTTATGATTCTTCTGGAATGACATCTTATCTCCAGACTGCATAAATAATTTCTCCTGGAAGAAATAACTGCTTTGAAGGGCAGACTCTATGGGATCACTATTGAGCTCTCTCTCTCTCAACCCAGTCTTCCCAGGCACTGTCTCCAAATATCCAGAAATTTCCCAAACTGGACTTGGCAACCCAATGTAGCAACCCAATGTAGTGGGTCCTCACTAAGCCAGAAGTGTTGAACTCATTTGTTAGGGGGCATGATCTGACAGGCTGGGCCATGTGTGCCATAAAATATAATGCCAGGTACTGGAGATATAAACTTCTTTAGGCCATCGACAGCCTAAAGAACAGTAAATCTTGCAAGGATATTCTAAACAAACACTAAACAAACACAGCTGACTGTGAGGTAAGAACCTTGTATAGTGGTTATTGGCCGCTACTATTGTATGAATATTAACAACTACCACTTTAGTATGATTTTAGAATTTGTTTTAACTGTAACTTAAGACATAAGTTAACTACCTGTTTTTATGTAAGCTGCCCTGAGCTGGATTCGGCTGGGAGGGTGGGATAAAAATCTGAATAATAATAAATAAAGGACAGCAGCTGGTAGGCCTTGAATTGGTGTGTCCTCACAGCAAGACTCCGGGGGCTGGGGAGGCAGGGAAAAACCTGCATGGGGAAATTGGAGAGCCAACTGCGCAGCACTAAGCAGACACCCCCACATTGCCCAAAGTGGGGGCAGTCCCCTTCCCCAGCTCACTCCCACCAACAATGCTGTGAACCCAGGCCCCATGGAAAAGTGCAAAGCAGCTGTGTGTTGCAAGCTCCCCCACCCCCAAGCAGCTGCAGAAGGGGGCCAGGAAGACAAGCTGAACTAACCCTGTTGCCTGTGGAAGCATGGGATGTGTGGCAGCCCAGGCACAAAGCTGCATGCACAGCAGGACACAGGCCAAACAAAGCCTGATAATCTAGAGATTCCCATGCAGTAGCCTCTGGCTAAGAATACCAGGCAATGGGGGGGGGCATGCTATGGGTTCAAGCCAGAGATCACTGGCAAGCCTGCTACTACTTCACAGCAGCACCTGTTGAAGGCCACTGGATCACCCAGTGAGGGGCAGGCACCACATGCACAAGGCTGCCCAGTGACCAGTATAACCCCGATCAGAGATCACCAGCACCTATGGCTGAAGGGCTCCAGGAGGTCCATGGGGGAGGGTGACCTGGCTGCTGTCACATGCTCAGCACCAGGACTAGGCCTGTGATGTGCAGAAGAAACAAAGAATGCCCCCCATGGGCCACAGCACAGCCACCACATAGGGAGGTGGGAATATGACAACAGCACCGGCCACCAGTAGGCCCTGGGAGAGAATCATCTGCATCCCCTTCTTGTGCAAATGCTGATCCCCACAGCAATCCAAGATAGCATTCCTGGAGTTGCAGGCCAAGTAGAGAGGCATGCAACCTTGCCTTGTCATCCCAGGCCAGCATGAATACAGCTGCAGCAGCCTCCAACTTGTCAATGAGGTTGCAGCTGAACTGAAGGGGCTCTGCTTGACTGTTGCAGACAAGGTTGTTCCACTGCACTGAAGTCATAATCAGAGTGGCTCCACCCACTCACCCTGTCACATTCAGAGACAAGCCTGGCACTGTTGCTCTACCCAGAGTTTCCAGGATACACAAATATAGTAAAGTAAGCACAACAATAGTTACAGAGGCAAGGTCTACAAACCAGTCTGGAATCAGAGATCATAGGTCCAGCCCAAGGGTCAAGGTGGGGGGGGGCGGGTCAAGGGCCCAGTTCCAGGACTGTGGAACAGATGCAGGGTCTGGGTCCCAGGCTGTAAGAAGCAAGCACAGATTACCAGGTACAAGGCAGCAAATCAGGATAGAGCTCTGTTTGCTGATCAGGCCAGCTTCACAAAAGTCTCACAAGCAAAATTTCTTCCACACCAAGTCTTGCTCAGAGTGTTCCTTTTATCTGCCTCCTTTGCTGACTCATTCCCCAGAGGCTCAGGTGTCACTCCTTACAGTTGTGTTCACCTTTCTACAGGTGTAGGTCTTTACTGTTTCTCTATCAGCCTGTCAGTTCTGATCCTGCATGGACTCCACTCTAAGAATTAACACTGATTGTTGCTGAGCAATCAGGCAAACTTGTCTTCTCTCTAGAGCTGTCAAGTGCTCTCTCCTCCTCCTACACTCTGCTTTTTGGGAGAGGCTGGTGGAGATGGAAACACCAGGTTTTGTGGCATCTCTTTCTTTTTCTGGAAGACTGAGCAGCCTGGCTGTGACTGGAAAGCATTCTTGCTTCCTGATGTTTCCTGCATTGGGCCTGCTGCTGGACCCAGCTGCTCAGGTGGGGATTCCGTTGGTGTAGGGCCTGATTCTTGTGATTCTTCCTCTGAGCTGGCAGCTGGCTGACCTGTGATCCGCCACCTGAGCAGCCTGCTGTCCCCTCCTTCACACCAGTTGCTTGCGGGCCAGGTAAAACCCTGGACGGGCTGGTTCCAGCCCATGGGCTGTATATTTGATAGCCCTGCAGTAGACTTTAATCTGTATACATGGATTCTATACCTACTGCTTTTTCTTGTATCATCTAAAATTATTGCCACCAGCTACTACCCTTTCCTCACCCAGGGGAAGGGTTTGAACTTCCCTTGTTGTGGAGTTGTTCCCACCTCTGAGAATGCTGTTGCAATCTATTTGTATTTGTCCAACTAGCTTCCATGCAAAAAAGGAGATTGTTCAACTAAAAGACACCAGTATAGACATACAATGTAAATTAGTGCTGGATGTGTAGAAGCCTTGATCCTACAGCAGTACTCAGACCCTCTTCTGGAAGATCTGCTACCTGTTGGTTCTATATGCAGCCTTTCTTCAGCCACTGGACTATGTAGCTTGTGGATCTTTGTGATGGAAAGGCAGTCTTTCCTTTTGTGTGGGATTCTGGCTGTTCCCTTGGCTAAGGGGTTCTTTTGCTGCCGCCTGTGTTTGGTTACCTATCTGGTACTTGTAACTTCTAAGCACTGAATGATGACATTAAATGTTCTGGAAACAGTACTGTGAGTTTTTCTTGGCAGCAGATTTGTGCATTATGTGTGGGAGGGTATGTGAAACTGTTTAAATTACATCAGGGAGGTGGTGCCATCATCTCAGGCTGTGATGGATGAATAGCAGTGGAGTTAGAAAATGGTGGTGAAATACTTTTTGGAAAAAGTATATCACCATCATTTTCTAACAACTGTTATTGTATATTTGACTCTGCTATTGAAAGAGTATAGAATTCTAACTAGAAAGACCAATATGAGGATAGGTATTTAGCTAGACTGTAGAATTGTTCTGCTCTTTGCTTATATTCAGAATATCAATTGAAAATATAACATAATTGTCTAATATTTTAAAAACTGTTTGAGGTACTTGTCTCCATACTTTGAAATACTAGATTTTCTAAAGATGTATTAGATTGCTTGTGACATTTGTTGGTTTGATTTTGTTAATGCCTGAGTCTGTTAGGAAATAGATATACATTTGTTAAAGTAATAAATGTATTGTTCCTTTCTAGGTTCACCACACTCTCCAGATATCTACCATGTCTTTTGTCAACATCCTGCTCCCCATTATTTCAAACTTCCAAGAGCAAGTGTCAACAAAATGGCTCAGGGGTACAGAAAATATCATGCCTGTTGAGCTACCAGGATGTAGGAAAGACTTACAGCATAGTTCCATGTGCCATGATGCACACTTCTTCCATGAGTTTCAGCATAAAAAATAAACATCAATATATAAAATCCTTCCCAATATTAGATGGAAATATTCCTTCCCTGTATAGACATGTGTTGGATGGAAATTCAAGCAACAGTGAGATCTGCATTCAGAGGTAAGTCTTTTGTTAATACCCTTATAAGTGAGTTCTGTGCATATATAGTGAACAGTTGCAGAACTGTAAGGAATTCTACATTCCTGTGAAGTGTGAACTACTATGACATTATGAGGCCAAAAGCCAAAGTAGTTCTGTTTGGCTTCAAGGCAATCTTAATCAGTATGCTAATTTGAAAGTTTGCTAAAGCAGCTTTGGCTTCAAAAACAGTTTGAAGTTCTGCTTTCACAAATGCTATAGAAAACATTGTATTGTTTAAATATTCTAGATGATTAAAACATATAAATATGAAAACTAAACTTAAACTACATTACAGGATACTTCTCCTGCATCTGAATAGGTTTGGAATTATTTCTCAGCTTATGTGGACATGGGTTTTTATCTTTATGGGATGGATAGATAAAATACAACTAATCCAGGGTTGCAGGATAATTTTATTTTTCCCTTTAAATTTTATCTGTACTGTCTGCTTTGCATATTTTTGCAAACTTCATGAAATTTGCCCCACTCTTAGTTTAAATTCAAACACATTTATGGTGAGTCATACCTTTCTAGAGCCGGTGAGTGAAGTTGTCTTAATTAAGCATGATTCACTGACAAAGGCAGGAAAGTGAGCCACTACTTTCTTGGCTATGTGCTTAAGGGCCAAAGAGCAGCAGTCCAAAGGACTTTAAACAGAGCTGTAAATATGAACTGAAAGAATTCATGAAGGCAGTGTGCTGCCCCCCACCCAGTGTCCTTTCATGAGTTCTTTCTGTTTAGGTATTTCCACAATATCTTTTGAATATACATTACTTTTTAAAAATACAGTAATTTTAAAATGGTGATGTTAGGGAATTTACAGTAATGCAAACCAAGCAGTTTCCCTTTTGTGTCAAATATTTTGACCTGGATCTCAGAAGCTAAGTAGTGTCAGCCTGGTTACTACTTGGATGGGAAACCACCAAGGAAGTCCAGGGTCACTATGTGAAAGCAGGCAATGGCAAACCACCTCTGTTCGTCTTTTGCCTTGAAAACCCTACAGGGTCACCGTAAGTTGGCCATGACTTGAAGGAACTTTCCAGCATTAGTTCTACAGGAAAGCAAAATTCTATCGATTGCTGTTTGGTTGATGTGTTCAGAAATAAATGTGCTTAACTATAATTCTATTTTTTAAAAAGGTATCCAGTCATAGACCCAATTGAAATTAAGATCTGTATGAAAATAAAGCATTTTGAGGTGTAAAGTTGAAGGTCATGTCTTGGTCTCATAATATAATGGGTGGTCATCCTACTGCTCTGTCCAACTGTTGTCCAGTGTAAGGAGCTTTCCTTTGAGGTAAAAGGCTCTTTTGCTGATAGAAGAACTTCTTGCATTAGAGGCGGGTGCTGCCATTAGCTTAGCATGTTTGTAGGATAAACCTGTTATTTCCTCAGATTCACTATGATTAAGCTAATGCACACAGTCACACAGATCCATCTTAAATTTGTGGAACAGTAAAGTTGACAAGCCGTTTTTATTTGCATATGGAAATATGTTAAATTACAACTAATATCTTAACCTCATTATATCCTGTCCATTCTAACAGAATAGTATTATATGTAGAACATTAACTTGTTTTTAAAGTGCTTAAGTGTTTGGAAAAGCAAGCTAGTTTTCCTTTGAGTTTTTGGTTTTGATGTCAGATACTTGGAGTTGCTTGCCAAGGTCAATAAAGGCGGAGGAGAAAATGCAATATTTCGTCACACTCAAAGGAACAAGAAGCTGCTTGTTCGCGAACGCTTAAGGATGCTTCTTGATGATGAATTTTTCCTTGAGTTGTCCCCACTTGCAGGCTTTGATATGCCTTATGGTGATGTTCCTGCTGCAGGATGTCTCACTGGTAGGTTTTGTGTAAAGGAAAATTGCTATTTAAAATAAATTGCTATATGATCCAGAGGCTTCATGGCTAGCTGTTCACTGATTAAGAACAATCTAATTATTTATTTTATTTACTTCATTTATACTCCACTTTTCAATCAGAGCTTGGCCTGTTACTAATACCTGTTTGGTAGCAGATAAAACCGAGTTCTGTACTGTGAGAGGCTGAATGAGAGGAGATCTGAGACCTTTTGTTACCTACCATCTTGATAGGTAAAAATAAAAATGCTCAGAATCATCTTTGGTTTAGAACATTTTAAAGTCCTAGGAGGGCTTGCAAAGCTGTCTATAACAGTAAATTTCCAAGTTAAGGGTGATAATCTATAGTCTTTTTTCAGGTTTTATTGTTTTATTTTGTATCTCATTACAATTTCTGAGGGACACTTTCTGTCCCTTAATTAAATTAAGAAAGTGACTAATGTTATGTGGAAGAGAGACGGAGAAAAGGACACAGGCACAGATTTTTGGTAAAAACACTAGCATATTTCTGTGTTTGTATAATTTTCTGTCTGCTTTAAGGCATAATTACAAAGTCATTCCATTTGGATAATTGAAGTTGTTCTAAAACATCCTTATTTATCATTGTAAGGTCATCTTTGCAATAGTTTCTTTAATCTGCATTGCAGGACTTGGAAGAATCTGTGGAATTTGGTGTGTCTTTATAGCAAATGATGCAACTGTGAAAGGTGGAACCATTTATCCTGTATCTGTGAAGAAACAGCTAAGAGCTCAAGAAATAGCAATTCAAAATAGACTTCCATCTGTTTATCTAGTAGATAGTGGAGGAGCATTTTTACCACTTCAGGTAAAATATAGGTAGTATGGAATTTAGCTCTGTTTATTTCCACATAAATTTACTCACTTGTTTTAATCTCTTTTTTTGTTTGGCTTTCCCTATTTGAACTTTCTGTATGCTAGGAAAATGTTAGTTGAGTAAATAACCTACATCACAATAGCAAAGCTAAAGCCAGACTTCAAATGAGCTGCTAAAACATTACCATAGTCAGAGAGCTGGATGAAGTATCAAACTAACACACAGAATACATAGGTGTGTTTTGTGACATATCTAAACAGCAAAAAAATTTACAACTGTTTACAGAAAAAAGTGATTCCATGATATAACTGTTGTGGCATGGAACACCTTGAGAGATGCAGACACTATTCTTGAATACAAGAGATCTGGCTTCTTTTTATTGAAATGAAGTTCATTACAATGCCATCCTCATCAGAGTGAAAGCCTTTTTAAGTTCATTGAGGTCATTGACTTAGATGGATGCAAATCTGTTTAGGATTGCAGTTAGTCTCTGATTTGAGGTAAGATGTGGTGCTATTGAACAGTTTGACTCCGCAGGTGTTAACACCAGCACTGCACAGAATCAAAGAGCTGATAGGACTTTAATTGTTGTAGATTTTCTGGGCTCTATGGCCAGGGTTTTGGCATTGTAGCACCTGACGTTTCGCCAGCAGCTGTGACTGGCATCCTCAGAGGTATAATACAGAAAGATGGAGTACTCTCTGTGTCAAGATGAGAAGACACAGAGTACTCCATCTTGACACAGAGAGTACTCCATCTTTCTGTGTTATACCTCTGAGGATGCCAGTCAGAACTGTTGGCGAAACGTCAGGCCCTACAATGCCAAGACCACGGCCATACAGCCTGGAAAATCTACATCAGCTAATGAACTCCGGCTGTAAAAGCCTTCAACAACATATAGCTGATAGGACTTTTGCTGGAAGGGATGAAGATTACAGTTTAATAGTTGCTATCCAGTTGGGTAAAATTATTATTATTATTATTATTATTATTATTATTATTATTATTATTATTATTATTATTATTATTATTATTATTATTATTATTATTATTATTATTATTATTAATTTGATTTATATGCCACCCTTCCACAAGGGCTCAGGGCGGTGAATAAGGGCAACAATGCCATACAACCAGATAAAACATAAAACAACCATGAATAAATAACCATAAAACTCCATGTCAGCTAACGGTAAAACAACAATAACACAGGAAAAAGCCATTACAGAGTAGGCACCACACAATCACACTAAAACACCCAGTTGGCGTTACTCCAGTGATGCCCATATACAACTAAGAGCCCCATGCCAGGGCCAGAGTGCCTCTAGTGGCTATACGCTGGTGGTATCATAGCGATGTCATAGCGGTGGCAGCCCCTACTCAAAAGCCTGGCGGAAGAGCTCCGTTTTACAGGCCCTGCGGAACTGCATAAGGTCCCGCAGGGCCCTGATCTCCTCCGGGAGCTTGTTTCACCAGGTAGGGGCCGCCACCGAAAAGGCTCTGGCTCTGGTCACTGCATATTTAACAACCTTGGGGGCTGGAATAACCAGCAGATGGTGCCCCCCTGACTGTAGTGCTCTTGAGGGAACATATGGGGAAAGGCGGTCCCTTAGGTAGGCCGGACCCTGGCCATATAGGGCTTTAAAGGTAAGAACCAGCACTTTGAAGCGGATCCAGTACGCTATTGGCAGCCAGTGCAGCGCCTTCAGCGCTGGCTGGATGTGGTCCCATCTAGTGAGACCCATCAACAGCCTGGCTGCCGCATTCTGCACCAGCTGCAGCCTCCGGATCTGCGACAGAGGCAGCCCCATGTAGAGAGCGTTGCAGTAGTCTAGCCTCGAGGTGACCGTCGCGTGGATCACCGTGGCCAGGTCTTCGCGATCGAGATAGGGAACCAACTGCCGTGCCAGCCGCAGATGGTAAAATGCTGACTTGACAGTGGCTGCCACCTGGGCCTCCATCGTTAAGGAGGCAACCAGGAGCACCCCCAAACTCCTAACCCACGAGCGGCGCCCCATCGAAGGATGGGAGTGGGAGCCCCAGACCGGTCCGGCTCGCCCAGGACCTCTGTCTTCGCCGGGTTTAGCTTCAGCCGGCTCAGCCTGAGCCAACCAGCCACGGCCTGTAATGCCCTATGAAGGTCATCAGGACCGGAGTCCGACTGGCCGCCCAGCATCAGATAGAGCTGGGTGTCATCCGCATATTGATGACACCCAAGCCCACAACTCCGGGCAATCTGGGCAAGGGGGCGCATGTAGATATTAAACAACATCGGGGACAGCACTGCCCCCTGAGGGACCCCACACTCAAGGGGATGCCTCCGGGACCGCTGGTCCCCAATCGCCACCCTCTGTCCCCAACCTTGGAGAAAGGAGGCAAACCATTGAAGGGCACGTCCTTGGATCCCCACGTCGGCGAGGCGGTGGGTCAGCAGCTGATGGTCGACCGTATCAAATGCGTTCGACAGATCTAACAACAACAATGCTACCACACTGCCTCGGTCCAAATGCCTACAGAGCTCGTCAGTCAGGGCGACCAGCACTGTCTCTGTCCCGTGACCCGGGCGAAAGCCGGACTGGATGGGATCCAGGACTGAAGCATCCTCCAGAAAGCCCTGTAACTGTGACGCCACCGCCCTCTCAAATTGGACACCGGCCGATAGTTGGCCAATTCGGCCAGGTCCAGAGATGGTTTTTTTAGGAGGGGTCGGACCATCGCCTCCTTGAGTGCTCCGGGGAATCGGCCCTCACTAAGGGACTTGTTGATAATCTCCCGCAGAGCACCTCGAAACCCCTCATGGCCCGCCTTAATGAGCCAGGAGGGGCACGGATCAAGGTCGCATGTGGTTGGGCGCACAGTAACTAGCAATCTGTCAACTTCGTCCAAGCTGAGCGGGCTGAAACGTTCCAAACCCGGTCCCGAAGATACGCAAGGGGCCTCGAGTTCACTAACTGTCTCAAGCGTGGCGGGGAGGTCGCGTCGGAGCACCGAGACTTTATCTGCGAAATAGCTCGCAAAAGCCTCACAGCCGATATCCAATTCCCTAACATTTCGCCTGCCTTGAGGCAGGTCTGTCAAAGTCCGAATTGTACTAAATAATTGGGCCGGGTTTGTCCAATATGTCAGTTTGTTCCTAATGCCCTCCCCCCCCATCTGTGATTGCTTTAGTTCTGGGGGATAGAAGGAGGAATTGCAGGCTGAAGTTCCTGCCATACTAGTATTCAGCTTGTATATATACAATACAGTACACACACACACACACACACAGACTTAAAATGATTATTGTTTTAATTACATAGCCAGACAGGAACCTCTATGGGATGAAAGAGAAACTAGCTTTACATCTTAATTTAGGAACAGACTGTGAAAGGGTAGACATTGTAAAACAGAGACAGGTGTAGTTTTTGAGCGAAAAAGTAAAGATCCAAAAGTTGAGTTTTAAATTTAATATAGTGCTGAAACTCCCTGGTTCTTTCCTCTTCCTTCATTATTAGGCAGAGCTGTTTCCTGATCAGTTCCATGGTGGTAGAATTTTCTACAATGAAGCTGTGATGTCTGCAATGAAAATCCCTCAGGTATAATCTACCCAGTGCAGTAGTGTGGGGAAGAGACCTGTGTTCGGTTAATAGCAAAAAAAAGTGGATAGCTGGTGAGTGGAGCACTTAATGCTTCAGAAGTGTCACATCCCATCTGAGATTTTGCATTGGTTGCATATGCTGTCTGCTATACTCCAGGAACAGTATAGTATATAGAGCAAAATTAGCAAACAAATCTTTGTCTTAAGATCTTTTGATCTTCAGCAGTAGGGCTAGTCAGTTGCAATCTCCCAGTTATGCCACCAGCAGATCACTCCTTTTTTCAGCATTTAGATGGACCCTTTAGTTCTAAATACAATCCCCATCAACATGTTAGCACCATAATACTTCTTCTTCATAGCGGGTAATGTTATTTGGGCAGCATTGGCCCACCTCACAAAATGGTTTGTGTAGATTAAGGTTGCAGCTAAAGATGGACAAGTAAACATAAATCATAATATAGCTTTTTTTCCAGAGATAAGGAGTGCAAAGAAAAGTACACAGTGCTTTCTTTGCTTAAATACAGGTTATCTAGACTTGCTGTGTGATGAAACTCCCTGGTTCTTTACACAGAGTTATTAAATGTGGAATTTGCTGCCAGATGAGGTAGTGATGGCTACAGGAATAAACAGCTTTAAAGGGGGTTAGATAGATTCCTGGAGGATAAGTCTATCAGTGGCTAGTAGCCATGGTGACTGAGGGGCACTAACCCTCTGAATCCCAGAGCCAGGATGCAACATCAGGGGAAGGCCTTGGCCTCTATGCCCTATTTTTGGCTGTCCAGAGGAACTGGTTGGCCAACTGGGTGAGACAGGATTCTGGACTAGATAGAGCACTGGTCTGATCCAGCAGGGCTCTTCTTATGTTCTTATGAATAGCTAATTCTCAAATCTCTGGTTCTTTGGAGTTTTCCTGAGCAGTTCATAGTGCAGTTCTAAGCAGATTTACACTCTTCTAAGCCCATTGACTTTAGTGAACTTAAAAAGGTATAGCTCTGTTTAGGATTGCACTGTAAATGTTTTTCAGTGGTGTTGATTGCTGCTGCTGCTGCAACCACAGCTTAAATTCTTTACACACTGCTAATATTTGAAATGTTTCCTATCTGTACTTCCCTTTTAACCAGCAGTGCTGATATGTCCTCTAGGTAGCAGTTGTGTGTGGTTCTTGTACAGCAGGAGGTGCTTATGTCCCTACCATGGCAGAGGAAACAGCCATTGTAGACAAAATTGGTACAGTATTCCTTGCTGGGCCTCCATTAGTTAAGGCTGCCACAGGAGAAGACATTCTTCCTGAGGAACTGGGAGGAGCTAGCCTGCACTCCAAGTAAGTACATTTTAAAAATCTTAGTACTGAATGAATCTATGACCTTCAGCCATAGTACAGCAGTTTTTAGGTAGTTCTTTTACAGAAAAGTGGCTCTTAAAAAATAAAAAATGGAGAAGCCCTGATTAATTTGCACCAACTTCTCCTCTTGAGTCTGTTTTTTGCAGTTCACGTTGGGGTTTTTTGACACAGTTTTTCCTATGCCACATAATTAGCCTATCCTGCAGATTCATTTTCACTCAGGGAATATAATGACTGGGATCCAGCCTATTTCTCTTCTCTCCATCCCCACCCCCTCCGTGCAAGCAGAAAACACTTCATTGCATATATGGACGACTGAGAAAAGAGGGGAAATAGCACATTTCTTTTTATAAATAACAGCTTCTTGCATCCCAGGAAGTTCTGTTTTGGAGAGACTTGTCACATGTGGAAGGGATGTAACTGAAAAACCCATTACAGAAGGTGAACAATGCCCATAGGATCTCCACCAATGTGCCTTTCAGCTAGATTTCTATGAGTGCGTCACATCTACAAAACAGTCTGCCTGAGGCTATTAGAATGCCCACACATTTCCATTGCTTTGCAAAATGTAAAAAACAGAATTGTTCAGCGGTAGGGGTGGGCAGGAACCAGAAATGGAAGTTCATGGTTTGGGGTTTTCAAGAACCCCCGGACCACAAACTTCCATGAACTTCTCAATTGCATGAATTGATTTGGGTTTCAGGGAAGTTTGTGGGGTTGTAGCCCCCCCCCAGAAGTGGGCTTCAGAGCTCACTTCCAGTTGGAGCTCTGGGTTGGGCTGGCCTGACTGAGCTCCAAGAGTGAGCTCTAAAGGCCTTTATAGGCCTTTGGAGCCCACTTCTAGGTGAGGCAGTCATGTTGTGCTGCCCAACTTGACTGAGCTCCAAGAGTGAGCTCTGAAGGCCTATGAATGCCTTTGGAGCTCACTCACAGAGCTCAGTTGGGCTGGCCCAACCCAGAGGTGGGCTCCAAAGGCATTTAAATGCCTTTGGAGGTCATTTCTGATTGGGTGGCCTGACCCAGAAGTAAGCTGCAAAGGCATTTAAATGCCTTCAGAGCTCACTCTGGTCGGGGCCACAGGATGTTGAAGCCTGCACAAACCCACCCTCAAACCCCACAAACCCCCATGGACGTTCATAGGCAGATTGTGGGAGACAGTTCTCCCGAACCCGTGGTTCATGAACCATAGACTGGCCTGATTCGAGCTCGAACCAGGGTTCATTTGTGGGCTCATGCCCATCCCTATTCAGGGAGGTATTCTTGTAGAGGAGTAGAGCTGTGATAGACCAACTTGGAAGGTGATCTCTATTAGGAACACTGTTTTTCCTTCCAGTTCTTGAATTCTAGCCCCACTGCATTATTCTGTTATACCAGGAATCTTTGCTGTGAGGCTCAAATATTGTTATTCAAATGTTATATTTTGTAATCTGCTTACTTACTGAATATTCTCTCATATTTGTAATCTGTCTTGAGTCCCACTGAGAATGGGAGATGATAAAAAATAAAATATAAATAAAACACTGAACAATAGAAAAATTAGTTTCATTGTCAAATTTCAATTCAAGTGCTGAGCCTAAGGATTTATTTAGGAAGTTTACATCAGATTATAGGAGATGGAACAAAAATGCTGTATCTTTGCTTATGTAGCATTTTCTCTGTATTTATGGGTGGCTAAAAAGGAAGAGTCAGTCTAAAGTCAGTATCCAGTCTTCTTTATGCAGTCATGCTGCAATTCTAAGTATACTTCAGTTAAGTCCCAGGGAATTGAAAGGGACACTGCTGAGGTACAAACTAGATGTTATGACTTTTAGCAAGTAGCACTTACATTGACTAGCTACAGCAATTCTATTAATAAGGCTTGAACTATATTTGACAGCTTTAATGACTCAGGACAAGGTTCCCCAGACCTAAATCAAGTTCTCTGTAGTCACACAGGTGCTACAGGGAAATGCTTTTTAAAGAGCCACAGGGCCTATTCTGCTTGGGCCTGCAGTGGAGTGGCAAGGGGCTCCTGCACTCCCTCCTTTGCCATTTTCAGAAGCCAAAATGATCCCAGGAAGGAAGTTCAAAAAATCTCCCCCAGGCATTTTGGCGTGGGAAAATGGTTTGTGGGAAATGCAGGAACCCCTTGTTTCCCCAGACTGTAATCAAGCCCCCGTGGCTCTCTAGAAAACAGATTACTACAGCTCCCATATGACTGCAGGGGCTATGAGTGGTGTCTGGGAACCTAGACATGTCTTGTTAAGTCATAAAGTGTAGTTTGAGCCTTAGTAAACAGAACTGTGCCCTGACCTGGATGGCCCAGGCTAGCCTGATCTTTTCAGATCTCGGAATCTAAGCAGGGTCACTCGTGGTTAGTACGTGGATGGGAGACCAACAAGTAAGTCGAGGATCAGAGCCAGACAATGGCAAATCACCTCTGAAAATGCCTTGCCTTGAAAACCCTACAGGGTTGCCATAAGTTGGCTGCGACTTGATGCCACTTTACACACACGAACAGAACTGCTGTAGCTAGTCAATAATAGGTGCTATGCACTTGTGAGTCTTGTGAGCAAAAATTCTACTTTATGAGCTGCTGGCATTAAAGTTGTGAGCGAGTGATTTGGCTACTGCATTAATTAGTTTGCTCTGGAGCCATCCTTCCTGAGCTAAGACAAAAATGTGTAAGCTGGAGGCTAAAAAACTGTCAGCTAGCTCACACTAACTCAGCTTAGAGGGAACACTGGATGCTACTAGGGGTTTGTCATCCTATTTTGCCTCTGTTGGTCACATTCCAAAATTAATCAACATGGAAGTGTATTGGGCCTTCTGATAATTGAGTTTGAATTGTCAAGGCTTAATTTGATCCAGAGTACATAAGGGCTCATATAAAAAGTTGTTTGAAATTCTTGGGTTCAGGAAAATGTGAAATAATAAAGGGGAATGCTTTATTGTTATGTGTGCATAATTTCTTGCTCAGAGGATGTGCAAAATGCATTTCTCTGAACACTATTGAGCATAATTTGAGCCTGCATGCCTGGGCCATAGGGCTTCTGAGACTTTGATGGGCTAGGGCTCTTTTTGTAGCAGGAACTCCTTTGCATATTAGGCGACACACCCCTAATGTAGCACTGTAAGCTCTTGGAGGATTGGCTACATTAGGGGTGTGTCACCTAATATGCAAAGGAGTTCCTGCTACAAAAAGAGCCCTGGACATCTCCTGTTAAGAAATGAATACCTTGCCTCGAACTCTGTGCTCACTTTGCAGCAATGGTTCCAAGTATTGTGGATTGGATCCAAGCAGGGCAAAGCTCATAGACTTCATTGTCACCTTCCTTCTGCTGCAGTCCATAGAACCCTCCCCTTAAATTTAAATTTAGTGTGGATCAGCAAAAATCACCCTATTTTCTGCACTAGCAGAAGTATTGTTAAAGTGATTGAAGAGCATTTTTGATTGAACCTTATATCTTTTGAAATAATTTTAATGAAAGAAGCAATACTGTTGAAGGCTAATAAAGTGATTCTTTATACTATTTCTTCTATAAAGCACAAATGGAAGAGTGATCTCTGCATTTATTAATGTTTCCATAACCCGTTTCTAGCCATTAGACAGTTGCAATATAAATACAACCTATTTAAATCATTTCTATTGTTCACTCTAATATTTTACTTCCTGCGATTATTGTCCTGAATCTTACTTGTTATGTGTGCATAATTTCTTGCTCAGAGTCAGTGGCTGTGTTGACCATTTTGCGTCTTCAGAAAAAGAAGCATATGGATGTGTTCGAAATATCTTTGCAACACTGAATTATGAAATTCCCACAGAAGATACGTTAGATTATGACAGCCCTTTGTACTGTGCAGATGAGCTGCTAGGACTTGCACCAAAAGATTATAGCTACACTCTACATATAAAATTGGTAAGAACTTTTATTACAACATTGCCCACAGTGAGGCTGCTTATAACAAATCCCATTTAGATCAATGAGATTTGAGCTACTTGTGTACAAGATTACTGCTTTCTTTTTGAGCTTGTGAGTTTAGATTTGCTCTAACTTATAAGAATAATAAAATAGTAGCTTAAACGATGGGTGTATTCATGTGTCACATACAAAGCACAATTTCTTTATGTACAAATCAGCTGACATCCTTGGGCTCACATACTCCTTCAATTTTACTTCCTTCCCTGGTGTGCTGGGCCATGGTTGATGATTACCTGGTTTAGAAAGGCTCAGTCTACTCACATATTGTTGTGACATGTGAGTTCGCTTGCCTCAACAAAGTGGTATTTATTTTTTATCCAAAAGTTAGAAATTAAAACTGGTTCTAAACCATGGTTTTGAAAAGAGGTCAGCAGATTTTAGGTCTGTAGAAACTACTTTCTCTTGTGCTGGAAAACTGAGGTCTACCAACTGGACACAAAATAATGGGTACAGGGGTAGAGCCAATAACTTATAGTACCATTAGAATATGATACTAGGATAACTTGTGTGTGCAGTAGAAGTGGGAGTAAGGGAGAGAGTGCCTGCCTGGGGACAGACTGTCGCCGTCGATGGGAGAGCTGCTATTACATATTCTGCTGCCTCCCTTCCCCTGCAGAGGGTAAATATGTTGTTAACTTGGGTTTAAATATTTTTGATTTTCTGTGTTTGTGTGGGGGGTGATATTGAAAGCCATTATGAGCCCACATTGTGGAGAAAAGTAGGTTAAAAGTACCCAAATAAGTAAGTTAATTACAAATAAAGTATTCCAATACTAACCCCCCCCCAAATGGGGAGCAACACTAAGGACATAAGAACATAAGAGAAACCAATGTTGAATCAGGCCAATGGCCCATCTAGTCCAACAGTGTCACACAGGGGCCAAAAATACCAGGTGCCAGCAGGAGGTCCAGCAGTGGGGCCAGGACACTAGAAGCCCTCCCGCTGCTGCCCCCCCCCCAGCACCAAGAATAGAGTGCATCACCTGCCCCAGACTGAGAGTTCCTATCTATACCTTGTGGCTAATAGCCACTGATGGACTTCTGCTCCATATGATTATCCAGGGGTCTTTTTTGGGGGGAGCGCACCGGAGCACAGCTCTGGCAGCTCAGGAGCCAAGTCCCACCCCCAGCCGGCGTCACTGGAGTCTTTCATGCAGCCGAATGTCAATTTCAGATCCATTATATCCTATGGGCCATTGAAGTCAATGGTGAAAACATAGGGCATATTCTTGGGGCTGGAGGGGAGGGAGTTTGAGGGAGAGGCTCCAAACTCACAGGGTAGCTGATGGAGCCTCTCCCCAAGATACCCATGAAGTTTCAAGAACATTGAACCAGGGGGTCCAATTCTATGGGCCCCCAAACAGGTTGCCCCCATTCCCTCCATTGTTCTCTATGGTGGGAAAAAAGTTACTTACTCCCAATTCCAAATCGTTAATAAACAAGTTAAAGAGCATCAGACCGAGTACTGATCCCTGTGGTACCCCACTGCTTACCACCCTCCATTCGGAAAGTTTCCCATTTATACTCACTCTCTGTTTCCTATTTATAAGCCAGTTTTTGATCCACAAGAGGACTTGTCCTTTTATCCCCTGACTATTGAGCTTACTTAGGAGCCTTTGATGAGGAACTGTATCAGAAGCTTTCTGGAAGTCAAGGTAAACAACATCTATTGGGTCTCCCTTGTCCACATGTTTGTTCACTCCCTCAAAAAACACTAACAGGTTAGTGAGACAAGATCTTCCCTTACAAAACCCATACTGAGTCTGCCTCAATAGTTTTTGTTCATCAATGTGCCTACTAATTCTTTCCTTAATAACAGTTTCCACCAACTTGCCCAGTATCGACGTCAGACTGACTGGCCTGTAATTTCCCAGATCTCCCCTGGAGCCCTTTTTAAAGATGGGAGTGACATTAGCTACCTTCCAGTCCTCAGGAATGGAGGCAGATTTTAAAGAAAGATTACATATTTTTGTAAGGAGATCCACTAGTTCACATTTGAGTTCTTTTAGAAGTCTTGGATGAATGCCATCCAGGCCTGGTGATTTATTAGTTTTTAAATTGTCCATCAGTCGTAGGACTTCCTCTCTTGTCACCTCAACCTGATTCAGGTCTTTCAAACCCCCTCCCGAAATCGGTGGTTCTGGAGTGGGCAAGCACTTCTCATCTTCCGCAGTGAAGACAGAGGCAAAAAATGCATTCAGCTTCTCAGCCATTTCCCTGTCATCCTTCAGTAGTCCTTTTACCCCTTGGTCATCCAAGGGCCCCACTGCCTCCCTGGCTGGTTTCCTACTTCTAATGTATTTGAAGAAAGTTGGTATTACAAGTGAGGAACAGTGGAGCTAAAATGGAGCTAAGTAGGGGGTTTTTACTTGTAATTTGTAAGGACTACCAAGTCACATCAGCATTCTTAAACATAAAATCCTATTCTCATTGGTCATGTATCAGTCAAATAAATATTCACAGGAAGTGCAGTGTATTTATGCACACATTCTGTCATGCCACTTCTCTGGAAACCAGGTTATCAGAGGGCCAAACCAGATACGTGGAGCAAGTTCATTTTTTGGAAATCCAAGCAATTATTAAAATTTAATTTTCAGATGTGTAACACTTGATTCTGGTTAAGACTGCAGCGTGCAAGCAGAGGAGTTTAAGCCTCAATCTCTCTGCCTCCCCCCCCCCCCCCGTTTTTCTAACTTTGAAATGGCCCTGGAGAGCTGCTATTGTAAACTGTTTTGTAAAAGTAAAGGTAAAGGTTCTCTTGCTTGAAAGCCAGTCAAATCCGACTCTAGGGTTGCGGTGCTCATCTCCGTTTCAAAACTGAAGAGCCAGGGCTGTCCGAAGACGTTTCCATGGTCATGTGGCCGGCATGACTAAACACCAAGGCGCACGGAACGCTATTACCTTCCCACCGAAGTGGTACCTATTTATCTACTTGCAATTTCTTGCTTTCGAACTGCTAGGTTGGCAGGAGCTGGAACTAGAGACAGGAGCTCACCCCGTCATGCGGCACCCGGGTCTCGAACTGCTGAACTACTGACCTTCCACAGCCTGAAGTTCAGCGTCTTAACCACTTGAGCCACCGCAGCTCCAAACTGTTTTGAGGAGCATTTAATTGAAATATAGTCTAGAAATCTTTAATCAATAGAAGTGTTCCATACCAAAAGAATATCTGCATGTTTAAGAGTCTGTAGAGCTTGGCACTGGGTGTATGACTGTTGTTTAACACTTAAAGTTGTTTATTTTTCTACATGACACATTATTAGGTTTAATAGTATACAAGTTGTGATCTAATATGAACGTTAAACAAGCCGCAACTTCCGACTGAAGGAAAGCATGATGTCCTTTTTTTCTTTTAGAAAGCATCTTAATATTGATTTTTCATTTCTCTTGAAAATGTTTTCATAGATTCTTAGCCGCATGATAGATGGCAGCAGGTTCCAGGAATTCAAAGCTAATTATGGAACAACCTTAGTGACTGGATTTGCTTACATAGAAGGGTAAGAGTAAAGTTTTTAAAACAACCAGAACAGATTCCTTTTTAATAATTACTTGTAATAAATTTGTTAAGTCTGCTTGATCAAGCAAATAGTTATTGGATTCTGTGATCTAGATCAGCTTTTTGTTGTGATCTTGGTGAATTTAGATTTGCTGCCATTTGTAGCCAACTATGCCTTTTGTGGCTCTCGGCTGGTTTGGATTGCTTGTGTAAATCTGCTGTATTGTAGCTATTTTATTCAGAATCCAAAACACTAAGTGGGGTTTTAGTTCTATTTGGATTTAGTGTAATTTCATATTGAATATATTTCATGTTTGTTGCCAAAATGGGCTCTTAGACTGGTATCGCTGAATCAATATTTTACGCTGAGGATTCAGGTAGCAGAGGAAAAGAAAACTGAATTTGGTTCAAGGTGCTGGTTCTTACCTTTAAAGCCCTATATGGTCAGGGACCTACTTACCTAAGGGACCGCCTTTCCCCACATGTTCCTCAGAGAGCACTAATATCGGGGTCCCAAAACCGTTTGGCCCTTCCAGGTTCTAAAGAAGCCAGGCTAGCGGTGACGAGGGCCAAGGCCTTCTCTGTGACCACCCCATATTGGTGGAATGAGCTCCTGGATGACAGTTCCACAGGGCCTGCAAAATGGAGCTCTTCCACCAGGTTTTCGATTAGGGTGCCGCCTCCTAATATTATGGCCCTGGCCCCAACATCAGCGCAGATTTAATTTAATTTAATTTAATATCCAACAGCCTGGCGGGAGCCCAGACTGTGGTGGTAGCTGACCATCTGGATGTTGAGAGCATACCACCATCACTTCTTGGCACTTATTGACATCTATGTTACTGGCACCTATGATTTTATGTTTTACTTATTTAAACACTGTTTTAACTCATTTTTTGTTTTTAAATGTATATATATCTATCTAATCTGTAAGCCGCCCTGAGCCTGCCCAGGTGGGGAGGGTGGGATACAAATTAAATAATAAATAAATAAAAATAAAATCTGAATCAAAGGAACAGCTAGCAAGATAGGCAAGCAGTTCAATTAAAATCATTATGGTGTTTCCTTTTATAATAGTTAACAAACAATTCTTCCAAGCATGCATCTTACAACTCTGACTTCATAGTGACGTGATCATCACATGTGCAGCTTCCACCCTTGCTTTGGACTTTTCACAAGCTCTTATCGTCCCATTTATCTACTCCATGTTACTATGGTTTAAGCTGTGGCCTTGAGAATTGGTACTCCAGAACAATGGCTTCACTTTTCCAGCATATACCCACTTTACAAGCTAATTCTATCCCCACATGTCTCCCAGTTTAGTTACGTGTCAGCAGGCTAACAGATAAGCTTTTCAGTTATAGAAACACACAAACTGGTTGTTTTCTATGCTTCAATACCTCCCTCCTCAGGAATGCCTCTGTCCGTTGTAAGAGGCTTAATATTAGCTGCAGCAGCTTTAAAATCAAAATTTAGCGTTGCTTCAGACAGACAAATCAGCTATAAATCACAGGAAAACAACAGCTGTAGTAAAGAAAATAGATACACACATGTCCGACATGTGGAGTATAAATAAATATTGTCTGTCCTTGTTTACCTGGCTAAGGAAATATGTATTGTTGATTAATGTTTAATTTCATTAGTCATTTTCTTGCCCTTTGTCTAACATTCTGTAGTTCCTTCAGGTTGGTTTACTGTACTGATACATTTTAAGCACCATGCTTGAGAGGCCTTTCCCATGCCTAGCCCTCTTGAAAATGGATGGTGAGGTGGAGTTGAGTTTGAACGTTAACTGAGTTCTGAACACACACATACTGACTCTCATTCCATTATCTCAGCCTCCAAGATAGATACTACTTTCTCCTTTTTCAACTCTGTCTCTCTTGAAAATGGATGTGAGAGTCAAACCAGGGTTTGTCTTTGAAATTCAAGATGTTCTGAGTGTGAACCCCAACTTTAATTCCCATTTTTCAGTCTTGATATCTGGTACTGCATTGTGGATAGGGTTGCCAAGTTGAAATTTACTTACGGTGAGGGAGTCCCACACTGTCCCTGGAGCTTGTGCGCGCGCGCTCTGCGCATGTGCTGCCACTATGATGCCACCCGGAAGTGGCATCCTTGGGGGCGGGGCCACTAGGAGTCAAGGGAAAACCATAGACTTTTCCCTCAAATCATAGAGCGTCCTGCCCCCAACATGGCCAGCGTGATGATGTCACCTCCGGGTGACATCATCATGCTGGGGATGTTTGCTGGAAGGGGTGGAGTTCCCCCTGGGGCCTGATTTTCTGACAGCGGGTGATGTGCCTCTCGGGCGGGGGTTTACTTGCCCCCCGGGGGGACTTGGCAAGCCTAATTGTAGTGCATTTTTCCTTTTTATAGTCCTTTAGAAAATAGGGTTTTTTTGGGGGGAACTGGCTGTTTGGATTTGAGTGGCCAGTGACAGCTGAACAAAAATAACGACAAGGCTGCTGAGACACTGAGTTAAATCAAAAGTCTTGCTAACCTAATTGGTGACTGAATTTTCAGAAATTTATTTACAATCATAGATCAGAATAACTGGTGACTGAATGTATCAGTAGCTAGCTTTAACATGGACCAAGATACCAGTTTGTGAAAGAGAATAGTTTGTTCAAGTAAACTCAATTTTTTGCTTTCCAACCGTCTCTGCTCTTATTTCTCCATCCCCTCTCTTCCTTGGATGAAATATAGATCTCTCACACCATCTGAAAACCTTCATACATATTGGTAGTTGAAAACAGTGTGGTTCATATCTAGCAACAAAGAATGTGCAATTGCTGCTTTGTGTGTTGCAGGGTATCTAAATATCCAACCCCCTGTATAGTGTGTCAGTTATGGAGAAATACCATCTTCCCAGCATTCAAGCAACAGTTTGATGATGCTAGGAAAATGTGTATCCCCTACTTATGATGCCACCCACCAGCAACTTCTCCTGTAAATGTATGAAGAGGGTGGGTGGGTGTCATGGGCACTGATTGACAAGTGACGTTCAAAGTCCTTATCACATTTTATTATAGAACCTTTTTATTTTTAATTTTTTGTATTATAGCTGAGTACTTGTCATTGTTACTCACCTCACCTTTCAAAACAGTGAGAAGGAGGACCCTGCCAAGCACTGGCAACCCACCCTCACCTGCCTTTCCACAGCATTGGTCTACTCGTTGTTGTTGTGAGCCTTTTCTAAAGTTAGTTTAGACTGGAGCACATATATTTTGTTGGAAACAAAATCTTTAGAGGACAATAAGGCACATCCCCTTACAACACATATATTCCTGCCATTCTCCAGTGAACTCAGACTGGTGTACACAGTTTTAGCCTCATAAGCATCCTGCTAAATAGATTAGGCTGAGGGATAGTGACTGGGCCAAGGTTGCCCAGTAGGACTCATGACTGATCAGGGATATGAGTCCAGGTCTATTCAGTCCCACTCACATTACACTAAGCTCTCCCAGCAGCTGGCCACCTGCTCCCTTGCCTTTGACATCTGTCCAGTGAAGACATACAATATCCTTGCTAGCTTTCATTATATGAATGCTGCTTCAGACATTTCTTTTAGTGCTGCTGTATTCTGATGTGGTGGTTTTTTTGTGTGGTGAGCAGTTTCCACAGATCGCTCCTTTAGCCCTGTGTTCCTGATGTAAGTTGAAAGAACCTGAGCTGCTATCTCTTGGATTCAGCTGAGTGATAAGCAGCAGATTTCATTCTCTAGGACAGTTAGTAAGGCTGCTTACTCTAGCTGTAAAATCACTTAAAATTTTACAACCAGAGTGAATATTTGAAGTCAGTTTTGTATATGGAAAAAGAAGCTTCTAGGGGATGTAACCCTTCCCCTTAAACATTTACCTTCTCTCTAAACAGCACAAACAAAGTGAATGATTTTGCTAGGTTTAATAAAGCAATGTTCTGACTCGGACTAATTGATTTCCTCTGAGATGAAAATGTGATAGCTGAGATGCTTTTTTCTCATTATGATGGAAAGACAAATTGTGCCACTTGATAATATGGATGAATGTATTTTGCTTGCTGCAGTAAGCAGCTGGCGCAGCATAGTCTAAGATTAGAAGCTACGTATTAATTCTTTATTTGTGAGCCTTGGTTTATAAAAATATATGTTTTTCATACTCACAGGATAAATCTGCAGAGCTACTATGGACTTCATCTTGTGGCTTTGAAGGGATACAATCATGTGCACTATTACTTGCACAAATAACTCTCTGAATTATTATTTTTGATTTATACATCTGAACTGAGTTTAATTACAGGTTCTACAGTATAGACAAACTTTAATTTGGTAGTGGACAAAGTGAGAGAGAAGTCCCTAATTTTATTTTCTGCTCAAGGCTATCACTATATGAGCAGTGATAGATTGATAGGTAGATAGATGTCCCCAGTTGCTTGACCTTATAAACTAGCAATAGTTGTTTGAAATGTAGATGCTTAAGCATCTTCAGTTGTATGCCTTTTTTTTTGAGTGATCATTTGGTTGCTTTTCACCTCAAATTGTGTGAAGACAAGCAGTCGTCTGACCACCCAAAGGAAGCTTGCGCACAGCTGCAGCCTGTAGCCTTATCACACAGTAAGTCCAGTAATACCCCCCACACAGACATGTTGTACAGCAGGAACTTATTAGCATAATCGGCCACACCCAACACCAGAAATTCATTAGCATGTTAGGCCACACCCTGACAGCACATTAGCATATTAGGCCACACCCCCATGTTACCAGAAGTGTGGTCATCCAGCCACACACCCCTTTTGGTTCTTACTCTGTTTACTTTGTTTGTTGTCAAAACCCAGGGCTTTTTTTGGAGTAGGAACTCCTTTGCATGTTAGGCCACACACCCCTAATGTAGCCAATCCTAATGAGTTTGTGCTGTTGGGTGTGGCCTATTATGCGAACAAGTTCCTGCTGGGCGTGGCCAACTCGGGAGCCAGCCAGAACTCCGTCCCTGTACATTCCTGCCCAAAAATAGCCCTACCTTTGTAGAAGCACAGACAACTGTCTGTTTACATGGCTAGAACTGCTACAGGGAAAATAGCAAAATATGTGGTAAACTGTTGTCTGAATTCAGCCTTTTAATGTCCTGGTAACCTTAAATACATTAACCAATGCTTTGAACCAGCAACTGAAACAAGCTGTGTTAAGGGCAGTGGCTCATCATATGTGTCTTACAGTAGTCACTGAAACTTGCCTCATAACACAGAAGGATCTCTGTGCTTTTGAAGTGAATGTAGATGCGAAGTACCTTTCACAATTGGATTTTAGTTGTCTGTCATAATGTATTGGTTTTGCTTTCTTTCCCTATGAGTTTTTATCTTATTAAGGTCACAGAATTAAAAAGTTGGAAGGGTGCTAAAGAATACCCCATTCTGTGCAGGATGACTTAGAGCATCCTGTTGGTAGCATATTTGCTTAATTTGATAAAGAAATTGAAAACCTTTTTAAAAACTATGTTTAGAGAACATTATTTTGCAGTATATTATATGTACAATATATCACCCAGGTTTGCCACTGACTTGCTGTAAACATTTAGACAAGAAATCGCCCATGCCTTGCTGTTCTTTTAAATTTCTCATACTGAAAGTATTTTAGTTAACATAAAATATTTATAATTATTTCAGAAGGGCATTTGAACGCCTCTTCAAGATGGTATGATTGAACCCCAGTACTAATAAAGCATGCAAGATTTTGGTTTAATTAATTTCATGCAATGTTTCCATCACTTTTAAACTATATAATATGTTCATGTTGTTAGGCAGCTGGTTGGAATAGTGGCAAGCAATGGTGAGCTGACTCATGATGCTTCTCTAAAGGGCTGTCACTTCATTCAACTTTGTAATCAACGAAATATTCCCATCCTGTTCATCCTGAATACAGCTCCACAGGCAGCAGAGCCAGTCAGTTTTGCTCAGGTAAAGTAGACTGGATGCACTGAAATGGCTCTAAACTGAAGGGTCAGGTGCAGTGTTCCCTCTAAGCTGTCAAATGTTGTGAGCAAAAATTCTGTGTTGTGAGCCAAACAATGTACAAGCAGACCCCCCAGCTCCTGAGCAACCCCCAAGCCCAGGCTGTGCTCGGGGGCGGTGGACTGCTGGCTGGCTTGGGTGGGAAGGACTGTGGAGGTCCAGGGCAGCTAGCTGGGGTGGGGGAAGGAAGGGAAGGCATTTAAAAATCCTCCTTCACTCTCTGGAGTTGTGCTGCCTCAGTGACACACCTCAGTGACACACCTCAGTGACACACCTCCACAAGTGAAGGGAAGGCAGTTTACTTTCTTCACTCCTGGAGGCATGTCACCACTGTGGCATGATTCGGGGAGGGAAGGGGAGGCATTTAAAATCCCCCCCTTCACTCTCTGGTGTCACACCACCTTGGCAGCACACCTCCACAAGTGAAGGGAAGGCAAAATTCTTGCACTGCCCATTGGAAGGAGGCTTCGCAGGTGCCAGCATCTCTCTTTATAGGGCCGGCTGAGTGGGAGGGTGGGGCCGCCCCGGCAGAGGAAGCACATGTGCTGAGCTAAAAAGCTTACACTGAGGGGTTAAAAACTGTGCTCCCAGTACATGCTGGCACACCTTAGTGGTCAGGTGTGCTGTTTCAGAGATCATGGTCTCTGCAATATATGTGGGCCCCTTAGCCTGTTCTGGTCCTCTACCAGGGTCAGAAGATATTCAAGTGGTTCATCAGAAGGCAGTCAAGAAGTCATCTAGAAAGAAGATAGATAACAGGATGCAAACATCCTTGAAAGACAGTTTACCCAGCACTACTGGTTCTCTCTCTAATGTACAGCCTGCAAAGGAGATTAGGTTGTGTGGTAGAGTACCCTCACAATTCATAGAAAAAGATGATGAGATCAGTATTCTCACTGCAACAAGCAGAGTTACTTCTGCATATGATTTAATAGGGAAAGGTTGCCCTTAGTTTTTAAATCCTGTGCTGATCATTGGGGGGATGGGGGATGGGACACTAAATAGTTTCAAGTTTCTAGGTGTAAAGTAGAATGCCAAACTGGGAATTCATTAAGATACCATGCTGAAAGAAGTATAGCTGTGGGACTGTGAAACGACTTAAAAAATAACTGAGTTATTTATTCAGTTTTTTTCTTAAATGCAGAATTATTATTTGTAGCATACTCTCTTGATGAATCTTATTTTGTGTTAGGGAAGAATATTAGTAGCACTGAATGCTATAAACATTGAAAGCACTTGTAATAAACAATGAAGTACCTCTGAAGTTCAGTGTTTCCAAGTAGTGTGGCTTGTTTTTATTCATGGGGGAGAATGAGCTTGCAGATTTTGAAACTTGTTTGCATAACTTTATTTTCTTTGTTCTGCACATGCAGCTTTGTTCTCTCAGCTAGAAGTAGTTTTTAGAAAGATGAAGTCTAGCAATGGCACTGAACCTAACATTAATTGGTAGCATCCACCTCTGTTCTTGCTTATTGAGTTGGCAGGCAAATAGATCACTGATTTAAAGCCTTTACATTGCTAAGATCATCAGAGCCTGTATGTAGGGAAGGATAGAAGGGATCTCTGTGAAGAAAATGTCAATATTTTTTTCATTCTCATGTAGGCTGAGGATCATACAAATAGGTTAAAGGCACAGGCCTCCATGATGGCTGCGGTTGCTTGTGCTGCTGTCCCCAAAATAACCCTCGTGATTGGTGGCTGTTATGGAAATGAAAGTTATGCTATGGTAAGATTTTTTGAGCATGATGGCTAATATGTCAGAGGATTAGGTGTTAGTGACAAACTTGTCTTTTCTCACCAGCTTTCCAATATGCAGCTCTAGTCTGTATTAGTTGCATGGTTAATGAACAATCTTTGGAGTGGCCTGGCAAAGACAGAATCACTGTTCTTATTTTAAGTCATATTTGCAAGACTTTACTGGGGATATGATGCGTGTATTTGCACCAGGCTTTGTACCTATTCCATACATTTGGTTCTGTCAGTGATAGCAAACTGAGTTATAGTTTCTGTTTGATTTCTGTCATTGAAGCTTACTTAAGTCTAAATAATACCTTCAGAAAATCATTAAACTCATATGTGAAATAGTGTATTTGGCAAATTACATTAGAACATTTACTCCTGAAATGTGGTTAATTCCTCATTTAAATGTGATTCTGGTTTACATATATGTAAACACTTGTATAGATTATGAACTGATCTTTACAAGCAGTGCTTTATTTGTGCTTAGTCCTGAAAAAAGTAGATCAACAAAAGCAGCTATTTATATTGCTATTGTATCAGAGAAACCACCTGTTCCAGTGGTGCTACATATGAGTACTTGTATGGTATTGGTAGAACTGGAAGAGAGGGAGGACCAGAAGCAGTCTTTTACATGATCATGCAAAGAAGCTTAATAGGAAGGCCCTCCTAAATCTGCTAGACTCAGCTAACAGTAGGTTCTCAGTGTGACCTTTGCTTGAGAAGGAAGACAGAGCTGGTTGGTTCTGCCTTATCTGTCATGGTATGGCTCCATGACACTGCTAAGACTCAAGCTGTTGCTTGTGCTCTTTAAGCTTAGCTACCAGTGCTGTACAGAAGACCTGAAATTAGTGGTGTAATGTTAACTATTCTGTCATATTTCAAAAGCTTTTTAACACTTTCCAATGAGTAGTTTTGTTCAGCAGGCTTAACTGAAAAGTTGGCTATATATATATATATATTTTTTTTAGTGTGGGAGATCATTTGATCCAAATTTCCTATTCCTTTGGCCTAATGCAAAAATTGCTCTTGTGGATTCAAGACATTTTCCCACATACTCACTGATTTGGGATGACAATTGGACAGGAACAGAGTTAAAACAACTAAAGGAAAAGTAAGTGTATTGTGAACGAAAGCCTCTAAATTAAGACTGAATTAATGTTATTGACATTAGTTTAGATTTCAGGATACTTCTGAATTTCCTAAACAACTAAAATCATTCTGAATCTGTAAAATTACTCTGCTGGTGATTATCTTCAGCTCTCTAAAATGGAATGTATCTAATTGAATGAGCAGATTTGGATTACGTTTTGAGGTATTTTTCCCTTGAGGAATTCGTGTGTTATGCTTCTAGGGGCACACAGGATCTTTGTAAATGTCTCTGAAGATAGTATTTGTGTGTGTTTTTAAAAAATGATTTACCTCTACAAAATTTTACATTTCCAGACTAGAAAAAGAAAGTAGTGCATTTTACTCTTCTGCCAGGGTGTGGGATGATGGGGTGATTCTACCACAGAATTCTAGGAAGGTAGGTTTCCTTTGTAAGAGAATTTCTAAACTTTAGAAGCCTACTGTATGTAAGTTGTATTCTTACTCCTTATGCGCCCATGCTCAGCACACCAAAGTACCTGTTTACAGTTATTTTCATATTTTCCATATAACCTGTTACAAGTTTGATCGCCGTTCATTCAGCTCACCAATTAGCTGATGTTGAATTTATTCAGGGCAAATTATTCTTGCTCCTAACATCTGACTCAATGGGCAGAAGTGCTTTAGTCTGTAATCCTAAACAATCACCTGAGATTGCAGCCCCATTGAACACAGTAGGGCTTACTTTCAATTAAACCTGCACTGGATCGCACACTCTGTCAGTTCCCTCCAATGAGAAACCATTGATTTAGAGCATCTTCCCCGCCCACTTTTTTCATTCTTTCACCTTCCCTCAATCAATGGATGGTTGAATATCTTTTAATTTGTTTCCTTTGGAAACAAAATGCATAGGCAGAGCCAGGAATAGCAGCCAGATCCATGGCATGTTTATCAGAAGCCACTACTGTTGTGTTCAGTAGTACTTATTCCAAGGTGAGTGTGTGAATCTTGCAGTGTGATATGTGTTTACTCGGAAGTAAATTCCACTGGGTTTAAGTGTGGATATGACTGAAGATTTTATTAGGTGATTGGAAAAGGAGCCAGGATAAGGCAGATAGAATAGAAACAGAGCAGTTATTGTGGCATACTTCAGAGAGGTAAAGACTGTTTAGGAAAATTAGAATAGATGCATCTGTAGCCTTAGTCCTGAATGAATTGCCTCTTTTTTACTGCATCATGAAACTGTGACATTTGTTACTGTTATATACACATACATGCTTTAGATGCTTCACTATAGTCAACCTTGCTTGCCTCTTGCCAGTTCTGCCATCATATCTCCCGTTCTTACTCCATGAGTCTTATAGTGACCTTCTGAGAATTTCATTTTGGTGTCTTCAGTAATCACCTATAAAATACTCTTCAGCCTGGGATCCAAAATTCCTACCGCTAGAAGTCCTATTCAGCTATTATCTGGTGTTAATTGTGTTGTACTTTCTCTTTTGGCAGGTTATTGCACAGTGTTTAAGAATTATAAAACAGCAGAAATATCAGATCCTGTCACCGCAACAATATCCTCTACCTGTCATACGGGTGTAAGTAGAAGAGGATGCTTGTAAAGAATTTAATGATATAAATACAGTGTGATCAGAAATCAAGTCTATGCAGTGTATTATACTGTTCTATTTCATTGTTTTTTTAATTTGTGTAATCCAGTTTTATTGCATTATTCATGGTATACACTGTACATCATAACTGCAAAATAGTAGGAAAAGTGCAGTCTTTATAACTCTGTAATCCACTTTGAATCTCAATGAGGTAGCTAATGAATAAGTAATATTTAAAAATAGTCACACCTTTATCATTAGCCATTGTTTAGGGTTCTGTGTTAGAATGACAACGTAAAAGTGTATGTGGTGCTGTAAAGCACCTATACTCTTAAAACTCTATTAATGAGACACCACGTTGACAGTTTCCAAACACATTTATGGTATACAAGGTTCACAAAATCATGTTTAAATTCTGTGGATTTGCCCTTTTTTGAAGTATTAGTCTTACTAAAATAATTTTACAAGTCATTGCCCAACAGTGGGAAGATGGCTATTTCTGAGTTCCATTTAGAGCTGCATCTGTTATTCTAAAAGGCAGGTATTAGTGATGATGGACTCAAGGCTGCTATCATGCTCTTTTGAACATTCCATGAAAAGTAACTGGAATGTTTATGTCTACTTCAGCCCTGGCAATTTCATTCATGTCCTTTGCGCTCAAGATCAAAAGGTAGGCTGGCTTTGGTCCACTGCCAGGGCTAATGACAATGCTCAAGATAATACCTGAATTAAAAAAAATATATGAATTACCCAGATGAAGAAGCAATAGGACAAATCTCCGCTACTAAAACAGCTTCAAATACAGTTATAAATCAAAACCATGACAGGTCCATCAGTCAAGATCTAGTGGGTGCAAACCACATTTCTCTTTGGAATACACCTGGCATTCAGAGACCCTACCTGACCCACAGGGATAGGAGAGTGTAATGGGCTTGAATAAAGACATTACCGTCATCTTCTTCCAGGGCATCTGGTTGAGAAACAAAGATTGGTTCAGAAGGGTATGCATCTGTTTCTTGCCACACCCATGTTTCTTTAGTTTTAACATTCATCTTACAAAGCTGGCAAAAATAAAGGGAAATTATTATTGAATGTGAATTGGAAGTTAACACAGGCTAATCTGACAGAAACCTGCATTACTACCTCTATTGATATTGCAAAGTCACTTCAAATAACTTTTATCCATAATTTTCACTTTTTGTGCTCATCATCAAAGTGTGGTATGAAATATTACTGCATGAATACATTTGAATTGTAAAGGTTAAAAGCCACTTTCTGCTTTACTACATTGAAAGCCATTATGAGAACTGAGCCTTATTTAATATTATCCTTTCTTGTTGGTATTATTGATAGCCTTGTTCTGAGAAGAAATGGTAGCTTATCTGTTGGCTAGAATTGAGAAAATAGAGAGTAGCAGACAGATCTGGATATATATTCATTTTACTGCATGCTCTGGATCTGGATGTATGTGCCTTGTGCTGCATAGATAACCTACATTGTACTGCATTCTCATAAACTGATATCTATGCTACTTTGAAATAGTATTGATTGCCTTTATTTTGTGAATAATTTTAAAAAATTGCTTATTTGGGCTTTTATATACACATATATTTAGGTAGGTCAAGATTGGAATAAATATTAAAGTATATTTCACATTTGAGTTAAACCAGATGGCTTTTTGATTAGTCTTTAATTGGAACCAACTTGATTATTCAAATTGCTGCTGGGCATTGGTGAAGAGAAAGCAGGTACGAAAAACTGTTTTTTGCACATCTATATGAGTGCTAATCCTGGCCATGAGAATGATTGTGGATTTTCATTAATGTTTTCACCTTTGCACTAGAGCAAAAGTTTGTCCAATTCATGCATTAGCACATACTGCTTACCCTGTCTGGAACAAAGTGATTCAGTCCAAGTCCGTATGCATATGTGTAGGGTTTCCCTGAATACTTTGTGTAGTTTATTTGTGGAAACTCAAAAGCTATAAAACAAGAGACACATTTACAGAATTTTTTTGAATCATTCACATTTACTGTTTCTGTTGCCCGTGGCTGAGGTTGATCTTACCTTGACGAGGTCCTGAAAAAATGACTTCTGGTTCCAGCCAGATTGTTTCATCAGTGCGCAGTATGGCAGTAGCTGTTGTGTTAGGCAGTGTGATTAAATTTTTGCCTGTGTCAGCCTGAGACAATGAAAGAGGCAAGAAATACTAAAGCTTCCAGTGCTATACATCCTTCCAGTATTTTACACTGTTCCTCAACATTGCACCATTCTCCCAATGTTCTTCCACTGCTGAAGTGTAACCAGAACCCAGAACCCATGACCACACTGTGGCTACATTCACACTGTGAACAAAGCAGAGGTTTGTTTGTAAATGAACATGAAGCTGGCTTGTTGCCATGCTCCCTCATCCCTCCCACCCTCCAGAATGCAACTGAAACCTTCATGGTCTTCGGCCAAACTCCTTTTTGCTACAACATCTGAGTGTGGGCATGTGGATCTGCTGGAGGTTCCTTCTCCACAAGCTAGGATTTTAAACTAGAGGGACTTCCTGATTCATGTCTCAGCCAGTATGCCAAACCAGTTCTCAAATATTTCCCATCAAAGATAATAGAACATTAGAAGAAGTCTGAATTCAGACCATTCATACGGAGTTTTCAAAAGTTAGTCAGACCTTGATATTCTCAAAGAAATGAACCTATAACTGACAGTTACCTTTTCAATATTTAGGGGAAGGACATAACGCCGAACTTCAGGTTGAGGAGCTTTTTGTGCATTTTTCTTCACTTCATCCCAGTTCTCCCGTAAATTGGCTAAATATAAGTAATTGTAAACAAACTCATACCTGTACAAAGACATAATTAACATTAAGATCAGCTTTATTTTTTTTTTAATTATCACAGCTCCTGTTACAAATAAGTAGACGTCTACAGTAGAACAGTCAAATCTCTGGCTCTCTGACAGTCTTCTAAATTTAATAGCATGAGGTTAAACCTAAATATGTTGCAGAATTAGATTAAGACTCCTTAGGTTATACTCCTAAACACAGTGATCTGGAAATGGGGACTCAACTACCCAACTTTTTTGGAGACCTATGAATGGATTTTTTAAAGTGGCAGCTGCTGCTGCTGCTGCCATTTGTGCTGTATGTTTTCACTGCTGCCATTTGCACTGTATGCTTTCAGCAGCTCTGTTTGACCTTGAATTCCAGTAAAATAACTGGTTTTTAATCCTAAACACAAAGTGTCCGTTCAGCCATCCCCTTTGTCAAAGTGAGATTATTTCTCAGTATTATAAAATAAAGTTGCCCTTAGAAGTGATCTTCATGCACTGAGTGGAATGATTATTCTCATGATTGGATCTTCTTTTAAACTGGCTTCTCTTTGTAATATCTCCCCTTTGCATCTTTCAATATATATTTCAACAGCCTCAGGGACATATACTTTATGCATCTGATGAAGTGTGCTTTGACTCATCAGTTCTTATGCTGGAATAAATTTTGTTGGTCTTTAAAGCAAATAAATTCTGTAAATAAATTGCCACTTGAATCCTGTGTTTTTTTTAGGTTCTGTTTGGACCCCTTCAAAGCTTTGAATGCAGCATTCTCAGTGCCAGCATCTTACCCCTTCCATGTGCATAGGTCAACAACCAAAAATCCATTATCTTCATAAGTATTAATATGATGAAAGAGGTTAAATGGTGATGTCCTGTATTTGATGTTGAGGTATTTCCCTTTTTTTTTGTCAGCTACATGCATCCAGACCTAAAAATATAATAGTCACACTGTTCACCCTTGTAAAACAAATAGCCAGCTACTGCTATATGTACTTCCATATTCTTTTTAACAATGGTGGCAGGTAGATGCTAGATTGATATCTAACCGAAACAACAGGACTTGTGTTACTTTTGCCTAGTGGACCTCACTCTCCCTAGAGATTCACCTTCTGCATTTATTTTGTGACTTTTTGGAGCTGAGGTTTTATTTTTATTTATTTGCTTAGGATTAGTACAGAAAATTTAAAAACTTATGTTTATATTGCTGTTTATTGAGATGCTTTATCATGTTTTAGAGGATGCTGAAGTAGTTGTTTTTTAAATGTTCTGGTAATAAATGGTAAATCATTAAGAGATCTTGGTTAAAAAAGCAGTAGAAAATAAATATGAATAACTTCACTTACACCCATGCTTTCATTAGACTCAAAGCAGTCCATGTAGTTGGCTCCCCAGAGACTCCAGGAAGAAAGAAACTTCAGCAGGTTGATTTTCACAGGTGTTTCAACAAACACGATGTAATTAGGAGTCAGCCCAAAACTGTTCAGGTACATAATTGAGGATGGTACATATTAGATAACAATGTTTTATATGTATGAAAGTGACACTATACAAAATTCAGTTGTGGGTTTTTGGATCATTGCCCATTTCTTTTGCTTTTCAGTTCTAGTTGCTGGTTTCATGGTTTTCCTGTTAACATGGAATGGTTTCTTAACATGTCCATTCTTTTGCATTTGGGACAAAGATTTTTCTAAAAATGCCAATTTTAAAATAGATTGATGATATGAAGGCCAATAGCACAGTTTTATTCCAGATGGGTAATCATGTGTGTCTGTTGCAGCAAAGAAGAAGAGAAGAGATTGGATTTATACCCTGCCCTTCACTACCCAAAGGTGTCTCAGAGCGGTTTACAAACTCCCTTCCCTTCCCCTCCCCACAACAGACACCCTGTGAGGTAGGTGGGGCTGAGAGACCTCTTGACAGAAACTGCTCTTTTTAAAGAACAGCTCTTATCAGAACTACGGCTTGCCCAAGGTCATCCAGCCAGGTGCAAGTGGAGGAGTGGGGAATCAAACCCAGTTCTCCCAGATTAGAGTCCGCACACTTAAACACTACACCAAACTGGCAAAAGTAAAAGAGGAGTCCATGGGTACTTTAGAGGCTAACAAACTTTATTCCAGCCTAAGCTTTCATGAGGCTCACTTCATCAGATGAATGAAGTATACATCCATAGGAATTATGAATTTATATTAAAGGCTGCAAATAACAGAACAATAGGAGACATTACAAAGAGAAACTAGTTTAAAACAAGATCCAACTATTGGACCACTCCCAACTGTTGATAAATAATCCTAATTTGCCTAATATAGAATCTGATCCAGAGAAGTGCAGGATGAGACATAAAAACCAGAACCTATTTGCAAGTGAAAACTAGATAACGTATAAGGGGTTATGCAAGATACTAGCATCTGTGGTGAATGAGAAGTCAAAGCTTTGTGAATACTGGGAGGGGGGAGATAGGGTTCATCAAGAAGTTTAACACTATCTCAGCAATTTTGCACTGGATTCTTACTTCGAAGTTTCTTTGTAGGTGGACTGTGACTTCTTAACCAGCACCAAAATGCCCTAAGATTAAAATATTTGCCCACTAGTTTCTGAATGTGCAGTTTTTCGTGTCAGATTTTGAACCATTTGTTCTTCTGAGTATGGATTTACCTTTCCTCCCCCATGTAGAGAACAGAAGGGCATTCTTGATACACACTGGCAGATACTACATTGGAGGATGAGCAACCAAATAAGACCAGGATGGTAAAGCTGATGTTATTAGGTTCTGTGATTGTGTTACATAAGTGTATATGAGGACAAAGTTGCATATATGCCAACATCCCTAGGTTAATCCTATATTAGCCTGTCTATCCACATTTGGGAGTGGTCCTCACCCACTCTGAGTGGACTAAAGACCCATTTGACTGGATCTTGTTTTAAACTAGCCTCTCTTTTACACCTTAGCCTCTAAAGTGCCACTGAACTCTTGTTACAGTTTATTTTTACTACAATTTTGTGTACATCTAGCTAGCCGTCTTTAATATAATTTATTTGTATAAAAATTAGAATTTACCTGTGAACATAAGATGGCTTGAATCTGTCACTGCAAGGAAATTGTACAACCACTTCACATTTGGTAATTGGGTCTTGCTTGTCTGAAAGAAGACTGAATGTAAGGGCAAAATCCATCCAAGGGATTCCTCTTGCACAAGCTAGTCAGTGATAACTGTATACAAGAACACCTGTTTTGTCTTCAACCCAAGCATGGGTTCTTGTAATTATGAAAATTCATTGTTTAAAAAAAATCTTTGAAAATTTCAACCGATATGTAAGATATGGCAACACTACCACCTAAAAAGTCAAAAGTACAACAAGGATAGCACATTTAACTGGCAAATGGAAAAATAAATATGCCTTCATGTTCTGAAACATATTGGTGTTCTTTGGAAATGAACAGACCTGCTTTCAGGGGAGGAATCCGCACAATATTGTAGGCAAGTGAAAAATTCTTTCCAAAACAGTTGCCAATATTGTAAACTGTCCCATCATTTTCAATGTGAGGATGTGCTGTTACCCCATTGACTGAAATGTATCTGCTGACATCCACCTAAGGAATGAATCAAAGAGTTGACTTGGTTGGGGAAAATCCATACTCAGTCAGGAAAAACTGCTTATTGTAGTACATTTAGTTCATTTTGTGATACCCTGTACATTATTGTGTAATTCCTTTCATAAGTCATAATGCTTAAACTGAGCAACTAACCTCTGAATTACTGCAGGCATACTTCCCTAGATTTATTGGGGAAATCATCTGAGTTAAATGGAAGTCTTCTCTTAGACATAAAGGTGAGCAGGATTTACTATGATAGGCCTGATTAACCTCCTGGATAACTAGTCACTATCTAGCAGTCACAAATTAATACATTTAGACAATACTGTGTGGTCAAAATAGCTGCTAGAAGATTAAGGGAACATTCATATGGTTAACTACAATGGCTTCTTTAGAGGGGTAATGGGAAAATATGGCTTATTTAAAGTTGTTTTTACCCAGTGGGAAATGTTTTGGGGGAAATGACATTATACATGAATAGTCTGTTTGTCACACAATCTATAGAAACAAACCAATGAGAAATGTTAGTCTTGAGTGAATGTTCAAAGTAATCAACAAAGAATATATAAGGACAAGTTTTTAAAGCTAGTTCAGTTATCCTAACCTGGTAATTTAGGTTTGAGCAGGCACGTATGCCATGAGAGGATGCACAAATTAGAGTACTCTTCAGGAGGGATGGAGGCAGTGGCAGAGAGTCTTCAGAGACCTATGAAGTGGCTTTGATAATTGTCAGTATACGACAGTCCTGTCTTTCACCTGACGAGGTCATTTGCTATTGCTTATAAAGAAAGTCATGATGGCACCAATTGGATTTGCATGAACGTTCTTCTGTGCCCTCTCTCCAATTCTGTATGTATCTTTCCTTTCAGTCCCATTTTCACAGCCCAACTATCCTTTTTTATGTGTGTACCCATGATTTGCCCTTGTATAGAAGCAAAAATGCATAACTGTTGCTTTGTTTTCCATCTCTGATGATATGCAGCTGTATTTCAGTACAGGCACATATTACACAGAGTTTTGTCCATGTTTAGGGAAATTGCACTGTATTTATTTTGCCACAAACATATGATATATATAGGCTTCTCAAAATGTGCTCTTGGTAAAATAACCAGTATGTATGCAACATAAGACTATGTTCATACGTTTTCTTAAGCAGTGTTTATCTCCTTGTATGAAAAAATGGCATGGAAGAAAGGGCTCTGAAGACCTTTGGTTCTTGTCAGGACCAGCATCAGCATACCCTGAGGTGGGGCAGTTGCCAGAGCCCAAGGCTTCTGGCAGGGCCCACTGCTGCTGACCCCCCCCCCGCCTACTCACTTACTAATGCTCCACCACCTGTGGTCCCAACTGCAAGCACTGTGCAGTGCCACCAGGGAAATCGTGGGTTATATAGGCAGCTGTGATCATGGGCAGTGGAAGGTCTTGCAAGTGGGCAGAGGAAGGACACAGAGGCACATGGGAAGTATGAGGGTGGGTAGAAGGGAAAGAGAGTGAGCAGGGGCCTGATGGTGGGCAGAGAAGGGGAGAAGGCCCTAGGAATTCTCTGACCAGGACCCCCAGAATCTGCTTTTAATGACTTCATTGTTATTAATAATTGGTTTCTTAATTGTCCTTGTCTCCAGTACCACCTCAGGAATTTTGCATCTCTTACATTTATAACAAATTCTGTAAAATTATCAGTCTCTCTCCTGACAATTCATCTAAATACTAATAGGTCCAATCTACTGTCTCACAATCCATACTGTTACAACTGTCCCATAAGTTCTAGTAGCTGAGCAGACCAGCACTGGCCAGTGCATTCTGAGAAAATGTTTTTGGTAGAACATTTGGTGCAGGAGGCCAACATTTGAATTAAATTCAGTCAGAAGATATGGCTTGGCTTCTGCCACAGACCTCATATTCAAGCAGACCATTTTTTTAGGCAAAGTGTTTCACATCATTATGCTCTTCCTACATATTAGTTATATATTCATAGCATGAGTCACCAATGTTGTTAATTTCTATTTCTTATTCACCTCTGGCTTTTATCTATCAACATTTTACCTTTTTAATTGTTTCCAGATTCTCTGGGTTAATTCTTGTTATGAAGTTGGTCTCAGTGCAAGCATAAAAATCTTCACCCACAGGGTACACATTTACCAGAGCATTGTCAGTGATCTCTACACCTTTGAAGTATGAAAAAAACCTGGCAAAGACATTCAACAAGAAAATAAGATTTTTCTCCCCTCCTGAACCACGTAGTGGAAAAATGAGTTTAACAATATACTTTTTGTTACCTGGAAAATATGTTCTTGCATGGATCTGGGTAAGCATATGTGCCAAATTCTGTTATTACAATTCTTTTCTCTGTCATTGCTCTTACATAGGCATCAGTCCGGACAAACCTATGAAGAAAACAAGCGCCTAAGAGCTATAAATATATGCACTAGGTCCTGATCAATTGTTAACTGCTGCAACATGGTGGCTACTTCCTTCAGGCTGCTCATACATCAATTCTGGCTAATGTAGGCAACTTCTGCCCATATGGCTAGGGTAGATCATGTGATGATTTTGTTGTTATTCTGTGTTGTTATTATGGAAACACACAAGACACATGAACAGAAGCCATGACATGATCATTCACACCAGTAATGTATCATCTTCCTAACAGAAGCAACACTGGCTTAAGGCTGTGAGTTTCTGAAATACTGTAGCAATGCAGAAAGGAAATAACCTCAGAAGTGGCCTTAAGTATGTCACTGGTGTGGAATGAGATAGAGATGGCTCTGCTAGCTTTAGCTGATAACCTCTGTCTGAGTGTTGGCAAAGGTCATGCCTCCTTATAGTTCTTATTGGATTTATCTGCAGCCTTTGATACAGTAGATCATGCCATCATGTTGAGAAAGAAGTAGGTATCAGTATGGGCATTGAACTGGTTCGAATTCAAAGGGCTACTATTGGAAACCAGTTATCCGCAGTAAGGGGCTTATCCGCAGAGTGCAGTTCTCCACCCCCCCCCATGCCTTTCAATCCCTATGAAAAGCCCTTAGAAGAGATCATTTGTGGTTTTGGGGCTGGTTGCCATCCATATGCTGACAATACCCAGCATATTAATGACAATGATATATCCTTGTGCAAATCTCTTGATGATGCGATAGAGGTCCCGAATAGCTGTCTGGCTGCTGTACTTAACTGGCTAAGTACTTAAATTGAAATTAAAGCATGAAAAGACAGAGGTAATGCCAGTTTGGAAGGTGGATATCTTGAAGGACATCATGCTCCCCACTTTTGGTGGAATTTAGCTGACTTCTATAATCCTAATTCTATTTCATTGTTTATTGAATGTCCCATTTAAATTGTATTGACTCACTCTGTGTAATCCAACTTGAATCCCAGTGAGAAAGACAACCTATAAATAACATAAATAAAATACATAACCATGCAGTACTTCCTAACCATATGGGTGGAAGTTATCTGTGTCCTCCGAAATTGCATGGGAACAGCCATAGGACAGCGACAGTCATGTCACTGCCAGCTCTAGAGTGGAAGAGGCACCACAGCGAGAAACAAAGATAAGGAGTGGGAAAGGGAGGGGAAGTTGCACAGGAGTAAGTAGTCCCATCCATGAATACTGAAAGCTACATCCAAAGCATCCTTGTTGCATGGTCTTCAGCAGGAATTATCTACTGCTTATATGGCATTTGTTTAACATGCTTTACAAAACTTCATTCAAAAACACTAAAATAGATTCTGGATTTACGGAAGTGGACAAAACTTAACATGAATTTTTAGCTGAATTATTGTAAAGACAAGTTTGATATAAATTGCTGAGGGTGCCTGAGTAGCTGAAAGGTACCATCTTGTCATTCATTGGCAGCACTGGAGATTATGAAGTTCACTATTTGCTTGCTGAACACAGACCTCCTGTAATAAGTGACATGGCCCTCCTTGAAGTCAAACTTGTGAAGGAGTGCTTGCCCATCAAACAGATGATAAAATGGTTCTGAGCCAACTTCAAATAATCCAGGTCCACATCTGAGGAGACTGCCTTTGAGCCAAACTGGAATCCTGCCTATTGCAAAGGAAGCAAAAAGAAAAATTTCTCCTATAAAATATTTCAGAAATAATAGACGGAGTTGTGCTGTCTGAAATAAGTACATTCTTTAAGATTGGGTGTCAAACATCTGGCCCATGAACTGGCCCATCCAGGGCTCTTACCTGGCCCACAAGCAACTGCTTTATTGCCAGAAGACAGAGGCTGTGCATTATATATCCCTGTATACTGTCCCAGTGCTAATGAGTAATGGGTGGTGGAAATGGCAGGGTGGGCATCATGGTAGGCATATTATAAGAAAATGTTTTAAGCATGTTTGTATTTTGAGTAAAAAATAATATCATTAATCAGGTTTGCCTGCATTCTTTATAAAGTTTATATCTCCTCTACCTGGCATTACATTTTATGGCACACATGGCTCAGCTCAACAACAGCTGTTTATGTCAGATCCAGCTCTCATAACAAATGAGTTCAACACCTCTGTTTTAAGGATCTACAAGATACATCAAGTAGGGTGAGGTATGTAACTGTGGGGAGTGCTGGCCACTCCCCACCTTAGCACGCTAACAACAGTAGTAATAGAACAAGATGTGAAGCTGAAAGAGGATTCATCTTCCCCTTCCATCATCATCCTGTCCCCAGTCATTTATCCCAGCTGCTATTAATGTGATCTGAGTAACCCGTGGAACTATTCCTGTCCCCTCCATCCACTCATGTTAAAACAGAGGACTGTGGGACATGAATAAGACTGTCAGCTCTGGCATTATGCAGGACTGGGTGTTGGCAAAGGGAGATTTTCAGTTTTCTGCCACAGGCACAAAATGTCTTGGGCTGTCTCTGGGAAGGGAGGAAGCTGAGATAAGAGCTTCTCCACAGACTGCTAGCTGCTCACTGTAAGATCCAGTGGTTTTAATAAATGATACCAAGACTTGAACTAAATCACTGTAATTGCTATTACATAGAGAGTTTATTTAGTTTTCCATTTTGGAGATACTTATAAAAACCAGTGAATTCCCACATTGGAAAGTAAGGGATTGAGATGTTTTGACAATGTAATGAACGTCCATCAAACAGCACTCCAAATGTCCCACTTTTCAGACCTAAGCACATTTATGAGATACTTAGGAATTGCTTCCTAAAATGCTTCTGAAGTTATAAAAGTAAACCTTGTAGCTGGTTTAACATACTGGGGGAATTTACTCAGGTAAACATCTGAATACCAGAATATTATCCAAATGTCACCTGGGGTGTGTGTGTTAAAGGTCTGGTGCTATGGGTGACATTTGAAAGATGATATTCCTAGTAACTTGCTGCTTAAGCAGTCAAACTGAGCACAGGATTCCAGTTTGAATTAATACAGAAATTAATTCTGTGTTAGAATATGAGTGGGGTTTGTATAACTGTTAATTTTTTAAGAGCTAGCTTCTATATTAGCCTTTGCATTTATGGCCTACATTTCCTCCCTCTTTCCTCCTTCAAATATCACTAGACCTCTGAGACTCTACCTTCCGTATCTCAGTGAACAGAATTCTGCTCTTGAAAGCAAGTAAGGGTTAAAAAGGAAAATACTAGCAAATCACTCACCTGTAATATGAGCAGTTATTGGAGAGGATAGTTCCTCTACAGTCTCAAAAAGTTTCTTGTATCCACCAGCCGGGTGCTCAACTCTGAAAGGTGTTAAGGGACACAAATTGGAATAGTTGGGAGGAGAGAAGACTAGAGTAAGCTTTAAGCTGGCCAAGAATTGTATTGACTTAATACAAAATCAGGAACTTGAAGACAGTGCATTTCTAAGCATGTACATTCAGAAGTAAATTCCACTGACTTCAGTGGGTTTTACTCCCTATTAAAGGTTTTTAGAATTGCAGCCAGAATGTAATCTTATTCCCGCTGCTTGGAAGCAATTATAAGATCATCTTTTTCAGCTGAAAACAATCAATTTAGTCAAGGGAAAAACCAGTAGCCTCACACAGTCCTCCCATCAAGTTCAGTCTGTGTTTTTACCCATGATCAAATCACATTATGTAAGAACTAAATATACATATTAGCCATCTTCACATGTGCCAGTCTCCAGGAAGACTGCAGTCATCACAATCTGAACCCTCAAACACAAAATGCCCTCTTTACCAAGCAAATTGGTCACAACAATTCAAAGACCAACATATCCAGTGGAGCCTTGAACAAAGACTTCTTGAATAACAACTGCCTGTGCCACACATCAAAGCACTTTGAATGCCAGGGAGTTTCAAAAGTGGTGTGTGAAATGGGCATAATGTGTTCCTGTTCAAAGAACAATGAAGCATCCCACTGAAAACACATCTTGAGAGCACCTGAATGAGCTCTCTGGCCATTATGTGGTAATTCAGTGGGACCTATTTCTATGTACTGGATTTAAGATCAAAGAAAAAGGGAGAGCTAGTTGCAGTTCTAAGAGTATCCATTACTAACTGCCTTCTCAGGTTTGGTGTTCTCCCCCTAAAATTCTGAGAATTCACATCACAATCTTGTACAAGTCACAAACCAAGCAGCCTATGAAGATGCAGTCTTCTGAAAAATTAGCCAACTGCAATAAATAAGTGTCACTGGTACCCTTTGTTAGTTGGTGTTTAATCTGTCCTGAGAAAAGCCTAGAGGATACTCACTGGCTGTACATGTCCTTAGTAAGATTGGAACTTTCCTGAGCCAAGTGTAGATTACAGCAGTTGGAGATGTGGACTGGGTATTTATATGAATGCTAGGTGTTCCTGAAGGGATCGATGGCTTTAAGAAAACATAGAAACCAATCAGCTTGCTCCCAGTAAACAGAAGCATCTTTCACCACTCAAATCCTCCTGAAGCTTTATGAGATTTTGTCCTGCTGTTCAAAGGTCTTTGAATGTTTTCCAGAGACCTAAATCCTCAAGCAGAAATGGATTACAAAGAAACAAGGACAAGGAAAGCAGACTATAGTCACACAGCCTGTAACGTGCTTGCTCCTTGGCACCAACAATTACTCAGTGCCCAAATTTCCAGTTTAGAGAAACTGTCCCTGGGCACACTGCTGGCTCCAAATTTGTATAAATCTTCTCCATGTATCATGTATGAAGGATTATACACTGCTTTCTCTTCTCTGGAGAGGCTCTGATAAACACGACAAGCAGAAGACTTCAGCAAGGACATACAGCAATTGTTAATTTATCTGAAGGCATGTGCCTTAGATCTATAGCTTCGGTTTACAGCAGATCTTTTTGTGACTGATAATTTGTGCTAGTTTTGTGATCATTGAAAGAACTCTTTGTGTATCAACTTTTTATTTCTCAGTTTTCAGAGATGTGCCTAGGGAGTATATAACACAGAATATGGCATAATTTTAACCAAACCATTAGTGGAAAGGGCATACAGTCTTTAGATTTATACAGAACTTATAGGCAGGTATTCAGGTTACTCCAAAAACAAATACTTAACTTTACTCCCACTTCCAGTTCTAAATGTATCAACTTGCAATTAAACCCCACTAATTTTAATGGACTTACTTCTTGGATCACAGCCTTATTCTCCTAAGCCCTAAATATTATCAGATGTTGTATTCAGTCCCTTAGCCAGCAGCAGTCACGGGGTGCTTTTAAGCTTGTCTGCATAATAATTCAGATAAATTTTCATGTGTGTAACTTGTTAATGATAGGTGTGAAGATAAATGCCTTTTTCTCCTGGGAAGTTCAAAATGAGCCAGACCTCCACTTTGTGTTTTAAAGGTTTATTTTCTTTGAACAGAGAACAGGCAGGAGGGGAGGAAGTCAGTGCAATTGTTTCCCAGACGTACCTCAGCCCACCTTCATTCAAATGCTAATAGATTCAGCAGGAGAGATAATGAGTGGGTAACAATTTCCCCCTTCCTCCAAGCAGGAAACAGAGATTTGGAGGACTGGAATGCTAGAAGGTCTTCAGGAAGAATCTCCAGGAAGAATTGCAAGAAAAAACTTCCTTGACCTGGCCCGACCAGGTCAGTGGGAGGGGAAAGGGAGAAGATAAAACTCCTGGATGCAGGGAGAAGTTCTCTTTCTTTGGGTGCTGAGTTCATCAGAGCATGCAGGCCTTTTAACTGAGGAAGCAGCCATTTTGACCACGTGTTGGCCTGGAGAGCTACAGAATGCTGCAAGTAATGGTAACTCTGTAGAGATTTGTAACCTCCTAAGTTAAAGGAGCCTAGCCTATTTTAACATCTGATAGGGCATGTAGAGAGAGGGACAGAGGATTTGTGTTTTATTCATTTCTTTTGGATTCCCTTGCTCACTGTGGTGCTGTGCTAAAAGTATGGTTATGAACATTTTATTTTAAATGAATACTTTATAACTCTGGATGCTGGTAGTGGTTCTCTATACCACAGACCTTCACTGTCCCAGACACACTATTTTAAAAGACGCACCAGGGAAAGGCAGTCAGTCAGCAAGTGGGTATTCCTCCAGGGCACACAAGGCAGTAAACTGTCTCTATGGTGACCAGGCTGTAGGCAGCAGGAAACAAAGAGGCATGGCCTCAGAACTTGGAAGGGAAGCTGGGAGTCCTGTCCCTCCCACTGGGCCATTCCCTGCAAAGGTCAGGGGGGTGGCGGTGAGCTACCCAAGAGAGAAAGAAAAGCCTCTCCAGGTATGGGAAAAACCTTGGAAGGCAGGATGGAACAGGGCATGCAAGCCCAAGCAGGCCTGTTTAGCCACAATAGAGTAAGGCAACTACATATCAGGAAAGTAGGAAGAAGGTGAAACAAGGTGAAACAAACAGGAAATAAGGGTCTTTAGGGCCTTCTGATAAACCTCTGATTTGGCATGTATACAACCACCTTGGTTGTTGATTCTACAAAAGCAGGCAAACCTTACAGATCAATGCAGAAAACCATGGCCCAATAGTTATTTGATACACAAGGCTAAGATTCTAGGATTTGTTGTCTGTCTAAGATTAATTATTGCAAAACAGGCCCATTTACATTGTATAAGCCACTGCTGTGTGCATGGCTTTCATCCAAGGCACAAGCACTGCTACAGAGAACAGAAATAAGTTATTTTATTGATTATGGAACTGTTAAATGCTGCCCTCCTTGGAATAGAAATTCATAGAGTCATACTGTCACAGATTCTGGGTAAAATGGCACAGTGCTCTCCATTATTACAACATTATAGAAAAGACCAATTTATAATGGAATTTTGCTCATGAAACAAAGCACTGTCAATTTGCTTTCCCTCATAGAAACTGGACTGCAATGTTGCCACTTAAGCTGAGACTGAAATCTCACAGCAAATTACAGAGGGTGAGTCCCTAATAGTAGGACCATTAAGGAAAATGGAAGCCTACAAGCAAGGGTAGATATTAGGCAGTGTCCTGGGCAAGACAGGGAGAAAAGTTTGAGGAAAACAGGGATAAGTATAGGGAACTGAGGTAAGAAGCTACCAGAAAGAATTATCTGAAGATTGTTCTGGAATTTAGAATATACTATAGGCTCAGTGGGAAGGAAGGAAGAATGGTTAAAGAAAACTCTATAGAATAGGGGCCTGAAAGGCAAGTACCAGAATAAACATAGTGTAACACACAGAGTTGCCGAAATGACGATCCAAAAAGACTGTAATACAACTGCATAGAGGGTCTTTCTAGTTTCTACCATCACCATAGCATGGTTCATTGAACAATAAGGGCCAGTGAGTAGATATCTTGAATGTCTGAATTAACCAACCTGTTCTTTGGCTGAAGGCATTAAGGTCCAGTAAAATTCAATAGCAAACACCTTCTTCAAGATCAAGTACTTATTTTTTTTAAATAGTGTCACAAAAATCTATCCCTCCATTTGCAATCTCTGTATTGCAGGGTTCAAGGAGGAATAGAAGGGGAGGTGCTGGAAAGAATTAAACACACAATCCATTTTTGGGAAAACGTGGCCACAGCTTATTTATTACAAGCCATGGCTGGTTGATTTAGACTGAGTTGACTGAAACTGAATCTGACGAAGACTGAGGTCCTGTGCCTGAGCCGGGGTGGCCCGAGAGTAGGGATCCCACTCCCAACGTTCGATGGGGCACAGCTGGTGCCAGCACTGGAGGTTAGGAGTCTGGGAGTGCTCCTGGATGCCTCTTTAATAATGAAGGCCCAGGGAGCAGCCACTGCCAAGTTGGCCTTTTACCACCTTCGGCTGATCAGGCAATTGGTTCCCTTCCTCAAATGCAACGGCTTGGCAACAGTGATCCATGCGATTTCCCCCTTGTATAAACCCATGCTGCATTCCATGCCATTCTTAAAAGTCCAGAAGCCATAAAGGAATGTCCGCAGTGGGAGGAGGACAGTAGTAAAGCCAGCTGCACCAATCTGGTGGAACTCTCTGCCAAATAACATCAAGACCCTGTAGGATCTTAAGTAATTCTGCAGGGCCTGTAAGGCAGACATGTTCCGCCAGGCATTTGGTTGAGGACAGCAATGGTTGACATCATGGCTGGCACCCTACCTGGACCCCAGTTTCTTGTGGACCCCCCCCCCCGATTGTGCATGCGAAGCACTCACAGACGGGAGGGAACTGCAAAAATTTTCACCACTTGCTTTTAATTACTGTATAATGCTGGATATGGTTTTTATGTTTTTTTAATGGTTTTAGAATGTTGTACATTGCCTAGAGCCCGATGGTCGTGGGGATTAGGCGATTAATGTAATAAATAAATAAATAAAGATTGCTTCAGTGAACCGACAGGCAGGGCTTAGGACCCAAACCAGTGAAATTACATTGCATGTGAAATCAATGTATCTAACTTTCAACATTGCCTCATTTGTGGCTGCTTAAATCCAGAGTGGGCTATGGCTAAACAGGACAGATCTTTCTACAAAATAGAAAAGCCCTAGGTTTGCAGTAAGATCTGAACTCTTTTAAAACAACACATGGGCTTTTTGTCATGCAAACAGAACAGTATTGCCAGTAGGAATGGGCATGAACCGGCTCACAAACTAAACTTCGTGATGAATTTTGCTGGGTTCGTGGCTGATAAACTGAAGCTTGTGGCAAGTCAGCTGGCACGTACTTTCTATGAACTTTCAAGTGGTTTGTGAATGGATACATTTCCATACAAACCGTCTCTACTCAAAATGTTTACTAAACTTCAAAGGCAGGGTGAGGTTCCCTGTGCATTTGGTGGTATAGATTCCAGAGGGTCCCAATTCTATACACTTTCTAACCTGTGCTTGACATTTCCCCCCAAAGTACTTCCCTGGTGGCATCTTCGGGGGGGGGGGGCAGAACTCAGACCACCAGAGTCCAATCTGCACATAACTTGGAGAGTATGTAGAGTAGCATCAGGGGAAATCCCCTGCAAGTTTGACATCTCTAGCTTGCAGTGTCTGTTCTATACACTCCTGAACCTGTCATTTCCCCAGAAAGTGCTTTCCTGGGGACATCTCCTGGGGGGGGGGGGAATCCAATCCTCACCAAATTTGGAAGGCAGGTAGAGGAGAGTCACTCAGAGATCCCCTGGATGTTTGGTCTCTCTAGCTTGCACAGGGGGCTGTTCTACTACATCATGAACCTCACAAACAGAACCAGTTCATTTGGTGTCCAAAAGTCTGTGATGGTTCATAGCTCACAAACTGGGTATACCATGAACCACAAAACAAACCATATTTTCCTGGTTCATGTCCATCCTTAATTGCCAGCTTCAGTATGGAATAAATTGCCCTTTAAATAGCTTAATTTGGAAGCAAAAAAGACATCAAGATGGCTGTGGAACTAATCCTATTTAAACTGTAAACTATGGCACAGGACTGGTTTAGAGAGAAATTGTTGCTGCAGTTTCCACCTTGCATGCATCATACTGCACTTTTAGAAGCATAAAGTTAGTAATTATGGAGTTTGAATCTACAAGGACGACTGACTTAATTTCATAGCCGTTAATAAAGTGCTTTCCAGATCTTAAGTGTGAGATGGGTGAGGCTTCTATCCCATTTGTCCAGTATCTCCAGATTAGGCATTTCTTGCAAGCCAAACAGTAACAGATGAATATATTTCAGTCCCTTTTAATAAGTCTAAATGTATTCACACTCAAATAGAAAAACAGAAAAAATCGGTAGCTACAATTTACAGATTGGTAGCAGATTCAGAAAGTGAAGACAACTGATAGAAGGAAAAAAGATTTATCAATAAATCTCAGAAAAATTGTGGACTAAGTTTCATAAAGATATCTCAAAAGGATTAGTTAATGTGGGGATCAGGGAGAGTATACTAAAACATTATGTATAGGCAATACCTCACCCCAGACAGAACTGCGAGAATGGCACTTAGAACTTCCAACTGATGCTTGTGTTGCAATAAAAGCACAGGGACATTTTACATATTGGGTGGCAAGGTCCAGAGGCACAAAAATTCTGGATTGGAATGTTTAAGATACTAAATAACATTTAAGAATGGTCAGAGTTTTCCTGGGGAGAGGCTGCCACAGCAGGGTAGCAGGGAAAGTTGAAGATGGGGTGGCGGGATAAGGTAGGTTTGGCTGATGGGTGGGAAGGAAAGAAGGAAACAGAAAAATGGGAGAGGCTATGGGGGCTTTTATAGAAGGGAATGAAGAAATAGTGAGGGAAGGTAAAATTGTGACCCCCCCCAAATCCAGATGCAACGTTTTATGCTGAGGAATTAAATCCTTTTACCAAACTTCAGTTTTGACACAGCTGAACATACACTTTCTCCAACACATTTCACAGCAAGTTACTATCTTCAGTGAATCACATTAAATCAGGGTTTATTAAAATTTTTATTTTGATAGATATATTAAAAGGGTGAGCTTAAATAACAAATCAATGTTGTAAATACAATAAAGATAAAAAGGAAAAAAATCTAGATAGTCTACTCTTAGAACAGAACATATAGACATGAATTGAACAACAACAGAAAGAAAGCAGAGACACCGTAGGGACTTAAGCACAGTACAAAGAATGAAATAAGGGCTCATAAGCCATACAATTCAATTCACCCCACAGTGGAGCCAGTGTAAGGAGATATGAACTGTTCCCTTATGGCTGTTGAAGCAAGGTAGCCATCTCTTCCAAAAGCTAGACTTGTATAAAAAGGGGCCAGCACTGTAAACAGAATCTTTGTATATAGCATCTCTGTGACCATGCTCTATGCTTCCTAGTCTTCTCCGCTTTGTCAAAACCATGTTACATTGCATTTCAGCACAACTGGGTACATACCACTGAGAAATACATATAATTTGATTTACAGTAAGTGCAAATTATAGGATATGTACAGTCATGTTACTCATAGCAAAGGTTCAAGCCCAAAACTTTTACTTAAGAAAAAACCATATAATATATATCAAAATGGAATACAAAGGACAACTTATTGATGTACTGAAAAAATGCACCCTTTCCAGAAACAGTACACCAAAGAGTTTCTCAATACCATCAGTAGTACTACACCACTTTTCTTTTTGTGGCTGTACATGATGTCACCTTCATTTCACTTAAATATTTATTCTTTTTGTATTTATTTACAGCTACTGGGTTCATTTGTAAATACTTATGTCATTTTCACTTTAGGCTATTTTAGCACATTTCAGCATATTTGCTCACAAATGCTGTTTACAAGCATCAGGCAAGTGAGTTTTCAAAAGATGTAAATCAATGTCGTAGAGTACAGAACTTTGGCTTTTGAAGAATGAGCATTGGCTGCTTAATTGTGGGCTTGTCTTCAAACAATATGGCTTCACTTTCTGTTGATGGAAATCTCTTCTGATAGATTTGTGGGTATGCTTTCTGAAACTGGAAAAAAACACCAATACACCAATTATTTAAACTGGAATTTTCTAGAGTAGGATTAGCACACTGGCCAATTTAACAATGAAATGCTATCAGCTGACCCTGAATATTCCAGGAAGCCATTATATATGGTAGCTTTCCTTCTGAACTTCAGTATAGTGTCATTTGTTAGCAGGAGTAAGGGCTTGCTTGCCCCCTAGCTTTGTAGTAGCTAGTGGCAGGCCTTAACAGCACAGCACAGCACCTCTTACTGGTTGCAGGCATCTCCACACGTTGACCTGATGCCTAATTGCAAGATAAACTTTCCAGTTAATGACTGCTGTTACTTTGCCTGTACTTTTTAAATTGTTTAGGAAATATTGTGTGAAACTCGCATTCCATGATACCTCTAATTTATTTATTTATTAGTTGTTTGGTTAATTGAATTGTTCACATTTACAGAAATTTTTGTATTGTTAAAGTAAATTACCATTTTTTTACAAAGTTAACACTGCTTGAAATTAACTAAGTTCAAAATATTATAACTTTAAAAACCTGAAACACAGTATAACTACTACATATTACTAATTTTTTGTAACTAGTATCAAGCCTACTGATGCTTTAAAAAATGCTCGACAATATTTGATAAAATGACAAAACACCCAGTACATCCAAGAACTATATAAGCAGCACTAGAAAGAGGTAGTTGACCGTAATAGCTACTGTCAAGTCAAATATTCTTGTGTGGCTGATTATTTGCTCCACTCATTTGAAGATCAGCCAGTGCACAGACCTTATTATATTACATACATTACAGCTGTGTAGCCCCGTAAATTCTTCATAACCTCAGGACAGCTGTTGCATAAAAATTAAATCTCTAGCCCTGAAGAACACACAAGCCATATACAACAGCATCTGTAAAGACTGCATACAAGAAGAGGATGGGGAGGATGAAAAAGACCAGATATCCAATTGAGGTGAAATAAACCACATTCTTACAGGATAGCTAGGTAGTAGCCCATAAGGAGGAGATGACATTATGTGGGTTTAGAACCACTTCCTTTAGCCACTGACTAGCATTCTAGTCATGCAGATGGCTCTCAGAGGGCTAGAGAGGCTTGCTCATGGTACTCCATCAACCATATTCTAGGCCTTGTCCACTGACAAGGTGCAATGAGAGCAGGTGCCCAACCAAACATACAACTCTGTATCCAATTGAGCCAGCAATCCTTGCATCAGAGCCCCCGCTATTTTCAACCCACAAAATGTCAGGGCAGGCATGACAGTCAGTGGCAGTATGGTACAGTAGTTAAAATGTTGCACTAGGATCTGGGAGAGCCACGTTCAAATCCCTACTTTTCCGCAGAAGCTTGTTGGATGACCTTAGACCAGTCACACTCTCAGCCCAACCTACTTTCCAGGGATGTTGTCAGGATAAGATGGAAGAGAGGAAAATGATGGAAACAGAGAAAGATGGGGTATAAATGAAGTGAATAAAATAAAATAATCAAGGTTAGCAGCTCACCAGAGAAATACATCAGTGTCCACATAGTAGTCAAGCGTCAGGTTTTCCCATCAATTTTACACACTTAAAAGCCCAATTCCTGCTTCTGAGCATGCCCATAACCATACCTTTCTTAGTCTATCAGGACTCTGATCTTTTCAGCCCGATGGAACAAAATTAGGTTCCTTACTCATTTTCACTGGATTCCTTTTCAGTTTTCCTATGGTCCCTGTTAATTTGGGTGTACCATTTCAGGGTGGTTTGGCTTCCAAGCTTCACTTCCACTGACAATGTAGAATAGGAGTAGGGTTTCCAAAGGACAAAATCTGGCTTTTAATGATTTTCTAGCAGTGAAGAGGACCATACTAAAAAAAAAAATGGAGCAGAAACTACTGAAGATGGGTTGAAAGGTATTGAAAGGTGTTGTATTGTTTCAGACCTTTTTGTCAGCAGCAGGTGAATGCTATTCCAAACACCTTCAACATGACACCTGTCAAGGGCTAGGAAAATTGTTTGGCAGCACTGGAAAGAGAAAAAGAAATTGTTCCTTTGCCATATAGTCCATGGCTACTGGGTGAGGCCCATCTCTATTTGGGTTTTTTAAAAAGTGCAAATCACTGTGTATTGTATAAGTACAAGTTAATACAACTGTGTGTATGTGTAGAGACAGGTGTTCTTTTAGATGGCCAATTATCAACATGGTGTCAAAACCAAAAGGCTTCTGCCTACTTTATTGCTTGCAGGGGAGGGCGGACTAGAAATTTAACTAATAAATAAATTAATGTCTTGACAAAATCCTGCTTCTGAATTCCTCACCTAATGTTCTATTTAGTTATACTGATTTAGTACACTTTTGTCACACCTTTCCTCCAAGGAGCTCAGGATGGCATACATGTTCTCCCCCTCCATTTTACATTCACAAAGAACCCTGAGAGAATTAACGGCCAAGGTCAGCCACTAAGGTTAATGGCAAGAACAGATATGAGCCTCAGTTTCCCCAGTCCTAATCCAATCACTACCAGGTCCCTCATTATTCTGTATCATGGGGAAGTGAAATGGTAACAGCAAACCCTGCTGTGCAACCTGTTAAACAATAGGGTACCCTGGCATTATGTGGTAAGGGCTAGGACATTCACAACCAACACACAACCATCAGTCTTCTGAAGTCTTAATATACTTCTGTATTTTAGCTTAGATTTTGATAATCTAGAACAAAACCCAGTAATTCTGGAAGAGGCAACCAGCCAGCTGAGGAACTGGTGTTATCAGTCTACTGAAATGTTTGACATAATTTCAGAAACATTTCAAAGCACCACACAGTCTGCATTTCTGTAAGAGAGTACAGGGAATGGGAGCAACAACTATTTAGCGATTTAATAGCTGCTTGTTTACAGCCAGGCTCCAGTCATAAGACTTGCTTAGGAAATTCTGGGACAAGTGCAATTGTGTATAGCAGATTTTTGGCAAGCTTCTCTGAACAAGGTTTTCTGCAAAAAGAACAGGAATCCTCTGTACTAAGCTCTTCAAAAGTTGTTGTTTCACTTTACCACAAAGCAGATTATAATAAATTGTGTGTCAGATGACTTTGAATAAATAGTTTAAAATGATACATTTTACTGTTTCATGACAAAAGGTACTCATTGTACAGTATTAACATTAATGAGAAGTCCAACTGCAAAAAAAGAAAAAAGGCATAGAAAGTTCAGAACTTTAAGACTGCAAGGCTATATATACTTCCATGTAGATTCCACTGAACTTGGTGGTATTTATGTCCTAGGAAACAAGCATCGGGCTTCAGACAAGGCCAAAGAAATCAGATTTTTAACTCTTAATTAATAGTACCACCTAACCCAGAACCCGTGCTGTATATACTGCACCAAGACATCAGCTAACAGTTCAGTTCTCCACTCCACTTTCAAAGGATCCAGTTCTGCAACAAGACCATCTCATGCCATCCTGTTTAAGGGTTGCAACACAGTGCCGCCTGCATTGGTAATGGAAGCGTCACACTGGGGATGTCTCTGCATATTGCAGCTGTGGTGCATAAGGGGCTTGTGAGGACAGAGATCAAAGACACTGGCACCCCAGATAAGTCTTAGCTCCAGTATACCACTGTATCAAAAAGGTGACCAGGTGTTTAAAATGGCTGAGCTCCCATGTTTTAGAAAGTGTACACGATGCCTTTCCAGTAGTCCAAGGTGGTTTAGAATCACAAGAGTGAAAAGTCTTCTTTATAGATTATTAAAAGTTTGCTCAAAGGTTTGCCCCATTAAATAACAAAAAGATTCCACAGTCAAGAAAAGCCCTTCTGAGAGAGAACCGTCTGGTGTGCCTTCCTAAAGGACATGAGAGATGTTCTGGCATGCATTCTCTTACAACCTGTTTCACAGCTGTGGGGCAATGCTGGAAAAAGCCCAATTCCTAACAAAGGACATATGTATGAGCTGAAGGGAAGACATAGTGTCATGAGGAAATGCCACGCAGAGCTGAGCTCAGAGGATGCACAGGAGAAGCACTCCTTCACATAGGTACACTTCAGGTAGTGAAGGGGCTTTATATACAGGTCAAAATTGGCATTCTGAATTGAAATCAGAAGTGTATTTGTTCCAGAACAGGGTCTGATATCTTCATAATCAGCTTGACCGTAGCAGTTAATGAGCAGGTGCATTTTGTAATAGCTGAGGCTTCTCGGTTGTCTTCAAGGATGCCTCTTCAGCTGTTGCAACACAAACCTTTAAATGCATCACTGTAGTTAAAGCAACATTTAGGAGGGGAGTTTAGGCTGCAGTCACATGCGCCAGTTGAAGTGGAGGGGAGGCGAGGCTATTTCCACCAGAGGAATTTGACATACAGTTGGAAGATCACACCTCCCTTTGTAGCTGCGAGCATAGCCTGTCACTGTGTGATCAGACACAACTACAAGTGAATTGGGTTTTTTTGGCTGTTTGTTCCCATGAGCATAAATGAAGAATCACACCTCCGCACTGAGAGCCCCCTATGGAGTGTGCAATGATGCACATACTGCGAAGGGGGGGGGGGAATGGCACTGAGCTGGGATGGCATGATCAGACCGTCCCGACAGCATGACAGCGAACTTGTGCAGTCAGACGGGAAAGTCTGTCTGTGGCCTGTTGGAACCCGTTAGAGCTGGGCTTTCCCTGGTGTCTTTGAACTCCACTTCTGTGGCGGAGCAGCATGGGCTGCCAACGACTGTGGGACACTTCTCAGATGTTGCTGTCTGATCACTCCCTTTCGATCCATCAGACGTTCATACCTATGTTGGATCTAAAGGCTCGTTTGCTCATAGCCTTAGAATTTCAAAAACAGACCTGATCGAAGGAACAAAACTCGGGCCTGGATCCTGCTTGGAATTCCTGCAGGTAGAAGGGGGAGTGGGTTGGATGATTTCCCCTCCGCAAACTATTCTTGGGGTTCCCCCATGTCCCAGAAATAGCACCTCAGGAGGCATATAAAGAAGCCCGTGTTCCCCGCTTTGTGACATTTTTCATACATGATAGGGCATATGGAAAGAATTGGTTATAGTCTCTCATTAGGTAAGGTAAAGGTTCCCTTGCTCGAAAGCCAGTCGAATCCGACTCTAGGGTTGCGGTGCTCATCTCCGTTTCAAAGCCGAAGAGCCAGCGCTGTCCGAAGACATTTCCGTGGTCATGTGGCCAGCATGACTAAACACCAAGGCGCACGGAACGCTGTTACCTTCCCACTGAAGTGGTACCTATTTATCTACTTGCAATTTCTTGCTTTCGAACTGCTAGGTTGGCAGGAGCTGGAACTAGAGATGGGAGCTCACCCCATCTGCGGCACTCATGGGTCTCGAACTGCTGAACTACTGACCTTCCACAGCCTGCAGTTCAGCGTCTTAACCACTTGAGCCACCGCAGCTCCTAAGTCTCTCATTAGTAACCCTTCAAATATTTAAGAATCTCTTGCTTTGGGGTAACACTTAAGAAGATTTTAGTAGAATATTCTTCTCTTACCTGTTTAAGCTTTTTCTTCTTATCTTTAAGGGATAATTTTCTATCCTTAATAATGCTTTCCAAGAGCTCTGCAACTGCAGCCTGAGAGGTATAAACTTTTTGTTCATCAAATTCCTGAGTAGTTATCCTCTTGCAGTAGGAGTAAGTAGGAAATACGGCACTCAGATCTTCTCCAAAACATTCCTTCTGTTAATCAACGAGGCAGCAGAGAAGCTTTTAGTATTTTGACCACAAAAGGAAAACCAGTAAAATTTAAGATGTCAGTGTGAAGCCTCCAGTTCAAATGGAAGCTCAGTAGGAACTCTGTGGACTTAGATAAACCACTATTCTCACAGCCTCAGTCCTCTGTCTCTAATACTGGCATAATAATGGTCTATTTTACAGGGACTTAGTTTTCTACATTTTAACTATTATTACTTTTATTAAGAAGCAAGGACTGTTAAACCCTACATTTTAACTATGAGCCATGAGTAGATAATGGCTGCAGTCACACACACTAAATAATCCACTTTGAATTCATTTTCAATGCACTTTCCAACTGGATTTTGCCAGTTCACACAGTATAACTATGATTTCACACAAAAAAACCGGGGCAGAATTAAGGAAAAAAACCAAGTCGTTCCAGCTTCAGATAATTCCAGGAGGGTAGCCTATTTTAGCTAACATTGTGTAAGGTAAAACAGAAGTCCCACAGCACTTTAAAGACTAAGGGTCTGAAATGGATTTGGTTGTTACACATAAGGAATGATGACAGAAGTCAGAAGTTCCAGCCTCTTGTGGGGGAACATTTTAATCTTCTTGCATACTGTTGCGGATCTGAGAGTCACTATTCTACAAAAAATATAGTAAAAGGCAGAATACAACATAAAAATACTGAATTAGAATTCATCAAGAAATTCTGTCATCCTGATCGAAACGGAGACTTGGATCTCCTTACTCATTAAAATTTCTATCAACTAAACAGGACACATTTCTTAGAAACTCTGACTGTTCTTAACATGCTGTATTGAACTATGACCCTTTACTAATGTTAGTATATTTTCTCATACTTCAGTTGTGTTTCTTGTACTTCTTTACACTTTGTTTAACTGTAACACATGGGAGGCTGGAACCTCTGGTTTCTCTCATCATCCATTAAGTGTAACAACCAAATTTGTTCTAGTCCTTTACACAAGGAACCACAGCTGAAAGATATATGATAGGATTCTGCTTCCTCTTTCTCCCCCCCACTTCTGTGATTTGTTATAATCTCCAAAATTATTTCCTTCCCATTTGCATCTGAAAAACTGAATGCCACAGTACTTTGTTTCATTTTGTTTCTGATACTCTGCCATTAAATGGAAGGCCACCCTGCAAGACAAAGTATGCAATTACATTCAGAAAATTCCTATGCCCTGGAGAACAGTGAGTTTTCAGCACCAGTGGTTACCCTTCCCAGAACAAGAAAGGACTCCAAAGAATCCAGAGATGGTATTACATTCATCAGAGACAGAACTACTGCAATACAATGAATTCTATCTTCAAATCATTGTGATCCTATCAACTATGCTTCATGGCCAGTATATCTACAAAGTGGAGGAAAAGAATGTGGGCTATAAAATTCTCTCTTCTATTAATATGCTTTAAATAGTCAAGAATGACCTTAAACACATTCTCTAACAGAGAATGATGCTTCCACTAAGGACTTATAATTATCTCTGGAACAGAATAATTTTAAGGCAGTTACCTTTCAGAATGCATGGTCTGAAAACAAGGGAGGATCCATTATTAGACAAAGACTGCTTTAAACATGACTTATACTACCAGTAAGATAGGAACCTAGAGTGTAACAGATTCTGCTCTACTGCCATCACACCCAAATATTTCCTCTGTGGAACTATATGTTGCTAAAAATTATTGATACAAAAACATATACAGACACAAAGAACAAAGTCTGGACTGAGCCAGTACATTATCTTTGTTTTCAGGCAGTTATGTTGCTTCTGTGACAAGTACAAGACTAACTCTGGCAAGGTGTGAACTCAACTGGTCAAAACCTAAGCACTTATTCAAGAAGCACATGGTACAACTTCCAAGGAGCTACTACATCAATGGAAGCATTCTGTGTTACTTTTATTAAGAAGCAAGGACTGTTAAACCCTACATTTTAACTATGAGCCATGAGTAGATAATGGCTGCAGTCACACACACTAAATAATCCACTTTGAATCCATTTTCAATGCACTTTCCAACTGGATTTTGCCAGTTCACACAGTAAAATCCAGTTGGAAAGTGCACTTAAAGTGGACTGAAAGTGGATTATTTAGGGCGTGTGACTGCAGCCCCAATCTGAGGAGAGAGGAAGAAAAAAAAAGTTGTCAAGAGCCTAGAGAACCAATTCCTTCACTAGCAAAGTATCACAGGAACTGTTTAAAAGAGAAGCTTTAATCCTTTTCCTGCATTATCTCACCTGAGTAGTTTTTAAGGACTCTATGTGATCTTGCACTGCAACTTGTAAATAAGTTGGGACTTGAAAAATATCTTGATGATGATCCATTAGAAAAGAAACTAATCTAGTGGCAAGTAGCTCATCAAGGTCTACTTCTTCTTCACAACACAATACACATCGAGAAAATGTCTGTATCATCTGAAAACATTTAAACAAACCATGTAATGAAGGTATTTCTATCAAGTATTGTAGTAAGCATGCAAATGAAGTTTTGTTTTTCATAATATTAATGATTTTGGTGGTCTTGTTAAATTATAAAATTCTTTCTTCAATAAAACAAAATGCAGAAAAAAGCTGCAGTGATAGTCTTATTTATTTAAAGCCCACCTTTCTCACTGAGACTCAGGGTATAAAACAATGCAATCTAATAGCATGAGGCATCTAATAACAATCTGATAACATTTAAAAACTGCTTTCCTTACTACAATTCCCTTTACAGCAATATAGAGTATTAACTATTTTTAATAATTAAAAATACAATAATAAATAATTAACAATATTATAATTATCGTATGGCAGTGTGTGTAATATAGCCAGGAGATCATAAGATTGTCTGGCAGCCAGAAGTTCTAGTTCTTTTAGCATTATGCACCACTATGTGCCAAACTAACTTGTTTTTAAGGCAAGAGATGTTTCAGAGGTGGCCTGCCATTACCTGCTTCTGTAACATGCCCCCAGTATTTCCTGGAGGTCATCCATCCAAATAGTAGCCAGGGCCAATCCTGCTTAGCTTCTGAGATCTGACAGGATTGGGTTAGCCTGGGCTATCCAGGTCAGGGCACAGAGACAGGAAAGATCTGCAATCATACCTATAAACGACATATGGACCTGAAGAATTAAAAAATTATTTGTGGAAAGAAAGGAATCTTACCAAAGACCTTGTGCCCACTGCATCATGAAGGCATGGCATATCAACATTTTCACTCATTCGGGAGATCATGCGCATTAGGAGTTGAAGCTTTCTGCGGTTGGGTGGTGGAAGGAGCAAACAGCACACCTGCAGGGCTTCGACAGCTACTCCTTCTAAGTGAGGTTGCAACAGACCTGGGGATTAAGAATTGGGGAGATGCAATAATCATTTTACTTGCAGTAAATTAAGTTTTTGCTCTTTTCAAGACATCGTTTAGATGTGAACTCACCGCTTCAACAATGCATGTGAACACCAACAGTTATTTTTTATATTGAAGTATTCTGTATATTCTAGTTACACACACCACCCAGGTATGCATATAGATCGTGGGAGACTGGAAAAATTATTTAAAGTCAGGGTCAAACACCCCCTCCCCCGTTTAGATAGCAACCCCCCCTTTTCTTATTCTTATTAAGTGCAAATATGATAAACCAGATAAATACCACAGACTGGACAGGAGAAGAAATACTTGGTATTAGCATGCAAAACAGAAGATATTGATGCTTGCATTGTAAAGTATTAGGTTAACATGTTCCTTAACCTCACAGGCCAGAGGCTTGATAAATCTAACAATTCAAAACTCTAGCAGTGGCAAAAGAAAGCAGAAAAGTTTTAGCTTTAGGTTTTTTTAAAAAAATCATGCTCTGGAAAGCAATCTTACTTGATGTGCCAGTCAACATAAAAGTGGCAGGAGAAAATATGTTTTCTGAAAGTTCTGTGGAACTTTTGCAGAGTCTCTTACTGATGACAGTATCAGAACATTCAGGCTCACTTCCTGTTTTAGCAACCAATTTAGCAGTATTTTGGTTTTTGTGGTTCACTGGATGTGGTTTACTGGATGTGATCTTTGCAGCTGGAGCATTGATGCCACACCGATTGGATTTGTTATGGTCACATAAACTCTGAGACCTGCAAAGTTGCTTTTGACTGTAGTTACCACTATGTAGTTCTTGCTCAGTAACACCTGATGTAGAAAGTCTCTTGACACCACCTGATTGTTTTTGATTAGTGTTACTAGAACAGAGATCCATCGAAGAATTTGGTTTATATTGTGAATGAAGCAGCTGATTTTCATTTTTTGTGACTGGCATGACATGAACTCCAGCTTGAGAAAGCATTTTTAATCCATCTATGCTATGCATGGTTGCTGTGATATCTGCAATTCCTTCCAAAGAGCAACACCTTGTCTTAAGTTTGAGAGGCAGGGCTTGTTCATTTTTCAGTCTTGAAAGATGCTGGTAATTGCCACCCATTAGTTCATGAACACTGCCATGTTTATGGGCCATATTATATTGCTGAAACTCTGCACCACAACCTCTTTCAACTCTGTACATCTTTTTAGAAACAGTTCCAGAAGTCTCAGATTCATGTTTTTTGCCAGTATCACGATGAAGCAAACTTAGCAGGAGACATTCAGTTGATTTGAAAGAGTTTAAACGTGGAGTTTTTGGAAGCTCCAAGTCATTCCGGCTACTAGGGTTTCCACAGGATCTATTTGGAATTGTGATGTAGCCACACAAGACTATCAGAAAATGAAATACAAATTAAGATGCAAGTGATGTGACAGGACAACAGACAAGCAACTGAATCAGAAAAGTTAACAAGGAAGAGATTAAAGTTCAGCGTTAGTAATATTGAAAGAACACTTGCTCTATCAGAGGTCATTCAAAAACAGACATGCAACCATTAGCCCAAATATGCAAGGTTAAGGACAAATTATTCTGTGTTTAACAATGAGCACCTAGACTAGGATGTCCCCAAACCAGAAGTCACTTGGATTTGTAACAGATTATATGGATTACTTATCCTAAATTACAGGTATAGTTTACCCTGAAAATCAGCCTGCAGAGATCAATCTCCCTCAGATTCACAGTATTTTAATCCATCCTCTCAATTGCATATATGTTTTCAATGCCACAGATAAATACATACCCAAGAGGTTCACAAACAATTCATAGTACTCAAAAGTTAGCAAAGGTTCAGGAAGGCTAAGGAAATAGTCAGCAACTGTTTTAAATACATCTCGTTCAAAACCCACGTAAGTTGACTGGCTCATGTCATTACTTCTAGGCCCTAAATGCAGAAAAAAGAAAGTCTCAGAAAAATGGATTTTGGTGTTACTTAAAGAATTACAGTGTGAAAAGTAAGCAGCATACAGTGTTGCCACAGTAAAAGTCTTACGTCATCTATCACATGGACCAATGAAAATATACCTGAGAAATCAAAAGCAAGATGTAGCTACAGTAATTAAATATATTTTAGCAATACAAAGAAGTAAGAATATTTTAAGAGATATGAAATGTTACTATTTCATTTATCTCCAGAAATAATATTAATTGCTTTTATTCTCTTCTTATAAAGCCACATATTCTTTACCAATTAATTTCCTTCCAAAGGCCTCTGTGGGTTACAGGCATCAAGAAGTTAAAGAAGCCTCAGAATATTTCCCACAGAAAACACTAGCAGACAACTCAATAAAAGTAAATTTTTTCCATAGTGTCTTCTGTAAATGACTTCAAATCAATCACATTGGCCTTTGGTATTAAGTGGGTTGGACCCACCCACTTTTGTACTCACCAAATTCTCTTCCTTACAGCCACGTGGTTTTTGTCCATGCAGGTCCTACAATCCCCAGCATAGCTTTTCTGAAGGGGACCCCCTCCTCCTTTTTCCAATCAGAGGAAAAACTGGTTGGCTCCAAACCAGTAGCTTAAATAGCATGGCTATACATGAACACAGGAAGTCGCCTTATTCTGAATCAGTCCATAGGTCTATCAAGGTCATTACTGTCTACTCTGACTACCAGCACCTTTTCAGGATATGAGGTAGAGATTTTTCACATCTTCCATTGCCTGATCTTTGTAACTGGAGATGCTGGGGAATGAGCCAGGGGCCTTCTGGTGTCCAAAGCAGATGCTTTACCACTGAGCCACAGTTCTTTCCCAACTCTGCTGTAACATAAAGCAGCCTTGCAAGCTGAAATGGCTAACTTCTGGATACAACCCTCCTTGCAAGCATACAGTTGTTAGCTACCTCACTACCTCAGCAAAATGTTAGTGAAATTCCATGGCATCACAGCAACTCAGCCAAAGTCTTCACCATTGTTTCTACCACAAAATCGCCGGTCACAAAATCCTAGAATGCTTTGCAATATGGACTTCATGTACTCCCTGTACAGTAATGGAAGGATTGATATAGAATGGGATCATCCATAGGAGCTCTTGTGATAGCTCCTTGCAGAAGATAATGAGACAGCAAATAGTAATGCACACCAAACAGAAGCAAAGGATCTTTAAACTAAGGCATGGCAACAGAATTGGGTAGTTAGTTGTGAAAAGATGAGCATGTGTCAGCAATAGGGACTGACATTTCTTTGAGAAATGTATTGCAAAGAAAGTTCTAAAAGTTATCATTGTGTGATACATATTAAGTAGAAAGATGGAAATTATTGGATATTTCACTAAAAGTTATAGCAGCTAGTAAATCCCTATAACTACATGTGCTTCTAGTTGGGTAGTAAAAATGATTTAGGAAATTTTTGTGCTGCTCTCCAGGGGACCTACGCAATGCAGATTATAATGCACAGTGAAATTATAGAATTCATCACTACATAATGCAACACTGATAGCTTTATAAAGACTTAGGCAAAATCATGGAAGATCCATTTTTAGCAGTTATGGCTAATAAGGTAACATCCAAGTTCAGAGCAGTGCACCTCGGCTCATCAGATCCTGGAGACAAACAACAGATGTCTGCCATGCCTTATTTTGTAAGATACCTTGTGCAATCTGGTTGGACACTTTAAAAAATACAGTTGGATTCATATTTGGATGATTTAGTAGGAAGTACTTTATATCAGGTACATCACCAGTATACAAAGTGTCCTGGCGCTTTAACATTTTGTATGTAACTGCATGACCATGATTTTATTGGCATGTATTGATCTTTCTGTTTTTATTTAGCTTATGTTCAAGCCTGAAATCCGAACTCCAGAACAGAAGACCCGAACAGAAGTCACCACTATAGTATATCATTTCTGCTCTACAGAACAAAAAGCAGTTTCTGGCATTTCAAACAGTTGTTCTCTGTTGAACTTACAGTTTGCTAAACACTTCATAGCAGACAGTACCCAATGTGGAAGGTCTTCTGCAGGAAAGGAGGGAAAAAAGATATATTTGCACTTGCATACCATCCTCTTAATCCAAGGAGATCCAGGAAAGCTGAGTCTTTGCCAATGGCTGTAACCATGGTGGAGTTCCCAGCACTGTCAGAAGTTAAAGAAGTGGCAAATACACCACTGAGGCCGTGCCCTAGCGGCTGAACAGTGGCTCAAGAGGGTCAATGGAAGCTATACAGCCTTAGGCCTGCAGGTGCCACCAGAGGGCTCGCAATCCTGGCCCAAACCACATGAGATAATTTTGCAAGGCAAACATCAGTCACAGAATGGCACAAAGTGGGTGGACTTTGGAAGGGGCTACCTGGGCTATTTAAAACAAGCCAGTCCCAGGCCAAGGAGGATCAGCTGGGGACTTCTCTTGGAGTGCAAGGCTGCCCAGAGAGAAGGGAAGGAACTCCAGAGCAGATCCCAGGGGGATTAGGGAAGTCTGGGGTGATGTGAACCTGCTTCCTCTCCCATTCTGAGGCTCAGGAAGCAGGCCAATGTTTGAATCCAGCCAATTCCAAACCCCACCTGATGGATGGAGGACACCTGTTTCCAGATAAGCTGAGCAGGCCCCTCATCCTCCACTCTGTTGTACATCCAAGTGATAGCTCAATGAGTTTCACACCTGAGTGAGAACTGAAATCTGTCACTGTACCACAATGACTTACTTTAAAATGAAAGAAGGGCCACATGTACTAGATTTCAACCTTATTCCTGCATCCCCATCATTAGAGCGCAGTCCTCAAGTGTATTAACATAGAAGATCTATCAAAAACACTGACACTTGGTTCCCAGAAAATATTGGTCAGATTTACTCTCAATACTATCTGCCCAAATAGAAGTTTTAATCTGCATTTGGTTACACTGCAGAATAAAAAGATTTTAAGAACAACTTAAGAAGTTTTACCTGATTTGTCTTGTAGGACAACAACACCACGTTTACTTGTATTTGTCATGTTGTATATGATATGCTGAGGAAATATTTGTGCTGGGCCTAAGACTTCTTCCAAGCATGGTACACCTAAAATAGTTTGCAAACTACAGGAAGAAAGAAGCGGTAGACAGTTTCGAAACTGGGCAAAATACTTTGAGAACAACCAAGTAGTGCTGTCAAATAATCCCATCTATGTCTGAACAAATCACGATATGGTAAGCATTATGTTTTCACAATGTGGTTTTGTGATGCTACAAGTCAAATTCACTTTCCACTCTTTCAGAAGGCCACCCCCCATATTGTGCTTCACCAGTAGGGTTGCTGTCTGATAGCTGGCACCTGACTGTAGATGGATGTTAGGCACACCAAGCACAGTGTGCTACATCTCTTCTCGGGAAAACTGGAAGCGATGTCATATGGCTGTAGGAATTGGTGGCAACTATGGTAAAACCACAGAGTTTCTGGTGATTCCTACAAAAACATGACATCATTTCAGGGTTTTCCTCAGAAGTGATGTCAAAGATTCTCCTGCTGTCCAACAGAGCAGTAGCTGGAAGGCTGGGCTGCCCTTGGGAGGTCTCCTTCCATAGAGGGTGGCCTGGCAACCCTGTCACCACTCAAAATCATCATCACCACTACCATCACACAATGTAAGAGCGGCCAGGTGAGTCCACTCTAACTTCCCGCACACTGCCTAGTACAAGACTAATTCTTTTTTACAGTATAAATCTAAACAGTTATATTCTTCTAAACCTCTTTACTTCAACCATTTTAGTAACTATAGTACACTTTTTTAAAGATATCTTCAAGAGAAATGCTAGAGAAAATGGGAATATAACCAAGGAAGCCAGTGATCTAGCATGTGAAAAGTATAGCAGCAGTTCTGTCAAGTATTAAAGACAACGAAAGTTCTTGTTCTGATAAACTACAACCTATTCCAAAATATTCTGTTTGTTTATGGCTTAGTAAGGAGCTGCGGTGGCTCAAGTGGAAGGTCAGTAGTTCAGCAGTTCGAGACCCGAGTGCCACATGACGGAGTGAGCTCCCATCTCTGGTTCTGGCTCCTGTCAACCTAGCAGTTCGAAAGCAAGAAATTGCAAGTAGATAAATAGGTACCACTTTGGTGGGAAGGTAACAGCATTCTGTGCGCCTTGGAGTTTAGTCATGCTGGCCACATGACCACAGAAACATCTTTGGACAGCACTGGCTCTTCGGCTTCAAAACGGAGATGAGCACCGCAACCCTAGAGTCAGATTTGACTGGCTTTCGAGCAAGGGAACCTTTACCTTTATGGCTTAGTAGGCATAGTCTCCTTTAGAAACACAAATATTACTTGCTAAATTCAGATGTTCCAGTCCTCAGTACTAACACCTACAGTATACATTAGGGTTGTTCTACCAGAATGTTTTGGAGATCCCAAGCCCATTACTGAGACACTACAACTATCTGAGCCTCATACATTAATGGCTCTGCTCATAATTATGTTGGGAAATGATAGGAAAAAGGAAAATCATATCACTCACTGTATTAAAATGGCGCTTCTCCAGATTTCTTCTATGTCTGCTTGGCTTATTCTCCTGCTGTGCGCCATTTTGTCAGTATCCTCTTGAATTGCATCACTATTTAAATTTTCTACAATTTCCTGCACAGCAGCAATAATAATAGATTCAGAAATACATCCTTAAGAGTTGGGAGAAGGACACTCAGGGCCTAATAATCCATTTGTGCCCCCACCTGAGGTATGCAGAAGCCAACTGGAAGTACTACTAGCCATTTCCACATGCTCCCCACATTGTAGTAAGAAATCTATGGAAAGTACTGGATCTCACATCCCTTTCTAATACAATTATAATATGATAGTTAGCCAAGGGCAAACTAATCCTGCATGACTCTATCTGTAAAGGGCCCAGAAACTGTTTGTAAACCAAAAATAACTCTGCTGTATCAATCACACTGGGAGGATATTAAGAGTTCCTACCCAGAGATAAAAAGTTCTTTGACAAGCCAAATAGGGCAGTTTCTCACACAGTGACTTTCAGTTTGAAGTGTCTTAGTGTAATGACTATTTCCTTTGGGATTTCAGGTGTAGAACTTTCCCCAGTATTGAGCACAGAATAGAAAGTACTTGCTGGATTCCAACTCCCGTGGATTCTTGATTAACTTTTTACCCAACATAGGCCATGAAACTTTTTCTGTGATATTCCTGTCTAAAAGGACATTTATGGACATAGGAGCAGGCCTTTGGGATTTACTTGGGACTCCCAGGACCTCTTAATATGAGTAATACTACTCAGTTCCAAGTCATAGGTTGCTATCACACACACACACTAAATAATGCACTTTCAATTCACTCTCCCACTGGGTTTTATTGTGTGAACCAGCAAAATCCAGTTGGAAAGTACATTGAACTTGCATTATTTAGTGTGTGAACGTAAGAGAAGACAATGTTGGATCAGACCAACAGCCCATCCAGTCCAACACTTTGTTACACAGTGACCAAAAATACCAGGTGCCATCAGGAGGTCCACTAGTGGGGCAAGGACACTAAAAGGCATCCCACTGTTGACCCCCCCCCCAAGCACCAAGAATACAGAGCATCACTTGTCCCAGAGTCCCGATCTATACCTTGTGGCTAATAGCCACTGATGGACCTCTGATCGCAGCCATAATTTTGCTGATGACTCAGCAATCCATGGCCTTGGAACATAACGTTAATGAGCAGATATGTAACAATGTACGACACTTCTTAGTTAAGAATAAAAGAATACAAAATTTAGCAACAGATTGAACTGCATTATATCATTGCCAGATCCTATTTTTAAAAAGTCAAACTTCTTGTATCTGGAACAAATTCATGTTTGCAAAACACACGAGTTGTTGCTGCAGTTTTTTTTAAAAAAACCCTTGTTTATTCTCATCTTCTTAAACAGAATACATTTTCCCCTAGGTACATAATCTAAACCAATGATCTAAAAGTCTACATTTTAAAAATCTTTAGTTAAAAAAGTCCCACCACTTTACGAAAAGTAATAACCACAAAATTAATTTCAGACCTAATCATTTGTACAGGATATCTAATAATTCAGTGTTTCAATTTTTAACAGGGTATAATAAATGTATGTTTTAAAAGAACTCTTTAATATACAAATTAACTATGCTTATTCATGAAATGTTATTTTCAAACAAAATTTTACATCTGAGGAAAGACAGATTGAAATGTTTTTAGGGAGATGACAACAAATACATGAATAATTCTGTACCAGAGCTCTTGCATTTTTCTTTATCGTTTTCTGACTGAATCATGGTTCACAGTTAGGAAGGAAGCTTCTACCTTGCTATCAACCCCATCTCTTCTCTCTGTTGGTCAAAGCTCAACTTTTCTCTCACCAACTTCTCTCTTGCTCACAAGCTACCTTTTCCTCTCTCTGCTGCCTTCAATACATTTCTGGCAAGAGTGGGCAAAAGGAGATGTTGGCTGGTGACTAGCAGGCTGGGTGATGTCTTTCAGTGAGCCAGATTTAACAAGGAGGCCACAAATTGCTGATATATATGTTAAGAACAGCATGGGACTGGCGTGAATCTTTCGCTCAGGCTGATATGCTTCACCAAAGAACACAAAAGACACTAAAGTATTAAGCTGTCTACTGGAGATGTATCACCCCCCCTCCAAAATCTAGAATAAAATATTACCTGACTAACCAGTTGTTCATGTTTTTTAGGAGTGATCTTGGAGAAATGTGGCACCTTAAGTGCACTGCTTGGTTCTTTATTAGGAAACATATTTTTGTTTTCACGCAACGGACACCGACTTGGCAGACTTCTAACTGGAGAAGTTGAAGGAAATCTGTGATTTAGAACACACAGTAATAAACTACAATGTAATTTAGTTTTCATAAGCATCTCAAATTATTCTGACCAAGAGGGATTTGTAAACAGATTCACACTTCAGGGTTTTCAAGTGTTTGGAATTTTTTTCACCACTTCAGCATCTGCAAAACTGAAAGCAAGGTGGTGTACGTGCTAGACAATTAAAAAAGAGAAGAAATGGGGCAGCAATGTAGTAAGTAAGTAGATAACACAAAGTCAATAATTTCCATGAAGAGGGAATATAAATCTGTTACAAGTAGATACTGCAGGGTGCAAATTCCATCACACTCAGTACAAGTTTGACAGAAGGAATACTACATCATGTAACTGGAATTCTGGTCTTGCACTACAGCTAAATGTTTAAAACCACATTCTCTAGGGGAGTGGAAATTACGGACAAAAGAGGCAGAGAGTTTTCGTGGTTATCCCTAATAACAGTGAAATCAACTGATATTTTGTTCAGTCAATTTATTTTTAATGTTCTATCAATATGAATGTATACTACCTGTACAAATTATTGTTGTCTTCTAAGTTTTCTGAGCCCCATCTTCCTTTTATATCCTCAATCACATGATTTTTCAGAAACTTCCTTAAAAGCTGAACAGTTTGCTCCCTAGTAACTTCTAGACCAAAATTGTTATTATTTTTAAGTAATTCATGAAGCCAGTCAGTTGCTTCAGCTGCAGTAAAACAATTGCCATATTTTTTAAAGTGTTGCCTATGTTTTCTTCGTGGCATTCCTGCCCGAAAATATTTTGTAACTTCATTCCACTGAAAAACAAAAAGATGAAATTTAGGATTTAAAAAAATCACAAATAACAGCATCAAAAAATTGACAGAATTTTTAGCTTGAAATTGGGTTCATAACACTACAAATTGTATACTACATATGAGCAAAGTCCCCCATAAACAAAAACACGTTGTGCTACCTTCATCTAACCTAGATAAGTACCTCTGCTTCAACAATAAAGATAAATGAATTGTGTAAATACAACAAAGCAGTTAAGGAGTGCTATAGGGTAACTTCACAGGACTACAACATCACTTCACAGGACTACAAAAATATATTCTGTAAAGAGGTGGCTCTGTGATCATGTCACTAGCCTTTCAATTCTCATGGCTTCAATACATGCTAGTATTTTAGTATGCCACTACAAGTCAACACTTGCTGCATAGTGCCTCATAGCTGCAATTATTATCCATTCACTATTGTTCATTGGTGATGTGAAATCACAGTCATATTAGTGTACAATTTCAGTGAGTTCCCATTGTTTCCACAGGGTATTCTTGTCTTCTCCCCCTAGTATATCCCACTTAAAACACCACCACCACCACCTCCATATTCACCAAGAACATACTCAGGAATTGTTTTCCATTCTCTGGAAGTAACACACTAGACCTAAAAACATCACACTAGTTCCTAAGGAAAAGGTAACACATATTCACTTTCACAATAAAACCAGTGACCAGCACTAAGACAATGTTGGGTTAAATTACATGTTACATGTGTTACACCCATGCAATGAAAAATCCTGTGTAAAGATTAAACATGTGTTCACTGTATATTGTATACAAGGCTCCTGACTGCTACTGATTGACAATCACAGTTTTCCAGGTCATACACATGGAACAGGTAACCTACATCTTTGGTTATACAATCTTTCCCGAAAATATGTAACATACCAAACTATGAAAACTTTTCCTTGCGTTTACCAATGAAAGAATGTACTCTGCATAAATCATGCTCTTGTCAGAAAAGCATAAATCCTCTTCTAGTCCTGTACTATACGCACCCATAGACACCCACTGACCCATCCCCCCTCTTCTACTTGGGGAGCTTCTCCAGCCACGTGTGTCTCCTCCGCCTCCCAAAGCACCGCGTTCCATACTAGCTGTTCGACAACGTCCCCACACACAGCGGTACCAAGTGCGGCCCCGAGCCACCCTCCTTACCAGCTTCGTGGCACGAAAGGGGCCTGGGGTCACCAGACGACGCTCCATAGCGCGGGGGTGGGGAGAGAAACAGGCTGAATGAAGGTTACTTCCCCCACCCCGTAACCACCTACACCTACAACAACGGCCGTCTGAGGGTTTGAATTGCGCCCCGCAGCCTCTGATTGGAGGGGGACGTGTCACGTCATATTACAGGGACTGTCTCGCCGTGCTTATAATGTGGAAAAGGTGGTGAGACTGGTTACAGAGAGCGAAGATTGTGTGGGTTTGAATGGTGAGGCTTCCAAGCCTCCAAGTAACGCGGTAGTAGGAACGATATAGATTGACGCTATTTTTCCTGGGATAAGCGCTTAAACGCAATAATTTGATGTCAGTGCTTAAGAGTGGGCTTGTTATCTTTCTCTGCGTGTTGCCCATGGACTATTGACTGGTCATTCACTGTAGTTAGTGTACTGAACTATCAGTTCTCAGGACGCAATGACATATTCGGTTTGTAATCGAATTCCAGTCCCCAGAGCAGATCTTGGCTGCTAAGCAGGGTCAAACCTGATTAGTACTTGGATGGAAGACCACCAAGGAAGTCTATGCAAAGCCTTGAAAATTCTATAGGGTCACCATAAGTTAGCTGTGACTTGACAGCACTTGCCACTAAAGAGACTTATCAAAATGAATGGCAGGAAACATGTGGAAATCCACTGGTTCTTTTGAGTGGTTATAGGAATTCACAGGGCTGGCTTAAGCCATTTTGCTGCCCCAGATGTTTTCCTCCTGTGTCTAAGGCAGTCTTCCAGAGGCAGCATCACTGTGGCTCTCTATAGACCTGGGCTGGGCAACACAGGTGTAGGATGTGTGTAACAATAAAAAAATCATTAGGAAAAAACTATTCGTCAGCTTCTACTAAAAATGCCTGAATTTATTTAAATTCATGCTTTCCAGTGGCCATTTGGAAGTGACATTCTGTAGTCATTAAGGAGCAATGGATTCCTATAGTAATTTTCTGTCATTTGTTTTCGTATATAACCACTTGTTTTCCTATATATCCACATCCTTAACTGTGGAATGCTGAGAGTATTTAACTGAGACCCTGCCATAATGCTCGATCCATCAAGTATGGAGGCGACCTTATAGCATCTTCTTCTTTGAAGTGGGGTGATTGGCTGAGTAGAGTTATCTCCCCTGTCCCTAGACCAGAGAAATACATTCAAATCTACCATTCCAAATTACATTACATTCTGCTATTCATTGCATTATAAATTATATTATAATCTTCTATTATTTCAAATAAGAAATAAAATAAAGAGGATGCATAGCCCTTCTGGGGACTGGTGAGAATACAGATGTAAAAGCTGAATGAGGTTAGCATGTGTAGTGAGATAAGAAACCAATATCCCTGTTAAGTCCTGGGGATTCCATTGTTCTGAGTGCTGTAATAACTTGCAACTCAGCAGTTTCCATTTCTAGTCTGTTCCTGAAGTTCCTTTGCAATAAAACAGCTACTTTGAGGTCACCCATTGAATGTCCTGGAAGGCTGAAGTGTGTTTCCTACAGTTCTCCTTCAGTGGGGGAAGTCATCCAAACTGGTTAGGTCATGTCTCCTCTTGCTCCAGGCAGGGCTATGCAAATCTGTGTAGACTGTATTGGCTCAGAGTGAGGCTGACCCTCCAGTTTCAATAGAAGCCCTCCCACTACTGTCCCCTCCAGCACCAAGAATAGAGTGCATCACCTGCCCCAGACTGAGAGTTCCCATCTATACCCTGTGGCTAATAGCCACTGATGGACTTCTGCTCCATTTGTTGTTCAGTCGCACAGTCGAGTCCGACTCTTTGCGACCCCATGGACCAGTTTACGCCAGGCCCTCCTGTCTTCCGCTGTCTGCTGAAGTTTGCTCAATTTCATGTTCGTTGCATCGATGACACTGTCTAACCATCTCATCCTTTGCCGTCCCCTTCTTCTTTGACCTTCAATCTTTCCCAGCATCAGGGTCTTCTCCAGTGAATGCTCCCTTCTCATTTGGTGGCCAAAGTATTTGAGCTTCAGCTTCAGGATCTGGCCTTCCAGGGAACAGTCAGGGTTGATTTCTTTTAGGATTGACTGATTTGATCTCCTGGCAGTCCAAGGGACTCTCAAGAGTCTTCTCCAGCACCATAGTTCAAAAGAATCTATTCTTCGGCGCTCGGCCTTCCTTATACTCCAACTCTCGCAGCCATACATTACTACGGGGAATACCATTGCTTTGACCATGCGGACTTTTGTTGGCAAGGTGATGTCTCTGCTTTTTATCATGCTGTTTAGGTTTGCCATCGCTTTCCTCCCAAGGAGCAGGCGTCTTTTAATTTCATGGCTGCAGTCACCATCTGCAGTGATCTGGGATCCTAGGAACGTGAAGTCTGTCACTACTTCTACGACTTCTCCTTCTATTTGCCAAGGAGTGATGGGGCCAGATGCCATGATCTTAGTTTTTTTGATGTTGAGCTTCAAGCCCACTTTTGCGCTCTCCTCTTTCACCCTGAGCAAGAGGCTCTTTAGGTCCTCTTCACTTTCTGCCATCAGAGTGGTATCATCTGCATATCTGAGGTTATTGATCTTTTCCCCAGCAATCTTAACTCCGGCTTGTGATTCATCCAGGCCAGCATTTCGCATGATGTACTCTGCATATAAGTTAAATAAGCAAGGTGACAATATACATCCTTGCCGTACTCCTTTCCCTATGCTAAACCAATCAGTTGTTCCATATCCGGTTCTAACTGTTGCTTCTTGACCCTTATACAGGTTTCTCAGAAGACATGTGAGGTGGTCCGGTACTCCCATCTCTTTAAGAACCTGCCATAATTTATTGTGATCCACACAATCAAAGGCTTTAGCATAGTCAATGAAGCAGAAGTAGATGTTTTTCTGGTACTCTCTTGCTTTCTCCATAATCCAGCAAATGTTGGCAATTTGATCTCTAGTTCCTCTACCTCTTCGAAACCCAGCTTGTACTTCTGGCAGTTCTCTATCCACGTACTGTTGGAGCCTAGCCTGTAGGATTTTGAGCATGACCTTGCTAGCATGTGAAATGAGTGCAATTGTGCGATAGTTTGAACACTCCTTGACATTGCCCTTCTTTGGGATTGGAATGTACACTGACCTTTTCCAATCCTGTGGCCACTGTTGTGTTTTCCAAATTTGTTGGCAAATTGAGTGCAGCACTTTAACAGCATCTTCTTTTAAGACTTTGAATAACTCAGCTGGGATACCATCACCTCCACTAGCTTTGTTGTTAGCAATGCTTTCTAAGGCCCATTTAACTTCGCTTTCCAGGATGTCTGGCTCAAGATCAGTGATTATACCATCGTGGTTGTCAAGGACATCGAGGTCCTTCTTGTACAGTTCTTCTGTGTATTCTTGCCATCTTTTCCTAATCTCTTCTGCTTCTGTTAGGTCCCTACCATTATTGTCCTTTATCATGGCCAGCTTTGCATGGAACGTTCCCTTGATTTCTCCAATTTTCTTGAAGAGATCTCTAGTCCTTCCCAATCTATTGTTTTCCTCTATTACTTTGCATTGTTCATTCAGGAAAGCCTCCTTATCTCTCCTAGCTGTTCTCTGGAAATCTGCATTCAGTTGGGCAAATTTTTCCTTTTCACCGTTGCCTTTAGCTTTCCTTCTTTCCTCTGCTATGTGTAAAGCCTCATCAGACAGCCACTTTGCTTTTTTGCATTTCTTTTTCTTTGGGATGGCGGTGATTGCTGCCTCCTTTACAATGTCACGGACCTCTGTCCATAGTTCTTCGGGCACTCTGTCTATCAAATCTAGTCCCTTAAACCTATTCTTCACCTCTACTGTATATTCATCGGGGATGCGATCTAGGTCAAATCTGAATGGCCTTGTGTTTTTCCCAACTTTCTTCAATTTAAGTCTGAATTTCGCAATCAGTAGCTCATGATCTGAGCCACAGTCAGCTCCAGGTCTTGTTTTTACTGACTGGATAGAGCTTCTCCATCTTTGACTGCAAATTATATAGTCAATCTGATTTCGGTGTTGCCCATCTGGTGATGTCCATGTGTAGAGACGCCTCTTAGGTTGTTGGAAAAGGGTGTTCGCTATGACCAGCGTGTTCTCTTGACAAAACTCTGTTAGCCTTTGCCCTGCTTTATTTTGTTCTCCAAGGCCAAACTTGTCTGTTATTCCGGTTACCTTTTGATTTCCTACTTTAGCATTCCAGTCCCCTATGATGATGAGGACATCATTTTTTGGTGTTAGTTCTATGAGCTGTTGTAGGTCTTCATAGAACTGGTCCACTTCAGCCTCTTCTGCAGCAGTGGTTGGGGCATAGACTTGGATTACTGTGATATTGAATGGTTTGCCTTGGATTCGGACCGAGATCATTCTGTCATTCTTGAGATTGTATCCCAATACTGCCTTTTTCACTCTCTTATTGACTATAAAGGCCACACCATTTTTTCTACGGGATTCCTGGTCACAGTAGTAGATATAATGGTCTTCTGAGTTAAATTCGCCCATTCCTGTCCACTTTAGTTCACTGATTCCCAAGATGTCGATGTTCATTCTTGCCATCTCATTTTTGACCACATCAAGCTTACCTTGATTCATAGATCTTACATTCCAGGTTCCTATGCAGTATTGTTCTTTGCAGCATCGGACTTTCCTTTCACCGTCAGACACATCCACAACTGAGCGTCCTTTCGGCTTTGGCCCAGCCGCTTCACTCTTTCTGGGGTTACTCGTACTTGCCCTCTGCTCTTCCTCAGTAGCATATTGGACACCTTCCGACCTGAGGGGCTCATCTTCCGGTGTCATATCTTTTAGCCTTTTGTTACTGTCCATGGGGTTTTCTTGGCAAAGATACTGGAGTGGGTTGCCATTTCCTTCTCCAGGGGATCACGCTTGGTCTGAGTTCTCTGCTGTGGCCTGTCCGTCCTGGGTGGCCCTCCACGGCATAGCCCACAGCCTCATCGAACCACACAAGCCCCCTCGCCACGACAAGGCAGTGATCCATGAGGGAGTTCTGCTCCATATGTTTATCTAATTCCCCCTTGAAACTGTCCATGCTTGTAGCTGCCACCACTTCCTGTGGCAGTGAATTCCATATGTTAATCACTCTTTGAGTGAAGAAGTACTTCCTTTTATCTGTTCTAACCCGACTGCTCAGCAATTTCATGGAGTGCCCATGAGTTCTTGTATTGTGAGAAAGGGAGAAAAGTACTTCTTTCTCAACCTGCTCAATCCCATTCATAATCTTATAAACCTTGATCATGTCCCCAAGCTAAAGAGCCCCAAGCGTTTTAACCTTTCTTCATAGGGAAAGTGTTCTAACCCTTTTATCATTCTAGTTGCCCTTCTCTGCACTTTTTCCAATGCTATAATATCCTTTTTGAGATGTGGTGATCAGAACTGCACACAGTATTCCAAATGAGGTTGCACCAATGATTTATACAGGGGCATGATGATATTGGCTGATTTGTTTTCAGTTCTCTTCCTAATAATCCCCAGCATAGCATTGGCCTTCTTTATTGCAGTTACACACTGTCTAGACATTTTCATTGAGTTATCTACTACGACTCCAAGATCTCTCTCTTGGTCCGTCTCTGCCAGTTCAGACCCCATCAATGTGTATTTATATTTAGGATTTTTGGCTCCAGTGTGCATCACTTTGCACTTGGCCACATTGAACCCCATTTGCCACGTTGACGCCCACTCACCCATCCTCGACAGATCCCTTTGGAGTGCCTCACAATCCTCCCTGGTTTTCACCACCCTGAACAACTTAGTGTCATCTGCAAATTTAGCCACTTCACTGCTTTCTCCCAATTCCAAATCGTTAATAAACAAGTTAAAAAGCATCGGACCAAGTACTGATCCCTGTGGTACCCCACTGCTTACCACCCTCCACTGAGAAAGTTTCCCATTTATACTCACTCTCTGTTTCCTATTTATAAGCCAGTTTTTGATCCACAAGAGGACTTGTCCTTTTATCCCATGACTATTGAGCTTACTTAGGAGCCTTTGATGAGGAACTGTATCAAAAGCTTTCCGGAAGTCAAGGTAAATAATATCTATTGGGTCCCCCTTGTCCACATGTTTGTTCACTCCCTCAAAAAACACTAACAGGTTAGTGAGACAAGATCTTCCCTTACAGAACCCAAGCTGAGTCTGCCTCAATAGTTTTGTTCATTAATGTGCCTACTAATTCTTTCCTTAATAACAGTTTCCACCAACTTACCCGGTATCGACGGTATCGACATCAGACTGACTGGCATGTAATTTCCCGGATCTCCCCTGGAGCCCTTTTTAAAGATAGGAGTGACATTAGCTACCTTCCAGTCCTCAGGAATGGAGGCAGATTTTAAAGAAAGATTACATATTTTTGTAAGGAGATCCACAAGTTCACATTTGAGTTCTTTCAGAACTCTTGGATGAATGCCATCCGGGCCTGGTAATTTATTAGTTTTTAAATTGTCCATTAGTCGTAGGACTTCCTCTCTTGTCACCTCAATCTGATTCAGGTCTTTCAAACCCCTCCCGAAATCGATGGTTCTGGAGTGGGCAAGCACTTCTCATCTTCCACAGTGAAGACAGAGGCAAAAAATGCATTCAGCTTCTCAGCCATTTCCCTGTCATCCTTCAGTAGTCCTTTTATCCCTTGGTCATCCAAGGGCCCCACTGCCTCCCTGGCTGGCTTCCTACTTCTAATGTATTTGAAGAAAGTTTTATTGTTAGCCTTTATGTTTTGTGCGATATGCTCCTCATAATCCCTTTTTGCTTGCCTGATCACAGTCTTGCATTTTATTTGCCATAGTCTGTGTTCCCTTTTATCAACCTCACTGAGACTAGCTTTCCACCGCTTAAAGGAATCCTTCTTACCTTTTACAGCTTCCATTACTTTATTTGTTAACCATGCAGGCTTTTTTCTATACCTATTTGTGCCTTTCCTAACCTGCAGTATATATTTTTTCTGAGCTTCTAGGACTGTATTTTTGAATAGTCTCCAAGCTTCCCCAATGGTTTTGACCTTCTCCACTCTTTCTTTCAATTTCTTCCTCACATGTCCCCTCATACCAGAGAAGTTACCCCTTTTAAAGTTAAAAGTGGTTGCGTCAGTCTTTTTGGGCAACTCCCTATCTGTACAGATGTTAAACTCAATGACATTATGGTCACTGTTCCCAAGCGGTGCAATCACTTTTACATCTCTCACCAGGTCTTGGGTGTTACTTAGGACCAAATCCAGGATCGCCTCTCCCCTGGTAGGATCTGTGACCATCTATTCCATAGCACAGTCATTGAGAGTGTCTAAAAACTCAATCTCTTTTTCCTGACTAGAACTCATATTGACCCAATCAATGTGTAGGTAGTTAAAGTCGCCTATTACGACACAGATATTTTGTCTAGCCGCTATCTTTAATTCATTCATCATTTTATAATCCTCCTCTACCTTTTGATCTGGTGGGCGATAACAAACTCCCACTGTTAAGCCTCCTTTTGGACCCACTATTTCAACCCATAGCATTTCCAGAAGCGAATCCAATTCTCTTACCCTCTCAATCTTACTGGACGGTATACCCTCTCTGACATACAGAGCCACCCCACCTCCAACCCTTCCCCCCATCCTTCCGATATAATTTATAACCAGGAATCACCGTATCCCAGTGATTTATTTTCCTCATTCCACCAAGTTTCTGAAATACCCACAATGTCTAATTCCCCCAACACCAAGCATTCCAACTCCCCGATTTTACCTTGGAGACTTCTAGCATTTGTGTATAAACACTTATAGTTTCCCATGCTTGTTAAGCCCGCAACCTTCCTCTTGCTGCCTCGAGACCTTGCCAGACAGTTCCTATCATTAGCCACAGTCTCAGTGGACAACTTTAATCCATTTCCTTGTACAAAAGTAATAGCTACCCCTTCATCTCTTTGAGATGAGCCATCCCGAACCAGAGACTTTTCATCTCCTGTCAGCTTTCCCTCATTATTCAGTTTAAAATATGCTCTGCCACCTTTTTGATTTTGAGCGCCAGCAGCCTGGTTCCTTCTTGGGACAAGTGGAGACTGTCCCTTTTGTACAACTCCCTCTTGTCCCAAAAAGCATCCCAGTGCCTAACAAACTTGAACCCTTCCCCCCTACACCATCATCTCATCCACTCATTGAGACTTCTGATCTGTGCCTGTCTCTCCGGCCCTGTGTGTGGGACAGGTAGCACTTCTGAGAAGGCTACCTTGGAGGTCCTGACCTTGAGTTTCCTGCCCAGCAGCCTAAATTTCTCCTCCAGGACCTCACGACTGCATTTCCCCACATCGTTGGTGCTGACGTGCACCACGACCACTGGCTCCTCCCCAGCACTATCTACCAGCCTATCTAAAACACGCATAATGTCCGCTACCTTCGCACCGGGCAGGCAGGTCACCATATGGTCAGTATGCGGGTTTGCCACCCAGCTGTCTACCTGCCTAAGGATCGAATCACCAACTACCAAGAGCCCCCCTCCCACCCTTCCCAGGGACGGTTCCTTGGTACGAAAGGATACCCATTCACCAGCTGAAGAAGAGGTCCCTTCTGAGGGCACATTCCCCTTATCTTCAGCATGGTGTCCCATTTCCCCTTGACCCTCATGCTCCCTAGCAGTAGCTGGGCTGCCAGATCCAGAGTGGGACATATCTAGCAAGTCCCCGAGAGTCTTCTCCGTGCACCTAACTGACTGTCTCTGCTTCTCCAGATCCGCCACCTTGTCCTCAAGGGAGCAAACTCGCTCCCTGAGAACCAGGAGCTCCTTGCACCAAGCACACACCCAAGACTTCTGACCAGTGGGCAGATAGTCATACATGTGACACTCCAAGCAAAACACTGGATAGCCCCCAACCCCCTGCTGGCATTCTGGCTTCATAATTGTTTTTAAACGAATACTTTTATATAACCCCCTCTTTTAAAACCCTTTGTATTTATATGGTTACTGTTGTAGAAGTCTACTTACCTTACTAGGAAACCAAGGAGCCTAGGTCCCTGGCTTTCTGTCTCTTCCTGGGTGTCTTACAGAGCCCGTAGGCTAAGAGTCCCTAGGCTAAGAGCCACAGGCAAAGAGCCTCACCCTTTGGCTCGTGCCAGAGGCTCATGCCTCTTGCAAGCTTCCGGCCTTAAATAGAAGTGTCCCCCAGGAAAGGGTGTGGCCAGCAGCTATTCAAATTCACCCAGGCACTTAATTACAGGCAAACAATGACCCTTTCACACCCTAACTCCAGCAGCCAGGAGTCTGCTACAACTCACCCACACACTCCCAAATACAGTCCCCCACACAGTACCTTCTCAGCTAAAGCACCTCAGCTGAAAGTAGATAAATAGATTAAAAAAAAAAAACACTCACCCCTCTAGCAGCTCTAACACCTCGCTCCTTCTTAGAGCTCAGCTGGGTCAGCTCCCAATGTAGGCGTGGCTACATTAGCTGGGAATGTTTAAAAGGAGCAAAGCTCCACTGTTTGTTTGTCATCTTTTAGATCTGTTGTTTGCTGTTTTGGTTGACTTGAGCTGTTGCTGAATAAAGCTGAATTACTTTCTGAAATCACATTAAGTGTCATACTTAATACCGTGGATAAAACTTTGTTGGTCTTAAAGGTGCCACTGGACTCAAACTTCTGTTCTGCGGCTTCAGACCAACATGGCTACCCAACTGAATCATACTACTATGGTATCTGGTGCTACCTCATGTATTGACAAAAAAAAGTTCTAGTCCTCAAAAGTTTATTTATTCATTTAAAATTGCAATTTATTAAAGGAAAGTTATTATAAGGAAGCAAACACTTCTGAAAATAACTGTTCTTAGTACATTTATATTTGAGGTCAACAGTTCATAAGCACCTAAATACACATATGCACTTGAGCTTAGTTGCAGAGTTATAGAAATTTGTTTGGAGGGAAGTGTTCGATTTTTCTGTTCACTTCTTTGAAGCCCCAGCAGGAAATGTGACAGACCCATCTGGTTAGTAAAGCTGGTCGGGGCCCTATATACCTTTCTTTCGCTGGAGGTTCTGGTGTTTTACAGAATAAAATTTCTTTTATATGAAAATGTTAAATGAGAGGTTTTAATATTTGCTGTGCCAGAGGTTTTGTTTGTTCGTTACTGAACTTTAAAAAAAAAAAGACAGAGTATATATAAAAATGGCCTTTGAAATGCACTGTAGTTGTCCTAGGATCTGAATGCAGAGTAATTGCTGAAATAAAACATTTAGTGAAGTTAAGGGAAATCAGAGTTACATAAATCTAATCTTAGGATTTAAATCTTTTACCAGTAGGAAGAGGCATTGGTCACATGCATATTGCTCTTTGTTTGCTTTATGTAATAGTCCTTGACCTCGAAAACAGTCTTCAGGGAAGCTGCAATGTTTTACCTGTGCCATTTTGTCTGGAGCAAGTAGTCTTATATTAGTTCCATAACAAGAGTCATTGCATTGCTGATTAATCTTCAGTAATCAACTAGAAGCAAAAATAAGCTGTGATTCTGTACTTTACATAATACAATACTGTATGCACAATCTTACAATCCCCGGTGACCTAAATGAACTGGAAAGAGCTCAAAATGGAATTGGAGTCATTTTGGATGTTTCTAAGAAAACCTCTTTGGTTTTCTTTGGTATGAAACAGATATTCTTCTGGTTACAGAAGTCCAGGTCTAGATTTTCAGTTTTTGGACTAGAATCTTTTTCAGTGGAGGCAGAGAGACTGCCTAAATCTTGTCTGCATTCAGACATCATAATAAGCTGTGGTTTGTTTAAACCAAGGCCGATTTCGCACAAGACTTTGTGCCGGTGTCAGCCCTCTGTTTCATCTGGTGCTTTTAAGGTCAATTTCACACCATTTGACCTGCTGCTGCCTTTTGGCCCGGAGCTTATCGGATCCATACCTGTGTCCTGTGTCCAGTTAGAAAGCTGAGATGTGCCACATGATGCCTGATCATTTCCTCTATTGCGAAATAACGACATGACGCGATTGAGCATGCGTTTAAAAAAAAGAGGGGGGATTGGAAGGAGGATGGGAGGGGTTTGGAGGGCGAGGGGGGAGTGGGAGGAGATAGATTGCAGGAAGCCACGCCAAGGCTGTAATGGGAAAATGAAACCCCCAGAGCGGATCCGGGGCAGACTGCGCGGCAAAGGCTACAGTGTGAAATTGACGAAAACGATCCGAGGCAGAAAACTCTGATGAAAACCAGTGGTAAGTGCCATGTGAGAAATCGGCCTAATAAACCACAGTCGGTCTACATAATCAACCGCAGCTGATCCATAAACCAGTTTGTCTACTGCTTACTTTCTTTTCTGAAGGGTTGCCAACAGCCTTTAGAAAAAGTGTCATGTCCCTTTAACAGAGGTTGAATGGGATACTATTTACCAGGTGAGTACTCTTCTTCATCACGCAGGCATTTCCCCTCCCACCTTCTCCTATCAGCAAGTACTCATCGGCTGGCACCGCGATCGTCCTCGGTCTTCCTCTGGTGCCTTTATGGCCCGGCCTGCTCAACGGGATCCCACCTTTGTTGCCATTGTTGTGTAGTGGGTTCAATGTATTAAAGAGTCAGGAAACAGCATGGTAAACAACACATGGTTTACTGGTACACAACAGAACAACAAATACTGGCCGCAGGCCAACTATATACAGTCCCTGTGGACCAGCCCTTGTTCCCATTGGTGGATTTGAATTTCCTGCCAAGGTTCCTAATGGTGCCCTGCTTGGGGTTTCAGGATCCTAGTCCCTATTGTCTCTTACATTCCAAGCTCAGGTAAATGTCGCTGTTGCCTGGTGGTGGTCAGCGGACATAACACATTCCAGGGCTGCAATGAGAGAACACAGGAGAATCTGAGGGTAATGATTTCAAAATACAAGGTACACTTTTATTTCAGTACATAACTGGAAAGATCACTTACCTTCAAATGAAACATTTCCCCACTGGAACTGTGTTAGTATAAACCGATGAACAGTAAACAGTTAGCTCATAACAAGTTAGTAAAGCAACAGGAAGCAGCACTTTAGTTTTAGAGATAATATATATTTGAGGTTAGTACTAAAATGAACAGGTAAAGTTTCCTTTATATCATTTTTAATAACTTTCAGCATTTTTCTTTATAAGTTTATTCATGGTTAGAAACAACAGTCATCAATGTAGCCTACACCCTTTCACCCTGTAATTGGTGTCTGTAATCAGACAGTACTTCAGGAGGGGGGGGGCAGGTAGTGTTTGAATGTCCCCGGAGGCCAGGGGCTCTGCAAAGTGCCCCCTTTCCTCACAGATATTGTGGAGCACAATGCAGGCTGCAGTAATAGGGGTAAAGTCCCTCTCTTGGAGAAGGATTCTTGTAGTGAGGCATCTCCTTCTTGATTTTAATCTGCCAAACGCACACTCTACCATGATATGTGCTCTGGAAAGCCACTGATTACATAGTTTTTCCATCCTTTCAGTGTGGGTTCTGTATGAAGTCATCAGCCACCTTCTGATGGGATAAGCCCCATCAGTTGGCATTAGCGGGAGGATTGTCACTCCATTCACAGTGATGGGGGGGTTCCATCTATCGCCCTGCACAGCTTAGATGCCCTAAAGACACTGGCATTATGTCTCCTGCCACTTATGCCAGTTTCTGCATCAATAAAATGACCTGTGTGGTCCATTGCCCCCTGTAAAAGAATGGAGTGGCCACATTTTCTGCTCCTGTACAATTCTGCCTGTTGAACAGGAGGTGCCACCAGTATGTGGCTCCCATCCAGTGCACCAGTACAATTTGGAAAACCCAGTCTGGAGAATCCATCCATTATCTATATGGGAAAAAAGCAGTGATATCTGCAATAAGTTTTCCATTTAATATCAAGGATAATAGCTGCCAGCTACTTGTAAGAATATCTTCAGTACAGATATAGAAATGGGGAACAGAGGTGGGAACAAAGGCCACTAGGTAGATGACACATTAGTACATTGCAGTAGTAAAAATGCCATTAGAGAATAGTGAGAATAATTATCAATAAAAACAGCAAGGAGGTACTTAGGGCTAGTTATTCTGTGGAACCAAAATCACAGGGTTATTTTTCTGAAACCACAGGACCATCATCATTACAGTTAATACCTTTCCCCCACTCCTTGGGTTATTACTGAGCCTACAAAGACCCTTGGCAAGCATCTGTGTGTAAAAGGAACCCCAGTAAAATCCACCTGAAAATACAGAATCCCTAATCACTGATCCAGCTTCATTGACAAGGCACACCTTTTTGAAGGGCTCCTCCAGAATCACCAGGCGCACCTCCTTCACAATAACAAATCCAGTTGACAAGCCCACGCTGAAGTGATGTCTGAATATTTCCTGATTGGTCAGGTACCAGAGGGTGATTGCCAGTCTTTTCTCCACTGGAATGGACATCCTCATGTGAGTGTTTTGCCACTCACTGGTGCCTCAGGGTGCCAGCTAGTTCAAAGAAGTTTGCCTGAGACATCCTGAAATTCTGGAGTCAGTCTTAATTGATCCACGTGTCCATCCCATTGCTGTTCCACCAGTCCTCGCTCCATGCTTTTACCCACCAGCATCGTGGAACTGTATGGGCAGCAATGATTGATGTCTATGCCCTGATAGATGCCCTCCAGTTGTACTTGGAGGGTGCATGGCTCAAGACAGGTACATTGGTTCTCCTCCTCCTCCTAGACAGACGATGGAAGTGCATAAGCAATTCACTCAAAGCTGCTCTGGTGCTGATCATCATCTGCACCACCTCCAGGAGCAGTTGCAACTAAGTAGTGATGGAGACCATGACTAATAGATTGGTAACCTCACTCACAAACCACTCACTAATTTCAACCCACAAAGAAATGGGGTTTGCCTCCCTGCCATTTATACCTAATCCAGCTTTCTACCAGTCATTTCCCAGCCAATCGCCTCTTGACATGGATGGATGCACATTAGGCTGGGTTAGCAACATCTGTCTCACCAATCACTGATGCCCTGATCTCCCACCTAAACCTGCTGCCCAATGAGCAGCTTCTCTCCAGGTGGCAACAGCCTCTCCAATATGAGTGCTTATGTATCACCTGGAAATCCATCACTTTCCCCTCACTCACACTGGGCATGACAACAGGTGTCTCACCAATCTCTGATGCCCTGATTTCCTGCTTGAACTCTCTATCCAATAAGATACCTGTTTCCAGGTGGCAGATGTAGCGAGCGCGTGTATGTCAACGGAGTATAGGCATTCCTTTGGTGTTGCTATTGCGCTGCTTTGACATTCTGTTTCAGTGTCATAGTGCTTCTAAAGGAATGTTAAAAAAACAACAAACACCTTGCTGGGAGATCGTGTGTGAAGGGGAAAACAGCAGGAAAAGTAAGTGGCACAGTTTGGAAAGGCCACAGTGCTTCAGAGATGGCTCCTTACTGGTAGGGAAAGGCAGTGTGAAACAGCCGTCTCTGTACCAGTTTACACCATTATGGGCCAATAATGGAAGCCATTTGTTTTAGAAAGAGAGAAGAAGAAGAGAAGAGATTGGATTTATACCTCGTCCTTCACTTGGAGTCTCAGAGCAGCTTACAAACTCCTTTCCTTTCCCCTCCTCACAACAGACACCCTGTGAGATAGGTGGGGCTGAGAGAACTATTTTGAGAACTGCTCTTTCAGGAACAGCTGTGCCAGAGCTTGTGACTGACCCAAGGTCACATCAGCAGGTGCAAGTGGAGGAGTGGGGAATCAGACTCGGTTCTCCCAGATTAGAGTCCGCACACTTAACCACTACACCAAACTGACTCTCTAAGGTAATGTGAAAAGGCTGTTGGTATTCAGGGAAGTTCTATCTTCTGTGTAATAACATTAGTGATCCAAGACTCCTGAATAGGGGTTTCTTTAAAAAGTCAGTATGGTAATACAGTTTATGAATTTTCATGGGGAGATGGTGCAGGACCTTTCTAGGAGTCATTTCAATATGTGGTTTCCTCCTGCACCTGAAGAAGTGTCCAACACAACACCCCTCCCTCAATCCAACTCCGCCTCACACCTCTCGCCTCTTAATGTCCCCAAGAAGGCTCCTGGCAAGCATCATGCCAGATACACTGATACTAAAATGAGGAAGCAACTTAGGGATGTGGCAAAGAAATATGCTCATGGTACTCTGCGGTGCACCCAGCGGTGGTGGCCAGGTACCAGCAAGATCACCCGAGGTGCACAGAGCAGCACAGTCTCAATATTAGCAAAGCGATACTGGAACACGAGTGGAGAGGCGATCATTTCTGTGGAAGGGCAAGGCTCACTCAGGCATGGCATGTGATTCTGATACAGCTTATGAGGCAGACAGCACTGGAGCGCTCGGTACCATGACACACAAATGCTATTATTTCAATGTCCTGAAATGGAAGGAGGAGGCTGTTCGTATGTGTTGTGGCAATAGCAAGGTGCAGTTCCTGCCCTTCGAACTTCTGTCCAAGCCTCTCTATAGCCTGCAACTGGGAGCCACCTCGACTGCATATGCTATGATTCAAAAAACCAAAAAACACGTCCTAAACCACACACAAAAAATTCTCCCCAGAAGTATTATAACTGGATTTATGGTAGTTAAATACTGTAGCAAAGCATGAGTTTAAATCTTTTATAAACACACACACCCCTAGCAATTTTAAACTGTTTTTAAAAAGCCAGCATTTTTTTTAAAAGCCACCTGGTACTTTTTGTTAATTATATTCTTTATACTAGCAGAATCTCTGGCAAGACGTAACTTGCTTTCTTAAGCTATTGTTCTCTATTTCTGATACATTTTCAGATTGACAAAAACTAAGTGTGTCAAGGTACAGAATGAATCCCGATGGTGTAGAAGGTGCCCTTTGCAGTTACAAAGGACCTGCAGACCCATATGGGTACCCAGACTAGCTTGAAAAGCATCAGTTTAGCAATCAATTACTGTTTATGGCAAGTAGGTCTAAAAGATACAAACAAAAGAGGGCTAAGAAAAACTCTGAAGGCTTTCCTGAGTAAGTACCATTGAATGAGATTTACTTCTGAGTAGACCTGTTTGGGATTACTGCCTAAGTGCATTAGTGCTGCACAGAAACAGTGCAACACAATCTTTTGCAGGCTTATTCAGAAGAAAGCCCAATGAACCTAGCTTGCAAAGAAGTGTAGACAGGACTACTGCCTTGGTTCTTTACATAAGAGCAGTTCTGTCTACAATTGTAGTAGTAAGAATATCTTGAAGGGCACCTACAGGAATAAACTTTCTCACACCTACCTCACTAGCATGAAAATGCAGTTCTCTCAGTTTTCAAGGAATGAGAGCAGGGACTCTCCGTATTAGGGGAAAGGGATAAAATTGGTTTCACTGTCTTTCAAAGGGCAAGGAACTCGTAGAGTTGCTGTCACCTGCAACTGCATAATTTCCAGATCACCACAGAACACTAGCCACAAAATGCACTGATTGGTTGCTGGGAACCATTAGATCAGCCGTAGGAACTCTAACTGGGTGAATGGCACAAAAAATACTATCTGAATGGACTTATCATAGCTATTTCTGGTGTAGAATTGAACTGGTTTTCACTTAATTTTCCAGTGCAAATTATTTCACCATAGAGCTAGCAAGATGTCATTCTAAATTCCTGGTTAATTAGGTTCCCTGACAAGGGAACCAAAGTTCATTAGGGTTCTTTATCATTCCAGTAGGCAATGATTATTGCCATCTAATAGCCAATGGCAGTTTCAGTTAGATACTAGAAGTACAGGTTTTGTGCAACATTGGTCTTTTTCTAATTCTATGAGCCGCTCTAAACATTTTCCAGGGCTCTTCTCACATAGCTAGAAGTTATTAGTATTGGCATATTTGGTTAATACGTAGTGCAGGAAATATATTGCAAAAAAGGTAAACTTACAATTATTCAAGTAGATCCAGTTCACATCCTGGTTGTAGTCAAAAGGAGAGAGAGAAGCCTAACTGAAAGAGTACTTTCCCTATCACAAATGGCCAGGTTGTTGGCATTGTGTGTGTGGGTAGGGCTGGTGCCAGTTTTTTTTGCACACTAGGCAAGTTTACTTTCTGCCCCCCGTCCCCCCACGTGCCCACCATCTTTCAAACATAAATGCATAATAGAAATTCACTTTGAATTTTTGCTTTGGATCTTGTGGTGCCTGAGGGCACTCTCCTGTAAGTATTATCCAAAGGTTTGTCTGCAACACCTGCTGCATAGGTGCATTGGTGCGACACCTGCAAACAGGCAATTGGTTCTGTGGTGCATACCAGAACTTTGGCTAGGACATGGCAGTCTATGGGATCAGTAAGCGAGATGTATCCTAGTAGGCAAGGTCCCCATCCATGGGCAGCATCTCTTTAGTTCATATGCCCGTTGTACAGGTAGCTGTGAAGCCTCAAGAAGCACATGCACACACAAATTCTGATTCTTCTAGGATACTGTGGAGTGGCAGGAGTTGTAGCTGTGAGTACAGAAATATAGGGCTGGCCCACTAGAAAATGCACCCTTCCTTCTAGTGATCCTGGCAACCTTTTCATAAAGGTTGTACTAGGAGTAAGGCCCGTTGTGGAAATAAATACAATGGGCTCTAGAAAGAGGCTCTGGGAGAGTGCCCTGGCTTTGGGCACACAGTGTGAATTTGCTGTGGTGACCTCAGCAGGGTATAATGACAGAGACCACCATTTTCTCCAGAGGAACTGATCTCTGCTACCTGAAGAGCAGTTGTAGTTTTGAGTGATCTCCAGCCCTCACCTGGAGATTGGCAACAATTGTTACCCAGGAGGAAATGGCTGGTTTGGAGGGTGGAGTCTATGGCATTCTACCTGCCTGAGGTCCAACCCCTCCTCAAACCGCACCCTCTCCAGGTTCCACCCCTCAAATCCCCAGGAATTTGCCAACCTGGAGGTGGCAACCTCATCTCCTTCCCAGCTAACCATCAACCTACTGTTATCTTCCCCTCTGACTTCAGCTGACTTCTGCCCTCTCTCCTGCAGAGCAGTTGTAATTCTGAGTGGTCTCCAGCCCTCACCTGGAGATTGGCAACAATGGTTCCCCATAAGGGACTGGCTGGTTTGGAGGATGGAGTCTATGGCATTGTACCTGTCTGAGACCCCATCCCTCCTCAAACCTCACCATCTCCAGGCTCTACCCCTCAAATCTCCAGAAATTTCCCAACCTGGAGTTGGCAACTCTGTCTCCCTCCCAGCCAATTGTCAACCTACCATTATCTGCCCCCTGACTTCAGCTTTCCATCTCCTCCCCCCTCCTTCCTGGAGAGCAGTTGTAATTCTGATAGATCTCCAGCCCCCACCTGGAGATTGGCAACAATGGTTCCCCAGGATGGAATGGCTTGCCCAAGGGTGGAGTCTTGATGAGTGGAGTCTATGGCATTGTACCTGTCTGAGGTCCCACCCCTCCTGAAACCTCACTTGCTTCAGGCTCCATCCCTCAAATCTCCAGGAATATCCCATCTGGAGTTGACAACCCTATCAGGACTGGCCCCAATGAGTTTTCTCTCAAAGGCCAAAACAGGTGACAGGACCAAGCTTGGTTGCCTACCAACAGGCACTGAGGGGAAAGTAGGGTTGCCAGCTCTAAGTAGGGAAATACCTGGAGATTTGGGGGGTGGATCCTGTGGAAGGCAGCATTGGGGGGGCGGAAGGACTCAGCAGGGTATAATTCCATAGGGTCTACCCTCCAAAGCAGCCATTTTCTCCAGGGGAACTGATCTTGGTCATCTGGAGATAAATTGTAACAGCAGGAGATCTCCAGGTCCCACCTGGAGATTGGCAACCCTAGGGGAAAGACAGCTGCACAGCAGGGGGTGGAAGAGAATGGTTTGATGGCCACTGGGCCAAGATTGGCAACAATAGTTCCTCAGGAGAAAATGGCTGGTTTGGAGGGTGGAGTCTATGGCACTGTACCTGTCTGAGGTCCCACCCCTCCTCAAACCTCACCCTCTCTGGGCTCCACTCCTCAAATCTCCAGGAATTTCCATACCTATAGTTGGCAACTTTATCTCATCCCCTCACAGCAGCCTCTTCCTAGGCAAAATTCTGTCTTTCTCATTAGTGGGGAGCAAAGCAGTTTACTTCATTTTTTTTGGCTTTGTGATCTGTACAGCAACCCTGTAAGGCAGGTTAGGCAGAAAGTCTCCGGCTGGTCTGAAATCACCCAGGCAGTTTCCATAGGGATGCTCCTGCTGAACAGGAGCAAGCAGCCAGGCCTAGGGTTGCCATTGACAACAAAGACAAACTGATGCAAAGGAGGATGGAAAAGTCTCCATATCTCTATTTTGCCTTCAATTGGTTTTGATGCCAGCAGAGTGAGAAAATGCCAGAGGTTCTGGGTGGGTGCCCCATGGTAAATGCACCAAACAATTCCTAAAGATTTTCCACTTTGTCGATAAATCATTTTCTACACTCACAGTGTCCCCTGCCAGAATTAGTACCAGAGCTTTTTTTGCCTTGTGGTATTCTGCTTGTGGTGTGACCTGTCTTTTTTGTGGTGTGGCATGGTTGTGTTATTGGGTTTGTTTCTTTTGAAGGGGAAGTGTTGTGAGTGAGACATATTTTACCTCAGAATACAACAGGTTGCATAAACAACTGAAAATTCCAACTGTCTTGGGGGGGGAGTGAAGTCCAATCAGCTTCCGTATGCAAATGAGCTTGAAATGCTGGCCCAATCAGAGAAGAGTGGCCTAGGCTGCAGTGGGTGGGAGAGAACTCAGGCAACACAGCTAGTGGATAGGGACAGATTCTGAGTGACATACCAAGGAGCGAATTGATTTTTCCAAGCATAGAATCTTGCCAGACCACTACCCTTTTATTTAATAGGACAGGATGAGCAAAATTTCCCTTACTAGTTTGCAAGATATGCAGGACAAACTGCTTCACAAAATGACCAAGTGGAGAGCTGTTAGTTCTGTGTCAGAGTAATATCTGACTGTTTTGACATTACTTAAAAAAAGAAACTACAAAGATTCTCCTACCCATCACTATTTCCCCCCCATTCACTACATACTAGGTGCAAGTGGAGAAACCTAACACAGAAATATTTACAACATAGTCAGAAACCCTGGCTGATGTTGCAATAGTTAATTGACAAGAATTGTCAATTGTTAACTTGGTTTGTAATCTGAACACTTTAAATAATAATAATAATAACTTGGCTACAGTCATTACTCAGAAGTATTATCACCCAAATCCCTCAAGGGCTAAATGGGGGCAGCTACCCAAGTATCAGAAGAGAGCCAGGCACCCCACCCCCCCATGCACAAGACATTCTGCCTCAAAAGCAGAGGCTAACCAAGCAGACTGGGCCAGAAGAACACAGCTCTGGGACTCTTTAGGGACCTGGAGTGATGATGTCATCAACTGGCACACCCTGCCCCCAGTGTTGGGATTCTTGCCTCAACTAGGATTGCCAACTCCAGGTTGGGAAATTCCTAGAGATTTGCAGGTGAATACTGGGAAGGGTGGGGTTTGTTGCAGGGTGGGGTATAATACCATAGAGTCCAGCCATTGTATTGCCACCCCACCACTGGTGGAGCTACCTCTGTGGCTTCCACAGTTCTCATTTCTACACCCTCTGCTTTGCAGGTATTCCAACATCTCCACAGGTAGATATTGTGTTTCTTTATGAGCATGGATCAAAATGTTTTTGGCCCAAGTTCCCAAAGAAACATAGATGTCAGAATACAACAAAGAAGAGTGTAGAAACTCTTGATACACACGTGTTCCATATGATGTTGTCCTAGGAGACTGGTTGCAACCCTAAGAACACTTTCATGGGAGGGAGTACACTGAATCAAATGGGATTTACTTCTAAGTAGACCTGGGATTTACTTCTGAGTTGATTGCTCCCTGAGGCACCCTCGCTCCCCGGAGAAGGTGAAGCTACCTTCCAGATACTGCTTCCATACAATGAGTGGCTTTGTCCTATGGCTTTGGAGCATGAGTCGTAAAACCAACCAGTGCCTGGTGAACTCCCAGGACAAGCAGGCAAGATCCTTAGGTAGAGGGGAAGGGGAACCATCCCCCAAAGCCCCCCTACCTTGGCATGAGTGGCGGTGGTGGCAGCAGCTCTCCAGCCAGCCAAGCCCAGGAAAAGCTCCTGGAGCAGCGCCGCAGCTGCTTTTGGCATTTCCCCGACACGCTGCTGCTTGTGAAGACTTTAGCCAAAGTAGCCAGGCGAGCCCTCCGATCCACGTGCGGCTAACCATATATATCAAAAGGGACATGCCCGCAATGCTCCCCTCCCCTGCTGGCTGGCTTGCAAAGGGCACCACGATTGGCAGATGGTGCTTCAGCTCCATGCCCTCTCATTGGGTGACAGAATCAGCAGCCTGTGCAGGGCTCGCCATTGGCTTGCTGCCAGGAAGGGTATCCGAGGAGCTGTACCAGCCCTGACGCCCTCTCCATCCCAATCCAGTTGGCAGCCTGGAGGCCAGGAAGCAGGCATGGGGTGGGGCACATAGGCATTTCTGCACCTCTCTGAGGCCTCCGCCCTTAGGCAGGCACCTAAGTTGGCCTAATGGGTGCACCGGCCCTGTATGAGGGTGTTGTCTCTACAGGAGATAATTGCAGAGACATATCTCTATGGAAGGCCATGTGAAAAGAGAGGACAAGAGAGAGAGCGGTGGGGTCAGAGGGCAGCTCTCAGTTTAAGACGAAGAGAGACATCCCATTCAAGGAGATAACACCTATACACACTTAGAGATGTGTGTCCAGGCATGCTGAGTTGCTCACTCCTAACAATTAGCCAGTTAGGAAACTGTTTACTGTCTCAGTTCAAAGTCCATTCCAATCAACAGGCAATATTGCTTAGAGAACTTAAGTCAGAGGCTTTTGAGTTGTGTGTATATAGACTCACCTGTCCTGGGACCTGACCTTGTATACTGTGTAGACTGTGTGCAAGCAATTCAACATTTGCTTGAAACCTGCTTTTAAAGTGAACCAGCGTTTGTGTTTGTGTGCATGTTGCTGTGTGCTCTTTGAAAAGAGGTTATCTGTGGAAGATGCTGTGAAGGAGGGGACAACTTAAGAGTCTGTGGAAATTTTTAAATCAAAAAGTGTGTTCCAGGATTGCTGAAGTTTGAGAACTGCTGTGCTAAGCAGTATAAAGAAAACTATGGATTCTTGATAGTCATCATCAACATTATCATTATCATTTTTGGTGGGGAACAGCAAAGCACATGTTACTTGCACTCTGTTGGATCGCTACATGGTTTCCTCATAATTTGGGGTCTTGTCTGCTTGCCAAGTGAATTAACTGTATTTATCTGAGGTTCTTCTGCATTGGTTATTGTGTCTTTGCATAAATATTTTATATTAATTGTGTTTGCTTTGCATGGTGTATGTTATTAACATTCTCAAATGTCCATTGCATCTGTTTCTAAAAAACAAGGTGCTGATTTTTTAAAGCTGTGCATCTCCTAAGGGGGCAATTCTGCCTCTCCTTAATTAAAAGTAATACTTTTACTGGGTACCTTGATTCCCTTTTCATTTGAATAAGGAGTATTATCCTTCCTGGCTCACTGATGGAAATATATTTTCCTTATTAAGAAAATGAAAGCAGAACATTTTTCAGCCTGTGGTTAACCAGATGGCTGTTGTTTTCAACTGTAAGATTAGAAGAGTGGTTTTCTCAACATATTATGCCTTTTTAAGATAATAATAACTTTTTGGTTACTGAGTGTACATGTGGTTCCGCCCCCCGCCCCGTTAGATGTTTTTTCTTTGATCACTTCGAAGAAAAATACATTGTTCCTTATCTTCAGAGACCATGATGGACTGAGACTTCAGTACTCTGATTTTAATTGGGTATTATTACCACTTTTGGCACTTCTGACGTTTTTGAAGTTTGTCTCTTGGGGTGTGAGAGGGTCTTTGATGTACTCAAAAGTTATCAGTTTTTCCAAGTTAACTTTATTTGCAGCAGAATTGTTTGAAACTGTTAGCACGCTATGGATTTTTTGTAACCTTTGCTATCATGTTTCTCAAGGATATATTAATTTAACTCAGAGTATTTGATATAATGATCCTGCTTATGGTGCATGTAGACAAGATCAAGCTTGATACAAAAGATGGATAAGGGTAATATTAGGCCATTAAGCACACTCAGTGCTACACAGAGAACATACCACTGACTCTATGGATGTTTACTCTAAATTAAGTCTTGCTTTGTTCAGTGGGACTTAACTTTTCAGTGAAAGAGTCTAGGACCACAACCTTATTTAACATATTTATTTATACTTTCGGCTTATATACCACCCTAACCTCAGAGGGTCTCTGAACGGTTTACATAGTGGTTCTAAGCAACCAAATTTTAACCTAACTAGGGCCACATAGTCTACAGGGTGGTGACTGCTTACCAGCACCCCAGGCTAGTTGTCATCCGGCTTCCTTTCCGTGGCTTCAGATATTGGCGTCCTGGTGCCCTTTTTCTGGAGCCGATCTTCTGGGCAGCTTCCTCCGGCAGGTCTCATCCTGGTGCGTGGCTTTGTGTTGGCTGCAGTTCCAGCTATTGTCCATAGGTGGCTCTGCCGTGCTGCGCCACACATCACCACGCTCTCCAGGCCTCCACTTCTCCGGGCTCCACCTTCCAACATTGCTCCACTGGTCGCCAGGAACTGCTCGCCGCCATCACTGCCGCTGCCGCTGCCGCCGAAACCTCCACGTCACAAAGGGGGGGGTGCCCCCTGCCACCTAGGGCAGGTACCCACTTTATCTACTTGCATTTATGATGCTTTCAAACCGCTGGGTGGACGGGAGCTGGGACATGGGCCGGGAGCTCACTCCGGCCGCGGTGAGTTTCGAACAGCCGTGATGGCTGTTCATTGATGTTACTTTGCAGGCGTTCTTACTGCCTGCGCCAGTATTCTTCTATATGCAGCTGTAGAAGCGACTGAATCCTGAAGGCTTGTCTTGAAGAGGCAACTTTGTGTGAATGTAGTAGTTTTTGTACCTAGTTCCTTGACAGTTTAGTTGTTGGCATTTGGATAATGTACTACAAGCAGAAAACATGAGTGTGAGAAAACAAAGTATGTTTTGCCAGAGATTACACTGTTAAAAATACTTAGCTGAAGTAAAGAATGAACACAACCGCCTCAAAGGAAAGGCAGCAATCCAGGGAACTCAGCCTATTGTTCTTTATCATTACCCCAAATGGGGTATAATTCATGATCTTCCAGCTACCCCAACTCATCCTGTAAAGTGGTGGAAAGAGACAAGGTTGAGTAAACCAAGGTTTCTCCTGTTTAAGAACTTACAGCCACCCTGCAGCCTTCAAGCTGCAGCACATTTGACTAGCACCATTCATAGGCCAAGCTTGGCAAGTGCTGATGATTTCAGTGGGGAGCAAAAAACTAGGGTGCCCAGCCAGTTCAAGCCTGGCCCAGCTGCTTTAGTGGCTGCAGCTACAGACTCCTTTGGGAGGGGGCACATTCTTTACCAAAACAACTCCCTGAGAGGTTGAGCTGCCTTAGCTTGCAAGTACTAGACATACTTTGGGCTAAACAGCGTACAAGTGATAGTTGCATGCCTCTTACTTGGGAGTAAGTTTATTAAAATTAATGGACTGCTTCTGAGTAAATATGAATAGCACTGCAGTGCACAAAAGATAAAGAATGAGTGTCTTTGCATTTCATATTTATTTTTCTAATGCATTTTGTCCACAAGATGGTGCTGTTGAATCTCTTTTTAGGCATGGAAATTTCAGAGAGAACCTGGAGCTATCTAAATGATGCGTACTTAATTAAATTACATTCTAACACATATTTATTTAAAATACGGTTGCACAATTATCTTATTCAATATACATTGATTTTGAAATATTACTATTCCTCTTCTGTATTACAGGCTGTAATAAAGCCTTATTTTTTCATTTTTTCCTGAAAAGTATTTACATTGGTACATTATCATCTTCCTTCCTTCCTTCCTTCCTTCCTTCCTTCCTTCCTTCCTTCCTTCCTTCCTTCCTTCCTTCCTTCCTTCCTTCCTTCCTTCCTTCCTTCCTTCCTTCCTTTTTTGCTCATGCCAGGTTTCTATGTATTGTGATTGTCCCAATTAGTGGTCAACAGGAAAGAAAAACAAGTTGCTTTTCAGGTGGAAACAAACATATAAATGCCCCCCCGGTAAGCCAATTTAACATTATTTTATATTTTATATAATTAACAATGTTGTTCATATAAGTTTGTTTTTTTAGGCATTGTGAAGTGGTGGACTGTGTCTTGTGGGGCTCCACAGGTATCATGCCTGTTAGCTCAAATAAGGAGCACAGGAGAGGTTCCTTAAGGTTGCAATGACTAAACAGCATTATAGCATCTTGATGCCTTAACCAGTATATTAATCATAAAGTGAATCAAAGTGAACCAGTATATTAATCATAAAGGAGATTGTCTGAGTCAAATTTCAGTTTATTTAATCTAAAGTGAGGTGTATAGTCTGGTTGAACAGTAAAATGACTGTATTATAGTAGGTTTTTTTTTTAAAAAAATTGCATTTTGTGTGTGTGTCCATGTCTGGAAGTCATAGCGACCTCTGGTGACTCCTATTGAGGCATGGAGGACATTCAGAGAAGTGGCTTGATAGTCTGCCTCTGCCTCCCAACCCTGGTATTCTCCTATCCAAATACTTGCCAGGGTCTCCCATCCAAATACTTGCCAGGGTCAGCCCTGCTTAGCTCCCAAGATCTGATGAGATCAGGCTTGCCTGGGCTATCCAGGTCACGGCTGTGTTATAGTAGTTTTTAATAAATGAACTGATCTTGGAGCTTCACATACTTGTGATACATTTTTGTACATGGAAAACATGTCTCTTTCTAGTAAAAACTCTGTCCAAAGATCAGAAATATTCCAGAGGACATATTCTAACTGGGGTTGCTGAAAATCTGTTGTGTGGTAGTAAAATTATGAGTTATCAAAGTTCCCTTTGTAATTAAGTATCAAAAAAGAACACATTAGGAACATACACATAGTAAAAATTCTCTTATGAAGGGTCTGGCTGAAATAAAATTTTGGTTCCCTGACCAGCCAAAATGGAGCAGGTAGCCAAGTAGACAGAAGAAAATGGTAAAGGTTTGTTTGGGGGACAGTTCTTTTCAGGGTTGCTCGTAACAATTCTGGGGCCCTGGCAAAAATCCAGGCTGTCCCACTCTCCCAAAATTATGGTCCCTCCCCCACTGTGCCTACCTTCTGCCACTGAAGTCCAAACAATGCCCCATGTGAAGGTGGGTGGGAGCTGCTGCCATCATCAGAATCTGGCTGTTCGAGTGCCAAACGGGGTGGATGTGAATGGCTGCTGCTGAGCAGGCTGCCAGCCTCATGGGGGCAGGGCCAGGAGTAGATAGTTTTCCTCAGCATGGTTGTTTTAGATGGCTTTGGGATGTTTTGATCACATGATTATGCAGTGATCCAACAGAAACATCAATTAAACATACTGAAATAACTCTATCCTCCTGTTTCCTGACAAATCTCTTCCATGTACAGGGAAGCATTAAAAATGATTGCTGTGTGTCTGCCTGAGGGAGGGTGGGAGGGAGGTCCCAAGAAAGAGAAAGAAAAGCCATGTGCACCGGCAAAGTTTAAGTATAAAGAAATCCAAGGCTGAGAATGTGTCTGAAGCCACAGCAGCTCATTTATCTACTTCTGTGCAGGGCAGGTAGTAGATCAAATGCCAAAAGATTTGGCACTGGAGATAGCCAACAGGAGCCTGAATGCTTGCTGAAGCCAAATGTTGCAAAATGGAGGAGGTAGCTTGAGTACCAGATCAGAAATGAGTGAGGGGAGTCCAGAGCATGTGCGTGCGTGTGTGTGTGAGAGAGAGAGAGATACAAGAGTGGATTGTGGTTACTTGTTGCCCTGCAAGGCTTTTTATGCCTTTTATGAACTGAAATAAAATATGAACTGTGCACCAAGCATGCTTACAGGAGCTGTACAACAAGGTAGCCCCTATGAAACCAGAGGAGACTGCACCCTGAGAGAGGAGGATACCTTCCTTTCTTCGCTTGCTGTTCCAGTAGGTTCTACAGGGCTACCAGCCTTGTACCAGATGGAAGAAGGACCAGTTCCACAGTATGCCTAAAGCACAAACACCATGCCATGCCTGAGCATGAGGAAAAGAGAGCTCTTAACCGCAAGGGCGTAGACTTTGCAATTTCCCAGGGGGGGCTGGGGCTAGGCCAGAGGCATTGCTAAGTCATTAAAAGAACTGGGACCCAATGACATCATGGGGAGGAGCCAGTGACATCACAGGCCATTGTCACTATTTATGGAGGTGGAACTATGTGGCATTTAGGGAGGGGCTCCCCAGAAAATTAGGGTGGCCTGGGAACCCCCTAACAATGCCCCTGGGCTAGGCTAACCCCAGGAACAGGTGCCTTCTTAGCACATTGCTTAGAAACTCCACCTTAAAATGCAGCACAGATTCTATTGCTAGGGACTGTTTTTCCACTCTGGGAACTGTCATTACAGTCCTAGAGTAGCCTATCTGGGCCCGAAAACCTTATTGGAAAAACCATTTGGCATTTTCTTTGCAACTTTTTTGGGCTGCAATGTATTTCAGCAGAGCCCATGCAAGTCAATTGGCATTCCTGGCTCCCATTATCTCCAGTGGGCCTTCAAGCCTCTCCCATTATTCCCAATGGGCAATCCTGCCATTCCTTTTAGTACATCCCAGTTGGTTGCCCCTTTGAAACTACCACACCATTTTAAGTAACAGCAAAACGAAGAGCATAAACACAGAGTGCACATCCCTTACCAATGTTCTCTCTAGACTGCACACAGATCAAAAGGAAATTTTAAAAGGCCTCTGATCTGCATGCCCCCCCATCTTCTTCATGCAGATGGGCTTACAATTTAAAAATGAAACAGAGATTGAAAGAAGAGCTTGGGAGTGGCTGAAGCAGCCCACCCCCCACTACCATGAAAAAAACAACTGTTCTCAATCAAGGATATATAGACCCAAGTAAAATACACTCCTCCCCTCCTCCACCTGGCTGTTGTGCATCCTACATGAAGCAGGGTGATTCAGCAGCTGCAAGCCAATATCAGTGGTCTGCATCCACCATCTCACACAGAAGAACCAGAGCTTCCAGTTTCAGCACTGGAGCTAGGGGTGCCAGCCTCCAGGTGGGACCTGGGGATCCCCTGGAATTACAGCTCATTTTCCCTGAAGAAAATGGATGTTCTGGAGGGTGGACTCTATGGCATTGTACCCCACTGAGGTCCCAGTCCTCCCCAGGCTCCATCCCCAAATCTCCAGGAGTTTCCCAACCTGTATTGGGCCACCCCACCCCAACATCCCCCAGAGATGGACAGGGGAATCTGGCAACCCTAACTAGGGATGTTTTAACAAGGGAGGAAGGGAGGTGAGAGGTGGAAAGAAAGCAAATGGATGGGAAGAGAGGAAGGAAGGAGGGAGGGAGGGGAGAGATGAAAAGAAAGCAAATAGAAATCCCTCTCCGTAATTTATCCAGGAGTTCAGGGGAGAGTTGGTCTTGAATGTATGCATTTAAACTCTTCGAGGTTTCACCTGCCCCCTCCCCCTCCCCCTGCACGGGCTGTGTGTGCGATTTCAGTGATTGTAAACTGCTGATTCCTGGCTTTCCTAATATCCTCTCTCTGTCAAGGGAAGGGGTGGAGCTCAACAAAGGACTCAGAAGAGTCTCCTCTTGGAGGAAATAAAGGGCTCTGGTTAAGTAGTGAACTTGGGAGCAGGAAAACAATAGCAATGGCACAAGGCTGCAGGAAAGATGCCCGGGCACCCAGCCTCCCAGAGATCCTCCATGGATGCCGGCCTCCCCCTCCTGACCTCCCTGCATGGCTCTGCAAGGCAAGCCTTGTGTGTGTGGGGAAACAGAAGAACAAGGGAGCAAGGCCCCCAGCCATCCCAAGGCCGGCAATCCTCCATGGATGCCGGCCTCCCCTACAACCTCCTCGCATGGCTCTCTGCAAGGCAAGCCTTGCAGGGAGTGGGAAAACAACAGCAGTGGCACAAGTCTGCAGGAAAGGTCCCCAAGAGTCCAGCTGCCCCAAGGCGGGCAATCCTCCATGGATGCCGGCCTCCCCCCCCACTTCGCCCACCTCCTGTCCTCCCTGCAAGCCTTGCAGGGAGAGAGGGAAAAAACCCTAGAAGAACAAGGGCGCAGGGTGCCCAGCCTCCCCGAGGACGGCAATTCTCCAAGGATACCAGCCTCCAACCCCCAACCTCCTCGCATGGCTCTCTGCAAGGCAAGCAGGAGAGCAGGAAAACAACAGCAGTGGCACAAGGCTGCAGGAAAGGTGCTCGGGCACTCAGCCAGCCAGCCTGGGCACTCTCTGCCTAGTGTCCACCACCCCACCCCTGAAAACATCCCCCCACCATCGCTGGAGCCCCAGGACAGCTCCTTACCTTTCTGCACGGGAAAGCTGAAAGCACTGAAAACATGTGCAGCCCCCAGCTCCACCAGGCCCAACTGAGGGTTTCTGGGAGCTGGGGGTGGGCTTAGCTTTCAGGAAGTAAGCCCTGAGTTTCCTGCCACCCCACTCGAAGTCTCAGAAAGTGGAGGGAAAAAACCCTCTGCTTTCAAAATGGGCTGGGGGTGGCATGGTGTGGTAGTGGCAAGGCTTGTGAGCCTGGTTGCCCGGGGGGGGCTCAGTCACCCTTGGAAAATTTCGGAGGTAGCCTTAGCCCTCAAGCCCCCCTGAAGTTGACACCTATGCTTAACCGCCATTAAGAGAGCCCTCCAACACATGTAGGCAACTCCCTTTCCCCCTCTCCAGCATATGCAGATCCACCTGCAGATCCAGAGACTATTCATGGTTACTTGGCAACTAATCCACTCACCCAGGAGCTGGCTGATTCAATCAGAATCACAATGGAAGTGGCCGCTGACTCATCTCACCTGCCTCCAGGTGCCAGGCACAAACTAAGTTTCTAGATCTCAAATATTGACCACTCCTCAGTTCCCCCTCCCCTACTCCCTTCTGCCAATCATAGGTTTTCTGGGACAGACTTACCAGGAGAAGTGACCAGGGATTATGGCCAGCCCCCACCTTCATGCATAAAAGGGGCAACCCGACCACATGCTCTCTTTCTCTCCTCTATGACCCCTATCAAAGCTTTGACCCTCTTATGTCCAGCTTGCTATCCCCAACCCCTGCCTCCATTTTTAAACTCTGGTCTGCAGCCTGAGTTCCACGTGTTACCTGCTGGTTCAGGCCACGTGTCCCCTTTTTCCATTCTACCCCTCCATTCTTCCACTGGAACGGCTCACACTACAGGACAGGTAGATATTTCCCAACAACGAATACCTACTAATGCAAATGTGCTTATCTCTCTCTCTTTATTTCCTAGACTTGAGTAATTGTGTGTGTGTTTGTGTATTGTTTGTGTGTGAAGAAGATTCCATTAAAAGACTTTAATTTCAACCTTATAAAGTCTCTGTGTCTGTTTCTGATAGTTCTGGAAGGGCAGGACCTCTGTATAAATTGGTGTTGCATCCTGCAACTGATTGCTTATTGATAAGAGCTAATATTTCCTATAATTTTATTAATAAATAAGAGCAATCAGGTTAACATACTTGTGTGGAAGAAAAAAGGAAAAATGGGGGAGGATGAACTTCTGTAGCACAGTGGTTAGGACTGATGATCTGTGAGTAAAGGCATCTCCAACCGAACCTTCATCTCAACCACAAACTCACTAGGTTCTTTTTCAGCAGGCCACTGTTCCATCAGCTGCATATCCACAATATGGGGAGACTGATGTGTAATGTAATGATTCTTTGTTTTAGTGTGTGTGTGTGTGTGTCTTTAAATGTTTGGCTTAAGTGCAGTGCTGGAAGGAGAGTGATAGAGGGAGACAAGTGTGCTGTGACTGGCGGATGACTGAGAGTGTGGGAGGAGTTGTTCTGGTGAATCTGTGTGTGTGTGTGTTGAGGGAATTCAGTGAGTGATATGACAGAGTTCTGTGTGGAAACTTAAAGAGTTCTGAGTATGTGTCTTTGAAAAAGTGAAGTGTGGAAGAGCTATGAGGAGGGTCTGTGTGACTCTAAAGTTTTGAGAGAGTCCATAAGACAAAGAGCTTAGCTAGGGTGGCTGCCCCTATGAAAGAGAGATTCCTGTCAGTGTGGAATTTTTGTGTCAGAAAGACTGGGCCAGTCTGCATTTAGCATTTGCTCAGTTGTTTTACCACACCCACACTGGAACAGAAAAAGATGCAGTTCAAAACCACATTCAACTACCTCCAGCCAACACTGTACTGACTGCTGAGTCACCCTCGAATGACCATAAAATGGCCATAAATCTATGCAGACAGCCACCATAAAGGCAGAGATCAAATGAAGTGAAAGCAGCATGCAGTCTGGACACTGCCATAAAATGTGACACTCAATCAAAGTGAAAGTGGCATGCAATGTAAATGGGGATTTCTGTTCCAGTGTGGGTTTGGTAAGACAGCAGAGCAAATGCTAGATGCAGATCGGGCCACAGTGTGTGTGATACCTTGCCAGTTATATTCACGTTCCTTATTCCCAAAACAGTTAAAGATAAACAGCAACTTATTTTGTTCTTTGCTTAATAAATCAATTTTTGTTTAAGTATATCCCAGAATTCTGTACAATCCTTCCTCAGGGCCACATAAACCTTTGAAATGCCCAGATCCTAGGTCACATTACCAGCAGCAGAGAGAGATTTTTTGGAATTTTGAATTCCTGGTGGGTAATCACAGAAAAGAAATACAAGGACTGCAGAACACAGATTTGAAATACAATTTATCTGCTTATTATTTTCCACACAAGAACGCCAGTAGAATTCAGTAGACTGTTTCAATGAATTTGTTTCAAAATGGCTTAAGAATAGTATCAGGCAACAACAATTTATCTATTAAAACATGTATATCATGCCTTTCAAAGTTCAGGCTTCTAACATCCACTACAGTAAAATGGATGAAAGTGTACATTTGGTGAAAGCCTGTAACATTTGATTTCAAAAGAGGGAACTTTACAAAAATGAGGGGAATAGTGAAAAAAGGAAGCTGAAAGGGAAACACAAGATAGTCAGATCCCTGAATGATGCTTGGAAGCTATTTAAAACTGCACTAATTGAAGCCCAGACAGAATGCATTCTATAGGTTAGGAAGGCCACTGCCAAGACTAAAAGAATGCCTGTATGGTTAACAGCACAAATCAAGGAAGTGATAAAAAGTAGGAATGCTTCTTTTAATAAGTGGAAGGTCTGTTCCAATGAATTGAACAGGAAGGCACCATGGCTCTGGCAAAAGAAATGTAAGTCAATAATTAGGCATGCAAAAAGATATTTTGAGGAGCAGGGTGCTAAAAGCATTGACAAACAGTAGATATTTTTTAAAATATATCTAGAGCAGGAAGCCAGCCATAGAAGCAGTGAGGCCTCTGGATGACAAAGGAATAAAGGGATTGCTAAAGGGGGATAGGGAGACAGCAGAGAAGCTCAATGAATTTTTTTCTTCTATGTTAACTATGGAAAGTGGGGTCTGTACCCATGCCACAGTTTTCTGGGAGTCTGAAGAACAGAGTCAAATTGAGGTGACCAGAGATGAAGTTCAAGGCTGATTGGGGAAATTAAAAACTGATGGGTCTCCACGTCCTGATGGTGTTCACCTGAGGGTTCTTAGGGAACTCAGATGTGAGATAGTCGATCTAGTAACCCATATATATAACCTATCACTAAATTCAGCAGCTGTACCAGAAGACTAGAGAGTAGCAAATGTGACACCAATTTTTGAAAAGAGATCCAGAGGAAATTACAGGCCAGTGATGTCCGTCCCAGTCAAATTAGTAGAAACTGTAATCAAAGAGAATTGTGGACGTCTGCCTCTGTACCCTATTGTTGGCTGTCCAGGGGAACTGGTTGGTCACTGTGTGAGACAGGATCTTGGACTAAATGGACCATTGGTCTGATCCAGCAGAGCTCCTCTTATGTTCTTAATGGAAGTATGCAGTGTTATAGAAACTGTAATCAAAGATAGAATTATTAGGCACATAGAAGAACAAAGCCTGCTGAAGGGAAATCAGCATGGCATCTGGAAAGGGAAGCCCTGCCTCAGCAACCTTTTGGAGTTCTTTGAGAAAGTGAACAAGCATCTAGACAATGGTGACCTGGTAGACATTATATATTTGGATTTTCACAAGGCTTTTGATAAGGTATTTTACCAAAGACTCTTGAGTAAACTTAGCAGTCATGGAATAAGGGGACGGGTTCTCTTAAGGATTACAAATTGGTTAAATGACAGGAAGCAAAGGACAGGAATCAGTGGACAGTTCTCACAATGGAGGGAAGTAAGCAGTGGGGTCCCAGAAGGATTGGTATTGGGGCAGGTACTATTTAATTTATTCATCAGGGATCTGGAACTAGGGATGAGTAGTGTAGTGGCCAAGGTGGCAGATGGCACAAAATTATTCAGGATGAGTAGTGTAGTGGCCAAGGTGGCAGACAGCACAAAATTATTCAGGATGGTGAAAACCAAGGCTGACTGTGAAGAGCTTCAGGAGGGTCTCCACAGAGTGGGTGAGTGGGTGGCAATGTGGCAAAGTTCAATGTTGGTAAGTGTAAGGTGATACAAACTGGGACAAAAAATCCCGACTTCAAATATAGACTAATGGTGTCTGAACTTGCTGAGATTGAGAGGGGAAAAGATCTTGGTGTCATAATGGATAGATCAGTGAAAGTGTCAACCCAGTTTGCTGCAGCAGTGAAAAAGGCAAACTATTTTAGGGATTATTAGGAAAAGAATTGGAAATAAAAATGGCAAATATTATAATGCCCCTGTATAGATATATGGTACAGCTTTATTTGGAATATTGTGTACAGTTATGTTGCTGTATCTCAAGACATTGCAGAACTGTAAAAAGTACAGAGGAGAGTGACCAAGATGATTAGGGGGTTGAAGCACCTTCCCTATGAGGAAAGGCTGAAGAGTTTGGGGCTTTTCAGTTTAGAAAAGAGATAACTAAGAGGGAAACATGACAGAGGTTTATAAAATTATGCATGGGGTGGAGAGAGTTGACAAAACAAAATGCCCCCCCGCCAATACTAGAACTCGAGGGCATCCAATGAAGCTGACGGGCATTAGATTCAGGATGGACAAAAGGAAATACCTATTTATACAGAGAGTGATTAAAATGTGGAATTTGCTGCCAGAGAATGTAGTGATGGTCACAGGAATAAATAACTTTAAAAGGGGATTAGATAGACCTATCCTCCATGAATCTATGAGTGGCTACTAGCGATGGTGACTGAGGGGAACCTCCACATTCAGAGGCACTAAACCTCTAAATCCCAGAGCCAGGAGGCAATATCAGGGGAAGGTCTCAGCCTTTATGTTCTGTTGTGGGCCATCCAGAGGAACTGGTTGGCCACTGTGAGAGACAGGATGCTGGATGCAATGGATCATCGGTCTGATCCAGCATGGCTCTTATGTTCTTACACAAATAGATAAAGCAAAATGCTAGTCCAAAATAATCCATGGGAAGGCAAGTTAGCAAAAGTCATAGAAGCTGATACAGAGGCATAGAATAACAACCACAGATACATCTGAAGGCCCCAGATGTGCTTGTAAAGCACACCAGTTTGGGTTGCCAACTGCTCAGGAGAAAAATGTGCTGTCCCTTTAATAGAGGCTTAGTGTATGGAAGGGGGCAGCTGATGCTTTTCCTGGCATGGAGACAAACAATATCATCTGGAATTTTCTGCAGATCAATTGATATTAAAGGGACAGCTAGAGGGGCCAGTTGAAAAGGTGGCAATCATGTTAGGTTCATAAAGAAATGTCAGTATTCTGGACCCTGTGTCTCATTCAGGGTTGAACCTCGTGCTGTTGCTCTACCTGGGGTTTCCGGGATACACAAATACAGTGACAACAACTACAGAACACACAGGAGCAAGGTCTACAAATTGGTCCATAGTCAGATATCCAAAGGTCCATTACGAGAGTCGGAGTAGGAGGGTGCAGGGGTCTGGTTCCAAGGCTTGGGAACAGAGGCTGGATACAGGGGTCTGGGTCCCGGGCTTCAGGAGCAAACACAGATTACCAGAGACAGGGCAGCAGGGGTTAGGGTGGAAGTCTGTTTGCTAAACAGGTCAGCAAGCAAGGTTGCTTCCACGCCAAGACTTGCTCAGTGTGTTCTTTTTATCTGCACCTTTTGCTGACTCATCCCCCGAGGGCCTTACAGTCGCATTCACCTTCCCAGGTGTGGATGTTTTACTGTTTCCTTATCAGCCTGTCAATCTTCATCCTGCAAGGACTCTGCTTCAGGAACTAATGTTGACTGTTGCTGAGCAGCCAAGCGGGCGCTTGTCTCTCCTGAGCCACCAAGCCCTCTCTTCTTCTATGCTCTACTGGCTCAGGAGAGGCTGGCGGGGAAGCTAGCTTCTATGGCATTTCTTCTTCTGGAAGATCAAACAGCCCAGCTATGACTGGGAAGCCTTCTCACTTCCTAATGCTTCCCCGTTGGGTCTGCTGCCGGATCTGTCTGCTCAGGTGGGGATTCCGTCTGTGTGGAGCCTGATTCTTCAAATTCTTCCTCCGTGGTGGCAGCTGGCTGGACCATGACACCCTGCCTGCCATGGATTTAAAGGTTAAAGCTGGCATTTTCAATTAGGTTGAGAAACAAATTGTCTGCCTATGAAGTTGGTGTAGAGCTGACATGATATGTTCCTTCAGCAAACCCCAGATAATAATCTGATAGTATGTTTTGAACCAGTTGTAATTTAGGTGGCTCTTCTTTAGCAAAGATTATGACAGGAAAAACAGCCTAAAATAGTAAAATACATCCCGATCCCTAGGCACCTGCTCAGCCAAGATCCAAGATCATGCTTTTAAGCCTGGGTCTTAAAAGGAAATGCAATATTGATTTAGCACAGGCTAAATCCCCAATCAAGTGTGTTTACAGTCAGCAGGACTTCTGTCCTATGAAGCTGAAGAGAGAGACAGCAACAGGGAGAAACACAAAGCCTGGCATTTTACAGCATCGAGGCTTGGTTGTGCAGCACATACAGGAACAGGAACCTAAACCCAACAGTCATCCAACTTTCTTTCCCTTATAGCAAAACACCACACCTGTTCAAGGGGTCTTACTCCCATGTGCCCAAAATTGCACTCTATGGTGTCTTCCAGACAGCCTTAAATGTTCCATTTTCTTTTCTTTTTGTTAGTGGTTGTTTTCCTCATTCCAACACAACTTTGTTTGGTGTAGTGGTTAAGTGCGCAGACTCTAATTTGGGAGAACCAGGTTTGATTCTCCACTCCTCCACTTGCAGCTGCTAGATGACCTTGGGCAAGCCATAGTTCTGTCAGAGGTGTCCTTGAAAAGAGCAGTTTTGTCAGAGTTCTCTCAGCCCCACTTCCCTCACACAGTGTCCTTTGTGGGGAGGGGAAGGGAAAGGAGTTTGTAAGCTGCTCTGAGACTCCAAGTAAAGGGTTAGGGTTAGGGTATACATCCAATCTCCTCCTGCTCCTCCTCCAGTACCTTGCTGTCTCAGTTTTTCTACTTTCATTCCTGCTCTATCTGAAACCTGTTTCACTCTAATATTTTTTTCTGGAACGGTTTGATTTCAGTTTTTTGCCAGTCTGAAATGCCTGTGCCTTTTTGAGTGCTCCACCCACCTCACCATTTGTTTTGGGGCAGGGTGGGTAGTGATTCCTTTAAAAAAAAAAGGCTGCATGCTAGCATTACAGCTACCCAGCAGAAGACTGCATATGTGCTGAATAAACCATCATGGCTAATCAGAAGGCCTAAAACAAGTAGCCAGTCATTGTCTTACTGCTTCATAGGACATTCTTTACAGCACATTTGAGCACTGTGTCTGCACACCATTTTCAAATTCGGTGTGCAGTGCATACTTGACAGTCTGGGCTAAAACAAATAAAATGAATTTCAATGGGAATAAATGTAAAGTTCTGCATTTAGGTAGGAATAATCAAATGTATAATTATAGGATGGGGGAGACTTGTCAGTAGTATGTGTGAAAAGGATCTAGGGGTCATAGTAGACCATACACTGAATGTGAGTCAGCAGTGTGATGTGGTAGCTAATTTGGGACTGTATCAACAGAAGCATAGTGTCCAGAGTAGTAGCAATCTTCTCAGTGCTCTGGGACTGGAATGATAGCTCCCAGAGTGGAATGACAGTCCCTGGGATTAGCAGAAGTGTTCTGGGACTGTAATGACAACCCCTGGGACTTGCAGAAGCATTCTGGGACTATCATTCCACTCTGAGGGCTGCCATTCCAGTCCCAGAACACCTCTGCTACTCCCAGGGGCTGTCATTCCAGTCCCAGAGCACTGAGCCTATTCCGAGGGGCTGTCATTCCACTGTGCAACCTGTCATTCCAGTCCCAGAGCACTGAGCCTATTCTGGGGGGCTATCATTCCACTCTGGGGAGTTGTCATTCCAGTACCAAGATGCTTCTGCTACTTCTAGGGGCTGTCACTCCAGTCTGTGACCTGTCATTCCAGTCCCAGAGCACTCCCTCTCCCTAGGGACCATCATTCCACTGGGAGGGGGGTGTCATTCTAGTCCCAGAACAGAGATTCTATTCCTAGGGACTATCTTTCTGTTCTGAGGGCTGTCATTCCATCCCAGAGTAGCTGATCTGGGCTCAAAGACCATAATGGAAAAACCATTCCACATTTTCTTTCCAACTTTTTTTTGTGCTGCAATGTATTTCGGTGGAGCCCAGGCAAGGTCAGTTGGCATACCTGGCTCCTATTTTCTCTAATGGGCCTTCAAGCCTTGTTTCCAATGGGCAATCCTGTCATTTCTTTTAGTACATCCCAGTTGGTTGCCCCTTTGAAACTGTACCACACCATTTTATGTAACAGCAAAACGAAGAGGGTGAATATGTACAGAGTTCACATTCCTTGCCAGTGTTCTGTCTGGGATGCACACAGGGCAAAAGGAAATTTTAAAAGGCCTCTAATCTGCATTGATACATTTTGGATATTAAAAACTTTAGTTATTAATGTAGAGAGTGTAAAGATACAATAAAAAATCCTTGCAAATCTTACCATTTACATTATCAAGTGTCCTTCAATTTTCTATGCCAGCTGGATAGACAAAAGCGGCCACCTTCCCTAGACTCCAGTTCAGAGGTCTGTCTCTCCTGATGGATCCAGCTGCAAGAGACCTTCTCTTCCTGTGGCAAGGAATATTATCAAACCTTTTCCCCCACTGAGGTAAAGGCAGATCTGTCTTCCTAAAGGCTAGCATTTGACACCTCCCTCCTGGGAGAAGAGGAGGGGGAAAAGTGGGATGTTTAACAATCCCATTGATTATCTTGCTAGCTAAATTAGCATTTGTAAGAAAGTGAGCCTGGAAGAAAAAAAGTGAGCCCAAAGGAAAGTTTTAAACTCAATATTGCCAGGTAGTGGTTGGTTGGGGGAGGCTCAGTCCTCCCTAGAAATATTTGGGAGCCAGGCCCCTGAGCCCCCCCATAGTTTACGCCTATGCCTATACGTATGCATAGTGGAGTAAAAATGCATAGCCATGAGACATGTATCCAAGAAGACTAGTTGTCTTGATTCCAAACCATTTGAAACAGAAACAGCTCTCTGTTCAGGTCTTCCACCCCCCTGCAAAAAAGTTGCCTCTTAAAAATTATAGCTGGAATTTATTGGAAATATTGTATCCTCTTTGAACTGGTTATTATATGGATAGAGATCTGGATTAGTTTACCCAAGGCTACCAGCTGAATTCATAGTGAAGCAAGGAAATGAACCCAGGTTAGGATTGTGCTGACTTGGCTTTGGGAGAACAGAGTTGCACCCTTCTAAATGGATTTAGAAGTGTGTAATTATGCCTTGGATTGCACTGTGAAATGGTGTCATGCCCTCTTTAGCATTAGGAATGCCTCCCTTTAGAGTTAGGAATGCCTCCCTATAGAGTTAGGAATCAAGAGGAGGTTTGTGCTAAACTGAGCAGACAGTGGAGCTGATCTACGAGATAAAGCTGTAGTCCAAGTGAGTTTAAGGTTGCCAACTGCGTGGAGGGAAAAAAGCCCCATCCTTTTAATTGGATGTTATTTACCAGATAAAGTTATTTACCTCCATGCTATAAAAAGTTTTAGCTGCAAGCCTCTCTTAAAAGGACATCATGCTTTTTTGCAGGCCTTTTGGCAACCTCAGGTGAGCCAGAACCTTAGAATCCTCCAAAGCACATTGCTGGCAAATTCCATGGCAACAGCTTCTACTCGGCACACTCATATTTCAGCATTTACATCAATAAAGCAGGGACTGATAGTATCTTTCACAGACTTGGGGTTTTACCTAATACAAATTGCTGTTTTAGTGAAAATAAGTGGATTACGTCATGTATTACAGGGGAATGTTATGTTTCTAGATGATGTAGTTTAGCGAAAAATGTCTTTTCCCTCCCATAATTTAATGGTTGATTTGAATCCAGGATGAGAAGCAAGTGCCAGATATTTTTCTTAATTGACCAATTTTATATTTCAGATTCTCTATTGTAATTTTCAGTATCATATATTTTTAAAAAAAATTACTTGTGATTGAAGCGGTACCCTAAAACCTGCTCCTTCTTTCTATTCTGATTCTTCCTTCTGCTTTTCTGCTAGCAATAACTGTTATAGAGCACTGTGAAAAGGTATGACAGACACTGTGCAGTTTTAATTAAGTTGGTTTCGATGTACACTTTTTCCTCCAAGTTTCACTTTTCGACAGCTCTAATTTTAGAATGCAAGTTAATTTAAAGTATGAGAAATGCCAAAGATGGTAAGAATAATGTAATGAGGTTAAAATAAAATCCAGGCAGATTTGACTAATGCTACGGAAATGTGCCAAACTACCCACATTCATCTAGTCACAGAACAGTTTCTGGAGGAGTGACACTTCATGCTAACCACTGGATATGTTTTTTCCTATTTAAAAGGTGTTGAGAACAAGTAGTATTAACAGAGAATTTTTCATGGATGTAAGGTTTTGTCTCTAATGTAAGCTGTTGTAACCAAAGGATTCCAGCAGTGTTGCTAAGTTAGTCCATAGCAAAATAAATAATCTTGTGGCACCTTATGACAAATTTACTGAAGCATAAGTTTTTGTGAGTGAGAGGTCATTTCATCAGATGTGTAAAATGTTATGTTGAGCTTGCAGAAACCAAAGATATAAACATCAGAAATTCAGGAGGGTTAGGCTATTAGAAAGAGTCCAGAAACCCAGTTTCCTAGGTATATGACATTACACACAGAAGCCATGACATTTACCAAGATCCAGTCAGAAGAATAAATGATCAGAACACACCACCTCCAATTGTTGATGAATTAGTAAAGTAGGGTAAAATTGATGGACAATTACTTTGTAAACTAACTCCTTGGAGCCCTGATTGAGTCTGAATTTGATAGTATAAAAGAATCATATTGTTTTTACTGCATTGTCTTCTATCTTTATAATCAGTTCTCTGCATTGTTTATGGTATGTAATACCGTAGACCAGGGGTGTCAAACTCATTTGTTATGAAGGCTGGATCTGACATAAATGGGACTTTGTCAGGGCGGGCTGTAAATAGGGTTGCCAACCTCCAGATGGGGCCTGGGGATCTCCCGGAATTACAACTGATCTCCAGATGACAGAGTTCAGCTCCCTGGATGTCCTACCCCCGCCCCTAATTGTGCCATCCCCAGGCTCCACATCCTAAATCTCCTGGTATTTCCAAACCCGGAGCTGGCAAATAAGGGAGCTTTCACACATGCTAAATTTCAGTCCTCTTGAGCTACCATTTGCAAGTATATTTTGCCATTTCACATAGTAAAATCCAGTTGCAAAGTGTATTTAGTGTGTGTAAAAGTACCCTTATAGAAGTGGGGGCCTGCAAAACTTGCAGGGAGGGTGAAATCCCATATCCTCCCCCATTGCTGAACCTTTCCCAGCCTAACCACCCACCCTGAAGCCTGGCAGCAGCAGAGTCTCAGCTTGTGTAGAGAATGCTACTTTACTTTCCCCAGCCTGCTTTCATGATCAGTGCTCTGAGCCTAGGACCCAAGGAAAAACATGAAATGGGGGGCATTGTAGACGTCTCTCCCCTTCCAGGTCTACTCAGAGTTAGCAGTGGCTCTCTAGGGTCTCAGGCTGAAGTCCTTCTCATTATAAGCCACAACCTGGTTCTTTTAACTGAAGGTGCCAGGGATAGAACCTTGCATGCTAATCAGGGGCTGTTCAACTGAGCCATGAACTTGATAGCTCAGGCACAAAACTAACTGAAAAGTACTGAAACTGACGAGTGATTTCAGCTCTCACATACTTTATTAGAACAGGAACAAGACAACTAAGCCTGCTCGCAGGCCGGCTTTTTATCCCCAAGTGAACCCACACCCCAAACACACACACACACACACACACACACACACACACACACACACACACACACACACACACATGTGATTTGTTATTTACAGTTAATTGAGTTACCCCGGGCTCCCCGATTGGAAGAATGCAAGGAGCCTACAATCTATTGTCTAAAGGAACGAAACTCAGGCCCTTTGCCTGGCCACGTGGCAGACCGGTCCAAAAAGGTCTGAGCACATGGTTGCCCCGAGTCCATATTTCTCTGTGGATACACTACACCTCTCCCCCCTTGGTCCGCGAGGCACCCACAGACAAAGTCCTTTAAATAAGTGGGAGGCTTCCGGATCCTTGTCGAGCTCTGGATAGCCGGGGCAGGTGAAGATGCCAGCGCCTGGATGCTGGTCGGGAACCTTACTGATGCCGGTGACTATGGAGTGGCTGGCGAGGCGTTCCCCGCGACAGTTGGGGTGTCTGGAGACGGGGTGATGGGTGCAGCAGCTGAGCTGTTAATCTGGCTGGACTCTTGCGGCGTTGGCAGAGGCTGTGGTTCTATTACCTCGGGAGGTTCGGGGTCCTCGTAGTCGTCCAGTTCCTGTGGCACCACCCGTCGGTGGATTTGGTCGATGTGGCGGTGCAGCATGGTGCCATCCTCTCAGGAGACCTCATACGAGCGGGGTCCCCTGACCTTTACCACCCTTGCGGGATCCATGGTGGGCCTGAGGCATAGTTCCTGGAGTACACGGGGTCCTCAGGGAAGAACCCTCTGCTTGCTTCCTGGTCCTCAGTGTCCGGCTCATGCTCCAGGGCCCGATCCGGGTGTAGCCTGTCCAAGCGTGACGTGAGGCAGTGACCTAGGAGAAGTTCTGCCGGGCTGCGTCTTGTGGTGGCGTGCAGGGTTATGCGCTGCCCAAAAAGGAATGAAGCCAGTTTGTACTCCCAGTCCGAGGAGTCGAACCACTGTAGTGCTTCCTTTGTGGTGCGGACCATCCGCTCGGCTTGCCTGTTCGTGGTGGGGTGGAACGGCGCGGAACGCACATGCCAGATGCCGTAGTAAGTGGTGAAGTCCTGGAACTCCTGGGAGGTAAAAGTGGTGCCGTTGTCTGTGACCAGCGTGTCCGGGAGGCCCTGAGCGCTGAAGATCCGCCACATGGCCCTGATGGTGGATTTTGAGGAGGTGGACGATACCAGGATGACCTCTAGCCACTTGCTGTAGGCGTCTACTAGTATAAAGAAAATCTGGCCCTGGAACGGCCCCGCGAAATCCAGGTGGAGCCGGGACCAGGGATGATGAGAGGACTCCCAGGCTCTCTCCGGAGCGCGTGGTGGGTCGGGGCGTGAGGCCTGGCAGGCCTGGCACCTTTTTACTTTGTCCTCGATGTCCTTGTCGAGGCCCGGCCACCAGACATAGCTCTGTGCTAATGCCTTCATGTGGACCACCCCCGGGTGATGTTCGTGTAGTGCCTCTAGAACATGTTGTTGCAGTGGTGCTGGAATCACCACCCAGCCTCCCCACATTAAGCACCCCTTGTAAAAAGACAGTTCGTGTTTGCGGGTACTGAATGGGGCAAACTTGGGGCCCTCCCTGGCCACTGGCCACCCCCTCCCCACCCAGTCCAGGACCCGACAGAGCACAGGATCCCGAGCCATGCGGCGGGTCACCTCCCACCCATGGACCGGGTGGTCGAGAAGCATCTCCATGAGGGCAACTAAATGCTTGGGTGCGGGGTCAGGGTCCGAGGTTGCCAGGGGCAGGCGGTTAAGGGCGTCTGTGTGCCCCATAGCCTTCCCGGGGCGATGGGTGAGGGAGTATGCGTAGCCTGAGAGGAAAATGGACCACCAAAGGACCCAGGGGGAGACCATCTGCAGGGTTTGGCGGTCCACAGTGAGGAGTCCAAGGAGCGGCTTGTGGTCCATAATGATTTCGAAAGGCCGGCCATAAAGGTAATGGTGGAATTTCTTCACCCCAGCCACTATCGCCAGCGCCTCCTTGTCTATTTGAGCGTAGTTCCACTCTGCCGAGGACAAAGTCCGAGAGTAGTACCCAACTGGGACCTCCCGGCCGGCCAGCAGCCGGTGCCCCAGGACTGCCTCGACCCCGTATGGAGAGGTGTCGCAGGCAAGGACTCTGTGAAGTGGTGAAGGACCGCGTTTGACACCAGCAAGTCCTTGACACCCTGGAACACTGCTGTGTGTGCCAGTCCCCACTCCCAAGGTGTGTCCTTGTCGAGGAGGTGGTGGAGCGGCTCCGCCACCGCCGCCTCAAGGGGCAGAAACGAATGATAGAAGTTAAGCAGGCCGAGGAAAGCCTGCAACTCTGCCTTGGAGGAGGGAGGCGGGGCCTGGGTGATGGCCTTGACCTTATCATCCGTGGGGTGGATCCCTTGGGCATCTATGGCGAACCCCAGAAACTCAATACGGGGCACCCCCAGGAGGCACTTCTCTTTCTTTACCTTGAGGCCGGCTGCATCGAACCATTGGAGGACCTGGCAGAGACGGTCTGTGAAGGAGGTGGTGTCTGGTGCCGCGATGATCACGTCATCGAGGAACGGCTGTACCCCAGGGATGCCTTTCAGGAGGGCAACTATAAGAGACTGGAAAATGCTGGGAGCCACACAAACCCCGAACTGTAGCTGTGTGACCCGAAAAGCCCCTCTGTGAGTTATGATGGTCTGGGCCTCGGCGGCCGCGGCATCAACAAGCAGCTGTTGGTAAGCCTGTGCCAGATCGAGCTTACCAAAGACCTTGGCCCCTGCCAGAGAAGCGAGGACATGGCTCACCACCGGGACCGGGTAAGCGTGGTCCTGCAGGGCTTTGTTTAGGGTGCACTTATAGTCCACCCAGATCTGCACATCACCGTTCAGCTTCACCGGCGTGACAATAGGGGTCTCCCAGCGTGCAGACGCCACTGGCTCTAGCATATCCTGTGCTACTAGGCGATCGAGCTCGGCCTCAATTTTAGCTCGCATCACAATGGGAATGACCCGGGCCTTGATGCGGATGGTGCGGCCGGCTGGATCTAGGTCCAGGGAATGAGTTCCCCTGTGTACAGTCCTGGGGTCCCATCGAACACTTTTGGGTACTCCTGGTAGACAGCCTCCCAGTTGGCCGCCTGGATCTGGTTAAGCCCTGATATCTGAAGTCCCAGGAGCTTGAACCAGGAGAGTCCCAGCAAGCTAGTGAGGTGCCCCTCCACCACCAACAGGTCCAGCAGCCCCGAGAATCCTTTAAACTGGACCCGGAACTTGACCCAGCCACGGACTACCACAGGGTTTTTATTAAAGTCCCGTAACAGTAGACCCTGTGGCTTGTGTAACTGGGGTCCCCCCTTTGGGCATAGGTTGCGGGGAGTCTTGGCCGAGATTATGGAGAAGGACAACCCGGAGTCAATTTCCATCCGGCAGGGGGACCCCTTAATCAGGACCGTTACATGCACCTTGTCTGGGCTGTTGGGGGGCAAGTTACATACTGTTTGTTGGTGGAGGACCGAAATGGTGTGCAGATCGACAGCTTCGAGGTGTGCCGTGCGGGTGGTCTGTTGTCCTTTGGAGTGGCAGACCTTCTTGATGTGCCCCGTTTTGTTGCACACCCTGCATATCGCGGTGTGGAATCGACAGGTCCGTTGCTCGTGAGTGTTGCCGCAGTTTGCGCAGGCTACAGATGGCTGAGACTTGGCCTCTTGGGTCTGCTGAGGTCGTTGGGACGGCCGCCGGTGTACCTGGAGTACTTCCTCGTCATCCGAGACGTCGGATCCTCGCGAAGCTAGTGTGCGGTGGACTGCCGAGCCGGGGAGGTCTTGGTGGGCCTTCTCGTAAGCTGCAGCCTCCTGGATGGCCTTATCCAGGGTGAGGTCATTATTGTTGGCCAGTTTCCGCCGCAGTTTGGGTTTGCGGAGGCCCACAAGGAACTGGTTTAGCAGCATATCCAAGAGGCTTGGGAACGCGCATCTTGTGGTTGCCCACCGAAGACCCGCCAGGAAGTCTGTGGTGGACTCGTCTGGGCCCTGGACCCTCGCGAAGAACCCTAGCCACTCCACGAACTTGGTGGGCTTCGGTGAGAAGTGGTCTGTGAAGGCCTTCACCAGCGCTGCATAGGACTCCTCCTTGGTGGTCCTGGGGTTTATGAGGTCCCGCAGGAAAAAGAGGGTTTCTATGCCACAGACACTTAGGAACAATTGCTTCTTTTTCTCAGCATCCACCACATCATGATAGCTGCAGTGGTTGTCCAGGGTCTCCAGCCAGGCATCCCATTTCTGAGACTGGGACATGTCGAAGGCTTGGAGGTGGCCTGAAGGTGCGGCCATCTTACCACGGGTAGGTGAATTGGAGTGGCCGGGTTGGCACATTGAAACCGGGCAGGAGGTGTGCTGCTCTCGGGGTCAGCGGCTGGCTCGGTGCGAAGCTCGGGAGCGTTGGTGGCTTGGTTGCTGTGAGTGGTGCATTGCTGCTCTTGGGGTCAGCGGTGTGATGCTCGGGAGCAGTGCGATGAGCGGCGGGGCTCGTGGTTGTTGTTCATGGAGGGAGTTGGCATCCCATCCTTGTCGCCAGTGAAAAGTACTGAGACTGATGAGTGATTTCAGTTCTCACATACTTTATTAGAAGAGGAACAAGACAACTAAGCTGGCTCACAGGCTGGCTTTTTATCCCCAAGTGAACCCACACCCCAAACCCCCCCCCCCGTGATTTGCTATTTACAGTTAATTGAGTTACCCTGGGCTCCCCGATTGGAAGAATGCGAGGAGCCTACAATCTATTGTCTAAAGGAACGAAGCTCAGGCCCTTTGCCTGGCCGCATGGTGGACCGGTCCAAACCGGTCCGAGCACATGGTTGCCCCGAGTCCATGTTTCTCTGTGGATACACTACACCAATGCTAACTAAAACACTACCCCCAAGAGGAATGGAGGGACAGGGATAATTGATAACCCAGAACTTTAGGGAACCCAGGTCGCTGCTGTGCCAAGCTCAATAAACACAAGAGAAAAGCTTCTATCAAGTTGCACAACAATGTTTGCAACCAAGCTCCCTCCCCCTACCCTTCTTAAAGAAATAAACAGCTCTCACTGACTCCACTGACATTGCTGCTGCCTCAAGCTCAATCAACACAAAAGAAAACCACTCGGGAGCACAAGAGTGTTAACAACCAAGCTCCCCCCCCCCCAGCAGACTTAAAGAAATAAATAGCTCTTGCTGACCCACATGGCTGGGAACTGGGAAGCCCAGCAGCCCAGCCCTCCATAGGCAGCTCAGAAGGTTGAGGATGGGGAGGTGGGGGAGAAGAGAGCCATGGGCTGGATTAAAGCCCTGGGCAGGCTGGTTTCAGCCGACAGGCTGTATGTTTGACACCCCTACTTTAGACAGTTTTCTGTTTGCATTGTTTTCTAATTCAGTAATCCTAGTACTATTGGAGTTATTTATTGGATGTTTTATGCTGTCTGATATATATATTATTTTTGTAATCTGCCTTTTTTATTTTATTTTTTTAATTTCTCACATACACAAATAATGGAAACAAACATACCAAACCAAAACACAAAACTAACATAAACAAATACACTCTCCCCTTCTATACAGTGGGTTTCCTTTCCTATTATGTCCTAATCTGCATTTCATTGATATACTCATACATTAGGCGTTAATTGTTTTTCTTCATCCACTTGTAGAATCTTGACCAAACTTCTTGACAAATATTTTCTTCTCGTCCCTGCAATCACATTGTTAAATTGTCCATTTCGGCTGTGTCTAGTAATTTACTAAGTATCTCCTTTATTGTTGGCAGTTCACTTTTCTACTTGCTGACAAATACAGTTCTGGAGGCAGTTAGAATGTGAACTGTCAGGTATGTGTCTAATTTCTGAAATTGCTTAGGTATTATGTTTAGAAGAAACAGTTCAGGTTTCAAAGGCACGCTGACCCCCAATATTTGTGTTAACAAGCTATGCACCTCTATCAAAAAAATTTTTGTTTTGTCACAGGTCCACCATAGGTGATAGAAGGAGCCCACTTTGTGTTTGCATTTCCAACATTTGTTTGACATACTTGGATAGAATTTGGCCAATCTATCAGGTGGAAGGTGCCATCTGTAGAACATTTTATAAAGGTTTTCTTTAAGAGAGACGGCTTTCGTGTATTTCAGGTTAGTTTGCCAAATCCTTGCCCAGGTATCCAAGTCGATGTTATAACCAACATTTTTAGCCCAAGTATTCATGGAGGTCTTTCTGCAGCATTTCCTGTGTTTTCAATACGTTTTTGTCATCTAGAAAGTCCTCCTATCTCTGCATTGAACTTAGAGCTAGAAGATTAGGGTTTGTGAAGGCTTCCAAGGGAGCTACCCATTTCAGAATTTTACTATAGAAATTTATTTTTATCTCCTTCCACATCTTCATTAGGGCAGCTCTAATTAAGTGTTGTTTGAAATATGAATGAGTGTCTTGCTTAGCATACCACAGGAAAGCGTGCCATCCCATTAGCAGATTGTGTCCTTCTAATTTCAAAGTTCTTGAGTCCCGAAGTATAATCCAATCCCTAATCCATAACATCGAAGCAGCCTGATAGTAAAGGTACCAATTTGGTAAAACCAGACCTCCATGTTCTTTCCTATCTTGGAGAACTTTTAATTTGATTCACGGTCTTTTTTGCTCCCAAATAAATTTGTGTCCAGGTTTACCCAGGTCCTTGAAGAATTGTTGGTTTTTAATAATAAGAATAGATTTAAAAAGGAACGAAATCTTTATCACTGAGATTCGTCCCATTAATGAAAGTTGTATATCTTTCCAATTGTCCAAATCTCTCTTAATGTCTCAGAGAAGTTTTACATAATTATCTTGAAATAATGAGCTACATCTGTTAGTGATGTGTAAACTTAGGTATTTTATCTTGTTGTGAATTTCAAATCCTGATAGTTCTTGTAATTTTTGATTTTCTTCCTTTGAACAGTTTTTAGTCATTATTTAAATTTTCTTAGGATTAATTTTGAAGCCTGCAAGTTGTCCAAAGATCTGAAAAATATTTAAAAGGTTCCTCAAGGATTGCCATGGATCTTGTAGTATAATTGCCAGATCATTAGTATAGGCTTGAATTTTATATTCCTCGCCTTTTACTTTTAAACCTTTAATGCTGTTGTCCTTTCTTATCATTTCACATAGCATCTCCAGGGTGTAAATAAAAAGTAATGGTGACTGCGCGCATCCTTGTCTGGTCTCTTTGAAAATATTAATTGACTGGGAAGAGTCTCTGTTTATTACTAATCTAGCCGTCTGATTACAATATATAGTTCTAATCAATGGCGAAGTTCTCACCACATTGGATGATCTTCAAATGTTCTAGCATAAAGTCCAATACAATGTTATCAAAAGCCTTCTCTGCGTCGAGGAATACAATCACCATCTATTTATCTGAATGAGCCTCAAAATACTCAATTGTGTTTAAAATAATCCTTAAATTTTGATGTAGCTGTCTTCTAGGCAAAAAGCCCACCTGATCTTGGTGTATTAACTGCCCTAAAACTTGTTTGAAACAGAAGGCCAGTATAGATGGGAAGATTTTGTAGTCAACGTTTAGAAGAGATATTGGGCGATAATTTTTAATCTCTTTTTCGTCAGTACCTTGTTTATGAATTAGTGAAACCAGAGCCATGTTCCATGACTCTGGTATAGTCTCCCTGGTAATGATGTTATGGATCGTCTGTTTGAATGGAGATATTAATTTGTCTTCAAAGACTTGATAGAATTCGGCAGAAAGACCGTCTGGCTCAGGAGTTTTTTTGTTTTTTTCTGTCTTTTAATTGCCTCTGAGATTTCAAAAACTGTAATGGGATCATTCAATATTTTCCTTTGCGCCTCATTGAGTTTATTGACATTTATATTATTTTTGAAAAAAAAATTGAATTTTTTCTTGACTAAAATCCTGTTTTGCATATAGATTTTCAAAAAATTGTTTAGCGATCTCAATCAGATCATTTAAGGCGTTTTTTCCTTTTCCTTGATCATCTCTCAAGATTTTTATATATCTTTTTTTTCTTGTCTTAATCTGTATGCTAACTACCTAAATGGTTTATTTGCATTCGAAAAAGGTTTGTTTCGTATACATGATCTTTTTTGCAATTTCCTGGGTCAGTAAGCAGTTTAGTTGGTGTTGTAGGCTTTTAATCTTTAGTCTGATTTGGTCTGAAGCTTTCTCTCTTTTCATCTTCTCCTCGTGTTCTTTAATTTTTGTTTGTTTGTTTTCCTTTATCTTTACATGTTGTCGAATCAATATTCCTCTAGCAAAAGCCTTATTTATTGCAGTCTCCCCTTGCAGGTTGTACTAAAAAAATTCTTGAAATTCTTTTTTACCTCCAGTTACGAATTTTTTATTTTGCAACATCGTGTTATTCATTACCCACCTCGTTCTTTTCTGCATATCTTGGAAAGTTAGCATTAATGGATTGTGGTCACCAAAGATTGCCGGTAAAATCTCTGCCTCCCATAGATCATTCACAAGATCCACTGTTATCCATGCCAGGTTGATTCTCGACCATGACTTATGTCTTGCTGAGTAATAACTGTAGTCCAATTTCTTTGGTTTTTAGTTCCCATGCATCTATTAAGTTTGTTTCTTTAGCCATTTTTAAAAACACATTTGGAAGTTCATTACCTTGTTTTTGTTGTCCAAAGTGCTTTTTCCGATCTATACTTCTATCAAAAACTGCATTATAATCACTGATCACACATAGTTCATCAAAATTTTATTGGGTTAGGGTATTTCTCAAAGATTCAAAGGAGTTTTCTTGATTTTGGTTGGGTACATATATGTTGACTATAAACATTTTTTTATCCATTTCTGAGAATTTGTACAATTAAAATCCTTCCATCTTCTGAACTAGATATCAGTTCCAGATGTAACGATTCTTTAACATATGCTACCAAGCCTTTTTTTTCCTTCTGTTTGTCGGCAGCAGTAAACGTTTTGCCAAGCCTTCTATTTTCCAAATATTTTCTATCTGCAAATTTGATATGGGTTTCCTGTAGGCAAATTACATCCAACTTCATTTTTTGTATTTGGTGGAAAATTTGTCTTCGTTTACATGGTGCATTAAGTCCATTGATATTTATCGAAATAATTTTAAATGTATTACTCTCCATCTTTCATGTCTTTCTGTATCTCTTTGTTTATATGTTGTTATGATCTAGTACATGCTTGCAATGACCTATCCATATTTTGGGGTCTTCTTTTTCTTTTCTTATCTTTATCAATTGTACTGTGTTCTTGGTTACCTTCCTCTACTTCCTCATCATCTGTTGCATCTTCTGCTTGAAAGTTTAAATCTCCATATTTTTAAAGAAAGTCTTCTAGCTTGAAAATTGAGTTAATTTTCTGTCTTTTAGCTTTGTAAGTAAATAGAACCCCTTCTGGTAAAAGCCACCTATAGGTGATACCATTTTCCTTTAAACAATTTACCATTTCTGAATATTTCTTCCTTTTATCACGGATCCTACAGGGAGTGTCTTTCAATATGCCTTGAGTCTCAGTAAGAAAGGTGAGTGATAAAAAAGTAAATAAAAAGTATCAAATTTACATATGCATTCAAGCTCTGCATCTTCTTACTGAAGTCTCCCTGCTTAAGAAAAGCACCCTTTAAATATGATATATTAAGGTAATGTAACAAACCAATGTCCTTCTGGCCTCTCTTTGTAACAAGTCCTTTACCTTTCTGTTGGTTGTAGCTTTAAATTTTCCATGTGTGCCTCTATATGCACTGTGTATTGCTTCTGATGAGGGTGGGGTTAGTTGCAAGATGATTCTCAACAGGCTAGATGTATGCCCTGGAGATTACCAGTGACTAAGAATATGGTCAGATTCCATGCATAGTTGCCTACTACACAAATGAATACACAAGAAGCTGCCTAATACTGAATCAGAGCATCAGTCCATCAAGGTCAGTATAGTCTACTCAGACTGGCAGTAGTTTTTCAGGATGTCAGGTGGGAATATTTTCATAGCACCTACTACCTGATTCTTTTAATTGGAGATGCCAGGATTGAACCTGGGACTTTTTGCATGCCAAGCAGATGTTCTTTCACTGAGCCACAGGCCTTCAATAATCCTTACGGTCATACCTCTAAGATAACGACAGGAAGTGGTAAAGGACAGTAAGCATTGGAAGGGGGATCCAGTAAATGGGAACTAGGAGACCTGGCCATTGGCTACCACCATTTATCAAGAGGCTGTGACATTCACATATTCTGATAGGGCAGGGCACCCACTAAAATATTTGGTCTGGAGAGTTTCTAAAACACTACAGTTTCTAGGCATTCTTTTTAACTATGAGATGCTGTTTCAGATGAAACACTCCCAACAGCCCTTGGTTACAGTGAGACATAAACCATATTACCCTCTGGCATGATGTTAGACTTCATAGGGTAGGAAGGGAGTAGGATGCCCCTATACAGGTATCAAGAAGAAGCTCTTGAGAGTATCACACTCAGAATTTAATCTAGGGTACTGTGTTCACCTGTTCTGCAGGTTTATGCATGAGTGTCAATGCTCGCTTAGCCCCCATTCATGAGCATTCATTAGGGTTGCCAAGAACTTACTGTAATTCGGCGGGGGGGACACAGTCCCTGGCCGGAACATTCCTCCGTGGAACACCCATGCCACACGATGCCGTCACCAGGAAGTGACGCCAGGTGACACTCTGGCAATGGGCTGGAAACTCGATAGAAGCATCGAGTTTCCAGCCCCATTGCCAGAGTGTCACCTGGCGTCACTTCCTGGTGATGGCATCGTATGCCGCGTCTCCCCCCCCCGGGAATGGTCCTGCCAAGACGTATCCATCCCCCGCTGAATTACAGTAAGTTCTTGGGAAGCCTGGCATTCATGCCATCACAAGGGACATGTAAGCAATATCCAAAGAGAAGTGAGAGAAACAAAGGAAACCAGCAACAAGCACTTCATGGTTCCCTCAGGACATCTAAATATTTTAGACATTTGATGTTTTGCATATCTTTTTTAGCAAGTAAACAGGAAGGGAACATAATCCTTAAAAGAGGAGGGGCTTCTTAAGAGACTTTGTAGGCGAAAAATGTTCTAATGGTTCAAGATGCTGGGGAAGAAGCTGAAAGTTCTGTGTTTGACATGAATGGTCCTCTTTCAGATGTCCTTGCCTCGTTGCCTAGCCAATGTGTGGCCTTGCCAATATCAGTCCTATTTCTGTAAGGTTGCTGAACTATTTATTTTAAAACTTAGGTCCTTTGTTCATCCCAGATTGTTGTACGGCTTTCTTTGCTCTCCACTTCATTCCAGATCTAGGCACAATTCACCAACAGTCAAGGACTTAATTCCATAGCACTGCATTGTTATCTGTCAACCATTCATGCAATTAAGAGAAAATATCTACCAGCGTTTCCATGGCAGTAAAACATTTTACAGGAACATTCAGCCCACACAGGTCCTATAAGCTGTAAAAAATGAATTCTGTGTAAGAATAGAGTGGATAATCTCTACATGTTTTACAGGTTATAATGCAGTCTTAAGAAACTGTCCAGCTAAACAAAATTCTGCTAGATGTTCTTGACAACTGATTATTGGTTCTAAAACCACATTTAACCAGTCAAATAATTCAATGTTTGGATAAATAAAGAGGGTTATTTATTTATTATTTTTAAAAACATTTTTATTGCTTTTTATCTCTACAGACTACAAGGTATAGGGGACAGGGATTATTCTGTACTAAAATACAGAGTAGGCAAGGGTCATATAATGTTCTATTCTTCGGTTTCTTGGTGTTTCCCTAGTTTTCAGCTTTTACATAAATGGAGATTAACTTTAAACAAATATAAGCAAGAATAGCTATAATGTCTGTGCATCTTAGTGACTACAAAAAGAACAGATTTTCAGAATCTAATTATTTAGCTCCTTTCTTTCCTCTATGTTTGTTCTTATCAAAGGTCAGCTTAAACTTAAGCAGTTTAGGAGCTACCGCTCCTAATTCAGATTCAGAGTCAAAAAGTTCTTTTTCGGAACTACTCGAGGAGCTGTCACTACTACTAGTTCCTTGTTCACTGGTATCTTCTGTAGCAATATTGTCCTCTACTGTTTCCTTCACTGGACTTTGATGCTGTTCCAAAAATGCTTTTGCTTTTGTAACAGAGTCAATCTTTTCTTTTTTCTCTTTAAAGCTGAAGATTAATCCTTCTGGGGTTATCCATCTGTAGGGAGTGGAGTTTTTCTGTAGGAATAATGTCAGATTTTTGTATTGCTTCCTCCTCTTTCTCACTTCAAATGGAACATCTTTTAAAACTTTTGCTTCTTCTCCTTGGATTTTTAGGGTTATCCCATTAGTTACTTTCAATATCATGTCTCTTGTTGACCTTTTCGAGAATTTCATGAATACTTCTCCAGGCAGATTGTTTTTTTTAATAAATTCTGGATAGGTCTGATATACCATCTCATGTCATTTTGTAAGAGTTCCGCTTTACAATCTGCCACTGAAGGTAGGGCTTCGCTTAAAATCTCTTTCAGGTTCTCTCCTTTATTTTCTGGAATTCTTTGAAATCTCAAGACATATGATGATCTTTCCATCTGGAGTTGTAACAGCTGTTGCTTCTTGGAGGTCCTCTCTTTTTCCACTGCCTCCATTCTTTGATTCAGTACTTTTGTCTTTTCATCAACTTTTTTCAGCTTCCTAGTTGTCTGCTCTGTTCTTGTATTGGTTTCTTTCAGTTCTTTTTGTAGAGCTTCAAAGTTGTTGTTGAGGTTAGTCTTCTGATCCAGCAGAGGGCGCAATGCTGCAGCAATCGTCTTAGAGATGTCTGTGGTTGCTTCCGGGCTGGTGACCAGAGTCATTGAGCTGGCAGTTCCTGAAGAAAGTTTCACTCTGGGTGCCATTGTTTACATTAAAGGTAATTTTTTAAAAAGTTTCTGAAAGTTTTTTTAGTTGCACACTTTCTATCCACCTGCACAGTAATCAGTTGAATTAATGTCCTCTGATACCAGCCGCCGCTTTGCCCCTCAATTTCTTTGTTTTTTAAGCTAGTTTTCCAGGGTAAGATTGCCCTCCCCCTTTATTTTTTTGGGGGCTTCGCTGTGACTTTGCGGATTTGTGTCTCGGTGTTTGCTTCATTTACTGGGTAATCACTCATGTGTTTTGCTCTCCAGCTTACATCCCATTGCCAGATCCCTTGCTCGCTCACTCTGGTGTGCTTCTTTGTGAACCATGGCTGGTCTCATGGCTGGTCTCACGGGACCTCTTGGAGCAAAGGGTTTTTTTAATCCTTTGGCCATCACCTTGAGAGAGGCACCCCTTGCACCCCAGGCTATGAGCCCCCTCTGAGGGCTTTGGGGGCTCCCAGAATTGTCTGGGACCCCTCCCATCCTGCTCTATCATGGGTCACTCTCATCAGAGCTATGATGGAGTGCACCTGCCAGCAAGATGCCGAAACTGGAAGTCTCAATAAAGGGGGTTATTTCTATGAGACTGACAAAATCCCTACCATAATGAATGTGAAGGGGGGGCAGTATATGGAGGGAATTCTGTGGGGGCACTAAGTGGGTCAGGTCACCCACTATTTAGCAAAATTTTGCTGCCTTGTCCCCATGCAAATAGGCATGAAAGGCAGTCATTTGTTTACATGGAATAAAAGCAAGGCTGCTCACTGTGATACCATGAGGTAGGGCTAAACCTCTCCCTTACTCTTAGTGATTTCACTGTGGTTCCTCTCCTCCCACAGCATCCCAAAGAACTCAACAGAAGTAACAGAAAATGGAAAAAGCCCATACCTGTATGATCTCACCTCTTTTGAATGGATATACCAAAAACTGGCGGGCATAAATACAAATAAAAACTATTGAGTTAGGCTGGTTGGAAGATAGCATTAATTTTGGTCATTAGGGTTTAAAAAACAAACACCAGCCCTCATTTGTAGATTGGTGTTCTAGTCAGAATCCACATTAACTGTGTCTCTGGTACAAGTCTTACACAAATGAATGTGTGTTTAACAATTGGAACACATTATGCTCTTGCTCAAGTTTAATTTCAGTGGTGCTTATGCTAGAGATCTAGCTAGTGGACTTATGACAAAAGTAACCCATTAATGGACTTAGATATGTAAATGTGATAGGCAATGTATTAGGAACAATGGAAGCTTTGTAAATTAGAGTCCTGGATACAGCTCAATCCTATATATGTTTACTCAGAAGTTCCGCTGAACACAATGAGATTTCTTTATTATTTTTTATTTTTAATAAACACAGAATTGTAACCTTCATTAATTAATGTGTTTACTTCATTTATACCCCATTTTTCTCCCTGGGGGAAACCCAAAGTGGTGTACAACCTTCTCACCTTCTCCATTTCATCTTCACAACAGTCCTATGAGGGAGGTTAGGCTAGCTCAATCCTATATACACAGTTGGGAGTAAGTCTCATTGTACTCAGTGAAACTTATGTCTGAGTAAGTGTACATAAGGATTGGGCAGTAAGCCACCTTTGGCAGTGGATGGCCACCCAGCAATGTGGTTAGAGAACACTGAAGATAATGCATTCATGCATTTGCATTCATTTATATCTTGCTTTATATGGGGACTCAATGCAGCTTAGAACATCATTCTCCTTTTCTCCATTTTACCATTTAGGATGAGAAAAGTGACTGGCCCAAGGTCACCCAGTAAGCTTCCATGATAGAGTGGAGGTGGCAGTAGGGTGGTGTTCCTCTTGCATAACTATACCAACAGTTAGGAGAGAGCTGAAAATCAGAAAGAGAATGCAAATATAATTTGAAGAACTGTTTATCAACTACTTATGACCTTTAAAATGTAGATAAAGAATGTATTTTAAAGCAATCTTTTTGGTGGTCTGGAAGCATGAACTTTTCTATTGTTTCAGGAATATAGTTGTTAAAACAACTGTTGAAAATATTCCTTTATCAAGAATCCCTTTGCCTTTGTAGTTGTATGCATATATTTTAAGTAGAAATAGTAGTATGTCTCTGGGCTGTTGTAATAAGTATTGTTAGTCTAGCATAAATTAGTGATTACTGCTTTATCATAATTTTGCATAAGCATAGCGCCATGTGGGCTGCTATATATTCTGAAATATCAAATGTTGATAGGTGCCAAATTGAATGATAAATGCTAACTGCGAGTCTTCTGCCCAAAATGGGATGTGCTAGATACCCCTTCCAGCCTCTGTGATTTCTAACCAAGCCTGAACTCAAAATGTTCTGTGTTTTCCTGTCTTTATCAGTGGTAGCCAACAATGTTGCCTGAAAGTGGGGAAATGCATGACATCATCACACAGGTATGTTTTATGAAAGAGGGGGCAACTTAATAGGTTGTTGCTGATAAGGTAGAATATGGCCCTTATTTTGTCACCAGTGTACTGTTTGTGGAGATAATGTATCTACATAAATATGCAAATTTGAAAGTTTTCCCAAAATAAGTTGGAGAAGTTCACTAAAGAAATGACAGTAAATAGCTAGTGGTATTTCTATATACTGGAATTTATTCTGCAGTAAGATAATCAAAGATGGTGAAAGATCCCAAGCAGATGCTGGGAGTGCCTTTCTGATCAGCACATTACCACCAGCTTGTAAGGTACTGCAGATTTCAATGAACAAAGTATTTTCAGAACTGTTGCTTGGCATTAGATTGTTTCAAAGGACCAACAAGAGCAAGTCATTTTTCCCACCCACTTGCAAGTGAACATTCTGGAAATAAAGTCACCACGAAAGGCTGTTTAAATTGGATAGTCATTATCCAATTAGCTTAGTAACAGAACTATGAGAAAGTTTATCTTCCAGGCATTTAAAACCTATATAGGATGAGGTACCATACTGACCAGAATAATCAAAGGGAGTAGAACACTTGTCATTTTATTCTATAGGTAATTGAGCAGTCCAGAGCCAGTGCGGAGTAGTAGTTACAGAATCAGACTAGGACTGGAAAGATCCAGATTCAAATCCTTTCTGAGGCCACGAAGTCCATTGGGTGACCTTAGGCCAGCCACTCTCTCCAGCCTGGAACATGGTTGTGAGAATGAAACAGAGGCTGAATCATGAATGCTGTCCCGAGGGTGGGGGGAAATGCCACAGATAGATGACAGAGGCTGCAATCCTATGCATACTTAGAAGCAAATCTGATCTCTGGGAATGATTTCTGAATAAATGTATAAAGGATTGCAATTAGCAGCTTCCATGGTATGGTTTTGAGAGTTACTTGATTATATAATGAAAAGAAGGAAGGTACTGAGTTGGCCTGCTGAGCACAATGGTGGCAGGTTACCTCCTGACAATCTGGAGGAGTTGCGGACTAAAGCTGCTTGGCCTTGGAACAGGTATACGAAATATATTATATGTTCCGGCAGAATAAAAAACTTCAGAACTGTAGTACCACTTTGGTCAGAACTTCATAGGCCCTGTGCCTATGGCAGGATTTCAGTTGGTGGCAAAGAAAAACATTAAAAGGCCTTCAAACCAGAAATAAGTAATGCCTACTTCAATAATATTTACGTCATGACAATCAAAGTTGCGTATTTTAGCCTTAAAGTGATTTGGGTTCTTCTATTACTAAACTGCCGTTTCCATGGCTGTTGTGTAAAGGCAGTGCAATATTCATCTGTGATTCATGGACACAAAGGGCCTAGCAACAAGCTTACTGTGTTCCATGCTATAAATACCTATATCATCCGAGAGTTCTGAAAGAACTCAAATGTGAACTTGTGGATCTCCTGACAAAAATATGTAATCTTTCTTTAAAATCTGCCTCCATTCCTGAGGACTTGAAGGTAGCTAATGTCACTCCCATCTTTAAAAAGGGCTCCAGGGGAGATCCGGGAAATTACAGGCCAGTCAGTCTGACATCGATACCGGGTAAGTTGGTGGAAACTGTTATTAAGGAAAGAATTAGTAGGCACATTGATGAACAAAAACTATTGAGGCAGACTCAGCATGGGTTCTGTAAGGGAAGATCTTGTCTCACTAACCTGTTAGTGTTTTTTGAGGGAGTGAACAAACATGTGGACAAGGGGGACCCAATAGATATTATTTACCTTGACTTCCGGAAAGCTTTTGATACAGTTCCTCATCAAAGGCTCCTAAGTAAGCTCAATAATCATGGGATAAAAGGACAAGTCCTCTTGTGGATCAAAAACTGGCTTATAAATAGAAAACAGAGAGTGAGTATAAATGGGAAACTTTCTCAGTGGAGGGTGGTAAGCAGTGGGGTACCACAGGGATCAGTACTCGGTCCGATGCTTTTTAACTTGTTTATTAATGATTTGGAATTGGGAGTAAGCAGTGATGTGGCTAAATTTGCAGATGACACAAAGTTGTTCAGGGTGGTGAAAACCAGGGAGGATTGTGAGGCACTCCAAAGGGATCTGTTGAGGATGGGTGAGTGGGCGTCAATGTGGCAAATGGGGTTCAATGTGGCCAAGTGCAAAGTGATGCACATTGGAGCCAAAAATCCTAAATATAAATACACGTTGATGGGGTCTGATCTGGCAGAGACGGACCAAGAGAGAGATCTTGGAGTCGTAGTGGATAACTCACTGAAAATGTCTACACAATGTGTAGCTGCAATAAAGAAGGCCAACGCTATGCTGGGGATTATTAGGAAGGGAATTGATAACAAATCAGCCAGTATCATCATGCCCTTGTATAAATCATTGGTGCGACCTCATTTGGAATACTGTGTACAGTTCTGGTCACCACATCTCAAAAAGGATATTATAGCATTGGAAAAAGTGCAGAGAAGGGCAACTAGAATGATAAAAGGGTTGGAACACCTTCCCTATGAAGAAAGGTGAAAATGCTTGGGGCTCTTTAGCTTGGAGAAACAACGGCTGAGAGGTGACATGATTGAGGTTTATAAGATTATGAATGGGATTGAGCCGGTTGAGAAAGAAGTACTTTTCTCCCTTTCTCACAATACAAGAACTCGTGGGCACTCTATGAAATTGCTGAGCAGTCGGGTTAGAACAGATAAAAGGAAATACTTCTTCACCCAAAGAGTGATTAACATATGGAATTCACTGCCACAGGAGGTCGTGGCAGCTGCAAGCATGGACAGTTTCAAGAGGAAATTAGATAAACATATGGAGCAGAAGTCCACCAGTGGCTATTAGCCACAGGGTATAGATGGGAACTCTCAGTCTGGGGCAGGTGATGCACTCTATCCTTGGTGCTGGAGGGGGCAGCAGTGGGAGGGCTTCTGGTGCCCTGGCCCCACTGCTGGACCTCCTGATGGCACCTGGTATATTTTGGCCGCTGTGTGACAGAGTGTTGGACTGGATGGGCCATTGGCCTGATCTAACATTGGCTTCTCTTATGTTCTTATGTTCTTATGTTACCTTTCTCTGGTTCTTTGTAGGATATATTATTCAAGCAGGGTGGAAAAACCTAGAGAAATCTGGCGATCAGAAAGATAAAATGTTTTCCCACATCCACTTTTCTCATGCGTGTAGATGAAAGGGACATTATAGCCCCGCTACTTTCCTTTCATCACCTTCTTTATATTATAAGACTTTCTGTTCAAGTCATTGCTGTTATATATCCACATATACAGTTCAGCAGTAGAGGTCCGGGATTGATCTGGAGCAGCCTGTCAGTATCACAGAGGGTTAATTTCTTCCAGATGGTGGCAGTACTACCAAAGCTCAAAGTTTCAAAAAGTGCTGTTGGCTTTACTTGTATGTACCTACAGCAGATCCAGTACATCTTTATAGTTGTCTCTGGCAGGTGGGAGGAGAAGATAAAAAGAGGAAAAGCGTTATCCCCAAGGGTGCAAAAAGGTAGAAGTTTCCATTGCATGCCACATTAGCAGATAGGGTTGCCAGCTCTGGGTTGGGAAATAACTGGAGATTTTGGGGGTGGAGCATGGGGAGGGGAGGGAACTCAGCAGAGTATAATGCTATAGAACAATGCTCCCAAGCAGCCATTTCCTCCAGAGGAACTGATGTTGGTCATCTGGACATTAATTGTAAAAGCAGGAGATCTCCAGATACTGCTTGGATGTTGGCCACCCTATTAGCAGATGATTCCTGCAAGTGGTCAAAGGCAGGTTACAGAACTGGGAAGAGTGTGGAGTCAGCAAAAGGTCAACAAAAATGTAGGAGCTTGGGAGCTGTGGATCAGTGGCATCATGGGCAAGGGAAACACCTGTTTAGCTGCAGCAGAGCAACTCCTAGTTTGTTGGAAGCCTGGCAAACCACTGGCAAAGTCCTTGGCAGCGGTGTGTGGACGAATGGCTGCCAGGGTATTACAGTTTGTTCTGGGGTTTGGTGACTCTCTGAGGGTCGGGAAGCCAAATCTCAGTAGAGGCCTCTTGTGAGGAACCCACTCACTCAGTGGTTGAAAAGGTGAACTGAACCTTTCCTCTTTTCTTCCCTTACAGCCCAAGAAGTGACTGTATAAATCATGTACTGCTGACAATGATGCAGGATAGTTGCTGGTACATTTTATCTCTCCTTATAAATAATTATCTTTTGGTTTTGCAAGATTCCATGTGCTCCCATTGGCTGTAAAATGCCCTCCCTCAGCCATTGGCCCATCAGCCGTCACTCAAGAGTACTTGCGTGCCATTTGCTGGGTGCTGGGTCTGCTCCTCTTCCCCACCCACTCCCCCTGGCAGACAGCTCTCTCTCCTGAGGAAGACAGTTCTCTTGACTCCTGTGAGAGACTGCCCCCTCAGTGGCTGTTGGATGGCAACCAAGCTTGGTTCTGTGAGTAAAAAAACAAAGCTTTCAGCATAATCCCTTCCCCAATGGCCACTTTCCTGTCAGAATAAATGGAAAAAGGCTCTCTCTCCTGCTTAGCTTCAGCATGGCTGGCTGGCTAACGAGGTGGGCCAGCAACCATCAAACCATTTTCTTCAACTCCCTGCTGTGCGGCTGACTTTCCCCTAGGGCTGCCAATCTCCAGGTGGGACCTGGAGATCTCCCACTGTTACAATTGACCTCCAGTTTGCAGAGATCAGTTCCCTGGGAGAAAATGGTTGCTTTGGAGGGTAGACTCTATGGCATTATACCCTGCTGAGTCCTTCCACCCCCCCCCACATTTCCAGGTATTTCCCTAATCAAAGTTGGCACCTGTACTTTCTCCTCTGTCAGTAAAAGGCCCTTTCCACATCTATGTTGGCCTTTGGGAGAAAACTCATTGGGCCCAGTCCTGATCAGGTTGCCAACTCCAGGTGGGCAATTCCTGGAGATTTGAGGGATGGAGCCTGGAGAGGGTGAGGTTTGAAGAGGGGTGACACCTCAGACAGGTACGATGCCATAGACTCCACCCTCCAATCCAGCCATTCCCTGATGGGGAACCATTGTTGCCAATCTCCAGGTGGGGGCTGGAGATCATTCAAAATTACAACTGCTCTCTAGGAGGGAGGGGGAGGAGATGGAAAACTAAAGGTAGGTTGATGGTTGGCTGGGAGGGAGATAGGGTTGTCAACTCCAGGTTGGGAAATTCCTGGAGATTTGAGGGGTCGAACCTGGAGAGGGTGAGTGTTGAGGAGGGGTGGGACCTCAGACAGGTACAATGCCATAGACTCCACCCTCCAAACCAGCCACTACCTCCTGGGGAACCACTGTTACCAATCTTGGGGTTGGGCTGGAGATCACTCAAAATTGCTACTGCTTTGCAGGTAGCAAAGATCAGTTCCTCTGGAGAAAATGGTGGACTCTGTCATTATACCCTGCTGAGATTGCCACAGCAAATTGTCACTGAGTGCCCAAAGCCGGGGCACTCTCCCAGAGCCTCTTTCTAGAGTCCATTGTATTTATTTCCACAACGGGCCTTATTCCTAGTATATATATATATATGTATACACATACACAGGGGTCTTTTGGGGGGGAGCGCACCGGAGCGCAGCTCTGGGAGCTCAGGAGCCAAGCCCCGCCCCCAGCCGGCGTCCCAGGAGTCTTTCAGGCAGTCGAATGTCAGTTTCAGCTCCATTATAGCCTATGGGCCATTGAAGTCAATGGTGAAAACATGGTGTATATTCTGGGGGCTGGAGGGGAGGGGTTTGAGGGAGAGACTCCAAACTCACAGGGTAGCTGATGGAGCCTCTCCCCAAGTTCCTCACCAAGTTTCAAGAACATTGGGTCAGGGGGTCCAATTCTATGGGCCCATAAACAGGTTGCCCCATTCCCTCCTCTATGGTGGGAAAAAAATAACTTTTTCTCCCACCATAGAGAACAGTGGAGGGAATAGGGGCAACCTGTTTGGGGCCCATAGAATTGGACCCCATGGTCCAATGTTCTTGAAACTTGGTGGGTATCTTGGGAAGAGGCTCCATCAGCTACCCTGTGGGTTTGAAGCCTCTCCCTCAAACCCCCTCCCCTCCAGCCCCCAGAATATACCCTATGTTTTCACCATTGACTTCAATGGCCCATAGGATATAAAGGTAAAGGTTTCCCTTGCTCGAAAGCCAGTCGAATCCGACTCTAGGGTAGCGGTGCTCATCTCCGTTTCAAAGCTGAAGAATGGGGCCAAATTGCTGCCGAATTTCTTTCATTCCCTCCTTCCTTCCTTCCTTTCCTTCCTTCCTTCCTTCCTTCCTTCCTTCCTTCCTTCCTTCCTTCCTTTCCTTCTCTCTTTCTTTCCCTCTTTCCTTCTCTCTCTCTCTCTTTCCTTCCTTCCTTCTCTCTCTCTCTCCTCTTCTTTCCTCCTTTCCCTGTTTCCCTCCTTCTTCCCTCTCTTTCTTTCCCTCCCCTTTCCTTCTCTTTCTTTCCCTCTTTCATTCCTTCTTTCCTTCTCTCTACTCTCCTTCCTTCCCTCTTTCCTCCTTCTGTGGCCTAACTCTCATGAGAAGGAGTTTAAACTTTAAACCTCGTCTCTCTTAGCTCCCCCACCCAGACCAGCTGGGGAATGGAAGGGGAGGCTTTTGAAGATGCCCCCCCTTGCTTCCCCTTCTGACATCACTTCCGGTGATGTCAGGGGGCATGGCATATGCTAATAGCCTAATAGCTCATTAGCATACCATATGCTAATGAGCTCCTGCAGCTGTTTTTCTACGAAAAGACCCCTGTACACACACACACACACACACACACACACATATACATACAGAATATGGATGTTCTTTGAGAGTGCTTGATATGGAAAACTGGAATTTTCTCTCATATACGTGTCCATGTAATTCTGTACATTGCTGTTTGTTGCAAACATTCAATGACATGAATGTATTCTGGCAGCTAGTATGATAATGGAAGAATAATGCCTTTTCAGTTTACTTATAGTGCACCACTCCCATAGGAGAGTGAGTGCATTCTGTATCAAACAGGCTTATTCCATATCTATTTCCTGAAAAGGAAAGCATATCACAGGCCTCTGTGCAGTAAGCTGATATTTGCTGGTTGGATGAGCTCATGAGCTCCCTTAAGAAATGGCAGCTGGTAAAACTTGAACTCATTGTTGAAGGATTGGTTATCAAAGGGGATGCTTAGAGGGGATGCTTATCAGATTTGCAGTTGACACAAAGCTGGGTGGGATTGCTAATTCTGAAGAAGACAGAGTCAGGATTCAAAATGATCTAGATAGGCTGGAACAGTGGCCTGAGACAAATAAAATGAATTTCAGTAGAGGTAAGTGCAAAGTCCTACACTTAGGTACAAAAAATCAAAGACACAGATATAGAATGGGAGGGACTTGGCTTGACAGCAGCACATGTGAAAGGGATCTGGGTGTTCTGGTTGATCACAAGCTAAACATGAGCCTGCAGTGCGATGTGACTGTGAAGAAAGCTAATGCAATCTTGGGAAGCATTAACAGAAGCCTTGTGTCTAGATCACGGGAGGTGGTAATTCCGCTCTTTTCTGCTATGGTCAGGCCTCACCTGGAGTACTGTGTCCAATCTTGGGCACCACATTTTAGGAAGGATGTTGACAAGCTCAAGCATGTCCAGAAGAGGGCAACCAGGATGGTGAGAGGGTTGGAATCCAAGTTTTATGAGGAAAGGCTGAAAGAGTTGAGCATGTTTAGCCTGGGAAAGAGAAGGCTCAGGGTGCAGACACACAGCCTGTTTGATCGGGTTTCACCTCTGTTCCCTCCTACATTTAAATGAGCTGACTAGACAGGACGATCTGCCTCCCGTGGCAAAACTAGCTGACTCGTGCAATGTTCACAGTTTTTCCTGCTCCTTGGAAAATCAAGTGTTTTCCTTGTACTCGTGCTTTGAACGCATGATTTCGCATATCTGGACAGCCATCTATCACAATGGCTGCGATTAGGGCTGTCTGACTGTTCCCCAGGATGAGATTCCCCCTCCCCCCATGCTTCTGCCTTTGAGCGCATGGGCAAGCCCTTGCAAGGCGCTCCGGGCAACAACAGCTGCTGCAGGCTTTGGAATGGAGGGAAGGTGGAAGGGAAGCCGAGAGCATTGCAGCCTTTAACCCTTCAGCAGCTTAAGGGATCCCTTCCCTCTGAAGCTCTCTTTCTCCCACCCAGGATATTGGGGGGCTGAGCTTCCTAGGTCACCCGGGGTGTTTGCAGCCATGGGGGAAGGTGTGTGAATTCTGCAGTGACTTGGGAGCCGCGGCTGCTTCTCCTGTCGGAGTCTCTGCACGGAAGAGCATTTCGCTGCTGAGGGACCGACCAAAGTGCTGCTGAGTCCTCAAGCTGCCTCCTGGGCAGGTGGGCTGGCAGGTGAGCAGGCAAGCGGTGGAGAGAGGGGAAGGATTTTCAGGCTAGTGGGTGGTGGAAGAGAGGGGCCGGCTGCATCTAATCAGACCAACCCAAAGAAAAATGTTCCCGATTAAGCTAAAGCGGGAACAAAGCGCAATTACCTTGCTGGTGTGACCATGGCCTTAGAGGGGACATGATTGCAGTCTTCAAATATCTGAAGGGCTGTCATGTAGAAGATGGAGCAGATCTATTCTCTCTTGCTCCGGATTGCAAGACTAGATCTAATGGGTAGAAATTACAAGGGAGTCGATACCAGCTGAATATCAGGAGAAACTTCCTAACTGTAAGAGTGGTTGAGCAGTGGAACAGACTGCCTCGGGAGGTGGTGGATGCTCCTTCGCTGGACGTTTTCAAGCAGATGCTGGACGACCATCTTTCGGGTATCTTTTGTAAGGCTATCTTTTGGCTATGCTCCTGCAGAGTGCAGGGGGTTGGATTAGATAACCTGCAAGGTCCCTTCCAACTCTAATATTCTATGATTCTATGTAAACTTTGAATTAACAGTAGTCTAGGTTGACAAGCAGAGATATGGGTTAAATATGTTTCCTGTGATATGGACAAGCTTTTCAGAATCTCGTTAATTTTGTGGATGCAGAGTTTGAGAATTTCCAGGAATATTAACATTGTATCCCAGGGGTGGCCAGACTTGCTTAAGGTAAGAATCACATAGAATAAACGTGAGATGTCTGAGAGCCGCAAGACACGAACAAACACGTTTTTATTGAAAAACATGCAAATTTGCTTTTTATTTTTTATTTTTTTAAAAAAGAAAATTTATTATCGGATATATAAAACCATGTTCCATCTTATGTTTACAATTCTATCATATCCTTTTCAAATTTTTATCCCCCCCCCCGGCTTCCCACGATGCTCCGCCCCGTTAACATTTTCAACCAATATTCTCGTACATTCAACTCATTCTTAATATTCAAATCTTAAATTTCAATATTTTGCTTTTTAACTTTAACAATTAGGTAACTTTTTCAAATGCAGTCTCTCTTGTTACAACACTTCTATTATTAGTAACTATCAAAACAAAGTAATCTATTTTTCACATCCCAGTTAAGCTCTAAATAGTTTTTAAAATCTTTCCAGTCTGTTAAAAATTCTTCGTCTTCTGCTCCATGAAGTTTTCTTGTTAGTTTGTCCATTTCAGCCATAAAAATCATTTTTTTAATCCATTCCCACTTATCAGGTATCTGCTCTTGTTTCCAGAACTGAGAGTAAGTCATTCTTGTAGTTGAAATGAGATACCATAACAAAGTTCTTTTTGTCATTTTGACTTCTTCTAACTTTAGTCCTAAAAGCAACATTTCTGGTTCTTTTTTCAGCATACATTTCAAGATCTTCTGAATTTCACTATGAATCTCTGTCCAAAAAACATTTGCTTTTTCACAAGTCCACCACATATGGTAAAACGAGCCCTCTTTCTTTTTACATTTCCAACATTTGTTAGACATATTCTCATTCATATTAGCAATTTTTTTGGCGTCATATACCATCTATACATCATTTTGTAACAGTTTTCTTTAACATTAACACATGTTGATATTTTAATTGACTTTTTCCACAAACATTCCCAAGATGACATTTCTATATCTCTATTTACATTTATAGCCCATTTCACCATTTGTTCTTTTACTATCTCATCTTCAGTATACCACTTTAACAAAATCTTATAAATTTTAGAGATCATTTTTTTACCTGTTTCACTCCAAATTTTTTCAATTTCATTATTTTCTTTTCTAAAACCATATCTCATTTTGTCAGTCTTAAATAAATCATAAATCTGTCTATAATTTAACCATTCATATTCAAAAACCAGGTCTTCTCTTGCTCTCATCGTGAAACTTTTCCCCTCAATTTTCAGAATATCTCTGTAAGGTAGCCAGTCTTTTCCTTTGTGCCTTGAAAGTGGTTTTATTACTTCCACCGGAACAATCTACATTGGTCTTGCTTCAAAAAAAAATCTCTTATATCTCATCCATGTCATAAATAGTGATCTCCTTATGAAGTGGTGCTTAAAAAGGTTATCTACTTTGGATTTCTCATACCATAAATAAGCATGCCAACCATATCTTCGATCATGCCCTTCTAATGCCAATAGTTGCCTATTCTCCAAGTTGATCCACTGCTCCAACCAAGCTAGGCACACCGCGTCATGATATAATCTAAAGTTAGGAAGCTGGAAGCCTCCCCTTTCTTTCGCATCACAAAGTATTTTCATTTTAATCCTTGGCTTCCTTCCAGCCCACACGAATTTAGAAATCTCCTTTTGCCATAAGTTCAACACTTTACAATCTTTCACAATTGGAATCATCTGGAATAAAAAAAGCAAACGGGGTAAAATGTTCATTTTGACTACAGAAACTCTACCCAATAAAGATAAATTCAAAGTATTCCATTTCTTGATATCTTGTTGAATTTTGTTCCAGGCCTTTTCGTAATTGTTCTTAAACAAATCTATATTCTTTGCTGTAACCTCAATTCCCAGATATTTAGCCTTTTTCACCACTTCACATTGAGCTCTTTCTTGTAAATCCAACTGTTTTTCCTTTCTCACATTTTTACAGAGTATTTTTGTCTTGTTCTTATTAACATAAAATCCCGCCAAGTCACCAAATTCTTTAATCCTTTCCATCAATAACGGTACATTTCTTAATGGGTCTTCAATTATAAACATTACGTAATTGGCAAAAGCCCTGTATTTATATTCAGTTTCCAGTTGTAAGTCCTTTTATATCTATCTTCCTTTACTTTACTCAGCATCACTTCCAAGATCCAAATGAATAACAAAGGCGATAATGGACACTCTTGTCTTGTACCTTTCTGTACTCTAAAATAATCCGTCAACTCCTTATTCACGTTCAACGACACTTTTTGTTCACAATATACAGCCCTAATCATATTTGAAAAGGGCTGTCCAATGTCCATTTTGTCAAGAAATTGAAACAAAAACTCCCAATTTAAATTGTCAAAGGCTTTTTCGGCATCCAAAAATAAAAAGGCAACTTCCTTTTCAGGGTGTTTATCATAATACTCTATTGTGTCAATCACAATCCTTAAATTGTCTCTGATTTGTCTATTTGGTAGAAAGCCGGCTTGTTCTTCTCTGATAGCATTCTTTAAATAAACTTTTAATCTTTCTGAAATAACCCATTTTGATGAGTCCCTCCCCGTGGTGCTCGCATGCGATGCATCGCCCTACGGGATGGGGGCAGTCCTGGAGTATAGGCTAGCTGACAGCCACGAGGTCCTAGTAGCCTATTACTTGCGCACCTTGTCATCGGCAGAGCAGAACTATGCTCAAGTTGACAAGGAGGCGCTCGCCATCGTGGCAGGGGTGTGCAAGTTCCATACCGACCTGTACAGCCGCCCTTTCACAATCCTCATGGACCACAAGACACTGCTAGGCCTCTTGGCCCCAGACCACCAGACACCCCAGATGCTGTCCCCCCGGGTGTTGTGGTGGTCTATCTTTCTCACAGGTTACAATTACACCCTGCAACACTGGCCAGGCAAGGCAATGGGACATGCTGATGCCCTCAGTCACCATCCATTACATGTCTGCGACCCGGACCCAGCTCCTGCACACCAGATCCTGCTTCTGGAAGACCTCCCTGACTGCCCAGTCCATGTACAAGATGTCTCCAAACACACCAGCAAGGACCGCATCCTCTGCTGTGTTCAGGACTGGGTAGGGAGGGGATGGACCATAGGGAGTGCAGGCCTTGAGTTTGCAGCGTTCTTGCCCCTCTGGGATGAACTGTACACCCACAAAGTCTGTATCTTGTGGGGTAGCTGGGTAGTCATCCCTAGCCCCTTGGACAAATGCATACTTGTTGCACTGCACGAGACCTAGCCGGGAATCTTGTGCATGAAAGCCTTAGCATGCAGCTATGTCTGGTGGCCAGGCATGGACAGAGAGATAGAGGACCTGGTCAAATGCTGTCAGACATGCCAGGAAACATGGCTGGCCCTTCCCAGGGCCCCGTTGTGACAATGGGAATCCTTGCACAGACCATGGCCCGCCTCCACCTGGACTTTGCTGGCCTGTTCCAGGGACAGACATTTTTCATTCTAGTAGACTCTTACTCTAAATGGCTAGAGGTGGTTCCTGTCTCCTCTACATCAACAAGAGCCACTATCAAAGCCATGTGGAAGATCTTCAGCACCCATGGTATCCCAGACACCCTGTTATCAGACAATAGGACTGCATTCACGTCAGCGGAATTCCTAGAGTTCATGCAGTACTATGGAATTTGGCACGTCCGCTCTGCTCCCTTCCACCTGGCAACCAATGGACAGGCGGAGCAGATGGTGCACACAATCAAGGACGTGCTGCGCCGGATCATCCAAAAAGGCTGGGACTACAGGCTAGCCACCTTCTTGTTCGGCCAAAGAATGACCCTGCACACAGCCACAGGACACTGCCCCACAGAACTCTTAATGGGCTGGCACCTAATGACCTGACTGGACCGGCTCCACCCGGACAGGGCACCCAACCACAGCCTGGACCCAGTAACCCAGGAGGCACCATGCAGGTTCTTTCCAGAGGACCCCGTATATGCCCACAACTATGCGCGAGGCAGACCATGGATCCCAGCTTGGGTGATGCGAGTGACAGGACCTCTCTCCTATGAGATCTTGATGGAGGATGGCCAGCTCCTCCAGAGGCATCTAGACCAACTACACTGGTGCATGCTGCCCTTAGACGACCCAGAGATATGGGATGCCAAGGACAGCGATGCAGAGCCGGACCTAGAAGAACCAGTGCTGGGACCAGCTGAGCCAGACATGGCCACAACCCCTGCCCTCAGCTCCATGCCCAAGCCCAACAGCGGAATCGCCACTTCAACTGGACCTGCACAGACAACTGTCCCAGAGCTGCAACCCAGGCCAATCACACCTATCTGCACCCTGATGGAGCCACGCCGCTCCACGAGAGAATGATGGTGCCCGGAGTACTTGAAGGACTATGTGTGTTAGTACTTTGGGACTAAGAGGGGAGGGGTGTTATGTATTAAGATGGCTGTGACCGCGCGTGCCTGGCCATGCAGTCAAACAGACCTACAAACCTTCTGTCCTAGAACAATGGACACCATGGATCCTAGGCATGGACCAATAGGAGCAACAGGATCCTGCAGGGAACCTATAGCTACCAGGGCCATGTAAATAGAACATATCACGGGAGTTGAGGGTGTGTTGGGTATGTGTGTTGACTAGAATATCAGCTGGCTGGTCTTCCGTTTTGATGTAACTAAATAAACTAGAGCTGACTTCACCATGATGAGTCTTCGACCTCAGTACTTTTCAGTCTAAGAGAGAGAGAAATAGAGAGAGAGGTGGAAAGAAAGCATGAAAGAGGTGGAAAGAAAGAGAGAAACAAAGAAAGCAAATAGATGGGGGAGGGAGGAGGGAGTAAGAAAGAGAAAGAATGGAAGGAAAAAGGGAGAAAGAGAGAAAAAAGAAAGAAAGGTGGAAAGAAGGCAAATAAATGGAAGAGGGAGGAAGGAAGGGCAGAAACAAAGAGAGAAACAAAGAAAGCAAATAGATGGGGAGGGAGGGGGAGGGAGGAAGAAAGGGAGAAAGGAGGAAAGATTGAAAAGGTGGAAAGAAAGAAGGAGAGAGAGAAAGAAAAACAAAGAGAGCAAATAGATGGGAAGGGAGGAGGAGGAAGGAAGGAAAAGAGAGAGAAAGAAACAAAGAACACAAATAGATGAGGGAGGGGGAGGAAGGAAGGAAGGAAGAGAGAGAGAGGAAGAGAGGAAGGGAGAAAGAAAGGTAGAAAAAAGCAAATAGATAGGGAAGGAGAGAGAGATGGAAAGAAAGCAACTTTAAATGTGTTCTTCAACCCCCCCTACCCCCACGCCAGCCCGCTTGGTGAAGGATTTAAAGAGACAAATGCCTTCTCTAAGCTTGCAGATGGGGTTGTGGGGCGGTGGCTTGGATGCTCTTAACTTTAAATGTGTTCTTCAAGCCCTCTGCCCCAACTGCTGTGTCGGCTTGGCTTGGAGAAGGGATTTAAAAAGACAAATGCCTTCTCCGAGCTAAGCCAGCCAGCTGGTGAGGCAGTGGGGCAGGGCTTTGAAAACACATTTAACTTTAGATCGGGAGGGGGGAAGAAACAGACAGAGAAAGAAGGTGGAAAGAAAGCAAATAGATGGAGGGAGGGAGGGAGAGAGAGCTGGAAAGAAAGCTTTAACTTTAAATGTGTTCTCCAAGCCCTGTCCCCACACCCCCATGCCAGCTGGTTTGGCTTGAAGAAGGGGTTTAAAGAGACAAATGCCATCTCTAAGCTGGCCAGTGTGTGTGTGTGGGGAGGCTTGAGAGTGCACTTAAAGTTGCTTTCTTTTTTTGCTCCTCCCCCCCCTTAAGACTACCCAGGGAGGCAAATACTGGCTGGGGAAGGGAAGACCCATTGGGGAGGCATGCCTCCCCTTTGCTTCCCCAGCCACCCTACCGGGAGCCGCACAATATGTGTGAAAGAGCCACATGCTGCTCCCGAGCTGCAGTTTGGCCACCCCGTTCTATCCTGTTGTCTGTGGCACCTAACAGCTTGCTTGCAATACCATATATTTAAGGTGTGTACATTTCATAGAAAATTTGTTGTAGGCTGTCCTAATTCTGTTGCACTGTCCCACAAGTATTCAAGTGTTCTACTGCACATCCTTTAGTAATACAACAACAGCCTCTTACTTGGGTGTTTGTGCTTTTGAATACCACATGGTTTCTGCTTACATGATGCTGTATTATTTGTCTTTATTCAAGGCAAGAACCAGAATAATTGTCCGCTAGGCCTCTCTTGAGCCCTGGCTGCCATAGGAGTGGGGTGACTCTGTTGTGTCTTCTCAGTTTCCATTATCTCTGTCTGACCTTCAGTGCCTGGTATAGTATTTCTCTTGGGAAAATCCCGTTACTTTGGCAGGCTTTTACCTGGCCTCTGATTGGCCTTGGGCCATCAGGGGGGGTCTCCTTGAACAATGTATAACTGTTTGCTTCATGCGTTTTATGTTAGTTCTAACATGAAATGGTTAAGATATCTGCATACTCTCATATTCTCAGTAAACTTTACTTCTTTGAATGAAAGCTGTTGGGAACTGATTGCTACAGGAGTCTGAAAATAGTTTGATCACATTTATAATTTATATATAACGATTTGGAACACACATTTATAGGTTTTATTTTCAAATGTACCTCGTCTTTGGATGAGTACACATGGATATTGCACTTCCAATCTCTTGGCTGGAAAAAAATTGCTTCATTGTGTGCAGTTCTGGCCATTACAAAGAAACAACAGAAAAAGTGAGACAGGCTCACATTTCCTCTTTGTTTTTTCTGTATAACATACAAAATGGAGATTCCCACCTCTCCTTTGGGACTTTTACTTGTCACTGTGAGGGAGATATGAAAGTTTCCATTTTGCACATAATAGAGAAAATGCAAAGGGAGGGAGGGAGAGAGAGAGAGAGGGAGGGAGAGAGGGAGGGAGGGAGGGAGGGAGAGAATGTGAATTAAAGATGTATCTGTTATCACTTGTTTATAATATCTGATATTACTCTATAGCTGTGGTTCACAACTCAATGCAACAGAACCAAACAAGCCATTAAAAACAAACCTAGGGCATAAAAACAGCATAGAACAAACACCAAACAGCTGAAAATAATATTGATAAAACTGACCTTAGGCTAGAAGCAGACCATAAAACAGCTAAAAAAAGAAGGAGGAACTCCTTAGTTCAGCCTGGGTAAAAACAAATTCTGGTGCCTAATAAAAAAGGCACCAGGTAAGCTTCAAGGGAGAAGGGCTTTCCAGAGGCAAAGGGCCACCACCAGTGGAAAAGTCATGTCACGTCTCATCTTACCTTTGCAAGGGGGCGAGTGCATATATCGGTGTTTGAGAAGAGGATTTTAACTGGTGGGTTGGACAGTGCAAGAGGAGTTCCTTCAAACAGTAGACTATGGAAGAAAGAGATTTCCAAGAATGCCCCTCTTTCCATCTTTCTGTATTGCAGAGCTGAACAAAATTATCCCAGTTCTATAGGAGTAGAAATATACAATCAGTGGTGAAGTAGAAACCATGGATTGGAAGTACCATCAGGAAAGAAGGAGTACTCCAAAGCAGTTGGAGGCACCTTCCTCTAGCAACACGGAGAGTTTGAGTACAGAAGCTCAAATTTCTATGCGTAGTTCAGAGAAGAGCATCAAACTTACATGGCTCTTCAGGCATGTGAACTCCCCCCCCCCAGCTGTCCCATACTGATGCAGATTGCACCAATCAGTTGTATATTAAGTATATTCAATTGGCAGCTCATTTGATCTATATGATAGACTAGGGAGCAAAGCCCGTTGTGGTGGAAGACAACAGGCCCTAGAAAGGAAGGGAGGGAGGGTGGAAGGGAGAGAGGGTTGGCGAAAGGAAGGAAGGAAGGAAGGAAGGAAGGAAGGAAGGAAGGAAGGAAGGAAGGAAGAGGGGGAAGAATGAAAGAAAGGAGAGAGGAAGAAAGTAAAGGGGGGAAAGGAAGGGAAGAAGGGTGGAAAAGGGCTTCTCTGGGCCTACTGCCCCCATAGAAGGCCCAGGGGATGGTGTGAGGGGGCGGGAAAGGGCTTTTCTCGGCCTACTGCCCCCACAGAAGGCCCAGGGAATGGTGTGGGGGGCGGAAAAGGGCTTTTCTGGGCCTACTGCCCCCACAGAAGGCCCAGGGGATGGTGTAGGGGGGCAGAAAAGGGCTTCTCTGGGTCTAGTCCCCTCATAGAAGGCCCAGGGGATGGGGTGCGGGGGACGGAAAAGGGCTTCTCTGGGCCTAGTCCCCTCATAGAAGGCCCAGGGGATGGGGTGTGGGGGACGGAAAAGGCCTTCTCTGGGCCTAGTCCCCTCATAGAAGGCCCAGCGGATGGTGTGGGGGGGTTGTGGAAAAGGGCTTCTCTCACTTGCCTCAGCCTTGAGGGCCTGTCCCTGCGTTTACACTCCAGACGGTCCTCTCCTGTCAGGGGACTGGTGCAGACTGAGCTGAAACCCCTGACTGGGGCTGACGTGGGGCGGGACTTTGCGAAGCAGCCAGTCAGCCCTGGCCAGTGTCCTCTGACTGCCAGTTCTTGAGCCGAATCAATTATGGCAAGCATAGAATGTGGTGAAACCAAAATTCAAATATTAATAAGGACAGGATGGGCACCACAACTGGCACAACAGCAGTGGGCTATGTTGTCCTGTTCCCCTTAATTTGTTCTTAGGCTGTTCCATAATAGATGGACAGAGAGAGCGAGCTTTTTTGCAGACAAAAATATGTTTTGTAAAATATTGGCCTATAACCCATCATTCCTCCAGCCTAAATAGCCTTCTTCCAACTTAAACGGCTCATCCTCCAATGGAAGTTGGAAAAAGCCTTCCTGAGATACTGGAAATTCCTTTAGCCTAATTTAGGATACTACCTAATGGGGTATAATTCCCTCAGAACAGATAAGCTGTTGATCAGTTGCCCCTCATGTCAAGACCCAAGGACCTCAAAGCATGACATTATGTTGAAAGTTGTAAAATGAAAGATGACAAACAGTAATGCCAAAAACAAACAAAAAACTCCTTCCAGAAAATATGAGTATCTAGTTTCCTGTGGAATAAAAGTGCTAATTAAGGGTAACAGCAGCCTTGCTTTGGCCTTAAGAGAATTTTAACCAACTTAAACAATCATTGATGTAATAAAAATAATCTGCTTTCCCTATCTATTAAATTATCAAAATTACTTGTTAATGCTCAAATAAATCCATTCCCTATCATAGCGAAATAAGGTTATTAAGTGTATATATGGCAAGTCATAGAGTTTGTTTGCAACCACAGTTAGTTGTTTGTAAAGCACAACAAACATAAAGAGATGCTCAGCAAGCCTAAAATTATATATTAGACTGGATTTCAGGTTATTATTTGTTTGGTAAAATAATTTTGTACATGCTGTCCATATATTTATATACCATGCAATCAGCATTTCCAAGCTGTCTAACCAAGCCTTATTTTGAGAGCAACATGAGAGTCTAATAGCTCACATTGTAGAGTAATTTAGATGTGAATTAAATGAAGACGATGAAGCATAAAACATCAGCACTGTGTATTATCAGAACTGGAGTTCTGAGGACTAAGTGAAATAAATACTATTAGTATAGATCTTCTTTATTCATCTTGTGTTGAACATTATGAAGTGCTCTTAAATGCCTGAGTAAGCCACAAGTGACCAATAAAACAGAATTAATTTATCCCACCATGAACCACAGATAGATGTTATGCTATGAGTGAGCAGAACATTAATAAATCAGCGAAGACAAAACGAATATTCTAAATGCAGAGTGCAGGAAGGTCATAAAAGAACATGCTGTCTGACTGCTGAGGTGGTATCAGGCTTCCCAAGAGCTACAGCTGCAATCTAATAGCATATTCCTAGTGGTCTCTGCACAGTATAAGTATTCAGATGACATTTCAGAACAGGATGAATGATAGATGACAATTGCCAACCCCAAAGGTTAAAAATGAGTCTTGTTCACAACATAGTGAATTGGCTTAAAAAGAAGGTTTAAAAGGATAAACCTTGGGAAAGTGTTTTTTATTTCTAAGTCTTTAATTGTACATTATGTTCCCATTTTTGAAAGAATTCAAAAATACGGAGGTGGTTGATCTTCAGACATACGCTCATGAAGCTAGGGTTTTCTGATAAAAGCTAAGCTTCTTGTGATCAGTGTTCCCTCTAAGCTGAGTTAGTTTGAGCTAGCTCACAGTCTTTTGGCCTCCAGCTCACAGATTTTTTCTTAGCTCAGGAAGGATGGCTCCAGAACAAACTAATTTATGCAGCAGCCAAGTTGCTTACTCACAACTTTGATGCCAGTAGATCATAAAGTAGAATTTTTGCTCACAAGACTCCACAGCTTAGAGGGAACATTGCTTGCAATTGATCTCAGCTCCTAAGTCCAGTCTTTAATACAAAGACTTCTTAAGGCTTTATGGGGTTTTTTTTTTATATAAATTTTTATTAAAACAAACACAATACAATCCAGTATTACAAGAGATACAGATTTAACAATCATGCAAAAAGGAACCTAGATTTGGAGGGGATCTCCCCACCTTTATGACATTTCATTCCCTCCAAATAAGAAATAAGAGGCATCCACTTGTCCAAAACCCCTGAGAACTTAGAATATCAATCTGTAGGGTTAACCACTAAAGTGAACTTCTCCATAATAACCATAAGATCCCAAGTTTTAAGGCTTTATAGAAAAAAAACTTCTGAGATTTGGAAATTATTTAATATGATGCAATAACAAGATTTAGTAAATATAGCTCTGTACACAGGATAGTTCCAGTTCCATGAATCTGTGTCCAGAATTCCACATACATTAGGTCTTTGGCACAGCTTTAATTTCATTTTCTAATGAAGAGACTCCCTCCAGAACTATTTAAAAACAATTCTGACTGGTGGGCTCCTCCTCTGGCAACTCTCTTTACCATGATTGATAAAACAGGGAACTTGCCTGACTCATGGACAAATTCCATCATTGTCCAGATTTATAAGAAAGGAGACCCACAAATACCAAAGAACTACCACCCAATTAGTCTGCTTGACATAGCAGGCAATTTTTTTGGGGCCCCCCGAAGGGGATTTTTTATTGCTTTTTTGTAATGCACACTAAAACTACAATGAAAAAAAAAGGGAAGGGGACTAACAACTAGGGAGAAAGGAAAGTAAACCCACACTAAACTAAAAACCCAAGAGTAGGAGATCTTTAACCCAGTTAAAATCTATGTTAGTATCATGTTGTTAGTGAACAATTCATGCTGTGAGTGCTATCTATCCCTGGTCAAAAGTTAGCTAGTTACTTGTTATGAGAGAGTTCCAGAGAATCTCCCAGACTTGCTTCATAAAGGCAATTTTCAGAGTCCTTCTACCTTTACTTAGGCTTTCTATCTCTAAAGTCATAAGTTGGTTTGTGGGCAGCAGCGCCTTCTTCCTCAGCCAAGTCTTCGTCCATCTCCGAGGGTGTGGAGCCACTCAAACAAGTTTCACCGTCTTCGGTTTTTCGGTTTCGGTGTCGTGAATGGCGGCCGCTTCTCAGGACGCTCCCGGAGGCGGTTAGCCCACGCGCAGTTAGGGGGGGTCTTCGCATGTGCGAAAGACCCTAGTGAGCCTTAGGCAAAGGCTCCGAACCGGGGGCGCTTGGGGAGTAGCCTCTTTGCCGGCAGACAGCCGGGAAATTGAGGCTTTCTCCCCGCCCCAATCGGCCCCGCTGCGGCGTGCCCGTAATGGGACTTAGCGGCGCCACCGAATTCCAGGAGTGAAGACAGCGCTATGGCTTAAATTAAAAAGAAGAAGTAGCATCGAATCGTGAGTTGGAGATCTATTTTGAAGCGTAAATCGGAGCCCCCCTGCATGCGTATAAGCGTTGGGAGGAGGGAGGAGTTCCCACCCCCTTTGAGAAGCAAGATCCACAAAGGGAGCGCGAAGGGGGGCTGAGAGAAGAAAAAGTGTTGGTGAAAGTACCGTTGGGGTTGCATGGAAGATTTTGATCATCTTAGCTTCCTGGGGGATGCGGCACAAACTTTTTAAAAGTAAACAAAAAAACAAAATGTCGATACTGGAAAAAGTCCTGCAGACACCGGAAGAGAAGAGAGGAGGGACTTCCGGTCCAGTCAGCCCCCCCCAAGAGCTTGCTGTCAATCAACAGGAAAAGGAGATGCTGTGCCCCCTGCTGGAACAATTGCGGAAAATCAACGAAACTCTGTCTAAAATGGATAGTGTTCTCATCAGTCGACAGAAACAGATCTTGGAAACAACTGGAAAGATGATGGAGATTGAACAGAAAGCGAATTTGATTCTAGGTTTCCAGGGCGTGAAAGAAGAAGAGAAAGAAGATCTCGGATTTACCTTGACAAATGTCTTGGCACCCCTAACTGGCAGTGAAGCGATAAAATTAAAAGAAGAGGTGGAGGAGGCTCCTAAAGCCTATTCCGCTTTTATAAAAGAGAATACTCTGCCAGTAGAAGGGGATGTTGAGCATAGCAAGCGACAAGTTGGAGATCTAATTTCATCAGAAGAGTTTGTGGAGCCCAGGAAGCCTGAAAGCCAGAAGTTTAAGGAAAAAGAAAAAAGAAAGAAGAAGGATTTCATCTTTAAAATACAGAAACTTCTGAAGAGACACGCCAGCAGGGAGGAAGATGCAGTATTCCAAACTGGGACAAGCGAAGAAGACAGCAGCCCAGGGGAAAGTGGTGATGGAACGGAAGACCTCAAAGTTAAAATGGACTCAATCCATAACTGGAAGAGATTTAAAAAGAAGATATTTTGAGGACTGTTCGTGTAACATCTGGAAGGAGCTGTTTAATTACTAACCCCAATGGACTTTACTAACTGCATTAACAGAGTGATTTTGGACTTCGCAATAGTTAAAAAGAAGATCTTCTAACCACGATAGATGCCAAAACTGGTATTGGTTATTAACCTAAACTAACACTCACTAACAGGAAAAATTTCACTCCATCTTTCTCTTTCTCCATCTGTCTACCCTTCCTGTTTCTTATAAAAAGAATAAAATTCTCTCTTTTTTAAGAGAGTTTTACAAAAAAAAAAAAAAGTTTCACTGTCTTCTTTGGTTCCCAGATGGCGTTTCAGGAATTCTTTAGCCTTGTATACAGAGTCAATCTTCTCTCTCTTATTGTGTAGCTTAAAGATGACCCCTTCTGGAACGACCCATTTATATGCAATTTGATTAGTTTGAAGAAAGAGAATTAAATCTTTGTAGCTCTTTCATTTCTGTCGAATTTCAAATGGAATGTCCTTTAAAGTCTTGTTAGTAGTGTTCCCCAGTTTCAGTGGAGTTGCTGATGTGGCTTTTAGGATTGCATCTCTGGTTTGTCTTCTTGAGAATCTGATATTTCTCCAGGTAGGCTATTCTTTTTGGTGTAATTGGAATACACCCTATACGCTGCCTCCATATCATGGATTATTTCTTCCACTTTGAAGTCTACTACTGGCGCAATAAGATTGCTTAAAGTATCTTCAAATCCTCTTCCGGTTGTTCAGGAACTCCCTGGAATCTGAGTTTCATATTCGCTCTTTCCATTTGTAGAAACAACAATCTGTTTTCCTGGTACTTAAGAATATCTGTTCCAGTGCAACAGAACAAAGTCTGAGTTAAGTGGCACCTTTAAGACCAACAAAGTTTATTCACATGAAAGCTTAGACCAGAATTAAACTCTGTTGGTCTTAAGGTGCCACTGGACTCAAGCTTTGTTTGGCACATTTTGTGTTTATTGACTGTTAACCTTTGTTTAAGATGGTTATAGCCTGACTCATTAGCTGAAAGAGAGAGAGAGGAGGAGGAAGGGAGGGAAGGAAGGAAGAAAAAGAAAAAAATGGAAAGAAAGGGACAGAAAGAAAGGGAAGGAAACAAAGAAAGGGAAAGCAATGGGAAAAAGAAAGGGGGGAAAGGAAAGGAAGGAAGGAAAGATAGAAAGGGACAGAAAGGGAAGAAAAGGAAAGAAATGGGGAAAAGTGAAAGAAAGAAATGGGGGAAAGGAAAAGAAAGGGAGCAAAGAAATTGAAAGAAAGGAGAAGAAAAAAATGAAAACAAAGGGAAAGAAAATGAAATGTTTGCTCTGTGTATGTTTGCTTTCCCCAAGGTCTAAATCCCCCCACCAGCAGTTAAAAGGAGCTTGAAGGCTTACATTTGAAACATCCCCCTTTGGCTGTGAGTTCCCAGGCTAGAGTACTCACTCAGCCATCCATTCTCAGGTCCATTCAGCATATAAAAATGAAAGTGAAACAAGAGCTCCAAGAGGACCAAACTAAATCACACAGATACTAAGGGAACAGCAGACTGTTCCATTACACATAGCTTTGCCATTGGCTCCCGTGGGCTTGGTTGGGGGGGGGTGAGACAAGGCTGAAAAGGGTTGGATCTCTTAGATTCAAACCCCTTTCAGCTTTGCCATCAGCTCCTGTGGGCTTGGGGGGGGGAAGGCTGAAAAGGGTTGGATCTCTTAGATTCAAATCCCTTTCAGCTTTGCCATCAGCTCCTGCGGGCTTGGGGGGAAGGCTGAAAAGGGCTTGGATCGCTTAGATTCAAGCTCCTTTCAGCCTTGCTCTGGGCTCCCGCAGGCTTGGGGGGGGGAGAGAAGGCTGAAAGGGCTTGGATCTCTTAGATTCAAGCCCCTTTCAGCCTTGCTCTGGGCTCCCATGGGTTTGGGGGGAGAGACAAGGCTGAAAGGGGCTTGGCTGCAGGGCACCTGGAGGAGCTCGGGCAGGGAAGCAAAAGCGGAGAGGCTCAGGGGAAAAGGAGGGCATGTCTCCCCGCCTCTTCTTCCTTCTCCAGCAAGCCCGCCACAGGAGGCTCACTGGAGAAGGAAGAGGAGGCGGGGATTCATGCCTGGCTTGCCTGCTGGGTCTCCTCCAGATGCCCCACGGCTGCAGAGCACCTGGAGGAGTTCCAGCAGGGAAGCCAGGGATTTAACCCCCCTCCAGTCTCTCCATAAAAGTGGAGAGGCTCAGAGGGAAGGCAGGCATGTTTGCCTTCATGTGCTCCCTCTCTACAGCCAACCTGCGGCACCGGGCTGACTGGAAATGGAGAGGGCATGGACGCAGTCATGCCTGGCTTCCCTGCCCCAGCTGCTCTAGGCTATGGGGCACCTGAAGGAGCTTGGGCGGTGAAGCCAGGGATTTTAAAAAAACGGTGTCTCAGCAAAAGCGGAGAGGCTCAGGGGGGAAGGCAGGAGTGTGGGGCGGGGCACTGGGGGCAGGCCTTGCCACCACTTGGGCTTCTGGAGTGGTGCTCCAGTGCGATCCACTCCCAAACGACCCCTGGTAAAATGTATTCCTCTACTAGCTGTCAAGTGCGGTACAATGGCCCAGATGGATTAACTTCAAAAATCTCCTTCAATCAGGGAGTCAAACAGCATTGTATTTTAGCCTCCTACCTGTTTAATTTATTCTTGAATGATTTGGCTCCTTCTCTAAATGTTATTGATGGTCATTCCCCTAAATGTGGGTCACATGTTATTCCTTTATTGCTTGATGCTGATGATGCTGTTATATTATCATGCACAGTGAAGGGTCTCAAGGGCTTGTTACTTGCCTTCTCCTCCTATAGTGAGGTAAACTCTCTGTCCATAAACTATGCAAAATCCAAAATTTTAGTATTCTCAAAGTCTTGGAAACCACAAAGCTGGCGTGTCAAAGGAAATAATATCGAACAAGTGAAATCTTTTAAATACTTGGGGGTTTCTTTTCAATACAAGCATAATTGGACAGAACAACGCAAGCAACGCAAGCAAGCCATCATCTCAGCAAGGTGCAGTTCATCTGCAGTGGTTAGTTTCTTCTATAAGAAGGGCAATCAATTTGTCCCAGCTGCCATTCGCGTCTTTAATGCCAAAACAATTTCTCAGTTATTATATGGGATCCCCATTTGGGTTAGTGCCTTCAATACCCAGCTTGAGCAAATCCAGGCAATATTCTTACGCTGTATTTTGGGGGTCCCCAACTGTGTCAGCTATGCTACAATGTGCTTAGAGACTGGAATGCATCTGATTGAGACTAGGGCATGGCTATTAACCCTAAAGTTTTGGCTACACCTACACTTCAGAGCAGAACCTACTAGCTATATCCATATGATGCTAGCTGATTCTTTTGTTTCCAACTGGTATTGTCAGATCCAGAAGAAAATACATTCTATAGCTGTCTCTTTAGACAACCTCTGCATGTTAAGTGAAATGCAAGCATTTAGAATTTTGAAATAGAGGATCCAAGATATTGAGAAACAGTCTATCTGTTCTCTTGAACACAAAACTTGCTCCCCTTTAGCATTTGGTATCTTTCCGAACTATGGACCGCCTGCTGCTTACCTTTCCCAGATTATCTCAACCCAGTTACGCTGCTCTTTTATGTTAGCAAGACTCAATGTTTTACACTCAGCGGTATTGTCTGGGAGGTTTGCTAATATTCCCTATCAAGAAAGACTTTGTCCATGTAAAGAAAGGCACCCAGAAACGGTAGCCCGTGTTCTACTTCATTGTGATTTTTTTGGGGAAGTGCGGACTGTATAATTAAACCTATTGTGTCTAACTTTCACAGTCTATCTGAGGCAAAGTTAGAATCTCTTTTACTATCTGACCGATGTTCCCACATTACAAGTTCAGTTGCAAGGTACCTTCTGGCTGCCATAACGATCAGGAAGCAAAAGCCTGGCTTTTCCGTGTGATGCCTGATGGTTTTTATAATTGAAATTCTCTGTAAATTGGCCATGTTGTACCTTTTTTCTTTTTATGCCAATAAAGGTATTTGGATTGGATTGTAATTAAGAGAATGCAGTTTCTAGTTCTGACAGCAGCTTGTATCAAAAGGTTCCATATACAACTGATCTCCAGGCAACAGATCAGTTTACCTGGAGAAAATGGCCACTTGGGAAGGTGACTCTATGACATTATACCCCATTGAAGACCCTCCCTCCCCAAATCTCCTTCCCAGCCCAGAGCTGTCAACTCTATTTGTAGACAACACTGACAGGGATAATATCGTTTAGATTAGGAACCTCAGGGTGTGATGCCTGGCACAGGCCTAACCTTCTTTGCTACCATGTGCTGTATGAGCTCAGGCCTCATAACTTTCTTCAGGTACAGAAAGGAGCACAGCTGTGTAACAACAATATTGCTGGGAGTAGCATGAATTGGGTGCTTCTGGAATAAATACTAGGAATCTGGCTTTCTGACTCTGTATGGTTCAAGCAGTACTTTTTGCTTGCTGCAGTTGAGGCTCCAGCTTTGAGCTCTGAGCACTGCTCAAGGACTCTGAAGTGGAAAATGCATCCTCCAGGTCCTGTTTTGGGAACAACCATGGATGGCTCCAGCATGGTGCCAACAACTGCTAATGGAACTAAACCTAAGTACCTATTTAAGTGAGACACTGAAGCCCAACCTGAGAAATATTTCCAAGGATGTTATGAGAATTTCTTGTAAACATGGTTCAATATAAATAAAATCTTTACATATAACTTACATTTCCTTTATGGTTCAATTCTAGATTCAGATTTAGCAGGGAAATAACTCGGTTCTCAATGAATATAATCTCTTACCTCCTGTTTCTAAAAATAGCTTGCATAATACATAAATACTTGAAAGGTAAATCAATACAGTATAACCTTATTATGGAACACTTCTTCTCTTACACATTTTAAATAGGCTGTCAGAGTGCAGGTCTGAAGACTTCTACTGCATACAGATGAAAAGTAATTCACATGAGCAACTTCATGCATTTTTTTTTAAAAGGATCACTTCTTTAGTGGGAATGCTAGAGGTTTATCCATTTCATTAAATCAAATCTTTTGTTAGTGCCTGCAGGTGTGTGTGTGGGTGTTTATGGTTTGAATATTCTAACAAAAAATAAAATAGATTCAAGTGGGTAGCCGTGTTGGTCTGAAGCAGCAGGACAAAGTCTGAGTCCAGGGGCACCTTAAAGGACCAAGAACGTTTTATTCTGGGTATAAGAAGTGCGCATGCACACAAAAAGCATATGCCCGGAATAAAACTTTGTCGGGTTTAAAGGTGCTGCTGGACTGAACAAAAATAAAATATTAACTTTCATTATGTTGCAGACTGATAGTGTTTAAATGTTAATTTTTTTTTGCCTTTTTAAAACCACTGTTCTTAGCTATACTTATTTGCTTATGGGACTGCATCTCATTTGTTGCTTGTTTGATAGATGGAAATGGGGCTGCAATTCTCTCTGCAGTCACAAAGTCTGTAGCTAGTATCAGTGGCTAAGGGAGGTACACTGACAGAACTGCTGTAAATCAATCTGAATTAGCATAACTGACTAGAAGCGGTTTACTGTTGTTAAATTGAGTTTAATTATGTCAATTTGATAATATAATAAAATGTAATTGTAATATAATTAGAACATAAATGCCAAAATGTCCAAGCTCTTGTCTATCATCCCAGTAGCTTTGCCCTCCCTGCCAGAAGATGGAAATGGAACACTTTCCATGGAACAGAGCAGGTTACTGGCCATAATTTTCCATGGAACAGAGCAGGCCATACTGGCCATGCTGATCAAAGTCTTTACTCCTCTTACAGGGGGCAAGGAATTGCAAAAAGAGTATTGGATCCTGTGACCAACCTAGCAGACTTTCTTTATTGGGCCTATCTAAAATAAATATTCTTTTTCTCCATTCCACATTTTTTTGTCATACTTGCAACAGCTTCTCTGTGGCCTAGCCATGGGTGCTGTCTACCAAATCAAAAAATAATGACACAGTTAACATAGATGCTTCCAAAACCCTTGCCATCGTCACCATTTCCCCTTATACTGTTCAAAATAATGCAGAAACTCAAGCCATTTTATTATACCTGGGAAAACATCCTATACTATAAATTATCCCATTGATATGCATTAGAACCACTAGCACATCAATGTTGATTTAAAAGGTCTTATTTCTGAACAGCCTGGAATCTCCCAGCTGTGAAGATGTGCTAACTAGATAATAGATATGCTGCACAGGACTGAGCAAATCAGAAAAATAAATCTGGCTAGTCAGCAAACAGCAGCAGAATATGAGTTAGAGCTTCACAAGGCTGCCACTTCTGTTCAGTACTTTTATACACCTTATCAGATAAATGAAACTATGAAGAAGGACTTAGTACACACAAATAAGCCTGATCTTCAGATTTAATCATTGAGTCATATAATCTCCAAGCCAAGATCCTTTAGGTGCCACTTCATATTATTTCAGAATGTCAAGTACCCAGTGATCGCCTACCGACGGTATCTTGCTTTTACTTAATATGCTATGAACTTTCAATTAACCACACTTCATTTGGCAATATAGATAATTCACTACCACCACACTGCTGAATAATTGACCTTCGCTGCAAAGCAGGTTAAAGACAAGAAGGAGCCCTAAATAGTGTAGCTTTTAATAGCTAATGACTTAATCGGCTTACTACAGTGGTTTTGAAATGGTATGTTTTGGGAGAACACTGCCTGCATTGACTCATCTGCTGAGCAACACCTAAAGATCTGCCATGGAACTATAGCACACTGCAAAGGATCCTAGCATGTTCTATGATGCTTGGTTCACATAGGGCAACAATGAAGCTGAAAGTAACCACTAGATCTGTTAGACCAGGGGTCCCCAACCTGTGGTCTGTGGACCACATGCACCCCCTGCTCTTTCTGTGCAGCCCTCCATCCTGCTTGTTTGCTGCTATCATCCTTGAGGCATTTTCCCTCTGAACCACACTGTTCTTCCTTCCTTCTCATATTTTTATTTATTCAAGGATTATATTGAAACTGCAACTGCTGCTCTTCTGAAAATTCTGAAGATGTCTGCAAAAGAAAGTACTGTTTCAAAGATATGAAAAATTGCAGATGAGCACTGTGTCTTTAATGAAAAATGGACTACTGAGTACTTCTTTGTTTTATACAAGGATAAAGCAGTTTGACTGATATGTCTTGAAACTGTCTCAGTATTAAAGGAGTACAGTGTTAAAAGGCACTTTGAATCCTGTCACAGGAGCTACTCAATATATCAAGGAGAGGTGCAAGTGAACAAGATAAAGTCTCTTTAAAAAATCAGTGTTTTTGCAGCAAAATAGTTTTAGAAAGCATGTTGAAGCGAACTTGTCTATTGTGAGGGTCAGCTATAATGTTGCTAAATGTATTGCTGAGAGTGGTAGACCATTCATTGACAATGAATTTGTTAAAAGGTGCATAGTTAAAGTAATGGAGGAAATGTGCTGCAATTAGTTATGTTGTGTTAGTTGTGTCAATTTATCTGCATCTACAATCACCAGGCATGTTGAAGAACTAGGAGAAGAGCTACATATGTCACTGATTGTCAAGGCTGTGGTGAACGGGCCGGGAAGGCACGGGGAGATCTTTAAATGCCTCCCCGTTCATTCCAGGGCCTTCCCCAGCTTGCCAGCCTCAGCAGACAGGCCAGGGAAGGCAGGTGGGCTGGTTCCAGGCCTTCCACCGCTCACCTGCCATGTCCTTCTCTGATCCTTCCAGGGCCAGGGAAGGTGGGGGGTGCTCTCCAGGCCTTTCTCAAGGAGAAAGGAAAAAGTCAAGAAGTACTTTCTGACACTGGGTGGATTTTTGATTTGGCTTTCTTAACTGATATCACAAAGCATCTGAATACATTGAAACTAAGGCTGAAGGGAAAAGGAAAGCTTGTGTGTGACATGCATTCTGAATTGAAATCTTTTGAAGCAAAACTAAACACTTTTGTGAAGCATGTTAGTGAAGGTAACTTTTCAAAATTCCCATGCTGCAATGGACTAAAATTTGAGAAGGATGGGATTCGGGGATTTACAATTCAATGTTGAAAGACATATCAAAGCACTGAACCTATTGCAGGTGGAATTCCAGAACAGATTCACTGATTGCCATTAGAATGGAAAAGAAATAAGAATGTTTCAGAATCCATTTGAAGTAGCACCAGAGGATGCAAGTAACTTTTTTCAGATGGAACTAATTGATTTGCAAGCCAATGACAATCTCAAAGAAAAAAGTCTGTTAGATTTCTGTTCTGGTCTACCTGATATATTTATCAAATTAAAGAAATTTGCTCCAGGCATGTTCACAGTCTTTGGCACCACATAAATCTGTGAACAAACTTTTCCCTAGATTAAAATTGTGAAATCCAAGTGTAAGTCAAGACTTATAGGTGAACATTTATATGCTATTTTAAGGGCATCTGTCACAAACCTTGACTTGGACATTAATGCTTGGCTAATAGAAAACAGTCACAAAAATCACACTGACTAGGTAAGCATGTGTAGCTAGATAAAATGATTCCATAGTAAAATGTTGTTCCAAAATGACTTGTGTTCAAATTAACATTTCTTCATTGACCTCTGAATGATGACTTTAGATCTAAATAGGTGGGTTAATATTTTTGTTACAATTTGATTTAGGCATAGGGCACTCTAATGCAGCCCCCATGTGGCAGAAGGCTGGGGATCCCTGTGTTAGACCTCACTGTTGCTGTATGTGAACTAACAGTGTGATCAAAAAAGTATCAGTTCTCTGTGGCCCAATACAGGATAATTTTGTAGGTGAGTCAGTTCTCTTTCAGAGGAATCTTTCATTGTTGATCTTCTTGTAGAGAAGCCTCTGATAGGTGTCCATGAAATTTCAGGGACGTAATGTGGAAAAACATGGATAGGCAACACATCACATTTTATTCTGCCTTTTCTGAAAGGTCTTCAGGATGGCATATATGGTTCTTTCCTCTGTTCTTTTATCCTTGCCTTGTGAGGAAGCTTATTCTGAAAGAGTGCCTGGCCCAAGCTTCATGGCAGAGTGGGAACTTGGATCTAGGTGTTCCCACTCCTAATCATATACACTTACATCACACAGGCTCTCTGATGACGTATAATGTAGATAACATGCACCAGTTTGTAGTATTCATACACCAGGACAACAGCAACAGGGCCAATGGGCCTGGCTCTGGAATCTCCTGCCTATCCTCCGAAATGCATTTCTACTTGCTCTCTGACTCAGTAGATTAAAGCACCCCCAAAGCAAAAATGGAGCAGATTATAAATGTAGTTGTTAGATCTATTCTAGTAAAGGATTGATTCATATTGTTTATTATGTTTTTATATCCATACCGTGTTATTGTACATCTATGTATCTTACTGCTATGTCATTAAAGGTATTTGACTTTGACTTTGATATATGCAGTCTATTGCAGAGGTTCTCAAACTTTCACATATACATCCCACCAATCACTCTATCAAAGAAGCTGGAACCTACCATGATACCATGTCTTCCAAGAAGGGCCTGTGTATGTTTACAGGCATTCTGCAATTGTATCAATCACTTATGGTAGAATTTAAGGACATAAAAATTGCAGAAGCTCAATGGATAATCCCTGTCAGGTAAAATTGGCAGGAAGTGACACATCAAAGGCACTTGCTGATGGGGAGAGGAAATGGGATTAGGTGAAACAACAAAGGTCTAAGGTTACCACTAGCACAATAAAAAATCACAAGTGGATAATCAGTGGCAAGTAGCATTGGCAAAAGATGGCACATGATACTTGCAGGTGGACATGGGGATTAAGGGAAAGGAAATTCCACTATTTTTACAAAAACTCTGAAAACGCAAGACTGCAAGCTGCAATGCATATGTAAATACCTCTTTAAAAATCCCTTTTCAGATGTTACATTCCTGGCACTGTGATTCACTTGACCTCCTGATACATGTGATATCTCTTTCTTCTGAAGGTGGCACTGCATTTTTATTTTTGGTCTTGGTATGTGTGTAAACACCAGGGGTCTAGTACCCATGTGTTCTGAAGCTGAAATATATGTGTATTCCCCCATTCAGAAGAAAAAGCAATTGTATATATCTGGAGGATCACAAGTATCCCATACAGGGCTGACCCAAGGTTTTTTTGCACTCTAGGCGGGGCTACCTTCACCCCCCCCACATGCCCAATTATGTGGTGGTTGCCAGCCTCCAGGCAGGGCCTGGAGACAAAGAAGTCCCAGCCCTCTCCATTGCCTGAAAGCCGACGGGTGGGGAGCAGGCACAGGAGGCGAGATGCCAAGCCGAGAGGGAAGGGAGCAGGGTGGGGTGGGTGGGCATGAGAGAGGGAAGGCAGCGGCGGCAGCGGGGGGAAGGTCCCAGGGCCCGTGCTGGCTTCCAGGAGCCCTGGGGTGGGCGCTCAACCCACATGGCCCCAAAGCTGGCCTGGCATGTTGGGAAACTGCTGGCTGCAATCCTAAGGGTGCCACGAGTCCCAGGATGAGCAGGTGATGGGGGCTTTGCGAGGGAGGAAGAGAGGCCGACAGTTTGGGGGCGTGGGGGGGGGAGAGGTGGGTAATGCATCTGTCTCCCGCGAGCTCCAGACACTTCGAACTGGCTGCGGTTGGAGCGGAGATCCGGGCTCCGTCCCCTCCCTGCCCACCGCCCCTCCGCTCTCCTCCTCTCCCTTTGCCTTTGCTCTGAGTGGGGAAGACCAGCCTCTGGCTCCAGGCGCTGGGCTCGGCCACCTACCACCCTCCTCCTCTCCAGGTTGCAGGCGAGCTGGAGCCAGAAGCTTCACAGTGGAGGCAGAGTTCGGCCATGAGGCGCCCAGGAAAGCCCGCGCTGCCGGCGCTGGGCGGGAAGGGGGGCTTTTCACGGGGGGGCGGGGGGCATTTTGGCGCCCCTAGAGGGCCAGCATCCTAGGCGAGCACCTAGCTCGCCTAGTGGGCGAGCCGACCCTGGTCCCATATAAGTGGTCACAGCCCCAGGAGTTTAATGCCTGAAAAAGGTTAAAACTCTAATGGGATGAGCTACCAACTAGCTATTCAACATTTAATCCTTTCTTAATCAACAATATTTACTGTATGGGGTTACAAGGGATCCTGTGTAATATATAAGCAGGGGACCAGCAACGACTTGAATGGGCATCTCATTTCCCCTTTTCCTGTCCCTGAAAGCCCCCATAGCCTTCTCCCCTTTTCCTGTTTCCTTCTCTCCTTCCCACCAACCAGTCCACCTACATTTATCTGCTCTTCCCATCTTCAGTTTTCCCTCCATTCTTCTCTCTGGTGGCCTCTACCTAGGAAAATGATGGCCTGGCAGTGTAATGCTGGCTGCTGGGCCAGGCCCAGTTGTATGGTGCCAGCCACTAAGCCGGGCCTAGTTGCAGGTTATAGAACCCACAAGGACCTGCTGGCATCCCTAAATGCCATAGTATCCACCTTCCAAAGGAGCCTTTTCTCCAGGGAAAATGATTAGGGATGAGCATGATCTGGCTCATGAGCCAAAATTCGACACAAACTTGGGCTGGTTCAGAGCCCCTGCACATTTACTGGACTTTGTACAGTTCAGTTCAGCTGTTCGGGGCCATTTAAACCTAATGGCTGAGCATTGTAGAGTCTGTAGCTGGGCTGTTAGGTAAATGGCTGGGAACCATTTCACTGGTCAGTTTTGCTTCCCCCTGCTTTGAAGCAGGTGTGTGTGTGTGGGGAAATGAAATGGACCAGTGAAATGTCTGCCAGCCATTTCATCCTCACAGCTGACAAGTAGACCTGCCCCACTGTTAGGTTTAAAGGGCTGGCAGCCCTTTAAACCTAACAACTGGGCAGGTCCACCCATCAGCTGTTAGGTTTAAATAGTTGTGAGCCATTAAACCTGTCAATTTTGCTCCCCTGTGCTTCAAATGCCAGCCATTTAACCTTGCCTGGGCGATCCTCCCCCTTTCTCCCAATCACAATGAGCCACAGCTGGGAGAAATGGGGAACTGAACTCACCGGATAGGTTTGGTTTGCGTGGGGGTCTTTTGGTATGGTTTGGTTCAGGGGATACCCCAAAGTGGTTTTTTTAGGTTCATGCCCATCCCTAGAACTGAACTCTGTAGTCTGGAGATCAATTGTAAAAGCGGGAGATCTCCAGATCCCACCTTGAGTTTAGTAATCCTGTCATTTCTGCGGTCCCTTCTGTTCTGCAGCCAGAAATTTTGGGTGGGTTGGGCCAACCAATGTGACCAGCAGATGTGGGCAAAAGAAAGAAAAGGAGAAGGGGTGAGGAGCTGTGCATGATGCTGTTGTGGGCACTATCTTGACTGAAAGGGGCACTCTGAAAGCGCATACACACCTCTTCTTCCCTTGACTTTGCAGAGGCAGGATGCATATGAAGGGACAGGATTCGGCCATCAGGAGACTCTTCCTCTCAGGATGAATAGCCATGCACCAGTTTATCAGATCAGAAAGGAGAACTACACATCAGCAAAAATATGAGCCTCTTTCTACCTTCTCTGTTGTCCTTCCCCTTCTCTGGACCCTTCATGCCCAATTTCATAGAATCATAGAATGTTAGAGTTGGAAGGGACCTTGCAGGGCATCTAGTCCAACCCCCTGCACATCACTGATACAAGATGGTGATGAGGATACCCTGACGAGAGCTGTATTGATCAATCCCATTATTTGCTCTTCCAGCAAGCACTGGAGCTGTATGAGGCTGCTTGGTTTTAAACTTCATGGTAATACAACTTAAACTACTTAAATCGCTCTCATCCCATTGCTTTCAGTGATCTAAAATCAAAGCTGCAATCATACTTGTCTCCACATGATTTGTGGCCCACGTGACTCATAGCTATGTAAAAATGCACTTTTGAATTAAATTCTTTCTAAAGAATCTTTCTATTTATTTACTTATTAGAGTTGTTATTAACCTTTATATCAAACATGTTGACAGGTCCTCGTATCCAGTCCAGTTATTACAATATAGCAACAGCAATCCCTCAAGTTGATTGTGGGTTTTAATATAAGAGGTAAGGTCTTAGAATATTTGTTACTTTGTGTAGGCATAAATCAAGTGTGTGTGGTTGTAGTGTTACCCAAACTGGACTCAGAGAAGGGGAAAACAGCTTTAAAAAGAGTTCCAGAAATGAATAACATAGGACCTTGGTCTATGCATACTGGTGTGGATCTTGGTAGGGATACTCACAATAAAATCATGAAGAAAGAGTGTGTGAGAGGGAGTGATTTTAAATACAAACCATTTTATTGTATACAAAATAAAACAAAACAAAAATGTAAGGAACTGGGCATGGGTTAATGTAATAACAATTTCCTTGGGCTGGGCAGATACCTCTGAGGTATGCCAGGATATTCCAGTGTTGAAAAGTCTTTTATTACTGAGAATGAAGTCTTATTGTTGTCAAGATCCCTGAGCTGGGGGAGATTTCATTTAGTCTATTTGTGATGTCAGCACACTCTTCATCTTCTGTCCCTGGGAATTTTCAATGCCATGGGAGAACCCAGGTGCCTTTATGAGACTCCCTACATTTCAGGTCTCCTTGGCACTTAGGCTGTAAAAGGGGGTGCCCATTAACAAAGTCCAAAATAAGATGGGGACCCCACAAACCAAGGGGGTCTTGGCTGGAGGAAGGGGTGGGGCCCTTACAATTGTCTGTCTGCATTGCATTAATGGGATGCACACACAGATGCACATTTGGTATGCATCCAAGTGCATGTGTTGTCCCAGCCCAATTTCTGTCTCCCTTCAGTCAGTTAAACTTGTCTGTTCAGCTAATTTGCTCCTCTTTGCTACTAGGATTCCATGGCAGCATTGTTCCCCTAAGTGGTTTTGAGAGAGTGACAGGATGTGGAAGAATCCAGCTGTCCATTAAAAACCCAGAAAGTCTTTCCCACCTGGAAGAATTTACTCTTGTCCTCTGCCTGGTCCTGTTTTTAATCCCTGTGAATCTGCATGCCCAGCCTCCATTAAAAAAGGAAGGAATTATATCCAGAGTTCAAATATTCACCAATGAAGCTTCAGTGTGCCCTCTAATGCTTCTGGAGCTTCCCTCTCTCTGAAAAATTCTTACAAGTCTGTAAATAGGATAAAGGAATAAAAATTAAGCTAGCCCCAATGTACTTACCTAATACTGATAGAAGAATCAGTGTGACTTGCAGCCCAGTCAAGGTGGAACTTTACTGATATAATAGATGAATCAAACATGAAGGAAAAGCAGCTATATTACTCCCCCCCCAACTGAACTAGGCTGTAACTGAGTAGGGGCTGTTGAAAACAAGGGACTCCCTTTAAAACTGCAAGTAACCCCTTCTCTATATAAAAACAGGTGTTCTGACTGACTCATCAAAGCCCAGCCCAAACCCCTGGACCTAGCAGCCTGGTGATCCTAGCACCTGAGGATGAAACCATCAATGTGGTCTACAAAGAGGTCCTTTGGTAAAGAAAAAAAAGTTGTACGTATTTCTCACTTCATTTTTTACACTACAGTTTTCTCCTTTGTAATTCCTTCAACAAATGTTATGTTTCAAAATTCACTTTATTGGTTTCCTCCATCAACACGCTTCACATTGTTCGAACACCTTTGTGCAGCTCAGATATTATGCTATTATATTACAAGACCAATTCAAAAAAACCAAAAAAACCCTCCTAAACCACACACAAAAAATTTCTCCCTGGAAGTATTGTAATTGGATTTATAGTAGTTAAATACTATAGCAAAGCACAGGTTTTGAGCTAGCGGTTATATAATGTAATTTTATCTTGTATGTTTCACTGCCACAGGAGGAATTCACTGCCACAGGAGGTGGTGGCAGCTGCAAGCATGGACAGTTTCAAGAGGGAATTAGATAAACATATGGAGCAGAAGTCCATCAGTCGCTATTAGCCACAGGGTATAGATGGGAACTCTCAGTCTGGGGCAGGTGATGCACTCTATCCTTGGTGCTGGAGTGGGCAGCAGTGGGAGGGCTTCTGGTGTCCTGGCCCCACTGCTGGACCTCCTGATGGCATCTGGTATATTTTGGCCGCTGTGTGACAGAGTGTTGGACTAGATGGGCCATTGGCCTGATTCAACATTGGCTTCTCTTATGTTCTTATGTTTCAAATTGTTAGCTGCCTTGGTGGCCCTTGTAAGGGCAGAAAGGTGGGATATAAATTTTGTTAACAGCAACAACAACAACAACAATAAAGGTACAGCCAAAGTTTAAAGTTAAAAATCAGGAAAATTATTTCCCTTTGTATTATAAATACAGCATCAAAAAATTTGGACCAGGGTTTTCACATTCCCCATTCTGCATGTCATTGTTGCTGAAAATGCCTCTCCATTAGTAGCAACCATGAAACTCCTTCATGGGGGTATTCCTTGTGGTATTCCCATCACTTTAATTGTAGTAACTATAGTGCTATAGTGTAGCAATGTCGTATTGATATATTTACCACCAGATTAAAGGAACCAGCAAGAAGCCTTCCAGTAGTGGTGAGAGAAATGGCAGATATGACCAAGGGGTTAAAGGAGTACTGAAGGATGATAGGGAAATGGCTGAGAAGCTGAATGCATTTTTTGCCTCTGTCTTCACTCTGGAAGATGAGAAGTGCTTGTCCACTCCAGAACCACTGATTTTGGGAGGGGCGTTGAAAGACCTGAGTCAGATTGAGGTGATGAGAGAGGAGGTCCTACTAGACAACTTAAAAACTGATAAATCACCAGGCCTGGATGGCATACATCCAAGAGTTCTGAAAGAACTCAGATGTAAACTTGTGAATCTCCTGACAGAAATATGTAATCTTTCATTAAAATCTGCCTCCATCTCTGAGGACTGGAAAGTTGCTAATATCACTCCTGTCTTTAAAAAGGGTTCCAGAGGAGATCCGGGAAATAACAGGCCAGTCAGTCTGACATCGATACCGGGTAAGTTGGTGGAAACTGTTATTAAGGAAAGAATTAGTAGTCCTCTTGTGGATCAAAAACTGGCTAATTAATAGGAAACAGAGAGTGAGTATAAATGGGAAATTTTCTTAGTGGAGGGTGGTAAGCAGTGGGGTACCACAGGGATCAGTACTCGGTCCAATGCTTTTTTTTTTTTAAAGAAAATTTATTGACAAGATATAATACCATGTTCCATATTTGGCTAATAATTCTTGCCATATCCCTTTCTACAAATTTTTATCCCCCCCTCCCCTGGCTTCCAACGATACTCTGCCCCGATTAACATTTTAATCAATATTCTCTTACATTCAATTCATTTTCAGTATTCAAATCATACATTTCATTATTTTCCTTTTTCTAATTTAACTATTAGGTAACTTTCCCGTTACAATCTCTCTTGTTACAACACTTCTATTCTTAATAGCTGTCAAAACATAGTCTATTTTTCACATCCCAGTTAAGCTCTAAATAGTCTTTAAAATCTTTCCAGTCTGCTGAGAATTCTTCGTGTTCTACTCCATGAAGTTTTCTTGTTAACTTGTCCATTTCAGCCATAAAAATCATTTTTTTAATCCACTCCCATTTATCAGGTACCTGCTCCTGCTTCCAGAACTGAGCATAAGTCATTCTTGCAGTTGAAATTAGGTACCATAACAAAGTTCTTTTTGCCATTTTAACTTCTAATTTTAGCCCTAACAGTAACATTTCTGGTTCTTTTTTCAAAGTACATTTCAAGATTTTCTGAATTTCATTATGAATCTCAGTCCAAAAAGCACTTGCTTTTTCACAAGTCCACCACATATGGTAAAACGAGCCCTCTTTTTTCTTACATTTCCAACATTTGTTAGACATATTCTCATTCATATTAGCAATTTTTTTTTGGTGTCATATACCATCTATACATCATTTTGTAACAATTTTCTTTAACATTAACACATGTTGAAATTTTAATCGATTTTTTCCACAGACATTCCCAAGATGACATTTCTATATCTCTATTTACATTTATAGCCCATTTCACCATTTGCTCTTTTACCGTCTCATCCTCTGTGTACCATTTTAACAAAACCTTATAAATTCTTGAAATCATTTTTTTACCTTTTTCTATCCAAATCATTTCAATTTCATTATTTTCTTTTCTAAAACCATATCTCATTTTATCAGTCTTAAATAAGTCATAAATCTGTCTGTAGTTTAACCAGTCATATTCAAAGTCCAGTTCTTCTCTAAGTCTCATCGCGAAACTCTTCCCCTCAGTTTTCAGAATGTCTCTATAGGGTAACCAGTCTTTCCCTTTATGCCTTGAAAGTGGTTTTATTACTTCCGCCGGAACAATCCACATTGGTCTTGCTTCGAAAAAAAATCTCTTGTACCTAATCCATGTCACGAATAGTGATCTCCTTATGAAGTGGTGTTTGAAAAGGTTATCTACTTTAGATTTCTCATACCATAAATAGGCGTGTCAACCATATCTTCGGTCATGACCTTCTAGTGCCAACAACTGTCTGTTCTCCAAATTAATCCATTGTTCCAACCAAGCCAGGCACACCGCATCGTGATATAATCTAAAATTAGGAAGTTGAAGACCTCCCCTTTCTTTCGCATCACAGAGAATTTTCATTTTGATCCTTGGCTTCCTTCCAGCCCACACAAACTTAGAGATCTCCTTTTGCCATGAATTCAACACTTTACAATCTTTCACAATTGGAATCGTCTGAAGTAGGAATAACAAACGAGGTAAAATGTTCATTTTAACTACTGAAACTCTGCCCAGTAGTGATAAATTCAAAGTATTCCATTTCTGAATGTCTTGTTGGATTTTATTCCAGACCTTTTCGTAATTGTTCTTAAACAGATCTATATTCTTTGCTGTAACCTCAGTTCCCAGGTATTTAGTCTTTTTCACCACTTCACATTGGACTCTTTCTTATAGGTCCAGTTGATTTTCTTTTCTCATATTCTTACAGAGTATCTTTGTCTTGTTCTTGTTCACATAAAATCCAGCCAAGTCACCAAATTCCTTAATCTTTTCCATCAATAACAGTACATTCCTTACTGGATCTTCAATTATAAACATTACATCATCAGCAAAAGCCCTATATTTGAATTCAAAACTCCCAATTGTAAGTCCTTTTATATCTTTATCTTCTTTTATTTTACTCAGCATCACTTCCAAAATTCAAATAAATAACAAAGGAGATAACGGATACCCTTGTCTTGTTCCTTTTTGAACTTTAAAATATTTCGTCAACTCTTTGTTCACATTTAGCGATGCTTTTTGTTCACAATATACAGCCCTAATCATATTTGAAAAGGGCTGCTCAATGTTCATTCTATCAAACACTTGAAACATAAATTCCCAGTTTAAATTATCAAAGGCTTTTTCCGCATCCAAAAATAGAAAGGCAACTTCCTTTTCCGGATGTTTATCGTAGTACTCTATTGCGTCAATCACGATCCTTAAGTTGTCTCTGATTTGTCTATTTGGTAAGAAACCGGCTTGTTCTTCTCTGATAGCAGTCTTTAAGTAAGTCTTTAATCTTTCTGAAAAAACTTTGGCAAATAATTTGTAGTCATTATTAAGTAGTGAAACTGGTCTATAATTTTTTACATCTGACAAATCTTATCCTTCCTTAGGTATGAGAGATATGTTGGCTTCTTTCCAAGATTCTGGTATTAATTTCGTTCGTTGAATTTCATTAATTAGAAGATCCATAATCGGGGTCAGCTCCTCCTTTAGTTTTTTGTAAAATTTTGACGTGAATCCGTCTGATCCTGGAGCTTTCCCTAATTTGGCATCTTCTATTGCGTTATATATTTCTTCTTTCTGTATTGGGCCATTCAGCATTTCTTTAGTATCACTGTCCATCTCAGGTAATGTTACATTGTCCAAGTACTTTTTGATCTTCGCTGGGTCAAACTTCTTTTTTGGAATAATTTTGCATAATATTTGAAGAAGGTTCTTTTTATCCCATTCATGTCCACAATTTCTTTGCCTTCTTCCATTATCTTGGTTATTGTCCTTCTCTCCCTCCGATTTTTCAGTTGCCATGCTAAATACTTCCCTGGCTTATTTGCTCCTTCAAAAGATTTTTGCTGCAATTTCTTTAAATTCCAGTAGAGTTCTCTGTTTAGTGCTACTTTTAATTGTTCTTGCAAAATTTGTATTTCTTTGAGAAGTTTTTTTGCCCGGTCTCCATTTCAACTCATTTCTCTTTTTGTAAGTCTTGCTGTTGTTTCAAATTGTTTTTCTTATCGGCTGCATTCATTGAGATCAATACTCCTCTCATCACCGATTTATAGGCATCCCAGACTGTCTGTATGTTGACCTCTTGATTTAAATTCATTTGAAAAAAAATGTGAGTTTCTTTCCGCAAAATCTCCACTAGTTTCGTCTTATCCAATAAGTCCTCATTAATTCTCCAATGATATTGTTTAACCTTTTCTTTTAAGTCCAAATTAATGGGTTGTGATCTGAATTGGTCTTTGGCAAAATTTCCACCTTCTGAGTTTTTAATGCAATCTCGCTCGACATCCAAATCATATCTATTCTTGAGAAGGATCTATGTCTGTTAGAATAAAAAGTCTTTGATTTTTGGATTCCATTTTCTCCACACATCTTCCAGCTTTTCTTGTTCAGTCAATTTTTTAAAAAATTGAGGTAACTTTCCAATCTTCTCATCACCCTTTTGTGATTGTCTGTCCAATTTATTGTTAACAGTACCATTAAAATCACCAGCTAGAATTATCTGATCGTAATGCACTTGGTCCAATTCCCTCAACAAGTCCTTTAAAAAGTTCTCTTTGGCTCCATTAGGAGCATACAAATTGACAACCAATGTCTTTTTTTTGTAACATACTAATCTCAACAGCCACATAACTCCCTTCTTTATCTGTAAAAGCTTGTTTGGGTTCCAACTTTTTGTTTACATAAGTCACAACTCCTTTATTTTTTTCTCTGCCAAGGAATAAAATTCTTCTCCCAATTTTTTATTAATCAGATATTTATTGTCCCGACTTTTTATGTCAGTTTCTTGTAAACAGATGATATTAGAATTTTGCTTTTGTAGCCAATAATTCACTACTTTTCTTTTGTTAGGTGAATTAAGTCCATTTACATTCCACGACAGCAATTTGTAATCCATCATTGAATCTTTTTAAATATCTCAGAAGTCTTCAATGTTTTCAGCTTTAAACCTATACATATCCCCCGGTGTTTTAATCACGTGTCTTTTTGAGTTGTACGTAAAGGACAGTCCTTGTGGTATCTCCCATCTGAATCTGATATTCAGTTGTTTCAGCTTCTCCACCAGCTTCTTGTATTTCTTTCTATCCTGCAAGATGGACCTTGGGAGTTCCTTCATTATTATTATCTTTTTACCGTCAATTTCCAATGGCTGAGTAAACTGCTTCTTAAATACATCCTCTTTCATTTTCCGTGTCACAAATTGAACGATGACATCTCTTGGTAAATTTTTTCTTTGTGCATAAGCAGAGTTCACTCTATATATAAGATCAAAATTGTGATCTAACTCCCCTTGGTCTTCTCCCATATATTCAGTCAAAGTTGCCATCACTTCGGTACGCATGTCTTCTCCCAATTTTTCTTCTATTCCTCTCAGTCTCAGATGGTTTGACATTGCTTTATATTCCACAACTGCCTCAAGATTCCAGTTGCTTTGTCCATTCACTTCAAGATCTTGTGTCTTTTTTAAACTCTGCCACTTCTGCAAGTACTAACTCTCTCAAGGCCGCCACGTTTTTCTCCTGAACTTCTTCCAGCTGTTCCAGCTGTTTTTCCATTTTCTCATCAAATTGCTTGTCCATTTGCTTCATCATACTGTGGATTGTTTATAGCATACGCTTCTCCATTGCTTCTATTGCTGCCTGCCATTCTTTCTTATCTTTGGCTGCCATACCTGGACTCGCAGCTGACGCCACTCTCTGCTGAAGTTTTGATTCCGTTTTGGAAGTTTGTCAATACACTTCAACTAACTTTCCAATTCCCTTCAGATTACACTTTGTTTCGCTATTGCTGACAGTCTATTTTGTCTTAAAAACGCATTTTAAAATTTAGTCCTCCACAAAATGGCGGGCGCAATTTCTCTATGATTTTCTTGGCTAGAGTAGGCTCTTTCTAAACTTCCTCTTTCCAGTCTGACATTAAAAATGTCCTACTGGAAGCACATCCGGTCTGCCTCTTTTTCGGTCCTCCAACACAGTCTCTAGCCAGGTTCAGTTTCCATCCGGACACAGTTAACTGTTACACCTTTGTCTCACGATCTTTCCAGTCACACTCGCTCGTTCGCTTATCACTCAGTCTCTGACCGCAAGAATGTTAAACAAATTCAACTTCTTCCTTTTTTTAGCGCTTTAACGGACTCTTCTAATTTTAACAATGGATCGATTCTACAGCCTAAAGTCTTATGCGCTTAACCACCTTGCTCAAAACTCGTTAGATCTTCTCCCCGGTAAGCAAATCATTTCGGTTACCTTAGATGTTTATCTTGGTACTTCGCATCGCTTCTCTTTACTTCCAACGGTAGATCGTTTCTTAAGAGATTGGGAAATGGCAAATTTAAGCTGATTCTTCAGTTCGGCTAGCTTCTTTAGTGCTGATTAGCAAAAGCCCGCTCCTGAGAGGAGTTCAAGGTGTAAACAAGCCCCCTTCGGGACTTGCAGATGTCAACCTCTACTCTCACTTGGACCTCGTTGCTTGCTTGGCACCCCCCTGCCTGGGGGTTGCTGCGTTGGGCAGTAAAACTGCCCAAACTGTCGGAAGAACCTGCCGTTCACTCCGCTCGATCGCGGGAGTGCATCAGTTCACCATTTTACTCCAACCGGAATCGGTCCAATGCTTTTTAACTTGTTCATTAATGATTTGGAATTGGGAGAAAGCAGTGAAGTGGCTAAATTTGTGGATGACACAAAGTTATTCAGGGTGGTGAGAACCAGGGAGGATTGTGAGGCACTCCAAAGGGATCTGTTGAGGATGGGTGAGTGGGCGTCAACGTGGCAAATGGGGTTCAATGTGGCCAAGTGCAAAGTCATGCACAGTGGAGCCAAAAATCCTAACTATAAATACACGTTGACAGGATCCGAACTGGCGAAGACTGACCAAGAGAGAGATCTTGGAGTTGTAGTAGATAACTCGCTGAAAATGTTGAGATAGTGTGCAACTACAATAAAAAAGACCTACGCTATGCTGGGCATTATTAGGAAGGGAACTGAAAACAGATCAACCAGTTTCACTGGGGAAATGTGCAGAAAAAGGCAACTAGAATGATAAAAGGGTTGGAACACTTTCCCTATGAGGAAAGGTTAAAGCGCTTGGGGCTCTTTAGCTTGGAGAAACAAAGACTGAGGGGTGACACTATTGAGGCTTACAAGATTATGCACAGGATAGAGCAGGTAGAGCATGGGATAGAGCAGGTACTTTTCTCCCTTTCTCACAATACAAGAACTCGTGGGCATTCAATGAAATTGCTGAGCAGTCAGGTTAGAACACATAAAAGGAAGTACTTCTTCACCCAAAGAGAGATTAACACATGGAATTCAGTGCCACAGCAGGTGGCGGTTAGAAGCATGGACAGCTTCAAGAGGGAATTAGGTAAACATATGGAGCAGAGGTCCATCAGTGGCTATTAGCCACAAGGTATAGATAGGAACTCTCATTCTGGAGCAAGTGATGCTCTATATTCTTGGTGCTTGGGGGGCAACAGTGGGAGGGCTTCTAGTGTCCTGGCCCCACTGGTGGACCTCCTGATGGCACCTAGTATTTTTGGCCACTGTGTGACAGAGTGTTGAACTGGATGGGCCATTGGCTTGATCCAACATTAGCTTCTTTTATGTTCTTATGAGGGGAAATAGTTTGGGTATCCATGCTTCTGAGCTGGGGAAAATCTGGAAGATGGATGACCACACCAGGGTGGTGAAAAACCACGTCATGTGGGAACCTTAGAAAGAACCACTGTAGTTTGCGGTCGGGGGGGGGAATTGAGATGAACCTCCATCTGGAAGCAACATAAAGCATTTTGCTGACACATGTGAATTACAATGGACCATGACAATTGTTAGTTAAGTGAGCACTAAATGAGCAACATTTAATGTTCTTTCAGAAAAAAAAACCTGTTTTCTCCAGACTTATTGGGATTATTTAAAAAGCATAATAGTCTTTCTTCTGTCTCTGTGCTGATGTGACTTTTATTCCCCATACTAATCATTATTGTTGCCAATGCATGTGCTGTTCTGTCCCCCCCCCAATAATTACCAATAGTTTACATTAAAGAAATTCAGAATAAATGCACAGTGAAGATACTTATAACTGAGAGGGCCTCTTGGATGTGCTGCTTAACTACAGGATAGCTCTTAAGGGGGAACTAACACAAAGAATTTTATTTCAATGACAACACTATAGCTCTGATACCAGCTTTATCATAGTCTTGTCACAATAGCAGTTGTGTAAAATATGCCTCAGTAAATTGTTGGTTTGTAAGCTGCTCTGTTTAAATTATTCAGATGCTGTTACTATGGAACTGCAAGCTTTGTTTGTTCACATTGCACAGAAAGAGTCTAATGGTTCCCTGGTGTCCATTGAACTGTGCAAGATCTAATTAAAGGGAAATACTTTGCTCTGAGATTCACCACTGTTCTCGTTTCGGGTTGTATACTTTTGCTAGAATCTGCCTTCATAAAAAAAGCTATTAGTCAAACATTCTTGGTTGAATGGCTACTTGTTTAATAACTCATTGAGGCTGGAAGAGGTGATCATATTTCTCCAATTTGTATACATACATAGCTCCATTTTGCTGAAATTGCATTTTCAAATAAATGTTGTTAGTCTTTAAGGTGCTACAAGACTTCTGTTTTAGTTCGCTTTTCCACTGTCTGGCTTTGTTTCCAGATAGGTATTTGATGACTCTGTCTTGGACCCTTTCTAGGCTTTTAAGGGGTAATTAAGAAGGCTGAGCTCTTGCTGTTCAATGACTTAGCCTGCAATCATAAGAACTCTTTCTAGCAATATAACCAGTGGCCAAGAACATATAAGCAATGAATAAAATGGAACTTACACCAGCCTAGGTCTGGTTAGATAATGAGACTGAACATCTATAACTGACAACCATATTTTGAGGCCTAAGTGGAAAATGCTCAGGGAGGCAACTGAATGTTATGCAGGCATATCATGGAGTTATGGCAATAACATCTCAAATTTAGGCCAGCAGATCCCAAATGAAATAGGTGTATAGTCACTAGCTAGCTGCTGGACATTTGCTGGTTTACCTGCTGCAGAAAGGGGTGAGGGCAGGGACAGGATGGGACCTAGCTCTGTAAGTTGCTGCAGTGGTAGAAACTCCCACAATACCACTGGAATACAATTCAAGGGTTCAAATGATTGTCTATTGATTATTGCTGACTTCCAGGAATCTTTGGGAGAGATTCTTTGGGGTTCTCCTGGAGAATTAACAAACTGTTAACCACTAAGTAGAATTGTAGAAAACTGGTGTTTAAAATCAAATTTAATTGTCGTACAAAGAATACTTTAGTGAGCAGGTGTTCTTTGCTCACCTTTTTAATTAGACAGGCATGAACCATCCCAGCTAGACCTGTCAAAATTAAAGATTTATAGTGGGACTTTTTGCTTCAAAGGAGTTCATTACAGCTTATGAAGTTTTCCTTAAGGTTAGAATGCTTTAACATATCAATACTGAACTATTGGAATCTATAAGCAATATATTTGCCTTTTACAGCTTATTTTAAATAGAAAAGACTTTGTTTGAAAAAGCTATACATTTAAATGAACTGAACTGGTGTGATGCCAGTGAAAGGGAATTTTAATTGGAATGGCAGGAAGCACCACTGCCAATGTTAGAGATTTATGGTGGGATCCTTTACTTCAAAGGATCTAGAAATAATTGGTCAAGATGTTTTTAGAAGAGCCTAATTGGAGTGAACCAAAGGATAGCTGTACACTATAAGAGAAGAAATCCTCTCTCTTCTGACTTGTGTGTTTTTAAGACTATATTTTGTTTAAAGCTGAATATTTATTAAGATTATGGTATAAGATATTAAGAGGAGCAGCAGCTAGCTGAATTATTTTAAACTTTTCTATAGAAAGTTATTAAGCTAAAGACAAAAAGATGCTTGCTTAAAGAAAAATTATGCATTTAAAACTAAGATGGCAAGGATCCACGGGCTAAGCCAAAAGGATGTCAAGAAGATTGATGAGGTTGAATAGAAGTTCAGTTGTGTCTTCCATGCAAAATAGATCTAAGTTATTGTGTGCTTTTAAGTTTTTAAGGAACTGTGTTTGAAATTAATGAGCTACTAACAAGCAGAAAGTTGGGAGGTGTTCCAAAAGGTTTATGAAAACAAAATAATCAATCATGCACACCTGTCCTTCACTAGAAGCCAATTTAAAAAGTACAACATTTGTATTAGACAGAGAAAACCCCTATTAACCAAAGTACAAGTTTAGAAGTTTTAGAAACTCTTTTAAAATGAATAAAAATGTTCTGGGGGTCCAAAATAAAGGATAATAGATAAATTCAAGTTATTTACAAAGGCTTTATGCCATAGGCTACTTTGAAACATTAAAAGAATACATGTAAAGGGTTTGATTATTTAGAAAGTCATTGTAATTATATATGTTTTTATATTTTTCATATTTTGTATACCCTTAGTGAAAATAAGCTTATAAGAATGTTTTAAGACTTTTATATGCATGTATCCATGTAAAGCAACTATTTTTATAATGAAAACATCTAAGTTTTGTACTGAAAATAAACTCAGCCTGAGAGTTCATTCAAAGGTGAAATGAGCAGCCAAAAAATAAGCATATGTATAAATCAATTTTAATGAGACAAGTACCTGCATTGTAGAGTTGAGTAAGTAACATCCTGTTGGTCAGATATGTGACTGATGACTGACCAGACAAAGAGATCTGAACTGAGCATGTGCAAATGATGTCAATGATGATGTAAAGTGAGGAGGAGCAAGAAGAACATATAAGCAAGATCCCTGCTGCTACTTACAAAACATCCACACCGAATTTCTTTGCTGTGATATGTTCCTTTATTCGAATAAATCTTGTTTTTACGCTTTATTGCCTGGAGTTGTCTGTTTCACTATGTAGTTTATTGGCTAGCCACACAAGTCATAGCCATGTGGAAGCAACATAAAGCATAGCCCATAGGCAGCCATGCAAAAAGGAAATCATATCCCCAAGCCCCAGCGAAGAACAGAATGCTGATCAAGGTGGCAGCCAACCAGTGGCCAAGAGTACCCAGCCACACTCATCCAACATACAGTCACAGCTCATGTCATACAATATGAAGCCAGCCCAGGAACACACTCAGATGGTGAGCCAAGCAGCATGGGACTAATTGCTAGGCCTGTATCCAGGCCCGTAGCTATTAAGGGCCCCACAGGGCCTGCCCCCCATGGTTTTTGCGGCCCCTCCTCCTCCAATCCTCAGCTCCCCCTCCCTCCCACCCCCTCACCCCTGATGGATCGTCTTGTTGGCACTCTGCTGGCTGACTCAGGAGAGGAGCAGCAAGACTTGTTGGGGAAAACAGAAAGAGGAGTGGAACCAGTTCCCACCCTGACCGACCTCAGGCTCAGCATTGTCTGTCTTATTTGGAATAGTGGGCGGGCTCTAAGCAAAGACCCCACCAAATACAAGTTTAAGCCAGCCACCCCACCACTTCCTCCAACTCCAGGCAAACTGCAGTAGCAGCAGAGCATGAGGACCTGAGCCTTCTGCTTGTCCTCCTGCACAGCCCTGGGCCATAGCTCCTCCTTCTCCTCTTCCTCCGTTGGACGACCGGACCCTGGCAACTCCACCTTCATCAACTCAGCAGTCTCGGAGGAAGTCTCCTCTGCTGAGCCTGGTCATCTTCTGTGGGGCCGGGCTGGCTGGCTGAGGTTTGTTGTTACCCTCTCATTTTTGTGCCACTGCATTTCCAGCATTCATTCCTCCCTCCACCATTGTGCAGCCTGCAGGACTCCAAGTTCAGGTAGAGACCAGAGGGGCTCATGTGGGGGATGTACTAAAAGGAAGGACAGGATTGTCCATTGGAAACAATGGGAGATACTTGAAGGCCCATTGGAAATAATGGGAGCCAGGAATGCCAATTGACTTGCACGGGCTCCATTGAAATACATTACAGCTCAAGAAGAATTGCAAAGAAAATGAGGAATGGATTTTCCATTAAGGTCTCTTGTTCCAAATACACTGCTCTGGGCGGTGTGGGGGGCTCCTCCAATGTAGGAGATACTACAAAGTGCTGCCTCACCTGCATAAGACTGCTTTGTTCAGAACCCCTACAGGTACGCCACACCAGCACAACTGACAACCAAGAGGATGCATACCTCAATGAACCACCTCAAGAAGGGAAGGGCCATCCTAGGCTGTGCTGAGGGCTATTACTATCTCCAGGAGACATCCCACCAACAAGCAGCAGGTGAGATGGGGAGAAAAGTGAGGGTGGTAGGTAGCCCCCCTCCCCAGGAACATGGCCTCAGGAGGAGACTCCCAATGGAACCTAACACTGCCCCCAGAGGGCCAGAAGGGGTTCCAGTTCACCCAGCCCCAGGGAGCCAGCAAGAGGCCTGAAGCCCAAAGTACCACTCTCTGTACCCAATAACTGCCCTTGGCCTTCAGGAACAGAGTACTGTTTTAAAGTTCCTTAACATTCACTATTCGTGCTGACAGAGAACAGTGAATCTGTCTGTGCTTTCTAGGTAAGCTGGAAATATAACTTTTGTATTGTATAAAGGGCTTGCTTGGCTGCCTTCATGTTATTAGGAGCTTACAAATCCAGCTATTATTTATTCTTATTTCACTAAATGGAGAATGACAATGGGAGCACAAAATGTATAGCTGGGAGGTAATTTATTATAAAACAAAGTTATAAGCTTCGACAGAATACATGGAGCCCTTACCTCAGCAGCTTATTGAATAAACTGTTTAATTATTTCAATTATACATGCAAAGTCTATTGCAGAACAAAACAAGGCATTGTAACAATGTAAACAAAATCAATGCAAAATAGTTTTCTTATTATAATCCCATAAACCCCTGTAACTTCTAAAGGCACTCTATTTTTTAAAGTAATCTGTGTTTATTCTTGAACCACATTATGCTGAATGAACATTATGATGAGCATTTCTGGATCAGACATATAAGGAAACAGCCTTCAAATAGATAACCCCAGAAACTGCACACGGATGGCTCTAGAATGGTTTTTGAGATGACTTATTAATACTGGCTATTGCATTTGGTTAACAGTCTATCTTTCAGTCTGTTTACACAAACTGAATTGGCTTTCCCCCCCCCCGGAGGCAGAGGTTATGAAGCAAGGAATTCTGTGAAGGAGAAGATGTATTAGATGCTTTCTACTAGGGGAGAGGAAACGTACATAGCCTTCTTGCAGTGCAGCTGGGTCACAGTTTCTAGAAGGTGTGTGTGTGTCTGTCTGTTTGTTTATTTATTTATTCAAATTTATATTCTGCTTTCCCTGCAAGCAGGCCCAGGGCGGATTACAACAGCAATTTGAAATCACAATTAAAACAATATAGGAAATAAATAATTAAATCAGTTTAAAACAAGGAATATGAGTTGCGAACAGATAGCACTGTAATTTACAAATATAATGCTCTCAAAACTGTAGCAGCTGGGCCATAAACCAGACTATAAGATCTTATCAGATGGGCCATATCAGATGGAAAGCTTCAGCAAGGGAGGCCAAAAGATGGAATAAATGGATGCCCGCTGCCTCACCCAAAAGCCTGGTAGAACAGCTCCATTTTACAGGCCCTGCAGAATTACAATTGGTCCCACAAGGCCCTGATCTCAGGCAGAAGCATGTTCCACCAGGTCGGGGCCGGGGCAGGAAAGGCCCTGGCCCTAGTTGAGGCTAAGTGGACTTCCTTTGGGCTGCGAAGGTCTGCTGAGCATCAGGGAAAGGCGGTCCCTCAGATATGTTGGTCTCTGGCTGCACAGGGCTTTAGAGGTCAGTACCAACACCTTGAAGCAGATCCGGTACTCAATCAGTAGCCAGTGCAATTGGCGTAGCACTGGCTGCATGGCTGCCCACCAGACGTCACAGTCAGCAGGCGTGCTGGTACTGACTCCAGATCAGCCTCAAGGGTAAAGGCCTCCTTTGCTTGAAAGCTAGTCAAATCTGACTCTAGGGGCAGTACTCATCTCCATTTCCAAGCCAAAGAGCCAGCATTGTCCAAAGACATTTTTGTGGTCATGTGACCAGCATGACTAAATGCTGAGGCACACGGAACGCTGTTACCTTCCCATCAAAGTGGTACCTATTTATCTACTTGCAATTTCTTGCTTTTGAACTGTTAGGTTGGCAGGAGCTGGGGCCAGAGACAGGAGCTCAATCCATCATGCGGCACTAGGGTCTCAAACTGCCAAATTATAGACCTTCTGGTCTGCAGCTCAGCATCTTAACATCTGAGCCACCGCGGCATAAAGCAAGTTTCCAACTTGCCCTATTTGGTCACGGGATGGAGAGGGCACTGGTCACCCTCACAGATGACCTCCGGAGGCAACTGGATCGACGCAGAATGGCAGTGCTGCTGTTGTTAGACCTGTCGGCAGTGTTCAACATGGTCGACCATCAGCTACTGATCTGCTGCCTCACTGACATCAGAGTTCAGGGACTGGCCTTGCAGTGGGCTTGTTTCCTTTCTCCGAGGTTGGGGACAAAGAGTGGTCTTTATTTTAGAAAATCTAATAGATTCTGTGACCAAACTTTTGAAAACATTACAAGACTATGGTTGAGTGGTTGGACCGAAGAATATGACAAAAGAACAAACTCATAACCTGCAAGAAATTTCAGGCATTGAAGTCCAGAAGAAGGTTCAGTACCTAGGAATAAATTTAACAAACAGATGTAGTTCCTTATTACAGGACACATATACAAAACTTTTAAAGGAAATTAAGAATGATTTGGAGAAATGGAAAGATTTGCAAATATCCTTAATGGGAAGAATAGCCACTATAAAAATGAGTATCTTACCAAAGTTGATCTTTTTATTTCAAACAATTCCAATTATTCAAAATCAACAATATTTTAAAGATCTTAACAAATTATTTTGTTAAACATCTTTATCAATGATTTAGATGAAGGAATAGAGGGAATGCTTATTAAATTTGCAGATGATACTAAATTGGGAGGGATAGCAAATACAGTACAAGACAGAATCAGGATACAGGGTGATCTTGACAGACTGGAAAACTGGGCTAAAACAAATAAAATGAATTTCAATGGGGACAAATGTAAAATTCTGCATTTAGGTAGGAAAAATCAAATGCATAATTATAGAATGGGGGAGACTTGTCTTGGCAGTGGTATGTGTAAAAAGAATCTAGGGGTCTTAGTAGACTATGCACTGAAAATGAGTCAGCAGTGTGATGTGGTAGCTAAAAAGTCAAATGCAATTGTGGGCTGTATCAACAGAAGTATAGTGTCCAGATCATGTGAAGTGATGGTATCACTTTGCTCTGCTCTGGTTAGACCTCACCTAGAGTATTAGTTCAGGGCACTACAATTTAAGAAGGACATAAACAAGCTGGAATGTGTCCAGAGCAGTGCAACGAAGATGGTAAGGGGTCTGGATACCAAGTCTTATGATTAAAGGTTGAAGGAGCTGTTATGTTTAGCCTGGAGAAGAGACAATTGAGAGGGCTGTCATACAGAATATGGTGCAGGGTTGTTTTCTGTTGCCCCGGAAGGTTGTACCAGAACCAACAGGTTGAAATTAAATCAAATTATTTTCGGATAAACATTAAAAAGAAGTTCCTGACAGTTAGAGTGATTCCTCAGTGGAACAGGCTTCCTTGGTAGGTGGTGGTTTCTCCTTCTTTGGAGGTTTTCAAACAGAGGCTAGGTGGCCATCTGACAGCAATGCTGATTCTGTGAACTGACCCAGTTGAGCTCTGAGAAGGAGCAGGAGATAGAGCTGCTAGAGGGGTGAGTGTTTTTAATTTACTTTCAGCTGAGGTGATTTAGCTGAGAGGGTACTATGTTTGGAAGTGTGTGGGTGAGTTGTGAGTTGTTGCAGAGTCCTGGCTGCTTGAGATAGGGTGTGAAAGGGTCATTATTTGACTGTAATTGAGTGCCTGGGTGAATTTGAATAGTTGCTGACCACACCCTCTGCTAGGGGAAGCTTCTATTTAAGGCAGCACCTTACCAGAAGCAGAGCTGACCCAGCTGAGCTCTGAGAAGGAAAATACAGCTGTGGAAACCAGCACTACAGTCCCTATAACAACAGAAAACTAAGGTAAGGTCGTCAATGAAATGGAAGCTTACTCCTGGGAATTTTGTCAATTTTTATACAAGCTGGTTGAAAACCTTATATTTAACTTTGGACTTACTATATACTGATCACAGTTTTTGATATTTTTCTGCTATATATTTGTGTAATAACAAGCTCTTTGAGAACTTTATGTATGACTTTTGTAGACTTATCATAGTCTTTGAAACTTACTGGATATATTACATTCACAAAGAGATGAAAGGGTAGCTGTTACTTCTCTACAGGGAAAAGGATTAGAATTGTCCACTGAGACTGTGGCTAATGATATGGACTGCCTGGCAAGGCGTTGAGGTAGCAAGAGGAAGGTTGTGGGCTTAACATGCATGGGGAACTATAGGTGTTTATACACAAATGCTAGAAGTGTCTGAGGTAAAATTGGGGGATTGGAATGCTTGGTGTTGGGGGAAAAATAGACATTGTGGGTATTTCAGAAACTTGGTGGGATGAGGAAAATCAGTGGGATACAGTGATTCCTAGTTATAAATTATATTGGAAGGATGGGGGAAAGGGTTGATGGTGGGGTGGCTCTGTATGTCAGAAAGTGTATACAGTTCAGTAAGATTGCGAGGATAAGTGAATTGGATTTGCTTCTGGAAATGCTATGGGTTGAAATAGTGGGCCCAAAAGGAAGCTTAACAGTGGGAGTTCGTTATTGCCCACCAGATCAAAAGATAGAGGAGGATTATAAAATGAGAATTAAAGATAGTGGCTAGACAAAATAACTGTGTTGTAATAGGTGATTTTAACTACCTACACATTGATTGGGTCCATATGTGTTCAAGTTGGGAAAAAGAGATTGAGTTTCTAGACACTCTTAATGACTGTGCTATGGAACAGATGGTCACAGAACCTACCAGGGGAGAGGCAATCCTGGATTTGGTCCTAAGTAATGCCCAAGATCTGGTGAGAGATGTAAAAGTGATTGCACCGCTTGGGAACAGTGACCATAATGTTATTGAGTTTAACATTTGTATAAATAGGGAGTTGCCCCAAAAGACTGACACAACCAGTTTTAACTTTAAAAGGGGTAACTTCTCTGATATGAGGGGACATGTGAGGAAGAAACTGAAAGGAAAAGTAGAAAGGGTCAAAACCATTGGGGAAGCTTGGAGACTATTTAAAACTACAATCTTAAAAGCTCAGAAAAACTATATACTGCAGGTTAGGAAAGGCACAAATAAGTATAGAAAAAAACCTGCATGGTTAACAAACAAAGTAATGGAAACTGTAAAAAGTAAGAAGGATTCCTTTAAGTGCTGGAAAGCTAGTCTCATTGAGGTTGATCAAAAGGATCACAGGCTGTGGCAAATAAAATACAAGTCTGTGATCAGGCAGGCAAAAAGGGAATATGAGGAGCATATAGCAAAAAACACAAAGGCCAACAGTAAAACTTTCTTCAAATACATTAGAAGCAGGAAACCAACCAGGGAGGCAGTGGAGCCCTTGGATGACCAAGTGGTAAAAGGAGTATTGAAGGATGATAGGGAAATGGCTGAGAAACTGAATGCAATTCTGCCTCTGTCTTCACTGTGGAAGATGAGAAGTGCTTGCCAACTCCAGAAATGCTGATTTTGGGAGGGGTGTTGAAAGACCTGAGTCAGATTGAGGTGACGAGAGAGGAGGTCCTATGACTGATAGATAACTTAAAAATTGATAAATCATCAGGCCTGGATGGCATACATCCAAGAGTTCTGAAAGAACTCAAATGTGAACTTGTGGGTCTCCTGACAAAAATATGTAATTTTTCATTAAAATCTGCCTCCATTCCCGAGGAGTGGAAGGTAGCTAATGTCACTCCCATCTTTAAAACAGTTTCCAGAGGAGATCTGGGAAATTACAGGCCAGTCAATCTGATGTCAGTACCAGGTAAGTTGGTGGAAACTGTTATTAAAGAAAGAATTAGTAGGCCATTGATGAACAAAAGCTATTGAGGCAGACTCAGCATGGGTTCTGTAAGGGAAGATCTTGTCTCACTAACCTGTTAGTGTTTTTTGAGGGAGTGAACAAACATGTGGACAAGGGGGACCGAATAGATATTATTTACCTTGACTTCTGGAAAGCTTTTGATACAGTTCCTCATCAAAGGCTCCTAAGTAAGCTCAATAGTCAGGGGATAAAAGGACAAGTCCTCTTGTGGATCAAAACCTGGCTAATTAATAGGAAACAGAGAGTGAGTATAAATGGGAAACTTTCTCAGTGGAGGGTGGTAAGCAATGGGGTATCTCAGGGATCAGTACTCGGTCTGATGCTTTTTAACTTGTTTATTAATGATTTGGAGTTGGGAGTAAGCAGTGAAGTGGCTAAATTTGCAGATAACACGAAGTTGTTCAGGGTGGTGAGAACCAGGGAGGATTGTGAGGCATTCCAAAGGGATCTGTCGAGGATGGGCAAGTGGGCATCAATGTGGCAAATGGGGTTCAATGTGACCAAGTGCAAAGTCATGCACATTGGAGCAAAAAATCCTAAATATAAATACACATTGATGGGGTCTGAACGGGCAGAGTCTGACCAAGAGAGAGATCTTGGAGTCATAGAGATAACTCAATGAAAATGTCTAGACAGTGTGCAACTGCAATAAAAAAGGCAACGCTATGCTGGGGATTATTAGGAAGGGAATTGAAAACAAATCAGCCAGTATCACAATGCCCCTGTATAAATCTATGGTGGGACCTCATTTGGAGTACTGTGTGTGGTTCTGGTCACCACACCTCAAAAAGGATATTATAGCATTTGAAAAAGTACAAAAAAGGGCAACTAGAATGATGAAAGGGTTGGAACACTTTCCCTATGATTAAAGGTTAAAACGCTTGGGGCTCTTTAGCTTGGAGAAATGAAGGCTGAGGGGTGACATGATCGAGGTTTATAAGATTATGAATGGGATAGAGCAGGTTGAGAAAGATGTAGTTTTCTCCCTTTCTCACAATACAAGAACTCATGGGCACTTCATGAAATTGCCGAGTAGTCAGGTTAGAACAGATAAAAGGAAGTACTTCCCAAAGAATGATTAAAACATGGAATTCACTGTCACAGGAGGTGGCGGTGGCTACAAGCATGGACAGCTTCAAGAAGGAATTAGATAGGCATATGGAGCAGAAGTCCATCAATGGCTATTAGCCACAAGGTATAGATAGGAACTCTCAGTCTGGGGCAAGTGAAGCTCTGTATTTTTGGTGCCTGGGGGCGGCAAGAGTGGATGGTCTTCTAGTGTCTTGGCCCTACTGCTGGACCTTCTGATTGCACCTGGTATTTTTGGCCACTGTGTGACAGTGTTGGACTAGATGGGCCATTGGCCTGATCCAACATTGGTTTCTCTTATGTTTTATGTTCTTAACTTAGGTGGAATATGAGAAGGAGGGCCCTTTCTTACATGCCCAGGGAAATGCTGATCTCCACTTTGGGGTCTGGAAGCAATTTTTCTTCAGGACCGTTTGCCCAGGGATTCTGGGCACTGGGGGTGTGGGGGGAGATATTCGTGAATTTCCTGCATTGCAAAGGGGGTTGGACTAGATGACCCTTGAGGTCCCTTCCAACACTTATGATTCTATGATTCTTTTGACCTTAGGTATCATTCTTGATTATGGGACTTTGGCTGCTTATTTTCCCCATCTTAGAGTTCCTCAAATTCAGAGAGCCTTTATGCTAACTTGGTTTGACATCCTGCCTACTGCAGTTCTTTATGGCAGATATTCACAGATGCCTTATGCTGGAAGGCTCTGCCCATGCCAGGCTACAGTCCCTGATACCATATCTCATGTTCTACTCTACTGTCATCACCATCTTAAGCAGAGGAATTTTTTAATTAGTCCCTTCATTCATAATTTTATCAGTCATTCTCACTAGTGGCTTGTCTCTTTTTACTGATCAAAATTCCTTTATCACCAGTCAAGTTGCTAAATTTCTTTTAATTTTCCTGAGATCATGGGAACAGGAAAAAATTCCAAATAACTTATCTTTCACTTTGCTATGCTATCTTAGTTATTTTAACTTCATGACCCTTTTTAACCTTATTCTAATATTTTATACATGATTGCAATGAATGCCTAATAAAGGTTTTGATTGATGAATGGATTGATATAACAAGTGTAGAAAAAAAATGAGAAATAGGGATTGGATCATTGATCTTGCAGTCCCAGGAGATATATCAAGATGGGTAGCCATGTTAGTTTGTCTGTAGCAATAGAAAAGAGCAAGAGTCTGTATGTGAAGAAATAGAAAAGAGCAAGAGTCTGTATGAAGAAATAGAAAAGGACAAGGATCTGTACCTGAAGAAGTGAGCAGTAACTCATGAAAGCTCATACCCTGCCATGTATTCTGGCATTTTGTTAGTCTTTAAGGTGCTACTGGACTCTTGCTCTTTTGTACAATCCCAGGAGACTGCAGAACAGAAAAGAAAGAACAGCAGAAGATCATAAAATACCAAGACCTATCAATAGAGTTAGAGCGCCTCTGGGAGAAGAAGGTTACCCTCGTGCCAGTTGTCATTGGATCTCTTGGACCAGTGCCCAGAAGTCTCAAACACCTGGACATTCTGGGCATTGAGCAAATAATATGAGCTCAGCTCCAGAAGACAGTGTTGCTTGGAAAGTCAAGAATCCTGCGAAGATATATCTACGATCACCAAGAACTTGGCTAGATCTTGAATTGCAGAACACCATCTAGCAGGCAAATATTATTATTAACAACAACAACAGTCTTAGTTTTTAAACCCTTTGAATGGTTAATATCTGTTCTGGGAAAACTAGGTCCTGCTGTTCTCTCTCTCTCTTTTAAAAAAATGCCTTTTGCTTTACTACATTACTTCATTCATTGAAAAATCTTGTAGTTAGAATTGTGGGCCATATGACCATGTTCCATGCATATTTGAAGGTGTGTCTCTATTTTGATTTCTGAAATACTCCAAGGTATAAGAAAGACATTTTGTGTGTTCTATATTCATAAGTGTAGGACCACAGTCTTGCAACCATGGGTTGTATTCAAAGGTGTCTTTGGACAAGCACATAGCACTTCTGCTCACACAAACAGATGTTTATGATTGCAGTCCTGGGGGCAGGGGAAGGAGTGAAGATGAAGTGGAGAGCAAACCAATCTGAGAATGTGACTGGAGTGAATATAGGCCACAGCTTTATTGAATACAACCACAGGAGCACCAGCACAGCATGGGGCACAGGTCCAGCATTGTGCAAACTGCCTGTCAACCAATGGTATCCATCTTTCCTTAGTTCACATGCTGGGGAAGTAATGCGGAATGGCAAATCCTGAGATCCCACATGGGCACAAGCCATTGCATGGTTCCCTTGCCACCTGAGGGCGAGAGCCAGTTGACAGCCTCTGAGCTGGGCACACTGCTGAATGGCCCACCTCTGACCCCTTTCAGGGCTCCCCAGAATGGGGGAAGCAGGCACACAGCCTCAGCCTCCCCCCAATTGGATCTGGCTCAATGCCCAAACCAAGTAACTTAAGCTGTGACAAGAGCACACAAGTAAGATCATATTAACACAGCACTGTGATATGTAAAACAGAGAGATGGGGGGGGGGAGCTGGAACCACTTGTGAACAGGCTGCAGCAACACAGCCAGTCAAACAGGGGAGGGGCAAACCAGAATGAAGACTGTTTTCTGCATCCTTCTGGAAGATCTGTCCCCTCTCCCCTGGCCAGCCCCAGGTGCCTGATTGGCTAGCCTGGCCTGCTGCTGGAGCTAGCAAATCCAGCTTCTTGCTGCAGCCATGGAGCTAAAGCAAGGAAAGGGAAACCCCCTTTCACTTGCTTCTCAACCCTGGGAATATCCAGGGCTGTCACTTTCTGTAGTTTTCTTATTTGAGCTGCAGCTGTGTCCCCCCACCCCACCGCCCAGTGCTGCATCCTGCACGGCATCTCCTTTGACACTCAGAAGCAGCTTTCTGGATAGTGTAGAGGAAGCAGGAAAAATCTGAAGGCTTTTAATTCTAACTCTTCTTTGGCTGGTTCTGCATCTGGCATTTGCTCCACATTTTCTCAACCACTGAGGAAAAGGTGCAGCCCAAAACCACATTCAAATACCCAGGTCAACGCCATACTGACTGCGAAGTCACCCCTGAACGGCCATAAATCTATGCAGAATGTACCGTAAAACCTGATTGCCAAAGAAAATGGAAGTGGCATGCAATGCAGAGAGTTCCATAAAATCTGATGATCAAAGGAAGTGAAAGCAGCATGCAACGCTGAGGGGAATTTCTGTTCCAGTGTGGGTTTGCTAAAACAACAGGGGGAATAGCCAATGCAGAATCACCCTAATGAAACACCATCTTCTTGCACAGTGAAAGCAGAAGTCTAACAACAACAGCCCCCCTTGGGGGGGCTGCATTTGTTTTAACCTAATGTTTCTTAGTGCGATACCTAAAGAAGGTGCTGTATATGAATGGGGACTGATTTTGCTATGTGAAAGATGAAAATTAAATTGCTATGCTATTTTTTGCTTCAATTCTGGATGTTTCTGGAAGTGCTGCTTCCGCTCTCTCTCACAGTATGTAAGTTTCAGTTAAATGAAGGTGGTCACTGACAAAATAAAGAAATAAGACCTGCTTAACCTAAGGAAGTGAGTGATGATTATACATTTTCTGGAACAGTGCATATGAAATTCTGTGGCTTTCCTCTGTTTAATAGTGCATTCTGTCTGAAGAACAGTGACGTGATGGCCCTGTGTTACCTAGCAACAACTTATGCTTACTTATTTAGTAACTTTTATGAAAGTCATCATTACAGAATAACAATTGGGAAATAATGAACAGATCTCAGCAGCATTAATCCAGCAAGGATGAGTCTACTCAATCTCACAAACTGCCCCTTAGCTTAATAAGAACATAAGAGAAGCCAATGTTGAATCAGGCCAATGGCCCATCCAGTCCAACACTCTGTCACACAGCGGCCAAAATATACCAGATGCCATCAGGAGGTCCAGCAGTGGGGCCAGGACACCAGAAGCCCTCCCACTGCTGCCCCCTCCAGCACCAAGAATAGAGTACATCACCTGCCCCAGACTGAGAGTTCCCATCTATACCCTGTTGCTAATAGCCACTGATGGACTTCTGCTCCATATGTTTATCTAATTCCCTCTTGAAACTGTCCATGCTTGTAGCTGCCACCACCTTCTGTGGCAGTGAATTCCATATGTTAAGCTTGTTCATTCAAACCTGGATTTATTTATTTACTTCATTTATACCCCACCTTTCTCCCCAAGGGGGTCCCAAAGCAGCTTAACTGCATTCACCGCTCCTCCATTTTGTCTTCACAATAACCCTGTGAGGTAGGTTAGGCTGGCAGTATGTGACTGGCCCAAAGTCACCCAGCAAGCTTCCATGGCAGAGTGGAGATTAGCTGGAGTCTCCCAGATTCCAGTTTGACTGCTATACCACACTGGCTCTAAAAACTAACAAAGGGAGTTCTGATCATGACCCACCTACAAATGTTGCTTTACCTTTTGCTGTGTGCTGTACATGTACATGAACGCACATGAAGCTGTCTTCCTGAATCAGACCCTTGGTCCCTCAAGGTCAGTACTGCCTACTGAGACTGGCAGTGGGTCTCCGGAGTCTTAGGCCAAAGTCGTCCACATTGCCTACTATCTGATCATTTTAACTGGAGATGCTGGGGATTGAACCTGGGACCTCCCTTGAAATGATCAAGGAGAAAATCTGAAGATGGATCAATTTACATGCAAGGAAGAAAGACTCAAGGATTCCTTCCTTGCCTTGCTTGTCATCTTAAATCTGAATTTCTAGTCATAGTCAATACCTGATTACAAGAGTGGTGTATCTTCAATACGAGGACACTGTGCTTTCCTACTTTCCAGGAAACCCCATCACCACCATCATCGTCATGGCATTGTGTGTGTCTGGCAGCCAAAAGCTTTTTTAGCATTATGCACCCCTAGATGGCGAGCTAGACTTTTTTTTAAAAGGCAAGAAGTGATTTGCCATTGCCTGCCTCTGCTTTGCAGGCCTGGTATTCTTTGGAGGTCACCTAAATACTAGCCAAGGTCAGACCATTAGAAAACACTCTTGTTTCTAGTTGTACTGAAAGGACTGAAGCCTCTGAAAGCATGGTAGATGAGTCCCCTTTCACCCAAACACTGGGGGAATATAAGAAACAGACACCCTTTTCAAACACCCTTTAATCTCATAGCTATGCATCTGTAGCAAATTAATTATCTCCTTGCGATGGGAATGTCCTCTGTTCAGAGTACTTGAATTCAATCCTTGCTTCTTGCTAATGGTCTCTTTCTTTCCTTCCTTCAGTGGTATGGCTTTATTGGCCATAGCTTTAAGCCTAACCTCACTAATGCTAAAGGTCTCTATATCATAACTGCGGATGGGTCACAGTTAGATAGATCCTACTCTTATAACCTATTTTTTCCCCCTTTTAGTCTGATAAAGAGACTAGATCCCTCTCTGTTCCAGTCTGGAGTTTGCTTGGGAAAAGGATTTTATGGTCTGGATGCAAAAAGAGCTTTTCCCTTCTTGAAAGGACCAAAAGCCACCAATGGTACCTTATTACACAAAAAAATATTCCATATGAAACAGTCATGTACTCCAAACTGCTAGAAACAGTGTGGAGAGGTGAGGTTCTTCGACCACTGTTGATAGCGATCTAGACTCATCCATGAGTTTTGGATTTTGGTTTTAGACAAAATGTAGCAGATTATGGGCCATGATGTCCCATTTAGGCCTGAAATAAAATTTGAATTTTTGGCTTGATCCCTCTATTACTAAAATTAGAAAAGTCGATTTCAGCATTAATAGTGGTGGCAAAAAGTACCATAGCCAAAATGGAAAACCAATTCACTCCCAACATTATCACTATGGTTTGATAAAATATGGAATATTTACATGATGGAAAAGATAAACTGCTTGTTACAATATGAACTCTTCCCTAGACTCTCAGATTTTACTGAGAAATGGTACCTTGTTCTAGATTATATGTCAACACATAGGCTGTAGTCACACACACTAAATAATCCACTTTCAATCCACTTTCAATGCACTTTCCAACTGGATTTTGCCAGTTCACAGAGTAAAAATCCAGTTGGAAAGTGCACTGAAAGTGGATTGGAAGTGGATTATTTAGTGTGTGTGTGAGACTGCATTATTCCAAAAAAACCCACAACTCTAAACTCTTCAATCCATGTTTAAATAATTGACAATTAGTAAAAGGCTTTTATTGCTGAAATATTTATAGACTTTTAATATTTAATAAAAATTAATTTAGTCTGTTTACATTGTAATACCCTAGTTTATAGCTATTCACAGGAAACTAGATTAAGTATTCTTGTACTTTACCATCAAGATACTCAAGCAATACATGTAACCTATGAGCTTATTATTATTGAATGTTAACTACTCTGCATGTTACTCTGCTCTGGTTAGATCTCACCTAGAATATTGTGTTCAGTTTTGGACACCACAATTTAAGAAGGATATAGACAAGCTAGAACATGTCCAGAGGAGGGCAACGAAGATGGTGAGGGGTCTGGAGACAGTTAGGGTTCCTCAGTGGAACTACCTTCCATTCCAATGTATTTGAAAAAGTTAGCCAAATTGCTCCAGTCCTTAATAATGCTGTGGGAAATTATGATAGTGAAATAGCAATTTGCAAATAGGGAGCAATAACCTATGTATACAGGAGTCCTGCCATTTCCAGTAAGCCAGAGAATAAATGCAGCGATTAAATCTTTAGTGAAATGGTTTCTTTACTGGGAGATTCGCACTTATACAAACACAATCACACACTCAGAAGTACAGATCTAGGAAAATTAGGTAGAAATGGTACAGAGACATTCGCATGAGCAGGTAAATCGTTGGTTGGGTGATACGTACCTGTCCTGAAGTGATGAAGTGATCCTTACAGTGGAAAAATAGGGGAGACTATAAGGGAAAAATGGGGTCATATTCTGAACCAGCAGAACACATGGAAAGACTCTGGGCAGTGCTACTCCAAAAGTCAGCAAGATAGGGTGGGATTGGGGAGGGAGAGAGAGAGAGAGAGAGAGAGAGAGAGAGAGAGAGAGAGAGAGAGAGAGAGAGAGAGAGAGAGAGAGAGAGAGCGCGCGTATGGCAGGTCTTGCTCTTTTTATACACTATTTGGACTTGGGAGTGGGCTTTACTGGCCACTTCCCCTGTCAGATCCCTAGTCCCCAGGAACTTGCTTAGCAGTAACTAGTTGCAGGAGGATGGTGGGGCTTAATGGTTGGGCAATATTGATTCTTTTATTTCTAACAGTGACACCTTTAGAAGACAATAGCAGCAGCAGCCAGGGTCATTAGTGTTGATGGCCCAATGATCTCTCTGGGTGATGGGTTGACAGATACAATGTGTCAGCTGGTTAATCCCTTTATGCAAGCAGTTCTTTTGTCATACTGGGCAGCATACGTGCAGTATCTGGCGAAGATGGGGGGGGGGATGTGCCTCCTGCATGCTAACAGAGGTTTCTACTCATGGAGTCTCTGTGGAGAAGTTCAGGCTTCCCTTTGCATGGCATGGTGTTCCTCTGCAGCATTCTTTTACTGGCTTTTGTGTGCTGTCTGTGGCCAGGGTGCTTGGTGCATCTCTGCTGCATTGCAGGTGGCAGATAACCCATGGATCCATCCTTAATTTGGCACATCATCTCAGGAGGAGGGTGTGTGTTCACAGTCCAGGCAGTTGGCATCAGCTTGTGGTCACCATACAGTCCATGTCCTTGGCACACTCATTGCATAGTCCAGTTATTGGTTATGGTTCATGTCCATAAGAGCATTATAAGCTCCTTGCAGGGCAACATCTGCATGCACATGAAAGGTCATACCTTGAATAAACCTTTGTTGGCCTTAAAGGTGCCACTGGACTCTAAATTTGTTCTGTTGTTTCTTTAGTCTTTCTGACTATTAATGGCTATTGTGGAGTTGGAATACTTTTTGTGGTAAAGTTATCAGGAGTTGGAATGCTTCTGGACTGGTCTGGGATTTAAGAGAGAAACCCTTCCCATCAGGAGTCACAAAAAATTCTAATAACCCTGCCTGTCTTCAAGGAGCTTTCACATATTAATGGCTCGAGCTTGTCCTGCCCCAGGAACACCAAGAAGGGGAATTCATGGTAAGTGAACAGAATTTCCATTCCAACCAAAACTGCTTCTTAAGAAGCTGTTCTCCTGCCACAGTCATTGAAATATGATTATGAAGGAAAGAGATTATGGAGGGAATGACGAGAGGACAGCCAAATTGGTTTTGGAGGAGAAGAACCTTTTATATTTAATGCCATATTGAAACACTTGGGTTAATATCTTACTCTAATAAATGATAATTTCAATGTGTCCTATAAAGGACATTTTGTCAAGACTGAATGTCCAAAACTTGGGATATGTCTAGGTTTTCCTTTCCACATTTACCAACCTATGGGAGAGCAAGAGAATATATATTTTCTTTTCATCCTTCAGATGTTAGTTAAATATCTGAATTGTGATTTTGTTAGATAGCAGAATACTGATAAACACATTATGATATATAGTGTTGTAATCCACCCTGAGCCTCCAGAAAAGGGCAGAATAGAATAAATCAAATAAAAAATAAATGGTGTGTTTATGGACAACAGGCAAAGAACAAAACAGAGTTGAATACATTATTGAACCAGCTTCGCTTCCAAATTCCATCGTGCCAATACTTGAAACTGCCCAAAATAAGTCCAATTGTACAAAACCATGCTTTAAAACTGCAGAGCAGCTATGAAACAAAAAACACACAGATCGTACCAGGCTTCAGCTGTGTATTTCATGTTCTAGCCAACAAAACCCCTAACTTAGTTATTCAAACTGCAATAGTGGGGGCGGTTAATCCTGAAGCCTCCAGGGATCCTGAACAAAATGGCAGCACTAGGCAGACACAGCAGTGTGGGAACATCTGTTGCCATGCCAACCTTTGAATTTAAAGCTATAGCTGAACAGATACTATTGTATTATATTAAACATGATTTTTCCAACAGTAATACAGTACATGGAATATCTGACCATGTGTATGAATCTTTAGAATACCGCACAATGCATGTTAACAAAAAAGACACCTTTTATACCAAAATCACCTAATTTTCAATTGCAGGTGAGGCATTCTAGAATTATGATACTCCATTTATTTGTGAATTGATGGGATTTTGTTTACATCAATATTTTGCTACCAGTCCCACTAAACTGTTTCACAGGCTGAGTAACCTCTTTTGATGACCTCTTTCTGAACTAGTATAGAGCAGTGGTTAGTGTTGGGTTTGAAACAAATTCATGTTTCTTCTCAGCTGTGCTGCCTTGGCAGCACTGGACAAATGGCTGTACCTCCAATCCATCACAAAGGGTTATTTCCAGATAAATGACAGTCTAGTTGTAAAGCACTTTGCTCACTGAAAGTGGCATAGAGATGATAAATAATAAACATCTGAGAGTTATCTTTTGAAATATAATTCTGAACACTGGTTGTCGGATAACAGCTTTCCAAATATATTCTGTGCCAAGAATATTAGCCAGTCACCTATGAAACCATAACAGTCAGTCATTCAAAGCTCAAATCTCATTTTTTATTTTGATTGAAGGATTTAATCACAACTATTGGTAATGAGGGTAGATATGATGCTCACTAGTAACAGCCATGAATAGGAAAACTGTCTGCATGAATGCTAAGATACAGAAAAATGTGCTCATAAATGTTGCTGGCAGGTATTCAGTTACAGTATCAAGCATGCACTGGGGAACCGAGAGCATTTGTCACTCCTAAGCTTTAGATTTTCCAGATACTTGGTTTCAGTTTTGCTCGTAAATGTCTAATGCCTTACATCATAAACACAGACGGTAATGTTAACCTACATATAGGTCTCCTGGGCATCTGACCTAGAGAACCATGACATATATGCAAGGTGTACCAATTAGAGGCTGAAGATGTGATAGCACTTCTATATGCTATGCAGAAATCATTTGTCTAGATAAAAGTAAGCTGTATTCATTTGGCAAAGAATAAAAGTTTCAGACATAATAAAAGGCGGTAACAAGCACTGCTCCAAAAGCAGCAATTCGTATTGCATACGAGTATGGAAGAAGTATTCGTAGAATGGTATTCATTGAGCTATCAAGAATCTTTGCTTGCCATGTATTGACAGGTTACTCAGTAGATGGCATGATTAATATATAAACATAAAAGTTGAGATATTAGATTCTGTTTTCATGTTGTATCTGCTCCATATGTATATGTTCATTTTATAACTTTGTTTTTATGGTTTTTAAATGATTTTTTTGTTAGCTACCTTTGGATTCACCATCACCAGCCTACCTTGTATCTACCTGCTGTCTTCAGTTATAGTTATTATTTATTTACTTCATTTATACCCCATCTTTCTCGACACTGGGGACCAAAGCAGCTTACATTATTCTCCTCTACTCCTTTCTGCCTGCACAACAACCCTGTGAGGTAGATTAGGCTGACAATATGTGACTGGTCCAAAGTCACCCAGTGAGCTTCCATACCACGATGGGGATTTTAACCAGGGTCTCCTAAACTCTGCTCTAGAGCTTTAACCACTACACCATGCTGGCTTATATACAGTGGCTGCTGTTGAAGAGTAGCAAGCAGCCAGGCTTAGTTGAGTCATGAAGAAGAGGAGGAGAAGATGATTGGATTTATACCCTGCCCTTCACTACCCGAAGAAGTCTCAGAGTGGCTTACAATCCCCTTCCCATCCCCTCCCCACAACAGACAGCCTGTGAGGTAGGTGGGGCTGAGAGAGGTCTCCTGAGAACTGTCCTTGAGAGAAAGCTCTGAAAGAATTTATGACTGACCCAAGGTCACACACCAGCAGCTGCATGTAGAGGCGTGGGGAATCAAACCCGGTACTCCCAGATTAAAGTCCATGCTCTTAACCACTACACCAAACTGCAACTCAGTGGTATCAAGTCACCCAGAGCTTGCTGCCAGACTTAAGGTTGCCAGCATCTAGGTGGAACCTGGAGATATCCCAAAATTACAACCAAACTCCAGACAACAGAGATCTGTCTCCCTGGAGAAAATGACTGCTTTGGAGGGTAGACTCTATAGTATTATATTTGGCTGAGGCCTCTTCAAACCTTGCCCTCCTCAGACTCCACCACAAACTCTCCAGGAATTTCACAACTTGGAACTGGCAATTCTTGTCAGTCTTGGCCCCAAGGAGTCCTCTCTCATAGGCTAGAATAGGCCTGGTAAGGCCTTCCCTCTGCATTTTACTGACAGAACCAAGCTTGGAATTCTTTGGTTGCCTAGAAACAGCAACTGAGGAAATCTGTTGCTTGAAGCTACAGGTGCCCCTTTTATCATTTTATCATCATTAACGCCCCCATACATTTTGTTTTCGATTCCACACTTTTGGCAAACCTGGGGCCTTTTTCAGGTTTGTAGAGAGATCTGTCTTACCTCTTCACAGCTCCAGTCACTGGATTTCAGTATCCAAAGGTTTGGTCAAATCGCTATTAATATAGAGACAAGTGGGGAACTGCAAGAAACTTGCAAAGAGGTTGCATCCTTCCCCTCCTTTGCTTCCTTCCCTCTTCCCCCTTCTCTAACAATCTTCCACCTCTTTCTCACCCCCTTCTCTTCTGTCAATCTTCCCCAACTCTCTTCCCCCTTCCCTTTCTCTGTCAACCTACTCCTTTCTCCCTTTTGCCCCCACCCCTCCTCTGTCAATCTACCTCTCCCCTTCTCTATCTACACCCTATTTCTCCCCTCCTCTTATCCTTGGGTGACAGCTCAGTAGCAAGGGGACAACGAGGACTTGCACACATCCTTGATTTCCTTCCAGCAAGTGGGTAGGATTGCTCTCTTGGGGGTGGGGGGCAAGACAACTCCTGCATCCCCACCCAATTCCTTACTTCCCAGCTGGAGGTGGGGGGTGAGACTCACAGGAAGGGGAATCCCATCCCTCCCACTTTCTTGCAGTTCCTAGGCTGTGCTGCCACTGCTGGGCCTGCTGAAACTCTCAGGCTGCACCTTGGTGAAAGCTTGGGGGGCAGTGAGGATTCGCACAAGCCCCCATTTCCTTCCAGCAGGTGGGTGGGCCTGCTGGCTTGATGGGGGTGGTAGTAAGGACTCCCCCCCCATTCCTTACTTCCCAGCTCACTGGAGGGGTGAGACTTGCAGGAGGGGGAACTTTATTGGGGGGAATTTAACCCCCCCTGATAATTTTTAATGTCAGATTTTTCTTCAAACCTAAGGTGTCCCCCAAGTTTGCAGAAACATCTGTTTAGTGCACATATGATCCTGATCCACAGATTCAGATATCTTCAGATGGAGGCACATTTGGGAAATAGTATATAGATAGCTCTGGTTAGGACTGCACCCACTGTAAGACTCTTTTGGTCTGTTGTTTCAGCCATTTCAACCATACCACAGCCTACAACATCCAGGAGACAGTACATTGTTGAAAGCTGCCCTTGAGTCTTGGTGGACCATATTACCATATTAGAGTCACAGCTAGGGTTGCCTGGAGAAAAATACCTTGTCCTTTTAAATGGAGGCTTAATGGGATGTTGTTTACCAGGCAATGTACCTCCATACCATGAAAAGCTTCAGCTGTACATCTCACATATTAAGCTTCTATGAAAGGGACAGGCCTTTTGGAAACCCTTGCCACAGTCTATTTCAAGGGCCACTCTGAATGTGTAGTGGCCTCTTTTTCTGGCCAGAGGCGCATTCGTTTAGCTTGGTTTCTCTTGATATTATTAAATACAGCATTTAAATTTTATGCATCTGCACTGTCTGTTTCCCTGTCTGCTTCCAGGGAAAAGTATGTTCAAGCCTGGGGCAAAGGACTGAGACTTGTTGAATGTAAGAGGTTTTTATGATAATGTCATGGCTGTGGGGTGTGACTTATTGTAAGCTTCCTTATATACGTTTGACAGAAGAAAGGCATTGTAGAAGCAAGATTATATCAGCACTGGCACTCACTGCAATATGTATCAAGTGGTAATTTTATCAACTGATAAATTTATTTGCAATGATTAGTATTATAATATCACAAGTGGGGAACCATAACAAAATGTTGGGAAGCATTCTGAACACTATCAGAGGATATGTAAGCTCCTTACCAAGCTCATAACTGAGCACTCTAGAGAAATTTCTCTGTTTGGCTATATTGCTGAACTTTGGGGATTTGGGGACCTTTAGGGCTTGATTAACACCAAGCTGCATCCAAAATGCAGCCTTATAGGGATATCATTGCATAGCATTGAACTTAAGGATAAAGTTGCTTTTGCAGTGACTTTAAGAAGCAAACCATCATGATATGAAGAGCCTAGTTTGATTCTTTTCCTTTCTTGGTCAAAGAAGGACTTGGCTGTCATTCTCCATATTGCTAAGAATTGCTTCCCTTAAAGTAATAGACACAAGATCTATATTTGAGGCTTAAGGGGAATGATCCCCGGTAGTAAGGTTGAGAAGAGCCTGAAGAAAAAGTGTCCTCTTCTTTTAATAGAGGCTTCTTCACTAGGTGATCTCTTTATCATGAAAAACTTCACCTGCCCATTTCCACACATTAAACCTCTCTTAAAGGGGCAAGGCACTTTTCTATAGGCCTGCTGGGGAACACTACCCAGCAGTTTGTCAAGCAAGACCCATCACCACTGCTACAATTCTTGGAAAGAGTGGTAGAGGACCGGAATGGGCTACTGCAGCCATTTCAAGAAGCACACCTCAGCGATATGCAGAACTCATTGCCTGTCCTACCCAGAAGGAAAGATGGCTGTCATTGTTCTTACCATTGGGTCCTGCTTCCCTGAAGGGAGGCATTCTCCTGCCATATGTGTTGTGAGATTCACTCACTACTAGGATAGTGAGTTAGGGTCAAACTTATTAATAATAAGAAACAATTGTCAACTTGAGTTTTTAATCATGTACTGGACGATCATATATGTCTACTGAAATGATGGACACTTGCATGTACAGTATAATGGGAGTATCTAACTGACAGATAACAGTGTTGTGATAAAGATGTATTCTGAATGAGGTTGTTTTAGATATGCAAGTTTCTTTTCCCCCTGTAGTTACTTGTATTGGCCACAGAAGAAGCAATGGAGAAGCTGAAAACTGTTCTAAGTAGTTCATATAGAAAAACCACATAAGAGATTTAGGTCAGGCATCTTATTGGTATAACTACTTATTGGCAAGGTCTTTTAACAAAGACCACAAGTGTTCCTGGATGACAAAGGAGATCAAACTCGGGTTATTGACAGTGTGTTTCTGTTAGAAGTCGTTTCACAGCCGAGAGCTATAGCATCTTTCCACATGATGGGTTGAAGCACAATTGTCCTCATCAAGGTTTCCCCCCGCTAAATTACACTACGTAGATCTTTCTAAAACAAATTCTTTCTTATTAACTACTTATTTGATTATCACAGACTCACAATCTTGTTTCGTTTAATCAATATTCTACCTATGTTCAGGCACAGCTTTGCAATGATTTTCAACAGACAAGAAGAGGAATATGATTAACATCTCAATTACAAGTTAAGGTGCCTGCTACCATGTGGTTCCTTATTAATCTCAGAGAAGGTAATACTACCCGGTTAATATATGAAGGAGCCAAAGAGCCATGAAGTTTAAACTTACTGTTTAAACTTGGTGCTCTCAATCCTAACTGTTCACCATTTATCCAAGTGGCATATTGCTAAGCAGCTGGAGGCTTATGGGGACTCTGGCTCAGAGCTTCTAGATTCCCAAAGAAAATGTGGAGGTAGTCTCATATGCCCTAACCCTGGATAGCCCAGGCTAGCCTGATGTAATCAGATCTCAGAAGCTAAGCCGGATTGGCCCTGGCCAGTATTTGGATGGGAGGCTGTCAAGGAAAACCAAGGTTGCTACACAGCAGAGGCACGTAATGGCAAACCACCTCTGCACATCTCTTGCCTTGACAACCCTACAGGGTTGCCATAAGTCTGATGCAACTTGAAGGCAAAAAAAAAGTTCTTGTACAAGCAACAGTTGATTGAGAAAAAACAGGAGTATGTATTGAGGCAGGTGACAAGTAAACAAAACATAATGCACTGTGGATTATGTACCAATTTTTCTGTAGAGATGTAAAATGTCAGTATATGTCTAGGACAGGTACTTAATTATTCTAAATGCCAGTGGCAAGAAGATATAAAACTTGCTTCTTTTTTGTAGCATCTGAATTCTAAGGTATAATCCATATTCCTGTTTCCTGTACCCTTTCTAGAGGTGAAAAGCTCGTGTTTTCGGTTGCCTTGAGATCTCACAAGGTAGGTGGATTTCAAGCAACACATATATTTAAAATTAAGCTAAGGTATGTTGAGCCACAGTGGTGCAGTGCCTTAAGAGGTGGTGGTCGCCCCCAGCCCTCTCCAGCCCCCACGATAGGCCCGGCATTGGGCTGAAAGATGTCACTATTAGAGAAATAGTATTTCTATTGCCCAACCATTAATCCCATTCTCATGACCCATCTGGATGTTTCAAGTATTTCCTGAAGGACTACATGACAGAGGAGACATATGCCTTTAGTCGGTTTAGGGTATAAAAGGAGAGAGCGAGCCACCCCATTGCTCTTTCTTCTTCTGCCCCCCCTTGCCCTACCTTGCCAGTTCCATTCTAGTGCTGTTTGGGACCTTTCACATGCACTGCTGATCAGTACACGATCCCTTCCCTTAGTGTCACTCTATTTTTCGCAGCAGATTCTACTCTCAATGTCAGGACAGGTAAAGTATCACCTCTCAATGAAACTACCTGCTAATGCAAACGTCTCTATATTTTTCTGCCTTAATTTTCTAGCTCTGTATTGCATGTTTTGATTGCTTTATTTTATATTTGTGTGCGTGTGGAAATTCCTTCAGCAAAAGAAACAAGTAATAAGATCTAGTCTCTGTGTCTACTTCTGGGACTTGGATAAGTGGGACTCTGGTATATACAGGTCATGATCCTATACTTATGCCAATTGCTCATTAATATCATATTTCTCCAACCTTTTATTAAAGAAATATGGCAATTTGGCTAACACCAGCTGAAGAGACATTTAGGATTGCTAGGTCCAACTCAGAAAATATCTGGGGGCTTTGGGGGTGGAGCCAGGAGCAAGGATGTGACATCACTTTTGTAATGTCACATCCTGTGATGTTACTTCCAGCTCCACCCTACATATCCAGAAGGTTCCTGTGATTCCATGGTAGGAGCTTGTGCTTCTAACATAGTGGTTGGTCTCAACTCATTCTCCACCCAAGCCATACACACTGGTACAATTTAGGATTGCCCAGTGAGGCTGACAAGTTGGCAGGGAACTTTCCAGGAGCCTCCAGGAGAGGGGAGGGGAGAAGCATGATTGAACTCCAAAGGGAGTTCTGGCCATCACATTTAAAGGGACTGCATTCCTTTTAAATGCCTTCCCTCCATTGGAAATAATGGAGGATAGTGGCACCTTCTTTTGGGGCTCATAGAATTGGACCCCTTGGTCCAATCTTTTTGAAACTTGGGGGGTATTTTTAGGAGAGGCACCAGAAGCTATGCTGAAAATTTGGTGCCTCTACCTCAAAGGAATCCCCCCCAAGCCCCAGATACCCATAGATTGATTCTCCATTATACCCTATATAATGCAGTGCCCAGCAGACATTTTCCCCTCCACCTGCTTTCTGATAACCCTGAAGTGGGGGAGGGCCTCCAAACCAGGGCATCCCCTGGCCTCAACTGGGGATTGGCAACCATAGGGAAACTATAGCCCAAGAAGCATTGTTATACAAGCCACAGCAGCTGGGCCTAGACTGGGAGGGGTCCCTATTCAGGATCCACCCTGGCATTTTACACATTGATGCAGGGGAAGTTGTCTTATGTTTACAAGGACATAAGTATAAAGGATAATGATTGGACATAAGAGAAGAATTGGGCTGAGGTTTATAACCTCTCCTAGATGACCACCTCACATGTCTCTTGAGAAGCCTGTAGCGACAGAACTGGATATGGAACAACTGATTGGTTTAGCATAGGAAAAGGAGTACAAGGATGTGTATTGTCACCCTGCTTATTTAATTTATATGCAGAGTACATCATGCAGAATGCTAGCCTGGATGAATCACAAGCCGGAATTAAGATTGCCGGGAAAAACATCAACAACCTCAGATATGCAGATGATACCACTCTAATGGCAGAAAGTGAAGAGGACATAAAGAGCCTCTTGCTGAGGGTGAAGGAGGAGAGTGCAATAGTTGACTTGAAACTCAACATCAAAAAACTAAGATCATGGCATCCAGCCCCATCACTCCTTGACAAATAGAAGGGGAAGTCGTGGAAGCAGTGACAGACTTCACATTCCTGGGATCAAAGATCACTGCAGATGGTGACTGCAACCATGAAATTAAAAGATGCCTGCTCCTTGGAAAGAAAATGATGGCAAACCCTAGACAGCATAATAAAAAGTAGAGACATCACCCTGCCAACAAAAGTCCGTATGGTCAAAGCAATGGTATTCCCAGGAGTTATGTATGGCTGCGAAAGTTGGACCATAAGGAAGGCCAAGTACCGAAGAATAGTTGTTTTTGAATTATGGTGCTGGAGAAGACTCTTGAGGGTCCTTGGACTGCAAGGAGATCAAATAAGTCAATCCTAAAAAAAATCAACCCTGACTGTTCCCTAGAAGGCCAGATACTGAAGCTGAAGCTCAAATACTTTGGCCACCAAATGAGAAGGGAGCACTCACTGGAGAAGACCCTGATGCTGGGAAAGATTGGAGGTAAAGGAAGAAGGGGACAGCGAAGAATGAGATGGTTAGACAGTGTTATCGATGCAGCGAATGTGAAGTTGAGCGAACTCTGGAGCACGACAAAAGACAGGAGGGCCTGGAGTGATGTGGTCCATGGGGTCGCGAACAGTCGGACTTGACTGTGCAACTGAACAACAACAACAAGATGAGGTTACATTCCCCCTGAAGGACTGAGTTTGTAGTCTGTGAGATCCAGCCCCTAGGTCCAGTTCTGTTGTTTTAGAAACAGGTCATAGAGGAGGCCAGGAGTGTGTTTTACCAACTTTAGCCAGTTTGCCGGCTGCAGCTATTCTTGGAAAGGGGAGTTCTGAAGCCACAGTTACACATGTTTGGAAACATACATTATTGTAACAATCTATGTAGGGCTGTCATATAAGAATGTCTAGAAACATAACCTGCTGTAAAATGCAGCTGTGAGGATTTGATTTGGAGATCTGGAGCTCCCTGGCTTCATAACAGCTGCACAATGGTTTCCAGTTTATTTCCAGACTCAGTTCCCAGTTCTTTAAATCCCTAAATGGCTCAGGAACAAGGAACCTGAGAGATCATCTTCACCCACATGAGCTTCTCTGGGACCTGCCACTGTCCTTATATACTAACTAAGGTGAGATTGGTAAGAATTTTTAGCCACGACATCCAAAGTTTGCCCAAGAAAATTTGTCTTGCCCTTGTTCTTCTAGTGAAGATTTGATAGCCATGGACACAGATTGTTTTCTTGACACAGTGCTAATACTTATTTTCTCCCCTACTGATAATTTATCAGCTTTTATTCCTAACTACTTGTTTGTTATTTCTGGTTTCAATGATTTTGCTGCATTGATACTTTATTGCTGGTTTTATAGCTGTTTATGATTTATTGCTGTTACACTGCTGGTGGTAGGGTTTTTTGATTAATTGGGTGGTTTGTTCCTTTGTATTTTTTAAAGATTAGTTGTAAGCTGCTTTGATTATTATTTTAGTAGAAAAGCAGGATGGAAATTCTCTCAGCAAATAGATAAATGTCTACTTCACAGCAGAATCAAATGCAAGTAGAATCTACAAAATTAACAAATAGGAACCCAAGAGAACTGTGTTAGGCAGGCTGCAAGATTTAACCTTTGAGTTCAAGTCAGCCTGACATTACCAGTACTCAATCACTCAGGATGGCAATACACATTAATTCACAGAACAAATACAGGTCACTTTTCTTCTTATTAGTATTTAATTCTTTCTCAACTTCCTTTGTTATGCGGGAAACCAAAGTGTCAACAAAAAAGAACAAACTGGATCCATTTTCTGTTTCAGTGGCAACGTTATAATAACAGCAGCTTCTGGAATTTACAGGGTATGGCAATTCACATTCTTGCCACTTTTACATTTTTAGCTTCAATCAAGCACCTTCAGCATTTGGAAACTGTTAATTTCTCATTTCAGTAAAATAAGATATTTGCCATGGCTGAATAAATTAGATTTTCATCTGCGATGCTTTTGTTCCCCTCAAATCATTCAGGATATCTACAGTTATTATCCTGTTCCCAATATCATATGTGAAGCAAGTTACTACACTGTAACAATTCTCAAAATAGCCAGCAATACTATGCTGTTTCAGAGTAGATGCTATACTTTGCTTAAAGCCTGATTTTTGAAACTGCATAAGCCTAGGGCTTATTTATTTGTTTTGTTAAATTCTTATCCCACCCTTCCCGCCGGAGCAGGCTCAGGGCGGCTTACAATATGTACCAATAAATGTATACAATAAAACTCCAAACAAACAAAATTCAATTAAAATTACTATATATAAAGCCATAACTACTCCAATATAAATACAATAGAAGATGGCAGTATTCTCTCGTCAATCAGATGGTCGCCTACCCCTAACCCAGGCTGTTGGTCGTCAGGCTGGCAGTAATGTTGATGTTAATATTAATCTTAGGGCCAGGACCATGATGTTAAAGGCAGCCCCCTAACTGAAAGCCTGGTGGAAAAACTCCACTTTATAGGACCTGCAGAACTGCAAAAGGTCCTGCAGGGCCCTGATGTCCTCTGGGAGCTCATTCCACCAGTAAGGGGCCGCCACAGAGAAGGCCCTGGCCCTCGTTACGGCCAGCCTGGCTTCTTTAGGACCTGAGAGAAGCAGGCGATTTTGGGATCCTGATCTCAGTGCTCTCTGGGGGGACATGTGGGGAAAGATAGGTCCCTGACCATATAGGGCTTTAAAGGTCAAGACCAGCACTTTGAACCGAAGCCGGTATGCTATAGGCAGCCAGTCCAGTGCTTTTAGGGAGAGCTGGATGTGTTCCCGCACAGGAAGACACAACAACAGCCTTGCCGCTGCATTCTGTGCCAGCTGCAGCTTCTGGATCTGGGACAAGGGCAGCCTCATGTAGAGAACACTGCAGTAATCCAGTCTTGAGGTGACCATTGCATGGATCACTGCTGCCAGGTCATTACGTTCAAGGAAGGGAACCAACTGCCTAATCAGCCATAGATGATAAAAGGCAGACTTCACAGTGGCTGCTACCTGGGCCTGCATCATTAAGGAGGCAATCAGGAGCACTCCGAAACTCCTAACCACTGGTGCTGGCACCAACGCACCCCATCAAAGATCAGGAGAGGGATCCCTAACCTTGGCCCACTCTGACTCAGGCACAGGACCTACATCTTCAATTTCAGTCGACTCAGTCTAAGCCAACCAGCCATGGCTTTCAACACCAGGTCCAGATCTCCTGGACTAGAGTCTGACTGGCCGTCCAATAACAAATAGAGCTGGCATACTGGTGACAACCCAGTCCATGCCTCCAGGCAATCTGGGCAGGGGAGCGCAAATAAGCGGGTGCCTTCCGGATAGCTGTTCCCCAATGGCCACCCTTTGTCCCCAACTCTGAAGGAATGAGGAAAGCCACTGCAAGGCTAACCCCTGAATCCCAATGTTGGCGAGGCAGTGGATCAGCAGTTGATGGTTGACCATGTCGAACACCGCTGGCAGGTCTAACAACAACACTGCCATGCTGCCTCGATCTTGGTGCCTCCGGAGGTCATCTGTGAGGGCAACCAGGGCTATCTCTTTCCCATGGCCTGGTCAGAAGCTGGACTGGAAGGGATCTAGTATGGAGGCATCATCCAAAAAAACCCTGCAGTTGAATCACCACCACCCTCTCAATCAATTTGCCCAAATAGGGCAAATTGGATACCGGCCGATAATTAGCTAATTCGACTGGATCCAGGAACTTTTTTTTAAGAGGGGGCAGACCACTGCCTCCTTTAATGCACTAGGGAACAGTCTCTCAATGAGGGACTTGTTGATAATCTCCCTCAGTGTGCCTCGTAACCCATTATGGCCAGCTTTAATTAGCCATGATGGACACGGATCGAGGCTACAAGTGGTCAGGTGAACAGATGAGAGTATTTTGTCAACCTCCTCTAGGCTGAGTGGACCAAAATAATCTAGACCTTGACTAGAAGATGTACATGGGGCCTCGAGTTCCGTTACTGTCTCAACTGTGGCGAGGAGGTTGTGGTGGAGCAACAAGACTTTATTTGAGAAATAGCTCTCAAAAGCCAATTTCCAATTCCTTATCATTTGATCTGCACTGTGTAGTATTGTTCTAAATAATTGGGCTGGGCGAGAGCTTGCAGACGCAATCACAGCCGTGTAGTATTCTCTTTTTGTGGCCTTGACTGCCATCTCATAGGATTTCATAAACATCCTATAAAATGCTCATGATGCTCCAACACAAGCATAATGCCACTGTCTCTCTAGCTATCTAAGCTCACGCTTCATCAACCTCAGCTCCTGTGTGTACCATGGAACAGGTTTTGAGTGGGGGTGCAGAGGACGTCGGGGAGCAATCTCATTGATAGCTCCTGAGAATTGGCTTTGCCAATCCTCGATAAATTAATCCAATGAGCTGCCAGGGGGGCATTGGATCCCACAGAGCCATCTGGAACAACATAGGGTCTATTTGGCTCCATGGGCAAGCTAAAATGTGGTCGCCACCCAAACAGGGTCAGGATGGCACATTCATGCAGGCCTTCAGAACATGGTGGTCTGACCATGGTACAGCCATGGCCATAATCCAGTCCACTGTAACCCCTGCCATGAAGATCAAATTAAGCATGTGCCCTGCTTGGTGAGTGGGGGCCGTAACATATTGGGAGAGTCCAAGCACTGCCATGGACGACACCAGATCCATTGTCTGCATGGAGGTTGCGTCATCGGCGTGGCATTGAAGTTGTCCAGGACTAAAAGTCCAGGGTGCTTTAGTGCCCAGCCTGATATGGCCTCCAGCTGAATTCAAATCTTTCTTAGAGATAGGATCTCTGTCCTCTCTCCCTTCTTTCTATAGCCCCTCTCCCACAATCCCTAATATTGTATAACCATTAGGAAGAACATGGGATGTGGTGCAGAAAGGCGGGATCAGGGAAATCACATTCATCCATCACACAAGTGCAAATGACTTTCTGTTTGCAGTGTATCTAACCTTTGAAGCCAACTGTCACGGACTGGGGTGCCAGTCAAAGGGAGCCCAGAACAAGCCAAGGTCAGGAGCCAAGAAGACAGTGCAAAGTCCAAAAAGCCAAGCCGTGGTCAGGAGCCAGAAACACAGAGCCGAGTCCAAATCACTAACCAGAAACATAGTCCAAAGCCAAGCCAGGGTCAGGAGCCAGGAACACAGAGCCAAGTCCAAAGCGAGGGGGTCCAAAGGTCTAGGTGCAAAAGCCAAGCTGGCATGGATGCTAGCAGCACAAAGCTGACTTGTTGCTTCCATGAAGGATACTGCCCAGAGTGTGGAGTTAAATGCTGCTACCAATTAGCCAGCTGCATGATTGGCCAGGCTCCTGTTAGAACTCTGGGCTGGCTGAGTGTCTCCCTTGTAGCCTGGCCTCTCTTCGTCTGCTTGCTAAGTTTTGTTGCAGTCGCTCCCTTAAACGAGTCACATGTGCGGGTTAGTCAGGAGGACTTTCAGCTTGCAGTTCTTCCTTCTTATCTGGGCCAGGTGTGAAGACTGCTGTTACAGGCACTTTCCAGCTATCCTCCTCTGCTGCTTCAGAGGGGTCAGCTGTAGTTTCTGCAGGCTCTGCAAGCTTATCCTCATCCATGCCCATGACACCAACAAGATTTAGGCTTCATTGTTACGTGCATAGGTAAGTGTGCATTAAAGCTAAAACACATTTTAGCCTGTAGTAAAATGACATAATTTGGCCCTGGTCATGCGGGCCAGATAATGCGGGAGGGAGGCATGGCTATTTGTGCCATCGCTGTTTGACCTGCCACTACGTGATCAGCTGTGACGGTGGGGAACTGGGGCTTTTTTCGGAGGCGTGTGTTTCCAGCATGCTTCAACGAGGCAAGAGGAGCACACTGGAGCGATCAGACGAAGAAAGTCCATCTGCAGCCCATCACAACTGTTGGATAGTGGGCTTCGCTGGTACTTCTTAACTCTGGATCTTCAACTGGACAATCTGGGTTGGCGATGGGTGCGTAACACTTGTCAGATGTGTTCATTTGATCACGCCCTTAAACTCTGCCCTGCATTTGTGAGTATCCCACGGCAAATTCTGCGTGTGACTGAACCCTTTGAAAAGCAGAATGGGAAGCGGTACACAATGGGGACTGGTGCCTGATTTATCCCTATTTTTCTACCATGGGGATGCCTTTTGGCAATCAACTGGTGTTTCAGAAATCTATGTAGAATTTTTTTTACTGCACAATTGCCCCACTATCATCTTACCAGTAAGGCTAACATAAATCTGACAAGTAGTAATGAAGCAAGTCCTTCACAGATCTCTACAATGTTCACTGGTGACTTTGTATTAAGAATAAGATCCTGATAGTAAAGGTAAAGGTTTCCCTTGCTCAAAAGCTGGTTGAATCTGACACTAGGGGGCAGTGCTCATCTCCGTTTCCAAGCAGGAGAGCCAGTGCTGTCTGAAGACATTTCCATGATCATGTGGCCAGCATGACTAGATACTGAGGCACACAGAACACTGTTACCTTCCCATCAAAGTGGTACCTATTTATCTACTTGCAATTTCTTGCTTTCAAACTGCTAGGTTGGCAGGAGCTGGGACCAGAGACAGGAGCTCACACTGTCAAGCGGCACTAGATTCTCAAACTGTCAAACTACAGACCTTCCAGTCTGCAGCTCAATGTCTTAACCTCTAAGCCACTGTGGCAAGTAGTTTAGAAATATATTTGAGAATAACTACTGTATCAGAATTGACATTTTCAGATTGGATTCTTCAGTAGGATCTAGCATTCATAAATAGGAATTTGATAACTATATATTGTAATAATTAAATGCTAGTGTATATCTTAGCAGAAAATCTTGGCCAACTTGTGCAAGTTCTGTAGCTTGTTCCTATTTCTTGGAGGGAAGAAAATATTTTAGACATTGTTACCTTGGGAAAGGCATTTGTTTTGTTTATTAAAATATAGAATTCTTAGGCTATTTGTAGAAAGTGACTGTGAAAGGAGTTCAGTGTTAGTGAATTTACACTACAACTCTGTATAGGATTGCATGGCAAATGTATGTAAGACCTCACAGTCACAACTATGAATACCTTTTAGAATTGTCCCCTTGTAAAATAGTTTTGTTTCTTTGGCATGGTTTTAAATTCATTAAGTCTAAACATCTTCTATGCAAATCTCTTCCAGTTCTGTGAGATATTGAAAAGTCTAGTTGTCTTCCTCATTTGTGGAAGAAAAAAAACTTGTAAAGAAAGAGGGGGAAAGCAATCTAATGTCCTCATTTAGGTATAAGTCTTTGATTGGACTGTATTTATGCTAAGAGTCTGTTAGTATGCCTGAATATAGTCATGGAATTCTACTTTTAGAAGCACGTTTGCAATTCACAGATGGAAGTGTACAGGAACCGAGTGGTATTTGAATAAATTGGAGATGGTTTTCATTTAATAATGGATGTTAATCTTTTCCTACAAATAAAATAACCATGGAGGCCTGTTTCTGTTATTGTTTTTTATCTATTGTTTTGAACAACATTCAGTGAGAGTTATGTGCAAATACCATTACAGTCAAAAGTAGCAAAAGACTAATGAAATTTATTCCAGCATAAGTTTTTGTGAGAGAGCTCATTTCATCAGATACATAGAGCACCTGCCCAAAGTAGCTAAATTTATATTGAGAGTTCAAATGACAGAAATGGGAGGAAGTTCAAGGGGAGGCAGCACTGGCCTTTGTGCATCAGATGAAAGCTTATGCTGGAATAAATTTTGTTTGCCTTTAAGGTGCTCCTGGATCCTCTTTAATTTTGCTAGAACAAAACAACACAGTCAGTAGAACAGATGAATGGCAACTAACTTATGTCTTACTTATTTCAAAGGGACTTTGATTTATTTTATTTACTTACACTTTTAACCTGCAGATAACAATGAGTTTTCAAAGCAGTCCAGTAAAAACAGCACAAGGAGCATAATAACCAGTCGTCAGAAAGCTTGACATATTCCCAAGACCCTTTTAAATTGGGGGAAAGATCAATAACCTCAGATATGCAGATGATACCACTCTGATGGCAGAAAGTGAAGAGGACCTAAAGAGCCTCTTGCTCAGGGTGAAAGAGGAGAGCGCAGAAGTGGGCTTGAAGCTCAACATCAAAAAAACTAAGATCATGGCATCTGGCCCCATCACTCCTTGGCAAATAGAAGGGGAAGTCGTAGAAGTAGTGACAGACTTCACGTTCCTGGGATCCCAGATCACTGCAGATGGTGACTGCAGCCATGAAATTAAAAGACGCCTGCTCCTTGGGAGGAAAGCGATGGCAAACCTAAACAGCATGATAAAAAGCAGAGACATCACCCTGCCAACAAAAGTCTGCATGGTCAAAGCAATGGTACTCCCAGTAGTAATGTATGGCTGCGAGAGTTGGACTATAAGGAAGGCTGAGCGCCGAAGAATAGATTCTTTTGAACTATGGTGCTGGAGAAGACTCTTGAGAGTCCTTGGACTGCAAGGAGATCATATCATTCAATCCTAAAAGAAATCAACCCTAACTGTTCCCTGGAAGGCCAGATCCTGAAGTTGAAGCTCAAATACTCTGGCCACCAAATGAGAAGGGAGCACTCACTGGAGACGACCCTGATGCTGGGGAAGATTGAAGGTCAAAGAAGAAGGGGATGGCAAAGGATGAGATGGTTAGACAGTGTCATCGATGCAACAAACATGAAATTGAGCAAACTTCAGAGGACAGTGGAAGACAGGAGGGCCAGGCGTGATCTGGTCCATGGGGTTGTGAAGAGTTGGACTCGACTGTGCGACTGAACAACAAAAAGAATTACCTGGAGGTCAGGAATGATGACATTTTTCATGTGTGTTCAGGAAGGGTATTCTACAGTGTCTGAGACTGAGTGGTGGCAAGTTTAACAGTCTTTCAGGCAGAGACAGAAAGGAGGCATTGGTTAGAAGATGGTTGGAGCTGCTGTATAGGCTTATGATAGGAGAGGCGGTCCTTCAAATGTGTGGTTCAAAGCCTGTGAAAGACTTTAAAGGTGATGAACTTGAATCAAACCTAGAAACAAACAGGAAGCCAATGTAGTGATCTTAAAATTGACATAAAATGTGCATAGCAGCTCACTTAATGTAACAACTGAATTGCTGAATTTTGCTGCAGTTGAACTACAGTGGTCTACCTTCAAGATTATTGAAACATTGATCAGCATAGAAAGGTTAGCACCTGGCATGCATCTGGCAAAAGGAAATCTGTAGGAAATGCTTTTGAGAAATAGCATCTTTGCCTCTGTACCAATCTGCATTTCAGACAGCTGAACTGGGTCCACTAACACACTCGGCCTTTGCTGAATCTGATGCAGTAAAACTTGTGCCATCAAGGGTGGGTAGCACAATAATAAGATGGCCTGTTAGCCTTGCCAACCAGCACTATATCCATTTTGCCTGGATTAAGTTTCAGCTTGTTCTTCCTCATCCACTGGAACCTGGCAGGCAGACACTGTCCTATAACAGAGACTGCTGCTTCAGGGTGCTTAGTCAAAGAAATATATAGGTGAATACAGGGGTCTTTTTGTAGAAAAACAGCTGCAGGAGCTCATTAGCATATGGTATGCTAATGAGCTATTAGGCTATTAGCATATGCCACACACCCTGACATCACCGGAAGTGATGTCAGAAGGCGAAGCAAAAGGGGGGGGTAGGCATCTTCAAAAGCCTCCCCTTCCCTTCCCCAGCTGGTCTGGGAGCTAAGAGAAGGGGTTTAAAGTTTAAACTCCTTCTCATGAGAGTTGGGCCACAGAAGGAGGAAAGAGGGAAAGAAAGAGAGAGTAGAGAGAAGGAAAGAAGGAAGAAAAGAGGGAAAGAAAGAGAAGGAAAGGGGAGGGAAAGAAAGAGAGGGAAGAAGGGGGGAAACAGGGAAAGGAGGAAAAAAGGGAAGAGAAGAAAGTAGGAAAGAAAGAAAGAGAGAAGAGAAGAAAGAGAGAAAGAGGAAAAAGAGAGAAAGAAAGGAGGGAATGAAAGAAATTTGGCGGCAATTCGGCCCCATTATATCCTATGGGCCATTGAAGTCAATGGTGAAAACATAGGGTATATTCTGGGGGCTGGAGGAGGGGGTTTGAGGGAGAGGCTCCAAACTCACAGGGTACCTGATGGAGCCCCTCCCCAAGATACCCACCAAGTTTCAAGAACATTGGACCAGGGGGTCCAATTCTATGGGCCCCCAAACAGGTTGCCCCTATTCCCTCCATTGTTCTCTATGGTGGGAAAAAAGTTGGAGGGAATAGGGGCAATGGAGGGAATAGGGGCAACCTGTTTGGGGGCCCATAGAATTGGACCCCCTGGTCCAATGTTCTTGAAACTTGGTGGGTATCTTGGGGAGAGGTTCCATCAGCTACCCAGTGAGTTTGGAGCCTCTCCCTCAAATCCCCCTCTCCTCCGGCCCCCAGAATATACCCTATGTTTTCACCATTGACTTCAATGGCCCATAGGCTATAATGGAGCTGAAATTGACATTCGGCTGCCTGAAAGACTCCCCAGGACGCCGGCTGGGGGCGGGGCTTGGCTTCTGAGCTCAGCTCCGGTGCGCTCCCCCCCCCCCAAGACTTCTGGGTGAATGCCATCAGCACACTGATGACATCCTACTCCAGTGCATCAGACAATCATTTTCTTACCACAGGGACTGCTGATTCTAAAGCTCCTATCACTAATGCATGAACAAAGTCTACTTGTAAAAGATTTAAATAGTTTAAGCTCTGCACCTAATGCCCACTCTATTTTTCAGGCATTTAAATAAGTGTGATGATCAACTTTTTCTGGATTGGGTGCCTATAATTTTATTTTAATTTTGTTTAAAACATTTTATGCTACCTTTTCACCTAACTTAGAGCAAAAATAAAAATGATTAAAACCAGCTTTAAAAATGTGTCCGTGCGCGCAAACACACACACAAAATAATTAACGAAACACATAACTGTAGTCTTCTACAGCAGAATTCTCAAAGTTTTTCTATGGAGCATCAAGCTCTTCTTGAGCATTATTGCTTACCCTACTAAATGTTTTTGTACACCTTGATAAGATCAACTGGTAGAGTACAGATTGCCCCAGCCTTGCAGTTCTCACTATGCAACATTTATAGCTGTAGCTAGATCACTACAGAAAGTAATTATCCCTCTTTGTAAGGGTATGTATACTATTTCTCCTACTTTGCTGATTCATCAACAATTGATCAGGTACCCATGTCTTTCAGGGGATACACACAGCCAGCACTAGGCCTGGATGTGACTGAAGAATTTGTTCCCTCTGAGGACTTCCCCACTGCTCAGCTGATTGGAGGTCTGGCCAAAGAGGAAATTCTACTTCCTGCCTTGCTGACTGGTGGCTGGACCTGGAGAAGAACCCTACTTGCTGTTCAGCTGTTTGGCAGAGACTGGTTATGGACTGGAACACACTCATACTATGGCTAGACTGGTTCCCCAGCTTTCATGGGAGGGCCTGTCCCGCTCTGGGGTCAGGAAGTCCTGGTTGTGTCAACTTCCTAAAGGAAGAGGGAGGTGCCCAAAGATGTTAAGCCGGTATGTGCTCTAAACTGTGAGGAAGCAGGACTGGAGAGTGGAGGGGGATAAAGGTGGCACGGCGCTCCTTTTGTCTCCTGACTGAGGACTATCAGGGGCATAGGTGTCAACTTCAGGGGGGCTTGAGGGCTAAGGCTACCTCCGAAATTTTCCAAGGGTGACTGAGCCCCCCCCCGGGCAACCAGGCTCACAAGCCTTGCCACTACCACACCATGCCACCCCCAGCCCATTTTGAAAGCAGAGGGTTTTTTCCCTCCACTTTCTGAGACTTCGAGTGGGGTGGCAGGAAACTCAGGGCTTATTTCCTGAAAGCTAAGCCCACCCCCAGCTCCCAGAAACCCTCAGTTGGGCCTGGTGGAGCTGGGGGCTGCACATGTTTTCAGTGCTTTCAGCTTTCCCGTGCAGAAAGGTAAGGAGCTGTCCTGGGGCTCCAGCGACGGTGGGGGGGATGTTTTCAGGGGTGGGGTGGTGGACACTAGGCAGAGAGTGCCCAGGCTGGCTGGCTGAGTGCCCGAGCACCTTTCCTGCAGCCTTGTGCCACTGCTGTTGTTTTCCTGCTCTCCTGCTTGCCTTGCAGAGAGCCATGCGAGGAGGTTGGGGGGTTGGAGGCTGGTATCCTTGGAGAATTGCCGTCCTTGGGGAGGCTGGGCACCCTGCGCCCTTGTTCTTCTAGGGTTTTTTCCTCTCTCCCTGCAAGGCTTGCAGGGAGGACAGGAGGTGGGCGAAGTGGGGGGGGAGGCCGGCATCCATGGAGGATTGCCCGCCTTGGGGCAGCTGGACTCTTGGGGACCTTTCCCGCAGCCTTGTGCCACTGCTGTTGTTTTCCCACTCCCTGCAAGACTTGCCTTGCAGAGAGCCATGCGAGGAGGTTGTAGGGGAGGCCGGCATCCATGGAGGATTGCCGGCCTTGGGATGGCTGGGGGCCTTGCTCCCTTGTTCTTCTGTTTCCCCACACACACAAGGCTTGCCTTGCAGAGCCATGCAGGGAGGTCAGGAGGGGGGAGGCCGGCATCCATGGAGGATCTCTGGGAGGCTGGGTGCCCGGGCACCTTTCCTGCAGCCTTGTGCCATTGCTATTGTTTTCCTGCTCCCGAGTTCACTACTTAACCAGAGCCCTTTATTTCCTCCAAGAGGAGACTCTTCTGAGTCCTTTGTTGAGCTCCACCCCTTCCCTTGACAGAGAGAGGATATTAGGAAAGCCAGGAATCAGCAGTTTACAATCACTGAAATCGCACACACAGCCCGTGCAGGGGAGGGGGAGGGGGCAGGTGAAACCTCGAAGAGTTTAAATGCATACATTTAAGACCAACTCTCCCCTGAACTCCTGGATAAATTACGGAGAGGGATTTCTATTTGCTTTCTTTTCATCTCTCCCCTCCCTCCTTCCTTCCTCTCTTCCCATCCATTTGCTTTCTTTCCACCTCTCACCTCCCTTCCTCCCTTGTTAAAACATCCCTAGTTAGGGTTGCCAGATTCCCCTGTCCATCTCTGGGGGATGTTGGGGTGGGGTGGCCCAATACAGGTTGGGAAACTCCTGGAGATTTGGGGATGGAGCCTGGGGAGGACTGGGACCTCAGTGGGGTACAATGCCATAGAGTCCACCCTCCAGAACATCCATTTTCTTCAGGGAAAATGAGCTGTAATTCCAGGGGATCCCCAGGTCCCACCTGGAGGCTGGCACCCCTAGCTCCAATGCTGAAACTGGAAGCTCTGGTTCTTCTGTGTGAGATGGTGGATGCAGACCACTGATATTGGCTTGCAGCTGCTGAATCACCCTGCTTCATGTAGGATGCACAACAGCCAGGTGGAGGAGGGGAGGAGTGTATTTTACTTGGGTCTATATATCCTTGACTGAGAACAGTTGTTTTTTTCATGGTAGTGGGGGTGGGCTGCTTCAGCCACTCCCAAGCTCTTCTTTCAATCTGTTTCATTTTTAAATTGTAAGCCCATCTGCATGAAGAAGATGGGGGGCATGCAGATCAGAGGCCTTTTAAAATTTCCTTTTGATCTGTGTGCAGTCTAGAGAGAACATTGGTAAGGGATGTGCACTCTGTGTTTATGCTCTTCGTTTTGCTGTTACTTAAAATGGTGTGGTAGTTTCAAAGGGGCAACCAACTGGGATGTACTAAAAGGAATGGCAGGATTGCCCATTGGGAATAATGGGAGAGGCTTGAAGGCCCACTGGAGATAATGGGAGCCAGGAATGCCAATTGACTTGCATGGGCTCTGCTGAAATACATTGCAGCCCAAAAAAGTTGCAAAGAAAATGCCAAATGGTTTTTCCAATAAGGTTTTCGGGCCCAGATAGGCTACTCTAGGACTGTAATGACAGTTCCCAGAGTGGAAAAACAGTCCCTAGCAATAGAATCTGTGCTGCATTTTAAGGTGGAGTTTCTAAGCAATGTGCTAAGAAGGCACCTGTTCCTGGGGTTAGCCTAGCCCAGGGGCATTGTTAGGGGGGTTCCCAGGCCACCCTAATTTTCTGGGGAGCCCCTCCCTAAATGCCACATAGTTCCACCTCCATAAATAGTGACAATGGCCTGTGATGTCACTGGCTCCTCCCCATGATGTCATTGGGTCCCAGTTCTTTTAATGACTTAGCAATGCCTCTGGCCTAGCCCCAGCCCCCCCTGGGAAATTGCAAAGTCTACGCCCTTGATCAGGGGTAGGGAAGTAACTGCCCCTTAAATGAAAGGATGGGCCTGAGGTGTCACGGTGTTAAACTAAGAGTCTTTAGAATGCTGCTTTTGGTTCTGACAGTGTACTAGAAGAGAAATTCTTTTTTCCCCTTTAAAATGTTTAGCCGTGGCTAATTTGACCTTCATTCTTGCATGCTGGCTGTAGATACCTGACATGTGTCTCTGTAACTGAAAAGACATGAGCTTCCCTGGGGAAGAGAAGAACTTTTGGAATCAAGTACATGCTCGTAATATTTCTCAGTATTGTAATTTCATTTTAGGGTTGCCAGGTCAGAGTTGAGACATACCTGGAGATTTGGGGGCTAGAGCCTGGGGAGCGTGGGGTTTGGGGAGGGGAGGGAAGGGACCTCCGCAGGGTATAATGCCATAGAGTTCACCTGCCAATGCAGCCATTTTTCTCCAGGGATCTCTTTGGTTTGGAGATCCGTTGTAATTCTGGGAAATCCCCAACTACCACCTGGAGGTTGGCAACCCTCTTTCATTTATCTACTCCTTATACTTTCCATCTTTAAAACTAGATCACAGGCTGAATCTTTTGGTTTTTATTATATTCTTATAAGCTTGCATTCCTTTTATTTTTTTTTCCTTAGTAAATCTCTCCTTTGGAATATATCTGTATTTTGCCCTGAGTTATTCAGATGTCATCATCAGCCTCTAATCTGCTCAATTTCTTGAGTATCTAAATAATAATATGGCCTTTCCTGGACAGAAAAGATCTGGCCACTGCAGTGCATGCCCTGGTTACATCTAGATTAGTTTACTGTGATGCAGCCACGTAAGGCTGCCGTTAAAAAGTACTCAGAAACTTCAGTTCGTGCAAAATGCTGCAGCCAGGATGCTAACTGAAGTGTATCATAGGGGACATATCACTTCACTCTTGGCTCATCTGCCCTGGCTCCCAGTATGTTTCCAGATACAATTCAAGTTGCTGGTTAAAGCCCTACATGGGTTGAGATCAGCATTTCTTAAGAATCACCTACTCCCTTATGAAGCTACCTGACCACTACACTCATCTTCTAAGGGCCTCCTTCAGGTGCACCTGCCTTCTGAGATTTAGGTGGCTGGTAACCCCAGGACAGAGCTTTCTTGGTTGTGGCCCAGAAACTCCAGAATGCTTCACAGAGACACTTGTCTGTCCCCTTGTTTTGCCATCTTCTAGCAGCTGTGAAAACTTTTTTCTTTCATCTGATGTTCCCGCAATACATCCTCCATCCTGCCTGTTTTTAATTGTTGTTTTTATATATGTGCATTTTATCATATTGTATGTGTATTTTAACTTAGTTTTAATTGTTTTGAATGATGTGTTTTTGTTTGGTTGAATGGTTTTAAAGACATTGTTATTATTTATGTCTTTAATCTGTCAGTTGCCTTGGTGGCTCTAACCAGGGCAGAAAGGCAAGTTATAAATGTTGTAAATAAACAATATTATTTATAAGGGTAGATGGTACAGTTGAAAATGTCTATGTTAAATAAAAAATGGGTGCATAACACTTCATATGTATTCTTCATATTCTTGAGGTTCTGTTGACTGCATACATTTACACTGTGTGTGTGTGTGATGTACTAATGGAAGTTACCATGAGTTTCCTGGCAGCATGAAAACTGATTGGCCTACTCACATGCTAATGGTTGCCACAAGACTAGCCATAGTGTTAGCATGCTGGCTCCACTGGAGCAGCTTCTGGAGTCTATGACAGTATCCATCCTTAAAAACAACCGTGTTTTCAATTAGCTTTGCCAGTCCATAGCTGGTAGTCAGAACCCTGTATAACTATGGCCTTCTAAACTGCAGCTGTACAATACAGGAGTCCTTAACGACATTTTAGTTAACAGCACAAATCAGAAGCTGAATTTTCTTATTTTCAGAGCTCATACATAAATTCAGGCACGCACATAAACATACATAATAGAGGGGCAGGTTCATTTCTCCACACCCCACAGCCAGGATTTTGTGATTTATAATTGTACGGAGAAAACTAGAAACTATAAGCTGTGATGTGTGGGATTTTAATTATACAGAATTCACAAATTTACAAGAGATATGCATGACATATATAGAACGTTGGGAATATTTAACATTATAGTACAGAAATCAAGCCCAAGTGGTGACATTTCAGGCTTTTGTGTTATTATCAACAAAGAAATAGGTGACCTTCAATGTTTCTTTTGTTCTCTAGATATTATTTGGCACATGCTGCTATTTTAATAGGTCTCCTTAAATCAGCCTCAGCACCATGACTCAGAGAGCCCTCTCACACCTACACTGTGGATTGCATTATGTAAGCATCTTTGAACCTCAAAAAAGCTGGCAATATTTACAAAATGGACCATTTAGGAAGTATCACTTTCCTATGCTTCAAATTTTCATCCTTTCCAGCTTATTCTTATTCTTTGTGTGTGAAGCAATATATGTACCTCTTAAGGATTAATATAGCTGTATGGCATAAGGGAGGGTGACTTTTGTCTGTGGGGGTTCACTGGCCAACGACCCAAAGGTACTCTTTCCCTTACTGTCCAGTTTTCTTGGTTCTCTCTTTAACCATCTCTCTTTACTTTCACTTATAAATTCTTCTATCTGCTGCTTCTTTTCTCTGTGACACATTCTTTTCTGAATAAAATGGGGTAATAGTTGTGGCATGTTTGTATGTGTGCATGTGTTTAATTGTCTTATTTTAGGGGACGGATTGCATTTAGAACCCTTGGATCTTCACAAGTGCTTCTGTAATCTCAAATGGTTATCACCATCATATCAGTATGCACAGACTTGAGGAGAGGGGTAACCTCTGTAATTTTTCTGTGATAACTAAGGGCACAAATAGATAGCAGTTACTAATCCTCACAGCTTTTTTTTTGGCAACCCCCCCCCCAATTTCTCCCAAATCCTAAACCTTGTGCACTGGCTTACCCCACTCAGCCAGAGAAAGAGAGTGAACCCTCAGGAACAGCCTAATGGGAATCTGCAGAGGGAGGCGGAATTGGTGCAACCGTATTTACAAGTACTGGCACTTTTTTTACATAGAAAAGTAGGGCAGGGAAACTGAATCTGGCAAGACGTTATCGTGCACCAAAACCCACCTCTGGGTCCACCACTCTCTCTTTTTAAAGCAAGGGGCAATCCGCCATTATGTATAAGGTGGTGTTGATAATGCCAGAACCACACTGACAAAATCTATCTGAAAAGGAAATACCAAAAAACCTGCCATAAAAACTCACAGAAGGAAATACATTCAAACAAGCTTTCAAACAAGCATTCAAACATAAATGCTGGACACTCTGAGGGAACAGTAAGGCAAATAAATAATAAGGGGGTTCTCCCACTAGAATAATTCCAAGAGCTAATGAGGAGCAAACCCATATTTCTCTACTGCAGGTTGAAATAAAATCAGATTCAGTTATTAGGTATGCTAGTCTTTTCCTGAAATCAGAAAAATCTGAGGAGGTGATATCTTCAGGAGTCATTCTTAGTTACGAAAACTTGTCATCTAGTGTCCTGAACTAGGGGGCTATAAGCTGAATCCTGGCTCAAGAGATACCGGAAACCATCTGTCGGAGCAGCATACAGGATTTTAGGGTCTCAAATTTAAAGCATGGAGCCATGTTAGTGCTTCAGCTGATTTAATGCCTAGCTCTAGCCTAATTGCTGGGTGGCAATACATGAGGGAAGGCCCCAATCCATTGTAAAAAAAAAAGGGAATAAAGATTATCCACTGATTCATTAACCACTGTGATCCAAATTGGGAAACTATAGAACTGTGCAAGGGTTCGAGCTTTAAAGACCTGTAGTGCTGCTGGAAAGTGCTGAGAGCCCCCCATATAATAGAAATGAATGATAGTTTTTATCACTCCTACAACTTTTAAATGAGCTTTTTGCCTGTTTGTCCCAATTTAGATTAAAGGGGAACCAAACACCCAGATACTTGAAAAAATTTACCTGATCAATTTTATGGTTATTTAGTATGCAGGGAGTGTTAATATTAGATGAGTCTTTCTGAAGACCAAGACCTTGGATTTAGAATAATTTACCTCTAAAGATTGGTGATCACAATACAGCAAAAGAACTTTTTTAAGAACAAAAAAGTACTGCTAATGCTCATGGTTAGATTCTTGCAGGTAAGGTCAGACATGTGGGAGGCCAAAATACAAGAACATCATTTTTGTACTGTGGTATCTCTATTTCAGCAATGTAGTAGATCACCCAACCACAAGCTGGCAATGACCCATAGTATGGAAACACAGAGAGGAGAGCATTAAGGAACAAAAGCAATGACACAAGTGAACAGTAGGAGGGGGATTTGTACTTTCAAAATCACTGTCTGGCTGCACCCTTAGTCTCTATGGAGAGAAAGTGGGGGGGGGGGTGTACACTAATAAAAACAAATAACACAGCAGGCATGAAGATAAATGAGTATGAATTAGCATATGCTGTTGAGAAAAGTCCACTGCATTAGCATATCCCAGTTTCAATTGCAAATGAAAAATGACACCAGATTACATTTATTTTATTCCAGCACAACATGTTAGGAGGATACTGCCTGCTGGCATAGAAAGGGCTGATTCAGTGGTGGTATTTCTAATTTAGTCATAACTCTGCTTGAAGCTGTAAGAAACTTTCTGTTTCTGTACCATTTGTTGTAAAAATGAATATTATGCCATTGACTTTTTAACCTTAGCTTCACCACGGTGCATCTCTGCACAAAGTAACCTCAAGCTGCTGTTAGAGCAAACACTATTTCTGTCAAAATGGCCACCCCTTTAAATCTCCCATTCTGTGTTCAGCTATTACATTCCATAACTTGGCCTTCTTTTTTTTTTTTTTTAAATCTAACATTTAATATTTGAAATCCATTTTTTGTGTACAGAGATAATTTTATTTATTTATTTATTCCATTTATACCCTGCCCTCCCCACGAACAAGCTCAGGGCGGCTGATAAGTGGGAAGAGGGTAATATTTTTTTTTAAAAAAAACTGCCTCTAATTATTAATTCCCTGAAATTGGGAGTTAGGATTTTTTCCTCTTCGTGCACGTTGAAGTTTTCTAAGTATGGGCATCAAGGAATACCTTTTCCCTTTTTTATTCTGACAGATGCTAATTCATTATATGGAAATTAAAGGGCGTCTGCATTTCCTTGTGATTTAGCCAGAAGTTGCTTACCCATAGTATTTTAAAATCTTGAAGAGAATTTGTTAATCCACTTTGGAACCTGCGAGAACATTATGGAAGACAGATTAATTTTGGTTTGTTTTTGCATAAAGCTTTAAATGATCAGTTTCTAACTTCTCATGCTGATGGCTAACATGTTGCCATAATTTATATTCCAAGCAGGAAGAAGCTTGGTAGAGTGAGAGTGGAGCCTCTGGTTGTTACTCTTTATGGAATGTGCCATTAAAGCAAGGCCATATGTCTTTTGCCTTGGGTATGTTCAGAAACTACATAAACAATCCTATATCTAAAGAACAGAATATTCCCAAATGTTCTAGGACACTGAACAGATTGTCATGTAAATGTCAACTGCATAGTTATTTCTTAGTTATATATCAGGGATTGAATCCAAAGGTCATTTCTCTCCACTAGAGGCTGTGTGGAGTTTTGCTCATTCCTCCCTTCCACTGCAGCCCCTCAGTTCACCCCTAAGCCTTCCGAGCCCCCTGCCTTCTAAGAGCAGCATGTCAGGGAGCTCAGTGGACTGCAAAGCCGGCGGGAATAAATGAAAACTGCCCTTACTTCCATTTCTGGAAGGGACTTCTGCTGGGAGGAAGTGGCCTTTTTGTTCAAACACAGGCCCATTACTATATTATTTATTTTTGCTAATCACTGAATATTCATTGGATGTATAAGTGGTGATGAGTATATAGTATTAAGTAATGTGTTCTCTGATAGAAGTATGTACAAAGTACTTGTACTTTGAAATTTGCCCTTCATAGCCCTGGTGCACATGGACATGGGTTGGATCCAGACAGATTTTTCACTCAACCTCAATTAATTTGCACTTTCCACTTCAGCCTCTTTCCCACATGGCTTTTGTCCATGTAGATCCCACCCATAGCCGGCTCGCCTAGAGCGCGGTGGCCACAGGGGTGCCAAAAGGAGCCCCCCCGCGTCTTCCCAGGCTTGCTTGGGTGCCCCACAGAGCGCTCAAGCACGCTGGCGCTGGGAGGGAGGGGGCGGCGGTTTAAACCTCTGCCCCCTTCCCGGTTTCCCTGGGGGTCAGTGGGGCCGGTGGGGAGCGAGGAGGCGCCTTCCGGGCTGACCTCTCCCCCCCGGGGACTCCCAGTGCAAAGGCCGGGGAGGAGGTGGGGGAGAAAAGGCACCGAGGGAGGAGGGGAGGGAGTGACTGAGTAAGGGGGGACTGCTGGGGGCAAGCGGGGGCTCGGCTGAAGGAAGGAAGGAACGGGACCCCCGAGCCCCGCCGCCCCTCCCCCTCCTTCGGGACCGCAGCCGCCCCGCCCACCACCCCGGAGGGTGGGGGTTGTGTGTATGTGCCTCGGGCGCCATTCCCTGGGCCTGAGGAGGCGGCGAGGCACTGCAGGGGGGCTCCTTCCCGGGCTGGGGGGCAGGCCAGGAGGCTCCCCTCCTCCTCCCTCTCCTCGCCCGTTTGAACCGTGTGGGGGGTGGGGGGTGACCGCGCCGTCAGGCCCGCCGGGGGAGTGAGGCTGGCTAGTTGGCCAGCCACCGCACTACGCGGTTCCCCTCCTCTGCCCGCCCACCCGCCTGCGCCTGCCTGCTCCTGCCTGCTCCTTTCTGTGGGCCTTCTTTGCAAGGTGCGGGGCTCCAGCAGCAGGTGAGCGGGGGAGGGCGACTCCTCCTCCTGGGGCCGGGCGGGTGTGGTGGGAGGTCAGGAGGACCCTGACAGCTCTGGGAGGGCGGCGGGTCATTAGGCCTGGAGCGGGGCGGGGGGTGGCGGCTCCACCCCCTTCCCGGCTTCCCTGGAGGTCCCGCAGCTGCGGAGCCTCCAGGAAAGCCAGCGCTGGGAGGGAGGGGGGCAGCTAGACCCCCACCCCCTTCCCTGGCTTTTCTGGGGCCCTGCAGTGGTGGAGCCCCCAGGAAAGCCAGCGCTCCGCCGCTGTCCCCGGTCTCCAGGCCCCACCGGGAGGTTGGCATCCCGGTGGGGGGCACCCCAGGCTGTCCTGCCTAGGGCGCCCAGACACCTGGAGCCGGCCCTGATCCCACCACTCCAGGTATAGCCTTTTGGGGGGTCCTCCTTCCCCTCATTTTCACCAGTCGAAGAGCTGATCAGATCCAGCCCTATATCTCTCAGCCTAATAGAGTCCTATTATATGACAGTTGTTAGCCGAAATGCTCTGATCTATAATTAATAGAGCATTTGGGACAGTTTTTAATATTGGGATTCTTTGGTCTGTGTATACGAAGGATGGGCTGCCACACTATTTCCCAGTAAAGAGCCGAGAGACAGGAGTAAAATAAATCTTTTGTTTACTGTGTAATAATATTCAGCAGAACACATACAATCACACACACACTGGCATACAAGAGACTAAATAAAAGCAGGCAAGAAATAAATAGCACATTCGCATGAGCAGGTATTGAAGCGATGATGGCAATAATTACCTCTGATGTGCAGCTCCTAAAATCTTCCAGCAGGAGGTTGGGGGGGGGAAGTATGGAAGGAAAATGGGGAGCACGTGTATTAGGCTGGCTAAGCACACGTGCGTTACTCCAGCTGCAGACTGGAGCCTTAAAGCAAGGTGAGGATTGGGGAGAGTAAGCTGGATGTAAGAGGTAAAGCAGGTATAGAGAGGTCATTGGTAGGGGTAGGCAAGGCAGAGAGAGCTCTGAGAAGCATGTGTGTGTTTTTAAAACCTCTCGAGCGATGGGCGTGGAAGGCCAGGCGGCTTACACCTGAAGACACTCCCTGTTGGCTAGGGATTGGTTGTTAGGGTCAATTTCAAATACTAGTGGCTACCTTGACCAGTGGTCACCTGGGTGCTGGGAAAGAGGAAGTTGGAGACAAAGAGAGATGGCTCTTCGGTACCCGGGCAGATCCTCCATGAGAAAGTGTGTGTGTTAGCACGTGAGGGGGGGTTAACCCCTTTATACTGGAGACAGCGAGTCTGGGCTGTATGCAAGAGTCTTTTGTTTGAATGCAAACCCGTGATTATGAGACGTGATGAGCAGCAAGCAAGCTATGTGGACCCTTTGGAGTGATTTTAGCCACAACATCGTCTTTGGCTGGTTTCTGTTTTCCTCTCTGGGCTTTTCCCCATAGTGCTTTATTACAGTCTCTTAGGTGGAACACTCTCAGGTTCATAACAGCATAAAAACAGTCCAGAAATAGCCCAATAAAGGCGGCTGGGCTAACACAGTCACATACAATAATCTGTTATTCTGCTTCAAATCATTTCTTGATTTCTTCAGTCCTCAACTAGGTAAAGTTTATCATAACCAGATGAAAATAATGAGACAAGCTAGTTACAATTAACTCAAGTCCTATTTTCATTATATATTTTTACCTTTCTCAAAAGAAAGATGGCTCAGAGAAAACATACTTTTGAAAATTTGCAGCAAGCTATAACTAATACAAATCAATAGAAGCTAGCAAAAAAATGGCTGATTGGTTCATGTTAATATGTGGAATACAACATTACATCTCACTATATTTTGGCTCTCATTGTCTCTTAAAGGAAATGAAAAAATTCCAGAAACTTTGAAGCCATAAATTTTTTTTTTTTAATGGAATGGAAATTTTAGGAAAATTTTAAATATATGCATTATTTTCTTTCTGATCAAACCAAAATTTATGTTACTGCTTTAAAAACATAACACGAATCATCTATAACTTGTCATTAAAAGATAAATGCCTTAGGTTTTAAAAAACAAAATTGCAAAATGCCTAGTAATAGTGAGAGAGCAAGAACTACAAACTGCTATATTCTATGCTTCATAAAGCACATATATTTTCTTTTTTGTCATCCAAGAAGCAGGAAAAAAAATAAAGTTGAAAATAGAAACTGTAAATTTTGTCATATAAGAAAGAAGGTTTGCGCTTGCACTTTAGAAGAAGGAGAAGAAGAGATTGGATTTATAATCTGACCTTCACTCGGAGTCTCAGTGGTTTACAAACTCCTTTCCCTTCCCCTCCCCACAACAGACACCCTGTGAGGTAGGTAGGGCTGAGAGAGCCCTTTCAAGAACTGCCCTTTCAAGAACAGCTCTTATCAGAACTATGGCTTGCCCAAAGTCATCCAACAGCTGCAAGTGGAGGAGTGGGGAATCAAACCCGGTTCTCCCAGATTAGAGTTCGCACACTTAGGGTGCATTCAGATGAGCAGCTAATCCTGCCATTATGCAGGCTCACATTTGATCCTGATCTTTTAAATCCATCCTCACATGACCAGACATCCCCCGGCGGAATCACCTTACCGCATGCTGCTTCCGCTGTGGAGTGTCTAGCAGCATCCACTGAAGGAGGCACTCGCGGTTGGTTCTTTTTTAAAAAAAAAAACTTTTTGTGCATGCACATAGGCATGATATCGCGGCCTTGTTTATCCATGCATGCGCAGAATTGAGATTTTTAAAAATGGTGCCATTTTTTAATCGTGTGCTGGAATGATCAGATGGGGGAAAGTCCGTGAATGGCCTGTCAGGAACCAAAAACTCCAGATTGTAAGTAGTACCTTTTTAGGATGGCTCTGAAGCACAACAAGATGGGATGCTCATGGAAGATGGACGTTTCCCAGATGTTGATGTCTGGGCATTACTTTAAATCCATGAGGCACTTGAGCCTCACACAGATCTATAGAGCCATCTGATTGGACCCAGAACCACTAGACCAACTTTAAATACAGTGTCCAGTTCCAGTATTAAAGATTTGTGTTTTGAGTTAAATGTAATACCATTGAAATCATCAACTTTTTCAGTACAGTATTATCCTTCATACAGTTTGGGCAAAATCAGCTGCATTTAAACAATGAATATATCTTTTAAAAAGACATATATACTAGAATTATGGTTATCCAATGTGGTACATGGTCTCAGATAAACATCATACTACACATTATGAGGGAGTAAAATCTCATCTTACAAAACATTTATCTCATTTCAAAATAGCAAATGTTTAATTGGTACAACCCCCCCCCGTTCTCCCAAATGTATTTTTCCCCAGGTTTTTGTATCCTTATTTCTTTGGCTCATTGGGTCATAATACTGAAGATCTGGGAATGGTAGAAGTCACAGGCAGAATACTCCCTTCTGTGCAACTCTTAAAGGCACATGACCTAATTCAGACCACTGATAGACTCATAATGCAGCTTTCTTCCTACCTTTGCTGACACGGTATGTGGAGCTAACTCTTTATTCTGCCAGCACCCCAGGTGTCTCCTGATTACTTGACCACCCAGTAAAATGAACATATAAGAGACCTTTATTGGGGACACAAAAGTATCGTAGGAGTTTAACTTTATGTGCCAAATGATTCCAGGCACAGCAAGCACTTTATATAACAAGCAGTGGGATTCTTTGCATGCTTACTAAGAAAAGAAAACCAATCCTTAGCAGGATAATTAACTGAGATGGCAGATGGTAGATCCAAAAGGCTGCTTGCACAAGCAGAACACATTTCTGTGATTTTGCTGGTTCTTTGAGCTGCGGCCTTCCCATCCTTGCTGTTCCCAAGATTGGCTTTTTAACCTTGGGGGACAGGTATGCTTGGGGCTCAGTTGGAAGAAGAAGACAAGAAAGTCTCACTCAGAGACTCACGGTTCTCTCCATCTATCCTATTGTTTTCCAGGTGGCATCTGATTGCATAGCGATGGGCTGAGCCCGCAGCACAAAGGGATGTGTGACTGTGCAAATGTGAGTCAGATTCCACTGGAGGAAATAGGGGCACTTCCCCTACATGCCAAATGGCACATCTGACCACAGCCTAAGAGTAAATTTCTATGTAGTAGGCTATGCAGCCCATAGGGATGATTACTTTACAAATTCTTTTTACATCTGATGGCACAGCAGCACACAGGCTTGGATGCTAGCCACCACTACTAATGAAATGGCCCACTTAGTGCTTTTGTGTTATTGGCATCAATCAGCCTTGCCTTGCATACTGACAAGGTGCTATTGAACCAGTCAGGATTTAAGTGGACTGAGGCTACTGGATGAAAAGAAAGCTAGCCAATCTTTCCTTGTAATATGTAATTAAAGCTGGGGTTTCCACTGGCAAAGTATGGAGGTATCTAGCTCTATGGCAATTTGGATTACTTGTCACTACAGCAGATTATTTTATTTATTTACTTCATTTATAGCCTCCCTTTCTCACTGAGATTCTAAGCAAACTACAAAATTTAAAAACAGCTCAATCAGTCTGCAAGGGCCTCCAATAAACAATGCAGGAGGACTGGGGTTACATCACTGGAAAAACACTGAAAAAATCCATCTAAGTATGACATGCCATAATGCAGAAACTGGGTTGCAAAAGTAGGAAATAATGCAATGGAAGGAAGATGATACATGCATTGCAATATAGATTCCATTCACTTATAAAGCAACCACCTGAACTGTTCCATTATACTGCAGTTCTTTTCTTTTTTTTAATTTAAAAAAAAACCGAAGGAGATTTTTTATTTATTTGCATTTTATATAGACTACAAACTAAAGAAAAAAGGAGGGGGAACTAAACACTAAGGGAGAAAGAAAAGCAAACCCACACTAAACTAAAAACCCAAGAGTAGGAGATCATTCCACCCCGTTAGTATCTATGTTAGTACAACACAGTTAGCATGCATGAATACCGCATGTTCCTGTCTAACTTTCCCTATCTCAAAATTAGCTAATTAATTGTCATGAGAGTATTCCAGAGCATCTCTCAAACTCACTTCATAAAGGCCAATTTCAGAGTCCTTCTGCCTTTACTTAAGTTTCCTGTCCCTAAGTAGATAAGCTGGTCTTCGGGCATCAGCGCCTTCTTCTGCCGCCAGGTCCTCGTCCGTCTCGGAGGGAACAGAGCCACTCGAACCAGTTTCACCGTCTTCTTTAGTCCTCAGGTGACGTTTGAGAAATTCCTTGGCTTTAAACACAGAATTGATCTTCTCTCTCTTATCATTCATCTTAAAGACCACTCCTTCTGGGTCTACCCATCTGTATCTAATTTGGTTGGTTTGAAGAAAGAGTGTCAAGTCCTTATAACTTTTCCGCTTCTGACGAATCTCGAATGGTATGTCCTTTAGAACCTTGATACTGTCGTTCCCCATTTTCAATGGAGCTGCCAAAGTTGCTCGTAAAATTGCATCCCTAGTTTGTCTTCTTGAAAATCTGACTGATATTTCACCAGGTAGGCTATTCTTTTTGGTGTAGTTTGAATACACCCTATACGCTGCTTCCATGTTGTGCATAATTTCTTCCGCTTTTAAGCCTACAACTGGTGTGAGAAGATCACTAAGGAGCTTCTTTAAATCTTCCTTCGAAGACTCTGGCACCCCTTGAAATCTGAGGATCATATTAGCTTTTTCCATTTGCAAGGACAAAAACCTATATTCTTGATGGTTTTGCTTATTCACCACTTGATCCACTCTTTTCTTCAACTTTCTGTGTTCAGAGTGCATCTGCTTCACTTCTGCAATCGTCTGCTCTGTTTGTTTAACCGTTTTAGAAGAAGAGGAGGAGGAGGAGGAGGAGATTGGATTTATACCCCACCCTTCACTTAGAGTCTTAGAATGGCTTACAAACTCCTTTCCCTTCCCCTCCCCACAACAGACACCCTGTGAGGTAGGTGAGGCTGAGAGAGCTCTTTCAAGAACTGCCCTTTCAAGAACAGCTGTTATCAAAACTATGGCTTGCCCAAAGTCATCCAACAGCTGCAAGTGGAGGAATGGGGAGTCAAACCCGGTTTTCCCAGATTAGAGCCTGCACACTTAACCACTACACCAAACTGGCTCTCAGTAAGCAATTAATCAGATTATTGTGTTTTTATTGCCTTGTGTAAATTTTAATTTTTTTTTTGATGTTTGATATAACTGTATTGTACACTGCCCTGGGCCTGGGCGTTGGTGGCTGATAATTTAATTAATTAATTAAATAAATCTCCAGTTGAAAGGATCATGCAGCTGGTGATATGAAAGATGTGTGCCTGAGATCCTGGAGAGCCACTGCCAGTCTGAGTAGATAATATTGACTTTGATGGACCAAGGGTCTGATTTAGTATAGAGGAGCTGTATGTGTTCATGTGAAGAAGTTGGAATCCTTTGGGTCTACAGCTGCATTCCTCTCCAGTCACCCTCCCTGAACTGACCATGAACAAAGTATATAGCAGTACAAAGCCACACCAAAACTAGATCTGTAGCCTCAACCACCCAGGTCTCATTTGAAAATACCACATGAGTGCCCTCATCCACGATGTTGGATGAGTGCATTTTTATTTGAAAGTGACCTAGCATTAACCAAGACTGAGCACAGACTTACCGAGTAAAGTGACATGATGCTCAAGGTCCACATAACAGATGGGAAGAAGGGAGAGATTTTTCTTCATTGCATCATTCTTCTTCCTCTGACCTGGCCAGTGCTGGTCCTGACATCATTTCTCCCTTTCATGTTTATTGAGCTAATGGATGGTTCCCTGTCTCTGCCATCATCAAAATCCTTCCCTCTCCAAAACACATCACCTACTCCAAGAACCGGGGTGGGGGGAGCCCCTTTCTCAGTCATTAGACATTATTTCTTCCAATCTAGTCTCCTCACTATTAGGAAAAAAAGTAGCCAAGAACAGTAAACCACAGCTTCCTGCTCTCACAGGAAGGAAAGCCTCAGTCACACTCACTGATTGGTAGTTCAAATGGGAGTGTGAGTTCCACTTTCTGTCAGACATTTAGTGAAAGGTAACCCCTTGCTCTCCTGTCATCTGAGGGTCCTTGTACCTACGTCTCATCAGTGGCTGATACTCACCTGGAAATGCCTTCCAGACAAAGATTAGGATCAGTTTGCTTCAGGGTTGGGAAAGAAAGGAGGCTGCATCCATTTCAGATCCTGGAGCACACACGTGATGTGCTAAACATGTAGGGCCCAATGCAGTCGATGTACATTTATTTTGAGAGGGTATGACTGAAGCTGAATACTGTCTTCAGGTGGAGGCATGGTGTTCATTTACATAAATTGTCTCTGATTTTCCACCTCATTGCATTGTTTCATTTGTGTTTGCAGTTTTTAGCTACGGTCACACAGATTCTTCACAAAGCTGTCCCCAATGGTGTCTAGTCATGTGCACTAAGCACCACTTTATTCTTCTATCTTATAAACAAATTCTTGCATTATTCATATCCTTGGTAGTGAAAAAAGGGAAACTGTCTAAATCTAAGTGAAAACATTTAAGTGCTTAAAATTCCTCTTTCTTCATCAGTTCTTACTAATTACTAGTAGTGGCTGGCTGCCTAGTAGCGCACCAAGTTGTCTGTCCAAGTTATATATTTGCTTATTGGATGTAAGCCAGTTGCAGGAGGAAGCACTGTTCAGACAGCACAATACAACAGCTCATGAGAAGGGTGATTTATGAAGTCCTTTATCACATGGCAGAAAGCTGAAGGACTGTGATGAAAGCCACACAGTTTTTATGTCTTTAAAGCTGGTATCATTCCTTTCACTAATTTAAGGGAAAGATGGTACCAAAAACTGGAGAAGTTCTAAGGCTTGGAAGAAGGTCCCACGTGTGGCTATTTTCACTCTGAGTAACAGTCATCTGGAATGTTTGTAGACAGCCTAAATCATGCTTATATATTTTGGCTGATTTTCTTCCCCTGTCCCCTTCTGTTTATCACAAGTTGTTATGATAAACTGAATTACGGTACTGGCCCCTTTGCTTGGGGCATGCAACCACCAATAGCGCCACAGTTAGCATTTCACTATTCACCATTTTTAACCATTTGGGGGGAATCATTTAGAACCCTCAGTAGCTTAAACACGTAATCTCCCAGAGATTAATTTTAATTGGGTCTAACTTATGCCAATGATACCTTAATAAAATGGTCAGACAATGCAGAACTATCCATGCCTTATGGTAACCAAATACATGACTTATTAACACTTTATATGTGTGTAATGGACTGTGAATGGTTAATGTGATAACCGGGTCTGAAACTTTGATTGCCAGGGGGTTGAAATGGAATTCTACAGTTGAGAGCAGCAGTTAGAAAAGTGAAGTTCAGTTAAGCAGAATGAAACGACTGAGAAGGATCCTGAAACAGGATGGTGGGAATAGTAGTCCTTCCCTGAGCTCCTGGGAAAAGGGGGTGATACCTATCAAGTGTGTTACATACCAAGGTAGACCGCGCACACGTGTTCATGTGGACGAGTTGAGCTTTGCATCCCAGATATAATAGAAGCGAAGGATCCGAGAACTCGCCTATCGGGCAGCCCAGATCCTAACAGAGAACCAATAGGGGGAGTTGTTTGTAAATAAACCAATCATGGGTCTGTGTGTGTGTTTAGAATGGGAATATAAGCAGGCCATGGCCATGGCAGTTATCTCAAGTTCTCCAGTGCACTAATAAAGTATGAGCTGAAATCACTCTTCAATGCATCATCTCAGTACTTTATACTGGCGACTAAGGTGGGATTCGAACCCACACGTATATGAAATGGCTGGAGGTGGTACCGGTTCCGTCTAACTCATCCCGATTGGCCATCTGGGCAATGTGGCAGATCTTCAGCTCCCATGGGATACCAGACTCATAGGTAACTGACAACGGCATGGCCTTTACTTTCACAGAGTTTCAGGAGTTCGTACAATATTACGGCATTAGGCATATATGCTCCACTCCGTTTCACCCCATGACCAATGATCAGGCTGAGCTCATGGTCTGAACCACGAAGGAAGCCCTGCACCACATGGGACTAGGACTACAAGCTGGTCACTTTCCTCTTCGGCCAGCACACAACCCCCCCCACAACCACCAGCCGCAGTCCAGCAGAAATACTTATGGGACAGCACCTTATGACCCGGCTAGACTGCCTCCATCCCGACAGGGCTCCAGAACACAGTGCAAACCCTGAGGATCAGGAGGCCCTGCGAGGATTCTTTCCAGGGGACCTGGTGTATGCCTGGAACTATGCTCGGTGTCCTGCCTGGAGTCTGGCTAGAGTCGTCCGGGTGACAGGACCCCTCTCGTACAAGGTATCCTGTGGCTAGTTATGGAGGTGACACATCGATCAGCTGCACCACCACCTCCTTTTCACAGACCCAGACCTGCCCACCGTCAGTGGGTATGATGACCCAATCCCCAGGGAGATCGAGGCACCTGCCTAAGTGCAACCATGGGCAAGCACTAGACCAGGAGGGGAGGACAGCAGCAATGCGGAGCCACCAGACATCCAAGAGCTGCCTAGCAGCCCAGCTCCACCCCAGCAGAGGTTCCAGCAGCCGAGGTCCCGTCCCTGGAACCAGCCAGGACAATGTCAGAGAGCCCTGCCTCAGCTCTGGATGTGCACCGTTCCACTAGGGAGCGGTGGAAACCCTCCTACCTCAGAGACTGTGTCTGCTAGGGGGAATATGGACCAAGGGGGAGGGGTGTTATGTACCAAGGTAGACCGCACACGTGGTTGGGCTCACACGTGGCCATATGGACGAGCCAAGCTTCACATCCCAAAGACAATAGAAGTAAAGGATCCGAGAACTCGCCTATCGGGCAGCCCGGATCCTAACAGAGAACCAATAGGGGGAGTTGTTTGTAAATAAACCAATTACATGTGTGTGTGTGTGTTGGGTGTGTTTAGAATGGGAATATAAGCAGGCCATTGGCCACACCAGTTATCTCAAATTCTCCTGTGCATTAATAAAGTATGAACTGAAATCACTCTTCAGTGCATCAGTCTCAGTACTTTATAAAGTGTTTAAGAAGGAAAATTGGAATTTGTGTGTATATTCCTGCCTTCACAAACTTCAGTAATTTTGATACAAAGAAGCTTATGCCTGTTTATTGTCCATATCTGAGGAAGAACTTCCTGATAGTGAGGTGTGTCCGATGCTGGAACAGTTTCCCTTATGAGGTGGTGGATTCTTTGTCATTGGAGGTTTTTAAATATTGATTAGATAGCTACTTCTCAGGGATATTATATTTGTAGTTCCTATGTTGGCAAGGGGTTGGACTGGATGACTGGTGGTCCCTTCCAGCTCTGAGATTAAATAAATAAAGGTATGTGAGTTAGAGAAAACACAAACTAATTGGTCACTTGTGATGATCCCATCATGTTCCCAGTAATTTTTGCCACTTTTTGCATATTTTCCCTGACTGATAGAAGTTTCCCTCATTGCTGCAGCCACTCCTCTGGGCTTACCTGGGAGTCACAGGTTGCCCACCTGGGAACCCACAGTGCCAGCAACAGGGAAGCACACTAGGACAGTAACAACAAGGAGAAATGCTGCAATGGCCCCAACCAGCTGCTGAGCCATCCAGGACAAGAGCAGCAAGGAGGAGGAATGCTATAGCAGTTGTAATTCAGTATGGACCTTTTAAGGCCACACTTCAGTCACTGCCAACAGCTGCTGGTAGTTTAGGTAGGGCAATGGAAGGGGAAAGTGGCTGCATGTGCAGTCCAAGATGCCCCCGTGGTGTCATGAGACTGCTGATTCTTGCAAGACTTCATGGGAATTGACTGATCATGTTTAGCCTGCTGCACTAGCTTCATAGGGTGCTTAGAAGTAGGCCCATGTGGAAGTGGCTGGGTTTCCTGTACAGGCTGTGCAAGAAAAGGAGCAGGAGCCACCAGGTGATGCAACCCTGCTCTCAAATTCTGAGGCTTTGCAGGCCCAAGTAGAACAGAAAAGGGTGTGATGGATAAGGGAGCTACTGAGGGAAGGAGCAAGGAGGCCCCTGAACCCACATAGGGTAAGCTCTCCAGAAAGATTTTGCCCATTTAAGCCCCACTGTTCTCCTCAGGACCATGCCTTATGCCAACTTATTTTATATTATTTAATTATTTACTTCATTTATACCCTGCCTTTCTTCCCAGTGGGGACCCAAGAGGCCTACATTGTCCTTCTTTCCTCCAGTTTATTCTCACACAGTAACTCTGTGGGCTAGGAATGAAAATCCCCATATCCAGCTCTTTATCCAACTCTAATTCCCTGTTGCTGGGCATTTTCCCCAGAAGCAGGAATCAGAAAGTCCCCATAAAAGAAATAGTCCATTCTTCAAGTGAAAGGTGATACCTTAATCAGAGCATTTAAAAAATCCATCAAACAGCAAATCCGTGATATATTTTCTGCAGAGCTTGAAAACGAATTGTCTACTCAGAATGGGTCAAGGCTCGGATAAGTGTAGTCAGGGCTGTGTTACTGGTGTGAAGTGCTGTCAAGTGCAGCCAACTCATGGTGACCTTGTAGGGTTTTCAAGGCACGAGATGTTCAGAGGTGGTTTGCCATTGCCTGCCTCTATGTAGCAACCCTGGACACCAGCAAGGATGCTGGTGAAGGGCTTGGGGTGGAGAGTGTGTCCTCTCCTCATCTTAGTCCAAGCTGCCATTTCAGCAGTCTGAGCTACGTGTGCCAGATTCAACTCCTCATTGGCATAACTGCGATGGAGTTCCATAAACCTTATGGAAATGTTGGGGGAGGTAGAACTCTTTCTTCAGCTAAGGGTAGTCTAACTGTATCTCAGGCATTGTGCTGCCTGTATGAACACCGACTCTGAGAAAAATTAAAAGAGCCAAGGCAGCTCACAGGATCATCTGACCATTTTTGTCATGGAATAGATGTTATCCATTGATCACAATAACTTGTTACCTATTATCCAGCAGAGATGGTTGTTTAGCTTTTATTTATTTATTTATTTATTTATTTATTTATTTATTTATTTATTTATTTATTTATTTAATTGTATTTCTACCCTGCCCTCCCTGTGAATGGGCTCAGGGCAGCTCACACTCAGGGGCACCATGTGCCCAAACATAAAAAAACATAAAAACAAGATAAAACAATCATGTTACAGTGCTCAGAATAATATTATTTGATCGATCTTCCAATCAATTTACAGACAAATTACAGATGGCATACTACAAATATGACACTGAATCCCAAATCAGCAGTGTTCAGTCTTACGCGCTGCTATAACTTGATCTCCATACAGGGCCACCTGCTTCCCCGGTGTTACTGATAGTAATAGTTGGTGGTAGCAGTAGGCAGCTCCTAATTAAAAGCCTGGCGGAAGAGCTCCGGCTTGCAGGCCCTGCGGAACTGTGCAAGGTCCCGCAGGGCCCTGACCTCCTCCAGGAGCTTGTTCCACTAGGTAGGAGCTGCCACAGAAAAGGCCCTGGCCCCAGTTGCTGAACCTGGCCTCCTTGGGGCCTGGAATCACTAGATGATGTTGTGACCCCGACCATAGTGCTCTCTGGGGTATGTGTGGGGAAAGGCGGTCCCTCAGGTATATCGGACCATGGCCATATAGGGCTTTAAAGGTAAGTACCAGCACCTTGAAGTGAATTTGGTATGCTATTGGCAGCCAATGCAGCACTTTCAGCACAGGCTAGATGTGCTCCCATCTAGGGAGATGCATCAGAAGCCTGGCCGCAGCATTCTGTACTAGCTGCAGCTTCCAGATTTGCGACAGGGGCAGTCCCCTGTAGAGAGTGTTACAGTAGTCTAATCTCGAGGTGACCATCACATGGATCACTGTAGCCAGGTCATTGCGGTCTAGGAAGGGAACCAACTGAACTGCCTGATCAGCCGAAGGTGGTAAAAGGCCAACTTAGCAGTGGCTGCTACCTAGACCTCCATAGTTAAAGAGGGATCCAGGAGCACTCCCAAACTCCTCACCTCTGGCGCTGGCACCAATGGCACCCTGTTGAAGGTCGGGAGAGGGACCCCCATCCCCAGACCACCCTGGCTCAGGCACAGGACCTCTGTCTTCACTGGGTTCAGTTTCAGCCAGCTCAGTCTAAGCCAACCAGCTACGGCTTGTAGTGCCCGGTTCAAATCTTCCGGGCTGGAGTCTGACCAGCCACCCAACATCAAATAGAGCAGAGATACACAACCAGAAAGAGAATATGGCTAGCAGGAACCATAAGAACACAGACTAAGGAAAGGAATGTGTAAGAATTTCTGCACATTGCTTCAGTGACACAACCCCCCCCCAACATTCAGTCTTTTATGACAGATTTCAACTATGTAAACTGACTGATACGTTTGCGCATAATTGTAGGGTAATTTGGTTTTTGATTGCAAAAGCATTAATTTTTTTAAAGGGATTGAGGTTCATCTGAAGAGACAGAGTGGTGAATATGATTTGAATCAGCATACAATCTCTTGTTTTTCTATGTCTCTAGTCAGCTGGAAGGGACTACTCAAAGGAGTGTGCTAAACCATGAACCAAATAAATTATCAGCCAAGTCCTTCTGTGGCTCTCTTTTGGCTGTCTTATATCACCTACATTATTTGCTCTGTTCTATGAGTCTGCTGCTGCTGGCTATTAGCTACTCTGATCTCATTGAAGAGTTCCTGTAGAGATAGAACCTCAGAGCAGAACCAGTCACCTCTTGCTTCCTTCTAAAGGAAGGTCTCTTGTTTCTCTTTGGCCTGAGCAACAGAACATCTAGGTAAACCACTCGCTGTTCTCTAGTACTTCAAAGATTTCTCCTACAATTGCTTACCTGATTGCTTCTACTCAGCTAAGCCTGCCTTGCTAAGCTAATAGCATTAAGGATCTGTCAGATGCAGAAGATCCACTCCTTGTGGAAGTAAAAATCTGAGTCAGATTCTCCTGTGTTTTATAGGAAAGATTTCTGTTGCTTCTGTGTAGCTTGTGGAAAGCAGAAGATTGGAACCTGACTCAGTATCTGTCTGTAATGTTAAATATGCATAATTCTCTGTACCTAATCCTTGGCTCTTCACATTTTCCAGTCATGTATAATTACCATGACATTTCATTTGAAGGAAGTGAGCCTTCTTCCACATCAGCCCACATGTATTTGTTAAATTTATTTATTTATTTAATTCAATTTGTACCCCGTCCTCCCCGCAAGCAGGCTCAGGGCGGCTCACACAGTTGGTACAAAACCAATAAAACCACATAAAATCACATTAAAACAAATTTCAGATATAAATAAATCATAAAATCATAAGTTTCCATGGCATCTTATGACTTTTTTGGCATTACCAACCAGGCAATGGCAGCATATAATGGAAGAATTCATTCTCCGTAGTGGATTCACACCTAAAAGGAATCATTCCATGACAGCACATGATACTGGCCTGTATAGCGAATGTATCATACATAAAACAGCAACAAGCATAGTAATCTCATAATAAGCTGTTCATTTAAAAAAATATATATATATGAAATGAGCTGCAGATCAGAAAGTCTGTAGTTTGGCAGCTCGAGACCCTAGTATCGCATGACAGAGTGAGCTCCCATGTCTGGCCCCAGCTCCTTCCAACCTAGGAGTTCGAAAACAAGAAATTGCAAGTAGATAAATAGGTACCGCTTCAGTGGGAAAGTAACAGCGTTCTGTGCACCTCAGCATTTAGTCATGCTGGCCACATGACCATGGAAATGTCTTTGGATAGTGCTGGCTCTTCAGCTTGGAAACGGAGATGAGCACCGCCCCCTAGAGTCAGATTTGACTAGCTTTTAAGCAAGGGAAACCTTTACCTTTATTATCACAATAGTAAATATTCTGAATCTAGCCAATGCATTTTGAATTGAAGTAACTGACAACCTGAAGGGAGATGTAGATATAGCAGCTGTAGAATAGCAGCAGAAGGTCTCTGAACAACATTTTGAATCTATTTCAAGAACAATTGGCCATTATATGAAGTACACACTCAGGATTTTCTCAGTTCTCAAATCAAGCACATCCTGTCCTTATAATAAAAGCCAGTTGGGGTGGCAAGATTCGATGTGCGGCAAAATCAGTTGGCCACATGAACTGCCATTCCGAATGTCTGCCACTCCCTTGGCTGTGTTGGGTGGCTGCGTGGCCTGAGTCCCGCCCCCACAGCTGGTGGCTTGCATTTTCCCCTCAGTCTAGAGGGAGCTTCCAAAGGGGATGCATGCTCCTTTCACAGCCAGGAACTGGAGCAGGTCAGGGCTGCACAGGAGGTGCTTGGCTAGCTCTAGAGCCAGCCGCTCCATGCCGTGCAGCCACTCCCGTGCCTCCTGCACAGCCCCGCTGAACATGGTGTGGAAGTCGCCCGAGGCTGCCACCAGTATGCCCTGGTGGGCCCCAAACTCCTGCCCACTCCCAGTCACCAGTGTCACGTCCAGCAGGCACCGCTCCGCCAGCAAGGCAGCCAAGCCTGCTTGGAGGCAGTGGCAGTGGTGGGAGCTCCGCATGCCTGCTGGGGGATGGGAGGCTCTTCCTGGAGCCTGTTGTCTTCCTCAGTGGTGGACAGGGTTATTTTTCTGGCTCTCCCAGTTGTTGGCCCCACCCCTCCCACCGAGGCCTCCCACTTTGCTATGGGGCCAGCTCCCGTGGCTGCTGGCATCCTTCCCACCTGCTTGCCCTCCAGACCTGCCTCCCAGCCTCCCGTGCCCACCACCTCCAATCCGAGCCCCTACCACTATGGCTGCGGTCTGGCTTGGTCGCATCCACAGCCATTGCCCTACCACTGCCAGGAGGCTCTGCCCTGCCTGCCCAGGTCGGGGTCTCCATTCCTGCCTCTCACTGATATTTCCAGCTGGGTTGCTGCTGCCCCCTCAGAGTTCATCGTGCCTCCTTCTCCACTTTCCCTGTTCCCCGTGAGTGCTGGTGAGCAGTGGCGACGGTGGGGCCTTGATGGGGGAGTGCTGGGGGAGGTCAGCCTTGATTGGGGGGGTGGGAGAGCTGTTGGAAATGTATGTGTTTACAAGGTCTGGCAATCCAGTCATTATAGGGTTAACTTGTTTACCTAGTATTGCTATTGTCTAGACTGACCTGGAAGGAAAAACTGGGACAGAGCCAATGGGGGTTTAGCCTGAGAAAAGTAACTTCTATTGTGATACAGATTGGTTGTTTGTTTCAGGTGACTTCCTTTCTTTTTTTTTCTTTCTTTTTTTACAGTGCCCCTGAAAGAGGCATTTTTTATTTTTATACACAACAAACATTGTCTGTGTGTAGTGTGTAACCATGACTTGAATTGTAAGCAGCTTAGCAATGTAGCTATTGGGAGTTTGTTATTTTGTACGTTTCCTGTATACCTTTTACCCTTAGAAATAAAGGTTTTTTAACACAAAGAAATCTCTTCTTTCCAATAGAGCAAGATCCATCGATACTCTGAGTAATTAAATACTTTTGAATATTTTACAACAAGAGCCTCCCCCATCTCTTCACCTTCCCTCTTCCCTCCTACTCTCTCTCTCTTTCCCTTTCCTTCTTTCTCTCTTTCCTGCCTTCTTTCCTTCTCTCTTTCTCCTTCTCTCTCCTTCTCTCTCCTTCTTTCCTTCTTCCTTTCTTTGCAGATCTCTGTGTTCCCCCCCATAGCTACCGATCCAACACAGTCCAGTTGGACTTTTAAGACCAAGGTTTTTCCAGGTACAAGTTCTCCTTCCTCTGTGAGGCCAGATCTGAGCATTTCCACACACACCCATAGCTCGCAACCCAAAAGAGTCCAGTGCCACCTTTAAGACCAAGTTTTATTCAGGTACAATCTCTCCCTCCTCTGTGAGGGCAGATCTGTGTGTTCCCCCCCCCCAAGCTGGCAATCCAAAAACAGCCCTGGTAGTGGAGCACAGGAAAATGAAAGACAGAAAGTGGGACCTGACTTATGAGACTCACTTCAATACCAATTTCTTTCCTGACCTATCAGGCTGCACACCTATTCTCCACTGCTCCCTTCTCCAATGAGCATCTGAACCTCTCTTAATAGTGTTGGATCACAGGATTACCTTGCTCTGCACCATCTAATCCTACTGGTGGCAGATTCCCAACTACAGTTCAAACATGACTGATCAATACATCTCATTCTCAACAAGGTTGCATCCATGTATACTTACATCCAGAGACTGGAGCTGTGGACATACCAGACAGTTCTTTCCACAGACCAGGCATGTAGGACAATCACAACAGGAATCATTATGGAATATCACGATTTGAGATGCCCTCCAATTTGTTAAAGCTCCCTGCAAATGGAAACCTTAGCCCACCAACCACCTACCCGATCTCAAGGTGGTTGTGAGGATAACATGCAGAAGAAGAGAACAAGGTCAGTAGCATTGAGACAACAGAGTCAATACTGTCTTCGCTTAAAGATCATGCGCCCTTTTCATGGATTAGCCTTCTAATTGCATACAGTTCTTTTGGAAGACGCATTCAAAGCTGGAATCCATTCCTGCAACCTGAGTGGTGCAGTCCATTCTACCGCCACATTCTTTAGTATAACTTCTTTACAAAACCTGTATCCTGTCATTGCAGTCCCAAAGCACTGATTGTGTCCTTAGGCCATGTCTTCTCACTTGCGGGCCTGTCACTCCAGTCTCAGAACACTCCTGCATCCCTATGCATGTTTGGTGTACAGGTTAAGTTTGCAGTGGTGGTCCACAGCGTGGGCTCTAATCTGGGAGAACTGGGTTTGATTCCCCGTTCCTCCACATGCGGCCAGCTGGGTGACCTTGGGTCAGTCACAAGTTCTCACACAACACCTCTCACAGGGGCAGTTCTCAAGAGAGCTTTCTCAGTCCCACATACCTCGCAGGTTGTCTGTTGAGGGGAGGGCAGGGCAGGGCAGGGGAAGGAGAAGGAGATTGTAAGCCACTCTGAGTCCCTGAGTGAAGGATGAGGTATAAGTCCAAACTCTTCTTTTTTTCTTCTTCTATGCTATGCCCAGGGAACATCACTCCACTCTGGGGCCTCTGGCTGCACCAGCAGAACACTTCTGCTACTCTCAAAGGCCATCATTCTACTCTCAGAGACATTGGGGAATACAGAGAAGTAGTTGGGAAACTTCTCTAACTCTTTCCAGTCCTAGAGCATTGATTCTCTTCCAATGGACTGTCATTCCACTCTAGGGGCCGTCATTCCAGGCCCTGAGCTCTGGTTCTGATCCTACAGACTGTCATTTCACTGTGGGGCGGGGGGGGTCTAACTGCACTTACAGAACACTTCTGCTACTCCCAGCCTCCCAGGGGGCATCATTCCACTTTGGTGGCTGTCCTTCAGTCAATCTGGCACCAGAGACCTTCATTCAGAATACATTCTGCATTTTTATTTCACCTTTTGTGTGCTGCTGTAATATATTTCAGTGGAACCCCTGTAAGCCCATTGCCATTCTTGGTCCTAATTATATTCAACTAGGAATAAGGCCCGTTGTGGAAATAAATACAACGGGCTCTAGAAAGAGGCTCTGGGAGAGTGCCCCGGCTTTGGGCACTCAGTGACAATTTGCTGCGGCAATCTCAGCAGGGTATATTGACAGAGTCCACCATTTTCTCCAGAGGAACTGATCTTTGCTACCTGAAGAGCAGTAGTAATTTTGAGTGATCTCCAGCCCACCCCCAAGATTGGTAACAGTGGCTCCTCAGAAGGAAGTGGCTGGTTTGGAGGGTGGAGTGTATGGCATTGTACCTGTCTGAGATCCCACCCCTCCTCAACACTCACCCTCTCCAGGTTCGACCCCTCAGATCTCCAGAAATTTCCCAACCTGGAGTTGATAACCCTATCTCCCTCCCAGCCAACCATCAACCTACCTTTAGTTTTCCATCTCCTCCCCCCTCCCTCTTAGAGAGCAGTTGTAATTTTGAGTGATCTCCAGCCCCCACCTGGAGATTGGCAACAATGGTTCTGCATCAGGGAATGGCTGGATTGGAGGGTGGAGTCTGTGGCATCGTACCTGTCTGAGGTGCCACCCCTCTTCAAACCTCACCCTCTCCAGGCTCCATCCCTCAAATCTCCAGGAATTGCCCACCTGGAGTTGGCAACCTGATCAGGACTGGGCCCAATGAGTTTTCTCCCAAAGGCCAACACAGGTGTGGAAAGGGCCTTTTACTGACAGAGGAGAAAGTACAGGTGCCAACTCTGATTAGGGAAATACCTGGAGATTTGGGGGGGGGGTGGATCCTGTGGAGGGCAGCATTTGGGGTGTGTGTGGAAGGACTCAGCAGGGTATAATGCCATAGAGTCTACCCTCCACAGCAACCATTTTCTCCCAGGGAACTGATCTCTGTCATCTGGAGGTCAATTATAACAGTGGCTGACTTTCCCCTAGGGTTGCCAACCTCCAGGTGAGACCCTGAGATCTCCCACTGTTACAATTGATCTCCACATGACAGAAATCAGCTCTCCTGAAGAAAGCAGTGGACTCTGTGTCATTATGTCCTGCTCTGCTCACCACAGTGAATCGACACTAAGTGCCAAAAGCTGGGGCACTCTCCCAGACCCTCTCTCTAGATCTCATTGTATTTATTTCCACAACAGGCCTTATTCCTTGTAGAACATATTTCAGACTCTCCAAGGACTTGCTATGTGAAGCAGCTTCCAGATGTGTTCCCCAAGCAATGCACAGGTACCTTAAGCTCATTAGCAGAGAGGAAAATTCATAGAGTTACAGCATCCACTCTATTCCCTGCTTTCAGGGCCAAAGCCTCCCCTAGTCCTACTTCCATACATAGGGGAAATCATGAAACTATTTGATTTCTGAAATGACATAAGTAAATTGTGGTGGGCTTACAGAAAAGACGAGGCCCATCTGGAACCCAGAGCCCAGGCAAAGTGTACCCAGCCTTACCCCCCACAATAGGAATATGCATTTGGATTTTTTCCAGTACACACACACACACACACACACACACACACACACACACACACACACACAGAGAGCTGCACCCCCATCTGGAAATATTCAGGAATATCTGAGAATATTCAAGGACAGCATTTTAATGCTCTGAGGCCTGTTTTTCTGCAGTTTTACAGTATTTGTTTTTCAGTGTCTTCTACTGTGTCAGTGGCTACATTGGTACTGCATTGCCAGGTAGGTGTGGCTTGGATTCTCTGGTCTGACATTGGTTCTGTAGGGATTGCTACATTGGCCTTGGGTTCTGCTGGGCTTCTGTGGTTTGATGTGGGTCCTGTTGTGCTTGTTGGTTCTGTTTGTATTCAGAGGCTTTTGGCTAGTGATTGCTCTTGTGTGTTTGGCTATTGGCTTCTCTGCCCTGGAGAAAGCATGGAACTTTCCCCCCATGTGAAACCATGGAGACAAGTAGAATGGCTTGGGGCCCCTTGTTCAGGGGCCTGTAAAATTGGGCCTCTTGATCCAATCTGCTCAAAATTTATGAGCTTTTTGGTGAGCAGGCAGGACTATGTTTCCTGCAGTTTTGGTGTCATTTGCTTGAAAAAAAACAGCCACTCGAGCCTCCCAGAAAGAGTCCCCCACAGGGAATAAAGGACCCCTCCCAAATCAAAATCCTGGGGGAAAAAACCCTTGAATCTGAGTTCTGAAAAAATAACAGGGGACATGAATAATTGGAATACCAAGGAATATCAGCATTTATACCCTTCCCGATGTCATTTTAAAAAATATTCTAAGTTTACATCCCTATCCCTGAGCATTTGGGCTTTGCCTGCTTTATACTACAACAGACATTACAGTGGTAGCATGCTTGTTTCTTCCTGAGATGCTGTTTTGAGGCAGGCTAGATGTGATAGAGATTATAAATTTCCCAGTGGCTTTGAAAGGTAAGTATCAGGTGTGCACAGACTGATTTGGATCAAGGCCACATGGGCAGGACAGAGTGTCTCATACTTTCTTTCCCACATGATTTCACCTATTCTAACCTTCCTTTCCATGCTGCTCTGTGTTTTGAAAGAGAGAAAAAGGGGCACATTTCAACTTTCGCCTGCTTTTTTCCTTTCAGAGCTAACAGGAACTTGAAGAAGTGGTTTCAACAGGCAAATCAGTGTATGGATGCAAGGACTAAGCCGCCCCCACCACAGCCCTAATAGTAATCTGGGCTGCATATTTCCAAAATTTGCTTTACAAAATAATGAGATCACAGATCATCCAACATCTTCTCTATTTGGATCTTTAGAGTCATTAGATTGCAATCAAGTAAGGGAAAGCCTGGGAGCAAAAGAATGGGAGGAATAGCTTGGCCATTTGGAATATTTTGCTGAGCACTTGCTTTTACCCCTCCTGTTGCAGATCTGGGCATGGTCAGAGGCACAAGCCAAAGGGTTCTTGGTCCTTTGGCTCTTAGCCTATGGCTCACAGCTGGTGCCTTTGGATGAGCCAGCTACTGAATCCAGAAGTGGCCTAAGGCATGTGTGGCTGCTTGATTACAATCTATATTGTAATTACTCTTGTATTTTCCCTTTGGGGGGGAAGCAGGATATAAATATTTACACAAATAAACAAACCTAGAAACTTTATATAAGATAGTGTTTCAGTGCAGCTTGGGAGACTCGGAAATGCCCTCTCCAAAACTAAATCCTGAAGAGAAGCCACTGCCCAGTAGCAAACACAGAGCTGTGAAAAGTACTAACAATCCCAAATGCATCCTGTACTTTCTCACCTGTACCCATATTTGCTATGTTGGGTTATGTTTTCACATTGACTGCACGTGAAAATGGTATGTCTGCATTTACAAATTCTCCTTCAATGCACATTTTGTGTAACTCAAACAAGAAATGTAATTACTTGATGCCAATCAATCATGAAAACAATTTCTGTGTTTTTTAAAGAGTTATACATTTTTAAAATTTCATATGGACCTCTGAGAATCTCCCAAGAAGATGTTTGGGAGGTATATAGATCATTTGTTTCAGTCAAACTATTTTTCATTTTTTGCCATTTCAGAATACATTTCGTATTATATACTGCACTCAGATATGAGTGGGAAAGATCCATAACCTATGTGTACCAATGATGCATGGAAACTATTAAGCCCTCTCAGGAGTGAAAAGAAATATCATCAGTACCCTTCAGTGTGAAAAATTGGATTTACTTTACTCTTTAGGTAGTGTTGGCCACAACATCTGTGAGCTGGCTGCATGAAGATTTGGTGTACAAATGCAGAGGAATAGGAGGGGGAGGCATTCTTTCATCATTGCATTTGTAAGCAGAACTCTAATGCTTCAAAACATAATGTTTTTGTGGTGCTTCACAAATGGCTCCTTTTAACTGTCCTTCAAGACAGTTCCCGGAAGAAGAAAAGTAATCTCCAATACGTAAGGCTATGTGGGCTATTCTGTCCTGGAAAGGAAGGAGAAGCCTCTGGAGAGGGTGAGCGTGAAACCTTGCCCATGGAACCACATCCTGACAAGACACTAACATCCTGAAAGCCTCTCTAGGACCACAACCTCCATTTGGGACTGCTGGGTAATCTTCTGTAACAAAGAAAGGATCTTCTCCTGTCCTTCCTGGACAGAAAACTTGATCCTGAACCGTGTCTGTGGTGACCCCCAGGTGGAGTCCAAACAGCTGGGGACAACAGCTGTTCTCACTGTTGATAATGAAGTCATGGTTTTACAGGCAGGAGATAGTCCTTTCCACACCTTCCATTCCCTGTTGATACAAAGGGGACCTGATTTATTTTCATTGAGTTATGGGAAAATGGAAATGCCCTGGGTTCTCAGATGTACTACTAGTGAGACTAGCACCACGTTGAATACTCTCAGGGCTATATTGAGACCAAAGGGAAGGGAAGGGCTTGATGGCTCTCACAGCCCCATTCTTCTTTGGAACTATGAGGAAAATTCAGTAGGCCCCAAAGGACTTAAAGCACTCTGCTGCCTTGGGCACCTAGGAGTAGAAGCATGAGATGATGAGATGGTTAACTTTGGTCCTTGGTCCACTCAGTTTTAACCACCTTATCAAAGATGGATGGGAATGGAATTCCAAGGGGGGGACCCCCATGCAGAAAAACTCTGGTCAAGTTGGCTGGTCTGGCCAGATTGAGCTCTTCCACTTCCTTCTTTCTGTAAGAGATTTCCACGATGCATATGACCTTAGGAAGAAGCTTAGGAAAAACTTCCTGTCAGATGAGACGAGTCTGCATAGTGGTTATTAACAGATTTTTTTTTTTGTCCAATAGCTTTCCCTCCTTCTCTAGAGAGGAAAAATCAGAGAAATCTGACTCACCAGATTCATAGTCCATCAAAGGACATAGGGTTCTAGTGAAATACCATAAAGTGGAGCCTCTTTGCATCTCTTTGAATGAGGGGAAGAAGACGGGTTTCTCCTCCCCCCCCTTCCCAGAGCCAGAACTGGAGGATGAGTGGTGTCTAATTCTGCTAGATGGCCTAGCAGAATCTTGTGTGCTGGAAATAGCTTCTGATAAAGTTGATTTGGTATCCTTATGCATTTCTCCTTTAATTCAAGCCAAAAGGTTGGCTTGGGCATTATCTCCTGAAATATCCCAAGTCGGGGCTTCTGCTGCTTCCAGTTCGTGAAAGGAACCATGAATAGAGGCAGAGGAGGGGGAGGAGGGAAGGTCAAGGCCTGAAGCCAACCCCTCCTGGGGCTTATGCTCAGAGAGATCTGTTTGAGCTGCCATTGAAGAAGTTCCTGCCTTTAAAAAAAATTAATCTGGGGGGAACCAGGATCACTATCCTCATTCTGCCCCTAAACCAGACTGCATGCCTTACTGGAGGCTTCTGAAGGCTGGTTGAAAGTCGAGACTGGTGGTGAGTCTCTGTGGCTAGGAGGACCTGGTTGGCTCTTCAAAGCCCGAGCAGGCCGTAGAGGGAAGCGACGGAAGCTCCTGCTGCAGCAGGCACTGATGCTCCATGAGTCAATGGAGTGACTGGGGAGGCTCCTACCCTGAAGGCTGGAATTCCCGTGGCTTGCCTCTCCTCCCATTTTCTCAGCTGAGATCTAGATATGACTTGTCAACTTCTGTTGAGTGGCAGTATTTATAACTGCAACATCTGTTGGTATCTAAATATGGTCCTGTGGCATTAAAGGTCTTAGAGTCTCCTTTGCTCATGGAAACTCCTAGAAATTGTGTCAATGCAGAAAACAAATGCTACAATATTTGTTTATAAATATTTGATGTCAGTTAATAAATACGATATAGAGTCTGTGGAATGAATGGAAAAAGGAGTTAGATCACCCTATTTTGCCAAAGCAATGGGATACAGCCTTGAAGTTCATACCCACTCTCTCTAAGGATCTTAAATTGTGACATTCAGCAAAAAAAAGTTATGTTTAGGATATATAATACACTAAAGCAACTCTTTAGTTAAGGCTTGAGTAAAGTGTCTAATTGTTACTCATATAAATGTATTAGAATGTTCATTGATTTTTGAGGATGCTTATGTACTACCAGCCCATCTCTTGGAGGCTAACCAATGGTGAATGAAAACAGACCCACCATGCCCTTACTACAGCCAAAAGATTTTTATTACATCATTGGAGAAATAAATTTCCATCTGCTATAAATCAGTAGACTGAGGACCTTACAACTTCATCAATATTTGAATGCATGCCATATAGATGACAACTGTATATGGAATTATTTTATATCTTTAGAAATCTTTTATAGAAACTTATGTGTAGCTCTTCCACTGCTGTCGTTAGTTATTTCTTCTGCTTTGTATATACTTCTGCCTTTTCTTATGTTTTTATTAGCTGCTGGATTTTGAGCTTCCTCCCCTTTTTGTTCTTTTTTCTGTTATGCATGGATAGAGCAGGCTGAGAAAGAAGTACTTTTCTCCCTTTCTCACAATACAAGAACTTGTGGGCACTCAATGCAATTGCTGAGTGGTTGGGTTAGAACAGATAAAAGGAAGTACTTCTTCACCCAAAGAGTGATTAACATATGAAATTCACTGCCACAGGAGGTGGTGGTGACTACAAGCATGGACAGCTTCAAGGCGGAATTAGATAAGCATACGGAGCAGAAGTCCATCAGTGGCTATTAGCCACAAGGTATAGATAGGAACTCTCAATCTGGGGCAAGGGATGCTCTGTATTCTTGGTGCTTGGGGGGGGGGCAACAGTGGGAGAGTTTCTAGTGTCCTGAACATAAGAACATAAGAACATAAGAACATAAGAACATAAGAACATAAGAACATAAGAACATAAGAGAAGCCAATGTTGAATCAGGCCAATGGCCCATCCAGTCCAACACTCTGTCACACAGCGGCCAAAAATACCACGTGCTATCAGGAGGTCCAGCAGTGGGGCCAGGACACTAGAAACCCTCCCACTGCTGCCCGCTCCAGCACCAAGAATAGAGTGCATCACCTGCCCCAGACTGAGATTTCCTATCTATACCTTGTGGCTAATAGCCACTGATGGACTTCTGCTTCATATCTTATATTCTAATCCCAGACTTTTTTTTTTCTGTGCGGATACCTATTCCCTCCAACAGGGGCCTCACTGTCCCCCAACAGCTTTTCCTACATAGTCAGTAGACTTCCTGGGTTTGTAGAAAAATCTGAAAAGTAAGGAAACCCCTTCAGGGACGGTTGAATTCCCCCCAAAAGCCTTTTGAAATGGCCTCTGCAGGGACCTGACTCCAGGCAGCAACGGTGAGAGATTAGAACGTTGGAGGGGAGGGGGAGAGGAGGCTTCTGACTGGCTCTGTCAGTCAAAGGGTGGGGGGGAAGGGCCCTTTCTTTCCAGGCCTCTTTCGGCCTTGGAGGGAGGGAGGGGGGAGGGAGGGAGGGAGGTCGCCTTGGGGCCAGGCTGGGGGATTCCTAGAGGTTTTGGGGTGGAGTGCAAGGAAGGCAGGATTTGGGGAAGGGAGAGGCCTCAGCTGGGTATCATGCCACAGAATCCACCCTCCAAAGCAGCCATTTTCTCCAGGGAGACAGATCTCTGTTGTTCACAGATCTCTGGAGTTCACTCTCCAGGCCCCACTTGGAGGTTGCCAACCCTAGGCCTGGCAGCAGTATAGGGTTGCCAGGCACTGGCAGGGGATGGGGTAGTGGGGTTACCAGCTCCAGGTCTGGAAACTCCTGGAGATTTGGGGATGGAGCCTGGGGAGGACAGGGACCTCAGTGGGGTACAATGCCCTAGAGTCCACCCTCCAAAGCATCCATTTTCTCCAGGGGAAGTTATCTCAGTAGTCTGGAGCTGAGCAGTAATTCCAGGGGATCCCCAGATCCCACCTGGAGGCTGGCATCCCTAGGCAGCACCCTCTGGGTGACTTGATACCACCTAATTTGCATGACTCAACTTGGCCTGGCTGCTTGCTGCTGTTCAGCAGCCACCCTATGAAAGCCAGCAGTGATGCAGCAGTTAGAGCCTCAGAGTAGGGTCTGCAAGACCCAGGTTCAGATCCCCATATTGCGGTGGAAGCTGACTGGGTGATTTTGGACCAGTCACATACTTTCAGCCTAACCAACCTCACAGGGTTGTTGTGCAGATAAAAAAAGGAGGTGAGAATAATGTAAGCTGCTTTGGTCCCCACTGTGGAGAAAGACTATAATTTTCCTTGGTAGAAGCTGTGGGGGAGGGGGTGGAGACAAAAAGCTGAAGACAGATAAAGGCAGATAAAGGTTAAGTTGGCTGTTGGGTGGGAAGGAAATAGGGTTGCCAACTCTGGATTGGGAAACTCCTGGACATTTAAGGGGTGGATCCTGGGGATGGTGGGGTTTGAGGAGGGGAGGAACTTCAGACCAGTATAATGCCATAGACTCCACCCTCCAAACCAGCCATTTCCTCCATGAGAACTACCATTGCCAGCCTCTGGGTGAGGGCTGGAGATCACCCAGAATTACAACTGTTGTCCGGGTGACAGAGATCAGTTCCCCTGGATAAAATGGCTGTTTTGGAGGGTTAAGTCTATGGCTCCACCCCCAGAAGGGAGAAAGAGTGTGAGATAGGTAAGGGTAGAAGGGATGAAGCAAAGGTGTGAGGAATGGGATGACCATCCCGCAAGTTTCTTGCGGGTCTCCACTTGTGTTTATCTAATTCCCTCTTGAAACTGTCCATGCTTGTAGCTGCCACCACCTCCTGTGGCCCCACTGCTGGACCTCCTGATGGCACCTGGTATTTTTGGCCACTGTGTGACAGAGTGTTGGACTGTATGGGACATTGGCCTGTTCCAACATTGGCTTATCTTATGTTCTTATGTTCTTAGTGTCCCGGCTGTGGCTGGTAGTGTGGCAGAGGGAAGGGGAAAATAGAGGGAGGCAAGCCATGTTTATTTCCTTCTGCTTAGCTATAAGGCAGGGCTGTCTCAAGTCATTTTGCTGCCCCAAGTGGGTAGTATGGGAGGACAGCCTCAAGGTAACAGGTATGATTCCCTCCACCCCTGACTTATGTTGATTTGGGGCTATGCAGTGGCAGCTAAGGTAGAAAACCACATCCTCCAATGCCATGTTCTCTGGGTTTCAAGAGTCTGGAAAGCGGTTCCATAGCCAATTACAGGGTTGCCAGCTCTGGGCTGGGAAATACATGTAGATTTGAGGGGTAGAGCCTGGGGAGGGCAGGGTTTGGGGTATGGAGGGACCTCAGCAGGGTATAATACCATAGAGTCTATTGTCTAAAGCAGCCATTTTCTCCAGGCGAACTGATCTTGGAGATCTCCAGGTGCTGCCTGGAGATTGGCAATACTAAGGAGAGGGCCAGACCTGTAGATTTAAGGGGTAGAGCCTGGGGAGGGCAGAGTTTGGGGTGTGGACGGACCTCAGCACGGTATAATGCCATAGAATCCATTGCCCAAAGCAGCCATTTTCTCCAGGCGAACTGATCTTGGAGATCTCCAGGTGCTGCCTGGAGGTTGGCAATACTAAGTGGAGGGCCAGACCTGTAGATTTAAGGGGTAGAGCCTGGGGAGGGCAGAGTTTGGGGTGCGGAGGGACCTCAGCAGGGTATAATGCCATAGAGTCCATTGCCCAAAGCAGCCATTTTCTCCAGGAGAACTGATCTTGGAGATCGCCAAGTGTTGCCTGGAGGCTGACAATACTAAAAGGATGGCCAGACCTGTAGCTTTGAGGGGTAGAGCCTGGGGAGGGCAGGGTTTGGGGTGTGGAGGGACCTCAGCAGGGTATAATGCCATAGAGTCCATTGCCCAAAGCAGCCATTTTCTCCAGGAGAACTGATCTTGGAGATCTCCAGGTGCTGCCTGGAGGCTGGCAATACTAGAGGGAGGGCCAAACCTGTAGCTTTGAGGGATAGAGCCTGGGGAGGGCAGGGTTTGGGATGCAAAGGGACCTGAACAGGGTATAATGCCATAGAGTCTATTGCCCAAAGCAGCCGTTTTCTTCAGGAGAACTGATCTTGGAAGAAGAGAAGAAGAAGAAGAGATTGGATTTATACCCCGCCCTTCACTACCCAAAGGAGTCTCAGAGCGGCTCACAAACTCCTTTCCCTTCCCCTCCCCATGACAGACACCCTGTGAGGTGGGCTGAGACAGCTCTGACAGAAAGTGCTCTTTTTCAAGAACAGCTGTGCCAGAACTATGGCTTGCCCAAGGTCATCCAGCAGGTGCAAGTGGAGAAGTGGGGAATCAAACCTGGAGGCTGGCAATACTAAGGGGAGGGCCAGACCTGTAGATTTGAGGGGTAGAGCCTGGGGAGGGCAGGGTTTGGGGTGCGGAGGGACTTTAGCAGGTTATAATGCCATAGAGTCCACTACCCAAAGCAGTAATTGTTATAGCTGGGAAATTTTCTGTAGGGGAAATGATGTGCTGTGGCTGGGGAACATGGTGATTTCTGGGAGATCTCCAGGCCCCACAGGGAGACTGGCAACTCCAGTGACCATTTGAGAGAAGATTGGGATAGGTATTTTACCTCAGGACACATTCAATGACTCCCAAGAACAACAGCTAACTGCTTAGAATTTTAGAGGCAAAGGCCAATCCGGCCACATATGCAAATGACCTCTGTGTTCTGACTGGCTATTGGCGGGAGAGGAACAGCAAACTGTTTAGAATATTGGAGGCAAGACTCAAGCAACGCAGCCAGTGGATAGGGAGAACTTCTGAGTGACACATCATGGAGCCAACTGATTTAAGAGCATGTGGAATGTTCATGAAGTGGCACCCCAAAACACAATTATATATAAGGAGAGATGCTCTGATTCAGTTTTAAATATTGTGTTTTAATGAATAACTTCTATGATGTTTTATGGTTTTTAATTTTTTTTTATTTTGTAAGCCCCATTGGCAGATACCCTGGAGAAGGGGCACAGATATTTTCTAAAAAGAAACAGATAAAATATGAAGCTCTAAAACATTAAAATCCACTATAAGATGCTTAAGTATTATTATCAGTATTTTTTTTTATAACTGTCCTTAGGGACAGAATTTTATTAAATTTTTAAAACATAATACAATACAAACTTAACAAACATAAGACATACACATGTAACACAAACGGGGTTAGTATATTCTCATGATTCATACATTAGATGTGCCCAAAAAGTTATCAATATTTATAAGTATTATAATAAGTGAGTATATCTCATTTCATTTTCTCTCTTAATGGGTTAACTATATTTTATCTTGTAGATAATCTTTCAATTATATCCACCTAAACATAAATATTATACCATCTATAAAATCGTGACCATGTATTTTGGAATACGGAATCTGAGAGACCTTTCATCAGTAAAGTCAGTTTGTCCATTTCAGCTGCTTCTAAGACTTTATTTAGATATTCTTGCTTCGTGGGCGTCTCAGGCATCTTCCAATATTTAGCGTATAAAATTCTTGCTGCTGTAGTTAAATATACAATGAGATAGCGATCGTCTTTATTAAAATCTTTCAGTAAAATATTCAGTAGTAATACCTCTGGTGTAAATGGTATAACCATCCCTAACACCTTTTGAGTCACATCATGAATCCACCTCCAATACTTTCTACTTATTTCACAATGCCATCACATATGGTAAAATGAGCCTACCTTATTTTCGCATTTCCAACACTTATTTGAAGATTTGTTATCATATTTTGCTAATCTATCTGGTGTTACATACCATCTATAAAACATTTTATATACATTTTCTTTATAGGCAGTAGCTTTTGTAATTTTTATATTTTTCTTCCACACTTGATCCCATTGCTCCAAGTCTATGTTATGACCTATATTTTGAACCCATTGGATCATATTCCCTTTAACTGTTTCTTCTAGCATCATCTCATTAAGTAGGAGTGTATACATTCTTTTTATAAATTTTTGATCCGTAGCTATCATTATCTTTTCAATCTCCATCAAGTTTTCGTGGAAGACTATTTTCTTATTTTTAGAGTATCTAGATTCTATTTGAGTTTTTTGCCACCATGATAAATCATTTAATGGTTTCAACTCATTCTTAGCATTCAAGATGTCCTGGTATCTTTTGGGTTTCTCTTCCTCATCGATGTTTGGTAACATAAAAGCTTCCATTGGCGCAATTAACTTTGAGTTCTTTGTATAAAATTGCTTATGTACGATTTCCCAGACTTTCAATAAAGAGGCCTGAAGCCAATGTTGTTTGAAGTACTTGTGTGTGGACGCCTTCCCATACCATAAAAACGCGTGCCATCTCATCATGAGATCATGGCCTTCTAATTTTAATGTTCTTTTATCCTCTAACCTAATCCAACCCTTGATCCATGCTAGTGCTGCTAATCTATAATAAAGAGTCCAGTTTGGTAATCCAAAACCTCCTTTTTCTTTAAAGTCTTGTAGTGCCTTCAGTCTTATTCTGGGACACTTCCCTTGCCATATAACTTTCGAAACTAGCTGATCCAGCTCTTTGAAAAAAATTAATTTTGTAAAATAGGAATTGTCTGGAATAAGAATATCCATCTAGGAAGAACACTTATTTTAATTAATGCAATCCATCCCATTAAAGATATTTGTAAGCTTCTCCATTTTTCTAAATCCTGTTTAGTTGTCTTCAAAAGTTCTTTATAGTTATTTTCTTGTAAAGCACTACATTTATTTGTCATCATAATTCCCAAATATTATATTTTCCCTTGTACCTGAAAGCCTGAAATTTCTTGTAATTTTTCCTTCTGTTTTGTATCCATATTCTTAGTCAAAATCTTTGTTTTGTTAATATTTACTCTCAGTCCTGCTATTTGCCCATAGTCTTGAAGTTCTTCCTTCAGCTTGTGTACCGAGAGTAGAGGGTTCTCTAAAATAAACACTAGATCGTCCGCAAATGCCAATAGTTTATACTCTTCTCCTCTCATCTTAAAACCAGTAATCTGATTTCCATTTCTAATTGAATCATTGAGTATTTCCAAGGCAAAGATAAATAGAAGTGGTGAAAGAGGGCAGCCTTATCTCGTCCCTTTTTGAATTTCAAAATTCTGAGTCCGATACACATTAATCATGACAGCCGCATTTTGTCTGGTATAGATGGCTTGAATCATTTTAACAAACTCAGTTCCTGCCTCTGCCATTTTTAGAGCTTCTAGCACAGAAGGCCAGTCAACGTTGCCAAAAGCCTTCTCTGCATCTAGAAAGATTAAAGCCAATTGTTTTTCTGGATGTACTTCATAGTATTCTATGATGTCTATAATACATCTTAAATTGTTCTTTATTTGTCTTTTAGGTAAAAATCCTGCTTGATCTTTGTGTATTGTTTTTGATAATTTTTTTTAAGTCTTTCGGCTATTATCGAAGCAGAAATTTTATAATCCACATTTAATAATGAGATCGATCTATAGTTCTTAATTTCTCTTTCCTCTTGTTCATGTATTAGAGAGATTATTGCATCTTTCCATGAATCCAGTATTTCTTCATTCTCCATAACACTATTGCAGATCTCTTTTAAATGGGGCAATAGTTGTTCTTCAAATATCAGGTAAAATTCTATTGGAAGCCCATCTGGCCCTGGTGCTTTACCTTTATTTTGCCATCTCAGTGCCTCCACCAGTTCCATCATTGCAATTGGCTGGTTAAGTATTTTTCTCTGATCCTCTGTAAATTTCTTCGGCTGATGTGTTTCTAAATATCCCTTTATTTGTTCTATATTTATATTTGTTTTCCTGTATAAGTCTTTGTAAAAATTCTCTACTATAGTTTTCATTTCTTGAAGTCTATTTGTTTCTGTTCCATCTTGCATATTTAAAACTTTTATATAGGATTTCTCTTTTTGATATCAAATTTTATAAGCAAGCCATCTTGTTAGTTTGTTGGCATTCTCAAAAAAATTTTGCTTAGCAAATGCCGGTTTCTTGGCTAACTCGTGTGTGAGTAGACACTTCATCTTGTGTTGTAGAAGCTTAAGTTTGGATTTCCCATCTTGGGAATTTGAGTTCGCCATCATTTTCTGTTCTTGGATCTGAATACGTTTTTTAAGATAAATATATTCTTGTTTCCTTTATTTATTAGAGCAGATTCCCTTATCAATTGTTCTCTGGCAAACGCCTTAAAGGCATCCCATACCACTTTTATGGGCATATTAGGTTGGATGTTTTCTTTAAAAAAACCTGGAGATCCTCTTTCATTTTTTTGACAAATTTGTCATTTTTCAAAAGGGATATATTCAATGTCCATCTGCTTTTAGGCCTCATTTCTTGTAATTCTAAGGTGATGGGTTTATGATCTGCATATGTTCCAGCTTTGATTTCTGCTTCCAATAAGTCTTTAAGAGCTGTACTTGAGATCCAACACATATCCAGTCTAGACCATGAGTCATGTCTAGATGAAAAGTATGTATATTGGTGTTTATTAGGATTCCTCCAGGCATCTACTAATTTCAATTCTTCCATAAGTTGGCACAAAACAGGTGGAAATTCCTTGCCTCCTCTCTTCTGACCCTGGGAGCTTGTTTTTCTATCTTCCTTTATATCAAAGACTGTATTATAGTCCTCTATGATGCAAATCTCTTGAAAATCCTGTTGGGTAATCAGGCTTTGTAATCTATAAAAAAATTTCTTGATGTTGATTGGGAGCATAAATATTCACAATAAGCATTCTTTTCATTTGTCTTTGTACTGCCACCATTAAAATTATTCCATCTTGTGATGCATATATTTGTTCAGTTTGTAGATGGTCTCTTACAAATGTGACTACTCCCCTTTTCTTCTTCTCCTTATCTGAGGCTATAAAAAAATTTTCAAGTCCTTGCAAATGCTTTTCATCCCTTTTTTAAATATGTGCCTCTTGAAGACAAATTATATCCTGTTTTTGTTTTCTGAGTTGATGAAATATTCTCCTTCTCTTCTGTGGTCCATTTAAACTGTTTACATTAACCAATATAATTTTTGTTCTACCTCTATCCATCCTGATTACGATTCTGTTGTTCCAGTTTCTCCCTCATCTGTTGCCTTGTATTGACTGGTGATTTCCTTGTTGGCCCGAGCCTTTTTTCCCTCTGTGGTTTCCTGCCTATTGCTGCCACACCTTGTAAAGTTTCTTCTTCATCTGCTTCTTCTCCCTCTTCCTCCCCCTCTTCCTTCTCTTCTTGTTCTGTTGAGAGCTCATCTCCATGAGTTTTTAAGAAGTCATCTGCTTTAAAAGTTGATGATATTCTGTATCTTTTACCTTTGAAGGTAAAGATCAAGCCTTCAGGCAGAAGCCATCTGTAGTTTATAGTATTATTTATTTAAAACATTTATTTCTGTCTCTTTCATCATCAACGGTGAGGCATTCACTTCTCTTAATATCTTATCTCTGACAGCCCTCTTGTGGAAGCGGACTTGCACTTATCTTGGCAATTGAAATAGTCTTGTATAGGCTGAATTTATTTGGAAGGCTACATCAATTTCTTGAGCAATCTTGTCTACATCTTCCATATTCATATGTTCTGCCAGTAGTTTAGCCATTTTACTAGTAAGATCTTTGTTTTTTTCCTCAGGTATATTTTGAAATCTTAATATAAATGATGCCCTTTCAACCTGTAACCTTGTGACATCTAGGGTACTCTGCCTTTCATCTGTTTCCTTGACTTTGCTCTCCATTTCTTTTGTCTTGATTTCTATTTTTTCTGTTGTGCTGCTCAGTTCCATGATCGTCTCTGTGTTATTTGTTATTTGCTTCTGTAATGCCTGCTGTCATGCCTGTCCTTGACTCAGCCCCTGAACCAGCCCCTGACAGCCAAAACAGGGAGGCTTCGGTACCTTTAAGGGCTGAAGAGGCACCAGGACCTGCAACCGATGTAAGTGCTGTGGAGGATACACAGCAGCCTGAGCCAACTGTGGGATGCTTTGCACCTGGAGCGTTGCCTGAAGCAAGCACTTCACCACCTGCCTTTCCCCCACCTGTGCACCGGCTAAGGGATCATCGGCGTCAAGACCTGGCCAGCCGAAGAAAAGAGTCACGCTCCAGAGGGCAAAGAACCTTGAGCCCTGAGTATTAGCAGCAGTCAGGACCTTGCTCACAGGTGCTCATGGGCTACGGAGCCAGAGCACTATTTAAGTAAGCCTCTGGCCATGAGCACACTTGTACTAGCAACGTCATTGTCAGGACCTGAAGCTTTGTATCTCGGCCTCAACCCTTGTGAAATTCTTACCGGCTTTTGACCCTTGGCTTCGTGGACCCTGCGTTTCTCTCTGACTCCTCTGGCATCGTTGTGATTTATGGACTTGACTCTCTGGTATGTCTGACCCTACTTATGGACTGTGATTTAAAACCTGTTTGAACCGTGCTACCTGATTTACTCGGCTTGAACCTTGGACTGTTCCTGGACTTGTGCTCATTCGTGTCGCACCTTGGGGTCCTGCCCTGACACCTGCAGGCTCAATGAAAACTGTTCAGTTATATTTTTCATCACATTTTTAATGGGATCTACTGCTTTGGTTGAGGAGCTGCAGTAGCTCAAGTGGTTAAGACGCTGAACTGCAGGCTGTGGAAGGTCAGTAGTTCAGCAGTTCAAGACCTGGGTGCCGCATGATGGGGTGAGCTCCTGTCTCTAGTTCCAGCTCCTGCCAACCTAGCAGTTCGAAAGCAAGAAATTGCAAGTAGATAAATAGGTACCACTTCGGTGGGAAGGTAACAGCATTCCGTGCACCTTGGTGTTTAGTCATGTCGGCCACATGACCATGGAAACGTCTTCAGACAGTGCTGGCTCTTTGGCTTGGAAACGGAGATGAGCACCGCAACCCTAGAGTCGGATTCGACTGGCTTTCGAGCAAGGGAACCTTTACCTTTACTTACTGCTTTGTTAATGGAGTTCCAAATCTGGTTGATAGTTAGTTTGATTGGCTCAACTGCCTCGCTTATTGAATTTTGAATAGTTGCCTGGACCAGGGCCTGCATCACCTTTTGCACTGGAGCTGAAAATTTGGAGGTGGCCGTACCAGCAATCTCTGGTGAGGAAGCTGATGTTTTAGCCTTAGGTTGGCTGGATTGGCTTGTCATCTTGTAATATCCTGCAAAACATTTTTTTCCAAATCTGGCAGAATGCCCCAAAATTTTCCTCCATTTTGCCTCCAATAATTGTTTTCTGCTCTGCAAGTTTGTTTTGGAACACTCAAAAGCTGTCAGCTGACTGCCCAGATCCTGTTTTTGAGAATCCAGCAGATTGTTTAGGCTTTCTTGAGTGCAGTATTTTTTAAAACATCAACCACAAATATGTGCTTCAAGGTCATATTCCCGTCTCTCCCCTTCAACCACTTTTAGAGCAAAATGTCCTTAAGGGGGGCAGTTTTTAAATCAATCAGCTTTTACTTCGCAAACATCCAGCCTTTAATACTGACAGTTCCCAATTTTGCTTTATTTCAATCACTGTAGATTGTTTTATTTTCTCTGGAGCCCCAAAAAATTTGTAAAGGGTTTCCTAAATATTCCACACCCTGCCCCTGTTGGGGTAAAAATTGGAATTGATGTAAAGGGGTTTCCACAACCTCCACCCTGCCCCAGTTGGAGTAGAGATAGAAATCATTGTCAAGAATTCACTGCAAGCTCCCACACTCCACCATCCATCAAGAAATAAAGTTAGCCTTCAGCTTGACTTGTCTTTATTTCCCTGAGACCCCTACAAATTTATAGAGGGTGTTCTAATGCTCCACATCCTGCCCCTATTGGGGTAAAAATTGCGTATGCAGCAAAGGGGTCTCTACAAACTCCACAAGCAGGCAAATGGTGAGACTAGCCCTCAGTTTTGCAGTTAAGTAGGCTAGTTCCTCCTCAAGCATCGCCCTATTGTCATAAGTGAAAGTAAAGTTATCTCCATCTCTCTCCGTTCACTGGCTGCTTATGCCTTGTGGGGGGAATCACCCACCTTAGCGTCTTCCTCTTTTAGGGCTAAAGCTCTGATAGCTCTAACTTTATATGCCCAAAATAGAGTTTTTACTCACAAAGATGCAGTTCGGCACTGTTTTTTGAACCCCCCTCAGTGCAGGAGTGACAGTTTTGCCCATAAGAATGGGCTCCTCTTCAGGTCCCACATTGGAGGCGATCCCTGGTTCTCCCTGTGAGTAGCCAAGGCACAAGGTACTGGATCAAGCCCCTATCAGCCCACTCGCTCCTTCCCCAGAGTGGTGGGGGGTCTCTGCTGAGTCGAAAGACCCTTTAGACGAACCCAGAAGTGGCTGGCATGCAATTACGTGACTGTCTCACCGCGCTGCAGCCTGCTTCTCTGTATTATTATCAGTACTGTAGTATAATGAAAACCTTAACATACGGTCCTCTGACCATTAACCTGGAACTCACTTTCTTGCTCCTCCTGCCTCAAAGTTTGAGAGAAATATAAAGTGGACACCACCATTTAAAATTTTCAAGGAGCACCTTTCCTAATTGCTCTTCACTCTGGAAGTTTTATCTATGACCAAGCATATTTGAGGTTTTTCCTTTTTAAAAACCTCTTGCTGTGAGGTTGCCCTTTTAAGGTGAAATTCATTGGTTACTCATTTGTATTTTTATGGTCTCATTGCACAGGGTATGTTGTGTGTTTCTGTGAATTGCTTCTGAACCTGGATCAATGGAAGCTGCAGTGCTAATCAATGTCTCAAAGCAAATACGTTTTTAAAGCACAACAATTCTACACAAGCGTTATTTACCAGTCTCAAGAAGGTTAATCATTCTGCAGGAATTCAACTCATCAATTTTTCTGAAGTAAACTAACCCCTGCAGACATCAGCAATGCATTCATTGAAATAAATTACTGCAATCCATGAGCTTGATTCTGTCCTCCTCCCTTACACAGTGATCTAAATACATATGGAAGGTTGTCTAATTGATTTCCATGGATTTTACTTCCAAATAAGGATCACATATTTAGTCTGTGTCTTCAAAGGCATTATTCACTAAAATTAATTCTTGACCTTCACATAATAGAGACTGTATGTCTAAAATAATTTAATTCAAAAAGTATCCCAGATATAGATAAATTCTTTACTGACCTCTTTCAAATTGATTTTCTGGTGATTTCAGGATAGTTTGTTATTTGGGAATGATTGTTACGTCTTCAACTTCTCCTGAGAAAAACCACACAAGTCTGTGAAAGGTTGATGACTGAGATTTCTGCACCTCTTGCAAAATGTGCGCTCTAATATGATGAATTTAATGAACTTTACAAAGCATATCCAAAGCAGCCTTCTTAAATGTAGGTTTCTGGAATTCTTAGTTTGAGATTATTGTAAAGAAATAATTACAAATAACCTGAATTTTGGTACAGTAAACCAAATCTATATAATGTCCTTACTCAGGTTTACAACAGTATTGTCTACATTAATTCCTTCCGATTACAAATGAGATACAGAGATATATTCTTGCTGGGTTTAACAAGGACGAGCCCTATTCATGAATTCTAAACCCCATGATTTGCATAACAGTGCAGTCTACATTCACAGAGCCACATGCAAGCAAATACTCTTTAGGAATATTTTGTTTGGGTTTGTATTCAATTTATCTTACTAATCATTCTGTTTGTCTTCTTCATTACTGTTATTATATGTGTTTGAAATAGTTATTCTATTTGATATTAGTTTCCAATGACTACAACATTCATTCATTCATTTAGAACATTTTTATGCTGCCTTTCCATGCAATCTTTGTTATTTCCCAATTCAACTAAGATAAATTGTCAGTGATTGTATCCCTCAATGGACACTACTCACCATGCGTCAGACATGGGTACAGAGACCCTTTTGGTAACCCCAAAAGACCAAAAGTAGAGGGAGCAAAGAGAGGCATATGGCATCCAAAGGAAGATGGGCAAAGTTGTGCATAGAACTTTGCACCTGGCACAATCACACAGTTTAGCAGTTACAAAGAAATAATAGTGAAAAGCATAGCACAGTGATTTCATTATTACACAGTCTCTCAGGACCTAGCTACATAATACCCTGTTATAATGTCCCTTACCCAGGTCCACCCTGGGATCTGTTGCCATCAGATGTATGTTTAGAGTCCAGTGCTTGGAATTTAATTTTCATGCATGTGAGGACCTGATCAAGCTTGCAGGGAGAGGAAACTTAGACCTCCCCCATGCCATTTTCCCAGCCTAAAATGGCCCCAGGAAGTAACTATTTGCCCATTTGGGGTAACTTACATGTAGCCCATGGGCTAACTTAACGTATCCCATAAATACATGTAGGTTATTCCAGCAGGGAAAAATAGCAGCTCCTTGGGGTCATTTCAAGTTGGAAAAATGGCATGGAAGAAGGTTTAAGTCCCCTCTCCCCACACAGTCCCAATTGTAATCAGGCCACTGTGTGCCTGAAAGTTACTTCTTGTCAGGGGTCATTTCGTAGCAAAAGAGATGCAGGAGCTCATAATTAGCATAATTCATTAGCATAACGTATTTGCATATGCCACACTCCCTAACATCACCGGAAGTGTGTCAGAAGGCAACACCCGCCACTCAGGCTCCACCCCAAAAATCTCCAGGTATTTCCCAACTCAGAGCTGAGGAGCCTACCTGGAGAAGAACTGCTTCAGCACATAGAAAATAGTCAAGTTCAGGGAGTGTACATTGGTCTCCCCTCCTCCATTTGGTCCTCACAATGGCCCTCAGAGGTAGACTAAGCTGAGAGAGTGGCTTGCCCACCATCACCTAACAATCTTCATAGCGCAGTCAGGTATTTGAAACTGGCTCTTCCAGATCCTAGCCTAAACATCTGACCAGTACACCCACAGGGTCTCCCAATAGCTCCAGGCTACACACCAGCCACCAGAGAAAGTGCAAACAAAGGGCTCAGTAGTTCAACATAACAGATTGATTTGAGACGAGTGTGCAAGGAAAGTGGCAGAGGGGGAAGGCTGTGTTGTGTCCTGGGATCAGAAGGCAGAGCTGGCAAAATACAGCCAAGCTTCGCTCTCTGAGAACAATAGGGACTAGGTTCCTGAGCTCGCCAGTAGAGAACCAATGGCAGCATTGGCGGGCGATTCAAACCCGCCAATAGGAATATGGGGCCGTCCCCCCTAACTGTATATAGTTGGCCTCCGGCCGTTACTGTTTGTTCTTGTTCTTGTCTTGTGTGAAGTACGAATAAACGCGTCTTCTCTTATGTCGTCGTCCAAGTCATGAGGCCCGAAACCCAGTACTTTACAGTGGCGATGAAGGTGGGATTTCAACGCCTTCCGTGACTCCATGAGCGACGAAAAGGACACCGCCGAGCATCGCATCGCTGACCCCGAGAGCAGCACCGCACCGCTCGCCGAGCATCGCATCGCTGACCCCGAGAGCAGCACCGCACCGCTCGCCCCGGCGCACGCCTTCCCAGACAGAGCCATGGCCGCCTCTCATGTAACACTCGAGCGCTTCGATCCGTCGCAGCCAGAAACCTGGGACACATGGGTTGACCAGCTCATCAGTTATTTGGAGCTCAACGAGATCCACCACCCAGACAAGAAACGATCGCTCCTGCTGAACGCGTGCGGCACCCAAACTGTCCGCCTTGCCAAGAGCCTCTTGGTGCCCTGCACGGCCTTGGAAAGCTCGTTTGGGGAGATCCTGGCCGTCCTCAACGCGTACTTCAGCCCCTGGCCGACCTTCCTGGCCAAGAGGATGGAGTTCCAGAGGCGAGTCCAGGCCCAAGGGGAATCCGTTGCCACCTTCCTGGCCGCGCTGAGGGCGCTCGCGGTGGACTGCGGGTTCCCGAAGGTGGAAGACAACTTGCTGACGCAGTTCGTGTGGGGCCTGGCGGACTCCAAGCTGCGGCGCAAGTTGATTGGCTACCGGAGGCTCTCCCTGGACGAGGCCATCGACGCCGCAACAGCCCACGAGGCCGCTGAAGGGGAACGCCCAGCTGCGGCCGCCCATGTGGTCGGGAGGAGTCCCAGCCCTGGGAACTCAGATACCGAAGAGGTCTTCGCCCTCAGACCCCAACACCGCCGGCCGGCGCCATTCCAGCAGGCCAACAGGGAGCCAGCCAAGCCTTCCGGCAACTGGACCGTCTGTGCCAGCTGCGGGGAAGGCCATGGAAGGAAATCCTGCAAGTTCCGGGATGCTGTCTGTCACGGGTGCGGAAAGCAGGGACACCTCGCACGGGTCTGCCGGTCCAAGGGCCCCCAGAATTCGAGATCGTCGGTCCCACTGCACCGCGCATCGTCCACCGCCTACGAGACGACGGAAGAGGTCGCCGAGTTGTACCATCTCACCAACCAACCGCTGCAGGTACTTCGCCTCCCCAACCCCAACCTCTCCTCTACCCCGAAGATCCAAGTAACCGTGCGGATCGAGGGGTCCCCCTGTTGCATGGAAGTGGACTCGGGATCGGCGGCGTCCATCATTTCCATGGACACTTTAAAAAGACTTTGCCCGTTAGGGGGACCCCCTCTACGTCCATCGCCCCTAAGCTTGGTGGACTTTCAAAAGAACCCTGTCCCCATCCGGGGAGTCGGCACTTTCCGAGTGCAGTACCGAGACTTTGAGGGGAACTTGGACTTGGTGGTGGTGGAGGGAAATCTCGTGAGTCTCCTGGGGTGGGCGTGGTTCGAGGCCCTAGGCATCACGATTGGGGGAGTGAATAAGTGCGGGATGCGTGACTGGGGGGCGGTGTGCAAGGAATTCCCTGAGGTTTTTGACGGGAAACTGGGGTGTTATAAAGGGCCCCCGGTGTCGCTTAACTTAGACCCCACAGTGACGCCCATCCGACGGCGCTTCCGCACCGTGCCCCTGGCCCTCCGCCCTAAAATAGAGGCCGAACTGGACCGGTTAGTGGCCCAGGGAGTCCTAGAGCCCGTCCCGAACGCTCGATGGGAGACCCCGATTGTGACACCCATAAAGCCAAACGGGGAAATCCGCATCTGCGCGGATTATAAGTGCACCATTAACCAGGCACTTCAGGCGCACGCATACCCCGTACCCGTGGTCAGCCACGTCTTAGCCACACTGGCGGGGGCGCGCATATTTGGAAAGATGGATCTTGCGCAGGCGTACCAGCAACTCCCGGTGGATGAGGCCACTGCCGAGGCGCAAACCATAGTGACCCACCGGGGGGCCTTCAGGGCGAAGCGGCTGCAGTTCGGGGTCAGTGTGGCCCCAGGGATCTTCCAAAATCTCATGGACGATTTGTTAAAAGGAATCCCTGGAGTGACGCCGTTCTTCGACGACGTCCTCATCGCCGCGACCACCCCTGAAAGCTTCGCCACCCGCCTCCGAACTGTACTGGGACGCTTCCAAGCCGCGGGGCTGAAAGTGAAGCAGGAAAAGTGCCTCCTCGGGGTGCCGGAGGTGGAGTTCTTGGGGTACCGGGTAGACGCAACAGGCCTGCATCCGGCGAGGGACAAGGTGAAGGCCATTGTGGAGGCCCCCGCCCCGAAGTCCAAGGCCGAGCTCCAGGCGTTCTTAGGCCTCCTGAACTTTTACCACGCCTTTCTCCCACACAAAGCCGCTGTGGCCGAACCCCTGCACAGGCTGCTGGACAAGGCAACACCTTGGGCATGGGGAGCGAGGGAGGAGGCGGCGTTTCGGGGGGTTAAAGTACTCTTGATTTCTAACGCTGTACTCGCCCACTTTGATGAACAGCTCCCGGTAATCCTTGCGTGCGACACATCACCGTATGGGGTCGGGGCGGTCTTGGCCCACAAGCTACCAGATGGGAGGGAAGTCCCGGTGGCTTATTACTCCCGCACGCTGTCCTCCGCGGAGGCGGAACTATGCGCAAATCGACCGGGAGGGCTTGGCACTGGTGGCGGGGATTAAAAAGTTTCACAACTTTGTGTACGGGCGGCCCTTCACGCTCGTAACCGATCATAAGCCGCTCTTGGGACTGTTCGCGGCGGACAAACAAACGCCGCAGGTACTGTCGCCCCGGGTGTTGCGCTGGTCCTTGTTTTTAGCGGGCTACCAGTACCGGTTGGAGCATCGGCCGGGCAAGGCGTTGGGTCATGCCGACGCCTTGAGCTGCCTGCCGCTGCCGCATACAGGGGAAGATCCGGCCCCAGCTCCCGCAGTATTGTTAATGGAGGAGCTGCCAACCCCCCCCCTTCAGGCTGCAGATGTGGCCGCCCGCACGTCCCGAGATCCCATTCTCTCCCGGGTCCTAAACTGGGTGGTGAGGGGATGGCCAGCGGAACAGACAGGGCCAGAGTTCACGGCATACAAAGCCAGGAGGGAAGAGTTATCCGCCTTGAAAGGGTGCTTACAATGGGGGGACAGGGTGGTCATCCCGGGGCCCATGAGACAAGGGGTTCTAGAAATGCTGCACGAGGCCCACCCCAGCATTGTACGAATGAAAGCTCTGGCAAGGAGCTACGTGTGGTGACCCGGGATGGACGCAGAAATTGAAACCTGGGTCCAAGGGTGCACACGGTGTCAGGAAGTCCGCCCCAATCCCCCGAGAGTGCCAACCCAAAGCTGGGAGTCTACCCACAAGCCATGGTCACGCCTACACGTAGATTTTGCCGGGCCATTTCAGGGTGACGGTAGACTCCTACTCGAAGTGGGTAGAAATAAGCCCAGTGTCTACCACCTCTGCCAAAGCGGCAATAAGGGCCCTGCGGAAAATATTCGCTACGCATGGGTTGCCAGACACAATCGTGTCGGACAACGGGGCAGCGTTCACATCTGCTGAGTTTCAAGCGTTCCTCACAAGGAACCTAATCAGGCACATACGATCAGCGCCCTTCCACCCGGCAACAAATGGACAGGTGGAGAGAACCAAAGAAGCCCTGAGCCGCATAACGGAGGGGGATTGGGAGTTCCGGCTGGCCCGCTTCCTCCTAACACACCGCACCACCCCAAACCCCATCTCCGGGCATTGCCCCGCAGAACTATTGATGGGCCGCCGCCCCACGACTTTGTTAGACAGGCTCCACCCGGACCGAGCCCCAGAGAGAAAGCTGGTCGAAACCCGGGAGGCGCCCCGAAGCTTCCTCCCGGGGAACCTGTCTACTTCCGGAATTACGGGGCGGGGCCTCAGTGGGTGGCCGGGCGCATCCTAAAACCCACCGGGCCAGTGTCATACGAGGACCTAGCAGATGGGGACAGGGTCCTCCGTAAACACGTGGACCAGCTCCGGAGGCGGCAAGACCCTGACACAGGGATCCAGGCCCCGTTACTGGGAAACGCCGCGGCCACCCCAGCATCTGATCGGCTGCAGGCACCACCAGCGGAGCCAGCGCCTGAAAGACCACGGAGTCCGGAGGGCGTCCCAGAGACAGCTGAACCGCCGCCGCCGCTGCCGCTGCCGTTACAGCCGCCACCGTCACCACCACAGCTACTACCGGAGATCCAAGCTCCTTGTGCAGGAGGACCACCCGATGGGGGCCCCGCCAGTCCGGTACCGGCCCCCCGACGATCACTAAGGGAACGGAGGGCACCAGCATACTTAAAAGACTACGTCACCTGATAGGAGACGAACTATGGGGGGAGGGGTGTTGTGTCCTGGGATCAGAAGGCAGAGCTGGCAAAATACAGCCAAGCTTCGCTCTCTGAGAACAATAGGGACTAGGTTCCTGAGCTTGCCAGTAGAGAACCAATGGCAGCATTGGCGGGCGATTCAAACCCGCCAATAGGAATATGGGGCCGTCCCCCCCTAACTGTATATAGTTGGCCTCCGGCCGTTACTGTTTGTTCTTGTTCTTGTCTTGTGTGAAGTACGAATAAACGCGTCTTCTCTTATGTCGTCGTCCGAGTCATGAGGCCCGAAACCCAGTACTTTACAGGCTGGTCTTCTCTTGCTAAGGTAGAGGTGATGCAGTTTCAGCTCTTGGATCTCTGGCTAGTAACAAATGCCAGAATGCTCTCCTCCCTCCAACTTTACTTTCTGGGAGGGAGAGAAAGAAGCAAGCAGTTTGCCCCTGCTCATTCTCTTTCCAATGGCTGGGGCTTGTCTTCTACTTACCACAATGGGAGTGGGGGGAGCAATGTTCTGTCTAATTCCCCCCCCCCACTGAGTGGAGCAGTTCACATCAGACCCGTAGCTACAGTGGGGCATTTTGGGGCCTGACCCCCGACTTCCTGCCAAGGCCCCCCCCAACTTCCTTTCAGCCCAGACCCCCCGATTCTCTAGCAAGATGTGGTGGCCACCACGAACTCCCCCTGTGCCACCACTTCTCCTTGCCTTCCCCCTGTACCACACCTCTCTCTGGGGCCGGCTGAAGCGCATGAGTTAACTTTAATTGATTTAGCCGGTGCCCCAGTGCCCCCCAAAGAATTAAAATGCCCCCCGACTTAGAAATTCCTAGCTACGGGCCTGGTTCACATCCTAAGCAAAATGTAACTGCTGACATCTTAATTACTTCTGCAGGACAGATGGCAAAGTTTGTTTTTACTCCCCCATTTTAAAAGCTCTATGGGCAAGCATCTCCTCTTGAACTTCTGCCTGCTGACTGGAGGACCAACAAAAAGGTGGTAATCTTTACAATTACAATTAAGGATGTGCAGTTAACACCTCCCAAGAAAAAGCATAAAAAAGTCTTATGGGAAAAAACAAGTATACTGAACACATACCAATCAAATGGTACAGAGATATGGAGATGGCTTTGATTTCGAAGTTTCAACAGAAATTTTTAAAAAGGATGAAATGCAACAGCTGTTCAGTTTCCAAATCTAAATAGGCACTGTAAAAGATAAAATAAAAACCACATTTCTGCTTTCTCTAGCATATGTCCCCAATCTAAACATACTGCCAAACACCTGGGATTCTCAAGGAGCAACTGAGAATGCAGTCTTACAATGATAATGAAAGCTTGGGGGTGGTGGGCTGCTTGGGGGGCAGCGGTGAGGAGGAGACACTCCAAGGAAGAAGTGTGGGCTGCCAATGCCACTTCACCCTCCTCCTCCTCCCCCTCCTCCTCAACTCCTCGTGAGCTACTGCAGTGCTGGTGGGGCTGCGGACCCTCTCCCCCAGGCTGGGGTCATGGCCACGGCTGACCAGCCAGGGACAAGAGCATGCGGGAGGAGTGTGCTGCTGCTGCTGGGTGCCGGCGGGGCATGGAGATAGGAGGAGGAGGCTGTAGGAGGAGTGCGCTGCTGCCACCACTGCCACCCCAGCTCTTGCCATGGCAGCTGCCAGGCTGGGTGGGCGAGCTACTGCAGTGCCAGTGGGGCTGTGGGCCCTCTCCCCCAGGCCATGGCTGTGTCTGTGGCTGGCCAGCCAGGGACAAGAGCCAGCCAGAAACAAGAGCATGCAGGAGGCTGCGGGGGGAGTGCACTGCTGCTGGGTGCCAGTGGGGCATGGAGGCAGGAAGAGGAGGCTGCGGGAGGAGCACACTGCTGCTGTTGCCACCACCCTGGCTCTTGCTGCAGCTGCTGCCAGACTGGGTGGGGGAGCTATTGCGGTGCTGCTGAGGCTGTGGGCCCTCTCCCCCAGGCCATGGCCATGGTCATGGCCAGCCAGCCAGGGACAACAGCAAGCATGCAGGAGGCTGCAGGGGGAGTGTGCTGTGGGAGGAGGAGGCTGCGGGAGGAGCTCGCTGCTGGTGGTGGTGCTGCCACCGCTGCCCCAGCTCTTGCCATGGCTGCTGCCAGGCTGGGTGGGTGAGCTGCTGTGGCGGGGCTGGAGGCCCTCTCCCCTAGTCCCAGCTGCAAAGTTTGCAAGTAGTGGACCGCATGGGGGGCTCGCTCTCCCCACACACTGCCTTGAATCCCAGCTTGCTGCTTCCAAGGGGATGGGGGGCGGAGGGTGGAAAGTGGGGAGGCAGGATTGGCTGGTGGGAAAACGGGGGAGATGCAAGAAGCCGAGAGCTGCAGGAGCTGGTCCTGCAGCAAGTCGAGGGGCTGGCTGCTTGGGAAGAGGCAGGGCTGGGTGGGGGAGGCGGCGGGAGGCACACCTTCCATCCCTGCCAGAGTGCCACTCCAGCTCACTCTGGCTTGAAATGAGCTCTGCTTCTCATGCCTGGAATTCCCAGTGCACATCTACTCAACGGGACTTGAGATGGACTCATGGGGACATTTATCATGCAGTTTAGTCCTTAGTGACATGAAAGTGCTTGACAAACAGGCATTATGTGGTTCTGTGCGATTCAGAAAGCACTCCCTGACAGAGGAATGACTGACAGAGTACTGTGCACAGAAAGAAAAATCTATCAATGCAATCTTCTTTGGTGGCAAGATCAATGTTGGTTGGCGAACATACCTGTCTATCACCGCTGTTCTCTATGACACACACTCAGCCCCCCTTTCTCTTCCCTGCCCAACTGCCCTGCCTCCTGCCTCAGGGAGCTGAAACAGCACTGAGAGCTACTGGAGGATTAACAACCTTTCCTTTTAAAAATTCCACTGTAGTACATTTTCCAACTTGGATTAGTTACAATATTAAATAATTAAATTTGGATTCTGGTTACTTTCTATATGAATTCATATCCTTAATATTCTCTCTGTTTACTATACAGAGTGTGGTAGCATGTGCTTTATTTATAACTAGCAGTGAAGCCCGTTGTAGCTGCACTACAATGGCACTGTGCTATAAAGATGCTTGATAGCAGAGGGAACAGAGGGAGCAGAGGCACCAGGCCGGACACCAGCTGAGGGGATGTACTGAAAGGAAGGACAAGATTGCCCATTGGAAACAATGGGAGAGACTTGAAGGCCCATTGGAAATAATGGGAGCTGGGAATGCCATTGAAATACATTACAGCCCAAGAAGAGTTGCAAAGAAAATGCAGAATGTATTTTCTAGTAAGGTCTCTGATCTCAAACACACTACTGTGGGACTGGAATGACAGGCCCCAGAGTGGAATGGCAGCCCCTAGGGGTAGCAGGAGTCTTCTGGGACTGGAATGATAGGCCCCAGAGTAGAATGACAGCCACTGGGGTTAGCAGGAGTGTTCTGGGACTGGAATGACATGTCCCAGAGTGTAATGACAGCACCTAGGGGTAGCAGGAGTCTTCTGGGAGTGGAAAGACATGCTCCACAGTGGAATGACAGCCTCTGGAGGTAGCAGGAGTCTTCTGGGACTGGAGTGACAGGCCCCACAGTGGAATGACAGCCCCTGGGCTAGCAGACTGGGACTGGGCTCCAGTCCCAGAACAATCCCTCCACCCCCAGGGTCTGTAATTCCACTCTGGAGCCTGTCATTCCAGTCCCAGATGACTCCTGCTATCCCCAGGGGCTGTCATTCCATCCTCAGAACACAACTGCTACCCCCAGGGGCTGTCATTCCATTCTGGGGCCTGTCATTCCAGTCCCAGGACATATCTCCTACCCTCCCAGGGCTGTCATTCCACCCTCAGAAGTCATCTGCTACCCCCAGGGGCTGTCATTCCACTGTGGAGCCTGTCATTCCAGTCCCAGAAGACTCCTGCTACCCCCAGGGGCTGCCATTCCACTCTGGGGGCCCCTGTCATTCTAGTCCCAGAAGACTCCTGCTACCCCCAGAGGCTCTCATTCCACTTTGGGGCCTGTCATTCTATCACGGGCCGGGCTGCAGGGCCAGGCAAGTGTGGGGGCCAGGGCCAGGAACCCTTGGTAGTCCGACAGGAGTGGGGAAGAGGAAACCAGCAGGGGAGTGGCCCATTTCGCTGCTTGCCCTTTTAGCAAGCTGACAATAAAGCAAACCTTTGTTTTATCATTTGAGAAGTCCCAGTATCTCAACTCAATGTACAGTTTGCACTGGGCTAGGAAGGCTGGAAACTCTTCCACATTTCCACCAAACTTCTTGGGCGGGTTTACAGGATAGCGGGGTGGTGGAACGGCAGTGGCAGTAGCTTGCTGCTGTGTGTGCAGGTGACTGACTACCTGAGTGAGTTGTTGCAGCTGGGTAACCAAGTCAGCCAGCTGGAGCGCCCCTCCTACAGCTTCCTCCGTAGTGGAGAGTGAGCGTTGTTTTGAGTGCCAGCAATCAATAATGGGCCGGGCTGTGGGGCCAGGCAAGCATGGGGGTGGTCAAAATACATTCTGAGGTCAGAACCGGGCAATCCAACAATCACTGGGAAGAACAAGTTCAAGGTGCAAGATAGGTGGGGTAGTCGAGGGGCAGTCCAGAGTCAGGAACCAGGCAAGTCAAATAACTGGAGAAACCAAGTCCAAATTACAAACGGTTAGCGTAGTCCGAGTTCCAAGAGTCAGGAGTCCGAGCAATGAAGGTTCAAGGTGCAGAGTTAAGCAGAGTCAAATGAGCTGAGGTCAAGGAGCCAAAGGAAACAAGACAGGAGGCAGGAATCCGAGTGAGGTGGTGCAGAGCGTTGTCAAACTGACTAGTTGCTGGCACGAGTTATTCATGTGCCAGCAATGACTAAATAGTACTCCAGGTGGTCAGCAATTAGCATGCTCCAAGCATGTCCCAGCTCCCACTAGTACTCAGGGCTAAATGAGCGCTAGGTGTGCATGTGTGCTTCTCACCACCGGGCTGCCATGTGCCGGCAGCGCTGGTCTTGCAAACGAGACACTGGTGGCAGCGAATCGGGGTGTGTGCCAGGTGAGCGGGGATCTGCCCCAACTATTGCTGGGCCCACCTTGGCATTCACCGTGCTGTCAGGTGCAGAGGTTTCTGATGATGGGAGCTCGTCCCTGGCGGGACTTAGCTCCTCTGCTGGAGCCAGGGGCTCAGGCTCAGCAGGTGCCAGACACTATCCCCCCCCAGGGCCTTCCTCCACAGATGGGCTGGGTTTCTCAGGGTAGGCATCATGGTATTGCTGGACCAAGTCAGGCGTGTGCAGGTTGTCCACTGGTTTCCAGGACCGGTCATTAGGACCATAATCTTCCCAGTCCACCAGGTACTGCAAGGAGCCCCGGTGGAGACGAGAGTCAAGGATCTGGTGGACTTCATACACCTCGTTATCATCAATGAGGACAGGTGGTGGAGGTGCTGGTGGTGTAGGGTGATCCAGACTGGGGGGGGGGGGTGATAGGAGTAACAACGAATGGTGGAAGACAGGATGGATGTGGAGGTGGTCCGGTAGTCGTAAGTGAAAGGAAACAGGATTAAGCTGTTCGAGGATCTCGTAGGGACCGATGAAGTGGGCATCCAGTTTGTGGGACCAGCCTGGATGTCACAGATATCGTGTAGAGAGCCACATCCAATCCCCTACACATAGAGGAGGACCCTCTTGCCATTTCCGGGCAGCTGCCAGCTTGTACGCATCCTTGGCTTGCTGGAGCTGTTCCCAGAGTAGGGCTTGAAGGGCCTGCAATTCCTGCAGATGTGCCTCTGCGGCAGGGACATTGGTGGGTGTCAGGACATCGGGGAAGAAACAAGGGTGATATCTGTAGTTGGCAGCAAAGGGAGTCATTTGAGTGGATGAGTGGACAGAATTGTTGTAGGCGAACTCCGCCAAGGGTAACAGCAGGGACCAGTTGTCCTGCTGGTAGCAGGAGTAACAACGAAGATATTGTTCCAGGGTGGTGTTGGTGCATTCTGTTTGTCCATCTGTTTGGGGATGATAGGTGGAGAACAGGTGCACCTGGGTGCCGAGTCTGGAATGCATCACTTGCCAAAACAGGAGGTAAATTGGGACTCTTGATTGGAGATCACATCGTAGGGGGGACCATGGAGATGGAAAATCTGCTGGATGTACAACTGCGCAGTCTCCGCAGCCGTGGGGACTTTGGCACAGGGGACGAAATGGGCCATTTTGGTGAACAGATCCACCACGACGAAGATGCAGGGGTGCCCGTGGGAGTGCAGAAGATCGACAATGAAATCCATGGAGATGGTGTCCCATGGTGCAGAGGGGACGTCTTTTGCTCACTTGGCGGGGACGTCTTTCATTTGCCAACATACCTCACAGGAGCCCACATAGTGTGCTACATTGGCATGGACTTGGGGCCACCAGAATTCCTGGGTCAGGAGGTGGGTCATCTTATGGTGACCGAAGTGCCCAGTGGGAAGGGAGTCATGGGTTAACTGCAGGATCTTGGTGCGGAGAGGGCCCGGTGGGACATAGAGACAGTCTTGGTGGAACAGGAGGCCGTCGCGAGTGGTAAGGTCTCCTGTTACCCTGTTCTGAAGGTCTTGTAGACGTTGTTGTGCCCAGGGATCTTGGGATTGTTCCAAGAGGATCTCCTTGGACAAGGGACAAGGACTGCTGGTGGTGGAAAATACCGAAAGGGACAGGATGGACTTCTCAGGGGCTTCTTCAATCAAGGCCAGTGTGTATCTGGGTTTGTGGGACAGGGTGTCTGCTTTCTGGTTCTGCATCTGGGAGATGTATTTATTTATTTATTTAGGGATTTATACCCTGCCCTATCCGGTAGCTCAGGGCGGCTAACAAGTGGTCAAGCTGAGTTTCAGTACTAAAAACAATAACAATATTACATACAGTAAAAATTCAGAAATTCGATACGGCAGTAAAATTCATATAAATCCAAGATGCATGATACACAGTATCCCACATTGGCAGCGGATTTCTTAATTGCGTGGGCACCAGGAGTAGTATATCCCAGCTCACGGGTGGCATCCATCTTCCCAGATAATGGGACAGATGGATGAAAGGCTCTCAATGATGGCATGATAGCGGCAGCGGCTCCTCCTCAAAGGCCTGGCAGAAGAGCTCCATCTTGCAGGCCCTGCGGAACTGCACTAGGTCCCACAGGGCCCGGATCTCCTCTGGGAGCTCATTCCACCAGGTGGGAGCCGCTGCTGAGAACGCCCTAGCCTTGGTTTGGGCAGGCTTCACACTTCGAGGGCCTGGTACTTCCAGGCAATGGCTATTCCCCGATCGCAGTGCTCTTGGGGGTACATACGGGAAGAGGTGGTCCCTTAGATACGCCGGACCCTGGCCATTCAGGGCTTTAAAGGTAAGCACCAGCAGTATGCTATTGGCAGCCAGTGCAGTGCTTGCAGCACAGGCCGGATGTGGTCTCGCCTGGAGAGGCCCATCAACAGCCTGGCTGCAGCATTCTGCACTAGCTGCAGCTTCCGGATTTGCGACAGAGGCAGCCCCAAGTAGAGAGCATTACAGTAGTCCAGCCTCGAGGTGACTATCGCATGGATCACAGTGGCCAGGTCTTCGCGGTCAAGGTAGGGGACCAACTGCCGAGCTAGCCGCAGATGGTAAAAGGCTGACTTGGCAGTGGCTGCCACCTGGGCCTCCATCGTTAATGAAGAGTCCAGGAGCACACCCAAACTCCTAACCTCCCATATAGGCACCAATGGTACCCCACCGAAGGATGGGAGAGGGAGCCCCAACTCTCGGCCGGTCCAGCACAGGCCCAGGACCTCCGTCTTTGCCGGGTTTAATTTCAGCTGACTCAGTCTGAGCCAGCCAGCCACAGCTTGCAATGCCCGCAAAAGGTCATCAGGACCAGAGTCCGACTGGCCGTCCAACATCAGATAGAGCTGGGTATCATCAGCATATTGATGACACCCAAGCCCACACCTCTGGGCAATCTGGGCAAGGGGGCGCATGTAGATGTTAAACAACATCGGGGAGAGTACAGCTCCCTGGGGCACACCACACTCAAGGGGGTACCTTCGGGATCGCTGCCCCCCCATCACCACCCTCTGTCCCCGACCTTGGAGAAAAGAGGTAAGCCATTGCAAGGCAAGCCCCTGAATCCCCACGTCAGCGAGGTGGCGGACCAGCAACTGGTGGTCGACCATATCGAAGGCAGCTGACAGATCTAACAACACCAGTGCCGCCACGCCGCCTCGATCCAGGTGCCTATGGAGATCATCAGTCAGAGCGACTAGTGCCGTCTCTGTCCCGTGGCCCGGGCGGAAACTGGACTGGAAGGGATCGAGGATGGAAGCCTCATTCAGATAGCCCTGAAGCTGTGATGCCACCGCCCTCTCAATAAGCTTGCCTAAATAAGGCAAGTTGGAAACCGGCCGATAGTTGGCCAATTCGGCCGGATCCAGAGATGGTTTTTTCAAGAGAGGGCGGACCATTGCTTCCTTGAGTGCTCTCGGGAACTGTCCCTCAATGAGGGACTTGTTGACAATCTCCCGTAGAGCACCTCGAAATCCCTCGTGACCTGCTTTCACCAGCCAAGAGGGGCACGGATCAAGGTCGCATGTGGTAGGGCGCACAGATACGAACAACCTGTCAGCTTCCTCCGGACTGAGTGGGTCAAAATTTACTAAACTGTATCAATCGTGGCAAGGAGGTCACGGTGGAGTGCCAAGACTTTATCTGCAAAGTAGCTCGCAAAAGCCTCACAGCCAATATCCAATTCCTTAGCATTTTGCCTGCTCTGAGGCAGAGCTGTCAAAGACCGAATCACACTAAATAATTGGGCTGGGCGTGAGCCTGCAGATGCAATCGAGGCCCTGACCGCCATCACATAGGATCTCATAAACGTCCTATAGGATGTTCGTGACACTTCGTCGCGAGCACGGCGCCACCGTCTCTCTAGCCGTCTCAGTTCTCGTTTCAGTGAGCGCAGCTCCTGGGTATACCAGGGTGCTCGCCTATCGCGGGTACGGAGAGGGCGCCTGGGAGCGATCTCGTCAATAGCTGAGGAGAGACGGCCATTCCAGTCCTCCACCAGCTCATCTAATGAGCCGCCAGGGGGCCTTGGATCCCGCAGAGCCATCTGGAGCCGCATAAGGTCCATTTGGCTCTGCGGGCGAGCCAAAATCAGCTCACCACCTAAACAGGGTCGGGGTGGGACTTTCAGAGGGGCCTTCAGGGCATGGTGGTCCGACCATGGCACTGCCAAAGCAGTGATCCGGTCCACCGTCACTCCCGCCGCAAAGATCAGATTGAGCGTGTGTCCGGCCCGGTGCGTGGGAGCCGAAATGAACTGGGAGAGTCCCAGTGCCGCCATGGATGACACTAGATCCATAGCCCGGCTGGAGGTCGCGTCCTCAGCATGGACGTTGAAGTCACCCAAGACAAGTAGCCTAGGGTGCTCCAGCGCCCAGCCTGATATGGCCTCCAGCAGGGATGGCAGACTCTTGGCCGGTGCGTTAGGTGGTCGGTACACCAACCAAATAGCCAAACTCTCCTCGGCCTCCAGCATCGCGCTGACACACTCTATGGCCGCGATCTCTACCCGCGGGAGCGCCCTGACGGAGTAAGCCTCCCGAATGAAAAGCGCCACTCCTCCCCCCTGCCCACTAGTCTGTGATTGGTGGAGGACAGAGAACCCCGGGGGGGTGAGTTGGGTGAGTGCAACTGCCTCACCCTCCTGCACCCAGGTCTCGGTCACGCAAGCCAGGTCCGCTTGTTGTTCTTGCACAAAGTCCCGCAAGACTTCAGCTTTGTTGTTAATGGACCTGGCGTTACACAACACCAATGACGGAGGAGGGTCCATAATCCTGGCCCCACTGCCAGTCACCCTCAGGATGGGTCGAAGGCTGGGAGGGCGCCGAGCCTCTCTTTCTCCGCGTCCTTCGCTCCACACCTTGCCCAGACCCACCGCCATACTTCCCTTTCCCCAAGAGCACTGGAATTTGTTGCCCATTCATTCGTCACTGGCGGGCTTCGCAAAGCTTCAGGCCGCCGACCAATGGTAAGCTCACAACTCCCTGCTACTACCACTATGATTATACATAAATACTATCTATGCATAAAGTACAAAAATACAAAATTTCCTACTGATCATGTCAGGGGTACTAACCTAACCACTAACTAAGCCCCAACAGTCACACCTAACACTCCATTCAGTCACCATACATACACATAGCAGCACTCCACCCTTCTCCCTCCAGCAGATCCACAGTATACACTCCTAGCACTGGTTCCACGATGTTCCTGAGTGCCAGGCAGACTAACCAGGCTTTTCGCACTGATGGAATTCTGAATTTCAGATGCTAGAGGGCTCCCACAGTCACAAATTTTTGTCCTAACGCTGGAAGGCTCCCACAGTAGATCTCCCCTTCACTCTTCCAGGACACAATGACACACGCTGGGCTCGAGCACCAGCCTCGTCCCCGCAAACTCAGGGTCTGCGAGTTCCCACTCAGTAACAAACCCTGCTCCATGCGTCCTGCCCAAGTCCAGTTTCATCCTAGACATCCCCAGACTGTGGGCTGTTCGATCTGCCGCCTCCGTCGTGCATCAAGTAGGAGCTCGATCCCAGCTCTCTCACTGCCGGGTCAAAACGCAATGTCCTCGCCGGCTCTCTCACCACCAGCTATGGTCGTGTCATCCCTCACCTCTGCCTTCTCACTCACAGCCTCTTCTGCAGTACAGGCTGTCGCCAGACCCTGTGCAGCTGAGGCCACGCAACTGATGACTCGATGCATCGGCCGGGGTACTCCCGCGGTGTTCTGCAGTCTCCCCCTCGTCTCTAGGTGCTGAACTCCAAAAGTTCAGCACCCCGGCTGTGCTCTCACCTCGCTGGGGTTGATGGCAGGGACTCCGCCTCGCTTTCCACGCGACTCTGTAGCTCCGCATTTTGTTGTGGGCCCAGCACAGCCCTCACTGCAGCCTCACTGCCGCTCCGTGTCTCAGATGTTTCCGTGCTCTCCGAGGCCTTGATGTTATTTTTTTCCCAGAGCTAGGGTATGCCTATCCCTCCCTACTACACTTTCTGCTGGGACAGCTAATTTCTAATCTAAAGTAGCTTAAAATAGTTTAAAATAAAATACCACGGGGGAGCTCAGCACCAGAGCTTCACACCCGGTCGCCATCTTGGTGGACCCAATCCATCCGGGGATTGTGGGCCACAAGCCAGGAAAGGCCCAGGATTACAGGAAATCGGAGCATACAAGCAATGTCACACTGTAGCTGCTCTCGGTGTTGCCGTATGCACAAGGTCAGGGGCTGTGTTTCCTGGGTTACCAGGCCTGAATGGAGGAGGCACCCATCAATAGCTTCTACAAGCATTGGAGTCGATGGCAGAGTTGAAAGAACTGGTACTAACAGAAGTGGCAGGGATAAAAAAAGATACGGAAGAAGTTAAAAAAGAGGTCCAAAGTCTGGTGACAAAATCAGAAGAAATGGAACAGAAAGTTAAAAGAACTCTCCAAGAAAATACAAGACTGGAGTCCATGATGGAATATAGGGCTACTCAGAATCATCTGAGACTGAGAGGAATTGAAGAGGAGGAAGATCAGGACATACGGGCCTTAGTAATCAACACGTTGACAACTTACATAGGGGAGGATCAAGGAGATTTGGATTCAGACTTTGATTTAATTTACAGAGTAAACTCAGCTTATGCCAAGAGAAAGAAATTACCCAGAGATGTGATTGTTCAATTTGTGACTACAAAAATGAAAGAAGACATTTTCAAGAAGCAATTTACACAACCGTTGGAAATTAATGGAAAGAAAATAATAATCTTAAGAGAAATTCCGAGAATGATTTTACAAGACAGAAAGAAGTTTAAGAAACTAACAGATAGGTTAAAAGAAATGAGCATCAGGTTCAGATGGGAGATCCCACATGGACTATCATTCTCGTACAACTCGGTGAGATTTACAATTAAAACAGAAGGAGATATGTATAGATTTAAAGAGAACAATTTTGACGATTTTAAAGACATTTAATTTAAAATACTGATGGATTATAAATTTTTATCTTGGAACGTAAATGGACTAAATTCACCAAACAAAAGAAGATTAGTGAATCATTGGCTAGAGAAACAAAAATGTAATATAATTTGTTTGCAAGAAACACACATTAGAAAACAAGACAATAAATATCTGATTAATAAAAAATTGGGAGAAGAATTTCATTCATCAGCAATTAACAAGAAGAAAGGAACAGTGATATATATTACTAAAGAATTGGATCCTAAACAAATCTTCTCAGATAAGGAAGGAAGATATGTTGGTGTGGAAATAACGATGTACAGAAAAAGGACATTGCTTGTAAATATATATGCACCCAATGGAGCAAAAGAGACTTTCTTCAATCACTTGACAAGAGAGTTGGACTGCTTAAATTATGACCAAATAGTTTTCGCAGGAGACTTTAATGGCACAGTGAATAATGCATTGGACAGAAAGTCTAATGCAATTGGAGAAGCGGTTGGAAAACTGCCAAAAAATTTTTTCCAGTTGATGAGGCAAGAGAAACTAGAAGATGTTTGGAGGAAGTGGAATCCTAAGACAAAGGATTATACGTTTTACTCTAACAGACATAATTCCTTTTCTAGAATTGATATGATTTGGATGTCGGAGGAGATGGCGCTAAAAACTCATAAAATTGAAATTTTACCAAAAAACAACTCAGATCACAATCCTTTACTTTGGATATCAAAAGAAAAATCAAAACAACTATATTGGAGAATTAATGAGGACTTACTGGACCAAAAATCAATTAATGAGACATTAAAAAAAGAAACGAAAATTTTTTTTGAAACGAATTTGAATAAAGGTACTGATATACAGGTCATATGGGATACTTACAAAGCGGTAATGAGAAGTTTGCTTATTTCTTTGAATTCTAAAGATAAAAAGCAAAGGATGCAACAACAAAATGACCTTCATGAAAAAATTCGACAAAAAGAAAAGGAATTAAAGAAAAGACCAGGGAAGAAAAAAATCATTAAAGAGATTCACTTTCTACAGGATCAATTGAATGTTCTACTAAATAGAGAATTATACTGGAATTTGAAAAAATTACAGCAAAAAGCGTTTGAGGGTGCAAACAAACCAGGAAAATTTTTAGCGTGGCAATTGAAATATAGAAAAGAAAGAAATTTTATAAGCAAGATTATTGAAGATGGAAAAGATGTTGTGGATTTGAAAGGCATAAAAAGAGCTTTTTTCAAATATTACGCCAAACTGTTTAAAAAGAAAGGAATTGACCAACAGAAAATTAAGAAATATTTGGAGAATATTGAAGTACCAGAGCTGGGACAACAAATCAAAGAACTATTAAATGGATTAGTAACAAAGGAAGAGGTAACAATGGCGATAGAAGATGCAAAGTTGGGCAAAGCTCCAGGTCCAGATGGCTTTACAGCAAAATTCTATAAGAAATTTAAGGAGGAGCTAACCCCTATTTTAGTACTTCTGTCAAACGAGATAAGAATGACCAAACGGATCCCAGAATCATGGAAGGAAGCAAATATTTCACTTATACCTAAAGAAGGTTTGGATTTAACTAATGTAAAGAATTATAGACCAATATCGCTATTAAATAATGACTACAAATTATTCGCAAAAATAATTTCGGAAAGGTTGAAAAAATATTTGAAAGATGCTATAGCGGAAGAACAAGCTGTTTTTTTTACCAAATAGACAAATCAGAGACAATTTGAGAGTGGTGATTGATGCAATTGAATATTATGACAAACATCCAGAAAAAGAAGTTGGATTCCTCTTTCTAGATGCGGAAAAAGCTTTTGACAATTTAAATTGGGAGTTTATGCTGCAAGTAATTGAAAAAATGGATATAGGACAGTCTTTTTAAAACATGATTGTGGCAATATATTCAGAACAGAAAGCAGCTTTGAATATAAAGAAAGAAAGAACAGATTTTTTCCAAGTTCAAAAGGGAACACGACAAGGCTGCCCGTTATCTCCGTTATTGTTTATCTGGATATTGGAAATATTATTGACAGAGATAAGAAAAGACAATAACATTGAAGGACTTACAGTGAAAGGCTTTATGTATAAATATAGAGCATTTGCAGTTGATGTAATGTTCATGATTCAAGATCCAATTGAGAACATACCACAATTGATGGAAAAAATTGAAGAATTGCGGGATTCTATGTTAATAAAAACAAAACGAAAGTGATGTGCAAAAATATGACGAAACAGAGACAAATTGAACTTCAAGAGAAAATTCAATGTGAAGTAGTTACAAAGACTAAATATTTAGGAATTGAATTGACTATGAAAAATATTGATCTGTTTAAAAATAACTATGAAAAGGTTTGGCATAGGATCCAGCAAGACATGAAGAAATGGGATACCTTGAATCTATCGTTATTGGGAAGAATTGCAACTGTAAAAATGAATGTTTTGCCTTGTTTGATGTTTTTATTTCAGACTATTCCAATATTAAAACAAAGGAAAATACTGGATACGTGGCAGAAAGAACTATCGAAGTTTGTATGGGCAGGAAGAAAGCCAAGGATTAAAATGAAAATTTTATGTGATGCAAAGGAAAGAGGAGGACTACAACTACCAAATCTAAGACTGTATTATGATGCCGTCTGCTTAACATGGCTGGAGAAGTGGATTAATCTTGAGAATAAAAAGTTGCTGGCTTTAGAAGGTCATGACAATAAGTTTGGATGGCATGCATATTTATGGTATGGAAAAGTAAAAATAGACAAGTTTTTTAAACACCACTTCATAAGACGATCACTGTTCGAGACTTGGACGAGATATAGAAAATTCTTCTCGGAAGAAAGACCACTTTGGATAGTACCAGCAGAAGTGATTAATCCATATTCAAGAAATCAGGGTTTAGATTGGTTACCTTACAAAAGTCTTTTAAAATTAGAAGGGAAAAATTTTGTATTAAAAGATAGAACTGATGTTGAATTTGAATATGATTGGTTGAAGTATAGACAGATTTATGACTTATTTAAGACCGATAAAAGAGAACATGGTTTTAGAGAAAATAATACTGAAATTGAAACTGTATGGGTTGAAAAGGGAAAAAAAATGATTTCAAAACTGTATAAGGTTTTATTGAAATGGTATACTGAGGATGAAATAGTAAAAGAGCAAATGATAAAGTGGGCAGTAAACATTAATAATGAAATATTTATGTCATCTTTGGAATATTTGTGGAAAAAGTCAATGAAAATTTCAACTTGTGTAAATGTCAAAGAGAATTGCTATAAAATGATGTACAGATGGTATATGACTCCTAAAAAAATTGCTATTATAAATGAAAGCATGTCTAACAAATGTTGGAAATGTAAGAAATATGAAGGGTCTTTTTACCATATGTGGTGGACTTGTGATAAAGCAGTAAGTTACTGGACGGAGATTCACAATGAGATACAAAAAATTTTGAAATGTACTTTTAAGAAAGACCCACAGATGTTATTGCTAGGTCTTAAAATGGAAGAAATAAATGTAACCAAGAGAACATTATTATGGTACTTGGTTACAGCAGCCAGACTGACTTTTGCTCAATGTTGGAAGCAAGACAAAATACCTGAAACATGGGAATGGATTAAGAAGATGTTGTTTATGGCAGAAATGGACAAACTAACAAGAAAATTAAACAATGAAGAAGATGAAACTTTTTTCAAAGATTGGAAAGACTTTCAAGAATACTTGTTGAAAAATTGGGATGTTAAACGTGGTTTGATTTGTTTTGATAGCTATTAAGGAGAAATTGAATGAGATTTAGACTTTTGAATTGTTACCATTAGTAAGAGAAAATAAGCTTAGTAGTAAATGTAACTGAATAAGAGAGATATCAATGGGGTTGGAGCATTGCGGGAAGCCTTGTTTGGAGGGGAGAGGGTGAAAGAAAATGGATATGTATTGGCTTGTTTAAATTGTATGAACATGAAAATATATCCAATAATAAACTGTATTTACAAAAAAAAAATAGCTTCTACAAGCATCGGAGTCGATTTCTCCTGGACCGGGATAAGGTGCTGCTTTACGAATGCGGTGTCCATGAAACAGTGGGTGGCTCCGGAGTCGAGCATAACATGGACGAATAACCAGTGGTAGTCTGGCAGCTGTAGTCTGATTGGGACCAGAAAGGGTCCGGGATTGGGAGACAGAAGTTCAGAGGACACAGCTAATTGCCCCATGCCGGTGGGTCTGATTAGGCATGGGGCTGGTCTTTTATTGGCAGCAGCAGGGTTGGAGTCTCAGAGCGCATTCGTTTGGCAGGGCACCTGAGGTGGTGCTGCTCTCGCAAATGACACACCGGTGGCGGCGAATCGGGGTGTGTGCCAGGCGAGCGGGGATCCGCCCCAGCTGTTGCTGGGCCTGCCTCAGCACTCGCCGCGCTGTCAGATGTGGAGGTTTCTGACGGCAGGAGCTCATCCCTGATGGGACTTAGCTCCTCTGCTGGAGCCAGGGGCTCGGGCTCAGCAGGCGTCATGACACATTCCACCCTCATAACACATCTGCTACTCCCAGGTGCTGTCATACAGAGTAGTGTATTTGAGACCAGAGACCTTAATGGAAAATCCATTCTGCATTTGCTTTGCAAGTCTTCATGAGCTGCAATGTATTTCAATGGAACCTATGCAAGTCAATTGGCATTCCTGGCTCCCATTATTTCCAATGGGCCTTCAAGTCTCTTCCATTGTTTCCAATGGGCAATCCTGTTCTTCCTTTTAATGCATCCCCCAGCTGAGGCCCGCTTGCACAGGAACCCCTCGCATGCCCCATGGGCCCATGCTTGGGGAACCGATAGCCGGTGAGCTGCATGGTGCGCCATCCTGGACAGCCAGTCCCATATGACCTGGCCTGTAAGAGCATCTGGCCACCTCTCCATCCTTGCTTGGTCCCACAAATGGTGAGGCGTGGTGACTCATGTCCTCCCTGCATCTCTGGTGTCTCACTCTGTTCCCCCACCTTGTCTCGCAGCCAGCCTCCTGACCCTCCAGCCAGTGGAAGGTCCGTCTCATCCCTGGGCTCCCAGCACCCTGAGGCCGAGACTCCATTCCCTTTGCCAGCTCCCTCCAATGGGGCGGAGCCGAGGCAATGCAGTGAGGCAATGCATCCAGGGGATTGGGAGACTGGGAGAGTGGTAGCTGAGGGGGTCAAAGGCTGCAGAAGCATGTCCAGGAGTCCCCCCAAAATGCTTTTATATATAATAAGGAGAAATCTTCTTTGTAGTCTAGCAAATTACCATTAAAAAAAAAACTATTAAAATCAGGAATATGGCCACTATTGCTTTGCTAGTGACATATAATAATTCCCATCTCGTGGACTGTAGAGGATTGTAAAGGAGCATGGCATATGGAGCAAAATATGGAACTCCAAGGTGCCCAAAATATATTGTTGTATTGCTGGGATCTTGCTTTATAGTATACATAGCCTGCTCCTCAGGAGGAAAGCTATGGCAAACCTTGACAGCATAATAAAAAGTAGTGATATTACACTGCCAACAAAAGTCTGCATAGTCAAAACAATGGTATTCCCAGTAGTAATGTATGGCTGTGGGAGTTGGACCATAAGGAAGGCCGAGTGCCGAAGAATAGATGCTTTTGAATCATGGTGCTGGAGAAGGCTCTTGAGAGTCCCTTGGACTGCAAGGAGATCAAATCAGTCAGTCCTTAAGGAAATCAACCCTGACTGTTCCCTGGAAGGACAGATAACTGAAGCTGAAGCTCAAATACTTTGGCCACCAAATGAGAAGGGAGCACTCACTGGAGAAGACCCTGATGCTGGGAAAAGACTGAAGGTAACAGAAGAAGGGGGCAGCAAAGGATGAGATGGTTAGACAGTGTTACTGATGCAACGAACATGAAGTTGAGCAAACTCCAGAGGATGACAGAAAACAGGAGAGCTTGGCGTGATGTGGTCCATGGGGTCGTGAAGAGTCAGACTTGACTGTGCAACTGAACAACAACAACAAATACATAGCCTAGCTGTTAATTCAGCTGTGCCTTTCTGCATAAGCGTTGGTGCTGTCATCTTTGATGGACTTTAAAGGACTAACTTTAAGAGAAATTTCAAAAGATGCCTTTGCTTTCTCAGAAAGATGGTAACATTTAGGTAGTCTTATGATATGAACATGAATCCTGCCAAGAGTAGCTTCATCCTATTGGACTCTACTGAGAATGCCATAAAGGCAGTTATATATAGCCTAGATGAAGTATATGTTAACTCTAGAGAAATGAAAATTGCAATTATTCATTGAAACAAAGTTCATCTCAGCTTCCTTGTTTGCTGCACTGTAGATGATAGAACTATCAATCATTCCTGAGTTAGAATGACCATTGGGAAAAGTTTATACACACACACAGAGTATTTCTTAAGACTGCATAAAGGCATTTGGAAATGAAAATGACTGTGGATGTGACTGGAGAATAGCACCACTACACTATTTACTTGCTGCCACTGTGAATACCCCCTTCATTTATTTCCACACAGTGTTTTCCTTCTTTAAAACAGCCAATCCATAATAGAAACTGTCTTCTTATCTCATGTATAAGTGAAGGAATCCAATAGAGTCAATGTATAAACCATACAAACTATTAGACAATATAATCTGTGAAGCAGTCCAAAACAGTTATTGTGTAAACAATATAAGCTGATGGCTTGCTGACTGATTGTTCGATTTCAACATCGTCTTCTTCAGAACTGAACAGGTCAAGTTCCTTGCATTTCTGACTGATTTGCTCAATATGGGGAATAGGAAACAGTGGTGCCAAAATCTTTCATTAATTTTGAATTGTGAAGAGTTGCTTACCTTGCTCTGGAAAATGCTAGGAGATTTGGGGACTACTGGTGTCTGGAGAGGCTGGAGTTTGGTGGTGATGTTACTTCTTTTGTGCACCTCTAGGAATTCTCCAATCTCTAAGGTCTTTATCATAGAGCATAGGGGGAATTCCTAAAGCATCATCTGGAAGTGATGTCATTTGTGTGTGGAGGGGGAGTCACTGGCCATGACTAAGACTGAGCTGAAAATATGGATGCAGCATATTTTGCACTGTTTTTTCAAACTTGAGTACATGCCAAAACAATGCCAATCCAACAGATTTGCATCCATTAACATTACTCAGGACTGCTTAGATGGACACTGAACAGTATGATTTTTTTTTAAAAAAACACTTTGTATTTATGACTGTTGACATGTTTGTGCCTGATTTAATTGTCTGTGGCTGCACCACGACAGTAACCTGCCATTGTCTCAGTATTTTCCTTCGCCACGCTACTTAAAGGTTTTTTAAAAAATGATAATTGCAATTGCAAACATGCCTACTAATGTTCTAATTATCTATTGCCACAATCTCTGAATTTCCAGCTTTCATTTTTTTCCAAAAGTAAGTCTCTATCCCTTGCAGAGGTACAAGGGAAAATGTGCACTGCACCTTCACCCTTATTCCTCAAGGAAAAGAGAAAGAGATTTCTTTTTCAAAGATTTTGGCAATAAATTATTAGAATGTTAATGTATACATTTGTAATAGAAATTTCCAATTTTTAAATAAGTCGAAAAGCCCTCAGGTAGCATGGCGGCCATGGTTGCAGGAAAAGACAGAGGAACTGCACTGCACAGTTAGGAAGCAACCTGCTGAACTGCTGCAAATAGGTTGATGAATAGTCAAACTGATCATCAAAAGATCAGCTCTCCGTTTGTGAATGGATGTGAGCCAAAATGAGGTGCTAAAACACTACTAGTTAAAAACAAAATTCCTCCTCCAGGACATACTCATGAATACTCAGCAGCTGAACAGACTTTCTAAGGAAACGCATCACTGGCAAATTAAAAAGTAACAAGGCACAGTCATAGTTGGATAGCATTAATCTGAGATAGATCTAGATGGTTAGCCATGTTAGTCTGTTGGTAGCAGTAGAGAAGAGTAAGATACAGTGAGCAGTGACTCACAAAAGCTCAAACCTTACCACAAATTTTTAGTCTTTAAGATGCTACTGGACTCTTACACTTTTCATTTGAGAGTTATTATACTATTCATACATGAAAATGCCCAACTATTGCAGTCCATGTTTACTTGAAAAAAAATCCCCAGTCCTTCCAGAAAAGTTTCCTCTTAAAGCTTCAGCCTGAAGTAAGGCTGTACTCCAAAGTGCTGCTTGTAGTCAAAATTGCAAAGGGAAGTCTTGCTTCATCAGTCTTAGAGGATTGTTTGTGAGTATTCACCCATATGCACATGAGAGCACACCAGTAGATATATATTTAGATTTTTTAAAAAAAGTTTTAATGAAGTCCTCAACAAAGATCCCTAAGGAACTTCTTCACTATTCATATTTCCTGTTCTAGGATTTTTTATAGTAGTTATGTTGTACTTACAAACAGACCGTCCTTGGATTTTTTAATCAATACAAATGGCTTTGTGCCTTTTTGTAACCTCAAGTACTGTGTATCTACTTTGTTCCAGTTTTCAGAGGTGTCTCCCTCTTCCTTTTTTTCCTTTCTGTTCATTTTTTAACCTGTCCATGGCTGTTCTCATCTGGATTGATGACAGAGAAAGCCACCTCAAACATATTCATTTTTTGCTGCAGAATTATACAGGATTAAATACAAACAGCTATGTTCCTCTCAACTAGTCTTTCAAATTGTTGTTTTTATGGAATTAGGATTACTTTAAACAATCTAATAATCTGAACAAATGAATATGAAATTTCCTGCTTCCCCCTACTGAGTTTCAGTGATTGCAATGTAGATGACAAGTTCATTTATTTAGACACTAAATTACATTTTTATTTACTTGCATCATGAGCTAAAGGCAGTTTCCCTCACTATTGCCAAAAGAAAAGCACCTCTGGGAAAGAAGCTAGGGACTCTGAGCCAGCTGCTGCTGTTTGTATATTTGGGTCAGATCCATAATTTGTCTTGGAGTGAATCACCATTCTACTGTTCCCAATCTGAATGCAGGCTTCAGATGAGTAAAAAATAATGAATAAAGACCTTTCTTCTCATGCTTAAGGCTTCCACTTGGGTCTCTATGTATAAAATTCTGCTTTACTCCACTTTCTTCTAATAAGCATGTGTTTCCAGAGAGGATCATTCACACTCCAAGAAGATAAATGTACTGCAGCTGGAAATGTACTGTATGTTAACTGCAAGTACTAGCAATCACTAATAATTATCAGGGCTACATAGGGTGATCAAGACCAGCAACTTATGTAATGCTATAATGTTATAATGATTTACCTACATCTATCAATTCATTCATGTTTATATTGACTTTAAAAGTGCCTTACGTTTATTTTTCTTTTCCCTTCACACCACTTTTCTATTTCTGTACCCCATAAAATTTGATAGACAGACAGACAGACAGACAGACAGACAGACAGACAGACAGACAGACAGACAGACAGACAGACAGACAGACAGACAGATAGATAGATAGATATCTGTTAAGAGGGGTGGCTGCATATGGGCAACCTGGGGCCTGCATGGAGGGCTTTTACAATGATAGTGAATTACTTCAGCTTGGTGTAGTGGTTAAGAGTGGCGGACTGTAATGTAGAGAACTGGGTTTGATTTCTCACTCCTCCACATACAGCCAGCTGGGTGACCTTGGGTCAGTCATAGTTTTCTCAGAGCTCTCTCAGCCCCACCTACCTCACAGGGTTGTTATGGGGAGAGGAAGGGAAATAGATTGTAAACTACTCTGAGACTCCAAGTAAAGGGCAGGGTATAAATCCAATTCTTCTCCTTCTCCTCCTCCTTGCAGAAAATAGTGGAGGGGTTCCAAAATAACTTCCTCCCAGTCCCATTTACCCTAGATAATGGTAGGCACGGGCACCTCCTTCATGATGCCAAGAAAAATCACTGACAGCAGAGACGAGTGTATAGGTACTAGTCCTCAGCCTGTGGGGTTACTGGGGAATTGTGTTGGATGTGGAAGATAATTCTGGGTCCTTTTGATAGTTGGTTCCCTTCAAAAAGATTTTTCTAGTGGTAAAGGGGACCGCCTCCTTGTCCCTAAAGGAATGATGACAAGTGCAACTGGGGACCAGGGATGCACACCATAGTATCCCTTCACTGCCTGTTTGCAGTATTTTGGAGAACAACTAGGGTTACCAGTCCTCCTGCTATGGCAGAAGGCCTCCTGCTGATTGCTGCTGTCTCCCACCACTGCTCTGAGGGAAAGCAGGAGAAAAAAATAAAACACCACCATTTTATGTCCCAGTATGTAACTTCTGGGTACCATTTATTTATCGGATTTTTATTCCGCTCTCCCCAAGTGGGCTCAGGGTGGATTACAACAAACAGAGTCAAAGAATCATTATGATAAAATGACATTACATTGAAATCATTAAAAAAGTAAAAATCAGAGTTAGCAGCAAATTACACAAAGAAAAGACTGTTAGTGCTATATAAATGGATTCAGGACATTTCAGCAAATTGGGAGCTAAGGCACCTCTAGGAAATGCCAGAGACTCCATGGTAAAACTCATTTTCACTTCCAGATTGTACCCAGAAGTGATGTAGTGATGTCATCAATGTCACACACAACCTGTGTTTCCACCTCTCCACCCTCCCACTGATTGTCTGGCAACCCTAAGGGCAAAAAAGAACCAAATTTCCCTTCCCCTCAATCATCTCTTTCTCATTGAATTCTTCACAAGACCCAATTTGAACAGTGTGGTGTAGTGGTTAAGTGTGCAGACTCTAATCTGGGAGAAGCGGGCGTGATTCCCCACTCCTCCACTTGCAGCTGCTGGATGACCTTGGGCAAGCCATAGTTCTGTCAGAGCTCTCTCAACCCCATCTACCTCACAGGGGAAGGGAAAGGAGTTTGTAAGCCGCTCTGAGACTCCAAGTGAAGGATGGGGTATAAAGCCAATCTCCTCCTCCTCCTCCTCCTCCTCCTCCTCCTCTTCTTCTTCTTCTTCTTCTTCTTCTTCTTCTTCTTCTTCTTCTTCTTCTTCTTCTTCTTCTTCTTCTTCTTCTTCTTCTTCTTCTTCTTCTTCTTCTTCTTCTTCTTCTTCTTCTTCTTCTATTTGGCACAGGGTTGTCCCTCAGTCCGCCCACATGGAATCTTCAGTGTGATCTCGGGTCTCTGTATATAATTGGCTGTGCAAGTAGGTCTGGTTGTGCTATCTTCCCACCCCCTTTTTTGGGATTGCTTGAGAAGGGGTTGTTCAAGAAGGCACTCATGCACATAGACCTCAATGGAAATTGAAGCTTCTAGATGTGGAGGGTGCAGATGACTGAGGCTTTACTACATGTATGATTATGCATCAGGACTGCAGAAAGCTACCATAGCCCCCTGAACAAAGATTCAATCAGCCCCCTCATGACCCAGATCCAAACCAAATATCATAACAAAACAAATCACTTAGATGATTGTTACCACACACTACACAGCTATAATAATTAAAGGATCCACATGTCCATCTGTCTGTCCATTTGAGGCAGGCATAACTTGTCAGAAAATAAAACTTGCAATCTCAAAATTGGCCACCAGCTTCAGGGTGATCGTGGGAGTTCCAGGTCCAAAACTGAAAGGAAATTGAATATCTTGGCCCAGATTATTGCCAGAACAGCTATTTGCAATTGAAGCTAAACTTATATAGTGGTTAAAGTGTCAGATTGGGATCTGGGAAAACCAGGTTCAAACCCTCCCCCCACCCCACCATGGAAGCTTGCTGGGTGGCCTTGGGCCCATCAAGTATTCTCAGCTTAAGCTACCTCACAGGTATGTTGTGAGGACAAAATGGAGGAGATGAGAATGATGTAAGCTGCTTTGTGGGGAGGGAGAGAAATTAGAAGTGAGGATAGACAATTGGCATATTATGAAAGGCTGTTCTTGTCTTGTTCCAATGCTGGCTTGGCTGATGGGTTTAGCAGGATCTGATCAGCAAACGGTTTCCCTCAGCCTCCTAGTTAAAGTTGCTGAAAGGCCTAGCCAGCAGAAATTGGAGCACTTTTTACTACACTCTGCTTTTTCTGCACCCCTAGTGGCTGCAGTCAGAACTGCATTAGAAAAAAATTAAACACATTCCATGAATGCAGCAGTAAGTTGGCTTCAGAACCTTTCAGCTGACTTGCACCCCCAAATTTTGTCCCCTCAGTCCCCTCCCAGCAGCCATGTTATGCTCTAGAATTGTATGTAAATTGTCACATGCATATATATGCTTATTATCAAGCCCAGCAAGATGCCAGTGAGCCCTGATAGGCAAAATAAGGTCCAAAGGTAGGGTTGCCATCCCCTTGTTGGACCAGGGGATCTCCCAATTTTGGGGAACTCAATCTGCCGCTGGCCAGCTACCTGGTGGGAAGCCCCACCCACAAACAGAAATGTCCCATGGGGACACCACTGATGCAGTGATGTCACCAGTAATGATGTCATCATGCTGAGGCTGTCACATGGTGATGCTCTAGCATTTTGGGGGGGATATAGAGTTTTTGCCCTGAATGCTAGAGCAACTCAGTGCGACACCCCTAGCATGATATTGTCACTACTGATGAAAAGTCTGGATGAGGAGCCAAGAGACCCCCTTCACAGGTAAGGTGAGACCTGGCAACCCTATCCAAAAGTCATTGTGAATTTCAAATGCTTGTTGTTAGCCTACCTGCTTGACTAGGTTCAGTTAAAATCCTTTGCAGCCTGTCTTTTTTAGAATCTCTCCTTATACATAAATGTGTTTTGGTCATGGACCCCCCTGAACATTCCAACATGCTCTGAAATCAGTTGGCTGAATGATCTGTCATTCAGAGGGTCTCCCTATCCACTGGCTGCATTGCCTGAGTCCTGCCTCCAACATTCTAAACAGTTTGCTGTTCGTCTCCCCACATAGCCAGTCAGAACACAGAGGTCATTTGTATATGTGGTCTAACTGGCCTTTACCTCTAACATTCTAAACAGTCTGCTGTTGCTTTTGGGAGTCCTGAGGTAAAATACATATCCCAGTCTCCCTGTGAGGCCTGGAGATCTCCCAGAAACCACCGTGTTCCCCAGCCACAGCACATCATTTCCCTACAGAAAATTTCCCAGCTATTAAAACTGATGTCCAGATGACCAAGATCCTGGAGACAATGGCTGCTTTGGCCAGTAGACTCTATGGCAATATACCCTGCTGAAGTCCCTCCCCACCCAAACTGAGCCCTCCCCAGGCTCTACCTCTCAAATCTACAGGTAATTCCCAATCCAGAGTTGGCAACCCTATAACTGGCTATGGTACTGTTTTCCAGACTCTTGGAACTGAGAAGACATGGCATAGAAGGAGGTGCTTTTCTACATTAGCTGCCACCGCATAGCCCAAAATTAACATAAGCCAACCTCCAGGCAGCACCTGGAGATCTCCAGCTATTACAACTGATGTCCAGATGACCAAGATCAATTCTCCTGGAGACTATGGCTGCTTTGGACAGTGGACTCTATGGCATTATACCCTGCTGAGATCTCTCCCCACCCCAAACCCTGCCCTCCCCAGGTTCTACCTCTCAAATCTACAGGTATATCCCAACCCAGAGTTGGCAACCCTATAACTGGCTATGGAACTTTGGGATCGGTAACATAAATTACCAGATCATCTGCAAAGAGGCTTAGAGTATAGGATATGTCTGCCACTGTTATACCTTTGATGTCAGATGAGGATCACAACTGACAGGCAAGTGGCTCCATAGTGATCACGAAGAGAAGGGGTGATATTGGGCACCCCTGCCTCATGCCTCTCCGGAGTTGAATAGGGGGTGTGTATGAGCCATTGACCTGGAGGATCACTTGTGGAGCCTTGTATATTGCATGCAGCGCCCTTCTGAATATTGGGCCAAAGTGTAGATTTTCAAGCAGACAGTCCAGGAAAGAGAATTCTAGCATGTCAAATGCCTTCTCTATATCAATTGATAGGAGAAGCAATTCCGATTCTGGATGAAGTCTACCATAGTGGATTAAGTTTAAAGTTTTACGGATGTTATCTGTGATATCTCTCGTTGGTATAAAACCTGTTTGGTCTGTGTGTATGTACCATGGAATAATGTGCTTCACTCTTGCCATTAGGACAAGCATAAAAAATTTGTAGTCGACATTTAAGAGTGATATCGGCCTATAGAATTTGGGATCAGATGGGTCCCGACCCTTTTTTGGAAGCAGAATGACATGTGCTGTGTGCCAGGTCTTTGGGGCCATACCCTTTTTCAGCATATCATTAAAGAGATCAGCCAATGGTCTAAATAGTAGGAGACCTAAGGCCTTGTAGTATTCAGCCCCAAAGCCATCCGGCCCTGGGGCCTTGTTATTTTTCAAGGATTTAATAGCTAATTCAATTTCTTTCTCTGTAATTAGCAGATCCAGGAAATATGGGTTTCAAATTGTGCCTGGAGTGTAGGTAAGTATTTATATCAGCCTCACAAGGGGTGGAAGAGCTATATAGGTTACTATAAAACTCTTCCATGACCGCCTTAATTTGGGCATTACTGTTATGTATATTGCCTCTCTTATCCCTAACGGCATTAATATCTCTTTCAGATTGTTGTTTTTTGATTTTCCATGAAAGAGCTCTAAGCATTTTTTGTCCCTTAGTGTTGTTATTTTTCTTATAGAACAGGGATGAGTGTTTCATTGATGCTGTTTCTATACATTCTAGTTGCTTACGCAATTATAGAAGCCTAGAGTAAATTTTTGGGCTACAGGTCGCCTTATACAGAGATTCAAGATGGTCTATGTTAGTCATAATTCTAGTTTAATCTTATCTCTATTTCTTTTTCAGGCAGCAAACAAAGCGATGCATTTACCCAGGAGGACCACCTTTGAAGCATCCCAAACCACCTGAGGGGAGATCCCACACTCACGATTATTGAGGAGATATTCACTCATTTCTTGCTGTATTTCATGCAATGTAATATGATTTTTCAATAAAAAGTTTTTGAGGCACCACTGAGGTCTAGTGTCCTTACTGTCAGCTGAACACCAACTACATACCACTGGAGCATGGGCCAACCATTGACAGGTACCTATTTTTGGTCAGCGACCCAGGTGCCAAAGGTCCATAAGGATCTAATTTTAGTTCTTCTCATGGCAGCTAAGGTGGTCATTGCTCAAAGATGGAAAAATAGACATCCTCCAGCGTTGTCCCACTGGCATGCAAAGGTGTGGGACTTCTTCACCTTGGAAAAATTTTCAGCCTACTCAGATCACACTATGCTAGTGCGAGAGGTTCTAGACCCCCTAGACAAATGGTTCCCTTTCCTAGAAAAGGTGGATGTAGAACAATTAGTTTCTGAAAAGTGGTCTCTGTTTAAAACCAACATGTTCTTATGTTGATTATATTTGTATACAAGTTTACTTTCTTCTTCGTCCTATTGAATATATTAGATACCAGTACTGTTTGTTGGCTATTTGTACATAATTAGGTTGTTGGCTCATCGTAATTGCATGGTCCAAGTATGGTGTCACTTGTTACCTAGGCAGTTACTATTCTACTTGTACTTCATTTATTGAAAAGTCTAATAAAATGTTCTTGGGGGGGAAAAAAAACTGGCTACGGAACTGTTTTCCAGACTCTTGGAACCCAGAAGACATGGCATAAGAGGAGGTGGTTTTCTACCTTCGCTGCAACTGCATAGCCCCAAATTAACATAAGTTAGGGGTGAAGGGAACCATACCTGTTTCCATGAGGCTGTCCTCCCATACTACCCACTTGGGGCAGCAAAATGACTTGAGACAGCCCTGCCTTATAGTTAAGCAGAAGGAAATCAACATGGCTTGTCTCCCTCTATTTTCCCCTTCCCTCTGCCACCCCACCAGCCACAGCCGGGACACTCACCTGGAGCTTCCTTCTAGAGCTCATTGTATTTCTTCCCACAATGGGCCTTACTCCTAGTATTAAATATTGCTGAGTTGCCTAATCACACCAGATTAATGAAGTTACCAAGATTCATTTTGAAGGCAATTGAGAATGTCTAATTTTAATTATGGACTTGATTGCTGATGCTAAATGAAACCAAAGTGATCATTTCTTTTCAGAGGTCTATTTTTGTTATCATAAAATATAGTTATCTAGGCAACAGTTTTTACATAACCACATTTACAACAATGTATTTTTGTAACAATTTTACAGTAATTGTAGGAATAATTTCAAAATTATTTCTTCCCCTGCCCCTGCATTTTCAAAGACGTAGCTCTTTCAGACCATTTCCCTGAGCCATGGAAATAATACCCAAAGTCACATTAGGGTGAATATATATAATAGGGGGAAGGCTGTGGTATCTTTAATAGTTGCTCAGAAGAGCAAATTTGGGGAGAACTAGCTTGCCTCATTGCTCAAGCACAATGACTTGACAAGATGCACTCTTAGACATCCTCTCCTGTTTTTAACAAGTAATCCAGCTGGGTTCTGACCACACATTTATTGCAGTTTCACAAAGAAGCCATACTGGGTTAATAAAACAAAATTGGCAGTATTTAACTTCAAATATGAAAGGTGAAGACATATAGTTCTTGAGCCCAAAGGAAATTTGAATCCTATGCTTAGAGGCCCACTGAGAAATTGTTTGTGATTTAAAATTTAAATTAAAAAAACCCTGCCATTCTGTCCTTCATTGCAGTTAAAATATGCACAGCTCTCAGTAGGCTGGCCTGCATAAATTCTTCTACACTTGCCTTCCTCTGTGGTGAACAGCAGCTATAGACTATTGCAGAAATGTACTGGGTTCAGACGCATTCAAGTGATCAGCTCATATTTTATTAGTGATTCAGCAAGAGAAAGAAGACTGACAATCCCTGGCCAGGGCCGGGTATTTATGCCTGAAAAAGGTTACACCCAAACACACCCCACTCCCATCGATAGGCTATTTACACTCTATTGTTTCCCAATTGGTTTACTCCAGGATCCCTGTCTCCCTACTGGCCCATTCTAGGATCCTCCTAGCCATCTATTTTCATGCATCCCAAGCTAAGTCCTTTTGCCAGTGCAGTCCAGGCTCAATACAGAACAATTGCTGTATGTAGTGTCAGGGTTCAGGATTTGTTATTTATTTAGTGCATTTTTATCCCACTCTTCCTCCAAGGAACTCAGGACAATGTACTTTCTTCTCCCCTCCTCCATTTTATCCTCACAATAATCCTGTGAGGTAGTTTAGGTTGAGAGAGTGAGGGTCCCAAGAGCTCTGAGCATTTAGCAAATATCATGGTAGAATAGGAATTCGTTCTTGGGTATTCCAGACTGAATTCCAACCCTCGAATCACTACACAACATTGGCTCTCATAATTAGCTTTCATTATTAAGGATACAGAAGAAGAAGAAGAAATTGGATTTATACCCTGCCCTTCACTACCCAAGGGAGTCTCAGAGCGGCTTACAAACTCCTTTCCCTTCCACCCCCCATAACAGACATCCTGTGAGGTAGGTGGGGCTGAGAGAGCTCTGGCAGAAACTGCTCTTTTTTAAGAACAGCTGTGCCAGAACTATGGCTTGCCCAAGGTCATCCAGCAGGTGCAAGTGGAGGAGTGGGGAATCAAACCCGGTTCTCCCAGATTAGAGTCCGTGCACTTAACCACTACACCAAACTGGCTCTCGATAGCAATGTATGGACACATTGTAACGTGGGGCCTGGAGATCTTCCAGACAATAGAGATCCCCTGGAGAAAATGGCTGCTTTGGAAGGTGAATTCTATGGCATTATATCCTGCTGAGGTACTTTCCCTCCCCAGGCTCCACCCCCAAATGTTCAGGAATTTCCCAACTCAGAGTTGGCAATCTTAGTTTGAGGTGATTAATCTAGTTTTCTCCCTCATCAGGTCTATTCAGTGCCTCAGTGTATTTTACAGTGATTCAGCCTCCATTCATAGAGCCAATAAGATTCTGTCAGGCTGTCACGTTGCATTGCCTGCTCACCTGACTAAACCTCACAGTAAATTAGCATCTGGCTTTTCATCTATCATCTTGAAATCATGTCAAATTATTCCAAACAGAAAATAAAACATTGCATAATTTTAATACTGAATGTCTTTTTAACAGATTATAAAACTTCTCTGACTCATTTTATGCTCTTATCCATTCCAGGCTGAGCCTAGGATGGGTGCCTCTCACCTAACCTTCATTATACTATGAATACAAATATCTGTTATCTGTTATCAAGATAACTACTAGTAATGCTAGCTCATATAGTTAGTGTTTTGGATATCACAAGTAAAGTCTTGTTTTATAGCATGCTAATAGTTGCATGGCTGTTTTGAAGCACATGTTGAGGCAATTCTTTGGGGAGTAAACTTGTTCAAAGTCTAAGAACCTCATGTGCCATAAAAATGCTACACAATTTCAGCTTTCTAAGCTGCTAAAGTTGGGGCAGGTTGTGTAAATGGCAAATTTGCTGGGGCTATAAGGAACACAGTGATTGTTAAGCGCACAGTCATTGTGCATTATCAAGACCAGATAAATGAACACACCTGGTACATGTGCTCTACATTCCAGGCTCATGGTTTCTGACCACTTTATACCAAAGACAGATGCTTCTGGTTTAGCATAACTATCATCAGAGCTTCCAAATTTTGCCATCATCTTTCAGAATTCTTGTGTCTCTTTGTAATTAATGAGAAATCGCCTTCTCAGTAACAGAATGCCATAAGATATAATGTTGATCTGCTATGGTTACTTGTTTAAAAAGAATTATCAAATTTATATATATATATATATATGAAATTATATTAAGCATTTGTGAAGTTATCTGGCATAGTGAAGAGACTCAGTGAAGTGTGTCCACCACTGGTTGATGAAGTGGCCTGGAGAAGGGCAGTTTCAAGTTTGTTTTGTGCAGGTTGCCCTAGCATAGAGATTTTCAAACATCATGTCCCACCCAAGTAAGTTTTCTTCTGATGACCACAGATTACAACTAACTGTTTGATTCCCATGTCTAATATAGCAAATGACCACTGGTAATTTCTAGTACGCAAAATCAAATGTTGGCCATATATTACCCAATCTCTTTAGTCTGGATTTTGATAACATACTTTCCCAGCTGGAATTTGGGAAAAACAGGAATTCATTGTAGAGGCAGAGGGACATAAACTTAGTAAAACTGTGTATGGTGAGGAGAAAATGGAAGGAGAATTTTTTCCTCCTCTTATAACACCATGCGGGGTCATCTAGTGGTGGATAGCATAGGAATTCTCTTATCAAAAAGGGCAAAAAGTATTTCTTTAGATAATGACTAATTTATGGAATTCACTGCCAGAAAACGTGGTGATGACTACTAATTTAGAAAGGTTTAAAATGGGATGAGACATGAAAGATAGGCCTCTCAATGGGTGTTACACATGAGGGCTAAACACAAGCTGATTTCCCACTACAGCTGCCTCGGTGTTGCGCCGCCGTTTGCCCCGACACTATTGGTCAATTTCACACCCGAAGCCTTGGGGCTGCATTTTGACCCGCGGCTTCACCCAATTTCCTGTTTTTTGAGGATCTCGAAACTGCGGGGGAAATCGGGTGAAGCCGTGGGTCAAATGCAGCCCTGCGGCTTCGGGTGTGAAATTGACCAATAGTATTGGGGCAAACGGCGGCGCAACACCAAGGCAGCTGTAGTGGGAAATCAGCCTCAGCCTCTATGTTCAGAAGTAGAGCATGATTGAATGCCATTGGTTTCTAGACACTCTCAATGACTGTGCCATGGAGCAGATGGTCACTGAACCTACCAGTGGAAGGCGATCCTGGACTTGGTCCTAAGTAATGCCCAAGACCTGGTGAGAGATGTAAAAATGATTGCACCACTTGGGAACAGTGACCATAAAACTATTAAGTTTAAAATGTATGTAAATAGAGAGTTGCCTAAAAAGACCAACACAACCAACATTTAACTTTAAAAGGGGTAACTTCTCTCAAATGTGGGGGCTTGTGGAGAAGAAACTGAAAAGAAAGGCAGGGAGGATCAAATCCCTCCAGGAAGCTTGGAGACTATTTAAAACTACAATATCGGAAGCTCAGATAAAATGTATACCATAGGTTAGGAAAGTTACAAACAGGTATAAAAAAAAGCCTGCATGGTTAACAAATAAAGTAATGGAAGCAGTAAAAGGTAAGAAGGATTCCATTAAGCAGGGGAAAGCTAGTGCAAGTGATGTAAACAGGGCTATTTTGGGGCAGGAATGCACAGGAAAGGAGTCCTGGCTGGCTCACAAGTTGGCCATGCCCAGCAGGAACTCATTAGTATAATAGGCCACACCCAACAGCAGAAACTCATTAGGATTGGCTGCATTAGGGGTGTGTGGCCTAACATGCAAAGGAGTTCCTGCTCCAAAAAAAAGCCCTGTGTTTTGACAACAAAGAAGGTAAACAGAATAAGAAGCAAAAGGTGGGTGTGGCTGGATGACCACACTTCTGTTAACTTGGGGTGTGGCCTAATATGCTAATGAGCTCTGCTGTCAGGGGTGTGGCCTAATATGCTAATGAGTTTCTGCTGTTGGGTATGGCCTATTATGCTAATAAATTCCTGCTGGGCTTTTTCTACAAAAAAAGCCCTGAATGTAAATAAAAGGGAGCACAGACTTTGGCAAATAAAATGCAAGTCGGTGATCACACAGGCAAAAAGGGACTATGAGGAACATATTGTAAAAAACCTAAAAACCAACAAAAAATTCTTCAAATACATTAGTAGCAGGAAACCAGCCAGGGAGGCAGTGGGACCCTGGGATGGCAAGGGCTAAAAGGATTACTAAAGGATGATAGGGAAATGGCAAAGAAGCTGAATGCCTTTTTATGCCTCTGTCTTCACTATGGAAGATGAGAAGTGTTTGCCCACTCCAAAACTGCTGATTTCAGGAGGGGTGTTGAAAGACCTGAGTCAGATTGAGGTGATGAGAGAGAAGGTCCTATGACTGACGTACAAATTAAAAACTGACAAATCACCAGGCCTAGATAGCATACATCCAAGAGTTCTGAAAAAACTCATATGTGAACTTGTGTATCTCCGGACAAAAATCTGCAATCTATCACTAAAATTTGCCTCCTTTCTCGAGCACTGGAAGGTAGCTAATGTAACCCCCATCTTTAAAAAGGATTCCAGAGGAGATCCAGGAAAGTACAGGCTAGTCAGTCTAATGTTGACATCAAGTAAGTTGGTGGAATCTGTTGTTAAAGTTCTTAAATCACTTTCTCATATTCTTTTTTTTAAAAAGAAATTTTATTAACAGGATCTAATAATACGTTCCATAATTGATAACCAATTCTTGACATATCCTTTTTCACAGTTTTCTGTCCCCCCCTCCCCTGGCTTCCAGCGATGCTCCACCCCCAGGGGTCTTTTCGTAGAAAAACAGCTGCAGGAGCTCATTAGCATATGATATACTAATGAGCTATTAGGCTATTAGCATATGCCATGCCCCCTGACATCACCGGAAGTGATGTCAGAAGGGGAAGCAAAAGGGAGGGAGGCATCTTCAAAAGCCTCCCCTTCCCTTCCCCAGCTGGCCTGGGTGGGGGAGCTAAGAGAGAAGGGGTTTAAAGTTTAAACGCCTTCTCATGAGAGTTGGGCCACAGAAGGAGGAAAGAGGGAAGGAAGGAAAGAGGGAAAGAAAGAGAAGGAAATAAGGAGGGAAAGAAAGAGAGGGAAGAAGGAGGGAAACAGGGAAAGGAGGAAAAAGAGAAGAGAAGAAGGTGGGAAAGAGGAAAAGGAAAGAAGGAAAGGAGGGAATGAAGGAAATTTGGCGGCAATTTGGCCCCATTATATCCTATGGGCCTTTGAAGTCAATGGTGAAAACATAGGGTATATTCTGGAGGCTGGAGGGGAGGGAATTTGAGGGAGAGGCTCCAAACTCACAGGGTAGCTTTTTCCCCACCATAGAGAACAATGGAGGGAATAGGGGCAACCTGTTTGGGGGCCCATAGAATTGGACCCCCTAATCCAATGTTCTTGAAACTTGGTGGCTATTTTGGGGAGAGTCTCCATCAGCTACCCTGTGAGTTTGGAGCCTCTCCCTCAAATCTCCTCCCCTCCAGCCCCCATAATATACCCTATGTTTTCACCATTGACTTCAATGGCCCATAGGATATAATGGAGCTGAAATTGACATTCGGCTGCCTGAAAGACTTCCCCAGGATGCCGGCTGGGGGCGGGGCTTGGCTCCTGAGCTCCCGAAGCTGCGGTCCGGTGCGCTCCCCCCCCCAAAGACCCCTGTCAATATATATATAGGTAACATTTGGAATAAAAAAATTAGTTTTGGCAATATATTCATTTTGCTTCCTGAAATTCTACCCAGCCACGAGATTTTAAATTTCTTCCATCTGGATAAATCTGCTTGTATTGATTTCAAAGTCTTCTGATAATTGTTTTTTAAAAGATTACAATTTTGTCCAGTCAGACGAAATATCCCCAGATATTTAATTGGATCAGTAGTTATTGTGCATTCTGTACTGTTTATAATATCTTCTTGTTGTTGCATTCAGAATTGCATTATCATGTTTGTCTTCTTCCTGTTGATTTTATATCCTGAAAAGGATTCAAATTCTTCAATATGTTTCATTACATGCTGTAGCAATTTTTGAGGATCCAAGGCCCCGGTCACACGGAGAATTTGCCATGCGGAAGGCATGAATGTTACACACATTTTTGGGGTGCGATCACACCGCAACATCTGGGAAGCATAGTGCTCCTGTGGGCAACCTGTGGCATCCCGCTGAAGATGCAGAGTTAAAAAGTACCACGAAAAGTGTACTAGTTTCCAGGAAATGTGGGGCAAAGGTGGGCATCTGACCATGGGAGCGCCAGTATCCCGTGGCATCTGGTGCCCGCCCACGTCCTGCCACAAACCAGATGTTGTAAGTCTCCATAGGATGTGCACCAATGCTGAACGGCACATGCGCACAAACAAGACACTGACAGCAGCTCCGCACCCCGGAATGGTGCATGTGCACAAAGAAACAGCACTGCTTGTGTGATCACGCAGCGCCACTTCTTTGCCATGCTTCAGCATTGCTGTGTGATCAGTAGCTAACAGCCAAAGCACGGCAGCCCGGGGGACCATGTGATCGGGCTACCGTGCTTTATTTCGCTCCGGGGAGAAAACAGCCACGCCTCCCCCCGCGTTATCTGCCCCATGTGACCGGGGCCCAAGACTGTTAAAACCACATTGTCTGCATAACAGCGTGTTGGACTGGATGAGCCATTGGCCTGATTCAACACGGCTTCTCTTATGTTCTTAAACTGAAATTACTTCCCCATTAAATCTGCAAGAAGAGATCCACTTTAAGATTTCACTTGGGGCATTGCAAGGCTTAATTTCTAAAATTAGAAGAGCTGGGGTCCTGTAACCATCAAACCAAGTCTTCTGATCTGGCACTCTTTTCCTCAACTCCAAATGTGTAGGGCCAGACTATTCAGTGCATTCTCAGAACCATTTTTTAAATTATTACTCCAGGTATCCCATGTATGATTTTAGGTTTAAAAACCCAAAAATCTTATGGGGCTAACTCCTGTTTAATCCTGGACCAAATTACCTAAACTAAAATTCTGATGCAAAAGTGGCCCCTATTGGCTACAGGAACAGCAGTAATGGTAAGATATATTAAGAAAGAAAGGGCAACAACTGGAAAGGAAGGAGAAAAGGGGGATGATCAGATCTCAACACCTGATGATGTCCATTTAGCTGTGAACTTTGACTTGCTGCACTCATCTTTAGAAGCCCATGGCTCAATCCTGATAAGAATAGCTTTGTGCATCTGCCAATTGAATTATTCCAATATGTGAAGACTGAGGATTTTTTTAATTAAAAATGTCAGCTTCACTGTTAATAAAATTATGTATCTTGGCCCTTGCAAAAGTGTAATATTACACTTGGGCTTAAACTCCTGTCTCTCTGAATAAACACTGATAAAAACAAATTCATGGGGATAGCAGCTGCAGTGTTGTTCTAAAAAACTTTTCTTCTTTCATTATCATGTTTCATAAAAGAGTCAGTCATTTTGCATGTAAATTGGAAAGAATTTTCTTTTACCCACAGCTGCACAATTGTATGCTAGATTAATTCTCATCGTGGCACATCGTGGCACACGTGTTCTTTGTCATCATTCTTAGTTGTGCACTGAAGTTACTGGAAGTCAGGAGTAGATGTGAAAGTGGAATGCTGTCCTCTTTGCCCATCAAACACTGGCACCCCAATCCTAATGTATCAATTTAGAAGTAATTCCAGTTCAAGGTCCCCCCCCCACAAGTGTCATGTTTAAGACTGCACCCTAGGTTTCACAACACAGAAGTCTTAAAAATTTACTGGAATACACCTGTAATAATATACATGTGATAACTGATTAAAAAAAAATGAAGATCAGATGTATTTGAAATACAAAGAATAGCTCATGGTAGCCATTTTTGCTATGTCATGTATGTTGGGGGTTGTAATTGCTAGAAGTCTAATACAAAAATACTTACCTCTAACACACTCTAGACTAGGATATCTCAGAGCAGCAAATTTTATGATGGTTGTATGATGTATCTTTCACATTTCAGACACATTTGATATATTTTTAAAATTCTTTTAAAGTTAGCTGTTGATTTAAAGCTCATCCTGGTGTCTCTCTGTGGTGTGCAAATTGGAGAAGAGAAGGTGTCAGGAGGGGGAAAACAGGTACCCTTTCTCCATCCTTCCTGTTATAGGAAGCCAGTTATGTATACTAGATAATACAAGGTGATCTGTTAACAACATGGATTGGGTAGAAACAGTGCTCTTAGTCCATTAAAGATACAGGGCTGTGTCACTTGGCTCTGTTCCACTGAAGGCTGAGCTTTCCTTCATTAGAAGAGGCTCCTTGTGCCAGCAGAAAGATCCTTTCCCTGGAGGAAACTCCACTGCCAGTGGAACACGGTTCAATACAAACTATTGGGGGTGGGGATGGTATATGAAATCTCACTGCAATATGCACCTGAAATTGGTAGAAAAATAGATTCTTCGTTGCTCTAAAGCTTGAGCTAGCAATTTAATCCTTTCGTTACATAATTTATTGCTAAGTTTGCTTAAATTTTCCTAGGGGCTCTCAGACCACCAAATGGCTGAAGCAGGTGAAAGTGATGGGATAGGAAGCATCCGACTTTAAAGAAAAAGGATTCCCATAATTGTTAACTGCTTATGGATATTTCAGCTTTTGCCTGCTCAAATGATGTTGGCCTAGATAAACTGAAACTAGCACATGCAGCATGCTGACACTACTATCAGCACTACAGTATTGAGGCCAGCTTTTGCTCTCATATAAATCTCTGTGCTGTAGTTCATGGGATTCTAGACAATAAACTGCAGGCAGATTTTATGTGCTGTTCAAAAACACTAGAGGCAGACACAATAAAGGTGCCTCACATAAGAGCAGTGCCGGATTTATGTATAGGCTAAGTAGGCTGTAGCCTAGGGCCTCTAAATCTAGGGGCCCTCCACAGCCCTGCTACCCCCAGCGGGCAGTCTCCCCTCTTCCAAAATTGCAAACCCAAGACTTCATGCGAGGGCAGGGCAACTTGGGCCCAGCAACTATGAGACTCAGGGCCAGCCAGTGGGGCCCAATTTGAAACTCTGGGGCCCAACTGGAAAAATTTTTGTGGGGCCCCAGTTCACAGCCAAAATCTGCAGAATCTTAGAAATATAAATAAAATCCAGCTAGATTGCCCTGGTGCGGGGGCCCCCTTAGGAGAGGCCCGTGGGGCCCAATGTGGCCAAATTGCTCCAATTGCCTTAAGGCCAGCCCTGATGAGACTGTGCAGGGGTTGGACTGACAAGCCCTGCCCCTTCTAGGTCCCTGGTGCCACTATTCAGACTACAGACTCCAGGACTCCAGAGCCAGCAGCCCAGAGTAAACAACCGGCTGTACAACCTTCCCCAGCTCAAGGGTCAGGTCAGTAGTGGTACGTGCTGCACTTGAATCAGTGGGAGAGAGTGAGTGGGGGGCCGGCCAGGGCAGATAGACCAGGCAAGCAAGCTCTCCCAAGTCCCTTCCATTCCTTCCCTCCTCCTTGGCTTGAACAGAGGAAGCACATGTAACTGGCACTGGCCTCACCCCTCCCAAGCAGGGAAGTCTATCTTTCATATTTCACAGAGCCCTGTTGGTGCCTGCAGCATGCACTTGCAACCCCTTTCTCAGAACTTCTTGGATATGAAAAGAAATATTGATGGTGTCAATTGTCATGCCAATAAATACAAACAAGACTGCTTCATACATTAATAGTAGATTAATTGTTCTTAAGCCATTGCAGAATCTAATCAAAGATTTACATATTTATTTGATATACCATTTTTTGGCAAATGGCGATTTTAAATGGCTAGTATTGATTGTTGGATGGGAGCCTGGTGTTTGCTGCTGCAGGAATTATTAGATGAGAAATTATAGTTAATTATTAACCTATGTTTTTGCATCATTTTCAAGCCTCCTAATTACATGTGTCTTGGAGAAAATTATTTTGAATCCTTTTGGCAATTTTGGGAGTTTATAAACTTTTGAAAATGTTTAGATTGGAAAATGATGTGCTGTAGGGTTGCCTTGTTGGATATGACAGAATAGACTCCATCTTGTGTTTGCTTTAGTTTAGGTTGTTTAGTTTAGTTAAAATGGCCACCCAACCTAGGAATTAGGGCAAAACTCTAGGGTAGACCAGGCAAGCAAGCTCCCAGATGCCTCTATGGCCAAAAAAGTGTGGGACAGCCAGGGGTGGAGTCAGAAGATATAAATGCTCCAGCCAGCCTGGGAGGGGGGAGTCATCCTGCAACCCTCAGAGAGGCCAGGAAGCGCTTGCTGCAGATTGCCCACAGGCAGAGAGAGGCCCTGGGGATCAGGGAAGGCAGCAGTGGGAGGGGATCCTTGGAGGGATCCAGAACTACCTGTAGAAGGCAGGAGGCCAGGCTGCAGGTTGGTAATTGAACCTCATCCCAAGGGAAAATAAGTATAGGGATCAGTTTGGGGACAGAGGAACTGCATTTTGTCTTATTTTATTGGTTTCCGGTGGTGTTTTCCTTTCTGTGTTTGATTTAAAGTGCCTTTTTGTGTTTAAAATCCTATTACTTGTAAATAGTCAATAAAATCTTTGTTCATAGAGTCATAGAACGTTAGAGTTGGAAGGGACCTTGCAGGTCATCTACTCCAAACTCCCTGCACTCTGCAGGAGCGTAGCCAAAAGATAGCCCTACAACATACCTGAAAGATGGTTGTCCAGCTTCCACTTAAAAACGTCCAGCGAAGGAGCATCCACCACCTCCCAAGGCAGTCTGTTCTACTGCTCAACCACTCTTACAATTAGGAAGTTTCTCCTGATATTTAGCTGGTAACAACTCCCTTGTAATTTCCACCCATTAGATCTAGTCTTGCAATCTGGAGCAAGAGAGAATAGATCTGCTCCATGTTCTACAAGTGTCAACTTCAGGGGGGCTTGAGGGCTAAGGCTACCTCCGAAATTTTCCAAGGGTGACTGAGCCCCCCCCGGGCAACCAGGCTCACAAGCCTTGCCACTACCACACCATGCCACCCCCAGCCCATTTTGAAAGCAGAGGGTTTTTTCCCTCCACTTTCTGAGACTTCGAGTGGGGTGGCAGGAAACTCAGGGCTTACTTCCTGAAAGCTAAGCCCACCCCCAGCTCCCAGAAACCCTCAGTTGGGCCTGGTGGAGCTGGGGGCTGCACATGTTTTCAGTGCTTTCAGCTTTCCCGTGCAGAAAGGTAAGGAGCTGTCCTGGGGCTCCAGCGACGGTGGGGGGGATGTTTTCAGGGGTGGGGTGGTGGACACTAGGCAGAGAGTGCCCAGGCTGGCTGGCTGAGTGCCCGAGCACCTTTCCTGCAGCCTTGTGCCACTGCTGTTGTTTTCCTGCTCTCCTGCTTGCCTTGCAGAGAGCCATGCGAGGAGGTTGGGGGTTGGAGGCTGGTATCCTTGGAGAATTGCCGTCCTCGGGGAGGCTGAGCACCCTGCGCCCTTGTTCTTCTAGGGTTTTTTCCCTCTCTCCCTGCAAGGCTTGCAGGGAGGACAGGAGGTGGGCGAAGTGGGGGGGGGGAGGCCGGCATCCATGGAGGATTGCCCGCCTTGGGGCAGCTGGACTCTTGGGGACCTTTCCTGCAGCCTTGTGCCACTGCTGTTGTTTTCCCACTCCCTGCAAGGCTTGCCTTGCAGAGAGCCATGCGAGGAGGTTGTAGGGGAGGCCGGCATCCATGGAGGATTGCCGGCCTTGGGATGGCTGGGGGCCTTGCTCCCTTGTTCTTCTGTTTCCCCACACACACAAGGCTTGCCTTGCAGAGCCATGCAGGGAGGTCAGGAGGGGGGAGGCCGGCATCCATGGAGGATCTCTGGGAGGCTGGGTGCCCGGGCACCTTTCCTGCAGCCTTGTGCCACTGCTATTGTTTTCCTGCTCCCGAGTTCACTACTTAACCAGAGCCCTTTATTTCCTCCAAGAGGAGACTCTTCTGAGTCCTTTGTTGAGCTCCACCCCTTCCCTTGACAGAGAGAGGATATTAGGAAAGCCAGGAATCAGCAGTTTACAATCACTGAAATCGCACACACAGCCCGTGCAGGGGGAGGGGGAGGGGGGCAGGTGAAACCTCGAAGAGTTTAAATGCATACATTCAAGACCAACTCTCCCCTGAACTCCTGGATAAATTACGGAGAGGGATTTCTATTTGCTTTCTTTTCATCTCTCCCCTCCCTCCCTCCTTCCTTTCTCTCTTCCCATCCATTTGCTTTCTTTCCACCTCTCACCTCCCTTCCTCCCTTGTTAAAACATCCCTAGTTAGGGTTGCCAGATTCCCCTGTCCATCTCTGGGGGATGTTGGGGTGGGGTGGCCCAATACAGGTTGGGAAACTCCTGGAGATTTGGGGATGGAGCCTGGGGAGGACTGGGACCTCAGTGGGGTACAATGCCATAGAGTCCACCCTCCAGAACATCCATTTTCTTCAGGGAAAATGAGCTGTAATTCCAGGGGATCCCCAGGTCCCACCTGGAGGCTGGCACCCCTAGCTCCAGTGCTGAAACTGGAAGCTCTGGTTCTTCTGTGTGAGATGGTGGATGCAGACCACTGATATTGGCTTGCAGCTGCTGAATCACCCTGCTTCATGTAGGATGCACAACAGCCAGGTGGAGGAGGGGAGGAGTGTATTTTACTTGGGTCTATATATCCTTGATTGAGAACAGTTGTTTTTTTCATGGTAGTGGGGGTGGGCTGCTTCAGCCACTCCCAAGCTCTTCTTTCAATCTCTGTTTCATTTTTAAATTGTAAGCCCATCTGCATGAAGAAGATGGGGGGCATGCAGATCAGAGGCCTTTTAAAATTTCCTTTTGATCTGTGTGCAGTCTAGAGAGAACATTGGTAAGGGATGTGCACTCTGTGTTTATGCTCTTCGTTTTGCTGTTACTTAAAATGGTGTGGTAGTTTCAAAGGGGCAACCAACTGGGATGTACTAAAAGGAATGGCAGGATTGCCCATTGGGAATTGTGGGAGAGGCTTGAAGGCCCACTGGAGATAATGGGAGCCAGGAATGCCAATTGACTTGCATGGGCTCTGCTGAAATACATTGCAGCCCAAAAAAGTTGCAAAGAAAATGCCAAATGGTTTTTCCAATAAGGTTTTCGGGCCCAGATAGGCTACTCTAGGACTGTAATGACAGTTCCCAGAGTGGAAAAACAGTCCCTAGCAATAGAATCTGTGCTGCATTTTAAGGTGGAGTTTCTAAGCAATGTGCTAAGAAGGCACCTGTTCCTGGGGTTAGCCTAGCCCAGGGGCATTGTTAGGGAGGTTCCCAGGCCACCCTAATTTTCTGGGGAGCCCCTCCCTAAATGCCACATAGTTCCACCTCCATAAATAGTGACAATGGCCTGTGATGTCACTGGCTCCTCCCCATGATGTCATTGGGTCCCAGTTCTTTTAATGACTTAGCAATGCCTCTGGCCTAGCCCCAGCCCCCCCTGGGAAATTGCAAAGTCTACGCCCTTGTTCTACATGACAGCCCTTCAAATATTTGTAGACTGCAATCATGTCCCCTCTAAGCCTTCTCTTTCCTGGGCTAAACATACCCAACTCTTTCAGCCTTTCCTTGTAAGACTTGGATTCCAAGCCTCTCACCAGCCTGGTTGCCATCTTCTGGACATGCTCGAGCTTGTCAACATCCTTCCTAAAATGGGCACAGTACTCCAGGTGAGGGCTGACCATAGCAGAATAGAGAGGAACTACCACCTCCCATGATCTGGACACAATGCTTCTGTTAATGCATCCTAAGATTGCATTAGCTTTCTTCACAGCCACATCGCACTGCAGGCTCATGTTTAGCTTGTGATCAACTAGAACACCTAGATCCCTTTCACATGTGCTGCTGTCAAGCCAAGTCCCTCCCATTCTATGGCTGAGTTCAGACTGGCAATTTGCCCCAGTAGGGACCCGGGCCAGCAACGATTCAATCCCGGAGTAAATTGGGCGTTCACACAGGCACATCTGCCTGGCGTCCCCCACCCATAGCCAACCCGTGCTGTTGTGCTTCACCGCCGGATTAAAAAGATACCTCATAAAACTGGTAGCAAATTCGAAAGCCCGTGTGTGTTGCGCGTTTCTCCGCTTCTGGGAAGTCTGAACATGCAGCCGAAAAGCTGGGAGCAACCCACGTTGGGCAGAAGGCAGCAGCGGTATGATTGGCCGTGCTCTGCTCTACTGCCCAATGCAGTGCCGGTGCTTCGGGGTCCTCCCCCAATCGGCAAAATGCGCTTATGCATACACCCACAGCTGAATTAATGGGGAAATGCCAAATACAGTGCGCCCCCACATGCGGCAGTCTGAATGCTCCTGCCCAGCTCTGCCCTGCATCTTCCGGCAGCAGCCTGGGCTGTCTGAATGGGAAAACCAGGAACAGTTTATTCCGGGGCTTTTTTGCTACGACTGGCTACTGGAGCAAACTGCCAGTCTGAACTCAGCCTATATCTGTGATTTTTTTGTACCTAAGTGTAGGACTTTGCACTTATCCCCATTAAAATTCATTTTATTTGTCTCAGCCCACTGTTCCAGCCTATCTAGATAATTTTGAATCCTGACTCTGACTTCTTCAGAATTAGCAATCCCACCCAGCTTTGTGTCATCTTTGTTTAAGCCGCCAGTCTGGTGCTCTGACCATGGAGTCTCCCCTGCTCTGCCCACTACCAATGCCTTAAGAAGGGTCCTGGGAGGGAAAAAGCCCAAAAATGTGTGGGCGCCAACCCTCCAGGAGAAACCCAAAGTTAGGGGTTTTCATTTCCAAACCCCAGGAGTCAGCCAGAGGGGTCTCACTGCCCCTCAAGAAAGGCATAGGGAAGTCAGTGAATGGTGGCAGCTACTGAAGAGTGACAGAAGCCCACCAAGGAGGCAGGAAGGCGAAGCAGGGCTTACAAGCCACAAACTGGCTTCTCAGTCCCCCAGGGCTGAGGGTGGGCACCTGTTTCACTACAGGGGAAAACTGAATTCTGTAACCCTTCAGCAGCAACCATCTATACCTTGTGCCAGTAGCCAATGATGGACCTCTGATCCATGTGTTTATCCAGTTGAAGATTAATTTTACTTTTTATTTTTAGATTCTAATCAGAGCATGAGTAAAAGATTTGAGAGTGGTGCTAGCAAGTGCAAGAGACAGAGACTTGAAAATGCTATGGTAATGAAGTTAAGACCAATCACTGCTTTCGTGCATCAACCACTCATTGAAGAAACAAGAGCCAGCAGTGAAGCTATCCAGCCTGAGCTAACTACTAGCATACAATCAGACAAAATCCTCCCTGAAAGAGAAACAGTGAAGCAGGATGTGGAACAGCAAGCTGATTATGAGGAAGCAGCCATGATGCTGACTCAAACTGAAAATATAGAACTAATTCAAGAGTCACTTACTGGACAGGGAGAGGCTAAAGAGCCACAAGAAAATAATGTAAATAGTCAGATTTTGCAGTTCACGCCTGGTAAGTTCACGCCAAGTCCAAGGTGTTCCAGATGCAGGTAAAGATACTGTCAAACATAGATCTACTGTAACAGATGTTGGTTTGTGGTCAGAATTATCACACGAGGAAGTATCCTACTGAGTAGAGAGGGGTCCTTCTCAAGTTCTGCATCATTGTGGACCATTTTCAAATTCCAAGTGAGTGTACAAAAAGCAGTCCAGGTTTTGCACAAAAGCTCTTTTTTATTCAACAAAAGCAAATGGGGAAACATATAGCTGAGAGTGGCTTGTATATTCTCCCTCAAAAGGATTTATTGCTTTGTTTGTAAACTCTTTCCAAACCTTGCACCTTCTCCCACAGCTTTAGCTACTGAAGGGTTTGATGACTGGCAAAACCCCCATCTTATCCAAACTCATGAAAACTCAGAGAAGCATAGGAATGCCATGTTGGCCTACCTAACAAGGAAGCGAGGGCAAACGTTAACTTCCAAGCTAGAGGAACAAATAAAAGCAGAACAGCAGTACTGACGGCATGTCATGGAGAGAATTATTGTTGTAATGAACACTTTAGATCTCAAATAATGGCAATTATCTTGGTCTTTTATAACTAGTGGCAAAATTTGATCCATTTTTATTAGCTCATATCAATCGGTATGGACATTCTGGATCAGGCAATCCCTCTTATTTGTCAAAAACTATGTGTGAGGAAATGATTCAACTCATGGCAAAAAAAGTTAAGGATGCAATTCTGGCTGATGTGAGAAAGGCTGGATATTTCAGCTTTTCAGTAGATTCCACTCCTGACATTTCACATACTGATCAGTTGACTTTAATTATCAGATATGTATCACCTGAAGATGGTTTGCCAACTGAGAGATTTTTAACTTTCCTCAAGCGAAAAGACTACTCAGAAGAAAGCATGGCTGATTTAGTGTTCAACTATTTCACTACTGAGCTTGAAATTCACTTTAGAAAATACTGCAGGCAGTCTTATGACAACGCTGCCAATATGGTTGGTAAGTACAATGGTATGCAGCAAAAAATCATCGAAATTTTTTTTGCAAGATTTATTCCATGCACAGGTAACTCTTTAAATCTGGTGGGCCGTTTAGCTGTGGATTGCTGCCTTAATGCAGTGAACTGTTTTGGCATTATCAATGAAATGTATACCTTCTTTTCATCCTCCATAAAAAGATGGGAAGTTCTAAAATCATTTTTGCCACCTCAGTCTAAAGTGCCTAAATATTTGTCAGACACTAGGTGGGACACACACACAAAAGCCACAGAAGCTGTTTTGGAAAGTTACAGTGCTATCACTGATGCCCGCAGTCATTCGTACTCTGAAGTTAATGGGAAAGGGAAGACCAGGCTTCAAGCTAACAATCTTTTGCAGAAAATGGAAGAGCTGTAATTTGTGTTTATGCTGCGTTTTTGGACCTGTGTGCTAGATCATTTTCACAAGGTCAGCAAAGCCCTTCAAAAATCAGACCTGTTACTGAGTTCTTGTGCAAGTTTGTACAGTTCACTTCTGGATTTTTAAAGGAAAATTAGAGAAGATTTTGATGAGCTTGAGAAACAAGCAAAAGCCACCTTGCCAAATGTTAACTACAAAACAAGGAGACAAAGAGTAAGAGAATGGCAAAGAAATGACAGAAGTGTACCTGATGCCTTAGATGCACTTTCTTCAAGAGATAAGTTTAGTATAAAATCCTTTATTCCTATATTAGATGCACTTGAAGCCAATTTAAAAAGAAGTACTGTGTACATTGATGTTGTACAATTGTTTTCCATTCTTACTAATCTGACAGCATCTAAGCAAGAAATTCAGCAAGGTGTTGAACTGTTGATGGAAACATACCCAGAAGATATTGACCTGAAACTTATTGATGAACTTTTGCACTTTCACCTGTACGTGAGACAAAGCCATAGGCTTACAGAAGAGCACTCTCTCTCTCATACAGACCTTTATGAAATTACATAGAAGGAAAAATTCAGATGGCCTTTCCTAATGTGGAAGCAATCTTGCAGCTATTTCTTCGCTTTATGGTCACTAACTGCTTGGGAGAGAGATTTTTTCAAGACTCAAAAGAATTAAAAATGAATTATGGGCCACAATGTCTCAAGAGAGATTGTCTGCACTGAGCATTCTGTACATTGAAAGTGACAAACTTAGACAAACAAATTTTGATGAAGTTTTGGATGATTTTGCTATGAGGAAGGCTAGAAAAAAACATTTTTAGTCTTACTGTATTTGATTATTGTAGTTTACTTCTTAATATGTATTTTAAAACTGACTGTTTAATGACAACATAAAGTAGATTCTAAAAGTACCACACTGTTAGGTCATCATGATCATATTATTTACACTTCCCAGGCAATATAATTTGTAAACGCAAGGGTTTTTTTAAAAGAATAATATTACAACTTCATTTTCCTAAAAATTAATGCTTATTCCACAAAAGGTTTACAAAGTTCAGTTATTGCAAAAGTTTTTCAGTGTTAATTTTAAAATTTATGCATTTTTTCAATCATTATGATATTTAACAATAACATCTTATGTCCTTTAGAGGAGAAATTGTGAACTGCAGAATTTTAAATACCTGTAATCATCCTTGGCTCACTCAATTTTGATTATAACACTCTTCCGTTTTCTTCTAGTTGTGAGGGTGGGGAATTGGGAAGGGCCTCACAAGTGGAGTAGCCTAGGGCCTCTCTTCATCTAAATCTGGCTCTGCATAAGAGGTTTTTGTTCTCATGGCTTGGTGTCCTAGTAAAGTAGAATACTCTTCATAAACGGGAAAAGCCAGGAAGTATGAAACATTCTTGTTCCTTGGGTCCCATGATTGTGCCATCAGTCCTAGTACTGTGGTCTTCTCTACCTATAGGGCTAATAGACAAAAAAGCTGTGTGTATCAGAGGCTTTCCCTTCTGCTACTGACTTGCCATTAGTCCCTCAAGATTCAGAACAGAAACAACTTTTAGCTGTTAACAAATATCAGTGTTTCCATATCAAAGTCTTATTTAGGAGTGTTAGGATAAAGCAGATTAAAAAGTAAATTATATGGCAAGTCCTACCTGGCATTTTGCTACAGTTGTCCTGTGTGTTTGTCTTATGTGCATTCTGCCCTGTTTTCTTCTGAAATAGATTTATGCTTCTTTAGCTACTGCCACAAAGGTATACTGAAAAGTATTGTTGTGCCAAAGGTGTAGTGAAAAATCCCCATAAACTGGACTTCTTTTATTATTCATTCACAGACTGGCACAGAAATGTGTAATTGAATGTTAAAACGTTGTGTTATCACATGGTTAAAGATATTCATCTGCAGAGCTTCATGTATGAATCCAGGGAGCCAGATCCACAAACCAGTACTTCGTTATACCAACTTGTTTAACATTGTATGAGATTGTCATGCTAACTGCTGAAATGTGCAGTCAGCATTTAAGTTAGTCAGTCTAGTTTCAGGGTTCTTGTTATGCAGGCTTGCTGCTCTGCAAAAAGGGATATGAAAAAACCCATAGCTTCAAATACAGCAATAATGAACATCCTTATTCTAATAGCCAAAATGTGCGGATATCTATTCCCACCAACAGGGGGCTCACTGTCCCCCAACAGCTTTTCCTGCATAGTCAGTAGACTTCCTGGGTTTGTAGAAAAATCCAAAAAGTGAAGAAATCCCTTCAGGAATGGTTGAATTCCCCAAAAAGCCTTTTGAAATGGCCTCTGCAGGGCCCTTTCCAGGCCTCTTTTGGCCTTGGAGGGAGGGAGGGAGCCTTGGGGCCAGGCCTCACAAGAGTTGCCAGTGCTAGGCTGGGGGATTTCTAGAGATTTTGTGGTGGACTCTAAGGAGGGCTGGCCCCAAGGGAGGGAGAGGCCTCAGCTGGGTATAATGCCACAGATTCCACCCTCCAAAGCAGCCATTTTCTGCAGGGAGACAGACCTCTGCTGTCTAGAGTCCAGTTGTAAATCTGGGGGGTCTCCAGGGCCCATTTGGAGGTTGGCCACTCTAGGCCTGGCGGTAGTCTAGGGTTGCCAGGTCCCCCCTGATTTGTATGACTCACCTAGCCTTGGCTGATTGCTACCATTCATCAGCAGCCACCCTATGAAAGCCAGTGAGGTGCAGCAGTTAGAGCTTCAAAGTAGGGTCTGCAAGACACAGGTTCAGACCCCCATCTTGCAGTGGAAGGTGACTGTGTGATTTTGGACCAGTCACATATTTCAGCCTAACCAACCTCACAGTGTTGTTGTGCAAATAAAAAGGAGGAGGGAATAATGAAAGCTGCTTTGGCCCTCACTGTGGAGAAAGACTGTAATTTTCCTAGGTAAAGGCTGGGGCATGGAGATGGAAAACAGGAGACAGAGAGGCAGATAAAGGTAGGTTGGCTGTTGTTTGGGAAGGAAATAGGGTTGCCAACTCCAGGTTGGGAAATCCCTGGACATTTGAGGGGTGAAGCCTGGAGAGGGTGGGATTTGAGGAGGGGAGAAACTTCAGACTGGTGTAATGCCATAGATTCCACCCTCCAGCCATTTCCTCCACGAGAACCACCATTGCCAGCCTCTGAGTGAGGACTGGAGATCACCCAGAATTACAACTGTTGTCCAGGAGACAGAAATCAGTTCCCCTGGATAAAATGGCTGTTTTGGAGGATTGAGTCTATGGCATCATACCCTGCTGAGGCTGCTTGCCTCCCCAAGCCTCACTGTCCTAAGGCTCCACCCCCAAATCTCCAGGAATTTCCCAACCTGGAGCTGGCAGCCCTAAGGTGAATTAATCTCTGTAGCTGGGAGATCCGTTGTGATTCCCAGAGTGTTGCCACTGCTGCTGTGGGGAGGAGAGGAAGCAGGTGGATGGCTGAGAGCACTGCCACAACTGCTACTGCTGTTCTGCGGAGTGGGGGAGGAAGCAGTCAGGAGGCTGGGAGAGTGATGGGGTCAGAAAGAAAGAATGATGGGGTGGGGGGCAGAAAGAGAGAGAAAGAGTGATGAAGTGGGGAGGCAGAAAAACAAAGAGAAAAATGACAGATCAGAAAGAGAGAGGAAGTCACATGCATGGAGCAGAAATAGAGTAAGAAAAGGGGGGCAGAGGGGAGAAATAGTGGGAGAGAGGTAGGGGGTGAGCAGAGGAAGCAAAGGTGTGACGAATGAGATAACCATCCCGCAAGTTTCTTGCGGGTCTCCACTTGTTTGTGTATAAATGAAAACATTCTGACAAGTTTTTGATTAACCCATTCTGTAGATAAAAAGTGAATGCAAGGATATCTCATGTGGAAAAAGGGCAAGTTGAAATACTGTTCTTTGGCTCATATGTCAATAGACATATGAAACATTATTATTTACTGGTTTACTCATAAACTGTGTAGATTTTGATGTGATTTATCCTATTCTGTTCTCTTTCCCATAAAACACACTATACCCCAAGCATTTGATAACATAGCTTCATGAGAGAGCTTTTGTTATTTGATATTCCTCATTGTAATGTCAAGGTTTTTAGTCTCATTCGGGTCCAGAGCTTGGTTTAGTAGCCTTAGTATGAAACTGTATTTATATTTAATGCTCAACTAACCTATGCTGCAAATCATTTTCATCCTTTTTGTATTAGCTGTTTCTGCCTTTTTGGTAAAGTGTGAGTAGAGCAGGGGACTGTGTCTCAGAAGGATTTAGTGTAGTATTTTGTGACATTTTAAACTGGCTGTGGACAAGAACAGCATTTTGACTCTTTTTCAGTCCTTCTTATTGGCTTTTATGAACTTTAGTAGCATTTGATATTTTGTCACTAGTAACTTAATACAAAATTGCTAAGCTTAAACCTATGTTTTCTAGTTGTTGAAAAATATATTGAAATAGCAAACCATGAGGAACCAAATTAACAAAATGAAAGTTACAAAAAGCTTTACAGTGCAGTCCTAAACAGAATCACGCACCCCTAAGTCCATTGACATCAATGGGTTGAGAAGGATGTAACTCTGTTTAGGACTGCATTGTTGATCTGGTAAACAGTGATGTAAGGCCCATTTTGCTCCATGGGAGTGAATTGGGAAAAATGGGTAGTGAATTAAAGCAAAAGTTATAATAAATATAATTAATCAAATACAATTTGCATTTGTAAACATAAATAATTAGTTGTTATAGATTTTCCAGATTGTATGGCTCTGATCTTGGCATTGTAGTAGTATACTACATGGGCATACAGCCTGGAAAATCTACAACTAATGAACTCTGGCCGTGAAAGCCTTTGACAACATATAAAGAATTAATCTTGTCTGGAGTCCATGGTGCATTGGACATCATTATAATTTCACATTTTCCATGCACCATCATTCTGCATTTTCAAATTACTGTTTTGTGAAGGTAAAAGTCTTCTGTCTACCAACAAGCATTTCCATGTACAGATTGTGCAAGAGCATGCAGACTAGGACTGCCAATAGGGCCACCAAGCCCACAGTGGGGGCATGGGGATTCCCTGTTCCCAGTTCCCATGGCCTGCTGCACTTGGAATAATTGCAGCAGAAAAGAAAATGCAGCCTTGTGTATTTACCCAGGCATTCTTAATACAAGTGAAAAATAGTAGCTCTAGGAATCACCAGAAACTCAATGGTTTTACAATAGAATTTCTGGCAATTCCTAGGGCTACCGATTGTCACTTCTGGAATAACTCTAGGAATTGACAGAGACTCTGTGCTAAAACCTATCGTTTAGCAATTCCTAGAGCTACCCATTGTCAGTTCCAAAAAAAGACTGATGTTACTTCTGGATTTTCCCTGGAAGTGATGTCATCCTTCTGCCTAGCAGCCATTTCCCCCCTGCCATGGCTCAGAGCTGTGGTGGGAAACAGGAAATGGGGGTAGAGAATCCCCTGCCCCTGATGGGGGCTTGGCACCAGATCTGTAGTGTCCTCTGCACAAACTAAGGCCATTTCCGTAATAGTGAGATTCCCTGCACTGATATTTTAAAAATGGTGGGGTATGTGAAATTTTCTGCAGTAGATTTTTCCTCACCAGGTACAAACTCAAAAGTTTTCTCCTTCTTGCCCAGTGTTTCTGGAACTCACTAAAACTGGGGATTTTGAAAATGCAGGGTAAGAAGGAGAAAACTTTGGATTTGCGCCTGGTGAGGAAAAATCTACTGTGGAAAATGTCACATAATGTGCAGTTTTAAAAAACGTCAATGTAGGGAATTTCACTCCTGTGGAAATGGTCCAATCCTGCCAGGCCTCAGCATGGTCAGGTCCCAAGCAGCTTCTTCGGCCAGAATGCTATGAAACCAAGAGCAGGAATACAAGTTAAATTAGGCAAAAGCAAAATTTCAGGATAGCCATTGAGCCAGAAAGGAAGGAAGCAATCCAGAGTGAAAAGAAGTTAGAGCTTATCTAGGTCAGAGGCAAGATGTCTAAATATCAGGAACAAAGATACGTTTTTATAGATCCTGTTGGACAGGGATTGAACTGACCAAGTCCTTAGGCACAGATAGAACTGGAGCTGAGATGGCACCCTCAAGAACTTAATTTGCCAGCATTGTGGCAGAAGCAACATGTTAGTGAGGTAGAACACCACAGCCTGATTTCTGGGAACCTGCCTACTCCCAAATGAACCTACCTGACCATTGTGATAATTTTTAGTGGCCCTGCTGAGAAAGATCATTTTTAGTTGCAACCTGAGAAAGAGATGTCATTATAATTGCACGAAAATTATGGAATTACTTCCCCAGGGCAATTAATCTCTCCACTTCTATCAATATCTTCAACCAGTGGTTGAAGATTTTTTTGTTTTGTTTTGTCTGGCAATCCCTCAGTGAACCTCATTGACCCTTTCTCCTGTTCATGTTTTTGTGTGTTGTGTTTTAATTATTTTTATATATTTCTACGTTTCTATATTATTTGTTTTTTCAATAAAATTCTGGCCTTGTTAAACTCAAGTTCACATGTTGTGTGGTCCTTCTATGTCCAGGGGCTATTTTCTGTGCTGCTCAATCCTATGCTTGTGTTATGTCCTGGGCCCAGCACTGACTGACCTAGTTTGAAACCTAGAACAATAGATAGCTAGGATCCTGGAAGGAACCTATAGACCAGGAGCCGCACGGTAAATAGCCTGTCACGAGTAGTCGGGACCTAAGCCAGAAACCCTGGCCCCACTGACAGAACTGCGTCATTTGAACCACAAATGATACAGGCCAGCTTACTTGAGAGACTATGTTTGTTAAGGGGGTTCTGAACTTAGTTATGTCCTGGACCCGGCACTGACTGACTGTTGTGTACCAACTGAGGACCGCACACATGGTTGCTTTTGCATGCGGTCATGTGAATAGGCAAAGCTTTGCTTCCTGAGACAATAGCCAGCTATTGGTCAGCCAGGATCCAAGCAGTAACCTATGGGGAATTGGGGGCACTGTAAATAAGCCTATCACGGGTGTGGTTGTGAGTGGGGTGTGGTTTGCGACAGGGATTTAAGCAGGTCCCAGGTCCTGCTGATTCTCAGGCTGATTTCCCACTACAGCTGCCTCGGTGTTGCGCTGCCATTTGCCCCGACACTATTGGTCAATTTCACACCCGAAGCCGCGGGGCTGCATTTTGACCCGCGGCTTCGCCCGATTTCCTCCGCAGTTTCATAATCCTGTTTCGGGTGTGAAATTGACCAATAGTGTCAGGGTAAACGGCGGCACAACACCAAGGCAGCTGTAGTGGGAAATCAGCCACAGTCTTTTGTGTCTGGAATAAATAAAATATGAGCTGATTCATTAACTACGGCATCCAGAACCCAGTACTTTACATTGATCTAGCTTGAAACCTAGAACAATAGATAGCTAGGATCCGGGAAGGAATCTATAGACCAGGAGCCCCACTGTAAATAGGCTATCACGGGTAGTGGGTGTGTGTAGGTGTGGTGTTGTGCATGGATTTAAGCAGGGCTTCAGTCCAGCTAGGATGTCTTATGTTAAGCTGAAATCACTAAATAAACTATGAGCTGATAACTACACCCATTTCGAACCCAGTATCTTTCAGCATGTTTACTCAAAACTGCCTCACTGAATTCAGAGGAATTTACCTTTAAAGAAGTGATTGCAGCCCTATCTAATTATTGTTAATTTCAAAACTGTATTGAATTGTGAATTCAGTGTTCAGAACAGCTGTGAAAATAGGGTCACTGGTATATTGTGCTGCTGTAAAAAGTTATGTTGGCTAGAAAACAAAATTTTCTAAGTGGACCTTTTGTCATTGGAGAATGCTGTCCAGAGAAAAGCTTCTCTGTTTCCTGAGCTCAGAAGTGGGACACATCTTGTGAGAAATATTGCAGATCTTAATTTTTTAAAAAAATTGCACATCAAAGTTATATACCTTTATTTAAGGAGTACAGGAAAATAGAGCAGTCAGTAATACTATTTTCTTTTAGCTTTGGTACCTCGTCTCTACTGTACAGGATGGAGCATCCCAGGTTTTAAAGACCATGATTTCAGCTGGGGAGTGCGTATTCTTTCAAAAATGCAAGACAAATTCCACGCCATCACTCCAGCTTTCAGCTCTTCCTTTTAATCTCTTCAGCAGACCCCATCTTGCATCTTCCCAGGCATGCCCTAAATTACAGCCTTCACTGGCATCTTCTGTTGCACAAGTGAACTTCTTGTTAGCAGAGTTCTGGAAATAATCCCATCCACACCTTGGAGTTTGCTTTTAAAGAATTTACTGAAATAGGATTGTGAAGAAAGACAATAACTGACTGCAGGCCATTAATGTAACAGAGCACAAGCACTAACACATACTAATTCACAGCAGAGAGAGAAACATCAAGAGGTAGACTGAACTGCAAGAGAAAACATACAATAATCCCTAAACACTAGAGAATGCTCCACAACTCCCCTAGAGTACAAGTGGACTAAACAACTCTTTCAGCAGTATTTATAGTAGCTAGACTCTTAGCAGGCTGTCACTTCTCTGATACTTCTTAACCTGACTCCTGTGAGGGATTGTCCCCTTAGTGGCTGTTGGTAGGCAACCAAGCTTGGTTCTGTGAGTAAAAAAACAAAGGACTTTCAGCATAACCCCCTCCCCCACCCATAACCCCCTCCCCAGTGGCCACTTTCCTGTCAGAATAAATGGGAAAAGGCTCTTTCTCCTGCTTAGCTTCAGCATGGCTGGCTGGCTAACGAGGTGGGCCAGCGACCATCAAACCATTTTCTTCAACTCCCCGCTGTGTGGCTGACTTTCCCCTAGGGTTGCCAATCTTCAGGTGGGGCCTGGAGATCTCCCACTGTTACAATTGACCTCCAGATGACAGAGATCAGTTCCCCAGGAGAAAATGGTTGCTTTGGAGGGTAGACTCTATGGCATTATACCCTGCTGAGTCCTTCCACACACACCCCCAAATGCTGCCCTCCACAGGATCCACCCCCCCAAATCTCCAGGTATTTTCCTAATCAGAGTTGGCACCTATACTTTCTCCTCTGTCAGTAAAAGGCCCTTTCCACACCTATGTTGGCCTTTGGGAGAAAACTCATTGGGCCCAGTCCTGATCAGGTTGCCAACTCCAGGTGGGCAATTCCTGGAGATTTGAGGGATGGAGCTTGGAGAGGGTGAGGTTTGAAGAGGGGTGGCACCTCAGACAGGTACGATGCCATAGACTCCACCCTCCAAGCCAGCCATTTCCTGATGGGGAACCATTGTTGCCAATCTCCAGGAGGGGGCTGGAGATCATTCAAAATTACAATTGCTCTCTAGGAGGGAGTGGGGAGGAGATGGAAAACTAAAGGTAGGTTGATGGTTGGCTGGGAGGGAGATAGGGTTATCAACTCCAGGTTGGGAAATTCCTGGAGATTTGAGGGGTTGAACCTGGAGAGGGTGAGTGTTGAGGAAGGGTGGGACCTCAGACAGGTACAATGCCATAGACTCCACCCTCCAAACCAGCCACTCCATCCTGGGGAACCACTGTTACCAATCTTGGGGGTGGACTGGAGATCACTCAAAATTACAACTGCTCTTCAGGTAGCAAAGATCAGTTACTCTGGAGAAAATGGTAGTCTCTATGTCATTATACTCTGCTGAGCCTGCCACAGCAAATTGTCACTGAGTGTCCAAAGCCGGGGCACTCTCCCAGAGCCTCTTTCTAGAACCCGTTGTATTTATTTCCACAACGGGCCTTATTCCTAGTCTTTATATAAATACGTTAACTCTTTTGTTAGCAAATGAATTCTTTAGTAAGTTTATACAAATGAAGATTAGGTGAATCTGCATCTTGGGCTTGCTTGGCAAATACAACATACATGCACTTAACCACTACACCAAACATAGTCTTACATTTACATAGACATTGTTCTTTGCCCATTTTTCAACAAACTCTTTTGCTCTAGATGTGATTGGGGCTGATTCTGCACCCGTTTCCTTGTAGTTTTTCTACAGCCACATTGGTAGGTTAATCTCCCTCTACACTGCATGCCACTTTCACTGTCTTTGTTCATCTGGTTTTATGGTACCTTCTACATAGATTTATGACCATTCATGGGTGACCTCACAGTCAGTAAGGTGTTGCCTCAGGGTATCTGTATGTGGTTTTGAGCAGCCCCTTTTCCTTCCTCCACTTCCAATTTGAAGGGAACAATACACAGACAACTTGACATGGCTTCATTGATCTCTGTCAGTTCCCCTGCCTCTGTTTCCCTCTCTGTATTTATCACCTCATCATGAATTATTTAGCTCAGGCAGCTAATGAGCACTGAGACAAGTACTGACACAGGAAAATCTGCATAACAGATTGAATGAAAACATATTCTGAGGCAAGGGAGAACCAGGTCAAGTGCTGAGAAAATGTGGAGCGAATGCCAGAGGCAGAATGGACCTCACATTCAAGGCCTAAATATGTACTGGTGGCCCATGTCCCCGCATTTACAATTTGTGACATGGAGAAGACCAGATAAAATGGCTTGCAGATAGGAGTCTCTCTTTCCAGGTATCTGCATTGTGGGTTTCTCAACGTGGTAAAACTTTCTATTGTCAATGGATACTCTGAGAATCCTGGAGTTTTTAAAAATAATTTCACCTGGTGAATATGTTTAGAATTTTTTTTTAAATCCCACTGTCAGGAGTGCGAAATCTGAAGTTTTCATTTCCTTTACTGCCAGTTTTTTACTCTGAGAAACAGCTCTTGGCTTTTAAGTCTGGGATCTTTAGTGCCTTGTTTTCTTTGGTGAGTGAGTCAGAAGGAATAAAAATCACTTCCTAGAATTCCCAGTGGCAGAAAGAATCAGCAACCAGTTTTAGTTTCAGATGCTATTTTCTGTCCCATCTCCCCACATTATTGAATTCTATGAAGGACATTGCGACTCCACTGCTGAAATCATGGACACAGTAGCTGACTTTAGTTGTGAATGCTTTCACAGCCAAAAGGCCAAGGAGCAATGGTAGTTGATGTTATGCCATGAAACATAAGGCTATGAAGGTAATGGTTCCAGCTGCAGTTGCCAGCCCAACTTAGCAACTGGTGAGAGGTCTTCTTGTACAGGAGGCTCTTGCTGGTGACATCATGACATCACCGGTGATGTGATGGTATCTCCCAGAAGTGACATCATCACATGGGGCAGTTTAACCATAGAATTTTGGGCAAATGCTAGACCATTGCCTTCTGGGTTGTGCTGGAAGTGGCATCATGACATATATGAGGGTGCTGATCATCCCCCATTCTCCCAGGATTTTTCCTCCTGCTACCCAGTGGCAGGGAAAGTGAACAGTGGCAGGGAAAGCTGGCGGGGAAGGGGGAGACCTGGCGTCCCTGGTCTCAGCTATCCAAGACTGCTGTGGGCAGTTCAGAAATGGTACAGTACTCTGTGCAACATTTATTTATTCATTTTAAAGATATTTATATCCTGCCTTCCCCCATGGTTCATTTAAGAACATCAATAACTCCCACACCTAATACAAAGATTGAAATTTACACAATTAAAAGCTCTGATTAATAAAAATAGCCTTACAGAGTCATTTGAATCAGATTCACAGTATTTGTTAGCCAAATTGCCTTATTTTATTAATAACTGTGGGGAATTAGAATATTAAATGGCAATAGGCATATAAGGGAGCACTAACCTATGTATACAGGAGTCCCGCTTAATCCAGTATCCCAGAAATAGATGCAGAGATCAGATCTTAGAGAAATGGTTTCTTTACTGGAGGATTTGCACACATACAAATAAAACTGAAACACACACACTCAACAACACAGAACGAGGAAAAATAGACTGAAAAGGTACAGAGACATTCACATTAGCAGGAGTTTGTTGGTTGGGCAATACTGACCTGTCTGACGTGATGAAGCAATCCTTTCAACAGAAGAATAAGGGAGACTATAAGGAAAATGGATCGTGTTCTGAACCAGCAGAGCACGTGGTAGACTCTGAGCAGCACTTAAACTGAGAGTCCACAAGATAGGATGGGGTCACATAAAGAGGAAGTGAGAGAGAGAGCAATGGCGAATCCTACTCTTTTTATACTTTATTTGGGCTGAGTGTGTGTCAGTTCCTCACTTCAAAATCATTGCATAATGTGAAAGGTTTCAGCCTTTTGCTGAGCAATGGACTCATGTGAGGTACAGTTACTTGTTTTGCATATCATTACTTAATATCAACATTATAACATCATATCATCTCATCATTTCAGGAACTCAGTACATGTTTTCTTCATGTTTCTTTGTGTGTACAAACCTTAACAAATAAATGCATCAATATTAAATACAAAACAGGTTTCAGAAAACAACTTTTCACTTTGTTTTCATTTTCTTACTTATGTTCAGTACCATTTTACACAATTAGTTTTCAGCAATACACTTTACTTTTACACTAATACTGTTTAATACTGTTTAATACTGTTTTACACTAATACAGCCAGTTTGGTGTAGTAGTTAAGTGCGTGGACTCTAATCTGGGAGAACCGGGTTTGATTCCCCACTCCTCCACTTGCACCTGGCTGGATGACCTTGGGCAAGCTGTAGTTCTGATAAGAGCTGCTCTTGAAAAAGAGCAGTTTCTGTCAAGAGCTCCCTCAGCCCCACCTACCTCACAGGGTGTCTGTTGTGAGGAGGGGAAGGGAAGGAAGTTTGTAAGCTGGTCTGAGACACCTTTGAGTAGTGAAGGGTGGGCTTTAAATCCAATCTCCTCCTCCTCCTCCTCCTTCTTCTTGACAATGCGTCAGCAATCACATTTTGCTTCCCAGGCACATGCTGTATGTCAAAATTGTAGTCCTGGAGCTGTAAACTCCACCTTATAAGTTTACTGTTGGTACTTTTTTACCTGGTTTAGCCACTTTAGTGGAGAGTGGTCAGTACACAATATAAATTTTCTGCCCCATAGGTATGGTTTCAATTTCCCTATGGCCCATACAATGGCTAAACACTCCCTCTCAATCACTGAGAGGTGCTGCTCTCTTTCTAGGAGTTTCCTGTTTAAATATAGGATGGGATGATGTTGTCCCTCCTCTCCTCTCTGACGCAACATTTCACCTATGCCGATGTTAGATGTGTCAGTAAATAGTGTGAACTCTACCAAAGTCAGAAGTGCGCAACACTGGCTCGGTTGTCAGTACCATTTTTAGGTGTTCAAATGCCGTTTGGCATGCCTCAGACCGCATTACTACATCAGGATGTTTTTTCTTTGTGCACTCACATAAGGGTGCTGCAATGGTGCTAAATTTGGTAATATCCTATGACCCCTAGAAACGCTCTTACTTGCTTTTTGTTTTGGGGTCTGGGCCACGCTTGGATAGCTTGTACCTTTCCCCAGTCTGCCCTGATCTTGCCTCCACCCAACACATGTCCCATATATTTCACCTCTGGCATGGCCAGTTGACACTTGGCAGCTTTGATGGTGAGACCTGCATCCTTGATCCACTGGAAAACAATAGCTAGGTGCTGTAAGTGCTCTTTCCAGGTGTTGCTGTAAATGGCAATATCATCAATGTATGCCAAAGCAAATTCTTTAAGACCAGCTAACATTCTGTCTATTAACCTCTGGAATGTGGCAGGTGCATTCCTTAACCCAAACAAAAGTACAGTGAACTCAGAAAGACCCTCCTTAGTTACAAATGCAGAATCGCTCCCTTCCCCCTACTAGCCACCATGCACACAGCACTGTCAAAGGACGCATAGTGTACTGTGGCAAGTTCCCCCGGAATCCCATCATTGACAGACCTCCCATGTGGGTAAGATAAATGACGAATGAGCCAGTACTCATCCAGCGACTTCTTAGGGACTACACCCAAAGGGGAGATGTGGAGTGTGGGCATAGGCAACTGTGTAAAGGGGCCTGCCACCCTGCCTTCCTGCACCTCCTTCCCATTTTTTTGCCATACCACAGCTTCCAACCCCATCACCAATTTCAAATTTCTAGCCATGAAATGCATCCATTTGCCATTAAAAGGAATACGGAATCCCTCCCGAAACCCCTCTTCCAGGTATGCCACTTTCCTCCTGCAGGGATACCCCTGCAGCCAGTCCTGTAAAACCGCAAGCCTAATTGGGCTGTGCGCCCTCGCCAGCAGCCCCGTCCTGAGGTCTCTTGGTACCCCCACTGACTTTAGGACCAGACCACCCCCCATTGCCCCTCCTACACGTTGATTCAGCGTGGAAGCCCCTGCAAGAGCCACAGGTGTGCCTATACTTACACTGCCTCCGCTGGCATCCTGTGGCATTGAAATCCCAACAGATGAGGTGGGGTTGAACCCACTGCTTGTTGCTGCTTCCTCGCCCCAAGTCCGCCTGTGAGCGTGCCACCATGTGGCCGCTATCGGTGTACCTGCCCACAACGTCCCTGGCCAGCCCCATGCATTGGGACCACAGCTGCTGATGCTCCCAGTCCCGGGTCAGGTCAAGGGCCGCTCACACCCGGAAAAGATCGTCATAGCACAGCCATGCAGCCCCATTGTATTCCTTATAGGCACGGTGGATCAGGTCAGTTTGGTGTAGTGGTTAAGTGTGCGGACTCTTATCTGGAAGAACCGGGTTTGATTCCTCACTCCTCCACTTGCACCTGCTGATGTGACCTTTGGTCAGTCACAAGCTCTGGCACAGCTGTTCTCTCAAGGATAGTTTGTGTTAGAGTTCTCTCGGTCCCACCTACCTCACAGGGTGTCTGTTGTGGGAAGGGGAAGGGAAAGGGAAAGGAGTTTGTAAGCTGCTCTGAGATGCCTTTGGGCAGTGAAGGGCGGGGTATAAATCCAATCTCCTCCTCTTCTTCTTCTTCTTCTTCTTCTTCTTCTTCTTCTTCTTCTTCTTCTTCTTCTTCTTCTTCTTCTTCTTCTTCTTCTTCTTCTTCTTCTTCACCAGCGCTGACCCCCAATCCGGGTAGGCCTGCAAAACCACCCCCATATAGATAGTGTACGCTGATAGCCAGTTGTCAAAGTTCTTGTCCACCTGCATACGCTGAATCTTCTCTAGCTCCCTGGGATCATCCCTGATGCTGGCCTTCACCTCTACATCCCTGAACAGCAGCGTACTCACCCTGCCAAATCTTTGCTTTCATGGCCGGGACCAAGTGGTCACCCAATGGCAAAGAACGCTCCATATACACATGCAGGAGGTCCGCTGCCAGATTGTGGGTGGCCCCACTCCAGGAGGGTGGCCGGCCCCCACTCCTGACTGTTGTCCCCACCCCCACCGGTGCTGGATCTGAAGGGCCCCCACTCCACGAGGGAACTTGGCCCTCAGACCCCTGTGCCCGATCCTGGGAATGTTGTTCTGCTGCCATCAAAGAATCCTGATGCTGCGATGGCCCCCACCACACCTGAATTGTCCCGGCCATCCCTGGCCCAGCTGGAGGAGAGCCAGCCCCCCCCCTCCATCGTGGGCTGGGTCTGTCTGCCTGTGACCCCAGACCTGCCTCTCACTGGCTGCTGGGGAGCATCTGCCACAGGTAGACCTTGTCGGCCCCCATTCGGGTCACCCACCCCCAGGGATGCCATCCACTCACCTGTCACCATTATAGACTGTGTTGTTGTCTCACCCCGGTCTTGCCGGTCATCACATGCTTGCTGGTCATCCCCGTCATCATCTGATTCGTGCAGCTGTGCCAGCCGACTGTACAGAGCCCACAATTCCTGTTTATGGGCTGCAGCTCTGGTGCACTTGCGAGTGGCAGCAGCCAGTGGGGCCACCACCTTATCCCCCTTGCGTTTTGTCACCTTGGCCTGTTTCAAAGCAGCGATCTTAGCTGCCAAGTCCTGAAGGGAGGGGCCGCCCTCATCCTCGGAGGATGAGATGGCCGGTGGCACCCACTTGGGCATTGCCTTGGCCCGACCCCCCTTCTTCTGTGAAACCTTATTAGTTGGCATACTGCCACCAGCAAAGGAGAGAGTCCCACTGCCACCGTCCTTCAAACCCCTGTCTACGAGCACCCTCCCTGGCCACCGTTCCCTAGGACGACCACCACTGACTGCACCATTCTTCTGGCTGCCTTCACCTAACTGCCCCCCAAAGCTCATCAGAACCCAGCTTAGAGGGAAGCCTGTGTACTCCCAGGCATTGGCCATTCCATGGCAACAGATGGGGAATGCTGCTGGCCTCAATGCCATACCTACAGCAGCCTTATACTGAATCAGAACACTGGCCCATCCAGTCACTCCCCGAGCAGACCCTGTGGCAGCCCCCAAGACCTATCCCAGGCACCCCCCAGCCCAGCTGCTGTACCAGTCTAAAGGGGGTCCCCTCCCTCCCAGGTGCCACAAGTAACAGAGGCCTGCAGCCACCCAGCTCCAAAAACTTCCCACCCTGGCTCCCTGGGGCACGTGCCCACACCACAGCACCAGTGGCCGGCCTCCAGCCTCAGGCCACAAGGTTCAGCATGGGAGGCAAACTGCACTAACCCACGCGAGGCCACCCACTGCCCGGGCTCACCAGTCGGGGCCCCCTATGCCATGCCCACAGCAGGCCAGGAGGCCCAAGAGGAGACCACATGCACACCACTGCATGCCCCACTGTGCAGGCCCCACTGAAGCTGCCCACGGCCCGTGCGGAGGAGCACCCTCTGGCACGAGGCCCTCCTCCACAGCTCCACGAGCCACCCGTGGCCTGCGTGGAGGCATGGCCACCAGCGTGAGGCCCCTCTTCCCGGCCCACGAAGCCCAGCTCACTCCCCGGCCCAGGCTCCACTGGAACTGCCCGTGCCACGCATGGAGGCACATCCTCCAGCACGCAGCCCTACCTCCCCGGCCACAAGGCCCAGCACAGTCCTCTGCCCAGGCCCCCATCAGCACAACCATCGGCCCGCGTGGAGGTGCATCCCCCTGCATGAGACCCTCCGCCCCAGCTCAACGCGGCCCGATGCCCTCCACCGCTGGCTAGAACTGCCCACCCCAGCCAGCATGGAGGTGAGAGGCAGATGGGGGGGGAGATTGCACCCACTGCCAGCACCCCACGGGGCCAAAGCTGCAGCGGCCCCCAGAAGCTTCCCCCTCCACCCCTGGACAGAGGAGGGACATGCTGTGAAGCTGGGAAGCCCGGCATGCACTGCCGGAGATCCACAGGAGTCCCAGGCCCCCAGCACAGAGAGAAAGAAAGGCATAAAAAATAGAAAAAATAGAAAGACTGAAGCCCTCCAACCTGATCCTGGTGTTCTTTGTTCCTGCAGCTGAGATCCACCATGAGGCTCCTCACTAGAATGGTCTGCTCCTGAGCTTGTCTCTGTCCAGAAAGGCCAAGGGAATGGCTGCCCCCACTAGATTTGTCTGGCCAGCCCTCCCTAATAGGTCAGCACTCCCGTGCTGCCCTCCAATAGGCTCCCCCTCCCACGTGATTTCTTTGAGGATGTGGGGGGTGGGCAAAAGCTTGTGCTTGTGTGGGGGCAAGCACCAGTCTTTTGAACACTAATATCATGTTGCTGGCAGATATTAGATGTGGACCCAGGAGGGAACAAGAGATTGCTTTTCACACTAGGAAATAGCATCCTGTGTGTGTTCAGGTTGGGTTATCTTTATTTTATTGTGTGGTGTAATACTTTAAATCCTCTAACAAAGATGGAGCCTTAGGAAGCTTTGATATTACCTTAGAAGGCACTTCATGGAAGTAGTCCTTTCATTCATGCACTTGGGGACACCATGGGATAATGTAACATGCATTGCACGGCAATGGGTGAACAAGTCCTTCATTTTGCCACCTTTCACATAGTTGTTGGTCATAAACAGGACACTTCTTTAGTCAGCGAAGGCTTGTCAGATACAGACTGACAGAAAGAACGACCACTGCTTAGTAATGCATCTGTTCTGTGGACTCCTCTATTACTTGAATGGTTCTGATATAAGGAACAACCACCATATCCTATGGAATAATGGTCATCTGAAAATTTTTTCCCTGAAAGCTATGTGGCCGTGTCCCATTAATAAAAAGAAAAACTATCAATTTCCTTAACAATAACCAAATTTCTTGTTGAAACAGATGCTCAGATGTGGGGACCAGATTTATGAGCCCTTTCTTCTTAAACTGTGGAATATTTTAATCAAATGTAACTCCAGGCTGTAATTCCTGGAAGAAACGTCTGACTCTTAAAACTTAATCTGGCTTTTTCTCTTGCAGCAACACCAAGCTAGTCACTGGGTCAGCAGAGAGAGCAGTGCTTGGCTTTAAACAATATTCTGGCTAGGCCCAAGGAAATATCTCCTGTGGCAAAATTTTGGGATTTATATAAATATTCAGATGGAAAGGAAGGACTATAGGATCCCTCCTCCCAATTGTAAATATCCATAGTAAATAAACAAAGCTGGTTTGTGTTTTTAGCAAAGACTGATGTAGCAGATGCTTTGTGCTCTGTACCCCCTCCCCTGCAAACACAGTTCTATTGTGGCCTCTGTTGCAGTGAAGAAATGCCAAACTACTTGCCACGATTAAAACCATGATTACAAATAGGAGGACAAACAGGATTCAGCCATCTGGTTGGAACAGCTTTAATTGATAGATGATTAAGGAAAGAGAAAATTAGGTCTCAGTCTGTAACACTAGGAATTAAGGGAGACACAATGAGTTTTTATTGCGGATCCTGGGCCATGTAAAGTAACCAATTGCCTGAGAGGCCCCATGGAGCCAGAATGGCATTGGGATGCCCTGAGCAGCACATCTGGAAAAAATACAACTGGGATGGGAAATATGTCAGGATGCTGCTGAAAAGGCAGGGCCCACCCTGCTGTGCCCTGCTGTGGCAAGACAGTCCTGCTCTGACCTGTAGGCCCTATTCCACTTTGTTCTCTAAGGTTTTCCCAACACTTGGATGGGCTTTTATCTATTCTTGTTCACCTGCCGCTACCACCTGGCCTTTGTAGGAATTGCCCACTGGGAGGGCCAGCACTCCCAGCTTCCCTTCCAAACTCTGAAGCCTTGCATCTGTGTCTCCCATTATCCAGCATCTGGTTATCACAGGGACACCACTGGAGAAGTAGCCACTTGCCAATTGACTGCCCCCCTCCTCCTGGCACTCCTTTTAAAAGGGCATGTCCAAGACAGTGGAATTCTATGTGGTACAGAGAACCACTACCAGGATCAAAAGTTAGAAAACATTTATTAAACTGAAAATGTTCACAAGCATACTGTTAGTACAGCACCAGTTTGAGCAAGGGATTCAAAGGAAAAGGGTAAAACAAAATTCCTCTGTCCCTCTTCTTGGAAGTATGTGTGTTGCAAGGTCTAAATCCAGTCATTATAGGGTTAATGTGTTTTCCTTGTGTACTAGTGTTTAGACTGACCTGGAAGGGAACCTGGCAGAAAGCCAATGGGTAGAAAGCCCAGGAAACTAGATCCTATTTACTAACAATCATTGGTTAATGTATTCAGGTGATTTCCTTCTAGGGGTCAAGAAGAATGAAGAATCTCCATTACTATCTGTCTGTCAGTTTTTGCAAGCATGTAGTCTTAAGTACTTGTTGTTTTGTAGATTTCCCGTGTACCCTTCCCTTTAGAAATAAAGGTTTTTACACAGAAAAAAATGCCTCATCTCCAGTGAACAAAGATCCATTGCAAACTCTGAATATTTAACTATTTTTACCAATTTTCCAACACCTCTCTCTATACATGCCATAGCAGATGTTAAATATAAGTCAGGCTCCTTAGCTTAGAAAGTTACAGATGTTTTGCAGGAGTTCCATTACCTTCAAGCCTCTTTCAGGTGTGCAGTCCAGCACATGGCAATGGCTGCCACCCAGGCCTGTAGCTAACAACTTTTTGCTCAGGGGGCCCATGTTTTTCTCAGGGGGCCCACCACCAATGTTCCCTCTAAGCTGTGGAGTTTTGTGAGCAAAACTTCTACTTTGTGAGCTACTGCCATTAAAGTTGTGAGAGAGCAATTTGGCTGCCGCATAAATTAGTTTGCACTGGAGCCATACTTCCTGAGCTAAGACAAAAATCTGCGAGCTGGAGGTTAAAAAACTGTGAGCTAGCTCACACTAACTCAGCTTAGAGGGAACACTGCCCAGAACCTACCCCAGTCTCAGAACTACTTAAAAATCTGTTAAACCCCATTTAATAACTCACATTCTGGCGCCCCCCCCTCAGCCAACCAATTAATGGTTGCCAACCTCCAGGCTGGGAAGAAGGGGGGGCGGGCGTCTCATCCCCCCCCAGGGCCGAGCTTCAGAAGCGCCCGGCGGGCACTTAGAGGGGCAGCACGGCAGCAGTGGTGGCAAGAGTCCCTCCTGGCCACCATGCCTCCCCGCCTCACCCCCCCTGGGCCCAGCTTCAGAAGTGCCCAGTGGGCACTTAGAGGGGCGGCATGGCGGCGGCGGGGAAAGTCCCCGCTGGCCACCATGCCTCCCCGCCTCCCCGCCCCCCAAACCTCAGAAGCGCCCTGCGGGTGCTTAAAGCAGCAGCACGGCAGCAGCGGGGAGAGTCCCCCCGGCCGCCATGCCTCCCCGCCTCCCCGCCCCCCAAGCTTCAGAAGCACCTGGTGGGCGCTTAAAGGGGCGGCATGGCAGCGGCGGGGAGAGTCCCCCCGGCCGCCATGCCTCCCCGCCTCCCCCGCCCCCCCCAAGATTCAGAAGTGCCCGGCAGGCGCTTAAAGGGGCGGCATGGTGGTGGCGGGGAGAGTCCCCCTGGCCGCCATGCCTCCCTGCCTCCCCACCCCCCCAAGATTCAGAAGCACCCGGTGGGCGCTTAAAGGGGCTGCATGGCGGCGGCGGGGAGAATCCCCCCGGCCGCCATGCCTCCCTGCCTCCCCAAGTTTCAGAAGCGCCTGGTGGGCGCTTAAAGGGGCGGCACGGCAGCAGCGGGGAGAGTCCCCCCTGGCTGCCATGCCTCCCCGCCTCCCCCCCCAAGCTTCAGAAGCGCCCCGGCTGGTGCACCGCAGGAGCGGGTGGCGTCAGCAGCTCCCCTGCGAGGGCCGGGGGGAGGGGGCCGGAGGGAGGAGGGGGAGCAGAGGATCGGGGAGGGGGCCCGCAAAACCCACGGGAGGGGGCCGGGCCCCCCGGGCCCCATGCAGGCTACGGGCCTGCTGCCACCTATAGACTTCAGCTAAGAGTTCTGTCTGCCTTGATGGACTCAGCACCAAACAGCCTCTCCTCTTGCTCCCAGGAGTTTTATCATTTTCCTCCCACTGACCAGGCCAGGCCAAAGAAGCTTTTCCTGAAGTATCCTGGAGTTTCTTCCTGAAGTCTTTCTAGCACTTAATTCTCCAAACCTCTGTTCCCTGTTTGGGGGGGGGGCTTGAGCATCTCATTGTCCCTTGCTAGACCTATTAGCATTTCTAAAGGTTGGCTGAGGTGAGGTTGGAAAGCAATTGAATTGACTTCCATCCCACCTGCCTTTTCTCTGCCAAGAGACAGAAAAACTTTTAAAAACTCAAAGTGAAGGTTTTGCTCATTTCAGACCTCCAAAAAAAAAATGAATTTCTCCACACTGGCCATCAAAAGATGATGGGAAGAAGGCGGGGGGAAGGAAGGCCAGGAGGAGAGAAACTTGGGATCCCAAGGGATCCCACTCCCAGCCTTTGATGGGGCACCACTGGTGCCAGCGCCGGAGGTTAGGAGTTTGGGAGTGTTCCTGGATGCCACCTTAACTATGGAGGCCCAGGTAGCAGCCACTGCCAAATCAGCCTTTTACTATCTGTGGCTGATCAGGCAATTGGTTCCCTTCCTCAAATGCAATGACATGGTGACAGTGATCCATGCAATGGTCAACTCGAGACTGGACTATTGTAATGTTCTCTACATGGGGCTGCCTTTGTCTCAAATCCAGAAGCTGCAGCTGGTGCAAAATGCTGTGGCCAGGCTGTTGATGGAGCTCTCTAGGTGGGAGCACATACAGCCTGTGCTGGAGGCATTGCACTGGCTGCCGATAGCATATTGGATTCATTTCAAGGTGCTGGTTCTTACCTTTAAAGCCCTACATGGTCAGGGACCTACATACCTAAGGGACCGCCTTTCCCCGTATGTTCCCCAGAGAGCACTGCGGTCAGAGACCCAGAATTGGCTGGCCCACCCTGGTCCTAAGGATGCTAGGCTGCCAATAACCAGGGCCAGGGCCTTTTCCGTGGCAGCCCCAGCCTGGTGGAATGAGCTCCCAGAGGAGATCAGGGCCCTGTGAGACCTTTTGCAGTTCCACAGGGCCTGAAAAACAGACTTTTGGGAGCCGCCACCACCAATGAAGAACATTGGTTGGTTAAAAGGGAGAGGGCCCTGGACCCTGAAAACTACCATCAACAGCCTTAAAGAATAGAGAACCCTGCAGGGACATCCAACTAACACCGAGAGCTGACTGCAAGTGGAAAACATTCTACACTGGCTGATACTGCTATATGACAATTAAGAACCACTTGAACTTTATTTTGATTTTATATTTGTTTTAACTATAATTATGTCTTAATGTAATTATCTGTTTTTATGTGAGCCGCCCTGAGCCAGCTTCAGCCCAGAGGGTGGGGTAAAAATCTGAAAAACAAACAAACAAACTGTGGCAGTCAGGGACTGAGGAGAAGGAAGGAAGCTGGAGAGAGGCCATAGAAGGTGGCCCTGCCTCCAGCAGCCAGACAGGGAGCTCTGAAGCTGGGAGGACTCTGTGAGTGCCCAACAGGGGAGGCAACAAGCCTTGAGCCTTCGGAAGTACACCAGAGTGTTGGAGTCCTGAGGTGAGGGCAAGGCTTCAATCAGTGGCAGCTCAAGGGATGGAGATATAAATGTGAGGACCATCAGAGCACGTTGAGGGTGGTGAAAGAGGACTATGGTGATCAAGGAGGAATCCCCAGGGGCTGGCCCGTACTTGAAGAACCAGTACCCAGTCTGAAGCCTTGGGTGAAGGTGACAGCATGCTTATTATTATAGGGGATGTACTGCTGCAGCGCTTGGGGAGAGGGGTGACCCACACAGCCACTTTTCAGATAGAGGAATCACCACAAAATAACTGTTTTCAGTTCACTTAATAAAATGGCACTATTCTCATGAGATAAAATAGGGAGTTACCAGCTCTGAAAAGGATGGGTTGGATTCTGTTAACCACGAAAGCCTTGCACTTGTACTTATGGAAGTGGATCTTTTTAACTTAAATTTCCCACAGAAATTCTCTGTAACTCCCCCAAAAGGCATTACTGGGGGTTGGGCAAAGTATTACATGGCAAGAGGGAGCAGCCGTGAGAATGGAGGTGGAAGAAGCAGGTGAAACAAGCAGAATATGATTTAACCTTATTTCTCCTTCTCACACAATCCCTTGTGCTATGCTGCTTTTTGTTTACACACATCCCCTGGCTGTAGCAATGCCAGAGGGCTGTTGTAGAAAGGGAAGAGGAAAAATATCTTTTTCCATTAATGCCTTGCACTTACAGTTCATAGGATTCAACCTGATGTTTTCTGTAGTGGCTTTCAGGACTTGTGAATTATCATAACCTCTTCTCCTTGTTAAAATATGGGGAAATTAAGCTCACTTTCCACTTACATTGGTGTAATTTAAGTAGGACTTCTAAATCTCATCTTAATCTATAAAGTTCTGTGGTAGGTTTGCACCTTGGCTAGCTGTCCTCTTCCACCATCCACAATAATAACACAATAGCTGAAATCTTATGTCATTGTACATTTATGTTATTTATGGTTGGTTTTAATTGTGTTTATATGGAATTTTATGTAAGCTGCCCTGAGCCAGCCTTGGTAGGAAGGTGGGGTATAAATTGAATGAATAAATAAATACTGGGCAATTTTCATGAACACCTCAGGGCTCTGTGTCAAGTAACCCTGCCATAGTTGTGTGTGTGGGGAGAAGAGACAACTTTCACTGTTCTGGAATGCAGGAGGAACCTAGAGTCTCCAGTCTCTGTAATTTACTGTCTCTGCTATGTGTCTTATCAACTTCACCTGACCTTGAGTCCCATACTGCTCTGGCGGGTGAGATATACTGGTCTGGGTGTTTTCTTTCTAAGTAGGCATGTGAGAGAGATGTATTCATTGGCTTGTGGGGGGGCAATTCGAATGGGCTATAATTGACCATGTCATGTATTCTCAGGCATCACTGACAAAGAGCTGGTTCATGCATCTCTAAGACTGGTCTTTAATAAATACTATCTTCTTTATGAAGCCTGGTGTTTGACTGACTATCTGGGGAACTTGACACTCTGCTTCTCAGCTGTTGATGACATCCTCTTTGATTATGTTGATTTGATGGGCCCAGCCCAGCTAGCATCATATCTACTCTGTTTTCTCCATTCTTTTACAGGGAAATATTCAACTAATTTGTTTATTTGTAAAGCATGTCAAGTATGAAGAGGGTTCAGAATGATCACAGACGCAGCTTTATAGCAATGATTTTATGATAGCCCATTTGCTTTTTAAACTGCAATCTGAAACTGTTAAATTGTTTGGAGTGTTCCCACAGGGATTTGAGGAGCTGTGTAACATGTGGTTTGAGGATTCACAGCCCTCATGGGTTATATGTTAGATTAGGATTGCTTAAATTGCAATGGTTTATACTCAAGTTACAAAAATCGTAGTGGGAAAATACAAATAGAAAATTAGTTCTGGTCGAAACACACCCAATAAATCTCTATTAAGTTAGATACTTTGAGAAGAAACTCCCATAGAGTTATGGCCTTATTTCATATTTGCCTAGTTTACGGCTGGTATATTTAGATAGTAGTGTATACATATCATCTAAGCATCTTTATCTAACTAATGTGCACCATTCGTTTGTAGTGTTTTTGTATGAGCTCCCCATACACACGTCTTCTGATCTCACACAGTAACAGAGGAATGAGTTTCCTATGCCTGCACTTAGGCTGAGTTCAGACTGGCAATTTGCCCCGATAGGGATCTGTTTCAGCGATGCTTCAAACCCGCAGTAAACAGGACGTTCACACAGGTACATCTGCCTGGTGTCCCTCACCCGTAGCCAACCAGTGGTGTTCCGCTTCACTGCCACGTTAAAAAGATACCTCATGTAACCGGTAGCAAATCCCAAAAGCGTGCATGTGTTCCGCATTTCCCCACTTCTGGGAAGTCTGAACGCTCCACCGATAAGCTGAGAGCAACCCACGTTGGGCAGAAGGCAGCAGCGGTATGATTGGCTGTGCTCCGCTCTACTGCCCAATGCAGTGCCGGCACTGCGGGGTCCTCCCCCAATTGGCAGAATGCGCTCACGCGCACATACACACATACACTAACAGCTGAATTAATGGGGAAACGCCGCATACAGCGCACCTCTGGGGCAGCAGTCTGAACGCTCCCACACGGCTCCACTCAGTATGCTCTGGCAGCAGCCTGGGCTGTGTGAATGGGAAACCCTGGAACAGTTTGTTTTGGGGCTTTTTTGCCGCAACTGGCTCCCGGAGCAAATTGCCTGTCTGTCCTCAGCCTTATTATATTCAATCTACTTTCCCCTTTTGAGGGCAACAGAAAAACTTACATTCCACATCTGTACAAATTAAAAGTATACCCTTTTTTGTACCTCAGAATTAACTGCATGCATTCTTCAACAATCAGTTTCTACGAAGAGGTGCACAGACTCAGCCCTATCTGAAATACACACTCTTGGGCAGGAAGGCCTGCCTCCAAATTCCAAATATGTATAGGCTGGTTATATTAAGAACATAAGAGAAGCCAGTGTTGGATCAGGCCAATGGCCCATCTTGTCCAACACTCTGTCACACAGAGGCCAAAAATACCAGGTGCCATCAGGAGGTCCAGCAGTGGGGCCAGGACACTAGAAGCCCTCCCACTGTTGCCCCCCCAAGCACCAAGGGCAAATGCTTTGCTTTTTCTCAGAGACATTTTAATCATTGCTTACACAATTCAGCGTTGAGGCCAGAGGCAGATTAAGCCCACTGTTGCTATGAAATAGCTGGATGATTATGAGGAAGCCATTGCCTGTGTGGAGCTAGCAGCTGAGAAGAGCTCAAACAAAGACACTGAGCTTATGTTAAAACAGTACATAATATTTAATAATATCATGTCAAAGCTATAATCAGAGCAGTGAACTAAGAGGTGACTAGTTTTGAGAATTTCCTTGCGAGTGAAAAGTTGGATTTAAATAGACTGTTATCCCTAACCTACAAATTCTTATAGTTGCTTACCTGGAAAAAAGTATTAAGCTATATGAAAGTGTAGGAAATTGATTTGAGCAAAAAGGTACTTACTGAGATGTTGGAAACCATATGTTAGCAAAGTCCCTATGATCTATGTGCATTAACGCTAAGGAATTCTAATTTAAATTAGTGAGCAGATGGTATCAAACTCTGTGCTGCCTTAAGCAGATTTGGGGGGAAGGAGCTGAGTGATGCTAAAAGCATTGCAGACAGAAGGGCATGTGTTTTGCATCTTTGGTGGTTCTGCCCAAAGTCCTAGACAGAGGCCATGATGCGATTGAGCAGTCATGATGCTAATATTTTTCCCGAATAGCTGATCAGATGGTTTCAGTTTTTTAAAATGTCCACAATCTGTCTGTTGAACTGGGAAAGTGACTTGTATTTGTGACTTATATCTCCATCGCAATTTCCCTTTCTTCAAAGGACATGCATGTGTATAATGCCAAGCTGGATTGGGCCAAAACGTCTTGTATTTTTTTTAGAACAGATTATGGGCCATTGCTTCCCAAAGGACTCCAGTTTAATTTCTTAAATTATTTTGCATGATACAAACCAAAAACATGTAAGTTAATTAATTGTGTAATTACTGCTAGTGGCTAAAAATCAGACAGCAAATAAATGGAAACTGGGAAAAAAATCCACCCATATCACCACTATGTTCAGTGCTTTGGTGATATCTGGCTATAACAGTATGGGGAGGTTAGAGAGAGAATTCCTCAGCACCTGGCTGCCTTTTATCTTATTTGTAGATGACAGCAATCCCCCCTGCCACCCTACTGCTGAAATATAAAACTATTCCTATACTGGTTGGATTTGAGAGTTTGTATGCTTTCAACTACAGAACACAAAAGGAGCTGACAGCTAAGGGGAAAAAAAGGCTTATTAGATTTCTATACCCTCGTGTATTTCCTTCTCCTCTCTGCTTCTCACGGATTGATGGTTCTGTTTTACTTTGCAAAGCAACTTTGATGTTTGTTGTCAGTGTGTCTATCCTTTGATAGTAAGCAATGGAAGAATGGCGTGTTGACTGTCCAGAGGCTCTGGGATAAATACTGTGCAATTTTATTATTTTGCCTGTTTTTCAAAACAGAGAAGTTCTTGTGTAGTTTTTTTAAATGTGATGGATGAATACATCATAACATTTTCAGGTTGACACCTGATGTGGTCCCTTGATCTCTTGGGGCCGCCCCCCCACCCTCCTTCAGCAGCAGTAGTTGTTTTGGTGTGCATGCACTTGGGTAAACTGCAGGAAAAGGTTCTTTTACAGCTTCTTAAGAGAAACAGAGGCCTGGCCTGGAACAATGTATGTGGAACTGAGTGAGCTAGGAAAGCAGTTGGAGGGATAACTCAGAGACACAGGGAAAGAGAGTGTGCGAGGGAGAAACTACAGAAAGTGACTCAGCAGAGAAGCAGAGAGAGAGAGAGAGAGAGAGAGAGAGAGAGAGAGAGAGAGAGAGAGAGAGAGAGAGAGAGAGAGAGAGAGAGATCAGGAAATAGAAGCAGATTTTTTCTTATTACTCCCCCCCCTTTTTGCAGCAGCAGCAGTTTTGGTGTGCATGCACTTGGCTAAACTGCTACTTGACTCTCCTACTACTCCTACCTGACTTTCAGTTAATACCTACCCCCTTGAAGCATGGCCTGCACATGCAGCAGATTGCAGTGGAATTCTGAGGTGGCAGCATGGACTGTACTGATTCAGACTGCAGGAAAGAAAATCACATTGATATGGCTCCCCCAGGTAAAAACTGCCTGCAAATTTTTAAAAATGAGCACTTCAGCCTAGCTGTTCACTTGCAGTGCTAGTTTTCCATTTGCAGAGTAGTATTAATATAGGGTGACTGTGAATAATGTAATCCCTCCTCTGCAGTCTGAGGTGGAACAGTCCAATCCATAACCTCAGCACACTCACACCTCATGTCCACCTCATTTCTAGAGAAGGCCCTTTCAGTTCTTGTTTCATACCACCAATGGAAAATAATGACTGGCAATAAGAAAACTGAACAACAAGGTGACAAACCTTAAAGGGAGGAATGTCATTTTCTAAACCAGACTTTTCCAAGACTTCCCCATCCTTTGTACACAATTTTTACAGCTAAGTTCTGAATTTTGTTGGTTGTAAGCCAGCATCCCTTAGGCAAGCCCTGAGATCAGCTTCAGGGTTCTGTTGAGGGAGCCTGCATTATCGCATATGCATTTGGACAGGGTTTCTTGGCACTCACCTCTGCATCATAGAATCCATCCCTAGGTGCTTTGCTTAGCCCCCATTACAGGACTTCCATTCCAGTGTCCATTAAAAACTCCTTTATTCTGGAAGGCCTTTGTGTAGACTTGATGTTTTATCTCTGATTTGATTTGCATGATTTTACTTGGTGAAAGTTTTTGTGCACTGATGGTTTTTATGTATTGCTGGGTTTTACAGCAATTTCTCTTAAGTTTATGGTGCTTTTATGCTTATATTTTATGCTATGCTGACTGTAATATCCCATAAGTGTGTGGCCCATAGAAAGGCAGTCCAGAAATTATTGAAATCAATAAACATTGGCATCACAATTGTGTGGATTTTGAGCTCTGGAAATGTCTTGTATAATTGCAGTGTCTGATGCTGGAGTTTAGTCTAGAAGAAAGATGGAGGGAAACATGGTAGTTACTTGGTTGTAGGGAACACTACAAACTGCACAGGGAACGCATTTGATAGGTGAACATACCACATTCACTAGCTGCAGCCACTAGTATTCAGCCTGTTTGCCATCTGCCTTGAGCAGGCATCAAACAACTTTGCCACTGCATAGTAGCTGTGGTTGGGGCAGATTGGCTATTAAGGCCACCTGGAAAAAGTCTGGGGGACTACCCCCATGCTAGGACCACCCTGACCTAAACCACTTGGTGAAAGATGGGCCAAACCTGGCTTTACAACACTTGGCAGCATGGCTTGGCCCATCTCCTCCGGGATAGGACTGGTCCAGCTCCAGTAGGCTTTCCTCCTTCTTTTCAGAGGGATGGGGCCATGGCCAGCTGGAGGTAGGGCCTTTCCCCCCAGCTGTCCCTGGCTGTGGTGATGGAGCTTCATTCCTTGCATTGCAGGAGCTTTTGCATCTGTGCAGCACTTGAGAGGATTCTACATAAGGCATGGATTGTTGGGTCACGTAATTAAATGATGAGGGAGGAACTGCAGCCTTCATAAGGCTGTGTGAAAATGTGCATATGTGAAATAACATCCAGTGAATGGGCTCAGACTGTTTGTGAACAGCTGAACCATTCAATAGAAAATTGGCACTTTGTTCATGACTGGCAAACCAGTGAGTGTTCAAGCATCCCAGCTTGGCTGTAGCCTGAGAGTTTGCACTGAAACCCAGTCCATATGAATTTCAGCAGGATGTGCAAGGGAATGGCCTATGTATGAGGTTGTCTTTGGGCCAGGTTACATGCATGCGAATGCTGGTACTGGTCCATTCTAGGCTGAGTGTTGGCTAGTGACATTTGCTTTGGAGAGAGAATCCTCTTTGACAGGCAGCATGCAGAAATCTCTTTACTTAAAATAACATCTCTAGTTCAAGTTTTCTTTAGCTCTTGACCTGCTTTGTCAGCTTTCCTCCTGTCAGCCAGCTTCTGTCTAACCCCAGAATAATTGAAAATGTGTTTGTGCAGCTGCAAAGTCTTGCAAGCTTGACATGCCAACTGTTTTCTTATCATGCTGTTTTATTAGCATCCTTTTCTCCTCTACCGAGGGTCAGGATTGTTTTTCTACCACAGGAGACTATGAAATAAGAAACCTGTTTATTTGCTATAGTTACCTGGAGAGTTTGTAAGGTGCAAAACCATAACCAAAGCAGCTCCATACAAGAGAGGGAGTATTTGGGTTGATGCTGGAGATCAAAAGGCAATGTTGAACTTCCAATAGAAATCTTCACATGGTTGATTTTCTTGTTCTGTTGTCACTTGAACAAACACGTTTCAATATTTCCCCCAGAAAAGAGTTCATTGAGAATTGGCTTTTGTATTGTGCAGTCTGATGGAAGATGGAAGGAGGCTTGCTGGGCAGTAGCCTGGACTCCCAGCAGTTTGATTCCAACTTTCTCTCCAGCTGAAAGGCTGCCTGAACCAGGAGTGCTGACCAGATGGCTGGGTTAGTGAACAGCATAGCTGTGTTCTCTCATATGACTGTGGCTCTGAGCTAAGGACTCTTGAGTCTATGCCTTTCTCCCCAATGTGAATAGCAGTGGAGACATCCCCTTATCATGCACCTTGGACATTCATTCCAGGGCATAGACAGTGGACCCAAAGGGCATAATAACTGTAGCTGCTGATTTCACTAGTGTGGAAGGGTTAAGAACACTTTGCCTGTTTTTTCAGTTTCTGTGGGAGTGACACTTTATGCAGACTAAATATTGATGTCCCTCCCGACTTCACGTAGGCAACTTCCACACAGCAAGGCATCTTCTACGCACTTTCCTCCATCTTTTTCCTTCCATGCATTCTCTGCATTCGGTTCTCATTGGCTCTCAGGGGCACAGACGACATCACAACAACCTGACAACTGTCAACCCTGGGAGGATCAATGGAGAATTTCCTCTGGTCTGACACCCATTGTTTCCCATCTGACCTCTACCTACTTCCTTTGGGCTCTGGATCATAATATCAACCTCTAGGATTCTCCAAATTCTCAGGGACTTCAGCAGGCTGATTATCATCTTCGTTTTTCCCCCTTTAAGTGACTGAAAATTCTGTCCTTTCCAGAGCATCTGGCTATGCCCCCTTCTCCCTTTCCATTTGATTAATTTAAAAGTCATGGGGTTTTTTTGCATATCTGTGGAGTCTGATGAGTATGTTGAACCCTGTAACTTGTCTGTGGGTAATCTGGAGTGTTGCTGTTTCATCATACATACAGGGGCCATCCAGTTTAATACAATATACATTGATCCTGTGCTTTGTTATTAACTTCAGGGTTTATACAGAGCTGAGCACAATAAATACTAGAATTATTTGTTTTAAAAATAGCAATAATATTGAATGGTATTTCTAAAACAAATAAGAAATGTATCACAGCCAGTGGATAAATAGCCGTTTCTTGCTTCATAGTGCTGGTTGCAGGAGGTCATTTAGATTCTTGCAACATATTTTGCTCTGACCTTCTCGAACAATACACATTATTTTTTTGTCTATATTTAGACCTAGAAGATCATTCAAGTATGTAATTTTTAATTATGCCAACTGCAAGGAAAATGGAATGTTATACAGAGAAAGATGCATAAAAGGCTCTGGCTTTTCATTTCCTATCATATTGAAAGTCTCAAGAGGCAGATTTTGTCTCATTTTTATTCTGGTCAGTTTAACATGAATGAGCCCTGACTAGCAAAGGGGAGTGAAAGGCATGGTTTTGCAAAGAATGCCTTAAATTTTTCAGAGAATGCTGATTCCTTCACATCCTGTTGTGCCCTCCTAAAACATTCAGGATAATCCTCACTACTGGGTAACAGGTTCAGGTTCAAAACATTAGTTTGGTGGCTGCTCCAGTTTACTCTTATTGGAAATTCTCTAGCTCCCATGTTGTTCAGTGCTAAATAATGCCAAATGTAGAGGCTAAGCATCATTCCTCTGTAAGACATCTTCACACAATCCTACTGTATATATATACTAGGAATAAGGCCCGTTGTGGAAATAAATACAATGGGCTCTAGAAAGAGGTTCTGGGAGAGTGCCCCGGCTTTGGGCGCTCCCTCCTAGAGAGCAGTTGTAATTTTGAGTGATCTCCAGCCCCCACCTGGAGATTGGCAACAATGGTTTCCCATCAGGAAATGGCTGGCTTGGAGGGTGGAGTCTATGGCATCGTACCTGTCTGAGGTGCCACCCCTCCTCAAACCTCACCCTCTCTGGGCTCCATCCCTCAAATCTCCTAGAATTGCCCACCTGGAGTTGGCTACCCGCTCAGGACTGGGCCCAATGAGTTTTCTCCCACATAGGTGTGGAAAGGGCCTTTTACTGACAGAGGAGAAAGTACAGGTGTCACTCTGATTAGGGAAATACCTGGAGATCTGGGGGGGGTAGATCCTGCGGAGGGCAGCATTTGGGGTGTGTGTGGAAGGACTCAGCAGGGTATAATGCCATAGAGTCCAAAGCAACCATTTTCTCCTGGGGAACTGATCTCTGTCATCTGGAGGTCAATTGTAACAGTGGGCGATCTCTAGGTCCCACCTGGAGATTGGCAACCCTAGGGGAAAGTCAGCCACACAGCGGGGAGTTGAAGAAAATGGTTTGATGGTCGCTGGCCCACCTCATTAGCCAGCCAGCCATGCTGAAGCTAAGCAGGAGAGAGAGCCTTTTCCCATTTATTCTGACAGGAAAGTGGCCATTGGGGACGGGGTTATGGGCGGGGGAGGGGGTTATGCTGAAAATCCTTTGTTTTTTTACTCACAGAACCAAGCTTGGTTGCCTACCAACAGCCACTGAGGGGACAGTTCCTCACAGGAGTCAAGAGAACTGTCTTGCTCAGGGGAGAGAGAGCTGTCTGCCAGTAAATCTGACATGCAAATCTGTCTGAAGGGGGAGTGGGTGGGGAAGAGGAGCAGACCCAGCACCCGGCCAATGGCACGTGAGTACTCTTGAGTGGTGGCTGATGGGCCAATGGCTGAGGGAGGGCATTTTACAGCCAATGGGAGCACATGGAATCTTACCAGCCCAAGTGACAATTATATATAAGGAGAGATAGCCCATAAGTAATAAAGGAAGAATTTCTCAAATTAGATCAACAGAGCTTTCCATCATCATGGGTTTGCAGGCCAGGTCAGGCTGTAGTCTTGGGCACTAAGGTGTTAATATGATATGAATAACTATGATCTCTCTTGAGGTTATGTCACCAAATATCTTGATTGTTTCTAGATGTATTTTGAGCCCTTGTTTGGAGAGCTACCATAGTGTGATTCAAATTAGATCAATAGGGAGGACCCCTGACTTGAATGGCCAAGACTAGCCAGATTCCATTAGATCTTGGAAGTTAAGCAGGGCTGGCCCTGGTGCATATTTGAATGGGAGACCAAGATCACTATGTACAGGCAGGCAGTGGCAAACCACCTCTGAACATCTCTTACCTTGAAAACCCTATGGGATTGTTGTAGCTTGGCTGTGACATGATGGCATTTTCTACCACCAATAGGGAGGGAAGAAATGTTATTAGCATGATGTCTGCATGCTTCCAAGAGAAAAATAATGTTGTAGTAGTTACAGTGCTGGCATTAGATTTAGAGTCTATTTATGGTCTCATGCATGAGCCCCACATGCTCTATTCCTGTGCAAGAAGCAATCCTCCTACTGCACTTCCTTGTGTGACTGGAAAGAGGAGAGCAGCTTTAGCCAAAGCAAATATTTAGATATTGAGAGCTTTTGCTGACAACTTGATGTTGGTCTTAGAAAATCCTTTAAAGGGAATTGAAACCTTAATGACTAAATTGAAAGAATTTGGAGCAGTTGTGGGCTTTAAAGTTAATTAATAAAGAGAAGACCAAGATGATAACAAAAAAATGAAAATACAAGATCAAATGAAATTGATAAATAAAACAGGTTTTAAAATAGAAAAGCTGGTAAAATATTTGGGTATTACCTTGACCAATATGAATTGTATGTTATTTAAAAATAATTATGTCAAAACCTGGAATGAAATTCTAACAAATATGTTGAGATGGGGTAATGTACAACTGTCACTTTTGGATCAAAGATCTGTGATTAAGATGGATGTTTTACCTAGAATGTTATTCTTGTTTCAGACAATTCCCCTTTTGACAACAGATGTACCATTTAAACAATGGCAGAAAGAGGTATCTAGATTTGTATGGCAAGGGGAAAAACAACAGTTAAATATTTTGCTACCTCCTGCTTGGTATGGATGAAAGGTTAGATCTTGTTAAAAAACAAAAGATTATTAGAGTTAGAAGAACAGGAACTCAGATCTGGATGGCACAGATATCTAATATATGCCAAAGCTAAAGCTAAGGCAGAATTCAATAATCATTATGTTAGACATGCCATTTTGAGAGTATGGAATAAATATAAACCTAGGTTCTGCCCGAAAATACCATTGTGGTTCTCACCACAAGAAACACATTTTAAAAAAGAAATGACAGTTCACATAAATGGTTAACTTACGTTAGACACTTGTTGGAACTGTGACAAGGTGAATACAAATTAAAATCTAGAGAATAATCGAAGGCCATTCTTGCCACTGGTTTGTATTTATAAATCTTGGAAAGGTTCAAAGCTGATAAAAGGTATCATGATTTTGAACAATCAAAGTCTGAATATGAAATAGCATTATGTACAAAGGATGACCATGCTATTGCTAAAATGTATAAACTCTTATTGAAATTTGAAAGAGAGAAAAAACAAATTAAAGAATGTATGGTAAAATGGGCTAAAAACTTTGAACATTACACATTGAACAATGGGAATGTATGTGGACTAAGGGTTTGAAATTTACCTTAAGCTCTAATCTTATGGAGATCTTTTATAAGATGATGTATCATTGGTATATGTCTCCAGAGAAATTGTCTAGAATGTACAAAGGCACTTCTAGTTTACACTGGAAATGTAATCATCATGAAGGGACATTTTATCCCATGTGGTGGACTTGTAAGAAAGCCATTTTTTAGACACAACACAAATATTAATACAGAAGATTTTAAAGACTAATATACAATTGAAACCAGAGTCCTTTTTGTTAGGACTAATGGACAATCATTTGGAAAGAAGCCATGGAACGCTGTTTCTATATATGACTACAGCAGCAAGAATATTATATGCACAGAAATGGAAGTGTCTGACAATACCTACAACAGAAGAATGGTTGGAGAAGATGTTGGAACTTGCAGTAATGCCTAAACTTACTGTATTGGTTATGGAAAAGACAATTAGTTCATTTATTACCAATTGGAGACCCCTTATAAACTTTTTGCAGGAAAACGTAATGACTCGATGATCTGTGGTTTTGACGATTAAGATATGAAGATTTTAAAAAAGAGTTATATTTGTTGTAGAGAAAATTGGAAGCCTTCTTCTATTTTATGTATGTTTTTTTCTTTTTCTCCCCCCCCATTTTATTTTCTCAGTTAAAAACTAATATTGTGTAAGGCAAATACTTAGATATTTCTGACAGATTTTTTTTAAAGATCTGCAGAATCAAGTGTACTGGCTTCCACAAGTCTGATTTGTCTGTATAACTAGCATTAATTTCTGGTTAAGAAAGGCCAAAAAGTCTAATTCTACCCCCCAGTATTTCCGATTGTGTCTGGGAGTGTTTCCATAACAACTCCTAGGAGCTTCCTTTTTCAGCAGCACATAGATTTGGTGAGAGAGCTGCTTCATAACAGCTCTAGAAAGGGAATTTGCTTTAGACATACAGAGAGAGAGTTCAGGATACTGGACTGAAACCTCGGCTTAAAAGGCCTATTCAGCAATGAGTCTCACGAGATAGCTTTGAGCAAGACACTCTGTTTCTGTCTAAATTACCTCACAAAGCTGACAAACTAACAGTGCATTCCTTAGCAGAGTTATACTCTTCTAGGTCCATTAACTTCAATGAATTCAGAAGTGTGCAACTCTGTTTAGGATTGCACTGCAAATCACCTCTCTGAGGAAGTGCTAGATACATGGAATTCATTGGAAGGCTAAAATTGGTAATGAATTATGAGTTACTATTATGCTTTTAATTTCCTCACAGGCCACATGAGATGTAATGGAAGCCATCTACATTTCAAGACTTTTTACACCTATAGCTACACCATTTTATATGTGCCTTGTATTTAGGCTATGGTCACACACACAAAATAATCCACTTTCAATGCACTTTCCAACTGGATTTTGCCAGTTCACACAGTAAAATCCAGTTGGAAAGTGCAATGAAAGTGGATTGGAAGTGGATTATTTCGTGCGTGATACCGCATTGTCATGTCATGTATCTCACAATTTTTATTTCTGTGGAATTGTTATTAAAGAATTATAAATATAACAAAGCTACCTGATGGCTAGGTTAAAAAAAGGACTGAGCTGAAATGGGGGACTTTGACCCTCAGAAAACACTCATCCCAATTTTTGGTTATTGTTTTCAGAGGCTTGCAAAATGAATGGAAATTATTTGCATATTCAGTTATGGCAGGGAAGCTCTAACCTTGAACTGACTTCACGCAATGAAATTGATCACCGATGAGCTAACATTTCTTTTCTTCACATGAACACATCTCATATTGACTCAGACACTTGGTCTATCAGGGCCCATAATGTCTACTCTGATTGGCGACAGCTCTCCAGGATCTCAAGTCTTTCACATTGTTTGCTTCCTGATCCTTTTAGATGGAGATGGCAAGGACTGAACCTAGGACCTTCTGCATGAAGAGCAGATTCTCTGCCACTGAGCATGCCCCCTCTTTCATCCCATGCAACAAGCTGTGTTCCTGTCCTTAATAAACAAACCACTATTTATGTTGATACAGCCAGTGGTATCCAAGCTGCAGATTGGAAAAGACACTTGTGAACAGCCAGCAAAGGGTATCCTAAGCAAGGGAGCGGTTATATGAAAATTTTTGCTGCATGTTCAAAACCTTTTTCTAGAGAGGAAAAAAAAAACCCCTTCCTTTGTTCCTATTCAATAAAAGTCAGTGGGAAGAAGAGAAGATGTTCAGCCTCAAATCCAGTGTCTGAAGGCACACTGTTTCATATGTCTCAGCATCAATGCTCTCTCTAAACTGTGGAGTCTTGTGAGCAAAAATTCTACTTTGTGAGCAACTGGCATTAAAGTTGTGAGTGAGTGATTTGGCTACTGCATAAATTAATTTGCTCTGGAGCCATCCTTTCTGAGCTAAGGCAAACATATGTGAGCTGGAGGCTAAAAAACTGTGAGCTAGCTCACACTAACTCAGCTTAGAGGGAACACTGCTCAGCATGTGATGGGTGCAGCTGTCAGACCCTGGGGGTCCTGAAAGGTAGTTTGAGGTCTTCAGTGCCTCATTGTCCTACAGCATATTTTGGGTCAAATTAATCCCAGGCTCTGCAATTCCAGAATCAAAGACAATAAACAGAATCTAGTATCCAGTGAAAATACCACTGCCATTGCTGCATCTGCTCTCTAAGTAAAATTCTTTGCGGGGGGGGTTATATAGTGTTCTACTAATGTTCCAGGGCTGATCTATCTATTCATCAAATATGTCTTTTCTCTCAGGTAGCACTTGGCATTCAGCCATGAATTTGACCAGTCAGGTTCTTGGCACTTTCTGCTGCTGTTGTCCTTGGCTGCCATTCAGGGTTTTCTAGGTCAAGACCAGCTCCCCCCCCCCACACACACACACAATTGGGCCCAGAAGGCCAATGGAATTCAGTGCCCTGACATGAAATAGAACAGGACAGTGTGTAAATATGCTCTTCTCAACTTGTCCACACACTTAGAATATCTACAGGTGTTTGCTCCATATTTCTTCTGCATCTCAAAGACAGCAGGTGTTTCTTTAAAATAAGAAGTGAATGCCTTTACTATTAAAAGCTGACTATAGACTGATCTTGTCACATCTCAGAAGCTAAGCAGGGTCGGTACTTACAAGGAAGACCACCAAGGAAGACTCTGGAGAGGAAGGCAATGGCAGACCACCTTTGCTTCTGACTTGCCTTGAAAACTCCTTGCTGGAGTCACCACAAAGAGGCTGCGCCTTGACAGCACTTTACATACATACATGGCCATTCATCCTGCTGCACACCCCTTCCTTTTCTCAAATTCACATCTGTGAAGTTTTCTTGGAGAGATGTCATAGGATTTTTCAAAAACTTGCCATCCATGTTCCACATCTGTACTGAAAGTTCACACACTTCAACACTGAAGGATAAAGATATCATCTTATCTTTCAAAGGCCTAGAACTAAATGGGGGAAGAAAAAAAGGCTTTCTAAGAAGAATAGGCTTAGTAATGCCCTTTATGTTAAAAAGCAGGAATTAATGAATTAAAGGAAATGTGAAACAGGTATACATTCTAGTGTGGGAAGGTTTCCTTTACCGACCGTACAGTTTAAAAATAAGCAGGAAATTCAGTTTGCAGATAACAAACTAATTATTGAAAAGCTCCCAGGATGCTGGAACAGAATCTGACTTCTAGGAAAATTATTGTCTTACAGGATGAACACTCTGACCTCATTTCAAATGGCTGTAAATCTAGATTTCTGAGGGTGTATCTAGTCATCCTCAGATATTTTATTTTCAGTAACATAGGTTAATATTTGTTAAGAATTATGGAAAGGATTCTCATCAAGGATTTTGATTAAGAGAAGCACATCATTAGGATTGGGTGGGGCTGTGGCTCACTGGCAGAGCATCTGCTTGGCATGCAGAAGGTTCAGTCCCTTGCATCTCTAGTTGAAAAGATCAGGTAGTAGGTGATGTGGAAAGACCTCAGCTTGAGACCCTGGAGAGCCACTGCTGGTCTGAGTAGACAATACTGACTTTGAGGGACCAAAGATCTGATTCAGTATAAGGCAACTTCATGTGTGTTCATGTGATTACTCAGCCCTGTAAAATGGGTTTTGGTCTTCTGAACAAAATGCCAACTTTTTGTTTTCGTGAACAAAATTACTTGCCCCAAATCCCTTGAGCTGATTATTTCTGAATAGACTTTTTCAATGGGTCTGAATTTTTTCAATGGGTCTGAAAAAAATTCCACTGAGATCTGTTATCCAGATGCTGATTACTTGCTAATTAATGAGCTGAATGGATTTAAAAATAATACCTTAATATAAAGACAAATTCTATCAGCAGGGAGTAGCTATGGAAACATATATGGTCCAACCCAAATATATACAGGCAAATCAAGGGTTTAATCACACATTTGAAATTTCTTGTGTTCCCTCCCCCCATGTTTTCTATGGACCATGTTGACAGATGTGCTCTGGACTTTAATTCCCAGGTATGCATGGTCATCCTGCAACTTTTCCATACCCAGAGCAGCTAGTTGCCTCACTGGAAATCAGGCCCTGTGAGCCCAGAAATTAAGTTTCAAACACAGAACTTCCAAAGTATGTCTATCAAACAAACTTGTGGTGGACCTGTGAAGAATGTTTGTGCTTTTAAAGGGGAAGAGGTGTTGCCCTGCAAGGTGCACACTGCGCTTTTATGGATGGGAAATCCATAAGTGAGAAAAACTGGACTTTGTAAATAATGTGAAATAGGGACTGAACTGTGTAATAATCTGATGCCAGCTAAAAACACACACCCAGAAGAAGAAAGCATTCCTTTTGAGGTTGACGTGCCATGGTTCTTGGGGTTACCTGCCCTCTTACCTGCTGTAAGATGGACCAGCTCCCTAGCCACATGAAACATCCTAAGCCAGGCAGATGCCATGCCAAGGCAGACCAGAGACCTGAAATCCAGACTCCATGAGAGGTTTCCTTCTACACACACAGGCAATGTTCCCTTCCCCCACTGAGCATCACCTAGCTGAGGAAGCAGCCATAAGCCCATCAAGGAACCATTGAAATGACAATGACTCTGGCCATATGAGTCATAATCCCTTCAGGTGCCATTGTCCTGCTAGAGTTACTAGATTTCAATATTGACCACCCCTCTAGACCCTTCCCCCTGAACCCAGCACCAATCAGTATGTTTTGGGGGATGAACTAGCAAGAGGTGTGGCAGGGCATGTGGCCAGCCTAGCCACCTCCCAATGCCACCTTATAAAAGAGGGCAACCATGTGCTCTCTCTCTCCTTACCTAACTACCTACCCTGACTCTGCAACTCTGCGACTACCAAGAGTCTCTACGTGTCTCTGCTGGTTTCAGGACACAACCCCTATACCTTATAATCTCCCTTATTTTTCCAGAGGATCACTTCATCAGGACAGGTAAAGTATCACCCCTCAGTGAAACATCCTGCTAATGCGAATGTGCTATCCATCTCTCTCTATTATTCTTAGATCTGTACAATCGTGAGTGTGATCATGCTTTGTATGCTTGTGATACAACTCTTAGTAAAAGAAACCATTTTATAACAAGTCAGTCTTTGAGTCTATTTCTGGTGTGTCTGGAAGAAGTGGGACCTCTGTATACACAGGTGCTTGCTCCCTTATATGCCTATTGCCTTATAAACAATCATAATACTCCATAGTCATTAAGAACATGTGGCAATTTGGCTAACAGAGGAGTGTGAATTTCTATAGCCTGCCATTAGACCAGGGACAATTTCAGCAACTAAAAGTTTTTTGGGGATGACAGGATATGTGTGTGCTTTGGTGTGGAGCAGGAGGCTGTGTACATGGTTATGGTATGTATTGTCTAGGTCCAGAAAATTCAGACAATGCAGAGGAACTTCAGTAAATAATACTCAAGGCAAAATAGGCTACAGGAAAATATTGTATGTCTTTGACTCCACATTAGATAGATATTCTAAAGTTTAACCTCCACCATTAATAATTGTAGGAATGCCATTCAGAATGGGAACTTCACACCAATGAGAAGTTAAGCTGCAGTTTAAAAAAGCCAATCAAACTGTGTTGCTTTAAGATATGGACCCCACCACCCTGGAGAGCATCTTCTGTTGTTTCTCATTTGGAGGCTCAGTCCAAGCACTTGATCCATGTAAGTTAGGACCCTGAATAGTATATACTGAGTATCTAGGGAAGTACAAGTTAGATGGGCTTTATACTTTCTTTTATGAACTGCCTTTGGTGGAACTGACATAATGGTTTCCTTGATTTTTAATCCAATGCCCTCTTTTAGAATCCCCATTCCTTCATCCTTTTTTAATTAGTTTTTTTGCATTCTATACATATTCTGAAACTGCACAACAAGGGTTTGTTTGAGGCAAAGCAAGAATTAATCTTTCCCTGTTAGTTTATGCAGCACTAACTAGAGTCCTGAGGGTCTGATGGTCACCAGTACCTAAATGGACTATGTAATGCAAAGTAAAGTCTGCCTGGAAAGCTCTTTTGCCAATCTAGGGTATACTGGAACTTTCTGTGGTTACTTTAGGGAATATTCTTAACATTTCTAGGACTTCTGGCATTGAAAATAGATGACAGGGTTGAGCCCTGGCGGAAATCAAACCTCGGTATTACTATTTCTGAATCAACCATAAATTAATGCAAGAATCCCATTTGTAAACAGCAGCATTTTCCATATGGATGTGGAAGAACATAGATCTTAAATTACTCAGGACAGTGTTTGTCCATTTATGCTGGGTCGTGGCTGAGGTGAGTACATGTAATAAGCCTAGAATCCTGATGGAAGCCTTAAATATTGCAGAAAGAATCCTTCCTACACAGGTTATAAATGACCATAGAAGCTTTAGTTATCCTAGCTGTGCAGGTAGAAAGGGATTTTGTTACTCTCATTGGAAGATCTCAGTAGTGTGGGTGTATTAGAAATCTGCATGCATCGTAACATGTTTCTATTTTGCTGTGAATTCTTCTGCACATGGCACAAACTTCATGCTGGCGGGAGGGGGGAATGGTGCAGAGCTGCAGACATTTCTTCTCTGCTATAGTGAAGCTACAGTTGTCAGTTTGTCTGCATAAATGCACACATTCCAAACACAGTTAATTTGAACAATGCTGTGACTATTTCAACACAATTGCACATTTATTAAAGACAAAGTACATGCACTCAAGGATGGCAGTTATTATGCTGCCCACACACACCATCTGTCTGTCACTTCTAAGTGAGGAGCTACCCATCTGCACAAGCTTTTGGATCATTTAGCTTATGGCTGGCATCTTTGCATGTGCATTTAACACAACCATTTTCCCTGTGCTCAGTGCTTTGCTTGAGCATACAGATGCAGATACACATTTGAAGTGTATCCTTCTGGTGCTTTCTTTTTTGATCAGATACTGCTAAAGAAGGAGCTGTGGGGACAAGGCCCAACTGAACATTTTTTTTTTGCATCATTTGTATTCCTTCAGTAAGACTTCAGTTGCTGCTGCATTACCAGGTCTATAAACTATAAACAAAGGAGTCAGGTTTTCTAATCAGACAGCAATTAGCCTAAGGTTTATATGATTTTTATCATTTCAACTGTGTAATCCTAAACAGAACGACACCCTTTTAAGCCCATGGTGTAACTCTGCAGTATTAATAACGAACAGCAGATTTATTTATTCAAATATTCAGATTTGGAAATCAGGTACTTCAGCTAGTATAGAGAAATGGAAATTAAATACAAACCTGAATAATAATCATAAAAACATTTCTACCCTGCCTTTAAGGCAGAGGGTACTTAAAAAGAACTCTGTTTTCTGGAGTTGATTTGTGTCTGCGTTTACTCTAGGAATGTAATCTTCGATAGACATAAATCTTAAGAAGAAATCTTGCCATTTTACCATTTAGGTATGTTTAATAGTTAAATCCCTTTTCTACCTTATAAGATGAGCAAGTAAGATAAACCATCAGGAAAGGCAGCAGATCCCATGTTAGCAAATTACAGCTGCAAACGCACTTAGAACTGGAAATGCTTTACTGAGAAAATGCAATTACACGAACATATTTTCTTAACTGCAGAACCTAAAACCTTCTCTGCCTGGCCTGACTTCCCTCAGTTGAAGATGTGCTCATCTAGGCTATGGAAGATCTTAGGTAGTCCAGTTGATGGCTGACTGCCTCAGGAGACTATTTACATTAGCTGCAGACTGTTGTGTTAGCCAAATTGCTCTATTATTTAATAAAGATGGGGAATTATAATTATTAATATGCAATTGGCTTAACTATAGGATCAGACCTGTGTATATCAGAGTTAGAATTCCCCAGAACCCAGGAATAGACACAGAAACTGGGTGGCTAAAATAATGATTTCTTTACTAAATATTCTCAAGCATACAAACATTATTCAAACATTCACACACACGATATAGAACTAAGGAAGCAGAGGTGATTGATAGCTTATAGAGGGGTGATACAACCTGTCCAGACGTGCAGAGGTCCATGAAGAAAGGATTGTGGCCTAAACTCAGAGAGAGTTTAGGGGTGGACTGCCAATTGAGATCATGGCAGAAAACACCTGGTCTAAGGCCATGTGTTTGCTGGGATATAGCCATTGGCAAAGAATGCAGACCAATGGGCGGCCCTGGAGGCTGGTGAGAATAATAGATTACCTGGGCCAATGATGAGTCCCAGGGGTGTGTGGCATCAGGATGGGCAAGGCCTAGATATGACCAGTGAGCTTCCAGAGAGGCATGGTCTGGATTTAACAATAGAAGCCAGGGGCTGGGTAGCTAGTTGAATGGATTATCTGATCACTAATGGTCCTGGCCAGGGTAGACAAACGGTGGGAGACAACTCCCTGATTAGCATCAGGAAGGATTGCTAAACATTTGAATGATTGATTGGTTTATCCTGGTATCTTGAGGGACAGAGCAGGAAGGACAAGTATCCAGACAAAGAATTACTGGAGACAGAGTTATTTGCCAGATGGCCTCTGAATAGCATTTAGAAATGTAAATACTTTACCTGGTGGAACCCATTGTTATTGTATAAACATAATCTCTGCTGGATGGAGTGGGAAGACTGGAAGTTGGGTCTGAGGTTGCTTTACAAAACCTGAAAATGGATACCCCCTTTTTCAGAGCTGTGGCTAGCTCTGTGTTTCAGAACCAGGAGTGCCTTCCTTGGCCTGAGTTTTGTGGGTCTCTGGGTCAGGTTAGAAGTGGGGTGCCTCTGCTATTGGAGCTACCCAGGAGTAAAGGCAGTGCCTCTGGCAACAGTTGGCCTTCAGGTGCAGAAGAGCAGCTCTCCTAGATGAGCAAATGCAGCTCTCAAACTGCACAATGATTTCCCCATTTCCCCTGGTGCTAGGATTTGCCAAGCTGGGAAATTTACATGATCCATTCATAGGACAGATTCCGATCATATGGTTTTCTTCTGTAGAATCTGCATGACATTGTCTAGATTCCATGGGAAAGGCTCACATTAGATTTTGCCCATGAATAGGGGCCATTAAAGGTTTACCCAGCTATGTGAGTGGCACTTTTTCACCAGTTTTGTTCTGACCTTATAAATAACATTCAGGTTGGGAGTCTGGCACAATTGTCTACTTTTTATGGCTTTGGCGTATATTTTGTCTTGGTATTTAGCTGTTCACTGTTTTGATAACATAATCATCTATAACTCTCAGTATGTGAAAAACCAGTACACCTCACCTCATTATACACTATTTTGGACAGAAAGCATTTAATTCTGAATAAAAACCTAATACCTGGATAATTTCTGGAGAGGTGTCATATAACTTTTGTAAACAAATAAATGTTTATACAAGTACAATCTTTGTAGTATGAGCAGCTACATGCTTTGCTGACAGGGTGCAGGTATGATCCTCCCAACTATAACATTTACTGTGAATCAGGTAGTGTGTGTGTAATAAAAGTCTAGAGGGCCAGATTATCAACTTTAGAGGCCCTGAAAAGATTATGGAGCCGTCCCATATGTAATTCAAAATAATAAAAAATTGAAACCCTTTAAAAATATTATTTCAATGCAAACATATGTTTAGTACATATACTCATACATACACATATAGAAAACAAATTTCCCAATATTTTTACAAGAAATCATAATGAGCAAATGGGTATATCTTAGCATACATTTTTCATTCCATAAAGAAATTTATAATATCCAATATTTAGTAAATAAATCAGGTTCCATAGAGTTACTCCTATTAGACCTTTGATAGTATGTTACTTTAGATAATAGTGCAATAAGCCAAATCTTGTTAAACCACTCACTGATGGTGATTCTGTTTTTTTCCGGTTTATTGCAATAATCATCTTTGCTGCTGAAAATAAACTTAATACCAATTCCAAATCTGATTTTTCTACATAACCTCTCAAAAAAAACCCAGAAGAATTAATTTTGGTTCAAAAGGTATTTCCCTGCCTAGAATTTCATTAACATAATTTACCACAGTCTTTCAAAATGTTTGAATCTTAGGCAATACCAGAAAATATGGAACACATCTGCAGAGGAGTTATTATGTTTCCAGCATGTATACTCTGTTGTACTATATATAAGGGCTAAAACAAGGGGAGGGAGCCCATACTAAACCTTAATATAAAATTTTATTTTTTTGAAATGACATAAAACTTGCACATATGCTACAATCAAAATAGGTTCTTTCTAGATTTTCTCATTGCAAAATTCTGGATAAGTTTATCAACAAAGCATGTCTACTGTTGTGTCCACAGACCGCCTCAGGGCGTCAGCGACAGAGCCTGAACTTGAGTCCCAGAAAACAATGGTACTGGGCTCCTGACTCCGACTTGGGGAAACCAATAGGAACGATGGCAGGAAATTCAAACCCGCCAATGGGACCAAGAGGTATCTCCCTACGTTTGTATATAGTTGACCACCTGGCTGGTAAAGGTGTTCTTTGTTGTGTAATAACAAGCCATGCTGATCACTGCATCTGTGTCTGTGGATTCCTTATGCGCCCAACCCACTACACAATAATGGTGATGAGGATGGGATCCTGTTGAGCACTCCAGAAGGGCTGACGGACAACGCTACCAAAAACAAGGCTCTGCCATCCCACGCGCATCATCCCATGAGCGCCCCCAAGGGTGGACAGCAAGCCGCATCTCAGCTGACGATCAGCACAATGGCTGTTGCTCCAGGATCCGGGTTGCTGCTGCACTTCAATGCTTCCCAGCCTCAGAGATGGGGAGCCTGGGTCATGGGCCTGCGGCAAGCCCTTGCGTTCTACCAAATCATAGATGAGGACAGGAAAAGGGGCCTGCTACTGTGCTCATGTGGCCCCACGATTGTGGACCTGGCACAGTACCTTCTCTCTCCCAAGAAGGTAGAGGAGTGTACCTTCAAAGAAGTCATAAAGGCCATGCAAGATCACTACGTGCCGAAACCCTCGGAGATGACCTGCCATGTGGTGTTCCAGCAACGGAGCCAGCAGGGTAGGGAAACCGCTGCAGAGTTCCTTGCGGAGCTCTGCCGCCTGGTGGCCGATTGTGCATTTGGAGCGCATCTAGATATCGCTCTCCGCAACCAATTCATCACCGGCCTCCAAGAGGAGAAACTACGGGGCCGGATAATGGAGGGTGAGAAGGTCATGATAGCCTCGGCCCTTGCCACAGCCACCGCATGGGAGAGGTCCCACCCAGCAGCCACCACCACGCACAAGGCAGCCATCACCATAAGCAGCGACCCCAAGGACTCGGAGGTCCACCAAACACAAGCACCGCATCGCTTGCAAGCCCCGCACACAAGCAACCCTGCTCTGCGACTCAGGAGTGTGCCAGCTTTCAGCATGAACGAAAGACACGCACGTTCCAGGACGCCACGTGCAGAGACTGCAGCCGCACGGGCCACATCGCCAGAGCCTGCCAATCCAAGGGATCCTGTGCTCCACCAAAGCAGTCCTGCCTCAAGGCCGACGTGCACTATGAGGAATGCACGAAACAAGAGGTTCTCTACCTCCTCACCAATGCACCACAATCGACAGAACAGGTACTGAGACTCCCCAGCCACTCTTCAGCCCCTAAAATCCAAGTCCGGGTTAAAATAGAGGGGGCCCTCTGCCTCATGGAGCTTGATTCCGGCTCCACGTCCTCCATAATTTCAGAGACCCCTATTGTTACACCCGTAAAACCTAATGGGGATGTCCACATCTGCACAGACTACAAGTGTACAATAAACAAGGTATTACAGAACCATTCCTACCTGGTCCCTGTTGTGAGCCATGTACTAGCCACCTTGGCGGGGGCTAAGATCTTTGGCAAACTGGATCTCGCCCAGGCATACCAGCAGCTGCTGGTCGATGGGCCGACTGCAGAGGCACAGACAATTGTAACCCACTGGGGGGCTTGATTCCAGCTCCACGTCCTCCATAATTTCAGAGACCACGCTCAAACAGCTATGCCCACAGGGGGCCCCCCGCTTGCGCCCATTGCCCGTGATGCTCATGGACTTCCAGAGGAATAGGGTGCCAATAAACGGGGTCAGGAGTTTCCGGGTGCAGTACCGCGGCTTCAAAGGACTCTTGGACTTGATTGTGGTCGAGGGCAACCTAGTCAGCCTCCTGGGGAGGGCCTGGTTTGAACCCCTAGGGATATCGATTGAGGGGATCCAACTTTGTACAGCACATGACTTTCAGGAGGTCTGCCAAGAATTTCCACCCGTCTTCGACAGGATGCTTGGCCAATACATGGGCCCCCCGGTTTCGCTGCAACTAGACCCCAAGGTGGCTCCCATCAGGATGCGTTCCAGGATGGTCCCATTTGTGCTGAAACCTAAAATTGACATGGAACTGGACTGCCTAGTGGCCCAGGGGGTCCTGGAACCAGTCTTCCACATAGCGTGGGAGACCCCTATTGTTACGCCCGTAAAACCTAATGGGGATGTCCGCATCTGCACAGACTACAAGTGTACAATAAACAAGGCATTACAGGACCATTCCTACCTGGTCCCTGTTGTGAGCCACATACTAGCCACCTTGGCAGGGGCTAAGATCTTTGGCAAACTGGATCTCGCCCAGGCATACCAGCAGCTGCCAGTCGATGGGCCGACCGCAGAGGCACAGACAATTGTAACCCACCGGGGGGCTTTCCGGGTGAATAGGCTCCAATTCGGGGTGAGCATGGCACCCGGCATTTTCCAGCAGCTGATGGACTCTCTCCCCATTTTTCGATGATGTGATGATCGTCACTGCCACACCAGATGAATTCACTGCCTGCCTCCGCTTGGTCCTCAGCTGCTTCCGGAATGCCGGCCTCAAAGTTAAACGGGAGAAGTGCCGGCTTGGGGTGCTGTCCATGGACTTCTTGGGATTCACCATGGACGCGGAGGATCCGCACCCGGCGCGAGATAAAGTGAAGGCCATCATGGAGGCTCCCCCACCAACCTTCAAAGCAGAGCTCCAGGCTTTTCTCGGACTCCTCAACTTTTACCACACCTTCCTCCCCCACAAGGCAGTGGGCGCCCTGGGTCTGGGACCCTCTCCAGGCCACCGCGTTTAGGAGCATCAAGGCACTCTTGATTTCGAACTCTGTCCAGTCCCACTTCAATGAGTCCTTGCTCATGGTCCTGGCCTGCGACGTCACCCTATGGGGTCGGTGCGGTGCTGGCTCACCATCTCCCGGACGGATGGGAAGTCCTGGTCGCATATTACTCATGGACTTTATCTGCAGCCACTCCTAACCTGGTAAGCAGCCGCTGCCCTGCAGACCTCCTCATGGGCCAGAGACCTGCAATCCTCCTGGACCGCCTGCACCCCGACAGGGCTCCCAAGGTACGCAACAGGACCGAGCAATGGGAGGTGCCACAGGGGTTCTTCCTGGAAGACCCGGTGTTCGTGAGGAACTACGGCAAGGACCAAGAGTGGGTCGCTGGCAGGGTCATCTGCCCCACAGGACCAGTCTCCTATGAGGTGTCGACGGACTGTGGACAGGTCCTGAGAAAACATGTGGACCAGCTAAGCCAGCACCTGCTTCCGAAAGCAAGAGAACTCCTGACTCAAAGGGACAAACGCAACCTACCGGTAGCCGAGAAAGTCCCTGAAAGGGACCTTCACACCACTTGACCTTCACACCATGATCCCTTAAGGGAATCCTTGCACTCAGAAAAATGGGCATGCAGGCCAGCTTTTCTGAGAATGGATCTGGCTGGCCCAATGCTGATACCACCACAAGAGCCAGGCCTCCTGATGCCTGCCTCCTGACAATGCTCCTACAGCTGTAGCCAAGTGCATGGGCCACTTCTAATGCTGTGCAGCCAGATATCCATTCCCCAGTGAGATAAGTGAACCCCACCAGGTAGAAACAGGGCATCCAAGCATAGTGAAATGTCCAAAGGGCGAATCCAGTGACCCCCCTCCATAGCCTCCATGGTCCTACCCAGCCTTTTGGTCACCAGCCTTGCCAATTCGACCCAGTCTGCATAGCATGCCCCTTGCCAGCCGCGTTGCTGCAGCCAATCATACCAGAAAAGGATCATAGCCGGGAGTCCCTCCCTCAATGTATATAGGTCCGTAGAGGCCTGGTGCACCAAATCCAAGCCAGAGCAGGCAAATTGTGGTTCTCTTGAGGGTTTTTTATTCTTTTCACCTGAGAAAAAGAATGTACTACAGAGCAGTTAGTAGTCATCAGTGTTCTAAAAATACATACTGTGATCTCTACCTTTGGAAATACAAATTGTATTCCATCTTTCACATTGTGTCATGAAGATCAATGTGACTGAATTTCATATTTCGCATTTCATTAAATTTTACCCACATATAACAGTGGAACTGCCATAGTTCTCCACAAAGATTCATGTCCAAGTCAACTAGCTTTTGGGAACCTTGTAAATATTGTTCATCAGAAAAGTCCATATCATTTAGGAAATAATCTACTTGATACTTCTTTGTACACTTAACCTCTAATCTTTTATATGATCTTTAATGTATCAATTATAGCATACTAAGTAGGTAGGTGAAATTGGGGCACTGCCATTATTTGTTTGTTTTTTCCTGATTTGCTTGTGGGACTTGGTTTCTTTGTAGTTAGTATCAGGCAAGATATCTTTTGATATATCTTCAAATCTTTGAAATCATTCCTCAAAGTGCAAGTACTCTGCTAATGATTGATAAAGGTCTGCACATGTTTTTCTTGGAGAGCTTGACCTGAGGTCAAAGTGTTGTAAAATTTCATTCCACATGGTCAACATGAATACAAATTCTAGTTCTTGCATCTTGTTTGCAATGTCTCCTGTCTCTTGTATAGTTTCTCCCAATACTTTCTAGTGCATTCACAATCTTTGAGTACGACTCCAGAATTGCACTTGTTGCCACTGCACATGCCTCCCAGTGAGTATTAAGAAGAGATTTCAACTCATGGTCATTGCCCAAATATGTTTTAAGGACTGCCCATTGGTGTGTTGAGGCAGAGAAAAATGTATAAAGTAACTGGATTGTTGAGAAAAACATTACTGCTACCAGACAACAATCAACAGAAATATGGTCATATAAGGGGAGGGAACCCCCACAAATGTCTCAAGTACATATAATTTGCAAGAACATATCAATAATAAAAAACACAAATTTATTGCAACACATGATAGGATCTGATTTCCTTGTGTTATTTTTATCTATATTAGTAGAACACCCCCTAGTTTAGGTGGGGGCAAGTAATAAAAAGAGAACAAAAAAGAGGGAAGAGTGTATAGTGGAGTGTAAGGAAGTCCAACAAAGTTCAGGTTTTCCCCATGGTGATTACTTTGATGCTTTTTTTTTTAAATAACAAGTTCTTTCCCCCCAGATGTCTCTCACTTTCTCTCTCTCTTTGGTGTCCCTGCTTTCCTGGTATCCTAAACACATGCTTAGTCTGGCTATTGAGTAATCCAGCATTGAATGTCTACACATGTGTACTTCACTCACATGATCTGTTCCCTTTTGTTCTTATTACAAAGTTCCAAAATGTTTCTTACCATGAGAACCACTCTGCTGATTCCCAATCTCTATCACTTTTCAAGAAGGAAGATGACAGATTGGTTGATGCACAATATGGTCATCTCACTTTGATTCATCTCCTCCAGTAGCTGAGAGATATAACTGTGCTTCAAAGTAAATCAGCACACCTGAAATCCTACCCAACAATCTGAAAGAGAGGCTTTCATCTCAGAGGAGTATTTATCATTCATCTGTACTGTAAACTTTAGATACTGTTGAAATTGCAAGGAAATCAATGGACACATTTAATGATCTGTTGGATAGCTCAGGTTTTGTCCATTATCAATCAAACCATGATGGACCTTAATAAATCACATAAACTTGAGCACCATTGCACCATTAATTTAGACACTGATTGCATAAAGTTATGTGACATCACATGCGATATATTAGGCTGTCATATCTGGCAGTAGAGGATGATGCATCTTAGCTCCCTCTCCTGCTAGCCAAAGGACAGGCTGAATAAGTGATACATAATGTGTATCATGTTGTTCTTAAGAGTTGTATTTTATTCATTCTCTCCATAGAACTGACACTGTGATCTTGTAGTCTGTTTAATGAAAAATCAGAAAGAAAAATGGTGCGGGGGGGGGGCAGATTCTATGAATATTTAACAGATTTTGTGTTTCTCCAAAACCATAGCACAACATGTAGAAATGGCTAGTCTGTGGAAGTTTTGTTTTAAATCTCTGAAAATTTCAAAGAAGATTTTGTTGATTTCTCTCCTAATCATTCTGATGAACTTTGTTGCAATTCTGTTGCTCATACTAAATTATACATCCTTCAGAATACCAGGAAAAAATGGCCATGTTCAGTGAGGTTAAATTTCCTGGGTACTTATTAAAGCCAGTTGTACTTTTAATTTTAGTAGTGACCTGGATTACACTTCTGTATCTCTTGCAACAAATATAGAAAGCTCTGTTTTTATGTGGCTTTGTTCTCCTCTTGTTTTGACCTTCATGTTGATATTTGTTTTTCAGTGAAGAGATTCTTCTGGTCCTGTAAAAGACCCATATATCCTGTAGATGATTCTTAGAAGAGGTGCTTGCTGAGGATTGTGAGGTAAACCTTTCTGCTACAAAATGACGGCTGGGGTAAAACCTTAAGGGATGTGGAAAGAGATGGTAAAGATACCAATCCTAGTTTGTGGTAAAATGCCTTTTTTTTTGTCGAAGGGTTTCACGGTCGGAGTTCATTAGTTGCTGTAGATTTTCCACAGCCACAGAACCTGGAAAATCTACAACAACTAATATCTTTTTTTCTTTTCCAAAATTTTTATTTTCTATAATGCATACAAACACAAACATAGACAAACATCAATGATAACATAAAACTAGGGGTACAATATGAGTAAACCGATTTTGGAGCCAATTAAATATCACTTTAAGCTTATACCTAACAGTAGAAAGTAATTTTTATAAACACTTTTGCAGCCATTTATGCAAATTTTAGTACTGTTATCGTATTTACCCTCTTTTCCACTTGCTTATATATCTTGTCTTGTCTTGTTAAAGACATAGTTCTCATGCCATCTGTAAAATCTTGCCCATGTATTTTCAAAAGTCTCTTCAGTGTGATCCTTCAAAAACAAAGTGAGTTTGTCCATCTCTGCTGCTTCAAATATTTTATTGATAAATTCTTCTTTACTTGGCATGTCCTGACTCCTCCAATATTTAGCATACAGTATTCTAGCAGAAGTAGTTATATACAACAGGAGATAAGAATCTTCTGTTTTAAAATAGTCCGGTAAAATATTCTACAGTAATATTTCCAGAGTAAAAGGTATACAACATCTCAATATATTCTGTAATATTTCATGTATCCATACCCAATATTTCTTAGCGCTCTCACAAAGCCATCATGTATGATAAAAGGATCCCATTTTGCTTTCACATCTCCAGCATTTATCTGAACACTTTGAATCAAATTTAGCTAATTTTTTAGGTGTTGTATACCAGGGGTCATTTGGGGGCAGAGCGCGCCAGAGTGCTGCTTCAGCAGCCTAGGTGGTGGCAAGCCCCACCCCCAGCGCCCTGCCCCATGCTCCTGCCTTCCTCCTGCCTGAGCCTCTCCACTTTTGCTGAGAGACCGGTTTTTAAAAATCCCTGGCTTCCCTGCTCAAACTCCTTCAGGTGACCCGCAGCCTGGAGAAGCTGGGGCAGAGAAGCCAGGCATGACTGCCTCCATGCCCTCCCCGTTTCCAGCCAGCCAAGAGCCACGAGTTGGCTGGAGACAGGGAGCACACAAAATGGGTCTCCCCACTAGAGGCTTTTATAATGCCGACATTATTAGAAGACAATAAAAGGGTAACATATGAAATGTTATTAAATAGAAAGAGTGAACTAAGAACTTTCGAACAATTACAAGCAATGAACATAAATCCCACTAGTTGGGAAAAGGTACAACTACAATCTAGATTTGCTAAAGATAAATCAATAAATTTTATTAAACAAAATCAGAACTAGATAAAATATGGCTTTCTTCCTTGGATAAACTTTTACAAAAAGTATATAATTTTCTTCTATTAGATGAAACACAAGAAGAAACAGTAAAACCATGTATGATAAGCTGGATGCAAGATATGGGATACAATCTAACTTTAAATGACTGGCCAAAATCCTGGAAATCTGCAACATTATTAAGAGCTGTATCATTTAAGGAAAACATATGTAAAATGTTTTATAGGTGGCATTGGACACCAGACAAATTGTCAAAATATTATAAGGAAATCTCAGGGACTTGTTGGAGATGCAAGAATAATGTGGGAATGTTTTACTGTATATGGTGGCGCTGTGAAAAGATAGTTAAATTTTGGAAGAGTATTAAAAAAGTAATAGAAGAAATATTAAACATAGGATTACGATTAAAGCCAGAGAGCTGTCTTCTTAATATTATACTGGAAGGGATTAAGTACCACAACTCATGCATTATTTTGTATATACTTACCATGTCAAGAATCCTCATAGCTAAATGTTGGAAAATGGTTACGATACCAAGTAGAGAAGAATTAATTATGAAAATAGCTGAGATAGTAGAAATTGATAAATTAAATATGATTCTTTCAGGAAAAGATGAGAAAATGTTTCAGAAAAGATGGCAAAAAGTGTATAAATGGATTGAAAAAATGACCAAATGAACTTCCCATATGTACAAATGTACTCCCATATGTACAAAGTTTGTGTCCAGTGGCACCTTTAAGACCAGCTGAGTTTAATTCTAGGTATAAGCTTTCGTGTTCATGCACTCTTTTTCAGATACATTGAAACAGAGTCATCATTTTTTTTTACCTTTTTCTGTATTTACTCCTTTTGTAATGGAAAAATGATAAATAAATCTATTAAAAAGAGAGAGAGAGACAGGGAGCACACGGAGGCAGTCATGCTTTTGCGAAGGGACTGGGGAGGGGGTTAAATCCCTGGCTTCCCTGCTGGAGCTCCTCCAGGTGCCCTGCAGCTGCGGGGCATCTGGAGGAGACCCAGCAGGCAAGCCAGGCATGAATCCCCACCTCCTCTTCCTTCTCCAGCCAGCCTGCTGTGGCAGCCTCACTGGAGAAGGAAGAGGAGGTGAGGAGACATGCCCTCCTTTCCCCCTGAGCCTCTCCACTTTTGTGGAGAGAGGGGGGGTTTAAATCCCTGGCTTCCCTGCCCGAGCTCCTCCAGGTGCCCTGCAGCCGAGCCAGGCATGTCTCCCTGCCTCCTCTTCAATCCAAGCTCCAAGCCCCTTTCAGCCTTGTCTCTCCCCCCCCGAAGCCAGCGGGAGCCCAGGGCAAGGCTGAAAGGGGCTTGAATCTAAGAGATCCCCTTTCAGCCTCCCCCCCCAAGCCTGCAGGAGTTGATGAAAAAGCTATGTGTAATGGAACAGTCTGCTTTTCCCTTAATATCTGTGTGATTTAGTTTGGTCCTCTTGGAGTTCTTGTTTCACTTTTGTTTTTATATGCTGAATGGACCTGAGAATGGGTGGCTGAGTGAGTACTCTAGCCTGGGAACTCACAGCCGAAGGGGGATGTTTCAAATGTAAGCAAGCTACTTTTTAACTTTCTGGTGGGGGGATTTAGAACTTGGGGAAAGCAAACATACACAGAGGCTTTCATTTTCTTTCCCTTTCTTTTCATTTTTTCTTCCCCTTTCTTCCTATTTCTTTGCTCCCTTTCTTTTCCTTTCCCCCATTTCTTTCTTTCCTTTCCCCCATTTCTTTCCCTCCCTCCCTCCCTCCCTCCCTCCCTCCCTCCCTCCCTTCCTTCCTTCCTTCCTTCCTTTCCTTCCTTCCTTCCCTTTCCCCTCTTTCTTTTTTCCCATTGCTTTCCCTTTCTTTGTTTCCTTCCCTTTCTTTCCATTTTTTCTTTTTCTTTTTCTTTCCTTCCTTCTTTCCTTCCCTCCCTCCCTCCTTCTCTCTCTCTCTTTCAGCTAATGAGTTAGGCTATAACCAGCTTAAATAAAGGTTAACAATAAACACAAAATGTGCTGAACAAAGCTTGAGTCCAGTGGCACCTTAAGACCAATAGAGTTTAATTCTGGGTCTAAGCTTTCATGTGAATAAACTTTGTTGGTCTTAAAGGTGCCACTTAACTCAGACTTTGTTCTGTTGATCTGGAACAGATATTCTTAAGTACCACTGCTAATGAAACATTGAGCTGCTATCCTACCTTAAGCATGTGTGGACAGAAGGTGTTGAATCTACCCTAATAATTTGTTCAAGTAACTTTGTGAAGTCTTTTATACAGTGAAACCTTATTGCCTGTGTAGAAGAGCCCTCTTGAATAATTCTGGTTTGCATAGATTCAGGTGGGTAGCCATGTTGGTCTGAAGCAATAGAATAAAGTTTGTGTCCAGTGGCACCTTTAAGACCAGCAGAGTTTAATTTTGGGTATAAGCTTTCGTGTTCATGCACTCTTTTTCAGATACATTGAAACAGACTCATCAACCATTACATGTAGGTAGCAAGTGAGGAGGATGTTGCCCATATCTGTAGACTTCTGCAAATGCGGGAACTGTAGCCTCTGTTCATAACTGGGTCACTGGTCACTTCTTCAGCTATGAAGTATCTGTAGAAGAGAGCAATGGCTCACAAAAGCTGATCCCCTGCCACAAATTTTCTTTGTGTTTTTGTGGTTTTGAAGCAGTTTTTCTCCAGGAAGGCTCACCAGCTGAGTTGGGAAATACCTGGAGATTTTTGGGGTGGAGCCTGAGCGGTGGGTGTTGCCTTCTGACACACTTCTGGTGATGTCAGAGGGTGTGGCATATGCAAATAAGTTACACTAATGAGTGATGCTAATGAGCTCCTGCAGCTCTTTTTCTACGAAATGACCCCTGTTATATACCATCTGTAAAACATCTTATAAATGTTTTCTTTATATGCAATGGATTTTGTAATCTTAATGTTTTTTCCCCCATAGTTTAGATCATTGGTCTAGCTGGATAGTATGACCCAAATTTTGGGCCCATTGTATCATAACATTTTTGACAATATCATCATGCATTTTGTAATCTAACAATAGGGTATACATTTTCTTTATAAAATTCTGTTCAGCCGAAAGCATTAACTTAACTATTTCCAACCAATTCTCATAAAAACCAATCGCTTTGTCTTTAGTATACCTTGATTCAATCTGTACCTTTTGCCAGCAATTCAGTTCCCAGGGAAGTTTTAAACTAAATTTACAGTCCAGTAGGTCATAATATCTTCTAGGTGGTTCTTCTGGTGACATCTTTGGGTTTGTGAATGCTTCTAAAGGGGCACCAATTTCAAAATTTTAGAATAAAATTGTTTTTAAATTGGTTCCCAAACTTTTATCAGAGAGGCCCTTAGCCAATGTTGTTTGATTCCCATAAGTATTTCCCATACCATAAAAAGCATGCCATTCTAATAGCATATCATGTCCTTCTAATTTAAGCAGTCTTTGGTTATCTAATGTAATCCAATCTTTAATCCAAGCCAATACAAAGCACAATCTGGAGGGCCAAAACCAGCCCTTTCTTTTGAATCCTGTAACATCTTGGTCTCTTTCCTTGCCAAATGAACTGTGTCAACAGTTTATCAACCCCTTTAAAATAATTCTGGTTTTGCAGCACTGGAATAGTTTGAAATAGGAACATCAATCTTGGTAGAATATTCATTTTAATGGTGGCTATTCTGCCCATAAAGGAAATTTGCAGGTTCTTCCATTTGTTTAAGTCTTGTTTTATTGTTTTCAATAATTCCATATAATTGTTTTCAATCAAGGAGCTACATTTGTTCATTAAATTTATTCCACGATATTTAATTTTCTTTTGAATCTCCAGTCCTGATATTTCCTGTAAATGTCGAGATTGAGGCTCTGTCATGTTTTTTATCAGAATCTTTGTCTTGTTTTTATTGATCTTAAATCTGGCTACTGCTCCATATTCCTGTAGTCTCAGTAACAAAAGCTCTATTGAGTCTGTAGGTTCTTCCAAGATAAAAGCCAAGTCATCCACAAAGGCTAAGAGTTTGAATTCTTCTCCTCTTATTTTAAGTCCTCTAATTTGTTTTTCTGCTCTGATTACTTCATCTGTAGTTTCAAGTACAAAAATAAATAACAGCGGTGAAAGTGGGAATCCTTTTCGTGTCCCTTTTTGAATTTCAATTTTTTGAGTTAAATCTCAATTAATTGAAATCTTAGCCTGTTGTTTCGTATATATTGCTTCAATCATTTTGCTAAATACTCCTCCTGCCTGTGAGTATTTTAACAATTCCTTAAAAAAATTCCAGTTAATATTATCAAAGGCCTTTTCTGCATCTAAGACGATTAAGGCCATTTGCTTTTCCAGATGGGCTTCATAATATTCCAAAGTGTCTAAAATTATCCTAACATTATTTCTGAGTTGCCTTTTGGGAAGAAAACCCACTTGATCTTTGTATATAGTTTGTGCTAGTATTTTTTTCATTCTTAATGCTAAAATGGAAGCAAATATTTTGTAGTCCACATTTAGCAATGAAAAAGTCTGTAGTTTTTGGTCTTTTTTCTATCTAAGCCTTGTTTGTGTAAAAGCTATATTATTGCCTCATTCCAGGAGTCTGGTATTTTTTGTTCACACGCTACATTCTGACATACTTCCTTCAAGGGCGCAATCAGTTGAACTTCAAAAACATGGTAAAATTCTGTGGGGAGCCCATCAGGATCAGGTGACTTGCCTTTTTTTTGTTTTTTCAGGGCTTCTACAATTTCCGCCATAGAGATTTGTTGATTTAATATTATTCTTTGCTCTTCTGTGAATATTTTGGGATTGTATTTCTTTAAATATTCTCCAACTTGTTCTTGAGATATTTCTGTTCTTTTATATAAATTTTGATAGAACTGTTCCACAATTATTTTTAAATCTTCTAATTTATTTTTGTCTTTCCCTTTTCCATTTCTTAGTGCGCTTATAAATTTCTTCATGCAGCTTACATATTTTGTATGCTAACCATCGAGTCAATTTATTTGCATTTTCAAAATAGTTTTGTTTAGCATACATTATTTTCCTTGCTATTTCTTGTGTGAGAAGACAGTTCATTTGATGTTGTAAAGGTCTGAGATTAATTCTCCCTTCTTCGTTCTTTGACTTGTTATTTAAATTCTCTTCCTGTTCTTTTATTTGTTTTTGTAGTTGGAAATATTTTTGAGATCTCTGTTTTTTCCTGTATGAAGTTTCTTTTATCATCCATCCTCTCACAAAAGCCTTAAAAGCATCCCAAACTGTGTTTATAGACATCCCTGGTTGTATGTTTCTTTCAAAAAATGTTTGAAATTCCTTCTTAGAGTCTTTTACAAAGCTGTCATTTCTTAGGATCATTTCTTAGCTTCCATCTGCTTTTTTTAAAGGTATTTTGAAGCTCTAAAGTGATAGGGTTGTGATCTGCGAACATCTGAGGTTGTATTTCTGCTTCCAATATTTCATTTGTCACAGTAGCCGAGATCCAACACATATCAATTCTTGACCAGGATTTGTGTCTTGCTGAATAGGAAGTGTAATCTCACTTGTCTGGGTTTCTAGCTTTCCAGACATCTATACATTTATTCTCTTCCATTAGTTGATAAATCATTGGTGGAAGTTCATGTTTTATTTTCTGCTTCCTTTTCTTCAAGCTCTTTCTGCCTTGGCTTCCCTCAAAAACTGCATTAAAATCTCCGATTATACAGGTTTCTTGGTATTCCTGTTTCGCCATCAGTTCTTGTAAAGTTTTATAGAATTTTTCTTGGTGGTGGTTTGGGGCATAGATATTTACCAGGAGAGTTTTTTTGGTTTGCCTTTGTACCTGGACCATTAAAATACATCCAACTTGAGATGCACACACCATTTCTGGCTAGAGATGTTCTTTTACATACGTCACCACACCTCTTTTCTTTTTCTTTTTATCTGATGACATGAACGTTCTACCTAGTTTTGGATTTTGAAGGTATTTCTGGTCAGCGTCTTTAATGTGAGTCTCTTGTAGACAAATAATATCAGAATTGCTTTTTTTAAATTGTTAAAAGGTTTGTCTTCTTTTCTGAGGTGAGTTCAATCCATTGATATTTATCGAGATCAATCTTATTTTGCCTTTACTTTTATCCATCTTGATTTTTTGCTTGTGTTCCCATGTTTTCTCTTAGTTGTTTCCTTGTAACTCGTGGTAAAGTCTTGAGGTGTTTGGCTTTCTTTGGGGCTTCTTTAGGTACTTCTGATGTCTCTGTGGCTCCTTGGAGAAGATCCCTTTCTTCTTCCTCTTCTCTCTCAGAACCTGTTTCTTCATTTTGGAGATCCGCTCCATACTTTTACAAAAAGTCCTCTGCCTTGAATATAGAACTTTCAGAACATTTATTTCAGTGTTATCAAACATCAATGGTTTTTTGTTTGAACCCCTTAAAATTTCATCTCTAAATATTATGTTATGGAATCTTACATGTACTTCTCTAGGCAGTTGATTGCTTCTGGCAAAAGCCGAGTTATTTCTGTAAACTGCATCCAGTTCTTCTATTACTTTCTCAGGTTCCTCTGCTCCATATACTCTGCCAAGCATATGGCCATTTTTTTCCTGATATCTTCATCTCATTCTTCTGGAATGTTTGGAATCTCAAAATATAGGATGCTTTAGCGACTTGGAGTCTGATCAGATCTTGTTCCAGCTGTACTTGTTTAGAATCTGTTACTTGAAGTTTGCTCCCCATTTCTTTAATTCCAGAATCTACCTTCTCCATTGTTTTAGTTATTTCTGTTAATTTTTGTGTGTCGTCTGCTATTTGTTTCTGCAGGCCCTGCATCTGGGTAGTAAATTGTTGTGTCATCTCTTTCATTGCTTTTTTTATTGGATCGATAGCCTCAAAAATAGAGCCTTTAATAGTTTCTTGAATTAGGGCCTGTAATTCCTTTGGTTGTATAGTTGTGATAGCAGCAATAACGGATCTGGACATCCCTGGTGAACTTGCTGGTATTTTGGTTGGCCTGTTGGTTCCAGCCATCTTTCTTCTGATTCCTCTGTTCCACCTCAAAGGAGACTTCACATAAAGGAGGGTGTTAACACTCCCAAACAGCACAGAAGGGGGAGAAAAAAAAATCACAATAAATGCCCTCACCCTCCTCACCAAGCTTACTTTTTTCACAGTTTTGTTTTGGAACACAGTGTGCTTAATAACATAAACAAATACTTTCTCAGTTCTAGCCCAAAACCACAGCAATGTAATACACAAGCTATCAGTAAGTTGTTTCTTCTTTCCTTATATAGTTAGTGCCATGGAGTCAGTGGGAAGCAAATGAGAGAGATGCACTCTCAGTCTCTTTAAACAACCAATTCCTCTGCTTATTTAATTAATTTTTTATGCTTATTGCCTAATAGTAATTTACTAGTCACCAAGATTACAACCTCTGCTCACAGCAATTAGGGAGTTATTTCAATCCAACAGAACATTGAAAAAACCCAAGCTTCTTTCCAGACATCCAAACAGCCTGCAGCCAAAGAAAAAAAAAAAAAAACGAAACAGATCCACACTCTGCCAGCTATGTGGGTCCAAAAATTGAGAACACAGAAATCTCTCTCTTATGTCACCCAGCAATCTCTCCCTTATGTTACCCAAAACTGCGTGTGCTGAAATAGTCGGGGTGCTGACTTTCCATAGGACAAGGCAAGACGTTCCTCAAGCACCCACCAGTTTACCCACGAGTCTATCGTTAAAGTCTCTTTTGCTTGCCACTATTTTCAAGAATTGGGGAGGAACCTCCCACCTTGATCTCCATGTAGTTTTTAAAGCTTAAAAAGTGAGCTTTACTTTTGTAAAAGGAGTAGACTTTTTTCTCTGTTGTTGCAGTTATAGAGTTATTCATGGTACTGGTGTGCTCATGCAGGCAGGGTTTCTAACCTCCCCCTTGCTGGGAAGCAATGGCTAGGAGCCCATAGCCATGGGCTCTCTTCTTGATCCCAGCATTGGAGGTGATCCAGGGCTCACTTCCGGCTGTGGCCATGGGGGCCCCAAATCAAGCCTCTTGCACTCTCCCCTGTTCCCGAGGGGTGAGTGGGGTCTCAGAAGCTCGAAGACCCCTACGATAGATCAAAGAAGCCGGTGGTCTCAGGAGTTCTCCTGAAATAAGTCTGTGGTGCTGCACTGTATCCACATCTTTTGTGGTTAAATGTCTTAAGAACAATAAAACACTTTTTCTTTTGACAGATTTGTTTTGAGATTTGGGGATTAAAGACCAGTGCCTCATTGACACCAGGTATGGGGCACACAACATTTTACACACCATGCAAGGTTTTAGGCAACCCTCTGTCTCCTTTAAAACTTTCTTATCTTGTGCACTGGCTCCTATATTTACAACGTTGATGTGCCAATGATGTGGCAATGTCCCTCTGGGTTGTAGATCATTGGTATGTGGATACTGCATGTGGGGAGGCTGAAACAAATGAGATGCCAAGCCAAGTGGAGCCCTGTAAAAGTTTGGTGCCTCTTCCTTGCACTGCATCTTTTATAAGTTGGCCATAAACTCAACAGATCTCCAGCACTGAGAGAAACAGTGTTAAAGTTCTAGTATGACATTTACCAGTGTGCTTGCAGATTCATTTGCTTTAAGTTTAAATTATAACCTACTGTTTGAAAACATGAATTCCAAAAGACAGGATTCAGAGTTTTAAGAGCTGATTTCTATGCCTCACTCCCTTCCCTTTCAAGTCTTGGTATGAAAGTGTTGTTCAATATAACTTATGATGACTATCCACTTTTCATTCTTGAGCATTCAGTTAGAAGTCAATGATAACTGTCACTTCAAAGGAAGAGGATGTTTCAGAATAGTTAAAAATTTCCACTTGGAGCAGACCATATTGTGTAGTGTGGACTATATCTGAACCTTTCAGTCAAAGTGCTGAATTCAAAATATTTCAATATGAAGGCAGTGCCCTGAGGGTGCTAAAGTTCTTTGATTTGTGTGGCTAGCCAATACAGCACACAGTGAGACAAACAATTCCAGGCAGTAAAGGAGAAAAAAAGTTTTATTTGAATAAGGGACACCATACAGCGAATATTCAGCTCAAATGTCCAGTGAGTAACAGCAGGAATCTTGTTTATATGCTTTCCTTGCTCCTCCCAAGTATACATCATTGTTGACATCATTTTCACATGCTCAGTTTGGTTTTCTTTATTTGAACATCATTTATCAAGTGTTTGACAAAGAAAAGGTTACCTGGCTGCATTTCAGTCTTAAAATGCAGTTGTTCATCACACCAAAAATGATGAATGGATCTTTGGCCATTCCCCCAGACTTGCTCACCTTTGAATGAACTTTTCAGGCTGAGTTCATTGTTAGTACAAATCTATCGGGTTTGTTACAAAAATGGTTTGATACATGTATATAAAAGTATAAAGGCACTCTTAATACCATTTTGTGAACTATTTCTATTAAAAATATATAAAGGATACATTGAATTATGGAAAAATACAAAATTATAGCACTATTTTATCTTTACATGCACATTCTAATGTTACAAAGTGGCCTATGGCATAAAGCTTTTGTAGATACATTGACTCTACCCATTATTTTTCATCTTGATCCATCAGAAGATTTTTATTTAATTTTATAAAGCTTTTTAAAATCTAAATTAAAACTTCTAGTTTTGTAAAATATGCTGTTTTACTTTGGCCAGTAGGAGTCCTTCTTGGATAACATAAGTTCTTCATTCTTAATTGGCCTTTTAATGAATGCCATGATTAATGGCTTTTGTTGTTGGCTGGACTCTCAGCACACCTGGTGCTCTTGGTTTTTAACCTTTGCTTTGTTAAAATAAGCTTGGTAGTTCCTTATAGTTTATAGCTATGTATTTGTTGTTGTTCAGTCGCACAGTCGAGTCCGACTCTTCGCGACCCCATGGACCAGATTACGCCGGGCCCTCCTGTCTTCCGCTGTCCGCTGAAGTTTGCTCAATTTCATGTTCGTTGCATCAATGACACTGTCTAACCATCTCATCCTTTGCCATCCCCTTCTTCTTTGACCTTCAATCTTTCCCAGCTATGTATTTAGCAAAGCTTAAAATTAATATTTCAGCTAGCTGCTTCTATTACAAACGTCCTATACCATAGTCTTCTCAGCTATAAACAAAATATAAAGTTGTATTTTATTTTCTAAAAACACACAGCAAGTCAGAAGAGGGGTTTTCTTCTCTCTTACAGTACAGTTACCCTTTCATTCACCCCAATTTGGCTTTTCTCACCTCATCTTGACCAATTATTCCTAGTTCTCTTTGAAGCAAAGGATCTCGTTATAAATCTTTAATTTTGACAGGTCGTTAGCTGGGATGGCTGGTACCATTCTAATTAAAAAGTTGATGGGAAATTCCTCTTCTGTCCATTAAATTGAATATAAAACACCTGTTTCTACAATTCTGCTTAGTGGTTAGCAATTTGCCAGTTCTTCCTGGAAAATCCCTCTGAAATACTTGCAATATTAAATAGATTATCATTTGAACCCTTGAGTTTCTTTTACAATTATCTACCTTTACCTATCTACATGCACTTTATTCTGCCTCTTCTGCCTTTACCTATCTACATGCACTTTATTAAAAGTCCATTCCACAGGGTAGCAAGGTAAAGGTCAAATGCTTTGCAAAGATGAACCCAATGCAAAAGCAAAATAGGGAATTTTCCCTTCCCTTTTATTACATATTGTAGCAATAGCAGCATTCTTTTTATATGTTTTGAGAAAATGCAAGAGGCCCATGAGAAATGAGGCCTGCAAAAGTGACCACATATAGATAGGTCTAAGATATTTGCTAAGGTAACTACAATAAGACTAATACACAAGATTGGGCTTACAACAAAGCATTTTCTATTGAGCAGCAAATACACTAAGTAAAATTAGTTGATCCAACAGAACAGCAGATTTGGCATAAACAACTGAAAATTCACTTAGACACATTCAAATATTGATCTGGAGCTATCTGGAGCAGCTATCTGGAGCAGATCTCCACAGCTTTAGGGGTGGGAAACACTCCTTCTGGGACTGTCTCTAAGGCAAGATTCACTCTAAGCTGGAAGCAAAACAAACGTCCCAGGCAAAGGCAAAAGAGAATCAACTCCAGAAACATCAGGAGACACATGTAAGACACAGACAGACAAAAAGTAGAACAGGAATTTAGACCAAGCATCAGGCTTGTGAAGATAGAGGGCAGCCATATGCAATCTGCAGTCCAAGCTGAATGTATTGGGGCCTCAACAACACACAGCAAAATATTCAGTTTTATCAAAGCCTTCTTTTAATAACCTCTTTCAGAAGAAGAAGAGTAGTTTTATGTAACCTGCTTTTCTCTATCTTGAGGAGTGTCAATGTGGCTTACAATCATGTGGCTTACAACATGGCCAGTTTGGTGTAGTGGTTAAGTGTATGGACTCTAATCTGGGAGAACCAGGTTTGATTCCCCACTCCTTCACTTGCAACTGCTGGATGACCTTGGGCAAGCCTCAGTTCTGTCAGAGCTGTCCTTGAAAGAGCAGTTCTGTCAGAATTCTCTCAGCCCCAATTAACTCACAGGGTGTCTGTTGTGGGGAGGGGAAGGGAAAGGAGTTTGTAAGCTGATCTGAGACTCTGAGTGAAGGGCGGGGTATAAATCCAATCTCCTCCTCCTCCTTCTTTCCCTCTCCCCACAATAGGTACCTTGTGACGTAGGTGGGGCTGAGAGAGATCTGAGATAACTGTGACTGGCCCAAGGTCACCCAGCAGGCTTCATGTGGAGGAGTGGAGACTCAAACCCAGTTCTCCAGATTAGAGTCTGCTGCTGTTAACCATTATGCCATGCTGGGTCACCACAGAGTTGTCTACAAAGTGCAGATGAGTGTTTCCCCAATGGAACTGCTGTCCACTGAACAACTTCTTTGTACTTCCTTTAGCAAATGTTGCTGGGAGACGGTTATCAATGAGAGAAAAAAAGTATTCCTCCACACAGCTGTGCCTGCATTTTGAAGCAGTTTAGCGATTTCCAACATAAGCACAAGCTGCTTGCATGTAATCATTTGATACTAACCTCCATGTAAAGATAGGGTAGCCAGTCCTTCCACTATTATGGGAAGCTTCTTGACAGCAGCAGTTGCCCACTGCTGCTCCAAGTGGCAGCAGGAGGGAAAAACCCCACACATTGGGTCATGTGCACAATGATGTCACTTGTGGGAAAACATTGGAAGGGTCACTGGGTAGCTCTATGAAGATAGTATGGGTGGATGGTGCAACCGTTGGATGGATTTATGGCTGGTTGAAAAATCATACCCAACGAGTGCTCCTAAATGGCTCTGCATCTACATGGAGGGAAGTCTCGAGTGGAGTGCCACAGGGCTCAGTCCTAGGCCCTGTGTTGTTCAATGTTTTTATAAATGACCTGGAGGAAGACATAGAGGGGATGCTTATCAAATCTGCAGATGACACGAAGCTGGGTGGAATTGCTAATTCTGAACAAGACAGACTCAGGATTCAAAATTATTTATTTATTTTATTTATTTTTTTATTTATTTGATTTTTACCCCACCCTCCCCACCAAGGCGGGCTCAGGGTGGCTTCCGTAAAACTAATAAAACAATATACATCTTACAAAATTACAGGTACATTAATTAAAAACGTAAGAGTTGATGGCACTACAAAACAGTAAAGTGCAATTAATATTGATGGTGATACAAACAGTAAAGTGCAATTTGAGACACGTTCAGTGGTGCCACCACGCTAGGTCACCCTGCGCTGGGTCTGAGTCCCCATGGGCGCAGCTGGTAAAGTGCCACTCCTACTGGAGTGCCTGTCTAAAAAGCTCCATTTTCACGGCCCTGCGGAACTGTGGCAGGTCCCGCAGGGCCCTGATCTCACTAGGGAGCTGATTCCAATAGGATGGAGCTGCCAGAGAGAATGCCCTGGTCCTTGTTGATGTCAGCCTAGCAGCTTTCAGACCAGGGAGGGCCAAACGGTTTTGAGATCCTGATCGCAGTGCTCTCTGGGGAACATGTGGGGAAAGGCGGTCCCTCAGGTAGGCCGGTCCCTGACCATAAAGGGTTTTAAAGGTCAAAAACAGCACCTTGAAGTGAATTTGGTATGCTATTGGCAGCCAGTGCAATGTCTTTTGCACAGGCCAGATGTGCTCCCACCTAGGGAGACCCATCAGCAGCCTGGCTGCCGCATTTTGCACCAGCTGCAGCTTCCGGAGTTGCACCAAGGGCAGCCCCATGTAGAGAGCATTACAGTAGTCCAACCTCGAGGTGACCATTGCATGGATCACTGCAGCCAGATCATTGAGTTTGTGAAAGGGAACCAACTGCCGGCTTCCGGTCGGAGTTAAAATGGCAAGTTGACACACTCTGCGAACTGTGCAGGGTGGACGATAGCCCCTTTTGACAGTTTGGACCCTTTTCTGGTCCAACGCAGCACTCCCCAGGCGGGGGGGTGGCAAGCAAGCAGCTAAGTCCAAGCGGGAGTTGAGATTGGTGTGGGCAGGCTTCGGAGGAAGTCTGTTTATGCTTTGATCCCCTCCCACAGAGCGGGCAGTTGCGACACAACACTACAGGAGCTAATTGGACTGACAATTCAGCATAAACCCGTCATCTACCGACCTCTTTACCATCAAAGTCAACATTAAGTTAAGAAGAAGCAATGCGAAACCCTGAGATCGAACTGTAAGGTAACAAAGAACTTTTGCTTACCGGTTTGAAGACATAGAGAGATTTGAATCAAGCGGTTTAGCGTACAAAAGCATTTCTGATGTAATCCGCTTTGTTTGGAACTGAAAGAAGCTTTCTAGAATGTGAAAATAGCGAAAAAGAAACTTTTGTTTTGCATTCCTGTGGTCAGTTAGAGATTAACGGCAAGCTGTAAAAACGAAACTGATGTGAATCTGTGCTACCAAAAACAAGTTCCGGCTGAGACAAGATGAGCTTGGGGCAAGAGAGGCATTTCAAAAGACTGAGTCACCGGAAGGAGTAGGAAGAGTTAGTGCGCTGCACAGGAAGTTGGATTTTCGGGACGAACACCAAACCGGAAGTTATAAAATAGCCTGCTCTTGCCAAAAAACCATAGAGAAATTGCGCCCGCCATTTTGAGGAGGACTAATTTTTTAAAATTGAATTTGAACTATAAAATTAAAGAGAAGAAACATATAAAGGCGGCGGTTTGACGGAATACTTAGAAGAAAAGAGATTTGGTGACATTTAAAAGTTTTCAAAACGGATTTGAGGCCAAGACAAAGGGCCGCCTCTACAGCAAGTCCCAGAATGGCAGCAAAGGACAAAAAAGAATGGCAGGCAGCAATAGAGGCTATGGAGAGGATGATGATGGAGGCAGTGCAGAATCTTGGAAAACAAATAGAATTACAGACTAAGCAAATGGAATTACAGATGAAACAACAAATGGAAAAGCAATTGGAGCAAACAGAACAAGTACAAGTGCAAGTACAAGAGAAGATTATGGCAGATATGAAAGAACTGGTCCTAGCAGAAGTGGCAGAGTTTAAAAAAGATACAGAAGAAGTCAAAAAAGAAGTCCAAGGTCTAGCAGCTAAGTCAACGGAGCTAGAACAAAAAATTAAAAATACCCTCCAGGAGAATACAAGGTTAGAATCTATGATGGAGTACAGAGCTACACAAAACCACCTGAGGCTAAGAGGAATTGAGGAGGCAGAAGACCAAGATATACGCGCGTTGGTAATAACAACATTGACGGCATATATTGGTGAGGATCAAGGAGATCTAGACTCAGATTTCGACTTAATTTACAGAGTAAACTCAACGTATGCTCAGAGGAAAAAATTACCCAGAGATGTCATTCTGCAGTTTGTGACAAGAAAAATGAAGGAGGATATTTTCAAGAAGCAATTCACACAACCGTTGGAAATTGATGGCAAAAAGATAATAATATTAAGAGAAATCCCAAGGGTGATGTTGCAAGACAGAAAGAAATACAAAAAATTGGTCGACAAATTAAAGGCAATGGGAATTAGATTCAGATGGGAAATACCTCAAGGATTGTCATTTACATACAACTCAGTGAGATTTACGATCAAATCAGAAGGAGACCTGTATAGGTTTAAAGAAAATAATTTTGAAGAATTTTTGGATATATAAATCAAGACACCATGGATTACAAATTGCTATCTTGGAATGTAAATGGACTTAATTCACCTAACAAAAGAAAATTAGTAAATCATTGGCTGGAAAAACAAAAGAGCAATATAATTTGTTTGCAGGAAACTCATATCAGAAAACAGGACTATAAATATGTGATAAATAAGAAATTGGGAGAAGAATTTTTTTCACTAGCGACTAAAAAGAATAAAGGAACAGTGATCTACATCAAAAAAGAATTGGAACCCAAGCAAATTTTTGTGGACAATGATGGGAGGTATATTGGAGTAGAAGTAATGATACACAGGGAAAAGACTTTGTAAATCTGTATGCACCCAATGGAGCTAAAGAAATTTTTTTCAAAGATTTGACAAATGAGATGGAACAATGAACTTATGATCAGGTTATCTTCGTAGGAGATTTTAATGGTACAGTGAACAATTTACTGGACAGACAATCAAAAAAAGTTGGAGATGCGGCGGGGAAATTACCAAAAATTTTCTTTAAACTGATGAGACAAGAGAAACTGGAGGATGTTTGGAGAAAATGGAATCCCAAAGCAAAAGACTATACTTTTTACTCTAATAGACATGACTCTTTTTCAAGGATTGATATGATTTGGATGTCGGAGGAGTTGGCATCAAAGACTCAAAAGATTGAAATCTTAACAAAAAATAATTCTGATCACAGCCCCTTACTTTGGATGTCGAGAGAAAAACCTAAACAATTATATTGGAAAATTAATGAGGACTTACTAGACAGAAAAACAGTTAATGAGACATTGCGTAGGGAAACACAAAACTTTTTTGAAACAAATTTGAACAAAGGTACGGAATTACAAATCGTGTGGGATGCATATAAAGCAGTCATAAGGGGACTGCTTATTTCATTAAACACAAAAGATAGAAAGCAAAGACTGCAACAACAAAATGATTTACAGGAAAAGATCCGACAGAAAGAAAAAGAGTTAAAGAAAAAGCCAGGGAAGAAAAAGATTATAAGGGAAATTCACATGTTACAAGACCAACTAAATGTATTGTCAAATCGAGAATTGTATTGGAATTTAAAGAAGTTACAGCAGAAATCGTTTGAGGGTGCTAATAAACCTGGAAAGTTCTTAGCATGGCAACTGAAAAATAGACGTGAAAGAAATTTTATAAACAAAATAATAGAAAACGGAAAGGATATTGTGGACTTGAATGGCCTAAAGAGAGTCTTTTTCAATTTCTACGCCAAACTGTTTCAAAAGAAATGTATTGATTCACAGAAATATTTGGAGAATATTGAAGTACCAACATTGGGACAACAAATGAAAGAAGTGCTTAATGGTCCAATTAAAAATGAAGAAATTGTCAGTGCGATAGAAGAAGCAAAATTGGGAAAAGCTCCAGGTCCAGATGGATTTTCTGCAAAATTTTACAAAAAATTAAAGGATGAGCTAACCCCAATTTTTGTACTTTTGTCAAATGAAATAAGAGAGACAAAACGGATTCCAGAGTCATGGAAAGAAGCAAATATCTTGCTTATACCCAAAGAAGGTTTAGACCTAACCGATGTGAAAAATTACAGACCAATATCCCTTCTGAATAATGACTACAGATTGTTTGCTAATGTAATTTCTGAAAGGTTGAAAAATTATTTGAAAGATGTTATAACAGAAGAACAAGCTGGTTTTCTACTGAATAGACAAATCAGAGACAATTTAAGAGTGGTGATAGATGCCATTGAATATTGTGATAAACACCCTGAAAAAGAAGTTGGATTTCTCTTCTTGGATGCAGAAAAAGCTTTTGATAATTTGAACTGGGACTTTATACTGCAAGTGATAGAGAAAATGGAAATAGGTCAATCTTTTAAAAACATGATTACTGCAATTTATTCAGACCAAAAAGCGGCATTGAACGTAAATAAAGAAAAAACAGAATATTTTAAAGTGCGAAAAGGGACCAGACAAGGCTGCCCCCTATCTCCACTATTGTTTATTTGGATATTGGAAATATTATTGGGGAAAATAAAAGAAGACAAGAATATTAAAGGACTGACAACGAGAGGCTTTACATATAAATATAGAGCTTTTGCGGATGATGTAATGTTTATGATCCAAGATCCAATAGAGAATATACCACGACTGATGCAAAAAATTAAAGATTTTGGAGACTTGGCCGGCTTTTATGTCAACAAAAGTAAAACAAAGGTGATGTGTAAAAATATGACGAAACAGAAGGAAATGGAACTTCAGGAGAAAATCCAGTGTGAAGTGGTTACAAAGAAAAGTATTTAGGGATTGAAATGACTATGAAAAATATATATTTATTCAAAAATAATTATGAAAAAATTTGGTATAAGATTCAACAAGATATGAAAAAATGGGACACTTTGAATTTATCACTAATGGGAAGGACTGCAACAGTCAAAATGAATATTTTGTCTCGGCTAATGTTTTTGTTTCAGACTATCCCAATACTACGACAAAGTAAGATACTGGATGGATGGCAGAAAGAAATATCAAAATTTGTGTGGGCAGGAAGGAAACCAAGAATTAAAATGAAAATTTTATGTGACGCTAAGGAAAGAGGAGGACTTCAACTACCAAATCTTAGACTTTACTACGATGCTATCTGCTTAACGTGGATAGAACAATGGATTAACCTTGAAAATATGAAGTTGTTGGCGTTAGAAGGTCATGATAACAAGTTTGGATGGCATGCGTATTTATGGTACGAAAAATCAAAAATCGACAAATTTTTTAAACACCACTTTATTAGGCGATCACTGTTCGAGACTTGGAAGAGATATAAAAAATTCTTTTATGAAGAACGACCACTTTGGATAGTACCGGCAGAAGTGATCAAACCATATTCGAGACATGAAGGATTAGATTGGTTACCGTATAGAAATCTTTTAAAATCTGATGGGAAAAGTTTTGTTATGAGAGACAGAGATGATGTGGAATTTGATTATGATTGGTTGAATTATAGACAGATCTATGATTTGTTTAAAACTGATAAGAGAAAATATGGCTTTAGGGCAAAGAATAATGAAATTGAGACTATATGGGTGGAAAAGGGAAAAAAAATGATTTCAAAAATATATAAGGTTTTACTGAAGTGGTATACAGAAGATGAAATTGTAAAAGAACAAATGATAAAATGGGTGGTAAATGTAAATAATGAAATAACTATGGCATCATGGGAATGTTTGTGGAAAAAGTCAATGAAAATTTCAACTTGTGTTAATGTTAAAGAGAATTGTTATAAAATGATGTATAGATGGTATATGACTCCAAAGAAAATTGCTAATATAAATGAGACTATGTCTAGCAAATGTTGGAAATGTAGAAAGAAAGAGGGCTCATTTTATCATATGTGGTGGACTTGTGATAAAGCCATGAGTTACTGGTCAGAGATTCATAATGAAATACAGAAGATTCTGAAATGTACTTTTAAGAAAGATCCACAAATCTTGTTGTTAGGTCTTAAACTGGAAGAATTAAATGTAACCAAGAGAACATTGTTATGGTATTTGGTCACAACAGCTAGAATGACTTATGCACAATTTTGGAAACAAGAAAAGATTCCTGAAACATGGGAATGGATTAAGAAGATGCTTTTTATGGCTGAAATGAACAAAATGACAAGAAAGCTTAATAACGAAGAAGATGAAGCATTTTTTGAAGAATGGAAAGATTTTAAAGACTATCTTGAGAAAAATTGGGATGTTAAAAATAGATTGATTTGCTTTGACAGTTATTAAGGAGAAAATAAGAAAAAGAACGATAAAATTGCTAAAATGTTACCTAATTTGATAATGGAAATGACATATTTTGTGAATGGTAATTAGATAATAGACTTTATAAGGGGGTAAGAGCATTGCAGGAAGCCTTGTACTGGGGGAGTGGGGAGAAAAGAAAATAGGTATGTGATCTATAAGATGGAATTTTAACTATGTGAAACATATCTTATAATAAAATGTTTAAAAAAAAAGAGAGAGAAAGGGAACCAACTGCCTAATCAGTCGAAGGTGGTAGAAGGCTGCCTTGGCAACGGCTGCTACCTGGGCCTCCATTGTTAGGGAAGTATCCAGGAGCACTCCCAAACTCCTGACCCTCGGTGCTGGCACCAATGGTGCCCCCTCAAGGGCTGGGAGTGGGATCTCTATCCCTTTACCACTCCAACTCAGGCACAGGACCTCCGTCTTCGTCGGATTCAATTTCAGTCGACTCAGTCTAAAGATCCTACAAGCTAGGCTCCAACAGTACATGGATAGAGAACTGCCAGAAGTACAAGCTGGGTTTCGAAGAGGTAGAGGAACTAGAGATCAAATTGCCAACATTCACTGGATTATGGCGAAAGCAAGAGAGTACTAGAAAAACATCTACTTCTGGTTCATTGACTATGCTAAGGCCTCTGATTGTGTGGATCACATTAAACTATGGCAGGTTCTTAAAGAGATGGGAGTACCAGACCACCTCACATGTCTGCTGAGAAACCTGTATAAGGGTCAAGAAGCAACAGTTAGAACCAGATATGGAACAACTGATTGGTTTAGCATAGGAAAAGGAGTACGACAAGGATGTATATTGTCACCTAGCTTATTTAATTTATATGCAGAGTACATCATGCGAAATGCTGGCCTGGATGAATCACAAACTGGAGTTAAGATTGCTGGGGGAAAAATCAATAACCTCAGATATGCAGATGATATCACTCTGGGGCTGAGACAAATAAAATGAATTTCAATAGACATAAGTGCAAAGTCCTACACTTCGGTACAAAAAATCTAAGACACAGATATAGAATGGGAGGGATTTGGCTTGACAGCAGCACATGTAAAAGGGATCTAGGTGTTCTGGTTGATCACAAGCTAAACATGAGCCTCCAGTGCAATGTGGCTGTGAAGAAAGCTAATGCAATTTTAGGATGCATTAACAGAAGAAGAGGGAGCTGCGGTGGCTCAAGTGGTTAAGACGCTGAACTGCAGGCTCTGGAAGGTCAGTAGTTCAGCAGTTCGAGACCTGGGTGCCGCATGACAGGGTGAGCTCCTGTCTCTAGTTCCAGCTCCTGCCAACCTAGCAGTTCGAAAGCAAGAAATTGCAAGTAGATAAATAGGTACCACTTCGGTGGGAAGGTAACAGCGTTCCGTGCACCTTGGTGTTTAGTCATGCCGGCCACATGACCACGGAAACGTCTTCGGACAGCGCTGGCTCTTCGGCTTTGAAACGGAGATGAGCACCGCAACCCTAGAGTCGGATTCGACTGGCTTTCGAGCAAGGGAACCTTTACCTTTACCTAACAGAAGCATTGTGTCCAGATCTTGGGAGGTGGTGGTTCTGCTCTGTTCTGCTATGACCGGGCATCACCTGGAGTATTGTGTCCAGTTTTGGGCACCACATTTTAGGAAGGATGTTGACAAGCTCGAGTGTGTTCAGAAGAGGGCAACCAGGATGGTGAAAGGGTTGGAATCCAAGTCTTACAAGGAAAGTCTGAAAGAGTTAGGTATGTTTAGCCTGGGAAAGAGAAGGCTTAGAAGGGACACGATTGCAGTCTTCAAATATTTGAAGGGCTGTCATGTAGAAAATGGAGCAGTTCTATTCTCTCTTGCTCTGGATTGCAAGACTAGATCTAATGGGTGGAAATTACAAGGAAGTCGTTACCGGCTAAATATCAGGAGAAACTTCCTAACTGTAAGAGTGGTTGAGCAGTGGAACAGACTGCCTCAGGAGGTGGTGAATGCTCCTTCACTGGACATTTTTAAGCGGAGGCTGGACGGCCATCTTTTGGGTATGTTGTAGGGCTATCTTTTGGCTATGCTTCTGCAGGGGGTTGGACTAGATGACCTGCAAGGTCCCTTTCAACTCTAACATTCTATGATTCTATAGTTTCAGTGGGTAACCAAGTTGGTCTCCAGTAGAACAGCTAGAGATCAACAAGGTTTCGGGGCTATAAGCTTTTGAGAGTCAAAGATCATTCATCAGATACTAGTTGGAATTGAGTCTCTAAGTGTTTATATCCCAGTCAGAAGATGGGAGGGGTGTTGCATTAACATCCTACAACCTGTGTTGAACAATGATACTCCTCTCTCACAACCATTGGGAGGCAAACCTTTTCTTGCCCACAGACAGCCTTCTAACCTTAAACAACTTCTCACCTACAACAATGTTCTCCCTAATGTGAACATGGATTCTGGGACCAGGGCCTGCAACATATCAAGATGCTAGCTTTGTCCACATATTCACTCTGGCAACACCATCACCAAACCTAATAACCCCATCTTAGGTTCATTTACTTGTTAATCTTCCAACATTATATATGCAATCAATGAATGCTCTTCCACTCTCTGCATTGGACAAACAGGTCAGTCCCTATGCAAAAACATAAATCTGACATTCTTTGCTAGAAAGACTAGGACCGATTTCCCACAAGCCGCTGCTCCGCCCTCACGGTTCCCTTTGCCCCAATTACATTAGTCAATTTCCCACTACTTGCTGCATGACTGCATTGTGCCCTGCAGCTTCGCCCAATTTCCCCCATGTCTGAAAAACATGAGGGACAAGATAGAAGCTTATGGGGAGTCATAGGAGCAGCAATCTCTCAGCATCATGCTTTAAACCTACCTTTGAGGTAGGCCTGAAACTACCACAGAACAGTACCTCTCAGTCCCAACCCTGAAAGACAGTCCAGAATGATACCATAATCAATAGTATTGAAATACTCTGAGAGGTCCAGGAGAATTAATGGGTTCACACTCCCCCTGTCCATCTTCCAGCACATATCATCAATTAGGGCATCCAAGGCCGTTTCAGTCCTACAACTAGGCTTGAAATCAGACTGGAACAGATCTAAACAATCCAGTTCATTCAGGACTGCCTAAAGTTGCCCACCCACCACTCATTCAATCACCTTGCTCAGGAGTGGTATATCTGAGACTGGCTGGTAATTTCAACTCTCTCAGGTCCAGAGTAGCTTTCTTTAGGAGTGGATGCACCATTGCCCACCTGAAGGCAGGGATGACCACCTCCTCTTTCTGAGAGGTATTTACTGTCCTTCAGATCCAGTCCACCAGCCCCACCTCTCAGCAGATTTAAGCAGCCAGGAAGGACAAGGATCATACAAGGAAGCAGTAGGTCTCCAGTTTCCTGTTCACATGCTCAGACTAGAGAAGTTGAAAAGTTGGAGATCGGGCACGTGGGAACCTCATGCTGCCTGCACTTAAAGGGAACCCTTTATTCTGTTTTGGCAATCCAGATTCCATGTTGTTTGATATTTCATTTTTGAAGTGTGTGTTGAGGAGATCAGAATTTTGTAAATATTAGAAATTAGCCCTTTAGTTTCTCCAATTTGTTTCTCCAAGAGGAGTTCAAATAGAGTCAAGGGTCTTGTGAAAGTTCCAGTATGCTATAGAGTGTTGATCATGTGCTTTGTTTGCAGATATCTATACCATGGGATTTTTTCTCGGATAATTGTTTCCAATTCAGCTTTATCATATCATTTCCCCTTTTTAATTAAATCTCATATGCAAGATATCCCTGCTTGTTTCCATTTTTTGAATGCTATAGTTTCTTGTTCTGGCACGAACCAGTGTTGGTTTGTAAAAGTGGCTAATTCCATTTTGGGAATGTTTATTGGAAGGGCTCTAAATAAAAGTAAATATTTAGGTAGTATAAAGCAATTGATTAGGCTTAATCTGTCTGCCCTGCTTGGGCTTTTTGAGGCAGAAGTGCTGGGCTGTTGCTCCCCCACCCCCAGCCTCTTCCACCCACTGTTCCATTTGGCCACCCTTCTTTGCGGAGCTCATGCTTCTGTTGCAAGTGCTCTGCATTCTGGAGAGCAATGCTGACTTTTATCAAAGGAACTGTCCTGGTTCCCCGGTCCTGGGGCCAGGCCACCCCCTCCAAGACCCACCAGGGCCACCCCACTCACCATTGGAAACCCCACACCAGCCTTGGATGGAATCCCCACCGACGAGAGGGACAGACAAAAGTGCAGGTGCAATGACGAGGCAGGCAAGACTGCCCGGGAGGGTGCACCGCCTGTCTCACGGCCCCTGGGAGGGGACCGGCCAGCCAGCTGGGGCTACAACAAAGAGCAAAGGGCTGGGAGGGGCGACATCAGAGAAAAGAGATGACCCAGCAAACAGCAGAATCCGCGACTTCAGTGGGTACGTGGCCCAGAGCTGCTTCCGACGTGAAAGCCCCACCCAAGGCACCAGGAGAGCGTCCTGGAATATGAAGAGGGGCGGGGCCTGCATGAAGGGAGGATGCGCGGGGCTGGGAGGCGCTGCTGGAAGTGGGGAAAGCGATAAAAGGGAAGTAGAGGCAAGGGTCGAGGAGGATGCTGTGCAGCTGAGACTGGGAAACAGAATGTGGTACGCACAGAGAGAGAGAGAGAGAGAGAGAGAGAGAGAGAGAGAGAGAGAGAGAGAGAGAGAGAGAGAGAGAGAGAGAGAGAAGGGAGTCTGGACTGTCCCAATGCCCTGAGAGGGCCAAGGGTCAAAGCTGCGCCGGCAGAGGGGTCTGAGAGGTGAAGCTAACCTCACCCCCTGGCTGCCTGAGACCCTCTTTCACCCCACTTTCCTTTATCCTGGCATTGGTCCCAGTGATGCTCCTGCCCGCTGGCTTCCCCATTAAGCCACGGCCACCGATGGTAGTGCCCTGGAGGAGAGGATAGAGCCTCACAGGAACATAGTCTAAAAAGGCCAGCTTGTTCTCTTTACTGCAGAGAGGATGCAGCCTGGTGTTGATGCCCACTTGCAACCTCTCTGCCAAGGCCCAGTCCATGGAGAACAGCCAGCTCCAGTGCAGAGGCCAGTGCCTAGTCCAACCCTTGAATCAAGGGGACGACTTGCCCCAGACTGGCCACATGGGTGCACAGCACATTGCTGGTGTCCTGGAAGGGAATGAGGACATGCACCATTGGGGAGCATGTCAGCCTGTCATTGAAGCTGATGCTGAGCTCCTCTTCCTAGTGCAGGATTGTCATGAAGAAGATGACATCTCTCGTGGTGCTTTTCTGCTTCACCAAATGTGCAATCGTGGCATATTTCTCCTCCCCCTCCCTCGTGAGCAGCAGATGGGCAGACTTGATGCTGTGCAAGACATAAGAACATAAGCCAATGTTGGATCAGGCCAATGGTCCAGCCAGTCCAACACTGTCACACAGTGGCCAAAAATACCAGGTGACATCAGGAGGTCCAGCAGTGGGGCCAGGACACTAGAAGCCCTCCCACTGTTGCCCCCCCCCAAGCACAAAGAATACAGTGCACCACTTGCCCCAGCCTGAGAGTTCCTATCTATACCTTGTGGCTAATAGCCACTGATGGACCTCTGCTCCATATGTATATCTAATTCCCTCTTGAAGCTGTCCGTGCTCAAGTAAGTCAGCTTGAAGCTTGAAGTTCATGCTCAAGCAAGGACTGCATGTCAAGGGGAGCAGTGTCCCAGGTGGCCTTGACAGTGCTCCCCAGCCCCAAAGCATCCTTCACCACCAGCTGAAGCATGTGCACCTGGTAGATGATGCCCTTGAGGTGCATACGCGTCAGTTCTGCCAGCATGTCAACCCCGGCATCCGTGACCATGTAGCCAGGGACAATGTTGCCACTGCCCACCTGCTCCCTCAGGCTACTCTGTATCAGATGGTGCTGATATTTTGCACTGTGTGGACTGCACCCATCCCCTTCACATGGAGCAGAACCACTTTGTGGCCCAGTGGCAGGACTGTCCTCTCCTGGGGCCTGGGCCATACCCTGACAGTCCTGCTGGCTGCTCTAGAAGTCTGCTGTGAATTACACAGTTCTACCTCATGCTCTGGAGACCTGAGCCTTGACCATCACCATTGCTATCAGTGATAGGCTACATCCTCCATGAGGTATTAGGGTTGGCCAGCCACAAGGTGAGTGACTGTATACTGGGCCCTCCACGTAGCCCTTTTGACTTCTTGGAATGTACAGGGAGCCTTTCTTGGAGGGGCTTCATGCTCCCCTTCCAATTCTCCCTGCTGAGAGCTAGTAGGCCTCTTCTTCCTGCCATTGGCCACCACTCTTTCCTCCAGCAGCAACACAGTCATGTGCACTTTTGCAGGTACCTGTGGAGGATGGAAGAGGACAAGTGTGTGGGGGGGTTGCACCCCTCCAGACAAGGGTGTGGCACACCTGGCAGTCTACTACACAGGGAAGTTGTGGAAATGTTCCCAAAATGTGGCCCCAGGATTGGAAAAGGTGGAAGGCACAGCTGCTTTCTGGTGCTGGGCTGGGAGGGGCCATGGAGGGGTGTACTCAAAGTGAGAACAGCAAGGGGGAGTTGGGATGTGGAAGGGGAGGATTCTTCTCACCCACTCTCTGAATCACTGCTGTCAGAGTCCTCCTCTCCAGAGAGTGTTTGCAACTGCTGGTGTCTCTGGGCAGTGCTGCTAACAACTGTTTTCCCTCTGTGGAGAGCCCCATGGCCAGGAACAGATCAGGCGCAGGAGGCTCCAAGGCCCTGATGATGCTCTGCTAGGGCTGGGCTCCAGTGGCCTGGCAGGATGGGTTTGGTGCCGGAAGGTGGGGGCCTGTGGTATGCAGGGGTTGCAGGACTTCTTCCCCCACTGACGAGCACCCTTTGCACAGTTGCACCCACTTTCACTCTCACAGCACACAGAGGTGCTCATGTTCGGGGGGGGGGTAGGAGGATATAAATATAGCAGACCTTTTTTGAGGGTCCATAACTGGGACCCCAGAAATGTAATCCCCTGCAACGTGGAAAGATTATAGAGGAGCCAATCCTAACATCCACTATGGAAGCAACCCTAGAGGCACAACCTTTACTTAGGAACGTACTTGAAATAGTCCCCATGTATTATTTCAGTGTAGAAGAAGAAGAGAAGAGATTGGATTTATGCCCTGCCCTTCACTCAGAGTTTCAGAGCAGCTTACAATCTCCTTTCTGTTCCCCTCCCCACAACAGACACCCTGTGAGGTAGGTGGGGCTGAGAGAGCTCTGACAGAAGCTGCTCTTTTCAAGAACAGCTCTGACAGAACTATGGCTTGCCCAAGGTCATCCAGCAGCTGCAAGTGGAGGAGTGGGGAATCAAACCCGGTTCTCCCAGATTAGAGTCCGTGCACTTAACCACTATATCAAATATACGTCAACACCTCAACCCATAAACACCTGGTTGGCAAGAAACTGTATACACTTTCTTTATAATGCAAGAAACTTTGCATCACTAATCATTTTAAATGGAAACCTCTGGTTTCCAGTGGTCTGGTGGGGCTGGGGTGCCCACCAATTTGTTGTGGGGTAACTTTGGGGAGCCCGTTTCTGAAGTCTTGTCATGTCTGCCTTTCTGTCCTTCCAAATCTGCCTTTGGAGACTTGGCAGGTGGGTTGTGAGCATATGGGGGATGCTTGCCTTGCTTTGAGTGTCTGCCCAGGTGAAGTAAATGTTGTCTTAATTCCTTTCCTCTGCAGGATCCTAGAGATTCTGTCTGTTGTGTTCTTAAGAGAATTGTAACACCTACACACAAAAAATATGATAACACTTGAGACCTGTTAAAGATCATCTTCACCCTTTGCAAACATCTGGAGTATATAAGATCCCCTGTGAGTGTGGCAAGACTTATATTGAGATGACTGATGGTTCAGTAACTGTAAGGAAGACTGAACAAGAATGGTATATATGATTGAAACAACCAGAGAAATCAGCAGTTGCCCAGCATGCCATAGAAGAAAATCACAACATTTTGTTTGATAAAGAAGAAGGAGAGATTGGATTTATACTACGCCCTTCACTACTCAAAGGTGTCTCAGAGCGGCTTACAAACTCCTTTCCCTTCCCTTCTCCACAACAGACACCCTGTGAGGGAGGTGGGGCTGAGAGAGCTCTTGACAGAAACTGCTCTTTTTCAAGAACAGCTCTTATCAGAACTATGGCTTGCCCAAGGTCATCCAGCCAGGTGCAAGTGGAGGAGTGGGGAATCAAACCCGGTTCTCCCAGATTAGAGTCCGCGCACTTAACCACTACACCGAACTGCTGTAGAAGTAATTGCAAAGGTTAATGGCTATTATAATTTATCTTAGAAGAGAAGCTATTGAGATGGAGCAGCACCCTCAGAGCATCAATTTGAATAAAGGATATTCTATCAGTAATGAGTGGAAACCTTTACTGCATAATAAACAGATGCAATTACATCATCCTCCAATTACTTCACAGAGAACAGGATATTCCAGTGACACCAGCATAAAGATGCAAACTGAGGTTCCACCTACATAGAGCAGGTATAAATAGGATTTCCTCCTTAAGATCCTCATTAGTTGTTACAACTAATTGTTACACCCTGATTGCTGAAGATGTCAGCAGTAAAGGATAACAAAACGTCTAGTAAAATAAGATTTTTATCAATGATCACAGCCTAAAAGCCCAAAAATTTTGATTAAAAATTGTTATGACGCCAGCCTTGAAAGCTTCAAGCTAAAAATCCTCACCAAGTTTGGAGGGTGGGTAGAGGAGAGTCAACCAGAGATTTGCTGCGAGTTTGGTGTCTCCAGCTTGCACAGGATCTGTTCTATACAATCCTAAACCTCCTGAACCTGCCTGCACCTGTCAAAATAACCACCTGTCATTTCTCCAGAAAGCACTTTCCTGGGGACACCTTCTTTGGAGGGCCGTAATTCGGAATCCATAAAGCCTATCATCACCAAACATAGAAGGTAGGTAGAGAAGAGTCAGCCAGAGACCCCCCCCCCCAAGTTTGGTGTCTCTAGCACACCAGGGGAGGGGGTTCTACCACATCACAATCTTCACAAACTGAACCAGTTCGTCTAGCATCACAAAGTTTGTGATGGTCCATGTTTTGTGAACTGAACACACTATGAACCAAACCAAACTGTATTTTCCCAGTTCACGCCTATGCCTGGTAGGCACCAACAGAATCTCAGTCCTGTCTCACCCTCTCTACACTGGATGCACACTCTTGAATCCATCCTGGACAGGGCATCGAGCCAGGTGGATAGAATCCCAATATACTACAATGACACCTCCTCCCTGCATGCAAGGCTATATGGATTCATCACTGAGTACCCTGAGGCTTATAGTTGGAAGAGGTTAACTCTTTCCCCCTACCCCAGCCATGTCTCTGTGTTACATGCCAGTTCATCCTTCTCAAATGGAATTAAATCCTGGATGGCTATTGTTTTGCCTGTAATTGGTATAGTATTTAGAAGCAAGAAATTATAGTTCTTCATCAACCTAGCTAGTAGAAGAATCCAGAAGGGGAAACAGCCTGCAAATGTCTGCTGTTCCTTTCCCATACCTGTCCTGTTTTGCTCCCACCACCGTATCTTTCCTATCCCCTACCCTATTGAATATGGCACCATTCCCTGCTCCATTCTGCTGCCTGAAACACATCCCCAGCCTGCAGGTAACACAAGGATAATGTCTATGGCATTATATCCCATTGAGATCCCTCCCCTCCACTAATTCCACTGTCCACAGGCTCTACCCCCAAATCTCCGGGAATTTTCCAACCTGGAATTGGCAAGCCTACCTAATTATAAATTATTTGTGAGGGATTCTGGGCTAATTGCCATTGAGCACAGGAGACAGCTCTGTTTTTGTCATATAATTCCAGACTAGGGCTAATTGCCCTGTTCAATTGCTCTGGGATTTTTCTGAATATGCAGGAATGGTTGATGATGGCTTACAAGCACTGGATGTCATAGCTTCCCTCCTTTGGGATGACCTCCTTGAGTTACACAACAAGACTGTGCACAAAGGGGTTTCAGAGTTTTCTGGTTATATCATATTGAGTCAGTATTTTATTCAGTTTTCGTTTTCTTGAAAGATCAATCAAAATTCTTTGGCTCTTGACTAAAATGGAGTTCTTTTGCTCTGCTGTTCCAATGTTGTCTTAAGACTCTGGATTATAGGGGTATGGAGTAACAACAGACTTAGGAAGCTTCCATATATATTCAGGGAAAATACATGCATGTATTTTATTTGGATAGGAAGGAAACCAAAACTGAGGAAGAAATGACCTGGTAGTTCATGTAGCTGGTTTATTTTAAGTTCTACTTTTACCATGCTGCTTGAAGTTAATTGGTTTTTGTTGTTCTTTCCTTTCTAGATTTCCTGTACTTGAAAGCAGCCAGTGCTAAAATTAGCAACTTCTGGCAGGCTTCTATATCATAAATTTCATTAACAGATCCAGTCAGAGAGGCCAATATTGGCTACATGTTGCTGGAGTTGATCAACAGTGCCATCATAAGCAGAATTATACCCTTCTATCCCATTGACTCCAACAGACAGGAGAGTATAGTTTTAATCAGATGGCAACTATAAATCTTCTCAGCATTCAGCAGGAAAAGAGTGCAATAATCTCCACATGTCTAAACTTGCCAAGAGAGCAAAATATAATTAATGAGCATCACACACTTAAACATAAAAATAATGTAATCAACATCTGAACAATAGTTCATTCCCCATATGTGTGTGGGGGTGTCTTTTGCTATTTTCCGGGAAAGTAATGGAGAATAATCAAATCCAATGGTATTCAGTAGGACTAATTTCACTTTCCTGACTGTCTGCACTCCTTGTTTTCCTTCTTATACCCTTATTAATGTTGTATATCTTTAAATGTGTGAAGGGAGTAGGGTTGTGAACTGGTAGATTTTCCACTGGCCGGACCAGTTCCCCATCCTTGTAACCAGTTGCCAGATAAAGTTTTCTTCATGCATAAACCTCATGAAGAGCACTCTTTCTCATGGAAGTGAGTGATGCTCTAAATCTGTTTAATGTTAAGATCCTTTGTATTTTTTTGTGCAAAAGGGACAAGCATGGAATTTATGCCTAGGAAAGTTCTGCCTCTGTAAATAGAAAACTGGGCTCTGGGTTAATGTTCCTTCAGCATATTTACCCTGAATAGGGTTGCCAGCTTCCTGTTGGGAAATTCCTGGAGATTTTGGAGGTGGAGCCTGAAGAGAGCAGTGTTTGGGGAGGGGAAGGACTTCAGTGGGCCCTGGGCCCTGAGCCCTGCCTGCAGGGAAAGGCGGCCTAGCAAATCTAATGAAATAAATAAATAAATAAATTAAGCCATAGAGCCACCTCCCAAAGCAGCCATTTTCTCCAGGGGGACTTATTTCAGTCATATGGAGATCAGTTGTAATAGCAGGAGATCTCCAGCCACTACCTGGAGGCTGGCAACCCTATGCATGAATGTTCTCATGAGCAAAATTTTTGGGTTTGTCCTGAGCTGCTCAGTGGTAGAGCATCTGCTTGCTGTGCAGAATCCTTAGGATCTCTAGTTAAAAACAACAACAAATGATCAGGTAGTAGATGATGTGGAAGACCTCTGCCTGAGACCCTGGAGAGCTGCTGCCAGTCTCAGTAGACAATCCAGACCCTGATGGACTGGTGGTCTGACACGGTAGAAGTCAGTTTGATGTCTTTATCATCTTACTCCTCCCCTCATAGCCTTTGAAAACAGGATCCAGGACTTGCAGTGGAATCTTTTGTGGACTTATGCTTTTGTAAATCCACAGATTGGGGTACAGGTTTAGAAGGTCCTGTCCAGGACTGCACTGTGAGTCAGGATGTCAATTCTTTATTAAAACTGGAACTTATTGGCCTATAATAGTGGATGACAGTCCAGGAGACTGTAAAAACCAAGTTATATAGCAGTACTTGTAGAAACCATGCAATGCCATTAAGTGTTTGTATTTATGTTCTGAATCTCCCTCCATGACTGCCATTTTCAACCTACTTTAAAATGTGTTTAAAAATTGAAATATACTGAGTTCCAAGGTGTAGCATAGTGATCAGCTCATAGTTTATTCAGTATCAGGAACTGAAGACCACCCAGCTGGCCTGGAGGCGTGTTTAAATCCCCCTTGCATGCCACACCCCCCACACCCCCCACACCCCCACACCCGTGATAGGCTCATTTACCCAAATCCCCATAGGTTCTAACTTGGATCCTGACTACCGGATAGGTCTGTTCTAGGATCCAAGCTGGCTATTGTTTCGGGATGCGAAGCGTTGCTTCTTCACATGACCATGTGCAAGGCAACCGCATGTGCGGTCCTCAGTAGGTACACAACAAAAATAAAAACCTAACAGCTACAGTGGCAGCAAAATTTGTGGCCGGGTAGGAACTTTCCTGAGTCACCGCTCGCTGTGAGCAGCGACTGGGGAAAGCTTCTTCCCTGCCACATTTTTTTTTAGTCTTTAAGGTGCTCCTGGACTCTTGCTCTTTTCTTCTGTTGAGACAGACTAATTCAGGTACCCATCTTGACGAAAGTAATTCTCTGTGCTCGGTTGGTCGACCCTAACTTCTGTGCTGCGCTGCTTTTTGAAATTAGCAATTTCAAATTTTGTGTTTTTCATTTTCCCTAAAATGCACTTATGTTTGAAAATTGGTGGGCGCATGGGGGGGCACCAGAAGGTAGCCTCGCTTAGTGTGCAAAAAAAACTGGCACTGGCCCTGCCCTCAACCATTTGTAAAAACCTGTACACCTTTGGTTTATTGAACTTTTGCACTAGGTCCTGAAGGCTACCAAAAACCATTGGGATCCCATTATAATAAAGCCTTCTGGGCCCCAACCCCAGTTCTAACCTGAAAACACTCTGGGTTCCACCCCCAGCTCTGTCCAGGTACCAAACAGGTTTTTCCCCCCTTGAGTTGGCATCTATATTAAATGGTGATTAAATATGCCATCACAAATAAAGATTGAATAGGCAATAAACATGCTGTGGCTGGGAAACAAGCCACCCTCTCCTATGATCTTTGATTCAGACTTCAGTTGGTGCTGGCATGATTCAGGTCAGTTTCTTCATGATTTTTTGGTTAAAGAGACCTCTAATGCTTATGTTGCATGGGGGGTTGATGGAGGGAGAAAGCAAGGTAACAAACCAGGATGCAAAAAGCTTTCCATAATTTCCCCATTTCTAAATATTTTGTTAACTGCACCCTAGCTTACTGTGAACAATGAATTTGAAGGTATACCACAGAATGCCTGAAATTTATTCAATGCAAAGGTGATATAGTATCTAGCTATTTTCTTACTGGAAAAGCAAAATGTTTTATAATCTGCTTTTCTGTCAAACATTCCTTCTAGCAACAAACACAGAGGACACAAGGAGAATGACAGGAAGTATATTTTGCAGAAATGAATAAATGTTTGCAAAGGCTAGTACTTTTCCTTAGCTTGCCCTTCTCCGTTTAATGCTGTCTCTGCTTTTCTTTGGATGGATGCATAGTGCCCCATAATAAAAAAAGGATGCAGTATTAAATTCTTGTGGTCTAACACTTTCAGAATGGGTGACATTTCCCCAGTTGTGATGTTATACTCACAGAGTTTTAAAAAGAGATAGCTGAATAATTTCACAAACTGGTCTTCTTTTATTAGGCAATAATTTGTCAAGATGGCAGGCAGTTGCTTGAAAACTCCAGGAAGCAGCTGACGGATGGAGGTATAAAGAAGAGGGGATATCTGCTAATGAAGTATGCCTTGTACCCCTCTTTAGGATCTAGCAGTGAGCTAATAAAATTTCTGTCTTTCATGACTGAAGATGTTTGAAATTTTTAGGATAGTCTTGGAACTGTTGGAAATATATTTAATATCTGGCCTCCTCCTCCACAACTTACTTTGCCACCAAACAGTGCCATTTTGTTCTCAACCCATAACCACTTTAAATTTGGTAACAACTTGTTCCTATAGATCAGTGGTATAGCCATGGGTGCCCACAGTATGCTAACATCTTTATGGCTGATTTGGACCAATGCCTCCTAAGCTCCACCCCCCCCCCACGCACACTTCTTTTATACTTGCAATACATTGATGACATATTTATTGTCTGGACACATGGTAAAGAAGCCCTGGACATATTCCACTAGGCATTCAATGACTTTCAGCCCACCATCAACCTGACAATGAACCAATCTATGCAAGAAATACGTTTTCTGGACACAACTGTAAAAATACACGGTGGACACATAGACACCACCTTATACCAGAAACCTACTGACCAACAAACATATCTATATGCCTCCAGCCACCATCCTAAACATACCAAATTATCCATTGTATACAGCCAGGCTCTATGCTACAGCCGCATCTGCTCCAATCCCACAAACAACAAAGGGATCTACAACAAACCTTTTTGGAACTAAAGTATCTACCTGATGAAGTCAAGAAACAGATTAACAAAGCCAGGATGGTACCCAGAGAAAACCTGTTGCAAGACAGGCCCAAAAGAGACAATAACAGAACACCACTAGTGGTCACATACAGCTCTCAACACAAAACAGTTCAATGCATCATCAGCAATTTACAACCTCTACTGGATAATGACAGTTCTCTTTCACAAATACTGGGGGGCAAACCTTTTCTTGTGTACAGACAGCCCTCCTGTCTCAAACACTCCTCATCCACAATAATGCAACATCTAGTTTGAACATGGACACTGATACCAGAGCTGTCAATAAACCCAGATGCCAACTTTGCTGCCACATACACCCAGACAACACAATCACTGGACCTGACAGACTTATTCACATGCTCATTTTCTGACATTGTATGAGCCATTAAATGTCAACAATGCCCTTCAGTTCTCTACATAGGACAAACAGGTGAAACCCTACACCAAAGGATAAATGGACAGAAATCTGACATCGAGAGTCACAAAACTGAGAAAACTGTAGGAGAACATTTCAACCTCCCAGGGCACTCAATGGGGGACCTCAAAGTAGCTGTTTTATTGCAAAAGAATTTCAGAAACAGACTGGAATGGGAGATTGCTGAATTACAAGTTATTACAACACTCAGAACGATGGAACCTCCAGGGCTTAACAGAGATATCGGCTTCTTATCTCACTACATGTGCTAAGTTCTCACTACACATGCTAAGTTCTCACTTATACCCAGAAATTAAACTTGTTGATCTTGAAGGTGCCACTGGACTCAAAGTTAGTTCTTACATCTGTTGTTAACTCCTTTATTGTCTGTATGCCAATTTGCTGCTATTTACAAGTCTTGCCAAGTGTATTGTTCCAGTCTTGGTTGTATTTGTTGCTCAATTGGTTATGCATCTTGACTCTAATTGGTTCTTCCTGCAACTAATCCCCCCCCATATGTAATATTTGAGGAAGTCTTTTTCAATGTATCTGGGAGAGCATGCAGCTACACATGCTGAGTCTCTTGGTTCTTGGTTGTGCCCAGTAGCCCCTGTAAGAAGAGCTCTGTAAGCTCTTGGAGGATTGGCTACATTAGGCGTGTGTAGCCTAATATGCAAAGGAGTTCCTGCTACAAAAAGAGCCCTGCTTGCGCCCAGATTTGAACTTTCTTGGTCTTGAAGTTGCCACTGGACTCAAAACCTCATTCTTAGGTCTGTTTGTTAACTCTTATATTTGTATGCTAACTTACTGCCATTCATAGGTCTTAACAACCACCTTAATCCAATTTCAGCTATAATTGTCCAGTTACTTATGCATCTTGATTCTGGCTGGCCCTTCCTGGCAGCTAGCCCCTCCTTTCCTATAAGTAATGGTTGAGGAAATTCTGTTTCATTGTATTTGAAGAAGTGTGCATGCACAGGAAAACTTATATCTTGAATAAAACCTTGTTGTTCTTAAAGGTGCTACTGGACTCAAACTTTGTTCTGCCGCTTCAGACCAACTCGGTTACCCACCTGAATCTATCTTCCTCATTCTCAGCCATTCACTAACCCACCTTTTGTCTGCCTCCCATCTTCAGATATATTTATTATTTATTTACTTCATTTATACCCCACCTTTCTTCACAGTGGGAACCAAAGCAGCTTATGTTATTCTCCTCTCCTCCTTTTTATCTGCTGAACAGTACTGTGAGGTAGGTTAGGCTGAAAGTATGTGACTGGTCCAAAATCACCCAGCAAGATGGGGATTTGAACCTGGATCTTCCAAACCCTGCCCTGAAGCTATAACTGCTATACCACACTGGTTTTCATAGGGTGGCTACTGTTGAACAGCAGCAAGCAGCCAGGCCTAGGTGAGTCATGCAAGTCAGGTGGTATCAGGTCACCAGGCCCAGAGTTGCCAACCTCCATGGGGGACCTGGGGATCTCCCAGAATTACAACTGAACTCTGGGCAACAGAGATCTGTCCCCCTGGATAAATGGCTGCTTTGGAGGATGGACTCTATGGCATTATACTTGGCTGAGACCTCTTCCCTCCCCAAACCCTGCCCTCCTCAGACTCCACCACAAAATCTCCAGGAATTTCCCAACGTGGAGCTGACAATCCTACAGGCCTGGCCCCAATAAATTTATTTATTTATAATTTCAATTTCTAGACCACCCTCCCACAAAGTAGTGGGGCTCAGTTCTCCCTCAAAGGCAAAAATAGGCATTGAAAGGATGCTGACCTCTCCTCCTGCCTTTTTACTCACAAAAACCTAGCTTGGAATACTGTGGTTGCCTAGCAACAGCCACTGAGGGAATCCATTGCTTAAAGCTACAGGTGCTCCTTTTATCATTTTAGGATTTTTTAAACCCCACAATGTTGTTTTTTTATCTCACATTTTTCTGCAGACCCTTTTCAGTTTTGTAGAAAGATGTTTCTTGCCTGCTCACAGCTTCAGTTACCAGATTTAAGTATTCTCAAATCTGTCTGACTTCACTATTACTGTATAGATGTGGTGTCTAATGTCACACCATAATTTAATACAAATCACTGGGCAAATATCAATAGAATTCAGACAAATTAAATGATGTTTCAGAGGTAAAGGAACAATGTAGAAATAATGGAGTGACTGATACAAAAATTAAAATCCAAGACAAGAAATCAGTATTCATACTGATTAAATAAACAGTTCATTCAAAATTAACATTTCTGAAATTTTGGCATTTTCTGTCCCCCATTTACTTCTTCTGCTTAGTATGGCTTTTATTAGAGGTCACAGAATTATTTGTCTTGAAAGCAAGTTTTGTAAATTACAATTGCTTTAATGCACATTATTGCAATTATCATTTAGCCAATGAACTCTTTAAATTTAATTAGCATAATGGGTGCCAATTCTGACAAGATAAATTAATCTTGCTGTGATGAAAGCGTCATAAAACTTATTATTGCATTAGTAATTATCTATAGAGAAACTGGTCATTTCAAACTTAGTTCATCTGGCATTTATTTATTATTCTAAGGACATTATTCTTAGATAGGAAGATGTGTAGCTTCATTGTCTCCAGTGCCGTCTCCCAATGAAGATGCAAGACAACCACACTTGGGTTTAACTAGCTCATTTAAATGGTCGGTCTAAGTGCTTAACCTGTTTAAGGATGGATTGTGCTAAGTAGTTTATGACTACCATCATTTGAGCAATTCCACCTTACTTCCAAATGCAGCTAACAATTTATTGCTGACTTAGTTTATCCTCATCTGCACATGAACAGCACCAAGAACTTCATTCCCCTCCCCCAATGTGCTGCCAGACAACGGTTTGGTTGATATTGCTAATTACAAACATATTCCTTCCCATCATTTGTGCTGTTGCTTATTTATTTTATTTTATTACCCAGTGGGATCCCATAGCAGTTCTCCTCTCCTCCATTTTATCCTGACAACAGCCTTGTGAGGAAGGTTAGGCTGAGAATGGGTAACTGGCCCAAGGTCATCCAGAAAAACTTTTGTAACAGAGTAGGGATTTGAACCTGATTCTACAAGACCCTAATCTGGCAGTCTAATTAGGGGTGTTTTCTTGGATATTTCCGTTCTCAATATATATCTGTAAAACAACACATCAACACTTTTTGGATATATTTGGGTCTCTGGATGGCATTTGGGTGGGTTGTTTTTTTTGAAATTTCAGTAAATTTGTCCCCCGAATTATAAAAATATTCAGGAATATACAGAAATATTTGGGACCAGCATTTTCAGGCTTCCATACTGTTTTTCTTCAATTTCACACTGTGACTGTATTAGTGTCTTCTTGCCAGTTCGTCTTGTTGGCATCTTAAATTAGTTTGGCATGGATTCTCTGGTTTGAAGTAGGTTAAGTTGGTCTTGCCACAAAGTTCCATAGGTATCTGGTTTGCTATTGGCGGTGTTGGGCTTGTGATTTTATTGGGATATTTGTTCTGTTGGGCTTGTAAGTGTCCCTTGCTTCAGTTTGTTTGGCATGCATTATCTTGTTTCACATTGGTTGTTTGGGTTTGCCACACTGGTCCATGCATTTGCTGGGATTCTCTGGTTTGATATTAGTTATGTTGGACTGCTTGTATTGGGAGGCTTTTGACCAGTACTTTTGTGTGCTTGGCTGTATTATGTATTGAGCCTGAACTGTACTGGCAAAAAGACTTAGCTTGGGATGCATGACAATAGATTGCTAGGATCCAAGAATGGGCCAGTAGGGAGACAAGGATCCTGGAGTAAACCAACTAGGATACTATAGAGTATAAATAGCCTGTCGATGGGAGTGGGGTGTGTTTTGGGTGTAACCTTTTTCACGCATAAATACCTGGCTTCGGCTAGGGATTTTCAGTCTTCTTTCTCTTGCTGAATCACTAGTAAAATATGAGCTGATCACTTGAACATGTCTGAACCCAGTATATTTCACTGATGATGAGGATGGGATCCCAATGAGCAACTCTGACCCAACATCCAGCACCACACCATGCAACCATCTCTAGGACTCCGCGCCTCGCATCGCTCCATGGGTCATGGCTGCCACTTCGGGAATGAATCCTGCATTCGACTCCGCTCACCCTGAGCTGTGGGAAGCATGGGTGGAGCAGCTGAAGTACTTCAGTTCCAAGGCATAGATGGCGTCAACAAGAAAAAATCGCTCCTGCTCAGCACATGTGGCATTGCCACACTACGCCTAGGCCAGGGCCTCATCACTCCTAAAACCCTGGAAGAAGCCACGTACGATGAACTCATCAAAGTCCTCACAGGCCATTTTGTGCCTCAACCAACTAAGATGGCAAAGCGCATAGACTTCTTGGCGTGCCACCAAAAGTCCAGTGAAGTAGCCACTGACTTCATGGCTGATCTCCGCAGGCTAGCCATCAACTGCAAGTTCCCAGATCTTGAGGACACCCTCTTAACCCAGAACGTTTGGGGCGTCTGAGAACAGAAAGTCCACCACAAACTCATTGGTACTGACAAACTCAAACTGGACAAGGCACTACACAGGTCCACAGCTTTTGAAAAGTCACAAAAGTTGCCAGGCCCCCTCCATGCATCCAGAGAGCCAGTTTGGTGTAGTAGTTAAGTGTGAGGACTCTAATCTGGGAGAACCGGGTTTGATTCCCCACTCCTCCACTTGCTGGATGACCTTGGGCAAGCCATAGCTCTGTTAGAGCTGTTCTTGAAAAAGAGCAGTTTGTGTTAGAGTTCTCTCAGCCCCACCTACCTCACAGAGTGTCTGTTGTGGGGAGGGGAAGGAAAAGGAGTTTGTAAGCCACTCTGAGACTCCTTTGGGTAGTGAAGGGCGGGGTGTAAATCCAATCTCATCTCATAATCATCATCAGGCCTCCACATCCCCAGTCTACGTTGCCTTGGATGAGGAAGAAATATTCCAGGTACACCGCCCAGCTCATTGGGACCCACCCACCATCTGCGACTACCCCACAGCCTGCAAAGACCATCACTCAAGCACCTTGCACCAGCTGCAGTGAAGAGCACAAACACCATTCCTGCCATTTCCACAACATGATCTTCCAAACCTGTGGAAAACATGGCCACGTCACATGTGCCTGCCGTTCCCGAGGAAACCAATGCCATCCAACTGTTCACCAGGAATCCGCAAAGTTCCATAATACAGACGTCCACCAACACCAGGTACTTCACTTGCCCCAGGAAACCCCCAACAAAATTAAAGTAACTGTGTTAATAGAGGGGGCCCCTTGCAAAATAGAGTTGGAAATGGGGTCCTCCATTTCCATCATCTCCGAAGAGACTCTCAGGAGGCTCTGCCTGCAAGGGGGTTTGCGCCTAAAACCAACCGGCTTCACCCTCAGAGACTCCCAAAACAACCCGGTGGCCATTAAAGTGTGGGGCAAGTTCCATGTGCAGTATAAGAACTTCAAAGACTTTTGGATTTGTTGGTGGTGGAAAGGCTGCTTACTAGTTTACTGGATCTGTCGTGGTTTGCTCCCCTGGGGTTTGGGGTGACGGGGGTGCTTCACGTGTGGCCTACAGACTTCAGTAACATGTGCAATGACTTCCTGGCTGTTTTCAATGGGACACTTGGTTCCTACTGTCACCCCAAGCCCCTGGCTCCAGCAGAAGAGCTAAGTCCTTCCAAGGATGAGCTCCCGTCATCTGAAACCTCCGCACCTGACAGCGTGGCGAGGGCCGAGGCAGGCCCAGCAACAGCTGGGGTGGATCCCCGCTTGCCTGGCATGCCCCCTGATTCACCACCAACGGTGTCTCATTTGCGAGAGCAGTGCCGCCGAGACATGGCAGCCCGGTGGCGAGAAGCACACATGCGCACCCGGCGCTCACTTAGCCCTGAGTACTGAGCCAGGACGTGCTTGGAGCGTGCTAATTGCTGACCGCCTGGAATGGTATTTAGTCATTGCTGGGACATGAGGAACTCGTACCAGCAACTAGTCACAACAGCTAAGATCTGCACCACACCGCTCGAGTTCTGGACTCCTCACTCTTGGCTTGTTTCCCTTGGCTCCTTGACCTTGGCTCTCTTTGACCTCACTACTCTGTACCTCGATACCCTCATCTCTCGGACTCCTGACCCTCGGCTCTCGGACCCCCTGACAATGCTAATGGTTGGTGATTCAGACTTGGCTCCCTGGTTTCTCGGCTTACTCGGCTCTTGACTCTGGACTGTCTCTCAACCACCCCGCTCATCTTGCACCCTGAACTTGGTTATTTGGCTTGCCTGGCTTTGACCCAGGACTGTGCTCTGACCACCCCATGCTTGCCTGGCCCTGCATCCCGGCTCATGACAGCTACACTGGTCCGCCGGTCTCCCTAGACCTCAACTCCACTGTGCGCCCCATCTGTATGAAGGCCAGGGGCATCTCATTTGCATTGTGGCCCAAGATAGATGAAGAGCTGGACCACCTGGTAGAGCAGGGGGTTCTAGAGTCAGTGCCCCATGCCCTCTGGGAGACCTCCATCATCACCCCAGTTAAGCCAAACAGGGACGTCCGTATCTGCATGGACTATAAGTGCACCATAAACAAGGCCCTGCAGGACCATGCTTATCCCATTCCAGTGGTCAGCCATGTTTTGGCATCCTTGGTGGGTGCGAAGGTTTTCAGCAAATTGGACTTGGCCCAGGTGTACCAGCAGCTCCCCGTAGACGATGCCACTGCAGAGGCTCAGATGATTGTGATGCACAGGGGTGTGTTCCGAGTGCAGTGGTTGCAATTTGGGGTCAGCGTGGCCCCAGGGATCTTTCAAAATCTAATGGACTGTCTTCTTAAAGGTATCCCTGGGGTCCAGTCATTCTTTGATGATGTTTTGATCACTGCATCCATGGCCAAGACCTTTGCCAAGAGGCTGTGCACCGTCCTGCAATGTTTTCACACCGCCGGCCTGAAGGTTAAGTGGGAAAAATGTCTCCTGGGGGTTCCACGAGTCGAGTTCCTGGGATTCTCGGTCAACGCTCAAGGCATACATCCTACACCTGACAAGGTCCGCACCATTGTTAATGCTCCAACCCCCTCCTCTAAGCCGGAACTCCAGGCCTTCTTGGGGTTGCTTAACTTCTATCATTCCTTCTTGCCCCAAAAAGCTGCAATCGCCGAGCCCCTGCACCGCCTTTTCAATAAAAAAGCTCCTTGGGTGTGGGACCAGAAGCATGCCACCGGGTTCCGGGCCATCAAGGACCTGCTCACCTCCAACATTGTCCTAGTGCATTTTGATGAGATGCTCCCTGTCATCCTCGCCTGCAACTCTTCCCTGTATGGGGTTGGGGCCATCCTGGGACACCAACTGCCCAACGGCCGTGAAGTGCCCATTCCCTACTACTCCTGCACCTTGTCCTTGGCCGAGCGCAACTATGCGCAGTTTGACAATCATGGCAGGTGTAAAGAAGTTTCATGACTATCTCTACAGGCAGCTTTTCACCATCGTGACAGACTACAAACCCCTCCTGGGTCTGTTGGCTCTGGATTGCAAGACACCTCAGATGCTGTCCCCCAGGGTGCTCCGATGGTCTATCTTCATAGCCAGCTACCAGTATGCACTCCTCCACAGGCCCGGAAAAGTGATGGGTCATGCTGACACCTTCAGCTACCTCCCGCTGCCCTCCTGCGACCTGGCCCCAGTGCCTGCACACTAGATCCTACTCCTCAAGGACCTGCCTAACTGTCCCATCAAGGTACCCGACGTGTCCCACCACACCACCCGGGACGTGTGCTTTCCTGTGTTTTGGACTGGGTGGGAAGGGATTGGCCTGCCAGCTGGGTGGGCCTGGAGTTCACCGCGTTCTCATGCCGGGATGAACGGTAGGCCCACAAGGGCTACTTGTTGTGGGGAAGCCAGATGGTCGTGCCCACTTTGCTGCGCCAGTAAATCCTAGCAGACTTAAATTAAACGCACCTGGGAATTGTGCGTATGAAGGCGCTGGCCCACAGCTACGTTTGGTGGCTTGGCATGGATAGCAAAATTGAGAACTGTGTTAAATGCTGCCAGACATGCCAAGAGTCCCGGCTGGAGCCACCCAGGGCCCTGGTGCGGCCGTGGGAATCCCCCCATAAGCCATGGGCCCGTCTGCACCTCGACTTTGTGGGCCCATTCCAGGATGAGATCTTCTTCATCCTGGTGGATTCCTACTCCAAATGGCTAGAAGTGGTGCCGGTCCCCTCCACATCATCTTCAGCACACATGGTATACCAGACACCATCATAACAGACAACGGGATGGCTTTCACCTTTCCCTCGGCTCCTTGTCCAAGTTTCAGGAATTCATGGAATACTATGCCATCCAACACATTCGCTCCGCTCCCTTCCACCCCACAACCAATGGCCAGGCAGAGCGGATGGTCAGGACGATTAAGGAGTCCCTCCGTAGGATCATCCAGGGGAGCTGGGACCACCAGCTAATGGCCTTATTCTTTGGTCAGAGGGTAACCCTGAACACAACCACCTGCCACAGTCCCACAGAACTCCTGATGGGAAGGCACCTCACAACCCATCTTGATTGATTGCACCCAGACCGCGCTCTGGAGCACAGCTCGGTCCCAGAGAATCAAGCCTCTCTCTGTGGGTTCTTCCTGGGTGACCCTGTCTATGCACACAACTTCTCCAGTGGCCCAGCCTGGGTCCCCGCCAAGGTTATCAGGGTGACCAGGCCTCTATCATATGAGATATCCACAGAAGATGGCCAGAGGCTCCACCAACACATAGGCCAGTTCCGCAGTCGTCCTCTCCCCATTGAACCCGGGATACCCACACCAGATGATAGTGACGAGGATCTGCTAAGCCCAGAGGAGGCAGTGCCTGAAGCGGACATGCCCACTGGCAGCACCCAGCTGGAAATCAATGGACAGCCTTCAGAGGGTACTGGAAAAACACCAGCACCAGCTGCCACCGGTGGCCCCGACATTTTGGGGCCACTGCCCTCTCCCAGTCTGGTGGCGGGTCTGGCCACTGACAAGGTTCCTGAACCCACAGCCCCATCAGCAGAACCACACCGCTTGAACCACAAGCGGCATCTACCAGAGTATTTAAAGGACTTTCTTAGTTGAAGAGGCTCTGAACTTGGTGGGGAGGGGTCTTATGTACTGAGCGTGAACTGTACTGGCAAAAGGACTTAGCTTGGGATTTATGACAATAGATTGCTAGGATCCAAGAATGGGCCAGTAGGGAGACAGGGATCCTGGAGTAAACCAGTTGGAAACAATAGAGTGTAAATAGCCTATTGTTGGGAGTGGGGTGTGTTTTGGGTATAATCTTTTACAGGCATAAATACCCAGCTTTGGCCAGGGATTTTCAGTCTTCTTTCTCTTGCTGAATCACTAATAAAATATGAGCTGATCACTTGAACATGTCTGAACCCAGTATATTTCAGGCTGTTAGCTTTTTTGCCTTGGAGAAAGCATGAAATCCCCCTCCCCCTCCCCCAGGAAACAATAGAGACAAATCTTTTATTCTCTTAGTTTTTCTACATCCTATACATGGTCTGTTTGCACAGCCTGGTATGTTGCTAACAACATTCCAATGTTACATAATAATTTTCTTAATTTGGTCTGTGTAGGGAGTGTATTCTAAAGCCCATGTTAAACAGTCAAGAGTTGCGCTTGGATGGTTGATCCTCCAAAAGACTTACAAGAGTTCTTAAAGCTGCCTTTGCTGCAGCCTGTCTAATTATACTGCTAGGATACTGTTTTAATATTGTTACAGATAGTTACAGATTAATATTGTTACAGAGTATAAAAGATTACAGATTGTTACAGATTAATATTGTTACAGAGTATAAGAGATTATTTCATTAAAATAGACGTTTCCCCATGAAGTTACTCCATTTCAGCCACACTTGGAAACCATCGTTGTGGCAGATGTTCTGTATGTCTGTTAGTTTGGGAGACAGATAAGGTGGATTTTCAAGATTTAAAGGTACACATACAATTTAAACAATTTACCAACTGTGCAACAAAAAAAAAGTGCTGTATCTCATAAAATGTCCGTGTTCAAAATATTATGTAGGGATTTGTACACGGGCAATCAGTCTCACATTCATCAACAAAATGTGGATTGTCCATTGGTTTCTCACTTCCTGGAGCACCAACATGATTGCAACAGCTTTGTCTTTGTTATTTTGGAAGTCTTTAATGATGACCCTTTTAACATAATGGATATTTAAAAAAATGTTACTTAGACATGAAGAATACTGGATACATAACCTGCATACCATTAGTCCCTATGGTTTGAATAATGAAATAGATTTTTCTTGCTTTCTGTAAGTAGTGGATGCCACTTTAAAATGAGCTTCTATATAACCAGTGAAGAAAATGTGTATTTTAAGGCATTCTAGCATGGAGAAGCAGCTGCTACATTTGACTAGTGCCCAATGAGATCATTTTGATGAATGTTTAGAAACTGTACAAGATTTTTGGTGAGTGTATGAATTATTATAAAATTATTACAACGTAATGTATATTTATGAGGATTTTTCCATGTATTAATGTTTTAATATTGTTACAGATTGTAAAACTGATATTTCTACACTGTGGAAATGAAATAAGGACAACAAATTTGTGGTATCTAATCTTTTATTAATGGGTTTTTCAGGGTCCAATTCACATTAACTTTATAACTTTATATTTTCCATAGTATATGTTAAAGAATATAAATTATGTTGTATTCTACTTTGTAGTCAAGAATACTTACTTCTGAGGAAGTGATATTCACGAAACGAAGAGAAGTATCTGGAGCCTTCATTATTTGATGTACTGTTTGCACTTATTAAAGTTGTATTTGTTTGCTCTAATATATATATATATATATATCTCATGTTAATATTTTGCACATTTTTGAGATATAGTGTTTCCCTGGCTTCCTTTTATGTATTATATTGCCTTATAAACTAGGAGATTTCTTTTTTTCGTCGGTCAATAGTACATGGCATATGTCTGCATGAGGGAGGCAGAGAGATGCTTGTATGTTCTTCCTTTTGGTCAACTCCTGGGTACTTGTCCAATCCAGCCAATAATTGTCCTGTGTCTAATTTGCTTTAGAGGGGCTGGAACCACAATATCCCTAGTCCCAATGACTATGAATTAATATGCATTTTGGTGCTATTGTTGAGGCAGAGTCCCAATTGCAGTACATACCTGTAGTTCAACTGGGAGAAGGAAATGTATTTCATTTTTTAATTGCAATCCTTTGGAACAAAATTATTGCCATGTTCAAAATTAACCATAAAACATAATCCAGAATAAGTAGCTGTCATAAATGTGTAGTACATTAACAACCTCAACGAATTTTAACTTTGGGATCTTTGATCAGATGCTTAATTTTTTATTTCAAAACATGTTAGATGGTTTTGTGATATCAGGCCTTCAAAAATATTCTATAAACATTAAATCAGCAATTTAGAAAACCATTGCCTAGAGAAGCAAAAAGCGTTTCTTATTTTTTCCCCTAAATTTGGAGAAAGCTCTGAATGATGAAAAGTACTGGTATTATAATTTCAAGGAGGTTCATAGTAAAAGAGTTTATATAATAGCATCTGAAAATATATAAGAGGTTTTAAGGACACAGTTGTTACATGCAAATGTATTTGATGGCATCAGTTTCAAAATGAACAGTGAAGACCCTCTCTTTGCTGAGAGAGAGTTGCTGAATGCCAAGCATCTCTTCAGCCTGCTCCTTCCAATCTCAGCTGTGTGCCAGGACAAGCCTGTGGCCCACAGATCTACATCCCCTACTCATTCTGTGATGGGCTGACCTCTGAGGCATGTGGCAGGAAGCTGCTTGAGAATTGACTGGCTGACAGCCAGTGCTGGGCACAACTGCCCCAAATCATCTTTGCTCCCCCCCTTGCACTCAGGCACAAATATTCCCCCCATCCCATGGCTGGGAGCCTGGCCTAATATGCAGAGGTGTTTTCCCTTGCTTTCTGCAGTGATTTTCCTCCCTTCAACATTCAGTTCACTTTCTGGTCGCTGTTTCCCCTGGTCGCTCAACAACAGAACAGTGAAAAATCTACGAGCCGATTACCTAGGTTCAGCCTGTATAACGTTCTCAGCTTTCTCTTCTCATCTGTTGTAGTCTGGCTTTCCTTTAGCCCATTTCAGTTGCTATAGTTCTAGTGTTCTTATCTCACATTTTATGTGTGAGGGCCAGAGCTACACAATCTGACTTGCCCTCTTCACACAAAAAAGCAACTTTTCCCCCACCATAGAGAACAATGGAGGGAATGGGGGCAACCTGTTTGGGGGCCCATAGAATTGGACCCCCTGGTCCAATGTTCTTGAAACTTGGTGGGTATCTTGGGGAGAGGCTCCATAAGCTACCCTGTGAGTTTGGAGCCTCTCCCTCAAACCCTGTCCCCTCCAGCCCCCAGAATATACCCAATGTTTTCACCATTGACTTCAATAGCCCATAGGATATAATAGGGCCAAATTGCCGCCAAATTTCTTTCATTCCCTCCTTTCCTTCTCTCTTTTTCCTCTTTCCCTCCTTCTTTTCTTCTCTCTTTCTTTCTTTCCCACCTTCTTCTCTTCCCTTTTTTCCTCCTTTCCCTGTTTCCCTCCTTCTTCCCTCTCTTTCTTTCCCTCTTTCCTTCCTTCTTTCCTTCTCTCTGCTCTCTCTCTTTCCTTTCCTCTTTCCTCCTTCTGTGGCCCAACTCTAGTGAGAAGGAGTTTAAACTTTAAAACCCTTCTCTCTTAGCTCCCCCACCCAGGCCAGCTAGGGAAGGGGAGGCTTTTGAAGATGCCTCCCCCCCTTTTGCTTCCCCTTCTGACATCACTTCTGGTGATGTCAGGGGGTGTGGCATATGCTAATAGCCTAATAGCTCATTAGCATGCCATATTCTAATGAGCTCCTGCAGCTGTTTTTCTACAAAAAGACCCCTGCCTGAACCAGATGGGTAACCAGTACAGATCTTTCAGCTCAGGGGTGATACAATCACCATATCAAACTCCTGACAATAACCTGGCCACTGTTTCTTGGACCAACTTAAGTTTCCAAATTGTTTTCAAAGGCAGCCTGTATAGACTGCATTAGAGTAATCTAACTTGGATGTGATTATAGCAGGCATGTCCAACTTCAAACAGGTAGTGATCTATTTTTTCCAGCCAAAAGTGCCAGTGATCTACCACCATGAAAATAAAGTTTCAAATTAGTTTCAAATTAGATTTTACCCCACTAAAGTTGGGTTCCACTGCCGCCGCCCCCGCCCCCATTTATAATGCACCTTCTGTCATTTACTGTAAGAAAAATAAGCAAAAACAAAACAGAGAGACGAAGATCCAGAAAGAACTGTGAATCAAATACCACCAAACAATCATCAAAAAACCCCAAACATCTGTCCAGCAAACCAGGAGACCAAGTGGGGCTGGTGATCTACCTCTGACCCCTCCGTGATCTACTGATAGATCGTGATCTACCTGTTGGACATACCTGGATTATAGCATGAATTAACATTGCCAGATTATACTTTTCAAGGAGCAGCTATAGCTGGTGAACTAGCCAAAGCTAATCAAAGATGCTATGTGCCATGGAAGAGACCTGAGCCTCCAACTATAGTCCAGGATCCAGTAGCACCCCCAGGATCCAGTAGCACCCTCATCCACCCCATTACCAAGCAGCTGTTCTACTCAAATCAACAGGCATAGGTGAATAACCAGACATGGGATTTTATTTTTATTTCTCTAGATTGGATTGTGTGTTCAAGTGTGTCACAGTCACATATTCATCCTGTTTCTGTGGAATCCATTGCAGATGTTAAATCTCAAATTGCGTAACCCAAATGTTTTCTGAAGAAAAAAAATTAAATGACCAGTATGTCTGCAAGTATCCTACTAATGCGATGTATGTATGGTGGCACAACATGCAGAGCTGTATGTGGGCTGCTGCTGGCACTTAGAAAATCATTGCATTTCTTTTGTTGCTAATATATAATTAAATGCTCGGTGACTGTGGGACACAAAGCTGTACAAAAGCCTAACAGAGAAAAAAGCTAGCTTTGCTTCTACAAATCTCCGCCAACAAACAATTCACTCTGGAATTTTAGCCCAAGTAGGCAAAGTAGTAGGCGATTAAAAACATGTTAGAGGCCAATAACTGCTCTTAAAACACTAAACCATATGTTAAACTAGTTTTGGACTTCCAGTATACGAAGTAGAAATTTAGAAGTATCCAAACATTCTGTTGTTGATTTGTTGGTGCACTTCTTCTTAAATGTTACCAATCTTATTTTTAATGGTCTTGCTATAAGGAATGGTTCCTGATAGTGACTCCCAGTTAGTTTTTCCAAATACTATGGCCCAAATCAACAAGACGATTACTGATTCATTAAAGCAATTTTGTGAAGACAACTTATAAAGGGATTCTAGTGTGTAGAACAAGTAAATGTTATTTTTAACATAAAACCCCATTTTCTGTGAGTCATTCTCAGTACTGGATTTTCTTAAGGCAAAAACTTGACAGTATTGAATGTCGGTTCAACTTAAAACTGTATGCCATTACAAGGAATATCCCACTGTAGCACTGTTAGCTTTTTAAAATATTGATTGAATACTAAGGCTGTTTTCTGATGTTTGGAATATAAGAACATAAGAGAAGCCTTGTTGGATCAGGCCAAACCCCAGGTGCCATTAGGAGGTCCACCAACAGAGCCAGAACTCCAGAAGCACTCCCGCTGTTGCCCCACAAGTACCAAGAATACAGAGCATCACTGCCTCAGACATGGTGTTCCATCTATACCTTGTGGCTAATAGCCACTGATGGACCTCTGCTCAATATGTTTATCCAAACTCTTCTTGAAGTGGTCTATGTTTGTAATTGCCACCACTTCTTGCAGCAGTGAATTCCACATGTTAATTATTCTTTGAGTGAAGAATTGCTTCCTTTTATCTGTTTTAAGCTTACTGCTCATTAATTTCATTGAATGCTTCTTTCTCAACCTTCTCTATTCCATGCATAATTTTGTAAACCTATATCATGTCACCCCTCAATTTTCGTTTCTCCAAGCTAAAGAGCCCTAACTTCTTTAATCTTTCTTCATAGGGAAGGTGTTCCATCCCCTTAATAATTTTAGTTGCCCTTTCCTGCATCTTTTCCAATGCTATAATATCCTTTTTGAGGTGCAATGACCACAACTATACACAATATTCCAAATGAGGCTGCCCCATAGATTTATATAGGGGCATTATGATACTGGCTGATTTGTTTTCAATCCCCTTCCTAATAATCCCCAGCATAGCATTGGCCTTTTTTATTTGTATTCGCACACTGAGTCAACATTTTCTGTGAGTTATCTACCATGACTCCAAGATCTCTCTCCTGGACAGTTACTGTCAGTTTGGACCCCATCAATGTATATTTATAGTTAGGATTTTTTGCTCCAATGTGCATTACTTTGCACTTGTCCACATTGAACCTTATTTGCCACGTTGATGCCCACTCAACCAGCCTCAACAAATCCCTCTCTAAAGCCTCACAGTCCTCCCTGGTTCTCACCATCTTGAACAACTTCGTGTCATCTGCAAACGTAGCCACTTCACTACTGACTCCCAAATCCAAATCATTAATAAACAAGCTAAAAGGCACCAGATCTAGTACTGAGCCCTGCAGTACCCTACTGCTTACCACCTTCCATTGCAAAAACTGCCCATTTATACTCACTCTCTGTTTCCTGTTAATTAACCAGTTTTTAATCCACAAGAGGACTTGTCCTCTTATCTCATGACTCCTGAGTTTACTTAGGAGCCTTGGATAAGGAACTTTATCAAAAGCTTTCTGGAAGTCTAGGTAAACAACCTCTATTGGGTCACCTTTGTTCACATGTATGTTCACTCCTTCAAAGAACTCTAAAGGTTAGTGAGACAAGATCTTCCCTTACAGAATCCATGCTGATGTTTCATCAATAGCTTTTGTTCATCAATATGCTTACTTATTCTATCTTTACTAACCGAGTCCATGAACTTACCTGTAATTTCCTGGATCGCCTCTGGAACCATTTTAAAAGCTTGGAAACTGAGATGAACCTTGATGACAACAGGCTGGGAGCTCTAAATGCAAGCTCTGAGACCTGACTCTGTTAAATTGCTGTTCTAACCAACAACCAACCAACTCTGACTGAAAACTGACTAGTTCTACCTATGACTTATATTGAGACCTGCCACTGATGTTTCCTCCTGGACTTGCACCTCTAGAGCTTGGTGCCATGAACTGATCCTGGAGCTGGAGAGACGCAGGCCACAGACACATCAACCAGCCCGGGGGGAATTCTAGGGCCGAGCAACCATGCAGCAGAATGTTGATTGTGTACTGTCCACCTAATGCACCAGCAAGCAACCTGCCACCCCTGCTGGAGGCTGTATCAGGCTGGGCACTGGTAGTCCTTGGTGACTTCAGTGTCCATGCCAATGATTCGACCTCCATGCAGGCAATGGATCTGGTGTCGTCCATGGCAACACTAGGACTCTCCCAATATGTTACGGCCCCCACTCACCAAGCAGGGCACAGGCTCGATTTGATCTTCACGGTGGGGGTTACAGTGAACCGGATTAGGGTTAGGGCTACAGCCATTCCATGGTCAGACCACCATGTTTTGAAGGCCCACGTGAATGTGCCACCCTGACCCTGTTTGGGCGGTGAGCATATTTTAGCGCACCCACGGAGCCAAATGAACCTGGTGAGGCTCCAAATGGTCCTGTGGGATCCAATCCCATGATGGCTCATTGGATGAGCTTGTCGAGGACTGGCAAAGCCAACTCTCAGCAGCCATCAATGAGATTACTCCCCAGCGTCCTCTGCACTCCTACTCAAAACGCACCCTGCCACGACCTCTCCACCACAGTTGAGACAGTAACAGAACTCAAGGCTCCATGCACGTCTTCTTGTCAAGTTCTGGATTATTTTGGTCTGCTCAGCCTAGAAGAGGTTGCCGAATTGCTCTCATTGGTTCACCCAACCACTTGCAGCCTTGATCCGTGCCATCAGGGCTAATTAAAGCTGGCCGTGATGGGTTGCGAGGGGCGCGAAGGGAGATTGTCAACAAGTACCTCATTGAGGGACTGTTCCCTAGTGCCCTAAAGGAGACAGTGGCCCACCCGCTCCTAAAAAAGCCATCATCGGACCCGGCTGAATTGGCTAATTACCAGCCAGTATCCAATTTGCCCTATTTGGGCAAATTAATCGAGAAGGTAGTGGCAAACCAGCTGCAGGGCTTTTTGGATGATGCCTCTATATTAGATCTCCGGAGGCATCTGGATCGATGCAGAACGGCAGTGTTGATGTTGTTGGACCTGTCGGCAGAATTCGACATGGTCGACCATCAACTACTGATCCACCACCTCACCGACACAGGGATTCAGGAACTTGCCTTGCAGTGGCTTTCCTCTCTTCTCCAGGGTCAGGGACAGAGGGTGGCAGTTGGGGAACAGCTATCCAGAAGGCACCCACTAATTTGTGGAGTGCCCCAAGGAGCAGTGCTTTCCCCAATGTTGTTTAACATCTATATGCGCCCCCTTGCCCAGATTGCCCGGAGACATGGACTGGGTTGTCACCAATATGCTGATGACACCCAGTTCTATCTGTTGTTGGACAGCCAGTCAGACTCTAGTCCAGGAGATCTGGACCTGGTGATAAAAGCTGTGGCTGGTTGACTTAGACTGAGCTGACTGAAATTGAATCTGACAAAGACGGAGGTCCTGTGCCTGAGTCAGAGCGGCCCAAGGTTAGGGGTACCTCTCCCAACCTTTGATGGGGCACCATTGGTATCAGTGCCAGAGGTTAGGAGATTGGGAGTGCTCCTGGATACCTCTCTAACGATGGAGGCCCAGGTAGCAGCCACTGCAAAGTTGGCCTTTTATCACCAACGGCTGATTAAGCAGTTGGTTCCCTTCCTTGAACACAATGACCTAGCAATGGTGATCCACGCGTTAGTCATCTCAAGATTGGATTACTGCAATGCTCTTTACATGGGCCTGCCCTTGTCCCAAATCTGGAAGCTGCAGCTGGTGCAGAATGCGAGGCTGTTGTTGTGTCTTCCTGTGCAGGAAGACATCCAGCTCACCCTAAAAGCACTGCACTGGCTGCTTATAGCATACCAGATATGGTTCAAGGTGCTGGTTCTTACCTTTAAAGCCCTATATGGCTGGGTACCTACTTACCTAAGGGACCGCCTTTCCCCGCATGTTCCCGAGAGAGCACTAAGATCTGAATCCCAAAATCGCCTGACTCTTCTGGGCCCAAAAGAGGCCAGGTGGACTATAACGAGGGCCAGGGCCTTCTCCGTGGTGGCCCCTCACTGGTGGAATGAGCTCCCGGATGACATCAGGGCCCTGCAGGACCTCCTACCATTCTGCAGGGCCTGCAAAATGGAGCTCTTCCACCAGGCTTTCAAGTAGGGTGCTGTCTCAACTTTATGGCCTTGGGCCTAATATTAACATCATTACCAACCAGGCCTTAACATCAGCACCACCGACAGCTGGAAGTTTAACAGCTAGGCCTGGTGAGAGATGTAAAAGTGATTGCACCACTTGGGAACAGTGACCATAATGTCATTGAGTTTAACATTTGTACAGATAGGGAGTTGCCCAAAAAGACTGACACAACCACTTTTAACTTTAAAAGGGGTAACTTCTCTGGTATGAGGGGACATGTGAGGAAGAAATTGAAAGGAAGAGTGGAGAAGGTCAAAACCATTGGGGAAGCTTGGACACTATTTAAAAATACAGTCCTAGAAGCTCAGAAAAAATATATACCGCAGGTTAGGAAAGGTACAAATAGGTATAGAAAAAAGCCTGCATGGTTAACAAATAAAGTAATGGAAGCTGTAAAAGGTAAGAAGGATTCCTTTAAGCGGTGGAAAGCTAGTCTTAGTGAGGTTGATAAAAGGGAACACAGACTATGGCAAATAAAATGCAAGTCTGTGATCAGGCAAGCAAAAAGGGAATATGAGGAGCATATCGCAAAAAACATAAAGACCAACAATAAAACTTTCTTCAAATACATTAGAAGTAGGAAGCCAGCCAGGGAGGCAGTGGGGCCCTTGGATGACCAAGGGGTAAAAGGAGTACTGAAGGATGATAGGGAAATGGCTGAGAAGCTGAATGCATTTTTTGCCTCTGTCTTCACTGTGGAAGAGGAGAAGTGTTTGCCCACTCCAGAAGCACCGATTTCGGGAGGGGGTTTGAAAGACCTGAATCAGATTGCAGTAACAAGAGAGGAAGTCCTCCGACTGATGGACAATTTAAAAACTAATAAATCACCAGGCCCAGATGGCATTCATTCTAGAGTTCTGAAAGAACTCAAATGTGAACTTGTGGATCTCCTGACAAAAATATGTAATCTTTCTTTAAAATCTGCCTCCATTCCTGAGGACTGGAAGGTAGCTAATGTCACTCCCATCTTTAAAAAGGGCTCCAGGGGAGATCCAGGAAATTACAGGCCAGTCAGTCTGACATCGATACCGGGTAAGTTGGTGGAAACTGTTATTAAGGAAAGAATTAGTAGGCACATTGATGAACAAAAACTATTGAGGCAGACTCAGCATGGGTTCTGTAAGGGAAGATCTTGTCTCACTAACCTGTTAGTGTTTTTTGAGGGAGTGAACAAACATGTGGACAAGGGGGACCCAATAGATATTATTTACCTTGACTTCCAGAAAGCTTTTGATACAGTTCCTCATCAAAGGCTCCTAAGTAAGCTCAATAGTCATGGGATAAAAGGACAAGTCCTCTTGTGGATCAAAAACTGGCTTATAAATAGGAAACAGAGAGTGAGTATAAATGGGAAACTTTCTCAGTGGAGGGTGGTAAGCAGTGGGGTACCACAGGGATCAGTACTCGGTCCGATGCTTTTTAACTTGTTTATTAACGATTTGGAATTGGGAGTAAGCAGTGATGTGGCTAAATTTGCAGATGACACAAAGTTGTTCCGGGTGGTGAAAACCAGGGAGGATTGTGAGGCACTCCAAAGGGATCTGTTGAGGATGGGTGAGTGGGCGTCAACGTGGCAAATGGGGTTCAATGTGGCCAAGTGCAAAGTGATGCACATTGGAGCCAAAAATCCTAAATATAAATACACGTTGATGGGGTCTGATCTGGCAGAGACGGACCAAGAGAGAGATCTTGGAGTCGTAGTGGATAACTCGCTGAAAATGTCTACACAATGTGTAGCTGCAATAAAGAAGGCCAACGCTATGCTGGGGATTATTAGGAAGGGAATTGATAACAAATCAGCCAGTATCATCATGCCCCTGTATAAATCATTGGTGCGACCTCATTTGGAATACTGTGTACAGTTCTGGTCACCACATCTCAAAAAGGATATTATAGCATTGGAAAAAGTGCAGAGAAGGGCAACTAGAATGATAAAAGGGTTGGAACACCTTCCCTATGAAGAAAGGTTAAAATGCTTGGGGCTCTTTAGCTTGGAGAAACGACGGCTGAGAGGTGACATGATCGAGGTTTATAAGATTATGAATGGGATTGAGCAGGTTGAGAAAGAAGTACTTTTCTCCCTTTCTCACAATACAAGAACTCGTGGGCACTCTATGAAATTGCTGAGCAGTCGGGTTAGAACAGATAAAAGGAAATACTTCTTCACTCAAAGAGTGATTAACATATGGAATTCACTGCCACAGGAGGTGGTGGCAGCTGCAAGCATGGTCAGTTTCAAGAGGGAATTAGATAAACATATGGAGCAGAAGTCCACCAGTGGCTATTAGCCACAGGGTATAGATGGGAACTCTCAGTCTGGGGCAGGTGATGCACTCTATTCTTGTTGCTGGAGGGGGCAGCAGTGGGAGGGCTTCTGATGCCCTGGCCCCACTGCTGGACCTCCTGATGGCACCTGGTATATTTTGGCCGCTGTGTGACAGAGTGTTGGACTAGATGGGCCATTGGCCTGATTCAACATTGGCTTCTCTTATGTTCTTATGTTCTTAGCTGGAGCCTGGAGGCTGCTATTCAGTGATAATAGATTGTCACCATCTTGTAATAACATCATGTGCTGTGTAATTACGGTTTTATACCTAAACTTATTTTAATGTTGTTTATATTGGAGTTTTAATGCATATTTATATCTATGTTGTGAGCCACCCTGAGCCCACCATGGTGAGGAGGGCGGCATATAATTCTAATAAATAAGTAAATTAAATAAATATCAATAATAAGACTGATACACTCCATGATTATCTCACAGAGTCACCGGTAAACCTGGCTTGTGTGACTGAGACCTGGGTGAGGGAAGGTGAAACTGTCATCTTAACCCAGCTTGCCCCACTTGGGTTCTCAGTCTTTCACCAGTCTCAGATATATGGGTGGGGCGGAGGTGTGACATTGCTCATCTTTGATTTTTTTTCCCTTCAAGCCACTCCTTGCCCCAACAATTTCAGGCATTGAATGTGTGGGCCTGGCGTGTGATGTCAAGGAGAGTTTGGCTATCTAGCTGGTGTACTGACTGCCTAGCACACCAACAGATACCCTGTCCAACCTGTTAGATGCTGTAGGGTTGGGCACTGAAGTTCCCCAGGCTTTTAGTCCTGGGTGACTTCAGTGTCCATGTTGATGATACAGCAGATTCTCAGACCAGGGACCAGGTCATCCATGGAGGCACTGGGACTCTCCCAGCTTGTATTGACTCCCGCACATCAAGTGGGCCACATGCTGGATTTGATTTTTGGGATGGGGATAAATGTGGATCTGATGACTACAGAAGTAGTTCCATGATCTGTCCACTTTGCCCTGAAGGTCCAGCTGAGCGTACCATGCCTGCCCTATTTAGATGGTAAGTGCATTTATGCTTGCCCACAGAGCCAATTGGACCCTGGTAGGCTTCAAGAAGCTCTGTGGGATCCGATGCCCCCTGGCAGTTCATTAGATGAGCTGGTGGAGAACTGGGAAAACCAGCTCTCTGAAGCCATTGACGAGATTCCCCCCTGGCACCCTCTGCACTCATGCCCTTCTTGGCTGGTGAAAACCTGCAGACAGACCATTCAGGTCTCTCTAGGGAAATTATCAACTTGTGCCTCTCTTCTGGGACTTTCCCAGAGGCTTTGAAGGAGGTGGTAGTTTGCCTGCTCTTGAAAAAGCCATCATTGGATCCTACGGTCCTGGCCAACTACCGCCCAGTATCAAACTTGCTGTTCCTAGGCAAAGTGGTTTAAAAAGCAATGGCCAAACAACTCCAAGCTTTCCTGGAGGATGCTTCCAGCCTTGATCCTTTCCAGTCCAGCTTCTGCCATGGCCATGGGACAGAGACTGCTCTTTTTGCCCTTACAGATGACCTCCATAGGTAGCTGGATCGGGGTGGTGTTTGACATGGTCGACTATGATCTGTTGACCCACCACCTCGCCGATGTGGGAGTTCAGGGGACTGCCTTACAATGGTTTTCCTCCTTTCTCCATGGTCGGGGACAGAGGGTGGGGCTTGGTGAGAAGGTCTCCCCATGATACCCATTTGAATGTGGAGTACCACAAGGGGTGATCCTTTCGCCAGTGTTATTTAATATCTATATGTGCCCCCCCGCTCAGTTAGCCAGGAGTTATGAGCTGGGTTGCCATCAATATGCAGATGACATCCAGCTCTATCTGTTAATGGATGGCCATCTGTATTCTGCCCCTGACATTTTGGCCAAGGCTTTGGATGCTGTGGCTGGATGGTTGAGGCAGAGCCACTTGAAGCTTAATCCATTGAAGATGAAGGTCCTGGACTGGGTCGGGGAGGACTGGATGTGGGTATCAGACTCCCACACTGGAAGGGGTACCTTTGGCGCTGACCCAGAAAGTTAGGAGCCTGGGAGTAACACTGGATGCCTCTCTCTCTATGGAGGACCAGGTTATGGCTGTTGCCAGATCTACTACTAATGTATTTGAAGAATTTTTTATTGATGGTCAACATGGTTAATTATCGCAGAACACAGATCCTAGCAAACAAATGTCAGTTGGCAATGAGGACAGCAAAATGTGCGTGGCAGCAGTGAAATGGCAAACTCCACGCTAGGGATTATTAGCAAAGGAATTGAAATAACCAGGATTGTAATCATTTGTATCACCCTATTGTGTGGCCACTTTTGGAATATTGTGTACAGTTACGGCTGCTAGACCTCAAAAAAGGTATTACAGAACTGAAAAAGTGCAGGGAACAGGTTGTCTAGTGTGGAAAGAGGATGCTGCACTATATCAGCTACTGCTCTGATTCAGTTACTGGATGCTTATGAGTGGAAATTAACTCTTGTAAACTATTGAGAGCTGCACAGTGGGTCAACATAGTGCACTATTAAATAAAATTGGCCTCCAGCAGCCAAAGTGCTCCATCTGGAAACAAGGTCCAATCCCAAATGTATGATACCAAAGTCACTCAGCCCATATGCTATAAAGAGACAGATTTCTCCTTGTGGGAATACTGTGCTTCTCAAGAGATACCAGATGTTCTTTGCTTCTCAAAAATTTCTCACAAATCTAGCTGAGATCATACATGCTGTCAAACTGAAGCAGAGAAAATGCTTTTCTTGAAAAAAAAGCAGTTTTTATTTCACTGCAGCATGATTCAAATGGCCCTTGCTGAAGTCTTCTCTTGGAGATACAGCTGCTGCTATCACATACTTCATGTATGCTGCAGTACTTCTAAGAGGGGCTGGAGGGCCTCAGGAGACAAGCTTCACTGGGTTCAGGTGCAAGGCACCACTGGTGTGCATAGCCAGGCACCCGTACAGTGGTATATGTGTACAGTTGCATGCCAGCTTCACCTGAATGCTTGCCTGTTGCTTCTCAGCAGGGTCAACTCAGCTGGGAGCTGGAAAGTAGGAGAAGTGGGAGCTAGCTGTGTCTGCAGGCTGTACTGTGCCCTTTAGCTGGCAGGCAGGCATGCAGGGAGTAGAACAGATGTGACTCAAACTGGCAGCCAAGCTGATCTATGGAGAGGTGGGGAACCTGGTTTCTCTATTTTTAGTTGTTACAGTTGGGGATAGAAGTTGCTTAAATTGGAGATACCTTGTACAGGAAACTTTAGGAATTAGAACTTCCTTCCCAGCATTGCTGCCCTGACCTAATCCCCGCATGACTCTTTTAGCTAAAATAAGATGTACTGTGAGATCAGTGAAATCCTTAAAAAAAAAAAAAAAAGCTAAATAGCTGTTGGGGGAGATTTTGATCTGGGTCATGATCAAGAGGAGTTTTTTAAAAACGATTTCTTCCTCATGCATTTTTTCTAGTCAAAACCAGAGCTTTGGCTCTCTTGTGTGTGCACACACACAGCCGTAGGGAGAAAAGACTGGCACTCTCTTTGCCTGCCCTCCCCCAAAGGACTAATTGAATAACAGGGAAGGGCAGTTTTAATCAAGGGCACTGTGTAGGAGGGAAAGGGGGGGTTTAAATCTCTTCCTTGCTATATCCATGGTATGAATCCCTCCATGAATAGCTGTTCATGGAATCTAGCAGCATCCATTTTAGGGCTGCTACTCAGGGCACACTTACCTGAGAGCAAGCCTTATTGAACACAGTAGGATTTACTTCTGAGAGTACATACATAGGATTTGTGCTGTTAGATATTTGTGAGGGGTGTGTGTGAGAGAAAGAAAAGTTATGGAATGCTTGTGTTTGTGAGGGTGACTGAGAAAAAAGAAAAAAAGGAATTGTCTTCCTGTGTGTGGGCTGGGAAATGAGAGAAAGAGAAGACTGGATATTTGTGGGGGCTGAAAGGGAAAAAGGAGTAGGGTGAGAGCTGGTGATCTGTGTAGAGTACATACTTCTTCAAGTTAAGGTTGATGCAACTTCCTAAATTATGGCCAACCATACAGGTATTTAATGTAACATTAGTACCCAGCTAATTATATGTAACATTCATTTACAGGAATGATGACAATTCCAGTGATTGATTGAGGCCATAAGGGCTGTAAGTTTTAAATCGATGTATCCAAAATGCCTCTCTGTGATACAGTACTTGTTGGATGTCAACTCTATTATAGTATAGTTTATTTAACAGCTTTCACCAGCTTATAATACAAAAATAAAAGTAGATACAAAAAACCCTAAGATTTAAAATTAGAATAATATAATATAGAATAAAATCGACCAGAGTTAGGATAAATGGATTATAGAGCAGGACTCAACTTCACTCTACGTATTGCAAGACAGGCTGCCCAAAAATGCACAGCAAGCTGGGAAACCTCTGCGTCCACATCCAAGAGGATGAAATATTGAATCTAATCTGGGCTGCATATATGGATTTTACTCTGGATATCAAAGAAAAGTTTCATGAGGGGCTCCTCATACCAGCAGCACTGTATTAAAACATGTTGTAGAGTCTCTACTTCAAGCACACCACAAGAGCAAAAATGCTGGGAGAAGGGGATTTTGTTAAATCTATCCTCTAAAACCATAGATGGCAGGGAGGCACTCCTTGCTAAGGAAAAAGCCTTTCTTTGCTTGGGATTCTCAGTGTGGAACAAATAGGACACTGGAGCTGGATTATCTCTAAAGGGTCCAGTACATATAAACAGTGAGAGCTTGGCCAAGTCTTCCTGTTTGTCTTGGTCAAAAAGTTTCTGCCTTACCATTTGGAATGCCTGTTCATTGTTTATAAATAGGAAATCCTGGGGAGAAAGTCCCACTGATTGTAATTTCTGATGAATCATTTTCAGCCATCTGGAGTGAAAGTTGTCTGGTATAATACTGTAGGTTAGTACCTGGGGATGCAAGTTTAATTTAAGCCATAATTTTAATGATACTAGAACAATCCTAGTTTCCATTTTAACTACTCCAAGCTCGAGATGAATAAAAGCATTTGGAATGCATTTGGGCACTTGTAGAAGAGCTCGGAGAAATTTGGTTTGTGTTCTTTCTAGCTTTGAAAGATCCATGGCAGATGCTCCTAAAAAGGAACCATACAGCATTACAGAGATGGTTTTGGCGTTATATAACTTTAGGGCTGCTGGGATAAATGAGGCTCCTTCGGTATAAAAAACCCTCAAAATTGCATTGGCTGTTTATTCACCTTGTGAGCAGGCCAATTTGAAATGGATCCCACTGCCTCCCGAAGCTTGTAGGGTTTTGCCTAGGTATTTATAGTTGGTCACTTGTTCAATTGGATCCCCATTTATAGACCACAGTCATTTCTTTTGTCTTAGACCAAAGGCAACAGCCTTTGTTTTCTGGTAGTTTATTTCGAGCTTATTGATTTGGCAGAAATTATTACAGTTTCCTAAAGCTCTCCTTAAGCCCAACGGAGTTCTTGAAAGGAGGACAGCATCATCCAATTAAAGAAGGATTGAAATGTGTCTACCATGTATTTTTGGAGGGTGTAGATCAAAAGATGACAAGAAATCCACAACATCATTTATATAAAAACTGAAGAGGAAAGGAGCAAGCAAACAGCCTTGGCAGACTCCCTTGAAAGTTGGAATTGAGGACGAGAGGTGGCCACTCCTCGTGTATCACACTTTTAAATATGTGTGATCATACAGCATTCTAATGAGTAGTAACAGTCTTTTGTCAATAGATGTAGCAGCTAAGTTAACCCAAAGCCTTGCCCTGGAGATGGAATTGAATGCTACCTTAAGGTCTATAAAGGCAGCATAGAGAGAGAGAGGACCACTTGAAGCATATTTTTCAATAAGGTGTTGAATCATGATACAATGATCCTGAGTTGATCTGCCCTCTCTAAACCCTGCCTATTCCCATGCAAAAATATTTTCTCTATTATATCTATCAACAATAATAGTTTCCAAAACCAAAAATGTAAAATCTTCACAGTTATGGCCCATATCGACAAAATGTCGGACAAGTGGTGCATCCCATTGGTGGTTCCTAATGCAAGATTTGTGTTCTGCTATGTGAATATATACTGTCCTTGTGGACATACCTATGTATAGTAATTGGCAATCACATTTTATTAAGTAAATGACTTGTTTGCTGGAACAATTAGAACTATATAATGCAACTATTGTATTTTTGGGATTTTTGCACTTGTATTTTTCATATAAATAACACACAGAGACCATAATTATCTTTAGCATCTTTATTAGTGTCTTTCCCCCACAGTTTGACTTCTTTATGTTCCCATATCAACATAAGTCAGGGGTGGAGGGAACCATACCTGTTACCATGTGGCTCTCCTCCCATATTACCCACTTGGGGCAGCAAAATGACTTGAGACAGTCCTGCTTTATAGCTAAGCAGAAGGAAATAAACATGGCTTGCCTCCCTTTATTTTTCCCTTCCCTCCACTGTCCCACCAGCCACAGCTGGGACACTCACCTGGAGCCTCTTTCTAGAGCCCATTGTATTTCTTCCCACAATGGGCCTTAATCCTTGCTCTTTATAAGAGGCAAGTGAGAAATTCAGTTAGCATTTTAAAAAACATAATGTTTTTATAAAAATAGCAAAAAGGATAAAAGTAAAAAGCACAAATATGCATGCATGATGCCAAGCATATGTCCAGGCAAGATTCAAAGCTTACATACAGATTGTTCTTGGATCATGGTCTAAATCATCCTTTCTCCAGTTTAGAGCAGGAGTTGGGATTCAGCCATGTTGGGTACCTTTTTAGAGAGTGTGAAGTACATCCACTAACACTAGCAACTCTGACCTAATTTCTAGAACCAGCTTGCCCTTTCTTGCTGTGTATTTCAATTGCATTGAAATCTTACAGTTTGGTTTAGTTGTTAAAAGTGGCTTTTTACTCAGTGAAAGAGTTAATACAGGCAATGAAAGAGAGAGAGAGCCAATCAGAGGGAGTAACTCTAAATCAAACATTTGTGGGTAACATAAAAATTTTGGATGAGCAATACAGGCATGAAAGGAAGTTCTTGCCCATCAAAATCTGACACACCTACAGTTGTATTTATTTATTTATTTGTAGTCTTTCTTTCTCACTGAGGCTCAAGGCAGATTACACATTGTAAGAAAATACAATCAACAGGATGGGACATTCAGTAAACAGTGCAATAGGGTTTGGATTACAGAAAACTGAAAACAAGCAAAAATCTGAAAAGAGAGCTGAAACAAAACATGCACATTAATATGATATGGTAAATGATGCAGAAATTACCTAGTAGGTGCATAATTACAGCAACAGACAGTACAGAGCAGTATAGTATACCTTTGCCTATGCCTATGCCTTTACCAGAGCATCTTTCTGAACCATTTCATTATGGTACAGCCCTGTTACCTGAGTAAAAAAGCCATCCTGAATAATTCCATTTTACATAGTTCACAGAAAGCCAGGAGAGTGGGAGTCTTCCTAATTTCATCAGGCAGGACGTTCCATAAGGTGAGGGACACAGCAATGAGCTGTTTCTTAGATTTAATGGAATTATAGGTAACTGCTGAGAAAATTAAATATCTCTACATACCAATAAACAGCTTTCAAACACAGAAGAGAGGGAAGATCTTTAGCGCAGCCTTTAAATAAAATTTTGAACAAACCTGACGGAGCTTAAGCAGTTAAAGAAAGCAATATGAAGTAAATCAGAAAATGCCATAACTAAGCTACATTGTCTGGGAAAATAATACAATAGGCAATACATTGTAGATAATATATTACATAATTCCAACAAATATATATTAAAGCAATACTTTTCTGGTTTCATCAGTCTTTTTGCCCTGTAAAAGTGGAGTTACATAGTGCATTTTCTCATGTCTCAAGGTGATTTCAGTGGATGTTATGGCCTAGAACAGGGGTCCCCAACATTTTTAAGCTTCTTTCACAACGTGCTGGGCAGAACCGTAGAATGGATGCTACAGGAAGCAGACCCAACCACACAGAGGAAGCCCAAGTGCAAGGGAAAAGAGAGGTAAATTTAAAAATACACTAGGAAAGAGGAGTAAGAGATAATAAAACCAATGCCGTGGTGGCAATTGCCACCGAAACAATGTTATTTTAATTGGTACAGCCAATCAGATCTTCAGTGGCCAATCAGAAGCCCTGTTGTGTAAGAGCCCCAACTGGACCCACCCACTTTCTAAAAAATACTTGGTGGACTCCAGGAAAGGTTCATCAGAAGAGGAGAGAAGAAATTGGATTTATACCCTGCTCTTCACTACCCGAAGGAGTGTCCTTTCCCTTCCCCTCCACACAACAGACACCCTGTGAGGGAGGTGGAGATGAGAGAGCTCTTTCAAGAACTGCTCTATTCAGAACAGGTCTGAGAGAACTGTGACTGACCCAAGGTCACGCCAGCAGCTGCATGTAGAGAAGTGGGGAATCATGTGCAGGAGGGGGGGTTAGAGTCTGTGCTCTTATCCACTATACCAAATTGGCTCAGGTATCACCAGTTCTTCCAGAACCTCCTCTCCCAGCTGCCCATGCCTCACCTCCTACCTCCTGACCTTGCAACCAACCTGTGAGAAAATTGTGACCGCTTTGATGTTTCAGCCTGCAGTTTGAGAGCCTCTGCCTTTTGCTAATCCTATTTTATTAATTTAAAACACATTGGTGGACCATGGGATTCAAGAAAGGCCTTGCAAGAATAAAATCTGCTCATGCTTGCTGTACTGTAGTAGAAAGAAGTTTCCTCCTAGACACTGTGCCCTGCACCGCTCCAGACATCTCCACACCATGTGCGATCCATATCATGGTGGCTGCCCAAGGAAGCATCCCTGAGTTCGATGTGGCCCACCCAGAAAAGTGGGAAACCTGGCTCGAGCAGCTAGAATGTTATGTGGACTACCACAACATCACAGAGGAGGATAAGAAAAAATCCTTACTACTCAGCTCCTGTGAAATCGATACCCTCCACCTCCTGAAAGATGCTGGCCCCAAAGAAACTGAAGGAGGCCACATATGCTGAAATCAAGATGGCACTCATAAACCACTTCGCGCCCAAACCCACAAAAATAGTGGAGCACATAGACTTCTTTGCGCGCATCCAGGGTCCCCACAAAACCACAATCAATTTCCTGGTAGCCCTAAGAAGAGCAGTCACCCAATGTGGGTTCCCCAGCCTAAGCAACACATTGATGAACCTGTTCATTGTGGGCTTCCAGGAACCCAAGTTATGCCGTAAACTCACTATGCACAATGACCTGACTCTGGACCAGGCTCCGAAGGAGGCCACAGAGTACAAGAAGTCCCATCAGGAGCGCCACAGAAAGACAGTAAACTTCACCAGCGCATCCCCAGTAGGATCGGATGAGGAGGACGTCCTCCAGGTGTGCCACCCAGCGAGGAGGAGTACCTGGCCCCAGACAACCACGTGGATTGAGAAGCCGGCCACACAGACCTCCTACGCCAGTTGCGGGGAGGCGCACGAATGGCAGGCCTGCCATTTCCATGATGCTGTTTGCAGGTCTTGCAGCAAGCAAGGCCATATCGCCTGTGTGTGCAGATCAAAGGGGAGCCATCGGACGATGTCCACCTACCAGGAGTCTGCAGACCTTCATATGATCACTGTTCACCAGCAACAACACCAGGTATTGAACTTGCCCACAGAAGCCCCTAATAAAATGCATGCCATGGTGTTAATAGAGGGGTCCCCATGTAGAATGGAGTTAGACATGGGGTCAGCATTCTCCATTATATCGGTGGAGACACTACTGAAGCTTTGCCTTCAGGGGGGACCCCTCCTTCAATGGCCCCAGGGTTTAAGGCTGCAGGATTTCCAAAAGAACCCAGTGGCTGTCAGGGGCTGGGGCAAGTTCAGGGTGCAGTATAAGGACTTTGACGGGGTCTTGGACTTGCTCATGGTCGAAGGGCACCTCCCAAGCCTGCTGGGACTATCCTGGTTTGGACCACTGGGGTTCCGGGTGATGGGCGTGCACGGGGTGGGCATGCAGGACTTTAATACTGTATGTAACAAGTTCCCCAAGGTTTTCGATGGTACGCTTGGCCGGTACTCTGGGCCCCCAGTCATGTTAGACCTAGACCCCGCTATAAGGCCCATCTGGTTGAAGGCCCAGAAACCCCACTGGTGCTAAAACCCAAAACTGAGGCTGAGCTGGACCGCTTGGTGGTGCAGGGGGTGTTAGAATCTGTGAATAACGCAAGATGGGAAAGCCCTATAGTCACCCAAGTGAAACCGAATGGGGATGTGCGAATCTGCGCCAATTACAAATATATCCTGAATAAGGCCCTACAGGACCATGCGTGCCTGGTACCGGTGGTCAGCCACATGTTAGCATCGTTGGCGGGGGCATGGGTTTTCGGCAAGCTAGATTTAGCCCAAGTGTACCAACAACTCCCAGTGGACAACGCCACCCCGGAGGCTCAGGCGATAGTCACGCACCAGGGGGCTTTCAAAGTTAAGTGGCTGCAGTTTGGGGTTAGCGTTGCCCCAGGACTTTTTCAGCACATGATGGACTGTCTCCTTAAAGGAATCCCCGGAGTCCAGCCATTCTTTGATGATATTCTGATCATGGTCCCGGATTCTGAGACCTTTGTGGCCTGGCTCAGGATGCTGCTTCAATGTTTTGACTCTATGGGCCTCAAGGTGAAATGGGAAAAGTGTCTCCTGGGGATGCCATGGGTCGAATTCTTGGAGTTCGCTGTGGATGCCCAGGGAATCCACCTTACAGACAAGATCCAGGCCATCGTTCAGGTGCCAGCCCCCTCGTCTAAGGTGAAACTGCAGGCCTTCTTAGGTCTATTAAATTTTTACCACTCCTTTCTCCCGCACAAGGCCGCCATGGCAGAGCCACTCCACCACCTCCTGGATAAGGCAGCCCCTTGGGTTTGGGGCCCCAAGCATGCAGCCGCCTTCCAGGCACTGAAAGACTTGTTGACTTCGAACGCAGTCCTCGCTCACTTTGACGAGAACTTGCCTGTAGTGCTTGCATGTGATGCATCACCTTATGGGGTGGGGACAGTCCTGGGGCACAGGTTAGCAGATGGCCACAAGGTCCCTGTTGCGTATTATTCCCGGACCTTGTCTGCAGCGGAGCACAAATATGCTCAAATCGACAAGGAGGCCCTCACCATTGTTCCAGGGGTTAAGAAGTTCCATGATTATCTGTATGATCACCCCTTTATGGTGGTCATGGTCCACAAGCCCCTCCTTGGCTTCCTTGCCCCTGCCTGCCAAACCCCTAATATGTTGTCTCCCAGGGTGCTGCGCTGGTCGATTTTCCTGGCAGGATATTCGTACTCGCTGGTCAACCACCATGGGAAAGCGATGGGGCACGCGGATGCTCTGAGCTGCCTCCTGCTGCCTGGTTCTGACCCCAACCCATCTCCCATCCACCACGTTGCCCGGCTGGAGTCCCTGTCTGATCAGCCAGTCCAGGTCCAGGAAGTGGCCCATCACACTGCCTGGGATCACGTCCTCGCCTGGGTCTTGGACTGGATGGGGAGGGGGTGGCCTGCAGGCCTGGTGGGACCAGAGTTCATAGCATTCGGATCCTGCAGGGATGAGCTGCCCTCAAATAAAGGGTGCATATTGTGGGGTGGCCAGGTGGTGATTCCCCAAACTCTAAGCAAATGACTATTAGAGGCGCTGCATGAAACACATCCAGGGATTATCCGCATGAAGGTACTAGCACACAGATATGTGTGGTGGCTGGGGTTGGACAGTGAGATAGAGGCCAAGGTTAAACTCTGTCAGAAGTGCCAGGAGTTGAGGACCAAGCCTCCGAAAGCCCCAGTACAGCAATGGGAGTCCTCTCATAAACCCTGGGCCAGGCTACAGTTAGACTTTGCAGGGCCATTCCAGGGACAAATATTCTTCATTTTAGTGGATGCTTATAAAAAATGGCTGGAGGTCATGCCAGTGCCCTCCATCTCCTCCAGGTCTGTGATCCATGCTATGTGGCGGATCTTTAGTGCCCAGGGAATCCCCGACTCTCTGGTCACAGACAATGGGGCAGCTTTCATGTCCACAGAGTTCGAAGGGTTTGTCCAATACTATGGTATCAGGCACATTCATTTGGTGCACATTCGCTTGGCACCATTCCACCTGGCAATGAATGGCCAGGTCAAGCGCATGGTCTGCATCACAAAGGAAGCCCTTCGGCGCATGGACTCAGGGGACTGGGTGGTGTTCCTATTTGGGCAATGCACAACTCCATGCACCACGATGGGGCAAAGCCCAGCTGAACTCCTTCTGGGCCAGCACTTAACAATGAGGCTAGATTGGCTGCACCCAGACCAGGCACTGGATCGCGAGCCGAGCACTGAAGACCAGGAGGCTGCGCAAGGGTTTTTTCCAGGGGACCCTGTCTATGCATGGAACTATGCCAGGGGTCCTGTATGGATTCTAGCCAGAATAATCAGGGTGACTGGGCCCTAATCCTACGAGGTCTCCAGCGAGGACGGCCAAGTGCTCAAGCGGCACATCTATCAGCTCCGTCACCGTATGCTCCCGGCAGACCCAGGCGACAATGAAGATGAGAGCCCAGAACGCTGAGATGAGGAAGCACCAGTCCAAGCACAACCCAGTGTAAGCCAGCTGCCCAAGACCAAAGACACGATTCCCCCAGCAATACCCCACAGCCAGGAAGTGGATGACACAGCTGGGCCAGAAGAGCTACCAGCAGAGGTACCACCACCCCCTACTCCAGCCCCGGCGCCTTCCCTGGCACCTACAGGGGCAATGGCAGAAGAACTAAACCCCGCTGCCAAACTGAGATGCTCCACGAGAGAGTGGAAAAAGCCCACTTACCTAAGGGACTATGTTAGCTAGGATTATCCAGACTAAGGGGGGAGGGGTGTTGTATACGAAGTGGAGACCACACACGTGGTCAGGGAACCATGCTGTCAGGAAAGGGATGTGAGCTTCACCTCCAAAGACAATAGCTCAAATTGATCCTAGCCTGTACCTTTTGGGCGGCTAGGATCCTAGGAGTAACCAATGGGGAATAGGGCGCACTGTAAATAACCTATCATGGGGGGGGGTGTTGGGGGAGTGGGAAACATGGGAATATAAACCGGCCTGCAAGCCGGATAACCATCTCAAGTCTTAAGTATACCTAATAAAGTATGAGCTGTTATCACGCATCCATGTATCAGTCTCAGTGCTTTATAACAGGGAAGGTTTAAAAATAGGTGGAGGATTTAGTCATGCAATTCCTTAATCCCAGGCAGAAGCAGTGAAGTAAAAGAACAGTTTTGCCATATTTATTTACTTAATTTAGATTCCACTTTTCTCCCCAATGGGGATCCAAAGTAGCTTAACACATTCCCCTTCTCAGTTTATCTCACAAGGTAGGTTAGACAAAGAGGATGTGACTGACCCAAGTCTACCCAGCATGCTTCCATGGCAGACTGGAGATTGGAAACTAAGGAGGTATTATCCATAGTGCAGCTGATGCTTTGGATGATAGGCAAACCTTACCCCATGGCTTGATTTGGGCTAGGGCTTGGTAAACAGAGTTATTTTGCCAGACAATATCATCTAATTTTCTTCAAGCCCAGTTCCAAACTTCAGAAACTCTTGTTTTCTCACTGATGTAATTGGTTGCATGAAAGTCTTTCCAAAACCTCTTCCCCAAAACCAGTGTGGAGGTACTTGCACATATTGCTGCCATGACAATGGAAGAAGACAGGTAGGTAAGTGAGCAAGAAGTAGGAAGATTCTCTCTTCCTCTCTCATCTATTATGAACACTCTTCGGCAGTGTCTAAAGACCTGGTCCTTCATTACAACTTTAGCATTCCAACCTCATGTAATGAGATAACATGCTATCTGCGACCCTTACAGTAGATGTGGTCACTACTGTGTGAGAATAGGACAATGTGCATATTTTCCAGCTTTAGTACACATGAATGTACACCCTAAAAAAACCTGAGTTTCCAATCATAAATACCAAAACTGGAAAATGTTCATGCTACCCTGTTTATACAAAATGGTGACCACATGTAGCATGATCTCCCCTTATGTCTGGTGAGATCATCAGAATCATAATGAGTGAATCAGGCTTAAGCCCCTGTGAATCTTGAGAAATGTAGTTCCTAAGGCATCTGACATCTAGGCTCTGTCTACCAATACAGGTACAGTAGCAGATGCTTCTACAGCCAGGAAAGTGGGCCTTGGGAAAGAGAAAGAGAAAGCAGGGGCAGTTCATTGCCTTGGATTGCAATGTGAGCTGGAACAGAACTCTTGAAAGGTAATAATCACTGTGAACTGGAGGTGAGCATTATGAGCTTCAGAAGTTTATAGTTCAAACCATCTAAAGTTGTTGATGCTAAAGTCCTGTGTTCTACATGGTTTGCTTCTGCAGCTTCCACCTTGTACATAATTAAGGATAAGGAGGCTATCTTTTAACATTGTGCTACAAATGTAGGTACATTAGTGTACACTTGTCTCAGTAGGTTTTTCTTTTCTTTTCTGGACAAATGGATGAGAAATGAGTCCACTCTTTCATAAGGGGATTAAATTGTGTCATTCTACTCCCTGTGTTTTGGAAGCACAGTAACAATTTACTAGATCTTGTTAGAAACCACTTGTCAGTCCTGCTTGCCTGGCTTCCAGGCAAGCTCCTCAGATGCTAATTTTTCTGCTGACATCTCATTGTTCCCACCATCCTACCCCCTCCCCAATAAATGAAAGCAGGAAAAGGCTGATGGCAAGTGGTCATGTCCTTGGTTCACTCAGTGCTGTAAACTTCATTCCTTCTTTTCTTTTGTTAACACCAGTCCCGATCCTGTTACCAGGCTTGGATCTTGCTCACCTCTTTCTGTGCCCGTTCCCTATGTTGCTTTTCTCCAGCCAAAGCCTACTCACAGCCCTTGATTAAGCTGTGCTACTAAACAACCCTTCAGAAGGACAGTATACTTTCTTCAACATTTGCTTTCTCTTAACTGAATTATCATCTGCCTCCTTGTTTGCTTTCATTCTGGGATGTTGAAGTTCCAAACAACCTTCCCAGGCCTCTCAGAAAGCTTTTGTTTCCAAACAGTTTGAATCTGTGGAGACAGAGTCTAGCATGGCTAAATTATCAAAACATTCAGAAATACTTCCCTTTTTTCAATTTATGTAGTTCCCTTTTTTAAAAAAGCAACTTTCACTTAATTGATCTCCATAGAGGTCTTGCCAAGCAATTTCCATCACTCCATCTACTTTTAATTAATCATTTCTGGAGTGCCAAAAAGCATGTTGGGTACTGTGCAGAACAAAAGAAGGAAAAGGCTGTAGAGTCTTTCAAGGAGTTTTCAGTTTGAGGAATAACAGAACAGACCACAGAGTGTGTTCTGAACCAACAATAAAAAGAGTCATCACATAACAGAGACACATTGCTGGTGAGTTTGTTGGTTTTATAAGATATTGGAATAGGATAATGAGTATTATTTAGGCAATGATGGGATAGATGGAGAACAGTCAAGTACTTTCCCTCTCAGCTGTGAATGAAATTTCAGGAATCCTTTAAGGAGACACAAAAGAGAAGTTGATATGAGGTAGGATTAGGGTTCAACAGAATTAGGCAGATATTGGTAACTATTTTTTTTTAAAAAAACTGATAAACTGAAGGGCAGGCTGTCGCTCAGTGGTAGAGGCTCTGCTTTGCATTTAGAAGGTCCCAGGTACAATCTCTGGCAAACTAATTTGGTATTAAAATAACAGCTCACGTACTGAAATAACTCTGGGGACATAGCCAATTATATTCTGATCAGATACATGGATAAATCAAACCACTGTTTACAGAACTTTATATTGACAAAGGAATACATAATAAAATAAGGTGTTAAATACATTGTTTAAAGGATGTAAAATGATTGCAACTGGTTCTTGAAGTAGAGTTTTCTGGCTCATAAAACAAGCTGATAATGATTCATGCATAAAGAATACATTTTCAATTTCTTGATCACAGATCACTGCATTTTATTTTAAAAAATGAAAAAGCAGAATACTGTCTCAAACACTGCAAAATCAGGTCATTAAGAGGGTAGTCCTAATCAGTTACACCCTTCTTAATACATTGATTTAGAATGATGTAACTCTGATTAGGATTGTGCTATATGCATCCTTAAGCATAGGGCTTCTTTATCAGACCTGTTCCTGTCCATCTAGTCCAGCATCCTGTCTCACACAGTGGCCAACCAGTTCTTCAGGAGGTCCAACAACAGAACATGGAGACTGAGGCCTTCCCCTGATGTTGCCTCTTAGCACTGGTATTCTGAGGTTTACTGCTTCTGAATGTGGAGATTCCCTTCAATCACCATGGAAAATAACTGCTGATAGACTTGTCTTTTCATAGATCTGTCTGATCTCCTTTTAAAACTGTCTATGACTGTGGCCATTACTACATCCTCTGGCTGAACATTCCACATTTTAATTGTTCAAAGAAGTCTTTATTTCTCATCAACTCCATTGGATAGGCTCAAGTTCTAGCATTTTGGAAGAGGGAGAAATAATTGTCTCTGTTCACTCTCTTTACCCCATATATAATTTTATAAACCTCTATCATATCCCCGCTTAGTAATTTCTTTTCTAAACTAATAACTCCAAGATTCTTCAGCTTTTCTTCATAGGATAGGTCCTCCAACTCCTTAATCATCTTGGTTGCCCTCTTCCATACTTTTGCCAGCTCTTCAATGTCCTTTTTGAGATACAATGACCATAGATCTGTACTGGGAGGTATAATACTAGTTGTCTTATTTTCAGTCCCATTTCCAATAATCTACATCATAGTTTGCCTTTTCACTGTTGCAGCACACTGAGTTGGCACTTTCATCGAGCTATCCAGTACAGCCCCAAGATCTCTTTCCCTCTCTGTGTCAGTGAGTTCAGGCCCTATTAGCATACACTTAAAGATGGATTTTTTTTCTCCCAATCTGCATCATATTACATTTACCTACATCCAGGTAGGTAGCTGTGTTGGTCTGAAGCAGTAGAACAAAGTTTGAGTCCAGTGGCACTTCTAAAACCAATAATGTTTTATTCAAAGTATAAGCTTCAGGCCCGTAGCCAGGATTTTTCAGTTTGGGGGGTCTTTTAAAAAGTTGAGGGGCACTAAAGTTAAAATAATTTTTTAAAAAAAATTACGTAGGCTGGCTGGCTGGCCCCTGCCCCAGCTGGTCTTCCCATGTGCTGGCTGGAGGGAAGGGCGCACCAGGATCCAGTGGGACTAAAGCACTTCTTGCCTTTCCTTCCCCCTGCCATAAATGCCATCCCCTTCACTGAAGTAAGGAGCTGCAGAAGGGGGCAGTGAGTCCCTTCTGAAAGCACCGGGGCTTGGGGGGGTTCTCTCCTCCACCCTGTCTGCAGCCTGAACATGGAGGTGGGCCCCCTGGGCAGTCTGTGAGACCATGGGAACTCACCGCACCTCTCCGCCCCTGCTGGCACGAGATGGTGGAACACTGTCTCCACTTCCTGCCCTTGCCGGTGCCATGGCTCCTGTCATCAGTCTGTAGACAGCATCTCAGAGAAAAGTTCCCCCCTCAGCCCATGACGGGGCTCCCTCTGCCACCATCTTCCAACTTGCCCCCCCACACCATTTCAAGAAGGTCCTGCAGGGAACACTCAGCACAAAGCTGGAAAGTGAGACAAGGCTGTATCTGCAAGGCCCTGAGGTTCGTGGCTAGCACAGCTCCCCACTCACCTTGCAGCCAGGCCCGGCTTCCTTTTCTCTTCGGAGACTGACAAGGGATCACTCCACCCCCACCCCCAGCAGGAGCCAGTCCCTCTGGCAGTGGAGGTGCTCGAGGGCACCGGTCTTCACAGGGTTGGGGGCTCCAAGGACATGCCGTCGGAGCCAGAGCTAATCGGGCACTTTCTCAGTAAAAGAGCGCGGGAGTTGCTTCGGACCCTGAACAGCCTGTGGCTCCTGGTGCAAATCCAGTTGGGGTAAATAGGAAGTCAGGGGGCCTTGACAGTAAGTCTGGGGGCCAGTCCCCAAAATGTTCCAATATAGCTACAGGCCTGATAAGCTTCCATGTGCATGCAAACTTCTTCAGATACAGATCTACATTGTACTTGATTTGTCACATTGTTGCCCACTCACGCAATCTGTGGAGATCCTCCTGGAGCTCTTCGCAGTCAGCCTTGCTTTTCACCATCCTGAATAATTTGGGGTCATCTGCAGACTTGGCCACTACTCTGGTCACTCATAGTTCCAGATAATTTATGAACAAACTAAATAGCACCATCACCAGTACCATCTATGTGGGACCCCACTGCTTACTCCTCTCCACTTAGAGAACTGTCCATTTATACCTACTCTCTGCTTCTGTCATTTAACCAGTTTTCAATCCATAAGAAGACCCGTCCTCTTATCCCATGACTGTAGACTTCACTGAGGAGTCTTGGGTGATGTACCTTGTCAAAAGCCTTTTGAAAGTTCAAGTATATCATGTCTACCAGGTCACCATTGTCTACGTGCTTGTTCACTTTCTCAAAGAACTCCAAAGAGTTGGTGAGGCAGGACTTCCCTTTGCAGAAGCCATGCTGATTCCCCCTCAGTAGGCTTTGTCCCTCTATGCGCCTAGATTTTCTTTTTTCTTCAATTTTCTTCTATTACCATTTCTACTAATTTGCCTGGGACTTGATGTTGGGCTAACCAGTCTGTAATTTCCTGGTTCTCCTTTGGGCCTCTTTTTAAAAATGGGTGCAACATTTGTACCTCTCCAGTCTTCTGGTATAGTGGCTGATTTTAGTGATGAATTATATATACTGGTTAGTAGATCAATAGTGGTTAGTAGATCACTCCCTCATGGATCACTGCCTTGTCGTGGCGAGGGGGCTTGCGTGGTTCGATGAGGCTGTGGGCTATGCCGTGGAGGGCCACCCAGGACGGACAGGCCACAGCAGAGAACTCAGACCAAGAGTGATCCCCTGGAGAAGGAAATGGCAACCCACTCCAGTATCTTTGCCAAGAAAACCCCATGGACAGTGACAAAAGGCTAAAAGATATGACGCCGGAAGATGAGCCCCTCAGGTCGGAAGGTGTCCAATATGCTACTGGGGAAGAGCAGAGGGCAAGTACGAGTAACCCCAGAAAGAGTGAAGCGGCTGGGCCAAAGCCGAAAGGACGCTCAGTTGTGGATGTGTCTGACGGTGAAAGGAAAGTCCGATGCTGCAAAGAACAATACTGCATAGGAACCTGGAATGTAAGATCTATGAATCAAGGTAAGCTTGATGTGGTCAAAAATGAGATGGCAAGAATGAACATCGACATCTTGGGAATCAGTGAACTAAAGTGGACAGGAATGGGCGAATTTAACTCAGAAGACCATTATATCTACTACTGTGACCAGGAATCCCGTAGAAAAAATGGTGTGGCCTTTATAGTCAACAAGAGAGTGAGAAAGGCAGTATTGGGATACAATCTCAAAAATGACAGAATGATCTCGGTCCGAATCCAAGGCAAACCATTCAACATCACAGTAATCCAAGTCTATGCCCCAACCACTGCTGCAGAAGAGGCTGAAGTGGGCCAGTTCTATGAAGACCTACAACAGCTCATAGAACTAACACCAAAAAATGATGTCCTAATCATCATAGGGGACTGGAATGCTAAAGTAGGAAATCAAAAGGTAACCGGAATAACAGACAAGTTTGGCCTTGGAGAACAAAATGAAGCAGGGCAAAGGCTAACAGAGTTTTGTCAAGAGAACACGCTGGTCATAGCAAACACCCTTTTCCAACAACCTAAGAGGCGTCTCTACACATGGACATCACCAGATGGGCAACACCGAAATCAGATTGACTATATAATTTGCAGTCAAAGATGGAGAAGCTCTATCCAGTCAGTAAAAACAAGACCTGGAGCAGACTGTGGCTCAGATCATGAGCTACTCATTGCAAATTCAGACTTAAATTGAAGAAAGTTGGGAAAACCACAAGGCCATTCAGATTTGACCTAGATCGCATCCCCGATGAATATACAGTAGAGGTGAAGAATAGGTTTAAGGGACTAGATTTGATAGACAGAGTGCCTGAAGAACTATGGACAGAGGTCCGTGACATTGTAAAGGAGGCAGCAATCACCGCCATCCCAAAGAAAAAGAAATGCAAGAAAGCAAAGTGGCTGTCTGATGAGGCTTTGCACATAGCAGAGGAAAGAAGGAAAGCTAAAGGCAACGGTGAAAAGGAAAGATTTGCCCAACTGAATGCAGATTTCCAGAGAACAGCAAGGAGAGATAAGGAGGCTTTCCTGAATGAACAATGCAAAGTAATAGAGGAAAACAATAGATTGGGAAGGACTAGAGATCTCTTCAAGAAAATTGGAGAAATCAAGGGAACGTTCCATGCAAAGCTGGCCATGATAAAGAACAAAAACGGTAGGGACCTAACAGAAGCAGAAGAGATTAGGAAAAGATGGCAAGAATACACAGAAGAACTATACAAGAAGGACCTCAATGTCCTTGACAACCACGATGGTATAATCACTGACCTCGAGCTAGACATCCTAGAAAGCGAAGTTAAATGGGCCTTAGAAGACATTACTAACAACAAAGCTAGTGGAGGTGATGGCATCCCAGCTGAGTTATTCAAAGTCTTAAAAGAAGATGCTGTTAAAGTGCTGCACTCAATTTGCCAACAAATTTGGAAAACACAACAGTGGCCACAGGATTGGAAAAGGTCAGTGTACATTCCAATCCCAAAGAAGGGCAATGTCAAGGAATGTTCAAACTATTGCACAATTGCACTCATTTCACACGCTAGCAAGGTCATGCTCAAAATCCTACAAGCTAGGCTCCAACAGTATGTGGATAGAGAACTGCCAGAAGTACAAGCTGGGTTTCGAAGAGGTAGAGGAACTAGAGATCAAATTGCCAACATTCGCTGGATTATGGAGAAAGCAAGAGAGTACCAGAAAAACATCTACTTCTGCTTCATTGACTATGCTAAAGCCTTTGATTGTGTGGATCACAATAAATTATGGCAGGTTCTTAAAGAGATGGGAGTACCGGACCACCTCACATGTCTCCTGAGAAACCTGTATAAGGGTCAAGAAGCAACAGTTAGAACTGGATATGGAACAACTGACTGGTTTAGCATAGGAAAAGGAGTACGACAAGGATGTATATTGTCACCTTGCTTATTTAACTTATATGCAGAGTACATCATGCGAAATGCTGGCCTCGATGAATCACAAGCTGGAATTAAGATTGCTGGGGAAAAGATCAATAACCTCAGATATGCAGACGATACCACTCTGATGGCAGAAAGTGAAGAGGACCTAAAGAGCCTCTTGCTCAGGGTGAAAGAGGAGAGTGCAAAAGTGGGCTTGAAGCTCAACATCAAAAAAACTAAGATCATGGCATCTGGCCCCATCACTCCTTGGCAAATAGAAGGGGAAGTCGTAGAAGTAGTGACAGACTTCACATTCCTAGGATCCCAGATCACTGCAGATGGTGACTGCAGCCATGAAATTAAAAGACGCCTGCTCCTTGGGAGGAAAGCGATGGCAAACCTAAACAGCATGATAAAAAGCAGAGACATCACCTTGCCAACAAAAGTCCGCATGGTCAAAGCAATGGTATTCCCCGTAGTAATGTATGGCTGTGAGAGTTGGACTATAAGGAAGGCCGAGCGCCAAAGAATAGATTCTTTTGAACTATGGTGCTGGAGAAGACTCTTGAGAGTCCCTTGGACTGCAAGGAGATCAAATCAGTCAATCCTAAAAGAAATCAACCCTGACTGTTCCCTGGAAGGCCAGATCCTGAAGCTGAAGCTCAAATACTTTGGCCACCAAATGAGAAGGGAGCATTCACTGGAGAAGACCCTGATGCTGGGAAAGATTGAAAGTCAAAGAAGAAGGGGACGGCAAAGAATGAGATGGTTAGACAGTGTCATCGATGCAACGAACATGAAATTGAGCAAACTTCAGCGGACAGCGGAAGACAGGAGGGCCTGGCGTGATCTGGTCCATGGGGTCGCAAAGAGTCGGACTCGACTGTGCGAATGAACAACAACAAAACAAGATCAATAGTGAGAGCTAGTTTGGTGTAGTGGTTCGGAGCACGGACTCTAATCTGGGAGAACCAGGTTTGATTCCACACTCTTCCACATGCAGCTGCTGGTGTGACCTTGGGGCAGTTACAAGTTCTTTCAACTCTCTCAGCCCCACCTACCTCACAGGGTGTCTGTTGTGGGGAGGAGAAGGGAAAGGAGATTGTAAGCTGCTCTGAGACTCCTTTGGGTAGTGAAGGGCAGGGTATAAATCCAATCTCTTCTACATTTGAGTTTCCTGAGAACACTTGGGTATATGCCATCAGGGCCTGGAGACTTGAGCATCCCTCCCCTGCTCTGTCCACAAGGCCTCCTGCTGCCCATGCTCACATCCATCTGCACTGCCTGCAGCCCTTTCCTTGATAGCACTAAGCTATGTGTGCAGCTGGACTAATGGGTGCTGCAGCACTCACAAGGGAGCAGCCTGGGAAATGGCATGTTGCAGGGGTCAGCTGCAGTGGGCCCTGCCAGAAGCCCTGGGCCCTTGCAGCTGCCCCACCTGAAGGTATGCTGATATCAGATCTGGGTACACTAATCCCTAACCCTTTCCTCAGTTTCTCACATATATTATCCTGGTAATTCACAGTGTGTGGACAATGCCATCACATATGTAAAAAAACTGCTGACTGATGATGACAAAAATTCTACGCTTCTTTTCTACACAGCTGTACAGAATCATTTAATAACATTACCTTTGATGTATCTGTTAATATACTTCACGTTCTTTCTTAGATCATTGTTGATACTTTTTTTTCCAGCATCCTATTCTAGTTTTGTAAAGCTACTAAATATTTCGATGTCTATTCCCCTCTGAGCCCCTCCCACCCCAATATGTTGCTTGTTAATATCACTACTAAATAATTGTTATAACATTAATATAAAAATATATTTAAATAATTTCTATCCTGCCTTATCTCCTCAGACTCAAGGGTGCTAACAATACACCAACCAGGTTGTGAGGACATAAATTATAAATAGTCCAAACTAGCAAAATTAGAACAAAATATGTAGAAATAATCAACATCTTCACCAGGTATAAAATGTGCCTGAGATATTACTATACGTTTTCTTAATTCTGATAGGCCAATAATATCAGTTTAACAAAATGTTATCAGCGTTTCCCTTGATTACCATGTTTGTTGAAACAGCAGTCCATCAAAGAGAAATATATTACCTCTCTGAAACTATTGCAACCGGAGTCATAAAAAGCAAACCCTCATTCCCCAATAAACCTAATTCCACAGGAAAACATGGAAGAATTTAAAGGTTGCTGCTGCAAAAGTTGTCATGTGATTTGACCTCTCTGAAACAGGAATATCAGATTGTAAATCTCTCACATTGCTTTCAGTGTTTGCCATTTTGCAGTTGCATAATTATCAAATATCAAAAATCTTTTATAAGAGACTTGTACGATTTCATGATTACCAGAATTCGATCAAAAATAGTTAAATTCCTAATCACCAGTTATTCAACTTGGATTTATTTATTTGCAAGGACTGAGACCTAGTAGAAAGGTGCTCTTTCATATTATTATTTCATGTTATGTCACCAGTGAATCTCCTATGTGTAGGTATTCTGATTGATTGGTTGATCTGGATACTTTTACCCTGCTTTACTTTACTGTGTGTGGACTCAAAGTGGCTTATGATATGAGAAAACAACAGACCATGGACTGCAACAAATCTACCTGTCAGCAACAAACTAATCCATAAGGCAGGTTAGGAGAGCAGAGCAGATGGTAAAAACACTGTCCTGTTGGCAATACTTTCTCTCCTGGCACTTCCATCCTTCCAGAATGCAGATTCAAAGGGCTGGGCAGAAGGAAGAAGAAGAGATTGGCTTTATACCCCGCTCTTCACTCAGAGTCTCAGAGCAGCTTACAAACTCCTTTCCCTTCCCTCCTCACATCAGACACCTTGTGAGGTAGGTGGGGTTGAGAGAGCTCTGAGAGAAGCTGCTCTTTTCAAGAACACCTCTGACAGAACTATGGCTTGCCCAAGGTTGTCCAGCATCTGCAAGCGGGGGAGTGGGGAATCAAACCTGGTTCTCCCAGATTAGAGTCTGTGCACTTAACCACTACACCAAAGGAACAGAGTAAAAGAATTGCCCCAAATGGTAGCAATATCTTCCCTGGCATTGAAATTCAAGTTGAACTGAATTTTTCACATGTACTAAACTCATTAATATATTCAGCACAGTAAAGTCTTGACAGTAAAAATTAGGGATTAGCAGATTCTTCCAGCTTCATCACATTTAGAGTTGTTCTACATTTAGGGTTTAGCTGCAGTGATCTGTTGCTGAATATCTCTTGCTTCACTGGGTTCTACTCTTCAAAGTCCTGTTGTATTCAGCTCCTTCCCATTTCCATGGAACCAATGAAGTGGGGGAAACATTTTTAAACTCCATGGGCACAAATCAGGGATGCCTATAGGCTGTGCCACAGGTTTTGCAGTTGTAACTCTCTTCCACTGCCAAGGTGCATTCCCAAGCTGGGGCAGCTTGGGGAGACAACTAGCTCCTGCCATACCCTAGGTTTGCACCCTCCTCTGCTGCCATAGGGAGTTAAGAACATAAGAGAAGCCATGTTGGATCAGACCAATGGCCGCACAGTGGCCACACACACAGTGGCCAAAACCCAGATGCCATCAACAGGTCCCCCAGCAGGACCAGAAGCCATCTCACTATTGCTCCAGTGGCTTTCAGCAGGGGTCTGAACTGCTGCCACACCAGTGCTTGACATTAGCATAACAGTGCCAGGGTGATCTACTGGTGTATCTCCAAGTTACTGTGCCATATTCCTGGGATATGCTTATGTAGCAGCTGGTCAGCTCCCTAAACACCTCCCGCACTGAGGATTGTGCTGGTAGTATACTTTTCTATGACATTATAATAAAGATCTAGGACTGATATATATTAAAAACCTTTGCATCATTACATTCTCTCATAACCTTGTTTTTTTTTACTACTGATCACTGTGAAATCCTCTTAGGATAGATTATATGATCAAATCTTGGTCCATCCCCACCCCCTTACACTGTTCTTTGAATTGAAACCTGACCTTTAGGGAGGCAAATAAACAATCCAAGCAGAGTTAGCACTTTTGGGGTTTTCTCTTTATTATATTCCTGCTGTCCCATAGGAATCCCTTCAGATGCAGACATTGCTGGAAAAGCACACTCCCACACAGAAACAATAGAAAACAATCCAGGTGGGCAGTATAAACGCTGCTCCACATGCAGCCAAGCCAGATGCCAAGCTGTATGGCATAGGACTATGTTGGTTGGCCTGTGACTGTAGGGCTCAGAGTCTTGCACTGTGGAGGCAGCTAACACAAACATTAGAAGAATGGTCATACCACATAGGAGAACAACTCAAAGACAGGGCAGTTGTGGGAGAAGCCACTGCAGAGGGTCAACTCCCCCTATGGCAGGTGGTCCCTTTTCCATTACAAGGGTGCACCCTGATCTCTCCTGAAGGCACACTGATGCAGAGTGGCAACAGCAGCAGCCCACTGCCCAAAGGTCATCCCAGCATGGGTCATGATTAGCCCCAACCCTCTATGCAGGTCCCACTTTAACACACCCTGACACCTCCCAGCCAGGCAGCCACAGCAGATAGCTCCAGGTCAGAGGGCTGCTTGGGCACTGTTGCTGACCACAGCTCCCTAAGACCCCAACACTGCTGAGGGTAGACTCAAGCAGAGCCAGGGGTGCCTATCCATCCAACCCCCTATGTCAGGCACCTTGGATCTTCAGCCCTCAGTTGGGCCAGAGCCCACCCAGCTGTACAACTGCCCCCCCAATTGTCAAGACCACCTTTTTATTTGTTTTTTGGATTTGTATCCTGTCCTCCCCTTGACGGGCTCAGGGTGGGTTCCAACAATATACATACAGTAGAACAATATAAAATTAAATACAATTAAAACCATGTTAAACCAGGGGAAGTTGGCAATTTGGGATGGTGACTGTAATGGCCCTGTAGCGCTACTGACCCATTCACCTCCCCATGCCCCACCATCCTCTGACACCAAACCATACAGGACCACAGCAAAGCCCCTCCCCCATGTTCTGGGACTGATGGGTGGGTGCAATTCCATGTGGCAGCACCAGCATTAATGTCTTCCTTCCTCCATCCATGTGCTACCAAGAAGCTGGCACCCAGAACTGTCTATGGCAGCTGACACAAAAGTGATTCCCCAGTGTATGTAAGTGCTTACATTTATTATTACATTGTCTTCATGTGAAAATCAAAACCCCATGTATAAGTATTTTCTGGATTGTTACTTAAGACGCCGAAGTGTTTTATCTAGCAGCACCTGCATAAAGTTATCTTACAGTGGAATTGCTAGCAGCTGGGAACTATCAGAGTAACTGTTAAACAGTTGGTCATCTACACAGCATTACAGCTCAAATGTCAGTTTGACAGCTAGTGATCTAGATCTCAATTTAGACCAGCTAGATTAGGTAACTGATCATGTTGATTGGTTGCTTAATTAGCAAGTGACTACTATATAGGAAGCCAGAGGACACAAGTGATGTGGTAGATAGAAATTAACATCAGGTTGATGAATGTAGACTTGTGAAGAACATGTAAAACTGAAAAGAAAGACCTTCACTCTCTTCAGCATTTCCACTTTCCTGCATTATCTGTTGCTAGAAGGACTGCTTTTTAAGATGTCTGCTGGAGCTTTGGAACTGTAAGGCGTTTAGGGTCAGTGTACAGAAGTTAGTTAGATAGGTTTGGGTTTTTTTGTATAGTCTTTGTTCCATTGTACACTCTATTCCTTTACTTGTATGTTTTTATGTTTTGTCTATTTTGTAACAAATTCCTAAAATATGTTTTAAATCCTGGAGTGAGTAACTAGCCCAGAACCAAGCTTATTTTGTACCAGTACCTTACTTTTGTTACCAACAAGACTTTTTTAAATTGGATATAATTAAATTCTTCTTTTTTACATAAAATTTCAGCCAGTTGACATTGCTGGGGCAGCCCAATGTTGTGACAGCAGCAGCAAGTCTGGTACAAGCCATCCCCCCCACCTGACCCCTGGCCGTTATGGCTTGTGACATGGCACCATCCCCCTACGGACTCAGAGGAGCACACAAACATGTCACTGTAATACTTGAATATATGCTTGGCAACAATGTACAAGAAGTACAAGCATTTGTTGTTCAGTTGCACAGTCGAGTACGACTCTTCACGACCTCATGGAACAGATCACGCCAGGTCCTCCTGTCTTCCGCTGTCCTCTGAAGTTTGCTCAATTTCATGTTCGTTGCATTGATGACACTGTCTAACCATCTCATCCTTTGCCGTCCCCTTCTTCTTTGACCTTCAATCTTTCCCAGCATCAGGGTCTTCTCCAGTGAGTGCTCCCTTCTCATTTGGTGGCCAAAGTATTTGAGCTTCAACTTCAGGATCTGGCCTTCCAGGGAACAGTCAAGGTTGATTTCTTTTAGGATTGACTGATTTGATCTCCTTGCGGTCCAAGGGACTCTCAAGAGTCTTTTCCAGCACCATAGATCAAAAGAATCTATTCTTTGGTGCTCGGCCTTCCTTATAGTCCAACTCTTGCAGCCATACATTACTACTGGGAATACCATTGCTTTGACCATGCAGACTTTTGTTGGCAGGGTGATGTCTCTACTTTTTATCATGCACTTTTTAAGTGGTTCATGTGGCAGCTACTGCCAGCTGCAGTGGCTCATGGCTGTTGCTGGGGCATATGTGTGGCAGGTGGACATGCTTCTGGACATGTTGGTGTCAATCTGTGGCCTGCTGTCAACTCCCATCCCATGGCCCCTTCCTGCTAGACCAGAAGCAGCAGTAGGGGTCCCAAGGGGCAGCCCTCTGGGCTGGCCTCACCAATGTGCCCATGGTGCTGTAAGCTGCCCCTGTAGCTGATCACTGGGCACCTGTGACATGCCCTGTTTCCCTGGGATGTTGCACAATGGGTGCAGACATTCTTTGGTAGACAGTACATGGGGTGGTGGGGCCTCCTTCCTGTGTTTCATACTGCTTCCTCTTTCCTTTTTGGTGGAGGCCTATGCCTTTAAGGGAGTGGAGTCGGCACTACAGGTATGGCCCATCACAGCAGAGGCTGGCCCCTCCCTGTCCTCATATGGCCCCAGGGCTAGATACCCATGGATGCTACCCTGTATTTGGTTTGTTCCTCCCTGTCCATCTATGCAATGCAGTCACACTCTTGTGACATCTTGTAGGTATGATGGCATGATTGCTGGGAACACTGGTGTAGATTCCCCTCAGGGAACAGACCAGTGGAATTGCTGTTCCACCAGTGTCTGGCCACCTCCACCACCATGGCCCTCTGGAGTGTGCAGCTCATCTTTGATGTAACCTTTTCTTGTCTTAATTTATTTTTGAAGGGGGACATATGCCTGGTTATTCTAGATCCCATGAAGACTATTATCTGTTTCTTCCTACCATGGACATAGTACAGTTAAGTACAATAGCATGATAACAGCTCATAATAGTTCTATGCATCTGTATTCCTTAACAGTACACTATTTTTTTTTTACTGTTTTTATTAGGTTTAGAAAAAAAACCAAAAATATAGACAAGAATGTTCATTTTTACCAGTCTTTTTTTCCTATCCAATGTATCTCTAACTTAAACCCTGTCTTGTTGATTACTGGATCAATGTTATTTTTGACAACCTCTTTAACATGTTTATATAACAATTCTATAGATGTAAAATAATTATATATTTTCATCTTGTTTGGTATACTTTTCTTATTCACTGTTTTCTTGATATCTATGAATATCTAACAAGTCTGGCTTAGTCTAATTAACCTCATATCTTTTTGATACAATTTTACCACAATATTTCCTTTTTTCATCAATCATCTCGGTTGCATAAATTGATGTAAACCTAAACCGTTTGAGCCACAAACATATTATAGACATTGTTGAGGTCATGATGTAAATGTCAAAACAGCAAAATGAAGGAATTGTTTTCAGTGAGATTTTGTGACGCTTAACTTTTTCTGTATTGTACCTAATAATTCTGATCCAACCGTTCTCTTCCAGTGTATTAGGCATACTGTGCTTACAGAACAGCTGTTCCATGCTCACAAACTCCTGTTATCAACTGCACACAGGAAACAAGTACAGAGACACTGCTATGCTTTCAGAATGTGAAAATCTGCAAAGGATCCTGCTATGCATGGATAATGAAGGAATCCTATGTAAATTGGCAGAATAGATACACTTTTCTTTCTGCAGTGCTTGCAGAAGAGGGCACAATGGCAACATACTGTGGTTAGTCAGTCTGCCCCTCCATCTCAATACAACGGCAAATGCACTCCTGAATCTTGATGCCTCATTTATTCATCATGCAGATGTGAATAGTCATTGGCACCAAACCTGGTGTGAACAGTATTAATGTACCCTAATCCATAACCCAGCAAAGAAAAATCTATCTACATAGCTACAGATATGCATCACAATGCCCATGACTTCACCCTTGAGTACTGCGTACCCCAACTAGTGCTACTAGTCACGCACACATATCCAATCATGCTATGCAGCACCTGAATCTTTCTGGAATGTCAGTGCAGCATAAAACAGGCTTACTGGGCTTTCTATCCTGTATTAACAACATTAGTAAATGACTCATTTCAGGCATCACATGTGAAGATATCATAAAAGCCAACATAAAGAAAAAAGAATTAGAGAACCAGCGGAGACCACAAGCCATAAAAGCATGGGGTTAAATATTTAAAAGCCTTTTGTATTTCAAGCACTAGAGGGTCCCGAAACTCGCATCTTCAGTTTTTAACCTTAAATGGCTTTTTAGTTCTTCCTGTGTTTCTGTGGTAACAGCGTGTTTCCATGGTTTCTCTTTAATAGTCCAAGGCATTATTTGTAATGTAACTATAGAAATCTAGGTTTTGAAGTATATATATGGGCCCTTCAAGGAGTTAATGAAGCTTGTTATTTAATTTTCCTTCAATTTAATGCTGTGTTACTGGCAATTAGGACATTTTGCAAGTGACGACTTGTCCAGAGAATACACTTCTTGCACCAGCCTATTTTTGTCAGTATTTAAAGATAAAGAAATATTTGATGTTGCTGTTAATTGTTTCTAATTGGGGGATGTAAAAAAACCCCTGAGCTTGGAAATTGCATTGCAATTCCTCTTTATGATGTTACATTATTGAAATACATTTTCAGTATTTACAGTGTACTTGGAGGGAAGGTCGCATGGTACAGCCTGAGGGTCAGTCCTGGTTAGTACTTGGATGGGAGACCACCAAGGAAGACTACAGAGGAAGGTGATGGCAGACCACCTCTGCTTCTCATTTGCCTTAAAAGCCCCTTGCTGGGGTTGCCATAAATCAACTGTGACTTGATGGCACTTTATACACACATGCAGTGTGCTCATTCATATGTAATTTCTACTGGAGTTATGACACAGAACCAGCATCAACTATGCATCTGCCATGGCAGGGCTGGCTTATCATTGGTGCCATACTTTTAGTATCTTCCCATTAACAGCATCCTATTAACATATTTCTTTTTAGTTCAGCATTACTTCTACATTTTGGGACAGTAGGACCCAAAGGAAATAATCTCTCTGTGTGTGTATAAAATGAGGAATAACTTTTTTCTGTCATCTAGACAGAAAGGAATTTATTATAAGTGTGGAAGGGGGGGGTCTGTGAGGACTTGTTGGCAGGGTAAGAGAGAATTTCATTTCCCCACTGGTCCTTAGGTATTATTATTTATTTAGAAATTTTTCATGCTGTTTCTCCAGGAACTTGCCCAATGTGGCTTATAAAATACAAAATAATTAACAAAATTTAAAATATATTAACTGAAATCAAGCATTAAAAACCCAGCCCACTATAAAAGCAAATGCCATACATACAGAACTTGCTCCATTGCTGCATGTTCCTACATGACCGCAGCCTTGGGGTTTCTAGCCTTTTCAGCCAGCATGGGAGGGTCAGGCAAATGGCCAACAGCTGAGACCTTAGCACTACAGTATTCGACACACTTAAGGGAGCTGGGTCAGGCACCTAAGACCAATGCTCCCCCTAAGCTGTGGAGTCTTGTGAGCAAAAATCCTACTTTGTGAGCTACTGGCATTAAAGTTGTGAGCAAGCAATTTGGCTACTGTTAGTTTGCTGTGGAGCCATTCTTCCTGAGCTAAGGCAAAAATGTGTGAGCTCGAGGCTAAAAAACCGTTAGCTAGCTCACACTAACTCAGCTTAGAGGGAACACTGCCTAAGAAAATGGTCGCCCACATGGCAGCCATTTCCTTTTTTAGTAAAGCCCATGGCTGGCCCAATCCTTGGCCAAGTTTAGACTGGCAGTTTGACCCGATATAGGCACATTTCAGAGACATTTCACAAATGGATTAAAGGGCCAGTTCACTCAGACACATCTGTCAGGCGTTCCCCAGCCACACTCAACCCATCTCCCACATCAGTCGGCGTAGTGTGACCGGGAAAACCCGGAACAGTTTATGCCGGATCTTTTTGCCACGACTCCCTTGTGCTTCAAACTGCCAGTCCATCCTCTGTCCTTGTACATCTTTTGTGGTTCATCAGGCACCGAAAGGATGGCTTAGGATCTCCCCAACCCTGCAAGATTCCAGGTGCCCCACCACCTGTCCCCTGCTGTCTGGGCTGGTGACAGCAGCTCCCAGCAATTTGCTGGTTCAGTTTTGAAGTAAAACCAAGACTGCATTCACCCTGGGCTTTTTTTGAGTGCTTCTGGTATGTGAGCTGGTGTCCATGTCCCAGCAGGATTGCACTGGGTTGGGCTGAAGTTGCACACAGCATACACCTGTTTCTCAAGTGGTCTAAGACTGGTCGGTAAAGGTGCAGGGATGAGATCTACCTTTACTAGGGTTGCTAACCTCCAGGTGGTGGCTGGAGATCTCCTGGCATTACAACTGATTTCCAGGGGACAGGGATCAGTTCATCTGGAGAAAATGGCTGCTTTGGAATTTGTACTCTATGGTATTATACCCCAAACCCTTCCCTCCTCAGGCTCCACAGCCAAAATTTCCAAGTATTTCATAACCCAGAGCTGGCAAACCTAGCCTTCATGCATCTCCAGGCTCTCTCCCCTGCCCTGTTTGCACTGTGAAGGGCTTTCTTGCCAGCAAGGGAAGCAAGCCTATGAGTGGGCAGGGGTTGGGGCATGGCAGAGCTAGTTGTTTCTTGTTGTGGCAGCCCGGGTACAGATAGTGCGCTACTCCCATCCCTTCTTCCACCCATATTGGCAGAGGGTTGGCTGCTGCAAAAGGGTTGTGCAGAATTCTGGTTGTGTGGGCAGGAAAGCCTTGGGTGCAGTCCAAAGCAGTTTTTGCAATCATGGCCAAATTTGCAGTGTGCACAGTGGCATTTTCCTTGATCATATTCACAACACACCTGGCAATTGGGGTCCCACCTGTCACCCCATTTCTGTGGCCTAGAAATCTTGGCCTTGCACCAAATGTGAGGAACAACAAACAGGAGATATAGCTTGTTGTTTCTCAAGTACTACCTACTCCTCTTACTATGAGGTGCCTGCTCATGGAACACCTTGTCATAGTTGATGGTGGCTGTTTCCCCTGCTAGGTTGTGCAACCTCAAAACATTGCCCAAATGGTTGGAGAGGTGCCATCCTCTGTAGCCCAAAAGTCAGTTAAAGAAAGAACATTCCGTCTCATCCTTCCTATCCCCCCCCTTTTGTCCTTTATGCTGTGGTGACCCTTCCTACCCCCTTCTGTTTCAGGTTTTAACAGGGGAAAAAAACCTAATGTAACAGCCCTTGAGAATATGCTCCCTCATCTGGCGAGTGAGGTGACTAACTGGAGGATCATCATCATCTGTGAAGGTGGATGTGATGGAGGTAGACTCAGGTGCCTGCTAGTCTGCCCACACAACCTTGGGACCTGACTCAAACTGGCCCCTTTGTGCCCTCCTTTTTAGTGCCCAGGTGAGCAGGCACAGCACACTGGCAGGTGCTGACCAATAATTACCTGATTTTGTCAATGGACTCTTCAGAACACGAGAACAAGGTTCCAGCGCTTTCTGATTCCTCAAGCCCTCGTGATGCCTTCTTCTGTCTGTGTGGCTCACAGCACCTCTTGGAGTGATGCTGCTTGGATGTGCCAGATTCAGTCCTCTCCCTGCTGCTAGAGGAGGTGGAAACACTGGATGGAGAAGTCACCTAGTGCCAACACTTCCCTGAGACCCTGGCCCTGAGTGAGCCATTCAGTACTGCCCTGGAGGGAGCTTAGGTTGGCAGTCCCAGCTGCACCACCCAGCCCACCAAGCACTCCAGGTTCTGGTAAATACTTTGTAAGAAACTGCTATTAGCGGGACAGGGTAAAAGCCGGAACGGCCCGGAACGGCCCGGAACGGGCACTAAACAAACAATAGTGCCGCAAAAAACAGTGGCATGCGTTACAGCCACTCCAGAACAATATTCCAGAAGTGAAAACACGGAACTCCCACCCTTTTATTAACCCTTTCCAGGCCAAAAAGCCTCCGGAACGCCCTGGAACGGCCCGGAACGGGCACTAAACAAACAATAGTGCCACAAAAAACACTGGCATGCATTACAGCCACTCCAGAACAATATTCCAGAAGTGAAAACATGGAACTCCCACCCTTTTATTAACCCGTTCCAGGCCAAAAAGCCTCCGGAACACCCCGGAACGGCCCGGAACGGGCACTAAACAAACAATAGTGCCACAAAAAACAGTGGCATACATTACAGCCACTCCAGAACAATACTCCAGAAGTGAGAACATGGCACTCCCACCCTTTTATTAACCCGTTCCAGGCCAAAAAGCCTCCGGAACACCCCGGAACGGCCCGGAACGGGCACTAAACAAACAATAGTGCCGCAAAAAACAGTGGCATACATTACAGCCACTCCAGAACAATACTTCAGAATTGAAAACATGGAACTCCCACCCTTTCATTAACCTGTTCCAGGCCAAAAAGCCTCCGAAACACCCTGGAATGACCCGGAACGAGAACTAAACAAACAATAGTGCCGCAAAAAACAGTGGCATGCATTACAGCCACTCCAGAACAATATTCCAGAAGTGAAAACATGGAACTCCCACCCTTTTATTAACCCATTCCAGGCCAAAAAGCCTCTGGAACACCCCGGAACGGCCCGGAACGGGCAATAAACAAACAATACTGCTGCAAAAAACAGTGGCATACATTACAGCCACTCCAGAACAATACTCCAGAAGTGAGAACACGGAACTCTCAACCTTTTATTAACCCGTTCCAGGCCAAAAAGCCTCCGAAACACCCTGGAATGACCCGGAACGAGGACTAAACAAACAATAGTGCCACAAAAAACAGTGGCATGCATTACAGCCACTCCAGAACAATATTCCAGAAGTGAAAACATGGAACTCCCACCCTTTTATTAACCCATTCCAGGCCAAAAAGCCTCTGGAACACCCCGGAATGGCCCGGAACGGGCACTAAACAAACAATACTGCCGCAAAAAACAGTGGCATACATTACAGCCACTCCAGAACAATATTCCAGAAGTGAAAACCCGGAACTCCCACCCTTTCATTAACCAGTTCCAGGCCAAAAAGCCTCCGGAACACCCCGGAACGGGCACTAAACCAAAAATAGTGCCGCAGAAAATAGTGGAATGCATTACAGCCACTCCAGAACAATACTAGAGAAGTGAGAACACGGAACTCCCACCCTTTTATTAACCCGTTCCAGGCCAAAAAGCCTCCGGAACACCCCGGAATGGCCCGGAACGGGCACTAAACAAACAATAGTGCCGCAGAAAATAGTGGAATGCATTACAGCCACTCCAGAACAATACTAGAGAAGTGAGAACACGGAACTCCCACCCTTTTATTAACCCGTTCCAGGCCAAAAAGCCTCCGGAACACCCCGGAACGGCCCGGAACGGGCACTAAACAAACAATAGTGCCACAAAAAACAGTGGCATACATTACAGACACTCCAGAACAATACTCCAGAAGTGAGAACATGGCACTCCCACCCTTTCATTAACCAGTTCCAGGCCAAAAAGCCTCCGGAGCACCCCGGAACGTCCCGGAACGGGCACTAAACCAAAAATAGTGCCGCAGAAAATAGTGGAATGCATTACAGCCACTCCAGAACAATACTAGAGAAGTGAGAACACGGAACTCCCACCCTTTTATTAACCCGTTCCAGGCCAAAAAGCCTCCGGAACACCCCGGAACGGCCCGGAACGGCCCAGAACGGGCACTAAACCAACAATGGTGCCGCAAAGAACAGTGGCATACATTCCAGCCACTCCAGAACAATACTAGAGAAGTGAGAACACGGCACTCCCACCCTTTTATTAACCCGTTCCAGGCCAAAAAGCCTCCGGAACACCCCGGAACGGCCCGGAACGGCCCGGAATGGGCACTAAACAAACAATGGTGCCGCAAAAAACAGTGGCATACATTCCAGCCACTCCAGAACAATACTAGAGAAGTGAGAACACGGCACTCCCACCCTTTTATTAACCCGTTCCAGGCCAAAAAGCCTCCGGAACACCCCGGAACGGCCCGGAACGGCCCGGAACGGGCACTAAACAAACAATGGTGCCACAAAAAACAGTGGCATACATTACAGCCACTCCAGAACAATATTCCAGAAGTGAAAACATGGAACTCCCACCCTTTTATTAACCCGTTCCAGGCCAAAAAGCCTCCGGAACACCACGGAATGGCCCGGAACGGGCATTAAACTAACAATAGTGCCACAAAAAACACTGGCATGCATTACAGCCACTCCAGAACAATATTCCAGAAGTGAAAACACGGAACTCCCACCCTTTTATTAACCCTTTCCAGGCCAAAAAGCCTCCGGAACACCCCAGAACGGCCCGGAATGGGCACTAAACAAACAATAGTGCCACAAAAAACAGTGGCATACATTACAGCCACTCCAGAACAATATTCCAGAAGTGAAAACCCGGAACTCCCACCCTTTCATTAACCAGTTCCAGGCCAAAAAGCCTCCGGAACACCCCGGAACGTCCCGGAACGGGCACTAAACCAACAATAGTGCCACAGAAAACAGTGGCATACATTACAGCCACTCCAGAACAATACTTCAGAAGTGAAAACACGGAACTCCCACCCTTTCATTAACCCGTTCCAGGCCAAAAAGCCTCCGGAACACCCCGGAACGGCCCGGAACGGGCATTAAACAAACAATAGTGCCACAAAAAAACAGTGGCATGTATTACAGACACTCCAGAACAATACTCCAGAAGTGAGAACACGGCACTCCCACCCTTTTATTAACCCGTTCCAGGCCAAAAAGCCTCCGGAACGCCCCGGAACGGACCGGAACGGGCACTAAACAAACAATAGTGCCACAAAAAACAGTGGCATACATTACAGCCACTCCAGAACAATACTTCAGAAGTGAAAACATGGAACTCCCACCCTTTCATTAACCCGTTCCAGGCCAAAAAGCCTCCGGAACACCCCGGAATGGCCTGGAACGGGCACTAAACAAACAATACTGCCGCAAAAAACAGTGGCATGCATTACAGCCACTCCAGAACAATTCTCCAGAAGTGAGCACGGAACTCCCACCCTTTTATTAACCCGTTCCAGGCCAAAAAGCCTCCAGAACACCCTGGAACAGCCCTGGAACAGAACAATACTCCAGAAGTGAAAACACGGAACTCCCACCCTCCGGTACACTCCGGAAAAGCCTCCGGAACACTCCGGAACACCCGGAATGGGCACTAAACACTCCAGAAGAATATTTTGGAAATTCAGATGTAGAGATATTGTGCACTTATTAACCTATTCTGTGCTGAAATGCCCCCAGAAGACCTCGGAACAGGCCAGAATGAGCATTAAACAAACAACAGTTCCGCAAGAAACCATGGGATGCATTATAGAAACTCCAGAACAATATTTTGGAAATCCAAACAGAGAAATATTGTGTACTGATTAACTCATTCTGGGCCAAAATGCCTCTGGAACAGCCCAGAACGGGCTGGAACGGCCTTTAAGCAAACAACAGTCCCACAAGAAAAAGTAGGGTGTGTTAAAGGCACTCCAGAAGAATATTTTGGAAGTCCAAATGCAGAAATACCTTGCAGTTATTAACCCATTCCTGGCCAAAATGCCTGTGGAACACCTTGGAACTTTGACAGGAGAAAAAATCTTTACCGTCCTCTAGTTTGTAATCTTTTTCCTCTGAGGAACAGAGAGAAAGAAAATGACTTTAAGTCCTCTTCATTCAGGTGTCTTCAAGTTTTGCGGTGGCGGGGTGCTTGTTTAAAAAATAGCTTCCAGAGTAAAGAATAGTTATCTGAGTAATCCTGTGTCTTTCAAATCAATTTGCATGCTACCAAAAATCCACATATGTGGCATATTAGTAGAAATACTATTCATTCTTAGAAGAAAAGGGCCATGTTTAATATTCTGTATTATGACTCCATAGCAAGGTAAAGAGTTCCCAAAATCCAAGGCCCACTATAATAACATTTAAAATCACTAATAGTGAAAAGTACTGAGACTGACAAGTGATTTCAGCTCTCACATACTTTATTAGATCGTGAACAAGACAAAGTAGTCGGCTCGCAGACCGATTTATATTCCCTAAGGAAACCACACCCCACACACCCCAAACAGCCGTGAGTGGTCTATTTACAATAATTGCATTAACCTCTTGGATCCTAGTTCCCTGATTGGAGGGGACTCAGGAGCCGAGGGTCTTTTGTCCTCAAGGTCCAAGCTCAGACACTTCGCTTGGCTGCATGGTGGACCAGTTAGAACCAGTTGGAGCACATGGTCGGCTAGGGTATATTACACCCCTCCCTCCTTGGTCTGAAACTAGATACCCGCAAATAAAGTCCTTCAGGTATGGGTGCGGTTTGCGCTCTCGGGTTGAGCAGTGGGGTTCCAATGTCTCTGAAGCTGGAGCCATCACTGCCGTTCTCAGCAGAGTGCTGTCCACAGGCTATGTGCTGGCGGGCCCCTGGGTTGGCCCTGCAGGGTCTGGAGGCTGACTAGCGATGGCTGGGTTGCACGGTTCCTCCAATGGGCCCGGTGTGGTTACCAGATCGGTGGTCTCAAGCATGTCTGGTTCCCCGAAGTTTTCCGGCTCCACCAGCAGGGTTTGTCTGTGAAGTTGGTCACTATGGTGGTGTAGTATTTGTCCATCCTCATTGGAGACCTCGTAGGAGCGGGGCCCTCAAACTCTCACTACTCTTGCTGGAATCCAAGGAGGCCCTCTGGTGAAGTTCCATGCATAAACGGGATCTTCAGGGAAAAACCCTCGGGTGGCTTCTGGAGTTTCGATGGCCGGCTCTTGCTCAGGTGCTCGGTCTGGATGGAGCCGGTCCAGCCTTGATGTGAGGCATCTGCCCATCAGAAGCTTGGCCAGGCTCCAGCCCGTTGTGGAGTGTGGCATTGTTCTTTAGCCGAAAAGGAAAGAGGCCAACTTGTAGTCCCAATCGATGGAGTCCAACCCGTTGGTGGCGGGGAGGAATAGGGCTGAGTGGACATAAGAACATAAGAACATAAGAGAAGCCAATGTTGAATCAGGCCAATGGCCCATCTAGTCCAACATTCTGTCCCACAGCAGCCAAAACCACCAGGTGCCATCAGGAGATCCAGCAGTGGGGCCAGGACACTAGAAGCCCTCCCACTGCTGCCCTCCACAGCACCAAGAATAGAATGCATCACCTACCCCAGACTGAGAGTTCCTATCTATACCCTGTGGCTAATAGCCAGTGATGGACTTCTGCTCCATATGTTTATCTAATTCCCTCTTGAAACTGTCCATGTGTGTAGCTGCCACCACTTCCTGTGGCAGTGAATTCCATATGTTAATCACTCTTTGGGTGAAGAAGTATTTCCTTTTATCTGTTCTAACCCGACTGCTCAGCAATTTCATTGAGTGCCCACGAGTTCTTGTATTGTGAGAAAGGGAGAAAAGTACTTCTTTCTCAACCTGCTCTATCCCATGCATAATCTTATAAACTTCAATCGTGTCACCCTTCAGCCGTCGTTTCTCCAAGTGACGGATCCTGTAATGGTGAATTCTTGGAACTCTCCAGACATGAAGGCTGTCCCATTGTCCATCACTAGGGTGTCTGGGAGGCCCTGGGCACTGAAGATCCGCCACATCGCTTTGATAGCCACCCTTGATGATGTTACGGAGACAGGGAAGACCTGCAGTCACTTATTGTAAGAGTCCACAAGAATGAAAAACAGTTGCCCCTGGAATGGCCACACGAAATCCAGGTGGAGTCGCAACCAGAGGCAGTAGGAGAACTCCCAAGCTCTCTCTGGTGCTCTGGGCGGGTCGGGGCGAGAGGCTTGGCAGGGCTGGCATTGCTTTACCTTCTCTTCAATGTCCCGATCAAGGCCCAGCCACCAGACGTAGCTCCTCACCAATGCCTTCATTCTTAAGACCCCTGGATGGTGCTTGTGCAGAGCCTCTAAGATGCGCTGCTGGAGCAGGCCCAGTATCACCACCCAGCCTCCCCACATCAAGCACCCTTTATATGCCAACAGTTCGTCCTTTCTTGTGAGGAATGGTGTAAACTCTGAGCTCTCTTTGGCCAAATGTCACCCCCTCCCCACCCAGTCCAGGACCCAACAGAGGACCTTGTCCTGGGCTGTGAGGTGGGCCACCTCCCTCATGTGGCAGTTGGGAAGCGACTCCAACAGGGCAACTGTGTGGGCAGGAGCAGGGTTGGGATCCATCACTGGCAGTGACAGGCGGCTGAGGGCATCTGCGTGGCCCATGGCTTTCCCGGGGTGATGTAGGAGGGTGTAGGTGTACCCTGCGAGGAAGATGGACCACCTGAGGACCTGGGGGAGACCATTTGGGGTGTCTGGTGGTCCAGAGCCAGGAGAGGCTTATGATCCATCAATACTGTGAAGGGCCAACCGTAGAGGTAGTGGTGGAATTTTTTGACCCCAGCCACTATCACCAATGCCTCTTTGTCTATCTGCATTTAGTTGCACTCCGCAGAAGACAAAGTCTGAATAATAAGCAACCGGGACCTCCCAGCCATCCCACAGCTGGTGGCCCAGGACCGCCCCGACCCCATAGGGGGAGGCGTCACAAGCGAGGACCACCAGGAGCACCTCATTGAAATGGTGCAGGACAGAATTTGAGGTGAGCAAGTCCTTGACCCCTTGAAAGGCCGCCACGTGCTCGGGTCCCCAGGCCCAGGTTGCCTCTTTATCCAGTAGGTGGTGAAGTGGTTCTGCTACTGCGGCTTTCAAGGGCAGGAACACATGGTAGAAGTTGAGCAGGCCCAAGAAAGCCTGCAGTTCCACCTTGGAAGGGGGGGAGCACATGTGATCGCCCTCACTTTATCGTCCGTGGGGTGGATTCCCTGAGCCTCCACCACAAACCCCAGAAATTCAATGCAGGGCACCTCTAGAAGGCATTTTTCTTTCTTCACCTTGAGACCGGCGGAGTCAAACCTCTGGAGCATTTGTCGGAGCCGGTCCGCAAAAATTGTGGAGTCCACTGCCGTGACGATCATATCATCTAAAAAGGGTTGTACTCCTGGAATGCCTTTAAGAAGGGAATCCATAAATTATTGGAAAATCCCTGGTGCCACACAGACCCCAAACTGCAATCTCATTACTTGGAACGCCTTTTTGTGCGTGGTGATTGTCTGCGCCTTGGCGGCGGCTGCATCCACCGGCAGTTGCTGGTAAGCCTGTGCCAGATCCAGCTTACCAAAGACCTTGGCTCCCGCTAGGGAGGCCAATACGTGGCTTACCACCAGGACCAGGTAATCATGGTCTTGCAGGGCTTTGTTGATAGTTCACTTGTAATTGGCACATATCCTCATGTCACCGTTCGGTTTAACCAGCGTGACAATGGGGGTCTCTCAGTGCACAGACGTTACTGGTTCCAGCACCCCTTGCTCGACAAGGTGGTCAAGCTCGGCCTCTATTTTTGCTCTCATCTCTAAGGGGGGGAGCTGTGCCTTAATGCGGATGGTCCGTATTGCTGGGTCAAGGTCCAGAGAGATGGGGTCCCCGGTGTACCTTCCCAGAGTCCTGTCAAACACCTTTGGAAACTCTCTGCAGACCGCTTCCAAATCCGTCATCCAGATCTGGTTGATCCCTGATATTTTGAGGCTCAGGGGCGTGAACCAGGAGAGGCCCAACAAACTAGTGAGGTGCCCTTCCACCACCAACAGGTCGAGGAATCCCGAGAACCCCTTAAACTGGACCCAGAACTTGCCCCAGTCATGGACCACCACAGGGTTCTTATTGAAGTCCTGCAATGTGAGACCCTATGGCTTGTGCAGATGGGGTCCCCCGTTGGGGCACAAGGAATGGAGGGTTTCAGCCAAGGTTATGGAAAATGATGAGCTGGAGTCAATTTCCATGGGACAGGGGGACCCCTCAATAAGGACCATCACATACACCTTGTCTAGGCCGTCTGGGGGCAAGTTTCATACCTTTTGTTGGTGGTGGACCAAAACGGTGTGGAGATCCAACGAGTCAAGCTGTGCCGGTGTTTGCTGGCATTGTCCCTTTGAGCGGCAAACCTTGGCGATGTGGCCTGTCTTTTGGCAGGTACGGCAGACGGCGTCCCGGAATCTACAAGACCAGCGCTCATGGGATTCACCGCAGCTGGCACAGGGTGCAGAGGTGGGGCATTGGGAGTGCTGGGCTGGGTGGCGTCAAAACTGTAGGACCTCCTCGTTGTCGGAGATGTCAGACCCAACCATTGCTTGTGTGTGGTGGACCGCCTTGGTGTGGCAGTCTCGGTGGGCCTTCTCATATGCCATTGCCTCCCAGATCGCCTTGTTGAGATCCAGGTCATTTTGGCTAACCAGCTTCCTCCACAACTTGGGGTCCTGTAATCCCATGAGGAACTGGTTTAGCAGTGCATCTGCCAAATCGGGGAACAAACACTTCGTGGCAGCCCAGCACAGAGCCGCAAAGAAATCAGAGGCGGTTTCGTCCAGACCCTGGACCTTCGCAAAAAAATCCATCCTTTCCACAAATTTTGTGGGCTTAGGGGCCAGGTGGCCGGTCAGTGCTTTGACCAGCGTGGCGTAGGACTCGTCTTTGGGCAGCCGAGGATGTATTAAGTTCTTCAACAGGAGGTGTGCTGCCATTCCGCAGTACACCTTTTTCTTACCTGGCTCTGTGACATTGTGTATGGTGAAGTGGCCCTCCAGGGTCTCCAGCCAAGTCTCCCATTGGGTAGGTTGGGAGATGTCGAAGGCAGGGAGGCTCTCGGAGGCAGCAAGCATCTTATGGGTTCCACATGGAGCCTCAGAAGCGGTGGCGGTGGACTAGGAGCGGTGCCATGCTGCTCTCAGGGTTAGCGATGCGATGTTCGGGTCTAGGAGCGGTACTGGAAACGGCAACTGGAAAGGTGGCGTGAAGGGTTCTCCTCATTGGCCTCGATGCAATGCTTGATGCGGGGTCTCTGTTCATGGGAGGTAGCATCCCAGCTTCATCACCAGTGAAAAGTACTGGAACCGACGAGTGATTTCAGCTCTCACATACGTTATTAGATCAAGAACAAGAAAAGTAGTCAGCTAGCAGACCGGCTTATATTCCCTAAGGAAACCACACCCCACACACCCCAAACACCCATGAGTGGTCTATTTACAGTAATTGCATTAACCTCTCGGATCCTAGTTCCCTGATTGGAGACCCTCAGTCTTTTGTCCTCAAGGTCCAAGCTCAGCACTTTGCTTGGCTGCATGGTGGACCAGTTAGAACCGGTCAGAGCACATGGTCGGCTTGGGTACATTACAAGTACAAAGTAACTGTCACTGAAAAATCAGCTGAAGTTATAGCAAAGTGATCTAATAATTTAACCAACTGGTGGAGGTAGCCCTAAATATTTGTTTGAATGTGGTACTAATGCAAGCAGGTACAATCGTCTGTGGAACCCCATAGCAGAAAGACAAAAAGAGTGAGCAACAGCTACCCAGCATGACTCCTGAAAATTACACTCAGGTAGAAATGCATCCACTCAACTATGAAACACAACCCCCCCCCCACGTACCAGGGGCATTTCAACCTCGAAAGGGTTAATGAGTGCACAACATTTCCATGTACTGATTTCCAAAATATTGTTGTGGAGTGTCTGTAACAAATCCCACCATTTTTAGTGATGCTGTTACTTGCTGAATCCCCATTTGGCCTGGAAAGAGTTAATAAAAGCATGAGAGTCTCATATTTTCACTTCTAGAATACTGTTCTGGAGTGCCTGTAATGGATGCCACTATTTTTTGCGGCACTATTATATGTTTAGTGCCCGTTCCGGGCCGTTCCGGGCTGTTCCGGAGGCCGTTTGGCCTTGAAAAGGTTAATAAAAGGGTGGGAGTTCTGTGTTTTCACTTCTGGAGTATTGTTCTGGAGTGGCTGTAATGCATGCCACTGTTTTTTGTGGCACTATTGTTTGTCTAGTGCCCGTTCCGGGCCGTTCCGGGGTGCTCTGGAGGCTTTTTGGCCTGGAACGGGTTAATTAAAGGGTGGGAGTTCCGTGTTTTCAGTTCTGGAATATTGTTCTGGAGTGGCTGTAATGCATGCCACTGTTTTTTGCGACACTATTGTTTGTTTAGTGCCCGTTCCAGACCGTTCCGGGGTGTTCCGGAGGCTTTTTGGCCTGGAAAGGGTTAATAAAAGGGTGGGAGTTCCGTGTTTTCACTTCTGGAGTATTGTTCTGGAGTGGCTGTAATGCATGCCACTGTTTTTTGCGGCACTATTGTCTGTCTAGTACCCGTTCCGGGGTGTTCTGGAAGCTTTTTGGCCTGGAACGGGTTAATAAAAGGGTAGGAGTTTTGTGTTTTCACTTCTGGAGTATTGTTCTGGAGTGGCTGTAATCCATGCCTCTGTTTTTTGCGCCACTATTGTCTGTTTAGTGCCCATTCCGGGCCGTTCCGCGGTGTTCCGGAGACTATTTGGCCTGGAATGGGTTAACAAAAGGGTGGGAGTTCCGTGTCTTCACTTCTGGAGTATTGTTCTGGAGTGGCTGTAATGCATGCCACTGTTTTTTGCGGCACTATTGTTTTTCTAGTGCCTGTTCCGGGGTGTTCTGGAGGCTTTTTGGCCTGGAACAGGTTAATAAAAGGGTGGGAGTTCCATGTTTTCACTTCTGGAGTATTGTTCTGGAGTGGCTGTAATGCATGCCACTGTTTTTTATGGCACTATTGTTTGTTTAGTGCCCGTTCTGGGCCGTTCCGGGGTGTTTCGGAGACTATTTGGCCTGGAATGGGTTAATAAAAGGGTGGGAGTTCTGTGTTTTCACTTCTGGAGTATTGTTCTGGAGTGGCTGTAATGCATGCCACTGTTTTTTGTGGCACTATTGTTTGTCTAGTGCCCGTTCCGGGACGTTCCGGGGTGTTCTGGAGGCTTTTTGGCCTGGAACGGGTTAATAAAAGGGTGGGAGTTCCATGTTTTCAGTTCTGGAATATTGTTCTGGAGTGGCTGTAATGCATGCCACTGTTTTTTGTGGCACTATTGTTTGTTTAGTGCCCGTTCCGGACCGTTCCGGGGTGTTCCGGAGGCTTTTTGGCCTGGAAAGGGTTAATAAAAGGGTGGGAGTTCCGTGTTTTCACTTCTGGAATATTGTTCTGGAGTGGCTGTAATGCATGCCACTGTTTTTTGCGACACTATTATCTGTTTAGTGCCCGTTCCGGGGTGTTCCGGAAGCTTTTTGGCCTGGAAAGAGTTAATAAAAGGGTGGGAGTTCCGTGTTTTCACTTCTGGAATATTGTTCTAGAGTGGCTGTAATGCATGCCACTGTTTTATGTGGCACTATTGTTGGTCTAGTGCCCGTTCCGGGCTGTTCCGGGGTATTCCGGAGGCTTTTTGGCCTGGAACGGGTTAATAAAAGGGTGGGAGTTCCGTGTTTTCACTTCTGGAGTATTGTTCTGGAGTGGCTGTAATGTATGCCACTGTTTTTTGTGGCATTATTGTTTGTTTAGTGCCCGTTCCGGGCCGTTCCGGGGTGTTCCGGAGGCTTTTTGGCCTGGAAAGGGTTAATAAAAGGGTGGGAGTTCCGTGTTTTCACTTCTGGAATATTGTTCTGGAGTGGCTGTAACGCATGCCACTGTTTTTTGCGGCACTATTGTTTGTTTAGTGCCCGTTCCGGGCCGTTCCGGGCCGTTCCGGCTTTTACCCTGTCCCGCTATTAGCTTGATCTGCTGGTTGGGAGCATTTCACTGTCCTCCCCATGGCCCTTTTTGGGGGCTGAATATTATTCCCAGGCTCATAAAAACCTATAACCCCTTGTCCTAGCTAGCCAGGTCCAGGGTCTGAGATGGTAGTGATACTAGGTATTGACCAGAGTGCGGTTATGTGGCCTTGGGTGGCATCCTAGAGGTGCAAGAAAATAGAGTAGTGAACTGAAAAAGCTGACAAAATCAATGTCTCAGCAACACTTCCTCCCTCTCTCCCTTGGTCGGTCTCTCTCTCCCCCCCCCTTTATAATATCGCTCCTATGCCCAAGGTGCTACTAAACTGCCCTGCCTGCCTGGGCCACCCCAAGACTGGCTGCTCTGGAGCCAAAAAGGGCCCCCTGCAAAGAATCTGCTGCAGCCCTACCTGCTTAGCTTTCTAGGAGCTCTGAAAAGAGCTGTTGAAAGTTGTGTGTGGGGGGGTCCCAATGGCTAGCAGGTGCAAGTCCTCCTCCCCAAGCTGCTGGAGACTGCAGGCTGGCGACCAAAATTGGGAGGGGCGTCAAGGATCGAAAAAGCAAACCCAGGCTCAGCTCAAAGCTCTGAAAACAACTGTTGGAGTGTTGGTGACCTCAGAGGCTGAAGGCCCAGCCAGCCACCCCACAATGCTACAAAGACAGAAGTAGCAAGGCCAGGAAGACTGGAAGCTGCTGCTCAGCTGGAGCCGCTGCCACCGATGTGCTTCCATGCTGCAGCCACACCCTACTCCCTGATTCCTCAATGCTGCTCTACTGCACCTTTGATGCCACTGCCACGCTCTTCTCTACCATCCATTCTCTGAGACACCCAAAGGCGAATGAACTCTGGTGAGCCAGAGGGAAAACTAGTCCTCTCAAGTCCACCTGTCTTGCCCTTCCCAGAAGCACCCTTGCCAGCTTTCTGATTGGCTGGACAGCGAAGAGAGCTGTTGGGGGGGGCATCAATAAACTCAGAGCCCTGTGCAGGCATTGACACCCCTTGGGAAAATGGTGCTTGGCCTCAGCTTGCTGTATCATGGAGTTCAAATGCAGCACAGCCTCCAGGTAATTCTGGTGACCCATACAAACTGTTCCCAGAAACAAATGGGCAGCTAGATCTTTCAGCGCTGAGGTGATACAATCCCTTTATCCTGCCCCCAACAATAGCCTGGCTGCTGCATTTTAGGCAAGCTGAAGTTTCTGGACCATTTCAAAGGCAATCCCACACAAAGTGTATTACAGTACTCTAACCTGAGTGTAATCAGTCCTTCTCTCCATATCTCCACTTTCCTTCCTTCCCTCCAAGTCATAGACCCTGCAGTTTCTCCCCTTTTCCTGCTTCATTTCCCCCACATAGCCTTCTCTTTCCTCCCATCCTCTAGTCCTTCCTTCCCTCTTCCTCTCCATGGCTTCTCACCTTTCCCTACTTATGCCCCTCCCTCCCTCTCCCTCCCTCTCACCTATCTTTCAAAGTCCCCCATCTGCCACTTCTTTCCCCCTCTGCTTCTTCCTTAGCTCACCCTGTTTTCCTTACCCTTTGCTTTTTTTCTTTTCTTCCTCTGCTTAATTTTTGTAATATAATAAGCATCATCAACTGTATTGGAAGGTTTGAAAGGACTGTTATGAGGTGAACATGCCTTTGGTGGATCAGGTTGGCCGTACTCATGGTCCTCTAGATATCTGTTGAAATGCTCAAAATTGGAGGGCTTTAGAGTTTTTATAGGAAGTGTGGGGGCCATTTTGAAGCAGTACCATAGCTTGATTATCAACGGAAGTCTGGATGGAAGAGATGGAATTCTTATAATGTTTTATTGTGTCCTAACTTAGTTTTTAATTCTTCTGGATTTAGAAGTTTATACAGATGTTATTGTTATATTGTTCTGTCATTGTAATGGCCTATGGCTAAAGGCAATAAACTGAAACCTGAACTGTAGATTTTATTTATTCATTGATATCTATAGGAAACGGTTAGCAAGGATATAAGGAGTACATAATACATCAACATATCTTATTCTCAGCATGGCTAAATATGTGGATACTTATTTCCAGAGACTGGAGCTGTGGACAGACAAGACAGTTATCTTTCTACAAACCTGAAAAATGCCCCAGGTTTGCAGGGAAAAAACCCATATATTTTATATAATATAAATATAATATATTTATTATATTATTATATTTATTATATATTATATATATTATGAAAAAATGCATTTTTTCTTTGGAGGTTTGATATAAGCAAAGTCAGCCCACCTTCATACAAATTCTAACAGATCTAGCAGGAGAGATAACAGATGGGTCAAGCTCTCCCCCTTCTCCTAGCAGGGAACAGATTTGGAGGACTTTAGACTATAAAGGCTCCAGAAATAATATTCTAGAAGAAAATTTCTGCAGACTTCCGGAAAAGCTTCTCTGACCTGGCCTGACCGGGTCAGTGGGAGGGAAAAGGAGAGGTGATAAAATGCAGGGCAGACAGGAAGAAAATATATTTTGTGCTGGGTCCATCAGAGCAGACAGAACCCTTAGATGAGGTCTGGAGGAGCCAGCCATTAACCATGTGCTGGCACAGAGAACTACAGAGAGCTTCAAGGTAATGGCACCTCTGTAGAGATATGTAACTTACCAAACTTTAGAAGCCTGTCCTAAATTTTAACATCTGATACAGAATGTATAGAGAAAGGGACAGAGGATTTGTGTTTTATCATTTTCTTTTGAATCCCTTGCACAATCTGGTGCTTATGCTTATGAACATTTTCTTTTTAATAAATACTTTATAACTTTTGATGCTGGTAGTGGTTTTCTGTACCACATAGACCTCCACTGTCTTGAACATGCTATTTTAAAAGGAACACCAGGGGGAAGGTCAGCATTTGGCAAGTGGCTATTCTTCCAGGGGCGCACAAGGCAGTAAACTGTCCCTGTGCTAACTAGGCACTGGGAAGTGGGAGATACAGAGGCAAGGCCTCAGAACTTGGAATGAAAGTTTGGAGAGTGCAGGGGGTTGGACTAGATGACCTGCAAGGTCCCTTCCAATTCTAACATTCTGGAGGAGGACAAAGAGGGGATGTTATCCAGATGGCTTGCATCCCAGGGTGCTAAAAGAATTGCAGATGTTATTTCAGAGCCTCTGGCTCTAATCTTTGAGATGTCCTGGAGTACTGGTGTTGTGTCAGAAGACTGAAGAGCGAATATTGTCCCGATCTTCAAGAAGGGAAAAAAGACAGACCCGGGAAATTACAAGCCTATCAGCTTGACATCAATATCTGGAAAAATTCTAGAGCAGATTATCAAACGCTCTGTCTGTGAACACCTTGAATGGACTGAGTTAATTGGTAGTAGCCAGCATGGGTTTATCAAGAATAAGTCATGCCAGACCAACCTTATCTCCTTTTTTGACAGGGTTACGAAAATGGTTGACTCTGGCAATGCTGTGGATATGGTGTATCTAGATTTCAGTAAAGCATTTGACAAAGTTTCTCATGATATCCTTGAGGATAAGCTGGTTAAGTGTAGGTTGGATGGTGCAACTGTTGGATGGATTAATGGTTGGTTAAAAAATCATTCCCAATGAGTGCTCGTAAACGGCTCTGCGTCTATGTGGAGGGAAGTCTTGAGTGGAGTGCCACAGGGCTCAGTCCTGGGCCCAGTGTTGTTCAATGTTTTTATAAATGACCTGAAGGAAGACATAGAGGGGATGCTTATCAAATTTGCAGATGTCTGAAGAAGACAGAGACAGGATTCAAAATGATCTAGATAGGCTGCAACAGTGGGCTGAGGCAAATAACATGAATTTCAATAAAGATAAGTGCAAAGTCCTACACCTAGGCACAAAAAATCAAAGGCACAGATATAGAATCGGAGGGACTTGGCTTGACAGCAGCATATGTGAAAGGGATCTAGGTGTTCTGGTCAACATGAGCCTGCAGTGCAATGTGGCTGTGAAGAAAGCTAATGCAATCTTAGGCTGCATTAACAGAAGCATTGTGTCCAGATCACGGGAGGTGGTAGTTCCACTCTATTCTGCTATGGTCAGGCCTCACCTGGAGTACTGTGTCCAGTTTTGGGCACCACACTTTAGGAAGGATGTTGACAAGCTCAAGCATGTCCAGAAGAGGGCAACCAGGATGGTGAGAAGGTTTGAATTCAAGTCTTATGAGGAAAGGCTGAAAGAGCTGGGTATGTTTAGCCTGGGAAAGAGAAGGCTTAGAGGGGCCTTCAAGTATCTGAAGGGCTGTCATGTAAAAGATGGAGCAGATCTATTCTCTCTTGCTCCGGATTGCAAGACTAGACCTAATGGGTGGAAATTACAAGGGAGTCATTACCAGCGAGATATCAGGAGACACTTCCTAACTGTAAGAGTGGTTCAGCAGTGGAACAGTCTGCCTCGGGAGGTGGTGGATGCTCCTTCCCTGGATGTTTTCAAATGGATGCTAGATGACCATCTTTTGGGTATGTTGTAGGTATGTAGGGCTATCTTTTGGCTATGCTCTTGCAGAGTGCAGGGGGTTGGACTAGATGACTTGCAAGGTTCCTTCCACCTCTAACATTCTATGATTCTATGACCTAACTCTCCTAGTGGGCAATTCCTACAAAGAAATTGTATCTTCCTTGTCTCTTCCCTCAAGTTCATGTGCTGAGCCAGCAGCAAAATATATGGTGACAGGGTGGGACAGCCACTGTTCTTCACAAAATAAAAAAATAGATAAATAATGCTGCTCAGTCAGATAGGGAGAGAAAAAGTAGGGAAAATCTTGCCTCTGAGTGAGGAAAGTGGGTGATATCATCATAGAAGCTGTCAGAGATGTCTTTGTTGGACCTGTTATTCTAGATTCTACCTGTGACAGAGTGAAAAGCTTATCCCATAATAGTACTTCCGGTGTGGATTTCATGAGTATAAACCAATGTAAGTTCTTATCTAATAGCTTGATAGCAAGTATTAGAATAGGAAAATTACGTGGCTTGGTATAGTGGTCAGACTAGAGTATCAAACTAGGATCTGAGAGACCAAGATCTGAATCCCTGTTCTGCCATGGAAGCTTGCTGGGTGACCTTGGGTCAATCAGACTCTCAGCCTAACTTTCCTCACAAGGTTCTTGTTCTTGTTCTTTTTTTTTGCATTTTATTTTATTGAAGAACTGAGTTACAAATAAAGATCGCAATTTTAGCTAATAATATATACATAATTCTTAAATCACAATTTCATCTTTTGGTTTTTTTTATAGATGTACATATACATTTTTAATTGCTTTAATAATCAACAATAAAAGCTTCTTTTCTTTCTTCTGTCTCTACAGACCTTCTGTCTTCTCAGTATTTACCTATGCTGCATTTTAAGTATTTTAAGCAAAACTTTCAACAAAACCACAATATTAAAACAAAATACACAGGCTCAACACCAATCATAGTATTTCTTTCTCTATTGTTCTTTGAACCTGAGTTCAGTCCAAGGGAGACCCATGGGCCAAAAGGACTTAACCTTTCACCCAAGGACTGTTAAAGGGAGGGCACATACCCACATTCACTCACCGCTACCCTATCACCTTGTTTCAGATATAACAAGGACAGTCCTCAGTGAAAAACATGAATGCTTGTGGTTTAAAAGGAGTCTATATTACTTAAGCCAGTTTGGTGTAGTGGTTAAGTGCGCAGACTCTTATCTGGGAGAACCGGGTTTGATTCCCCACTCCTCCACTTGCACCTGCTGATGTGACCTTGGGTCAGTCACAAGCTCTGGCACAGCTGTTCTCTCAAGGACAGTTTCTGTCAGAAGTTCTCTCAGCCCCACCTACCTCACAGGGTGTCTGTTGTGGGGAGGGGAGGGGAAGGGAAAGGAGTTTGTAAGCCGCTCTGAGACACCTTTGGGCAGTGAAGGGCGGGGTATAAATCCAAACTCTTCTCTTCTCTTCTTCTATATGTTCATCCGGCTCTTCTCGGTCTTCAGAACGACAGATTCTGGTTGCCTTAAACAGAGTGGGAGGTGATCTTGCTTTCCTTTTGTTATCTGTCTTCTCCTGTAGTTCACCTGGTGATTTATTTAAAACAGCCAGCAACTGCTCTCCAGATGCCTGGTCAAAAGCTGTGTAAATCACCTGCTTATATTCCACACAGAGTTTGCCTGTATTCAGCCAATGATACTTGATGTCTAACTCCCGGAGTTTAGTTGTAATTGGTTTCAACTCCCTTCTTATCTTAAGGAATTCTGGTGGAAGATCAGGAAACACCTGTATCTTTGATATTCCAAACCATTTTTTTCTCTTGCCTGTGTTAATGTCCATTGGCTGGTTCTGCAACGTTTCAATAATAAACTGAAGTATTTGCTGTTTCCTCTTGTCTGCCCACCTGATAAGCCTTTTGAATTAAAGGAACCACTTCTTCCTCCAGATTTAAAACACCAGCCAGCCAATTAGTGATAAATTTTTTTAGTTCCATTCCTTCTTCAACATTTGGTTTAAATCCTCTGAATTTCAGATGCAGCTCACAGGAACGATAATCCAAAAAAAGAATGTGTTTTCTAGCCCATAAATCAGGGGAATTACAGGCAGTTTGTTTCTTCAACGCAGATACCTTCTTTAAAGCATTAGCAGCTATTTGCTTAGTTTGCTTAAACTGTTCTTCTAATTCATCCATATGCTGGAATGCTGGTTTTAACATTTCCACAATGTCCATTCTTAACTCTTGTTGTGGTTTAGCCAAGGCTTCTAAAAGAAAGTTTGTTGTAAGAATATTCCCTTCTTTATCAATAGTTCCTAAGTCCATTGTGGAGGAGGTTCCAGCTTTGGCTTCAGCTTAAGCAAAAAACTCTGTTAAAGAAGGTATGTTATCCATTTTTTGTTTTGCCTTCTGCTTCCTCTTCTTATCTTTCCTCAAAGACATGTTTTCAGAATCTCAAATAAATTCAAAAGGGTTGAAAATAATAAATTAAGAGCGAACAGACAGTGAGCTGCGGGTAATGACTACCAACCACCACAGGTCATAGCCCCACTCCCCACAAGGTTCTTGTTCTGATGAGAAAATGGATAAGGGGATAATGCTGTAAGCCAGTTTGGGTTCCCATTGGGGAGAAATGTGGGATATGAATGAAGTAAATACATAAATAAATTGCTACAGAGCCTTCAACTCTGATGATGAGATTTGTAGGTCTTAGGTTAAAAGTTTTCCAATGTTTTCCATGTTTTCCAATGAGGAAACTACTGAAATGTGTTTGGTCATTTCTGCTTTGATTGGAGAAAACACAGTGGTCAAAGACTCTTTGGAAACACTGGCCAGAGTTTTTAGGACAAGACCAAGTTATACTGGAAACTGCCCTTGAAGATCATTTGGAAATTTCAGCTGGTATAAAATACAATTGTCAGAATCCCAAGTGGGACTTGCCATTATGCAGTGTTTCTCAACCTCTGGGTTGAGACCCAAAAGTGGGTCATGAAGCTTCTGAACATGGGTTGCAGGCCAGCCCTCCCTAATGGCTTTCTGCTGCTCTCTTTTGTAGCTTGGAAAACAAGTATCTTCCTGGAAACAGTATCTTCCTTTTATACATCAGCTGGTATTTGTTCTTCACTGCATGCACAAGTTGATCAAGTACTGATGGTTACTAGAATGAGTTTCTTAGAATCTTAAAGGGAATTAGAGGGAGTAATGGAGAAGGAGAGGGTGGTCAAAGGCTGGAATATGCAAAGGCTGTGTATGTCAGAATGCCACTTGCATGGGGTGGTAGTGGAGGCAGCTATGCCCTTTGTGCGATGTTTGTTAGTTTCTCAGAAACATCTGCCTAGCCACTGTAGAAAACAGAATGCTGAACTAAATGGGTGCCAAATTTATAGTCGATCTAGGGCACCAAAAAAAACCTTGGACCGGTCCTGGATGGGTCACTATACCAAGTCAATTTGGACCTGTGGGTCACCATACTGAAAAGATTGGGGACTGCTACCATAATGAACACATTAAGCCTGTTTGTTTCCAGACCCAAGTCAAGGTGCTGGCTTTGTTAAAGCCCTAAACAACTTGACTCCAGAGTACTTGGAGGACCACCTACATCCACATCAACCTACCTGATCATTAAGTTCAGTAAGTGAGGTCTTACTGTGCTAGGCTGCTTTATTGAGGGTAGATTTGCAGGTACTCACAGAAGGGCCTTCTTAACTGAGACCCTTGGCTATGGATTTCCATCCCTCAGGAATAGGGTTGCCAGATGATGGCTAGCTTCCAGCAGTAGACTGGAGGGATAGGGACATGGGGGTGTTGTCAGACTAACAGTGTGACATAATTTCTGGGGTGAAGCCAGAACATCATTGTGTCAACACAATGTTCTAGATTTCACCAGAAACTCTATTGGTAGCACTTTGTGGTTGGAGTAATGATGTTACTTCTGGGTTCTCTCTGGAAGTGATGTTGCAATGGCAATTCCCAGTGCATTTTTTCCTTGTTGCCCTGTTAAGCCATGGTGAGGTCAGGGTCTGCTGCTGGGAAGTCTCCTATACTGGGACACCTGGCTGCCCTACTCTGGAAATAAGATTAGTGCCATCTCTTTAAGCCTTTTACAGCATTTTTTTAAAAAAATGTTAAGCTGGAATGTCTTGAAATTGGTTTAATGGGTGTCCATGCTGCTTTTTTAAAATACTTTTAGTCATGATATTTTGAAATGGTTTTATGATTGCATTTTATGTTTATAGATGGTTAGCTGTCTTGTGTGCTTCACAGCATACAAATCCACTGAATGAATGAAATAACTAATGCTATATCTTGCCAGGCAGTAAATGCCTTTGGTAGATTTGGGGTCCTGTGGTTTCCTGTGAAAGATAAACAGCTTTTATTCTGAAGTTTGAAATTCTTCACTCTCATTTTCAAGCATGAGATATTATCTGGTCAAAGAATAATTTATAAAGCAAAACGGCAGTGTATTGAGCCCCATTTAGAGAATGACAGCAGGACCTCCATTAATTGCACAGGACATTTAATACTTGAAACAACAAGGTCTTGAGCTGATGAGGAGAAGAAAAAGCAGAGCCTCATTTACATGCAACTTTATTGCTGTGCCATGTGGCAGTCCATGATTAGCACAGACTCGCAGTGATGACTTCATGATTTTATTTACTTATTTGATTATTTAAACTCTGCCTTTCTTGATGAGCCTCAAGATGGACTACATAGTGTAAATCAAGTCCAATCTCCAGGATGGGACATCCAATGAGGAATACAATGGGATTTGGACTACAGAAATCTCAAACAGAACTGAAACAAAGCATTTGCTTTTAAACATGAAATGTTAAGTGGTATAGAAACTACCTAATCTGAAGAATGTTTACAGTGCTAGGCAGCAATACAGTGGTGCGGGTCACAGTCCCTTTCCATTTACCAAGGCAATTTTCTGATCATTTAATTACAGTTCAGGTCTATAAAAAGCCCTCTTGAATAATTCCATTTTGCATAGTTTACAGAAAGCCAGGTTAGTAGAAGCCTTCCTAATCTTGTCAGGGAGGCCATTCCAAAAGGTGGGGGCCACAACAGAGATGCACATTTGCAGGATGGTATCTACAAAAGAATTTGCTCAGATAAGTGAAGTTGGGAGAGTGGCTGTCCCATAGATAAGAGGGACCAAGACCATGAATGTATTTGTATATGATAGTCAATAGCTTGTATTGAGCCTGGTAATTGATGGGCAGCCAATAGAGTAACTGCAGAATGAGAGTGATGTATGTGTTCCATCTAGTTCCCAATAATAACCTAGTTGCAGCATTTTGAACTAACTAGAGTCTCCAAATTGACTTCAAAGGAAGACCTGCCTACAGTGTGTTACAGTAGTCTAGTCTTGCTGTTACCATGGTATGGATCAGCAGACTGGCTAAGTCAAAGTAAGAGGCCATCTCGTAGGCTAGACTGAGTTGGAAGAAAGTGTTTTTTGCAGCCACATTAACTTGTTTCTTCATAACTGCTTTTGGGCTGGATTCTGTTGCCACATGTATATGACATACGTAGTCCAGCTGTAAATGTTTCAGAATTTGACAATGGTTAAATAACTTCAAATGTTTTTATTGCAGAGGGGTTAGGTCCATATTGGTTTATGTGAAATAGGGGCTTTCCTGTTCACTTCTCCTGTGCCAGGAGCGGTGGCGCAGGTAGTAAATCACCTGCTATAACAACTAGCGAACAGCCACTATGGCTGTTCGAGTCCCACCGCGACCGGGGTGAGCTCCCGGTCCTAGTCCCAGCTCCCGCCCACCCAGCAGTTTGAAAGCATGCAAGTAGATAAATGGGTACCTGCCTGTAGAGAGGCGGGGGGCACCCTCCCTTCTGGGGGTGAGTAGCGGTGGCAGTAGCGGCAGCGGACATCAGCGGCAGCAGTAATGGCGGCAGCAACGGAGGGCAAAAGCAGACGGCCAAACCTGGCAGTAGGCGGAGCCGTGGGCGGAGCCGAGACGTGCAGGCGGCGTGACGGCGCGGCACGATGGAGCCAGCTGGACGTGGACCGAGAGCCGAGGCCGATGTAGGGCTGCGCGTCGGGAAAGAAAGCCGGCCGCGGAAGTCTCCTGGCCCAGAAATAGGAAGATCCTCACCGAGGGCTCAAAGTTCTACGCCTGGAGCCCCGCCGGAAAAAGAGAGAACAGGAAGCCCTGCTCTGCTCAGGGTGCCGGTAGGATGTCCCTCCCCCTGTTGATTGTGGTCCTAGTTAGGGAAGAACCAGACCATGTAAACCGCTCTGAGATCCCTCGGGGTCTGAGCGGTATATAAGCTGAAACTATAAATAAATAAATAAATAAATAAATAAAAGGCTTGATATGAATGTTCTTAAAATCACTTAAAACATTTCTGAAGTTTAATTCCCTCTTTGTGATATGGTGAGGAGACCTTCAGCATATTTTTGTGTAGCCCAGTTGGTGATGTAAGCATGCCAGTCTCATCTCACCAGTATTGCTTATCATTGCATAGCTTCAAGCTGGATCAAATATCCCTCAGGGGTTTTGTTCTCTCTCTTAAGATAATATTCATACTCTGTTAAGTAACTATAAAAGTAATTATTTGTACAGCTGAAAGAGCTTCTGCTTCTTGTAAGATCCAACGTATGATGTAATGTTTTGTGATTTTTAAAAAAGAATTTACCTTTAGTTTAAAGATCAGTATATCCATTCAATATTAGAAATTCCTGAAATATTAAAGAGTCATATTGAACTTAAAGCTGAGAATAAGCTCCTAAAAACCAAGGACTAAAAAATGTATGGTCTCTGCAACAATTTTGCTTACATTACCAATTTATTCTCTGTATAAGCAAATTATTTAATTCCAGTGTTTTGCTGAGCTTCCCTCACAGTTTTGGTGCTCTATCACTACTCCCAGAAGCTTAGCTGCAATTATCTGACTGGTGCCTTTGCTTCTCCAACCACTTTGACATCCACCAATCTCTCGTCCGGAAAGCTCAGATGCTCTGGGGAGTAATGGTCCTCCCAACGAGAATGGGCTCATCAAGGTGTCAGGGACGAGGGAGGCACACCAGGCAGATCAGTTTCTAAGTGCACTGAAAGCAAGGCAACAGCTGCCTCATTCTCAGGCAGCAATACTCCCAGCGCACTGCAGAGGACCTTTCTCCATGTAGTATAAACTTCCTGAAGAGTCTCATCTCCCCTTTCCCAACCCTTTATATTTATTTCCATCATTTCAGTAAGAGCTGTGGTTGTTCAGTAAATAATCGAGTTGATAGTGCACAATGGATGCTCTTTTAATATTATATCCAGACTTCAAGTAATATGTCCAATCCTTCCACTCCTGAATCCTTGTAACCAAAATTCACCTGGTGAATTTTATTGCTTGAGCTTCTTCAGTTGTTTTTGCAAAGAGGGGTTAAGTTATGTATTAGGTCTGGAACATTCCGGGACTATTTACCAGAGACTGGCTAAGCTTGGAGCTCTAGAACAATAACCTACCAGACCTCTGGAAGTGGCCAATGAGAAACTTATGTTATGTAAATAGCCTATCGTTGGAAGTGGGGTATGTTTGGGTGTGGGTTTTGCATGCTATTTAAACAGGGCTGTTGCCCTGGTGAGTCAGTCTTGTTCCTGAAATCACCTATTAAAGTAGAGCTGTTCACTGCAATGCGTCTTGAACCCAGTATTTAACAGGTTACGCCCTTTTTGGTTTATGTGAAGGAGGAGCTTTCCTGTTTGCTTCTAAAGACAATATCCTTTCCACTACTAGATAGCTGCAACCTGGGGTTATTTGTCAAATGTTCGCACTTGTAGAAAACATGCCAAAGACATTCAGTTGTGTATAGTTTCTCTCTGACACTTTTAAAGTGCAGCTGCTGAACTGAAAACTAAAGAACATGATCAGTGTGAGGGCTATGCTATTTACTTATAGGTGTGTATTTGCTTCCTGTGTAATATCTGGTATGCTTGTGAATAAAGCAAGCACTATGATACTGAAAGTGCTGTATCATCTGGCTGCCTACTGTATCTCAAGTTTTTCAGAATTCTGAAGTAAAGTATGAGCTGAAATCACTACGCTTTGCTTCAGTCTCAGTACTTTATAGAGGAGCTGCACTTCAGTCACTGAGAACAAAATTTCATAAGCGTTAAGGATAAAAGCTGACATAGAAGCTTCAGAGTACCTAGCCAGTGGTGTCTGAGGTTAACATGTGGCTGATGGATTTGGGCTGCTTGAAAAAATTGCAATCCCCTTCAACTGTTGCAAACAGCAAGTGTTAATGAAGAGCCCTTGCTACAGCTTTTGTTTATGGAATGCAGCTCTGCTAATGGACTTCTGTACATTCTCCACATCATAATCATGTTAGCATAACTTTGTTCACCTTAGAAAACTGCAAAAGTAATGGCAGACTAAGAAGAGGCTGGCTCTGGTTACAAAAATGTCCATGTGTTTTGAGAACAACCAAAAGGAAGGAGGAGCCAAACTTTTGAACTGGGGCAATGGCTTTGCCCCCCCCCCCAAATGCTGTCTTTTGGCCTTCAGGAAGACATCCCTCCAGATGCAGGTATATCTTCTGTGGAATAAGTTTTGCCTTTCTGTATGCTCCCTTTTCTATTATCACACATAGCTGATTCCATTGTCACTGTGAATTTCCAGATACATTCTTCCTATGTTTCAGCACACTTTTGTTTAGAAAAAACACATTTTCCCCAAGTACTCAGTATGTTTACTTTTATTATTTATTTGTTCTCCCCCTTTTTAAAGCATTTTTTTTAAAGCTTCAAAGTAAGGAGGGATTGGCAGCATGACTGCCACAAGGGACAGCCAATCAACATTCTCTTGTAACTGTGAGGCGTATATCAAATCTGGTTGAAGATGCTCCTTTACATATATAGCTACACCTCTTTCCTTTTTTTCCTTGGTCTGATGCAGCAAAGACTTTACCTAGTCCTTTAACTTTTTTAATATGGGTTTCTTGAAGGCATGTGATATCATAATCCTTTTTTCTTAATTGGTGAAAAATTCTTCTCCTTTTCTGAGGGGCATTTAAACCACTTACATTCACAGAGATAATTTTCATTTTCCCTTTACTCATTTTGGTTTTGTTTGTTTGCTTCCTGTTGTTCTCTTGTATGTTGCCTTGTAGAAACTGAGGTTGTTCTTGTTATTCCATGTCTCCTTGTTGTTCTTTTGGGAAGTCCAGATAATGCTACCGCTCCATGCATTTCTTCCTCCTCCTCCTCTTCTTCTCCTCTTCCTTTTCCTCTTGTTCTGTAGCCAACTCTTCTCCATAAGTTTTCAGGAAGCCTTCTGCTTTAAAAATCAATGTGATCCTATATCTTTTACCCTTGAATGTAAAAGTTAGATCTTCTGGTAGTAGCCATCTGTAACTTTATTGTTCCTCAGAAGTGCTGTGAGATCCATATATTCTCTCCTTTTCTCTCTGACCCTCCAAGGAAATTTCTTTCAACACATTTATTTCATTGTTATCCAGGGTCAGAGGCAAGCTATTCACTTCTCTCAAAATCTTATCTCTGACAGCCCTTTTGTGGAATCTCACATGAACCTCTCTTGGCAGTTTATATTTTCTTGCATACGAGGAATTCATCCTAAAAGCAACATCAATTTCTCAAATGATCATCTCTTCATCTTCCATATTCATGTGTTTAGCTAAGATTTTGTCCATTTTTGTTGCTAAGTCTTCATTCTGTTCTTCTGGTATGTTTTGAAATCTCAGGGTAAAGGCCGCTCTCTCAGCTTGCAATCTCATCACTCCTGTTCTAGTGTGGATTGTCTAGCATTTGTATCTATTTAAAATCTCCTTTGTCTTATTTTCCATTTTTTCTGTTGTAATATTCAAGCTGGCAATCTTTTTGGTGTTCTCTGTTACTTGCTTTTGTAATATTTCCATGTTGGCAGTAAATTTCTCCGTTATTTCTTTCAAGGCGTCTTTAATAGGATCTATAATGATCGCAATTGAACTTTTGATAGTATTTTGGACAAGAGCTTGCATTTCTGCATTGGCAGAGGCTGCCAGAGTTGATGAAACTGATTTTGGCGCACCAGGTGAGGTACCATGCATCCTCACTTGTTTTACTTGGCCTATTTGGCCTGCTTTCTCCGTCATAATGTGAAAAAAGATTAAGAAGGCCAGCAAAGAAAAAAAAAGATATCTGGCTGACTGCCAAAATTTTATTTTAAATATTGTCCTTCTTGTTTTTCTTTTCTCTCCAGGGTGTTGTTTTGGAACACTATGTTTATGTAGCTTAGGCGAATTGACCACAAAAATGTGTCTCAAGGTCAAACAGTTAAGATGTGCCTTCTCTCCTGAAAAGAAAATATAGTCCCTTTAAGCAACTGGTAGGCAGTCACCCTACAGTGGAGGGTGCCAAAAAGAGTGCCAGTAAAGACAATGGCTTCTAGCAACAACTAATCAGAGAGTCTGCACCACAGCTTAATACAAGCCGCTTTTAAATGAAACAAGAGCCAAGTAACAGTCCCGATACAGTCAGAAAAAAGCTCTCCCAATGTTACTGTTAAGACCCATAAAAAAAAAGATTTATACAGAGCATCCTGATGATCCACACTCTACCCCAAATAGGGGAACAATTGAGAACGTTGCAAAGGGTCTTTAAGAGCGAAAATATCAACCTGTCAAAATTTGTACTGTGTAGAATCGTCAGACTGAGTTTACCTTAATGTTGCCTGGTTTGAAAATGAAAGTAAGATCTAAAGTCTCATCTCCTTTTGCTAGCTGCTTAAATTGGGGGGGGGAATCTCTCGCCTCGACTCTTCAGAGTGACTTTATTGCCTTATAGAGGGCAATAGAAGTAATTAGTCCCAAATCCTTTTATTGCCAAGCATAAAAAGTGTTACTCACATTGGACTTCCGGTCGGAGAAAATGGCGAATTGACACACTTTGCGAGTTGTGCAGAGTGTACTGCGGCATCTGACGACAGTCTGGGCTCTATTTGGCCCAGCGCAGCACTCTCCAGGCGGGGGAGTGGCAAGCAAGCAGCGAAGCCTGAGGGGGGGTTGAGATCGGTGTGGATAAGCTTCGGAGGAAGCTTGTTTACACTTTGATCTCCCTCCGTGAAGAGGGCAGTTGCAAATCAACTCTACAGATGCCAGCCGGGCTGAGAATTCAGCATAAATTCGCCATCTACCGATCTCTTTATCATCTGATTAACATCGTTTACAGAAGAAGCACCGCGAAACCCCGAGACTACAAGCAAGGTAACAAATAAACGATTAAGCGCTTACCGGTTTAAAGGAGACTGTGATATTGAAACGTACGGATAAGCGTTGAAACCTTTAAGGAACTACTTCGCTTGAATTAAAAGTAAAAAGAAAGCTTTCCGTTAGAGAAAAAGGCTGAAAAGAGACTTTGTTTTGCATTCCTGTGGTCAGCCAAGTCTAAACGTTACGTAGTAGAAACGAAACTAACTGTGACTCTGTGATACAGGAAGTGGGCTAGAGTGGAGGTTTTTAGAGGCTGCTGTGTTTGAAGCGGATGGACATTTTATTGTGTGACACCACCTTTACCGGAAGTTGGATTACAGAGACAGACAGGTGAACAGGAAGTTTGAAAGGAGCCTACTCTAGCCGGAAAACCATAGAGAAATTGCGCCCGACATTTTGGGGAGGACTAAAATTTAAAATGTTATTTTCAAGCCGAAAAAGTGCTTAAACAAGTTCTAAAGGTGGCGATTTGGCTTGAAGATTGCTAATATAAAGTCTGACTAACATTGAAGTGGCCTCCAAGACGGATTTGAGAACAAGACCTAGAGCTGCTTCATCACCCAGCCCAAGAATGACTGCAAAGGAAAAAAAGAGTGGCAAGCAGCTATGGAAGCGATGGAGAAACGGATGACTGAGAATCTTGGAAAACAAATAGAATCACAGTTGCAACAACAATTGGAGCAAATAGAGCAAGTGCAAATCCAAGTACAGAAAAAAATATGGAAGAATTGAAAGAACTGGTACTTGCAGAAGTGTCAGGGATTAAAAAAGATACAGAAGAACTTAAAAAGGAAGTCAAAAGTCTGGTGACAAAATCTGAAGATATGGAACAAAAGGTTAAAAAAACCTTGTCAGAAAATGCAAGGTTGGAGACCATGATGGATTACAGGGCTACTCAGAATCACTTGAGATTGAGAGGGATAGAAGAGGAGGAAGATCAAGATCTACGGGCCCTAGTAATTAAGACATTGACAACTTATATAGGGGAAGATGAAGGAGATTTGGATGCAGACTTTGACTTGATTTACAGAGTAAATTCAGCTTATGCCAAAAGAAAGCAATTACCCAGAGATGTAATTGTTCAATTTGTGACAACAAAGATGAAGGAAGACGTTTTCAAGAAACAATTTACACAACCGTTGGAAATTAATGGAAAGAAAATAATAATCTTGAGAGAAATTCCGAGATCGATTCTACAAGATAGAAAGAAATTCAAGAAATTGACAGACAGGCTAAAAGAAATGAATATTAGGTTCAGATGGGAGATTCCATATGGACTTACATTCATGTACAACTCGGTGAGATCAACTCTTAAATCTGAAGGAGACTTATATAGATTTAAAGCGAACAATCTGGACGATTTTAAAGATATTTAATTTAACACCATTATGGATTACAAATTTTTATCTTGGAACGTAAATGGATTAAATTCACCAGGTAAAAGAAGGCTGGTGAATCATTGGCTGGAAAAACAAAAATGTAATATAATTTGTTTACAAGAAACACACATAAGAAAACAAGACGACAAATATCTGACTAATAAAAATTGGGAGAAGAATTTCATTCTTCAGCAGTTAACAAGAAAAAAGGAACAGTGATTTATATTTCAAAAGATTTGGATCCTAAACAAATTTTTTCCGACAAAGAAGGAAGGTATGTTGGCGTGGAAATCTGTATCGATAGAAAAAAGACATTGCTTGTTAATATATATGCACCCAATGGTGCAAAAGAGACCTTTTTCAATGATCTGACTAAAGAGTTGGAATGTTTAAATTATGACCAAATTGTTCTTGCGGGAGACTTTAATGGTACAGTGAACAACACATTGGATAGAAAGTCCAAAGCAAGTGGAGAGACAGTTGGAAAGTTACCAAAAAATTTCTTTCAATTGATGAAGCAAGACAAATTAGAAGATGTTTGGAGGAAGTGGAATCCTAAGACTAAGGACTACACGTTTTATTCGAATAGACATAATTCCTTTTCTCGAATTGACATGATTTGGATGTCAGAGGAGATGGCGCAAAAAACTTATAAAATACAAATTCTACCGAAAACTAACTCTGATCATAATCCCCTACTTTGGATATCTAAAGCAAAACCTAAACAGCTATTTTGGAGAATTAATGAAGATTTACTGGATCAAAAACAAATTAATGAAATCTTAAAAAAGGAAACGAAAAGTTTTTTTGAACTGAATTTGAATAAAGGCACGGATATACAAGTTGTATGGGATACATACAAAGCAGTAATGAGAGGTATGCTTATCTCTCTGAACTCCAAAGATAAAAAGCAAAAGATTCAGCAACAGAAAGACCTTCATGAAAAAATTCGACAAAAAGAAAAGGAACTAAAAAAAAGACCAGGGAAGAAGAAAATTATTAAAGAGATCCACTTCCTGCAAGATCAGCTGAATGTTCTTTTAAACAGAGAATTATATTGGAATTTAAAAAAATTACAGCAAAAAGCATTTGAGGGTGCAAATAAACCAGGAAAGTTTTTGGCATGGCAATTGAAAAATAGAAAAGATAGGAACTTTATATCTAAGATTGTTGAAGATGGAAAGGAGGTGATGAGCCTGAATGGTATAAAAAGAGTTTTTTTTAAATACTACGCCAAACTATTCCAAAAGAAAGGAATTGACCAACAGAGAATCAAGAAATATTTGGAGACGATTGAAGTTCCAGAGCTGGGAAAACAAATTAAAGAACCATTAAATGGTTTAGTAACGAAAGAAGAAGTGACAATGGCGATAGAAGACGCAAAGTTGGGCAAAGCTCCAGGACCAGATGGCTTTACAGCAAAATTTTATAAGAAATTTAAAGAGGAGCTAACCCCCATTTTAGTACTTCTGTCAAATGAGATAAGACAGACCAAGCGGATCCCAGATTCATGGAAGGAAGCAAACATTTCATTGATACCTAAAGAAGGTTTGGATTTGACTCAAGTAAAGAATTATAGACCAATATCGCTATTAAATAATGACTACAAATTATTTGCAAAAATAATTTCAGAGAGATTGAAAAAATATTTGAAAGATACAATAGCGGAAGAACAAGCGGGATTTTTACCAAATAGACAAATTAGAGATAATCTAAGAGTGGTGATAGATGCAATTGAATATTATGACAAGCATCCTGAAAAAGAAGTTGGATTCCTCTTCTTAGATGCGGAAAAAGCTTTTGATAATTTAAATTGGGAGTTTATGCTGCAAGTTATTGAAAAAATGAATATTGGACAGTCCTTTTTAAACATGATTGTGGCAATATATTCAGAACAAAAAGCGGCTTTGAATATAAACAAAGAAAAGACGGACTTCTTCCGAGTCCAAAAGGGAACACGTCAAGGCTGCCCGTTATCCCCGTTGTTGTTTATTTGGATATTGGAAATATTATTGACAGCGATAAGAAAAGATGACAGTATTGAAGGACTTACAGTGAAAGGTTTCGCCTATAAATATAGGGCATTTGCAGATGATGTAATGTTTATGATTCAAGACCCAATTGAGAAAATACCACAATTGATGGAAAAAATTGAAGAATTTGGTTCAGTTGCGGGATTTTATGTTAATAAAAATAAAACTAAAGTGATGTGCAAAAATATGACGAAACAAAGACAAACAGAACTTCAAGAGAAAATACAATGTGAAGTAGTCACAAAGACTAAATATCTTGGAATTGATTTAACCATGAAAAATATTGACTTGTTTAAAAACAATTATGAAAAGGTGTGGCATAAGATTCAGCAAGATATGAAGAAATGGGATATTTTGAATTTATCATTGATGGGAAGAATCGCGACTGTAAAAATGAATATCTTGCCGCGTTTGATGTTTTTGTTTCAGACTATTCCAATACTAAAACAAAGGAAAATACTGGATTCGTGGCAGAAAGAATTATCCAAATTTGTATGGGCAGGAAGAAAGCCAAGGATTAAAATGAAAATTTTATGTGACGCAAGAGAGAGAGGAGGCTTACAACTACCAAATTTAAGACTGTATTATGATGCCGTCTGTTTAACATGGTTGCAACAGTGGATTAATTTGGAGAATAAGAAGTTATTGGCCCTTGAAGGACATGATAATAAATTCGGATGGCATGCATATTTATGGTATGGAAAAGTAAAAATGGATAAATTTTTTAAACACCACTTTGTAAGACAATCACTGTTCGAGACATGGACGAGATATAGAAAATTCTTCTCGGAAGAAAGACCACTTTGGATTGTACCAGCTGAAGTGATTAATCCATATTCAAGAAATCAAGGGTTAGATTGGCTACCCTATAAAAGTCTTTTAAAATTTGAAGGGAAAAATTTTGTGTTAAAAGATAGATTTGATGTTGAATTTGAATATGATTGGATGAAATATAGACAGATTTATGATCTATTTAAGACCGATAAAAGAGAACATGGTTTTAGAGAAAAGAATATTGAAATTGAAACTGTATGGCTTGAGAAAGATAAAAAAATGATTTCTAAACTGTACAAGGTGTTATTGAAATGGTATACTGAGGATGAAGTTGTAAAGGAGCAAATGATAAAATGGGCAGTAAATGTTAATAATGAGATATTAATGACATCTTGGGAATACTTGTGGAAAAAATCAATGAAAATTTCAACGTGTGTAAATGTTAAAGAGAATTGTTATAAAATGATGTATAGATGGTATATGACGCCTAAAAAAATTGCTATTATAAATGAAAGTATGTCTAACAAATGTTGGAAATGTAAGAAACATGAAGGGTCTTTTTACCATATGTGGTGGACATGTGATAAAGCAGTAAAGTATTGGACTGAGATCCACAATGAGATACAAAAAATTTTGAAATGTACTTTTAAGAAAGACCCACAGATGTTATTGTTAGGTCTTAAAATGGAAGAAATAAATGTAGCCAAGAGAACACTATTATGGTACTTGATTACAGCAGCTAGACTGACTTTTGCTCAATGTTGGAAACAAGATAAAGTACCTGAAACATGGGAATGGATTAAAAAGACGTTGTTTATGGCAGAAATGGACAAATTAACAAGAAAATTAAACAACGAAGAAGACGAAACCTTTTTCGGAGACTGGAAAGACTTTCAAGAATACTTGTTGAAGAATTGGGATGTAAAACGTGGTTTGATTTGTTTTGACAGCTATTGAGGAGAAGTGGAAAGAGACTCAGATCTTTGAATTGTTACCATTAGTAAAAGAAATATGTTTAGTAGTAAATGTAATTGTACAAGAGAAATATCAAGGGGGTTGGAGCAGTGCGGGAAGCCTTGTTTGGGGGGAGAGGGAGAAAGAAAAATGGATATGTATTGGTTTGTTTAAATTGTATGAACATGTGATATATCCAATAATAAATTGTATTTAAAAAAAAAAAAAAAAGTGTTACATTGATCTTACGCAGCTTCTTTGGCTGGGTTTCTAACCCCCCTCCCCCCAGTCTTGGGAAGCAACAGCTAAAGTCCATAATAATGGACTCCTCTTCTGGTTCCGCGTTGGAGGCAATCTAAAGGACTCACACCCGTGTGCAGCTTCTGCGCACGGTCCCAATCAAGCCTCTTGCTCCTACCCCCCCCTTCCTGAGGGGGTGGGGGATCTCCATACTATCGGAGACCCTTTAGAAACTGAAAGTGGTAGGAGTGTTGAAAACATGTCCTCTCTCACTGTGCTGCAGCCCGGGTTTCAATTTTTCTTAACCTGTTTGGTTGTCTTTTACTAACTTCAAAGAACAATCTTTTCAAGAATGAGGTAGTACACTAATAATGAGGTAGTACACCAGGCCCGTAGCCAGGATTTTGTCATTCAGGAGGCCTTTAAATAAGTCAGGTGGCACTGATGTCACAAAATAAAAAATAAAATAGGAATAAAAATTTTAAAACTCCCTTTTGCGGTGTTTGTACTCTGCTTGCCTACATGGGGAAGCAAGCCACACTTGGGGAAGGGGGGTGGGGAGTCCTCCAGTGGTCAAGAGAGCTGGGGGGCTGGGGGCTGGATGGAAGGGGGCCTTGGCTGGGAGTCAGGGGGCCAGGCCCCAATGCCCCACTGTGGCTACAGGCCTGTAGTACACTAATAATCCAATCCAATCCGTGGGAGCTAGTGGTTAGAACATGTTTTCCTGAATGGACAATCTTCTGTAAAAGGTGAAAATTGGCCTACAGATGTACCATATTTGTGAAGTCTAGAAATTTCACTGTCTGTATAAGGTAGCCTTCACATATCATTGGCTGTTGCAGCATCACTGTTCTATAACAGTCATTTGCAGCTAGACCGGCTATGGGGTGCAGGGGCCTCCATGCTCCTGCCCTTCACAGCTCCCTTATGCAGAATCAGAGTGGAGAGGTGGTTTGCAGCACCTGGTTCCACCCTACCCAGCCCCCCTTGCACAGCCTGGAGAGAGAACCCAGCCACCTCTTCACTGGTCTGCTTCTAAGTGCCTTATGAAGCTAGTGCTGCAGGATGTATATACTGTCTGTTGCCCTGAAGTATTGTGAGAACTAGCAGTCTCATGACATCTCAGGGAATCTTGGACTCCACCTATAGCCTCTTTTTCATGGCCCTGGCCGGGGTTAAACTGCAGCAGCTGTTGGCAGTGATTGAACTGGGGCCTTAAAAGGCCAATACTACATTACTACTACTATAGCATTCGTCCTCCTTGCTACTGTTGTCCTAGCTGGCTTGGCAGCTGGTGGGTGTGGCTGAGTTGGGACTAGGGTTGCCAGCCTCCAGGTGGGGCCTGGAGATCTCCTGCTTTTAAAACTGATATCCAGCTGACAGAAATCAGCTTCCCTGGAGAAAATAGCTGCTTTGAAGGGTGGATTCTATGGCATTGTACCATGCTGAGGTCCCTCCCCTCCCCAACCCTACCCTACCCTCTCCTGGATCTACCCCCAAAGTCTCCAGGTATTTTCCAATCCAGACTTTAAAGGGCCCATTCTGCATTGCTGCTGTTGCAGCATTACTTGTTGTTGCCATTGTCCTAGTGGGTGTCCCTGCTTCTGGCACCGTGGGTTCTCAAGAGAGTACCCTGTGAGTCTGGGGCAGCTCTGGCAGTGGGGTGGGCTTGCTCCTGGACACTGGTTCATCCATACAGGCAAATCCAGTTGTGAATTGATTGCTATAGCACAACAATAGCAAAATATTCAATAATACCTGAATACAGCTTTTAAAAGATGGATAAAGCTTCAGTAGCCATCACCACTCAAGCTCTGCCCTTTCTTTCACTATCCTTGGCTTGAGGTGCAGATGGGGGTTTGTGTGTGTGTAAACTGCCTCAAACACACCCCTTCCCTGTCCAGCTCAGTCAACTACAGCTCAGTCAGTCATCTATGTGTGGAAGAGCAATCAGGTACCACAGATGAGATCTTTGACCACAGTCTGAAACCTTGAAAACAGAAAATATCTTTATTTACTAGCATATGATCTCAATTCATTAGAGTACAGGGGCACTGGAAAACTATATCAAAACATTATAGATATTACAAACAAAAAAAAGAAATAGAAAGGTGTGACTAGCTCAGTTGTATAGTCACTGCTCTTACCTTGGTATTCCCTTCCATGGAATAAACACAAGTCTGAAACTTTGAAAACAGAAGCTGGTCAAAAGAGACTTCACTTTATTTCTCCCCTGTCCCTGGCACTTGGTTTGTACACCTCTCACAGGTTGTCCAGACCTTTTAACTCTTCCTGTCCATGCTGGGAGAGTTTCACTTTGATTTCTCATATTAGTGGACTAGTGTTCCCATGTGTATTGTCTTGCATCTTTTCTCCAGTCAAATCAAGGCACATGTCACAAAACCTTATGGCCCAACTCAGACTATCCATCCTGGCAGGTAGGCAAATTATCATCTTGATCCTGACTATTTGTCTCCATAAAGATAAATTCATCTCTTCTCAGCCTGAAACTTGAGCTCATTGGTTCAGTTGTGGAAATAGTTTTTTAAAAAATCCGAGATCAGGGCCTCCCTGAATGTTAATCAAGGCATCCTGCATCCCTCTATCATAACAGCGGCTTGTTCAATAAAATCTAGTTACATATTTAATAAACTAAATATTACAAAAGACAGTATTCAATGATCTTTCATCCAAGAAAGAAGCAAAAGTGAAATCCTATGGATTTAGACTGATGCAACTCTGCATAGAATTGCATCATAAACCTGACAGTGCTGCCAGGCAAACTACTCACTTTTAGGTAATATGTGTGCATGTGCACGCTTATTATTTTATTTTAACTGTGAGCATACTATTTAATTATTTACAATTTAAATATTATAATCATTTACATTAAGTATACTTGTTAAAATAAGGTCACAAGATTGGATCTTACCTTTCTGTTGCATCAGTGCCCACATGTTTCTCCTTTGCAATGACCTTGTACTGTGCATGATTCCAGGAAAGATCTAACCCCTTGTGTGTGCGCAAACATGGCCCCAAAAACTAGGCAATCAGTTGAAGTCTTTGTGGGGAAAAAATGATTATTCAAGCCTGTTTTTGTAATATAGGGAGGCAGTTCTGAACACACTTCCTTACTAAGTATAATTAAACTTAATAGGATTTATTTCTAAGTATACCTGCTTAGGATAACACACTTCTGTATGAAATCTGGGTGCAATGTCACCAAAGTTTGTGGAACTGCTAGCATGATGACACAGCAATAAATTGTCTGCTAAATAGTTCCTGTCAGTAATGTATTCTGAATAATGGAAGAAAAAAAATGTATTGTTATAAAATCTGTAAAGCTACGATGGATATTGTCTCCCTATTATTAAGTTTAACACACTTTTTTGGCATGTGTGCTGCACAAGTTGTTCAGAAATTCTATGCAGTGCTGTTTAATGAGTATTAATGACATCCTAAAGGAAATGCTGGGTTGTTAGTGGTGTGCTAGATGCTTAGATCATGCTAATGGTAAAGCCTGATTCCCTGAAAGCCTTTCATGTTGTTCTGAGATTCTTGTTTCCATGGTAACCTCCAGCGTTAAGAGGGGTGCTGTTAAACTGTATTGCAATTTTGCTTAGTCTCTTGCTGAAAGAAAAATGTCAGTGGAAAGCATTTATGCCCTCGATTTTGTAATTGAAGAGGGCCTTTTCCTACCTCCATTTCCTACTGTCAGCACCTATACAAGTTCTACAGGGCAAAATATGCACAGTTTATTTAATATTGTGTTCTGCAATGTGGAAGCTTTACCTAGTGGCAGATGTCATCTGCTACTGCTTGAAACAATATACAAACTGACATTCTTCGCAAAGCATTCCAATCTGCATGTGAGAAATATCAGCTAACAATAATTAATGTCTGTGGGGAAATAAGTAAACAGATCAAGAGGCCACCTGCAGTTCTCTACATCTGTGATAGGAACCCTTTGGGATGTACAGCAGGCCTAACAACTCCCACGCCATTTCCTTTGTAGTGTTCTACTCACATGCATACTTAGGAAACATGATAACAGGAACAGAACAGAAGAGCTGGGTAGCTCAGTGCACTACTTGGGGACAGTGTCTTCAACATGACTTGGTTCCCATCAGCAGTTAAACAAGCACACTTCCACTCCTTTAAGATTGTTTGGACTACCCTACACATTGTCATTCTCCTGTGGAGTTTGCTTGAAAGGCTTTCTGTATGATGGTGCCAGGTGACTGATTTGAGCACAATAGGTTAAGATTAGAACATGTACTGGTAAATACACATCAGCAGTTATTTGAGGAGGACCACCAATTTTACATGCAGATTTCAAAGAGACACTGGAAATGGGCTTCAGTGTGATTGGCACAGGAGATAAAGGGCCAGTCTACTCTGCACACTTTATGACCTGGGGGCCATGTGAATGGGCTCTCGGACATGAGTTGCACAAATCCCTCTGTATCACATGGAATGTTTTTGCTCCAGTGGCACACATGCCTGGGATTGGCTGGTTGTAGCAAAGCATTGCCCCACTGATATAAAAGTACAATGCCATGACTAGTCCTACAAATTATGGAATCAAAAAAAGTATGGATAAATAAGATCCTGTAATATTCATGTTACTTTCAGTGAAATCAACAGATTTCAACCAAGCATATCTGCTTACATATATGTACCATATAAGTTTCACTCATAACCCACAATGCTATAATTTGAGGCTAATGTGTGAATTTTCAGAAGTGATAAGAGTGTATCTGATGGGCATGATATTAAGCAGCAAAACTTGAAAGTCATTAAGAATGGTGCTGGGAATCACTTTAGAGAGGATAAGCTGCCAGGTGTGCCATTTTGTTTTCTGAGAACCCGCTCAGTGCCAAGTCCAACTCCAGAAATATCTGAGGACTTTGGAGGTGGAGCCAGGAGACTTTTGTGATGTCACTTCCTGTGATGTCACTTCCAGGTCAAATGGCAAGTGATGTTACTTCCCCTTCCGATGATGTCATTTCCAGTACACTGCACCAAAACCCCACCTCTTCCTGTGATGTCACTTTCCAGGCACTCCCCCAAACCTGCCTCTCTCTCTGAAGTAACCTTTCAAAAATTTAAGTTTAAATTCAGTGTCATATATCAAATCCCACCCCCACCTTTCCCCTATTTTACATTACCTCTAGGCTTTTAGGAGTCCTTCCAGTACAAAAATAACAAAAAGCTTTAAGAAGCATAAAATCCTTTAATTTAAACATTTAACAATCAGAAGGAAAAAACAAGCAAACAGCACATGACCCAAGGTTGCCTAGCAACTTTCCATGGTACAGTAGGGATTCAAAACTGGGTCTCCCAGATGCTAGCCTGGCACTCCAGCATCTTAATATTTTTCAGGTACCTGTCCATAAATCACAAATGAACCATATTTCCCTCTACCCCACTTTTACCCATACTCACAGGCTGCTTTAGCATGGAAGCTTGCTAGATAATATTAATTCACAACAAATCTAGACTTCCCCCTTAAACACTGGAAGCCATTCCCAATCCAGTAAGACTCAGTCACTGCTCTTTTCTCAGGTCACACACAAATTGCAAGCCTCAGTAGCTCTATCAGAGCTCAGGTAACTTTGCGGCCAAGTATGCTAGTCGCATTCCCTTTGCCACAGAAAAGAATCTGCAACTCTTTATGCTTCAGGAATTTGGCAATTTGGAAGCTTAAGATAACCACATAAGAGCAGGTACCACACTTGATCTTAGCCACAAGGCCAAGAAGCGCTCCTCTATGTCTACCAACTGGGAGGAGAGGAGTACATAACTAAAGGTATGCATATATCACAAAACCCTACCCAGCAACTCTCATTACCATCATGTAATGGAACAGCCTTGGGGTTGCCAGGCACCACCTGACCAGCGGCGGGTGTGTGGGGGATTAGGCTTGCCCCCAGGAGACTTGGAGCTGAAGCCTAGGGAGGACAGGGACCTCAGTGGAGTACAACCCCATAGTGTTCACCCTCCAAAGCATTAATTTTCTCCAGTGGAACTGACTTCTGTAGTCTGGGGATGAGCTGTAATCCCCAGAGATCTCCAGGTCCCAATTGGAGGCTGACATCCCTAGCTAAGCATCATACCAGCAATTACCTCCTTAAAATCATGCTTCTGAAATAAACTTACTTGGAAGCCTGAGGCAACTCAAACTTTCAGGTTCAGCTTCCTTCTATGTAGGTTTTATATATATGTAATGACACCACTTGTATCAAAGCTGTCAAAATAAATAAGAAACCCTGTTAAATATTTGCCTCTCATCATTTCTGCCTCTTGTGTTTGCGTATGTTGGTGGTGTGTGTTTCAAGTAGTCTTCCTGTCAAATTTCATATCATATATTTGCATCAATCTTTTCAATCATGCAGGGATCAGGCCAGGGTATGTGGACTCCGATATGAACACATTGGGCACTTATGATTTTAAATAAGACTGATTTTGCAAGTTCCCTTAACAGAAGTTAGTTATGCTTTGGCTGATATAAGACCCTGAGAAGGTGTTCTTGCTCTATGAATTTAATGTGTCAGTATGGAGAATTCTGCAAGATTCCATTCTGACCCCTTGTGCTGTTAAACATATGCATGAAACAACTGGGGGAGTTTTGACAGGATCTGGACTTCATTGTCATTACTGTACACATGACATTCATAGTAAGACTGCCAAGTGTTTCCTGTGTGTTTTATAATGCCATATGAGGCACAGCTGAATGGAGGCGGGGACTGGTAAACCTGGCTGAAAAAACACTATCCAGATCCATTCACGTTATAGAAAAGATAGAAGTGAGGTCTACACCACAGTTTCATGATAGTCCTATTTGTTAGTGATGGCATTCAAAATGTATAATTACCTAGGTCAGTGTACATGCTCTGCCAGTTCTTAATGCTCAGCTGTACTATGAACTGAGCACCCTCAGATACCCAAAGGCAGCTGCTCTGTAGATGGAGGCACAGAACGTAATTTACAGTTAATCTTTTACTCTCCAGTAAGCTTCTGATTACTGTGAAACTGAAGGTGCAATTGGATGAGACATGAGAATGCCATGACTGAATCTCTCACTATCTTTAATTTTAAAAATGATGCAGAAACAGAGTGAAAGTGAGTGTGTGTGTGTGTGTGTGAGGGAGGGAGGGGAGGGAGGGAGGGAGAGATGTGACACCTAAATTGCCTTTGTTCCAAATGCTTACTGAGAAAACTTGTAAATAGCAAACCAATTCTAAATCAAGATGAAGAATGTTTGCCTATCAATCCTTTTGTAACCAGGGTTCGATTACTGTTAGTGGCTTACTGATTATTGATCAAATTTGTTTCTTGGGGTATATGACTGTCCTGTGGTGTTTCCAGCTTTTATTACAGAAGAGTCAATTTTTCATGAGTTTAACAAATTTTCCAGCAGGCAATGAAAACAGCACTTGCTCTCTGCTCCCCCCCCCCCATCATTCCCTCACCAGAGCTCCAAGATGTTGGCAAGCAGAGCATGCTCCAAACCCCACTCTGCCCCCCACCAAATAAACTTCACCACACACCCCAGAGCAGCTTGGTTGTCTGCAGCCTCTCCAAGCTGGCCTTGGGAAGGATGCAGGCAAGCTGAGCGCGCTCCAATCCCCTTCCCCTGCCAAACAAATTTCGACACCCACCCTCGAGCAACTTGGTCATCTGCAGCCTCTCCAAGCTGGCTGGCTGGCTGGCTTTGGAAGGATGCAGGAGAGCTGAGCATGCTCCAACCCCCCTCCCTCCACCAAGCAAACTTCAACACCCACTCCAGAGCAGCTTGGTCATTTGAAGCCTGAATGCCAGCTCCTCTACCTTTAATCTCTAAGGGCTGGAACACAGTCCACGCTGGGGTCTTTGCAAGAACTGTGGCTTTGAGGTGTGCCCATAGGAAGCTACTGCTAATAACAAGGGTGGGGCCCACTCCTTCAGCTGGTAGAGACCTGCGCAGCTTCACTGGAGCTGGAGAGGGGGGATCATAACTGGCTCCAGAGCACAACAAAGGGAACTGACACTCTAGCCCTTGTCTCTATTGCTTTCATAGCCATAGAGAATTGGAATACTAAAATGCTAGAATGTCACTTCCAGCTGCCATTTTATCCCCCCGGGGACCAATTTAAAAAAAGTGGGGAAATGGGTTTTTTAAGCGGGGGTCCCCTGTCCTCAGTGGGGGCTTGGTAAGCCTACTGGTCTACCTGCATTCTCTGAGTGCTGTCAGATCCTCTTTGTAGGAAGAAGCATAAGCTTGCATGTAAAAGGTTCCAGATCCACACCACAGCACCACCAGCTAAAAGAATCTGTTATCAGGGGTTGTGAGAAAATCCTCCTTGGCAGCTGGAGCAGACAAAACAGAACTAGATAGGCCAGTGGTCTGAGCTGGTATAAGGCAGCTTCATATGTTCCATCCTAGTTTTTTTTTTTAGGTAATTCAAGAGAGCTATAGTTATATTGTGAATAAATGCTGCATAAAAACTGTACTGGAAATGTTAAGTTAGAAATGTGGAGAAAAACTAGAACAAAAATGGAAGTATAATTATAAATGAGAAGTTGGGCCTTGGAAAAGAAGATTAAGGCATTAGCTCATGTTATATTCTGACTCTGAATCAGTCCTATTTTTTACCATGTTAAGCTTGAGTCAGTAAAAGGGATTGTAAGAGTCAACATTCCCATTGGTTAGTTTCTGTGAAACCTTGTAACTAGCCAATCAGAACTATGTATATGTTTATGGAGGGAACAGACCTCATTGGTCCTTATCCCTGTGTTATCATTGGGCATGGCTTTGACAGCCCAGATTATTTTAAAAGGGAGCTGTGCTCCACTGTTTGTGTGTGTTGTCTGATCGACTTGTTTGCTGTTTAATAAAGCTGAAACCACTTGTTGAAATCACTACCTTGTTAAGGCTCACACTTAACAGCTCACATTAAAAACTTGGAAAGCTGGAGTGTTGCATAATAGCTCTTAATTTTCTTTCCTAGCCAGAATTCCAGGATATTCATACATTCAGCAAAGTTCCAATGTTTGCAGTATCATTCAACACAGAATGGTGGATGGCTTTCACCCGCTCAGTCCAGCAATATTGTTTCAGAAAATGATTTTATTGTGTATGGCTCCTTAGGAAGGAAAATGAACAGATCTTTCAGCTTAGAAGAAAAATAAGTATCTTACAATTTACTTCTGGTCTGCTGTATTTTACTTTGGTTGTATAAATAGGGGCTAAAGCACCTTTGTAAGTGGTGTATGGCCTTTTGGGCACATGTGCTAGAAGCCAAATCCAAATAATGACAGTGCCACATTATTGTGTTACAGCACATATACTACTCCTACCACTCATGCCTTGGTTTTGTTTGTCTTTCTCATCTATTATGTTAATTCAGTTCCCTTACACTGGAGGCCCCTGTTCCTAAGGGTATTTATCACCCCAGTGAGTATGTGATTGTCAGTAGAAACGTACAGATATATCTTACTGATATGAATTAGGTAATTTATTGGAAGGCACTATTGTACAATACATTCCCAAAGCAAATTGTAATGATGTATATGGCTGCAGCAAATAATATGGGGTACATGAACAGGCAGTGTGTAAGTATGAGCAAATGAAACATGAATCTACAATACAATAAAGCCACCTTGAACCATGAAGAAAGACAGGGCATAAATGTTTTAATAAATAAAATTAATAATAAGTTCTAAATCAGTCCCCAGTAGAGGACACACATTGTAGTGGAGATATGAACCACTAGGTATTGTAACAGCAACAAGCTGCAAACATGAAAGCAAGTCAATCTAAATGTTAAACAATCAATTGCCACACTACAACCCTCCTGCCATTGTAGTTATAGATCAGTTTCCTACTAAGCAAATATTGGGATATTTGTTTGATATAGCGGAGTTTTCCCAGCCATAGAAGTCTGATACTGAGTGCAGTAAATAAATCTCCCAAGAAGTATATTATAAAAGGTAAAAACTTGCATTTATTCAAGCAAATTCAGTTCACATTCAGGTTGCAGTCAAAAAGAGAGAGAGAGAGAAAACCCTAATTTAAAGAGTATTTTCTCTATCACAAATGGCCCGCTAATCTGGCATCATGTGTATGGGAGCATGAGGGCATTGTTTCTACAGGAGAACCTTGTGGGGCTCCATGAAATGCCATGGAGAGAATGGGGAGGGACAAAGCACACAAGAAAGAGGAGAGGTCAGAGAGCAGCTGTCAGGTTAAGAGAAAGGGAGGCATCCCATTCAAGGAGATAACTCCTATACATACTTAGAGTGATATAGCACCCCCCCTTTGAGTGTTCAGGCATGCTGAATAGAGTTGCCAGGTCCCCTCAACATGCCAGCAGGGGATGAGGAACACACCGGGAGCTGGAAGTGTCACCCCCATGTGCTGATATCACCGTAAGTGATGTCATGCACCATCCCACCATCACCCGGAAGTGACACAGGCACATCAGGGGTAACACTCTGGTTTTTAGGCAAAACTCTATGGTAAAATTGCCCTGAAACCATCACTTCCAGGTGATGTAGGAACGTTGCTCCATATTGCTGTGGGTAGGGATTTCCTCCTGCTGGCCAGTTGACCAGCAGCAGGCAAGAGCTTGCAAAACTGGGGAATTCCCTGCCTCCAACTGCAGACTGGCAACCCTAATGCTGAGTCACTCATTCAGAAAGCAAGCTGATAGAGTTTCATAGATGCCTATCAAAGGATTCAGGAAGTTTGAAGACACAGGACCATCACATGCTCGTGGGCCTCTCAACCCTCAGGCTCCGGAGAATTAGAGAACCAAAACAATATGCCAGGCAAAGCTCTTCTTATTAGTCATGAGACTGTTTTCTTGTTTGTCAAAATTGCAGGTGTGCACTTGCACTACGTTGTGGAGACTTCTAATAAAAAGTTTCAGACTGGGGTTTAAGGAAAAGTACTATTGTATGGCATGATTGTGTTTACAGACAGTGTATGGGGGCGGGGGTCTCCTGAATATGTAGAACTGAGTCCTATGCAGTATGTGCCTGTAGGAACCAACAGCCTTCTCATGGTAGCTCAGCAGCTGCTTATCTTAACTCAATTGACAAAGTTAATATCCTTCCGCTAAATCCAGAGAGGAATGCAGAACTGGCACATTATATTTCTGATCTTTTCTGTAATCTCCTATGGCCCTCCTGCTCCTATTGAGATGAATAAGGTTTTGTGGCACTCATGTGCAGATTGGTCATCCATGCCTTGGTCGATGAATTCAGTATAAGGCAGTGTTTATGGTCAGAGGTGGAATGAACTTGGGTTTGCTGGGATTTACTCTCAAATAAGTATATGTAGGATTGCATCCTTAAGCAGATGAGTACACTTCATCCTGAAATTTAAACTGATACAACACTTCTAACACTTCTAACTCAGATGCCAACTGTGTTTTGAAATCATTTTATTTATTTATCACATTATGTCATTGTGGTGGTTTTATTTTTCATAGACCATAGTTGGAAACTTAATATGATCATCTCAAGTGCTAGCCAGCCTAATACATGTACATATGTACATATAATATATATCCTCACAGATGTCAGCATCACCGCAGATATTGCTAAATAATGTATCAGTAGCATGGCCAGGGAGAAATTCCTTACTTGTGATACATTACTTTTGTGCCATCATTAACAACTATTCAGTGAAGCAAAATTTTTGGAGGCAGTCCCAGGAACTTTCACAAAAGGGAAGAAATCAGCTTTCTCTTGTCCCCTGATATGAATAGGAGATCGTGTCATATATGGCATACTAACTTTGCTCAAATTATTCTATCCTTCTTCACAATAAGCTTCCTTCTTTAATATGCAAATGTAGCTGAAACAGAGCAATTAAATTTTCTCTGGTGATGGGTAACTCCCCTCCCACCCCTAATTTGCAATTAATCCTTTAAATTAATTGAGAACATCTCTGCTGGACATTCAAATTAACGTACCTTTTAAAAAGTGTAATTATGAACCAGAGTTTCTACTCCAAGATACACTTTCAGTTATGTCACCGGAAGCATAATAAGGCTTGGAATCCTCTGTGAAGTCTGTGGCCCCTCCAGCTTAGATAGGATACTCCTACATACACACACATTTATATATTTGCTGCTGAGATGGTCCCATTCCTGCTAGGAAAGATTTGGTCTTCATGAAAGCTTCAAAGCAGTAGCATCTGAGGTCATCTGGAGCTCATGTGAATGTTATTCCCCATGTTCTCTGAGTGCTTATAATGCTGCCACTCAGGCATGGTAGTATCTGAAGCCTTCATGAAAATTCCTGCTCTACTACCTCCACCCCATGTTACTTATTGGAAGTGAGGGTGGTGTACATGTTACCATCCTAGGCAGAAAGATATTGCCAGATAGGCAATTGCCAGTCTATGGCTGTGATCACACACAATAATCCACTTTCAATGCTCTTGCAAACTGGATTTTTACTGTGTGAACTGGCAAAATCCATTGAAAGTGCATTGAAAATGGATTGAAAATGAATTATTTAGTGTGTGTGATCGCAGCCTATGACTCTTGTGCAAACTCTGGAGCACGATGGAAGACAGGAGGGCCTGGCATGATATGGTCCATAGGCTCACGAAGAGTCGGACTTGACTGTGTGATTGAATAACAACGACTCTCAAGATCCTTTGATACCTTATTAATGTCACACATTCACTTATTGTGAACCCTATTCCTAACCCCAAAACTGGTAGGTTTCATGCCATCACTATTTTTTTCAGAACTTAAGGTAATGATAATATCCTGCTTAGGGTACACATCCTGGTAGCATGAAATTCATCTAGAATTTGACCTTCTGAAAAAGTTTAGTTCTGGACTTTGTAATGGATCCCTATGGCTTTCAATACAGGAGTACTGCAGAAAATCACCAGATGAATGGGAAAAATAGATAAATTGCTCCTTAGACAAAATACTTTGTGGATATGTGAAAATGGAGCAGGGATATCCAAGAGCAAATTAATCTCTTTGTTGTTCTTGATAAGGAACCTAGAGCTGAAAGCAGCACAGTGCTAGGAGCTTTTAAGTAGAGATAATTGTGCCTCTTCTACAGGGGCAGTAAGAGGCTCTCTCTTGATAGAAATTCTGAAGAGTTTGGAGTAATGAATGGGAAGTCTATTGATACATATTTAGGATTACAAGCCTCTTGTAGGATCAGGTAGTAGGTGATGTGAAAGAACTCACCTTGACACTCTGGAGAATTGCTACCAGTTGAAATAGACCATAGTGACCTTGATAGACCAATGATTTGACTCTGAATGCAGCTTCATGTGTCCATAGAACATAATGGATGGGGTTTAAGAACATTAAAAGTCCATGGTATTTCTTGTTTTCTGTTTCTGTCCCTTAACTCTGATCACACATGGCCGTTAGCCATCTTGACTATATCATAAAGAGATGACTATCTGGTGTGAATGAAACATGTAAAAGTGATTGCACCACTTGGGAACAGTGACCATACTGTCATTGAGTTTAACATTTGTACAGATAGGGAGTTGCCCAAAAAGACTGACGCAACCACTTTTAACTTTAAAAGGGGTAAATTCTCTGGTATGAGGGGACATGTGAGGAATAAATTGAAAGGAAGAGTGGAGAAGGTCAAAACCATTGGGGAAGCTTGGACACTATTTAAAAATACAGTCCTAGAAGCTAAGAAAAAATATATACCACAGGTTAGGAAAGGTACAAATAGGTACAGAAAAAAGCCTGCATGGTTAACAAATAAAGTAATGGAAGCTGTAAAAGGTAAGAAGGATTCCTTTAAGCAGTGGAAAGCTAGTCTTAGTGAGGTTGATAAAAGGGAACACAGACTATGGCAAATAAAATGCAAGTCTGTGATCAGGCAAGCAAAAAGGGAATATGAGGAGCATATCGCAAAAAACATAAAGGCCAACAATAAAACTTTCTTCAAATAAATTAGAAGTAGGAAGCCAGCCAGGGAGGCAGTGGGGCCCTTGGATGACCAAGGGGTAAAAGGAGTAGTGAAGGATGATAGGGAAATGGCTGAGAAGCTGAATGCATTTTTTGCCTTTGTCTTCACTGTGGAAGAGGAGAAGTGCTTGCCCACTCCAGAAGCACCGATTTCGGGAGGGGGTTTGAAAGACCTGAACCAGATTACGGTGACAAGAGAGGAAGTCCTCCGATTGATGGACAATTTAAAAAATAATAAATCACCAGGCCCGGATGGCATTCATCTGAGAGTTCTGAAAGAACTCAAATGTGAACTTGTGGATCTCCTGACAAAAATATGTAATCTTTCTTTAAAATCTGCCTCCATTCCTGAGGACTGGAAGGTAGCTAATGTCACTCCCAACTTTAAAAAGGGCTCCAGGGGAGATCTGGGAAATTATAGGCCAGTCAGTCTGACATCGATACCGGGTAAGTTGGTGGAAACTGTTACTAAGGAAAGAATTAGTAGGCACATTGATGAACAAAAACTATTGAGGCAGACTCAGCATGGGTTCTGTAAGGGAAGATCTTGTCTCACTAACCTGCTAGTGTTTTTTGAGGGAGTGAACAAACATGTGGACAAGGGGGACCCAATAGATATTATTTACCTTGACTTCTGGAAAGTTTTTGATACAGTTCCTCATCAAAGGCTCCTAAGTAAGCTCAATAGTCAGGGAATAAAAGGACAAGTCCTGTTGTGGATCAAAAACTGGCTTATAAATAGGAAACAGAGAGTGAGTATAAATGGGAAACTTTCTCAGTGGAGGGTGGTAAGCAGTGGGGTACCACAGGTATCAGTACTCGATCCAATGCTTTTTAACTTGTTTATTAATGATTTGGAATTGGGAGTAAGCAGTGAAATGGCTAAATTTGCAGATGACAAAAAGTTGTTCCGGGTGGTGAAAACCAGGGAGGAGTGTGAGGCACTCCAAAGGGATCTGTTGAGGATGGGTGAGTGGGCGTCAACATGGCAAATGGGGTTCAATGTGGCCAAGTGCAAAGTGATGCACATTGGAGCCAAAAATCCTAAATATAAATACATGTTGATGGGGTCTGAACTGACAGAGACGGACCAAGAGCGAGATCTTGGAATCGTAGTGGATAAGTCGCTGAAAATGTCTAGACAGTGTGTAGCTGCAATAAAGAAGGCCAACGCTATGCTGGGGATTATTAGGAAGGGAATTGAAAACAAATCAGCCAGTATCATCATGCCCCTGTATAAATCATTGGTGCGACCTCATTTGGAATACTGTGTACAGTTCTGGTCACCACATCTCAAAAAGGATATTATAGCATTGGAAAAAGTGCAGAGAAGGGCAACTAGAATGATAAAAGGGTTGGAACACCTTCCCTATGAAGAAAGGTTAAAATGCTTGGGGCTCTTCAGCTTGGAGAAACGACAGCTGAGGGGTGACATGATTGAGGTTTATAAGATTATGAATGGGATTGAGCAGGTTGAGAAAGAAGTACTTTTCTCCCTTTCTCACAATACAAGAACTCGTGGGCACTCCATGAAATTGCTGAGCAGTAGGGTTAGAACAGATAAAAGGAAATACTTCTTCACCCAAAGAGTGATTAACATATGGAATTCTCTGCTACAGGAGGTGGTGGCAGCTACAAGCATGGACAGTTTCAAGAGGGAATTAGATAAACATATGGAGCAGAAGTCCATCAGTGGCTATTAGCCACAGGGTATAGATGGGAACTCTCAGTCTGGGTCAGGTGATGCACTCTATCCTTGGTGCTGGAGGGGGCAGCAGTGGGAGGGCTTCTGGTGTCCTGGCCCCACTGCTGGACCTCCTGATGGCACCTAGTATATTTTGGCCACTGTGTGACAGAGTGTTGGACTAGATGGGCCATTGGCCTGATTCAACATTGGCTTCTCTTATGTTCTTATGCTCTTATTGCTAAAAAACTCTTGATGTCAGCTAATGCACTGTTCTCCCCCAATTGGAAACCATTCCATCTATCTACCCATCTAATATGTCATTATCCTGTCTTTCCTCCAAGAAGCTCAGTGTGGTAGACATGGCTCTCTGCCTCTAATATATCCCCCCACAGCCCTGCAAGGTACATTGGGCTGAGAATGAGTCATCAAGAGCACTTCATGCCAGAGTGACTCTCCAGCCCTGGTTCATGCATTCAACCAGGCATCATCAAGTGGGCTCTCCTCCTTTGGAGGTTCTTAAACAGAGGCTAGATGGGGGTGTGGGGGGGAGGTAACTGTGAATTTCTGGCATTGTGTAGGGGACTGGACTAAATGACCCCAGAAGTCCCTTCCAACTCTACCTCTAACCAATATGTATATGATTTGATTATTTAAGGAGAAGGTGTGCTTGATCAGGCCAGTGACCCATCTATTCTAGCAACCTATTTCACACAGCAGCCAATCAGTTACCCCAGAGGTTCAACAAGCAGGGCATAGATGCCAAGGTCTTCACTTGACGTTGCCTCCTAGCACATATTCAGAGGTTTGTGGCCTCCAGACATGGAGATTCATGTTAGTTACCTTTAGTACTTAAAATATTGATCAATCAATTTTATTACAGTTCATGACCTGCACATAGTACTTAAACATTAAGCACTGTATATTGTTGTTGTTGTTGTTGTTCAGTCGCACAGTCGAGTCCGACTCTTCGCGACCCCATGGACCAGATTACGTCAGGCCCTCCTGTCTTCCGCTGTCCGCTGAAGTTTGCTCAATTTCATGTTCGTTGCATCGATGACACTGTCTAACCATCTCATTCTTTGCCGTCCCCTTCTTCTTTGACTTTCAATCTTTCCCAGCATCAGGGTCTTCTCCAGTGAATGCTCCCTTCTCATTTGGTGGCCAAAGTATTTGAGCTTCAGCTTCAGGATCTGGCCTTCCAGGGAACACTCAGGGTTGATTTCTTTTAGGATTGACTGATTTGATCTCCTTGCAGTCCAAGGGACTCTCAAGAGTCTTCTCCAGCACCATAGTTCAAAAGAATCTATTCTTTGGCGCTCGGCCTTCCTTATAGTCCAACTCTCACAGCCATACATTACTACGGGGAATACCATTGCTTTGACCATGCGGACTTTTGTTGGCAAGGTGATGTCTCTGCTTTTTATCATGCTGTTTAGGTTTGCCATCGCTTTCCTCCCAAGGAGCAGGCGTCTTTTAATTTCATGGCTGCAGTCACCATCTGCAGTGATCTGGGATCCTAGGAACGTGAAGTCTGTCACTACTTCTACGACTTCCCCTTCTATTTGCCAAGGAGTGATGGGGCCAGATGCCATGATCTTAGTTTTTTTGATGTTGAGCTTCAAGCCCACTTTTGCACTCTCCTCTTTCACCCTGAGCAAGAGGCTCTTTAGATCCTCTTCACTTTCTGCCATCAGAGTGGTATCGTCTGCATATCTGAGGTTATTGATCTTTTCCCCAGCAATCTTAACTCCAGCTTGTGATTCATCCAGGCCAGCATTTCGCATGATGTACTCTGCATATAAATTAAATAAGCAAGGTGACAATATACATCCTTGTCGTACTCCTTTTCCTATGCTAAACCAATCAGTTGTTCCATATCCGGTTCTAACTGTTGCTTCTTGACCCTTATACAGGTTTCTCAGGAGACATATGAGGTGGTCTGGTACTCCCATCTCTTTAAGAACCTGCCATAATTTATTGTGATCCACACAATCAAAGGCTTTAGCATAGTCAATGAAGCAGAAGTAGATGTTTTTCTGGTATTCTCTTGCTTTCTCCATAATCCAGCGAATGTTGGCAATTTGATCTCTAGTTCCTCTACCTCTTCGAAACCCAGCTTGTACTTCTGGCAGTTCTCTATCCACGTACTGTTGGAGCCTAGCTTGTAGGATTTTGAGCATGACCTTGCTAGCGTGTGAAATGAGTGCAATTGTGCGATAGTTTGAACATTCCTTGACGTTGCCCTTCTTTGGGATTGGAATGTAAACTGACCTTTTCCAATCCTGTAGCCACTGTTGTGTTTTCCAAATTTGTTGGCAAATTGAGTGCAGCACTTTAACAGCATCTTCTTTTAAGACTTTGAATAACTCAGCTGGGATACCATCACCTCCACTAGCTTTGTTGTTAGTAATGCTTTCTAAGGCCCATTTAACTTCGCTTTCCAGGATGTCTGGCTCAAGGTCAGTGATTATACCATCGTGGTTGTCAAGGACATCGAGGTCCTTCTTGTATAGTTCTTCTGTGTATTCTTGCCATCTTTTCCTAATCTCTTCTGCTTCTGTTAGGTCCCTACCATTTTTGTCCTTTATCATGGCCAGCTTTGCATGGAACGTTCCCTTGATTTCTCCAATTTTCTTGAAGAGATCTCTAGTCCTTCCCAATCTATTGTTTTCCTCTATTACTTTGCATTGTTCATTCAGGAAAGCCTCCTTATCTCTCCTTGCTGTTCTCTGGAAATCTGCATTCAGTTGGGCAAATCTTTCCTTTTCCCCATTGCCTTTAGCTTTCCTTCTTTCCTCTGCTATGTGTAAAGCCTCATCAGACAGCCACTTTGCTTTTTTGCATTTCTTTTTCTTTGGGATGGCGGTGAGTGCTGCCTCCTTTACAATGTCACGGACCTCTGTCCATAGTTCTTCAGGCACTCTGTCTATCAAATCTAGTCCCTTAAACCTATTCTTCACCTCTACTGTATATTCATCGGGGATGCGATCTAGGTCAAATCTGAATGGCCTAGTGGTTTTCCCAACTTTCCTCAATTTAAGTCTGAATTTTGCAATGAGTAGCTCATGATCTGAGCCACAGTCAGCTCCAGGTCTTGTTTTTACTGACTGGATAGAGCTTCTCCATCTTTGACTGCAAATTATATAGTCAATCTGATTTCGGTGTTGCCCATCTGGTGATGTCCATGTGTAGAGACGCCTCTTAGGTTGTTGGAAAAGGGTGTTTGCTATGACCAGCGTGTTCTCTTGACAAAACTCTGTTAGCCTTTGCCCTGCTTCATTTTGTTCTCCAAGGCCAAACTTGTCTGTTATTCCGGTTACCTTTTGATTTCCTACTTTAGCATTCCAGTCCCCTATGATGATGAGGACATCATTTTTTGGTGTTAGTTCTACGAGCTGTTGTAGGTCTTCGTAGAACTGGTCCACTTCAGCCTCTTCTGCAGCAGTGGTTGGGGCATAGACTTGGATTACTGTGATGTTGAATGGTTTGCCTTGGATTCGGACCGAGATCATTCTGTCATTTTTGAGATTGTATCCCAATACTGCCTTTCTCACTCTCTTGTTGACTATAAAGGCCACACCATTTTTTCTACGGGATTCCTGGCCACAGTAGTAGATATAATGGTCTTCTGAGTTAAATTCGCCCATTCCTGTCCACTTTAGTTCACTGATTCCCAAGATGTCGATGTTCATTCTTGCCATCTCATTTTTGACCACGTCAAGCTTACCTTGATTCATAGATCTTACATTCCAGGTTCCTATGCAGTATTGTTCTTTGCAGCATCGAACTTTCCTTTCACCGTCAGACACATCCACAACTGAGCGTCCTTTCAGCTTTGGCCCAGCCGCTTCACTCTTTCTGGGGTTACTCGTACTTGCCCTCTGCTCTTCCTCAGTAGCATATTGGACACCTTCCGACCTGAGGGGCTCATCTTCCGGCGTCATATCTTTTAGCCTTTTGTTACTGTCCATGGGGTTTTCTTGGCAAAGATACTGGAGTGGGTTGCCATTTCCTTCTCCAGGGGATCACGCTTGGTCTGAGTTCTCTGCTGTGGCCTGTCCGTCCTGGGTGGCCCTCCACGGCATAGCCCACAGCCTCATTGAACCACGCAAGCCCCCTCGCCACGACAAGGCAGTGATCCATGAGGGAGCATGTATATTGCAGGGTATCTAATCCTGTTGTCTTACTTAGTATCCTCATGCTGAATCACCGGTCAATATAAGTATAGCTGAATCCCTCCAGTTGCTTAAGAAAAATACAAAAGGCTCATGGAGAAAATGGACAAGAGCTCCTTTCATTCTTTTTCTAAATCTGATCTGTCCATGGTGCCTGCCAGTTAAAAATTGCATCTAGATAATAAATTATTCATCACACTCTGCATAACGTAGAAGCCTATAGCATGGTCTGCCACCAATCATCAGCGGCCAGTGCTAATGATGGAGTGTGTGAGATGTGGGCGATGTGAAAAACCACACTGCCTTTTTCTGCCAACCCTAAAAGTGATCTCTCCAGCTTTTATGAGAGCTAACTCTGCTTTAGTGGCTTGAGGCCCTCCCAGCTCACATCCAGTAGAGAAAACAGCTGTGCCTGGTGAGGTGGCAGCAAATGCTTTGCTGCTCCCTCTGGGCCCAGATTAGTCTTGCATGTTCTTACACTCAACAACTGCAGTCTCTTAGCTGCTTATCTTACTGTTCTTCTCTCTTCATGCCTCTAAGCATTTCTGTCACACCAGCGTGGACTATCTGTACATCAGTGACTCTTACAACAATGAGATCAGATTTCTCTTGGACTCAGCTTCATAGTTCTCTCTCTCTATCTGACAGACACACAGTCACAAATTCACACACACACAGTGACCAACACTCTACGCACTCTATAGAAGCAGCTAAAATAATCACCTGTTGTGTCTTTCCACTTCCTGGATCCAATGCTCTTTCTGCTGTCTTCCCTGGACTTTGTAATGGAATGCCATAATTTGGCAAAGAATGCTGAAGGAGAAAAGATAATGGGTTGGCACAGCTATACTGGCAAAGAGACAGACTATATTTGGCCTGTAAGTAAGTTCCTTCACACTGCACAAGTTTTAGAATTGTTTTTCTCATAGTTTCTCATGTGGGCCATTAATAGCTAGGTCTGGAAAAGTGGATAAAATACGGCCATGTGAGAATCAGGTTTTCTCCAATAGGCTTGCTCTAGGAAACCACTTACTGGCATGTGCCAGGAACAACATAGACATTTGAGAGGCTATTCCTACATACTTTCCCAAGAAGAACAATAATGCACATGCAAATAGCTCTGCATAGTACCTTATTGTGAGTATCCTACCAACTTAAAGAGTATGTCACTATGATTGCTGAAGGCTTTCACAGCCGAAGTTCATTAGTTGTGTCAATGAGTACTTCATCTTTCTGTGTAATACCTCTGAGGATGCCAGTCACAGTTGCTAGCAAAACATCAGGTACTACAATGCCAAGACCACGGCTGTACAACCCCGAAAATCTACAACAACTTATGTCACTATGAATTTATATTTCACTGTCTGATTATTCTTTCAGAAGCTTACCAGACTCCCATACAGGAAAAGAGCCAGAAGTGAGATTTATGGCAAATTATGCTGTGAGTTGATTGCCCTGGCCCCCAACAGCTGATCAGCTGTTTGTCTTGGCCAGAAGAGACTCAAAATGGCTAACATAGTGTGTCTGGTACCCCTGCCCCAGCAACCTCATCAGCTGTGGGTGAAAGGGTGCCTGAAATCTCACTCTACAGGGACCTCATGAGACCAACCCTGCAACATTGTACACACCCTGAGATCAGCCATTGCATCTGCAAACCCTGTGAGCCTTTGCCTCAAATGCCAACACCACTTGGCATGACCATCATCTTGACTGGCAAACCACATGCCTTTAAGGCCATCCAAAACTGTGGAATATGTTCGACTGGTAAAGACCACTGTGGTCCCAGACCTACCTGTCTTCTACAGCTAACAAATTCCTGCACCTGCTGGTGGCAGTCTGGTGCCTTTAGGGGCTACACTAGATAACCCAGTGTGCTTTGTTTCTTACAGGAAATGGCATATCAAGCAGCCTAGTCAGGGCCACTTCATTGTTTTATGGGTGAAGAGAAAGGCAGAAGTCAGCAGACAGGGACTCAGCTGGGCCCTCCCCTTTTGGCAAATGTCCATTGGTGCAGCAAGAGGGGGATAATGTGGGGATAACTCCTGCTATCTCTCTCCACCAGGTATTGGGAGAGGGAAGTTATTGCAAAGTTCTAGTGTTACATTTAGGTGAGAATGATTTAGTGCAGACCAGTGTTCCCCCTAAGCTGAGTTAGTATGAGCTAGCTTACAGTTTTTCAGCCTCCAGCTCACACATTTTTGTCTTAGCTCAGGATGGATGGCTCAAGGGCAAACTAATTTATTCAGCAGCCAAATCGCTTGCTCACAACTTTAATGCCAGTAGCTCACAAAGTACAATTTTTGCTCACAACACTCCACAGCTTAGAGGGAGCACTGGTACAGACCACGGATGCAGTACCAGCAATAAGAGCAATTGGGCATCGTAGAATTATTCATGTAAAATGCCCCAGAGTGTGGATGGCTTGGTGGGATCTCCTCCAGAGGCAGGTCTGAAGGGATGCCTTTAAACCTCTGGCCATTGAGAAGGCTGGGTGTAACACCAATATGGCCATTAGAAAGGCAGTAGGGCTTTTATACCCCATCCTTCCATCAGCCATGATATGCCACATCTGTATAGAAATGATGGGATCCATCTATCTGAGGACAGGTGTGACATTTACCTGGCAGATTTTTATGAAGGCCTGCATGACATAATAGTCAGCAGGTGGGACAGGAGCTGTTAAGCTAGGCTGACCTCCTTGTATGACAGGAATAGGATGGCTTGCTTTGGATAGGTAGGGTCAATCAGCAAGCACCCTGAGACATCTCCATGATGGAGGGTATGGCCAGAACAGGCCATCCCATGCCTAGCAGATTGGTTCACTGTAAAAGAGTGCCCATGGTGCTGAGTACCATCTTTTATACCTGGTAGTAACCTTGCAGCACATCATGGAAGAGGGATCAAGATGGGCACCTCTATGTACATAGATATGTTCAGGTGATGCACTCTGTTCTTGGTGCTGGAGGGGGCAGCAGTGGGAGGGCTTCTAGTGTCCTGGCCCCACTGCTGGACCTCCTGATGGCACCTGGTATATTTTGGCCGCTGTGTGACAGAGTGTTGGACTAGATGGGCCATTGGCCTTATTCAACATTGGCTTCTCTTATGTTCTTATGTTCTCTCTTAGGCAATGATAAGCAAGGCCAATGGCAAATACCAGCTGAATTTGGACCCAAGGTGGTTCTGTCCGGAAGACAGACCAAGTGGATGCCTTGCAGAGCCCACCATCAAAATTGTCAGCTTATTGAAATAAGCAGTCACTTTGATCAGCTGTTTACATAACCTGAATACAGTTAAATAAATACACTAGTTGAACCCACACTCGGTGCCTTGTGTCTTCATTTGGGGAGGGGGTTGGGGCAAACATATACATGGGAGCTATAGACTAGTAACCAAGTTCTTTTGGAAACTGGTAAAATTTGCATTGAAGCTAAATGATAGTTGAAAGAAGGCACAGAATAAAAATGATTTTCAAGAACATTTTGAAAATAAACCAGAAGAGACCATGTGGATAAGGGAGTGCATCAATATACATTGAGGGGTAAGTAATTTGAGAGTTTTTCTTAATAAAACAAAGAACTAGGTAGACTCAAAACAAAAAAGTACATTAATTGCTGTAGATTTTCCGGGTTGTGTGGCCGTGGTCTTGGCATTGTAGGACCTGATGTTTTGCCAGTAGCTTGACACAGAGTACTCCATCTTTCTGTGTTATACCTCTGAGGATGCCATTCACAGCTACTGGTGAAACATCAGGTCCTACAATGCCAAGACCACGGCCACACAATCCAGAAAATCTACAGCAGCTAATGAACTCTGGTCGCAAAAGCCATCGACAACGTATTTAAAAAGTACATTATTCTTCACATGTCCCCTTATTTCCTGCTGTGACTTTGGAAGAAAAAAAGTGTTAGTGCACCCTGTGAGAAGTACTGGAATTAGCCCATTCCAAATGGCAGTGCTGGCGTTAGTCAAGAGCACTTCATGTTTGCTATCATTGTAAAATAAAAACTGGTCTCTTTTTGGATTTTGTAACACATTGTTCTTACTTTTTAACACAATACAGGTTTGTTCTAAATATATTTTCATTTCTAAGCCTTCACTCTTATAAATAAACAGATCGATTGCCAGCCTGCTGAGAGCATAGAAGGGAACATTTGTATTGTTTGCTTTTACTTTTTTAAAAATGTAAAGGAGAAATAGTGAACACCAACTTTTTAAAAGCAGTGACTGGTGAACAAGAATTGAGGTCATGTTGCTTGTTTCAATGAAGTACTGTAATGTGTGTCACTTTTTAAGTGGGTGTGTCTGCACTTGGAATATTGCTTGATAGAAATTGCTTGATTTCAATTACCAAATGAAAAAAAAAAAATTCTATTTGATGTCAATGGAGATACAGTATAGTACTGATAAAGGTATGAAGGTTCCCCAACTATATATCTGGATTACTCTCAAAAGTTGGCCAAATTGAATACTACTTGATATTGAATACGAAAGATTTTGCTGTTGTATTTACCAAGGTTTTAAAAAAGAGAAAAAGTATGATGCCATTATTACCAACAATACCAATACAAAACTACTATTTAACTAGTTCATATTTAAAGAAAGTCTGTTTTGTTCCTTTAATCATATACGTGAGCTGCAGTTTCTGAAATTCTTACTGACAGGGTTCAAGGCATAGGGATGGAACTTACTGTCTATTTCCAGTGAAGGAATGCCACTTCCATGGATGAAGGAAGGAAAAAGACTTTTGCTAGCTCCCCTTCCCACTGCAGACCCCCCTTTGATCTCTGTGCTGTTCATAATGGTCCCCTGACCCCAGGATTAAAGGTGAGTGTCCTATCATCTCTGGACTTCGTGGAGTGAGACTTTTTTGCTTCCCCCTTTGGCTGCAGTTTTTCCATGCACAGGACAGGTGTTTTCATTTTGTTTCAGAGCACTGCTCCTAGCACAAAGGTAGGAGCCATTCCCAGAGTCAGTTGGTAGCATGTTGTTAGGTGATGCAGAGGAATGGGGTCAGAGGTGATGAGGCCAGAGAAGCCCTGCTAGTCACAGCGAGTGCAGCACAAGGTCCTTTGGGAAAAGAAAGGAGTAACACCACTTGCAATATTCAACTTGCAATGAATTGTTTTCCAGAAATAAACTGTAAAGAGGTATTTTTGGTTCTTTGGCTATTTATACAGCTGCATAGAGCAGGCAGAATTTTTGAGAAGGCCAGGAATTAGGGCAGTGTGAATGACATATAAAAGGCTGCATTTTATGTCATGTTTGGGTAAATGGCAGGTGTGCCAAGCAAAAATGAAATCAGGTAAAAAGCTGATGCTCTCACAAGAAGCAGTACTTTTTGTCCCTTGGGTGTTTTTGAACTGTGAATGAATTAAGTCTGTTTTTAATGGATGCCTCACCTATTTATTTTTGACATGTATGTAACGTATTTGGTTAGCTTCAGTTTTGGTTTTCCAGTTTGTTATACGAAAGAAATGTCTTGCTTCCTATCCCATAAACAAGAAGACTGTTTTTTTTTATGATGAAATTATTTTAAATAGCAATTTCAAGTTTGTAACTACTGATTTCATAGTACAGGTATTTGGAAGAACTGGTGCATGGTGTTTGTGTCTAAAACATTTGAATACTTCCATAAAACTCAGGGCTCTTTGCCAGCTCTCTGGCAGACAGCTGAATATAGTGGAAATGACATAATATCCTTTCTGTCAGCTGCAGATTTCTAGGCCACAAACAGAGAAATAAGTCTAAGAAAAATAAATAGGTAATTGGGAACCACAATAAGGAATGCATAACACCTAAGAAGGGTCGCCATAGGGTTGGTCCACTTGCCCTGGTTTTGTTTGGTTTCTGGCCGTTCCAGCAATGCTTGTTTGGTTATTAGGTTGGTTCCCAAACTTTCATTTTTTTGGAGTATTTAGCCCATGTAGATCCAAATGTGTGAAGCAAAATGCCTGATGGTTTAATCAGAAACAAACACAGTCCTGCCTTCTATCATTCTAGCATACAGGGCAAGTCACAGCTATGATTAATATGTTTGTTACATCTCTCGTGGACAAGCTTTGCTGTAGTCTGAAAAGAGCACCTGAACAAATCCTGACATGATAAAGCAATCAGGTAAATTACATTTCCTAAGATCCTTCTGCAACTTTTGGGAGTAGCTGCCAGAATAAGATGCAAAGATACTGGTAGGAAATGCAGCAAATACTGTATTGATTTGCATAATTAGCAAACAATGTACATAGCATACTAATTAGTCTGCCCATACTTGGAGAGCCAGAATATAGAACATACTGTTAGAGAAGCACATTGCACCCATACTGGTACCACTGAAGTATATATCATGTCAAATGTCAAGTATCAAGCTTCCTCACTGTCATTTTTGTCACACTTTTGTCCCTATTGCTTTGGGTTCCCCCCCTTTTCCACGTGTGTTTTGCTTCCTCTGGGACTACTAGAGAGAGCAAAACACATTGGGGGAAAAGACCCTGAAGCAATAGGGACAAACGAGTGATAAAAATAACAATGTGGGAGGGCTTCTAGTGTCCTGGCCCCACTGCTGGACCTCCTGATGGCACCTGGTATATTTTGGCCGCTGTGTGACAGAGTGTTGGACTAGATGGGCCATTGGCCTGATTCAGCATTGGCTTCTCTTATGTTCTTATGTTAATGTGGAAGTGGCCAAAATGCAACTGGGAAATGAGAAGTTTCAGCACTTCCCAAACTGGTATTTTCTTAAGTATGTGGAACCTACATCTCTGGCTTAACATTGCTTAGTAACTTAGTCTTTTCCTGGAATCCCTTCATTCGAGGAAAATAGAAGGTAAAAGAAAGGCCCAAAATAAATGCAAGAAGGAAAAACTATGAATGCATTGGTTTGGCATCCATTCTGATTTCACTTTGTACAACAAATATGAAGATTTCAGTTTCCATTCTTCCGGTTAAATAAATTGACGCTTAATCCTGACAAAACAGAAGTGCTACTGGTAGGCAAAAAGGATTTGTCCACCCCTCCACCAGGGTGATCTTTTTTCTGAACTTAAAGGTTACAGACTCTTTAGTCTTTCCTCATAGGAAAAGATGCTCCAACCCCTTAATCAATTTGGTTGCCCTCTTCTGTACTTTTTTCAGCTCTTCAATATCCTTTTTGAGATATGGTGATCAGGACTGTCCACAGTATTCCTGAGGAGTCTGCACCATGGGTATATACAGGGATATTACATTATTGCCTATTTTATTCTGAATCCCTTTCCTAATTATCTCCAGCATGGAGATTTATTTATTTTTTACTACAGCTACACACTGAGTTGACATTTCCATCGAGCTACCCACTATAACCCCAAGATAGATTTTAATCTTGTTCTCAGCCAGTTCAAAATACATCACACATATTTTGTTAGTATTTTTTGTTCTAATGTGCATCACCTAACAATTACCAACACTGGCCTTCATGTGCCAGATTTTTGCCCGCTCACCCAATTTTGGAAGCTCCTAGATCTCTTCTCAAACCACCTTGGTTTTCACCAACTTGAAATGGTGGAACCATTCACCTCAGTTTTCACTGTCATTCTTGAAGCCCTGTATCTGGTGCCTCCACTTTCTTAGGCTTGATGATGGCAACCCATGAGATGGCCTTCTCAGTCATGGCACTAAGATTATGAAATTCTCCTATAGGGAAATTAGTCTGCCCCCTTGTATCACTGTCTTCTGTCAGTAGCTGAAGATTATTTGTCTGGCATTTCATTAATGATTCTTCCTTCCTGATTTATCTTTTCATTTGCTGCTTTGGAGGATACATATATATATAGTAGCTCTAATTAACTGGTTTTTACATATTTTTATTATGCTTGCTTTTGTAGTTAGCAGCACATTTCCACAAAAGTTCTTTAAAGCTAAGCAGTAGATTGACAAGGGTGTAAATTGTGGCCATCTCCATTGTGGCACCTATCCTATTGAGCTTCCTTCCAACAGAAGCCTGCCTCTGCCCTTTCTTGCAAATTTTAATCAGTAGGTGAAGACCACTTATTTTAGATTGCCATTTAGATTGTCACAATGTTATATCTGCCATACTCAAAAAGTCTTTAAAGATTGTATGATGTAGGCTGTATCTGCATTAGCTTCCAAATTGCACTTTCCCCTTTATATATCCACAAAGGAAAGGGCCAGACACATACTTAAAAAAATATCTGCAAATTCAGAGGAATTAATAGGTCTTTACAACAGGCCATTATAACATTAATGCACTGTATTGTAATACCTGTTACTAATTTTTTAAAAGCATGGTGCTGGTGGAAAATGCCAGGGAAATGGTGCCTGGTGGAGGAAGGTGGACTCTAAACTCTTGCATGAGTGCTCTGTTGCCCATCTGCTTGCCCCTGTATTTGCAGCAGCAGTGATAGGGAAACTGAGAATTCTCACTCTGTGGAGGGAACCCTAGCCATGGCTTTCTTATATTACTATTTTATTGTTTGTTGTTAGCAGTATTCTGGACAGGTGACATATATATTCCATAAATAAATATCTACCTTCGAAAACTTTCCTAGAAGCATCTGATTAAGGTAAAATAAAGAAGCCAACAAGATAGACTGAGTACAGACTGGCAGTTTGCTCTGGTAGCCAGTTGTAGCAAAAAAGCCCCGGAATAAACTATACCGGGTTTTCCCGTTCACACAGCGGGGCCTGCTGCCAGAAGATACGGGATGGAGGCGTGCAGGAGCATTCAGACTGCCGTGCCGGAGGCATGCTATATTCACCGTTTCCCCATTAATTCGGCTGTGGGTGTATGGGTGTATGTGCGCATGAGCACCCATGCGTTCATGCGCAGAAGTACCTTTTGCCGATTGGGGGAGGACCCTGCAGTGCCGGCACCGCATTGGGCAGTGGAGCGGAGCACAGCCAATCACACCGCAGCTGCCTTCTGCCCAACGCGGGTTGCTCCCGGCTTTTCAGCTGCGCGTTCAGACTCCCCGGAAGCGGAGAAATGCACGACACATGCGAGCTTTCGGATTTGCTACAGGTTTTATCAGGTATCTTTTTAATCCGGCGGTGAAGTGCAACAGCACGGGTTGGCTATGGGTGGGGGACGCCAGGCAGATGTGCCTGTGTGAACGCCCCATTTACTCCGGGATTGAGTCGTCGCTGGCCCAGGTCCCTACCGGGGCAAATTGCCAGTCTGAACTCAGCCATAGTCTGGGAACAGTGCCTGAATATTGATTGTGCAGGAACAACTGGAAGTGAAATATTAAGTTTTGTTTGCAGGAAGTGTGCTGGCACTCAGACTCTTTCCCTCAAACTTCTTATGATGTCACTTTGTAAAGAATGTGGAATGTGGATTTCCTTTCCACCTGTATGACAAACCATTTTGTAAAATCAAGTCAAGAATTATAAAATCTATCAAAAATTGGCATTGCCATGAGCTCTTTAATTTCATTTGAAATGAGTTCATTGCTGTTCCCCAGATGTCTATTGGTTTGTTCATTCATTGCAGAGAAAGATCTAAGGAACAAGCTTTAAAATATGAACAAAGTGCCAGGTGGCAATTATTGCTATGTACCTTTATGAATCTGGCACAGAAAGGCTTGTGCCAGAGATGTCAGAGTGCCTTAAAATTAGACATCTAAATCCATATATAGGCTCCTGTTTTTAAATGGCCAAACTTTCAGAATATAAGCAAGACTGCTACATCCCTGAGATCAGACATGTTTGTGTCTGCCCAGCACGGACATGCTAATTTATAGGCACCCTGTCAAAGCCTTTCCAAAGATGTCAATCAAGCCAGGACTTAAACGTAAGAACATAAAAAGAGCCCTGCTGGATCGTATCTGTGGTCCATCTAGTCCAGCATCTTGCTTCACACAGAAGAAGAGGCAGAAGAGGAGGAGGAGGAAGAGGAGATTGGACTTATACCAGCCCTTCACTACCTGAAGGAGTCTCAGAGCAGCTTACAATCTCCTTTCCCTTCCCATCCCCACAGCAGACAGCCTGTGAGGTAGGTGGGGCTGAGAGAGCTCTTTTGAGAACTGTTCTCTTAAGAACAGCTCTGAAAGAACTTATGACTGACCAAAGGTCACACCAGCAGCTGCATGTGGAGGAGTGGGGAATCAAACCCAGTTCTCCCAGATTAGAGTCTTTGCAGGGCTGGCCTGAGTTTTTTTGTGCACTAGGCAAGGCTAGCTTGTGGCACTCCCCCAGTCGAGGGTGCCTTGTGGCGCCCCCCCAATCCAGCAGAGGTGCAGATGTACTCTCCAGTCAGAGTTCAGGGCAGATGAGGAACAACGTTTAAAGCTGGTTTTGGTCCAGAAAGCTTCGCTCCGGGCAGCATTCCGCTGTTGTAGCTGGCACCTGTGGGGTGAAGAAAGTCAGCTTGAAATCAGGGTGCAACCTGGAGTGGGGAATCAGTGGAAGTTCTGCCACCTGCCCCTCCTCTGCATGTGTACTCCTCCCCCCACACTCTTTTGAGAGGGGGGCCAAGAGCAACCCAGGAGACCTCCTGCCCTGCTGTGGCTTACTGTCCAGGCACCGCCGGATTCCGGGCTTGAGGGGGCGGCTCCGGGCAGGAACCCGTGGGCAGGTTCAGCATCTTCTCTCCCTGGCAGGGCCATCGCAATCTTGCCCCCCCACCACCCAGAGGATCTGGGGGTAGCCCTGCTGGGATTTCAGGTGTCTCCCATGGGGCAGGGTAGTAAGTTTGCAGAAGCCTCCTGGCAAATGCTCGCGCGGCAGCCCTTTCCTGCAAAGGGACCCAGAAGCACCTTGTGCCCAGGAAGGAGCATTCCTGAGGCGGCTGCAGGTGCTCTGCAGCAACTAGGCAGTGCAGAGACAAGTCTGGCCACCCCTCAGAGGCCAACCAGAGTCTCCAAGCAGAAGTCTTACACACACCCTGCCGCCAGTCTCTAAGGGACGACCCAACTTGAACCCAGCTGGTCAAGGAGGACCTGGAGGCCCAGCAGTGAACTTCTGACCATTCTGCGCAAGCCCTGAGGAGGGGCAGAAGAACAAAGCAGAACATCCCTCCTCCTCCTCCTGCCAATCACAAGTCTTTCCAGAAGGCAAGTGGCCCTGCTTGGAAACAGCCGCAGCTTGGCATCCAAGGAGCAGACCCAGAACCAATGGCATTCTGGAAACATTATGCCAATCTCCTTTGTCACCTTCTCAGAGGACGAGAGTTGAACTTTGCTGAGCTGGTTTTTATGCATGGTGGTGTTGTTTTACCAGTGCCATATTGGAGAGGAAACTGGAGACCCAGTCTGGAGCGGGTGCCCAGAAAGCCATGCTGGGGGCAGGCGGCAGTGGTGGCAGGGGCCTCACTGCATCCCTTGGAGATCTGAGCCCTAGGCTGTTGCCCTAGTTGGCCAAGTGGAAGAGCCGGCCTTGAGCCTGTGCTCCTAACCACTACACCAAACCAGTTACTCTGGAAGGCCAACAACAGGGTACAGAGACCAAGGTATTCCCTGATATTGCCCTCCTGGCACTAGGATTCAGAGGATGATTGCCTCTGAACATGGAGGTTTCCTTTAGTCACCATGGCTAGTAGCCACTGATAAACCTGTCTTCCATGAATCTGTCTAATCCCCTTTTAAAGCTTTCTGTGCCTGTGTATTTTGGGGACATTTTATTTTTTACTCATAGCCTATGAGTGCTGTCATAACAAATCACAGCTGAAGGGGCAGTAGTGAGACAAAAGCCCTTTCAGCTTATTATTTGCCACTGTCCACTGATCACCAAGGAAAGAGGAAGGCTTCCTCTGTGTGATGCAGGTACTCTGATGCTGCACCTATAGAAGGACCTTTATTGGGCTCAGTAGTGATTTTTGTTGACCGCATAGCAGGCCTGTAGCTACAGTGGGGCATCTTGGGGCCCAGCCCCCTGACTTACTGCCAAGGCCCCCCAGACTTCCCATCCAGCCCAAGTGCTCCCTTGGAGGTGTGTGCAGGAGTGTGTGTGGGGTGCCCCCTGACTTATTTAAAGGCCCCCCAATTAAAAAATCCTGGCTACAGGCCTGCCACATAGGCTGCTAGTTGGCTACGAAGTTAAGCAGTGGCCACAGGTCAGTACAGTGACCATTCCCCCAGTTCTCAGCTGCTGGTCAGTCAAGGCAGCATGGCATAATGGCACTCTAGTCCTACATTGGCTGTGATGGACTATTATTCAACTGAGTATTCTCTCTCTACACTCTCGAAAAATGCACACTGGAATTTTTTTTAAAAAACTTGTTGCTTCAAAATTCATTCCATTTAGACATTGTTCACTTGGTTACTGAGATGTTAATTTGCTCTAACACAGGGCATATACAATTGTGAACAACATTTAGAACTGAGTTGCAATATTTTCAATGAATATTAATATTCATTGGATCTTGCTGATGCAAATTGCCTTTATCTGAATCCACTGCCATTTTCAGTTTTATAAGAAAGGCTTTATGGACACTTACAAACTCAATGAAATGTACTACGATATAAAACTGGAAGTTTATTATAATTAATATAATTCCATCACTTTCTGAAACAAATCAAACAAATGAGCCAAAGAAATCTGAGGAAGGTTCTTATTTGAACTGAAAAGTGCTGTTCACGTAAACCTTAATTTAAAGTGAAATAGGTAGCTGTATAAACTCCTGATGGCAAGGCTAATTCAATTATACTAGGTTACCACTGGGGAAAAGTGATAAAGAAAGTGAGGACATTATGTTTACTGCACATATTAAGATAGTGCAACCCTGAGAACACTTTAGTGGGAGTAAGCTCCAGTGAATAGACCTGAATAGGATTCTGAGTAGACCTGCTTAGGATTTTTCTCATCTCATTCCTTCACATGTTCTCCCACATTTCATATTTCTGTGACCTCAAAGAAAAGTTGCTGTTGCCAAATATCAGGTTTTCACTAGTATTTCTGAGCCCAATTCAGTTTGCTGGGCTGAGGTTTTAAATCCCCAACAGTACAATTCTAAACAGAGTTGCACCCTCCTAAATTCTTTGAAGACAGTGGAATCCAAGTCATTTAGTACTGCTGGAGTTTTGCTTCCTCCGGCAAGAAGGAAGCCTGTGGCTATATGTATGGCTTCTTTCTAAGTATTCATATATATTTTTTCTACCTGAGCTGTAAACTTTTATTTATTGTACTGAGACCAGAGAAATATTCTTGGCAAGGTCCCTTTCACAGAAAACCCAGAGGCCATGACATAAGATGCAAATGAACCTTCTATTGTTTACATAACGTAAACAATAGAAGGCTCATAAACCTCAGGAGTCTATCTAGGACATGATGTCACATAATTATTAATGTATACTAATGAAAGAAAATGGAAATATATTCTGGAAGTCAATTCTGGAAGTCAGAAGTTGATATGTCTGGCCAGTGGCTAAGTCCATTTAAAGTTCATGATAGCGAAGTTCAATGGAACCAGCATAAGACCTCTTGCTTTCTTTGGGGCTAAATCATAAGGGCCATTATGTTTAATGCTGTAATGGGATATGTACCGTACAGAGGAGGAGCTCTTTCAGCCCGCCCCAACTCCAGTTTTCTGCTGTCTTATTACTTGAGATAGGATCTCTGATTCAAATAGGGCAATTTTCTGGAAACATAAACCGTCAGTAAAAATGGACAAGGCCATAACAGAAACTATGTGCAATAGATTTCCATTTTGCAAAATGAACAATTTTACAAAAACATTTTTCATGATGAAAGATAAAAGAAAAAAAAATGAAGAGGGAATGTGACAACTTTTCTTCAGTTTTTCTAATATGGAAATTTGCAGGAGAAATGAAAAAAGCTTTGGCAGTGAGAGAAATATTTTTCAAAGACAAGGTTTACTCAAAATGTGTAGTATAAAGATGTTTGTGGAAGACAATTGGAGAATGATAATTCCTATGTAGCTAAATATAATATTTTCAAGGATATATTTATGGTTCAAATGTCACTAATTTTATCCACTGTTAATATGCTATGTATAATGTTTATGATGCTAATACACTATTGAAGAGCAGTATTTTCAGAGTTATGGACTTTAAATTCATTGTTATTCTATTGTGACAGTTTTGGTTCAATACTTTCTTTTATTTAGTACTAAACTTGTGTTTTCTATTTTCAGCTTTTATTTTTGTTTACTTCACAGATCACAAAAACTAAAATACATATGCTAAGGTAGCATAGAATGCAGCAGATTGCAGTTTTCTCTTTAGTACTGGCTGTATTTGCAGTTTAGCTTGTAGAAAATGAACACGTTTATATTTTAACATTTCATAATTGTGCCAATAATACAATTAACACAGTGCAACTAACACAGTACAATCCTAACCAAGTTTACTTAGGGTTCCTAACAGTGTCTCAGCAAATGGTGGGAGATTTGTGGGGCAGGCTCCAGAAAGGGCAGAGTTTGGGGAGAATGTGATGTCACTTCCAAGTGATGTTCCAGTTGCCTTACTAAGTCTCTATGGTCTGTACCACAGAGCCTAGGGAAAATTCCTAGAGTGTTACTATGTAGAGACTCTATTTCTCTTGCTCCTCACTTCCTCAAGATGCAAGAAATTGGGGCTGGGGGTCTAATAATTCCCTACCCATGGTGGACAAATGGTGGCCAACATCTACTCAGAATCCTACACCAGCCTACCCATTAAGGCTTACTCCAATGAAAAATGTTCTTAGGATTGCATTGTAAGTTCTAAATGATGTGTTATATGTCACTGAAGTATTCCTTGTCATATAATTTCATTTTTTCCTGAAAAACAACCCCTCTCCCAGCTTCAAAAAGTGTGGAGATTGTATATCTTTAATCTCAGGTAATGTGGCTCTGGAAGACCTCTGTCAGATGTACTGGAAATCATTCAGCGCAGTCAATATTGGGCCATGTTGTCTAATGGTCTGAGCCATTGTAAGAACCAGGGCTATTTTTGAGCAGGAATGCACAGAAACAGAGTTCCAGCTGGCTTAAGAGTTGGCCACGCCCACTGCAGCCAAAACCTCTGTGTGCGTGGCTACAGAAGGAAGGCCTGGAGAACGACCCCCCCGGCGACTCTGAGGCGGGTGAGCCAGGGGTCCCTGGAATGATTGGGGAAGCATTTAAGTGCCTCCCGTGCCTCCCCTGATCTGTCCAAGGGCCAGCTTGTCCAGGCTTTCCACAGCCGTGGGGCACCTGGGCAAGTCAAGGGAAGGCAGTTTAAACTGCCTCCCCTACTCTCCAAGGGCTGGCTTGCCCGGGCTCCCCACAGCCATGGGGCATCCGGCCAAACCAAAGGAAGGCATGGGGTGTGGCCTAATATGCTAATGAGCTGTACTGTCATGGGTGTGGCCTAATATGATAATGAGTTTCTGCTATTGGGTGTGGCCTATTATGCTAATAAGTTCCTAGCAAAAAAGCCCAGGTAAGAACACTTCAAGTTACTTCTCCTCTTTCCTCAATTACCTTGCTGTCCTTTTGTTGATTGGCAGAAGAAGATTTGACAGAAGGCATGAGACACATGGCAAGTTAGCCACAAAAATGAGACTAGAAGTAGCATAGGTTCTAATATTATAGGGTGGATAGAGTCAGAACAGAATTTGGTTTCATGTTAATTAAAACTCATGTGAGAAGAAATAATTGTGATGGTGAGAATGATACTGTCTTTATACTGTCTTTATAATCATAATCATCCACAGAGAAAAACAAATTGTAACTTCTGCAGACAAACTGTACTGTGTTCTTTGGGGGAGGGGAATACTTGCAATACTCATGTGTGGCTTCATCTCATATACAGAAAAATAGGGAAATCACCAGGATATATTTCTCTCTAACCCAAATACACAATCCCTTAACAGCCTAGATATGTTGAATAGAATGACCCTGTAACATTCTGCTTCTACTTCAACAAGCCTTCTTGTCTCCATGGAACAGATTCCTTTTACTTTGTGCAACTGAGTTGAAACTGTAACCGAATTGAAAATTTAGTATTTAAAAGAATTTTGGGATCAAGATTTTCATAAAATACAGGGGAGTGTTTTTGTTCACAATATTTACACTTTTGATGATGAGCAAATTGGTTTTAATGCAGCCAAAAGAGAAACTGGAGTGTTCCATCCCTGTCAATGACAAACATGGCAGGGCTTCATTAAAACCTTTCAAATAAAGGGGATACTATGGTTGAATCCTATCTACCTTTCTGCTGGCATAAGAGGAAGAAAGGGAATTCTTACCTGAATCTCTTGCTTGCTGCAACCCTCTCTTGCATCCCATAATTCCTACTTTAGAAAAAGGATCAAAAAGAACCCTTCCTCTCTCTTGAATCAGCAGAAAACTTGTAGGGTCCAGCCCAAGACTGAGTTAAAATGTCATTGTTTATTTTGATCAAATCTCAGAAGCACTTTTGTTCATATATTGTAGAATTGAGGTACCTTGGATCTATCAAGCAAAAACGCCAGCCCTATAGATCAGGCAAGATCCAAGATAGTGGTGATTTTTTTCTCTAGCCCTGTAGATAACAGAATCATGTTCAGACAATGCATATGGAGAAGAGTGAGGGTTCAAGGCTGCTAGTCCTATTCAATCTAACATAAGCACAGAATTATGTACATACAAACTGGAGTACTGATTTTCAAGGATTCCTGATCATGAAGAGTGAGTCCACATTCATTATGGCCTGTATGTGAGTGGGCTCTATGCTGACATTAGGCTGAACGTGTTTAGGGAGTAATGGGTGTGTGACTCCACCCCCTACTGTACATATTGCTTCAACACTGTTATGTTAGGTGTACAGGACCATGTTCAGGCAACACACTATCTTAGATTAGTGTGAACCACAAAAATAATTATCTTTTTAAAAATCCCCCAAAGGTTTTGATTTTTGGAGTGATTTATAGGTTGATGATATTGTTATGGGCAGTGAGCAGAACAAAAAATCTTCACTCTTTCCAAGCTAGTACTAGATAACCACTGAGAGAAAAAACCTTCTGAATGGACTTGTTTAAACCCTAAGACTTTATTGTATCCCAGAGGCCAACATTAAGTTTAAGAGAAACACAGCATGAGTAGTATATTTTGATCCTAATTTCCCATCTCCATCAATTCAGGATCCTTTCTGCTCTAAGAGTCATCACCATTAACAACATCCTCTGGTGAAGAAGGCATTGTGGTAATATTGAGATCAGAAGGAAAACACTTCTTCTGCTCATAACTAACTACATCAAAATCTGTCAAGAACTTTTTCAGCTGCAAAGGATCAAAAGGCCCTAAATTACAGTATCCTGGAACAGTAAGTGAAATTATGGTAAGAAGATATATGTCATGAGAATGCATTTCCCAATTCCTCCCTAATTCTTCCATAAAGCAAAGAGGAAGAGAGGCAAAAAGACCTGATGCCCTGTTGTACCACTTAGGTTCAGGGCTGATTAAACAGTTATCTGCTCACTTGGCCCTCGGTCTTAGCCATCAAGGCAATTGTACTATAGCCCTGTACTTCTGACGTTCAGGATCAACTGAGCCAGAAGCTCCAGAACTCAATGGTATTACACTGATGATGATACAGAACAAAGTTTGAATCCAGTCGCATCTTTAAGACCAATTAATTTTATTCTGGGTATAAGCTTTCATGTGCAGACACGCTTCTTCAGATGGCGGAATAGTTTCCTAATTGTTTATTCTTCCTGTGATTCAAGGTCCCTAACCTGAACACATGAAGCTGCTTAATAGGGAATAGACCATTGTTCCATCAAAGTCAGTATTGTCTAGTCAGGCTGGCAATGGGTCTCCAGGGCTTCAGATGGAGGTACTTCATATCACCTACAATCTGATAATTAACTGGAAATGCTGGGGATTGAACCTGGGACTTTCTGCATTCCAAGCAGCTGCTCTGACACTGAGTCAATCCCCCCCCCCACACACATTTCCTTCTATTTAACAAGTTTGTGAATTTCCAACAAGGAGACAGCTGAGATTGCGGTAACAAGAGAGGAAGTCCTCCAACTGATGGACAATTTAAAAACTAATAAATCACCAGGCCCGGATGGCATTCATCCGAGAGTTCTGAAAGAACTCAAATGTGAACTTATGGATCTCCTGACAAAAATATGTAATCTTTCTTTAAAATCTGCCTCCATTCCTGAGGACTGGAAGGTAGCTAATGTCACTCCCATCTTTAAAAAGGGCTCCAGGGGAGATCCGGGAAATTACAGGCCAGTCAGTCTGACATCGATACCGGGTAAGTTGGTGGAAACTGTTATTAAGGAAAGAATTAGTAGGCACATTGATGAACAAAAACTATTGAGGCAGACTCAGCATGGGTTCTGTAAGGGAAGATCTTGTCTCACTAACCTGTTAGTGTTTTTTGAGGGAGTGAACAAACATGTGGACAAGGGGGACCCAATAGATATTATTTACCTTGACTTCCGGAAAGCTTTTGATACAGTTCCTCATCAAAGGCTCCTAAGTAAACTCAATAGTCAGGGGATAAAAGGACAAGTCCTGTTGTGGATCAAAAACTGGCTTATAAATAGGAAACAGAGAGTGAGTATAAATGGGAAACTTTCTCAGTGGAGGGTGGTAAGCAGTGGGGTACCACAGGGATCAGTACTCGGTCCGATGCTTTTTAACTTGTTTATTAATTATTTGGAATTGGGAGTAAGCAGTGATGTGGCTAAATTTGCAGATGACACAAAGTTGTTCCGGGTGGTGAAAACCAGGGAGGAGTGTGAGGCACTCCAAAGGGATCTGTTGAGGATGGGTGAGTGGGCGTCAACGTGGCAAATGGGGTTCAATGTGGCCAAGTGCAAAGTGATGCACATTGGAGCCAAAAATCCTAAATATAAATACACGTTGATGGGGTCTGATCTGGCAGAGACGGACCAAGAGAGAGATCTTGGAGTCGTAGTGGATAACTCGCTGAAAATGTCTACACAATGTGTAGCTGCAATAAAGAAAGCCAACGCTATGCTGGGGATTATTAGGAAGGGAATTGATAACAAATCAGCCAGTATCATCATGCCCCTGTATAAATCATTGGTGCGACCTCATTTGGAATACTGTGTACAGTTCTGGTCACCACATCTCAAAAAGGATATTATAGCATTGGAAAAAGTGCAGAGAAGGGCAACTAGAATGATAAAAGGGTTGGAACACCTTCCCTATGAAGAAAGGTTAAAATGCTTGGGGCTCTTTAGCTTGAAGAAACAACGGCTGAGAGGTGACATGATTGAGGTTTATAAGATTATGAATGGGATTGAGCAGGTTGAGAAAGAAGTACTTTTCTCCCTTTCTCACAATACAAGAACTCGTGGGCACTCTATGAAATTGCTGAGTAGTCGAGTTAGAACAGATAAAAGGAAATACTTCTTCACCCAAAGAGTGATTAACATATGGAATTCACTGCCACAGGAGGTGGTGGCAGCTGCAAGCATGGACAGTTTCAAGAGGGAATTAGATAAACATATGGAGCAGAAGTCCATCAGTGGCTATTAGCCACAGGGTATAGATGGGAACTCTCAGTCTGGGTCAGGTGATGCACTCTATCCTTGGTGCTGGAGGGGGCAGCAGTGGGAGGGCTTCTGGTGCCCTGGCCCCACTGCTGGACCTCCTGATGGCACCTGGTATATTTTGGCTGCTGTGTGACAGAATGTTGGACTAGATGGGCCTTTGGCCTGATTCAACATTGGCTTCTCTTATGTTCTTATGTTCTTAGACTGGGGGGGAATGGCCACTGCTTACCTTCTTTTCCATTATAGCTCTTCCCACAGAGGTCAATGTGAACCATTAATGTCTGTGAAAGAGACTAGAAGAGTTTCACTCTGGAAAATCCATTGAGATGAGAGGAAAAGCCTGACCCTGGACTCAAAAGATGTGACATACCACTGATTTGTGGTCCCTCCACTGTCATTAGTTTTATTACTTTCTTATTAGACATGATGCTTGAAAATCTCCTTAGGCTCCCAGTATTATTCTGAAGGGCTTTAAGTGTAGTATACTCTTTAAACATGGTAGACTAGACATAAAATCAAAGGAACCAAATCTAAGGAGTATTTGAGAGCAACTAAACTGGTAAATGGCAGGAGCTGCAGTGGCTCAAGTGGTTAAGACGCTGAACTGCAGGCTGTGGAAGGTCAGTAGTTCAGCAGTTTGAGACCCGAGAGTGCTGCATGACGGAGTGAGCTCCCTTCTCTAGTTCCAACTCCTGCCAACCTAGCAGTTCGAAAGCAAGAAATTGCAAGTAGATAAATAGGTACCACTTTGGTGGGAAGGTAACAGCGTTCCATGCGCCTTGGTGTTTAGTCATGCTGGCCACATCATCATCATCATCATCATCATCATACTTTATTGTCATTGTACATAGCACAATGAAATTAAAAGTGCAATCATTTCAGTAATCTACAACAATAATCATGCACGCTCACACAGCCATTCACAACTGCTTCATAGCTCCCCTAAAGTTCACATAGCAACTGACCACAGAAACGTCTTTGGACAGCGCTGGCTCTTCGGCTTTGAAACGGAGATGAGCACTGCAACCCTAGAGTCGGATTTGACTGGCTTTCGAGCAAGGGAACCTTTACCTTTTACTTTAAACTGGTAAATAGTGAGGGGAAAGACCCCTGGATTTCATAGAGTGCTCTAAGAGGCCATGAAAATTTATGAGCAGCAAAATATATATATATTTATTTTAAAAAACATGCTTTACCTCTACAAATGCTAAGAAGAAGTGTGATTCTCTCTAATAGGGTTTTGTCATTTACTGTATGCATTTTTAAATATATTAACACTACTTGCAATTAGGGATGGGCATGAACTGGGAAAATGGTGGTTCATGTTGGTTTGTGGTTCGTTTGATTGCACAAACCATGAACTTACATGAACTTTTCCATTTCCTGAACTAGTTCATGGTTCATTTAGTTCATTTGATTTGGGCGGTAGTAGAACAGCTCTCTCATGAGTTAGAGACACCAAACTCACAAGGAGACTTCAGCAGACTCAATGCACCCTCCAAGTGAGATTGGTGAGATTGGATATGGCATGTCTGAGTTATAGCCCCCCAAAGCATTTGCCCTCAGGAAAGCTCAGCTTTAGCTTCAGGTTTAGTCCCTAAAGCCACAGCAAGGAACACCTACCAAGCCGGGAGAGGTGTTTTAAAAATTGTCCCACTGTGTATGGGGGAAAGGAGTCCCTCAAAGCCTCCCCTAAATCAGCCACACAGCAAATGATTCTTCTTCTGCTCTCACAATGACTACCTCTTGTCTCATTGTGCTGCAAAGTGAAAGCAGCGGAGCAGGGTGTAGAATATAATCTGCTCCCATACAGCAAAATGGGAGCTCCATGGTTGGCTCCCAGAGCTGCCAATCAAGCTATGGACAACCGCTTTTGGTGTTTCTAGGGCTCTCCACAAGTCCACCCCCAGCGTTGCTTAAGAATTGATTGAATCAGCGCTAGGCTGTCTGGAAAATGAACCACCTGAACCTCCACACAAAAAAGGTGATTAATTAAAAATTTTGTGTTAAAAGATAGATTTGATGTGGAATTTGAATATGATTGGTTGAAGTATAGACAGATTCATGACTTATTTAAGACCGATAAAAGAGAACATGGTTTTAGAGAAAATAATATGGAAATTGAAACTGTATGGCTTGAAAAGGGGAAAAAAATGATTTCTAAACTGTACAAGGTTTTATTGAAATGGTATACTGAGGATGAAATTGTAAAAGAGCAAATGATAAAATGGGCGGTAAATGTTAATAACGAGATATTAATGACATCTTGGGAATATTTGTGGAAAAGGTCAATGAAAATTTCAACTTGTATAAATGTTAAAGAGAATTGCTATAAAATGATGTATAGATGGTATATGACGCCTAAAAAAATTGCTATTATAAATGAAAGTATGTCTAACAAATGTTGGAAATGTAAGAAACATGAAGGGTCTTTTTACCATATGTGGTGGACATGCGATAAAGCAGTATGTTATTGGGCTAAGATCCACAATGAGATACAAAAAATTCTGAAATGTACTTTTAAGAAAGACCCACAGATGTTATTGCTAGGTCTTAAAATGGAAGAAATAAATGTAGCCAAGAGAACACTATTATGGTACTTGATTACAGCAGCTAGACTGACTTTTGCTCAATGTTGGAAACAAGATATAGTACCTGAAACATGGGAATGGATTAAAAAGACGTTGTTTATGGCAGAAATGGACAAACTAACAAGAAAGTTAAACAACGAAGAAGATGAAACTTTTTTTGAAGACTGGAAAGACTTTCAAGAATATCTGTTGAAAAATTGGGATATTAAACGTGGTTTGATTTGTTTTGATAGTTATTAAGAAGAAAATGAAAGAGAGTTAGTTTTTTGAATTGTTACCGTTAGTAAGAGAATATAAGTTTAGAAGTAATTGTAATAGAATAAGAGAGACATTAATGGGGTTGGAGCAGTGCGGGAAGCCTTGTTTGGGGGGGAGAGGGAGTAAGAAAAATGGATATGTAGTGATTTGTTTAAATTGTATGAACATGTGATATATCCAATAAAAAACTGAGATACCAAAAAAAAAAAAAAGTGATTAATTTTGGGGTTCAGGAATTATGAGACCAAATGAACCAGGGTTCATTTGTGGGTTTGTGCCCATCCCTACTTACAATTATATCATCTTCTAACAATGCTCTGGACTCTTTCTAATTATTTTAATCAGATTAATTTTATACACAAAAAGTTCTTGGATGCATTTGAATTGTTAATGTTCTCTGTGGTGTTGATGTTCCACAGAAATTATGATAAAATATAACTTTGTTTGGCAAATGACATAGATGAAGCTGTGAAAAGGAATTTATTGTAAGTGATAACAGATCAGGGTTTTTCAGTTCATTGTCAGCATCAGGGGCCTGATATACATAAAATGTAGGTCACAGCATTCCACTGAACACCCACACCTTACTGTAATAGGAAAATAAACCATGTTACTCTAAGACAATGGACATTCTATAAAGAATGAAAAGGCTGCCAAATGACTGACAGTGTTACCAATTTCTTTATTTACTGATGAAGTAATTTATTTCATCTGCAATGCATTGAAAATGCCTGTTTCCCCCATATCCTTGTGTGTTTTGTAATCGAAGAATAAATATTTAAATAATAGATTTGCCTATTGTCATATTACATAACCAAGAGAAATGAGGCAAGGGGAGAGGGAAATGGCAGCAGAATAGAAATTAATCCTGCTACTAAAATCATTTAACATGGAATGCCAAAGATGGAATTTTTGGCATCCAAAATGGGCCACTTTAAACACACAGGACACCACCTTCAAAGCCCTGAAGTATGCTGTATTAGAAACAGGGATGATAAGAAAACTCTCTGGATTTCAAGGAGAATACAATGGTATCAGAATTTGCACTCAAAGGCTACACCAGGCTTGCCTTGTTGTGAATCTGCCACTGTGTTTCTGAGGTCAAAGCGCCATATTAACTGGTGAGAATGACCCAGGCTGAACTGCTCACTCATCCATGAAGCTCTCTGGATAACCTGGGGTCAGACGTGCTTTCTCAGCCTGACCTAATAGGATTTATTAAAAAGATAAAAAGAAGGAGAGAAGAATCCTTTATGGTTCCCTGAGTGGAAGGGGGGGGATAAAAATGTAATGAATAGGAAGAATTGTCTCCAGGATGTCCTCAAAAATCAAATTCCTCAAAATGAATTTGTCTCAGTCTCAGGGCATACCTTTCCATTGGGAAAGTATTAAGGGGTAGCTTAATTATTCAGGCAGACATAAAACACCACCTGTCCTTTAGCTGCACACACTCAAGGAGATGGAAGATAGACATTTCCTATTGCTGGCTCCTCTGGCTCCTTCCTAGGCACTGTAGCAAGGAAACTTGTTATCTGTGGGAGAGGAAGTAAGGTAGTCACCACAAGGATGATTTCTTGGTGTTCTCTCTTAACATAGCACTGTAATACCAGTTACTGTGCTCCAAAGAAGTTGTCTACCTACCTACCTACCAACCTATTTATATTAACAAGTCAACCATATATCACAGATTAAAATTATTCCCCAACTCCATTTAGGATTATTGAGCTATTGACTAGGAATTGGAAACATTTAAAAGAATGAAGAGAAAGGTGGAAAAGAAACCAGAAACCTATGATATATCTAAGGCTTTTACTATAGTTTTATTTTAATTTAAATCCTGCCACCTGACCCAGAAGAGTAAAATAATGCTGCAGTTGAAATTATTTGGGGGCATCTTAATTATGCAGAGAGATAAAACTGCACCATAAGCCTTGCCAAAAGAGATTTGTTTTTGCAACTATGTGAGCCTAACAGAAGTCTTGATTAGAATGTGCAAAATTAGCATGTGAGTTTTGTACACAGCTGATCAGAGCAGTCACTGCTCTGTTTTACTTTTTTTTTTTAGAGGAAGTATTGATCAATAGAACAAAATTATGGCAATGTTCTACATTCACCTGTTTATTTAATTTCTATATTGTTCAGCAGTAAAGCTCTCTGTCCCTGACCCTGATCACAGATCTTGGGACCTAAGCAAGGTCAGCACTTGTTAGTATTTGGATGGGAGACCACCGAGGAAGTCCAAGGTTGCAGTGCAGAGACAGGCAATGGCAATCCGCCTCTGAATATTTCCTGTCTTAAAAACCCCATGGGGTTGCCATAGAACTGAGTTATGGCAGAACTAACATGACAAAAATGCTTTTTTGAGTGTTTTATAAACTTAAAAGAAAACAAGCAATGAAATCTATAAACCATCTGGAGCACTGTGCTGAAGAGAATCACAAATATTTGGGATGGGGTGGACCAGTGCTTTTAAATCACAGAGGCCCCATTCACACAGAGCATTTGCCCCGCTGAAGGCACAGGAGCCCCGCGGACTTTCCGTGCATGATCATACGAGCACATCTGGGAGGCGTAGCACTCCCATGGCCAACCCACGGCTTCCCTCTGAAAACGCGGAGTAAAAAACTACTAGGGTCGAAGTACTAGTTTCCAGAAACCCCAGGGCAAAGGCCCGTGTCTGATCGCAGGAGTGCCAGTATCCCACGGCTCCTGATGCCGGCCCATGTCCCGGGGTTTCCAGATGTTGTAAGTTTCCATGGGATGCACACCAACGCTGAATGAGGCATGCACATATGCAAGACACCAGCAGTGCCCCCCCCCCACGGCACATGCGCACTTTGCAACAGCACGGCTTGCGTGGTCTGCTGTGCAGCTTTTTTGCCACGCTACAGTAGCGTGGTGTGATCGGCACTTGGAGCTGGAGCGTGGCAACCCGGTGGCCTGTATGATCAGGCTACCGCGCCTTATTTTGCTCCAGGGCGAACTGCCATGCCTCCCCCCAGCCAGAGAATATTTAAAACCAGTGGATTCTTTTTCATCCTGAAACTGAAAAGGGCATAATTTGTCACAAGAATGAACAAGAGGTGCTTTGAATAATTTTCTTCTAAATTATTAGCTAGCTGATTGAATGGAGGAAAGAGTAGAATTCAAAAATTCTGATCACCAAGTTAGATGCATGCAGCAGCAGATCATTAATTGTCCCCCCTCCCTTTTCTGACTTGTCTGCACATTGTGATTCTAGCCATCCTTCTTCTTTCCTGGATATGATACTAGAATTAAATGGGAAATGGAGAAAATAGTAGAAGCAATATATCACAATGGGGTAAGGCATAGGCCTGTTGAGTGTCTCTCTCCCACACAGTCCTTTTACTTAAAATCTCTCTCTCTCTCTCTCTCTCTCTCTCTCTCTCTCTCTCTCTCTCTCTCTCTCTCTCTCTCTCTCTCTCTCTCACACACACACACACACACACACACACACACACACCAGCTTTGCTTTCTGTGTGAATGTGATGCAAACAAGAAAGGAACTCATTTTGCCCCCATCACATACAGTTTGTGTCTGACGCAGGTCTTCAGAGGAATGTTTCTGGCTGGAGAATGTTGGTCTGAAAACATTAATGACAAAAAATGAAAAATAGATTTAGATCTGATTCAAAAGACCTAATATGTAAAATGTAAAGGCTTTCTTCATATGGACAAGATGGGAATGTCAACACTGCAGACAGATATCTTTTAGTAGCAGATATTTGTCTAAATTAAGGCCGGAGTGTGCAAGGATAAAGCACATTAAAAGAGATTCACCAAGACAGGAAGGCAGACAATATAAGGGGGGTGGGGTGGAACAATATTATATTTCCTGATAGTCCTGTCAAGGTTCAACAGCTGAGAACATTTAGAATAATGTAAAAAGAAATTTTGCCAAAGATGTGAAACTTTGGCAGTTTTATTTATAGTTATTCGATAGGTTGGCTTGGAGAAACAGTGATGGAGGGGGTGACATGATAGAGGTTTACAGAAAGAAAGATGTTCAGTGGGAAAGCAGGGGTTGGCAAAGCTTAATTAAAAACCCATGGAATTTGTATATTCCCTTCCCTTTTTGTCCAGGGTCTTCATGGACACCAGGTGGAGCATCCATTCTTCAATCTTTGGGTTCTATTCAAAATTTCATGAAATCGGTCATCTGACCAAAGAAAAATGTGATAGCTTTGCTAGAACCAGAGCAGGACTGTGTCTCACTCCTGCTGAATGAAACTAAAACTATCAATTGCAAGAAAGAAGGTGGCAAATGCAATTCCTTGGCCCTAATGGAGTTGTTTAAGAGTTTAGCTGAAGAAATTCTCCACAACTGATTATCTATCTATATGTTACAGGCAGACACATATAACTAAACACCTATGACCATTTCTTGTAGGAAAAAATAGCCATGGGGAGCAGTGATTTGGGTCAGAAATACTTAACCCTTTCTACAACCTGCTGCTTCTCCAGTCCATATCACTGTCCAAGCTATTTGTCCTCTCTGTGGGGTTTCAAATATTTGTGAGGGTAAGGGTTAGGTTTGCAACACAGAATGGGAAAGAAAGATTAAAGAGGCTAATAGCCACTGATGGACCTCTGCTCCATATGTTTATGCAACCACCTCTTGAAGCTGTCTATGCTTGTAGCTGCCACCACTTCTTGTGGCAGTGAATTCCATGTGTTAATTACTCTTTGGGTGAAGAAGTACTCCCTTTCATCTGTTCTAACCTTACTGCTCCTTAATTTCACTGAGTGCCCACGAGTTCTTGTATTGTGAGAAAGAGAGAAAAGTACTTCTTTATCTTCTCTATCCCATGCATAATCTTGTAAACCTCTATCATGTCACCCCTAAGTCATTGTTTATCCAAGCTTAAGAGTGTTAACCTCTTTAATCTTTCTTCACAGGGAAGGGTTCCACCTGCTTAATCATTTTAGTTACCCTTTTCTGCACCTTTTCCAATGCTATAATATCTTTTTTGAGGTGCGGTGACCACAACTACACAATATTCCAAATGGGGCCACCCCATAGATTTATACAGGGGCATTACAATGCTGGCTGAATTGTTTTCAGTCCCATTCCTAATAATCCCCAGCATAGCATTTGCCTTTTTCATTGCAGTTGCACACTGAGTTGATGTTTTCAATGAGTTATCTACCATGATTCCAAGATCTCTCTCCTGGTCAGTTACTGCCTCAATGTATATTTGTAGTTAGGATCCCCCCCCCCATGTGTATTACTTTGTACTTTCCCACATTAAACCTCATTTCCCACATTGATGCGCACTCACCCAGCCTTGACAGATCCCTCTGGAGCACTTCACAGCCCTCCCTGGTTCTCACTACCCTGAACAACTTAGAGTCAGCCACAAACTTAGCCATTGCTAACTCCCAATTCCAAATCATTAATGAACAAGTTAAAAAGACCAGATCTAGTACCATGCCCTGAGGTGGTAACCTTCCACTGTGAAAACTGCCCATTTATACTCACTCTCTGTTTCCTATTTATAAGCCAGTTTTTGATCCACAAGAGGACTTGTCCTTTTATCCCATGACTATTGAGCTTACTTAGGAGCCTTTGATGAGGAACTGTATCAAAAGCTTTCTGGAAGTCTAGGTAAACAACATCTATAGGGTCCCCCTTGTCCACATGTTTGTTCACCCCCTCAAAGAACTGTAAAAGGTTAGTGACACAAGCTCTTCCCTTGCAGAATCCATGCTGATTCTTCCTCAGTAGCTTTTATTTATCTATGTGCCTCCTAATTCTGTCTTCAATAATAAATCCCACCAACCTGCCTGGTATCGACATTAAACTGGCCTGTAATTTCCCAGATCTACTCTGGAACTTTTTTTGAAGTTGGGGGTTACATTGATTACTTTCCAGTCTTCAGGAATTGGATGCAGATTTTCAAGATAGATTGAATATTTTTGTCAGGAGATCCACAAATTTACATTTTAGCTCTATCACAATTCTTGTATGTATGCTATCTGGGCCTGGTGATTTCAGTTTTTAACTTGTCCATCAATCATAGGACCTCATCACTCCTCACCTCAATCTGACACCCCTCCTGAAATCAGCAGTTCCGGAGTGGGCAAGCACCTCCCATCTTCCACAGTGAAGACACAGGCAAAAACTGCATTCATCTCTTCTGACATTTCCCTGTCATCTTTTAGTAATCCTTTTACCCCTTGGTCATCCAAGGGCCCCACTGCCTCCCTGGCTGTTTTTCTGCTCCTAATGTCTTTGAAGAAAGTTTTATTGTTGGTCTTTATGTTTTTTGAGATATGTTCCTCATAGTCCCTTTTTACCTGCCTGATCACTGACTTGCATTTATTTGCCAAAGCCTATGCTCCCTTTTATTTACCTCACTCAGACTAGCCTTCCACCATTGAAAGGAATCCTTCTTACCTTTTCCTGCTTCCATTACTTTGTATGTTAACCATGCAGGCAGTTTTAAATACCTATTTGTGCCTTTCCTAATGTCACAGCTCCTGCTGAGTCTGAGCACGCGACTCCAGCAGAGAAGCTAAGTGCCATTGGGGATGAGCTCCCGGAGCCCCACACCTGATGGCACGATGAGTTCGGAGGTGGCCCCAGTGACAGTTGAGGTGGATTCCCACTGGGTCAGCACTCCCCCTGACTCACCCCCACTGGTGTCCCGTTTATGAGAGCAACGCTGACAGGACATGGCAGCCCGGCGGCGAGAGGCACGCATGCATGGAAGGTGCTCCTTTAGCCCTGAGTACTAACAGGAGCCAGGACATACTTGGGGTGCGTTCATTACTGGTAGCATGGAGGGCTATTTAGTCATCACTGGCACACGAACAAATCATCCCAGTAATTAGTCAGTTTGACAACGCTTTGCACCACCCTGCTCGGATTCTTGCCTCCTGTCTTGTTTCCCTTGGCTCCTCGACCTCAGCTCGTTTGACTCTGCTCAGCTCTGCACCTTGAACCTTCACCACCCGGACTTCTGACTCTTGGAACTCTGACACTCGGACTACGCTAACAGTTTGTGATTTGGACTTGGTTTCTCCGGTTATTTTGTCTGCCTGGTTCCTGACTCTGGACTGCCCTCAACCATCCCGCCTATCTTGCACCTTGAACTTGTTCTTCCAGGTGATTGTTCGGTTGCCCAGTTCTGACCTTGGACTGTGTTTTGACCACCCCCATGCTTGCCTGGCCCCGCAGCCCGGGCCATAACACCTAACCTGTGGTATACACTTTATCTGAGCTTCCAGTATTGTAGTTTTAAATAGTCTCCAAGCTTCTTGAAAGCATTTGACCCTCCTCCTCCTTACGTTTCCTTTCAGTATTCTCTGCACAATCCCCCTCAATTGAGAGACATTACTCCTTCTAAAGTTACTGTAGTTGTGCTGGTCTTTTGGGGCAACTCCCTATTTACATCTAGCATGCATTTCTTCTGACATACTTTACACAATGTGATATGGACCATCCTTGCAATTTTCATGGGATGATTCTTCAGATGTTATGTTGAGCTCAAAGCTTCAGGACTCATTAGTTGTAAATTTTCCGGGTTGTACACCCGTGATCTTGGCATTGTAGTACCTGACGTTTTGCCAGCAGCTGTGACTGGCATCCTCGGAGGTATAACACAAAAAGATGGAGTACTGTCTGTGTCAAGGTGAGAAGAAAAATGGTAGACAGGTAATTTATATCTACTCAGGAAGGTGTGGTAGGGCTGAATCATTATCTTGTAGGAGTTTCCCAGACTGTGACATGCTAATGGAGGAGCTTTCCTGAGGAGGTTCTTTTGCATATGGATTGGCTGTTGAAATTCTAATCTTATCTGTAGTGCTGTTGTAAGATGTAGAGCATTTTATGTTTTTCAGGACAGGAAACCATGCCCTATTTATTTTTAAACTCTCTTGTTTCCTGTTGAAATTATGTTTATGTTTATGAATTTCAATGGCTTCCCTGTGTAATCTGACATGGTAATTGGATGTGTTGTCCAGCATTTCAGTGTCTTGAAATAAGATACTGTGTCCTGTTGGAGTTAGGCTATGATTTTTCATAGACTGCTAGCTCTAGAAGGACAGGATTTAAAACTGGGATGGCACTCCTTTTTATGGTATGGGAAAGTGTCCGGACATAAATATTTTAAAAATCATATGATAAGAAGATGATTATTGATAGCATGGGAAAATATCTGTCCGCTGATATATACTAAAATTCCAAGATGGGTGGCTCCAGTGGAAGCTTTTTCTCAACCAACTTCAATTTCAAAACAAGCAGTTATTAGATATGCAGAACTGTTAGATGATGAAAATAATTTAAAATCTTAGGAAGAATTAAAGAAAAATTAAATAAACTTAGACTAGTGGACTAGAATGCAAGTGGAATCTAGATATAGCAAGGATAAACAGACAGATGGATTCTATTCAGAACAATGTGCATTTGAAAAAATTGTATGTACTTCAAGAGAGAAATATTAAGAAAATGTATGATGCAATTGAGAATGTTGATGCATTAAGAGAATGTTGATGCAATTGAAAATGCAGGATGAAATAGTTAAAGACTGTATGGTTAAATGGATGCAAAATGTGGGTTATAACATCAATTTGTCATAGTGGAGTAAAATGATCACATGCACAATTAGCTGTGCGAGAGGGATGAATGTTGGGCGGATTTAACGGGTGCAATCAGATGTGAACATCTGGCCAGTGTCCCGCACCCGTTGGCAATCCGTTTCACTCCATCCACTATCAAACAGGTTGCTACAGGCCACAGACGGACTACTTCTCTGTGATCGCAGAGAGCTGTGTTGCCCAAGTGGCAGTGTGGCACAATTTTTTTTTTAATTATTTGCATATGTGCATAAGTGCATAGGTGCATAAGTGCATAGATGCATGCACACAATGGTGAAATTCACAAAAACAAACCTACCAGAAGAAGGACGTCCAGATGACCTGATCACAATAATTATGAGAGATGGCTGTTCAGATAGGCAAAATTGTGGATTCAGAGCACAAATACCTGGAAAGTACTTGATTTTCCCGGTGTTGGAAAACTCGCTAGGGAACCAGGACTGTGTGATTGCACAAATGCAGGTCAAATTGCTATAGAGCAAATAGCCTCACTTCCCCCTGCCCCCCCACATTATCTGGCACGTGTGACCGCAGCCTTAATTGACTAAATCTGTTTCATTCAAAGAAAACTTATATAAAACGTTTTATAGATGGCATCTAACCCCAAATAGATTAGCTAAAATGTATAAAAACTTGAGTAATATATGTTGGAAATGTAACAACCATGTTGGGTCGTACTACCATATGTGGTGGACATGTAAAATTCTGGATTGAAGTGCATACTTTCCTACAGTCAGTCTTGAATGTCACAATACCTTTTAAGCCAGAGATATTTTTGTTAAACTGTTTACCAGATGAGTTGGATAAGAATTATAGATATTTTATTTTACGTGTTATAACAGCTGCCAGAATTTTATTTGCAGTGGCATGGAGGACACTAAAGATTCCAGTGGTACATAAGTTGTTATTGAAGATTATGGAATGTGCCGAAATGGATAAATTGACAAATATATTAAAAGGAAAAATGGAAGAAGAATTTATGGGACCCTGGAGGGCGTTTTATGACTGGTTAAAACTTTAGTACTGAGAAACTAAGTTTAAGTGTAGAATAATAAGAATGAAAGATGAAGTAGCTGTGAAACTGTAATGAGAAGATACGCAAGCAGAATGTTAAACTGGAACTTTAAATATTTTTGTAATTTTCTTTTCCTCCTTCCTTTCCCCTCCCCTACTTTTTTATATAAACTAATAAAATTCTTTAAAAAGAGAGAGACCTTAAGAGTCAGTTAAAAACTCAAGACAAGTACTGGTGTTTCAAGAGAAGGGGTTTGTCTACTGGAAAGTATGCACCAGTCTTCTGGAAATGAAAAGAGTCACAGAATACGCAACGAAAGTGTACTGGAGTGTTTGGGAAAATGTTGGAACAAAAGCCTTTCAACATAAAGATTTTAAGTAACTTTAAACAGCTGAAGAAACTCTCATTAGCCTGAAACATAACAACCAAAGTCTGTACATGGACTGATTTTACCTCAGAGATCTATACTGAATTACTACACAAATTTTACCCCCTATGTTGAATAAAATATTTTGTTATTTTGGAATATAAAAACTCATGTGCCATTTAAGTCACATAAGTTAAAGGGGGCTCCCATTCCTTCCCTCAGGTTCTTGGGCTGAGCAAACAGCCAACATATTATACTGTGACAAGGTGGGACAGCCAGAATTCTTTGGTAAAGAAGAAAATCGTCAACTAAGGTGGCTCAGTGACAAAAGGGAAGGAAAAACAAAGAGAAAATCTTGTCTCTGAGGGAGGGAAGTGGATGGGGACATCATAATGTCATAGGTGAATTGCCAGGTTCATGATGAGAAGAGCAAAAAGATTGGTAAATGATCTAGATTCTCCAATAACAGCTTTCCAATTACTTTCCTCCAATAATATGTTTCATATTGACCAGCTCAACCTTGGTAGGACTGAGATTTGGAGAATGACAAATATTGGGCTGGATCCATAGTCTCCATTCTGCTCACAATGAAGCCTTCCTCCAGTGCAAAGAGACTTCTTCCAGTGCAAGAAACCCATGGAAGACTCCTTGTGCTAGGGGAAGGCTCTATTGGTTGTGTAGTACGAGCTTTAAATGAACAAGCATTGTTAGAGAGGCTCCTAGTAGCTACATTCAGGTGGCAATCACACACACAAGGATAAAGCGGTGGGGGGAAGTGAGGCTATTTGCTCTGTAGGAATTTGACCCACAGTTGGGTGATCACACGGTCCTTGGAAGCTGCAGGCACAGCCCACCACTGCGTAATCAGATGCAACCGCAGGTGAGTCGGGGAAGTTGCCATGTGTTTCTGGTGCACTTCAATGAGGGATTTATGATTCGCATCTCCACACTGAGGGCTCCCTATGCAGTGTGCGATTATGCACATATTGAGGTGAGGGGGAAAACAACGGCACGGAGTTGGGATGGCCTGATCAGACCATCCTGACACCATGGGAGTGTGCTGGAGCGATCACACAGGGGAAAGTCCGTCCATGGCCTGTAGCAACCCGTTTGCTACCGGACTTTCCCCAGTATCTTTTTACTCCACTTTGTGACAGAGCAAAACAGGTTGCCGACGGGTGTGAGGCGCTTCCCAGATGTTTGTGTCTGATCACACCCTTTAAATCTGTTCGACATTCGCGCCTATGGCGCAGCTAATTGTGCGTGTGATCATGACCTCAGATTGGCCACCCTTGCAGAGCAGGCCAGTCAAGTAACAGAAATGTAAGTGATGCCATGAAAATGAAGGCTCATAGCTACTATGTTCTTATTGGTTTATTTGTATTTTGTGGGTGTGTTTGGAACTGGAGGTTTTGTATACAGTTGCGGCTCACCACATGTCTTGCTGTTCTTAATGCTACTGAAATAAAGAGCTATGCTGAAATCATGATAGCCTCTTGAACCCACTATTTAACATCATTCATCTAAAAGCAGTAGCTTTATATTCAATCCAGGGAATATACAGAACTAAATTCTTTGAGTTAGGTATGATTTTGCTTTTTAATTCCATGGAGTGCAAGCTTGCATTCACATAGTAAATAAAAATGCTAAACCCAAAGGCAAGCTTGCAAGAAAAATTGGAAAAGTTAAAGGTAGCATAGAACTCTGAAATACTTAGTTACAGCTGAAAACCCAATAGAGTCTTTCAATCAGGAAGAACTCATACTTCATGTTTAAGCAGCACTTAGTTCACAGGCAATTTCTAAAGTCTCAGAGGAGTCTCAATTAAACCTGGTATATTGTTGAAGGTGGAAGAGAGTAAAAGCATCACCAGGACATTCAGTTCAGCATTAGGCTTAGGAAAAGTTAGAAAGTAGGTTAAGCACTTCAAATGCAAAAAATCTAGCACAGAAAAGTTTGATCAAGTTCAGTCAATGTGGTTTAAGGGAAAAGGATATTCTCCTCCCTCACTTGTCAAGGTTATATAAGGCTGCTCCTCCTAGGGTAGACAAAAGTGAGCCTGTAGATCTACCATGAACCAATGTTTTCAGAGAGTGTGACAAAGAGTCATGCTGGGTAAAAGGCAAAGGAATTGCAGGACAAGAACAATATGCTGGGTGGTTTCATGAGCCAAAGAGAAGGACATTTCAAGTATTTTTCAGATCAGATGCTTGAGTGTCCTGAAATCTTTTCCAGCCTCTCCAAAAAGTGACTTGATCTCCATAGTCAGTTTTCCGTGTTTCCAAAAAGGTGAGCAGGAAATCATACAAGCAGTGTAGGGAAAGCCATGAGATTATAAGATCAAAATTAGAACATAGTGGATAATGGAAGAGGTGGCAATGGGATGGATCCAGCCAGCTTTGCCCTGCTTACTACAGCCCCTCACAAGCCTTTTTTTGTGTAGGTCCCAGAAAATCTGTTTGCATCCAACCCAATAATTCCTGAACAAGAATTCTACTGTAACTAAAATTAAGGAGGGCAGATGTGTGGGTGCTAATACTTATTTCTTACCTGTGTATTTTGTCCTTTCTCAGAAAGCTGGCCAGACTGTCAAGAAATGTTCAGTACTGGGACCCCCAACTGAATCCTTTACACCTCTGATTAACACAGTTTGATTTGAAGAATGTAAAATGGATGCTCAAAATTAAATCATTTGAAATTTGCACCTACTGAGAACCAAGGCACTGTAATGTTCCTGAGGATATCAGAAACAACACAGCAGGGATGAGAGGCTCTCCAGATCCTTCACCATGCACCACCACTGAACACTTTCCCTTCCAAAGCTGCGGTCACACATGCTAAATAATCCACTTTCAATCCACTTTCAGTGCACTTTGCAACTGGATTTTTACTGTGTGAACTTGCAAAATCCATTTGGAAAGTGGATTGAAAGTGAATTACTTAGTTTGTGTGACCACAGCCCAAAACGTGCCAGGTAGTGGGGAATGCTCATCATTGGCTGAGTTCAGACTGGCAGTTTGAAGTGGGAGCAAGGTGTGGCAAAAAAGCCCTGGAACAAACTGTTCTGGGTTTTCCCAGTCATACTGCGCCAACTGATGCTGGAGCATACTGGGGAGGAGGCACGAGGGAGCGTTCACATCCTAGCTCCGCGGCAGGCAGCAATGCACATAGGCATATAGGCGCCTCAGCAATTAGGGCAGGCTCCCAGGCAATGCGCACGCAGCCACGTCACCACCCCCTCTTAAAGGCAATCACCTGCACCTTCCTGGTGCCAGAGCGAGACTAGGAGGTCAGTCAGCATGGATGCCAAGGACAAAGCTTGTGCAGACCTCCTCCTGGGCGTCAGGTTCTGCATTGCAATGCTGCAATGCTACCAGGCCAGGGTCTGCAGCATCTGAGCTTGGAGGGCGCTCATCTGGTGATGCTACACGGCTCACAGAACAGCCAGAATCAGGGACTACCTGGCCAGACAGTCCCTTGACATGCCGGGGGTAGTAAGATTGGGTGAAGAGGGTGCTCCACGTCACTGGTGGGTGTACCCACACCCCACCAAGTGGTGGGAGACCTTCATCTGCCTAGTGTAGGGGGACGAGCAGTGGCTCCAGAACTTCAGAGTGATGAGGGCCACTTTCCACTGGCTAGTCGACTGCCTCCACTGCCACATTGGACACACAGACACGCCCATGAGACGTGCCATCTCAGTGGAGAAGCGCGTGGCCATAACCCTCTGGTGGTTTGCGGGCATGAATTGCTACAGGGAGGTCAGCCAGCAGTTCAGGGTCAGCAAGTCCACCTTTGCGGGAATTGTGGCGGAGGTGTGTGTGGCCATGGACCTGGAGCTGCTGAGTAGAACAGTCTGTCTTGGTCCACCAGGAAGGGTGAGTCTCCCCCCACGGGTGATGCCCCCTGTAATGAAATGGCTGCCTGGCAGAGGCAGCAGTATATGCTTAAATGGATGTCAGCCTGGTAGTCCTTCCTTAGGAGGGGTGAGGGACTCCATAGGGAACAATGGGGCTGCCATGCCTCCCTGCCTGTACTTCCCAGAAGCTTCAGGGAAAAGAGCAGGAAAATATGGACACATCCCAGGGGTGCAGCCAGGCAGATAAAGGGTTTGGCCCCTGAGGGGTCCTGGGGTCCTTCACAACAGCAGGAGGGGAAAGTGAATCCCATCCTGAGGTCCACAACCTCCACAGATAGAGGGGGTGCATGTAGGAGACAGAGGAGCTGCGTTTTAAATCCTGCCTATGCGCTGTGCCGTGTTTCAAGAGAGGCAGTTTAGTGTGGTGGTTTGATGTACGGACTCATATCTGGAAGAGCTGGGTCTGATTCACCATTTCTCTACTTGCATCTGCGGATGTGATCTTGAGTCAGTCACAAGCTCTGGCACAGCTGTCCTTGATGAAGAGCAGTTTCTGTCAGAAACTCTCCCAGCCCCACCTCCCTCACAGGGTTTCTGTCATGGGGAGGGGAAGGGAAAGGAGTTTGGAAGCTGCTCTGAGACTCTGAGTGAAGGGCGGGGTATAAATCCAATCTCCCTCTCTCCCTCTCTTAAAGGGCTGGCATAAATTCCCATGCCTAACCTGTAAGTAGTGTAGTTAAATTGTCTTGCTTGAGTTAAGGAAGCCTGGTATGCTTTGACCATTGAGTCCTCCCCGCTCAGCACATCACCAGGGGCAGAGGAAGGCCATGGAACCCTAACAGACCAAAATCGGAGAGTCTGCCAACTCTCCAAGGGGCGTCCAAAGACTGTGGTGCCAACTTCCCAAGATAGGGGGGCCAGCCAGAGGGGTCTCACTATCCCCCTAGGAAGGTGGTGTGAATCCAGTGAGTGGTGGCGGCATGTAACGGAGGGACATTGCCCCACCAGGCCAGGTGGGAAGGCAAAAATGGGCTTGCGGGCCACAGAACAGCACCGCAGCCTCCCAGGGCTGAGGGCAGGCCCCCATTTTGCCACATTCCCGCCCCCTGCAGACAGAATGCCCCTGAGTGCCATCAGTGTGTCAGTGGTCCAGGGTGGGCAGCAGGGGCTGTGGTCCTATCCAGGGGGCAGGGGCAGACACCTGCTGTCCTAACCCAAAGCCTCTGTGCCCCACAGGTCATGGACGGGTTTGCGGCACTGGGCTTCCCCCACTGCACTGGGGCTATGGATGGCTGCCACATCCCCATCAAGTCACCACCTGGCCAGGGGTGCGACTTCATCAACAGGAAGCACATCTGCTCTGTCATCCTCCAGGGGACTGTCAACCATCGGGCAGATTCACCGACATCTGTGTGGGCCACAGTGGCCAGGACCACAATGCCCATGTATTCAGGCAGTCACACCTCTGCAGGGCCATGGATGCAGGGGTGTTTGTCCCCGGGAATCCCACAGCTCACATTGAGGGCATCTTGGTCCCTCCCTTCTCCTTGCCAATGCCGCATACCCAACGAAAAGGTGGCTGGTTACCCTGTACAAGGGTGCCTTGAATCCCCGACAGGCTGTTTTCAGCAGGGCACATGCACATGCTAGAAATGTTGTGGAGCATGCCTTTGGCCGTCTGAAGAAACAGTGGCATTGCCTGGCATTGCAGCTCGATGTCCAGGAGGCAAACTACACCCTGGTGGTCTCAGCCTGTGTGATTCTCCACAATATCTGCGAGGAGTGGGGCCACGCCATCATCAGGCGTGACGCAGATGATATGCCAGCCCAGGCCCCAGGGGCTAGGCCGCCAGCATGGAGGATCAACAACACAAACCAGGCAGAGGGGAGCATGGTGTGGGAGACGATAGCCACTTGGCTTCTGAGATGGCCACGATGCTGAGATGTCGCCACAGGCGATCTGGGGCCTCTCAGGCATGGCACATCACTGTCCCTGCCAACTGCCATGGTTTGCCCACCCCCAGCCAGTGGCCCAGCGCCCACCAATGCTATGGATTCAATAAAGAGCATGAGCCACTTTGCCTGTCAGTGTATGACTCTCTCAATCCCCACCCTGCCACCTGACAATATGGCCCAGTCCATTTGGCAGCAGCTTCCTGGCTGGGTGGAGTCGGGGTGTCCACAGAGAGGCCCACAGAAATGCACAAGGCCAGCAAGCTCCCTCACTGACACAGGAATTTGGAGGAGCACAAGCATCTTCACACCCGGGCCATGTGGAGGGTGGACCACCGTGCATGGCCTAGTGTGTGGGCCAGCCAGCAGTGGTGTGGCCCACCAATGGGCCATCCACTGTCCTGCCAGCCAGGTTCCACTGGGGGTCCGTGGGCATGGGTGGCTGGTGGAATGTGGATCAGCTTCCACTCTGGAGCCTGTCATTGTAGTCACAGAACAGTGCCGCCACCCACAGGGGCTGTCAGTCCACTCTGGGGCATCTCATCCCAGTGCCAGAACACCACTGTCACTCCCACGGGCTGTCATTCACAGCTGGGGCCTCTCTTTCCAGTCTCAGAGTAGTCCATGTAGGCCTAGAGGCTGTAATGGGAAATACATTCTGCATTCACTTCACAGCTCTTCCCAAGCAGAAATGGAGTTCCATGGAGCCCATGGGAGTCAGTGGCCATTCCTGGCTCCCATGTTTTCCAGTGGCCCTGCAAGTGTTTCCCATTGATTCTGAAGGGCAATCCCGCCCTTCCGTTTAGCACATCCCGTTTCCTCCACCTGAAGCAGCAATCAGTTGAGCAACTGTCTCAGGCCTCAAGGTCTTTGGGTAATGGACTACTTCCTTTGGGTGGCATCTGGAACTCCAGGAGTCAGGCTCTTAAGGCTACCCTGACTCATAGGTAGGATTCGCAAAATGCTGCATTGATAGCTGTTCACCAAAGTACTCTTGCAAAGGGCAGCTACAGAGGGTTTCCCTCTACCCCGTGGGAGAGATCCCAGGTGACATCCCTTCCCAAATCTCCCACCTCCAGCAATGAACAAGACCTGCAGAGTGACACGGAATGACAAGCTCAATTGATGCGGTCAAGGGCTATAAAGCAATGTAAATGCCCAACTGGCTGAGGAAATGTCTTTCCTAATGGAGGAGTTCTTCCTGAGTAGGAGTATGAGGATGGCATGGCAGCAGTGGCCAGACATATAGGGGGAGGCCCCCTGAGGAAAACAGGGCTCCCCCCCATCAAGATGTCCTCAGTTACTGGGCTGCATGGGCAGCGGGCTCCAGTGAATATCCCACAGACAGACGTCATGGAGCAGGCAGCCCTGCAGGGGGGTTGCCTGCTAACAAACCCACCAGAGCTGGTTCTGGCCATCCATGGACCACCCCTGGCCCTGCCATCTGCACAAATGCCAATAGGGGTCCGAGTTCTCGGCATCGTGTTCTGGCCCAATTGCGCATGCACATGAGAGCCTCCCTGCCCAAACGTCTCTCCACAATGTACACCATGCCTAGGAGTGTACTGGATGGACGAGGTGGATCTGCTCCTTAGGGCCCTGCACGACCAGGAAGGCGGCCAGAGGGTCATGGCCAGCACCCATTTAAAGACCCTGGTCCTCTTCGGCAGGGTTGCGGAGCTGCTGACCCAGGCTGGGTACCCTCGCTTAGCAGTCCAGTGCCAAGCGAAATTCAAAAGGGGAAGCCCTGGAAGATTGGGACGGCATCCCACCCCATGGAGAGTGGCCACCCGTTTTGGGCTTCTGCATGCCTTGTGGGAGCAGGGAGGATGGCCCTTCTGGAGGCAGCAACATGAGTTGGGTGCTTCTGGCATGCCACAAAGTTTGGAGAGCTATCCCTATGAGGACAGGTTGAGGTGCTTGGGGCTCTGTAGCTGGGAGAAATGACAGCTGGGGTGTGTGCAAGGTTGAATACCAACAGTATACCTGGGATGCAGAAGGCAGAGGAAGAGGCGCTTTCCTCCCTGCCTCACTAAATAGGCAGTCATGGCCACCCCATGACATTGCTAAGCAGTCAGGTTAGAAGGGTTAAGAGGAACTTCCTCTCCACCTGAAGACTGATGAGCATGGAATTCAGTGACATGGGGCAGGGGGGCCTGCAAGGCTGGATGGCTTCCAGAGGGAATTACAGAAACATATGGAACAGAGGTCCCTCTGTGGCTATTAGCCACCAGGTATGGATAGGGACTCTGGGGCAAGTGATGCTCTGTATCCTTGATGCTGGGGGGGCAGGGCGCAGGAGGGCTTGCATTGTCCTGGCCCACTGCTGAACCTCCTGATGGCACCTGGGATTCTTGGCCACTGTGTGATGGGGTGTTGGACTAGATGGCCCATTGGACTGCTCCGGCATTGGCTTCTCTACTGTTCTTCTGTTCTGTCTCCCTGGCCACACAGCATGCACATCAGTTTGGCAGCTGTCAGCACAGACTGTGGAGAATGTTTCAGTCATGAACTGGGAGCCAGGATCCATGCCACATCTTTGTCCCCTGCAGCTCCTCGTGTGTGGGTCATGACTGAGTAGGGGCCTGTGCTGACAGGAGATGAAAAGGGATGCCTGCAAGGGGAGGTCTGGGCGGGCCTCCCCACATGGAGGTGGGAAGGGGGGCTCGGAAAACTGGACAGATGGCCAGGAGAGGCAGGCTGGCTGTTGAGCAGGGGCCTTTCAGTCATCCTGCCATGGCACCTTGCCAGCCATGGCACAGCCTCTGGGGCACATGCCCCCCTCACAGTATCTGCATGGCGTCAAGCACTGCATTGGACCCTGCCAGGGTCAACAGCCAGCAGTCAACCACCAGTGTTGTGCCCCAGACAGGGAATGTGTCAGCCCCTCCCCTTCTGTGTCTCTGCTGTCCCCCATTGGATTTCCCTTCACACCCGCCATGATCCTGGGTTCCACTCCAGACCAACCCCTACTGTGCTGTCAGCCTCCTGTGGGAGGGCATGGACTCCAAGGCTGACAACCGCTCCAGCCGTCCACTGCAAGGGCGGAGCCACAGCACATATGGGCAGGGAGATGGCTGAGCATCCTCACATGCAGACACAGTGGCCTGGCACTGCCACAGTGGTCCTGCATCCAGCCAGGCCCGACATGGTGGGGGGGAACCACTCTGGCTCCAGGTACTGTGGGGTGGAGGAGTGGTGGCCAGTGCCACCATGCCAGCATGCACGTGGCCTTCCTGAATAGTCCACCCCAGGGTGGAGGCCCATAAGGCACCTGCAGCTGTGATTCCCGCCCTGGATAGGGGTGCCAGGACCCCTCTTGGGGAGGGGGGCCTGGTGTCCACACAGCCCAGGGACAAGTGATCCCAGCCACCCCGGCACCCCAGACCCATTGGCCACCACACCAAACACCCCTGCTGTTCCCACTGCTCCCTCAATAGATGTCCACTGTGTCGGAGGGGCCAGCGTGCATGGGTGAGGGAGGCTGGATGGCCATCCTGCATCCTGCATCCAGGCTGTGGGCCCAGTAGTCAGCTATGGCCACTATGGATGGGCAATGCCACTGGCCCTCCACCTGGGCCCCCTGCCACCTGGCTGCCTCAGCCAGCAGATTAGCAGCCATGGCCAACCCACACCGGAGCTCCTTCACCCAGCCCGGGCATTCCTGTCTCCCCCCCGGCAGAAACAGAGATGCCGGAGGCCAGCTAAGGCACCTGTGGCTGTGTCCCAGAGCTCATCCGAGTGTGAGGCCGTCGCTGGACCATCTGGAGGTAGGTCAGGTGGCTGGTGGCCAGCGCTGGTGCAACATGGGTGGTGCCTGGAGCACGGGCCCCAGACACCCTGCCCTGAGCTCCATGGGGGTTGTGGCAGTGAGATCCAGAGCACAGCAGCCCGCCATGGCCACCCTCTGGGCCAGCCAGCACATAATGTCACCACCCTGGCCCCCCTTGTGCCTGGAGTGCCAGGGGCAAGGGCGGACCCACAGTGCATGCAGTGGACCACGGTGGGTGCCAGGCAGGGCTAGGCATCAGGGCTGGCCAAGGGCCACCACTAACAGCTCTCATTTTCCCCCTTGAAGAGCCAATGGGACCCACACTGGAGGTGGGGGTGGTCATCGCGGTCATCCCAGAGGCCACTGACACTGATGAGTCCCAAGCAGTGGCCACCCCCTTCTGGGGGCCATGCTGTCAGGGCCCTGGGAGCGAGCAGCCACGCAGGGGGTGTTGGCCGATGGCCACACTCACCACTCACTGCGGTGTCGTGGTGGTCTAGATTGTGAGGAGTGGGCCAGGAGGGCCCACTGGCAGGCAGGCACCCTTTGCCGGGCCCCTGCCCAGGTGGCAGCCAGAGCTGGAGCCCAACCAGGCTACTAGCCTGGTCAAGCACCTGGCTCCCTGGAAACGGACCTACTGACCACAGGGCTGCACCCAACATGGGAACCTTGCCCATGCTGACCGTGTGTGTGTGTGATTTCCAGGGGCCTGTTTTCCAGATGTGGCCACAGCGTCGAAGGAGGGGACCAGCACCTCGGAGGTGCCTGTCACAGTGGGCTCCCAGTTGGCCTCAGATACTGGTAGGTACATGTCAGGGGCCCATGATGGTGTCCCATCAGGCAGCCATCACTGACACAGGCCCACCCATGTCCTTTCAGGAGGTCAGGAATCTGGGCCCACTGGAGACCAACAAGGGGGGGGCCTGTCTGCAGTGGCCACCAGCAGTGGGTCCTTGGTGGGGGATGGGTTCCAGGAGTCAAGGGTCCATGCAGATGCTGCACAGGGTTATCTGGAGGGGGGACCCATGGCGAGGCAGGGTGGCTGACCTGTGCCATGTTTGCCTTGCCCCAACAGTTCAGTGCACAGTCCACCTCCTCACCATCCAACAGAATGCCATGCGACGCATGAGGAGGGAGATCGACACGGGCAACCACTGAAAGCAGCCAGGATGGTTGAGGGGAGCCCGCCCAGGGGGCCACATGCCCATGCGTGCCCTCGCTGTTCCTGGGCCCTCACTGTGCCTCCAAAGAAGGGACTGACACACCGGTCCATGGATGTTCAGTTATGTTTATTCACCCAGTTTTCCCCACACCACAGTTGTTTGTGCAATAAATGTGTTTTGAAAAAGACTTCACCTTGGTTGGTGCCCTTCCTTCAGGGGTGCATGGTGGCCTGGGTCCCCCATGCAAATGGGGGGCCCTGACTCTGGAGGGGGGGGCTGTGGCCATGTGTCCAATGCACCCCATGCTGCCCATGACACTACAGTCAACAGACTGGCCAGGGGTGTGTGTGCTGGCCTCAGCTCAGTGGTGAGTGGAGGTCCCTGTTACAGGAGCATTGTCTCCCACTCTGCCATGGCGCTGCCCCCCTCAGAGAGCCAGCACTGCCACAGCGGGCAGCTCTCCCAACCACTGACCACCGCCTTGGGGCCTCCCCTGTACTCTGGCATCCCGGGCCTGGATCCACAGCATGGTGGCGTGCCAAGGATGCAGCTATCTGTGTCAAGTGTTGACCGCATTATGTTTTGCATGGCCAGTGTGGACTCTCGCTCCTCCTCCTGTGAGTGGTGCATCTGCTCCAGATAGTCCTTGTGCTCCCACTGGGCAGTTGCCAGCATGGCGTCATGGTTCCGTGCCGATTGCTCCAGGAGGCGGTTGCCCACCCTCTGCAGGGCTGAGACCCGTTGCCTCCTTGCTCTGATGATAGCCATATGGGAGTTTGGTGACAGCTATGCGAGGGTGGAGGGTGGAGAGAGGACAGGAGACCATCATCCACCACGACTGCAGTGATGAGCCAGCATGCCCCATTGGGTGTCAGCCCCGTGGAACACCAGGCTGTGACTATGCAAACCCTCCTCAGGGAGCCACAGCTCTGGGGGCCAGCTGTCGTGACCCCTGGTTGCCAGGATATGCCAAGACCCCAGGAACCCTCTACTGGATGCCTCCTCATACATGGCAGACTGGCATGGCTGCTCACCTGCTGTGTCCCGGGTCCCACGACAGGGGGTTTGGTCTCCCTCTGGATTGGCAGCTCCTGAGGGACCTATTGTGATGACAGGGAGGGGGGAACAACGAGTCAGTCCCTGGTGCACTGGGGCCCTGCCACCATGACCCTTGGTTGCCAGGATACACTGAGACCCCAGGAACCTCTACCGGATGCCTACCCATCCACAGGGGACTGGCACAGCCACCCACCTGCTGCGTCACGAGTCCCATGATGGGGGGTTTGGTCTCCCTGTGGCCTGCCAGCTCCTGAGGCCCTATGGTGATGACAGGGAGGGGAGGCACCGAGTCAGTCCATGGTGCATGGGGGCCCTTTCCAGGCCTCAGACCATCACCTAGACTGGGGTGGTTGGGGATGGTCTGGGGCAGGGTGGGGTGCAGAGTTGACTGGGAACATGGCTATGAGTCGCCAGCACTGACTCCGCTCTGGGGCACCTGGGGGAGTCATCCTTGGACAGCCTCAATGGGCTGCATCCACATGGGTGGAGCTCAGAGGGGCCAGCGTGTGCCAGGGTCGCCATGATCCCCATGTGGGCTCGCCACTGACTCCTGATGTGGCCAGGGTCACTTTCCTTACCTGGCTAGGCTCCTCCTCCACCATGGTCTGTCGTCATCCTTGGGGTCCGTCCTCTCCTCTTGTGTGAACTCCACAGTGTCTACATGGGGGAGAGAGGAGGAAGGTTGCAGAAGCCTGCCTGGGTGGGCCATGGGGTTCACCCTGCTGTGGCCACCATCACCTCTGTGGGCAACCATTCTGTCTGCCTGACGGAGAGTGGGGCCCCAACACACCAGGTTTGGCCACTGCCTGAGCAGAGTGCTGGCCTCCCTATGACCTCTTGGCCAGCGGGCGGGTATACACCCACCCACACACCATGCGACTGGTGGAGGGGGACCTCTGCAATGGGGAACATGCCATGGATTGACTGTGCTCAGGGACCCATGCCCTTGTGGGTCCCCTGTGGCTGCTGTGGCACACTGGGGAAGGGTTCCTGTAGCACTTCATGCACTTCACCCCCACCACTGGCGGCCAAACATTGGGGCTGTGTCATGGGTGTTACAGCTCCTGGGTGGGCAGGGGCCTATGCCGAGTACTCCCCACTTACCCAGGACTAGCACCTCTGGCGCTTGCTCCTCCTCCTCTGGCTCCATGGCCAGCTGGAACTCTTCCTGTGGGGATGCAGATTGGCTCTCCTCAGTCTCCTGCGAGCTGCTGGTGGATAGCCGGGTCTGCAGGGGGAAGCTGTTGCAAACCCTCCTAGACTTGACACTGCCATCCCCCTGGAGGATTCTGGTCAGCTCTGTAAAGTAGGGACATGATGCCCTATCGTTCCCTGAAGTGCTGTTGTGCACCAATATCCGCCTGCACTGCAGCTGCATGGCTTTGGTCTTGGAGCAGCACTCCTCAGCAGAACGCCTGTGGCCGAGGGTGGCCATTTCCTCAGCAATCTGCTCAAATGTCTCCCTGTTCCTGTGACTCTCGTGCAGGCCTCCTGCACTGTCCGCTCACCCCACACTGCCAGTAGGTCCAAGGTCCCTGCCCTTTTCCAGGATGCTCCTCACACGGCTGCCATTTTGCCAGTCTGTCTCCCAGGAGGGCTGCATGGCCAGGGTTTTAACATGTGAGACAGAAGCATCCCATGGGTGCGGTTGTGCACTTCAGCTCATATTGCGTATGGGTGCCTATGCGCATCCCCACGGGAACAGCCGGTGCATGCTATGAACGCGGGTTGTTAACATTGGGCATTCACACTGTGTTGGTGCAGGATATACATGGGACAGACACGCTTTCATGGGGTTTGATACCACTTTTAACAGGTATCTTTTAAACCCGGGAGGGAAGCGTTACAAGACAGGTTGAGTACAGCTGGGGAACGCCAGACAGATGTGCCTGTGTGAACGCCCCCTTTAATCCACTTGTGAAACGTTGCTGAAACGTGCCTCTCTCAGGGCAAATTGCCAGTCTGAACTTGGCCTTTGTTCCTCCACGGGGCCTAAATCAGAGACACCTCAGGCAATTAGGAAATGTAGTTTGCTGGGTTCCCAGCAGCCCTGGATACAGCAATATATGCTAATAGCATCATCTATGGCTTAACAGGAGCAGGAGTTCCTTTGGAGTGGAGGAGGAGGAGGTGGTAGTAAGGGCTCATAGAAGAAAGAGGGTCTAAAACAAGCCTATGTGAAGTTGTTCTGTAATTCTGAAAGATTCTGGGCTCAACTTGATGTGGCCTTAGTGGTTCAAACTGCAGGTATTTGTGCTATGAATCCTTCATTTTGAAGTTCAGCAGCAGAACTAGTGAGCCACATAGCTGAGCAGGACTTTGAATCTAGGATTCCTATAAGCAAGAAACTAGGAGTTGTACCATGGTGGCTCTCATTGCATGTGAAACAACCTTACACCAAATTGACATGCCACTCAAAAGGGGAACTCTTAACAATTATCGCGGATGTGCTACCAGATCCAGTCTGAGGCACTGGAAAAGCCCATTCAATGGTGTTGGCTCTTCTTCTGATACGTTTGTAGAGTGCTTGCTGTGGAGGCCAGCACTGTGGAGCATATGCTGGATTCAACAAATGAAAAGGAATTAGTCATTCTCTTGTTACAAACATTTAACTATTAGCTTTGGCTAAAACTTCCTGCTCTTCCCTAGTCAAAGGACTGATCAACAGGAGAGTTGTCTCCAAAAGGCGTGTGTGGGCTTATGGCATTAGAATACAAATAAATGATTCCATATGGAGGGGCCTTTCCAGAGCTGTCTGACTACATCACCAGTGACAGGTCAGCATGCAAAGTGTCACTTTGAGTCTCTCCAGGCTGTTGTGACCAGGCATTTCCAAGCTGTGCTTTAATTGTTTCAATTAAAACTAAATGGAAAGTCAGCAACAGCCTCTGAAGCCGTGCCCAGTTTCTACTTGTGTCATACCAGATGGAGGATGTCCCTTTTCACGTGTGCAGTCATCAGCAGACATTTCTACACTCTTGGATATAATGCGAAGAGTTGGGCCACATTCTGCTTTCCAGTACCATCTGAACCATGTGAGTTGATGTGCAAGAAGGTTTGAGTTCACACAGCATAAATGAGAACAAGAAATACAAATTGTATATCAGAAATCAAGATCCCAGATTGGAGGGGAAACAATCCTGCTTGACCTGCTTTGTGTTTGCAGTCACAGGAATGGATTGCTGTATTAAAACAGCACAGGGGATGCTGAAACACACAGACCTGCAACACTGGCAGCACGCACAGGGGCTTTGAGGCTCTGACTCAGCCAATGGTGATGGCCATGTAGGCCCACCTGTGTCTGATCTGAACATTGGCGGAGTTTAATCTGAGCATCCCCCATTGCACCACCAACACATCTGGAGCTCACCCAGGAAGTAAAAGGATCCATCCACTCTTGGGGATTATCCCAGTTCTATGGCCAATCTTGTGAGACTGATTAGACTGAGCAGTAGTAAGTGATCTTTATGTTTGACCAGCATTTGAACTCTCCCTCCCTGGTCCATCTCCAGTAATTAACTGGTAAACCACACTGGCTCTAATCTGATATATATGCTTAGAATATTCTCAGTCTTGAGTTCTATCAGCCTATTGCCTCTGCCAGTGTACTATTAACATGGTACTTTCTTCTTTCCTGTATCCTTATGATGCTATGCAATCTAAAAGCTTCAAACTGAACTCTAAATAATAGTCCATTGTCTGCTGAAGAGCTTCATGCCACCTTCTGTCCAGTTCAGTCTCTGTGGCACATGAGGCAGTAAACTCATAGTTTAAATTTCAGTGGTCTTTGTTGCTAATTGATGCCTGGCAAATGTAAATGCCTAGTGAAGGAATTCTTCATGTCTCCCATCATTATCTCATTAGCAGCTATTATACAGGAGGATGAGCCAATTTCAGTTAATAAAACATCTGACTGCCTACTTGAGTTTAAAGGATGGCTGAGTCCCAGTGTCACCTGGACACTATACATGCAAGGATTTTTCTCTTAGGTGTGCCTAAATAATGAGCCCAAGGAGAAACCAAGGAGATTGTTAGAACCTGGGTTACCGTCTCTAGTTCTGTGCTGAGTACCCTCTGCTGTGAGACTCAGAGAATTCTCTTTTCAATACTGGGCCTAGCTCTCTCCCATCCATGATTAGAATACGTAGACTGGTTGCAATGTTTTGGGCAAGTGTGCCTGAAGTATCAAAGCCAGAGGATCAGATATTGCACTTCGAGTTTATTCTTTTCCCTTTGGGATGATTTTATTGTGCAGCCGCACAATCCTAGACAGAAAGGAAGGAGTGGAGTGGAGGCCTGACAATGCCCTACCTAGGACAATGTGCTTTTCCCTCTCCTGTCCCATTATCTGTGCTATGAACAGGCCTAGCTGCGTGGATTTCACACTCTCTAATCAGTTTCCATTAATCCTCCCCCCTCCCCAGCAAAGAGGACCTATCTTTAAGAAAACAAAAAAATATCACTGAAATCCTGAAAGGGACATGGCTTATTTCAAGGACTAGTGGCATTTGATTATTATAAAGCCTGAGCAAGTAAAAGCTGTTCTGCTTTAATATCATTGTCATATATTAAATACAGTGTCACGCTGTAAGGCACTAATGATGCTGTTGACATCCTTTAGATTATTTTAAATATCTATTCCAAAAATATTCCATACATTCCATAAATACACAAACCAGATTAAGCATCTTCAGAACTTCCTTGGGCTGAAGTTTGACATGTGTGTAAATATTACTCATTGTAGCTTTTCTGTCCTAGAATTGTAGAATCATAGACTTCGAAGGGGCCATACAGGCCTTCTAGTTCAACTCCCTACTCAATGAAGGTTCAGCCTAAAGCATCCCTGACAAGTGTTTATCCAGCCGCTGCTTGAAGACTGTCAGTGAGGGGGAGTTCACCACCTTTCCTGGCAGCTTCCAGTGCTGAACTACTCTTACTGTTAAAAAAAAAATCCTAATATCCAGCTGGTACTCCTCCGACCACAATTTAAACCCATTACTGCTACCAACAGGAACAGCTCCCTGCCCTCCTCTAAGTGACAGCCTTTCAAATACTTAAAGAGAGCAATCATGTCCCCCCAAACCTCCTCTTCTCCAGACTGAACATCCACAAGTCCCTCAGCCTTTCCCCATAGGGGTTGGTCTCCAGGTCCCTGATAGTTTTTTGTCACTCTTTTCTGTGTCGGCAGAGTTTAAATATGCAGAGGAACAGAGCACCAACTCCTTAAAGAAAATAACTTGGTTCATTAAAGAAGAAATAAACTCTGATAGAACAGGGGAGAGGGAGAGAGACTCAACTAACTAACTGCTATGAATGACAGGAATGCAGGGGGAGGGCTCCAAAGAGCCAATCAGGAGACAGGAAGGACATAATTTGAAATAGTGGAAAGTCCCTAATCTAGCTATGCTAAGTAGCAGTCCTTCAGCTGTCCCCCTATAGGCTGGTCTTCCTAGCTGTATCCTGTCTATCAGATATCACTGTTAAATGATGCCAAAAGCAAATAGATGGTGCCTTGGCCAAACACTGGCACACATTCCCTGTTCATTTACTTAGACAGATGGATTTCATGTTTAAAGCTCTTTAGGTGACTCCTGGGGATCCTGTTTATATTCCTCATGCTGTCATACGGTTATGGCATCATGGCTGTGTATTTCGCTTGGGCCACATTGTTCCAGTTACCACAGAGCAATGGGACGGTCCCTGATGAAAAAGATTCAGTCTTGGTGCCAGATTTAAAAACTCAGTTTGTCTTTCTAGTCTGAATCATCTGCCTAAGTTTCCACCCTCTCATTCAAAATATATCCACATCCCTGTCTCTAAGGAATCTGCTATCCTTTGAAGTTAAGGTAGGAAGAGATTTCAAAAGATATTTAAATGTCATTTTTAAAATTGCATACATTCATAAACTGGTAATTAACAGTGTAATCCTAAATATAGTTACTCCCTTCTAAGTCCATTGATTTTAAGGGACTTAGAAGGGTGTAATTCTGTTCAGGATTGCACTGTAAGAAATCTAACTGGAACACTCATCACTTATTATAGTTTTAGACATTACCACTGCTATCTGTGTAGCCAGAGACTCAGGTACCAGACACATGTTGCTATCATACTGTTTTCTCTCTCTGACAATGAGATCTAGACATTTACACTCCTTACACTTGCATTGTTAATTTTCCAGATATTATTCTTATGCATTTGATTGCACCTTGCAGAGTACAGTTACCATGTGATTTGGATTTGTCCTTAAAAAGCAAAAACAAAAAACCCTGTGATCCAACAGATACTGGCTAGTCCTTGCCCTCCAGAGGTTATTATGGCTGAGTGACACTTTGCAATGTAATCTTATGCAGTGCTGTCAATAGGCTTAGACTGGAGTCATTCTGCATTGGATTGCACTGTCAGTCTCTCACATCCAGACACAATCACTGTCCTTAGCACATTGACTCAGTCCTTTATGGAAAATTGCCAGTGCTGATGACCGGTTTACCAAATAGTTATATGCAAAACATGAGAACAGTTAACACTCCCTCCTAAATTAACAAAGTTCTCCCTGTGTAAAAATGATGTATTTGATATGATGTCAAGAGACACAGAAGATCTGTTTGTGATGTTTGCTCTAGACCTGCAGTTTCACTTGCAGGTCATAATTAGGTATTGCAGTAATCAAATGCAGAATGCCTACTATAGGACCACACCTCTCTAGCAGAGTTCCCCCCCCCATGTTTAAAAGACTGCAGGTGTAGGTGATTTCAGATCTTTAAATATATATATATAGGTTAGACAACACAAAGTTCACATAGTTATATGCACTTCCTCCACATGCCCAACCATTTGATCCAAAAGCTTTGCCCAAATCTTGATTTAACTTTAAAAAGTTCACTCTCATACAAGTTTGCAAAGAATAATGTGACAGTATGAAAGTATTGGGTTCTCCCCATTCAGAATGCTTAAGGCAAAATGTTATGTCTCACGGTTGTTTGAATATCTGTCTTCAGAGTTACCTATCTTTGATGAAAACTTAACATTTTCTTAAACCTCTGTATTACTAAATGAAATGAGTATTTAATAGCTATATAAGTTTACTATATCATATTTTTCTGATTTATTATTTTGTACCATTCATCTATTTAGAAAATTCTTCCTCTTCGGGAACATGACAAAGGAGGTTTACAAAATAAAAATAACAAAAACAAAATGTTAGAAAATGTTAAGTGAAATCCATTCCTAAAAACCCAGCCAAGCATAAAAATATAGACTATAAAAACAGAATATTTACAGCTTAAAATAACAATTTCTAAAATAGTGTTAAAAAGTCAACCTCTTAATTAAAAGCCTGGGTGAACAGAAATGTTTTGGTCTGGCTCCTAAAAGAAAACCAAGCAGGCACTAGGTGAGCCTGAAGGGAAAGGGCATTCCATAGTGAGGTGCCACTACTGAAAAACCCCGGTCTCTGGTTGTCACCGTCCACACCTTTGAAGGCAGGGCCACAGAGAGCAGGGCTTGTGAGCAAGGGAGGGAGGCAGCCCTTCAAGTACCCTGCCCCCAAGCCATTTAGAGCTTTAATGGTAAGAATCAACACTTAGAATTGTGCCCAGAAACAAACGAGCAGTCAGGACAGATCTTTCAGCACTGCATTGATATAATCCCTGCATCCTGCCTCTGACAATAGCCTGGCTGCTAAATTTGAAACAAACAAACGTTTCTGGACTGTTTTCAAAGGCAGCCCTATCAACATAGAGGAAAAACTCCATTATTACTAGCTGTCAAATAATAAAACTGTTAATCTCTTATCACTGGGTGTTTTTTAATTGGGTTGTAAACTTTTTATTGTAATGTTCAGTACACTAGTAAAAGTTAAAATCCTTACTATAAAAATTAAAGGCTATAAACCTTTAATAAGGGCTTTTAGGAAAAATAATATGATTATTCATAGAATCGGAGCCAATATTAATATACATTTGGCTGTAAGATTCCAATACAACTGTCAATTAATATGATTTGGCAATATTGCAGTATTTCTAGCACAACTGGCTAGTTGAAAGGTCCAAAAGATTCAGGGAATTCTTTGCCACGTATTTCCAGGGTCTGCAATATCGGAAATTAAATTCTGCAAGTAGAAACCACCAAATGTATTACTAGAATTGTTATGTACGTGGGCTGCCACTAGGGGTCTGTGGCTACAGTGTGGAGCTTTGCTTCTTGGAACAATAGAACTTAGGATCCTAGTCCTCCATCCCCCCGCATTCACCACTAGCAACTTTGGCAAGAAATTCAAACCCCCCAATGGGACTCTGGTCGTGCTGGGTGGGTGTGTATATAGTTGGCCTTGCAGGGCCAGTTTGTGTTGTTGTTGTGAAGTACCAATAAACACATCACACTGTATGTCATTGTCCGAGTCCTCCATGCGGTGAACCCAGTAATTTACAGTGGCAACAAGGATGGGATCCCTGGAACAGGCCTGAATCACATACCAGTGCAGCACCGACAGCAAAGAAGCCACTGCGCCCTGCATCACTGCTGAGCAGCACCTCACCGTGTCCAGCTCTTCCCGTCACAACTCCCCGCATCATTCTCGGACCATGGCCACCGTTCAGGGAAACCTCGAAAGCTTTGACCCCACACATCCCAGGTCCCAAGACCTGCTACCTTGCATACCACGAAGTGACCGACGCAGTGAAGCATCGGAACCTCCTCCTATGTTCCTGTGGCACAGCCACCATTCAGCTAGCCAAGAGCCTCCTGGCCCCAAAGGCCATCCTAGAGTGTTCCTACGAGGAAATTATCGATGCGCTGATGAGGTACCTCACGCCTAAGCCAACGGCACTTGCCCAGCAAATGGAATTCCAGGGGCGCCTCCAGAAGCCTGGAGAAGCAGCCACGGCATATCTGGCAGCCCTATGCCAGTTGGCCATGGAGTGTGCCTTCACAAAGGTCGAAGAAAACCTCCTCACACAGTTCGCATGGGGCATCAGTGACGCAAAACTTCGCCAGAAGGTGATCAGCACCACAGACATCAAGCTCAATGAGGCTCTACAACTCGCCGTTGCCCACAGAGGCCTCTCATTGTGATCGACCATTGGTCGCTTCACACCTCGTACTTCCAGACTCAGTGCCCAAAAACTCCAATGAGGAGGAAGTCTGTCTTGTCCGCCAACCAGCCCACCAGAAACCACTGGGAGTCACAGCTGTGGGACCCTCCGGAAAAGCCGCCAACCGTGCCCTGTGCACTAGTTGTGGGAAGGCGCACAAGTGAAAAACATGCGGGTTCCGTAATGCCATGTGCCACACCTGCGGAAGACAGGGTCATCTTGCCCGCTTCTGCCAGTCCAAAGGGAACCGGCACCAGCAGCCACTCATGCTGCCACGGTGCCAGGCTGCTGCCACCTACAAAACTGCTGCCAAAACCTCCGACTTCTACCTCCTCACAGGCCAGCCATCATTCTAGGTATTACGCCTCCTCAATCTGTCTGCTACCCCAAAGATCCAAGTCCAGATCAGGATTAAGGGGGTCCCCTTGCACTATGGAAGTAGTCTCAGGGTCGGCAGCGTCCATCATCATGGTGGACACGCTGAACAGACTATGCCCCCACGGGGGATCCCAATTACATCCTTCGCCCCTGAGATTGGTGGACTTTCAGTGGAACCCTGTTCTGATCCAGGGCATGGGGACCTTCTGGGCGCAGTACCAGGGTTTCGAGGGTTCCCTGGACTTGATTGTCGTAGAGGGAAACCTTGTTAGTCTTTTGGGGTGGGCCTGGTTTGCACTGTTGGGTATCATGATTGGGGGGGTCAGTAAATGTGTATTGACTTTGCAGAGGTTTGCGGGGAGTCCCCCGCAGTCTTCGATGGGGTTTTGGGATGTTATAAAGGGCCCCCGGTTTCTTTGCAACTAGACCCCAACGTGGCCCCTATCCATATGCAGTTCCACACAGCCCCACTCGCCCTTCTGCCCAAAATAGATGCAGAGCTGGACCGCTTAGTAGCACAAGGGGCCCTTAAGCCAGTATCGCACACCATTTGGAAGACATCAATTGTTACCACTGTTAAGCCGAATGGTGATGTCCGCATCTGTGCAGACTATATATGTACATTGAACAAGGCCCTCCACGACAACTCCTATCCAGTCCCAGTTATGAACCATGTACTGGAATCTCTGGCATGGGCTAAGATTTTTGGCAAACTTGACCTGGCACAGGCCTATGAGCAGTTGCCGGTGGACGAGACCACAGCCCAGATGATGGTTACACACCAAGGGGGCTTTTAAGGTTAAAAGGCTGCAGTTCAGCGTGAGTGTGGCCCCCGGGATCTTTCAACAATTAATGGACTCATTGTTAAAAGGGATCCCTGGTATGAAGCCATTCTTTGATGACGTCCTCATCACCGCAGCCACTCCAGATGACTTTGCTTCTCACCTACGGGCTGTCCTGCACCGTTTCGACTCTGTGGGCCTCAAAGTGAAATGGGAGAAATGCCTCCTCAGGGTTCCAGAAGTGGACTGTTTGGGGTTCTGGAAGTGGACTTTTTGGGGTTCAGCGTTGACGCATCCGGACTCCACCCTGCCAAGGACAAGGTGAAGGCCATCGTGGAGGCTCCGGCACCTACGTGTAAAGCAGAACTGCAGGTGTTCTTGGGACTAATAAATTTCTATCACGCCTTTCTACCACTCAAGGCTGCAGTTGCCGAGCCCCTCCACCACCTCCTGGATAAGTTGGCTCCTTGGTCCTGGGGCCCGAAGGAAGTGGCAGCGTTCCGAGGAGTCAAGGCGCTGCTGATTTCAAACAATTGCTGTATTGCTGTTGCACAGTAGCATCCAGCAAGCACCTTCCATTTAAGTCCTCATGGTTCAGGTTTTACGTATGCATTTTAATGTTAGTTCATTGAATTAAAGGGAATAGAAAGGAACGCAGGCAAAGGGGGAAAGATATCAAAACTGATCAGACTGTTTTTGAAATTGGTCAGTGGTTGCCAGCCCGCATTTTCCATACTGCCAACCACTAGGGGATTCTCTGCTCTGTTATCAGCTGCTGTGAAAAATGGGTCACATGATCTCATAATATGAGGGAACATGTTGAGTGTACAGAATGCACAGTAGAACCCACTGACACTGGAATGTAAGCCATGGCATTGTAAGTTGGCAACATGTCTCTTTGTGCGCACGCCTGTGTAAAGTTGGCTGCGACTCCACCATACTTTGCACAGGGCTGCAATTTGTATAGGGGAGGAGTCCTCTGGCAGAAGCTCTGGAGAGCTTTTTTAGACTTGTTCCACTAAATTGAAAAGAAAATTTTGGGGGGTATTTTCACCAATGCCCTAGTGCAGCTGCATAGTAACACTAATTTCCTGCCCTTCCTTACAAATTTGGTTTTCTCTTTGTGATTCGCTAATTTGATCCTGCACACTGGTTGTGATCTTGGCAGTTTTTAAAAGCCGGTCTTTTGCATATTGCACTCAGTCTTCCAAATGGATCGATCCCAAGCAATTCTAAAGTTCAATGCTTTGCAGAAGGTCCATGTGGCTCAGCTACCTTTTTAATGTTACACTTCCAGAGGCTGCCAAAACGGTCCCCTCCAAAAAAACTTTGTTCATTAAAGCATGAAAGGGGAAAATGTTTTCAAAGTTTTAAGCTTCCCATTCCAGTGTCATTATGCACTGATGATCCCCCCTTTATTTTGTTTGCATATAGCACTGAAATTATTACTATTATATTTTGCACTGAGGATGCTGCCGTTTGCCTCCTCTATGATCCCCCTTTCAAGTCAATACCAGCAGGGAACTAAACCTCGCACAGTTCCTTTTAAACTTCCCCCTGTTTGTTTTTAAAATTCAAGGATCCGAGACAAGCAGTAGTCTCATATCACTGGAGTCATGCTGGTTGTCAAAAAAAATTAAACATTTTAAATGAGGGGGGAAATGGAGCTTGTACACCTATGAAGGGGGAGGGTGGCAGAAGGTGCAGAGTGGGTAGAACAACCTCGATGTGGGTGGGGGAGTGCCCTTCAAGAGGCAGCAAAAAGGTGGGTGGGGAAGCCAAGGGAACCTGTAGACTTTTGAATTACCTTTGACTTGGAAGAGAAACAATGGGGAAACTGGCACAAAAGTACTCTCAGAAAACCCAAGGAAACAGCAACCAGAAGGCAAACTGAGCACTAAAGGGAAGCAAATCAATGCAGAACGACAAAGAAAACCTGACGGACATGTTCAGTGAAAGCAAGGGAAAACACCCAAGCATAATAGGCCATTGCTAATAGTTACAATGATAGGTGGACTAGCAATTACAATTACTTTAGGCAGGGCTTTTTTTGTAGAAAAAGCCCAGCAGGAACTCATTAACATAATAAGCCACACCCAACTGCAGAGACTCATCTTAGGCCACACCTCATGTTACCAGAAGTGTGGTCATCAAGCCACACCCACCTTTTGCTTCTTATTCTGTTTACCTTATTTGTTGTCAAAACCCAGGGTTTTTCTGTGTAGCAGGAACTCCTTTGCATGTTAGGCCACACACCCCTCATGTAGCCAATCCTAATGATTTTCTCTTTGTGATTCTCTAATTTGATCCTGCACACTGGTTGTGATGCTGATGAGTTCCTGCTGGGCGTGGCCAACTCTGCAGCCAACTAGAACTCCGTTCCTGTGTGTTCCTGTCCAAAAATAGCCCTGATTTAGGGCAACATTGTAAAATGAGTTGTTGTAACAAAAAGCAAGTATATCCTTCTGCTGGAGGAAGATTCTTTCCACTGGAGGAAGACTTACTGCCTCCATAGAAGATTCTCCACTTATGGAAAGTCAGCCAGTTGATTCAACTAGTGAAAGATTTCATGGTATACTTATGAATGCAGTGTATGTTTGGGCCTCCTGTATTTAAAAGTTGTGATTTGAAGCCTGTATTTATTTTTATTTCAGAATAGTTGACAAAATCAGCAAACTGGAGTCTTAATAATGCTATCAATAAAGTTGTTGCCATAGTTAAGCAGCAACAAGTACTGAATGTTGTTCTTGGTATCAGTTCATGGGTTATTCTCATAAATTTAAAGAGTCAGCTCTGGTTTTTTCTGAGCTAGCCTGGCACAGGATCGAACATTTCCAATTCCTTGATAATTCTACCAAATGTATAGATTCCAGGCTGATCAGGCCCTGCTGGGGTTCCTAGTCTTGCATTTCAATATATTTTGTGAAATTGTATACATATATCTGAACTCATATTCCAATACCTTTTAGTCTCTTGATTTATATTTCATACAAAATAATTAATTTCAGTTGCAAAGAGTAGATCCCCGCCCCATTTGCACAGCTTCTATAGTTATTTTTGACAGTCTCCATGGTATTGAAGGAGGTTTTATAATTGGGGCCACTGTTGCTGTGACAATAATCCACATTGAACAAGCAACATGAAAGCAAATGCTTTTAAACACCTACCTTTAGATATTTTCAGATAACTAACAATTATATCTACAGTGCAAAAAGTTATTATAGGTGTATCTAAGGTGATTTTTCTTCAAACCATCATTCTGCAAGTCAGAGCAAAATACTCAAATATTTTTTCATGATATTCACCTTAGGCCTAGAAGGGAAAGGCAGGTTATAAATATTTTAATTAATAAATGAAGAAAGAAGAACATTGTGATCACACATTCTCGAAGCCTGCACTAATCCATGGCTATGCTCAGAGACCAACTACCTTACAACATGCTGTTGAAATGCATTATGCAATTCATAGCAGAATCAAATGTCTTAGCTCACTATATCACATTTAGACAATCTGTGCATTAAATTCTACTTTCAGGTACTATTGTTATAAATTACATAAGGCCTTAGATGCTGAAGAGGAACAGATTTTCATCTGGTTCTTTGTATAGGTCACCTGGTATTAGGCCACCCATTTTCTGGCCCAGGGCAGGGGGGACTTCCCGCACCTGACAAATTGAGGAGCAAGACAGAACATTTCCTCCACATTGTGATGGTACTGAAATTGCCCCTAGTCTCTATATTAAAGACCACAGAGACTAGGGGAAGCATCACCTGAAAGTGACATCACATCCTCCCCAAACTCTGTACCCTGGTATCTCCTGGCATTTGCTGAAGCAGTGTTGGGAACCCTACCTGGGACACTGGGAGCAATAGGTTTATTTTGATGCAGGAATACTAGAGTGTGAGCAAAAATAAGGAAATTTGCAGAATATCGCAGACTCACTCTTTTGTCACTGAAATTACATCCACACCTCAGAAGAAATTTGCCACATTGCTCCACAGCCAGAAGGGCTAGAAACATAAGTTATGATCCAGCATTGATCACAACACTCAGAAGACAGGGTGTAGCTGCCCTACTAATAAAAAGGGACCTCAGGACTAGGTATGCAAGGCTGGCTGCACTTGCCTTAGGCCCTGTGGAACCATACAGTTTGCTGCTGCCACAGAATGCCATAGCTCCACTAGTTGTATTCAGATGCAGAAAGCCATGGCTTGACAGGGGAAAACCCCAGTCCCTCTGTTAAGGAAAAGCCAGGATGGCTGAACGGAGCAGGCTGGGGGTACAAAATTCAGAGGACTCAAGTCTGCTTGAGGCCCTGTGAAACTGGGATCATTCTGCAGCCAGCAAACTCATTCTATTTTACTTTCAGTACAGTTCTGCACTGCAGCCACTAAGAGGGCAGGGAAGGCAGATCACAGTAAACAGACAAAAGCTCTTACTTCCTGGTATCATTTGCTGTGCTTTCTAAAGTAGCAACTTTTTAGAAAGCTCTCCATGCCTGCAAACTTTTGAAACTACAAAAAGGATGAGGCATGATATGTTGACAGTCATGATATGTTGCTAAACCCAATCCATTAACCAATCTAGGATGCCTTCACTTCGCTCTTCCACCACCTTCTAATTCTTCTGTCCCCCCCCCCAATTTTCAAGTCTCATTCCTCCTCATCCCTACCCTGGCCGGGGAGTTAACTTTCATTCATACTATGAACAGGACAGGAGGGGGGTGTCAAGTTAGGTATCAAAATAAAAGATGATACTTAAGCTTAAGTATGCGACTATAATTTGTGTTTGTGGTTTTAGAATGCAGCTCATTTTACACTTCGCTAAAGCACATATGAAGTTTGAGATCAGAAATTAGTGACTGCTACCTCACAATAATTAGAAGTGATTTCAAGTTCCGGTTTAAGCGTCGCGCTGCTCAGCTGCACCCCGTCTCATTCTGATGGGGGGGAGCTGAGACTTGGCTGATGGGAAGGGTCCGAGTTCATCTTGGACCCTCCTGGGATCTCTGTAGGAGATCCTCAGCCTGGGGAGCTGAGGAGAGCCTCTTCCAAGGTGATGGCCAAGGAACTGAGGTTCACCTTCTTCCTCAAAAGGTCCCGTCACCGCAGAGCCAGCATGGCACCAAGAGACGATGAGCAGACATGGTCAAAAGTTTTGAAATGTTTCTAAAAGATGCCCAAAGCATGAGTTAAGGAAAGCTGAGGTGATTAAAAACGTCTACAAGAACCTTGATAGCAATTAGAAGCACCTAAGTGCAAAGCGGCGTGGGAGGGAGGAAACTCAAGAATTCCCCCCCCCCTTAAAGTAATGTGGTTTTAAAACAAGATTTAAAAACTTTCTGAATTAAGCTAAATGCATCAGAATATCAGTGAAATTGAAAACTGCATAACAACGCGAAGCAGATAAAATTTACTCAACGTTTACTTTGTTTTGGGAAACTTACTTCTTGTTGATATTATGGCTGAGAGAGGGCAGAAGGCGGGTCTGGAGAAAAAAACACAAACCAGAAATAGCCAACCAGCGACTCCCTCCCACAACCAGGAAGTAACAGCAGATATGCCTACACTACTGGCGAGCGCATTGCACCCTCTAATGGAACAGATGACTAACCTCAGCCTTAAAATGGATAATTTGCAGAAGCAAATGTCACCAATAGATAAAAGGACTTCCATGACTGAAAAGATGTTAGAAAAGATGGAAAAACAGACTGAGAGTATTAATGAAAGATTGGATGAAGCGGAGAAAGAGAGATTCTCCAATAAAACTCAGTTAGTACAGCTCCAGCTGGAAAGATCCATGTACATTTTACGCTTCCAAGGGATCCCAGAGGAAAAGAACGAAGATTTGAAGGCTCTCTTAGCAGAGACTTTGGCTCCAATAATGGATTACAAACAGGAAGACTTAATGAAGGAGATGGACTGGGCCTACAGAACTTATCCAGACTTTATAAAAAAAACCCAAACTCCCGGGAGAAATATGTTTGAAATTCACGAGATGGTCTACCAGAGATCTGGTGCTGAAATCGACACAGAAAAACCCTTGAAAATTAAAAACGAGGAGATAAAAATCTTGAAGGATATCCCCTTTGAAATCAGAAAACGGAGGAGACTTTAGAGAGATCTTACTCTCTCTCTTCAGAAGGAAGGAATTCCTTATAGATGGTCGTTTCCCGAAGGACTGAGTTTCAAATGTAAAGATAAAAAATTCAACATTGACACTGTTCCTAAGGTGAAGAAGTTTGTAGACCGATACTTTAATCCCAAGCAACACAACAAAGACAAGAAATCTAAAACAGAAGAGGAGGAAGAAGATGAAGAAGAATCCTACTCACAGGATTCATCAAGCGACAGTTACAAACCTAATAGTTCTTCAGATACATCGGAATCAGAGAAAGAAGCAGCCGCTCCCAAACTCCGAGGAAAAAAGAAACGCAAGAAGAAAAGACTCTAAAACCAAGATAATTGTTGATAATGCAGTTTTTGCTATCCAGCTAGTTAATGCAACTCTTTATTATTTTTTGTTAAATTTTTACAAGCAATAACAGCGCTGTATCACTAGGTGACAGAGATATATACCTATGTAACCAGATCGTGTCACCTTGTTAGTGTTCCCTTCCCTATAACCATTAGTTGGCTTAGAGTTAGGGCGGTAGTCTCCCTCCCCCATTCCAGCAGTTTGTGTTGTATTCGTTTTCCCTTCCCCGTTTCCTATAGAATTTAGAGGTAGGGATTTAGTAACCATTCCCCAAATCCCATAGTAATGCAAAATCAATAAAATACTTATAAAAAAAATAATTAGAAGTGATTTAATGACATTTTAAGCACTGTTCAAGCATTGGGTTGTTGTTGTTATTTAAATACAACTTTGCTGAAGCCCAGTCCATCAGATGCAAGAAGTGTATACTATATTTGTAAGAAGTATTGATGTAAGAAATGTATACTATATTTATATTTGCATGTACATACACACATTTATGTATGTATTTATGTATGTGCAAATATAAATATAAAATTGCCAAATTAGACTCATGGCTATAGACAAATACTGAGGCACAAGCTGTTCAAACTGAATAGATGATCTAGGGAATCCTTGGAGGCTGATACAGAGAATAAGGGAGTTTTCAGTATCTTTAATAGATAGAAGAGGAGAGCATGTTTGGCAGGAACAGTTTGGCTGAGAAGAGGTGAAAAAGGCTGCCCCTGCTTCCTTTACACAGTTATGATGGCTTATGTAGATACAGGGCTTTTTTTTGTAGAAAAAGCCCAGCAAGTACTCATTAGCATAATAGGCCACACCCAATAGCAGAAACTCATTAGCATATTAGGCCACACCCAACAGCACAGCTCATTAGCATATTAGGCTGCATCCCATGTTACCAGAAGTGTGGTCATCCATTTACCTTGTTTGTTATCAAAAACCCAGGACTTTTTTTTATAGCAGGAACTCCTTTGCCTGTTAGGCCACACACCCCTAATGTAGCCAATCCTAATGAGTTTCTGCTGTTGGGTGTGGCCTATTATGCTAATGAGTTCCTGCTGGGCGTGGCCAACTCAGGAGCCAGCCGAAACTCTGTTCCTGTGCGTTCCTGCCCCAAAATAGCCCCGTGTAGATATATAAGCTATGCAAATGTAGAGACATAAAGTAATGATTGATGTGAAGACAATGAAAAGTGATTTTTTTGCCTCACTATTACAGTTCATCCATAGGGAACGTGATCAGCAGTAGGTTCAGGACAGCCAAATGGGAGTACTATATCACATGCTGCATGATTAATTTTTGACTAAACTACTATAAGAGGTAACATCCACTGGTTTACAAGACTTTTTAAAAAGGATTAGAGAGATTCAGTATAGGTCCATGAGTGGCCATTAGGTACGATGCCTAAATAGAACCTCCATGTTCAGAGGCAGTAGAATTCTGAATTCCAGTTTTTGGAAGCAACGGTGTGAGGTAGCTGCTGGTTTTTTCTCACTGCTGGTTGGATTCACAGAAGCATCTAGCTGGCCAATGTGGGAAACAGGACACTGGACTAGAGAGGCCTCTGGTGTGAAAAAAACAAACCTTTTATTCTTGGAAGGTACAGGGCATGTAGTTATCCTATCCTCAATTTTACAGAGGGATTTTTAAAAAATATAATTCCATAATCCCACTGCTTTCTCTGCATCTTTAAGTATACTACTGAATTATTAAAGTGTGTGGAAAGAAAGGAGACTGCAGTTTTTCTGTACTGAGGAAAAGGCATTCTGTGCATGCCCAAAGGTATTTTTTCCCCCAGAACTCAGCCTGTGATGAAAACAAAGTCCTGGGCTAAGCCATAGTGAAATCTTGGCACAAAGTGAATAATTAGAAGAGACAAATTCTCTTATTTAGTAATCCTGTGCCCTTTCCTTTAATGATCCTTACCTAACATACAATTATTACTCTGTTCGCAGTAACAGAAAGCTGAGTGATTTGTTTTATCATGGGATTTGTTTTGGGTCAGGGTCATATGGGAGAGGGGGCCTAGATGGAATGTTTGCCTGGGGGGATTTCTGGGTGATCATGGTTGATTGTTCTGGGGCTCACATGTTGGGGGGCTGCACCCTTGGAAGAGATAGTTGTGTTCCTAGGTTCTGTGTATGTGGCTTGAGAAATGCTGAAAGGGAGTTGGGTTGATTAGTTGTGAGAATGACCTTTTGATTGTAGTAACTGCATGGCTGTTGCTGGTGGCCTAAGATTCTTAGATGCTTAAAAAAGAGATAATATTTGATTTGTTAAAGTTTTGATAAAAGGATTTTGTTTATTGCAAGCTGAGAGGATTTTCTCTTCACAGAAATTATATACCATTTTACAACGCACGGCAACAATTAATGTGAGTTTTTAGAAACAACTTCTTATTCTGTAACTGAAGGAGGGGAATGAAATTTCACCATGGCAACTAAAGAAACACAGGACTTAATGTTCTGCAGAATTACCTCACAAACACAGAGAGTATTTATAAAGGATGGCAAATGCCAGGATTTAATACTATACTTTGGTTATTTGAAAGAAGCAGAAGCACACTTCATTTTAAAACATTTAAAAACTACCTCAGAGCCCAATTGTAGTAACTTGTTTTACAGCCAAAAGATTCAGACACATTACATCTACATATGTAGGAGACCTTGACATTGGTAATGCATTTGGGACCACTGAAGTCTGGTACAACTGCCCAATGCCTACCAAGTAGACATAGCTAGCTATGGGCACAAACAAATATTACTTATGTGTTGTAAAAGATTATGGTTGTTGACAAGCCCCTGGTTAGGTAGGGTCTCCCTCTATCTTAGGAACATTTGTACTATTGTATGGTGCACTTGTCACCATTCTCCTTGCATCACACCAGGAACTTGAAGTATGCACTGATATTAAAATGCAGAATTTGAGTCCAGTGGCACCTTTAAGACCAACAAACTTATCTTCAAAGTATGAGCTTTCATGTGCATTCACACTTCCTCAGACACAATCAAATGTGTGTGTGTATACAAAAGCTCATGCCTTGAATAAAACTTTGTTGGTCTTACAGGTGTCACTGGACTCAAACTTTGTTCTATTGCTTCAGACCAACATGGCTGATCACCTGGATCAATGATAAAATACAGTTCATCTTACAGGGATCTGCTATTCACCTTCATATTGTCTGAGGTATTTTCAATGTGTAAAATTCAATAAGTTAAGAAGAACATACTATCCCTTCTCCATTGTTTTCAGGCAATGCTACCTTTGCAAAAATTAGTGATTTAAATCCTTTGCATCTAAGTTCCACAGTTTCTTACATCTCTTGGCAAACCAAATGCCGTGGGTTTTGATTTTACTAGCAATTCTTAGCCTTGCCACACAAAAAAGAGCTAAATGTCTCTTCTACAGCTGAAGCTTTCTGAATCGTAAAAGCAAACATTTAACAGCTGGTAGATTGTCTTAGGAGATAATGTACCCAGGCTTGTTCATAAAAATAACAAATCAAAAACCTATTGAGGCTTCACAGCGCTTTTAAACATATGCACACAAATTTGGGGGAGAAATAATTATGCAGTAAAAGTCCTTTCTTACCCTTATGAACAGTTTACATTTTTAAAGGCAACATTTCAAGAAAGCTAAGATTCAGAAGATAAGCTTCTTGCCTCCCTCTCACAAGATGTGCTGGTGAAGAATCAGGAATCTCTTAATAAATTAGGTATTTCTCATGGTTGTTTCATATTGAATCTGCAAATATGGGAAACAGTCTATGTCATGTGCACATTGATATCCAAAAGCATGTTTTTCAAGATGGTTCACTGGCTCAAATCCTGCTGAAATATATCCAATGAAGCTGATGGGCAGTAGGTTCAGGATGGACAAAAAGAAATACTATTTTCACAGTGAGTGATTAAAATGTGGAATTTGCTGCCAGAGGATGTTGTGATGGTCACAGGAATAAACAGTTTGAAAAGGAGATTAGATAGATTCATGGAGGATAATTCTATTAATGGCGACTAGCCATGGTGACTGAGGAGAACTTCCACATTCAGAGGAACTAAAAAAATGAAATGCAAAAGTGGGCAACTGCAAATTTAATTGAATCAGGGGTGTGGAAATGGGGATTATCCCACTCCCATCCTGCTACTTTTCTGATACAAATTGCACTAAATCTCTGAATCTCAGAGCCAGGAGACAACCTCAGGGGAAAGCCTCGGCCTCTATGCTGGAACTGGTTGTCCACTGTGTGAGACAAGATGCTGGATTAGATGGACTATTGATCTGATTCAGTGGGGCTCTTCTTATGTTCTTATGAATCATGCACTTTGAGAATTAGTCTGTAGTGTGAATATAAACTTGGTGTAGTGGTTAAAAGCAGCAGACTCTGATCTCGAGAACCGAGTTTGATTCCCCATTCCTCCACATGCAGCCAGCTAAGTGACCTTGGGACAGTCACAGAGCTATTCTCTTAAGAGCAGTTCTCAGAGGGCTCTTTCAGTCCCACCTACCTCACAGTGTGTCTGATATGGGGAGAGGAAGGGAAGTACATTGTAAGCTGCTCTGAGACTCTGAATGGGGTATAAATCCAACTCTCCTCCTCCCCCCCCCGGATGCATGATCAACCCCTGGATAGCTATAAAAAAATGAAATGCAAAACTGGTCAATTGCAAATCTAACTGAAACAGGGGTGTGGCAAGAGGGATTATCCCATTCCCATCCTGCTACTTTTCTGATACAAACTGCCTCCTAGCTGCTTATATGGAGACCCTGTCTCTCCCCTACCCTACCTGCATGGGAAAGCAGCTGAGGAGCAACTTCCTTAGGAAAACTGGCAGAAATGAAAGCATAAAGTCTGCCCTATTTCTGCTCATACAGAGGTGAATCCCCTACCAGAGCTCCAATCAGATTTGCAATCCCTTACAGCTACATTTTGATAAGGGGGGTGGGGGGAGCTAACTGGATACTTATCACTAGGGGTGTGCAAAAAAAAATTCGGCCTAATTCAGTTCGGCTGAATCAGGCCAAATCTGTTTCGGCCCCCCGAATGACTCCCGAATACTGCTTTCATCAATGAACGCAAATTCGAGAGCCATTCAGCCAGCCAAATGACTTTCAGCCCTTGGAGGGAACGCAAACCACGTTCCCTCCAGGAGCCAGCTTGCTTGGGCTCCCTGCAGCCATGGGGAACCCAAACAAGCCAAGGGAAGGGAAGGCAGTTTAAACCACCTCCCCTCCCCTCCAGGAACTGGCTTGCTTGGGCTACCCGCAGCCACAGGGAACCCAAACAAGCCACAGGAAGGGAAGGCAGTTTAAACTGCCTCCCCTCCAGGAGCTGGCTTGCTTGGGCTCCCTGCAGCAGCGAGGAACCCGAGCAAGCCAAGGGAAGGTGGTTTAAATGGCCTTCCGTCCCTGGCTTCTAAAGCCCCCCCCGCCCTTCCCTCACCACCCACTGAGGCAGGTGAGCCAGGAAAGACCCAGGAGGGTGCAGGGAGGCATTTAAATGCCTCCCTGTGCTTTCCCTGTGGCCGAGGGCCACTTTTTGGCCATGCCGCAAAATTTCGGCGGTGGCTTTTGGGGATGGGCCGATCAGATTAGAGAATCTGATTCAGCCTGCAGCTTCCCAAAAGGGAGCTAAATGGGCCACTTTTGGGGGTGCATTCGGTTCGGACGTACCAAATGCACATCCCTACTTATCACACCTTTCTCTCTTTGTCTCCCAGTCATTTGACCGTTATTCTCCCTTTGACTCTGGTATTTCTCAGCCACTGTCAATATGAGCAACTAAAGCTGCAGTCCTTTGCAAGCCTACTTACTTGGAAGTAATTCATACTGAAATCAATTGGACTTGCTGTCCAGTTGTAACCAAGTGTATTTAGAAGTAACTGTACAAAAATGGATGGACAACGTGTAATTTATTTTTATTACTATTGAATAAGCGTATGATAGTGTCTAGAAGAGAAACCATCCAAAAGGTGCATTAATTAAGTCAACGGGGATTGTGGAATCCAACAGCACAAATCCTTTAATTTAAAAACATTAACAAACTTAAGGATAATTATCCTTAAAGATAATTGTTGACAGTATTGTCAGTCTCCATGACACCATACCGCAATGTATAATTGGGAATAATAAATGAACCTCAAAGCAGGTAGCATCTTGCAGCAAGGACTTCTTGATTTCCAACACAGAAGGCCACTGTGATGTATAAGGAGAAGGGAAATTTCTAACTTCTACATGAGCTTGAGATCCAGGAAGCCAGTGAATTCCTTGACTCTAGCTTTTACCCACTTTTTTTCTTGCCACAAAACCAGGCCAAATGGTTTCTTTAAAAAATATAACACTGATGAAAATGATGCCTCTCCACTGACCTGCCTTATCTGTGTCTCCATCCTTATTTCCCTAACTTCATACCTTTCTTAGCTTGTCTTGTTCCATTTCCTTTGTATACGGCTGCTTGAACTAAATATAGAATTGGTTAAAGCAGTCATAACAAGACCTTCATTTTCACTGCAAAATGTTGCATTTCAAAATAGCCAAAAGTTTTCATTAATTTTTTGTGCAATACTGGGAAGTTTGTCAAAGGAGCAATGCCATTAATTCTTTCAATGGGAAGGAACCTTACATTTCCTGGGTGCACCTGGTCATAATGTTCTTTTGGTATTACAATGCTCAGCAAGGGTTTTCATCTTTATTTATCTTGTTTCTGTGAGACCCCAGCTAAATGTTTTCTTTAATATTTCTGAAATTAACATGTTACAGGATTCCTACTAGGACATAATGGAAAGTGTTGTATTTCTTATGTTCCTTCCCTAGTGTTCTGTGGGTGCATGGATGGGTACAGGGTGACTATGGCACATAGGGTGTCCAGCCCCTATGTGAGGCCTGGAGATCTCCTAGAATTACAACTGATCTCCAGACTATAGAGAGGAAATTTCCCCGGAGGAAATGGCCGGTATGTTGGGCAGACTCCAGCATTATACCCCACTGCTATCCCTTTCCAGAAATTCTCCAGCCTGGAGTTAGCAACCCTAGTGGCACACCATATTCCCCTAGCCCTGTAGGGGTGTGTCACTTATATGCAAAGGGGTTCCTGCTAAAAAAAGAACCCTGGTTGCATCCATATATGGATGACACAGGGGCATCATCATCATGCCACTCTGTGATGGGTAGGTGTCAGCAGTATTACTATGGACTCCAGTGTAGTTGCTATGCTCTGACTTTTGGTGTTGGGTTTTTTGTTTTGCCATTTATTTTCTCTAGGAGACTGACTTGCTATTCCCACTGCTGCACTGGCAATGTGCTGGCATCCAGGGCTCAGGATTAAGCTGTTGATTATTCACTGTCATCTAGCCAGAGGGGAAGTGCCTCTGAAATTGATCAGGGTGTTTCCCTTTCTCCCAGCTGGTCCCTGATTTTTATTCAGCAAATATTCATGGCAGTGTTTACTCCCAGATCTAAAAGGGTGTATCATGAAGAACTGCCTGCTCCCATAGGAGCCAGCCCAATTGTTACATTATGACCACTCCCAATCCCCTCAGAAGTGAGCTGAGTGGCTAACAAGAGCAGAGCTTTTTTCCACTGTGGCTCCTTCCCCATAATCCTCTCTTGGCTTTGAATCTGATAGTTTTTCAGCTCATATTCAGTCATTAACAGAGCTGCCCCAGGGCAGGCCAAATTCTACAGTATTGGATATTGCCTGTGAGGCTTCTGTGAGCTATTTTGCAGATAAAGTCTTGCTGCTCCACTGCAATCTCCCTGCCACAGTTGAGACAGTGAGCAAACTTGCCCCATGCGTGTCTTCTAGTTCCATTCTGGTAAATACATTTTATTATTGGATATATTTTCATGTTCATACAATTTAAACAAACCAATACATATCCATTTTCTTTCACCCTCTCCCCCCCAAACAAGGCTTCCCGCAATGCTTCAACCCCATAATGACTCTCTATTTAGTTACATTTACTACTAAACTTATTTTCTTTTACTAATGGTAACAATTCAAAGGTCTAAATCTCTTTCAATTTCTCCTCAATAGCTGTCAAAACAAATCAAACCACGTTTGACATCCCAATTTTTCAACAAGTATTCTTGAAAGTCTTTCCAATCTTCGAAAAAGGTTTCGTCTTCTTCGTTGTTTAGTTTTCTTGTTATTTTGTCTATTTCTGCCATAAACAAAGTCTTTTTAATCCATTCCCATGTTTCAGGTATCTTATCTTGTTTCCAACATTGAGCGAAAGTCAATCTAGCTGCTATAATCAAGTACCATAATAATGTTCTCTTGGTTACATTTACTTCTTCCATTTTAAGACCTAGCAATAACATCTGTGGGTCTTTCTTAAAAGTACATTTCAAAATTTTTTGTATCTCATTGTGGATCTTAGTCCAATAACATACTGCTTTATCACATGTCCACCACATATGGTAAAAAGACCCTTCATTTTTCTTACATTTCCAACATTTGTTAGACATACTTTCATTTATAATAGCAATTTTTTTGGGCGTCATATACCATCTATACATCATTTTATAACAGTTCTCTTTAACATTTACACAAGTTGAAATTTTCATTGACTTCTTCCACAAATATTCCCAAGATGTCATAAGTATCTCGTTATTAATATTTACTGCCCACTTTATCATTTGCGCTTTTACTATTTCATCCTCAGTATACCATTTCAATAAAATCTTATACAGTTTTGAAATCATTTTTTTACCCTTTTCAATCCATACAGTTTCAATTTCAGTATAATTTTCTCTAAAACCATGTTCTCTTTTGTCTGTTTTAAATAAATCATAAATCTGTCTATACTTCAACCAATCATATTCAAATTTAACATCAATTCTATCTTTTAGTACAAAGTTTTTCCCTTCCAATTTTAAGAGACTTTTGTAGGGTAACCAATCTAAACCCTGGTTTCTTGAATATGGATTAATCACTTCTGCTGGTACTATCCAAAGTGGTCTTTCTTCCGAGAAGAATTTTCTATATCTCATCCAAGTCTCGAACAGTGATCGTCTTATGAAGTGGTGTTTGAAAAACTTATCAATTTTCACTTTTTCATACCATAAATATGCATGCCATCCAAACTTATTGTCATGACCTTCTAAAGCCAATAACTTTTTATTCTCAAGGTTAATCCACTGCTCCAGCCATGTTAAGCAGACGGCATCATAATACAATTTTAGGTTTGGTAATTGTAGTCCTCCTCTTTCCTTTGCGTCACATAAAATTTTCATTTTAATCCTTGGCTTTCTTCCTGCCCATACAAACTTCGATAGTTCTTTCTGCCACGTATCCAGTATTTTCTTTTGTTTTAATATTGGAATAGTCTGAAATAAAGACATCAAACGCGGCAAAACATTCATTTTTACAGTTGCAATTCTTCCCAATAATGATAGATTCAAGGTATTCCATTTCTTCATATCTTGCTGGATCTTGTGCCAAACCTTTTCATAATTATTTTTAAACAAATCAATATTTTTCATAGTCAATTCAATTCCTAGATATTTGGTCTTTGTAACTACTTCACATTGGATTTTCTCCTGAAGTTTCATTTGTCTCTGCTTCGTCATATTTTTACACATCACTTTCGTTTTGCTTTTATTGACATAAAATCCCGCAACTGTTCCAAATTCTTCATTTTTTTCCATCAATTGTGGTATATTCTCAATTGGATCTTGAATCATAAACATTACATCATCTGCAAAAGCTCTATATTTATGCACAAAGCCTTTTACTTTAAGTCCTTCAATGCCATTGTCTTTTCTTATCTCTATCAATAATATTTCCAATATCCAGATAAACAGTAACGGAGATAACGGGCAGCCTTGTCGTGTTCCCTTTTGAACTTGGAAAAAGTCTGTTCTTTCTTTGTTTATGTTCAAAGCTGCTTTCTGTTCTGAATATATTGCCATAATCATATTTAAAAAGGACTGTCCTATATCCATTTTTTCAATTACTTGCAACATGAACTCCCAATTTAAATTGTCAAAAGCTTTTTCCGCATCTAAAAAGAGGAATCCAACTTCTTTTTCTGGATGTTTATCATAGTATTCAATAGCATCAATCACCACTCTCAGATTGTCTCTAATTTGTCTATTTGGTAGAAAACCAGCTTGTTCTTCCGCTATAACATCTTTCAAATATTTTTTCAACCTTTCTGAGATTATTTTTGCAAATATTTTGTAGTCATTATTTAGTAGCGATATTGGTCTATAATTCTTTACGTTAGTTAAGTCCAAACCTTCTTTAGGTATAAGTGAGATATTTGCTTCTTTCCATGAATCTGGGATCCATTTAGTCCTTCTTATCTCGTTTGACAGAAGCACTAAAATAGGGGTTAGCTCCTCCTTAAATTTCTTATAAAATTTTGCTGTAAAGCTGTCTGGACCTGGAGCTTTGCCCAACTTTGCGTCTTCTATCGCCCTTGTTACTTCTTCTTTTGTTACTAGTCCATTTAATAATTCTTTAATTTGTTGTCCCAGCTCTGGTACTTCAATATTCTCCAAATATCTCTTAATTTTCTGTTGGTCAATTCCTTTCTTTTTAAACAATTTGGCGTAGTATTTGAAAAAAGCTCTTTTTATGCCTTTCAGATCTACTACATCTTTCCCATCTTCAATAATCTTGCTTATAAAATTCCTTTCTTTTCTATTTTTCAATTGCCACGCTAAAAATTTTCCTGGTTTATTTGCACCCTCAAATGCTTTTTGCTGTAATTTCTTCAAATTCCAATATAATTCTCTATTTAGTAGAACATTCAGTTGATCCTGTAGAAAGTGGATCTCTTTAATAATTTTTTTCTTCCCTGGTCTTTTCTTCAGTTCCTTTTCCTTTTGTCGAATTTTTTCATGAAGGTCATTTTGTTGTTGCATCCTTTGCTTTTTATCTTTAGAGTTCAGAGAGATAAGCAAACCTCTCATTACCGCTTTGTATGTATCCCATACAACCTGTATATCAGTACCTTTGTCCAAATGCATTTCAAAAAAAATTTTCGTTTCTTTCTTTAAAGTCTCATTAATCAATTTTTGGTCCAATAAGTCCTCATTGATTCTCCAGTATAGTTGTTTTGATTTTTCTTTAGATGTCCAAAGTAAAGGATTATGATCTGAGTTATTTTTCGGTAAAATTTCTCCTCTGACATCCAAATCATATCAATTCTAGAAAAGGAACTATGCCTGTTGGAGTAAAATGTATAATCCTTTGTCTTAGGGTTCCACTTCCTCCAAACATCTTCTAGTTTCTCTTGCTTCATCAGCTGGAAAAAATTTTTTGGCAGTTTTCCAACCGCCTCTCCGATTGCATTAGACTTTCTGTCCAATACGTTGTTGACTGTGCCATTGAAATCTCCTGCAAAGACAATTTGATCATAGTTTAGACAGTCCAACTCTCTTGTCAAATCATTGAAAAAAGTCTCTTTTGCACCATTGGGTACATATATGTTTACAAGCAATGTCCTTTTTCTGTACATCATTATTTCCACGCCAACGTATCTTCCTTCCTTATCTGAGAAGATTTGTTTAGGTTCCAAATCTTTAGAAATATATATCACTGTTCCTTTTTTCTTATTAATTGCTGATGAATGAAATTCTTCTCCTTCTAGTTCCATTCTAGATTATTTCAGTCCACTCAACCTTGAGGAAGTTGACAGATTGCTCTCAACAGTACACCCAACTATGTGACGGCCACCCTGGCTCCACGGGGGGGCACCTTCTGCTGTCAGGGTCGACAGGGGCTGCCGCCGAGACGGAGACAGCTGCTACGCTCCTCCCCGGTACGCTGGAGGGGCCAGGAGGGCAGGGTCAGAGGACCTCAGGAGGTATGGGCAATGGCCTCAGAAACCGGGCGCATCAGGGGTTATGCCACCGCCTTTGCCCGCTCAGGGTCTGGCTTGCAGAGCAGAGACTTTGGTTTACTCTCTCTCTCTCTTGACAGCTTGCCCACTCTCTAGCACGTCCCAGCCAGCCCAGCCTTCTTCCTCCCTGGCCGAGTTCCCCTCTCCTCCTTTTATTACTCCCGCCTCCCTCCTGGCTCCTCCCCAGCCAGGGCCCCGCCTTCCTCCAAAAGCGGGGACGTCGAGCCGGACATCTCCCTTCCGGTTCCCTGGCCCCGCGTCAAGGCGCCAGCCAGGGCTGCTGCTGCTGGTTCCTGCAGCGCAGCTGGCTGTCTGGGCTCCCGTTCGTGCCGCTGGCCGGACCTTGCTCTTCCTGCCCGTGGCGCGCCTCCGTCTTCTTGTTGCCTGCCGGCGGTGGTAAATGTTTGCTGGTGGGTGGGGGCTGCAACTGGGGCCTCTCTCGGGTCATTTCCGCCCTCTGGGCGGGTGGTGGGGGGCGTTGCTGGTTCTCCTGGCTCGGGGCCGCGCAGCCCAGCGCTGGCCCAGCTGGAGACGGGACAAATATGTGCAGCCTTGACCCATGCCCTTCATGGCTCATAAAAGCTGGCCATGACGGGTTGCGTGGTGCCTTCAGGGATATTATTAACAACTCCTTTGCGGAGGGGCTGTTCCCAGGGGCACTCAAGGAAGCGATGGTCCACCCTCTCCTGAACAAACCATCCTTGGACCTGGCTGAATTGGCCAACTACTGGCCGGTTTCCAATTTGCCCTATTTGAGTGACTTACTGGAGAGAGCAATGGCGATTAAGTTGCAGACCTTTATGGATGACACTTCCATGCTAGACCCATTCCAGTCCAGCTTCCAGCCAGGCCATGGGACAGACATGGCACTGGTCACCCTCACAGAGGACCTCTGGAGGCATCTGGATTGAGGTGGTACGGCGGTGCTGCTGTTGTTGGACCTGTTGGTGGCGTTCGACATAGCCAACCACCAGCTGCTGATCCACCACCTCACTGACACTGGGATTCAGGGACTTGCCTTACAATAGCTTGCCTCCTTTCTCCAGGGTCGGGGACAGAGGGTGGCAGTAGGAGAACAGATGTCCCAGAGGTATCTGCTGGTTTGCGGGGTCCCTCAAGGGGTGGTGTTATCCCTGATGTTATTCAACATCTACATGCACCCCCTTGCCCAGATAGCCCGGAGGCACAGGCTTGGGTGTCACCGATATGCAGATGACACCCAGCTATATCTGTTGTTGGGCAGTAAGTCTGACTCTACCCCAGATGACCTGGAGTGGGCACTTCAGGATGTGACGGGCTGGCTTAGGCTGAGTCAATTGAAATTGAATCCACCGAAGACAGAGTCAGAGAGGCTCGGGGGTAGGGATCCCACTACTGACCTTCGATGGGGCGCCATTGGTCCCAGCACCGAGGGTCAGGAGTTTTGGAATGCTCCTGGATGCCCCCTTAACTATGGAGGCCCAAATAGCAGCCACTGCCAAGTCAGCCTTTTATCATCTGTGGCTGATTAGGCAGTTGGTTCCCTTCCTCAAACGCAGTGACCTGGCAACAGTGATCCATGCTATGGTCACCTCAAGGTTAGACTACTGCAACGCTCTCTATATGTGGCTGCCCTTGTCCCAAATCCGGAAGCTGCAGCTGGTGCAAAAGGCTGAAGCCAGGCTGTTGATGGGTCTCTCCATAAGAGACCACATCTAACCTGTGCTGAAGGCATTGCACTGGCTGCCCATAGCATACCAGATTCATTTCAAGGTGCTGGTCTTGACCTTTAAAGCCCTGTATGGTCAGGGGCCTCCCTACCTGAGGGACTGCCTTTCCCCATATGTGCCTCAGAGAGCACTGAGGTCAGGGGCACAAAATCGCCTGACCCTCCCTGGCCCAAAGGAAGCCAGATTGCCCATTACAAGGGCTAGGACTTTTTCAGTGGTGGCTCCAAGCTGGTGGAATGAGCTCCCAGAGGACATCAGGGCCCTGCAGGACCTTTTACAGTTCTGCAGGGCCTGTAAAATGGAGCTCTTCCACCAGGCCTTCAATTAGGAGCTGCCACTGACAACCTTTGCAAATCAAACATACTACAGCCCTATGCAACAACGCCAGATATGGCCTCTCCCCATCAGACCATATACAGAAATTCCCACCATCTATATATCTAATGCCCAAGTTGCCCCCTGCATGCGGATATCTAAATCCGCACATCGGGGACACCTGGGGGGCAGGGAGATTTTTCCTGCACACGTGGGGCAGTTCCTAGGTGCGCAGAAAAATCTAAAAAGTTTTTAAAACTGTACGAGGGATATTTAAATCCCCCCAAAAGTAAGAGTGTTCCCTGCACATGCACAGAGAATGCTCTGGGAACTCTGCGGCCGGCTGGCTGGCCAGTGGCTGGGAGGTGCTCAGGTCTCGCCGTTGGTGCTGGGGAGGTAATCGGTGGGGGGAGATCATCAGGTCCGGTGGCTTGGAGGCACTCAGGCCTTGCTGCCAGTGCCCGCAGGGGGAGGGAAAATTGGTGGGGGAGGGAATCGGTGGGCCCGGCAGCTGGGCAGCACTCAGGCCTCTCTGCCAGTGCCCACAGGGAGAGGGAAAATTGGTGGGGGAGAAATCCATGGGCTCAGTGGCTGGGAGGTGCTCAGGCCTTGCCACCGGTGCCCGTGGTGGGGAATCAGTGGGCCCGGTGGCTTGGAGGCACTCAGGCCTCACTGCCGGTGCCCAGGGGGAAATCAGCAGGCCGGGGGGGGAGAAGGCTTGCCCCCCGCGAATACTCCCCCCCCCGCGAGTATCACGGGTCCCGCTTCTTGTCTGTTTATATTAGCATTTTATGTAATTGTTCTTATTGTAATTTTATTGTATTTTAACTTGTGTAAGTCGCCTTGAGCCAGTTCACACCAGCAAGGCGGGATATAAATTGAAAGTAAGTAAGTAAATAAATAAATAAATAATTTGCCTGGGCTTTTTCAGAAGGATTAGCTTCTTCAAACCTCTTTTTCTCCCTCTGTTTGATATCAGTTACTCAGGTTAATTACAATATATAATGTGCTTAAATTATATATTTGCTTTTGTATTACTGCTATTATTTATTTATTTATTTTTAGATTTATAACCCGCCCTCCCCAAGCAGGCTCAGGGTGGCTTTTAATATATGAAGTGACTTCTTTAGTGTTTTTATAGACTTTGATTATTTGTTTTTGTATTGGTTTTATAATGAATATTGAATAGATGCATGTTTTATTATTGTAAACTAACTCATAATTTTCCAAAATTAAGACATCAGTATAGAAATGCATTAAATAGCCAGCTTCAGCTGGGAGGGCAGGGTATGAATCTGATAAGTACATAAAAAATATTGAATTATCCTGGTTGTTAGGTTTAGCACAGGTTTTTTCTATGATATTCACCCTGACTGATATGACAAATTTTAGGGCTTTTGACATAACAATTGAAAATTGCAGCAAAGCCAATGGGTAAATAACAGTTTAATCTGTAAAGCATATATTAGATACCTTTTAACCTCATGAGTTGTTCTAAGGTGTGGGGTTTGCCAGCATAATGTTTTTAATAGTGGGCTGTCAAATAAGTAACATTTCTATAATAAAGGTAAGATTCTATAACATGTATGGATGTTAGTGTATCTCTCTTGCTCCTCAAATGATTGAAAGGAAATGGCTAAAAGTTGCCTTCCCTCCTGTTTTTAAAAACAAACTGACAGACGTGCAAGTTTACTTGCAAAGAGTACAGGCAAAGATTTTCCAGTGAGTCATCCTAAAAGAGGCTTGAATAGGATCATTATAAAATCCTATGATTTGACATTTCATCCAGCAGTTAATGAGCCTCTTTGGCGGAAAGAAAACAGAGTTTCTTCACTAGTAGCAAAGGACAAATGGTGTAATAAAGAAGTGGCATTAAAAAAAAGAAGCAGATTGAATCTGAGCATGTTTCCATGGCTACCAAAATTCTTTAACACAACAGATAAAATAGCAAGCAGATTGATGTGTATTGCAATTCATAATCCTTGTGGAATATTCTCCAGTTCCGTAACATAAATGATGTCTTGGTTATCACATTAATTGCGAAGAACATTTTTTAGTCTAAGACTGTACTAGTATCTTTATCTGCTGTAAAGCTAACAACAACAACTGAAATTCAGGATTTCGAGAGTTGCCCTGTTGAAAGTGTGTGGGTAAGGATAGAGCGAGGGGAAAAAGAAGGGGATATTGTTGTGGGGGTATACCACAAACCTCTGAACCAACTAAGAGGGTCAAGCTACAAGCTATATTATACAAAAATATGAACATACTGCAGTTAAAAGAAATAGTCTAAGTCTCAGGCTTAAAAGGCTTATACAACCAAGCTAGTTATACAAATATAATTGATGGGTAAAATCTTTTGACCTAAGGACCATATGCGTTTCGGCCCCCTCAGGCCTTCCTCAGTGGTCAGTATTCTTTATATTACAATGACACACATCCAGAAATGTACACACAAGAAATTTTTGTGTATATATGATCAGATGATGTTTTCTGAAATTATTAAGAAAAAAAGGTGGGGATAAAGGAAAAAAAGGCCTGATTATTACATGAAAATTATATAAAGTAAATGTATGTAGTAATAAACATTAATAGGAATTATATACTGGGATTACCTTGTTATGCTTTTGCAATTGCTACTAGTTTGTACCAATAGCAGGCCCTAAATAGTAGCTGTATCAATTTTTCAGATTATTCTACATAGAAATAAAATAAAAATACAATTAATAAAATTTACAGCTACTATTTAGGGCCTACTATTGATGGCCTACAATACAAACTTGTAGCAATTGCAAAAGCATAACAAGGTAATCCCAGTATATAATTCTTATTAATCAAATTTATTACTATATACATTTACTTTATACAATTTTCATGTAATAATCAGACCTTTTTTTCCTTTACCCCCCGTTTTTTCTTAATAATTTCAGAAAACAACATCTGGTCATCCTGTCCTTATATATATTTGAATTTTGGTTCCACCACATTCTATGCTTGCCATAATTGATTCGGCTCAAGAACTGGCAGTCAGAAGACACTGGCCAGGGCTGACTGGCTGCTTCACAAAGTCCCGTCCCCGTCAACCCCCGTCAGTGTTTTCAGCTCAGTCTGCTCCAGTCCTCCAACAGGAGAGGACCGTCTGGAGTGTGAGCGCAGGGACAGGTCCTCAAGGCTGAGGCAAGTGAGAGAAGCCCTTTTCCGCCCCCCCACACCATCCCCTGGGGCTTCTATGAGGGGACTAGGCCCAGAGAAGGCCTTTTCTGTCCCCCACACCCCATCCCCTGGGCCTTCTATAAGGGGACTAGGCCCAGAGAAAGCCTTTTCTGCCCCCCACACCCCATCCCCTGGGCCTTCTATAAGGGGACTAGGCCCAGAGAAAGCCTTTTCTGCCCCCCACACCCCATCCCCTGGGCCTTCTATGAGGGGACTAGGCCCAGAGAAGCCCTTTTCCGTCCCCCACACCCCATCCCCTGGGCCTTCAATGGGGCACTAGGCCCAGAGAAGCCCTTTTCCGTCCCCCACACGCCATCCCCTGGGCCTTCTATGGGGCACTAGGCCCAGAAAAGCCCTTTTCCATCCCCCACACGCCATCCCCTGGGCCTTCTATGGGGCACTAGGCCCAGAGAAGCCCTTTTCCACCCCCCACACCATCCCCTGGGCCTTCTATGGGGCACTAGGCCCAGAGAAGCCCTTTTCCGCCCCACACGCCATCCCCTGGGCCTTCTATGGGGCACTAGGCCCAGAGAAGGCCTTTTCCGTCCCCCACACCCATCCCCTGGGCCTTCTATGGGGCACTAGGCCCAGAGAAGCCCTTTTCCGTCCCCCACACCCCATCCCCTGGGTCTTCTATGGGGCACTAGGCCCAGAGAAGCCCTTTTCCGCCCCCACACGCCATCCCCTGGGCCTTCTATGGGGCACTAGGCCCAGAGAAGGCCTTTTCCACCCCCACACACCATCCTCTGGGCCTTCTATGGGGCACTAGGCCCAGAGAAGGCCTTTTCCGCCCCCCACGCCATCCCCTGGGCCTTCTATGGGGCACTAGGCCCAGAGAAGGCCTTTTCCACCCCCACACCCCATCCCCTGGCCTTCTGTGGGCTACTAGGCCAGAGAAGGCCTTTTCCGCCCCCCACACGCCAACCCCTGGGCCTTCTATGGGGGCACTAGGTGCAGAGAAGGCCTTTTCTGTCCCCCACACACCATCCCCTGGGCCTTCTATGGGGGCAGTAGGACCAGAGAAGCCATTTTCTGTCCCCCACATCATCTTATGGGCCTTCTATGGGGGCAGTAGGCCCAGAGAAGCTCTTTCCCCCACACACTGCCTACTGCCCCCATAGAAGGCCCAGGGGATGGTGTATGGGGGACAGAAAAGGCCTTCTCTGGGCCCAGAGAAGCCCTTTTCTGCCCCTCTTCCCTTCCTTTCCCCCTTTTTCTTTCTACCTCTCTCCTTTCTTTCACTCTTCCCCTATTCCTTCCTTCCTTCCTTCCTTCCTTCCTTTCTCCAACCCTCTCTCCCTTCCACCTCCCTCCCTTCCTTTCTAGGGCCCATTGTCTTCCACCACAACGGGCTTTGCTCCCTAGTATATATATATATATATATATATATATAAATTTCTTGCGTGTACATTTCTGGATGTGTGTCATTGTAATATAAAGAATATTGACCACTGAGGAAGGCCCAGAGGGGCCAAAACGCATATGGTCCTTAGGTCAAAAGATTTTACCCATCAATTGTATTTGTATAATAACTAGCTTGGTTGTATAAGCCTTTTAAACCTGAGACTTAGACTATTTCTTTTAACTGCAGTATGTTTTAGCTATGTGTACACCCTAATAAACATTTTGTATTTTTGTATAATATAGTTTGTGGCTTGACCCTCTTAGTTAGCAGCTGATTTTGGGTTGTGTCCCCCCCCCTTTTTTCAGTTTTTAATGCAGTTGTACAACAGCTTGCTAAACTTTCACAGAGACACGATGTTGTGGCTATGGGAGATTTCAGCTATCCAGATATTTGCTGGAAAGCTAACTCTGCTAGACATGGGGCATCCCGCAGATTCTTGAATAGTCTTGCAGACAACTTCATCTCTCAGAAGGTGGAGGTGGGAATCAGAGGATCTGCTATCCTAGATTTAATCCTGACTAACAGGGAAGAACTGGTTAATTAAGTGAACATTGTGGGATTGTTGGGGAATAGTGACCAGGTCAGCTTGGAATTTGACATAGAGAAGGATGTGAAACCAGGACCTAGTAGGACTTGTATCCTGGACTTTAGGAAAGCTGATTTCAAAAAACTCGGAGAAATATTAGGTAGGATCCCGTGCCTGGAAATGCTGAGGGGGAAATCTGCACAGGAAGGATTGGTGATGCTGAAAAATGAAGCGCTTAAGGCACAATCACAAACTGTTCCAGTAAGAAAGAAAGGTGGGAGACTGGTAATGAAGCCAGGGTGGCTGAACAAAGAACTCTCTGAAGAGCTGAGAGTAAAAAGGAAAATGTACAGGAAATGAAAAGAGGGTCAGATTACTGAGGGTGAGTACAAGAAGCAGGCTCGAATCTGTAGGGATGGTGTCAGAAAGGCTAAAGCACAGATGGAGCTGAGGCTTGCGAGGGATGCTAAAAATAACAAGAAAGGTTTCTATGCCTATGTTCAGAGCAAAAAGAAGAACAGGGATGGGGTAAGCTCATTGTTAGGGGAAGATAGTCAAGCCTTAACAAGGGATGAAGATAAAGCGGAATTATTCAACTCTCACTTTGTGTCAGTCTTTAACCGTAAGGCGAGCTGTATACAAACTGAAGAATGAAGGGCATATGAAGGAAGGAGGAACTGCCAGTCCAGAGTAAGTAAGGAAATGGTTAGAGAGCATCTAGCTGCCTTAAATACTTTCAAATCTCCAGGGCTGGATGGCTTGCATCCCAGGGTGCTAAAAGAAATTACAGATGTTATTTCAGAGCCTCTGGCTCTAATATTTGAGATGTCCTGGAGTACTGGTGTTGTGCCGGAAGACTGGAGAAGAGCGAATATTGTCCCGATCTTCCAGAAGGGAAAAAAGATGGACCTGAGAAATTACAGGCCTGTCAGTTTGAACTCAATACCTGGAAAAATTCTAGAACAGATTATTAAATGCTCTGTCTGTGAACACGCTGAATGGAATGAGTTAATTGGTAGTAGCCAGCATGGGTTTATCAAGTCATACCAGACCAACCTTATCTCCTTTTTTGACAGAGTTACTAAAATGGTTGACTCTAGCAATGCTGTGGATATAGTATATCTAGATTTCAGTAAAGCATTTGACAAAGTTTCTCATGATATCCTTGAGGATAAGCTGGTTAAGTCTAGGCTGGATGGTGTAACCGTTGGATGGATTCATGGTTGGTTAAAAAAATCATACCCAATGAGTGCTCATAAATGGCTCTGCATCTACATGGAGGGAAGTCTTGAGTGGAGTGCCACAGGGCTCGGTCCTGGGACCAGTGTTCTTCAATGTTTTTATAAATGACCTGGAGGAAGACATAGAGGGGTTGCTTATCAGATTTGCAGATGACACAAACCTGGGTGGGATTGCTAATTCTGAAGAAGACAGAGAGAGGATTCAAAATGATCTAGATAGGCTGGAACAGTGGGCTGAGCCCAAATAAAATGAATTTCAATAGAGATGAGTGCAAAGTCCTACACCTACACAAAAAAATCAAAGGCACAGATATAGAATGGGAGGGACTTGGCTTGACAGCAGCATATGTGAAAGGGATCTAGGTGTTCTGGTTGATCACAAGCTCAACATGAGCCTGCAGTGCGATGTGGCTGTGAAGAAAGCTAATGCAATCTTAGGATTCATTAACAGAAGCATTGTGTCCAAATCACGGGAGGTGGTAGATCCGCTCTATTCTGCTATGGTCAGGCCTCACCTGGAGTACTGTGTCCAGTTTTGGGCACTACACTTTAGGAAGGATGTTGACAAGCTCGAGCGTGTCCAGAAAAGGGCAACCAGGATGGTGAGAAGGTTTGAATCCATGTCTTATGAGGAAAGGCTGAAAGAGTTGGGTATGTTTAGCCTGGGAAAGAGAAGGCTTAGAGGGGACATGATTGCAGTCTTCAAGTATCTGAAGGGCTGTCATGTAGAAGATGGAGCAAATCTATTCTCTTTTGCTCTGATTGCAAGGCTAGATCTAATGGGTGGAAATTACAAGGGAGTCATTACTGGCTAGATATCAGGAGAAACTTCCTAACTGTAAGAGTGGTTCAGCAGTGGAACAGTCTGCCTCGGGACGTGGTGGATGCTCCTTCCCTGGACGTTTTCAAATGGAAGCTGGATGACTATCTTTTGGGTATGTTGTAGGTATGTAGGGCTATCTTTTGGCTATGCTCCTGCAAAGTGCAGGGGGTTGGACTAGATGACCTGCAAGGTTCCTTCCAACTCTAACATTCTATGATTTTATGAACCTGGCAGACCATGGCAAGTATATGTACTGATTCAAATATCATAATGCAGGTGTGGAGCCCCTCTTTTTTTATATAAGTATTTTATTGATTTTGTATTACTACAGGATATGGGGAAAGGTTACTAAATCCCTACTTCTAAAACCTATGGGAAATCGGGAAGAAAAACTAATATAGCATACTCTACAAGGATGGGGAAGGGAAACTAAACCCTAACTCTAAACAAACTACTGGATATAGGGAGGGGAATAACACTGTGACACGATCTGGTTATATATATGTCATTGTCATCTAATGTTACAAAGTTATTATTGCTTATAAAAATTTAACAAAAAATAATAAAGAGTTGTATAAACTGACTGGTTAGCAAAAACTGCATTATCAACAATTATCTTAGTCTTAGGTTCTTTTCTACTTGCGTTTCTTTGTTCCTCGGGGTTTGGGAGTGGCTGCTCCTTTCTCTGACTCCAATGTATTTGAAGAACTAAAGAGTTTTGGACTACTGCTTGCTGAATCCTGTGAGTAGGATTCTTCGTCTTCCTATTCTTCCTCCTCATCCTTTTTAGGTTTCTTATCTTTGTTGTGTTGCTTTAAATTACAATATTGATCCACAAACTTTTTGGCCTTAGGAACAGTGTCAATATTATACTTTCTGTCTTCATATTTGAAACTCAATCCTTTGGGAAATAACCACCTGTAAGGGACCCCTTTCTTCTGTAGAGAGAGAGTAAGCTCCCTGTAGTCTCCTCCGCTTTCTAACTTCAAAGGGGATATCCTTAAAAGATTTTTATCTCTTCATTCTTGATTTTTAAGGGATTTCCCTGTGTAGATTTCAGCACCAGATCTCTGGTAGACCTTCTTGTGAATTTCAAACATATTTCTCCCGGGAATTTATTTTTTGTTAATAAAGTCTGGATAAGTCCTGTAAGCTCAGTCCATCTCCTTCAGTAAATCTTCCTGTTTGTAATCCATTATTGGAGCCAAAGTCTCTGCTAAGAGAGCCTTTAAGTCTTTGTTCTTTTCTTCTGGGATCCCTTGGAAACATAGGATGTACATGGTTCTTTCCAGCTGGAGCTGTATTAGTTGAGTTTTATTGGAGGATCTCTCTTTTTCTACTTCATCTGCTCTTTTATTGATACTCTCAGTCTGTTTTTCCATTTTTTTTAACTGAAGTCCTTCCATTTTTTTTAACTGAACTCGGTTACTGAAGTCCTTCTGTCCATTTGAGTCATCTGCTTTTGCCTATTATCCATTGTAACGTTGAGGTTAGTCATCTGCTCCATTAGGGGGTTCAGTGCATTTGCCAACAGTGAAGACATATCTACAGCTACTTCCTGGTTGTGGGAGAGAGTCATTGGTAGGCTATTTCCAGTTGACGTTTTTTAATCCAGACCTGGCTTCCATCCTCTCCCAGCCATAATATCAACAAGAAGTAAGTTTCCCAAAACAAAGTAAAAGTTAGCAGAACTTAATCCGCTTTTTGTTACTATGCAGCTTTTGTTTTCGCTAATCCTTTAATGCATTTAGCTTAATTCAAAGTTTTTTAGTTCTGTTTTAAAACTGCCTTGCTTTAGAGAGGGGGGGTGAATTCTTGAGCTTCTCCCTCCCCCCTGCCGCTTTGCCCTTAGGCGCTTCTAATTGCTGCCAAGGCTCTTTTGCTCGCTTAAATCACCTGAACATTGCTTAACTCACGCTTTGAAGCCTTGGACATCTTTTAGAAGCATTTCAAAACTTTTGATCATGTCCGCTGGTCCGGCATTTGTCTCTCAGCGCCATGCTGGCTCTGCAGCGACGGGACCTTTCGGAGATAAAGGTGAGCCTCAATTCCTTAGCCGTCACTTTGGAAGAGGCTCTCCTCAGCTCTCCAGGCTGGGGGCCTCCTACAGAGACCCCGGGAAGGTCTGGGACTCTCTCGGACCCTTCCCATCAGCCGAGTCTCGGCACAACCCCATTGGAGCAAGACAGGAATGCGACCGAGCAGCGAAACGCTTAAACTGGAATGTGTGGAGCCCCTCTTAAAATGTTTTTGCATGACAGTGGCTTAGCACTGAGGATGTAACATTTATAAGATACTTACCACATGGCTCAGGCAGACTGTATGGAGAGTCTCTCCAACAGAGTAAAGCAACACTTTATGTCATTAGCCAGAAGACTCTGCTCCCAGTCAAGTTACCCAATGTCATAAACTGAGGTCCTCAAACACCTGCTGGTTCCCCTCACATTCTGCTTGCTACTCATAGGTATGGAGCCAATTTTTTATCAAGCAGTTTGGCTGTTTATGAGCAACTTGAGCCTGTTAATCAGATTACTTTTTTCATATTCAAACAGCAAAGTACATGGCAATTGACAGTATCCTCACATCTTTGTTCTCACCAGACACTGGGAATCCTAGTTTCCCCCTTCCCCCACAAACCTGTAGTCACTGCATACTACTTGGCAGCCAGTTGTATAAATAAGCAGTGAGCAAATTAATCAGTCTGCTAGTGATTATAAATAAGCAGTATATTTTAAAATATGTATTATTTTTGGTGTTCATGTTCCTGTTGTCAACAAGGTTATTTTGTGTGTGTACATTTTCAGACAATCTTATGGGAGTCACAGTACCTCCTTGAACCATTTAATTATCTGACCCAACCATTCATGACCTTGGGGGAGAATTGACTTCATCTACTGGGCAGATACAAAAGTGGCTTTCAAGGGAAGAAGGAAATGGATATTACGTCTACTGTTTAGCCTCAACGCTGTTCAATAGCTGTCTGAGTCAGGCTGGCATGTTTTTTTATGGTATGGGAAAATAGACTCCCATAAGTATTTCAAACAACATTGGCTAAGGGCCTCTCTGATAAAAGTTTGGGAACCAATTAAAGAACAATTTTATTCTAAAATTTTGCAATTGGTGGCTCCCTTAAAAGCATTCATGAGCCCAAAGATGTCACTAGAAGAACCGCCTAGAAGATATTACGACCTACTAGACTCTAAACTCAATTTAAAATTTCCCCTGGAACTGAATTGGTGGCAAAAGGTACAGATTGAATCAAAGTATACCAAAGACAAAGTGATTGTTTTTTATGAGAATTGGTTGGAAATAGATAAGTTAATGCTTTTGGCTGAACATAATTTTATAAAGAAAATGTATACCCTATTGTTAGATTATAAAATGCATGATAAAACTGTTAAAAATGTTAGGATACAATGGGCCCAAAATTTGGGTCATACTATCCAGCTAGACCAATGGTCTAAACTATGAGGGGGTGGGGGAATTAGGATTACAAAAGCCATTGCATATAAAGAAAACATTTATAAGAAGTTTTACAGATGGTATATAACACCTGAAAAATTAGCTAAATTTGATTCAAAGTGTTCAGATAAATGCTGGAAATGTGAAAGTAAAATGGGATCCTTTTACCATATGTGGTGGCTTTGTGAGAGAGCTAAGAAGTATTGGGTATGGATACATGAAATATTACAGAATATATTGAAATGTTGTATACCTTTTACTCCAGAAATATCATTATTGAATATTTTACCAGATAATTTTAAAAGAGAAGATTCTTTTTTTTCTTTTTTCTTTTTTTAAATACAATTTTTATTGGATATTTTCCACATGTTCATACAACTTAAACAAGTAAATACATATCCCTTCCATTTTTTTCCCTCCCCCCCCCAAACAAGGCTTCCCGCAATGCTCCAACCCCGTTAATATCTCTCTTATTCAGTTACGTTAACTACTTATTTTACTTTCTTTACTAATGTTAACAATTTAAGAATCTAATCATTTTCAAGTTTCCCCTTAATAACTATCAAAACAAATCAAACCATGTTTAACATCCCAATTTTTCAACAAATATTCTTGAAAGTCTTTCCATTCTTCAAAAAAGTTTTCATCTTCCTCGTTGTTTAATTTTCTTGTTAGCTTGTCCATTTCTGCCATAAACAGCATCTTCTTAATCCATTCCCATGTTTCCGGTATTTTTTCTTGCTTCCAAAATTGTGCAAAAGTCATTCTGGCTGTTGTCACCAAGTACCATAGCAATGTTCTCTTGGTTACATTTATTTCTTCCATTTTAAGACCTAACAGTAACATCTGTGGGTCTTTCTTAAAAGTACATTTCAGAATTTTTTGTATCTCATTGTGGATCTCAGTCCAATATCTTACTGCCTTATCACAAGTCCACCACATATGATAAAATGACCCTTCTTTTTTCTTACACTTCCAACATTTGTTAGACATGCTGCCATTTATAATAGCAATTTTTTGGGGGGTCATATACCATCTATACATCATTTTATAGCAGTTTTCTTTCACATTTATACAAGTTGAAGTTTTCATTGACTTTTTCCACAAATATTCCCAAGATGACATAGTTATTTCATTATTTATATTTACAGCCCACTTTATCATTTGCTCTTTTACTGTTTCATCCTCAGTATACCATTTCAATAAGACCTTATACAATTTTGAAATCATTTTTTTACCCTTTTCGGCCCATACAATTTCAATTTCATTATTATTTTCTCTAAAACCATGTTCTCTTTTATCGGTCTTAAATAAGTCATAAATCTGTCTATACTTCAACCAATCATAATCAAATTCAACATCATTTCTATCTTTTAAGACAAAGTTTTTCCCTTCTGATTTTAAAAGCCTTTTGTAAGGTAACCAATCTAAACCTTGATTCCTTGAATATGGATTAATCACTTCTGCCGGCACTATCCAAAGTGGTCGTTCTTCCGAGAAGAATTTTTTGTATCTCGTCCACGTCTCGAACAGTGATCGTCTTATAAAATGGTGTTTAAAAAATTTATCCATTTTGGACTTTCCATACCATAGATATGCATGCCATCCAAACTTATTGTCGTGACCTTCCAAAGCCAGCAAAATATTTTCAAGATTAATCCACTGCTCTAACCATGTTAAGCAGACGGCATCATAATAAAGTCTAAAGTTCGGTAATTGTAATCCTCCTCTTTCTTTTGCATCACATAAAATTTTCATTTTAATCCTTGGTTTTCTTCCTGCCCATACAAACTTCGATATTTCTTTCTGCCATGTATCCAATATTTTACTTTGTTTTAATATTGGAATAGTCTGAAATAGAAACATCAAACGAGGCAAAATGTTCATTTTTACAGTTGCAATTCTTCCCAATAATGATAGATTCAAGGTATCCCATTTTTTGACGTCTTGCTGGATCTTATACCAAACTTTTTCATAATTATTTTTAAACAAGTCAATATTTTTCATAGTCAATTCAATTCCTAAATATTTGGTCTTTGTTACTACTTCACATTGAATTTTCTCCTGGAGTTCATTTTGTCTCTGTTTCGTCATATTTTGCACATCACCTTCGTCTTATTTTTATTAACATAAAAACCAGCAATTGTCCCAAATTCTTCAATTTTTTCCATCAATTGTGGTATGTTCTCAATTGGATCTTGAATCATAAACATTACATCATCTGCAAACGCTCTATATTTGTACGTAAAGCCTTTTACTGTAAGTCCTTTAATATTATTGTCTTTTCTTATCTCTGCCAGTAATATTTCCAATATCCAGATGAACAATAACGGAGACAATGGGCAGCCTTGACGTGTTCCCTTTTGAACTTTAAAAAATTCTGTTTTCTCTTTATTTATATTCAAAGCTGCTTTTTGCTCTGAGTATATTGCCACAATCATATTTAGAAAAAACTGTCCTATATCCAATTTTTCAATTACTTGCAGCATAAAATCCCAATTCAAATTATCAAAAGCTTTTTCCGCATCTAAGAAGAGGAACCCAACTTCTTTCTCTGGATGTTTGTCATAATACTCAATTGCATCAGTCACCACTCTCAAATTGTCTCTTATTTGTCTATTTGGTAAAAAACCAGCTTGCTCTTCTGCTATGACATCTTTCAAGTGTTTTTTCAGCCTTTCAGAAATTATTTTTGCAAATAATTTATAATCATTATTCAATAGCGATATTGGTCTATAATTCTTCACATTAGTTAAATCCAAACCTTCTTTGGGTATAAGTGAGAGATTTGCTTCTTTCCATGAGTCTGGGATTCGTTTGGCCATTCTTATGTCATTTGACAGAAGTACCAGAATTGGGGTTAGCTCTTCCTTAAATTTCTTATAAAATTTTGCTGTAAAGCCATCTGGAACTGGAGCTTTGCCCAACTTTGCATCTTCTATCACCATTATTATTTCTTCCTTTTTAATTGGACCATTAAGTAATTCTTTAGTTTGTTGTCCCAGCTCTGGTATATCGATATTCTCCAAATAATTCTTAAGTCTTTGTTGGTCAATTCCTTTCTTTTTAAACAAATTTGCATAATATTTTTAAAAAGCTCTTTTTATACCTTTCAAATCCACAATGTCTTTTCCATCTTCTGTTATCTTATTTATAAAATTTCTTTCTTTTCTGTTTTTCAGCTGCCATGCTAAATATTTTCCTGGCTTATTTGCACCCTCAAAAGATTTTTGCTGTAACTTTTTCAAGTTCCAATATAGTTCTCTGTTAGATAAAACATTCAGTTGATCCTGTAAAAGATGGATCTCTCTAATAATTTTTTTCTTCCCTGGTCTTTTCATTAATTCTTTTTCCTTTTGTCGAATTTTTTCTTGAAGATCATTTTGTTGTTGCATCCTTTGCTTTCTGTCTTTAGTATTTAATGAAATAAGCAAACTTCTCATTACCGCTTTGTATGCATCCCATACAATCTGTATATCAGTACCTTTATTTAGGTTCATTTAAAAAAAAAATTCGTTTCTTTTTTTAATGTCTCATTAACTAATTTTTGGTCCAATAAGTCTTCATTAATTCTCCAATGTAATTGTTTTGGTTTTTCTTTTGACAACCAGAGTAAAGGGTTGTGGTCTGAATTATTTTTTGGCAAAATTTCATTTTTTTGAGTTTTTAAAGCCAACTCTTCTGACATCCAAATCATATCAATTCTAGAAAAGGAATTATGTCTATTTGAGTAAAAAGTATAATCTTTGGTTTTAGGATTCCATTTCCTCCAGACATCTTCTAGTTTCTCTTGTCTCATCAACTGAAAGAAGTTTTTTGGCAGTTTTCCAGTCCCATCTCCAATTGCATTAGACTTTCTATCCAATGCATTATTCACCGTACCGTTAAAGTCTCCTGCAAAAACTATTTGATCATAATTTAAACAGTCCAACTCTTTTGACAAATCTTTAAAGAAAACCTCCTTTGTCCCATTGGGTTCATATAAATTTACAAGCAATGTCTTTTTTATGTACATCGTTATTTCCACACCAACGTATCTCCCTTCATTGTCTGAAAAAATTTGTTTGGGTTCCAATTCTTTTGATATATATATCACTGTTCCTTTCTTCTTCTTAATTGCCGATGAATAAAATTCTTCTCCCAATTTTTTATTAATCAGATATATGTTATCTTGTTTTCTGATATGTGTTTCTTGCAAATTATATTACATTTTTGTTTCTCTAGCCAATGATTCACTAATCTTCTTTTATTTGGTGAATTTAGTCCGTTAACATTCCAAGATAAAAATTTGTAATCCATAAGTATTTTGAGTTATATATCTTTAAAAACATCAAAGTTGTTTTCTTTGAATCTACACAAATCTCCCTCTGTTTTGATTGTAACTTTCACCGAGTTGTATGAAAATGATAATCCCTGTGGTATCTCCCATCTGAACCTGATATCCATTTCTTTTAACTTATCCGCTAATTTCTTAAACTTCTTTCTGTCTTGTAGAATCACTCTCGGAATTTCCCTTAGAATTATTATTTTCTTCCCATTAATTTCCAACGGTTGTGTAAATTGCTTCTTGAAGATATCTTCTTTCATTTTTTTTGTCACAAATTGCACAATCACATCTCTAGGTATTTTCTTTCTCTTGGCATAGGCTGAGTTTACTCTGTAGATTAGGTCAAAGTCTGAGTCCAAATCTCCTTGGTCCTCTCCTATATATGTTGTCAGCGTGTTTATTACTAGCATACGTATATCCTGATCTTCCTCCTCTTCTATCTCTCTCAGTCTCAAATGATTTTGAGTAGCTCTGTATTCCATCATAGATTCCAGCCTTATACTCTCTTGAAGAGTTCTTTTCAATTTTTGTTCCATCTCTGTTGATTTTGTCACCAGACTTTGAACTTCTTTCTTAACTTCTTCCGTATCTTTTTTAATCCCTGCCACTTCTGTTAGTACCAGTTCTTTCAATGCTGCCATATTTCTTTCTTGTACTTGAACTTGCACTTGTTCTATTTGTTCCAATTGCATTTGCATCTGTTGTTGCAACTGTGATTCCATTTGTTTTCCTAAATTCTGCACCACTTCTGTCATCCTTTTCTCCATCGCCTCCATGGCAGCCTGCCAGTCTTTTTTTTCCTTTGCAGTCATTCTTGGGCTTGGTGATGAGGCAGCCCTTGGTCTTGACCTCAAATCCGTCTTGAAATCAATCAAATAACTAACCAGTCTTTTTATTATCAACCATAAAGTCAAATCGTCACCTTTATAAATTTTTTCCGTTGATTTTCTGCAAAAAAATAGCTTTTTTAAAATTTAGTCCTCCACAAAATGGCGGGCGCAATTTTTCTATGATTTTCTGGCTAGAGTAGGCTCTTTTGGAACTTCCTGCTTAGTTGTCCGTCTCGATAATCTAACTTCCGGTGTCACACTTTAAGGCGTCCCTCTACTTCCGGTAAAACAACTTTTAAAACGTCCTCTCTAGCCTATTTCCTGTACCATGGAATCACGTCAGTTTCGTTTTAGCTAGGCATAGTTTAGTTTTAGTTAACCACAGGAATGCAAAACAAAGTTACTTTTCTGCCGTTTTTTCAATGAAAAAGCCTTCTTTTTACTTTCAAACCAAGTGGATTACTTCTTTAAAGCTTTATACGCTTATCCGTGCGTTTTAAATTTGAATACTTCTTCAATCCGGTAAGCAAACGTTCATTGTTACCTTACTTGTAATCTCGGGGTTTCGCAGTGCTTCTTCTGCAATCACTTTTAATCTTGATGTTAAAGAGGTCGGTAGATGGCGAACTTATGCTGAATTCTCAGCCCGGCTGGTGTCTGTAGTGCTGTCTCGCAACTGCCCTCTTCACGGAAGGAGATCAAAGTGTAAACAAGCTTCCTCCGAAGCTTATCCACACCGATCTCAACTCCCCCTCAGGCTTGGCTGCTTGCTCGTCACCCCCCCCCCCGACTGGGGAGTGCTGCGTTGGGCCAGGTAGAGCCCAAACTGTCATCAGATACCGCCGTTCACCTTGCACAGATCGCAAAGTGCGTTAACTCGCCATTTTAACTCTGACCGGAAGCCCAAAGAGAAGATTCTTATCTCATGTTGTATATAACTACTTCTGCTAGAGTACTGTATGCTAAATATTGGAGGAGTCAGGACATGCCAAGTAAAGAAGAATTTATTAATAAAATATTTGAAGCAGCAGAGATGGACAAACTCACTTTGTTTTTGAAGGACCACACTGAAGAGACTTTTGAAAATACATGGGCAAGATTTTACAGATGGCATGAGAACTATGTCTTTAACAAGATAAGACAAGATATATAAGCAAGTGGAAAAGAGGATAAAGACAATAACAGTACTAATTTATGCACAAACAGTTGCAAAATTACTTTCTACTGTTAGGTATAAGCTTAAAATGATATATAATTGGCTCCAAAATTTGTTTACTTGTATTGTACCCCCAGTTTTATGTTATCTTTGGTGTTTGTCTTTGTTAGTGTTTGTATGTGTTATAGAAAATAAAAAACTTTGTTAAAAAAATAGCTGTCTGAGTCTGATAGTGATGATGTGCGGAGAGCCAAGGCTTACCACATGAGTGATTGCAGCAACAGAATACAGTATGCTTTGGCTGCCAAATATGTTTGCTCCAGTTTGCAGCATCCTTAGTCATAAAGAGCTTAAAACTGTACAACTACCATGCAGAGTCATGACCACTCAGAAATATTATATTTAAATAGGCCCTAAATTCTAACAATAGGTAGAAAGCAAGGAATATTAGGATAATTTTTTAATGTGATCTGGCAAGGTAGAGCTGGATTGTAAATTTTAAAATGTGTATTAAGTTTAATAATTACTCTTAAAACACTAAGAACCAGTTTTGAGATCTGTTTCCTTGGATGTATTCAAGAAAAAAATTGCCAAACATCTGCTGGGAATGGTCTGTGTCAGTGCAATATGTTGGAGAATTTGACTTTTCATTTTCTATAGATCAGGGGTCCCCAATGTGGTGCTCATGGGCACTATGGTGCCCATAGGTACCTTTCCTGGAAACTTCCATGTGTTTTTAGAAAGTGGGCAGTGACTGGTAGGGTTTTTGCCCAGCAGGACTTCTGACTGGCTGTGCACTTTTTTTAAGTCACTGCATCAGCAACTGCCCCCAAAGCACAAGGATCTTCACTGCATTACTGAAGCTGTGTGTATGCAAGAAAATATTGTCAACAATATCAAGTCCAGTAACACCTTAAAGACTAACAAAATATGTGGCAGTTTATGAGCTTTCGTGAGTCACTGCTCATTTCTTCAGACACCTGAAGAATCTGAAGTATCTGAAGAAGTGAGCAGTGACTCACGAAAGCTCATACCTTGCCACATATTTTGTTAGCCTTTAAGGTGCTACTGGATTCTTGCTCTTTTCTATTGTTAACAATATGTTCATTTTAAAAGCCACCCTGTTAAACAGAGCTTCTTCCTGAGATGTTGAAGAGTTATTATTAGATTCTCTCCAACCAATGATTCTTACTTCCTTATCAAAACCCTCCTAAAAAGGAGAGGAATTTATTCTTTTTATAAATAGAAAAAGGTAGGGTATATAGAGGGATAAAGAAAAGAGCGGAGTGAGTATTCTGTTAATAAAGGTTAGTTTAAATCAATATAGATACAGTTTTTGGCAATCTCCGTGATTTGAGAGTCTTCTTTTCATCTAACAAAAATTCAAAATAACTCTGTTAATGAGGTTAGTAATGTCCTTTGGGGTTAATTATTAGTCATCTCCTTTTTGACGTTTCCCGAACAGTTATTTCTTAGGTTGTCTTCCTTTGGTATCCCTCAAGTTATAGGATGGGCCACCTTTGGTTTTCACTTCTCCCGCTCCGGCACCTCCCTCCTCTGGGCCGCTGTCATCTTCACTACTCAAATCTGTCCACGTTGCGAGTGCTGCCTCTTCCTCTGGACTGGCGTGTCTCTTCAGAAATTCCTGCGCCTTGAAGATGGAGTCAATCTTCTCTCTTTTATCCTTGTACTTGAACAAAAGGCCTTCAGGATAAGTCCATCTGTATATGACCTGTCTTCTTTGTAGAAAAGTGGTCAATCCTTTATAAGCTTTCCTTTTCATCCGGATTTCATAAGGCACATCTTTCAATATTCTGATGGTCTGCTCCCCAATTTTCAAGGGCACCGCTGCAACTGCACGCAAGATTTGATCTCTGGTACTTTGCTTGACAAACTTGACAACCACTTCTGCTGGCAGATTATTTTTTTTTGTAAATGTGGAGTAGGCCCTATAGACCTTATCCATTTCTTCTTTTAACTCACGCTGATCTCTGCCAGTTACGGGTGCCAAGGCATTCGCAAGTATAGATCTGAGATCTTCCTTCTCTTCTTCTTTAATGCCCTGAAATCAAAGAGTCAGATTCGATTTTTCCATTTGCAACATCAAAATTCTTTTTTCTTGCACATCCTGATGCTTTTCTAACTTGTTGACCCTTTTCTTCACTTTTCCGATGTCTTCCGACGAGACCAAACATTTCTGTGCGATCTCCTCCATCTTCTTTGACGTCTCTGTTAGTTGCCTCTGTTGACTGTTGAGAGCACCTTCCATATTAGTTAAGGTTTCGCTGATTTTCTGTATTTGGACCAGCAGAGGGTGCAGTAGCTCGCTTGTCTGTTGACTGACAGTCGGCTCTGGAGGGGGATTACCCGGACCGGAAGTCCCGCCTCCCTTCTTCTCAGTTTTCAAAGGGACCTTCTTCATGGAAGACATTTCTTGTATTTGTTTACTTTATAAAAGTTCGTGACGCGTCGCTCAGGAGTCCCGCTAACTCATTCGCTTCAATGGCACCCCAAAGGTAATTTCACCAACCCTTCTTCCCTTTCATCCCCCTTAGCTTTCTTATGCAAGTCCCGCTTCTCAGTGGGGGGGGATTCCCCTCCTCCCAGCCGCTTATTCGCTTACGGGGGAAGGGCTCGGGTTTCACTTCAGATCCAGACCTCCAACTCACGGTTCCTGCCGTTTCTTCTTTTTGCTTTAATTCATCGCTGTTCCTCACTCCTGTTGGAAATCGGTGGCGTTGCTAAGTCCCATTACGGGCACACCGCAGCGGGGCCGATTGGGGCGGGGAGAAAGCCTCAATTTCCCGGCTGACTGCCGGCAAAGAGGCTACTCCCCAAGCGCCCCGGTTTGGAGCCTTTGCCTAAGGCTCACTAGGGTCTTGCAAACCTGCAAAGACCCCCCAAACTGCGTGTGGGCTAACCACCTCCAGGGGCTTCCCGAAAGGTGGCCGCCATTCGCAACGCCGGAAACCGAAACCCAATGATTCTTACTTCCCATCAGCAAACAAACAAACAAAATGAAAACCTAGCTACAGGCTCTTTTATCTTCCTGTCCCCCCGCCCCAACTATTGCAGCTAAATTTTGAAGTGTCTGGGTTAGCATTCTGCAGCACCAAGCTTTAAATTAAATTAGGGATACCACAGAATACTCATAGTTAAATACAGCATTGATTACATTTCCATACATAATTCAAGAAAACTACTTACATTTGTGATAGATCTGACACTACTATAATTTCTGTAATATGCTGAATTAGGAGGCCTTTTCATGGAATTTAGGTCAGGCTTAACATAGATAAAGCAAAAAAAATTGCCACTTTGTGAATTAGTCTGATATGCTCTCAATGACTATAACATGCTGTTGACTATAAGGTCCAGCTACTGGAGCAAATTCTAGAGTAACTCTTTTTCTGTCATAACTATTTAAAGCAACAGTTAGAATAGATGTAATCAAGAAAAGACTGATTTTCTTGCCTAGTCACAAAACACTTGTGTACCCTTGTAATAGAGAACTCCTTTTCAAGACCTGGTCTCTTAGCTTTACATAAACCTTAAGATTTTGCAATGATTACTGAATTTAATTTTCCTTTCTGAAATGGGTGCCATGATTATTAAATTTAATTTTCCATTTCTAGAAGCTGCAGCTAGTGTAGAATGCTCCGGCTAGATTGTTAGTGGGGGGCAGCCATCGAGAACATGTGACCCCAATGTTACAAGCAATTACACTAATCCCTTCCTGAGCCCAATTCAAGGTGTTGGTTTTTTGACCTTTTAAACCCTGCACGGCTTGGGGCTGGAATATCTGAAGGACTCTCTTTTCCCATAATTTCCTGCCCAGGAATTAAAATCCCATCAATCAAAAGAGCCTGTTTGATAGGTACAGGTCCTTTTCAGTGGCAGCTCCACAATTATGGAACAACCTCCCCCTGGGAGGTATGCCTGCCCCCCCCCCCCACTTTCAGTCTTTAGGAGGCAGCTGAAGAAAGTTTTATTTAGGAACACCTTTGATTAAAATTACTAGCAGTCCTGAACTGTAATTTTGAATTCGTTTTTTTATGTTTTGTATGTATTCTGTTTTACGTATTTTATCTATGCTGTAAGCTGCCTTGAGCTCTGCAAGGAAGAAAAGCAGCTAATGTTTTAAATAAAATAAATTATTATAAAAATGGACTAAACTTTTAATACATTTACTGAGAAATATTCTAAAATCTTTACATTAAAATGATCCCTATAGCATGAACCAAATAAATAATCCTTTATATGCAGAATACAGATGTGTGTATGTCTGGTTTAATATCTAGTATGGCCCTCCTATTTAAAAACGCTTTAAACACTTTGTATCACATACTTGTGTAACACATTGGCTCAGTTCAGACATTACATGAAACCATAGTTCAAACAAGGGACATAAACTTGGTTAGTTAGAGTCCATGAAACCAGAATCTGAAAACATGATTCAAACTTGGTTTATTTGCCATGGTGACTCTTTGCTACGGTTTCATCTGATGTATAAACATGGATGTGAAGGTGGAGGAGGAAGTCCCAGGGAGCAGAGGAACACTCCGAATGGACTGGCTGAATGCAAATGAGGCCAGACTGAAAGTGACACAACACATTTGTTGAGTTGGTGTGACAGGCTGATCAGTGAGCAGTCCAGAGAGTCTCCAGGGCCTGAAGGGAGGGAAAGGGAAAGGGCAAGTCAATCCCAAATATCAAGAAGAGCCCCAGGTGGGCACAGCAACCATGGATCTTCTACTTACGTCCTAGGCTATAGAAACACTATGCCAGAGTAGCTCAAAACTGGAATCTCTTTCACCGTCCACCACATTTCATTTGCAGGGGCGGCTCCAGGGTTTTTTGCACACTAGATGAGGCTACCTTCTGGCAAGCCCCCCCCTCCGGTGCACCCACTAATTTTCAAACATAAATGCATTTTAGGAGAAGCTAGACATCTTATATTTTACACATGTGTGGCCCATAGTACCCCTAATTTCTAGAGGCACCTCTGATTTCTAGAAACATTTGAAAGGGAGACTTTCTCATGACTCTCTCTAGGCCCAACCCCCCCATAGCTTAAGGCAATTCCTGACCATCCAGAAACCTGGAACCATTTCTTTAAAAAAAAACACCCGCAAAACAAAAAGATGTAAATGACTCCTTATCTCAACTTGGCACTCAGCTTCCCCACTATAAATAAATATATATGATCAATGATTGCCTCTGCCCTTCCCCCCCCAAAGTAAATAAGGCAAAATTAAAGTTTCCTCCTGAAGAATGTCTCCAGGTCAAATTTTGTTAATTTCATCCTGAAATTGACACAATAATGACAGAGCCACAAATCTCTCAGTTCTTCCCATTTTCTTTCCTTTCTTCCTTTCTTTAAAAAAATCAGATCTACTTTCTATTTCAACCAATTAAAAATGCTTTTAATGGCAACATCCCCCCCCTTTACCCCAAAATGAAAAGGTGGGGGGAGGAAAGGCCCCTTCTCTCTCTCTCTCTCTCTTGTGGCTCTGCCCATCGCTTTCTGCCATCAGATTCATTGGCTGCTTTCTCAGCCCAGCCACGTCCATGAGAGCTGGCTTGGCTCGGCTGGCCCCTCCAGATGCAGGCTCCCCCCACCCCGAGATGCAGCCGTCTGGCCTGGACAGGTCAGGCACTTACCCATTACACACACACACACACACCGCGTCCAGGGCAGACTGCTGTGACAGGAGCAACCAGGTGGCTCCTCCAAGTTGGTGGGGGGGTGAGGAGGACAGGGGCTGCTTGTTGCTGGGTGGGGCGGCACTGCACTTTGCATGTGCTCAGAGGGAAAAGAGTTTGTAAGCCACTCTGAGACTCCGAGTGAAGGGCGGGGTATAAATCCAATCTCCTCCTCCTCCTTCTCCTCTGTCTTCTTCTTTTTCTTCTTCTCCAGTCAGAGGGGGAGGGGGGGAGGGCAACTCCGTTCAGCACCCCCATGATGGCCCCCGCCCTAGACGAAAGTCTAGTTCGCCTGGTGAGTGGGCCGGCCCTGCTTGCAGTCTCCCTGTCTGCTTGTCTGCCAGGCAACAACTTTGTCTCTTCCTTCCTGTCTTTGCCTTCTTAAAGGCCCAGCAATGTCATCATGCTGCTTTCTCAGATGTGAAGGGACAACAAAGCTCCTTCCATAGAAGGCTTTGCTTGCTTACCTGTGTATGCTTCTGCATTAAATTTATTCATACAAACACTCTATTTACACTAGGTCTTGGTGCACTGGGAATCACTTGTTGAGACTTTGCATGTAAAAAGGCTCCCAGTATACGAGTAGTATTTGCCAGAGACAAAATCTAGTGGTAAACAGCAGTGGTGGTGTGTTTGAATGGAATAAGGTTGATCATTTTGAGATAATATTTTTGAGTTAGCTACTGCTGCACCCTTGGCTGTTTGGATAAGTTTGTGGGTGAGGTGTGGAGTAAAATTGCCAGTGGGAGGTTCACAAGTGAGTAAGGAAGGGGACATGGAACTTTTGCTGCATGTTCTGTAGATATGAAGATGGCCAAGAAGGCAAGTGGTTGGCCAGTCTGGTGTAGTGGTTAAGTGCACAGACTCTAATCTGGGAGAACCAGGTTTGATTCCTCACACCTCCACTAGCAGCTGCTGAATGACCTTGGGCAAGCTATAGTTCTGTCAGAGCTGTTCTTGAAAGAACAGTTTCTGTCAGAGCTCTCTCAGCCCCACCTACCTCACAGGGTGTCTGTTGTGGGGAGGGGAAGGGAAAAGAGTTTGTAAGCCACTCTGAGACTCCGAGTGAAGGGCGGGGTATAAATCCAATCTCCTCCTCCTCCTTCTCCTCTGTCTTCTTCTTTTTCTTCTTCTCCAGTCTTGCAAGGCTGCTGGCCAATGGTATGAGTCTGGGATACAGTGAGGCTTAGCTCTTAGCCAGGCACTGAAATGCAGGCTGGGACAGCAGTCAGGTCTCTGCAGAAGTGGAGGGGGGAGAGGCAAAGGTCTGCCAGCCTTTGCTAAAGCAAACCAGGATCTGAGGGATCATCTGTCAGCTGAATCCTGGTTTCATAAACTATCGATAGTTAAAACAAGCAACAATTTCATTTTATGTCTGCAATGAGCCAGTATCTGAAAACTCCACATAGTTCATACTAGTTTAAACTATTTTAATGGAATATGAAATGAATGACTACATCAAAGGTATGGGACAGGGACTGTGAATCAACCTCAAAATTAGACACTAGATATTAGTGCCCATCCTTTTTTCCTAGCCTAGTAATATTTTAATTGTTACATCCACTTGTATTTATCTTTCCTTTCTGTACCAGCTGATTTTTCCATACATAGATTTATTAATTAAAATATCAAACAAAAACAATACAATAAATAAGACCAGTGTGATAATACAAATCTGATTCCAGTACAATAATTACAACAAAACTTACCTAAGAAACTACACAACTACTTTTATATTTTCTAAAAGCCTTCTTTAAAAATAAAGTAGCTCATGAAATAAAAGATTGGATGACATAATTTCCTTTACTTGAAGAAACTGTACGATCGAGAACCAGACTGCTTGAAAGTTTTTATAACAAGCATCTAAATTCTGCAGTCCCGAAGATTGGTCTAATTTTCCCAAAACAAAATGAGTCCATATACCATTGCACCAGTCCATTAAAAAGGGGCCTGTTGCTTTTCTCCATTTCCTTGCTATTTCTATCTTAGAGATTTATTTCTGAGCCAAACTTTCATTTCATAGAAGCATAGCATCATAGATTTCGAAGGGATCTCTAGGGTCATCTAGTCTAACCCCCTGCACAACGCAGGAAATTCACAAATACCTCCCCCTCTACACCCGCTGTGATCGCTGTTCCACACACAGAAGGTCACAAAAAAACCCTCCAGGATCCCTGGCCAAACCGGCCTGGAGAAAAATTGCTTCCTGACATCAAAGTGACAATCAGCATTTCTCTGGGTGTGCGAGTAAGGGCCACAAGAGCTAAGCACTGAGGCAACTCTTCCTAACCCTCCTCTCATGAGCTGCCCAAGTTCACATAATCAGCATTGCTGTCAGATGGCCATCTAGCCTCTGTTTGAAAGCCTCCAAAGAAGGAATGCCCACCACCTCCTGAGGAGTCTGCTCCACTGAGGAACTGCTCTAACTGTCAGGAAGTTCTTACTAATGTTTTGCCGAAAACTCGTCTGATTTAATTTCAACCCATTGGTTCTGGTCCAACCTTCTGGGGCAACAGAAAACAACACCTCACCATCCTCTATAGGACAGCCCTTCAAGTACTTGAAGATGGTTATCATATCACCTCTCAGTCATCTCATCTCCAGGCTAAACATACCCAGCTCCTTCAACCTTTCCTCATAGGACTTGGTCTCCAGACCCCTCACCATCTTCGTTGCCCTCCTTTGGACACATTCCAGCTTTTCTATATCTTTCTTAAATTGTGGTGCCCAAAACTGATCACGATATTCTAGGTGAGGTCTAACCAGAGCAGAGTAAAGTGGTTCCATCACTTCGCGTGATCTGGACACTATACTTCTGTTAATACAGCCCAAAATCGCATTTGCTTTTTTAGCAACTGCGTCACACTGCTGACTCATGTTCAGTGTATGGTCTACTATGACCCCTAGATCCTTTTCACACATACTACCGCCAAGACAAGTCTCTCCCAACCTATAATTATGCATTTGATTTTTCCTACCTAAATGCAGAACTTCACATTTATCCCTACTGAAATTCACTCTATTTGTTTTAGCCCAGTGTTGCAGCCTGTCAAGATCATCCTGTATCCTGATTCTGTCTTCTACCGTATTTGCTACCCTTCCCAATTTAGTATCATCTATAAATTTAATAAGCATTCCCTCTATCCATTCATCCAAATTGTTGATAAAGATGTTGAACAAAACAGGTCCAAGGACAGATCCTTGAGGCACTCCACTTGTCACTCCTCTCCAAGAAGATGAGCAACCATTCACAAGCTCTCTTTGGTCAACTAGTTACAGATCCACCTAACAATCACAGGATCCAAACTACATTTTTCCAATTTGTCAACAAGAATATTATGTGGAATCTTATCAAAAGCCTTATTGAAATCAAGATAAACTCTGTCTACAGCATTCCTTGGTCCAGCAAGGTAGTAACTTTCTCAAAAAAAGAGAAAGGTTAGTCTGACATGACTTGTTCTTGAGAAACCCATGCTGGCTCTTAGTAATCATAGCCATCCTGTTCTAAAACTTTCCCAGGTATAGATGTCAAGCTGACGGGTTGGTAGTTACTCGGATCCTCTTTTTCCCCCCTTCTTGAAGATGGGTACAACATTTGCCTGCCTCCAATCTTCTGACACATCACCTTATTATACATTTCAGTGAGCCCCATTGCTAAAGAATGCTGCTACCTCATCTTTATTATGGTCCCACTTCTGTAACGTTTGCTTCGGGAGCTCTAGGAGGGAGTTAACCTGCTATTAGTCATGGGTGTAAATTTCTGTAAAGATTTGCTATGATGCTGAAGCACCTGGCTTGGAGCAAGTGGAAGACGAGGTCTCTTGTTTGGTTGGTTCAGCAGCTTGACAGCCTGATGGTAACTACAGCTAACTTCAGCCTTATCAGAAAGTGATACTAGAAAGCTTTCACACCAGTACTAGAGGAAATTTGAGATTTGACTCGCCTGCAGAGTCAAGTGGACCTTAATAGTGTTGGAAATGTATGTGCTTACAAGGTCTGACAATCCAGTCATTATAGGGTTAACTTGTTTACCTAGTATTGCTATTGTCTAGACTGACCTGGAAGGGATAACTGAGACAGAGCTAATGGGTCTTTAGCCTGGGAAAAGTAACTTCTATTGTGATACAGATTGGTTGTTTCAGGTGACTTCCTTTCTAGGGGTCAAGAAGAAGGACAGCTTCTCCATTGTCTGAGTGTAGTGTGTAGCCATGACTTGAACTGTAAGCAGCTTAGAAATGTAGCTCTTAGATGTTTGGTTTGTTTGTAGGTTTCCTGTGTACCTTTTACCCTTAGAAATAAAGGGTTTTAAATGCAAAGAAATCTCTTCTTTCCAATAGAGCAAGATCCATCGATACTCTGAGTAATTAAATACTTTTGAATATTTTACAACAAATAGGTTGCAGGAAACTCTACAGGTTCCAATTCCCTTTGGCAGCCCGTTGGATGTGCTGGTGGAAGATTGGCATTCTCGCCTTTCCGATGCCATTGACAAGGTCACTCCCCAGTGCTGTCTTTGCCCTCATACCAAACTAGCCCCGTGATATATCCCGGAGTTACAGCGAATGAAACGAGAGCTAAGTTGACTAGAAAGAGTGTGGCAGAGAGCTCATGATGAAGCCGCAAGAGCATCTTATAGGTTGTTTATGAGAAGTCCATTGGTTGTCTTCAGGTCCTGTTTTGGACCACTTCAGTCTACTCTCCCAGAATGAAGTTGACAAGATTCTGACAGCTGTGAAGCCTCCTTGATCCCTGCCTATCATGGCTAGTCAAAGCCTGTGGTGATAAGGCGCAGACCCCCCTGAGGGGTATTATCAACATGTCCCTTTCAACAGGGATCTTCCCTGGGGGACTGAAGGAGGCAGTAGTTCACCCTCTGCTTAAAAAACCTCCAACAGTCCTTAATAACTACTGCCTAGTGTCTAACTTACCATTCCTGGGTAAGGTGGTAGAGAGGGCAGTGGCAACACAGCTTCAGGTTTTCTTGGATGATGCTAAGGTCCTGGATCCCTTCCAGTCTGGCTTTCACCCTGCCCATGGGATGGAGACGGTGCTGGTTGCCCTGGTGGATGACCTCTGGAGACGTCTGGATTGAGGTGGATCAGCGCTGCTGATCCTTCTTGATCTTTCGGCAGCATTTGATAGGTTGACCATGAGGTGTTAACTCACTGCCTCACTGATACCAAGATACAGGGGCTTGCCTTGCAGTGGCTGACCTCTTTTCTTCAGGGACAGGGACAGAGGGTGGCACTCGGGGGGAGTTATCCCAGTGGCACCCACTAAAATGTGGTGTGCTGCAGGGAGCAATTCGCACCCCCTTGCCCAGATTATCTGGAGGTGTGGGCTGGGTTGTCACCAGTATGCAGATGACACCCAGCTCTATCTAATGATGGACAGCCACCTGGACACAGCCCCAGGAGATCTGAACGAGGTGTAACAAGCTGTGGCTGAATGGCTGCAAAAGAGCCAACTGAAGTTAAATCCATCCAAGACAGAGTTTCTGCACCTGAGTTGCGGGGGACTGCATCAGGCTCCCAACCTCCACTGGTACCATCGTCAAGGGTGAAAAGCCTGGGGGTGTTCCTGGATGCCTCCCTTTCTATGGAGACCTAGATCACCACCACCACCAGGCAGATCAGACAGTTGGCCCCATATCTCGACCCCCGGGACCTAGCTACAGTGATTCATGCAATGGTCACTTCCAGACTGGATTATTGTAACTCTCTCTACGTGGGGCTGCCCTTGACTCTGCTCTGGAAATTGCAGCTAGTGCAGAACATGGCAGCATGGGTGTTGACAATGACACATCCACCCAATGCTGCACGAACTGCACTGGCTGCCTATTGAATTCTGGATCGATTTCAAGGTGCTGGTGCATATCTTTAAAGCCCTATATGGCCAGGGGCCAGCATACCTTTGAGACTGTCTCTCCCCATATGAGCCCTGTAGGACATTGAGGTCCATGAATCAACATCTTCTGGCAGTCCCTGGCCCAAGGGACATCTGTCTAACCTCAACCACAGCCAGGGCTTTTTTGGCCCTGGCCCCTGCCTGACGGAATGAGCTCCCGTATGAGATCAAGGCCCTGTGGGATCTATTTATTTATTTATTTATTTATTTATTATTTCTATTTGTAGCCCACCTTGCTGGACACACTGGCTCATGCCGGATCTATTACAGTTCCGCAGGGCCTGCAAGACGGAGCTCTTCCGCCGGGCTTTTGGTTGAGGTGGCGGGCATCCCTCCCTTTTTCCTGGCCATCCCCCACCAGTGGCCTGGTTCAAATTTGACATCAGGGCACCACTGCTATATTCAGAGATGACTAACACCTGAACAGGTTATTTTACATGTTAGTTGTGATTTTATGATCTGTGATTTTATGTTGTTTTAATCTGTTACTAAACTATTGCTATGATATTGATGTAAACCGTGGTATATAAATCAAATAAATAAATAAATAATGATAACCAATTTTTTTTTGAAGTCTTAAAAAAGCATAATAAGAATAATATAATAAGGACTAAAATAGAGCATGACAACAGCATAATAAGGACCTAGCAGGTTGTCAGTTCTGAGTGGGTGGGAGACAGCCTTTTTTCTCTATTTAATATTTGTTTTATTATTTAGAGGTTACTGAGTCTCAACAAATGCAACTTGGCAGATCATGCTTACATTATCGTCACTCAAAGAATATTCAAAATACAACACAGATCATGGCTTCATTAGTCATATTTGACAATTGCTGTCTTACAGGGAAAAAAATAGAGTTGCAGAGTACTTTGCATGGTAGGTCTTGCTATGGGTTTATGTCTAAAATGCCCCTGCCAAGGAGTCACACACTGGCTTCCACATTACAACACTTTAGTCCTGCTGAAGCTGTCCATTTCCATAAGTGGTTAGGATTGAAATAGGAGTGGAGAGAACCTCTTCCAAGCTCTCTTGAGTGGAAGCATAATCTCTCAGCTGAATCCACCTTGCAATTTTGGATAAAATGGAGGCAAGAATACCAAGTTCCTTGGAAGAAAGGCAGGATAAAATGTAATAAATCAGCATAATTATAACACTGATTCCACTTGACATTTAATATAATCAATATATCTGATTCTATAGATTCTTAAATCCAGTGATTGGAGTCATGAGCAAAAGATAAATCTTTCTGCAAGCCTGAAAAACCCAGGTTTGTAGAAAAATCTGAAATCTAAATAAAGTATGTTGGGGGTTTAAAAAACCCAAAAATGTAGAAGCAGCAGCTGTAGATTTACGAAACAAATGCTAGGCAACCACAATAGTATTGGCAGGTTCCAAGCCTTGGGGGAGGTGGCAGGGGTACCCTCAGCGGGGGGGGGTATAAAATAATTAATTAAATAAATTTCCAAGGCTCTTTGGCATTTGACGGAAGATTCATCAGCACTGGGCATAGCAGCAATCACTGGATGACTTCACCTCACACAACTTGCATGGCTCACCCAGGACTGACTGCTCGCTACTGCTCAACAGCAGCCACACCATGAAGCCACTGTGGTATAATGATTAGAGTGTCAGAACAGGATCTGGGAGACTGAGGTCTGAATGCCGACTCTGCCATGGAAGGTTACTGGCTGACCTTGGACCAGTCACACATTTTCAGCCTAACTTACCTCACAGGGTTGTTGTGAAGATAAAATGGAGGAGAGAAGAATGATGTTGACTGCTTTCCATCCCTATTGTAGAAGATAGTGGAAAGGGTGACTGGGAAAGTAGTGGAGTCAAGAATGATGCTAAGATGCAGTGGGGGAGGGGGATCTGGCAGTGGTATAGGTGCGTGGGCATGCAAGCAAGGAAGAAGGGCAAATAATAGAGAAAAGGCAGTGAGGCAGAAAGAAGTAGCAAGAGGAAGAAAGGACAATCAGGGTGGTAATAGGATTTTTCCTTCCCAGAAAAATCTATGCCTGACCCCATGGGCAAGATCCTATTACACTTTTATTCAGAAATAAATCCCATTCAACAAAAGTTCTACTTCTCCGTACAATTGTCCCCTTAATTAGTAGTTCCTTCCTAATTTTTCATTTAATCAGCTTAGGCTGTTTGAATCCCTTGCTTCCGGTTCATTTGCAGCCATGTCATTCCTGAGACTGCTTTTAATTAGTCATTTCCTGCTCTCTATGGTAGAAGGAAACTTTTACTTACAGATTTCTTCTTTGAAGCCAGAGCAATTGCTCTTCATTTTCTTTCCTACCATTTCACCATTGCAATTGTATAGTTTTGATCTAAAAAAAGAAAAAGAAAAAATATAGTGAGCAGAAGCTTTAAAACAAAAGAAAACCACAAGTACCATAGCCTTTGGAAGCCTTTGCTAGTGGCTTTGACACTTTGGCCCTGTAATTTCACAAGGGTTTTTTTTTAAAAAAAGAAGATGGATCAGCAATAGAAAAAGTGATGGAAAGAAATAAGGTAGCCACATTTTCATGTGTGCGCACACTTCCTCAGATACATTGAAAGGGAACTTAATAGTCCATACATATATACAGAGGGTGATCAGCAAATTAGCATATGACATAATGAAGGTGTTTTAATAGAAGCAAAGACCAAACAAGAATAACAAGCTAAGTTTATATGGTCATCATATATGTGGATTTAATTACAGAAGAAACTCAGTGAAGCAAATAAATATGTCAAAATAGGAGACTAATGTGTAATTGTATCCTTCTTAATAGTGTAATGTTAAGAGTAATTAACTGAGATCCTGTTGTTACATTCCATTCATCTCCTCTCAAGGATGGAGGTAACTAACAGCATCCTTTTCTCTGAGGTGAGGTGAATGGTTATACAGAGTTATGTCTCCTCTGTTACCAGATCATAGAAATACATTCTAATATTCATTGCATTACATTATAATCACTATTCCAATCTACTATTCCAAATAAGAAATACGTTAAAATAAAGAGGATGTATAGCCCTTCTTGGTGAGACATATGTAAGTACTGAATGCATTTAGCATATGTAGTGAGATGAGAAACCAATATTCCTATTAATTCCAGGGAGGGGGGGTTCTTCTCAGTGTTGTAATAACTTATAATTCAATAATTTCCCTTTCCATAAAAACATAAGAGAAGCCAGTGTTGAATCAGGCCAATGGCCCATCTAGTCCAACACTCTGTCACATAGTGGCTAAAAATACCAGGTGCCATCAGGAGGTCCAGCAGTGGGGCCAGGACACTAGAAGCCCTCCCACTACTGCCCCCTCCAGCACCAAGAATAGAGTGCATCACCTGCCCCAGACTGAGAGTTCCCATCTATACCCTGTGGCTAATAGCCACTGATGGACTTCTGCTCCATATGTTTATATAATTCCCTCTTGAAACTGTCCATGCTTGTGGCTGCCACCACCTCCTGTGGCAGTGAATTCCATATGTTAATCACTCTTTGGGTGAAGAAGTACTTCCTTTTATCTGTTCTAACCCAACTGCTCAGCAATTTCATGGAGTGCCCACGAGTTCTTGTATTGTGAGAAAGGGAGAAAAGTACTTCTTTCTCAACCTGCTCTATCCGATGCATAATCTTATAAACCTCGATCATGCCACCCCTCAGCCATCATTTCTCCAAGCTAAAGAGCCCCAAGCGTTTTAACCTTTCTTTCAGTCTGTTCCTAAAGTTCCTTTGCAATAAAACACCTATTTTGAGGTCACCCACTGAATGTCCTGGAAGGCTGAATGTTCTCCTACAGGTTTATCAGTCTTATGATTCTTGATGTCAGATTTGTGTCCATTTTTCCTTTGGCCTATGTAGAGAACTGAAGGGCATTGTTGGCATTCAACAGCATATATAGTGTTAGAAGATGAGCATGTGAATAAGCCTGAGATGCTGTAGTTGATGTTGTTAGGTCCCGTGATTCTAGTGATTGTGTTGTCTGGGAGTATATGTCTGCAAAGTTGGCATCTGGTTTTATTGCAAGCTCTGGTACCAGAACAACCATTCACCTCACCTCAAAGGAAAGGATACAGTTAGTTACCTCCATGCTTGAGAGGAAATGAATGGAATGTAACAACAGGATCTCAGTTAATTACTCTTAGCATTCCACAATTAAGAAGGATACAATTACACATTAGTCTCCTATTTTGACATATTTATTTGCTTCACTGTGTTCCCCCTTGTAATTAAAGCCAAATAAATGGTGGCCATATAAACTTAACTTGTTATTCCTGTTGGTCTTTGCATCTGTTAAAACATTTTCATTATATTGTATGCTAATTTGCTGTTCACCCTCTGCCTATATATATGGTCTGTTAAGTTCTATTTCAATGTATCTGAGGAAGTGTGCACACAAATGAAAGCTCATACCATGAATAAAACTTTGTTGGTCTTAAAGGTGCCACTGGACTCAAACTTTGTTCTACTGCTTCAGACCAACACGGCTGCTCACCTAGCACAATACCAAGAACAATTTCTAGGAAATATGCCTGATTGAATAGACTTGAGTAGGATTCTGAGAAACCCTGTTTAGGATTGTTCTCTAAATGCATGGAAGCAATAATTCATCTGCATCCTAGCAGGAAGTGTGCTTCCCTGCAGATAGAGAAATGCACTCAACACAGACTCAGAGAGCCAGTTTGGTGTAGTGGTTAAGTGTGTAGACTCTAACCATCAGTGGCTATTAACCACAAGGTATAGATAGGAACACTTAGTCTGGGGCAAGTGATGCTCTGTATTCTTAGTGCTTGGGGGTGGGGCAACAGTGGGAGGGCTTCTAGTGTCCTGGCCCCACTGCTGGATCTCCTGATTGCACCTGGTATTTTTGGCCACTGTGTGACAGAGTGTTGGACTGGATGGGCCATTGGCCTGATCCAACATTGGCTTCTCTTATGTTCTTATGTTCCTAACCTGGGAGAACCAGGTTTGATTCTCCAGTCCTTCACTTGCAGCTGCTGGATGACCTTGGGCAAGCCATAGTTTTGTCAGAGCTGTCTCTCAAGGACAGTTGTCTCAGAGCTCTCTCAGCCCCACCTACCTCATAGGGCATCTGTTGTGGGGAGTTTGTAAGTCACTCTGAATGAAGGGTGGAGTATAAATCCAATTTCTTCTTCTGTTCTCTTCTTCTTCTTCTTCTTCTTCTTCTTCTTCTTCTTCTTCTTCTTCTTCTTCTTCTTCTTCTTCTTCTTCTTCTTCTTCTTCTTCTTCTTCTTCTTCTTCTTTTGGATGGAAGACCTGAGAGCTGGGAGCTCTCCTGTGAATCAGCTGGACATAGATTGCTCCAGGCCCTTTGGTGAAGGCCACTTCCTCACTGTCATTCAACACTTCAGGGTTATTTTCCCCCAATGCGTTTTGCTCTCTCTAGTATTCCCAGATGGAGCAAAACACATATGGAAAGAGGGAACGACCCAAAACAATAGGGACAAACGAGTGACAAAAATGGCAGTGCAGAAGTGGCCGAAGGCTCAATAATCCACTGCTACTCCAGTCTTACTGCATCATTCTGGGAAAGAACTGAGCAAGTCATGAAATGTATTGAGGTGGCTGATCTTCAAAGTAATTGCTTTGAAAGGAGGTAACTGGTCTTTCATTTTCTCTAGACTGAACTCATGCTTAGCTGGGGCAGTGTAGCAAAAATACACTGCAGAGCAGTGTGGCATGCTTCCAGGGATTCGATGATCCTTCAGCACTAAATTCTACCTTTCCCCTGCTACTTCCAAGAAATAGGCATATCAATCATTTCCAAGTTGCTTGCCAAGGAGGTATATCTTCATTGCTCCAGTTATATATTCCTGAACAAGTATTTCAGTAGATGTTTGAATGTGATACTTTAAGGAAGCATTTTGTTTTATACTGTTTGTGTATCTGCTCATCCTGCACATGTATGTTAAATATCTCATGCTGGTTATTTTTCATATTGTTCTATGAAGCCCATTCCGTTTTGAGGCTTCATGAAATGCAAGTCATTTTTATTAGTTGCAGTTATGTCCAATATAAGTAAGTTTTAAAGTTTTGGACAGCCCACACAAGTAGCATCCAGGAAAGGGCTATATTACTCCCAAAGGTAACAAGGGAGATAGTGACCTTCCTTTTTGTGCAAAAAGTTATCTTCTTTCCATGCACTATGGTCTGAAGTGCATATAAAAAACCTACATATTGAACTGCTATTGTTACCTTCTAGTGACGCTTTTATCAAGTGTATGGTCCATTTCCTCAACTAAGCTATTGTTTTGCATTCCTTCACTGCATTTCTTTTTTCCCTAGCATTTTCAGTGAGTGGTCTTATGCAGTGTTGCTCTTAAAAAGAAGATGAGCCGCAATCTTCAAAGGACTTATATGTGGAATAGTTTTCATTGACTTTGACAAGTATGCTTCTAGCATTATCAGTTTGAAGAAGGTAGATTAGGTTTCCTACAGAGCAGGCTGCAGATGCAAGATGTTCAAGTTGAGATTCAAGATGAGATTCATGTGCACAACATTTGGCCAAAGCTTTGCAGTACTTATTCAAGCACAGACAGTATTTCACTGAGAGCTTTATATGAGAAACTGTTCCTTGAACATTTAGCCAGTGCTTTGTCATTGATTCATCAGCCCAGGTGTCAAGTTTATAACAATGGCATGCACTTCCAGGACACAACTATATATTTCAAGTCTATGGCTGCCAGCCTCTAGATTTCCCTGGAATTACAACTGTTCTCCAGACCACAGAGATGAGTCCCCCTGGAGAAAATGAAAGCTTCAGAGGGTGGACTTTATGGCATCACATGCCTGCTGAGCTCTCTCTCCTGCCCAAACTCTGCCCTTCCACGGGTCTGTCCCAAATCTCCAGGAATTTCACAGCCCTGAGTTGGCAGACTTATCTCCAGCTCATCTACCAAGGAAAGAGGGAAGCCTGAGATGTTCTGAATTCATGGAGGAGGCATTACCTTTAAAGCTGTCTATGGGGCTAACATCCCAAAGAAAAAGAAATGCAAGAAAGCAAAGTGGCTGTCTGATGAGGCTTTACACATAGCAGAGGAAAGAAGGAAAGCTAAAGGCAACGGTGAAAAGGGAAGATTTGCCCAACTGAATGCAGATTTCCAGAGAACAGCAAGGAGAGATAAGGAGACTTTCCTGAATGAACAATGCAAAGTAATAGAGGAAAACAATAGATTGGGAAGGACTAGAGATCTCTTCAAGAAAATTGGAGAAATCAAGGGAACGTTCCATGCAAAGCTGGCCATGATAAAAGACAAAAACGGTAGGGACCTAACAGAAGCAGAAGAGATTAGGAAAAGATGGCAAGAATACACAGAAGAACTATACAAGAAGGACCTCGATGTCCTTGACAACCACGACGGTATAATCACTGACCTCGAGCCAGACATCCTGGAAAGCAAAGTTAATTGGGCTTTAAAAAGCATTACTAACGGGTTTCGTTTTTGGCGTCGCGAATGGCGGCCGCTTCTCGGGACGCTCCCGGAGGCGGTTAGCCCACGCGCAGTCAGGGGGGTCTTCGCTTATGCGAAAGACCCTAGTGAGCCTTAGGTTAAGGCTCCGAACCGGGGGCGCTTGGGGAATAGCCTCTTTACCGGCAGACAGCCGGGAAATTGAGGCTTTCCCCCTGCCCCAATCGGCCCCGCTGCGGCGTGCCCGTAATGGGACTTAGCGGCGCCACCGAATTCCAGGAGTGAAAACAGCGCTATGGTTCAACATAAAAAGAAGAAGTAGCATCGAATCGTGAGTTGAAGATCTATTTTGAAGCGTAAATCGGAGCCCCCTATATGCGGATAAGCGTTGGGAGGAGGGAGGAGTCCCCACCCCCTCGAGAAGCAAGTTATACAAAAGGAGCGCGAAGGGGGCAGAAAGAAAACAAAGTGTTGGTGAAAGTACCGTTGGGGCTGCATAGAAGAATGTGATCATCTTAGCTTCCTGGGGGATGCGGCACGAACTTTTTAAAAGTAAACAAAAAAAAACAAAATGTCGATAATGGAAAAAGCCCTGCTGTTACCGGAAGAGAAGAGAGGAGGGACTTCCGGTCCAGACAGCCCCCCCAAGAGCTTGCTGTCAATCAACAGAAAAAGGAGATGCTGTGCCCCCTGCTGGAACAATTGCAGAAGATCAACCAAACTTTGTTTAAAATGGAAAGTGTTCTCATCAGCCGACAGAAACAGATACTGGAAACAACTAGTAGGATGAAGGAGATTGAACAGAAATCGAATTTGATTCCAGGTTTCCAGGGCGCTAAAGAGGAAGAGAAAGAAGATCTCGGATTTACCCTGACAAATGTCTTGGCACCCCTAACTGGCAGTGAAGCGATAAAGTTAAAAGAAGAGGGGGATAAGGCTCCCAAAGCCTACTCCGCCTTTATAAAAAGAAGTACTCTGCCAGTAGAAGGGGATGTCGAACATAGCAGGCGACAGACGAGAGATCTAATTTCATCTGAAGAGTTTGTGGAGCCCTGGAAGCTTGAAGGCCAGATGATTAAGAAAAAAAGAAAAGAAAGAAGACGGATTCCATCTTTAAAACACGGAAACGCCTGAAGAGACACACCAGCAGGAAGGATGCAGCACCTAAAATTGGGATAAGTGCAGAAGACAGCAGCCTGGGGGAAGGTGATGGAACGGAAGACTTCAAAGTTAAAATGGACTTAATCCATAACTGGAAGAAAATTAAGAAGAAGATACTTTGAGGACTGTTCGTGTTGCATCTGGAAGGAGCTGTTTAATTACTAACCCCAATGGACTTTACTAACTGTATTAACAGAGTGACTTTGGACTTTGAATTAGTTAAAAAGAAGATCTTCTAACCATGATTGATGCCAAAACTTGGTATTGGTTATTAACCTAAACTAACCCTCACTAACAGAAAAAATTTCACTCCACCCTTTTCTTTCTCCATCTGTCTACCCTTCCCCTTTCTTATAAAAAGAATAAAATTCTCTCTTCTTTAAGAGAGTTTTACAAAAAAAAAAAAAAAAAAAGCATTACTAACAACAAAGCTAGTGGAGATGATGGTATCCCAGCTGAGTTATTCAAAGTCTTAAAAGAAGATGCTGTTACAGTGCTGCACTCAATTTGCCAACAAATTTGGAAAACACAACAGTAGCCACAGGATTGGAAAAGGTCAGTTTACATTCCAATCCCAAAGAAGGGCAATGTCAAGGAATGTTCAAACTATCACACAATTGCACTCATTTCACACGCTAGCAAGGTCATGCTCAAGATCCTACGAGCTAGGCTCCAACAGTACGTGGATAGAGAACTGCCAGGAGTACAAGCTGGGTTTCAAAGAGGTAGAGGAACTAGAGTTCAAATTACCAACATTCGCTGGATTATGGAGAAAGCAAGAGAGTACCAGAAAAACATCTACTTCTGCTTCATTGACTATGCTAAAGCCTTTGATTGTGTGGATCACAATTAAATATGGCAGGTTCTTCAAGAGATGGGAGTACCAGACCACCTCACATGTCTCCTGAGAAACCTGTATAAGGGTCAAGAAGCAACAGCTAGAACCGGATATGGAACAACTTATTAGTTTAGCATAGGAAAAGGAGTACGACAAGGATGTATATTGTCACCTTGCTTATTTAATTTATATGCAGAGTACATCATGCAAAATGCTGGCCTGGATGAATCACAAGCTGGAGTTAAGATTGCTGGGGGAAAGATCAATAACCTCAGGTATGCAGACGATACCACTCTGATGGCAGAAAGTGAAGAGGACCTAAAGAGCCTCTTGCTCAGGGTGAAAGAGGAGAGTACAAAAGTGGTCTTGAAGCTCAACATCAAAAAAACTAAGATCATGGCATCTGGCCCCATCACTCCTTGGCAAATAGAAGGGGAAGTCATAGAAGTAGTGACAGACTTCACGTTCCTAGGATCCCAGATCACTGCAGATGGTGACTGCAGCCATGAAATTAAAAGACGCTTGCTCCTTGGGAGGAAAGCGATGGCAAACCTAAACAGCATGATAAAAAGCAGAGACATCACCCTGCCAACAAAAGTCTGCAGGGTCAGAGCAATGGTATTCCCAGTAGTAATGTATGGCTGCGAGAGTTGGACTATAAGGAAGGCCGAGCGCTGAAGAATAGATTCTTTTGAAGTATGGTGCTGGAGAAGACTCTTGAGAGTCCCTTGGACTGCAAGGAGATCAAATCATTCAATCCTAAAAGAAATCAACCCTGACTGTTCCCTGGAAGGCCAGATCCTGAAGTTGAAGCTCAAATACTTTGGCCACCAAATGAGAAGGGAGCATTCACTGGAGAAGACCCTGATGCTGGGAAAGATTGAAGGTCAAAGAAGAAGAGGACGGCAAAGGATGAGATGGTTAGACAGTGTAATCAATGCAACAAACATGAAATTGAGCAAACTTCAGCGGGCAGCGGAAGACAGGAGGGCCTGACGTGTTCTGGTCCATGGGGTCACGAAGAGTCGGACTTGACTGTGCAACTGAACAACAACAATGGGGCTAACAGAGGAGGAAGGGAAACTTCACCTAAAAACTCTGGACATTTTGGCTGCAAGCTCAGAGGCAGTAGTAGGTAAGCTTTGTTCCTTCCCAGCTGAGACAGGAGTTTGAGTTTTGGTCAGGTTGGAGGAGACCCCAAACTCCCACAAAGGATCTCTCATACACAATTAGTCCCAAAGCTTCAAAGGTTAGCAATGGGCAGCATTTATGTACCCCTGTCACAAAGCTGCTAGAATATAATTTTACCACATTTCCAACATTTGAAGGTGAGGTAAAATTGATCAAGCCAATTAACTTTTGATAATTAATGACTGGTAAACAATACAATAACTGTAAATATTTTTGGTTTCCTGATAAACATTTTGTGCCCAGTGATTAGCAAGATAGCCATTTTTTTTCTGAGTGTGAAGGGCAGAGTCACTGATGGAGAAAATTGGCTTCTGGTGCTAAGATGCAGAAACATGTTTTTCAATAAAAGAGCAGCAAAGCAAAGCAAATAACTGCACCCATTTTTGGAAATAGCGACCCCTATATATGATGTCATTTTCTAAATTGGAAGGCAGAGTCCTTGTGTACTGCTCATTAATAATCAATGCTGGGTTTTCAAATATGGACTGAACTATGTGTCCCTGAAGAGTGATGGAAGAATACAGTCAAGATAGCTGGGACCTTGGATGAGCTTCCATAAACCTTGATACAGAATCTGTCTGAACCAACAATATTGCTTATCGGGAAGATAGATTTAAGAAACTGGCATTTCCTAAGGAAGCAAATATCATGATGAAAGAGGAGCCTTTATTATCCATGGCTCACTTTTTAGAACATTTAATGATTTAGGCCAGAGGTTCTCTACTCTTTGGTGTCAAGGAACACTTATCCAGCCTGGTGTGCCCTTGAGGCCCACCACTGTTTTCCAGCAAGGTTCTTGGAAAGATTAGAGGCCAATAAATTGACAGAGGAGGATTAGTAACAACAGGATGGGAATTGTCAGGAAAGAAAAACAATGTCACAGGATTCTGCCACCCCACGTACCCCTAAAGATTAACAACATTTGTGGTAGGGTATGAGCTTTCATGAGTCACTGCCAGTGTTCCCTCTAAGTTGAGTGAGTGTGAGCTAGCTCACAGTTTTTTAGCCTCCGGCTCACACATTTTTGTCCTAGCTCAGGAAGGATGGCTGCAGAGCAAAGTAATTTTTGTAGTGGCCAAGTTGCTTGCTCACAACTTTAATGCCAGTTGCTCACCAAGTAGAATTTTTGCTCACAAGACTCCACAGCTTAGAGGGAACATTGGTCACTGCTCACTTCTTTTCTACTGCTACAGATAGGCTAAAATGGCTACCCATCTTGCTCTATCCCCATGCACCCCAATCACTGAAATTCATAGCAAGATCTGACTGTATTTCCCCCAAACTTGCCTCTGTTTCTTGCTCATTCTTCAGTTCTGTTTCTCTCCCTGATTCACTCCCTGTCTTGCCCACCAGCACTTTCTTTACTTCAGGACTACCTGAGATATATTTATGTGTTGATGTCCATAACAGAGAATAGGATGGGAGATGCCAGAACTGTGATGAGGAGTGAGGCTTGAGCTCACAATATAAGTATATATTCAAGGATAATAACTTGTACTTGTCACAGGATCAGTTATTTGCTTTCTCTGGTGGTTAAAGGAAGGTAGCTTGTTCATCCAGTGTGCCTGTTACTGGCTGAATGTCAAACATAAGCCTGAAATAGTTTTTATTAAATGGCACTTTATGTGTATAAAATGTAATGCAGTGTGCAATAAATATTTAAACCAGGGCCCAGGACAGACTGGCAATTTGCCCCGGTAGCCAGTCGCGGCAAAAAAAACCCAGATTAAACAATACCGGGTTTTCCCGTCCACACAGTGGGGGCCGCTGCCGGAAGATACGGAATGGAGGTGCGCAGGAGTGTTCAGACTGCCGCGCCGGAGGCGTGCTATATTTGCCGTTTCTCCATTAATTCGGCTGTGGGTGTATGTGCGCATAAGTGCATTTTGCTGATTTTTTTTTTTTTTTGCCCTGCAACGCCAGCACCGCATTAGGCAGTGGAGCGGAGCGCAGCCAATCACACTGCTGCTGCCTCATGCCCAACAAGGGTTGCTCCCGGCTTTTCGGCTGCACGTTCAGACTCCCCGGAAGCGGAGAAACGCGCGACGAACGCAGGCTTTCAAGATTTGCGAAGGCTTTTATCAGGTGTTTTTTTAATCAGGCAGTGAAGCGCAAGAGCACCGGCAGGCTACGGGTGGGGGACGCCAGGCAGATGTGCCTGTGTGAATGTTCCATTTACTCCGGTATTGAATCGTTGTCAGCCTGGGTCCCATCCCGGGGCAAATTGCCAGTCTGTCCTTGGCCCAGGTTTAAAATATGTTATGATGGGGGGGGAGGCATAATACTGATATTATTGTTAACTGTAACAATAAGTATTGTAGGCATGAAATACTAACTTAAAAGAAGCACTCAACAATTCACAAAAATGTAGGATTTGAACACTCTAGGAAATGTAGTAATCACTGTGAATGATTAAAGAGTAGACACTTACTTTTGTGGATGTACGTGTTTTATTGTTCACCCTTGAAATCATTTTATTGATTCAGAGGTAAGAGATTTGCTTTTAGAGATATCTTTTGCACTAAGCACCAAGGATTTGATGGATAAACTGCCCAGTGCACTATTAGCATCCTTAGAGTGAGTAAATGATTTGTCAAGGCCAAGGCAAAATTGGAGAAACAAAAACTGCAGACAATTAAAAATAAGGTTGTCTTGTGTGATATTAGGAAATATAAAGGAAGATTTTACTCATAAGAATGCACTATGTACAGAAATCTAGAGCAAAAAGTTCTTAATTGTTTTAAATGCCGTAAACAATTTTAGAAAATCATTCAATATTACTGCATTTTAAATGTATTGCCATTCTGACAGTGCAATCCTATGAAGGCTTACTGAGAAGTAAGTCCTGCTGCATTCAGTGGGACTTATGTCCAGGTAAGTAGGCATAGGATTACACTGCAAGACATGTAACAGCCATTTGATATCAATAAATACTAAATAGAATGCAGAGGAACAGAATAATTAGAACCAAGGAAAAGACAGGATCAATCCTAGTGACTGAAAACATGCATTCTTTAAAAAACAGACTACAGTGTTTGGCCATCTTCACTGTCAACTCACTATGACCACTGCAGACAAAATGTTGTTCTTACTGTTTTCAATTTTTTCAGAGCTGCCAGATTAGATTTAGATCTCTGATTCTTCCTCCTTGTGCTTGGTTTCATGCAGAGAAAGCAAGGATGCAGCCTGCATGCCCTCATATTATTCTGTGTCTCTTTAAGGCCCTTGCAAGATTTAAAAAAATTAAGGAGTTATTCCAAATCAAAATATTCTTGGCAATCTTCAGGAACAGAGGACTTCCAGTCTCAGCAAATGCCATGGCAGTTGCTTTCTCCCAGGGCTCCGGGAGAAACCTGCCAGTGCCTATGGCTGGATGGAGGCGCGATTGTCCACATCACCCCAGGATTCCTTGAGTTGGACTCCCAGCCATGGGGCACTATAGAGCCCCTCGGCGCATCTAGATGGAGAGGGGGGGCTCCTCCAAGCCTTGATGGGCCTGCTGTGGAGCGTCCCGAATGGGAACAAGATCAGCACACCGCAACAAGCATATGGTGATCAAAAAAATTTTAATGCAAAGGGACAATCGCTGAAAATGTGAGTTTAATTACAAGCGAAAATCACCCGAAAACAGCATGCTCCCCTAAAAGAAAACAAGGGGGGAGGGGACTTCCCCCTGCTAAGAACTGCTTGCAAGCAATTTTAAAGCCAGGAAAAGGGGGGTTGCAGTAAGAAGCGATTGAACTGAAATAAAGAGACTGTGAGAACTCAGCACATTGTATAAGAGCTCCTAGAGACTTTGACAAACTTTTAATAAAAGTAAACAATTCTCAAACATGGCGCCACCAAAAGACTCTAAGGACAACCTAGCGAAAGCTAAGCTTCCTTCCGGAAGTTCCAGCCCTACAAGTTCTGTCCCTAGACAGGACTCAACTGCAGAACTTCAAAGGTTGCTGTTGGAAGCACTTCGCCCCCTGCTGGAGAAAATTATGGTTATTGATAATAAGCTGGATGCACAACAAGCACAAACGGCGCTGAACATGCAGAAAATCGAAAAAAATGGAGCAGGAGCTTAAAGAGATTGATTCCAACTCAAAAAAGATGAATAAAAACTGCAGGCATTGGGGGAAAGTGTCAAATCGAAGAGTCTCATGTACTACAGCTGCAAATGGACAGGGCAAGCTATGTCTTGAGACTTCAAGGTATCAAGGAGGAGAAAGGGGAGAATTTGAGATTGTTGGTGATTTGTTGGCCCTCTCGGCAGAGATGACATCAGAGCAACTCCAAAGCAAAATAACTATGGTCTTTAGATCATATGCAGAATTTATTAGAAAGAATAATCTGCCTGGGGAAGTCACAATAAGATTCTCCCAAAGAAAAGTGAGGGATCAACTACTGAAAGTGACCAAAGGGTTACTTTGAAGATAAAAGACAAGGACATAAAAGTATTGAAAGACGTTCCATTTGAGATAAGAAGGAAGAGAAAGAAATACAGAGACTTGGTTCTATTTCTACAAAGTCACAACATTTCCTACAGATGGTTAACACCCAAGAATTAATCTTCAGATATGCAAACGGTAAAGAAAGGATAGACTCTGTTGAAAAGGCCTGCGAGTTTCTGCGTCAACATCGTCCACCAGGAGAAGGAGTTACCGATGGCTCCAAAGTGAGCGAGGAAGAAGGAGAGGCTGGATCTTCAGATGAGGACACAGACTCTAAATTGGAGGCAGTGGGCCCCAAACCAGGCTATCTCTTGACATATAAAAAAGGGAAAAAATAGATTGTTAATGTTCTCTGGAGTATCTGAAATATGTTCATTTTATATCAAAATTCGCAGCTCTTTTATGAAGTTGAAATTGTGGGTGAAATATCGAAATGCTCTATTAGACAGATGATCATTTTCAGTGAAAGTTAATTTACAGTTAAGTGGGAAAGCAACTGTGTAAAATGTTTGTATGATCACCATCTCTTGGGTTTTTAGAGGGTTTTCTTTACTTTCTCCTGTAGAGTGTAGTTTCCCTTTCCTATTTTTTCTGTTTGTAGTTTTTAGTATGTAGTTATTAGAAAATGCAACAAAAAATCCCCTACGGGGGGCCAAAAAAAAAAAAAAGGAAATCTTCAGGAACAAACAGAAATAATGGAGCTAGCCAGGTTTGTTAGTTCATGTGTCTATCTCATCCCCACGTACCGTAACAGTGTGAAGTCACTTGTGTGTTTAAATTTTATCCTGTCCTGCCCCCCAAAAGCTCAAATTCATCACTTTCACCTCCTCCATTTTATCCTTGCGACAACCCTGTAAGGTAGGTTCAGCTAAGAGAGTAACTGGCCCAAGCTCAAGCTGCATGACACAGTGAAGATTTGAAACTGGGTCTCGCAGATCCTAGTCCAATTCTTTAACCATTGCACCAGTTTAACAAATAATGGGGCATACAGGTAAAGAGAACTGAACTTTCCCTCTCCCCCATCTTACCTCTCAATGGTCTTTCACTGAGGCACTTTTCTCCCAGCCCAGCTCACTTTGGGCATTCGAGAGATACTGGGACTAGAGTTTCCTGTATGCATAGTCTGAAGTGAAAATCACTCCTTGCTTTATGTGTGAACAACAAACACTGCTGGCTTTATAGTGTCCCAGCTGACAAAATCCATTAATGCCAAGCTCCATCTTCATCTGATAATTGAGGAGAAAGCTGCAGATAGTCTCAGTCTTAGATCTGATAACTCCCATTAAACTTGCAATTAGCTGAGCTGTTTGATTCAGTGTCATTGCTGCTCCCTTCCAGCTTTAAAATGCACGATCAGACAGCAACATCTGTGTCCCATTCCCCAGTCATCTGCAATCTGTTCTCACCAGTCTTCGAATCAGAGTCATTTAACACTGGGGCAAGTCAGGTCCTTCCTGGTGTCCATGGTCTCACCCCGCATCTCTGGAATTCTGATCAATCTATCACACTCTCAAGCCATTTGGGAAGTCTGAACATTCCCTTCTGGTTTGGGGCATTTTTTCTGAGGCAGTTAGCGAGGTGCGCATTGTTGGAAATGTGTGTGTTGCAAGGTCTAGTTCAGTCATTATAGATTTAATCTGTTTACCTTCTGTGCTATTGTTTAGCCTGACCTGGAAGGGAAACCTGGCACAGAGCCAATGGGAAGAAAGACCAGGAAATCTAAGTCTGTTAACTCACAATCATTGGTTAATATATTCAGGTGATTTCCTTCTAGGGGTCAAGAAGAAGAATCTCCATTGTTGTTTTTACAGTTGTTGTTGTGAGACTGTGTGGTCGGTCTGTTCTGTAGCTGTAGAGATGTAGCCTTAGATCTTTGTTATTTTGTAGATTTTCCTGTGTACCCTTCCCTTAGAAATAAAGGTTTTTACACAGAAAGAAATGACTCCTCTCCAGTGAAGCAAATATCCATTGCAAACTCTGAATATCTAAGTATTTTTGCCAATTTTTCCAACATACATAACTGCATATTTGCATTATGGCTATGAAGCGCTTGCATACGTGTCTGTTTTTTACTCTCTCTCTCTCTCTTTCTCTCTGGAGCTTCTCAAAACTGTGATTTTCTTCAAACAACTTCCAAGCACAGTTTCAAAAACACTTCCCCCACACTGCACTACATATCTCAGCAGCCTCCTCCAGCAACCCCATTTGCCACCAGCTGCTGCCATCCTGCCAGAAGTTTGAAGGGCTGCTTCCAATATGCACTTATGCACATACTCAAAAGACAAATACTTTTTAAAAAGCTGCCTGACCTCCCCACTCCATGGTTGCCGCATCTGACAGTGAAGTGGGTTAATGGTAAGATGTCTGATCAAAACTCTCAGTTACATCCCCCCCTGGAATAATTAGAGGCGGTACCAGACTGTGCTAAGCCTATCGTCTGACATGGTCTAAGTCTCACAAGATCATGTTCACTTAACAGTACTGAGGCTCACCGATCTTGGTTCATTCATTTTTCCATATGGCCTGTCTGTTCCTTCTGCTGACCATATCTCTATGGATACTTTACGTCCTATTTCCCTTTGCAGCCAGAGTATTGTGTTTTGAGCCCTGACCAAGAAACCACTAAGACATCATTTCCACATGGTCCCCATCAGAGAGAAAAGCAGGGTATAAATAAAAAGTAAACAAAAAACATTTGAAGTCTTTGGTTGCGATTTCACGCAGAATTAGCCGTACCGTAGGTTTGAATGCCGAGCAGATTTAAAGGGCACGATCAGACGCAAAGATCTGGGAAGCACCCTACACGCGTCGGCAACCTGTTTTGCTCTGCCACAGAAGTGGAGTAAAAAGACACTGGGGAAAGTCCAGTATCAAATGGGTTGCTATGGGCCATGGACGGACTTTCCCCTGTGTGATCACTCCAGTGTGCTCCCATGGCTTTGGGATGATCTGATCAGGCCATCCCAACTCCCTGCCATTTTTTCCATCCTGTCTCAGTATGTGCATCTTTGCACACTGCATAGGGAGCCCTCAGTGCGGAGATGCAAATGATCGATCCCTCATTGAAGTGCACCAGAAACACACGACAAAAAAACACACCAACCCAACTCACCCACGGTTGTGTCTGATCATGCAGGGGTGGGCTGTGCCCAGCTTTCAAGGACTGTGTGATCACACAACTGCAGGTCAAATTCCTATGGAGCAAATAGCCTTGCTTCCCCCCTGCTTTATCTTGTGTGTGTGACCGCAACCTTTCTATACTTTTACTGGGATTGGGAATAGTGTTAGTAAAAAGATTCTTCAGGTAGACCTGTCAGTTACTGCTAAACCCAAATCCTTTAAGCAATGTCTGGCCTACAGGATTTCTGAAAAACACCACAGAAATCTACAGTATTTGGGTCAAAATGACATTTGGCAAGTTTGTGCACAGATAAACACCTACTTCCATTAATCAGCAGTAACAGATACTTTGTGAAGTACTGAAGGTGGCTTAAGTTGTGAAGAGTCTAACCAGAAGGTCACAGGAAATGTGAGCCCCAACTCCCACTGAGCTTGTGCTGGCGGGAGGGGGCTGATTTGCCTCCTCGTGAGGAGGAAGAGCAACACTGGTGCTGCGCTTTGTGCAGCAGCAGGCATGGGGTGGAGCCAGCCTATTTAGGCTTGGCTCCCACCCTCTGCCTTTACAGTCCTCCGATGCGCTCGGGAAGAACAGAGCATGAGGACTGAGCTGCTGCAGTTATTGAGGCCTTTGGCCTGAAATAGCAGTGGCGGTGGCGGCGTTGAGGCTCCAGCAGCAGCAAGGAGGCCTGATGGAGGCAGGCAGCTAGAGGACAGCAAAAAACATGGCGGCTGACTTCTCATGGCTGCAAGATCCACTGGTGGTGTGGGGCACGCAGCAGTGGCGGGGGCTTCTTGCTGCAGTGCCACTTAGCACTTGAAAGGGCAATCTGTAGGGAGAGAGCCTAAGTGTGGCATTGGGCAGTGTTGGTGTATAATTCCATAGGGCAGGGGGAATTTAGGGTCGTGCCCCCCCAATTTTACAAAAGGCCAACTGTTGGATCGGTGCATCCATGCGATTTAGGAGGTCATTTTGTGGATCCAGCCTCCAGCGGCCATTTTAGGGTTGCTGGACAGACAGGACATGGGAGGGCCACCAGCCTATGTAGGGAGCTTTTTTAAAATGAAAAAAACACTTTGGGGAGCTGTTAGGAGAGGCTTTGCAGTGGGGGGCAACATGGTAAGGCTGCCTCCTCCCTAATAGTTTCTTATCTGTTGGCCTGTCTAAGTGCCCCCACACTATTTGGGTGAGCAGTGGCCATTCTGGGGTATTTAGGAGTGGCAGCCATTTTAGGATAAGTAGACAGGCTGACATTTTAGGCCTGGACTCCTGGTGAGCAATTTTCCCTTAGAAGTGGCATGGCTCCAAAGAAAGGCCAGGGTACTGCAAAAGGGAAGCAGCTTGCTCCTAAGCGGGTAGGCCAAGCTTCTACAGCTGGACAACAGCCCCTGCCAAAGCAGCCTAATGATGGATCCTTACCTGCTATTCCGAGTGGCCCTGGGCCTTTGGTAGCCACAGGTGCTGTGCCTATAATGGGGGCCCAGGAGCCTGTAGTTGCTGCCTACACAGTTGGCCCCATAGTAACTTCTACACGGGTAGGTGTCGTGTCCATGTGATTGGTGTCCTCAGTGGCTTCTATTTCTTTGGCTCCCTCGGGTGCTGTTTTGCCTGCACCTTTAGATGCCTTCCTAGACAACCCAGTGAACAGGGTTATATTAGAAAGGAACGCTTGGGTGGCTGCCATTAAGGAACGCTTGGGTGGGCTTTCGCCCACTGTAGGTGGGAGTGGGCAACCTGCTATGTCACCACTGAGGCTTTTCAAGCACAAGTGTTGACTCGTCTTTCTGCCATTGAAAGTAGGAACGTAGGTGCAGCTAGCCAATCTGAGGTACTTGGTGAAGAAGAGGCTCAACTGGTTGAGGTGCAGGAAGGCCAGCCAGAACAAGCAGGTGAGCAGCAAAGGTGGTTCCTTTTGGGGGTCCATCGCAGATGGCAGGTAAGCCTGAATCCACATAAACACCTAGTACCAATTGGCCATGGGGCCCTATGGGCCTACAGGCTTCTGGGTCTGCAACCCCCGTGCCAGTAGAAGGAACCTCTCCTGGTCCGGCCAGTGTGCAGCCTCCATCATGGCCATGGGGCTAGCCACCGACTGGCTGGGTGCCTTCACCTAGCACAGCTCAATACCAACAAGGTGATGTGGGGCCTGGGTGGTTTTATCCTTATCAGGGTGCTAGGATGTATGAGATGGTGCCAGCGAAGGAATTACCATCTGGTGACCTGGCTATGCCTTTGGGGGACCATCTTACGACAGCCACTAGGGATAAGATATGAAGGGGTGAGTATGTGGATGTCTTTACCTTACTATATAGGGAGAAAGACAAAAAGAACAAGGAAGATTTGGATGAACGAGATAAAGAGTGCCTGAAGCGCCACAGTGTAGATAGGATATATGCCAATTGGTACCCTGGCTTCTTAATTTATGCTGGGGTAATTGTTAGAGCACAGCCTTGGAGGGGCTCATCTCTGCTCCAGTACATTGACATAATTTACAAAGGTTATTCTGACTTTACTGGGTTAGCATGGATGGAGTATGACGAGGCTTTCCGCATGAAGGCGGCTATGTACCCGGCGCTTCTCTGAGATCAAATCCATCTGCATTTGTGGATGCAGATGATGTCCCCAGCCAATCCTGTACTGGGGGAGCACTCGAACAGTGGGCATGTGGTGCAGCGCACTAATAACAATAATGCAGGAGCTCTGCTTTTTCAGGGTGGGCAGGCATCTCAAAAGTGCCCTCTCTGTTGAGAGTTTTCCTTGCAGGGGTATTGTAGCCAAAAAACATGCACTTTTTGCCACAAGTGCCCTCTTTGTTCTGGCCCCCATTCCTTTCCATCCTGCTCCAAGGCCAAAGCCAGACCTGCCGCTAAGGATGGCAAAGGTGGTAGGTGTCAGGGAGGGGGAGGGGGTCAGGCATTACCTGATAAAGGGACCCAGTCCAGTTAAATTTCCAGTATTAGAGCGCTGGTTGCGCCTGTATCCTAAGTTTGCTGATAAGCAGTACTTGTTAGATGGGTTTAGGTTTGGTTTCTGCATTCCCTATAAGGGTGAGCAGCATCCCTTTTTGGCTCCCAATGTGCCCTCAGTTTGGGGCATGGAGCAGATGGTTAGAGCCAAGATTCAAAAGGAGTGCTTAGAAGGTAAGGTATTGGGCCCCTTTCCTTCACCTCCAGTTCCCAACCTGAGGATATCACCTTTAGGTGTGCTGCCTAAAAAAGCACCAGGGGAGTATTGCCTCATTAACCATTTGACTTACCCTCGGGGTGGCTTGTTGAATGACACGATTCCTAGTGAACTCTGCTTGGTCAGGTGGTTGTGGGCGAGGGGCTGACTTGGCTAAATGTGATATCAAATCGGCCTTTCGTCTTCTTCCAGTACATCCAGATGACTTTGTTCTTCTGGTTTTCTCCTTTGATGGACCGTTTTACATGGACAGGGCCCTCCTATGGGATGCTCAGTGTCCTGCACTGCATTTGAATGGTTCAGTTCCTTTTTGGAATGGGCCTTGCGTGCACGCATGGGCTTTTTCAGTACTGCCCATTATCTGGATGATTTTCTGTTTGCTGGACCTGCTGGATCTGGGGTTTGTGCATGGCTGTTGTCCAATTTCAAGCAGTTGGCGAAGGAACTTGGTGTTCCTTTAGCTGGTGAGAAAACAGAAGGGCCTGGTGTGGACTTAACTTTTCTCGGCATTGAGTTGAACACTGTGCAGCAAGTTTCGCGCTTGTCACCTGATAAACTGGCTAACCTTCTTCAGTTGGTGGAGGAGGTGTGTTCCAAAGCCAAATTGACATGTAAGGAGTTGCAACTGCTAATGGGGCACCTTAACTTTGCATGCAGAGTGGTGGCCCCAGGGCGTGCATTCCTGTGAAGGCTGTGTGATTCCACAATAGGCCTAAAACACCCACATCATAGGACTCGGGTTACCCAGGGGACTAGGGAGGACTTATTGGTTTGGCGAGACTTCCTGGCTTCATATAGTGGGGTGTCCTTTTGGAGAAATAATCTCCGATTGGAAGCTGAACTGCAGGTCACCTCTGATGCATCAGATTCTTCAGGCTTCGGTGTCTATTTTAGTGTGCTGAAGATTGGCCACCTGAGTGGATCCAGGCTGGATGGATGCGTGACCTGATATTTCTTGAGTTTTTCCCCATAGTGGTAGCAGTGTACATCTGGGCTAATGACCTTGCTAGCCAGACTGTTCATTTTTGGTGCAATAACTTGGCAATGGTACAAGTTATCAACTCATTGACATCTAAGTCTCCCAGAGTGATGGTGCTGGCCAGGGCTTTTACCCTCCAATGCTTACAGTGTAATATACTGTTTAAGGCCAGGCATGTACCGGGGGTCAATAACGAGTTCGCTGATGTTCTGTCTCGAAAACAGATGGAGAGGTTCCATCAGTTGGCTCCAGACTCTGATCTTTTTCCAGTAAGAATGCCAGAGGACCTGTGGCAAATTGGATGGCTGAGGCCGACAGGGTGATGGGCTTAGCTCTTGCCCCCAGCACACACCACGCTTATATGTGTTATATGAGAGCAGGCCAGGAGTTCGTGGCATTTAGGCAGCAAGAGAGCCTTCAACAGCTCTGGCCTATCCCAGTGTCACATCTGATTCAATTCTGCATGTCATTGAAAGGTAAGGGTTTGTCTGTCCATTCCATTTGGGGCAAACTATCAGCCCTTGCCTTTGCAAGCAAGGCCAGGGTTTTTAAGGATGACACTGGTGATTTCTGAGTCAGAAAGATGTTGGAAGGCTGGGCCTGGGAAGATGGGATGCCCCAGGATACGAGGGAACCAATTCCCCCCACTGTTCTTAAGGGTTTGAGACCCCAATGGGCTTCCTTATGTGCAGATGCATATGAGGCTGCCTTGTTTTATGCAACTGCCCTGGTTGCATTCTTTGGGGCCCTGAGAATTAGTGAATTAGTGGCCCACTCCCAACAAGACAGGTCAGGATACGCACTTTGCTTCAGGGATGTTCAGTTTAGTGATAATAGCCTGCACATTACAGTTAGGCATTCCAAGATGGACCAATTATGGAAAGGTGTGGTTGTGTAAGTGGGTGCTTTTTTGGATCAGGACCTTTGTTCTGTCATTGCTTTCTGTTCCTACTTGGTCCTGAGGGGTGGGAGTGAAGGTCTTCTATTCCTACATTAACAAAATTTCAATTTGGGGCAATTACCAAGAGAGCTCTAGAGTCTTTGGGTCTTGCTAATTTTCAATTTGGCACTCATTCTTTTAGAATCGGGGCGGCTTCCACTGCTGTGGCTATGGGGTATACGGCAGCTGATATTCAGAAACTTGGCAGGTGGAGGTCAGCACGCTACAAGATGTATGTCCAGACCTGCAAGGTTTAGGCTCACCTGCCTTAAGCTTAGTACGATGGGGAGGATCCTTTATGGTTCTGCCTGGATACCCTTCCCTCCTGTTGTTGTTGTTAACTTGGTTCTTGTTTTAGGTGCTGCTGGTTGCCGAGGGAGGAGCTGGGTGTTTACCCTTATACACGGTTTGAGTTAACGGACCTGTATAGAGGGGACAGGGTGCACCTCTCTAACAAGGGCTACGATATATTTCTTGCAGCCTTGAGGAGAGGGGTGCTGGTCAGTGTTCCCTCTAAGCTGAGTTAGTGTGAGCTCAGGAAGGATGGCTCCAGAGCAAATTAATTTATGCAGTAGCCAAACTGCTCGCTCACAACTTTAATGCCAGTAGCTCACAAAGTAGAATTTTTGCTGACAAGACTCCACAGCTTAGAGGGAACATTGGTGCTGGTGGTGCTGGACCGCTTGGTGGAGGCAAAGGCTTAAGCAGAGGCTTGGCCTTTGCTATGGCGGGGTAGCATGATCAGGAAGCTGAAAATGGTGAGCACCTGGGCATTGTTATAAAGGAATTAAAGGGTCCTCCAGGAATGGCTTTTGTGGCTCAAGGCTGGGAAGGGGGTGATCTTCCTTAGAACAATCTGACCCGGCCTATCTTAGCAGGCCTTGCGGCTTCTGGGGCCAGGGGTTTTTCCTAAACATGCCAAGTCGCTGGTTGAAAGCTACATTGGGTGGCTTGAGATCAGGGAAGGTGCATTGCCCAGAAGGAAATGAAGGTGGTCAGGAGGTGGTCTGTCATATTCCTCAGTACATTTTAGCAGCCCCTTGCCAGTTGTTTGACTATAAATAATTAATAAAGTGGCCCTTGTTAAATCCATATTGGTGTCCATCTCTTCATTCCAACTGTCATGGCAAAGAAATACATTTCAGGAATGAAAAGCTACTAAGTAGCTAGAAGCCAGCAAGAATATTATTGCAACAATGACAATAAACATAGTTTCTTTATTCATTTTAATCTGATGTCAGGCCTGGCTATGGAATGGAGAGGGCCTTGGGGCCAAACTAGACAAGATGGCATCCCTGGGGACACACTTTGTACCACTGAGTTCCCACTGGAGAGTTCCTTTCAACAGTAACATGAGAGCCAGATTCTCCTTGGGACTACTGTGTCATAGGAGGAGGGGGCTTCTGCCTCCCCTTGACCATTTTTCAAATCTTAAATGGCTCTGAGAGGCATTATGACGAAGGTGAGACTGTTAAGGATGCCGGCCTCCAGTTGGGACTTGGGAATCCCCTGGTTTTACAGCTCATTTCCAGACTACAGTTCCCCTGGAGAAAATGGTTGTTTTGGAGTTTGGACTGTATGGCGTTGTCCCCCACTGAGATCCCTGACCTTTCCAGACTCCATCCCCCAAGCTCCAGGAGTTTCCCAACCTGGATCCAGCAACCCTATCTCCCATCCTCCATCGGTGGCCAGAGGGAACCTGGTAACCCTAAGTATGTTTTGGGTTGGAAAAATGGTGGTGGAGGGAAGCCCATTCCTCCTTTTATGCCACAGTGGTCGCAAGTAGAATCTGGCTACAAATTCTCAGTGTATCCCCGGGGAAGACTTGGGGATGCCACTCTCTAGTTCAGCCCTCAGTCATACTGGGCAATGATCTCTGTTTAAAATGGGCAGGATTGCTGCAAAGGAATGCATCCCTAATAGTCCTGCTTGATCTTTCTGTGTCTTTTGACAGACGTGATCACGTCATTCGGTTGAAGCACTTAGAAATCTAAGTGTTTAAGCAGTATACTCTCAAGTAGTTTAATTTTTTGATTGCTCACAGAGAGTAATGATTAAAGAAGTGAAATCTTCTAGTTGGGATTGAGCTTGTGCAGAGTATAACCCAGGCATTGGAAATAAGGGCAAATTCAAGGTTTAGGGCCTCCTTTCTTAACCTCCCACACACACCTTGGCTTAAGCAAAGTATCTATTTATTACAACAGGGAAAATACAGTTTTGCACACAGGTACTCCCACCCCCAAACTCCTTTTCCTTCCCAAATCAAAGTTCCAGTAGTCAGTGTCCCAGAAGTACTCTTTTCTTGTTGAAGCTGGTCCATCTACAGTCCTTCAGAAGCAGGCCTCCAGTGTGAAGGAAGGTTCTCAGGGCCTCCCTCTCACCATCTGAGAGAAGAAATCAGCTTCAGTTCAAAGATTGATGGTCTGGGGGCTAACTCCTCCACAAGAAGTGATTTCCACAAAGGAAGGGCCCACAGCAGCTGAAAGCTTCTTTAGTGGAGGCTTTTCAGCAATTCAGTCCTTGGAGAGAAGGAACGACTAGGTCCCAGGCTCCACACCATATCCAATTGATTTTTCTTCAGTCACTAGCTACACACATTCCTCCCAATGTGCAAACTTAGTAGTTTCATTGCTCCACCCAACAGCCTATATTCCCAAAGTTCTACAAGAGTTATCTCTGATGCTTTTAAATATGTTTTCAACCACTACATGAGATTTACTGAAACTCTGTGGTGTCATCTATGTACTGTTAACACAAAGCTATCTTCAGCCTGGCTGAATGCTTACCATTATCTATCTATCTATCTATCTATCTATCTATCTATCTATCTATCTATCTATCTATCTATCTATCTATCTATCTAATCTATCTGTCTATCACTGCTTATAAGACTATCACCTTAAGCAGAAACTAGAACCAAAGAAAATATTTTAAAAGACCTTACTTAGTATTATTTCTCTTATATTTGATTATTGCACCTATGAATTTTGCTAGTAAGAGGCTAGTAAGATACAATCATTAGTATCTGACAATAGCCTTGACACCTGGGCTCGCACATTTAGCGGTTCCATATCTTTAAGTAAAGGGGTGACTAAATTAGCCCTCAACTCATCGAATATAGGGCACTCCATGAGGTTGAGTGGCTGCGAGAGAATAAGCTGAAACTGAATCCAGGTAAAACAAATGTGATGCTGCTTGGTGATCTGATATTATGGAAGAATTTGTGCTATTTGTTTAATTGATTTGAGCCTTGTATTAGTTGATTTGGTTAAGAGGTTAGGGGTGCTTTCTGGTAGGGATGGGCACAAACTTAAAAAATCTGGTTTGGTTTGGGGTGGCCCCTAAACCAAGTAAAAAGGCCCCCACTCAAACCAAGCTGGTCCAACGAGTTTGGTTCCCTCTTTCTCCAGCAGCCAAGCTGCAGCCAAGAGAAAGGGGGAGGATTGTCCAGGAAGGGTTAAATGGCTGCCAGCCAACAACCCTGTGAAGTAAGCCAGGTTGGGAATTTGTGAGGGGCCCAAAGTCACACAGCAAGCTTCCCTAGTACAAATGGGGATTCACACCAATGGCAGCAGAACAAAATTTGAGTCCAGTGGGCATCTTTAAGACCTACGAAGTTTAATTCAAGGTAAAAGCTTTCATGTGCTTCAAAGCTTCAGAAGTGTGGTTGCACACAAAAGTTTATATCTTGAATTCAAAGTTTAATTCAAGGTATAAGCTTTTGTGTGCAAGCACACTTCTTCAAGGTATAAGCTTGCACATGAAAGCTTATACCTTGAATTAAACTTTATTGGTCTTAAAGGTGCCACTGGACTCAAGCATGGCTATAACTATTTATCCTAAAATCACCTAATCCTGATCTCACTTATTCCAGATTTATCAAACATGGTAGTAATACAGCTCACTTATAAACATAAGTCCAAAGAGGACATCAAAGTAGCTTACTAGTCTTCTGAGATGCTCACTGCTCTAAGCTGATGCTGGTGGCCAGAGAGCCAAGCCAAGTACTCTGGCTTCTTGGATTCTGTTTCCACAACATCCTAGGCATTGCACCTCAGCACACCTTAGGAAAAACATCCCCTGAGGGGCTGATATCTTAATTAATGGGTTTTAATTAATTCATCAATTCTCTTTTGATTCTTGGAAATATTAAAAGGCCAAAATTGGAGCCAAAAATCATTAAAATCTGCCTCCATTCCTGAGGACTGTAAAGTAGCTAATGTCACTCCCATTTTTAAAAAGGGCTCCAGGGGAGATCCGGGAAATTACAGGCCAGTCAGTCTGACATCGATACCGGGTAAGTTGGTGGAAACTGTTATTAAGGAAAGAATTAGTAGGCACATTGATGAACAAAAACTATTGAGGCAGACTCAGCATGGGTTCTATAAGGGAAGATCTTGTATCACTAACCTGCTAGTGTTTTTTGAGGGAGTAAACAAACATGTGGACAAGGGGGACCCAATAGATGTCATTTACCTTGACTTCCAGAAAGCTTTTGATAAAGTTCCTCATCAAAGGCTCCTAAGTGAGCTCAATACTCATGGGATAAAAGGACAAGTCCTCTTGTGGATCAAAAACTGGCTAATTAATAGGAAACAGAGAATGAGTATAAATGGGAAATTTTCTCAGTGGAGGGTGGTAAGCAGTGGGGTACCAGAGGGATCAGTACTCGGTCTGATGATTTTTAACTTGTTTTTTAATGATTTGGCATTGGGAGTAAGCAGTGAAGTGGCTAAGTTTGCAGATGACACGAAGTTATTCAGGGTGGTGTGAACCAGGGAGGATTGTGAGGCACTCCAAAGGGATCTGTCAAGGATAGGCATGTGGGCATCAACGTGGCAAATGGGCTTCAACATGGCCAAGTGTAAAGTGATGCACATTGGAGCCAAAACCGCTAAATATAAATACACATTGATAGGGTCCGAACTGGCAGAGACTAACCAAGAGAGATATCTTGGAGTCGTAGTAGATAACTCACTGAAAATGTCGAGACAGTGTGCGACTGCATTAAAAAAGCTCAACGCTATGCTGGGGGTTATTAGAAAGGGAACTGAAAACAAATCAGCCAGTATCATAATGCCCCTGTATAAATCAATGGTGGACCACTGGTGGACTGCTGCTCCATATCTATATATCTAATAGTGAAGGGTCCCTCTGCGTGCGGATACTTATTTCTGCAGAACAAGGGGACCTGGAGGCTAAAAAGATTTTTCTGCATACTTGAAGTACTCTCCAGGGTTGCAGAAAAATGCAAAAAGTTAAAAAAATACACGGGGGGGGGTTAACCCCCCAAATAAAAAACCTGAGTTGTCTGCGCTTGCGCAGTCGGAACTCATGATTCCTCCGGACTTGGAGCTTTGCTCAGTGGCCTGCTTCCCCTCAGCCAGCAAGACAGCCTTGGAGTAATGGGGCCGGGTCCTTCCGATGTCTCCAGGTCCTTCTCAGGCAGCTGGCCTCCCCACTGCCAGGAAGGCAGCCCTGGAACCAGGGGCAGAGGACGACGACGCCAGATCCCTCCCAGGAGAGCGGCCTCCCCACTGCTGTCAGAAAAATGAGGAAGCTACAGAAACGGAGGCTGAAGAGGGACGTTGTGTGTGAGAGGGGGGGGAGAGGGGCAGGCTGAGTAGGTGTGGGGGAAAGAGGACATTGTCTGAGAAGGGCTGGGATAAGAGAGGAGTGAGACATACAAGAGGTGAGTGGAGAAGGGGGGGTGAGAAAGAATTCCTAGAGAAGGGGGTAGGGAGGAAAGCTAACATAGAAAGGGTGAGAGGGGGAGGTGAGGGAAGATTGATAGAAAAGGGGTGGGTGCAGAAAGACAGGAGGGAACTTTGGCAGAGAAGAGGGGACAGGGAAGAAAAGATGGGGAAATGCCCCCTCCCCGCAAGTTTCTTGCGGGTTTCCCCTTGTCTTATATTCTAATCCCAGACTTTTTTTTTTCTGTGCGGATACCTATTCCCTCCAACAGGGGCCTCACTGTCCCCCAACAGCTTTTCCTACATAGTCAGTAGACTTCCTGGGTTTGTAGAAAAATCCGAAAAGTAAGGAAATCCCTTCAGGGACGGTTGAATTCCCCCCAAAAGCCTTTTGAAATGGCCTCTGCAGGGACCTGACTCCAGGCAGCAACGGTGAGAGATTAGAACGTTGGGGGGGGGAGGAGAGGCTTCTGACTGGCTCTGTCAGTCAAAGGGTGGGGGGAAGGGCCCTTTCTTTCCAGGCCTCTTTCGGCCTTGGAGGGAGGGAGGGGGGAGGGCGCCTTGGGGCCAGGCTGGGGGATTCCTAGAGGTTTTGGGGTGGAGTGCAAGGAGGGCAGGATTTGGGGAAGGGAGAGGCCTCAGCTGGGTATCATGCCACAGAATCCACCCTCCAAAGCAGCCATTTTCTCCAGGGAGACAGATCTCTGTTGTTCACAGATCTCTGGAGTTCACTCTCCAGCAGGCCCCACTTGGAGGTTGCCAACCCTAGGCCTGGCAGGGTTGCCAGGTCCCCCCACGGGCACTGGCAGGGGATGGGGTAGTGGGGCTGCCAGCTCCAGGTCTGGAAACTCCTGGAGATTTGGGGATGGAGCCTGGGGAGGACAGGGACCTCAGTGGGGTACAATACCCTAGAGTCCACCCTCCAAAGCATCCATTTTCTCCAGGGGAAGTTATCTCAGTAGTCTGGAGCTGAGCAGTAATTCCAGGGGATCCCCAGATCCCACCTGGAGGCTGGCATCCCTAGGCAGCACCCTCTGGGTGACTTGATGCCACCTAATTTGCATGACTCAACTTGGCCTGGCTGCTTGCTGCTGTTCAGCAGCCACCCTATGAAAGCCAGCAGTGATGCAGCAGTTAGAGCCTCAGAGTAGGGTCTGCAAGACCCAGGTTCAGATCCCCATATTGCGGTGGAAGCTGACTGGGTGATTTTGGACCAGTCACATACTTTCAGCCTAACCAACCTCACAGGGTTGTTGTGCAGATAAAAAGGAGGTGAGAATAATGTAAGCTGCTTTGGTCCCCACTGTGGAGAAAGACTGTAATTTTCCTTGGTAGAAGCTGTGGGGGAGGGGGTGGAGACCAAAAGCTGAAGACAGACAAAGGCAGATAAAGGTTAAGTTGGCTGTTGGGTGGGAAGGAAATAGGGTTGCCAACTCTGGATTGGGAAACTCCTGGACATTTAAGGGGTGGATCCTGGGGATGGTGGGGTTTGAGAAGGGGAGGAACTTCAGACCAGTATAATGCCACAGACTCCACCCTCCAAACCAGCCATTTCCTCCATGAGAACTACCATTGCCAGCCTCCGGGTGAGGGCTGGAGATCACCCAGCATTACAACTGTTGTCCAGGTGACAGAGATCAGTCCCCTGGATAAAATGGGTGCTTTGGAGGGTTGAGTCCATGGCTCCACCCCCAGAAGGGAGAAGGAGTGTGAGATAGGTAAGGGTAGAGGGGAGGAAGCAAAGGTGTGAGGAATGGGATGACCATCCCGCAAGTTTCTTGCGGGTCTCCACTTGTGTTTATCTAATTCCCTCTTGAAACTGTCCATGCTTGTAGCTGCCACACCTCCTGTGGCAGTGAATTCCATGTGTTAATAATTCTTTGGGTGAAGTACTTCCTTTTATCTGTTCTAACCTGACTTCTCAGCAATTTCATGGAGTGCCCACGAGTTCTTGTATTGTGGGAAAGGGAGAAAAGTACTTCTTTCTCAACCTACTCTATCCCATGCATCATCTTTTATAAACCTCGATCATGTTGCCCCTCAGCCGTCATTTCTCCAAGCTAAAGAGCCCCAAGTGCCTTAACCTTTCTTCTTAGGGAAAGTGTTCCAACCCTTTGATCATTCTAGTTGCCCTTCTCTGCACTTTCCCCAATGCTATAATATCCTTTTTGAGGTGTGGTGACCAGAACTATACACAGTATTCCAAATGAGGTTGCACCAATGATTTATACAGGGGCATTATGATACTGGCTGATTTGTTTTCAATTCCCTTCCTAATAATCCCCAGCATAGCTTAACATATAATTTTCAGGTGTGAAATAGCTGTTCCCTGGGATAATTTCAGATTGGGAAACTGGTGGAGGGCTTAACTCCCCGTGCACTGCAATCTTCATCTCAACCAGGAACTCATTAGCATAACAGGCCACATCCAACAGCAGAATCTCATTAGCATTGTAGGCCACACCCCTGACAGTGCAGCTCATTAGCATATTAGGCCACACCGCCATGCCTTCCCTTGGCTTGCCTGGGAGCCCCATGGCTGTGGGGATCCAGGGCAAGCCCCCCCTTGAAGGGAAGGCAGTTTAAACTGCCTTCCCTTGGCTTGCCCAGGTGCCCTGTGGCTACAGGGAGCCTGGGCAAGCCAGCCCTTGGATAGGCCAAGGAAAGCATGGGGAGGCATTTAAATGCCTCCCTGACCCTTCCAGGGCCCCCCTGGCCCACCCCGTTGGAGTCACCGGGGGGGGGTCACTCTTCAGGCCTTCCCTCTGTAGCCACACACTCAGAGGTTTTGGCTGTAGTGGGCATAGCCAACTCTGAGGCCAGCCAGAACTCAGTTCCTGTGCATTACTGCCCCAAAATTGCCCTGATCTCAACCACTCCTCTGAAAGTTCTTTAAAAAATCACAATCCAAAAGAGAGGCCAAATACTGTAAAGGAAAATAGATTTTTAAGTTTTACATTGAAAATCTGGGATAAACTTCGAAGCACCCTCATTTCGGGGTATCCCCAGTTATTCCTTTTCTGGGTCAATCCTGGTTCTTGCCAGGTAAAAATGCTTTAGACTATTCATCTTTTAGGGTGAAGATTTTTTTTAGACTCTCTGATCTCATTATACAAGGTAAATTAGGCACATTTGAACAATTGCAGCGTAAATCTAAGTTGCACTTTCACTGGTTTCAATACCAGCAACTCAGACATATGTTTTTTGAAATAGATAGGGCAACAAATTTACATAGACCATTGAACTCCTTCGAGAAATTGATTCTGAAAAATAACTACAATGCCAAGGGGGCTATTTCTTATATTTATCAGTTACTTGGTGAGAGAAGCTGGAGTCAGATTTCCAATTCTCAGTTATTGTGGGAGAAAGAATGCTCCTCTCTAAACCTTAATCTGGACTGGAAAAAGATTTGGACTTCTTTCTCTTTTACCACTAATAACCAATTAATAAGGCTACAATCTTTCAAGATATACTCGCATTGGTACCTTACTCCTCAGCGTTTGTTTTTTTGTAAACTTAAATCTAGCCCGATATGTTGGAAAGGCTGTGGGTCAAAGGGTTCTTTCCTACACTGTTGGTGGTATTGTCCCTTTATTAAACAATTTTGGTCTGAAATAACATCTACAATTTCTAATATTGTTAACCAGATCCCATTTACACCAGCTGCTGTGCTATTGAATTATTGGCCTAACCTCTCTTTAAATTCACTTACTAGTGAACTTCTTTCCATTTTGCTTTCAGCTGCTAAAAGTTTAATTGCTCAAGTAAGGAATCAAGTAAAAATTCCATCACATCGACAATGGATAGAGAAATGTTGGCACTTGGCAGTGGCGGATGAAATAGCTACGCAGCTAATGGTATCTCATTCTCCTACTTTACCAAACAATTTTTTGGAATGATGGTTTCCCTTTTTCGATTTTACCTTTTCCAATTCAAATTTACTTTATAAATTACCAGACAAATACTTACATTTTGTCTTTTACTAATCGTTGAAGTATATGATTAAATTCTAATTTTTGCATTGTGGCTATTGTTATTGTTGCTGTTATTGTTATTGTTATACTTATTGTTATTGCTATGACTTGATATTTAAGTTTTTCCAGTTTTACTTATAGTCTGTTATACTATGTTTTATAGTATGAATGTATATTATATTGGAAAATAAAAAAGTTTTGGTTTTAAAAAAAAATCACTGCAACTTCCAAACTCACAATGCATATCTAGTCTGGCCTTGCTTCTCACGAGGAAGTGGGCAAGCCGAAAGCGTGCTCCCCATTTCCCAGTCAATAAAGGTGAGAACAGCATCATTTTAACAGGCCCCCATAGCAGGGTGGAGGAGCTGTGGTGGCTCAAGTGGTTAAGGCATTGAACTGCAGGCTCTGGAAGGTCAGTAGTTCAGCAGTTCGAGACCCAAGTGCTGCCTGATGGAGTGAGCTCCCGTCTCTAGTTCCAGCTCCTGCCAACCTAGCAGTTCGAAAACAAGAAATTGCAAGTAGATAAATAGGTACCACTCCACTGGGAAGGTAACAGTGTTCTGTGCACCTTGGCATTTAGTCATGCCGGCCACATGACCATGGAAACGTCTTCGGACAGCGCTGGCTCTTTGGCTTTGAAATGGAGATGAGCACCGCAACCCTAGAGTTGGATTCAACTGGCTTTTGAGCAAGGGAACCTTTACCTTATAGCAGGATGGACCTTGAATAAAATAGGAAGCCTAGCTGAAATACAGCATCAAATTTTAGTCTCCTTCCTATGAATTTGTAGAAGACCCATGGCACTGGAGTCAGGGTCCCCCTAGGAAGGTTCTGCTTTGGGGTTCCCCAAACCATTGAAACAAAAGCATTTAGTTGGAATACCATGTGTTAGCAAAACCCAAAACCTACAGAGTATCCCGCTCTCCCCAATTTTCCTATGGAAGCTGAATACACACATGAAGCTATCTCATACTGAATCGAGCTATTACTCCACTGAAGTCAGTATTGTCTATTCAGACTGGCGGCTGCTGTTTTATCTGGAGATGCCAGGATTGAACCCGGGACCTTATGTATGCCATACAAGACGCTCTGCCCCTGAGTCACAGCCACAGCCCAAGGAAGACTAAGATGTTAATAAGCGAAGCCATGTTGGATCAGGCCAGTGGCCCATCTGGTCCAACATTCTGTGTCACACAGTGGCCAAACCCCAGGAGCCCTCAAGAGGTCCACCAGCGGCACCAGAACTCCAGAAGCCCTCCAACTGTTGACACTTAGTTGTAAGGCACTCTGAGTGCTGGTTTGGAAGGTACAGAAGTGGAAACCCCAAATTTGGACTGCCCTGCCCAGCAGCATTCAGGACACATTAGCTTAATGGCCAAGTTTCCAGCGCCCACTCCTTTCACAAACAGCAAAGCTCCCACTCCCACCCTCACCCAGCTGCGGTACAACGGGCACCATATTGGGAAGTGATGCCAGCGGGGCTTGCACCAATCGGGAGCTGTGCATTCAAATCATTGCTCCTTCCCACCTCTCAGACTCCGCCAATTCCCCCAACTCAGATTGCACGCTTTGAGCGCGCGCACACGTGCACAATTCCTGCAGTCCTCTTCTGACCTTCCATTTCTTCCTCTGCCTGCCTGCCTGCTGCATATTAACACCTGCTGCACTAGCGCTCAGTGCCCTCTGCACTAGTAGTCAATGCGGCTTTCTCCCCTCAGACACAATTGCATATACTAGTCTAGTGTATGCAATGGGCGGGGGGGGGAGAAAAGCCCCACGGATGTCAGAGAGAGACTCACTTTTGAAGGATCTCAGGCTGGAGCTGCAACAGCTGGACTGGGGGCTGGGGTGGAGATTTCGCCTCCCCCTTTTTTCTTCAGCTTTTGGCATCTTTAAAGGATCATGTGTGTCAGAACATAAGAAGGCAAAGTTTCTCTCATTCCCTGACCTGCAGAGGGAGGTGTTTGCAAAAATCTTCTGCCCGTTTTACTATTGCTGTCCCTGAGAGGTCATTCGCTCTTCACAGCAGGTGGTCTTTTAGGCTCTGCTGAGGCTCCCTCAGTCTCAGAAAGGGCACATTCAATGGGCACGTTGTTTTGAGCCGAGAGCAATCCTTTTGGCAGGGAGGGAAGGAAGGAGAGATGGAGCCTGGCAGCAGCAGCAGCAAAACAGCACCCCTGGGCATTCAGGAGGGAGAAACCGCCCGGAGAGCCATCCCTCCTTCAACATTCCCAAAGTTTATATGCACTAAGGAGGTTGGGAAGGATTACAAAATCCTCGCTGGCAGGCAGCAGCCACAAAGCAGCAGCAACCACAGTGAGAGTCCGGCAGCGCTGAGACGAGAGGGGCAGGCAGGGAGAGAGCCACATGCACAGCACCTGGAGACCGGCGCCGGGGCAGCAGACGCACCTTTGCGGTGGCTGGGGAGGCAGGTGCAGCAGCAGTCCTCGGCGGGTGGAAGCGGCCCAGAAATGAACAGGGGATGGCAGGCCAGCGCCCCCTGCAGCTGCCTAAATTTGGCCTATGACGGTCCAGCCCTGCATGAGCCTGCAGTGTGATGTGGCTGTGAAGAAAGTTAGTGCAATCTTAGGATGCATTAACAGAAGCATTGTGTCCAGATCATGGGAGGTGGCCGTTCCGCTCTATTCTGTTATGGTCAGGCCTCACCTGGAGTCCTGTGTCCAGTTTTGGGCACCACACTTTAGGAAGGATGTTGACAAGCTCGAGCATGTCCAGAAGAGGGTGACCAGGATAGTGAGTGAGTTGGAATCCAAGGAAAGGCTGAAAGAGCTGGGTATGTTTAGCCTAGGAAAGCAAAGGCTTAGGGGGGACATGATGGCAGTCTTCAAGTATTTGAAGGACTGTCATGTAGAAGATGGAGCAGATCTATTCTCTCTTGCTCTGGACTGCAAGACTAGATCTAATGGGTGGAAATGACAAAGGAGTCATTACCGGCTAGATATCAGGAGAAACTTCCTAACTGTCAGTGGTTGAGCAGTGGAACAGACTGCCTCGGGAGGTGGTGGATGCTCCTTCGCTGGACCGTCTTTCAGGTATGTTGCAGGTAAGTAGGTATGTAGGGGTATCTTTCAGCTATGCTGCTGCAGAGTGCAGGGGGTTGGACTAGATGACCTGCAAGGTCCCTTCCAACTCTAACATTCTATGATTCTATTCCCCCCCAAGCAAACCTGGCGCCTAAGGGGGGCTCTCAACCTCCAAGTGGGACTCGATTCCCCCCAGGACTACTACAGCCCCCCTCCAGCTGAAAGAGATCAGCCCTCCCCACCTGGGAGGAAACTGGGGGGCCCTGGAGGGAGGGGGGCTCTCTGGCCTGGCTCCCCTCTGCGGGTCCCACCCCAAGACCAGGCCTTCCCTGGGAGGCATGCAGCCCCCCTCCCCTGCAAATGAGCAAGCGTGGCTGAGCATGCCCCCCACAGTCACCAAGCACGGGACCCCCCGGCATCCGACTCACCTGCAAAGACCCCCTCCATTCTCCCCCCGCCACCACAATCTGGCTGCTGCTGTGGCTGTGCGGCTCCTCCCCCTCCCCCCATGCGGCTGCTCCTTCCCTGCCTCCTAGTGAAGGCAAAGGAGCCCCTCCACCTTCCCCGCCCCCCTGGCTCAGCCGCTCCGGCGGGGGGCTGGCAGGCGGGCTTAACCCCTTTGGCGCTGCAGCGGGGAAAGAGCATCACCCCACCCCACCCTCGCACACAGCTCTCAGTCAATGGGGCTACTCAGGAGGAGGGGCGCAGGGAGGCGGGGGGCTGCTGCACTCCCCAAGGAGGAGGAGGACCCAAGAACCCGGGGCGGGGGGGTCCATCTGGCGAGATCCAGCTTTTGATTCCAGACAGATGCGGGGGGGGGAGTCTCCGTGACTTCCCCCCTCGGCCCCACCTGGAGAGGGGAGGTGGGGCCTCCTCCCTCCCTCCCCCCAGCCATTGCTTGAGCTTTCGGAAGGGGGAGGAGAAGGAGATCCGTGTCCTCCTGCGGTGGCATCCCGAGGGCGAGCTCTGCTGCTTCTGCGCCCGCCCCATCTGGTGGTGGTGGTGTGGGGGGGGAGAAGCCGAGACCTTCGATTCCCAGGGACAGGAGGGCCTGGTGCCCCCCCCCAAATCCCACCCCGCAGCAGAGCCCACCGGCGGAGAGGGGGTCCCAGCCAAGTGCAGCACTCTGGCCAGGGGGGAGACACACCTGCTGTGGGTGGCCTGGCAAGGCCCCTTCCCCCCCCCCGGAGATGGCAGGAGGTGGCAGCCGGGTGGGAGGGAGCAGGAGGTGGTGGAGGAAGGAGTGCAGGGGCAGCGGAGCACAGCACAGGGTCAGAAAGGGTGCCCCAGACAGGCTCCGCCAGATGCTGCAGGCGCAGGGACAGAGCCTGGAGGGCACCGGGGCAGCAGACGCGCCTCTGCGGTACCTGGGGAGGCAGGTGCAGCAGCAGTCCTCGGTAGGAGGGAGCGGCCCGGAAATGAACAGGGGATGGCAGGCCAGTGCCCCCTGCAGGCTAGCACCCCAGGCAGCCGCCTAGATTTGGCCTATGATGGTCCGGCCCTGGCTGGGGCAAATAAAATGCAAATTTGGGATCAGGCAGGCAAAAAGGGACTATGAAGACCATTTTGCAAATAACATAAAGACCAACGACACATTTTTCTTCAAATACATTAAAAGCAGGAAACCAGCCAGGGAGGCACTGGGGCCCTTAGATGACCAAGGGGTAAAAAAAGTACTGAAGGATGATAGGGAAATGGCTGAGAAGCTGAATGCATTTTTTGCCTCTCTCTTCACTGTGGAAGAAGAGAAGTGTGTCCTGGCTTGTGACAAAGGGCTTGCCCACTCCTCCCGAAACCGCTTATTTCAGGAGGGGTGTTGAAAGACCTGAGTCAGATTGAGGTGATGAGAGAGTAGTTCCTATGACTGATAGACAACTTAAAAACTGATAAATCACCAGGCCCAGATGGCATACATCCAAGAGTTCTGAAAGAACTCAAACGTGAACTTGTGGATCTCCTGACAAAAATATGTGATCTTTCATTAAAATCTGCCTCCATTTCTGAGGACTGGAAGGTAGCTAATGTCACTCCCATCTTTAAAAAGGGCTCCAGAGGAGATCCGGGAAATTACAGGCCAGTCATTCTGGCATCAATACCGGGTAAATTGGTGGAAACTGTTATTAAGGAGAGAATTAGTAGGCACATTGATGAACAAAAACTATTGAGAAAGACTCAGCATGGGTTCTGTAAGGGAAGACCTTGTTTCACTAACCTGTTAGTGTTCTTTGAGGGGGTGAACAACCATGTGGACAAGGGGGACCCAATAGATGTTGTTTACCTTGACTTCCAGAAAGCCTTTGATAAAGTTCCTCATCAAAGGCTCCTAAGTAAGCTCAATAGTCATGGGATAAAAGGACAAATCCTCTGGGTAATTAGTAGGAAACTGGCTAATTAATAGGAAACAGAGAGTGAGTATAAATGGGCAACTTTCACAGTGGAGGGTGGTAAGCAGTGGGGTACCACAGGGCTCAGTACCGGGTCCCATGCTTTTTAACTTGTTCATTAATGAAAGGAGTAAGCACCAAAGTGGCTAAATTTGAGGATGACACTAAATTGTTCAGGGTGGTGAGAACCAGGGAGGATTGTGAGGCATTCCAAAGGGATCTGTCAAGGATGGGCAAGTGGGCATCAATGTGGCAAATGGGGTTTGGTGTGGCCAAGTGCAAAGTGATGCACATTGGGGCCAAAAATCCTAACTATAAATACACGTTGATGGAGTCTGAACTGGCAGACACTCACCAAGAAAGCCAAAGGTCGGATAGCTGAGAAGTCATTTCAAGATTGCAGGTTTCCAAGGGCAAGGAGCGGCGGCGGCTGCACACTCAGAAGCAGGTCTGATTTTTGCAGAGTTGCTACCACACTGAAGCAGGTGCACCAAGGGGTTTTAAACAGATCCTCCCTCCCCTGGGAGTTGAGTCTGCAAAGGCTTACAACTCCTCCTGTTGCCTTTGCACCTGGCACTCCTCCTTCACTCCTGCATAGTCAGCCTCTGACGTGCCCTATGTCTGGGGCACTCAGGAGAACTAGGCAGGGAGTCTAGTGTCGGGGTGTCTGTAGCTGTGGTTGCTGGTCCAGGCTCAGGAATGGTCTCTCCTTCTGGCTGCACCTCTCGTGCAGCTGCTGGGGACTCTTCCTCCTCAGGTACTGTTGAGGGTTCTTCTGGACTGACTGTAGAGAAGGCTGAGTTGCTCCCTGCCTCATCCTCATCTGAGGAGAAGTCAGCCTCAGCCAAACCCAAACCCACAACATGACCCCTTCCTCCAGGGCCCCCTCCCAATGGAGGGGGTGCAGGATTCTGGGGGTACATTGAGTGGAATGCCCAAACTAGGTCAGGGGCCTGAACAATATCAGCAGGCTCCCAGGAATCGTCTTCAAGCCCATAACCAGCCCATTCAACTAGGTACTGCAGTTGCCCTCAGTGGTGGCAGGAGTCCAGGATCTGCGCAACCTCGATATCTTCATGGTCATCAGTTCACACAGGTGGGGGTACAGAGACTGGAGGTCAGTGTGGATCTGGAGGAAGCACCCAGATCAGCAATGAACAGTGAACATAAGAACATAAGAGAAGACAATGTTGGATCAGGCCAATGACCTATCTAGTCCAACACTCTGTCACACAGTGGCCAAAAATACCAGATGCCATCAGGAAATCCAGCAGTGGGGCCAGGACACTAGAAGCCCTCCCACTACTGCCCCCCTAAGCACCAAGAATACAGAGAATCACTTGCCCCAGCCTGAGAGTTCCTATCTATACCTTGTGGCTAATAGCCACTGATGGACTTCCTCCATATGCTTACCTAATTCCCTCTTGAAGCTATCTATGCTTGTAGCCACCACCTTCACACCAGGCAGGCAAGTCACCACATGGTCAGTATGTGGGTTCGCCACCCAGCTGTCTACCTGCCTAAGGATCGAATCACCAACTGCCAAGGGATGGTTCCTTGGTGTGAATAGGATACCCGTTCACCAGCTGAAGAAGAGGTCCCTTCTGAGGGCACATTCCCCTTATCCGTAGCATGGTGCCCTGTTTTCCTTCGACCCTTATGCTCCCTGACAGTGGCGGGGCTGCCATATTCAGAGTGGAACATATCTAACAAGCTCTTGACAGTCTTCTCCATGCACCTGACTGTCTCTGCTTCTCCAGGTCTGCCAGCTTGGCCTCAAGGGAGCAAACTCGTTCCCTGAGAACCAGGAGCTCCTTGCGCCCATGACTTCTGTCCGGTGGGCAGATAGTCATACATGTGACACTCTGTGCAAAACACTGGATAGCCCCCAACCTTTTGCTGGCATTCTGGTTTCATACTTGCTTTTAAAATAATAATTATATATAATCCCCCTTTTAAAACCTTTTGTATTTATGTGGTTCTCCTTGTAGAAGTCTACTTACCTTACTGGGAACCCAAGGAGACTAGGGCCCTGGCTTTCTGGCTCTTCCTGGGCTTCTTACAGAGCCCCTAGGCCAAGAGCCTCTGGCACAGTGCTGCCTTAAACAGAAACTTCCCCCAGCAGAGGATGTGGCCAGCAGCTATTCAAATTCACCCAGGAACTCAATTACAGTCAAACAATGACCCTTTCACACCCTATCTCAAGCAGCCAGGACTCTGCAACAACTTGCAACTCACCCACACACTCCCAAACACAGTACCCTCTCAGCTAAATCACCTCAGCTGAAAGCAAATAAAAAACACTCACCCCTCTAGCAGCTCTATCTCCTGCTCCTTCTCAGAGCTCAGCTGGGTCAGCTCTGCTCCTGGCAAAGTGCTCCTCCTGGCAAAGTGGAATACAGGGAGAACCTGAAGGGAGTGTGGCATGTCAAGCTGAAAGGCAATAAGGTTGATCTGTTCAGTTACAGTGAAGGGGCCAATGTACCGAGCATCCAGTTTCCACGAGGGCCATAAGCAGCGGAGACAGTGTGTGACTGCAATAAAAAGGGCCAAAACTGGTGGACCTCCTGATGGCACCTGGTACTTTTGGCCACTGTATGACAGAGTGTTGGACTGGATGGGCCATTGGCCTGATCCAACATTGGTTTCTCTTATATTCTTATGTTCCCTCTCCAGTATTTTGACTTAGGAGGGCAGTACCAGTACATTTTCTGAGCATATAGATTAATGCTAAATAGTACAAGTATAAATACAATAATACATATGACAATATAATTATACACTCAAACTGTCTAGGCATACTAATGTTTCCATGAGAGCACTTGGTGTAGTGGTTAAGTGCATGGACTCTGATCTGGGAGAACCGGGTTTGTTTCCCCACTCCTCCACTTGCAGCTGCTGGATGGCCTTGGGCAAACCATAGTTCTGGCACAGCTGTTCTTGAAAAAGAGCAGTTTCTGTTAGAGCTCTCTCAGCCCTACCTACCTCACAGGGCATCTGTTGTGGGGAGGGGAAGGGAAAGGGGTTTGTAAGCCACTCTGAGACTCCTTTGGGTAGTGAAGGATGGGGTATAAATCCAATCTCTTCTTCTTCTTCTTTTCTTTATTATGCTTCCCTATAACAGCTTTCACTAAACTGGCTTGTCCTGCAATAGAGCTCTTTTGGCATGTGCATTGTCCATGTAGAGAACATCTGTCATCTTTCTTGATTCATGGTCTCTCCAAACTGCTGACCACTTTTCAGTAGCAAATTTTGTTAGCTGCTTAAAACAGAGCAAGACAGGCAACACCCGACTAATGGTGATGAAAAGTGGAGACTAAATTCATGCGTCATAAGACACAGAGGCATCAACATTGTGTAGTTTGTTCTTTTTAATGAAGTTTTACTTAACTACTTGTTTTCTTTGTTCCAGAAAGCTGACTGCATTTACCACATGAACAAAGGGAACTGATTGCAGGTGTGTAGAGGGGGAGAAAGGGCTGAGCCCCAAAGTTAGTTCCCCCCCCCGCAAATCACAGACAACAAAAACCTATGTTTTGAATATGCTGAAGTAACAATCTAAAGAGCAGTGTTGATTTCAGCTCCTTTTGCTTAGATAAACATATCCAAAGTTTAAGATGTTACAGTTACAGAGGTCTCCAGTGTACTTTTGGGTTGCTGATCATTATTTTGTGAATTCCTAGGTAGAAACCAATGGACTAGTGCAATCTGCAAAGGAATTTTTATGGCTCCCAACTGGATAGAAACTGAAGAGCTGGGATGTCCCTGTTGAATAGAAGTGCCAGGACCAGTGAATATGTGCCTTGTATCAAGCCCAACAGGTGTTCAAAATGCAGAACATAATTTGGAATTTCAGAAAGTCTTAGTTTTTCTGAGTGTAGGCATGATATTAACCTCAGTTTATCTTTGAATTGAGTTTTAAAATACATAGATGCATCCTGTCCTTATATATAAAAGCAATTTCAAGTGGCAACATTCTATGCGTGGCAAAATCAGTTGGTTCCCTCATGTGCCACGCACCCTGGGTCCATATCCATTGGTTCCCTTGCCTTGCAGCCTTGTGTCAGTCCCACCCACAGACCTACTGGCCAGCGTCTCACCCTCACTTTCCAGGGAGCCGTCAGGTGGGATGGACGCTCCAGTGGCCATACTGGCAGGGAGGCAGGAGGATGGGTCCAGCTGGCCTTGGTGCAGCCTGGTTGCTCCCTCCAGCTCCGGCCTGAGCTGGCCTGGCCTGCACTGCTGAGATCACCTTCTACCTTGCCAGGCTCAGGCCACCACCTGCTCATGCCTCCCTCTGGCAGCCAGATGATTGAGCGAGGGTGGCAGAGAGCTGGGCCATGGATGGCGTGAGGCTGACAAGGGACATAAGGTGAGACCACCATGGACTTCCTTGGTATTGCATTCTCTCTGCCACCACACACGCCACCTCCACTCAGCCTGGCCATGCCAGCAGCATGAGGAGGAATATCAGGGGAAGGAACGAAGGGAGGGATGGTGGGTGGCCAAGATGGACAGAGGCGGCCAGCACCACAACCACCATGGCCACCCCGGGAACAGCACACACCACCCAGGAGGTGGCACTGAGGGAAGGGGAGAGGGTTGGGGGCCTGGGGGAGAAAGTGGAGGGGAGATGGTCAGGGGCCTGAGGGGAGAAAGTGGAGGGAGAAGAGTCAGAGGGCTGAGGGGCAGACATGGTGGAGGCAGACCACAGGATGCACCTGGGAAGGGAGCCGGGGCCAGACTGTGCCATCACCCCTACACAACACAGTTTCGGGAGGGGAGAGAAAGTGGGGGGCAGACCTCTGTCTGCTTGGATACACCGCAGCCACTGAGATGGTGCTGGGCTGTCCCCTCCCCCCACCCCCTGGGGTCTGGGGACCGGGTAGGAAGTGGGGGCCCGGGGGGGAATGCCTCACATCCATCTAGGGCCTGTTGTCTTGCTTAAACAACGGGCTTTGCTCCTAGTACTTAAATATAAGTAATCTATATTGAACCCAGTAAGACTATTTCTGAACAGACCTGCATAAGATCAGACAGTTAAAATGGACATATTTTAAAAGATAATTAAGCTTTAACTATGAAGTGTCTTATAGCCATGAGTCAGTGAGACTTTTGCAGGTGGTAATGGTGGAGAACCGTTTGGTCATTCTCATTTCATTTTATTTGGACAATAAATACCTATGGCAGCTAAAGCTGAAGTCTACCATAGCAACTTGGGGAGGGAGAGAGTTGCCCCACCAAATCATATATAATGCGCTATAGTTTTTGATGTCCTTCATTATATAGTAATGTCAAAAATTAAAATTGTCTGTCACATAACCAAAATATCTCATTGAGTCAAGCAGAATGACTGACACATGTCCCCTATTAAATTTATTTGTCCAACTAGCATTCAGAAACTTCAATGTTAAATGCAAGTGTGACACTGTGCTTCAAAAGCTCATAAGTGCTGCATAAACATGTGACAGATTATAAAAGAGTTAATGCATCACAGAACCAGAGAGCCTTTGTGTGACAGGCTGCTCAAACAGATTTCATTGGATAGCATCATTTGAGAAGAAAGAATTGGGAACTGACTGCTGAAGAGAATACAGTTTAGTAGTGACTGAGGACCAGAAAGGTTGGCAAGAAGGAGTCAGAGGATTGCTGAAGACCTCTATTTGGGTGGGCAATAGGGACAGAGCTTCTAGTTTAGAGAAGTAATTCCCTGCCTAGTTGAAAGGGTTGTTGTTGTTGTTCAGTCGCACAGTCGAGTCCGACTCTCTGCGACCCCATGGACCAGACCACGCCAGGCCCTCCTGTCTTCCGCCGTCCGCCGAAGTTTGCTCAATTTCATGTTCGTTGCATCGATGACACTGTCTAACCATCTCATCCTTTGCCGTCCCCTTCTTCTTTGACCTTCAATCTTTCCCAGCATCAGGGTCTTCTCCAGTGAATGCTCCCTTCTCATTTGGTGGCCAAAGTATTTGAGCTTCCGCTTCAGGATCTGGCCTTCCAGGGAACAATCAGGGTTGATTTCTTTTAGGATTGACTGATTGAAAGGGAGATAGTTCTAAAGAGTGGAGTGATCCCCGGTATGTTTAGAGAAGGATATTTGGGTACTTGGTAGTGTATCCCTGCCTTCTGAAACCTGAAGAGTCAGTTAAACTCAAGAATTTATACTGAAGTGTCTAGCAGACACTGAAACCAAAGCCTCCTATCTCAGAGATTCTAAGACTTTGTGAAAAGCTTAAAACTCTCACATGCTGGAAACATGAAATTATTAAGTTACCTCAGAGATTATTGATTAACCTCAGACATTTTACCCCTGGTTTTATCTGACTTTTCCACCTCTTTGTTGAATAAAATATTTTGTTTATTTTTGGACTTTCAAAAGCCTCTTGTGTGCCATTTTCAGAAGTATAAGTTAAGGAGGTGATCTTGTCTCTTCTTTCAAGTCCCTGGGTTGAGCCAGCATTGAAATATAATAGTGTGACAGGGTGGGACAGCCATAAACCTTCTAATAAGAGGAAAATAGATAAAGAGGCTGCTCAGTCAGAAAAGAAAGGAAGAAAAAATTGAGAGAAAATTCTGTGTATGAGGGAGGGAAGAGGGTGAGATTGCCACATTTGGTGGCAGCATTATGATACGAAAACAAAACCCAGAATTAGTTTGTCCCACCACAAATACAAACTAAAATAAGGAAATATTTTATAAATTTATGTATTATTTATTTATTCTTCACATTTCTACCCCACCCTCCCAGAGAGGCACATGGGGGCATACAGGGAGAAGAAACGACAAATGAGTAAATCCTCATCAGGAGGTTAAAATTATGACACTGAAAACTGGTGAAAATAGAAGCTGAGAGGAAAAAAGCCAGAACTGAAGCAGAACCCCCCCACACACACAATTAGAATTAGCTAAACTGGCACAGCAGGAGAGGGAAGCTGAGAGGGAACATGAAAAAGAAATTTATTCTATGAAGACAAAGGAAATACAGTCAAGGACAGAATTGCTGCTTCCACAGAGAAGTGGAGAAAGTACTACAGTGGAACAAAAGAAATTTCCACGTTATCAAAAAGGGGATGATGTGGAGGCATTTCTCTTTAGTTTTGAATGAACTTGTCAGGACTTTGGGATCCCAGGTGAGGACAGAATGATTTATTTGTGCCCACAGATTTGTGAAGGACTGAGTGAAGTTTACTCAGAGATGGGATGAGAAGACCTCTAATTATTTTCTTTTCAAAGAGGAGTGAGGCTTAGGTTTGGGCTAACCACTGAGAAAAGTAGAAAAACTTTTAGAGAAATTAAAAGAAAAGAAAATGAGACATACACATAGCTAGGTTGTTGTTTGGACAGAGCCTTAACCAGATGGGTTGAGGTAAACAAAGTACACACAAAGAACTGAAGCAATTTATAGACAAGTTCCCACACAACTTAGATGGTAAACTGAGGAACAAAAAATTAAAAACTGTAGCTGAAGCCACCACTGTAGTAGATAAAATAGATGGAGACTTGGGAGGATCTCTTTTCCCATGAAGAAGAATAAAGTTTGGGGCACTTCAGAGAAAACTGAGCCATCTAAAACCAACTCTGCAAGGCGGAACACTTCCAAGCCAAATAGAAAGAGAGAGATAATTGTTTTAACTGCAAGGAAAAGGCACACATAAAAGCCCATTGTCCAAAATTAGACAAAGGAAAACCACAGACCTTATCCAAAACTATTAATTTAATTAAAAGGACTGAAGCATTTACCAAACTCCCACCAGACCCTGTACAAGAAGAAGCCCAAACAGAGAGACCAGCTAGAGCCTTACAAGTATGGAAAGTGCAAGAAGACTTAAATAGAGAATATATGAAGTCTGTGGAGATAAAACAGTGAGGAAGTAATAGGCTGGAGAAATAGATACAGGGGCAAAAATTACCTTAACAAAAACAAGATGAATCTTTGCAAGATTGGTGGTAACAGGCAAAGACATCCTCTCAAGAAGTGACAAAAGAAAGTCCTTGTTTGTTTAAGATCCTAGACCAAAGACTGTATAGAATGAGGTGTAAATGTGCTGCTCTCTGGGAAAAGCAAAAACAGCTAGTGATCCCTTGAAGACATAGATTGCAACTTCTACATTTGGCCCATGAAACACCTATGTCAGGACATCTAGGGATCAACAAGACTAGAGATGGGTTGCAAAGAAAAATCCTGTGTGTGAGGAAGAGGGCAAGATCACCATAGCAAGTTAGATACTTCTGCTACAGGTGAGTTTCTTCTGCTTCTTGGAGCCCACTGAGACTGAGAAAAAGCCAGTGGGAATGGCAATCCTCATGTAATTTACTGATAAGTACCTTATCCAATCATAAGGGAACAATTCTTATTTATTCAGAATTTTAAAAATGTGTTTATATTTATATACCACTTCTCCAACCATGTGCTCACGATTGCTTACCATCAAAATTAGAAGGCTCCTATATAATCAGTGATAAAATCTTAAAAGAGTGGTAAGGAATGTTTAATGAATTTATCTGGGGATCAAAAAAATCTAAGGTAAACTAGATTATAGCTCAAGCTAAAGGATCCTCAGGTGGTTTCACTGTTCCTAATATTAAAGTATTTCATGATGCCACTAAACAAATATGCAGGCCTTTTTTTATGGGGGAATGCACCGGAACAGAGTTTCAGAACCTCTTTGACAAAATTCTTTTTAAAATGTTTAAAAGTTCATTAGTTTTCAGTATGCAGATTGAAAACTTCATTTTCTTCTTGAGAGTTCCAGCACATCTTCTTTTTTTTAAAGCCCTGCTAGTATGGATTTGCAGATGGTTCAGTATAGATAGTAGATCGTCAGAACTGGTAACTGAAAAAGTAATGTTAAAATTCTCAAAACTTTTCTCTGGGCAGATAAAGATATAATAAGGAGAGATTGTAAAACTGATAACATAATAATTAATAAAAGAAAACTCTCCAGACAACTCGCCCTTGTCATCTGTAGTGAAAGACTTAGACAAGCATCAAAAGTTTTGGCTGCTTTGGATAAATGAGAAAGATCTAATTTAGACTTTTATAAGAACGTGCTATTTCAGAAGGATATAATTCAATATGATGCTGTGAGAAGAATCAATGATGGTAAAATCTCTTGGTTTGATTATCTGCAGATGAGAAGTTTTTAGTAAAAGAATTTGTCAGATATGCCCTTAAGACAAATGAATGAGTTTGAAAACATAGTTATGCAACTTCAAAAGCATTTTCTTTCAAAGATGTATAGCTTCATTATCAATATTATGCCTGCTGTATGACTCAATTTTACTCATAAGAGGACCCAGGCTTTAGGAAATGAAATAACAGAAGATGTTTGGAAGTTTGCTTTTTCTCAAAGCTCATCATTTTCTCTTTGTTTGAATTTTAAAGAAAACATTTACCAAACGAGTCATCAGTTGTATCTCACACCAAAACTTATTGCAAAGATTTGTAATTCTTGTTCCAGCAATTGTTGGTACTGTCATGCTGAGTAACCCAATTTTTTTTTCAGATGTGGTGCCTCTGTCCAAGAGCAGTTGAGTATTGGGATAAAGTTGTAGACTTGCTAAATTATGGTTTAAATAGGAACATCTGAAAGATGCCTGAAAAAAATTCTGCTTACCTATGTAACTTCATTTTGAGGTAATCCACAAATTATATTGTAAAATTCAATTACAGCAGTTAGATTAATTTTTGCACAGAGCAGGATGTCAAAAAGAGACTTCAAACATACATGCTTGGCTGAATAAATTAGATGAAATTTGATTATTGCATTACTTTTTTGTGAATAGTAAAAGTTTTACAATGTTGTTAATCATATTTGGGCAAAATATGGTGATATAGCATGAAAGTTCTTTTTTGTTGTTTGGTGTTGTTTTTGCCAGTTTGGTATAGTGGTTAAGAATGGCAAGACTCTAATCTGGAGAATGAGGTTTGATTCCCCACATGAAGCCAGCTGAATGACTTTGGGTCAGTTACAGGTCTCTCAGAGTTCTCTCAGCTTCACCTACCTCACAGGGTGTCTGCTGTGGGGAGAAGAAGGAAAGGTGATTGTAAGCTACTCCAAGATTCCTTCAGGTAGTGAAGGATGTGGTATAAAATCAACTCTTCTTCTTCTATAAAATAGGGAAAGATCAATTTAAAAGATTTTTAAAATAATAAGGCCCCATCAATAAAGGCTGCAGTCATCAGCATAAAAGTCATTACAGTACAAATCTAAGAGAGAATCAGAATACTCAGCTAAATGCATGGGTGAATAAATGTGTCTTTAGCTGCCACCAAAAGGAAGCCAGGGACTTTCAACTGTAGGGTTTCCAGAGGTTGGAGGCAACAACAGAAAAGGTTCTCATGGGACATCCAGTTTTAGCGACCCGCATGGTGGACGTGTCCCTTTGGAGCTCCAGGGGATGCGATCCATGCCCCAGTGGATGAGAGGGGGTGCGATTGACTGCACCACCCCTGGGGCCCTTGTAGGGGGCCCCCAGCCATGAAGCATGAGAGACGCAACTCCCGAGGCATGCTGCCAAGGGATTGAGGCACCTCTGAGCTCCAACGGTCTCACCGCTGCAGAACCAGCAATAGCGTTAGGGGCGCACACTGAAACAAGCGAACGGTGATAGAGCGAAATTCTTACCTCAGCATATGATCCACGATGAAGTGTAAGTTTTTCTTATTAAAGCAAAACATCCGGACAAACAGATAAGCAAAAATATCCCCCCCCAAAGAAAAGTGGTGCAGAGGTTTTACCCCATAGATAAACAAAAACTGATTCCAGAGCATGGGGGGGGGGGCAGGACTATAAGCAAATAACAACTGATATAAAGAACACTGGAGAGAAAACGTTATAATTTCTCAAACAATAGAGACTTTTTAAAACTTTTCTGAAAAGTAAACAACTAAAAAATAGCAGGGAGGAAAGTTGTGCCGAAAACAAAACCTCCTTCAGGAAACAGCATCCCAGCCACCCCAGTCACAAGACCAGAAGTGGCTACAGACTTCCCTGGTATGATTGCAGCAGCATTGCGACCCCTGCTGGACCAAATGACAACTCTTAACCAGAATTTTGCAACTCTACAAAGTCAGTTGAATGATACCTAGCGAACAGCAGAGCAAACAGCAATAGCAGTCAAAGAAGCTGGTGCCAAAACTATTAAGCTTCAAAAACGTGTAGAGAAAGGGAGGGGGGAAGAGAACCTCCAATGAACTCCAATTGTTACAGCTTCAAATGGAAAAGTCAAACTATGTTTTGAGATTCCAAGGAGTTCCAGAGACAAAAGGAGAAAACCTTAAAAAGACTTTAAGTGATGCCTTGGGGCCAGTTGCAGATTTGAAAATGGATTTCTTCAAAGAGAGATGGATATGGCCTACAGGACATATCCAGATATGTCAAGAAAAATAATCTGCCCAGTGAAATTTATGTGAAATTCTCCAAAAGGCACATCAGAGACCAGATACTTAAAGCGACTAATGGAACTAGCTTGAAAATCAATGACAGAGAAATCAAAGTATTAAAAGACATTCCCTTTGAAATAAGAAAGAAGAGGAGGAAATACAAAGACAGTCTTATTTCTACAAAAGACATCTACCCCCTACAAATGGATTATACCAGAAGGCATTTTCTTCAAATACAACAATAAGAAAGAAAGGATTGACTCTGTCTCAAAGGCTAAAGACTTTTTGGAGCAGTTGCAAAAGCTAGAAAAGCCAGCAAAGCCTCAGGAGGATGACAATGAAGAGGATAGCGACCAGAGAAACCATGAAGAAATTTCAGCATCATCTACTGAAGAAGAATCTGACTCAGAATTAGGGGCAGCGGCCCCCAAAACTCCTAAAGCCAATCAAGACTATAACCTCAGAAAAAAGAAAAACATTAAATTTTATCTCTAGAGCCTGAATTTAACCTACTTTTAGCTGATTCTCAGATGTTCTTTATATAGTTAATGGTTCTGGATGTATTTACTAACTTTTTCATTTATACTGTACTTATATAGTATTAAGATGTAAAAAACCATTGTAAACATTATATGATCACTGCTTCTTGGGTTTTTAGTGGTTATCTTTACTTTCTCCCATAGTTTGTAGTTGACCCTTTCCTCGATTTCTGTGTAGCTTTTAGAAAAGCAATAAAAATGTTGGGTTTTTTTAAAGAAAAGGTTCTCGTGGGCAATCCTTCTGACTTCACTCAGTGCAGGAACATGGAGAAGAGCCCTCAATGATAATCTCAGTATCTGGGGCTGGGGAGGACAAGGTAGGAAGTTATCCTTAAAGTACCCTGTGGTTCCACACCACATTTTTATTTATTTACTTATTTATTTATAATTCAATTTATATCCCACCCTCCCCTAAAGCTCAGGGCGGCTAACAATTAGGGCCAAAGCCATAATTAAAACAAGATAAAAACATAACAATAGTACAACAAAGTGCTGGTGTTCTGATATTCCCAGTTCCAAGATGGGTTCCGGTAAGGTGGATCCAGACCAACAACATAAGTTCCAAAACAGTAGATAGCCAGTCTTCTTCCCAGGGTTTTGTAGCTTTGTAGCACTTCAAACTGAGCCTGGAAATAAACTGGTAACCAATATAGATTTTTTAAAAGTCACAGTCATAAAATGATGGGAAGCCAATAAATAGGCAGGCATGTTCTCAACTTCTGAACAATTTTTGAAGGAACCAACATGTAGAATACATCGCAGTAACCTAATCTGGAGGTCATGGGCACATGAATTACTGTGGCTTTGTCTTTATATAAAGAATAGAATGCCAGATTGAGGGAAGTGTAGTTGAAAGAATGAGTGTGGATTTTCCTCCCATGTAAATGGGAAGTAAAACAGCTCTGTCTTAATTCAGGTATGTTCAAAAACAACATGAATTCTAACTGTTTGGGGAAGTAGAAGACAGCAGATATTCCATGGCTCAACTATAGTACTGAAAATGGACTTCTGGGATGAGGTTTGGTGAGCTTTGACAAAATTTCAAGAGAGAGTAGGCAATGAGTTTGCATACCACAAGGAAAGGGTTGTAAAAACATCCTGTTTTAGTTGCAGGAAGAGTAAAAAACATGAGTAGATTTTTGTGCAGAGAGGAACAGAATGTACATGTTCTAGAAATGTTGTCTGCTTGCTGTGGAGATGGGGGCCAGTGCTTAATTTCTAAAAAAAAGAGGTGTTGGGGCTTTAATGTGTGTGGGAGATATGCCATCATTCTGTAGGTCCTAAGTCTTAATTCTAAGCGTCTGGGAAGAGGGAAGGCTGATGCCCCCACTGCCGTTCATCACATTCTCACTGCTGCTTGTTGCTATTGCTCCCTGACTCTGATCTTTCTTGATGAGAAGGGGAAAAAAGCTGTACGGATCTCTTCCAGGAATGCAACCACACTTTAGGGGCTTCTTTCTTTTTTCTGTACTATGCCTCAGTCTAACATGCTTAATAACATTGGACAAGTGGTGAAATATTACCAGGCTGTTCCTTCTTCCCTCACTTATACGCAACAGGAGCTCTCACTTGAGAGCAGGAGATGATCTTCAGAAAGAGCAAAAAAGTTTAATGTGACTTTAGCCTCTCAAATGAAAAAACAAGCAAATGAGCAATGTGAACGCTTAGGGTTCCCAAGCACAACTCCGTGATGCTTGAAAGCCTGTGCGCAGTTAACAGCAGACATGGTGGAACCAACATGGCTGTTCCTTTCTTTGCAAGTGGACAGTATTGGATTTGTAAGATCTACAAGCAAAAGTGTTGTGCATTTGGAACAAGGAATTGAGTGGGAATAGCTTGTTATTTACTTTGAAAAATGTTTATAATACTCAAAAGTCTGCAGAACAAGGTAAGCCTTTTAAGAAAGGATATGGATTCTGTGTTTTAAATCTAAGAAAGGCATGTAGAATCTTCTTTAAAGAAAATATTTTCAGATCTCACTATGTACCACATTCAGCAGAGTATTTGTGAGTCAAGTCCAGCTCAGTTTTATAAATGAGGCTGACCAGGGCATATAGAAAGCTAATTTAAGGCCAGGATATGTGTAACATTCTGATGCCTGGGACACAAACAGAGGCTTGGGAGGGAAATTACTTTATGCAGAGAAAATATGTGAAACTTTTAGTTGGGCACATATTTTTAATACTCTGGTGCCTAGAGAATGAGTAATAGTGTTATAATGAAGCTATAGACCCCTTGCTTTAAAAATCAGACCTAAAGATTTGCTCTTTAGAGCTGAAGGTGACTGCTTTGATTGATAACCCATTGGCCTAGTTGCAATTGTCCTTCCTTATATGGCTTCCTTCTTTTAAAAACTTGCAGTAATATTGAAAACTAGTATATTTTATTTTAAATTATATGTTTTATCTATGAGCATTTTGCAGGAAAAGAGCCTGGAGAGCACTGCAGTATTTTTGTTTCCTTTTCTCTGAAAGATTATCAAAGATCATTAATGCCCAGTAAAACAACAGCAAAGACTCTGATAGAGCTGGAGAAATTTGTTCTTGTTTTGTTATCATTTTTACCTGCATGTGTAACCCTTTTTTCCTTAAAAGGGACAGGTTATTGGCCACAGGACTGTAGATTCCCCATTCAAAAGCTGAACACAAACAAATAACATTTATTGAAATAATGAGGGAACCAACAAAATCAAATAGGGAGGTTTAACAAAACAGTATGAAAAACAGTTATGATGCCATTCCCAAACTTAGGGCAAAAATAAAAAGAAGTCTGCTAGTCACTTCCTCAGAGTTGCTGAAAAGCCATGTTATCTCACAATCATCAGGCAGCCACTTTTCCTTACAGGATTGACTGCCTAGTGCACAAGATGGCCACTCCTCTGTTAACTGCTTCTCTCAGTTTCCCTGACCAGCTTTCTCCAGGAACCTCTTTAGACATTCTTCTCAGTATCTGAAGGAGAAAGCCTCAGCTTCTTCTTTGGCTTTTTCTTCCCCTTGGAGTTCTCCCTGTCCTTCTCCTGCCCTGTTGCCAGGCAACCCCTCATCCACCTCCTCTAAAGGGCAGTGTCTTTAGGCTAGGCCCTCTGTGCAGGTGGAAGCATATTATACACTTTAAATAGTAAATAAACATTTTTATAAGGTTTACACGTCCTTCTGCATTTTTATCATTTCATTTGTGTGTGTGTTAAGTGCTGTCAAGTCGCTTTCAACGTATGGTGATCCCATGAATGAATGTCCTCCAAAACATCTTGCAAACTGAGGCTTCCTTTATACAGTCAATTCATCTCATGTTGGGCTGTCCTCTTTTCCTGCTGCCTTCAACTTCTTCTAGCGTTGTTGTCTTTTCTAGTGAGTCTTTTCTGCTCATAATATGAACAAAGTACAATAGCCTCAGTTTAGTCTTTAACTTCTAGGGAAAGTATTTATTATCAAGGGGCACACATGATAAAATCCTCTCCAACCATATCTCACATTAGTTTCAGTAGTGTGCACTGAATTAATGGAGCTAATGCAGCACCCAGATTGTGACAATATGGACAGAGTATATCTGCCCTCCATCCTAGTTAGGAAAATCACAGTTTCTATGTGAGGATGGTTGTGGAGCTGTCCATGGTACCACAAATACTTTTGATCACAGATGAAGCAATATCATTTGTAGAACTGAAAATGGGACTCTGGGAACTGCTGTTTACAGAGCAGTGGCTTGGAGTACTGGATGATTAAGTTAAATCTATAGTGAAAAACAAAAGTTTTGTTTAAGATTTTCCCTTGAGAGTTATATTGCAAATTCACAAAGAATACTGATCTAGCTTTTTAATACTATCCATTTAAGAAAAAAGAACTGCAATGCTTCTCTTTTGTCTAGGATTCTTTAAATTTTCAAAATCCAAGTAATTGTTTTATTAATTCTGTAAGAGGGAAAGTAAGAAAGATGAGTGGCAATGTGAACTATTTGTCTTACTGTGCAGAACACCCATCACTGACTGCTCCTCAACTAAATCATTTGGATTATTGCTTTGTATTGAAATAACAGGAAGCCATGTTCTATGGCCTTGTGCATGACTTTAATTTGTATTTAGCTGGCAAGCCAAGCTGAGCTTTTTGCTCTACTCTCTACATATAACTGAAATTAACAAAGATTGTGAAACACTATCAAACATTCTGGACCACAAGCTGAAGTCTTATCTATTTGTTCGTACATTTTATCATCTAAAAGGATTCATGTAATTCTTGGGATAATAAAACAGATGAAAGTTCTACAGCAGGTACCATTCTTTCTCTCAGTGCTCAGTGGTTAGTAAAAGTTAATGCAACTAAGTATTCTGTTTGCTCAGTGATATAGTTAGCTAACTCATTTATCCCACACTGTAGGATTGGTTGAGCAGCTTAAGAGGACCTCTTGAATCATCTGAACAGCACTGATACACCAGAAATCAAGTAAGGGATGGAGGGGATGAGTAATTCATGCCCTCTCCCATCTGAAGATCTTGCTTTCAAGCAGATTAAGTAAGGTATTAGAACACAGAAACATAATATTCATATAATTACTGTGAAAAGTGGTGGTTATGATAGCTATGGTACTGATGTCTAGAATCTAGACACTGTACCATGCTTGGATCCTGAGCCCTCTGAGGTCAAACTACATGATATATTTGGCTACATAGCAGCTATGGGGAGCTTAATTATCTAAGTGTCCAGAGCCCCATTTGGATAGGGACCACAGTGCTGGGGAAGATGGCTCCAGTTTTCTCCTCTGAATTATTTGTCTGTCAAAATTGTTTGGGAGGACATTATTTGCTCTATTGCAGGGCTGCATATTCATTGCATACTTATGGGCTCATATCATAGAATTTGACAGGTTTCATATACCTGCAACAATGTACAGTTGCTTTTTCACTTTTTCCTCTCGATGCCCCCTGTGCTGCCACTGTGTCAAGTGACAGAATCCCTCCTTCCTCCAACCCAGCTCCTTCTGAGGAGCCTAGCATGGTGGTGCCAGGCAGCCTCTTGCAGCCTCCACTGTTGGCTGGCCCCACCCAGGTGGCAGGAGCCTTAGGTAACCATCCTTGGATCCCAGAGAATGAGCAGAGAAGGAAAGGTGATGTGACATCAGCAGGGGGCAGCTGGGCAGCAACAGGAAACTGGGAGAAGGACAGGGTTACCAGGTCCCCTTGTCACTCCAGTGGGCAAATTTGGGGGGGGGTTCTGGGGTGGGTGGAGATGCCCCAAGTCCACCCCCAAGCCACGGCCACCCCTCTCCCTCCCCTTCTGCAGAGATTTAAAGGGCTTCAGCTGATCAGCGGGGAGCATGTGGCCCACCAATCAGCTGGAGGGCCCTTTAAATCTTTCAGCAGAGAGGGAAAGGGGCTGTTGCAGATGGAAGACCCAGCAAACCAGAAACAGCCTGGAGAAATATGGGGTGTGCCCTGGCTCTGAGGAGGAGGGGACAAGAGAGACTTTTAAAGAAATGAAGGAGAAATGGCAGGTTGGAGAGGGTAAAGGAACAACAGCTCATTGATCGGGAGGCCAGTCACTAAAGGGGCTTGGAATGCTTTAGTGGGAGCCTAGGGAAGTCCTGCCCCAGGTACTTCTTAGATGAGTTTCTTTTTCTTTTTCCCCGATATTAAAATATTTTTATTAAACTTAAAAATATATATAATATATATAATACATAGCAGGCAGAACAGATTACATTACATTGTGCTCACAAACTGGGATAAACAGAGAACATACTACCAAAGGTGTAACTTATCAATTATACTCGATATTTCCTCTTGTTGAGATAAATGATCGAAAATAGGAAACCAAACAGAATCAAAATCAGACTTGGAAGAGGGTGTATATGTATTATTAATATTATCTGTTATTTTTGCCATTGTGTACATATTCCACAATTTGGAATACCAATTCTGTCTACTAGGGCCAATGGTATTTTTCCATTTTGCTGCAATTATATTTTTTGCTGCTGCAAGTAAAATCGCTAATACTATTCAATCCAATTTCCATTATCCAATAGTTTAAAATAATATGTTCCATTGTAAACTGCAATACAACTCCTGTTATTAACCTAATTTGTGCTATAACATCTTTCCAAAACATCTCTAAAATTGGACAATCTAACCAGCAATGAAGATACGTTCCATGCTTACCACATCCCCTCCAACAGTCAGGCTTCACAGATGCTGTTACATGTGCCAGCTTCTGAGGGGTCAAATACCAGAACATGAGTATTTTGAAAGTTTGAAGTTTTATGTCAATTATGTTGGTTTTAAAAGGAAAGGAAGTCCAAGTTTTCCCCCAGAAGCTCTCATCTGGAGGTAGATTTGCTAAGGATTGCCATTTATTTTGATAAGTACGCGGTTTGTCCCCCTCAAGAGAGAGGAGGACAGAATAGTTTGTAGCAAGTAGATTTTTTTTTATATTCCAGCTTTCTTATATACCAGTTCAAAAGCAGTTAGAGGTTGTTTCAATATAGCGGTGATATGACTCTGAGCGCAGAAATGCTTGAGCTGCAAGTATTGGAACCAAGGGATTTTTATCCCTAATTTCTCCTCTAATTGAATTTTATCTAATAATATATTATTATGGGTGACATCATGTAATGTATCAAGATTTGAATTCCTCCATATATTTAGATTAGTCACTGTATTCAATGGTAATAAATTCTTTTGATTAAAAAGAGTTTGGAATCAAGATATTTTAGGTAACAAATATTTTATTTTATTTTCCCAGGTTTGCAAAAAGGTTTTGAAAAACAGGCTGTTCTCAATATCCTTGGATCTTTCAGAAGAGGCTTGCCAAATGGAATCACGGACATCATAAGGGTAAGTATATTGTTGCTGGATAAAAATCCAATCCATATTTTGTCTATCATGTAGCTTTTTCACTGTATTGGCTAAATGACAAGCTTGGTAATATTTGACAATATCTGGAAATCCAAGACCTCCCTTGGTGGGATGTCTGCATAAAGTTACTGGGTTGACTCTATGTCGTTTATATGTCCCAAAAACTCTAAAAAGCATATGTTGCCATTTGTCCTAGGTACTTCTTTATAAGGCCTGCCTGGAGGCAACTGAGGAGGCCAGATCTTGTCAAACCCAGAGGACAGAAAGAGGCCAGGGAGAGAGGGAACCAGAGTGAAGGAATACTCCCCTCCTCTCCATTGCTGTGGCATTGCTCACAGGTACACAGGAAAAGGAAAAGCTGGAAGGCAAACCTCCCAGTGTCAACCAGCAGAGCCTGACACACTGTGATGTGGTTTGTAACCATTTTGTGTTTTGCAAAGAATATGTGCTGTATAAAAGGGTACAATTGCCCCTAATCTGCTAGTGCAGGTGACATGTTGCCACCCTGAACTTGATGAGTATGTGATCACAGTAGAGTCTGTAAGCTACATTCAGTTAAAAAACTGGCTAATGTTTCAAACAAACTTAGCTTCAAGAGCTTTCCAATACAACTCGAAAGATTAAAACAAGTCCACTGATAATGTGTCTCCATCAGTAGTCTTCAACTGCTTTAGCCTATGCAAGTCAGCACTAAATCAGCTTTATAGGTTACAAAAAATTGATATGAGGAGAGAGAGCATATGGTTTACAACAGTAATTAAAGATGCCCCAATGTTTATAAGCACTATCACCTTTCAATGACTGTAGTCACAAAATAAATTATTTTTACTTATGACACCAATGGATGCTGCCATCTTGAAACTGGTCCAATTTATACTGATGCAGGGCATGGGTACAGCATACATTCAATGCATGCCCTTTGTGTTTTATCTTATAACATACACTAGCCCATTCACCTGTGTGGCAGTGGCACGTCTATTCAGGCTACTGCCTTAATAAAGCTTCATGTGAACAGGCTAATGCACATGCTAAATACATTTTGAAATTTATATAGATAAGGACTTCAGCCATGGCCAGTTTTATATACAAATCAGGCCCTAACTAGTGCCATGTGAGATAGCAATGAGCAATACAGCAGACCTATGCACTAGCATGGTTTGTTTTTATCAAAACCTGAAATACTAGCAATGAAGGAAGTTTCTCTTGGTTTTCCCAGCAAGTATTAAGGAACCATTCTAATGTCCAAAGAAGTTCAAAGTTGCCTTCATCATGTATTTGAAGGTTCATTTGACAGGATTCTCTGGGATCCATGCAAATGGATAATGAAAAATCTACATAACCCTAAATAGTATCAGAAAGTGCTGTGATGAAATGGCAAGTTCTATATCCTTAATGTCTGGATGATGCCAGCTGGCTTTCATTGCTATAGTTGTGAGCAAAAGTGATAGGGTAAGATCTGAGGAATATCTGTTACACTCATTGCTAAATATTCCTGGAAACTATGAAAATCCAAAGACATCACAAATCTTCTTGTTTAGGAACTCTTGAGATTCTTGTTATTGAGTACTAGTTAACCAGAGCTGGTAGGCTCAGGTGGAAATGACTGGCTTAGTTGGATGGATGGATGGATGGATGGATGGATGGATGGATGGATGGATGGATGGATGGACGGACTTCTATCCATGCTGTTGTTATGACTGAGGGCAAAGAACAATGGTGGGCCTTGAAGCAGCTCTACTGGTCATTGGGCTGGTTTTCCTGTGTTATATCTTTCACACCCATACCACATAACATGCTACCCCATTGGAGTCCTGACATATTTTCATTTGCTAAATAAATATATGGGTAATGAATTCATTCTCAGTAATTGTCTTTCCTAGGCTGCGTTATCTCAGAACCATACTAGAAGCGTGTGGATATGCAAATACCAACTCCAATTAAAAATTCATACATTATATAAGGCACTAATTTAGAAGTTGCTAGTGGATTTTTGTAATATTCTCTCTCTTTTGTAACTGTATATTCAGTCCATATATTAGGAGGGGCATAATGGGCTCTCTGGTACTAGAACCTAAAAAGGATTAATTTGTTTTTATGGTTTGCTAAATATCAAAACAGAAGCAGAGGTGATTAGTAATGGAACAAACTATTTACTGGTCATATCTTTGAAGGCCACAAATGATTTTCTAATGTATAAGCATTTTAAAATGTTTGAATGGTTTTAATACAAATTGTGCTACTTTCTTCTTTCTTCTATCTAAATGATGAAAGCATAATTTGAAGTAATCATCAAAGAGAAAATACTTTACATTCTGTCCTACATATACTATCATATGGCAGAGCTTGCTTCTCTGAGTCACCTGGATATGCTTTTATTAAACTTTGTATTGTAGGAACATCTAGCTTAATAACTCCTTTTGCTTGTATTTCTGTAGCACAGGGTTAGTGGTCAAAGTGCCTAAGTCTAAGTAAGAGCGTGATTCCAAAGCCATCATATGTCAAGTCTCCTACTGTGATCTTGCCCTCTTCCCTCCCTCACGCACAGGATTTTCCCTTTTCTCTTCTTTCTTGCTGAGCAGCCCTTTTATCTATTTTCATCTTATTCATTCATCTAAGGCTGCCTCAAGTATATATATCTCCAATAGAATCCAAAGTGCCATCTCCGTCACATTGACTGGAAGTAGACTATAGTCAGTTTTATTAATTTATAATACTGGTCTGCTCCACGCATGTACATTAGGGTTTTTAAAAATTAAATTTCTTAAACCATTGAGAAGTATGTGATCTAGAAGCTACACTTTAGTCAAGAATCACAGCCTTCCCATTTCTGACCTGTAATATGGATGGTATAGTCTACATCTCTATAACAATTTCATGTGTAGAATTACATTGCAGTGAATGGAACTGAACTCAAAACACTTCTATATCCCTTTAACCTCTACAGTTTTGAGAAAGTTTTCAACATCTCAGGTATCCATGTACTATACCTTTAACAGTGCTGGACAGGCAGGAATTAGCATTTGATAATGTTTCTCTCTGAAATGCAACTTCTATCAATGTGTGTACAGTAACCTGATGTTACAAGCATAAGATCAAGCTTGGCAACCATATGTTTCCTTTATATTCCAGCAGGTTCCTTTGAAAACAGATTGCGTCACTTATGACATTCCTGGCTCAAGAATAAATGCCAGTACTTCAATGCTTAAGCATTGTTAGATCAACTTGAGAAGTAAACTTTATGTTCTTACACAAGATGAAGAGGCATCATTTGTAAACTGTAGTACAGCCTCTGAAATTCAAGATGAAGTTAATGTCAGTTACAAAGCAGGTGAGCCTGATTGATGTATTATAACTTTTACAAAATAATATACAGAGCTTTGTTCAGCAAAAACTCAAACACTATTTAATGGCAATATGGTAGTATGACTTCAAGGATGAATGGCATGATTTAGTTCGACATCAGGTGGAGTAAAGGAAAACTCTTCAAGGCAGAAATAGCTACAGTATTGTGGAATAAGACTGGAAATTCATTTTGATCATGCATAATTATTTTAGTAAAGTAATGGAAATCCTGCTTAAGAAAGAATGAGAATCAATCATGTTGAAGATAAGCCTTGTACAGAAAATTGGCTAGAGAGCCAGTTTGGTATAGTGGTTAGGAGCGCAAACTCTGATCTGGGAGAATCGGGTTTGATTCCCCACTCCTCTACATGCAGCTGCTGGCATGACCTTGGGTCAGTCACAGTCCTTTCAGGGCTGTTCTGGAAAGAGCAGTTCTCAAAAGAGCTCTCTCAGCCCCACCAGTTCACAGGGTGTCTGTTGTGGGGAGGGGAAGGGAAAGGAGATTGTAAGCCACTCTGAGACTCCTTTGGGTAGTGAAGAGCGAGGTATAAATCCAATCTCTTCTTCTTCTAGATGAAGCTGCATGTGCTGAGTATCCCCCAGTACTGAAAAGAGCAGCTCCTCCTCACACAGATTTCCATGTTCCCTCTGGATATTTGGGCTGCATCTGGGTGTCACAATGCTGCTGCCAGTCAGAAAAGGCAATACTGAGCAAGGTGAATGGTCTAATGCAACTTCGTTCTGAAGCAAATGCTATATTTTGTACTGGATTGTAGCCAAAGTAATTATGGAACCATGTATGTTGACTGGTGGCTATCTGTATTCTGAAGCATACCTTCCTTGTCTTCTTTCCCCTCAGATGATATAGAATTGATGGGAATATCATAAAATTACTCTTCACCCCAAAGTAGGAGTGTGCACTGGATTTGGGCTGAGTTGCTACTATTAGGCAGTTTACACTCAGTTCTACCTTGCCCTTCCAGCAGATCCCAGGGAGACTGTGGAAACCATGAAGAGTTGCCTGGAGACAGTTTTGGAATGGATGAGGGCTAATAAACTGAAGCTTAATCACTACAAACAGAGGTGCTACTGGTGGGAGGAAGGTTTTACACAGGAAATGAGATATCTCCTGTTCTGGATCGTGTTGCACTCCTCTTAAAGGATCAGGTTCACAGTCAGGGGATGCTGCTGGACCCTGGCCTCCTGTTGGATAAAAAGGAGGCTGAGGTACCTAGGGGTGCCTTTGCCCCCCATTCGGAATGAAGAGACAGACACCAATATGGATTTAACAAGGGCCACTTTATTAATTATTTAATAACGACAAAGACAAGCGAGGGGTTGTCTGAATGTACTGAGGAATATGACAGGTGTCAAACTCCAGACCACCTGCATTTCCTTCTGGGCGACGCACCTGCTCCGATCACAAGCCACCGAAGGTAGCTTTTTGACCAGCAGCTTGGCATGTTGAAAAGAACCCCTGACCCACCACCCCAGAAGCCGCAAAGGCCCGCTAAGGTAGATCGGGCCAGATTGTTCCAAGGAAGATCACCCCTTCCCGGCCTTGAGCCGCAAAGGCCCGAAAGCCGTTCCTGGAGGACCCTTTATTTCCTTTATAACAATGCCCCGGTGCTCACCATTTCGATCCAGATTGCGCTACCCCGCCAAACTTAAAGTGACCATACTATTTAACAACCCGGCCCCCCAAAGCCAATATACCAACACCACCATCATCAGTGCAAGGTAGGCAAAAACACCCCCATCCATGGGCCAAACCGATGGAGGCGAAAAATTCCTACCTGGCTCCAGGAAAAGGCAGCCGGTCAGACCTGCACTAAAAATAGGGTGGGAGGGTGGGCCGAGCGCGCCGAAGAACTGGAGAGGGGAGGGGGAAGAGCCAGACCTAAATAGGCTGGCTCTGCCCCCTGCTGGCGTCTTCTCTCTACATGCCTCCGTGGAGGCAAATCAGCCCCTTCCCGCCAGCGCGGGCTCGGCGGGGCCGGGGCTCGCATTCACCAGCTTTGCCTTGTAAGCCAGCTGCTTCACTTATGGGCAGGGGGAAAAGAATCTTGCCACTGTAGGGCATGCCCTGCTAACGTCTAGATTAGATTACTGCAATGCATTCTACATGGGGCTGCCATCAAAGGTTGTCTGGAAGCTACAGGTGGCCCAGAATGCTGTGTCCAAAATGCTGACTGGAGTGGATCATAGGGACCATATCACACCTGTCTTCTTCAACATTCCCAGTTTGCCTCTGGACTCAATTCAAGGTGCTGGTATTGACCTTAGCATACCTTAATCCTTGTTCACTCCATTCATCTTTGGAGACCCTAATTTGGGCGCCCCCCAACTGAGATTAGATCGGTGGCAATCTGAGAAAGGGTTTTCTCAGTTGTGGCTTCCGAACTTCGGAACTCCTTTCACCAGTGGCTGAAGACTTCTTTGTTTTGTTTGGCATACCCTCAGTAACTGTTATAGGCCCGCCTCCCTAGTTTTGGTGTTGTGTATTTGTGAATAAATATGTTTTTATGGAATTATTTAATAGATTATTTTAAAAGCTGCTTTAATGTTCAAATGTTTAATGTTTTTAATATTCACTGCCTTGGGGACCCTATTTGGGTGGAAAGGTGGCATATAAATGTTTTAAATAAATAAATAACTCAGGATACATCAAGAATTAGGTGTAGAAGGATGTATTTATTTAATACTTTTGTTTCTTCATTTGCTGACCTGTTGTAAACAGAAATCTTATCAATACTTTGTTGGTATTTCCATGTGCTAAATAAAAGTTGTATTTCATTATTTGATCAATTTGGCTTTGTGATTTTTTTGCTACCAGTAATTGTCCTCCCTTGGATCCATTTTTATCATAAAAGGGAAAGAAACTATTTATTGGATATAGATTTCCTGATCCTGGCTAGGCTCTCAAGAACTTGATTCTCTGGAAGACAAAAGGAAGCAGCTAAAGGGATCTTGTGAACAACATGGGTTAGGTTTTTTTTTTTAACATAAATTTTTATTGCAATTTTGATATTAAACATCAACAGAAGGAGAAGTCAGACAGTGTTTACAAAGTATAACATTTCACATAGCTTGTAAATTCAGAGTAGAGCACAGAAATTGAAACGTTTCTTAATAGGACAACCAGTTCAAAACTATCAGAAAACACAAAACTTGAAATAAACCTCAGTACATAGTTAACTGTACAATAAAAGTTTAAATTTAACATTTCTAATTGATTCCCAATCAAATTTGTTAATGTTGATTTTATCTAAAATAGGATAGCATATATTCAGTGGATTAGATATTTCACATTCTGTTTGATTTTCTGTATAATATATATTGAAATTCTCTAACATGAACAGATCCCAAATTTTATATATCCATTGGTGTATTTTGGGCGGATTTTTATCTTTCCATTGCTTGGCTATCAAGATTTTTGCGGCTGTAAATAAAATGTTAATTAATTTTCTTTCAGAATCTGGAGAACCATCATCAGACCATAAATTGAGTAGCATCAAGGCCGGATCTAACGATAAGTCATGATTCGTGAATTTTTTTATCTGTTGGATAACTTGTAACCAGAATCTGTTAATGTATGTGCAAGTCCACCAGTTATGAAAATAGGTGGCTCTCTCTCCACATCCTTTCCAACACATTGACGAAAGTTGAGGGATCATATGAGATAATTTGGCAGGTGTTAAATACCATCGTAATAATACTTTCATATTAGCTTCGTAAATGTATAGTGAACTTGACATCTTATTTTGCGTTTTCCATATTTGATTCCATTGTTGATCTGAAATTTGAACAACGTGGGTTAGTTAAGTTCTTTCTAGTGCACACCTATGCAAAAGTATTCCAGTCTAAACCTGTCAATGGGCTTAGAGTCTGGGAAATAACTCTGCATAGAACTGCAAAGCAAAGGTCTGAAATAGTTGTCCCCCTCTTACCTCTGGTGTCAACAGCAGAGAGAAACCCTGTGTTTATAGGAGTTTTCTGTGCAGAGATGCAGGAGAAAGGAAATTCAATGAGGTCCAGTAACTTGGGTCTTCATTTGGAGTTTTTTTTAACACATAAAATGGGAACCCTATAGATCCCATTCTACTTGAGGGAAATGTCTTTCATCTCATAGATTACCCTCAAGAATAACAGAAAAGTGCTTCTTTCAAAAGGTAGTGGACCTATCTGTAGTGAATATTCTGTTGCTTCTCTAGAATCGGCAGTGTACATTTTTTCACACAAGAGAATGTAGCCTGTTGAAACAAGAGTTTTTGTAGTTTTGAGAACAGAAAACATCCTCAACATCCCTAATCTGAAGGAGATATTGCAAAGCCCTGCATTTATTCTCCTTGCTGGAAAGGAGGAAAGACTCTGTAGAACAGTTCTAGTTGTCTTGTTCTTGTGACATAGTTGCAAATAGCCTTCGTTCAATAGATAGTGCCATAGTTCTTCTTGAATAATTCATATGTACATGTGTATATGATATAAACAGTACTGTATACATAAGTTTGATTGGAAAAAAAGAAGCAGTGCATGAATCATGGGGAATTTAGAGCAAGTCACAGATATGAGTCATTTGAGGGTTATTTTGCTAAATCCTGTGTCTGGCTGAGTAGTGGGAGTGGTGGGCCAGAAGTGTGATTAATATATCTCTTTAGCCTGCTGTGACAGTTCTGAGTAGCAGCCTTTTCTTTTTGTGCTACTGTTGAACTGTTCCAAAATGTCAAGATTCATTTCAGGCAAACAAACAAAAGGGGGGGGGGCAGCAAAATACCTAATGAATAATTTCATGTTAATCATTTCTTAAAACAATAAAATGAATGGATTGTTTCCAAGACTGAACTGTGAGTTTCTTAACACTGAAAATCCCACAAGCCAGTTATGGAAAAAATTGGAGTTCTTCATTTGCATTCAGATTAGAGTGTAACCTGTATCCACAAACAGACTGCCTGCTTGCATTCAGATTTTTAACACCAGTCCCTGCCAAATCTTCTCAAATCATACAAGCTTGTCATGTTTGCAGCTCGACTTTTAGATCCTGTTGGTAAGTGAGCACAGGCAGAGTTCACAATATAGTGACACAGTTTCCTGGCATCATCCTGATCTAAGCATTTTCACACATTTGATTTACTTCCAGCTGTCTACATTTTTAACTCCTAGCATGGTATTATAATATGGCTGATGAAATGATAGTCTACTATTCTGAAAGCCAGTGCAGTATATGGTTACAGTGTTAGGCTAAACCCTGGGAGATGTGGGTTCAAATCTCCATTCAGACATGAAGTTCACCAGGTTGAGGACAAAAGAGGAGAGTGAACCATTCATACCATCCTGAGTTCCTTGAAGGAAGAGAGAGATAGAAATGGATACATCAGTCCTAAGAAGAAATTTATTACATCAACATGTTTCTAGTTAAGTAGCTAAAAAAATGACATGTAGTCGGTAATATATTTTAGTGGACCGGTTCTAGGATCAGAATTCAAAGAGTTGTTTTAGGTGCAATGTTCCCTCTAAGCTGAGTTAGTGTGAGCTAGCTCAGTTTTTTAGCCTCTGGCTCACACATTGTCTTTGCTCAGGAAGGATGGCTCCAGAACAAACTAATTTATGCAGTAGCCAAATTGCTCGCTTGCAACTTTAACACTAGTAGCTCACAAGGTAGAATTTTTGCTCACAAGACTCCACAGCTTAGAGGGAGCATTGTTTAGGTGTGTCCAAGATTTCAGATGTGCTTTTTTCCTCTCCCCACTTTGAATAGCAGACATCCCCCACTCACAATGCCATCTGAAGAATCGATTTGAAGAGTGGTCCTTTTGAAGAGTGGTTATTGTGTGATCTAGTAAGATGGGTGCTGTATGAGAGACATAAGTCCAAAGCCCCTTTGGACATACTGAATTCATTGCTTATATGTTTAAAATTCTGTTCGAAACATTAGAAAGAGAACTGAGGATTTTTCACCTGGAACAAAAATAAACAAAAGCCTGGTGGCAACTTAAAGATGAACAAATATGTACTCCACAAGATGTATTTGTGGATTAGAACCCACTTCTTCAAATTCAAAGGTAGACTTTTTATACAGGAGATATTAAAAAACCCAGCTGGGTCAAGGGGCCAAGAAATACAGGACATACAGGTCAAACAGAATTATATAAATTTCAGATTTAATCAAGACAAGTATAATATTTATTTATTTATTTATTTACTTATTATTCAATTTATACTCTGCCCTCCCCGCAAGCAGGCTCAGGGCGACTTACACTAGTTGGTACATTGTACCATAAAAACCATGTACAAAATTTAAAACATCAACATTACACATTAAAACAATCCAACAATTAAAGTGCTAGTGAAGGTAATCTTTGATGGCAATCTTTGAATGGATCAGATGGCATACTAACAAATTTTGCCGGCTTGGTGATCTTCAGCTTGGTGTGATAGTATCACATAATCCCCTCCCAGACCAGAGCCGGCCCAAAACCACAGATGTTGTTGTTATTGGCGTGGCGGCTTCTAATCGAAAGCCTGGTGGAAAAGCTCTGTCTTACAGGCCCTGTGGAACTGGAAAAGGTCCCGCAGGGCCCTGATCTCTTCTGGGAGCTCATTCCACCAGTGTGGAGCCACCACTGAAAAGGCCCTGGCCCTGGTGGCCATGCACTAGATTTTTAAATTAGATAATACCAATAATTGAAGGGGAGTTTTAAATTTTGCTAAGAATACGTATACTGGCTTTAATCTGATGAGACTTATCTTCAAATAAGAGTACTTAGTACTTGCTAAGTACTTACTCCTGAGTAGGTGCACAGCCTTTTTTATTTGAAGAGAGCTTGCTGGGGATTTTTTCACTTCTTGAGGCAGGAACAACACTGAAGCAAGAAAAGGACCAAATATACCTTATTGTAAGTATCACAGGCAACCCTGGAGTCTGAAGACCTGAAAACACACCATCTAAACTTCCATAAAAGCCATGTTTCCTTATTATTATTAGTAACTTCTCTGGTATGAGGGGACATGTGAGGAAGAAATTGAAAGGAAGAGTGGAGAAAGTCAAAACCATTGGGGAAGCTTGGACACTATTTAAAAATACAGTCCTAGAAGCTCAGAAAAAATATATACCGCAGGTTAGGAAAGGTACAAATAGGTATAGAAAAAAGCCTGCATGATTAACAAATAAAGTAATGGAAGCTGTAAAAGGTAAGAAGGATTCCTTTAAGTGGTGGAAAGCTAGTCTTAGTGAGGTTGATAAAAGGGAACACAGACTATGGCAAATAAAATGCAAGTCTGTGATCAGGCAAGCAAAAAGGGAATATGAGGAGCATATCGCAAAAAACATAAAGGCCAACAATAAAACTTTCTTCAAATACATTAGAAGTAGGAAGCCAGCCAGGGAGGCAGTGGGGCCCTTGGATGACCAAGGGGTAAAAGGAGTACTGAAGGATGATAGGGAAATGGCTGAGAAACTGAATGCATTTTTTGCCTCTGTCTTCACTGTGGAAGAGGAGAAGTGCTTGCCCACTCCAGAAGCACCGATTTCAGGAGAGGGTTTGAAAGACCTGAATCAGATTGCGGTGACGAGAGAGGAAGTCCTCCGACTGATGGACAATTTAAAAACTAATAAATCACCAGGCCCGAATGGCATTCATCCAAGAGTTCTGAAAGAACTCAAATGTGAACTTGTGGATCTCCTGACAAAAATATGTAATCTTTCTTTAAAATCTGCCTCCATTCCTGAGGACTGGAAGGTAGCTAATGTCACTCCCATCTTTAAAAAGGGCTCCAGGGGAGATCCGGGAAATTACAGGCCAGTCAGTCTGACATTGATACCGGGTAAGTTGGTGGAAACTGTTATTAAGGAAAGAATTAGTAGGCACATTGATGAACAAAAACTATTGAGGCAGACTCAGCATGGGTTCTGTAAGGGAAGATCTTGTCTCACTAACCTGTTAGTGTTTTTTGAGGGAGTGAACAAACATGTGGACAAGGGGGACCCAATAGATATTATTTACCTTGACTTCCGGAAAGCTTTTGATACAGTTCCTCATCAAAGGCTCCTAAGTAAGCTCAATAGTCATGGGATAAAAGGACAAGTCCTCTTGTGGATCAAAAACTGGCTTACAAATAGGAAACAGAGAGTGAGTATAAATGGGAAACTTTCTCAGTGGAGGGTGGTAAGCAGTGGGGTACCACAGGGATCAGTACTCGGTCCGATGCTTTTTAACTTGTTTATTAATGATTTGGAATTGGGAGTAAGCAGTGAAGTGGCTAAATCTGCAGATGATACGAAGTTGTTCAGGGTGGTGAAAACCAGGGAGGAGTGTGAGGCACTCCAAAGAGATCTGTTGAGGATGGGTGAGTGGGCGTCAACGTGGCAAATGGGGTTCAATGTGGCCAAGTGCAAAGTGATGCACATTGGAGCCAAAAATCCTAAATATAAATACACGTTGATGGGATCTGAACTGGCAGAGACGGACCAAGAGAGAGATCTTGGAGTCGTAGTGGATAACTCAATGAAAATGTCTAGACAGTGTGTAGCTGCAATAAAGAAGGCCAACGCTATGCTGGGGATTATTAGGAAGGGAATTGAAAACAAATCAGCCAGTATCATCATGCCCCTGTATAAATCATTGGTGCAACCTTATTTGGAATACTGTGCACAGTTCTGGTCACCACATCTCAAAAAGGATATTATAGCATTGGAAAAAGTGCAGAGAAGGGCAACTAGAATGATAAAAGGGTTGGAACACCTTCCCTATGAAGAAAGGTTAAAATGCTTGGGGCTCTTTAGCTTGGAGAAACGACGGCTGAGGGGTGACATGATTGAGGTTTATAAGATTATGAATGGGATTGAGCAGGTTGAGAAAGAAGTACTTTTCTCCCTTTCTCACAATACAAGAACTCGTGGGCACTCCATGAAATTGCTGAGCAGTCGGGTTAGAACAGATAAAAGGAAATACTTCTTCACCCAAAGAGTGATTAACATGTGGAATTCACTGCCACAGGAGGTGGTGGCAGCTACAAGCATGGACAGTTTCAAGAGGGAATTAGATAAACATATGGAGCAGAAGTCCATCAGTGGCTATTAGCCACAGAGTATAGATGGGAACTCTCAGTCTGGGGCAGGTAATGCACTCTATTCTTGGTGCTGGAGGCGGCAGCAGTGGGAGAGGGCTTCTAGTGTCCTGACCCCACTGCTGGACCTCCTGATGGCACCTGGTATATTTTGGCCACTGTGTGATAGAGTGTTGGACTAGATGGGCCATTGGCCTGATTCAACAGTGGCTTCTCTTATGTTCTTATGTTCATAATATCCAGCAATTTGTAGATGCAATATTTTTATAGGCTATATAATCTGTTTAGGCTACTCTTGTTTAATTCCTAAGGGTATGTTGCAATTAAATACTGCCTTTTCACTGTAGACTGTTTCATCACTACAATTCCGTCTATCTGTTCTGAATTCCATATTTGTCCCCATAGGCTGTAACTGAGCATTTGTTCTGCACAATGAGTAATAACATATACTAAACTGATAGTGTGCACAGGGAGAAGTGGTATATCCAAAATATATGAATAATCTGGATTCTACTTACTTGGATAAACAAGCAATAATGCCTGTATGTGGATGCTGCCAGGGAAAAAACTTCTTACCAAGCACCACTGCCTTCTTCAACTACCATGCATAGGCTTTGCTGAGCAAGGACTTAACGCCATATTGGATCAGTGAAGTAATATTGATGGGATAGTTTAGTCTTCCATTCCTTCAGAGGCAGAAATTAAAAGGAAAATGTAATACATTAAGAATGCTTTACATGAAGCTCTACATGAAATGTTATATCATATTAAGTCAGGATGAGTTTGGCCATGTCTTTTAATAACCAAAACAGTGATTTTACTGGGATGATCAAAATATAACCATATTGGAGCTCCCGGACTCCCGCTGAAAGCAGTGGAGTCCGGGGGCTATTTTGCCGCTCCAAGGAATAGACGGAGCAGCGGCGGCGTGATGCATCGCGTCATGATGAGGGCGGGGTGGAGCCTGCCCAATATAGGGCGGCTCCGCTCCCGCCCAAATCAGTTGCTGCCTTGTGCTTGGCAGGGCTGCCTGGAGACTTCTGCTGCTCCACCAGGAGGCTCGGCAGGCCGTGTTGTGGGAGCGCGTCGGGCCGGCGAGCCTCTGGGGACGGGCTCAGGGCGGCTAATTAGGCAGCAGCTGTGGTGGGCTCTGGGGCGACGGAAGTTGGGAGTAGCCCAGAGGCCGGGCAGTGCGGCAGCGTACTGCTGCAGGGGGCTCCGAGGGCGGCGGTAATAGGAGGCGGCCCGGAGGCCAGGTGGCGCGGCAGCGCACTGCTGTAGGCGGCTCTCGGACGACGGTGGTCAGAAGCGACCTGGAGACTGGGCGGCACGGCGTGTCCTTCTAAATCAGGCGGTGGCCGAGTACCTCCTCGGCTTCAATTTTCTTTATTGTTTAATTCAGTAGCTTGGCAGACATTTGGGGGAGGACTGTCCCTAGCATTTGTGCAGGGGTGCTGTTTTACTTAAGTTTAAACATAGTGATTGCAGTCACCCCCCCCTCACCACATCGGTTGGTGAAGTTTTCACGGCCGTTATTTTAGGCGGGCTCCAGCCCTCTGGTGGTCAGTATAAATCATTCCATTCAATCAAGTGGCGGCCATCTTAGGTGTGGCTTCAAGGGAGCGAAGTATTTACTGGGAGGCAGCCATTTTGGGGATCATTCTAAGTTTTTCCCGGTGGCCATTTTGAGAAGGGCTTGTTTATAGTTTTTTCCTCTTTAAGCCCTTCTGCAATTTTTGGCAGTTCAGTTCACACGGTTGGTGGTGCTGTAGGTTCTGTTCATACTTAAAACAGGATGGCTCCCAAGAAGGGGCAGGGCAAGCCAAAAGGTAAGCAGCCTGCACCTAAAATTCCCCCGGCTGCTCCTACACCTTCCAATTCTGAGGATGATGACACCGATCCCATCAATGCGGCAATACTAGCTAGGCTTGAGGCTTTGGAAAAGCAGAGGGCCAGGCCTCAGCAGCTTGATCCCGCTCCATCCGTAGCAAAGAGGTCAAAAAACTCTGGTATTTCTTCCTTTCAACAACAGGTGTTGGCAAGACTGGCACTCCTCGAGGATGGGCAATCGTCCACTTCGGGGATTGGTGATACAGAGAGCAGGTCGGCAGAAGAAGGCGAGGGGTCTCATCAGTTGGAGCTCTACAAGGGTCCTGTACGTCCTCCTGGCCAAGATGGTAAGGCTGGTGCTGCAAGGCAGGACAACACATCATGGCCTTGGGGTTCAGGTAATCAGGACACATCAGGGGCTTCATCTTCTGGCAAGAGTTCCACAACAAGGGCGGGGGCCTCCTTATCGCCAAGTGGGTGGCACTTTGTACCACCTGCCTTAGACGGGGGAACCTCACAATATTCTGGACAGGGTGGGTGGTATCCTTCTACTCCAGCTACTCCAGAGGGATATTCTTACGATCAAGCCCCAGCCAAAGTTTTGCCTGTGGGTGATATAGCCTTGCCTTTGGGAGATCACCTTTCCCTAGCTACTAAGGAAAAAATTCTTAAAGGCTCCTATGTGGATGTTTTTAATCTGCTGTACCGTGAATTGGACAAAAAAGACAAAGAAGACTTAGATGACAGGGATAGAGAGCGTATTAGGAAGCGTAGAGTAGATAGGACCTGGGGTAATTGGTTCCCGGGTTTCCTCATTTATTCTGGCGTCAGCACTTTTACAATACATGGATATAATTTACAAAGCCTTTACAGGTTTCACGGGACACGCGTGGCTTGAATATGATGAGGGTTTTCGCACAAGGGCGGCGATGAATCCGTCATTGCGCTGGGACCTTATTCATCCCCATCTGTGGCTACAGGTTGTGTCTGCCCCTAAATCTTTGTATTCCGAGCACTCTGACAGTGGTCACGTAGTACAGAGGCTGCAGGGTCAGGTCCCTTCGCGAGTGCAGGCAGGGGCTCCAGTACAGAGGCGTCCCCTGTGTTGGGAATTTACATCACAGGGTACTTGTGGAAGGAAGTCTTGTTCCTTTTGGCATGAGTGCCCCCTATGTGGGGGGCAACATGCACTGTCCGGATGCCCCAAGCCAAAGGGTCGTTTCGGAGCAAGGGGAGGTAAGCGTCCCAGTGGGGGTGGAAGTCAAGCTCCCTTCAATGATAAAGGGGCCCAGCCCAATTAGGATTCATGTGTTGGAGAGAATGTTGAGAGGTTACCCAAATAAAACAGATAGTACATATTTAATTGAGGGGGTTTTGTTTGGATTTCGGATTCCTTATCAAGGTGAGAGGACACCTTTTCGTGCTCCTAATTTAAAGTCAGTCATAGGGATGGAAGACATAGTGCGAGGTAAAATTAGAAAAGAGTGTAAAGAAGGGAGAATACTAGGGCCGTTTCTTTCCCCCCCAGTGCCTAATTTAAGGGTGTCTCCTTTGGGCGTTGTACCGAAGAAAGCTCCTGGGGAGTATCGCCTCATTCATCATTTTTCGTACCCTCAGGGCGGATCTGTGAATGATGCTATACCTGATGAGCTTTGTTCGGTTAAATATACGTCCTTTGACCAGGCCATGAGAGTTGTGCGGGGTTGTGGACCTGGAGCACTGTTAGCTAAATGTGACATCAAATCGGCCTTCCGGCTATTGCCTGTACATCCGGAGGATTTTGATTTGTTAGGTTTTGCTTTTGAGGGTCACTTCTATATGGATAGGGCCCTCCCCATGGGTTGTTCTGTGTCCTGTGTGGCCTTTGAGAGGTTTAGTTCCTTTTTGGAATGGGCCTTGCGTTTTAGGACTGGGTTGGGCTCTACAGCTCATTATTTAGGTGATTTTTTATTTGTTGGACGGGAAGGGACTGGGCAGTGTGAATTTTTACTGTCCAGTTTCATAGGCAGGGCGACTGAATTGGGAGTTCCCCTGGCAGAAGAAAAAACGGAAGGTCCAAAGTCTATTTTAACCTTTTTAGGCATCGAGATAGATACGGTTCAGCAGTGCTCTAGGCTCCCTCTTGAGAAGTTGGATAGCCTTCAGGTTTTGATTGACAAATTTATAGTTTTGAGGAAGTTATCATTGTGGGAGTTGCAGCAATTGGTGGGCCATCTCAACTTTGCATGCAAAGTTGTGGCTCCTGGTAGGGCTTTCGTCAGACGGCTTTGTGACGCCATGCGGGGGCTTCGCCTCCCACATCACAGGACTAGGGTGACTAGGGGGATGAGGGACGATCTTTTGCTCTGGAAGGAATTTTTAAGGTCATTTAATGGGGTGTCTTTTTGGAGAGAAGAATTGCACTTAGAAGCTGAGTTGCAGGTGACGTCAGATTCTGCAGGCTCCTCAGGTTTTGGGGTTTACTTCAGACGTCACTGGTGTGCTGAGGACTGGCCGCAGGATTGGTTCCGGGCAGGCTGGGTCAAGGACCTAACCTTTCTGGAGTTTTTCCCGATTGTTGTGGCAGTGGGGATTTGGACGGCTGATTTTGCTGGTCGTTCAGTCCACTTCTGGTGCGACAATCAGGCTACAGTACATGTAGTAAACTCCCTAACGTCCAAATCAGTACGGGTTATGAGGTTAGTTAGGGCATTTACATTAATATGTTTAAGGAATAATATATTATTTCGTGCACGGCATGTTCCGGGCGCAAGTAATGGGGTCGCTGATGCTCTCTCTCGAAAACAGATGGAGAGGTTCCGTCAGCTGGCCCCGGAAGCGGACGAGCGCCCGGTAAGGATGCCTCCCAGTTTTTGGCAGATTGGAGGTTTGAGGCTGAGCGAGCGATAGGTATGGCCCTTGCTCCTTCAACTCGTAAATCGTACATGAGGGCTGGTCGTCAATTTGTTGCGTTTCAAAGGGAGGCCGGATTAAGGCAGGAGTGGCCTATTCCGGTTCATCAATTGATGCAATACTGTGTTTATTTGAAGGGCAAGGGTTTGTCGGTTCGCTCTATAAAGGGCAGGTTGTCTTCTCTAGCTTACGCGGGTAAAGCTGCTGGGCATGAGGACAAGACTAACGATTTTCGTATTAAAAAAATGCTTGAAGGGTGGTCTCGCGAGGCAGGGCAGCTACCTGATTCCAGGGAGCCATTGACTCCTTCAATTTTAAAGGGCCTAAAGGTGTTGTGCCCTGACCTTTGCTCTGATGAATACGAGGCTGCTCTTTTTCACTCGGCATCATTGCTGGCATTTTTTGGAGCGCTTCGTGTCAGTGAGCTGGTCCCTGCTTCGCGACACGATACTTCTAATCGGGCTATTAATTTGAGTGACATCTGGGTTACTGCAGACCGCGTTGTCATTCATATTAGGCGGTCAAAGACAGACCAGTTGGGTAAGGGCTCAGCGATAGAGTTGGGACGTTGTTCCAAGTCAGATTTGTGCCCGGTAGCGGGTTTACATCATTACCTGCAGTTGCGGGGGTCCGACTTTGGGGTGTTATTTTGACATAGAGACGGTTCACCTCTCACAAAGTTTCAGTTTTGGGCGTTGACAAAACGGGCACTAGATGCCTTGGGTTTAGGGGGCTTCCGTTTTGGGACCCATTCGTTTAGGATTGGAGCTGCTTCCACGGCGGCTTCCATGGGGTACTCTCAAAAAGACATACAGGGTATAGGACGTTGGAGAACCCGTAGTTTTAAAAGTTATGTTCGTCAGTGTAAGTTTTAATTGGTTCATGTTACTAAAATAGTTCTTTTTCAGGTGCTGTGGGCCGTCAGACACGACGGAGAGTCATATTGTGCGGCCACAGTATGATATTTTGGGCGGCTCGCCAGGCCAGGAGGACGTCGGTTGGTTCTCAGTTAGGCTTGAGTGAGTTTGCTATTGTTGAATGGTGGGGAAGGCGGGGCATGCATTGGCCCAGATTGCTCCCACTATTGTTCGAGGAACGGCATGGGCCGCCTCCTGATATTTTACTGGTTCACCTGGGTGGCAATGACCTTGGCCTGATGAAAGGCAAGGCCCTGGTGATTCAAGCCATACATGATCTGTCAGTGATACAGCAGAGATGGCCTGGGGCACTGGTCATTTGGTCGGCAATTTTGCCGAGGCGGGTATGGCGCAACTTGGGGGATCCCAGGTGCATTGACCGGGCTCGCCGCAAGGTTAACCGACAAATGAGAAAGGCTATGGAGGGTGGCTTGGGTCAATTTTTGCCACATCCTGGAATTGTGGTAGGAAATGTTGACCTCTACCGGGAGGACGGCATTCACATGTCAGACAAGGGCAATAAATTGTTTTTGGAGGATATTCAGCAAGGGATTAAGGCTGCACTTGGTTTGGTGGCCGCTTCAGACAAAGCAGAGGCTTGTCCTCGCTAGTGGCAGAATAGTGCAGGGAGTAGAAAGCAAAAATTGGTGAGCACCTCAAGCCATTCCTTGATTTGGGAAACATGGGGTCGTCAGGAATGGCCTGCGGGTTATTAAGGCTCCGGGCGGTTAATGATGATCCTCTCTGGGAACCTCTTGGATAAGCTCCTCTCTGCAAACTATATGGTTTCAGGGGTAGGTGCTCCGGGAGGCTACCTGTGGCTGGGCTGCTGGTCGCAAGCCAGATGATTGGCTTAAGACCGGGGTTGGTGGCTCGCCCGTATCCTGGACAAGGAGGTTGGTCTTTATGATACCTGCCTTGTCTGTTCTGCTTTTGGAAATGTTCCTTGCTGTTTTCAGTTCGTTAAATACTATGTAGTTAATAAAGTGGCCCTTGTCTGATCCAAAACTGTTGTCCGTCTCTTTATTCCGTCTGGGGGGGCAAATGTCTATTTCAGTTTATAATATAGTTGTAGTTTGCTCTGCAGAATGTAAAATTGGATACACACAAACACACACACGACTTTACATTCTGCTGGATACACAGACATATACAAATTTACATTCTTCTGGATACACACATACACATATACAACTTTATATTCTGCTGGATATACACACATATATACAACTTTACAATTTGATGTATATCTAGATCAAGATAAAAAGATATAGAAGAAGAAGAAGAGATTGGATTTATACCCCGCCCTTCACTACCCAAGGGAGTCTCAGAGCGGCTTACAAACTCCTTTCCCTTCCCCTCCCCACAACAGACACCCTGTGAGGTAGGTGGGGCTGAGAGAACTCTAACACAAACTGCTCTTTTTTCAAGAAAAGCCATGCCAGAGCTTGTGACTGACCCAGGGTTACATCAGCAGGTGCAAGTGGAGGAGTGGGGAATCAAACCCAGTTCTCCCAGATTATAGTAGATACATACAACAAATACATGAGCTTTGATCCAATGAAGGATTGCTGCATAAGAGGGGATTTTTGCTGACTCTCCCCTCAGGCTGTCCCCATCCCTGAAGATCACCATTTCAGGGGATATTTGGGGCTGTAGAAGGAGGGGGAGGTGATCTCCATAGAGATCCCTACTGTTCACAGAAATTACTAGTTGATCCAAGCCATGCTGTCACCTGTAGTGCTCTTATCTCTCTTTCATAAAATATGCTTTCCAAACACATGAAAACACATTCCTATTATACAGTGGCTGTGATCAGATTGGCAGGTTGGTCCAGTTTGGGTACACACACAAAATGTGATGGAGATTTTCAATCAGACTCCCACCCTGATCTGGTCTCACCACATGCTTCTTGCATGGTTGACCATTCAGATTAGTTCCGCTCATCAACCACAGAGCACACGATCTTGTCATTTTTTGGGGGGGGGAATAACAACTTTGATTTTTTGGAGAACATTTCTTGGGTGCATATGTGTGTGCATGCACATATGCTCTACCATTTTAAAACAAAATGTGGCAAAAATGGAACTAAAGGTTCACACTTCTGAACCAGTTTGAGTGAGCAACAGAGGTGTTCAGACATCCGGAAATGCAGGATGAATGCATGGGGATCCATTAGCACTGGAATTCATCTGCTATTTACTCCATATTCAACTCGTCATACAATGGTGTGAGTACAACTGGGGAACAGCAGCCAGATGTGGATGTGTGAATGAGCTCATTGAATCCATGAGGGTAACACAACTATATCAGGCCAAACTGTCCATCTGACAATAGCCAATGTCTAGGTTTCAGTCTGATGCATGTAATGGAGGTCAAAAGTGACAGTCAAGAAATATTTTTTTCACATCTTCAGAGCGTGCACAGGAAGGAAGAACAACATGCTGGTTGTGAAACTGCTTAATAAATTCTGAGAAAAATCTGTTACTTTTAATAGAGTGTGGGAGAGACCTGCATGTTTCTTTCCCCTACCATTTGTGTTTTTGTTTTGCTGCAATTGAAAGTGTGGAGGAGAGAGAAATGGACTGCTTAACCTTTCTCTTCTGCCTGCTTGTCCACTCTAAATTGCCTTTCTCAAGCAGCTCTTCTGCTTTTGATTAAGCCTCTAATGCTGCCTGTCAGTAAAAAAATAAATAAAATAATGTGCAATAGTATGATTCAGTGATGATTAGGCCTGGAATGTCAGCCTACTAGGCAGGTGTGGTCTCTCAAGGTTCTGTTCCTTGTGCCTCAGAAATTTATGTGGAAGGACATTGATATTTCTGATATGTGGGGAAGATTAAAAAAAGAATGTGAAGAAATGTGTCCTGGGTCTTTGGAAAGAAAAGCTAGATAAATTAATAATTTAAATTACAGTTTTTAATAACAAATATACGATACATAGAATGTGAAAGAGAGAGGTGAAGCTTTGGATTTTTCCACCCAAACTGGGGATGCACAAAAAGAAATCTTTTGTTACAGAGCAGCAAAATGAAAAAAATGTTTACAGGGCCACCCAAAAGCCTGGAAGACAGTAGACTACGCACCAGAAATTCATAGGGTTGCCAACTCCAGGCTGGGAAATTCCTGGAGATTTGAGGGTGAAGCCTGGGGAGGGTGTAATGGGACCTCAGCATGGTATAATGCCATAGTGTCTGCTCTCCAAAGCAGCCATTTTCTCCAGGGAGCTGATATCTGTAGTCTGGAAATCAGTTGTAATTTTGGGAGATCTCCAGGCTGAGAAGGCAGCAAGCAGAATGATATAAATGAATCCAACTGATGAAATGCAAAAAGTGGCAGAAAAAAAACAGAATTAGAAACAGAACATAACCAGGAAGTTATGAAACATTTAGAACCATGCTAGTGAGAGGTGGATGGCATTTGTAACAGGCTACTTTACATTAAAATTACTATAGTGACAGGTGAAGAAGATAGAGAAGGAAGAGGGTGTATTTCTGTCCTCAGTGATGATCTTACTTTGAAGGAAATGCAAGCAGGAAGCAAGCCAGCTGAATTGTTATTCTCCATGTGTTGCTCTGAGGAAAACCTGCACTGCATGCTAGATACATGCTGCAGACTTATATTTGGCTAAAGCTGTACAGCATAGAGCAGTATGCACTGCAGAATCAAGAAACTAATTTCAATTCAGTGATGAGCTTTGCTGGTAAGAAATGAAATAATTTTAAAAACCCTTGTGAATTCTGCACAAGACTACTATAACCCTACTGGTAGAATTGGTGGTTGCTGAGATACATGGTATATTTCCTGTAGCAGAACCTTTAATAATTGTGTCTGTGCGGGCTGACAAAGGCAGGCATATGCTAGTTCAGTTAGGCATACTGAATCCCCAGAGCAGCATATAATATAATATTATATTCTATATCTAAGGCAATAATAGGAGAAGCTGTGATCTCAAGAATCCTACCTATTACAGAGAGTAATTCTTTCCGAATACTCGAATAAAAACCATATATAAAAGATAATGCTTTTATATTATATTTTATGCAAGTTGTCTTTTTACTTTATCGTGCCCCAGTTACATATTCAAACTCACTCACATATTTTGGAATCACCACTTCATCCATAAACATTTATTGGCATGACAGAAAATTTCCACACTTTTATCATCTTGCCATGGTAGTTAAAAGGTATTCCATATTAAGTGATTTTGTAGGCGTCTTTGATAAAGACAACACAAAGTGCAATCTGAAACAGAGTTATGTCCTTCTAAATCCATTGCAGTCATCTAACTCTTAGAATGGTGTAGCTCTGTTTAAGAACAGGTGTGCAGAACAATGAAATAGAACCAAGGGCATATAATTGATACACATAGATTACCCATGATGAGACTGTTGAGATTTTCCAAGAGCAATAAAAGGGCTGAATACCTTTTCAACACATGCTATGTGCTTATGTATATATAAGTTTGGACAACACATGCATATATATGTTTATAATCATTCATTTTAGTGATCATAGTATAGAAGTATAGAAATGTAGTGGTAATTGTTATTAATTAACATGGTACATTAATTTAAGTGAGTAGCTGTGTTGGTCTGAAGCAGCAGTCCAAAGTCTGAGTCCAGTGGCAACTTTAAGACCAACAAATTTTTATTCAAGGTATAAGCATACTATGTGCATACTATGGAGGAAAGTCATGTCCACAGCAGAAATATTTTCTATTCATTGTGCTCTGATACAGACATCCTACAATATGTACCTTCTACTAGTGATATTAAATGCATGTTCCTCCTCAGTATGGCAGCTTCACCATTCTCTCATGGCTTGTTCTCTGTCTTTCCTTGCATGTGTAAGCATTCAACAGTAATTTTGCTTCCACCTTTAAATGAAAAATGGCACTTCCTGCCAAATAAGAACTTTTGCAGGCGGCGTTGAAATCCTACCGACACTAACAAAAAAGGCACTTTTCTAAAATACCATTTGACAAGAATGTCCAGGGCTGTGTTTCCAGAGGTGCACATTTGTGGCCTTTACATGTGTACCTTCCTACCACTGGTCTGGGACCCTAAGTGTATGTACAAATGCACAGTTGGTGCAATATTTGGGGAAAATTTGAGAAAGAGAGTAGGGAGAAGGCACACTTCTACTTGGGCCAAATCATTCTTGCTGAGTACAGCTATACTCAGAAAAGCAAGCTTCAGAGGGTAGCCATGTTGGTCTACAGTAGAAAAGCAACAGGATGAGGTATATTTTGAATGCAATGAAATGAAAGCACAGTTACACAAATTGGGGGATGCAATAGACAACAATGTACCCAATTCATGGATACGTGTCCATGCAGTGCCCACCCATGGAGGTGCTGACTCTGAAAGAGAAAGAAAAGAATGGGCAGCAGAACAAAGAGGAAATGTTACAGATTGGTAAAGAGAGGATCAAGCTTGAAGCTAGGGTGGTGGTGGAAGGAGAAATGATAGAGTGGTGCAGAATGGGGTCTTGGAGCTTAGAAGAATGAGAATAGAAGGGGAGAATGTCCAGGAGCAGGTCAGGAGGGAATGAGAGAAGGGAAGTGGAGGGAGAGAGAAGGAGAGTGTGAAAGGGATATGGGCTTTGAGAAAGCAGGAGACTCAAACAAACAACCATGAGAGAAATGGGCAGGGTGAATCAGGTCAAGAGTGAGCATGGCAAAGGCAAGGGGGAGACCAAATATATCTATGCCTATATGGGGGGGATGTGTCATTGGCTGATATACTGATGTGTTATATTAGTATTCTAATGTAAATCTACCCAGAGTCTCAGAGTGGCTTACAATCCCTTTCACTTCCCCTCCCCACAACAGATGTCCTGTGAGGTAGGTGAGGCTGAGTGAGCTCTCTCGAGAACTGCCCTTGAGAGAAAAGCTCTGAAAGAATCTATGACTGACCTAAGGTCACACCAGCAGCTGCATGTGAAGGAGTGGGGAATCAACCCCGTTCTCATAGATTAGAGTCCATGCTCTTAACCACTATACCAAAATGGCATATAATGCACCATAGGTGGTCTTAACCACTCCAACAAACTGGCATATAATCCACCATAGGTAGTCACTGATCACACCAAACAGCTTAGTCAAATCCAAGGTAACAAAATTCTCACTTAAAATGATTTTTAAAAAACAAAACAAAAAACAAACCTGCCCCTACTTAGAGCAATAAAAAGACAAGTCAAATGAATAAATGAAAAGAATGCTATATGGATGCCCAAATTAAAACAAAGGAATTACAGCCCCCCCAATGAAATGCCTGATGTAATTTTCTACATTTTAGCAGGTTATGAGGCATTTCAAGACAATCATTCCATGGATGAAAGTAGCCACCTCTTTGCAGTAGCGTAACTTGCCAGTTGCAAAAATTGCTCTGTTAAAAATACCAGCAATTGCTTCATACCAAAGGTAATAAATCTGTAACAGCCACAAAGCTCTGGAAGACATTAGAAAAATGGTTATAAAACTATAAAACTCCTTAAAATAGCCAGCATCAGCATTTTTAAAAAACAAAACCGAGGCACTTCTTGACACTTCCAAACACTAAACTCCCAGCTCGCTTCTCCTTCTGATAATCTATCCCATGTCAGCTAAGCTCTTAAAGAATGTGAATGGATAAAGCGAAAAGTGGCACTTGTCCAATGTAGACTGAGGTTGCTGGTAGCTATACTAGTTTTATCTTAACTACCATTTTGTTTTATTATTTATTAACTACTGGCTTTTGTATTCTCAAACAGAGGCTGCCCTTTTCTCCTTTTTGCTGATGGCTTTAATGCAACATCCAACACTATCAGAATATGTTCTGGAACATCCCAAAGAGGCTGCAGAGCAGAGGTCATCCCGTAAAGGCCTGAAAAACATCTCCCCCTTCCCTTCTTCTACTCCTTTAAAAACAATCTAGCCTGATCAAGAGTTCTGGAGAAGTCAAAATCTTAGACATTGTTGTGATACTTCTATTGGTCCTCATAAAAGATATTACATACCTTTTGATTTTGGATCTTACTCTTGTTTTGGACAACAGGTATTCTCTTTTCATGGCTAGTGTGTTTCTTGAGGTAAAAACTCACATTCTTCATCACTTAAACCTCAATACTTTGTGAATGGTAGTATATTCACCATAATACTAAACACTGTGTGGAAGGTATTAATGCTAGTGCTATGGGCAATGTATAGGCTAGAACCTATGCCATTACTGCTCACAATCAGTACCATGCTTTCCATGGCAATCCCATTTGTGGCATTCAATTGATTTTTCCCATTATTTAATTTTTTTTAGCAACTGAGCAACTTTCACACAGTAATATCCAAGGATGGGAATGCTCCTGAAGGCCTTCAAAAAACTGCTAAACACATAACTCCACCATTTCTAGTGCAAGTATTCATAACTCCCTATCAAAAAGTAGCAGCAAGACAATTCTCCCTGTAGCAAGACTTCCCACTGGAGCAATACTACCTACATGTATGCATGGGCAGCGGGGGAAGGGAGGGACAGAGAGAGAAAGAGGATGTTTCACTACTGGCACTGCATCATAGCTAGTGCTAAGAATAAAATCTGGGATTCCTTTGTGTCATCAGTAAAGGGGTAGAGAACAGACAGTTCCAGATTCTTTTTTGACCTTTTGATCTGACAACCCGAGTCTGGTTGAGACCTGTGGTTATTCTTCTCTTCAGAGAACAATTCCTGTTGTTAAAACACATAAGCTCATGCCTTGAACCACAGGAACTGATATGCCTTTTGGGGGTAGAGACTAAGAAGAATAAAAGGAAGAACACAGCAGCACAAGAGTAGGTTCTGGAGGAATAAAAAGGATGCAGGAAATAACTTGTTGTGTTCAGAAAAGGGGAAAAACAATGAGTGCATAAATACAAATGGAAGGGAGGAAAAGCAGTAGCTAAGAGGAAAAGGCAGCAAATGGAAAGATGAAAACTAGAATCTTTTCAGATGTCAGGTTTGTTTTAAATTGCCCTCCAACATATATCTAAAATTTACACTAGCTCAATGTCGTTTTTAGCACTGCATATGAAAACACCCTAATCATGTTCAGCTTTTGCAAAATGGAGCTATATAGCAGGAATGTGGTGGGAGATGGTTCTTCAGAAACAGTGACTCATTATGTCTAATGCCGTAAGATTGTGGTCTTCAAATGCTAACACAAAAACTAGCAGGGATGCCGTCGGAATCTGGAATTGACTGGACAAAAATATATTATTAGACTCACTTGTGAAAATGACAAATGTTCCAAATGAAAGTAGCTTTTCAATTCGTTTTTTTAGACGTGGGAAGTGCAATAGGTGGGTATGGAACTCAGGTCTTTTAGGAACAAGATTTAAGAACCACGAAAACAGTTTATAACTCATTTTACTGAAAGCATTTGACCTCCTTCCTACCAAACTCCATACACAATCATAATGTGCAGGTTTCTAATGGGTTTCTATCAAGTCAAAATGTGGCACTGAGTGAAACAGGGACAGACTGAATGGTGAAAATGGCCCTGAAAAAGTGTCATACTCCTTCACCTGATGGAAAGCTGGGACTAGTCATGGCTGCCTCCTTTGGCTCATCCTCACTCAACCAGTCCAACTGGCAGTCACTCCTGACTGGGCCACCAAATGTAATCACTGCTTGCAGGGCCAGTGTCAGTGTACCTTAAGGTGGGGCAGCTGCCAGGGACCGGGGCTGTCTACTTTCATGTCCCCCCCCCAGCCAACCAGTTTTTTTCCTAGTGGTAAAAATGGCCAATTCATCCTTGAAGTGAAGCAACCATAAGATATTTCACATATGGCAACCAATCTTGGAGGTACATGAAAGGTGGTCAGCAGCCAATAGTGGGTTTTCCCGGAATTGATGTCACACCTCTTTAGGAATTGGCCAAAACTCTATAGTAAATTCATAGAGGTTTTGGCAATTCCTAGACATATATGATAATATTACTTCCAGTTTTCCCTGGAAGATATATCACACTGCTAGCCAAAGGCCATTCTTTTATTTTGCTTTATTTTTCTCTCACCACCTTTTATACTGGTGGCAGGAAATGCCAGCTGGGCCCCTGCCTCTGTCAGGAGGGGTTAGATATGCCAGGCCAAGCCCAGCAACCAGTGGGAGGATTCAGGGCAGTGGTACAGATGTGATGACATTACTTTGGGAAAACCCTGGAGGTGATTGCATATAGCTCCGGGATGAATAATGTTTCCAGTGATTCCTACAGCTACCTGCTGTTACTTATGGGTTTTCCCTGGAAGCAATGTGATGCTGCCAGGTTTTTTTTCCGTTGTTCTGTGGAAGTTCAGGGGGGGAATTGCATCCCTAACTGGAGGGGGTAGTATCCTTAATGTCACATCATCCAAGGCTTCTGAGGATCACTTTGCATATTATGAAAATTGTGGGCACTCAATGAAATTGCTGAGCAGTCGGGTTAGAACAGATAAAAGGAATTACTTCTTTACCCAAAGAGTGATTAACACATGGAATTCACTGCCACAGAAGGTGGCGGCGGCTACAAGCATGGATGGCTTCAAGAGGGAATTAGATAAGCATATGGAGCAGAAGTCCATCAGTGGCTTTAGCCACAAGGTATAGATAGGAACTTTCAGTCTGGGGCAAGTGATGCTCTGTATTCTTGGTGCTTGGGGGGGGCAACAATGGGAGGGCTTCTAGTGTCCCGGCCCCACTGCTGGCACCTGGTATTTTTGGCCACTGTAATGATAGAACGTTGGACTGGATGGGCCATTGGCCTGATCCAACATTGGCTTCTCTTATGTTCTTAAGGCATGAAACAAGGAGTCTCCCATTTGAGAATACAAAAGCCAGCAGTCTTAGATATGTATATGTGCAAGGCAAACACAACTGCAAACATGCATTACATACACGAAGACACTGGATCTGAATATGGCTTCCCAATGGCATAATAATGGCAGTATAGAAATATCCTAAACAAATAATAAAAGAAATAAACAAATTGTGTGAGAAAGCTGGGCTCACTGTATAAACACTACTATTGAGTAGCTAGTAAGGTTGCCAAACTCCAATGCAGGCCTGAATGTCTCTCAGAATCACAGCCGATCTCCAGACTACATATATTTGCATCCCTGAAGGAAATGGCAACTTTGGAAGGTGGACTCAGTTGACACTGCATCTCTGCTGAGCTCACTCTCCAGCTCTGCCCTCCCCAGGAATTGCCCCCAAATTGTCAGGAATGTCTCAGCAACCCTATACCAGGGAAGCATGTACAGTTACTAGAGAATACTATTACCTTTGTGCAGGGCTTTTTTTGTAGAAAAGCCCAGTAGGAACTCATTAGCATAATAGGCCACACCCAACAGCAGATACTCATTAGCATATTAGGCCACACCCCTGATAGCACAGCTCATTGGCATATTAGGCCACACCCCCATGTTATCAGAAGGGTGGTCATCCACCACTCACCTTTTGCTTCTTATTCTGTTTACCTTGTTTGTTGTCAAAACCCAGGGCTTTTTTTGTAGCAGGAACTCCTTTGCATGTTAGACCACACACCCCTAATGTAGACAATCCTAATAAGTTTCTGCTGTTGGGTGTGGCCAACTTGGGAGCCAGTCAGAACTTCCTTCCTGTGTGTTCCTGCCAGAAAATGGCCCTACCTTTGTGGGAAAGAACAAAGTCTGAGTCCAGTGGCACCTTTAAGACCAACAAAGTTTAATTCTGATGAAGTGTGCATGTATGCAAAAGGTTATACTCCCAGCATTAAACTTTGTCTTAAAGGTGCCACTGGACTCAAACTTTGTCCTGTTGCTTCAGAACAACATGGTTACCTGCTTACAACTATCTTTGTGGGAAAGGTAAATATATTGCAGCACCAGGGCTACATGATGACTTTTGCAGGCCCCTCTCCATAATAATATCCATATTAAAATTATTTTTATATGACTTTAAACACTTCAACATTTAATTTTTTTCTGCTTTATTCAAAATTTAACAGATTTTCGTGGGCCCTAAACATTTCATTTTTTTCCATGTGAGAAAAAAAATAAAACTTTTTCTTTGATCCTAAAAGTTCATTTTTTTTCCTTCTGATTTTAAAAGAAATTGAAACATTTTCGCGGGCCCCTAAAACTATCGTGGGCTCTTTAGGTAGTGTGCCTACTGGAAAAGTCGGCCCTGATTAGCACCATGCGTGCCATGCCCACCTCCTCTATTACTGTCCGGCTCTGCTCTGGCCTGTACTTCACAACGTATTCTGCCCACACCTCTGCGGTCCCTAACTCCGGCCCTGCACGACTGTTTCTCCCAACTCAGGCTTCACGGGAAGACAGAAAGAGGCAGGGTCTCCACGCTCCCGTCCTGATTGCGGGGCCACGGCTGCCACGTGCGGAGCAGAGAGGAGGGAGGTGGAGGGGGCGGGGCGCTCGTTCACGACTTCCACGCCCACTCCTCCCCTGAGCAGCCGAGCGAGCGAAGGGAAAGCGTGAGTAGGAGAGGCGGCGATGGCTCGCGAGCAGCCGCCGGAGCTCTGACGCGAGGTTTGTGGGGGCGGCTGCTCTTCCCTCTTCTCCTCGGCTTGCGTTGGCGGAGCGGCTTTGCTTCTTATTGCTAAAGCACACCGAAGTCGGAGCTCTCCGCGGCCGTCCCTCCCTCCTCCAGGGCAAGGAGGAAAGCTCACGCCCTCCCCCCTAGGGAAGGCGCCCAGTGGTTTGTGCGCCCGAGAGTGCCCTGCGGCGGGGGGGGGGAGACAGGTCCTCCCTTGCCTCCTGGGGCTCCGCGGCCGGGCTGTTATTGAGGGCGGTTTGGCCACATGCGCGCAGCCGAAGCAGCCCTCCCTCCCGCTCTCTCCTGCAACCATTACACCTGGCCATGAAGGCGAGCGAGAGAGCGAATGAAGCTGCCGCCCAGAGGAGGCCCTGACCCCCAGAGAAAAGTCCCAGCACCGAGCCGTCCTGGGCGGGGGGGTGGCATTGCCGACACCCCCGCCTCAGCGCCGCCCGTGCCCCGGCGTCGCCGTGGAGATGTGAAGGCGCCTTCCCTGCGTGCCCTTGTGGAGCCTCGCTCTTGCGCCTCGCACTGACAGATGCGTTGGGAAGGGGGGCGGTTCGCCCCCCCCGCTTCTTGCATCGCCGTCTCCGCGGCTCTGGTGGCGGCGGCAGGAGCCCCCTTTCTCCGCTCGCCGGCTCGCTCCTAAAGGATTTACTGGATGAAGAGCTTGCTTTTTTGGTGGTTGCCTGGGCGGACTGGCAGACCGGGAGACTTCAGCTGACAAGGTACCTGTTCGCCAGCCCTCCTTCTGCGCAGGGGGGGATGAAATAAACCCAGATGTGCACCTGAAGGGTATCCGCATCGTGGTCTCAGGGGGGAGGGGGAGGGGGAGAGAAGCGAAAGGGAAGGGAGACTACCATCTCTCTGCCCTAGCCCACTTTGCCCCCCTCAATTTCCCATCCCCATAAAGTGTGGACCCCGTTCTCGTTGTAGGAGTCGCAGTCCCCGCTGATATTATCTGCAGGCGGCGGTGGAGACTAATGGACATTTTCCTCCACCCTGCAGTGCGAGCATTTGTGCTGGGGAAGGGGCTGCTATTTCTATGGCGGGCTGTCGTAGGGGTGTGTTAGCCGGGGAAGCGCTGCACGCCCCGGCTTCCTGCATGGGCAAGCCGCGATCCAGGCGGGAGGAAATAGCGCTTTGTGGCGTCCTTCTCTCGGCTTTTAGGATTTCCTTGGATATCGCTACTGTTCGGTGGCGGATGGCACGGATGCTGGTGCTGGAGAGGTTGTGGTGGGTTGAGCGATGGAGTGAAGGAAGCGCCCTGGGGTGCTGCTGCTGCTGGTAACTGGATGAAGTGCAGTGGTTGCTAGGAAGCGCTCTCTGCAAAGGAGAAAAGCGAGAGGGAGTATGGTTTCCAATTCCCTCGGTAGCTAAATTGTAGCCCCCTCCGCTTAAGACTCGAGGGGGGTGGGATAGATGAAGAGGCGATCGAAGATGCCCTTTGGTTCGAGCAATCGGTGCTCTCACTCGGGCACTTGTGGGCAAGGAGATTTGCAGCATGTTAGGATTCTGCGGGATCTAGGCTCGACAGTGCGATTGGCGTCGATAGGATGCGAACCTTGTGGCTTCCTATTGCGATTTTCTAATGCTTTTAAGAAATATTAGGACGTCTGGATAGTCTCAGTCTTGTAGTTCCAATGATGAATTCGAGAAACAGTCTACCAAATAAAACGGGAATCTCCTGTAGCTTTTCTGCTGCCAACAAACGAAGAAGCCTGGGAGCTCTCTCACTTTCACCACTTCAGGAAAGAGTGAGGTGTAAAAACAAAATGGGAGGATCTAGAATGACATTGATCTCAATGCAGTTCAGATGTACCTATTGGAAATTGCTCTGCAATGTTGTGTGGGCATCAGGGTGCTTGCTGAACCTCAAGTGGTTGTTGAAGCCTTCTCCCGCCTTGTCACCTTGCTGGTACTGTGATTTTTTTTTAAATGGAAACAGTACTATCCATTTAGTGTGACCAGAGGTATTTGGAACAATTTCCAATCTTCCCATCCCACCAAGAAGCCCTTCTCTCCCCCCCATGACTGTGACTCAGAATGATTTGTCCTTTGTGTCTGTACAAGAGATGCTGTAACCTAACTTCACTTGCAGTTCCTTTCTAGCCATCCCTGTTAATTAAACACCCACAGTGTACTTGTCATTATATACAATGTAGTTGAATTCGGATTGTATTTGCATCAGTGTAACTGCACTCAACTGAATGCTTCAAACTACTTCCAGAGTATTAAGGACAGTTTAGGTGGATTTTTTTTTTAGCTTAATAGGTCATTGTTAAGGATGTATATGGTCCATTATGTCAATATGATCTACACTTGTGTCAATTGATGAAGCTTCTCTGAAATTCAGTGTCGACTATATTAGTACAGGAAATTGGAAATATATAGGGAAAGATTATTCTCCTTGTTTAACCGAGGTGTAAAGAGTGAACACTAGCTTTTAGATAAAACTGAGTGTACACCATAAAGATGGTGGAAGACGTTATTTTAGCCAGGGAAAATATCTATAACTGTAATGTCCTTGCTAACTGAGGCTGTGAATTAAGGCTTAGGAAGGCCATTTAACTTTATGGAATTTTCCAGCAGCTACTCATCTTAAATATTTCTTGAAATCTTATTATTTAACACATATTAAATGGGTGTAATAGAAATCATACTTTACCACTTGTACCCATTCAACTCTTACTGTAACAATAAATGCGAGATTCCTGGACATTTCTCCACCCCTGCCTCCAATTTTTCTGATTATCTGCTGACCAGGATGTTGTAGTATGAGGGTGTGAGGAGATACATTCTTCCTAGCCCTTGTAACCCTGCCTATCTATTGAAACTAAAAGCCACACACTACCCAAATCTCAATGTACTGCCACCATCTAGCTGTTCTGGTCTCTAAAGCAAATTAAAATTCTTTTCCACAAAGAATCCCAGTATTATCTGAATATACCAGTTTGGTATGTGTGCACCTCAGGAGTATGTGACCAGGTGTAGTAAGGGGGGATTTCTGCCCCCCCAGGCTGCACTAAAAATGAATTTATTTTCAAAAGAATTCACAGTTCCCAATCTATTTAAACATAAAATGAAAAATATTTCTCTTTTTGACACTTAAAACTAAAGATTTTGGGGGGCAGATTTCTTTCTACACTACATGACATTTATAACCTCAAGTAGGGACCCCCCCAAAAAACCTGTAAGAATATTTTGTTTTCAAGCCAATTCAAAAAGAAGAGGGCAACATCCAACAGCCATTTCATCTATACACATACAATCTTGCAGCAAAGAAGCAACAATAACAACAAAACAGCCCCCAGAATATACCCTATGTTTTCACCATTGACTTCAATGGCCCATAGGGTATAATGGGGCTGAATTGCCACTGAATTTCTTTCATTCCCTCCTTTCCTTCTTTCGTTTTCCTCTTTCCCTCATTCTTCTCTTCTCTCTTTCTTTCTTTCCCACCTTCTTCTCTTCTCTTTTTTCCTCCTTTCCCTGTTTCCCTCCTTCTTCCCTCTCTTTCTTTCCCTCTTTCCTTCTTTCCTTCTCTCTACTCTCTCTCTTTCCTTCCCTCTTTCCTCCTTCTGTGGCCCAACTCTCATGAGAAGGAGTTGAAACTTTAAACCCCTTCTCTATTAGCTCCCCCACCCAGACCAGCTGGGGAAGGGAAGGGGAGGCTTTTGAAGATGCTCCCCCCCCTTTTGCTTCCCCTTCTGACATCACTTCCGGTGATGTCAAGGGGCGTGGCATATGCTAATAGCCTAATAGCTCATTAGCATACCATATGCTAATGAGCTCCTGCAGTTGTTCTTCTACGAAAAGACCCCTGTCTGTAAGGCTCCAACCACTTTCTGTGCTTCTCTGCTCCCCCTTCCCTGATGAAATATACTTCTCTTCTGTCTGGAATTCTTTTTATAACCTTTTTTTGCTTTTCCACTACAAACTACAAAGGGGAAAATCTAGCCTAAAATAAAAAGCTAGGCAAGGATCATATTATGGTATACATAGCTTGTCTCGATGTTTCCCCCACATTTAAAATTTCAGAAATGAGGGTTAACCATTACTATTTCAGGACCAAACTGGTACAAGCATAGTTAGCCAAAGTAAGTGCATCTTAGTATTTTATAATTAATAAAAAGAAATCAGGCTTAGGGTATTAAGCTATTTATCATTTTTCCCCTCTGTGCTTGTTTTTATCATAAGTCAACCTGACTTTGAGAAGTTTAGGAGCAGCCACTCCTTTATTGGATTCAGAGTCTTCTTCTGAAGGGCTGCCCGATGAATTGTCACTGTTTCCCGACCTATGTTCACTATTTTCTTCTGTTACATTATTATCCTCTGCTTTTCCTTTTCCTTTTGCTGTTGCTTGTTGCCGCTCCAAAAATGCCTTTGCTTTTGCAACAGAGTTAATCTTTTCTTTTTTCTCTTTATAGTTGAAGATAAGTCCTTCTGGTGTTATCCATCTGTAGGGAGTGGAGTTTTTCTGTAAAAAAGATGTCAGGTTTTTGTATTGTTTCCTCTTCTTTCTTTTCTCAAATGTAATGTCCTTTAAAACTCTTGTTTCTTCACCTTTGATTTTTAGGGTTATCCCATTAGTTGCTTTCAATATTATATCTTTTGTTGACCTCTTGGAGAACTTCACAAGTACTTCACCAGGCAGTTTATTTTTCTTAATAATTCTGAATAGGTCTGATACACCATATCCATATTGTTTTGTAGAAAGTCTGCTTTAAGATCTGTCACTGGAGCCAAAGCTTTGCTTAAAATTTCTTTCGAGTTCTCCCATTTTTGCTCTGTGACACCCTGAAATCTCAGGACATATGATGCTTTTTCCATTTGTAGTTGTAACAGCTGTTCTTTATCAGAGGTTCTGTCTTTTTCCACTATCTCCAGGCTTTGATTTATTGCATTTGTCTAAGCATCAACTTTTTTTAGCGTTTTTGCTGTTTCTTCTGTTCTTATGCTGGTTTCTTCCAATTGCTTTTGGAGAGTATCAAAATTATTGTTGAGATTGGTCATCTGGTCCAGCAGAGGGCGTAATGCTGTGGCTAAATTATGAGGGAAATCAGTGGTTACTTCTGGTCTTGAGGCTGGCATTGCTGAGTTGGCAGTTCCTGGGGATGGTCTCGTCCTAGCCACCATTTTATCTGCCCGATGAGACATTGTTTACACAGAGAGGAAAGTTCTTTTAAGTCTCTGTGAGTCTATTAAGTCATACGCTTCTTACCATTCCGCACACTACTCAGCTGGATTAGCATTTTTCAGTCAAAACCATCACTCTCTGCCCCTTGTATTTGCGCTCTCAGTAACTTTTTCTAGGGTGGGATTAACTCCTCCCCCCTCCGCTGCATTAACTTGGGGCTTTGAGATGGTTATTCGCTTGGGCGCTTGACTAATTTGAGAAGATGCACACTCACACTTCATTCCACGCTTGCTTTAGAAAGGTAGGGAAAGCTTCTAGGCGCTAGATCACTTGCTCGCTCACTCCGGTGTGTGCCTCTATCTCCATTACTGGTCTCTTGGCAGTGGGACTTATCAGGGCAAAGAGGAGCCTCGATTCCTTGGCTGTCACCTTGGAAGAGGCACCCCCGTACCCCAGGCTACGAGCCTCCTCTGAGGGCTCTGGGGGCCCCCAGAATCATCCGGGACCCCTCCTGTCTGCCGTGATCATGGGCCGCGCTCATTGGAGCTCGATGGAGTGCACCTGCCAGCAAGTCACCAAAACTGGAAGTCCCTTCACTCTGGAATTCTGTGTGACTTCACTGACTTTTAGGTCCTGAACTCTACTTTGAAAGTGGTAGTTTTGGAAATTCTTGTCCTCTCCAGTTGACTTTCCCTTCAGTTTTTAAGATTTGCCTTGTATATTAAGTAAGAAATAAGTTTCTTCATTTGAGCCCACTTTCAAAATGGAGACCCGTTAAGTTCTTGCTGTGTCAGGAAGATGGATGAAACTAGGCATTATAGATATATGAGAGGGGATCTACAAGAAACTACTGGGAGTGGCAATCCCGTTCCCCACAGCTTTGCTTCCTCCCCTCTCCTTCTCTCACACTCTTTATCCCTCCTGCCACCCCTTTTCTAACTCTCTTTTCTCTATGCTTGTTTCTTCCTTTTTCTGCCCCCATCACTCTCCCAGCCACCCACCTGTTTCCTCACCTCCCACAGCAGCAGTGGTGGCGATGGCTCTCCAGATATCACAACGGATCTCTCAGCTACAGAGATCAGTTTTCCCCATTAGGGTTGCCAGCTCCAGGTTGGGAAATCCCTGAAGATTTCAGGGTGGAGTCTTGGGGGGGGGTGAAGTTTGGGAAGGAAGTGACCTCCACAGGGAATAATGCCATAGAGTCCACTCTCCAAAACAGCCATTTTATCCAGGGGAACTAATCTCTAGCACCTGGTGAGCAATTTTAATTCGAGGTGATCTCCAGCCCTCACCTGGAGGCTGGCAGTGATAGTTCTCATGGAGAAAATGGCTGGTTTGGAAGGTGGAGTCTGTGGCATTATACCGATCTGATGTGCCTTCCCTCCTCAAACCCCACCCTCCCCAGACTTCACCCCTCAAATATCCAGGAATTTCCCAACCTGGAGTTGGCAACCCAATCTGCTTCCCACCCAATCTACCTTTTCCCATCCCTCTGTCTTCAGCTTTCTTTTTCCTTTTCGCATGCAGTTTCTACCGAGGAAAACTACAGTTTTTCTCCACGGTGGGCCCAAAGCATCTTACATTATTCTCTCCTTCCTTTTATCTACACAACAACCCTGTGAGGTAAACTGGGCTGAAAGTATGTGACTGGTCCAAAATCACACAGCCAGCTTCCACAGAAAGGTGGGGATTTGAATCTGGGTCCTGCACACCCTACTCTGAAGCTCTAACTGCTGCACCACACTGACTTTTGCAGGGTGGCTGCTGTCAAACCGTAGCAAGCAGCCAGGCCTGGTTGAGTCATGCAAGTCACCGAGAGGGTGTTTTTAGGGTTAGGGATTTTGAAATCCCTCAAAATTACATTTGAACTCTAGACAACAGAGATCTGCCCCCCTGGAGAAAATGGCTGCTTTGGTGGGTGGACTCTGGCATTATATCTGTCTGAGGCCTCTCCCTTCCCTAAACCCTTCCCTCCTCAGACTCCACCACAAAATCTCTAGGAATTTTCCAACATGGAGCTGGCAGCCCTTGTCAAGTCTGTCCCAAGGTTCCTTTCCTCAGAGGCCAAAATAGGCCTGGAAAGGACCCTGCCCCATTCCCCTGACTTTTACTGACAGATCCAAGCTTATGGTTGCCTAGCAACAACCACTGAGGGAATCTGTTCTTAAAGCTACAGGCACTATGTTTATTATTTTTAGCTTTTTTAATCTGCCCAGTATATTTTTTTTAGATTTCACATTTTTCTGCAACCTAGGGCCCTTTCCAGGTTTGTAGAAAGATCTGACTTGCTCATTCACAGCTCCAGTCTCCAGATTTAAGTCTAAAGCATCTCTGTTGCACGACTACTATTTTAATGGTGATCAAACTAAATGACTTCAACAAGAATAAACATGCAATATATTTCCTGTGTTGCTTGTCCTGGCAGTCACCTTGTGTAGTAAGGCCCAACTACCTTGGATTCTTGGGAGTTATTTCCAGCTTACTGTTGGCAAGACTGTCATGGTTCTTTGTTCTTTGGCATCTCTGGATGTGTCTCATAGTATTCTGGTTTTTTTTTTAAGTGTGAGTTTCTGAGTGGAGAAGGTATGATGGGTAAGAATATACCTTAGGTATTTCCACTGTCACAGTGTCAAAACTTTTCCTCCATGCTTTGTACTTGGCCTTTTCACCTAAACAAAGCAAAACAGAGACTTCTGGGTGGGTTTCCTTCTGGGGAGAGGTGTTATGGGCAGTTGAAATGCAGAGAAGGTTGCTTAAATAACAGCAACTGTACATAACGTATTCCTGTTAGTGATATGTGTTCAAAGAAGGGCAAGTTATGCTGACAAGTTATGTGGGTGTTGGTTCTATGCATCAGTTTATTCCTGTACTTAACAAAAGATGCAGACTTACCATGGCAACCTTTCTCTCTTTCCCTCCATCAAGTGTTGCAGTGCATATGTTGTATTAGAAATAGCAGCACCTTCTTAAAGAAATACCAGCAGGGTAATATACATTCCAGCTAACTTTACAACTATATACCATTTCTTCTGAATTCAATTTCACCTTCTTTGAAAAGAACTAACCTATTTTACCTGAATTTTAATGTAACATTTAGATTAGGTTGACTTCATGCATCTATTTTTAAAAAGTTTGATGAAAGGAAATTGGTAAAGTCATGCTTTTAAGAATGTGATTGTGTTCCATCAAAGAGACAATGCTTGGTTTTACCTGTTTACATATTACTGTATATTTAAGAGCATTTGTTTGAGAACTTACAGCATTTTATTATAGAAATGTAGACATTTTTCAAAAGCTTTCTTTATAGGAGATCACTAATAGTCACTGTTCTCAGCTATAATTATTCAATTATGTCCTTCATCTATAATTCTGATAATTAACCAGCAGAATAACACATGTAAAATTAATGATTTGTTAATATCAATAGAAAGTCAATTAATTGCATAACTATTCTGTGTTGGCTACAACTTTTGCAGTTGGTAACCAAGTTACTTGGTCCCCCTAACTTTTTCATTGTGCTTTCGTGTTTCAGTGGAACCGTAGATTTGGTATTGTGTGTGTTTTGCACATGTGAGCTCTTTGGAGAGATGTGTATTCAAAGTGCCATTAATTAATCCCTCACACTGAGAGATAGAAGAAGGCAAAGATTCCTTCCAATTTGGGGAGCTTGTCTATATTTTCTAAGCCTTAGCTATCTTGTTTATATTGCATGTTATTTTCTTGAAATGTGGCATTTTATAACCGATGTAGGTATGTGTCAGTCACTTTTTAGTACTTCCAGATTAGATCTTGACTGACAGTGGCTAAAGAGAATCACCGATTTAGTATCAAAGCATGAAAAGACTTCCTTGAAAACAATTTTAAAATGTAAATATTTTAGTTAAAATATGGGGTTGAATCTAATATTTAGCATCTTTATTAGGGATGGGCATGAACCACGAAAACGCAGTTCGATTCGTAGCTGAACCATGAACTGAATAGGGAAACTCGTTCATGAACCTAACTGGTTCATGGTTCATGGCCCTGCAGAAAGTTTGAAAAACAGCTGAGCTGAGCTGAAAAACAGCTGCTCTGCTCAGCTGTTTCGGGCAATCTTGTGCAGTCACTTTAGAGTTTAAAGAGACTGCAAACCAGTGCAAAAACAGCTGCGCAGTGGAGAGATGTTCTCCACCACACAGCTGTTTCAACCCATCTTCTGTAGTCCTTTTAAAGTTTAAAGGGACTGCACAAGACAGCCCAAAACAGCTGAGCCAGCTGTTCTTGTGGCTTTTGTGAGGAACAGAAAGCAGGGTAGGGACCCCATCAAGGAACTACCACGAGCCACATGAACTGCTCTAAAAGTTCATGGAAATAATGAACTTCTGTTTCTGAACCACAAACAGGGCAAAACTTGTGACAAATTTTTCTTCATGGTTCAGTTTGTGCCCATCCCTAATCTTTATGTTTCTCAGCAGCACACTTTCATAAGCTTGCTCCCTGCAGTAAGTATCCCATGTCTTGTAGTGAGCAATTGCTCAGCAGTTCGTAGGTTCCTTCCCTTGAAGCACTTGCATGTGTTGTGGTAAATAAGAGCAGGGTTCTCCACCCAGCATTGGGAAAGACTCCATCTGCTTTTTGGGATATCTTCTCTGGGTCCTAGAGCAGATATGAGAAGATGCTTTCATTCTCATAAGCAATGTTTGCCAAAATATTTGGGTGAGGAAGTGAAGAGAAGATAATTGGTGGCACCCATAAATAATGGCTAGCTAGTAAACTAACCTATACATGAAGATTCCTGCTAAAATGACATTAAGATTAGGTAGCATTACTGTAATAAAATACTTGGTCACAACGCAAACAGAGAGGGCCAGCATTTTCTAGTACTATAAGATTATGAGTCCTTTCAGTGCACTAGTTTGATTGTATGTAATCCTGCTAAATCAAAGAATATCTATGATGCTAATACAAGTGGGTATACGAGGTGCTTTAAGAGTTTATAGTTGTTTGAAGGCGAATACTACTTCAATGTATCCAGCTGTGTTATGGGATATAATGTGGTCTCTAGCCTGGTAACAAAACACTGGGAACTGCTGATGGAGTTGACAGAGTCCTGATAATAAGCTATAAAAAAATTCTTGGAACATTTTATCTTCTATTTAAGTCATACGGAGAATAATTGTATACACACCTGATCTGCATTATGTTTTAGAATTAGTTTTAACAAACCACAGTGTTCCTTTAAAGTAATTTTTGCTTGCTCTTTGCTTACTGTTTCAGTGAGTGAATTCATTTTAAATGATAAAAATATAAAAAAATTATATATATACACACACACACACACATATACTAGGGAGCAAAGCCCGTTGTGTTGGAAGATAACGGGCCCTAGAAAGGTCGGAAGGGTGAGAGGATGGATGGGTAGAATGAAGGGAGGGCAGGCAGGCAGGCAGGCAGGCAGGCAGGCAGGCAGGCAGAAAGAAAGAAAGAAAGAAAGAAAGAAAGAAAGGGGGAGAGAGAGAGGAAGGAAGGAAGGTAAGGGGGGAGAGTGAAAGAAAAAGAGGGGGAGAGAGAGAGAGAGAGAGAAAGAATGGAAGGAAGGAAGACAGGAAGGGGGGAGAGAGAATGGAAGGTAGGAAGGAAGGTAGAGGGGGAGAGTGAGAGAATGAAAGATGGGGAAGAGAGACAGAAAGACAGAGACTGGGGGGGGAGCGGAGGAAACGGGTCCGCAGCGGTGCTGGCCTTCACCTGCCCCACCCCTCGCGATTGCCTATTAAGGGGGGTGGCAAAAAGGGGCCCACAGCAGCTGACTCAGCACCACCGGTGGCCTTCACCTTCCCCCCCAATTGCCTGTGAAGGCCAGGGGGAGTGGCGAGAATGGGGCTGTGGTGGCTGGCTGAGCGGTGGCGGCATTCACCTCCCCCCTCTCCGCGATTGCCTCTGAGTGGGGGGGAATGGTGAAGATGGTCCCGCGGTGGGTGGCTCAGAGCCGCCACCGGCCTTCCCCCCCATCTGCTATTGCCCCTGAAGGGCGGGGGGGAGTGGGGAGAACAGGCCCATGGCGGCCGGCTCAGCGCTGCTGCCAGCCTTCACCAGCCCCCCGCGATTGTCTGTGAAGGGTGTGGGGGGGAGAGTGGCGAAAACCGGCCACAGTGGCCAGCTCTGCGCCATCGGCCACCTTCATCTGCCCCACCAATGCCTCTGAAGGGTGGGTGGGAGGGAGCGATGTAAACGGTCTGCTGTGGCCGGCTCAGCGCCGCCACTGGCCTTTACGTCCCACCTCCAAATTTTCACATCCAGTGGTGGAGTGGGCTAGACTTGGGCTTCTCCTGATTTGTAGTCAGACGTTGAGTAGCACCATGGGCCGCCAAACACTGTTGGCGCGCATAGAACGTCGCGGGACCAAAATTCAATTATATATAAGGACAGAATGAGCCTTCCTTGGCAGGGAGGGTGGGATATAAATGGAATGAATGAATGAATAAATAAATAATATATTTTCAGGGGCCAGTCACAAATGCTATTCAGAATAAGTATATGTATAATGAACTGATAAGACTTAGCATCCCTTTACTGTCTTCTGTATTGCTGCCCTCCTTAGAAAACTGCGTAGAAATGAAATGCAAAATATTGCTGCAGGTTAAAATAATATACAATATGAAATTAAAATTTGTCACGTAAATTAATAAAGCTTCCTCCTCACTCCTCTTTTAAGCAGTATATTGATCAGGTAGGCAATCACAACCATTCTGAAACCACAATAATCCACGGCATATCTATTTAAGGAGCTTTTAATGTGTGTTCTGTTCATTGTAAAATTCAGTTAAAACATATAAAAATACATTAAATGCTGTGCTAAAATTAAATACTCAGTGGGGCTAAACTAAATCCTAATTTAAGATGCTAAATGTTAGCTTGCTGGAAATGTCTACAGACCACTATCTGTTCTTTCTTGAACCTTTAGGTACAATTTCATTTGAAGAGGGGAAGTTTATCCCAAGTGGTGAGATGGGTGGGACAATGTCAGGTCCTTTAACTTCAGGTCATCGCCCCAGTTTACAAACAGTATTATACTGATTTAGCTGTTACAATGCAGGAATTTCCATGAAAACACAGATTCCTCCATTTGTGTCAGTGGAAGAAAACTGTCAATGCATATATTCCTTTGCAGGATCAGTCTTCTTCATTGATATGATATGGTGGGATATATGCACAGTTTCTTGATACAGTTATCAAAGCACTAAACTCAGAATCCCTTGTTGTATATGTGTAGGTTAAGCCTGAATTTTAAAATTAAACCATCTCCTCCCACACTATCCAGGCCACCAGTTAAGATCTGCCTCTCAAGCCCTACTCTTGGTGTTCCTGCCTTCAAAGATGAAGTGGGTGGTGCCTAGAAACTGAGCATTTTCTGTGGTGGCACCTCACCTTTGGAATGCCCTCCCCCTTGAAGCACTAGAGTTGGGCCACAGAAGGAGGAAAGAGGGAAGGAAAGAGAGAGAGTAGAGAGAAGAAAAGAAGAGGGAAAGAAAGAGAAGGGAAGAAGAAGGGAAACAGGGAAAGGAGGAAAAAAGAGAAGAGAAGAAGGCAGGAAAGAAAGAGAAGGAAAGGAGGAAAAGAGGGGAAGGAAGAGAAGGGAAAGAAAGAAAGGAAGAAAAGAGGAAGGAAGGAAGAGAAGGGAAAGAAAGGAAAGGAGGGAAAGATGGCGAAGAGATGGAGGGAGGGAGGCTCTCCCACCACCCCCCATCAAGCCCCCGCCACCCCCACGGATCCCTTACTTACCGCTTCGGCAGGGCCTGGGGAAGCCAGCGGCATGGCTCACCTGGTGTCACCCAAGCCCCAGCGCTCCTGCGCGGGCCCGGGGGACGCTGCGGGGATGCTCTTCCCACATTCCCTGGGCCCAGTGCTCCTGCACAGCCCGGGGCCTCTGCAGGGATGCTCTTCCCACATCCCTTGGTCCAGCGCTCTTGCGCAGGCTGGGGATGCTGCGGGGATGGCTCTTCCCGCATCCCCTGGCCCCAGTGCTCCTGCGTGGACTGGGGACGCTGTGGGGGGGGCTCTTCACGTGTCCTCTGGGCCCAGCACTCCTATGCAGCCCGGGGATGCTGGCGGGGGGCAGGGCTTGCCGCCACCGCCATTGTTTTCCCTGTTGAGCGCCCGGAGCGGTGCTCTGATGCGCTCCCCACCAAAAGACCCCTGGTTTTTATGCTGCTGTGTTTTTCATTTGTAAGTTGACTAGAGCAGGACTCTAAAGAAGTGGCATAAGAATATTTTAAATAATTTAAATAAAGAATGAAAGAAGCTAATTAAGAAACAACAATGATAATGGACCCTGTGCTTTTTAAATACTTCATAAGAAAATTCTGAAACTGTTAAAAGGATCTGGAAGCCATGTCACATGAGAGAGGCTAAATAAATTAGTATGGTTAGCCTTGAGAAAAGAACTGTAGAGGGCATTAGAATGCAAAGAAGAAAAAACCTTAATTTATTGAGGAAATGACACAAAGCCAGGTTCTTTTACATTAAAAAACAAGACATCATTGACATTGAAGTTCTGGGGAAATATCCTAATCATAAAATTGACTTGGCAATGAGGGAAGCTGCTCAGAGAGTGTTTCTTGGAGGCTTTAAAGGAAAGTCTGTACAGATGTACATTGGAAATACTTTAGTGTTAGGATATTGTAAAGTACTGGGTTCCATATATCAAGACTCAGGCCATGACAGAAGCGAAGACATGTTTATTGGTACTTTACATAACGAACAACAACTAACGGCCGGGTGGCCAACTATATACATCGAGGGAGGAACGCCCCGTTGTTCTATTGGTGGGTTCAAACTTCCGACCAGGGTCCCTATTGGCTCCTTACTTGTAGTTCAAGAGCCTAGTCCCTATTGTCTTCGGAATCCATGCTTGGCTGCCCCTGGCTGGCGCCTGCCCTGGGTCTCGGGACATAACACCCCTCCCCCCCATGGTTCCGTCCCTCCCTAGGTGATGTAGTCTTTCAGGTAGGAGGGGGGCCTGCACTCCCTGAGAGATCTCCTGGGGGCCAGCACCGGGTCTGGGTCGGACCTGTCAGGCTGAGGAGCGGAAACCAGAGTCTGGGGTGGCTGTTGTAGTTGCTGCAGCTGCGGCGGGGTCTCGGAGCCCTCTGCAGCCGGACTTGCTTCGTCTTGGGGAATGCGCTCCCACCCCTCCGAGGTTGAAGGTTGCTCTTTGGCTGCTGGTGTGGGGACCTCTGGATTGTCGGGTTGTGGCAAGGGCACCACTGCTTCTGGGACTTGTCGCCGTCGCAATTTAACTCCCAGTCCCTGTCTGCTATTCGGCACAGGGCCTCCTTGGCCGTATGGACCATCCTTTCAGCCTGGCCATTTGTCGCAGGGTGGAAGGGGGGTTGATCGGATGTGTCTGATGAGGTTCCTCTAAAGGAAGCCCTGGAATTCGGCTGAGGTGAATGTGGCCCCGTTATGAGACACGATCGTCACCAGTAGGCAGTGTGTGGAAAAGATCCGGCGGAGGGACCTTTTGGAAGCTTTGGAAGATGTGGCGGACACAGGGCTGATCTCGACCCACTTGGAGTAGGAGTCAACCATTATTAAGAATAGTAGCCCTTGAAACAGCCCGGCGAAGTCCACATGTAGCCTGGACCATGGTTTGTGGGTGAACTCCCATTGTTGTGTTGGGGCGCTTGGGGGGTTGGGGTGGACTTCTTGGCAAATTTTGCACCCCCAGACCCATGTCTCTATCTCTGCGTCTATACTGGGCCACCACACGTAACTCCTTGCTGGGGCCTTCATGCGGACTATGCCCAGGTATGCTTCATGTAGTGTGTGTAGGACCCCCTGTTGCATGGTTCCCGGTATCACCACTGTGTCTCCCCAGAGCAAGCATCCTTTTAGGGCTGAGAGCTCGTCTTTCGTAGCCTTATATGCTGTTAACTCTGTCCCTGCGGGAGCGGATGGCCACCCCCTCACCACCCAGCCCAAGACCCGGGAGAGGATGGGGTCCCTGGATGTGTGGGCAGCCACATCTGAAGCTTGCAGGGGGGCATCCGGGAGACCTTCCAGCATGAGCACCCCCGGGGCAGGAGCTGGGTCCTCGTCAGTCAAAGGAAGTGGAAGCCGACTCAGGACATCTGCGTGCCCCATCGCCTTGCCCGGCTGATGTTCCAGTCGATATTGGTACCCCACCAAGAACAGGGACCAACGAAGGACTCAGAGTGACAGGACCTGTGGTATCTGCTTGTTGGCCGCAAACAGCCCCAGGAGCAGCTTATGATCTGTGACTATCGTGAAAGGGTAGCCATAGATGACATTATGAAATTTCTTAAAGCCCGCCACGATAGTGAGCCCGTCACGGTCTATCTGTATGTAATTGTGCTCTGCAGGGGACAGCATACGAGAATAATATGCTACTGGAACCTCCCTCCTGTCCGGCAGGAGGTGACCCAACACAGCCCCGATGCCGTAGGCCAATGCGTCACATGCTAGTATTACCGGGAGGGACTCATCGAAATGAGCAGGAACAGCATTAGATATCAACAAAGTTTTCACCCCCTGGAACGCCACCTCCTCCCGCAACCAGGCCCACAGAGCCGATTTGTTCAACAGTCTGTGGAGGGGTTCTGCCGTGGCAGCCTTGTGCAATAGAAAGGCATGGTAAAAGTTAATGAGGCCCAAGAAGGCCTGAAGCTTTGCCTTGCACCATGGTGCTGGGGCCTCCACAATAGCCTTCAACTTGTCCCGTGTGGGGTGGAGGCCTGTCACATCCACCTGATACCCCAGGAAGTCCACCTCTGATACCCCCAGGAGGCACTTTTCCTTCTTAACTTTCAATCTGGCATCATGGAAATGGCCCAACACAACACCCCCCTGATTGGGATTGGATTTCTCTGAAAATCCACTAAGCTTAAGTGCAAGGGCCGCAGAGGGGGTCCCCCCAATGGGCAAAGCCGGGTCAGCGTGTCTGCGGATATAAAGGACGCCGCAGACCCCGAGTCCACTTCCATGGAGCAGGGGGACCCCTCGATCTTGATTTGTACTTGGATCTTTGGGGTGACAGACAGGTTAGGGAGGTACAGTACCTGTAGCAGCTGGTCAGTGAGATGGTAGAGGTTGGAGGTCTCTGCTGCAGATTCGTGTGCGGCGGCGGCATAGCGGCGAGGCTGTGTGGAAGCTTGCGTGTTCCAGGGGCCCTTGGACTGGCAGACTTTGGCGAGATGGCCCTGTTTCCCACAGGCATGGCAGGTCACGTCCCGGAAATGGCACATCTTCCTCTCATGGGCCTCTCCACAGCTGGCACATTGGGGGCAGCTGGGGGCCTTACTGGGGTGACTGCTGGTCGGTGGCCCTTGTTGCAGGCGGCATCGCGGGTGCCGTATGATGCAGACATCTTCCTTGTCTGAGTTTTCAGGGCTGTATCCCGCCCCAACCTGATGTGCTGTGGCTGATGCGCACTCCTGATGTGATGCCTTGTGAGCTGGGCAAGCTGCATGGTCTCCTCCAGGGTGATCTGACATTTGCCGATCATCTTCCTCCACAGTTTGGCATCCAACAATCCCCACACGAACTGTGTCAAGAGGTTATCAGCCACCTTCGGGAATGTGCAGTCCATCTAGCTAGGAAGGTCAACTTTGGACTGAAGTAGTTGTTGAGAGCTTCCATTATCTCCTCGAACGAACACTCCAGGATGGCCTGGGGGACCAGGAGACTCTTGGCGAGTCGAACTGTGTCGGTCCCACAGGAGCTAAGAAGGAGGGCTCTTCTTTTTCCTCCATCTGTGAACCCGTTTAGCACATCAGCTGGTCTGTCCAGGAGTCCCAAACTTCGGGGCGGGATGGGTTGAATTTGTCGAGGCTTCTGTGATTTGCGGCCATGACTCAGTCACATTGCGGGAGCGGTGTCCAGGACACGGTGTGCAGTGCAGAGCTCGGGAACGATGCTGCATGGCATTGGCTAGATTGATGCTCGGTGCTGTGATTCAGGCCCGACTCAGTGGAATCCTATCCTCGTCGCCACTGTAAAGTACTGGGTTCCATACATCAGGACCATGACATAAGCGAAGACACGTTTATTGGTACTTTACACAACGAACGACAGCTAATGGCTGGGTGACCAACCATATGCACTGAAGTGGGAACGCCCTGTTGTTCTATTGGCAAGTTCAAACTTCCCGCCAAGGTCCCTATTGGCTCCTTACTTGTAGTTCAGGAGCCTAGTCCTTATTGTCTTTGGAATCAAAGCTTGGCTGTCCCTGGCTGGTGCCTGCCCCAGGTCTCGGGACATAACAGTTACGGTGTTTTGGATCATCTTATCCATTGGCTTTTAAACTGTGGTCCTTGTAACTGTGGTTCCTAGTAAGGCTATCAGAGAGTCTTCAGTGAGAAGAGAACAAGAGTGCTGGACAAGCTTCCATGAAAGCCAGCTTGCAAACCCAACTAATATTTCTCAGGGTGGGCACTTTTACATTATAGGAGGAGAAGCTAATGTCTAATCCACCAGCTAGGGTTCCACATAGCTGTGTTTGCACTACACCTCATGTCCAGAAATCTATTGCAAAAATATATGTATTTTCTGTAGAAAAATCTCATATTCTTTTCTCACATACAATTGCGTATGCCCCCAAAAAGCAAGGAATGGATCACATGGAATCTTATGTTGCAAAATCTGACTTAAAATGTTGAAAATCTCTAACCAATTTTTTTTTCCTGGACATTCCCTTAATATGTGACATAACTATCCTGTCTGGTTACTAGATCTCCAGTGGAGATTAAATCCTTCAACTGTCCTGTTAACAATCCTAAATGATGTACAATGCCACATTAAACCATTTTTTTCTTATGTCCACATTCAAGGAGAAATTGAATTGAATACCCCAAGTTGTATGAGGGATCTTAACTGCCAATCACTTTCTGTTTTTTACTTATATATGAACTGTTTATCCTCTGGTTTAGATCATAATACCTGTATTTCGGCTTTAAAGCCTTTTTAAATTCAGCATTAGACAAATGTTCAAATTATATATCTGATACCTGCTGAGTATCACAGATAGAACAAAAATACAGTAACTCCTGTTTTCTGTTTAATTTATGCTAACAATGGTATTGGTTGCCGTTTTGTAATATTGTTAAATTAATAAGACCTGCATTTATCTACCCATCAAAATTACCAGTACATCTTGGCTCACAAAATTCTGAACTAAAGATTACAGTTTGTAGATATTAATTTTGGATTAAGGTTGTTTTAAACTTGTATTAATGCTGGTCATATATTGTTGGAGCCAATTGCAACGTGATCCATGTTCCATAGCCATCCCAAGCAGACAGAAGGATTTCCAAACATTTTTAATTAATGCCCAATAGAGTTGCAGTCTACTTTGTTGTTGTTTCAGAGGTTAGCCTTACTATAGAAGAGCTAAATTCAAGTCTAGTAGAACCCTAGAGATGAACGAGATTTTTGGGGTATAAGTTTTCGAGCATCAGAGCTCTTTTTGTCAGATGTGGTGTCATTTGACAAAGAGAGCTTTGATTCTTGAAAGCTCATACCCTGAAAAACTTGTTTGTCTCTATGGTGGTACTGGAGTCAAATCTTACTCTAATTTGTTACTGTGCTTCAGGTTTTTGTTTTTACTTTCATGTGACTCTATGTAGAGTCACTGCATGTGCGAAGACTAGTGCTGTGAAATGCAGCATGATAGTTTCCTTCACTCATTTTCCTATGAAACTTTCTGAGTCCCTCTCCCTTAAACAAATATGAAATGTAAACAAAGGGTTAATTTGTAAAAGAATAGAACACTAACAATTTGGGACTCTAAGGCTATAGAGAGAGAGAGCACATCATCTCCTTTGGGGGAGTTTTCTACTTTGACATGAGCTCCCCCCTTCTTTATGTGTTTGTCAGACATCGTTCCATACAGCTTCTGAATCAAATGCTGATTACTCCTTTTCTGTTTCCCTTATACTTCATTCAGGCTGTCCATTTTTGTATTCCCATCCTCCAAGTATTTTGCATGTTCATCAGATAAAATTTTATTAAAAACATTAAATTTACTGAGTGGCAAGCCTGCTTTTGCGATGCGAGGTACCTTTGTGAGTGAGGCAAGGACTAGCCAGTCAGCTATCTGCATAGCCCCTTCAGTTACCAACTGGAAAGAAAAGTTTTCCCAGATCAGTCTGGGGGACAGATTGTATGTCTCCCAAAAATTCACAGAATAGGCTTCCACAAGAGGCTCACTTTTACTTTATAGTAAACAGAGTGTTTATGAATTGCTTGTTCCACAGTGCTGAGGACTTAGAAATGGCAAAAGAGAAATAAGGATATGCTAGTAGTAACAAAAATTGTCTTTGAACCAGAACAAACACTGCATTGCTACACAACAGGTTTTGTTCCACTTTGAATGTATACTCCAGTTGTGGAAGCTGCATGGGGTGTTTCTTGGCTCTCACAGTGTGTGAAGTATGCATGCCTGAAGTGCCGTACAATGTTCTAATATAGAAGTGTCAGCAAAGAGCATGATATAGCTAATTTCAAACAGAAGTATGATTATGGAAGAATAAGAACGTGCTTTAAAACATCTTTTTAAGAAAATCTCTAGTGTGTTGAGGTATCATCAGACAAAAATATGCTTATCAGTTCTGGAGCTCATGGAGAAACACTGGTTTAGTTTAGAAAATATTTGCGAATGGAAAGTTATTCAAGATTGTTAAGTATGAGACATAAGTCAGATCTTAACTAGTGATTCAGCTTTATTCCATTCAACAACACAAGGAACAGTGGAGCAACAGGCTCCCTTTTTAAACTATCCAGGCTATGGTAACCACGCCATTAAACAAGTTAATAACCAATGAGAAAAGAGAGATAGCAACCATTAGATTTTGTTCCCGCCGGAACAACTCCAGCTACTCTGATTGGCTTGCTTTGCAGAGCAGCCAATCAGATTGTTCACTTTGGATACCTACACAAACTTCAAGCTCATACATATTATTACAATACATAACCAAGATTCAAGTATCTAACTTCCTTAATTTAAAAAAAGTTTACAAAGGAATGTCCTTCAGTAGGGAAAAGGTTTCAGAGATCAAGTAGGTTCAGGATGTTTTTAAGATACCAAAAAAGAAGGAATGAATAAATAATATTTTGAGACTATTGGTAGACTTTTTGACAGTTTAGCCAATGTTTCTGTTGCTTCAGATGCTGCTGCAATAAACAGGTATACTGCTTAACATTATGCAAAGTACTTTCATTTATGGAGCAGTCGCATAGCATTCTGAAAGTAGAAAGTGATGGTTGTGTTGTTGTTGAGTTGCTTGCATCACTGTCCTTGAAAGCTGAGGTGTTCAATAAGATGCTTGAGTTTCAGCATTCCAGGCATGCTGTTTACATAAATACTGGGGTTCTTGCCTATGATAGTAGAACCAGCAAAGTCTCAAATATGAAAACTCTGTTTAAGTTGCAAAACAAAATTCTTCACCAATTTATGCTCATTGATCTCATAATATTATTAAGATCAGGGGTCAATAACTTGCTCAGCAATGAAGGTTAGGCTAGGAATGCAAGCTGAAGCATTATGCTCTTGGTAGGTACATGCAATAATGTCCATTTCATTAATATATGGGGCAAAAAGCTGCCATTAGTTTTTGTTACGTGAATGTTTTCCACATTTACCACTGTATTAAGTATATGCCTGCAACACAGAGCTCTAGAAACATGTGAATCGTCTCTTTCTAAATGCTGAGATTCTCAGCTGGATGATATAGTAAATGAGCATTTTAAAGAAATACACCTCTGACAAGGACCCTTTAAGAGATTTGCAAGAAGATCTAACCTATATAGCAGGGAACATTGATGGATGGGCTGGATGGAAAACTTTGTGAAGTCATTGGTGACTGAACAGAGTAGTCAACTCATGTATGCTGTTTATCAGGTAGCCGATTCTAGTGGGTTTGCCCACATTGCATAGAAAATGTAGCATAGTAAAAATAAGTATACCTGTGATTCCTCGATTCTAGTTTGGATTGGGTCATCACAGGGTTTCCCCTTAATTTTTGCCATTTCCTCATTTGCTGTCAAATTCTAGCAGATTGTGCTATCTTCTGAAGAAGTGGCTTCAAGGCTGTCTTCTGTCATCAAATGGCTTCATCTGTCTTCATCTCAAAATGTAAGCAGTTTCTTCAAATTTGGTATTGACAATCCTTCTCATTTTTAAAAATGCACAATAACCAAAGGTTTGTGTGTACCTTATAAAACCTAAAATGGTAAAATAAAATAAAACCATGAAACTGTCAAAGGACCCTAACTGAGGGCAAAGCAGCTGTCTGATTTTTTTAAGTGGAAAAATAATCAACTAGCTAAGGGTTAAGCCTTCATCCTACCTTTCCCCACTGCTGATCTTTGGCAGAATGTAGCTTCAGTCTGTGGTGGAAGAAAATGTTGAGGATATGAGTAAAAAATATAATGCTACACATGATCAGTAATGTGCCTCAAAGATCTACAGAGCTTATGAAGCTGTTTTATATCAAGTTAGAGCATTGGCCCATCTATCTCAGTATGGTTTCCTCTGATGTGCAGTGGCTCTCCAGAGTCTCAGGAGTGAAAGATCTTTCCCAGTGCCCTGCTATCTAATGCTGGTTTTACGTGAGGGGGTTTTCCATGGTGGTCATGTTGGTGTAATTGTTGATCAGTTAGTGCTTGCATCAAAGATAGCACAGGGTAATGAGGTTTTTCTTCCACCAGTATTAACTGTGGTTTCCCTTTCATATCAGATATGCATTCCATCTCCCTTTTGCTTTTGTCATGCTCCTGTTGTGATTCTCTGCCCACTCCTGTTGATTTTTTTTTTGGTGAAAGTGTATCACTGCTAAGAAATACATGCATACGTTATTTATTTATGATCGAGAGATCAAACAACATTATAACAACAGAGTCTACATCTAGTACACACAACATAGAAGCATAAATATTAAAAGAAAAGTTTAAAATAAAAAAACCCTTCCTATACCTTCCCCAGAGCCAGTTTGGTTTAGTGGTTAAGAGTGCAGACTCCAATCTGCGAGAACAGGGTTTGATTCCCCACTCCTCCACATGCAGCTGCTGGTGTGACCTTGGGTCAGTCATAAGTTCTTTCAGAGCTGTTCTCCCTCTGAGGCAGAGGACATCTTTGGGTGCTTCCCACCATCCAATCAGGGAGGCAGGATCTAAAATTCTTCCTCTTCCTGTCTGGCGTGTGGGCCACCCTCTACTTTCAGTTCTGTTCCTGCCTCAGAGGGAGAGCAGTTCTATAGAAGGCTTTGCCTACTATTCCTTCTTAAAAAACCTGTTTTTGGACTAATCTTCTTCCTTCCTTCCTTCCTTATTTCTTATTGAGCTTTCTCTTTATCTACTCTTAACATTCTTCTTTAAAACTTTCTTCAATTCGCCTGGCTTAAGCCACAGCGACCTTTTCTGACAAGGCTTGGCTGGAGCAAGAAGGCCCCCTGCACCATGGCAACCAGCCCCCAGGACGAATTTCTCAATGCAGAAGACCTCACAATGGCAACCGCACTTGTATGATCTTCTGCAGAGCAATCTGGCGCAGACTTGTCTTGGTTTGTGCTTGCTGCTGGTGACGAGTTGGCCAATACAGTGCCACAGAAGACTTCGAAGAGGCCCCATACATCGGAGACCCAGGCAGAAGATGGCTCAGCCCCCTACTAGCCGACTTTGGGTACTGCACCCTCCGGTCTCACAGAAATGGCAGGAAACCAGGCTGGGAGTGTTTTCAGCTCCGGAACGGGCCTACATCGGTCTCTTGCCAACTTTCCAGTGGGAGACACCAGAGCAAGCTTTCCTTCTCAAGTTCAGGTCCTGCCAGTGACATCCAACATCCTGGTGACCAGTAACATACAGGGACCCATTGGGACTCCCATTGATTTGTTTTCTCTGATGAAACAGGCCATGAGGGAGGAGATCTTTAATCTTTGTTGCTCCACTGCCTCTAATGCCATGGGATCAGGCTCTGATTTTTCCTCCCCCCCCTTCGCCCAAGCAGATTCCCAGAGCCTTTAGACAAGGGAAGCAATGGCCAACCAAGGTTGCCCAAAAAAGACCCCTAGAGGATGGGGGGAGCAGGGACCCACATTGGGAAAATGACCTTCCTCCTGATCCAGATGCAGAGGGCAAGGAAGAGAGAGAATTTTTGTCTGATGAAGAGGAAGAAGAGGTGTTTGTGCCTGACCCATCCACCCACCTCTTCAAGCCTGGAGATTATCAATACCTATTGTCTGAAACTGTGGCAGCCCTCCAGCTCCATGATACCCCTACTGGGGAGGAGGAACCTAAGCCAAAGACCTCTAAGTCTAAGACCCAGGGTATGCAGGAATTTCCCCCCAAAACTGCTTCTACCCAGAAGGTTTACCCCCTCCCAGAATACTTTGAGAGACAAATGAGGGCTGAATGGTCTAAACCTACAGCCAATAGACATTTTCCTCAGGTGGTTAGAAGACTGTATACAATGCCTCCCTTTGTCCATGAGATGTTGCAAGTACTGGCTGTGGACGCTCCGGTGGCAGCACTTCAGTCATCGTCTCTCTTGTCAGAAGATAGACAAGGAATGGTCAGAGATAATTTCGACAAGAAAGGGGAGACAGCATTAAGGAGAGTTCACAAAACCCTAGCTCTGGCTGTGAGGGCCTCAGTCATCTCGCCCATCATCTCCAGAGCCTCCATCATCTGGATGAAAAAGATGATACAGCTTCTTCTGGAAAACAACAAACGTCTTATGGAAGGAGCCTCGAGGGTCTGTTAGCCAAATTGCTATATTATTTAATAAAGATGGGGAATTATAATTATGAATATGCAGTTGGTTTATCTATAGGATCTGACCTGTGTATACCAGAGTTAGAACTCCCAAGAAACCAGGAACAGACACAGAAACTGGGTGGCTAAAATAATGATTTCTTTACTAAACAGACCAACAATATTCACACAATGTAGCACTAAGGAAGCAGAGGTGATTGATGGGTTATAGAGGGGTGATACAACCTGTCTAGATGTGCAGAGGTCCATGGATTCTGACCTAAATGCAGAGAGTTCAGGGGTGGCCTGCCATTTTTGATCATGGCAGAAAACACACAGTCTAAGGCCATGTGCGTGCTGGGATATAGGCACTGGCAAAGAATGCAGACCAATGGGCAGCCCTGGGGGCTGGTCTCTGGTGAGAACAGTAGATTACCTGGACCAATGATGAGGCCCAGGGATATGTGATGCCAGTAGGGGCAGACCTTAGATATGACCATTGAGCTTCCAGAGAGGCAGGGTCTGAATTTAACAACAGAAGCCAGGTGTTGGGTAGCTAGTTAAATGGATTATCTTCCTTACTAATGGTCCTGGCCAGGGAAGACAAAAGGTGGGAGACGTCCCTGATTAGCGTCCGGAAGGATTGCTAAACATTTGAATGATTGATTGGTTTATCCCAGTATCTTGAGTGACAGAGCAAGAAAGACAAAGAATTCAGACAAAGAATTACTGGAGACAGAGTTAACTGCCAGATGGCCTCTAAACAGACATTCAGAAATGTAGATATACTTTACCTAGTAGAACCCATTGTCATTCCATAAGCCTAATCTCTGCTGGTTGGAGGGGGAAGACTGGAGGCTTGCTCTGAGGTCACCTTATGAAACCTGAATATGAAATCCCTTTTTGCAGATCACTTGCAGCCTGACTCTGACTCTGTGGTTCAAGCTGAAAGTGCCTGGTTTTTGTGGACTTTGGTTCAGGTTAGAAAGTAGGGCACCCCTGTTTTGGAGCTACCCAAGAGTAAAAGGCAGTGCCTCTGGCAACAGGTCCTCAAAGCCAACACCTTCATAGCGGATGCCTCGCTGGATGTACTTACTTTCACTTCCAGAGCAATGGCTTTGGCAGCAATAGCCAGATGACTCCTATGGCTTAGTGCCTGGCCAGCTGATCTACACTCCAAGAACATCATCCTAGCCTATCCATTTCAAGGCGAGAAATTATTTGGAGATGCACTAGAAAAAATCCTAGTCGAGACCAGGGACAAGAAGAAAGCAATGCCCAAAACTCTCTGTCATTCAGGTAGACGCTATGTTAACCTTTTCATATGCAACACACCTTGCCCAGACCCAGACAAGATCAGAAGAGGACACTGTGGGGACAAGTGAGACTTTCAACCCCAGAAACAACAGGACTTCATTTTTCTGAGTCGATCGTCCCGACGCAGATGCCAAGTCTTCCAAAGCATGACTCCTTGAAAGCGTCGGTGGGTGGGCATCTACTTCTCTTTGTACAGGCATGGAAAGATGCTCAAGCAGATGCCTGGTCCTTGGATGTTGTCTCTCAAGGCTACTCCGTAGAATTTGAAAACTACCCACCAGAATGCTTCATACTTCCTTCACTTCACAAAAATCTTCAGAGAAGACTGATAACTCAGACAGCAATCCAACACCTACTCGATATCAGGGCCGTGGAACCTGTGCCCCTTCCACAACAGGGCAGAGGAGTCTATTCGATATTTTTCACAGTCCCTAAGAAGAAGAGGGACTGGAGGGCCATATTGGGTCTAAAATATTTGAACAGGTTCATCAGACTCCAACACTTCTGGATGGAAACCCTTCGTTCTGTCTCAGGAGCCATTCAACCCAACGAGTTCCTGACATCGATAGACCTGGCAGAGGTGTATTTGCATGTCCCTATTCTACCACCTCACTGTCAGTACCTGAGGTTCTGTGTGAACAAGAGTTACTTTCAATTCCGTGCTCTACCCTTCAGCCTGTCCATGGCACCAAGGGTGTTCACCAAAATGCTGATAAGTATGGTGATGAGACTCAGAGAGCAGGGCGTACATGTTCACCCGTACCTGGACGACCCCTTGATCAGTTCCAACTTGTGGGAGAAGTTGTTGCAGGACACTCAGACCACTATTCAATATCTACGCTCTCACGGGTTCCTGATAAATCTGGACAAATGTTCCCTTCAACCTTCTCAACGTCTAGCACACCTAGGACTGAAAATAGACACAACAAGGTGTTCACTCTTTCTCACCAGGGAAAAGATGGAGAAGACCAAGAGGCTATCGGGATCAGTGATCAAGAGCCGTTCTTCTACACTAATGTCACTGGCCAAACTGCAGGGTCTACTAGTGGCCAACACCGAGGTGCTTTGCTGGGGGCACTTTCATCTCAGGCCCCTTCAATTATTTCTCAGACCTTACCAGTATCATATCATGGAGAAGGTGAACCTTGACTTCACTGTTCCACTAAAAGTCAAGAACAGTCTAACTTGGTGGACCAAATACGACAACCTCCATCAAGGCAAAAGATTCCTGATTCCACATCAGATTCAGCTATTTTCGGATGCCAGCCTCAAGGGTTGGGGAGCGACACTGGACAATCATCCGATCCAAGGTCTTTGGATGGAACAAGAATCCAAACTACCCATCAGCGTTCTAGAACTGAAAGCCATCCATTTAGCCCTTCTGAGTTTCAACAAGCAGCTACATCAATGCCACCTTCTTGTCAGGACAGACAATGTCGCTGCCAAAACATACATCAACAAGCAAGGGGGATCCAGATCCCCAAAACTTCAAAGGGAAGCAGTTGCACTTCTATCCTGGGCAGAAACTCACTTGGCTTCAATCCAGGCCGAACATTTCAAGGGCACGACCAATGCACAGGCAGACTGGCTGAGCGGGGAGACTATTGAACAGGGGGAGTGGTTGCTGAAGAGAGCTCTTCACATCTGTAACACAGGAATTTGGCACTCGCATCATGGATCTCTTTGCCAGCCCACACAATCACCAACTACCGAGGTTCATGACCAGGTTCTTCCACCTGCAAGCAAAGGGGACAGATGCCTTGACACATCCTCATGGCTGAAGGGTGTACTTTATGCATTCCCTCCAATCCCCATCATCCCCAAACTTCTGCGGAAGATCAAAGAGCAGAGAGCAGAAGTTCTACTGATAGCTCCATGCTGCCCAAGACGGCCATGGTTCTCCACTCTTCTGCAGATGTCCATGTCATCTCCATTCACCCTACCACTGCCTCCAGATATGCTTCAACAGGGGCCAATATGGCATCCGCATCCAGACTGGCTTTGTTTAACCATGTGGAAATTGAGCAGGACAACTTCCTAAGTAGAGGTTATTAATGAGATGTAGTAGATACCATTCTTGCTTCCAGAAAACAATCGACCATTAAGATCTACAACACAGTGTGGAAGACCTTTGTGCACTTCATCCTCCATTAGAGGCGATTCTAGGTTTTCTGTAAGAGGGCCTAGAGATTGGTCTCAAACCGGCCACACTTAAGAAACAGGTGGCGGCATTAGCCACAGTAATACCTCTAATGAATGGCTTCTAGATGGCCAAACATCCAGATGTCAAGCATTTCCTGAAAGGACCTATTTTGAAAAGCTCACCCATGATTCACCATTTCCCTATGTGGAGACTTCATACGGTTCTGACCGCCTTGACCAAATCGCTGTTTGAACCTATTAAAGAAATACCTTTACGTTTGCTGTGTATGAAAACCATTTTTCTTGTGGCTGTTACTTTGGCCAGGAGAATTTCAGAACTGGGTGCTCTGTCAATTAAGTCAGATCTCTGCATATTTCACAAAGACAAAGTAGTCTTATGTACCGATCCGACCTTGCCAAAGGTCTCCTCCAGGTTCCATCGAATGCAGGAAATTTGCTTACCATCCTTCTCTCCATCTCCGACTCATCCTAGAGAGAAATCCTGGCATACTTTGGATGTCCGTAGATCACTTAAAACGTATCTCATTTGCATGGAGTCCCTCCGGTGTTCAGACTCACTATTCATCAACATCACAAACCCAAGAATGGGCCTGAAAATGTCAGCAGCAACTATTGGCATGACCATCAAGACCTGCATTGTGGAAATTTATAAGGCCCAAGGCTTGGACATCCCCCAAGGCATAACTGCACATTCTGTTAGAAGCTCTGCGACCAATGCAGCATTTCTCAAACATGCTTCTATAGAAGAGGTCTGCAAAGCTGCAACCAGGTCTTCATTATCTACCTTCGTACGTCACTATAAGCTGAATCTCTACGTGTCCGCAGACGCTGCCTTTGGTAGAAGAGTGCTGCAGCATGTGGTTCAAGACAAAGATGAAGACCCACCCAGACCGTGAGCACTGCTTTGGGAGTGCCCAAAGATGTCCTCTGCCTCAGAGGGAGAAGGACCTTGGACACTGTGACGGACTTAAAGATCTGGGACCAGCAGAGAATAAAACACAGAACACTGCTGGGTCACATGACAGAGTGAGGAGGGGGCCAATTAGCTCGGAACCCTCAGTGATTGGCAGATAACAGACAAAAGGTTCCGTTTGGAATGGGCAGTTGAGGGAAGCTGCGAAGGAGTTCGGTGTGTGACAGAGAGCAGAGAAGAAGTCTGTCAGAGAATTGAAGCAGCTCTCTGTGGAAGAACCTGGTTTACTGAATTGACGCCACTCTTTGGGCTCTCTCAGTGGTTTGAGTGAACTGGGCTTTCCATGAGCCTGTGGATTGAAAGACTACACCAAGATATTTAAAGACCTTCGACTGTTCTATCTCATGCCCACTAATGTGCCATTTGTGTTTAATATGTTTTCTAGAGAAAACTACGATTTTAGTCTTTTGAAAATTTGTTATTAATTGTTCCTCCTTGCAGTATATTGTAAGAGCCCGGAGGGCTCTTCTGAGTTCTACCTCAGACTGGGACAAGATGGCCATATCATCTGTGTATAGTAAGGCAGATATGGATCTGTTTGCCAACCTTGGTGAATGAAATTCTGGATTGGTTGGTGCCTGGACCATTGAATTAATATAAAAATTAAATAGAAGGGGGGGGGTGAGATACAGCCCTACTTAACTCCCTTTTTAACAGGAATCCTGTGTTAGAGGTGACCTTGCTGATTGGTTCTTACTGCCAGGAAGTTATTCTCATGCAACTAACGAATAAGGATGAATACTCTGCAATCAGTTGATGAAGCGTCGAGTTTGGCCCATAATTTGTCTCTGGCAATGCCGTCGAAGGCCATTTTGTAGTTAACAAAGGCCACATAGAGCGCCCCATAGGGCCTGGCAGTATATTTCATTGCCAAGTGGTGTAGAACTAGACATTAGTCTAAAGTGGAGTGGCTAGGTCTAAAGCCCACTTGTTTTTTGGCTATGATGTTCTCACTGTCTCGCCAATCGCAGAATTTCCAGCCTAGGTGCCTCACATATAGCTTGCTCACTATGCTGAGCGAATTAATTGGGTGGTAATTGGATGCATTAGATTTGTCTCCTTTTTTGTCTGTTGGTAATTGGGTGGTAATTGGATGCATTAGATTTGTCTCCTTTTTTGTCTGTTGGTACAATGATGGCCAAGCCCCAGTTATTAGGAATCTGTTTTGTTTGGTCAATCATTCTACAAAGAATGGCCAGGACTAGCACCCACAACTCTGTGTTTGTCTTAATTGACTCTGGTAGTATCATGTCATGCCCTGGGGCTTTCCCTGTCTTAAGTAGACCAACTAGCCCCTTTACTTCAATTGTTGTCACTGGGGGCCAGGTAGGGAGGTTCCCAATGTTGACATCATACTGGACTTCAGTGTTCGGCTCTGCAGCATAAAGTGCATGAAAATATGTCTCCCAAGTGCTGACAGGGACTGTGCAAAATAACTTGGGAGCTTCTTCCTGAAAACCTCCTAAGACAATATGCCAGAAGAAGGATGAATCTTTGGCTCTCGCTGCCAAATAAATTGATGCCAGAGTGCCCTTTGAGTGTCTCTTTTGATTTAATTAGCATTTTGTATTGTCTCTTTTGGGCTTGTAAATCTGGGAGTAAAGTTCTGATATTGCCCTGTCTGTAATTCACTGCCACCTCATGCCATTCGCATATTAATTTTGTGTGGAGTTGAAAGACCAACTCGTGTGACTTCACCAAGATCATCTTAGTGCATAACCGGGAGGCTTTGTGTGAGCTGAGGAATTCTGTAGTATGTTTAATTACCGTCCCCATCGATTTGACTCTTTTGTAAGCAGAATCTGTTGTCAGCTAGATGACCTATCTGATTCCTAGTTTTTAGAGACAGAGCAATTGGTAAATGATCACTATCTAAGCATGTTTCCACCTTTAAGTGGACCACGGAGCCCAGCAGGTAATGTGAAATCACAACCAGATCAATGGTGCTGGCACTGTCTCCTGACCAGTATGTAACCACCTCCCCCCCTCCGGGATATCTCTCATTAACTGCACCATTCAGGATGTGGAGATCTGATCTGTTAGTTAGTTGAGCTAAATAAAGCCCTTGCCAGTTTGATATTGTATCCTTAGCCTGCCTAGGGAGGAAGGGAACTGCTGTCTTGTGTGGTGGAGGGACTAGATTAAATTGTGAATAAAGTGCAGCATCAGAGGGATCAATGCTAAGAAATATGGCAGTTCTAAACTCCCATCTTAAATGAGCAGTCTTTGCACAGTTGCAGCATTGAGCAAGACATTGGGGCAGGTCCCCTGTCCCCCAGTCTCATTGTGCAATGAATTCATTCTTTCTGTGTAAATAGGCTCCATTGCAGTTCTGAAGAACATGATGCCAGTTCCCTCTCCTGATCTCCATATATTGGGGTTCCATTTCAGTGCTGAGCTGAAAAAGAAACTGCTGCCAATTCCTTCCCCTAGTCTCTTTGCTTTTGTGTTGTTGTACACTGGTAATTGTGGGATGATGTTGCAGTGTGTGTCCCCCTCCATTTTTTTTTAACAAGCAGGCAGGCAGTTCACTGTGAAAATACAGAGGAAGGGGGCATTTCCTTTTGTACAAATACAAGGTGTACCTCCTCTTCTGAACACAAGAAAATAGATCATCCTGACAATATCATTCCAGGAATTTTTTTTAAAAGTAACAGAGGGGTTTTTTGCTGAAAGAATGGCTTGTTCATACCTTTTGCAGGAATGAAAGATGACGTAATATGGAAGCAACAAAAAAAGTGCCCAAGTTAGGTGGCTGAAATTGGGAAGATCCTCTGTGTAGAATCAGCAAAGATCTTCTAACAGGAGATGCCAGCATCTGAACCTGGGGCCTTGCACATGTAAAGCAGGCTCTTTCTTACTGACAAAATAAAAAGGTGATGTGAGGAAGGAGGATCATAAAGGGCAGTTCATTAAGATTTTGAGCAATTTGAGCAAGCAGACTGGTAGAAAGGTGTGTGTCCACCCCCAAAAATGCCTTTGATTCCCTGCAGGTAAAACTTCAGAACCTATGAGATATCTCTAATCACATGTCTCTTACTTTGAGATTGGTGAGAGTCATTTTGTTTGTTCTAAGGCAGTTTTAAAAGAGGTGGTTCTTTTGTCACTTCTGAGGGAGTATATGAAGGGACAGCTTGCACATTTCATTACATGGAGATGTTCCAGCTCCAGATGCAGGAATGGCTCATGTGTCCTCCGACAGTGAAAAGCTATTCTGAAACATCACAGTGCAATTATATCAGGTGAACTTTTCCATGTTGTTTCTCCATATTTTTTCTTGCGTCTCCTTCCTCTTTGTCACTTACTCATTTGGTATCTTGCTATGGTGGTAATTTTCTTAATTATTTTATTTTTATTTCACAAAATATATATCCTACCTTTCTGCTGTCACAGGGCCACTAAGATGGCAAACAAACTGAAATATACAAATTAAAACATACACACTATGTAAATTACAATGCAAATTTAAATACACACCTTAATGCATTAGTCTGGATTTTTACCAGTGTAGATTTAAACAACCGATATCTGATGTGCCTCTTCATATGACACATACATCTACATTGTAATACAAAGCTTTAAAAACAATGCTACTAAATTATTCAGTTTTTAAAACTCTTACAACCATATGAATTTTGTATTTGACAAATGGTTCTTATTCATGCCAGCACTTCAGCCTAATGTTCTGGGACTTGTGGGTGTTAGAGAACAGAACAAATTTCCATATCTGCTAATTTGATCCCACTCTCAAGTTTTAAATGGGACTATTTTTGATAGTCCTTATATGGTAGACTTCTTTCCTTATAAGCATGAATATCTGTAGCAGTAATTATGATTTTAACTTCATCAGCTATGAAATTCCTGCTGCCAAAAATAGCCTGCTGTATTTTGTCACAGAGTATGTTTCCAAGTATTTACTTTCTGATTTAAGGTTCACTAAACTAGATGGAAAAAACTAGAGCAGGTTCCTGAGTAAGTTTAGGAGTCATTGGGATAAGAGGACAGATTCTTTTATGGATTAGAAATTAACTGAAGTCTCTCCCATTATAAAATGGGATGCATTTAAAAAGAGAGAGAGGCAAAACTCACTTTCTACTTGAAAAAAATAAGATACTTAGAAACTGAACATAAACGTACTGGTAATGCCAAAATCTACTCTAAGTTGTTAGCTGAAAGAAGAGTATTGGAAGCCTTGGATGCTCAAAAGATTAAGAAGAAATTACTTTTCCTTAAACAGGATACATGGCAGAAGATGCCTAAAACTCTTTGAATAGTAATGTGGAAAGTTAAGGGGAAAAAATGTGCTAAACACACTTTTGCCCTAAAGGACAATGATGGACATGTCCATACGAACCCAAAGGCTCTTACACAGATTATGGCAGACTTTTATACGCTTGTACACTTCTTGTACACTTCTAAATGCTCAGATGACAAAGAAATTGAGGACTTTCTGCAAATCATGATGTAGTGAAGCATATAACACCTGAACAATGTATCTGGATGGATGAGCCTATTTCCACAGATGAGATATGCAGGGTGATTAAGCAGTTAACGAACAATACAGCTCTAGGCAGTGACGGCTTTCCCCCGGAATTTTATAAGTTGTTCACAGATGACCTTGTCGACTTCTTTACAGAGATCTGCAATAACATCCTGGATTATGGATCAATGCCTAAATCATGGTCTGAGGCTACTGTCATGACAATTCCAAAAGATAATAAAGCTGCTACATCGCCTTCATCTTACAGGCCTATTTCTCTTATTAACATGGATGCTAAGATTTTTGCAAAGGTATTACCCAACAGACTAAGACACTTTCTTCCTGAGTTGATCAGTCCAGACCAAGTGGGATTTATCCCCAAGAGAAATATGGTAGACAATATTAGGCGATCTCTGGATATAATATCTTTTGGTCAGAAATCTAAGATAGACAGTATTATTTTGGCATTGGATGTGCAGAAGGCTTTTGTTTCTTTGGAGGTGGCTTTTCTACGGTCAGTTTTAAAAAGAATGGGCTTTGGACCAAAATTTTAGAATGCACTTCAGGTGATATATGAGTCCCCCTCAGCTAAAGTTAGAGTTAATGGGTGTTACTCTTCAAAGATCTCCCTGCAATGGGGTATGCAACAAGGTTGCCCTTTTTCTCCTCTGTCCTTTAGCCTCACTTATGAAACCCTGGTGGATACTGTAAGAACAAATCCAATAATTTTAGGAATCAAAACTGGCACTCAAGTCCATAAAACGTCTTTATATGCAGATGATCTGGCTCTTGAAAATGAATTTAGGTTCAAATGGAGTGAGAAGGCATGGAGACACTTGGGATTTTTTATCCCAAGTGACTTGAAAGATCTGTTGAAGGTCAACTACCATCATCTCCAAGAAGAGGTACGGAACAGCATGAAAAGATGGAATAACATGTATCTCTCTTGACCAGACAGATTTCATCCTTCCCAGATATGTTTTTTTATTTAGGGCATTGCCAATTAAAATACCTCAGTCGCAATTGAAAGTATGGCAACGAGAGCTGAATTATTTTTTATGGGCTAACAAAAAGTCTCAGCTTAATTTTAAGATGGTTCGTAACTCCAGAGATTGTGGAGGTATGGACATCCCAGAGACTCTATCATGAGGCAGCTTCCTTGACTTACCTGGTAATGGCAATGACCCAACCCACAGTCGTAGGTTGACTGCAGATAGAAAATGCTTTTTCTCTGGCTAACTCCCTAGCTGATTTTTTGTGGAATGATAAGAGGCACAGAAATGTATTGAAATTTTCTTCTCCATGTCTAGACAACATGATTACAATCTGGGACAGAAAAAGATACCTCTAGGGAGATCGTTACTATCTTCAATTCAGAACTAGAAATGGTTCCCTCCTGCAAATTCTTTGTCAGCAAGTTGCACCTGGAAATCTACTAGAAACCTATGTTTAATAGATCTACTTGATAATGGGCTACTGAAATTAAAACAGAATGTAGAGGAACTCTTGCAACAGACTCTTTTATGGAGACAGTATTATCAAATTAGACTTCTGACACTTTCTTCTACTGTTAAAGAATCAATCTTAAGGCCTCTCATGGACTTTGAAATTTTTCTCAGAAATATACCCGAGCATACATCTGGTCTACTTTCTAGAGTATACAATATTCTGTTACAATTAGAAATGCCAAAAGCTTATTCCTACTCACAGCTTTGGCAGATAGACTGTCAACAGCAAATCTTGGAGGAGGATTGGCCAGGTATATGGGAGGCAGTATGTTTCAAATCAAATATATATTCTCTTAAATACCAGTATATTAAGTTATTTACAAGATGGTATTTACCACCTACAAGAATGCATTGTATCAATAAACAGAATTCTCCCAGGTGTTCAAAGGGATGTGGTTGTGTAGCAGATTTTCTCCACTGTTGGTGGACTTGTGAACAGGTACAAGACTTCTGGAGAGGTATTCTCTTACACATCAAGAATATCATAGGGATGGATCTCCCACTTCTGCCAGAGGTTTTGCTATTAGATTATTGGAAAATGCCATCTGGGAAACTGAAGCGTGACCAGTTGACCTCAACTCTAATTTCGGCAGCTAGAACATTGTTAGCCTCAAAATGGAAAGATCAGAAAATGCCGACAATAGATCAATGGCTCTAAAAGTTGTGGGACTTTTATATTTTAGGTAAAGTTATGAATAATACACAACTGAATAGATCAGATTGACAGAAACTAGCATACACTGAATCGTGGTCTCCTGTTATTCATTATTTGATGGAAAATTACATTTTACCGAATGATGAGAATTATATGGACTTGATATGAATATAAGCAGAGCCTCTTGGTTTTGATGGTTAATCAGGGTTTATTCATCTTAATCTCATGGTTTTATATGCTTCATTTATAGTCTTAATATATGTGATGTGATCTTTTTTGTTTGTTTGTAAAAAATAAAAAATTAATTAAAAAAATTAACTGAACAAAAGGAAGCAGAGAGTAGAAATAAATGGATAGTTCACTTAATGGAGGGAAGTAAGCAGTGAGGTCCCACAATGATTGGTGTTGAGACTGGTGTTATTTGATTTGTTCATAAGTGATCTGGAACTGCAGATGAGCAGTGTAATGGCCAAGTTTGCAAATGACACAAAATTATTCAGGATATTGAGAACCAAGGTTGACTGTGAAGAGCTCCAAGAGGTTCTCCACAAATTGGGTGAGAAGGCAACAGTGTGGCAAATGAATATCAGTATAGCTATATGTACTGTGATGCACATTGTAACAAAAAGAATCCCAACTTTAAACACACACTAATGGGGTCTGAACTTGCTGAAACTGAAAGAGACCTTGGGGTTGTAGTTCAGTGAAAATGTCAACACAGTGTGCCATAGCAATGAAAAGGGCAAACACTATGCTGGGGTTATTAGGAAAGGGATTGAAAATAAAACAGCAATTGTTATAATGCCTTTGTATAAATTTATGGTGAGGCCTTGTTTGAAAATACTATGAGGAATTCTGGTTACTGTATCTCAAAAAGGACATTGCAAAGCTGGAAAAATTATAGAAGAGGACAATAGTGATGATTGAGAGGTTGGAGCACCTTCCCTAAGAGGAAAAGGCCAAAGAGTTTGCAACGTTTTAGTTTAGGAAAGCAGGGGGGGGATAATAGAGTTTTATAAAATTATGCACAGGATAGAGAGAGTGGACAGACAATTTTTTCTCCCTCTCCCAAAATAGTAGAACTTGGGGTTGTTGAGCAGGAGATTCAAGATGGACAAAAGAAAGTACTACTTTACTCAACAAGTGATTAAAATGTGGAATTCGCCACAGGTATAACTGCTTTAAAAGAAGGTTAGAAAAATGGTAACTCTATCAGTGGTTACTAGTAATGGTGACTAAAGCCGATCCTCCACATTCAGAGGCCATAAACCTCTGAGTACCTATTCCAGGAGGCAACATAAGAGGAAGTTTGTGACTGGTTGCCCATTCATAGAAACTGTATATTCCTCTAAGGATTAGCTGTTTATTCATTTCCTCTTCCAAATGACAATTTCAATTGAGGTGGTTTTCCTGTTTAGTAATTTTAAAATTATATTCACCTATCCTATCCTTTTCCAGTCATATCTATCTCACAACACCACACTCGAATGTTCTACTCTTTATTTTTTGAAAAAATAATGTGGTGGGGATTTCACTGCTTGACTGTGTGTTTACTTGGAAGTGTCACTGAGTTCAGTAGGGCTTACTTCCAAGTATATATGCACAAGATTGCAATCTTACCTGTTTGTGTATGCACATGAGTATAACAAAGAACAGCAAATGAAGTAAAGGGTATATATTTTTGTCACATTTCTCATCACTGCTTGGGACCAACAAGGATACAATACCTAATGGTGAATTATCTGTCTTAGATTTGAATGGAATGGGGTTTAGTCTATTTTACATTTGCTAGGCAAAACTAAAAATCTTTATAATTGGGTTTCTCATATGCCTTGACACCCATGCTTTAATCTCTTGAATAAAGAAGTGTATTTTATGACTGCACTCTCCTCCTTTTTACTAGAGCACAGTCCAAAACTGATTAAGCATCGATAATAAAATACTTTCCAGAAAGTGTGCTCTGACCCAAAGAGTTTGTTCACAAGAAGTTCATTATATATCCATGTCTTGGTTATTGAGGGCAATATCTGATGTCTGCATGTTCTGTTTTTGTCTCCAGGCTCACAGCTGCTCCCCCTCCCCCTCTATAAAAGCTAAAAATATTGTATCAACATGTCTCTGTATAAGAACAAGATGGTTTAAAACTATAAATAGGATTTGCAGGAAGCATTGTTTATATGATGCTTCTGCAGTACCTTATCTAGATAAGTAGGATTGTGGTAAGAATAGTATTAGCAAATAGATTACTCATACCTTGTTCCAGGGAGTTCTTCAATTCCTTCCTGCATGCACACCTTAAAATCTAGGCAACTGAAAGTATCAGTTGCAGCACCATTTCTGTTATCCTTGTAGGTGTGCATTTAGAGGAATCTGTTTCTCTCTTTGCTCAGATCGTGTATTAAAGAAGATAATAAGATTAAATAACTGACTATGTCTTCCTCGTCATGTGCACACCATGTCTTGTAGTGTAGAATTAAGCTGTAGTTTGAAGAGCATGACTGTTTCAGCCTTCAACTGTGGTATCTAATTCTTGATTCATTGAAATTGGAGGTACTATAAAGCTTTTACACTATGCTATGTCTTTACACACATTAGATTTTGGAAGTTTGCTTCATCCATTAAGGATTATTAACAACACATGTGCCTGTGTGAAACTAGCAGTAGTATATGCTGACCCATCTGTAGCTCAGGGGTAGACTGAATCAAATCATAACAGTGTAACTATGACTTCATCTTTCACAATCCTTAGACCTTCAATGTCTTTTGGAATATCCTTTATAAGTTTAGCTTTCAACCTTAAGCTGGAGCATCTATTGTACCTGGAAGGAGGACAGAGCAGGAGGCCTTTGGGCAATTGTGCCCAGCATTGGCTCTCAGCCAAGTGACTCATACTGCTTTCTGTACCCTTGCTTCTTTTGGCTAGCTGCACTGGGGGGGGGGAGACAAGACCTGCAGGCAATGCTCCCTCTAAGCTGTGGAGTCTTGTGAGCAGAAATTCTACTTTACTGGCATTAAAGTTGTGAGCGAGCAATTTGGCTACTGCATAAGTTAGTCTGCTCTGGAGCCATCCTTCCTGAGCTACGTCAAAAATGTGTGAGCCAGAGGGTAAAAAACTGCAAGCTAGCCCACACTAACTCAGTTTAGAGGGAACACTGCCTGCAGGTAAGTCTCCTCTGCATGTTCAAAAGAAAGGAGCTATAGGCAAAACCCACCATACCACTGCATGTTTTCATATTTTAACTGTGGTCTTGCTAGTTGTCCTTGCTATGTCCACAGGAAGCTGCTTGCTGACAGGGCTAGTATTGCAAGCGAGGCTGCTGCCCCCGGGCTCCTCTAGCCTACTGTTATGTACTAGGTTTGACTGTGTGTGATGCAAAGTCCGCAAGTGGCCAGGCAAGGAGCTCTAGCTTCAGACTAGAGGCAATAGCCCGAGCGGATCTTAGCCCTCACCTATCAGAGGGCTAGGATCCGAGGAGGACCTATGGAACTATGGTCCACTGTAAATAATCCTTTTACTGGTGTGGGGTATGTGCTTGGAGTGTGGTTTGACCCGGAATATAAGCCAGCCTGCGAGCTGGTCTTCCCCTGTCTTGTTCTTCCCTGCCAATAAAGTTATGAGCTGAAATCACTTCACTCTGCTTCGGGCTCGGTACTTTTCACCTACCCTGGTAACTCAATTCTGGGCCTGTGGAAATACCATTAAGTTGCTACTCTGTTTTTGTAAGAACCTTGTGAGCTGTTTCCCAGTCCTGGTAACTGTCACCTCACCTAAATCTATTTTACCCCCTCCTGAATTTACCCCCTGCTCTTGATCTAATTCCACTGTAGCTCCCAACTGCATCCTTCCCAGAGACCTTAAAAAAGGCATCTCAACCCCCCATCAGCCCTATAGCCAGTTTTGTACCTTAGTGTGCTTCCCCAGCATCACAGTTGGCTTGCTTCATGGACTTCCGCCCTTGTGCTGAATCACTGAAATTTCTTTAATTGGATCTTTAACTGCTTAGTTGGTTTTGGTTTGGATTTTCTGTCATTCTGGACCAGCTTCTCTTCTCTTCTGCCCACTTAACAGTGCCATGGACTCTTCTTTTCAAGATAGGGGTCCCCTCAAGGAGTTCTGGGAAAAAGGAACATGGCAGCAGCCTTCAGGCTGAAAAGTTGACCATGGGCCAAAGAGGCTGGTAATGGACAGGAACAGCAACTTCTGCCATTTCCAGCCCTAAAAACTAGCTCTCAGTTTCCTTAGTTACTCCCGACAGGCAGGAAGGAGGGTTGCTGTCAGCAGTCAGGGTGTTAGCCAAAGCCACTGTCCCCATCCTATGCTGTGCCAAGATCTGAGGAACCTGTAATCAATGAAGTTGAGGCATCAATTTTTCCAGCTTTCTATGTCATTCTTTCCCTTCCCTTCAGGCTGGTCCAGGTACAACTTCTGTTTTTGCCATCATCATCACCACCAAGGCTCTATTAAACACCGTATGGGCCTTGGCAGCAAAGATTTACTGACCCCCTATATATGCCAAGGGTTATATTAAGTGCCATTAAGTCACAGCTGACTTAGGGCAACCCCTCATGGGGTTTTTAAGGCAAGAGATGAACAGAGGTAACTTGCCTTTGCCTTTCTCTGCATAGCTACCCTGGTCTTCCTCGGTGGTCTCCCATTAGAGTACCGACCATGGCTGACCCTGCTTAGCTTCCAAGCTCTGACCAGTGTGGGTTGTTTGTGCAGCTAAGCTAATGTTCCCTCTTGCAAAGAGCCACATATCCCACTGAAGTAACATCCTAGACACTGTGTTCTTTTAACCTCATGAAATGAAGAATTCTTGTCTTTAAACAATTCAGAAGAGAGTTTTGCTGCATTAAATATTAGTGTCATAGGTTGCAAAAGTTCAGAGTCTGCCTCCTAACTCCTGAAGAACTTAAAGTCTAGATTTTTCTTTAGATAAAATAATCTTAACTTGCTGGCTGCAAAGCTTCCCCTTAAAGGTTTTGCCCTTGAAGAGACTGGTTGGTGAAGTTGTATCTCAGAACTACTCTTCAGATCTCCAAATCTGTTTGAGAGAAGGTGGACTTTGTTGTTGCCAGTCAACATAGCATCAGAATTTTGTGCCAAATAAAATATCATGTCACATTATTTCCCTAATCCTCTGACTTCATTCTCATGAGTCATGTAGTGGTGTGTCTTCTTGAAATGAACAAAGCAATTCTGAAACTCCCCCCTCTTTGTTGCAATCCAAAGAAAGGTCTTGCAGTGTTGGTACTGAGACTATCAAGATTGTTTATAGAGTTAAATTATAGTTTAGCTGCATCACCTAGTACATGGTTATCTTATGATCCTGTTCCAGTTGAACCTTATTTGGCCTCTACTGCAGAGCTGTAAGGCATTCACATTGACAGTTTCTAGAGCTGTCATCTCAATTTGCAACATTTGTGAAAAATTAGTTGTTATAGATTTTCTGGGCTGTATGGCCGTGGTCTTGGCACTATAGTACCAGATGTTTTGCCAGTAGCTGTGACAGACATCCTCAGAGGTATAACACAGGAAGATGGAGTGTACTCTGTGTCAGTGTGGGAAGAAAAATGGTAGGCAGGCAATTTACTCAGGAAGGTGGGGTAGGGCTGAGTCATTATCTTGTAGGAGTTTCCCAGGCTGTGACATGCTAATGGAGGAGCTTTTCTGAGGAGATTCGCTTTTCTGAGGAGATTCTTTTGCATATGGATTGGCTGTTGAAATTCTAATCTTATCTGTAGTGCTGTTGTAAGATGTAGAACATTTTGTGTTTTGCAGAACTGGAAACCATGCCCCATCTATTTTTAAACTCTCTTCTTTCCTGTTGAAATTGTGTTTATGTTTATGAATTTCAATGGCTTCCCTGTTTAATCTGACATGGTAATTGGAAGTGTTGTCCAGCCTTTCAGTGTCATGGAATAAGATACTGGTCTGAATACTGTTTATATTCATTTGGAGCCATGGAGAGGTAGAATTGATGGAGTTTTTAGACCACCTCAACAACATCCACCCGAACATACAATTCACCATGGAGAAAGAAATCAAGGGTAAACTCCCATTTCAAGATATCATGGTCATCCGCAAAGCTAACCTTCAATTCGGTCACCAGGTCTACAGAAAACCAACTAACATGGATTGTCATTTACACAAATACTCCAGTCATCACCCTTGGCAAAAAAGACGCATAAGTAGACTGCAAGATGGATAAGTGAACTGCATTTTCTCAACGATGAACTAAATTATCTAAACCACACACTTCAAGCAAATGGCTACTACAAGAATGAAACCAGAAGAGCAATTAAACCAAAGATGAAATAAACAACTGAGGAAAAACAGTCTCCCACAGGAAAAGTGTTTTTGCCATATATCAAAGGAATCATTGATCAGATGGGAAAACTTGTGAAAAAACACAACCCACAAACAGTATTCAGACCCACCAGAAAAATACAACAGATGCTATGATTGGCAAAAGACAGCAGAGACCCCCTCACTTCTGCAGGGGTATATCGCATACTATGCAGCTGTGGACAGGTTTACATCAGGACCACACAATGTAACATCCAGAAAAGAATAAAAGAACATGAAAGACACTGCAGACTTGGCCAACCTGAAAAATCAGCAGTGGCTGAACATAGCCTAACCCAAACAGGACAAAGTATTTTGTTTCAAGACACTAAAAGGCTGGACGACACTTCCAATTACCATCTCAGATTACACAGGGAAGCCATACACACACGTGTATGGATAGATACCCACATATAAGAGCCTACAGGAACAAATGGACACATATACAATATTTTTTGTTGAACATGTGGTCAAACTGCTGCGCTTAATTCTGATATTCTTAGAAGCATCCTCAAAAATTTCCCCTTCTATCATGAATTTGTTGGCTGAACATATCCTGCACCTATGAAAGCCTTTAATTGGGCTACTGCCCTGGTTCTTAAAGGAGCAACATCTGCTTTGACCAACAAATTTCTAAGATTGTGATCTCTCCTAAATCCAATGTATGGAAGTATAATGCATCCTGGTAAGTGGGCAACAATATGCCAATTCTTGAATACAATTTGTCTACTGCAATTAGCAAATCCTGAGTGTTGAAATACACATGCAATCTTATTATGTTTAGATCTTTCCTTACACTGTAGAAGTTGTTTTCTGTCTACCATGTCAGCTCTATTTCTAGCTTTTGCAATAATATCAACAAGGTATCCTCTCATACTGAACTGTTTTTCCAAATTGTCTGCTTCTGTCTTGTAGTCTTTAATAGCAGTAGAATTCCTCTTTTCCCTAAGAAATTGACCATATGGAAGATTAGATCTTAGATGAAAAGGATGGTCAAAAGTAAAAAATAAGTATGACTTCCTCTCGGTTGGTTTATGGTACATTTTTACAGCCAACTGATAGTCATTATTCACATATACTACTGTATCAAGAAAATTAATTTCATGCTTACTAAAATGGGTGTCAAATTTAATGGAATGATGGAGGTTATTTAGCCAAACTGACAAACTTTCTAGTGTCCAGATCTTCAACCAATATGAAAATGTCATCAATAAAACACTTGAATAATTTGATCTTAGAAAAAAATTGATTTTTAACAGACAAAATAAATTTGTTTTCAAAGGCCTGCATAAAGAGATTAGCATAGAGATTGGCTGTATTTCTATACTAAGGGTTCCCTATTGTCTTTGGCATGAAAACAATAAAGGCAAATGTAAGTGGGGATAAACAGCAGAAGAATGATCTTGTCAGTTACACATATTTACACTGGGTTCCATTAGGGGATAAGGACTAAAGATTTGTGCCAAGGCTGTGTGGGAATAATGGGATTCATTTAAGCTATTTATATCCCACACTCAGTTTATAAAACTCAATGAGGCAACTTACAGTAATAGAAACATAAAGCCAGGCTATTAAGATCTAAAAAGATAGCAACAGTATACAGCTATTTTGGCTGCTGCTTACTGAACGGGGCTTTGTTCGCTGTCCCTTTTTCTTCAAGAAGACTGGCCTCTGATGGTGTCTGAGAATGAAGGTGAGGAAATTGCAGTTGTGAACTTGTGAGGTGGCCTGAGTATGAAACAGGGTTTTGCAGGTAATATGAAAATAAAAGCAGTGCATCAGAAATTTTGTGCAGAGCAGCAACAGGACTTGGTGACAGATTTGAATATGGTCAGCAAAGGACTGGTAGGGATCAGATATAAACCCAGGTTTCCTACTCAGCTGATTATCTTCCTACCTGTCTAATTGCTTATTCTGTTTTCTGCAAGGAGAAGCTCTTTCTCTGTTTCTTTCCCCCTCACCTGCTTATAGAAGTCACAGCTGCAGTTTGTGAAAAGGCTTATTTGAGGTCATGAGCAATATTGTCTAAAACTGTAGCTTGTAATTCTTTTGTCTAAGGTAGTAAAAATATTGTTAAACATTTAGGAAACTTAGACCATGTGAAGTTGATTAAAGCTCTTTTCAGTGTTTAATATGAGCTATGGTAATAGCAACCAATCAGATGCACTTTTTATTTAGGAAGTATCTGAATAATGGAAAAATTCTTAATGCAGGTACATTATTCTGACTATTCTTAAATAGATTCACCTCAAAGTAAAATGAGATAGGATCAAGAAAACTCAAGGACTGCTTAGACAAGAACCAAGCAGTTGACAGATGAATTGGAGGGACTGTAAAGGTTGAGTGGGAGGCATAGGGAAGAGAAAACTGGAAGACAAAAGCAAGGAATACAACAATGAAGTTTTGGTAATAGACATATGTACATACTCATTCTTTATTGAAAACAAAGTCGCCATGGGATAATGGAAAGAGCTCTCACTTGCTATAATTTGACACACTGCTGCTGAATGCAGAGTATGAATTTAAGCTTGGAATTGGTGCACATGTGAATGAAACTGTAATTTTTTTTGGTATAAACATTTGTAGCAGTATTTAACCAGCAGGAAACTCAACTGGTATTAATGGTTATATTACCATTGCTTCCTGGTTGCAACTAGATCTATTTAAAGTAGTTTAGTTAAATTTGATGGCTCGCATATAGAAATAAATGGGTGATGTTCAATTGACCTGTTTCTTTTACAATAGTTCTGGTCACCCAGCATTTATCACTCTGTCTGATGTGTCTTCTTATGGCTTCCCTTGTATAAAAGCTGGGGTCCAGACTCACCCAGGGCGCTGTTTGCGGCACTGTGGGGAGGGAGGAGTGAGGGCAGCCATGGCAGTTCTTGTCGGGTGGAGGGGGCAAGCCAGCAGCAAGCTCAGGAAGCTTGGGCCTGTCCGACCCAGCGCCAGCCCTATCAGCGGGTCCTGGGTGTTGGGGGTGGGGCACCCTGGCTGCAACTAAAGGTGCCATGCCATCCCCGTTTACCATCTTTTCAACATCAAGTGACACTACCGGAAGAGCTCCTGACCAATGCTCCCTCTAAGCTGTGGAGGCTTATGAGCAAAAATTCTACTTAGTGAACTACTGGTATTAAAGTTGTGAATGAGTAATTTGGCTACTGCATAAGTTAGTTTGCTCTGAAGGCAACCTTCCTGAGCTAAGACAAAAATGTGTGAGCTGGAGGCTAAAAAACTGTGAGCTAGCTCACACTAACTCAGCTTAGAGGATTGCTCCTGACCACAACTGTCCTCTGAGCTGGGCTTTTGGCAAAGGGATAGCTGACTGACAGGCTGTAGAGGAACATTGAGGCCATGGGAGGCTTTGGACATTTCATTATGTCTGGATGCCATGTTTTGCACTGATGGGGTTCACTTATATGATTAGGGTATGGATGTTTGGCTACAAGGCATTAGGGAGGCCCTACATATTTGGCTACAGCTGTAGAAGCATTGGCGGCAGCAGGATATCTGAGGCCTGGCTCTTGTGGCAGTATCAGCATGGGGCTGGATCCATTCTCACGAAAGCCGGTCTGCATGCCTGTTTTCCTGAGTGTCGGGATTCCCTTAAGGGATCTTGGCATGAAGATCAAGTGGTATGCCCAGCCAGGGCTGGCGCGTTCATAGAGGCGAGGTAAGGAAGCTGCCTTATGGTGCCAAGGTAGAAGGGTGCCACGCTGGCCTGCTGCCCTCCCCCTCCCCCTCAGCTCTGTAGGCCCTTGGCCTGCTGCTCCGCTGAGGACATTGGTGCCCCCAGCAAGCACTTGAGCCAGCAGCTTTTAGCTGACTTTGCTTGGCTAGGTGGTAGCAGCACCCCTCCCAAACTACATTCCACAGCATGCCTTTCCCCTGCCTTCCCCTTCCATATACCTGAGGAGCTGCTGGGCTTGGAGCACGGGGGGAGGGGAGCATGGAGCCAGCCAACCCTCTGCACAGCTTGGAGCCTGCTGCCACTGGAGCCACCACTGTGGGATGAGTGGGCAAGGAGGTGCCGGGCCCAGGGCTGGTGCTGGGTTTGGGGGCAGGCAGGCAGCCGAGCCACATCAACAAGGCTCCTGCCAGTAGCAGCTGCATGCCAGGCTGGGCACAGGAAGTGCACCTTGGGCACCAGGGCAGGTGGGGGTGGACCCGCACAGAACCTTCTGGCCTGTTGCAGGAGGAGTTGCAGAGAGGGCAGCCATGAATGCAACTGCCCTTACTTCGCCACGATGCGACTGCCCCTCACCCAAAGGGAAAGAAGAAGCAGAAGCGGCTTCCCAGGGAGTATCCTGCCCGCTGCCACCATCACCTTCTCTCTTCCCCTTCTCTCCCAAGCTGAAGCCCCTTCTCCACCAGCACCATGGTCCCAATCTGAAACAGGGTCCTGAGCATTTTGGAAACAAGTTGGGTTGGGGAACCCAGACACTACACTTTACAAATCATAAAATGCAGTTTGGTACTTACCTGCTAAAATTGCTGTGATTAGCACAGAACCACTCTGACAACATAAACAGAATACTCTCTCTTACTAAAAGTCAGGGGAGGGAAGGTGACATGGTATGACCAGATCTTATCAGATCTCAGAAGCTAAGTAGGGTTGGTACTTGGATGGGAGATCACTAAGGACAACCCTGAAGAAGAAAGCAATGGAAACCATCTCTGCTTCTCACTTGTCTTGAAAGCCCCTTGCTGATGTCACCCTAATTCAGTTGCGCCTTGACAGCACTTTCCAGCACACAGACTACTGGAGGCGAGCTAGGACTCTTTGCCTGGAAGGGGGGAGAAGGAGAGAAAGGTGGAAGGGGCCCAGCTTGCACCGCAGCCTCACTCTCCTCAGAAGCCCCCCCCAATGGCCTTCTCGTCTTTCCAACTGGCTGCAGGCTCTCACTTAAAAAGTTAAGTTTTAACTTTAAAACATGTTTAAAACATTAGCATTCTTGCAATATTTTGTTCATTTAACTGACACCCCTTGCTCTGAATTATTGCATCAAAATGTCTGTGCTGTTGCAGTCTTGAATATATTGTTCAAGAGTGTATCTGCAAGCTGCAAACCTACTTTTAATTTTTTGACATTCACTACAGAAATCTCATGCTCAGAGTTCTGAGCCTAGGGCCCAGGGGAAAACATGAAATGGCTTGGCATTGCAACCTTTTGTACATAAGTTGCTCAATGTGCTGATCAAGAACATGAGAAGGCACCATGACACAGACTGAGGGCTATATGTTTGTCTAAGTGGTCAGTATCAGCCTACTATCTGGGAAGTCTAAGTTCAAAATCCCCAAAGGGGTGACATGATAGAGGTTTACAAGATTATGCATCGCATGGGATAGAGCAGGTAAAGAAAGAATTACCTTTCTCCCTTTCTCACAATACAAGAACTCATGGGCACTCAATGAAATTGCTGAGCAGTTGGGCTAGAATGGATAAAAGGAAGGCCTTCTTCACCCAAAGAGTGATGAACACATGGAATTCACTGCCGCAGGAGGTGGTGGTGGCTACAAGCATGGACGGCTTCAAGAGGGAATTGGATAAACATATGGAGCAGAGGTCCATCAGTGGCTCTTAGCCGCAGGGTATAGATAGGAACTCTCAGTCTGGGGCAAGTGATGTTCTGTATTCTTGGTGCTGGGGGGAGTCAACAGTGGGAGGGCATCTAATGTCCTAGCACCACTGGTGGACCTCGTGAGGGTATCTGGTATTTTTGGCCACTGTGTGACACAGAGTGCTGGATTGGATGGACCACTGGCCTGATCCAGCATTGACTTCTCTTATGTTCTTAACGTATGCACACTTCTTCACATACATTTAACAGATTTCCTCAAATATTACATGGATGTAGGGGGAGTTCGGAGCTGCAGTGGCTCAAGTGGTTAAGACGCTGAACTGCAGGCTGTGGAAGGTCAGTAGTTCAGCAGTTCGAGACCCGAGTTAGTTGTCAGGAAGAGATGATTAGAGTCAAGACGAATAAATAACTGAGTAATAAAACCAGCAAGACCGGAATAACAATACAGTAGGATGTGTAAATTGCAGTTCTCTTCATAGGACAAACAGGTCAAACCCTATACCAAAGGGGAAATGGACACAAATCTGACATCAAGAATCGCAAAACTGAGAAAACTGTAGAACTACTGGTGCAAAAAAGACTGTTTGGTTTGGCAGTTATGTCAGTTGAACACACTGAAGCATCTGCACTTGGTCTGAAGGAAGTGGTGACAAAATTTACAAAGGAAAAGGCACATAAAATGAGATTTTGATGTGCCTGAAATGGAAGCATTCAAGAGCCTTAATTTTTGACATTTCAGTTCACAGGATTATTCAAAGTGATTGGTGAGTTGTATGCTAAAAGTGTTTTCTGTGTGAGAAAGAAAACCAAAGGCTGTCATTTTACTTATTCTCACAATTTTTTTTTAAATAGCAATGTCAAGTTTTGTGCTTTTAATTTTCCCTAGAATTCATCTCTTTTTGAAAATTGGTTAGCAATGGGGTGGGGGGGGGCTCAAGCAGTTAGCCTTGCCTAGGGTGCCAGAAAGCCTGGCACTGGCCCTGCGCCCAGCCCAGGGACACAGCTGGGGATTACCCTCACACTCAGGTAGCAGGGGAGATCACCTCAGGGTGTCCACCCTTGTGGGATCCAGAGTCCTGTCATCCCAAGGTGGGTCAGTTGATGAATAGGATCTGGTACTCCATGCTGTGCCAAAGTGTACTACAGCAGTAACCAATAAAATTTTGGTGCATTATTTCAACTGTAAATGGGTTAGCAATTAGTCTTGTATAGAGTGGCTCTTTGCCTTTGGCCCTGCCTCACCCCTTCCCTTGGTGCTGGTGCCACAGTAAAGTACATATAAAAATGTGAATAGGTAAAAAAGCAGGTTCAGAGGTAGCTCAATAGACAGTTCATAGGATTTTTATCAGGCTTCTGTCTTTACTGGAGGATAGACAAGGGAAATGGCTGTTATTCTCAAAGTGCAACTCATAAAATTTGTATAAGAAAGATTGTAAGTAGCATTTTTAAAATGCAGCATACCCAGTAAAACAATCCTGTTTGGATCAGCAGAGATAGTTAAAACCTGCAAGTGTGTTTCAGTAATGTTAATAGCCATGGCTTAAATCACCATGTATCAATTTTAAGCTGCTTTTTAAAGCAGCGAGCAAATAATTTAATTGAGCACTTAGAAGATTTGCTTTTTCACCTTCTCTAGATATCATCTTAGAGCTGTGCAGCTCGATCCTATGCATGTTTACCTGTAATCAGATTTACTGTGTTAAGAAGGGATTGCCATGTGAGTCTACATAGGGTTCTAATTTTCTCAATGCTTGTCTGACTCACCCTGTAGTACCTGGCTCTATGTGCAACCAATTAAACTGCTTATAGTTATTGTGTGAGATCTATCATGCTAAAGCCACAAGATAAAAAAACATATTTTCTAGTGGAGTGTACTAAAGGCAAGTGGATTGTGGTTGTTTGATTTGTATACTGATGTGATGTATTCCAACACACTTTCATGACAGTGGGTATATTTCACATTGTGGCATGACTTAATGCTTTTACCTATATCCAGGGGTCATTTCCTGCCGGAGCAGGGCAGAGTGCCACTCCAGCAGTAAGGAGCCCCCCTGCCGCCACCATTTGTAGCAATCTGAGTAGATGCACACGGCCCATTGCCGCCTGCCAGCCCTTCGTGGCACTCCCGCCTGCCCCATCAGGCTTAGAGAAACTTCCAGTGGCATCCCTTCAGCAGTCCTTGGGGTCAGGAGGAGGAGGAAGGCAGGAAGGCCTGCCTGAGGGGAAGTTCACCCTGCCAGGAGTGGGGCAGGTGGAGGGAAGCATGGAGAGGAGAAGTCTCCACCTTGACTGTGCCTGCCCTTCCGCCTTCCTGCCGCCTGATAGGGCCAATGTACGTGAGTCCTGTGGTTGCCTGCCCAGCCTGGCTCTGGCGCGCCACCCCAAGCACTTTGGCCTGGTTGGGGCAGGGAGGAGGACAGAGCTGCCACAGCCGGCAAGTGAAGGAAGCCCTTTCTGACACCCCTGTTCCCAGTCCGCATCCCACTGCAACCACCCGCTTTGCTCCGCCCAACTCCTCAGGCATGCCCAGTGGAGCTCAGCGACCGAACTGCAGTTTGGGTTGGGAAACAGCTGGCCCTTCTTGCCAAGTGACTGATGGCTGCCACTTCCCCAGGCGTGAGCTGAGCCCCGCCCAGGTGAGCCAGCCAAGCCCTGTAACCCGAGTCCTGCATGTCCCCCTCAGCTAATCCCCTCCCTCCACAATGAATTACTTCATAGAAAATGGTAAACAGTTTTGTCAGGACCTAGCAAAACACAAAAGCAAAAGTTATGCCATACCTTTTATTAAATCCAAACAAAATAACACAACAGGGTGTGCAAGCTTTTGAATTCTGCAGAACAAAAGGTGGGAAGAAATCACTCAAGGCCTAACTAGTCGGCATGGCGCAGTGGTGGGGAGTCCCAGGTTCAAATTTCTACTCTGCCATGGAAGCTTGCTTGAGTGACCATGGGCCACTCATTCTCTCGCAGCCTAACTTACCTCACAATGTGGTTGTAAGGATAAAATGGAGAAGGAAGAATAAGGCAAACAACTTTGACTTCCCTTTGGGGTGAAAAGTGGGGCATAAAACAAGCAAATAGAAAGCCATTTTGGTATAGTGGTTAAGAGTGGCAGACTCTAATCTAGAGAACTGAGTTTGATTCCCCACTCCTCCACACAAAGCTAGCTGGGTGACCTTGGGTCAGGAACAAGTTCTCTCAGAGCTGTTCTTTCAAGAGCAGTTCTCGCAGAGCAATTTCAAATTTTGTGCTTTTCATTCTTCCTAAAATGCATATTTATGTTTGAAAACTTGGGAGTGCACAGGGGGGGAGCTAGAAGGTAGCCTCTCCTAAGTGTTTAAAAAAACCTGGCACCGGCCCAGGCTGGGGGGGATTTAAATTACTTTCTTTCTGTTCCCCATCTGGGGAAGGAAGAGAAAGGCATTCTAAACATGCCTGGGTTCCCTGCCCAATCTTCTTTAGGTGGCCCACTGCTGCGGGCCACCTGTAGAAGATCGGGCAGGGAACCTGGCATGTTTGCATGCCTGCCCTTTGCAAGGGGGTGTGGCATATGCAAACGAGTTATGCAAACGAGCTCCTGCACCTCCTTTTTTTTTAACAAAATGACCCCTGCCTGTATCTTATTCATTGCTACTGAACTGTCTGCTTTCCATTCCAGTGACACTTGGTGTGATTCACACTGCTTTTATTCCCGTCTCTAATTTGGAATCATGCCTAGGTAATGTGCAGCTAGTGTTCAGACTCCATTATATTTACAGATGAATTGATAAACTAAGTTATTAGGACTTAGCTAGTATTTTTATGATCCTCTTTAACTTTTTTTAAAAAATATTTATTTATTCTCTCCTCTGGCAGAATTAGATTGCTTTAAAATAGCATTTTAGATTACCTATTAGGGACAGAAGGCACTGCATGAAGTCCTGGAACAAGAACTGTCTGTCAACAAATTAAGCGTGATGTTCTCAAGCTGCCTCTCATAAGAAATTTGGAGTTCATGAACTTAAATTTTACACCAGCTTCACTTTATAAAATCTTTAATCAAACCAACCAACAAAACAAATAAAAAATAGCCTGAGGAAATCTTGTGGGGTGGTTCTTTGTTTAATATGGAAACTTTTATAAATTTGGAGACAGCAATATAGGTGGGTAGAATGCACTGTATTTTAATCTCATGTAGAAGTTAACGTTTAAGGGAGAGAGAAAAATTAGAGTCCAGTGGCACTTTTAAGACCAACAAAGTTTTATTCAAGGTATGAGCTTTTGTGTGCTCACACACTTTTTCAAATTAAGGGAGACGATTGTGAAGCTGGCATTAGGAAACAATGGTATTTTTACAACTTCAGTCATTTAAAAGAAAGTGCTGGCAGCACAGGCAACTAATAAAGAATACTTTAAAAGAAAAGTCCTAAATGTTGTAGATACTTGCCTGTCAAAGGAAAAAGGAAGAGTAATGACATCTCAACTTTGTGAGAAGTATCTGACAGATGCTAGTTTACTGGGAAATAGCCACAATTTTTCTGATATGACTATTTTTGGCTGATAAGAATATTATATTCCCATAACATTAATCTTAAAATAAGATCAGTCTATATATATGTAAATGCTATATGTAAATGCTATAAAGTTATAGCCGATTTAAGGTGACACCAACAAGGGGCTTTCAAGGGAAGTTAAAAACAGAGGTGGTTTGCCATTGCCTTCCTCTATGGAGTCTTCCTTGGCTGTTTTCCATCAAAGTACTGACCCCGTTTAGCTTCCAAGATCCTGCAAGTTTGGTCTATACCATGCCGCCTTTTCTCCTTTGTATACATTTGCCATGCTGTAAAAATGGTGGAAATAATCTTGCTTCCCCCCCTTCATTGTGCAAAATATTACCCTCTGCTGGCAATAGGTAGATTCTGGTTCAGATTTTCCTTTGTGTTCGGTGTTTGTATCCTTAGAAACCAATTTTGTCTTACAGCTTTTCCTTCTCTTTTGTATATATTTCTTTGTGTGTGATTTGTATATTTTATTTATTTACAAAGTTTGAATGTATAAACAGTTTGTAAAGAAGCATATAAACTAGCCACATTCTTCACTCATTCTCTTTTGTTGAACTCTATCTAATGTAATAGAACTTAAGATTTATAGTTTATTTGTTTACTGTTTTGCTCTTGTGACCCCAGCACCAATGGGAGGGGCACACTGGGCACCCAAGGCGAGGGATTCCCCTATACCCAGTGACTAACCCCATTTACAGCCCCAGTTGAAATAACACACGTATACACAGTTTCAGAAAAAGTAGAATAAAATTGGCCACAGCTGTATTGATTACAGCTGTAGTATGCTTTGGCACAGCACAGGGTACCGGATCCTGTCCATTGACTGACCCACCTGCCAGTCAGTGAACTACTGGAAACCTTGGGATGACAGGTCTCTGGAGCTCACAAGGGCAGGTCGCCCTGAAGTGGTCTCTCTTGCCATCTGAGTGTGAGGGTAATCCCTGGGCATAACAATTGACCCTCACATCAAGATCCCTTAAGGGGATCCCCACAGTCAGGAAAATGAGCACACAGGCTGGCTTTTCTAATAATGGATCCGGCCCCATGCTGATACTGCCACAAGAGCCAGGCCTCATGTCAACTCATTTTTTATAGCTTATTTGTTTATTGTTTTGCTCTTCTTTGATTGTTGGGCTGTCATTGACATTAAAATTAGCATGAACAGAGAAGCTGCCATTCCAGTCTGAAAGTATCTGTAGGAATTGTTTTTTAATGCATTTTCATCCTTGCTGGTGGTTAATCCTTGCTGATGACTTTGGGAATCTGTATTTGGGAATCTGTAAGTCAATTATTTATTTATTTATTTATTTATTTATTTATTTATTTATGGATTTGTATCCCGCCCTCCCCGGAGGCTCAGAATATTATATTTGGGAATCTGTAAGTCAAGAACATTATAATAAATATGATATAGTGACAGTTATTATATAATTATGTGTACACCTGTAAGGCAGCATATTTGATCACCCACATCAGATCCAGACAGGCATGCTGTACAGCAAAGAGCTACACATTCAACCAGTTGGCACCTGCTCTGTATTTACCTCCTCCTTGGTCTTCCCAACGTAAATGTGTTCCTCTTCTAAGTTGAAGAGAAGGGCTTTCCCATCAGCTGACAGCCTCTGTTAAAGCACATTAATATTCTTTTTTGTGTTCTACCAGGTGTGATACTTGAGTCCAAAGGCACAGGGATCAGATAGCAGTTTCACAGCTAGTATATTTTCAGACTTGAAACATACTGGATTATAACAGTGCAAAAATGGCCTTATGAAATAGATTCCATATGGCTAGCTGTGTTAGTCTTTTGAAGCAAAAATACATGATAGTCTAGTGATATTTAAACACTAGCATGCTGGACTAAAATCCCATTAGTCCTTTTGGTGCCTTTGGAGTTTTGTTTCTGTTTAGGAGCTGCGGTGGCTCAAGTGGTTAAGATGCTGAACTACAGGCTGTGGAAGGTCAGTAGTTCAGCAGTTCAAGACCCATGAGTGCCGCATGATGGGGTGAGCTCCCATCTCTAGTTCCAGCTCCTGCCAACCTAGCAGTTCGAAAGCAAGAAATTGCTAGTAGATAAATAGGTACCACTTCAGTGGGAAGGTAACAGCGTTCCGTGCGCCTTGGTGTTTAGTCATGCCGGCCACATGACCACAGAAACGTCTTCGGACAGCGCTGGCTCTTCGGCTTTGAAACGGAGATGAGCACCGCAACCCTAGAATCGGATTCGACTGGCTTTCGAGCAAGGGAACCTTTACCTTTACGAAACAAAGCTCTTGTGCAAGGAGATTTCTTCACGTTTTAAATTCTAATCTTCTCATATGTTCCATAAAATGGCCAGACTAATGATAAAAAGCAGCCATATACTGTCCCAGGTCCATGTGTGGCTTAGAGCTGCAGCCAGTTACTTGTGATTAGATAACCGCCCCACCATTATCAGGACTGCCTTGAGGTTTCCATTTTTGGCTACTTGCTATGCAGGTAGTGATCCTGGTGCCCGCATAATTGTACTTTCTGACTGCCTCTATCCCCACTGGCCATCTCAAACTTCCCTCCTCTTCTTGGATCCAAATACTTCATCATGTAGCTTTGGTTGCAGTAAAATATGTCTTATTCGCACCCTCCTATGTGTTTCAGATTGTAGTGATACCCTTGAAAACAGATTATTTTATTTGCAGAATTTCTATTTTGCCTTTCCAAAGAACCTTCCTGTGTTGGCTTACAAAACAAAATATAATAAAAACATAAGCCACATTAAAAGTGCTAATTAAAACTGTGCCAGAGCATACAAACAAAATATTGAGCAGTTTACAATGTGTTTTAAACCATTTTCAGGCTACAAGGTGTGTAAATGGTGTTAAAATATCAACCACTTACTTAAAAATAAATTTTTGGTTGGGGTCCCTGGCCCCATTCCATTTAGGGCCTTAATGATAAGAAACAGCACTTTTGAGCTGTGCCTGGAAACCAATGGATAACCAGATTAAATTCAGCTACATCAGTTTCCCAATACATTAAGATGCTACATACACATGAGCACAAGACCGTAAAAGAATTCTCTACCCTTTTTTAATCAGAATTAATTGCTGAAAACCTAATCCTTTAGAATATCTTTAGCAGGAGGAGGTATATAATAAAAGCTACTGAAAATACCTTCTCTGAATTCAGTGATATTCCTGTATGTGCTGTATATCCTGGTGATCTGTCCTGGGGTGCATGAGCAATATTCTTCTGTTGTGCTAAAAGTTTCTGCTAATTTAGGTATTGGATGTTAGGGAAAACGTTTGCTTGCCTTTTCCATATTTCTTCTACTTTATTGCTCTTTCCTCTGCTACAGCTGATGCTTTCACTATCATGATTTGGCATTGATTTAATGCCAACACTGCATTGGGTACAGGCTGGAACACAGTGAGACTGTCCAGACTTTTCATAGTCTCAAGAAAGATAGACGGGACAAAAGTTGACAAGAGAAGCTTTAACTTCCTCATGGTCATTATTTCTTTTAGAGTCACTGATACTTCCTTATCATCCTTGCTAAAGGGTTCCAGACTTGGTAGCTTACTGTTGCATATAAGCCTTTACATTAAAAAAATGTTTTTATTGCTCATTTCTGTGATAATTTTGGGCATAAATATATCTTTTGTTCTCTCCCTCTCTTTTTGTGAAATACAAGAACTAAACTGTACATGGTCCTCAAAGTGTGGGCATGCTGCTAATTGATATAAAATTGATAGCTATACTATTTTTACAGCTATCTCTGATTTGACCCTGAGTAGTGTGATCTAGCAATGGGAAAGAATAGGCAGGAATTTTTTTTTTAGTTCAATTGCTTCCCAGCTTATCTTGATGGTTCTCCATATTCTGTCAAATTTTCTGAACATCCTTGGTGTACAAATGACATTGAACTATCAGCTTAGTCATTTTTTAAAAGATCAATTGAACCATTTTAAGTATATCTGTGTTCTTTTGGTCTCATTGTCTCTTTCTTCATTAATGGAGGGACAGAACTGAGCAAAGACCAGACATAGATTATTTTATTTCCTGTTTTGTATAGTCTAGCATTTAAATTTTTGATTTTGTTAATACACCCAATTTGAATTTATTATCATTCTAAGAGCATAAGGGAGGCTTGTTATGACTATCAGCATGTTGTGTTAGGTTACACACCTAGATCCACCAGTCACTGCAAAAATTACCCTTGATTTTCCACAAATGGGGCTTATACTGCATATGGTGGATGCTTGATCCTTGAAACCAAATAGCTCTTTAAGTGGACAGTGTTGTAAACAGAATTTGCCCTGAAGCTAATCACTATACGTCCAGAGTTCTTCCTCTACCAAAAATAGCATGGAATATAAAGCAATCTTCCTGTTGTTGGAATGCTAGTGCAACATTTAATATGGAATGTGACTTCCAAAAAAGGGGGGATGTTTTATGGTTAACACATACTAAAAATTACAGAACAAGAAAGTGCTTATGATAAAAGTGCTTTACCAATTATGCATGAGCCCTGTTTACACATTACACTGAGTGCTTGAACAACCTGTATGTATGTGCATACATCTGTTTGTAAAAAAGAGCCAATACATGTTCACTTTACAGATGAAACCAGGGACCAGTAGCTGGATAAATGTGTGGATTCAATCACGTGTTCAGCTATATATGCATTAAATGTAACATGAGAATTATTCAACACGCATATAAAGAACAATCAAGTGTGCACTGTATATGGATTGTATTCGAGTTCACTGTAACTTGGCTATGGTGAAGTGCTTATGTGGCTAGGTGTCGCTGTCACTGTCAGTGACCCTCTTCATTGCTTTCTCTTAAGTTGTCCTGTGGATTGCATCTCCCCCATGCTCTGCCATGACAGCTTCACTCATTGCAGCAGGGCCTTCTGCTGGTGCTACCCTGTAAATGGGCAAAATCAACAAATGCCTGTACACATGCCTTCTCTGTTGTACCCCCACCTTATGGAATGGCCTGCCTGAGGTCAGGGAGGCTCCCACTCTCCTGGCTTTCTGCAAATTATGCAAAATTGAATTATTCAAGAAGGCTTTTTATACAAGTAATAAGGCTTTATTGTAACAAAATTGTTCAGACATGTGAACTATACTACTGTGTATAGCTTGTACTCATAAGAACATAAGAGAAGCCAGTGCTGGATCAGGCCAATGGCCCATCCAGTCTAACACTTGGTCACACAGTGACCAAAAATGCCAGGTGCCATCAAGAGGTCCACCAGTGGGGTCAGTATTCTAGAAGCCCTCCCACTCTTCCCCCCTCCAAGTACCAAGAATACAAAGCATCACTTGCCCCAGCCTGAGAGTTCCTATCTATACCTTGTGGTTAATAGCCACTGATAGACCTCTGCTCCATATGTTTATCCAATTCCCTATTGAAGCTGACCATGCTTGTAGCCACTGCCACCTCCTGTGGTAGTGAATTCCATGTGTTAATCACTCTTTGGGTGAAGAAGTACTTCCTTTTATCCATTCTAAATTGGCTGCTCAGCAATTTCATTGAGTGCCCACAAGTTCTTGTACTGTGAGAAAGGGAGAAAAGTACAATCCTCCCTGGTTTTCACCACCCTGAACAACTTCGTATCATCCGCAAATTTAGCCACTTCACTGCATATTCTCAACTCCAAATCATTAATGATCAAGTTAAAAAGCATTGGACTAAGTACTGATCCCTGCAGTACCTCACTGCTTACCACCCTCCACTGAGAAAATTGCCCATTTTGCGATCCACAAAAGGACTTGTCCTTTTATCCTGTGACTATTGAGCTTACTTAGGAGCCTTTGTTGACTATATTGATTTAAACTAACCTTGATTAACAGAATACTCACTCCGCTCTTTTCTTTATCCCTCTATATACCCTACCTTTTTCTATTTATAAAAAGAATAAATTCCTCTCCTTTTTAGGAGGGTTTTGATAAAAAAAAAAGAAAGCATTACTAACAACAAAGCTAGTGGAGGTGATGGTATCCCAGCTGAGTTATTCAAAGTCTTAAAAGAAGATGCTGTTAAAGTGCTGCACTCAATTTGCCAACAAATTTGGAAAACACAACAGTGGCCACAGGATTGGAAAAGGTCAGTGTACATTCCAATCCCAAAGAAGGGCAATGTCAAGGAATGCTCAAACTATCGCACAATTGCACTCATTTCACACGCTAGCAAGGTCATGCTCAAAATCCTACAAGCTAGGCTCCAACAGTACGTGGATAGAGAACTGCCAGAAGTACAAGCTGGGTTTCGAAGAGGTAGAGGAACTAGAGATCAAATTGCCAACATTTGCTGGATTATGGAGAAAGCAAGAGTACCAGAAAAACATCTACTTCTGCTTCATTGACTATGCTAAAGCCTTTGATTGTGTGGATCACAATAAATTATGGCAGGTTCTTAAAGAGATTGGAGTACCGGACCACCTCACATGTCTTCTGAGAAACCTGTATAAGGGTCAAGAAGCAACAGTTAGAACCGGATATGGAACAACTGATTGGTTTAGCATAGGGAAAGGAGTACGGCAAGGATGTATATTGTCACCTTGCTTATTTAACTTATATGCAGAGTACATCATGCGAAATGCTGGCCTGGATGAATCACAAGCTGGAGTTAGGATTGCTGGGGAAAAGATCAATAACCTCAGATATGCAGACGATACCACTCTGATGGCAGAAAGTGAAGAGGACCTCAAGAGCCTCTTGCTCAGGATGAAAGAGGAGAGCGCAAAAGTGGGCTTGAAGCTCAACATCAAAAAAACTAAGATCATGGCATCTGGCCCCATCACTCCTTGGCAAATAGAAGGGGAAGTCGTAGAAGTAGTGACAGACTTCACGTTCCTAGGATCCCAGATCACTGCAGATGGTGACTGCAGCCATGAAATTAAAAGACGCCTGCTCCTTGGGAGGAAAGCGATGGCAAACCTAAACAGCATGATAAAAAGCAGAGACATCACCTTGCCAACAAAAGTCCGCATGGTCAAAGCAATGGTATTCCCCGTAGTAATGTATGGCTGCGAGAGTTGGACTATAAGGAAGGCCGAGCGCCGAAGAATAGATTCTTTTGAACTATGGTGCTGGAGAAGACTCTTGAGAGTCCCTTGGACTGCCAGGAGATCAAATCAGTCAATCCTAAAAGAAATCAACCCTGATTGCTCCCTGGAAGGCCAGATCCTGAAGCTGAAGCTCAAATACTTTGGGCACCAAATGAGAAGGGAGCATTCACTGGAGAAGACCCTGATGCTGGGAAAGATTGAAGGTCAAAGACGAAGGGGACGGCAAAGGATGAGATGGTTAGATAGTGTCATCGATGCAACGAACATGAAATTGAGCAAACTTCAGCAGACAGCGGAAGACAGGAGGGCCTGGCGTAAACTGGTCCATGGGGTCGCAAAGATTCGGACTCGACTGTGCGACTGAACAACAACAAAAGAGGTCTATCAGTGGCTGTTAACCACAAGGTATAGACAGGGACTTGGGGCAAGTGATTCTCCGTATTCTTGGTGCTGGGGGGGGCAACAGTGGGAGGGCTTCTAGTGTCGTGGCCCCACTGCTGGTCCTCCTGATGGCACCTGGTATTTTTGGTGACTGTGTGACAGAGTGTTGGACTGGATGGGCCATTGGCTTGATCCAACATTGGCTTCTCTTATGTTCTTATCATTATCTCTTGATTATATCCTGTCTTGGAGATGAGGTTGGAAAACCAAGTAGTTGTTCGCCAAATTGCCTTATTTTATTAATAAATGTGCGGAATTATGAATATTAAATGGCAGTAGGCATTAATTATACGACCATAACCTGTGTATACCAGAGTTTAATTCCCAGGACCCAAGAAGAGATGCTGAGGCTAGATTACTAAAGCAGTGATTTCTTTACTGAAGGATTATCAAACATCATTATATATAAAGGTGTTTTGATCGTGGACTTTCTCACTTGGCCAGGGCCTTGGCTTCTAGCTTCCTCCCCCTCCCCTAGCGGCTCTCTGCACCTCTGCGCTGCTCAGGATCACTTTGAGTGGCTGCTTCTCCGGCCCCCACAGCCTCTGCCACTTGTAGGGGCGGGCCTGTCCCTGCCTGCCCACTTCCTGCTGCTGTCCCCATCACCGTATGATGGCATTGCAGCCTGTGCTTGGCTTTTTGGCCCGCTGCTTCCCCTGCTCTGCTGCTGGCGGCTTCTCTGCCACCTTGTCTGGCCCCGCACTCCTCTGCACCTCAGCGGCTCCAGGTGAGTGAGAGGCCATGGAGCACATCTGCTGGTGGTGGGGGTTCCACTCGGCTATCTGTCCCACCAGTGGCTGTCTGCAAGTCCCAGTGGGCACCAGGACATGGCCATGTCACTACTGCCAACTCCCCCTGGCTGTTCCCACTTGCCGGCTGGCTGGCAGGCAGAGCAAACGGGAGCTGCCACCATAGAGGACAAGCAGCCAAGGAGGAGAGTGACAGCGATACCCACGAGCTGCACGGGCCCAAGCACTGCGGAGGGGGGACGCTGACCTGCGACTTTCTTCTAGAGCTTGTTGTCTTCCTTCCCACAATGGGCATTGCTCCTAGTACAAACATAAAATCAATCATACACACACTCAATACAGAACTAAGAATTCAGAGAGGAAAAGTACAGAGACGTTTGCATTAGCAGGAATTATTGTTGGTGGGGTGATACCGTGTCCAGTGAGACGAGTTGATTCTGCAGCGAAAAAGGGATAAAATAAGGGAATGGGCCATGAGTTTTCCAGCAACACATGTGAAGAAGTTCCAAACTGCTGGGAATGATACCTGTTGGGGAATGGGGTAGACAAAGGAGTGAGGGAAGAGAACCAATCAGTTTGCAGAGCCAGTGCTTTGGATTAATGACCAAATGTTTGACAGCAGTGTTATCTTGATGGGTGACAGGAAAGCTTGATGGCTGGCTATTGTCATTGGGCACATCCTTTTGTTTTAGGCTGGAGAGGAATGCATATATCTTCTGGTGATGTTAATATGTGAAAGTGGGGAGAGAAATTCCTGCGAGATGGAGAAGGGAGTTTCTTATGGCTTCTGTGCAGGAACATCTTTTTACAGAGCATGGCTTCCTTCTGTGATCTGCTGCTGTTTCTGCGTGCATGGAAGTCAGGGCTGCTCATCTGCATCCTGGTATTGGCGGAGGAGATGCAGGAACAGGAGGCTTCTGTAGTCCTGGGGTCCACATCTGGCTTGGCATGCTGCTTGTGCACAAGGCTCCACTTCGCCAAAGTGCATTCCATAGTCCAGTATAAGGGCACTGCTCTTGGGCTACAGTTCTGTCCATTGCCCTGACATACTCTCTTCACAGTTCAGCAAAGTAGTCATATTTAAGAGTCTTTAATAATGCCATCTGAAGTGGCTGCATAGCAGCATAGTGACTTCCACAATACATTCTGATCAGAAGGTAATCTGATTCAAATCCCTGTTCCACCATGGAGCTCACTGGGCAACTGGGGGCAGTCTGTATCTTGCACTCTAGATTCTTTTGTGGTTATTTGGATATAGTGTTTAAGAAGAACATTTCCTGCATCAGATGTTGGAGAAAGAGTGAGGAAAACTGTGATAAATGGTACTGGATAATCAGTGTTTCATGCATATTTCTAATGAAAGATTAGTTGTGATGTTTAGTTTTAGTTTCTGTGTTAGAATCTGCATTTTTAGGACCAGTTTCCATTCAGAATTGTATGCATGGCTTCTGGTGACAATATTCCTGAAAATTTTTTTTTTTCAAATATTGATGGTAGACCATTTACTTGAGGGTTGTGCTCATTTATGAAAGGAAAGGAATCTAAGTTTAGTTTTTGATGCTAACAGTAAGAGCTGTCTTCATTATAAAAGCTCTACCTTTCTTTGTGGCTGGACATGTTCTTTTCACTTTCTCTGCTGACCTTGATCTAGGCCATGATATTATGAATAAAATTAACATGAAACCTGAGAGCTCTTGTTAGCCAATAGATTAGCATTTAATTTTTTTAAAAAGAAAGGAAAGCTCAGCAGGTTTGCAGGATTAAACCACTGTAGCAATCAAGAGCTAATTGGAAGTAAAGATAGGAAAAGGCTCATGTTAATAAAGATCTCCAGTACCTCTGAGTCAGCATTTCTAGTTAATCAGGCGGATCTTCTGGCAAAACACTTAGACAAGGTACTGGCTGAGCTCCTCTTCTCTGAGTGACTTTGAAGATCTGCTAACAAGTCAGCTGTGGAATATTTGGATATGTAAAGATTAAGATTCTGAAGTTTTGCTGCCAACTTTCTAAGGGATTTTGTTTAATATTGAACTCATTTGCATTGTAGAAAAATATGAAAGGAAGATCTTTCTTTGTGTAGCTTTACTTAGTGAAATATTTATGGGGATTTTTTTTGTTACAGCACAACAGAATGTAAAATGAGCTTTTAGGATTGTTTTGATTGAACACTCATACTGGGTTTGTTTAGCTATGTTTTCTACCATGACAGTTAATGAGCAGCGTGTTGCCTGACTGTAACTACAATATATTTTGTTTAAATTATAATTAAAGAAATGTTGATAATAATCTGTTTTAAGTGTACTAGTGCATGACAATGGAAATCATATTTACTGAGCCAGTTTGGGCAATTTAAGGCCATAGGATGGTTTTAAAACTGATATTTTTTTTACTGCACTTGAAAATGTTGCATTGTAGGATTAATATTCATTATTTCACCGTGACTTGACATTACACAGGCTCAGTGGAATATTGGCATTTGAGTTCTGGGCCAAATTATACTCTTTTTTTTCTGTCATGAGATCACTTGTGTAACAGTTGCTTTATATATCCAGCTTGGCCTCAGAGTGCAGATCAAAAAATCTACACAGCAGGGTCAGGTACAGAAAGGGCAGATATTTCTATAAACCTTGGAATTTCCAAAATTTCAGAAGGGGAGTGTTAATCTCCCCCAAACGGAAGTGATGTCTATGCAGCTCAAACAGACTTTCAATTCAAAAAAATTATGAACACGATCTTGCAACACAATATTGCAAAATGGTAACCTAGCTGGGGATGACTTGGAGCAGAAAGCATGCCTCAGGTGCTTTCCGTCCAAGCCATTTCCTCTCAGCATAGGAGGCAATGGCATGAGGAGGGATGTTTGGAGGAAAAAGTGAGTCCTGTATATTTATTGTTCCAAGCCTCCTCCCTCCACCCCAAGATGACTGGGCTTTCTGTTCCAAGCTCAGACTTCCTGATCAACTGAACAGTAGTAGTTGCAGAGAGGCTTGGAGAAAATTGTGCTCTAAACTTCCCTTTGGCACCACCAGCCAGCTGATTGGGGGGGTCTTAAGGCAGAACTTGCATATGGCACACTTCCTGCTCCAATTTCCCTGTCTCCAGGCTGTTTTTTAGATTATATGTTTAATGTTATTATGCTTCTTATATGTCGTAACTTCCCTAAGCCCACTCATGGGGTAGGGTGGGATATAAGTCTAATAAAATAAATAAATAATTAGTGATCTTATTAAATGGGAAAAATATTGTTCCACAGTGTATATGATATTCTACCAGATGGACTGTTTCCAAGTACTGGTGTAATTGTCCTCTTTACCAGATGTGACCTATACAACTGTTTAAGTTCTGAGGTTGCCTGGGGATGATGCCAGAGGACACTTTAGTCTTCACCCAGATAGGATGGCTAAGGAATCTGGTTTAATTTTGCGAGAAGGGAAACACATTATAATTGTTCTAGTAGCAAGTGAAAATTAGGGCACAGTGCCAAATGTGAATGTAGGACAGTTCCACTCTTAGCAGAATATTAATACAACAGTGGTCTTTTGTGGCTAAAAGTGCAGATTAATCTCTTGACAGGCATTGATCGATGGTATGATTGCCCGATACTGTGCAAGGCATTGTTTGGTAAGCATGATGAGACTAGGCATGATCCCACTCATTCTGCTGGTTTAAACTGCTTTTCCTTGGCTTGCCTGGGCACCCCACAGTTGTGGGGAGCCCGGGCAAACCAGGGGATCCTGTATTAGCCAAATTGCCTTAATTTCTTATTAATATGGGGGAATTATGAATATTATTTGGCAATAGGCAAATTAGGGAATGAACACCAGTGTCTACAGAGGTCCCACCCTTCCAGAGGTACCAGTAAACAGACACAGAGGCTGCAGTTAGGTTAAAATGCTGTCTTTACTGTAGTCTTCTTCACACACAAACAATACACAGTCACACACACAATTATTCAGATTCTAGGAAACAAAGATAGATAATCAGCACATTTGCATGAGCAGGATATTCATTGTTTGGGTTATATTTACCTGTCCGATGAGATGAAGGCTTCCAAATGGAAAAATAAGGGAATTATAGAAAAATGGGACTTATGCTAGGAAAATGGAGAGTGCGTACTGAACCAGCAGAAAGCACATGGAAGACTCTGGCAGCCGTCCAAGAGCCTCAGGGTAAGGTGTGGCAAGATAGCCACAAATTCAAGAGTAAGAGAGTATAAAGGTCGTTGGAGGGAAAGGAGAGAGAGAGAGAGAGAGAGAGAGAGCGCATGTCGTTGGATAGCCCCTTTTATAATGTGGTGTGTGGGGGGGGTTGGGCCAGGCTGGTCCTAACCACATGCCTCTTGGGGGGTGGCCTAAGCTGGTTTCATGTCTTGGTCCACTTACTAGTCCATCCCCAAAACATGCTGATTGGTGTTGGGTTCAAGGGGGAAGGGTCTAGGGGAGTGGGCAATATTGAGAACTAGCAACTTAGCCTGGAGTCTGGCACCTGGGTATAGGTGAGATGAGTCACTGGGCCAAAGCCATTGTTCCTTGATGGCCTTAGCTGGGTCCTTGATGGGCAGGTGATTAGTTGCTAGGCAACTATGAATAGAGTCTCTTGAGCTACAGCAGCTCTGCAGGTGATGGAGGAGGGGGAAAGGGGTTGCCTGCATTGGAGAGGTATCCTAATGGCGTCTGGAGTTCTTTGTCCTCATGCTTTAGCATGGTATGGCATTTGGTGCTTTGTGCAAACTCATGGAACTGACCCATCTTCCATCAGGTAAAGAGTGCTGGTAACCTTGCAGGGCCATTGGAGCAGCAATAAAGAAGGAAAGGTGTCTTCCTCTCAAGGTGCAGTCTCAGTCTGGCATCATAGTGGGCTACCATGCTGTACAGTTCCTTGCACACGCTTTGTACAGTTCATACTTTATTTTAGTTCATAAAAGGCATAAAAAGCCTTGCAGGGCAACACCCGGGCAAACCTTGGACAGGCTGGGGAATGCACGCGGAGGCATTTAAATGCCTCCATGATCCTTCCAGGATGCCCCTGGCCCGCCCCCCTTGGAGTTGCCAGGGGGAGGTTGCTGTCCAGGCCCTGGTTGCTCTCCATGTGGCACACTCATGCACGCAGTGGTTTTGGCTGCAGTGGGTGTGGCCAGCTTAGAATCCAGCCAGAACTCCATTCCTGTGCATTCCTGCCCAAAAATAGTCCTGCAGCCCAAGATCTAAAATTTAAATATAAATACAATTAATGTGTATTTTATTATGATATTTTGTTAAGGATCTGTGGCTGGCTGAATTTCTCTCTGCATGATGTATGAGATGGTCATGTTTCCTACTATTCAGTCCTGCATGACTCCTCACTGGTTTTCTACATCTGCTTCATTTAATTATAAGTAGACTTGAGCCATAGAATTATAAGTAGACTTGAGCCATAGAATTAGGCTAGTCAAGGGCTATCAGATGTGGCACACTCATATTATAGACCTTAAATTAGGTTACCTTAAATGCAACATCTGATTGTACTTGCAGGTAGTACAGACTTATGCTGACATAATCCTTAACGTAAACATTGTAAAGTGCCCTTCCTCTCAGTCTTCATGACCATATATAGTGTCTAGCACCCACATGGCTGTTTAAACTGTTCATTTCTTTTATTTGCATTGTTTCTTGCACTTATATGCTTTGTATGTATCAATATTTATCCTGCCTCTTTGCAACCATTAGAGAAAAGTAACAAACAGTGTATGCAGTTAAATTCTACATATAAAACAAAATAATCTCATAATTGTTCAGGCTGATATTTTACTTATTTTTATTATGTTATTTAAAATATTTTAATGCTGCCCAGTCAGGGTCCACAAACCAACAAACATAAAAAAACTTCAAAACATTTAAACTATTAAAATACAGTTAATAATACACAATTCAATTAATAACACATAAACAACCCTAGAAGGAGGGCCAAAACCATTATTGGAGGTGTGCCAGATGAAACAGAGAAGTCTTCACCTGCTGGTGAAGGACACCAATAAAGGAAGGCAGATCAATCTCCCTGGAGAGGGAGTATCAAAAATTCTGTTGCCACAACAGAGAAGACCCTTTCTCGGGTCACTACCCATCTAGCCTCAGATGGCAGGAACAACCGAAGCGGGGCCTCCAAGGATGACTTGAATAAATGGTCAGGTTCGTATGGGAAAAGACGGTCCTTTAGGTATGTTGGTCCTAGGTCATAGAGTGCTTTAAAGGTCAATACCAGCACCTTGAATTGAGCCTGGAACCAAATTGGAGGCCAATGTAGGTGGAACAAGGCTGCAATGATAAAGTTACTATGTTTCACTCCAGTCAGCACTGTGGCCACAGTATTCTGTACCAACTGTAGCTTCTGGACAGTTTTCATGGGCAGCCCCATGCAGAATGTATTGCAATAATCTAATCTAGATATTACCAGGGCATTCATCACAGTGGCAAGATCTCTTCTGTCAGGTAGGGCTGCAGCAGGCTCACCAGCTGAAAGGCAGCCCTGGCCACCACTGTCATCTGTTTGTCTAACAGCTAGAGCTAAACAAAGTCCTGCTTAATATTGGAAGGCATTCAAGATTGGACTTGGGCAGACCTGTAGGGGAAAGGAGATCCAGAAGTGCCTCTATATATGCTTTTGTTCAGATATTATTATTAATAATCTTCCATTAATAGACATGAAAATAAGTTTTAAGCAACTTGCCTTTCCTATAGCCCATTATCAAATACTTCCCTTCTGTTCACAGTCTGTGCATGTTTATTAGTAGGAATATTTTACATGATAAGTTACAATCAAGGACACAAATAAGAGTGACAGATGCCTCCTTATTATTGCTTTGACATTTTTCCAGTATGCATGGGAAATCTGTTGGAGGATGTTATACACATAGATCTTCAGGCTCTTTTGGAAATGTGGAAGTGGAAGGGACAATTGTAGTGGTGTACTAGATTAAATTCCTTCCACCAAGTATATAGTTTTATAGAGCATAAAACACAATTAACTGAAACAAAAACTTATTTCCCCTGCATTGAACATGACAAGATCAATTTAACCTTAATGGTTCTTATTAACCTGAATTAAATTATATTTTAGAGCTCTGTCTGTCTATCTGAAACTGCTCATACAGCAAAAACCTTGAACAAAAATAGTATAAAATAAAGCAATGCCTTACTTAGTATTATTCTTCTGATATTTAATTATTCCCCCCCAATAAATTTTGCCACAGAAAGAGTAACAGAATCATTTCTATCCAATAACCACATCACCTGTGCCCTCATACCATCCAAAGCCTCATTGGGCATTTCCATATTTTTAAGTAAAGGAGAAATCAAACTGGCCCTCAACACGTTAAATACAGGACACTCCATGATCATATGTTCAATAGTTTCAGCCTTGATGTGTGAACATCTGTATGTTCTACTTGAATGTGGCACTTTGTAATATCTGCCCTCTAAGACTGCCAAAGGAAGGGCATTCATCCTTGCCAAAGTAAAAGCTGTTGTGAGCTTTGGTATTGTCAGACCATAAAAATACTTTGGCAGTTTCTTTGGAAGGGCAATACCCAATACCAAGCATACCCTACGGGTTCTGGCAGACATGCTATTGATATCCAATTACTTAACATGCATTTTAATTTGCCTATTTATTTCTTTGGTGTCTTTAATCTTAACTATATAATTTGTTATTCCTAGACATTTCATTTTCTTTTCCAATAAATGGTCCCATTGGCTATTATATGCATCTGCCTGTACAATTCCAAGTAGAGTAGGGTGTCCCTTACATTTTAAGATTTTAACTTTCAAGAAGAATGCTTTTATCCATGCCTTAGCCTCCCAATTCAGCTCTTAGCACTATGCCCAAGACACATCTAGGAGTATCCAGAAAGCGTCAAATGTGATCCATTCTCTCAGAGACAATATCAGTCCAAATTTCCACCCCATACAAAAGTTGGTTTGTGATCTTGGCATTATATACTTTTATAGAGGCATTGAAATGGATTCCCAAGTATTTGAATGGATTAACCTGTTCCATAGATTGGCCTGCTATATGCCATCTAAAGATTTTCCCTCTTTTCCTTTTGCTGAATATTAAGAACTTAGATTTTACTGTTTAGTAGACAAACCTTCTCAATTACAATAATCCTCAAAAATTTTAATCAATTTGTATAGTCCCAAAACTGATCTGGACATTGTCACTGCATCATCTGCATACAAAATAATTTGGATTTCATAGTTGGATAAATATGGAAGATGGGAATCATTCCTCAAAAGTCAGGGTCTGAGATTATTTATACATAGATTAAACAACAGAGGTGCAAGAATGCACCCCTGTTTGACATCTTTGTCTAAGGAATAACCCTGGATAACTGTCCTGACTCCTCACACCTAATCCGGGCAGTGGGGCAGTTGTTGTATTAAATAAAGGAGGCAAGATTCAGTGCCATAATTCTTCAATTTTTCCCATAATTGGGGCCTAGAGATTGTATTGAATGCTGATTTAAGATCCATAAAGGCAACTGCCAGTATACCTTCTCCAGAGCTCATATTTTTGTCTACTAAATATTGAAGAGTATGACAGTGATTAATAGTGCTTACTCCTTTCCTCATACCAGCCTGCTCATTCCCAACCCAGGACTTAAGCTTTCCATAAAGCATTGCAGCATAAAAATTTCCAGTGGTGAACAGCAGACTTACTGCGTGGTAATTTGTTGGGTCCATCAGATCCCCCTTTTGGGACAATTATGGTACTGTGCCAGACTTTGGACATACTTCCTGTCTTATTTATATCAGTAAAAAATAAGGCCAGAATCTGCACCCAGCAATCTGGATCCATTTTGAACAATTCCATTGGTATTAAGTCAGGACTGGGTGCTTTCCCCTTTATTGTTGCTTAATCAAGATCTTAATCTTACTAGCCATTACTGGGGACCACTCCTTTGTATCTGGCAGCAGTTCCAGTCTGACATTTGGTATATCCCCATTTTTATTTGTGAAAGTAGTGGTAAAGAAGGCTTCCCAAACAGCTGCCGGAATGTACAAGAAATCTTGAATTTAATCCTTTTGCTATTAAAGTCCAGAACAATGTATCATTTTTTGGTTTTATGGCCCAGAATAAACATTCCCATTTGTTCTTCTCAGCCTTGGACTTCTTAATTTTAAAAAAATGTATATTCTTTTCAATTTCTAAATACTTGGCCATATTTCTATTCAATTAGATTTTTTTAAACTGTCTATAAAGGGTCCTAATTGCTGTTTTAAACACCTTAACTTGTCCTGGCTAAATTCAGATTAATCTGAATTTCTGACTTAATATCATTTCCCCCAAGTTTTGTTTCTGATTTTCCAGGGCTGAGTGAAGTAGGTCTCCCTATACAATGGGTAGACAGAACTGCCGGATGAACTCATTGTAAACGGCTGCCTATTTCCTTGCCTCCCCCCAGTCTTTCTTATTCATTTTTCTCCCTTCTGATTCTGTAATAGCCCAAGAAGCAGGAAACTGGATTTCCACAGATGTTCTTGTGCAAAGTTCATGTTAGTTGCTAGAAGAAGCTAATACTCTTCTTAGTAAAAGAACACAGCTTAGTAAAAGAACACAACTTTTTTTTGCTTGAAAGTTATGTATTTTGCAGATTAAAAAATGATATTAGGTCTTGATAGAATACTTGCTCTTAACCCAGTGGTACGGTGCAATTTAACCAAACTATTTTCATAGGGAGGAATGAAACAAGAGCCTTTGAAATCCTGAGAAGATTCAAGCAGCAATTTATGATACAGAGAAGTGTCTCTTTTTCCACTTGTCTTTTTCATCTGTACGTTTAACAGAAGACATGAGCCAATGTATCTCTCCATAGTTTAGCCTTGGCTGAGTCTTCAGAGTCTTACCGAGTACCATAATTTCGCACTTTCAGATGTTCAAAATACCAAATTCTAATCTGGAGTGGATTTAAAAACAAAGAGATTTTGAAAGATAGACACTGCATGGGATTTCTTATTTGGGCTCTGTTTAATAAATGAGTTTTACTTTCCTATATTGACACACTGCTAAACTATCTATTGTTGATTGTTGCCTATTTGCCCTGCAAGTTCTTTTGTAGCTGATGGCTCTCATGGCTTAGAAGAGTGTCGGCCACTTAATTTCAGCACACAGCAATTCTCTGCTTGGGTCAGGTTGTTGCTATACATGTTTTAGATGTATCTGTGGGTTATATGCAAACAGTAAAATCCTGTATGTAGTGTATGCTTAATCTAATTTGTTCAACATGAGCTGAAATGTAAAATGCTGTATTACATACTCCAATGAAGGGTGGGCAGATTAGTCTGATTGTATCTGAATGTTGTCCAGGTATGCAAGACAAAGGGGAATCCTTCCCTTTGAAAAGGGATTATAGTTTCATGCCAGAACCATCACCCATAACAAGACCATCACCCACAACAAGACACCTTTTGTTGTAGCTTTGCTCTTACTGTGGGCAAAATAATTTTTGTCCATGAGAGGAACATTTACTTTTCCTTTCTATGTTTTTTTCCTAATAATATTTTCATCATGCAGAGGGAGAACTACCTTGGCAGTTACGGACATCTCTGCATGCTGCTTTTTCTTGTCAACAACAGTTGCAACTTGTATTATTTCTCTCTTGAAATAAATGCTTGTCTCTAAGGACAGAGTTTCAAAAAATGCTTTAATATTTGATGAGTCTTTTAGCCTCATTCAAGGCCAGTTGTACTTTATACTTGTGCATGCAGGTTTTTAACCAAACTCCCTTGCTGTTCTCCATTTTTCTACTTTCTCCAGTTATGTTACGAATCACTCAATCCTTTCATTCATTCCTGTTTTGTTCCAAAGCCCCTCACCATAATATATTCAACATAATCCACCACATGGGAATGATGGGATTTATTTTTGCATAGAACAGTTCTCTAGGTATTAAATAGTATATTACAGACACTTCTATTATTAATGATTTCATGTTTTAAAGCACTATGTAATAAAACCAGTTTACATGGAATTCTATAACAGTTTCTCAATAAAACATATTTCATTGCTTGAAGCCAGGCTCATATTCCTTAAGACTGCAAAATAACATGAGTCAAAGGAGTGGTAAATCATAGGGGCTTTGTGAGAAGTCTTTTTCAAAGTGAAAGGTAGCTTGTTATTTCCCCCATTATGAGGTTCTATCATTGCCTTTTGGAACATTGTGCCTAAAAATGATTATTTCTTTGGAGTATTGGCAGTATCTTTCTCTTGCCATGGCTCTAACCTAATACTTTCAATCTTAGTACAGTTATGTCATTATTGATGGAGGAAATGGGAGTGCCTTACTGCTAAAGAAAGAAGCTGATTTTCTGTTTCCTGGTTCCCATAATTGCTCTAGACCAGGGGTGTCGAACTCATTTGTTATGAGGGCCGGATCTGACATAAATGAGACCTTGTTGGGCCAGGCCATGTGTGTCATAAAATGTAGTGCCAGGTAGCGGAGATATAAACTTTATAAAGGACACAGACAAACTCAATTAAAGATTTTTAAAACTTTAAATAAAACATGCTTAAAACACCAGGACTTTTGCAATATTTTGTCTATTTAACAGTTTCTGATAACTTGACACCTCTGCTCTGAATTATTGCAAGCAATCTTGAGTGTGCTGTTCAGGTGTGTATCTGTTAGCTGCAAACCTACTTTTGATTTATTGACATTCATTACAGAAATCTCTTGCTCCATGTTCCTAGCCTACGACCCAAGGTGAAAACATGAAATGGCTGGGCCTTGCAACCTTTTGTACATAAGTTGCTTCATGTGCTGGTCAAGAACATGAGAAGCCATTCTGACACAAACTAAGAGCCATGTGTTTGTCTACAAAACTATACTCTTCCACAGAGAAATGTGCTGGGTGAACTTGGTCTGGGCACACACTCTCAGCCTAACTCACCCCACTGGCTTGTTGTTGTTCCTCCTCTAAAACAGTTCACAGTGCTTTCTTACTGAGAAATACTGGATCATGAGGGCATGAATACAGTGAAAAGGAGGAGGGAACCCAGTTGCACCCAAGACAGCCTTGGCATAAGGAGCCCAACAAAACACACACACACTCTAGCAAGGCACACAAAAGCTCATACCTTGAACAAAACTTTGTTATTCTTAAAGGTGCTTGGTATTTCTCCCCTGCATTTGGGGCAGCCCAGGAAAGCAAGCTCTCCCTCATTCCCTCCCTTCCTTCAGAGAGAAGCCTCAGCTAGTGGAAAGAAAGAAAGAAAGGCTTCCCTTTGTCTCCTGCAGCCTGGCCAGGAAGCAAGCTCTGGCTGTTCCCTCACTCTTCTGGGGGGAGGATGGGAAGGAGCCTCAGCCCATTCTTTACCAGACTCTCTCAATTGTGCAGGAGAGGCTTGCCATCTCTCTCTCCTGTGTGATTGAGACTGGTAAAGGAAACTGTGACATGGAAGCAGCAAGAGAACTGGAAAAGGAGGTAAGAAACAGCTGGGGCCTTGGGGACCAGATTGGGGCCCACTGTGGGCCTGATCCAGCCCCTGGGCTGCATTTTTGACACCCCTGCTTTAGATAAACCAACATAGCACTGAAGTTACATTGTAGGTTAACTTCAGGACTGGTTAATTTATTTTTAAAAGGGGCACTGTGTGCTATTTTTAAAATGCTAGAAAGCCAGATACATGGAATTGCACCTGTCTTTTCATGTAATCAAAACCAAAGTCTAGACATAGTTTTGAAAGTATTGTGGGCACTTAATGGAGGTTGCTATTCATCACTGGCACTATTGAACAAGCTGTGGTAGTCATTCCAAAATCTAAAAGCATGTAGATCTGTTCTGGCTAGCCCAGGTATACCATGAAGAGCTATGAAAGCCTGGGAAAAAAACCCAGTTTGAACATAACATGACTGACATAAAAAAGATACTGTAGGACAGGCAATGACAGCTCTGCCGCATTTCCTTTAAGCCTGTGATAAGCTATCATTTGTACACAGCCAAAGATTTTCTGGTGAATGAGTGTTAGTGGAGAAATAGCTTATCCAGGTGCCAGTTCTACATTATTGAGGGTTATTTAAAAGTTGGGATTTCTGAAAATATAGCAAAAAAGCTTATTCCCTATCACTTCCTTTGTCTCATTTTTACTGTTGTTAGAACTGTATAATATAAATTGTATGCAGTCACAATAGAAGCAGTTTCTCTTGCTCTCCATGTATACTCTGCTACTGCTCGCTTTCCCTTGCCTTGCTGTACTTGTTGGAGGGAACTCCAGATCCAAAGATCCATGCATAGTAATAAGCTATATATCTATTGCTGCTTTTGGGAAAGGGAGATCTAACCTCATCTTGATGTAGAGAAAATAGTCTAAGCCATTCTGCCTCTCCCTGTTTTCCACCGGTCATCTGTTTAACAGAAATAGTGGGAAAACCTATGAATTAGGGCATAAAATATTATCTATATTTCACAATCTACTTAATGTAAAATTTGTGTTAAAATAAATCTAGTGCAAAATATCTTAAGTTGTTGAGCTCCAGTCTGTCTCTCTATGTATCAAATATATTGTGTTCAGTGGTGGGGCGGGGGGTGGGGGAGGGGAGGGAAGCGAAGAGGGAAGGGGTTTAAATTTTAAACCCCTTCTCTCTGGAGTCACGCTGCAGCGGCGGCATGATCTTTCCATTGTATTCTATGGGGCCATTGAATACAATGGAGCAGTGGTACGACTTTAGAGAGAAGGAGCTTGGGGCCGGGGCTGGGGAGCTGGGAGCAAGGTTTGCTGCCCCACCACTTGTGTCTGCTCCTGGGCCGCCGGAGCAGCACTCTAGCATGCTCCAGCCCCAAATGAACCCTGCCAATAACTATCGGTTCTCATTGATCAAAGGAGGAAATTTCCTCTGCATTTCACATATGAAACCATTACAGTTTCTAGTAACAGAAAGATAGGTATGTGAACCTGACAGATTTTGTGTGAAATATTGCTAACTGGGTTGATGGTATTTGCAAAGTATCACAATTGTCAATTTTTAGGATGTGTATGATGGCTTTGTGTATTTGATTTCATACTATTAGAAATCAGTATGCATACTTTAATGCTAAGAATGATGATTTAGGTTGAACAGTGCTTCTGATTACCATTTAAGGGAAGTACATTTAGTCTTATTCAGCATATAGAACATTGGTTGGTAATTGAATGGTATATTGGCCTCCTGCTTTCAAACCACTTGCCACTTATTAGGTAAAGATAAGGTTCCCTTGCTCAAAAGCCAGTTGAATCCTACTCTAGGGTTGCGGTGCTCATCTCCGTTTCAAAGCCGAAGAGCCAGTGCTTTCTGAAGACGTTTCCGTGGTCATGTGGCTGGCATGACTAAACACCAAGGTGCACAGAACGCTGTTACCTTTCCACTGAAGTGGTACCTATTTATCTACTTGCAATTTCTTGGTTTCAAACTGCTAGGTTGGCAGGAGCTGGAACTAGAGACGGGAGCTTACTCCGTCATGCGGCACTCTCGGGTCTCGAACTGCTGAACTACTGACCTTCCACAGCCTGCAGTTCAGCGTCTTAACCACTTGAGCCAACGCAGCTCCTTTGCCACTTATTAGTGTTTATTATATAAGACTAATTAGCTAGGAAGGTACCAACAAGGGGAAAAAATCATTCAGAAACGTTTATAAAGCTAATGCATTTCCAAGGTTCACACAATTTATGCTTCAAAGATGCTCACCTGAAAGCACTTGCCCACCTATGCCTATTTCTGTCCAGCATTGCCCTCAGCATTTGGTGTAACAGCACTTCAAAAATGGTGGTATGAAGAAAAATAGCTATAGAACAAAAACTTGGTATACAAGGCAATAAACCTGTTCTACTCTTGTATAATGGGAAGCAAGAATGGTCTTAGGGTAGAAATTCCCAATATTAGCCATTGAAAAACCCTAGCTTTGATTTACATCAAATCCCAGAGATGTGGCTGTATAGAAATTTAAGGATAGATGGACAACTGCTGGGACTTTCTGGAATGGAACTAGCAGTGTGCTCCCTACCTTTAAATAACTGGCATGTGTGGTGGGTCTATTTGGATAAGGATCAAGATGCAAACAAAAAGGAACTAAGCCGCCCTGTGCAATATTTTCTTAAACAGATACTGTCCAATGGAGCTGTTACGTGCTCTGTTACATGCTTGTTCCCAAGAAGTGAGCAGTGACCAGTGTTCCCTCTAAGCTGTGTTAGTGTGAGCTAGCTCACAGTTTTTTAGCCTCTGGCTCACACATTTTTGTCTTAGCTCAGGAAGGATGGCTCCAGAGCAAACTAATTTATGCAAGTAGCAAAATCGCTCACTCACAGCTTTAACGTCAGTAGCTCACAAAGTAGAATTTTGCTCACACCTTAGAGGGAGCACTGGCAGTGACTCATGAAAGCTCATACTATGCCACATATTTTGTTAGTCTTTAAAGTGCTATTAAACTCTTGCTCTTTTCTAATGCTCTGTTGGGGAAAGGTATAAGTACTAATATAAGTACTTCAGGCTTGGATACTCACCTGAACCTTCGAGGACAGGGCAGTTTCAAGGGTGTTAGGCAGTCGCCAACAATGCTTTATCTTATACTAGGGAGCAAAGCCCGTTGTGTTGGAAGACAACGGGCCTAGAAAGGTAGGAAGGGTGGGAGGATGGATGGGTAGAAAGAAGGGAGGGAGGCTGGAAGAGAGAGAGAGAGAGAGAGAGAGAGGGAGGAAGGAAGGAAGGAAGGGGAGAGAAAGAAAGGGGGAGAGAGAGAAAGAAAGAGAGAGAGAGAGAGAATGGAAGGAAGGTAGAGGGGGGAAGAGTGAAAAGAAAGAGAGAGAGAGAGGAAGAGAGAGAAAGAGAAAAGAGAGAGAGAGCAAAAGAATGGAAGGAAGGAAGACAGGAAGGAGGGGGAGAGAATGGATGGTAGGAAGGAAGGTAGAGGGGGAGAGTGAGAGAATGAAAGACGGGGGAGAGAGACCAAAAGAGGGGGGAAGCGGCGGAAACGGGGCTGTGGTAGCTGGGCCTGCAGCGCTGCCACCCTTCACCGGCCCCCTCGCAATTACCTCTTAAGGGGAGGGGCAGCAGAAACAGACCCGCGGCGGCCAGCTCAGCGCTGCCGCCGGCCTTCACCTCCCCCCACCCGCGGTTGTCTGTGAAGGGCGGGTGGGGAGTGGGGAGAACAGGCCGGTGGGAGAAGGGGGGGCTGCGGGAGCTTCTCCCGTCTGCCCGGATTTGCGGGGAGAAGGAGAAGCGAATGGGAAGGCTGGCGCGCTGCAGCTCCCTCGCTGCCAGCGCTGGCTGGGCCGTTTCCTGGGCGGTTGGGGGGGAGGGCCTGATCCCAGAGCGCGGCGGCTCCCTGGCCGGCTTTCTCCTGGGCAGGACCGAGGCCGGCGCAGCGGCTCCCTGGCCGGCTTTCTCCAGGGCGGGTGGGGGGGCGGGAGTGAGGGAGGCCTGATCGACAGTTCGAGCCGCCAAACACTGTTGGCGCGCATCGAACGTTGCGAAACCAAAAGATAAATATATTATAAGGAGAGACTAGTCTTATATACCTGGTGCATGAATGATGCTATACTCACACACTGATTATATGTAAGAAATTCCAGGGTGCAAAGCAAGTTTCTAATAAAGTGCTTCAATTTAAACTTTCTGTTCTCTTGATCTTCCTAGTGAGTCTAAGTGGAAAGTATTGTCCTGTACTTCATCAGACAGAACATTATTTAAGGGAAAGTGTTATGTCCTTGAACTATTAACAGCATGTTACCCACAAGGCAGGCTCCAAAGGAAGCATTCTCTAACAAGGACTTAAATACTGTACTGGCAAAACTGCAGATGCTTTTACAGATGGACACTCAGGTGCAAAGTGGATAGTCACTTATATGAATGTAGTTTGGAAAAAAAGCCTTTCAGCACAATAGTAAACTGAGTACATTAATATTTTCTGTCCTGTAGGCACTGAAGGAACTTCTACCTTATAGTGAAACTGCTCTTTTCCAAATTCTTTCCTCCAGGACTTGAGAAGAATGGTGTAACCCAAATTGGTTCTCTTGTCAGGACTGTCACATACAGGATGCTTTAAATGTAGAGAGCTAGAACATGGGTTCCAGAGCAAACTGGATCTTTTTAGTCCATTATATACATGGGTTACCTTTTGCCACAATAAATCTTTGAGGAGAGAAAGATGGATGGCAAGGAGGCAAGCACTTAACATGCAAGTAACTTCATTGCCCTAAGATACAGGAAATGGAAAATCAAGATGAGAACACAAGACAGTAGAACTAAACTGTCAAATCTGCAATAATAACTTGGGAATTGACATATGACAATCTAATAAACCAATTCTAGTTTATAGTTGTGTTATGTTTAGCAAAATGCCCAATATGTGTCATTTTGCATGGCTTGGAATCCCTATCCAGAAGAGGAATGCAGTGTGAAAGATCTGCTGGCAGTAGGGCAGACTGGCCACCAACTGGAGATGGGGAGATAAGGAATGGGGAGTGGGCAGAAAGACAAAGGTTGAATTCATTATGGAGAGTAAAATAAGGAAAAGAAAATCATACTCTGCCTGTCTTGAAGGGCAGGGAGCTGCTAATTTCTTGCTTGTGTGATTTTGAAGGCTTGTGCTAGAAGGTTTTTTTCAAAGATGGAGGATTTGAGGTGCCCTTTTTATGTACCCAGATTTACTTGGGTGCCAAATGGGGACTTCTGCTATTGATCACGTTCAGTGCAGGACTAGGATCCTTGGTGGTATTAGAACAAAAGTGTGGGATCTTGCTTTTCTGTGGATGGACTTGAACTTTTGGTAAGTAGAGGATGATGTATAGCCACACTGTGCGGAAGTTCAAATATGGACACTAAGCCTCTGAATCCCAGAGCTGGGAGGCAACATCAGGGTAAGGCCTTGGCCTCTATGCCCTGTAGCTGGCCATCCAGAGGAACTGGTTGGCCACTGTGTGAGACAAGATGCTGGACTAGATGGACCATTGGTCTGATCCAGCAGGGCTCGTCTTATGTTCTTATGACAAATAAAGGGGAGAATACTAGGTGAGGTAATAGGAGATAGTGGAATGATCTAGGTGAGATGATTGAATTACCATGGTGGTAAATTAGTCAGGGCCTGTTTGAAAAGAACAGGAGGTGGCTTGATGGTCCTTACTGGCTCATGGCTTATGATTGACTTATGAAGGAAGAGTGCATTGTGAGGAGAATTCTGTGAGAAAAAGGTTCATGGCACAAACAGGTTAAAACTAAGGAATGATGACATGCCTTTGTATACTTATAGCTTCTCCCCATTCACTGCATGGCCCTGTGAACCATCTCAAGACAGAGAAAAACAGGTTGACTGTTGAAATTCATTATGTCTATTCCTTGAATCCATATTGAGGTAAATGGATTTCTGTCTGAATAAAAAGAAAGTGCTATATAATTAATAACCTGTGAATAAGCTGTTTACCAGCAGCATATGAAATGTGTGACTTCTTAGCTTTCCATGTATGGACAATCATCTAATATTACACTGTGATCTTTTTTGAAGTTTGTATTATGGGGACAATTACTTTGCCCTGATTTATCATATGGAATTTCCAATTTATATATATTGAAGAATAACTGGGAAGATTATCTACCTAAGGATGTAGTCCTAGAATACACTCTCTTTTTTTCTGATAGCATTTCTCTTGGAGTTTTCTGTACTGGGCCTGGCTTTTCATATTATATGAATCACATGAAGGAAAAGTTAAACCATTGTGCCCTGTTTTCTATCAGCTCATGGAGGGACAATGATGCTGGATATGCTTGGCCTGCCTAAGCTGTTCTGAAGAAGCGTATGTTGCTACTAACCAAGCCAATGTAACCACTGTTCCCTCTAAGCTTGTGTTAGTGTGAACTAGCTCACAGTTTTTTAGCCTCCGACTCACACATTTTTGTATTAGCTCAGGAAGGATGGCTCCAGAGCAAACTAATTTATGCAGTAGCCAGATCACTCACAATTTTAATGCCAGTAGCTCACAAAGCAGAATTTTTGTTCACAAGACTCCACAGCTTAGAGGGAGCGTTGAATGCAATCTGTCAGCTTTTAGTGCTACTTCACTGATGTTTGATAAATCTCCTGTTTTTGCTGCCCATCAAACCACAGTATCTGGTTGATCGGTTCTGTTCAGGTTGGAGGGCCACAAATGGAACAAATGCTTCATTGAGACAACAAAATTAATTGATCATCTTTTTATTAGTTTATAATTGACTCATATGATGGGGGTCTCATATGTTTTGGCTGGAACAGCAGATGAATAGAATATATAAATGACCTGTGATGAGGGATTGACAAAGGGAGTGTAATAACTCTGTTGATTCTTCTAGACCTCTCAGCAGCTTTTGATACCATTGATCATGGTATCCCTCTGGACCACCTTTCTGGGCTGGGGTTGGAGGCACCATTTTGCTCTGCTTCTGGTCCTACCTGGAATGATTCCAGAAGCTGGTGCTGGAGGACTGCTGCCCAATCCTTTGGCTTGTGAGGTCTTACAAGGTTCCATCTTCCAGCTATGATCTTTAACATCTACATGAAACCATTAAGTGAAGTCATCTAGAGATTTGGGCTGGGCTCAGTCTTGTGCTTCCAGCCAGTCCCAGGAATGCTGTAGAAACCATGAACTGGTGGTGCCTGGGGGCAGTTTTGGAGTGGGTGTGGGTTAATAAACTGAAGGTTAATCCTGACAAGATGGAAGTGCTACTAGTGAGCAGACGGTCTGACACAGGATTTAAGCTGCTACCCATTTTGGATGGAGGTCTGTGGAAAATTAGTAGTCTGTAGGCATGGAGCTGCGGTGGCTCAAGTGGTTAAGATGCTGAACTGCAGGCTGTGGAAGGTCAGTAGTTCAGCAGTTTGAGACCTGAGAGTGCCGCATGACGGAGTGAGCTCCCATCTCTAGTTCCAGCTCCTGCCAACCTAGCAGTTCAAAAGCAAGAAATTGCAAGTAGATAAATAGGTACCACTTTGGTGGGACGGTAACAGCGTTCTGTGTGCCTTGGCGTTTAGTCATGCTGGCCACATGACCACGGAAACGTCTTCGGACAGCGCTGGCTCTTCGGCTTTGAAATGGAGATGAGCACCGCAACCCTAGAGTCGGATTCGACTGGCTTTCGAGCAAGGGAACCTTTACCTTTACCTTTAGGCATGGATAAGTTCTGGCTACTTGCCATTCTAATGCCATTTTAAGCCTACAGTCCAGTCACTAGTTAAATGAAAGTGTGCCATCTGATTCTTGAAGGAAAATCTTTTCCATCTACCTCCATGTTTTAAGGCAAAATGAGCCAGACCCAGCACAAAGCTGAAAGGGTGATCAGACCTCCATCCAAATCCGCTGTAATATATCAGGATGTTTCTCCATACAGGAGGGAGGGAGACAGAGAGAAAGCTAGGCATTAAGTTCTTGAATACAGCAGTTAAGGTTTTTAGGCTCACACCAAGGAAATTCAAAAGCATCTAATTATATTCCACTCATACACATTCATACACAGGTTGCACTACCTAAGCCAGCATTAGTTGCAGCTGAAACAATTTAAATAGGAGAATCACAACAGACAGTGAAGGAGATTTTGCTTCTTCCTTGCCCTTTTCTGTTTTTATACTCTTTTGAGCCAGCATGGTGTAGTGGTTAAGAGTGGCATACTCTAATCTGGAGAAGCAGGTTTGATTCCCCACTCCTCTACCTGAAGCTGCTGGGTGACCTTGGGCCAGTCATAGCTCTCTCAGAACTCTCTCAGCCCCACCACAAGGTGCCTGTTGAAGGGAGAGGAAAGGAAGGCAATCGTAATCTGCTTTGAGACTCCTTAAGGTAGAGAAAAGTGGGGTATAAAAACCTACTCTTCTTTTTCTTTGTGTCTCAGGCCCCATGTGGTTTATACCCTCCTTTTGGGTATGGGGTAGGACTCAGCCAACTCATGTGTGTAGTGACATAGCTTTCTTGGGAGAAAGGCATTCTGTTTGGGACAGACTGGTGAAAACTTCTTTCTTTCTTATCAGAAGGTTGTGGTTGGTTTATTCTGGTGACTTCGTGGGGTGTGATGCAGAGGATCTTCAGTATTTACCAGTACAGGTTACCAGTACAATAGCCTGTACCATTGTAGAAGGGATGAGATGGGGGAGGCTGTTACCCAAACAGTGTCCCTTTGAGTTCCTGCAGATTCAGGCAGAGTGCTCTATCTGTGGTGAACCCCACCCTTTTGATTCATGCCCTAATGGGAGAATTCATAAGCAAGAGCACAGGGACCAAGGTCAAGGACAGAAAGGAGGTGGAAGATGGCGCTGCTGCTCAGTTCCTGTGGTCAAGCCATGTTTGATGTGGCCAGGTCCCTGGTAGCCCCGGCAGATATCCAGTCTGTTTCCCTAGCTGATATAACTGGCAAGCTTAAGAATCACTTTGCACCTAAGCCATCGCAGATCACCTGCTGGCATGCCTTTTACAAATGGGACCAGGGGCTGAGTGAGACGACAGCTGAATATGTCATGGCGCTGAGGAAAGTGGCCTGAACCGGTAATTTTCCTGACCTGGAAGCGGCATTGCTCGATAGGTTGGTATGTGGCCTATGGAGCAAAAAACTGCAGCAGAGACTTTTCTCAAAGACTGAGCTGACCTATGGCATGGCCTATGCTGAGGCCATAGCGACTGAAGCCACGGAACGGTCAACAAAGGTGGTGAGATAGGCTGGTAGTCTACCCCAACCGTGGATGGAGAAGGCCATCCATCACGACTCCGAGATCGATTGCGAAGGTGAGGACGAGACAGTCCACAAAGCTCAGGTGACCAGGCCATGGCAGACCCCAGTGAAAGCAGCGCCCAAGCAAGCCTGTGCCGGTTGTGGCAGAGCCCATGAGCGGGATTGGTGCTGAGCTCATGATCTCCGTTGTCAAGTGTGTGACAAGTGGGGCCACATCGCCAAAGTGTGTCGAGCGAAGGGGAAGAAAAAGTCACCCCCATCTTCACCATGGCAGAGTTGCAGAGTTCCCAGACCTGTGGACTGCAATGAGACCACCTGCTGTTCTTGCTGCATGACCATCCTGAGCACTGAACACAGGGCCAGGAAGAAAATCTATGTGACCGTGTTGCTGGATGGGACGCTGTGCGAGATGGAGGTTGACTTGGGATCGGCTAAGACCATCATCTCGTCAGAAACCCTACAGAGCCTTTTCCCCAGAAGGAGCTGCCGCTGTTTGGCACCCAGCCAGGTGCACCTCTCTGATTTTCAGGGGCAGCATATTCCTGTGGCGGGAGAGGCTGAGTTCGAGGTACAATTTAAAGGTTTCAGGGAGATGCTGAGTCTCTTGGTGGCTGAAGGGCGCAGAACCAGCTTGTTGGGTTTAGACTGTTTCGAGACCCTTGGTATTGCTGTGACAGGGTTCAACCAAATATGTGTGAATAAATTGAGTTCTATCTATGCAGAGTTCCCTGAGGTATTCGATGGGTTGCTGGGAAAATATATGGGCCCACCAATTTAATTTGATTTAGACCCCACAGTACAGCCCATCCACTTGAAATACAGAAGGGTGCCTATTTCGCTCAAATCGCGGATTGAGGAAGAGTTGGACAAACTGTTTGCTCAAGGGGTACTTGAACTAGTATCACATGCAAAATGGGAAACTCCTATTGTAACACCTGTTAAGCCTGATGGGTCTATTAGGATTTGCGCTGATTACAAATGTATGATCAGTAAGGCATTGCAACAACACTCATATCCAGTACCCATTATCAGTCATGTATTGGCATCCCTCGCAGGGGGCCAGGTGTTCACGAAATTAGACCTTGCACAGGCTTATCAACAGCTACCAGTAGATCAATGTGCAGCTGAAGCACAGACAATCATTACCCACAGGGGTGCGTTCAAGGTAAACAGGTTACAATTCGGGGTGAACATGCTAATGTTGCGGAACCCCTACACAGGTTGTTAATTAAGGGCATGAAATGGGTCTGGGGATCACAACAACAACAGTCTTTCACTGCCATAAAGAACTTTTTAACTTCTGCTACTGTCTTAACTCATGATGATGAGCTGAAACCACTGGTTCTTGCCGCAGATGCCTCCCCCTTCGGCATTGGCGCTGTTTTGAGTCATGTAATGGTGGATGGGCGGGAAGTGCCTGTGGTGTACTATTCGCAAACACTGACTGCTGCCAAGAGGAACTATGCCCAAATAGACAACGAGGGACTTGCTTTAGTAGCTGAAGTTAAGAAATTCCACGATTTCTTATATAGGCGTAAGTTCCTCATGGTCACCGACCATAAACTATTACTTGGACTGTTCGCACCAAGTCACCAGACCCCTCAAATTCGGTTGCCTTGCATGCTGAGTTGGACAGTGTTTTTGGTGGCATATGACTTCGAACTGGTCCATCGGCCGGGTAGGGCTGTTGGACACACAGATGCCCAGAGCCGGTGTCCTATCGAGGGACCAGCTCTTGATCCTGCCCTGCATCCGAGGTGTTGGCTATAGAAGAACTGCTGCAGCCGCCCGTGCACGCCTCGGACATCACAGCTGGCTCAGCAAAAGTCTCCATTATCGCCAGGGTTTTAAACTGGGTGTGGAGGGGGTGGTCGGCAGATCGATTGCCTAGTGACTTCCAGCCTTACTCTTCCAGACAAAAAGAGCTGTCTGTTCACAAAGGTTGTTTACTTTGGGGGAACCGGGTAGTGGTGCCTCCCAGTTTACGAAAAAGAGTTTTGCTGGCATTACATGAAGGGCATCCAGGCATTGTTTGAATGAAAGCTCTGGCCCAGAACTATGTTTGGTGGCCCCACATTGATTGGGACATTGAAGAGTGGGTTAAAATGTGCCAACCCTGTCAGGAGACCAGACCTGATCCCCCGCAAGCTTCCACTCATCATTAGGAAACTCCACAGAGGCCCTGGTCAAGGCTGCATGTGGATTTTGCGGGGCCATTTCAAGGGAAAGTTTTCCTTCTGGTCGTCGATGCTTACTCCAGATGGTTGGAGGTGGTGTTAATGTCCCACATGACCTCAACATCAGTTATTAATGCGTTACGGAAACTGTTTGCCACCCATGGGTTGCCTGACACCCTTGTTTCAGACAATGGAACTCAGTTTACATCTGAGGAGTCCCAAGAGTTCCTGAGAAACAACTTAATCAGGCATATAACATCCGCACCATTCCACCCAGCAATGAATGTTTAGGTGGAAAGGATGGTGTGAACCACGAAGGAAGTCCTCAAGCGGCTTATACATGGGGACTACAGCCAATGACTTGTCTCCTTTATGCTTTACCAGCATATAACTCCCGATTCAGCAACAGGGAGGAGCCCTGCCGAGTTACTCATGAGCGCAGGCTGACTTCACTGCTAGACAGACTCCACCCTGACTTGATGTCAGCCAAGCTGCCACAGCAAGAGACCATACCATCTCCCAGGTCTTTCAGGCCGGGGAACACTGTCTTTGCCAGAAATTATGGCGAGGGACACCTATGGCTACCAGCCATAGTCACAGAGGTAACTGGCACCCTCTTGTACATGGTGCAGACTGCAGACGGACGGCAGTTGAGGCGCCACGTAGAGCAGTTTAGGCAGCGATGGACCAACTCACGCACTGAGGATGAGCCTGAGCCTAGCATGGTCCCAAACCTCACAGCAGCACCTGTGGAACCTCTAATGGCTGAGGTTGGTGTTGATAGCCAGTTGCCGAGGCAGGATCAGGGCAGATCCCGACTCCTGACCACAGTCCCTCAGGTCCCAGCAAAGAACAGAGAGACAGGAACATTGAACCAGCTCCCCAGCCTGAACCGGTAAGACGGTCACAAAGAATGTGACGGTCTCCCTCTTATCTAAAAGATTATGAATGTTCCCTGATTATTCCATCTTAGGGGGGAGGGATTTTATGTATTGCTATACATCAATGTAGGAGCTTGATTCCAGCTCCCATTAAAGCCTGGTATCCTGAAGCCTGAAATCTGATTGGACACTCTGTACAGCTGTCCAATCAGGATACAAGACATGTGCAGGAGGGAAACAATGTGATTGGACTTTATGTATATATTTTGATTGGTCCTTACTGAACTATTGGGCGTGGTTTAGCAAGCCCGGACTTTTTAAAAAGGAGCCTGTTGCTCCCTAGTTTTGCTGTCACCCTATCTTGTTCTTACTCTGTAAATGAAGCTGATTTCACTGTTCAACAAGCTGCTGCCTGAGTCTCATATCTACAAAGATGAGCAAAAAAGGGCAGGGGAGAGAGAAATTTCAACACAGAACTGACCAGGTAACCAAAAAAGTTGAAAAAAGAGAAAAAAATCTTATATATAGAATTATTAATGTCATTTTAAAAAGCTACAATAATACTGCAGAAACTTTAATTAAATTATAAATATTAAAAACTGTGAATGAAATCTTTGGTTACATATATAGGTAATTTACCCTAATTTAAAAAACCTTTTTTAGTAAAATTACACTTACACACATGGGGATGTCACTCTTACAAGTATCTTTCCTATGACTATGTAAAATTATAAAGAACTCAAAGTGTGTGACATCCCCATGTGTACAAGTGCAGTTTTACTAAACATTTTTGGTTACTTGATATGCTGAAGGATGGTATGATTAACCCCTGTATCTCCTCAACTGTCCGGCAGCTTTTTTCTGCCAAATCTCCAGTTCCCCTCAGTGACTGAGTAGCCCTCCAATATTTTTGTCATAAAAGACTTGACTGTCCCATTCTGTGTTTAGATATTTAGTTTCGGCTTTTTCTCAGCTCAGGAACTCTATTGCAAATACAGGAGTTGTCCAGTTTTTTTTTAAAAAAAACCTTGAGAAATAGCACTTGAGACAAATTAACTTTCAAAAACAGAATAAAGATTTTATTGAACAGGCAAGGAATATATGTCATAGTTTTCTCAGAACTTTGTCAGCCCCATTGTCTAGAGATGAATTTGTGTACAAATGTAAATCATGAAAACAGCTTTAAAAACTGGCACTTGTTTGGAATTTGTGTGCAAATATAAACATGAAAATAGCTTTAAAACTGGCACTTGTTTGGAATTTTCCATGTGAAATAAATATCATTCTTTTGCATTGCTAGAGATAAACTGTATGAAGCAGTAGTTAAATTTTCTTTTACCTATCTTGTATTTGAATATCAATCAGAGTTTGTACTTATACAAAACTTTAGGCATTCCTTTGTGTTGCAAGGTGAAGTTTTTTCCTACCCATAAGGTGACCCACAAATGAAAACCAGCTTTGATATATAAATCTCATTGTCTTCTTACTTTAACTTTTAGTCATGTAAAAAATCCCTGTTTGAGCACCGGTTTACCTCTGTTGTTCTATTAAAAAGTGTAAAGGAAAAGTTTGATGAAATATTTAACACCTGAGACACTTTAAATAGACAGCTGAGAAATCTCAAAATAAACATGTCAGACCTCCAGTCATTCTTCAACACAACCAGAAATGTTTTGATTTTATATTCCTAGTTAAATCAACTTCTGTTCTGTCCCTTTAGATACACTGTGTTGGTTCAAAGTAGTAGAAGAAGAAGAGATTGGATTTATACCCCGCCCTTCACTCGGAGTCTCAGAGTGGCTTACAAACACCTATCCCTTCCCCTCCCTACAACAGACACTCTGTGAGGTAGGTGGGGCTGAGAGAACTCTGACAGCAACTACTCTTTTCAAGAACATCTCTGACAGAACTATGGCTTGCCCGAGGTCATCCAACAGCTGCAAGTGGAGGAGGAGGAGGAAGAGGAGATTGGATTTATATCCCACCCTTCACTACCCAATGGAGTCTCAGAGCGGTTTACAAACTCCTTTTCCTTCCCCTCCCCACAACAGACACTCTGTAAGGTAGGTGGGGCTGAGAGAGCTCTGACAGAAACTGTCCTTGAGAGAACAGCTGTGCCAGAGCTTGTGACTGACCCAAGGTCACATCAGCAGGTGCAAGTGGAGGAGTGGGGAATCCAACCCGGTTCTCCCAGATTAGAGTCCGCACACTTAACCACTATACCGAACTAGCTCTCAGACGAGCTTGCTGGGGGCTATACCAGGGGTTCACACACATCAAAGACAGGGGTTAGAGACATGAATTGAGCAGGGTTTTCCCCAACAATATAAACCAGTGCTCCCAGAATCATTACATACCCACAGGTACAGTTTTGCATGTGATAGGAGGGTGAAAAACTAACCAAGAGAAAGATCAATATAGTTAGCAGCTAAATACTGTTCTTGCAAAATCCAGAAACACTGATGTGTAATCTGAAACAGAGTTGTGCCTTTCTAAACCCTTGTATAGGCTGAATGGATTTAGAAGGGTGGAACTTTGTTTAGTTATTGTATTGTGAGTCATTGTATACAAAGGCTGCAATCTTGAAGTCACTTACTGGTCCAGGGGTCCAGAAACTATGGCCCGCGGGCCACATGCAGCCCGCTGAGGACATTTATGCGGCCCGCTGAGTGTTTATGCCCGCCCCCCCTGCCCGGAGCCGCCGCCTCCTCGAGGAGCACAGCAGCAGCGCCCCCGTGGCCTCTTTCTTCCTCCAGCAGCCCTGGGCAGCAAGAGCGCCCAGGAGCTGAGGAGGAGGAAGGGGCGAGCAGGCTGGTCGTGAGGGAGGGGGCAAATGCAGCGGCGGGGCGAGCAGGCTGGTGGGGGGGAGGGAGTGAACACGGCGGTGGGGCGAGCAGGCTGGTGGGGGGAGGGGCGAACGCGGCGGCGGGGCGAGCAGGCTGGTCATGGGGGGAGGGGCAAACGCGGCGGCGGGGCGAGCAGGCTGGTGGGGGGAGGGGCGAACGTGGCGGCCCTCCAACAGTCTGAGGGACAGTGAACTGGCCCCCTGTTTAAAAAGTTTGAGGACCCCTGTACTGGTCAGTAAGTCATACTGGTTAGTATGCTATCTAGGATTATGGTAAGCATAGACCTTTTTTAGTGTTTGTTGTAGTTGACTCCTGCTTTTAAATGGTATATATATTATTAGTTTATGGATAGTTTTACAGACTAATTTACTGTTATAATATTTTTACTCATTTTATTTTGTATTTATTATTGTTTAAACTAGTGATATTGGATGCAACTTTCTCGAGCAAAATGACCAGGGTGCAGAATACAACAATTTAAACATTTTATTTATTTATTTTACAAAATTTATACCATGCCTTTCTGCCCTTTCAGCTAATAAATTAAATCATACATAATAAAATCTCATTTTAAAGCTATTAAAACCAACAAAACCATATAGCTATTTTCAGGCATGCACTTTTCTTTATTCATTGTTTTGGACTACAGTGTGATTTAATTTTAGTTCAATTTTTCAAACCTGTTGCTTGCTGGTAAATGGAGGGGGGATTTTGAAAGAGCTGTGTGATCCTGAAGCACTTAGTTCCTTTCTCCAAATGGTATTAGGGGTTGATTTGCTGTCACTTGTCTCTGGAGTCTTCATATGGATGAATTTCCTTTCTCAACTCTGACTAGCTTTGTGAGATTCAGAAACTGTTGGGTGTAGTCAACCAATTGCACACTCACCCTCAGTGTGGAGATTTCTTGCATCTACAGTGTTGGCTGCACATAAACTGTCTTGTAGTAGATGAAAATATAGCAGAAGCCTAACATGTGGCCATGCCTTCTTGAATAGGATCACTTTGTTCCAGGGGTCATAGAAAAAGAGGTGCAGGAGCTCATTAGCATAACTCATTAGCATAACTTATTTGCATATGCCACACCCCCTGACATCACTGGAAGCTACCCTACAACAAGCATGAAAATATAGATCAAGTTAGTATTGCTATTTATTTTTGTGATAGTTGCTATACAAAGCCTCCTGGGTTCAGTTTTTTAAAGTCCAGTTTTTTAGAAGGGCAAATTAGCAGTGATCTTTGCTATATATGAGTGGGGTTGGTTCGTTTTGTAAAAGGAAGTTACATTCTTATCACACCAATGTACTGTATAGTTACATGGAAAATAAATTATTGCAAAAGCCCTGTCCAAATAAATAGTCTACTTGTATGAACAGTGTGACATTAGATAATGGGACGTGTGCAAGATCGCAGCTTTTTTTATATGCTCAGCAACAACTTTTAATAATGGAAGAAAAGCCACAATTTTATGCAAGTTTCTCTTTGAGTCACTTGCAAACACTCTAGCAAGTGATAACATACTGCATACTCCATGTTTCACAGGGCTAGCAGATCTACTATCTGGAAAAGACATCCTCCGTTCTCTAGTAAATTATGAATAACCTGACCCCTTGAAAGAAAGGTGTGCCTAAAACAATTACATACATTACACATATAATAACATTAAATAATATCAAATAACCAAGTTGCTTTCTTCAAGTGAATACAAGCTAAGCTTTGCCTGATGCTGTGAGCAAGACAATTCCCAGGGCTTTTTTTCTGGAGGAACATGCCAGAACAGAGTTCTGGAATCTCTTTGACAAAATTCTTTTTAAAGGACCTGTTGAAGACATCATTAACCTGACCTCCTTTGAAATGCAGTGATCATCCCAATTAAGTGGTACTTAAAGTGCCAGCATTCTGTTGTTGCCCTGGCCTGGATGGCTCTGGCTAGCCCAATCTTGTTAGACCCTCTGAAACTAAGCAGGGTCAGCCCTGGTTAGTAGTTGGATAGGAAGCCCAGGGTTGTAACACAGAGGAAGGCAATAGCAAACCACCTCTGAACATCTCAGGCCTTAAAAATCACTACAAGGTCACCATCGGTCAGCTGAGACTTGATGGCACTTCCCACCAATGATTTTGTTGTTATGTAAGAAAAAGGCCTGACAAAACCCTTGGGGGGGGGTGCACTTTGCACTCTCTGGATCCTTAAGTCATGTCGTCCTAATTCAGCCTCATCTAGAGACAACAACCACATGGCCCCAGCCACAGAAAGTCACTTAAATCCACACAAAAAGGTCTGCATTTTACCATCAAGTCTAAATATTTCACACCCTGGGAAGGCAGAAGGAGAAAATAATACTGTCTGCCTGTCTAACAAAGTTTGAGTCCTGTGGCAGCTTTAAGACCAACAAAGTTTTATCCGTGATATAAGCTTTCGTGTGCAAGCACACTTCCTCAGATACCTCAGGTGCCACTGGACTCAAATTTTCTTCTGAAATAAGGATGTCAGTCTTCTGGTGGCTACTGTTCAGTAACGAACATTCTTTTGCATGCGTGCATATGGGATATACATGAGATCTAATGCAAAGTGTCATGAGAATAGTTCATTACTGTTTGTTTTTTTTAAAATGGAAGAAAAATAGCTTTGCTTCAGTCCAAAGTAATCTGAACTCTTCTCAACCCCCAACAGTACTGCCTGTTCCATATACATCTTCTACATAGCAACGAGGTTCCCTTCTTGTTGAAATAAGAACACTATTCCCCCTCCCTTCTTTTTTTTTGAAAGACTGGTTCATGCATTTCTCTATGAACAAAAATTGCAGCATGACCTTGTTTGCTCAGAACTAAGCCCCATTGAGTTCAGTGGATTTTACTGAGGTAAGTGACTTTAGCATTGCAGCCATCGAGCCCATTTCTAATTGCCACCACAGACGGAATAAAAAGATGGACAACAGTTTTGGATCAGACAAGGGCCACTTTATTAACTACATAACGTTTAAACAACTAAAACAGCAAGGAAGCATTTCAAGAGCAGAATAGACAAGGCAGGTGTCAGCCAGACCAGCCTCCTTGTCCAGGATACGGGCGAGCCACCAACCCTGATCTTGAGCCATTCATCTGGCTTGCGACCAGCAGCCCAGCCACTGGTGGCCTCCTGGGAGCGCTTACCCCTGAAACCATAAAGTTTGCAGAGAGGAGCTTATCCAAGAGGTTCCCAGAGGGAATCATCATTCACCACCCAGAGCCTTAATAACCCGCAGGCTGTTCCTGATGACCCCATGTTCCTAAACTAGGAATGGCTTAAGGTGCTCACCAATTTCTGCTTTCTACTCCCTGCACTATTCTGCCACTAGCGAGGACAAGCCTCTGCTTTGTCCGAAGGGGCCACCAAACCAAGTGCAGCCTTAATCCCTTGCTGAATATCCTCCAAAAACAATTTATTGCCCTTGTCTGACATGTGAATGCCGTCCTCCCGGTAGAGGTCAGTATTTCCAACCAATATTCCAGGATGTGGCAAAAATTGACCCAGGCCACTCTCCATAGCCTTTCTCATTTGTCGGTTAACCTTGCGGCGAGCCCGGTCAATGCACCTGGGATCCCCCAGGTTGCGCCATACCCGCCTCGGCAAAATTGCCGACCAAATGATCAATGCCCCAGGCCATCTTCGCTGTATCACCGACAGATCATGTATGGCCTGAATCACCAGGGCCTTGCCTTTCATCAGGCCAAGGTCATTGCCACCCAGGTGAACCAGCAAAATATCAGGAGGCGGCCCATGCCATTCCTCGAACAGTAGTGGGAGCAATCTGGGCCAATGCATGCCCCGCCTTCCCCACCATTCAACAACCGCAAACTCACTCAAGCCCAACTGAGAACCAACCGTCGTCCACCTGGCCTGGCGAGCCGCCCAAAAAACCATACTGTGGCCGCATAATATGACTCTCCTTTGCATCTGCCGGCCCACAGCACCTGAAAAAGAACTATTTTAGTAACAGAAACCAATTAAAACTTACACTGATGAACATAACTTTTGAAACTACGAGTTCTCCAACGTCCTATACCTTTTATGTCCTCTCGAGAGTACCCCATGGCAGCTGCTGTGGAAGCAGCTCCAATCCTGAATGAATGGGTCCCAAAACGGAAGCCACCCAAACCCAATGCCTCAAGCGCTCGTTTTGTCACTGCCCAAAACTGAAACTTTGTGAGAGGTGATCCGTCTCTGTGCTGAAATAATACCCCCTTGACGTATCCTCGCAGCCCCAAGTAATGATGTAAACCTGACACAGGGCACAAATCAGGCTCAGAACAACGTCCTAATTCTATCGTTGAGCCCTTACCCAACTGGTCAGTCTTCGACCGCCTAATATGAATGACTACTTTATCTTCATTAACCCTAATGTCACCTAAATTAATAGCCCGATTAGATGTGTCATGTTGCGAAGCAGGGACAAGCTCACTGACTTGAAGAGCTCCAAAAAATGCCAGCAAAGATGCTGAGTGAAAAAGAGCGGCCTCATATTCATCATCGCAGAAGCCCAGCCACAATGTCCGCAGTCCCATTAGAATTGAAGGAGTTAATGGCTCTCTGGAATCAGGTAGCTGCCCTGCCTCGCGAGACCAACCCTCCAGCATTTTTTTAACCCAAAAATCGTTCGTCTTATCCGCATGCCCAGCGGCCTTACTAGCATAGGCCAAAGAAGACAATCTGCCCTTTATAGAGCGGACCGATAACCCCTTACCCTTCAGATAAACACAGTACTGCATCAATTGATGCACTGGCATAGGCCACACATGCTGTAATCCAGCCTCCCTTTGGAAAGCCACAAATTGGTGACCCGCCCTCATATAAGATTTACGTGTTGACGGGGCAAGGGCCATGCTCATCGCCCACTCGGCTTCAAACCTCCAATCCGCCAAAAATTGGGGGGCATCCTTACTGGGCGCTCGTCCACTTCCGGGGCCAGCTGACGGAATCTCTCCATCTGTTTTCGAGAGAGAGCGTCAGCGACCCCATTACTTGCACCCGGAACATGCCTTGCATGAAACAATATATTATTCCTTAAACATATCAGGGTAAATGCCCTAACTAACTTCATGACTCGTATAGACTTGGAAGTTAAAGAGTTTATGACGTGTACTGTAGCCTGATTGTCGCACCAAAAGTGGACCGAACAACCAGCAAAATCAGCCGTCCAAATCCCGACCGCTACAACAATTGGGAAAAATTCCAGAAAGGTTAGGTCTTTGACCCAGCCAGCCTGGAACCACTCCGGAGGCCAATCCTCAGCACACCAGTGACATCTAAAATAAACTCCAAAACCAGATGAGCCTGCTGCATCTGACGTCACCTGTAACTCTGCCTCCAATTGCAACTCCTCCCTCCAGAATGACACTCCATTAAAGGACCATAAGAACTTCTTCCAAAGCAGAAGGTCCTCCCGCATCCCTAGTCCTATATCCTAAAGTAACCCTAGTCCTATGATGAGGAAGGCGAAGGCCACGCATAGCCCGACCGGGGGCCACCACTTTGCATGCAAAGTTAAGATGGCCAACCAGTTGTTGCAATTCCCGCAATGATATCTTCTTACAAACACTAAATCTGTCCACCAAGCCCTGAAGGACCTCCAACTTCTCCAAAGGGAGCCTAGAACACTGTTGAACTGTGTCTATCTCAATACCCAAGAAGGTCAAAATAGGCTTAGGACCTTCAGTCTTCTCCTCGGCCAAGGGCACTCCTAATTCAGCTGCCATGTCTATGAAACTAGACAGTAAAAAGGCACACTGGACAGTCCCTGCTCGGCCAGCAAACAAAAAATCGTCCAAATAGTGAGCCGTAGAGGCCAATCCTGTCCTGAATCGCAAAGCCCATTCCAAAAAGGAACTAAACTTCTCGAATGCAGCACAGGACACTGAACAACCCATGGGAAGGGCCCTGTCCGTATAGTAAAATCCCTCAAAAGCAAAACCTAATAAATCAAAATCAGCCGGGTGTACTGGCAGAAGTCGGAAAGCTGATTTGATGTCACATTTTGCTAAAAGTGCACCCCGACCACAGCCCTGTACAACCCTCATGGCTTGATCAAATGACGTATATTTTACCGAACAAAGCTCATCAGGTATAGCATCATTCACAGATCTGCCCCGAGGGTACGATAAATGATGAATGAGACGATACTCACCCGGAGCCTTCTTTGGTACAACGCCCAAAGGAGACACCCGTAGATTAGGCACCGGGGGGGAAAGAAATGGCCCCAGGATTCTCCCCTCTTTACACTCTTTCCCAATTTTTGCTCGTACTATGTCTTCCATCCCTATGACTGACTTTAAATTAGGAGCACGGAAAGGTGCCCTCTCACCTTGATAAGGAATCCGAAATCCGAACCAAAACCCTTCAAGTAAATACATACTAACTGTTCTATTTGGGTAACCTCTCAAAATTCTCTCTAACACCTGAATCTTAATTGGGCTGGGCCCCTTTGTCATTAAAGGCAGCTTGACTTCCACCCCCACTGGGACGCTTACCTCCCCTTGCTCCGAAACGTCCCCTTGGCGTGGGGCAACCAGACAGTGCATGCTGCCCCCCGCAGAGAGGGCACTCATGCCGAAAGGAACAAGACTTCCTTCCACAAGTACCCTGTGATGTAAATTCCCAACACAGGGGACGCTTCTGTACCGGAGTCCCCGTCTGCACTCGCGAAGGGTTCTGACCCTGTAGCCTCTGCACTACGTGACCACTGTCAGAGTGCTCGGAATACAAGGATTTAGGGGCAGACACAACCTGCAGCCACAAGTGGGGATGAATAAGGTCCCAGTGCAAAGACGGATTCATGGCCGCCCTTGTGCGAAAACCCTCATCATATTCCAGCCACGCGTGTCCTGTGAAACCCATAAAGGCTTTGTAAATTATATCCATGTATTGTAAGAGTGCTGATGCCCTCCAGGGCTGGTAACGCACTATCACGCCAGAATAAATGAGAAAACCTGGGTACCAATCACCCCAGGTCCTATTTACTCTACGCTTCTTAATACGCTCTCTGTCCCTTTCGTCTAAGTCCTCTTTGTCTTTTTTGTCCAATTCACGGTATAACAGAGTAAAAACATCGACATAGGAGCCTTTGAGAATTTTTTCCCTAGTAGCCAGGGAAAGGTGATCTCCCAATGGCAGGGCTATATCACCCACCGGCAAAACTTTGGCTGCGGCGTGATCGTAAGAATATCCCACTGGAGTAGATGTGCTAGATGGATACCACCCACCCTGTCCGGGATATTGTGTGGTTCCCCCGTCCAAGGCAGGCGGTACGAAGTGCCACCCACCGGGCGATGACGAGGCCCCTGCCCTTGCTGAGGGACTCTTGCCTGAAGGTGAAACCCCTGATGTATCCTGGTTACCTGAACCCCAAGGCCACGATGAGTCATCCTGACTAACAGCACCAGCCTTACCATCTTGGCCAGGAGGACGTACAGGACCCTTGTATAGCTCCAACTGATGAGACCCCTCTCCGCCTTCTGCCGGCCGGTTCTCTGTATCACCAATCCCAGAAGTGGACGATTGACCATCCTCGAGAAGCGCCAGTCTTGCTAACACCTGCGCTTGAAAGGAAGAAATACCAGAGTTTTTTGGTCTCTTTGCTACGGATGGAGCGGGATCAAGCTGATGAGGCCTGGCCCTCTGCTTCTCTAAAGCCTCCAACCTCGCTAGTATTGCAGCATTGATAGGATCAGTGTCATCATCCTCAAAATTTGACGGTGCAGGTGCAGCCGGGGGAATCTTAGGTGCAGGCTGTTTACCTTTTGGCTTGCCCTGCCCCTTCTTGGGAGCCATCCTATATTAAAGTATGGACAGGGCCTACTGTATTGCTAAGTGTGTGAAACTGTATTGACAAATAATGCAGAAGAGCTTAAGGAGGGGGGGGACTACCCAAAATAGCGTCCCCAAAATTATAAACTGCAGCAAGCTCCACTCAAAATGGCCACCAGCAAAATACAATAAACAATCCCTAAAATGGCCGCCTCCAGTGTATGCCTCACTCCCCTTAAACCACACCTAAGATGGCCGCCACTTAAATGAATTGACTGCTCTGAATCAACTACCAGGGGCTGGAGCCCGCCTAAAATAACGGCCCTAGTAAACTCTCCCACCCAAGGTGGCAAGGGGGGACGACGACTTTAATCACTAGGCTGAAACTTAATCAAAACAGCACCCCGCACAAATGCCAAAAACAGTACTCCCTCAAATGGTCGCCAATGCACTAAAGTAAATAAATCAATAAAATTGAAGCCGAGAAAGTACTCGGCACGATCACCACCACCAAAGTTAGCAGGACGTCGCCGCGCCGACCGGTCTCCAGGCCACTTCTAACCACTGTCGCCCCCAGAGCCCCCTACAACAGCACGCTGCTGCGCAGCCGTCTCTGGGCCGCCTCCGACCACCGTCGCCTCAGGAGCCCCCGCAGCAGTATGCTGCCACGTCGCCCACCCTCCGGGTTGCTCCTGACCACGGACGCCCAGAGCCCACTGAAGCTACTGCCCAATAGCCGCGTTTATACGGAGCCTTCCCCGGATGCTCGTCAGCCCAGCATGCTCCGCTACACAGCCTGCAGAGCCTCTGGATCTGCCGGAACAAAAACCTCCAGCCAGCCCAAGCACGAGGCTCCAACTGCTTTGGGTGGGAAAGGGAGCCGTCCTATATTGGGCTGGCTCCTCCCCACCCATGTCATAGCGTGTTGTGCTATGACCCAGCTGTTGCCCCGTCATTCCGGCGGCGGCAAAACAGCCCCCGGCCTCCATTGCCTTCGGCTGGAGACTGGGAGCTCCATTATGCTTACCAAATTCAGTGGAACTTACTCTCAAGTAAGTGCCATAGGATTGTGGCTTTGGTTGCCTAATGCTTGTGAAGATTTTGAAAATCAAAACTATGCTATATTCAAAGAATCCTTTAATGTGTCTCCCCTTTGTCTACTTTTGACTCCCACCCTTCCTACTATCCCTCATCATGAAATACTTCCAATTTATTTCCTGTGAACTTTTTATTATATTAAAAAAATCTATTTGTATCATTCTTAACCAATTTTGGGGATATATTAAGCTATTTTTATATATATAAGAGAGAAATTTATAGACCTTTTTTGTACAAATGTTTTATTTTGATACCTTTTTTAAAAATCTGAACACTTTTGTGTTCTCAAGATTATGCAAGAGGTACCATGAGTCACTGCTGCCAAGAGAAAAGAGCAAGACTCCCGTAGCACCTTAAAGACTAACCAAATTTGTAGCAAGGTAGGAGCTTTCTTGATTCACCAGTCCTTCATTGGTCACTTCTTCAGAGATTCTTCATGAGAGAGCGAGAGCAGGAAGCGTGCCCAGCCCGGCAGCCTGCTGCACTGAGAGCCGGACCAGTCCTAAGAGGCCAAGCGAGTGGCCAGATGGCCAGCCTCCCCCTTCCCACTGCAGGGCTGCATCCCCAGCACCCTCGCACAGCCACTTCACTAGTGATCCCTGGGTGAGGCAGCCAGCCAGCCTGCCTGCCCACCCCCTCCTGCCCAGCCTGCGTCTCCATGGTGGGGCCTGCAGCGGTGGCGGGAGCTGGGCGAGTCCTGCTGTGAGAGGCCCACCAGGGGTGCACGCAGCAGCAGGAGGAGGAGGAGGTGCCTCCCAGCTGGCCGGCAAAAAAGACGAGGGAGGCCAGCGAGAACAGGCATGGCACCTGGTGAGGGAGGGCAGGGAGAGAAAGAGGGCAGACAGAGGCAGCAGTTGGGGCCGGTGGACAGAGCAATGGTCGTGCCCCGCTGGGCTGGGGCTCTCTGTGGCTTGCCTGGCCCACCTCCAGCACAAGGGGGGCAATGAAAAAGAGCAACAGGCGGCCAGGGGAACCTGGTGGGTGGTGGCAGTGGGAGTGGCGCTCCTCAGGTCCACTTGCTGACCAAGCCAGACCGTGCTTAGAGGAGCAGAGAGAGGGACACACAAACAGACACAAACAAACACACAGAGGGGTAGAGAAAGACACAAAGAGACCCTGATTTTGCACCATTTCCATCAGTCAATTTCCCACTCGAAGCTGCATGGCCACATTTTGACCCACGGCTTTGCCCGATTTCCCCTGTGGTTTCGAGATCCTCAAAAAACAGGATCACAAAACTGTAGGAAAAATCAGGCGAAGCCACGGGTCAAAATGTGGCCGCACAGCTTCAAGTGGGAAATTGACCAATGGAAATGGGGGAAAGGGAGGCGTGACAGTGGCGCAGCTCCTTGTGCAAAATCAGCCAGACACACACAGAGTGGCAGAGAGAAAGAAAGAGAGGGGCAGAGAGAGAGACACAGACAGACACACACAGAGAGGGGGCAGACATTTAAATGCGGGGAGAGCTGAGGAAGGCTCCTAGAATCCCCTGCCCTCTCCTGGCTCGCCTGCCTAGCAGGCAAGCCTGGAAGGACCGGGGAGAAAGCAGGGAGACATTTAAATGCCTCCCTGTGCTTTCCTCCGCTCTCCCGCCCAATCGGGCGAGCCAAGGAAGGTCCGAGAGCCCCCCACCCTCTCCTGGCTTGCCTGCCTGCCTAGCGGGCAAGCCTGGAAGGGCCAGGGAGAAAGCAGGGAGACATTTAAATGCCTCCCCATGCCTTCCTTGGCTCTCTTGCCCAAGTGGGTGAGCCGAGGAAAGCTCCTAGAGCCCCCCTGCCCTCTCCTGGCTCACCTGCCTAGTGAGTGAGCCTGGAAGGGCTGGGGAGAAAGCAGGGAGACATTTAAATGCCTCCCTGTGCCTTCCTCAGCTCTCCCACCCAAGCAGGTGAGCTGAGGAAGGCTCCTAGAGCCCCCCCACCCTCTCCTGGCTTGCCTGCCTAGTGGGCAAGCCTGGAAGGGCTGAGGAGAAAGTAGGGAGATATTTAAATGCCTCCCCGGGCCTTTCTCAGCTCACGCACCCAAGTGGGCAAGCCGAGGAAGGCTCCTAGAGGGCCGCACACACTCTCTGCAGACCTGGAGTTGCACCGCAGCGGCGGCGTGATGTTTCCTCTGTGGAGTCATGTAAACTCCTTCTCTGTGGAGTCGTGCCATATTCTATGGCCCCATAGAATATAATGGAAAGATCGCACTGCTACTGTGGTGCACTCTAGAAAAAAGAAGCACAGGGGCAGGGCTGCTGGGGTGAGCTGCTGGAGCAGCACTCCGGTGTGCTCTGGCTCCATAGGACCCCTGGTTGGTTCCATGGGAAATACTCATCACCAGGTTCTTGAGATGTTTGACTGCAACTCAAATTGCCTTTAGTGTTAAAAGTGTAAACAATTGTGTTTACATGAAGTCACTCCTGTTCTTTGGAACAATGTTTACATTGGCTGTGCTTAAACCTGAAGAGTCTTCCTCGGCTGGGAAGACAGATTATTTTTACATTGTCAATTTGCAGACTTCTCAAAATGGTAAATGTAGAGATACCTTTAAGAGCTCCTGCATATAATTGATATGCAGTGCTAATTGGCTTGCTACCAAGTCCTTTCTAGCTGTTTTTTTTTGTTACAAGCATTCTTTTTTAACCTAAATAAACAATTACCTGAAAAATTACAGCTTCTCATTTCATTTCTGATATAATTTATGGTGTCCTATAAATTAAGTGCCCATTAAGTAAACTGAGAAAAAACCAATACCTAATAACTGCTTTCATGATTTTTGCTTTATTCTGGACTAAGGAGACTAATAAAATAGTGTGATGTTAAGCAAGGAAAGTGCCATGGTATAACTTGATTTCATCACATTTCAGAAGCTAAGCAGGACTGGTACATGGGTGGGAGACCACCAAGGAACACTTTGCAGTGGAAGGAAATGGGAAACCACCTCTGCTTTTCACTTGCCCTGAAAGCCCCTTTCTGGGGGTCACCATAATTTGGCTGTGACTTGACGGAACTTTATGCACGCAAGTAGGTAAAGAAGGTAATGCCAAACTTAGAAGATTCCATGCTAGATATGTGGGACAGACAGTAAATTTTTAATGCTATATAACTTCATCTGAGAACCTTGAGTGACGGGATTCAAATGGAATTTTTTGGTTGAGAGTGTTCGTTAAAGAGTAACAGGTAGGAGTGGCAGTTAAAAACTGGTAGTTGATGGGGAAGGAAGGTGAAGCAGAGTGGGAGAGGATCAAGAAGGATCCTGAGTTAGGGAAGTGGGAAGCTTAGCCCATCCCTAACAAGTGTGTGGGAAACAACTCCTAAAAGACAGGGTGATCAGTAGCCTTTGGATAAGGAAGAAAATTTGAACTTGTTTGAATGTTCCTGCCTTCACCAACTTTAGTATCTATTAGACCAAGAAACTTATGCTAGTTTATGGAAGAAAAACTGCCAAGAAATCTCTCCCCTCAAGTTTTAAAGATCTGTCTGAAGAATTGACTCATGAAAGCTCATGCCCTGCCACATATTTTGTTAGTCTTTAAGGTACTGCTGGACTCTTGCTCTTTTCTACTGTCTGAATAATAGTTACTTGTTTGTGACAAATTATCTGCATTTATTTGTATAGAAAGTTACCTTCTGTTGTCTGTTCACCTCATAAGTCCTACACCTGATTCCAACCCAACCATTTCCCATCAAATTTAAATAAAACAGTTATTTTTTGAACTATCATCAGCCCCTTATGTGCCATTATCAGATCAGGACCAAAAAAAGTTCAGTCTCTCGCCTCAGTTCCCTAGGCTGTGTCCGCATCTAACAATATACATTCAAATGACTGTATGGGACAGTCAGAGAGAAAGAAAGAAGAAAAGGAAAAAAGGGCTGCTCAGCCAGAAAGAAGATAAAGGGAAATCCTGGGAGGGAGGGTGAAAGTGTCATAGTATGTCTCATAACTATAGCAAAAGGCAATCCAGGGTGTAGGTGAATTGTTCGGAACTTCAAACGAATTAATGGACAGTGCAGTAAAACATTGGGGAGATTTTTAAAGGCTGCAGAAATGTAGGAACCACACACATCTGTTATATGAATTGCTAAGCAGCCATTGATGTATCAAGGAAGTATTGAAATGTTTCCTCTTAATCTCCATGTTGTTCTTATTCAGGTGGAGACAGGCTGTGCAATCCAAAGTCCCTGTCCATGAGGACAACTGAGAAGTGCCAGTTCCCCCCACCGCGCAGGCAAAGAGCAGCCCCTCTGTTGAATCTGCCATTGCAACTGCAGTGCCTTTTAAAAAGAGCTATGTTTTTGCACTGAATAGCCCTGACCTGAATAGCCCAGACAAGCCTGATCTTGACATATCTCAGAAGCTAAGCAGGGCTGACCCCGGCAAGTAATTGGAAGGGAGACCTCCAAGGAATACCAGAGCTTGGGACGCAGAGGCAGGCAATCAAGCCACCTCTCTGAAGCGTCCAAATCCCACTAGGAGTCACCAGAAGTCACCATGACTTCCAGGCATGCAAACACATACAACCCCTCCCCCAAAAGCTATGTTTAGTTCCATACTGAGCCACATATGAGTTACAGGTTGCAGACCCCTGCCTTAATTAATCTTGTGGTATCTTCTGTTATCCAAAATACTTGCTGTGTTAAGCCTTTTCTACCTTTAGGTTCAATCTTTCTTTACCTTCTACTTTGGCACTGATTTTTGTGATCAGTAGATTTGGTTTCCTGCTTATTTTGTGTGTTTGTTAATGTATAAAAAGTGTTCTATGTCACTATGTGCATAATTTTAAATAGAATATTTAAAACAATTCTATTGCCTATTTGAACCCCAAAGAAAGTTTACAACCTGATCCCAGTAAAAACTGGACAAATGTGATCTTTCATCTGCATGAAGGATATAGATCAAACTGCATGTTCTGCTACCACTAACACAAATGTGTTGGTTCTGGGCTTGCTATAGTATGTGTATTGTAGCTATAACAGCTTTAGCAAGGTCTATGGGGTGATCATCTCTAGGAGACTAAGAGGCAGGCTTCCTCTGTCTCTGTGTTTTCAAGGCAGTTCACCAAATCTCTGTGGGAAATCACCAGCAAAAAAATGTATGGAATAACCAATCAACTTCCCCTCCCATGCACCAAATGAGGTTTCAGTGTTTTTACATATTGCAACCTGTACTTTTTTTAAAAAAACAAACAAACCCTCCTCTGTTTTGACAGTTAAGTGTTTCAGTATTATGACTTTAATCTCCACCTATTTGTAATGTTTAGGCAAAGATTTTAATTCTCTTCCTTGTTTTGCCTGGAAGCTATCCCATCAGAAACAGCAGGAATGTCAGTGGAGGCTTGCAGTGTGAAGGAGAAAATAGGTGCATCTAGTATTTCACATCCCATGACACAGAGGTGTGGCTTTTCATCAGCAGTGTGATTGTCTGACTCCAAGAGATTTTCTCCAACTTGAAAATGTAACATTCCAGACTTTTTAAGACACACTCACTGCTAAAAGCATAAAGCACAAGGAAGCAAGCTACATCTTTAGACAACTGTGGTCTTTCTGCTCATGTAACATTCTCTCAAACTTAACAACAAAAGCTTGTATTTCTTTTAGGACATTTGGATACATGAAATAAATCAGTTACATTTAATTCCTGTGGATATTTTTTAGCTTACAAAGAAATTCTACCCCCCATCTTGTTAATTGCTTTGAGAAGCTTCAATACACAGTGAATGAGAGCCTCAAACCTTAATAATGAACAAATGCCTGCCATTTAAGCTGGCATTCTTTTTCAAAAGCAGTCAGTTAGATTTATGTTCCAGTTATTAACAGGGCTTCTGAGAGCCATTGGGGCCCCTCATATGACCCTGATCCAACCCAGATATCTTAGCAAAACAAATCTCTTGGCTGGCTTTTACCAGGCATGTATAATAACAAAAGAATCCCTATGTCCATCTGTCTGTTCATTTGTGGCAGACATAACCATCAGAAAATAAAACCAGGCATCTCAAAATTGGCCAAATGATTCAGAATGAATGTGGGAGTTCCAGGGCCAAAAATGAAAGGAATCAACATCCTGGCCCAAGTTATCTTCAGATCCCACACCCTATGTTATTTGCAATGGAAGCTAGTGGCTGCAGTGCAAAACTGCATTATATATATAAAAAAGGGGATTTTTTTTTTGCCTACAGCATGAATCTAGCTTCAGAAATGCTCCAGCTGACTCAGACCCCAGGGAATTTTGTCCCCCCAGTCCCCTCTCTTTGCAGCCCTGGTTATTAATGGCTAATACAGAGCTGACTGAAACAGTGGATTTTACTTCTTGTTATAATATTTGAAAAAGTATGTTTTCATTTGAATGTGAAGAAAAAGAATACTTCATTTTATGTCTTCATTGATCAAATTTTAAACCTGGTTCTGGAAAGTAAGGAGGGTGTATAACCAGTTTCTTAATAATAATTACTTGAGAACTGAGGTTATCAAGTATTATTTGCAGTTAATACAAGTATGATGGATTGTGAACAGAGTCAGGTCTCCTTTCTTCCTTTTTTCTGAATCTTAGTATCCCATTCAGTGGCCAGTTTCCAGGGACATGTTGTAGAGTTTCTATACAATGACTTGATGCTGGGAGAGTCGGGCTTGAATCCCCACTCTGCCATGGAAACTTACAAGGTGCCTTTGGGCCAGTCACATGCTCTCAGCCTAACTTACCTCACAGAGTTGTTGTTAAGATAAAATGGAGGAGAGGAGAATGATGTTAAGCTGCTTTGTGACTTCAATGGGAGGAAAGTTGGGGCATAAATGAAATAAATAAATAATTTATCTGAATACTGTATCCTGAAATCACAAGTGCAAAGGTGTTTCTATTTTATATTTTGTTAACAAGAAAAAGAGAAAATACCAAATATAGAGAATGCTCATCAACTTAAAAAAAAGATGTTTTTTAAACAAATGCATGATTAAAAATATCTTGATGAAATTTTGATAAATCTATAGATAAATGAACAATCTTTTGAGCAAATCATGACAAAATTCCTCATGTCATAGTACAGAAGCCATGCAACATTTCCCTGGAAAATGACCAACATACAGGTTTTCATTACCTAACACTTTGTTAGTAAAACTGGAAAATGTGGATTATGTAACTGGAATTTTCATTGTAATGTTTCTTCTTCATCATCATCTTCTTCCTCCTCCTCCTCCTCTTCTTCTTCTTCTTCTTCTTCTTCTTCTTCTTCTTCTTCTCATAAGAACACAAGAGAAGCCAATGTTGGATCAGGCCAATGACCCATCTAGTCCAACACTGTGTCACACAGTGGCCAAAAATACCAGATGCCCTCAGGAGGTCCAGCAGTGGGGCCAGGACACTAGAAGCCCTCCCACTGTTGCCCTCTCCAGCACCAAGAATACAGAGAATCACTTGCCCCAGCCTGAGAGTTCCTATCTATACCTCGTGGCTAATAGCCACTGATGGACTTTTGCTCCATATGCTTATCTAATTCCCTCTTGAAGCTGTCCATGCTTGTAGCCCCCACCACCTCCTGTGGCAGTAAATTCCATATGTTAATCACTCTTTGGGTGAAGAAGTATTTCCTTTTATCTGTTCTAACCTGACTGCTCAGCAATTTCATGGAGTGCCCACGAGTTCTTGTATTGCGAGAAAGGGAGAAAAGTACCTCTTTTGCAACCTGCTCTATCCCATGCATAATCTTATAAACCTTGATCATGTCACCCCTCAGCCATCGTTTCTCCAAGCTAAAGAGCCCAAGCGTTTTAATCTTTCTTCGTAGGGAAAGTGTTCCATCCCTTTTATCATTCCAGTTGCCCTTTTCTGCACTTTTTCCAATGCTATAATATCCTTTTTGAGATGTGGTGACCAGAACTGTACACAGTAGTTCAAATGAGGTCGCACCATTGATTTATACAGGGGCATTATTATACTGGCTGATTTGTTTTCAGTTCCCTTCCTAATAATCCCTAGCATAGTGTTAGCCTTTTTTATTGCAGTCGCACGCTGTCTAGAAATTTTCATTGAGTTATCTACTATGACTCCCAAGATCTCTCTCTTGGTCAGTCTCTGCCAGTTTGGACCCCATCAACGTGTATTTATATTTAGGATTTTTGGCTCCAATGTGCATCACTTTGCACTTGGCCACATTGACCCCCATTTGCCACATTGACGCCTGTTCACCCATCCTTGACAGACCCCTTTGGAGTGCCTCACAATCCTCCCTGGTTCTCACTACCCTGAACAGCTTCATGTCATCTGCAAATTTAGCCAGTTCACTGCTTACTCCCAACTCCAAATCATTAATAAACAAGTTGTAATCATTGATAAACAAGTTTTTCTTCTTCTTCTTCTTTGATCAGAACTATACACGGTATTCCAAATAAGGCCGCACCAGGGTCTATACAGGGGCATTACAGTATTGGCCTTTTAATCTCTTTCCTAATGATTCCTAACATAGAGTTTGCCTTTTTCACAGCTGCAGTACACTGGGTTGAGACCTCCATTGAGCTGTTCTCCACTACAACCCCAAGATCTTTTTCCTTCTCAGTCTCAGCAAACTCAGACCCCCATTAGCCTATACTTGAAATTGAGATTTTTTTTTGTCCAGTGTGCATCACCCTTACCAGCACTGAACTTCATTTGCCCCATTATCACCCACTCATCCAGTTTGTGGAGGTCTTTTTGGACCTTCTTGGAGTCAGCCTTAGTTTTCACCATCCTGAATAATTTTGTGTCACCTCTTCTTGTTTTGTGAAGATCTTCTAGGTATTTAATTCATTCTTTAGTTTTGGGTTTTTTTTCTTCTTTTTGCTTCTTCAGATGAGAAGACACTGAAATGAGTTGGCCTCTGAGAACAGCTTTCAGGGCTTCCCAGAGAGTAAGCTTGAAGACATCTGGTGTAGAGTTGTTTTGGAGATATTGTTTAATATGGGCTTCCAGTTCTGCTGAATGTTGATCTGAGTATAGAAGAGCTTTGTTCTATGTGTGGGTTCATCAATGTTTTGGCGAAGAGAGCAAGTTACCCATGCATGATCCGACCAAGTGATAGTACCAATGTTGGTCTCCGATATTCCGTTGATTAGTTCTTTAGATGCAAGGGTAAAGTCAGTTCTGGAGTAAGTTTGGTGACATAGTGAGAAATAAGTATAGTCTCTTGTTGTTGGGTGAAAGTGGCACCATGTGTCAATTAGATGAAAGTTTTCTAGTATGGAAGCCAGGTGTGTGTCATGGGTGGATGGCGATATTGCCTGGAAGAGGTTAGCAGAGCAATCAAGCACAGTAGGATCACTTCCTATGAGTATTTCACCTTCCTGGAGTTGATTTAAAACTGTGAGAGATTCTTGAACAAAAGATAATTGGTTTTCATTTGGGGCATATATAGAGACCAAGGTGGTCATATGTTCATCAATGAGACCTTTTACAAATATGTATCACCCCCTTGGGTCACATTTAGAGGCTTTATGTTGGAAGCGCACTTGTTTGGACTGAAGAATAGCAACTCCATGAGATTTGGAGGATCCATTTGTGTGGAATTGATATTGGATCCAGTTAGCTTTTAACTGAGAGTGAGGCTGAGGGCAGAGATGTGTTTCCTGGAGGAACATGATGTCAGAACGCAATTTGTGTAAATTGGTTAGGATCCGTTTTCGCTTAATAGGATTATTCATTCCTCTGACATTAATCAAGGTGACAGTCAATGCATCAGACATTATGTAGAATGCTGATTGTGATTATAACTATGTAGAATAAGAATAGCAAAGGAAGGTGATAGATATAGGTGATAAATATAGAGTAGAATAGTTGTGTGCTGAGCAAAACAGGAAAAGATTTGACTTACTTCTAGCAAACGTAGTCAAGATAATCAAAAACAACAATCAGACTGGATATCGACACTAGATCCACTTCTGCACCCACTTACGCTAAAAGATGCATTATGGTCTACCCCCAAAGTACGCCCTGCTGGACTTAACAACCATATCTTCATTACAAGTATTCTAATAACATGGGATACCTTTGGAAAAAGACTAGTCCCTATGATCTCCTTCAGGCAACGATCCTCACATTGCAGCAAGATGGAGAAAGGCCAATGTCACAAATATTAAAGGCATCACATTGAAGAATGATCTAGCACCAAAAATACTCCTTGAACAAAAACTGAAAAATAACATCCCATTATATTTTTACCTACAAATGAAACATATGTTTACTCATTTGTATCTTTCAACTACATTAAGCTCACAGCCCATTAAATTTGAAGAATTGCTAAAAGGATATCTGTCAGAATCAAAAGGTATCATCAAGAAAATATACCTCATATTACTCCACAAAGGCTCTTCAACACTATTATCATATCAAAATACTTGGTCATGCGACTGTAACAAGACTTTCACTGAAGATCAGTGGTCAGCTATATGGCACACCTCTCTTTCCTCTCCATCTTTGGCTCCAATCCTACAAGATTTTATCTAGATGGTATATCACTTCTCCAAAATTAGCTCACATCACACCCTCTAGTTCTGCGCTCTGCTGGAAGGGCTGTGGAAAAGTTGGAACCTTTGCCCATTGCTGGTGGAAGTGCCCCCAAATAAATGAATTTTGGTCTAAAATCCTTCAGCACATCACACAAATAACAGGTCATTCCATACCATTAACGCCTGATACAATTCTTTTGCGTATTGAAGATGACCTGTCAATACTAATGATCCGATGGGAGCTGATGCACAGCTTGTTGACTGCGACTCAGACGACATTAGCAAGACATTGGAAACTACAATCGATATCTGCCTTATCTGAATGGTACTTAAAGATCTGGGACCACTTAATAATGGAAAAAATTACAGACAGACTGCTCCAGTCAGACATATACCCAAGGCAAACAAACTTCACTGAGAAATTCCTTACACATGCTCTTGATCCTCCAAATCAAACATATCAGCTACTTTTCTTCTAATCTCTTCTAATTCCCCCCCACTACCACTACATAACTCTTACATCTCTTTTCTCCTTTCTAAAGACACTAGGTTCAAAGAATACAGTTGTAATCACAGCACTTATGCCATTTAGTTTCATGCCATTTAGTTTCATGCTTCAATCTGAATTCACTATTTTGAATTAAAAGTAGTATTATAACTGTGGTATAATCCTAAGCTTTGACATGCATGTTATAATATTTGATATGTATTGTGTGTGTAAACAAACTTTGCTTATTTGTTACTTAAGTTGTAATTCCCTTGTTATATCAATAAAAGTTTATTAAAAATAATTTTGTGTCATCTGCAAATTTGACCACTACTTCGCTCACCCCTAGTTCCAGATCATTCATGAAAATTATTAATTATTATTTATTTTATGGCAATTTATGAATAAATTAAATAGTATGAGCCCCAATACAGATTCTTCTGTGACCCCACTGCTTGCTTCCCTTCATTGGAAGAATTGAATCTACTTCCTATCAATTACACTAGGATGCCCCTGATTTCTAGAAATTTGCAAGAGAGAGTAAAAGCTCGTTCTGTCCACTTTCTCTACCCCATGCATATTTCTGTAGACCACTATCATGATCCATCTTAGTCATTTTTTTCTAGACTGAAATTTCTCAGACGATTCAGCCTTTTCTCATAGGAAAAATGCTCTAACCCCTAAATCATCTGGATTTCAATTCCTACATGAGGCTTTGAAACCACCATTGGTTTATTTTTTCCTAATCAAATATATCAGTTAAGTATTTGTTGGTAAGATAAAATTATTAAATTTAAACTTTTGCTAACTAAGTCAGTCAAAATGAATATGCGAAACCAAATCACATTCTCAGGGTCAGGGTTTTTCCAGAAGAATTCCTGATTCAATATTTCCAAACCCACATCAATGCCCAGCAGTCTATTATAAAGCTGAAAGATTATGGCCAGAGTCTGTATGTAGTAGTAGAAAAGAGCAAGAGTCCAGTAGCACCTAACAACATTTGTGACAGGGTATAACGTTTCTTGAGTCACTGCTCACTTCTTCAGATACAACTAGAATGTAAGTCCATCTGTCCTTATATCTTGGAGAGCAGAGTGATTTCAGATGCTGAATGACAATAGCAGGCAAATGATTTGATTTGGTATATAGTCATTTACATGTACAATAACCCTAGTAATCTTTATCATTAGGCCTAATTTAGGAGCAGAAAGCAGTACAGATTGATCTAGGGTTGCCAGGCCTGATCTTGGGTTGCTGGCCTGGCAATTGGTGGTGGATGGGGGAAGAAGGTACTTATTGCAGGGGGAAGGCATCTTTGTTGGCATGTGATGATGTCACTTTCAGCATGATCTGAAAGTGTTGACAGTGCACTGGGGCTATGCTCTAGCACTCACCCAGAAACACTGAGTGATGTCATCTATGTGACACCATTGCACGGCAAAAAGGTTGCTGCTCTCCGCCATTTTGATGGCCTGCTTCTGCCTGCTAACCAGATGAGCATCAGTAGGCATTGTAAAGCATAACTGGAAGTTTGTCTGCCAGTAGTGGGTGCCTGGTAAGCCTAGATTAGTCATCAGAAAATGTCTGGCCCTTAGTATTCAAGCCATGTTATAAGTATGTATGTTAAATATTGAACTATAGAAAGGTAAAGGTAAAGGTTCCCTTGCTCGAAAGCCAGTCGAATCCGACTCTAGGGTTGCGGTGCTCATCTCCGTTTCAAAGCCGAAGAGCCAGCGTTGTCCGAAGACGTTTCCATGGTCATGTGGCCGGCATGACTAAACACCAAGGTGCACGGAACGCTGTTACCTTCCCACCAAAGTGGTACCTATTTATCTACTTGCAATTTCTTGCTTTCGAACTGCTAGGTTGGCAGGAGCTGGAACTAGAGACAGGAGCTCACCCTGTCATGCGGCACCCGGGTCTCGAACTGCTGAACTACTGACCTTCCACAGCCTGCAGTTCAGTGTCTTAACCACTTGAGCCACCGCAGCTCCATATTGAACTATATAGTGATATAGAAAATGTTTCTTTACAGTTCGTTTACAAAGAAAAACTACTTTTTTCCCCAATAAAGTTTTATTGTGTTTTTCAACAGTAAATACAATTGTTACAAAATACAAATATGAGCTGCAGGTCTGTTAACTGTTTAGAACTATGCAAAGTCAAGAAAAGACATTGAATGATAACACAATATGCATTTTAACAACCTAAACAACACTTAAGTTATATGAAAATTAAATGGTAAAAATTACTGTACTTATGCTCTTTATAAAATAAACAAGAATACAGAAAGCATTGTTGGTTAGCAAGAGTTAACCAGTTGATTTTACCAGAACCATAATTCGTCAATCACTTTAGGAATAGCTTTCTGTCCAGAAAGGTACTCTAAAATGGGAAACCATGTAGAAACAAATGTGGTAGGGGCAGGTATTTTATCAAATCGCATAAGATTGTCCGAGAGTTTAGCCATAATATATAAATCCCACATCTTTTTTTGCCATTGTCAAAGAGTGGGTGTCATTGTCGTTTTCCATTGTGTGGCAATGACAAGTTTTAGCTGCAAAAAATAATAAAGAGACCCTTTCTATCGATGAGGGTGCAGAGCACTGATCAGCCCATCTGTTCAAAAATAAGTGTTCTGGTGTGAGGAGGATGTCTATATTGGTGATGAGTTTAATTTGAGCCAGAACTGCCTCCCAGAAAGGAAAAACTTTAGGGCAAAAGATCCAACAGTGGAGGTAGTTACCAATATCTCCACAGTTTTTCCAGTACTTCGGGCTGTAGGTTGGGTTTATACAAGCCAGTTTGAGAGGAGTAAGATACCAGTGCGATAAAATTTGAAGGACTGTAATTTCATAGCCGTTATTTTTGAATTAAATGGCGGGGATGACCAAAGCTTATTCCATGAGGCATCTGAGAATGTTTCTTTGCTATCCTTCCGCCAGATGAGAAAAACTATTTTTAATAAGAGGGTTTTAAATTCATGTTTAAGAGTTCTGGTCTCATTAAGTTATGATTTATTTAAAACTGTATTATTTTTAAAACAGAAACATTGTAGGCTAAAACTTAAAAATTCAGATTTTTAAAGGAGACTTTTTATCCATCTTGGCTATGGAAATTGGCCCTTTAGGATAAGGAATGAAGCACAACATAATTTATACCAGTTAGCTTCCTTGTGTTTTCTGGAGATTCACCCTCTCCCCTAACTTCTCAAGAATTAATGTAGAAAAATATGTGGATACAAAAAACTTTTCTTTTTGCCCTCTCAGCTAAATAAGTTTCTCTTAATAAACTAATTTTTATATTTCGGGAATTTAAAGTGCTGTAGAGATTCAGTACTAATGTGTTTTTGGATCACATGTATGGCTTTTATCAGTATAAATACAGGTTTTAATGCCTATCCTCCTAACAATGTACAAGGCCTGTGCTGAGCAAAATTAGAAAAAAAAATGTACTAGAACCTTGGAGAAGAAATAAATGAAACCTGTGCAAGTAGACAGCGTAGTCATGTGTTTAACTTTCATGCTCTTAGAGCATGTATCTGTATTTGCAAATCCTTCAAGCATTTCATAACCTGCAAAAGCACTAACACGGCTAATATTTCCTGGAAATTCTGCAGCCCTCATACTAAAGAAAAACTGACGAGTATAATGGGAAAGGCCTGCCTCAATCAGCTTCCACAGCAGGTTGGTGATTGGGGTTACATGCAAATAAAGGATATGGCAATTTCCATAAAGGAATGAGATGATGCTGTAGTGGCCAGTGATCGCTTTTTCAATTGATCCCAAGATTGCTGCAGAGATTAGGTGTGACAAGAGTGGTTTAAACAGTAAATTGGAAAACTAGTACAATGTTAGCACAGGGAATGCAAGAAATTTAGTACAGGTATTCCTCAGAGCAAGAAATGGAATGTTTAAAGGAAAAATACTAAAATGGAGGAAAGAACATTCAAGCCACCTGAACTCTTTGGAGAAAGGGTAGTATAAATCTGTATAGAGTAATAATTATACTGAAGTACGATAGTACAAAGATCTACCCATCCTTCTATATCTTTTTCCTCATCACATTTTCTACCATTCTGTCAAGGAGCTCAAGTTGGTGTGCATCATATATGTGATGGATTTTTTTATATAAATTTGGGTTTTGCTTTCCGTCAAGATGATCTCATGGCATTTTATAACATGGCATAAAACAATACCCAAAATAAATAGCACCACTAAAAAAATAAACAGCTCTCAGACAACATTTAAAGCCTCAGGAAATAAAACATATTTGCCTTTCTAACTAAATTCTGCAAACAGAAAAAGATGTACTAGAACCTTGGAGAAGCAGTAAATTAGTACTGGGCAGATGGATGCTATAGTCCTATATTTAATTTCCATGTAATGCAGCAGATATATGTACAGTGAATAGACCCTCCCCATTCACAGATTCATGACACGCTTCTACTTATTTGTGGTCTGCAGCCCATATGTTGCAGCTAGTCCTAAGCATATGATACCTCCACAGGTTGAGAGGGAGAGCAGGAATGAGTGTGCTGGCTTTGTACCCTGCATTTGCATGATCTCTACTGTTATGTATTGTGTTAAACATGCCTGAGCTTCCACTTTATGCTGGTATCCTGAAATGAACATTCTGATTGGTTACTCTGTGTAGTAGACCGATCAGAGCACATAGAATGGTTCTGGAGGGAACCATTGATCGTTATCTAAGTTATTTTATTGGTTGTTAACTTAATTAGGGGCGTGGTTACCACAGCCTAGAAAGTTTAAAAGAGAGCCTGTTGCTCTCTTGTTTTGTGTTGGTTTACTGTCATGTTCAAATAAAGCTGAATCACTTGTTAAGAGCTGACTGATGTCTCATACTTAACATCCACTTAGGGATGCCAGCCTCCAAGTGGGCCTGGGGGATCTCCTGGAATTACAGCTCATCTCCAGACTCCAGTTCCCTTGGAGAAAATGGATGTTTTGGAGGGTGGACTGTATGGTACTGCATCTGACCGAGGTTCCTGTCCTTCCCAGACTCCATCCCCAGATCTCCAGGAGTTTCCGAACCTGTGTGTGGCAACCCCATCTCCACATGATCTCCACTTTCTCAGAACTGTGTCTACTCAGGAAGGAAGTGTGCTCACTAGGAGAATTGCATGGCTCCCACTGTGCATGTCTGGCCAGGTGACTCACATGGTAGCACCCATTTACAGCATTGTATCTTACCCAGGCAAGGTGGCCACAGCTATGAGAGTTGGCAGTGCTGCAGCAAGCCAGGTGCGGGGTGCAACTTGCCCAGGCTGGATTTCTCTCAATGGTGCAGAAGGAATGGCGCCTCCCAGTCTGCCCCTGGAAGCAGCTGATACCCTGCCACTGGTATTTGTAGGCTTTGCATTTACAGTGATCACAGTAATGGCACTTCTGCAAATGGTGAAGGTCTACTTTACTTTGAGATTTTTCTGGCATACTACAGCCAGCAAAAGCAGTAATACAGTTAACATTTCCTGGAATTCTCATTATACTAAAGGAAAAATATCTGATGTAATGGGAAAGGCTCCAATCAGCCTCCCCATTAAAGTCTGACTGAAGCATCTTTTAGGGCTCTGGATTGTTTTCCTCAGTCTGTGCTCTATCTATACATCCTGTCCTTATATATATATTTGAATTTTGGTTCCAGAACATTCTATGCTTGCCATAATTGATTCGGCTCAAGAACTGGCAGTCAGAAGACACTGGCCAGGGCTGACTGGCTGCTTTGCAAAGTCCTGCCCACATCAGCCCCCATCAGTGTTTTCAGCTCAGTCTGCTCCAGTCCTCCGACAGGAGAGGACCGTCTGGAGTGTGAGCACTGGGACAGGTCCTCAAGGCTGAGGCAAGTGAGAGAAGCCCTTTTCCACCCCCCCACACCATCCCCTGGGCCTTCTATGAGGGGACTAGGCCCAGAGAAGGCCTTTTCTGCCCCCCACATGCCATCCCCTGGGCCTTCTATGGGACATTAGGCCCAGTGAAGCCCTATTCCGCCACGCCACGCCATCCCCTGGGCCTTCTATGGGGCACTAGGCCCAGAGAAGGCCTTTTCTGCCCCCACACACCATCCCCTGGGCCTTCTGTGGGGCACTAGGCCCAGAGAAGCCCTTTTCCGCTCCCCACACGCCATCCCCTGGGCCTTCTATGGGGCACTAGGCCCAGAGAAGGCCTTTTCCGCCCCCCACGCCTTCCCCTGGGCCTCCTATGGGGGCAGTAGGCCCAGAGAAGCCATTTTCTGTCCCCCACACACCATCCTTCTATGGGGGCAGTAGGCCCAGAGAAGCCCTTTTCCATCCCCCACACATCATCCTCTGGGCCTTTTATGGGGGCAATAGGCCCAGAGAAGTCCTTTTTCCCCACACATTGCCTGCTGCCCCCATAGAAGGCCCAGGGGATGGTGTGTGGGGGACAGAAAAGGCCTTCTCTTCCCTTCCTTTCCCTTTCCTCTCTCTCTCCTTTCTTTCCTCTTCCCTCCTTCCTTCCTTCCTTCCTTCCTTCCTTCCTTCCTTCATACCTTCCTTCCTTCCTTCCTTCCTTCCTTCCTTTCTAGGGCCTGTTGTCTTCCACCACAATGGGCTTTGCTCCCTAGTTTATAAATAAAGCAAATATTACAAAATTGCCAGAAGCATCCAGTGTGCTCTCCTCCAAAGGGAACCAACGTGAGATTACTGTAACTCACTCTATGTGGGCCTACCCTTGATGTTGCTCTGGAAATTCCAATTGGTATAGAATACGGCCATGCGGGTCGGTATAGCACACATCTACCCTATGCTGCGCAAGCTGCACTGGCTTCTAGTGGAGTACTGGAGCAAGGTCAAGGTTCTAGTACAGACCTTTACAGCTCTTAATGGTTTGGGACCCACATATCTTCAGGACCACTTATCTTGGTATACCCCTAGGAGAGCACTGTACTTAATAGATCAAAATCTGCTGGTGGTCCCTGGCCCAAGAGATATCCTGTTGTCCTCAATCAGAGCCAAGATGTTTTCCACTCTGGCTCCAACCTGGTGGAACTCTCTGCTGAATAACATCCATGCCCTGTGGGACCTGATACGGTTCCACAGGCCCTGTAAGGTAGAGATGTTCCACCAGGCATTTGGTAGAGGATTGCTGGTTAACAGGGCTTGATGCAGAAAGCCAAGATCTCTCTTCCAGTGAAAATAGGTTTTCTCAGTTTGCTAATACAAGGACTCAAAATAATCTTTTATTAGAAATCTGAATAGTACTACACATTCTTTCCAGTTCAGTTCTCAAATATCCTAGGTCAGAGGTGTCAAACTCATTTGTTATGAGGCCAGATCTGACATAAATGTCACTTTGTTGGGCTGGGCCATTTGTGCCATAAAATGTAACATGAGGTACCGGAGATATAAACTTTATAAAGGTGATTTCAGATGCTGAATGGCAATAGCAGGTGAATGACAATAGCAGGCGTGATTGGATTAGGTGTGATATACAGAGGGGTAGTAGGCTTTGAGATATCAACATTGGTAATGAGACAGGAAATCTAGGTCTCAGTTCCATCCAGGAGGATTCAGTCCTGGAGGATGCAAAGAATAAATGGACATAAGTCTGACATTAGAAATCACAACATTTAGTTGCTGACCTAAGAGCAACAGTGCTCTTACAAAGGAATTTCAAAGGGAGATTAGAAAGAGAGACTGCTGAATTGCAAATGATAATGAAGCTGAAGACGATGTATCTTCCAGGACTGAACTAAGGCCTTGTTTTCCTGTGTCCTGTTATCATTTGGCATCTGAAATAACTCCACTCTCCAAGATATAAGAACCAATCCAAGTGTTCTAATTCCTAATCAGGGTCTTTTAGAAAGAAAATAAACTCCCAGTAGGAACAGCGAAATCCAATCTTTTTTTTTTTTAAACAACTTTTCAGAACAAGCCCAAATAATTTCCTCAGTGTAAATTGTGCTTGTCAAAAGAATCCATCCATCCATCTATCCATCCCCCCTCACTCTATCTGAAGAAATGTGCTTGCACATTAAAGCTTATACTTGGAGTAAAACGTTGTTGGTCTTAAAGCTGCCATGGGACTCCAACTCTGTGTTCTCTCCCCCCCCCCAGAGGAAGAACAACCCCAGAGAAGGAAGCAGAAGCTGTGTGTGTGTGTGGGGGGCAGTATGAATATAGTTGATGAGGGAACCCAAGAACATTTTCAAGTTTGGTCTACTTCTAGGGAAAGAAAGTTTTGGAATGGAAAAGCAACTGAAATAATGCTTATTTGTGTAACCATATTTTTTAAAGTTTGATACACAGATAATGAGATGACAACTTGTATTTGATCCTAGGCTATATAATTAATCATTGAAAGTCAAGGTATATACGTCATGTATACAGTGAGATAGCATTGTTAGATGCTTGCTTCTAATAATAATTTATAGTTGTCAGTTGTAATTAAAAATTCCTTTTCTAATCTGTAAGTGCTTTCTTACTATCAACAGAACTTTCAGGTTGCTAATCTAAGCAGTATGGGCACAGTTTTTCTTTATTCTCGCTGAGCTGATTAATTTATCAGAAATTACTCAGAGAATCTGTGGCAAAAACCCCTGTAAAATGATTGACTAGTTAAGAAGTTTTCTTCAGTGTGATAGTATGAAGGCAACAGTCACAAATTTTGTTTAATTGTTCATTTAGTCAGTACGTTTCTAGAACCATTTTCCTAGGAATTCGAAAGTTCATCAAAAGTTTAGTGAGCAATCACAGACAAGTCTTTCAGCAACAAATGATTTCAGCTTTATTAACAGCAAACTTCAACTCCAGAACACACCACAAACAAGCGGAGCACAGCTCCCTTTTCAAACTGTCCCTGGCTGTCAAAGTCACACCCATAACAAGATAAGAACCAATAATAATGCAAGGATAAAGGCCAATCAGGACCGTTCCTTCTTTGATACATTCTCACATGGTGATTGGATATTTACAGAGGTTTCACAGAAACCGGCCAATAGAATGCGACAGATTACAATCCACATTTGGCCTGAAGCTTAACACAGAAAAGAATAGGATGGATTCAGCTAGCTTCAGGACATAACACCTTCCCCATCATTACTGATTTTCTCCTGCAAAGTGGAGCTGCAGGTGAATTCTGGGCATGTTACTTTCATGCTTTTAGTTCAAGCAGGGGAACAGGAGCAAGGTAAATAAAAGCAGGCCTCGGATGGGGGCGGAGCTCACCCGAGCGGCATTCCGGGAGTGAGGTGCCAGGGGGCGGGCACATGGCGAAGCCCCGCCCTCCTACTTCCTGCCGTTTTCTGCCTCCAGCCCTCATTCGGGCCGAGGAGGAGGCAGAAGATAGAGGTATGTGAGGTTCCCCCCTGCCTGGCCCCCCTTCCATCTCCCCCCCGCTTTAGGCCTCCCCCCGATCCTTGCCTGAGGCTGACAACAGTGGCCTAGGCATCCCCCACTGCCCTCCATCCACCCGGAATGCACAGATCTGCACGTTCCGGGAGGCTTCTCCCTCCCCCGGTCCTTGCCTGAGGCCGACAACGGTGGCCTAGGCATCCCCCCCGCCCTCCATCCGCCCAGAGTGCGCAGATCTGTGCACTCCGGGAGGCTTCCCTCTCCCCCGGTCCTTGCCTGAGGCCGACAACGGCGGCCTAGGATCTCCCCCGCCCTCCATCCACCCGGAGTGTGCAGATCTGCATGCTCCAGGAGGCTTCCCTCTCCCCCGGTCCTTGCCTGAGGCTGACAATGGCGGCCTAGGCATCCCCCCGTCCTCCATCCACCCGGAGTGCGCAGATCTGCACGCTCCGGGAGGCTCCCCCTGGTCCTTGCCTGAGGTCGACAGCGGCAGCCTAGGCATCCCCCCCGCCCTCCATCCACCTGGAATGTGCAGATCTGCATGCTCCGGGAGGCTTCCCTCTCCCCCGATCCTTGCCTGAGGCCGACAACGGCGGCCTAGGCATCCCCCTGCCCTCCATCCACCCGGAGTGCGCAGATCTGCATGCTCCGGGAGGCTTCCCTCTCCCCTGGTCCTTCCCTGAGGCCGACAACGGCGGCCTAGGCATCCCCCCGCCCTCCATCTACCCCCCTGAGTAGCGCGGCACCATTTTCTGCCTGCTCCGTGCACTTGAAGGGGCTCCCCTTAAGTGCACGGAGCAGGAAAGCCCCACAGGCCCGATCTCCAGTGGGAGATCAAGTGTGTGGGGCAGTTTCCCACCTCCTCTGTACACTTGAAGGTGCTCCCTTTAAGTGCATGGAGCAGGAAAACCTCGCAGGCCTGATCTCTGGTGGGAGATCCGGTGCGTGGGGCAGTTTCCTGCCTGCTACTTGCACTTGAAGGGGCTCCCCTTAAGTGCACGGAGCAGGAAAGCCCTGCAGGCCCGATCTCCGGTGGGAAATCAAGTGTGCAAGGCAGTTTCCCGCCTCCTCCCTGCACTTGAAAGGGCTCCCCTTAAGTGCACAGAGCAGGAAAGCCCCACAGGAAACTTTAAACCGGCTCCTCCCTTCAAGTGCACGGAGCCAGCGGGAAACGGACCCCTGCACTCCATCTCCCTTCCTATTAGTGCAGGGAGCAGGAAAGGAGTTTGTAAGCTGTCCTGAGACTCTGAATGAAGGATCCGGTATAAATTCAATCTCTTCTTCTTCCTCTTCCCCCTCGCCCTCCTCCTCCTCCTTGATATTAACGTCATAAAAATGGGCAGGGAGAAAAATATAAGCCTTGGGCCATAAAATGTGAGTATCTGGGTAAATACAGATCTGTGGTCATAACACTTCACTGATGTGAGACTGGGCAACAGTCCCTGACTGTATTGCCTTGGATTTATCACCTTACCTGAGTATTTCATCTTTTTGTCTAAGCTCCTCAGAATGGTGTTTGCAGCATTGACCCATTTTGTCCTCAAACCAATACAGTTGATATGACCTGGTCAAGACCAGTGGTTCAGGGCTATGCCAGGCTTAAGTAAAGGCCACTGTTCCATTCACTGCATATTTAAAACGAGATCTGCCATACTGATCATTTGTTTGAAGTAGTCAGTCAGGAGATGTGTCCTCTTTTTTGCTTTTCAAAATATGGTAACCCTTTGGTGTTTGACTGCATCAGGTACAAGATGGCCATGTGTGAGGCATTGAAGCATAAGGAGTTGTCCAGGTGTTACGTCCTACGGGTTTTCAAAAAAAACAAGCAGTGATGTTATACCTTTGTACTGGGGTTACCTAAAATTTCACAAGGTAAGGAATGTGTACATTCACATTGCTCTTTGTCAGGTTGGATGTTCAGTGGAGCAAAGACCTTTGGGCAACTTGAAAGCTTACTTGTTTCAAGGTTGTTGTTTGTTATTAGTCCTGATTTTTAAAAAGTTTCTGCGTTGCTGTCTTGAGGAGGGGGTTTCCCCTGATAAGCTATGCTACATGCTTTGTGGTCGTTCTCTGCGGAATTAAGCCTGGACTGCTTAGCAGTTGGACTTGTTTTGTTCCTATACAATTCTGAGTATTGGAGATAGACTGCTTCTCAACTAGGGTTGCCAGGTCTGGGTTGGAAACCACCTGGATGGTGGGGAGGGGCTTCAGCATAATACAATGCAAGCAGCTATTTTCTCCAGGGGAGCTGATCTCTGTTAGCTGGAGATCAGTTGTCAAAGCGGGAAATCCCCAGGCCCCACCTGGAGGCTGGCAACCCTACCTGGAAGTAGGTCCAACTACAGTGGAGGTGAATCAAAGGTAGGAAATGTACTCAGATGCCTTTTTCAGAGCAGGCTAAAAGTTGGTGGTCAGTGGAACATTGCCCCCTTGCACAGGTGGTCAGCAAATTCAAAAGGAACCCCAGCTGAGAATCACTGCCGTAGATTGTTGATTCATGGAATATCCATTTCTTTAGTGTTAGCTATTTTTGGTAAAGGAATAGATTTGTATTGGGTGCTCCATTTTTTTTTAATTTTGTGTTTTTGTAGACTCCAAGTCTTGAACACCTAAAAATGAGTACAGCAAAAAAAGCAAAAACAGATAGTGGAAGATCATTGTGTTTTTATTGTGTTTTTCTTTTAAGACAAAAGATGTTAATGTATGAGTTGTTTTTTTCTAAACTAAAACCTCAGTATTCAGGTTAAATTGTCATTTTGGGACTTTCTATACATAAGTGGGTTTTGGGTTGCAGTTTGGGCACTCGGTCTTTAAAAGGTTCGCCATCACTGCAGTAGATCATAAAGATAAGGAGTAAAAGAAAGGAGGAGCAAGTGAGAAAATAAAAATAGGATTAGGGCTTTCCTTTGCACATTGGCATGAAAAAGTGGATAGTTTTCTTGGGGGGGGCCTTTGGACCTGGGCACAAGAGCAAATGAAGGTTTTATTTGTAGACTCTCATAAAGCATAAAGAGTTGGAAAGTGAGTCTTGCAGGTGATTTAGACCCTGATGGCAACAAATCTGTTATTGTGACTTCTATGGTCACTGCAGTACTGTGAACTTGCAAGATAACAGGGCACTGAGCGCTAAAAACAGAAGGAAAATTGTGGTATTGTTAGAAGAGGATTTTTCCAAATAAAATGAGGTTCGGTGCAAGTTAGTGAAAACTAATTTGCACTGGGGTCTGAACTGGTGGGAAATGACCATGAAAGAGATCTTGAAGTTAGACATCTTAATGAAAATGTAATGTTGTTGCTCATGGTATATTTCTGATAAACAAACCTGGCCCTTGAATCAAATGCAGCCAACCAGACATATGTTGAGTTTGCCAATGGTTCAGTAATTTTCCTGTTTTGTTGCCGTCCTAAGATTGCAAAAGCAAAAGGGGTTGTCAGGCACCTGGCCAAAGGGCTGAGTTCTGCTTGGTGTAGGAATGTCAGGTTGCCTACTTTGGCAAACCTCCCTTTCCTTCACCCCACCCCTGAACCTTGGAGCTGCTCTAATGAGCAACACAACCAAACAGGGAGGGAGGCATTGCATTACATGATGCCCCAACATAATTTCTGGCTGAAAAACCACAGGACTCACGTAACATCACTGGACTCATGTAACATTTTAGGAATCTCCTAAAGCTAATTGTGGCCTAGGCAACCCCCTCCCGCCCTCCATCTACCTGGAGTGCACAGATCAGCGTGCTCCGGAAGGATCCCCCCCCCAGGTCCTTGTCCAAGGAATACTAATCATGAGGCACAGGCAAGTGATGGTGAATCACCTCTGAACATCTCTTTCCTTGAAAACCCTATGAAGAGTCAACTGTGACTTGACAGCACTTTCCTCCACCTCAATAAAGCCTTCAGCAATGTGTGTATAAGGCAGGAGTGGCCAAACTTGCTTAATGTAAAAGCCACATAGAATAAATGTTGGGTGTTTGAGAGCCGCAAGACATGAACAAATATCACACATGTTTTTATTGAAAAATACGTACATTTGCTTTTTATTAACATTAAATGACACTGTCCAATGATATGTATTTGTTTGCTAATGATATCTATTTGGCCAAAGGAGAGAGAGTGAAAGTGAGAGAGAGGTGGAAAGAAAGTGAAACAAAGAAAGCAAATAGATGGGGGGGGAGGAAGGAAGGCAGGGGGCCTAGGCACCCCCCCCCGCCCTCCCCCTTTGACGATTGCCTGGGATCTGCTGTACTTAGTGCTTAGTTGCCAAGCCAAAATGCTTCTCTTTACCCAGGCATTTCATCAAAGTGTTTCATCTTTTAAAGTTGTTTTTTAGCCTGCAGAAAGGGTTTTTTAAAATATAATCTTAGGTAGCTGAATATTTTTTTATGGCTTGTTTTTAATACTGCTGATGATATGGTGGTTGTTTTTATGGTTTTATCGTGTTTGTTTTTACTTTGTGAGCCTTCTTAAGAGGTGACATGTACAAATTTTTATAATTAAATAGATCTGCTTCTCTGTGCTATAGCTATGGGGTGCATTCTACCAGCTGAAGCCCTGATTTGCCTGCCCCCCCCCCATCAGGTTTTTAAATGTTGTGGGTGTTGCAGCTTCCATTTTGAACCGAAAGCTTATTTTTAGAAGAGAAACCATGTTTGATGGTTTCTTTTGTTTTAAAAAAGTCCCCTGCTTCTCTCTTTCTGTCCAACAAAGAAAAAAAACAAACACTGTTCTAAGTGGTGGGTGTCACCTTCTGACACACTTCCAGTGATGTCAGGGTGTGTGGCCTTCTGACACACTTCCGGTGATGTCAGGGGATGTGACATATGCTAATGAGTTATGCTAATGAGCTCCTGCAGCTCTTTTTCTACGAAAAGACCCCTGAATAAAAGCAATGATTTTTTAAAAATCAAAGTTTGAACATTTTAAGTATCATATTGTAATTAAAGTATTGTTAAAACTTGTAAAAATGTGATTTTCAAAGTAAATCTTTATAAATTAAAGATTTAACACTCTCCCCCACCAGTTCATGATTTGGAATGGACTTCTTTGTGTAAAATTATTGGAAGAAACTTGGACTTCAATCAAGAGTTCTCTGAAATCTCAAAAAGTTGGCCTGTTTCAGATCAAACTATTTCCCCCAACATTCCTTTGTAGCCAGTTTCCCTTCCCTGTCATTCTCAAGCTTATACTGTAAGATAGGAAGAGGAGTGAGATGGGCTGCAGAAAAGGCTTCTGGCCTCTCCCTTACCCAAAACTTGTATTCCAGCAGTAGGAGGCATGAAAGATAAGGATGTGCTTGGGCCTCCATTAGGAAGTTTGCTGCACAGAGATCCACGATAATTGCTGTTTGCCTGCTTTTCTGAGCCCATGCTATATTTATTTCAGAAAGGGAAAGGTGACTGAAAAGGCTTTGTGTTTGAAATCAGTTTCAGATGGTAGCCATGTTGGTCTGCACTAGAAGAGCTAGATCTGAGTGCAGTGGCACTTTAGAGACCAACAATATTTTCAGGGTATAAACTTTCAAGAGTCAAAGCTCCCTTCATCAGAAATTGATAATTCCCAACTATGTCCCCTATCTGCAGATACGTAAATCCCCCAACAGGCTTTTCTGCAAACTTGGGGTGACCTAGGCTTGTAGAAAAATATGAAAAGTTAAAAGAATACATGGAGAGGTTTAAATCCCCCCAAATAAAAGTATTGCCTGTGCATGTGCAAACATAAAAACTTACTTCCCCATCAGCAGCGGTGGCAGCAGTGGGCAGGGAGCTGCAGTGGGCCCCATTGCAGAAGCTAGGAGCTTTGTTGGACCTGGGGGTAGCAGCAGAATCAATGGTGGGGAAGCTGCAGCGGGCCTGGGGACAGTAGTGATTGGGGGGGAGAAGCTGCAGTGGGCCTAGCCACAGAAGCTGGAAACCTCAATGGGCCTAGTGTTGCCAAATATCTTTATAAAAAAACCCTGGACACATCCAGCTTGAGTGTGAAGCAACAGAGGCTGCTGCTTTGTGCTTGGGCTCAGTGTCCTCACCTCCTGGTGCAAACTATGCAAAACACGCTGTTTATACTTGAAGGATTACTCCCCCAGTGCAAAACAGTGGGCCTGGCAGCAGCAGTGGCAGCAGAGCCTTGGAGCTGCGGCCAGCCTGGAGATGATGTCACAGTCCAAGAGCTGTGCTTGGCTCGGCAAGAAAGTGGGGATAAATAGGATTCCCCCCTGCCAGTCTTGTAGGTTCCTCCCCAGCAAGGAAGGAAGTCCTTGCCATTCTCTTCCCCCCTGCTGAGCCAGCAGGCCCATAGCCCACCTGGTGGAAAGGTAGATGGGGAGAGCAGCAAAGGTAGAGGTGAGTGAAGTGCCAAGGGTGGGGAGAGTGGCAAAGGTGCGGAAGATTGATTGATTGATGGAGAAAAGGTGGGATGCAAAAGAAATGGGGAGTAGGCTGACAGATAGAGAATGGGAGAAAGGGGAAAATAGGGGTAGGTTGACAGAAAAGGGGAGGGGTAGATTGATGAAGGAGAAAATGGGGGTAAAAGAGATTGGGGTAGGCTTACAGAAAAGGGGAGGGGAAGAAAGGGGGGGGATTGTTAGAGAAGGGGGAAGACTGAAGGAAGCAAAGAGGGGAAGGGATGCACCCTCTTCTCCAGTTTCTTGTGGGTCCCTACTTATTAGTTATTTTAATTGTCTTGCTTTTTTGAGGCACTCTGGCAGTGACTCCCAACAGGCCCGTGAAGTGATCCTGTACTCTGGAAGGTGACCCAGAAACTTCTGTAACACCGTTGATCTTTATGGGGGACAGTCCGGAGTTCCTCAGCAAACAAATTGACTTCCCTGGTGGAAGAAAGTTTGAAAAACAATGGGTTAGCATACATTACAATTTACAGCTGCTGTGGCTATTAACATAATTTAGAAAGAATAATGAGGATTTTAGACAAGGATTTTATAAAGGCATAGTTTGGTTGACTAATTAATAGCTTTGGAAATTTGTTTACATTTACAAGTAAAATGTGGAAATATATTTACAACTGCGTTCCTGCAGTTAAATCTGCATTCTTGCATACCTCTCTTGTGATAGAGATCCAGCTTGAAGAAGACAGGGCAGGGGAAATGTTTTAAAATCAGTTACAAATATGAGTACCTAGCAAAAAAATCTTGAAAAATTAATTAATTAAACTGCTCCCCCATTTTCCTGAGGACCTTTCCCCCCCCAATTTTTCCAATAGAAAATTTGGGAGAGTACTGAAAACAAAACCCCAATGGAATTTTTGCTGTTTTAGAGCGAGTAAAATGTTTCTTAAGGCAAGGTTTTTCACACTCGGAATTTATAGACAGTATGAAAGCTTTTTCAATTTTTCCAGTGAAAAAAGCTGGGAAATTTTGAGGTGCACTGAAAAAAAAAAGCAATCGTATATAAGATATTTTCCAGTTTTTTTCCCTTTAAATAAGTTTGGAAACACTGTACTATATGTATAATGATAATACTTCATTAAACAGTTGTATTTTCAGTGTTGTAAATGTTTAGCTTAATATCTAAACATGCTGATAGTCCTACCTATTGAGACTCTGAGGGTGATTTCCCACTAAAGCTGCCGTGGGGTTGCGCCGCCGTTTGCCCCGAGATTTTTAGTCAATTTCACACCCGAAGCCGTGGGGCTGCATTTTGACCCACGGCTTCGCCCGATTTCCCGCAGTTTCGTAATCCTGTTTTTTGAGGATTACGAAACTGCGGGGAAATCGGCGAGCCGCGGGTCAAAATGCAGCCCCGCGGCTTCGGGTGTGAAATTGACTAAAAATCTCAGGGCAAACGGCAGCACAACCCCATGGCAGCTTTAGTGGGAAATCACCCTGAGAATATTTCTGTCTGAATAAGACACTTTATTTTGTTTACTACAGAATTTGTTTTCAGACTTCAACTTTTAGTTCTTTCTGTCTCTCAGGTAAAATTAATGATACATTTCTAAAAGTAACCACTCAACCAGTTGGGCCTATCATACACCTGCAAATAAATCAGCAGTTTCCTCAATCAAGCTGTTTATGTCTTCTCTATCCTGATGCAGGCAGAAGTAACTGAGTTGGGGTGCTCTTTCAGTTGGCATTACAAGAGCAACTTTACTAATAGCTTGTGCTCTGTGTCAAGGGTAACCAACTCCAGGTTGGGAAAAAGAGAGATCTTCAAGGCCTATTTTGGGGATGGTATCTTTATGTTGAATTGGTGTAGCTTGTGGTGGATGATACATGAACTTTCAATAGCATCACCAGCCTCCGGGTGGGTCCTGGTGATCTTACAAAATTACAGTCAGAATTATGGAATGTACAAGTGAGACCCGCAAGAAACTTGCGGGATGGTTATATCATTCATCACACCTTTGCTTCCTCTCCTCGCCCCCTACCTCTCTCACACTATTTCTCCCCTCTGCCCCCCTTTTCTTACTCTCTATTTCTCCTCCATGCATGTGACTTCTTCTCTCTTTCTGACCTGTCATCTTTCTCTTTGTTTTTCTGCCTCCCCACTTCATCACTGTTTCTCTCTCTTTCTGCCCCCCACCCCATCATTCTTTCTTTCTGCCCCCATCACTCTCCCAGCCTCCTGCCTGCTTCCTCCCCCACTCCGCAGAGCAGCAGCAACAGTGGTGACAGTGCTCTCAGCCTCCCACCTGCTTCCTCTCCCCCCACAGCAGCAGTGGCAGCACTTTGGGAATCACAACGGATCTCCCAGCTACAGAGATCAATTCACCTTATGGCTGCCAGCTTCAGGTTGGGAAATTCCTGGAGATTTGGTGGTGGAGCCTTGGGGAGGCAAGCAGCCTCAGCAGGGTATGATGCCATAGACTCAACCCTCCAAAGCAGCCATTTTATCCAGGGGAACTGATCTCTGTCGCCTGGACAACAGTTGTAATTCTGGGTGATCTCCAGTCCTTACCAGGGTGGCAGTGGTGGTTCTCGTGGAGGAAATGGCTGGAGGGTGGAGTCTATGGCATTACACCAGTCTAAAGTTCCTCACCTCCTCAAATCCCACCCTCTCCAGGCTTCACCCCTCAAATGTCCAGGGATTTCCCAACCTGGTGTTGGCAACCCTATTTCCTTCCCACCCAACAGCCAACCTACTTTTATCTGCCTCTCTGTCTTCTACTTTCCATCTTCACCCCCCAGCCTCTACCTAGGAAAATTACAGTCTTTCTCCACAGTGGTGACCAAAGCAGATTTCATTATTCCCTCCTCCTTTTTATCTGCACAGTAACCCTGTGAGGTTGGTTAGCTGAAATATGTGACTAGTCCAAAATCACACAGTCAGCTTCCACTGCAAGATGGGGATCTGAACCTGTGTCTTGCAGACCCTACTTTGAAGCTCTAACTGCTGCACCTCACTGGCTTTCATAGGGTGGCTGCAAGCAGCTGAAGAAGCAAGCAGCTGAGGCTAGGTGAGTCATGCAAATCAGGGGGGACCTAGACTGCTGCCAGGCCTAGAGTTGCCAACCTCCAAATGGGAACTGAAGAGCCCCCAGAATCACAACTGGACTCTGGACAGCAGAGGTCTGTCTCCCTGCAGAAAATGGCTGTTTTGGAGGGTGGACTCTGTGGCATTATACCCTGCTGAGGCCTCTCCCTTTCCAAACCCAGCCCTCCTTAGAGTCCACCACAAAATCTCTAGAAATCCCCCAGCTTGGCACTGGCAACTTTTGTGAGGCCTGGCCCCAAGGCTTCCTTCCCCCTCCCTGAAAGGCCAGAATAGGCCTGGAAAGGGCCCTTCCCCCACCCTTTTACTGACAGAGACAGTTAGAAGCCCCCCCCAAACATTCTAATCTCTCACCATTGATGCCTGGAGTTAGGTCCCTGCAGAGGCCATTTCAAAAGGTTTTTTGGGGAATTCAACCATTCCTGAAGGGATTTTTTCACTTTTTGGATTTTTCTACAAACCCAGGAAGTCTACTGACTATGCAGGAAAAGCTGTTGGGGGAGAGTGAGCCCCCTGTTGGTGGGAATAGGTATCCACACATTTTGGCAATTAGAATAAGGATAATGTATAAGGAAATGTTTTGTTTATGGAAAATGAAAATAATTTTAAAAAAATTTTTAAAAAAAGAATTACAGTCAGTCTCCAGACTACAGAAATCAGTTCCCATGGAGAAAATGACTACTTTGAAGGGTGGATTCTGTGGCATAATATGCTGCTGAACTCCCTTTCTAAACCTTGCAGTCCTCAAACTCTACTTTCAAATCTCCAAGAATTTCCTAACTTGAAGTCAGATGGGTGTCTGTGTGTAGATAAAATAGTGGTGGTGAAGTAAGCTTGCTCACTATGGTGTAAAACTGCAACTTCTTTGGTGTCTCCCATGGGTTCAAGGCAGCTTCTGAGCTCAAAGCGGAGGTGACTGCCTTAGTTGTTGCCCTGCTACTCACTTCTGGCCTCTCAGCTGGTCTCTTTACCCACCCTCAGCAGTTGCTACTGCTTCCTGTGCTCCTCAGAGCCAGCAGTTTATTATTAAAGATTAACACTCCTATATGAAGATTTGTGTATATTATAATGTCAGGCAACTCCCCCCCCCGAGCATTGTCTATTTTGGAAGTGGAAATACTGACTTGATGACTTCAGATGTTATCTATCAAGTTTTTTTAAAAAAATAACTTTTGTGGCCATTTTTATATTAGAATGTCTGTCACAGACCACATGTATCACGTGAAAACTAGCTCTGTAGTTCTGTTATTTTGGTCTCCAGTGGCCAGTTCTTGTCAGTTACTACTAGATGTAATTTCCTTTATATAAAGAAGTATTACAGTGATGTTATAATGCAAATATAATTGGTAAATGGAACTTTCATTTATTTCAGTCTAAATTCTTGATTTCAGAAACTAATTATTAGGGCTACTCAGGGGTCATTTAGTAGAAAAAGAGGTGCAGGAGCTCATTAGCATAACTCATTAGCATATGCCACACCCCTCGACATCACCAGAAGTGTGTCAGATGGCCACACCCCCTGACATCACTGGAAGTCTGTCAGAAGGCCACATCCACCACTCAGGCTCCACCCCAAAAATCTCCAAGATATTTCCAAACTCAGAGCTGGCGAGCCTATCTGATGGCACAGGTGGGGGAAAACAAACAAATCACCCATGTCAGGTAAAGAGGGGGATACCAGGTCAATATATTTTTATTCTCCTTGGCATTGATGGCTGAGATGCTTTTAGTGTTCCTTTTCTGTTTGACTGGCAACCTTCCTCTCTGTTATAGTTGACTGTGGATTTTTTATCACTGCCATTTAGTGTTGTTTTTGTCAGCCACAACAAGGTCACTTTCAGAGAGGAAAAGCAGTTTATCCATTTTAAAATAAACAATGTTGACAAGTCTGGATCCAGAACAACAATGAAATCACATCCGCTAATTTTTGCCTAAACAAAACCCAATGATCTAGAGTTGTGGTCTTCAACCTAGGGGTTGGCAGACAGAGCCCTTTGGAAGTACCCACACAGATATAGACACAGCAAGGGTGCCATGGCTCTTACTTATTTTTGGATGCACATGAAGAAGAGCAGGACGGCAGGGTGAAGTCACTCAGCAGTGAAGAGGAATCCTCTGGGGTGCCAACCGTTGGAGGGTAAGCTATATGGCATTGTATTCCACTGGGGTCCCTGTCCTCTTCAGGCTCCACTCCCCAAATCCCCAATCTGGAGCTAGCCACACTACCATTATACCATTAGAAAAACATTATTGGTTTTGCTTTCAACACACACAATTAGGAACGTGATTGCAAAGGTATACAGTAGATGCGGCTCTTCTGGTTATGGTAATTTTGAATATGGCTCTCTGCAAGCCACACAGTGAGTACCACCAGTTTACACTCAAAGTTTCACACTCAGAATGACTACATTCCAAATTCTAATTTTAAACCATTGCTGAAGAAGTCACAACCCCTTCTCAAGATGCAGCTGGCTTCTCACTAGCCCTTCTACCCCAGCTCCACTACACCCTTGCTTTTGGGGTGTAGCTGGGGAGCTGCCATGCTGAGCAAAATAACAGGATATGCCGCCATTTGATACATTTGCCCAACAGGAAAATAAGGACATCAAAATAATTGATTATTCCCCCCCCCCCATTTGTCTAGTCTCAGCCCCAAATCTCAGAATCAAGCAAAGCAGAAGATTATTACACAACTCATTTTGTAAATCTTAAACAAACAAACAAAACCTTCTCAGCTATCAGGAAAACTCTCTGTCTTAATCCAGCCTGGATTTCACACACTTCTGAAATCAGTGATTGACAATTACCACAGGTTTGTGGAACAGCAGTGACTATTTGTGGATTTGTGGAGGAGGAGGAAAGGAGGAGGAGGAGATTGGATTTATCTCGCCCTTCACTTTTCAGTCTCAGAGCGGCTTACAAACTCCTTTCCCTTCCCCTCCCCGCAACAGACACCCTGTGAGGTAGGTGGGGCTGAGAGAACTCTAACACAAACTGCTCGTTCAGGAACAGCTGTGCCAGAGTTTGTGACTGGCCCAAGGTCACATCAGCAGGTGCAAGTGGAGGAGTGGGGAATCAAACCCGGTTCTCCCAGATTAGAGTCCGCACACTTAACCACTACACCAAACTGGCTCTCTGCTCTGCCAGTCCTGTGGAAGTATGGGAACCAAATACACTCAAACTATCAAATCACACAGTTACAAAGACTTTTCTTGAACATTCTCAACTAGAATTCCTGCAGTTAAGGCCTGGTGCAATGCACATTGCACACATAATAAATATTGCTGGGAAGCTTTTCTAGAAACCACAAATACTATTTTCAATGGAATTTACCAATATTATATTTGCGAGTAGAATGGCTGAATAACTTCTGCTTAGGCTTTTGCCCCACACTGATAAATGAATTGATAACTAAATTCCAAGTAAATACTGAACCATGGGCCGGTAAATGACAAACCCATGGACACTTCACGGAGGATATGAGGTGAGAGAAATGTAAGAGTATATACTGTAGCAGACTGATGATAAATGGCTGGAGTCCCCCAGCTACTTTTTTGGAGCAGCAGATCAAAATGCCAATCAGACAATGCTGCATCTGTTTTTCATATTCCCTCCAAAATATTTCATATTTATGCATCTCCCCCCTTTACAAAAGAAAGAAAAGGGGGAGGAGTTTTAGTCAACACTTTAAAAAGTTTTAAAAAGTGGTTTTGCATAAGTTAGGATGACCTGCTGTAAGTCCCAGAGTCAAATTATGTCCTAAGAAGTACCTGCTGCCAGCCTGGAAGGCAGGCAAGAGGGTTCTACAGAGCTAATGGTGGCTGTTTGAATGGATCAGTCCACCTTATCTCCTCAGACTGGCTCTTTCATAAGAAATTGTTACTGATTAGATGCTTATGGCTTCCTTCAGGGTTCTGCCCTGAGTTCAACACTTTGCAGAAGCATCCCCCACCCCTTCCCCACAGCCTTGTGATGCATTTGTGCACTTCCGGAGGTTCCCCTTGCTTTTCTCCAGTCTTTCTCAAACTTGCTTTGCTGCCAAGTTTTAGCAAAGATTCTAGTAAAGCCTGGAAAGCTGCTGTCTGGATGGGAAAATTGAATTTTTTTTCTGGCCCATATGGCAGTCATTTTCCTTGACCCTATGGCAGCCCAAACTTTGTTGATCATAAAGGTGTCTCTGAACTCAGGCTTTACAGTGCTATCTTAAGCATTTCTACTCAGAGTCCTACTCCCAGTTTATTTTAGGAAAAGTTCTTTGGTTTGCACTTTGCAGTTAATGCTTTCACTCTTATGGGGCTTGATCATCTGAATAATTCTGTTAACTGGCCATTCATCTGGTGCAGACACGTGGAAGAATGTGCACTAACCTTAGGGAGGCCGAGGAGGGGGCAGGCAGGCAGGGCTGGTGCCAGAGTTTTTTGCACACTAGGTGAGGCTACCTTCTGCCCCCCCCCGGTGTGCCCCCAAGCCATACAGACTTTAATGGTCAAAACTAGCACTTTGTACATGTATGCTGTGTTTTGCCGCATGACAGGTAGGAAAAAAGTAGAAGAAGCAAATTTTGTAGTAGTGTGTTACCCACACAGAAAAATACAATCATAATAGGGTTGGCAGCATATTTGAATACTGGATTAGACTTTATAGCATTGAGAATACTGACTATTTTGATACAGTAATCAATGGTGGACAGGATTAATCATATTTAAGCAATAAATATGCACCTGAAAATATGTTGTATGAATATAGTATACAGAGAAATATCAATGTTTAAAGCTGAAGATTGTCTTAGATAAAAAACCTCACTGCACATTCCACATGACTAAAACCTTGTCTTAAAAAGTAATTTCACTCATATCAGAATAAGAGATTTCATATGCGGTTTTTCCCAGTGCTTCCCCAAATTTCTAATTTTTCCATCATAAAAGTTGGGGAGGAGCCTGTGGACTTTTTTTCCAGGGCTTCATATTGCTTGGAACCATCTAAGGTAGAGGTAGTCACCTGTGGCAAAATAAGTAAAGTTTGCTCTGCATGGAGAAACATTTCCTTTGACCTTGTGTTAAGGTTCCAGGGTAAGTGATGCCAGATAAAAGGAGAAAATCCCAACATTGCTGGAGCAACTCCCAAAGTCAGAAAATGAACTATTAATGGGAGATAGTTCCAGGAGGTGAGCTATGTTTGTCTGAAGCAGTACAACAAATTTAGAGTCCAGTGGGGGCACCTTTAAGACCAACAATGGTTTATTCAAGGTATGAGTTTTTGTGTGTTCTATTAATGGGAGAAAAAAGGTAAAGAAGAAGCCTAGTCTATGACCACAAAAATTACAGGCTAAGGATGCAGTTGGGGGCAAATGGAGAGATGCTTAAAGAGCAAGCACAGCTGCCCCCAAAGTGCTCAAGGATTCCCCCTTAAATTTCAAGGGACAGTGTAACCCTGGAATTCAAACACTTCAATACTTAATAATTTGTATTAAAAGCCCTCCCCCATCCTCCAGCCTGTCAATGTGCAAAGTTGGTGTGTTGACCACCCACTACTGAGCAAAAATCCACTCTGCCCATGGTCAGAAGAACCCTCTGTAATCATTTCCCATCATCAAAAGTTATTCCTGTTATTGGCAACAGACACATTCTGAAAGTTGAGGCTGCCCACCTTCCTGTACAAAGCCGGTTATTCAGTATTGACAGAACCCTACTCTGCACATGGTCAGAGTTGCTGTAGTGACTGATTCCTAATATAGTTGCTAGGACTGAAGGAACAGAAATTTAGGTCCCTTCTCCTGTATCGAGGGAAATCACTCTGCACATGCCCAGAAACAGAGTTACTCCTTCTAATGAACCAGCCCTAGACCCTGGCAGAAAGTGAACATCCCTCCACCAAGACACTCACTTTGCTGCTCCTTCAGAGACATCACCGAGGCTGCATAGTGTACCAAGTTGAAGAAGGGGAACATGGGCAGCCAGGAGAAGTGCAGGGGCAGCTCCAGAGCAGACTAACTAGCTCAGAATGTCCTGCCATGCCGGGCGCATAGCAGATGCCGCACAGGGAAGAGAAGGCAAACAATGAGCTAACGGGGGGGAGGGGTTTAGCCTCCAGGTCACAGAGCCTTGCCTTCGCTCAGGAAGGGATGGCTCCAGAGCAGACTAATTTATGCAGCAGCCAAATCGCTCGCTCGCAGCTTTAATGCCAGCAGCTCACAAAGTAGAATTTTTGCTCATAGCCTCACAGGACTCTGCAGGTTAGAGGGAGCATAAATGATTGGCTCCCCTGCTGCCCCCAGACTCCGTTTGTGATCCCAGAGGGATCTGGCTCCTCCCTCCCTCATTTCTTCCTGTTGAAGATCTTGCCTGATCCTCTTTCCCCAAGGTGAACAGGAGGAGCGCCCAGCCCCCCATGCACCTTCCCCCGACGCTGGGGCTGCAGCGGAGCTTTCAAGTTGAAAGGGGACATATGTGAGTCCATGAAGGCAACGTGTGTGTGGGGAAATCAGGCAGGGGAAGGCAGGAGGGAGACCCCAGGCACAGACAAGTGGGTGGGGGAAGGGGCATGTGGCCAACAGCTGAGAGCTGTCGAGGAGGAGGAAGAGCCTCGGGCAGCAGCAGGATCCTGCCACCACCATCGCCATTCAAGGTCCTAGTCCTCTCAGCAGCCCCTCTGCCCCAGGCCTCCGCTCTGCTCACCACCACCAGCTGGCCTCCCCCACCCACCCTCGACTTGATTTTCTGCCCCCACCTCATTGCTCCCCAGCAACCGACTGACCGCCCCCCACTCACCTTGCAGCTTGAGTCCAGGGACGCTGGGGCCTGGGAACTGTGCTTTGGTTGCTGAAAACAGTGGTAGTATGTTGAGGCAAACATGGCAAACTGCTCTGTGGAGAAGGAGGAGGGCCTAAATGTGAAGACCTTTGGGCAGCAATGGCAGGATGATGTGCACTGCACGTGCTCCCTAGTGCTCTGATGCTGCTGTTTGCTTCTTCTACCAAGGGGGCAGCGGGCTTTTGGCAAGGGAGGGGCAGGGTGGTAGGCCGGTGGGGTGCCCTCAATTGCCTAACCCTGCCTTATGAAAAAACTGGCCCTGCAGGCAGGCCTCTGCATGGGCCAGAGATGCTGAGGAAGGGGTGGGGAGGCCTCCCTGGAACGTCATGTCTCCAAGCAGGCTGGAGAGGCTGAGTAAGGGGCAGACAGGCCTCCCCGGAGTGCTGCACCTCCGTGTGGGTCGGAGAGGCAAGGAAGGGGCATTCAGGTCTCCCTGGAACGTTGTGCCTCTGCACGGGCTGGAGAGGCCGAGTAAGGGGCAGGCAGGCCTCCCCGGAGTGGGGGGGCCTCCAATCACCTTCCTACAGGCCCTGCACTCCGGCACAGAGCCTGTAGAAGGCAGCTGGGGGCCCCCTCCGATCACCTTCCTACAGGCCCTGCGCTCCGGCACAGAGCCTGTAGAAGGCGGCGGGGGGGGCTTTCGATCGCCTTCCTACAGGCCCTGCGCTCAGGCAATGGGAGGGCTTTGCAGGAAACTTACCTGCCTGCTGCTTTCTCCTGGTGGCCTGATTGAGAGCAGGGGGTGGGGCTTATGTACCCGCCCCCTGGGCTCCTTCCTGGTCGAGTGACGCTCTGGCATGCTTCTGCTCGAACCGACGCCTGTGGCCACTATATGAGGAAACCTAGTAGAATCATATTCCATTCCCTTGTTCATATTTTTTTTCAGTAATAGGGCACTCTGTTCTGATGGGTGCACTGTAATTATTCTGCTATAATGATATCCCATTTTGAAACTAATGACATTTTCACAAAAATGTTTTTTTTATATATATTGCATATAAATGTGTACTAATCAGCTGTGAACAAAGAATCATAAATGTGAATTGCCAATTATGACATAGTTTAAAGCTGTGTCATTATTTCTTTAGGTCTGTTGGGTTTGTTCTTCTAATTTTACCATTTTGATTATTTGGACATAGAACTTTACTGTAATCTGAAGAGATGAAGTTTTTTCTATAAACTTCATGAATCTTTAGAACTAAAGGGAAACTCGTAAATGGAGAAGTAAATGTTTTAAAGTTCACTCATGTATCAGTAAGGAAAATGGGTAGGTCCCAAATTTTAGGTGTCTAGACTTGTATATATTTTAATCATGTTTATTAACAAAGCATATCAATTCTAACTGTAAGCATGTTGTGGTCCTGTAAGCTTCTTGGATGGAGTACTGGGAGTCATATGTAAGGTAGCCTGAGCTGTGGTAGAAAAAGTAGGGTATAAATGTGCTAAATAAATTAAGTACCAAGATGGTTATTGGAACTTGCATCCTGATGAAAGTGCCTAGGATGTCAGCATCACAGCATAGTGCTTTTATAACAAAGGCTAGTATGATTAAAACATGTACAGATGTGTATCTTCAACCCCTCACATATGCATACTTTTACTCCTCTGGTTCCATTGCTGACTTTTGAGGATGTTTGCTGCTCTTATTAGGTATTGCTGTTGTCTGATTTTGTGATTGTATTTTTGTCTTGTATAACATTAGCTGCCTTATAGATTTTTTTTTATGAATTGAAAATTTCAGTGTGTTGACAATAAATGCATGAAATATACTTTTGTACAGATGTTACCTCTATGAACCATCTACCAAATGCAAACATTTCTAAGGTATGAATAAACCTTGAATAAAACTTTTTTGGTCTTAAAGGTGCCACTGGACTCAAACTTATTTCTAAGGTATGTGTGTGTTGGCCCATCAACTGAACTGTCCAACAATGTTTTACCTAATTACATGACAGAGGATGATTTGGGCATGCATTTTATGCTCATTGTATTTTTCATTCTGTTTTGAGTACTACATTCTGTTCACTATTGGGTCTATTTTCCTCTTATATTCTGGATGACAGCAGAATCCTTTTGTCTAAGACAGGTTTTCATGGTGGCTTTATCAAAACTGTGTGGTTCCTAATGAGAGTCCATATGCTTTGCCAGATATGTAATCAGCCATGTAATTGAATACTTTTCCAGTTACCTAAACATAGTACCTCACTAATCCTACCAGATCAGGCATTATACTCTAGCATGTATGTGGCCAAGAATATGCAAAGAGGAACCTTGACCAAGTAACTGTTTTGCATTAGGTTTGCCTTGTCTCTCACTGCGGTGGGGGACATCCTGCTGACAACCCTTTCTTCCCACCATCCTTCTGGGAGGCAGTGGGAGAATTTTTTAATTGCCAGTGTCACATGGAGTGTAAGGTCACTGTTACATCCTGACTGGTGAACTGACTGTATACTTTCCAATGTTAAGCTTGAAGTCAGGACAAGGATTCTAAGCCTCGACAATCCTATTGGTTGTTTGAATTCTGCACTGTTTGTAACCAATCAGAACTGACTGAAAAGTTATGGAGGAAACAAACCTCATTGGTCTTTATCCCTCAAATGTTATTGGTTGTTAACGATAGTAGGGGTGTGGTTTTGTTAGCCCGGACTATTTAAAAAGGAGCTGTGCTCTACTGTTTTTATGTGTGTTATCTGAACGTCTTGTTGCTCTTAAATAAAGCTGAATCATTGTTGAAATCACTCTCTTAGTTAAGTCTCATACTTAACAGTCACGTCTCAGGAAAACCCAGGAGTGACATCACATCTCTGTATGAATGATTTTATCATAAGTTTTATCATAGAGTTTCCAGCAATTCTTAGAGTAACATGATGTAATTTCCAGTTTTCTCCAGAAATAATGCCACACTGTGCGTGATACAATGCTGTTTCCTATTTTGGAGGGTTGAAAACATTCTTAGCTGATGCCCTAGTTTAAATTTTGCTTGGTAGGGGGGCGTGGCGTCGCAGAGGAGGCTGATGGACGCTTAACCTCCCGTATACTTCCCCCCCAGCAACCTTCCTCTAAATCAGCATTTGGGCATGGGGAAGAATTCCCATTCAAGACAGAGCACAAACAGCATACACACCAGGTTGGTATCTGCTTTTTTCCCGCCTAAACGCTCACTCTCTATTGCGCTCAAAAAAGGCCTGGAGGAAAGTAAAATGGCGGACGGGCGGGAAGATCACCAGGGCGGTGGCGTGGCGATCACCAGAGAGGAGTTCTTCACTACTCTTGAGAATTTGGAAAAGAACATGGCTGCTTGCACTGCCGAACTTATTAAGCCTATTGCTTCTCAATTTGCTGAGTTCAGAGCAGCCTTAGACAAAGTCTCTCAAACGGCTGAATCTGCTATGGAAATGAGTCTCGCAATTCAAGATGACACCAAATACTTATTGCAGAGGGAGGACTGGGCCACTGACAAGATATTGTCCTTAGACAACCAACTTAGGGCCCATAATGTTAAATTTCGTGGATTTCCCGAGAAATTGGAAGAAACTACAGAACTGACCTCTTTTATTGCTAGTTGGCTTGCCTCTACTTTAAAATTGGAAAACAGCATGGCTCCGTTGCTGGATTTTGCTTATAGACTTGATTTGAATCGGCAACAGCACAAACAGGCCTGGCCAAGGGACATTGTTGTCCGATTCTCTCACCTCCACACTAAGTCGTCCATCATGGCGCAGGCTCATACCAAAGGTCATTTGATGTTCAAAGAACATAAAATTCAAGTATTGCAAGACCTTTCTCCTGAAACACTTTACAGGAGGAAAATTTTAAAGCCCATCACTTCTGCCCTGATTGATGCCAAGATTAAATACAGATGGGTGGCCCACTACAAGCTACAAGTGGTGCATCAGGATCACATATTGCATGCTTCTGACCTCGAGTCCGGACTGACTCTTCTGAAAGTTTTACAACTGGAAATCCCTGAATCTACTACTGGAGAAGAGGATGCTTCTGACAAGCCCAAAAGAAGTCTACGGTGGCGTATGAAGGGAAAGCGTGGACTCTAGTCTCTGCCGCTGGATATTTACTGCTTGATGCCTATATTGGAAGTTATATTGTTTTTTATCCTTCTGCATTAATAAACTTATGGCTGGCTATATAACTTACTTACTATCTATTTTCCTTTGATTGGGGGAAGGGGGGTGTTACATTGTTTTGCTCCACTAAATATATTAAGTGTTTTTGGGTTTGCCTGCTCACTACTCATAATGTTTACCCTAAAAGGAAGGGTTGACAGAGCTCTTTGGTTGGCTTTGTCATGGTTGGTTTGTTCAATGTTAATAATGGTTAACCATCTTGCTTTCTGTACACGAAGCTCTAGAGTTGTCATGCATGGTGAATGGAAGGATCTTTTTGAATACTCCTGGATATCGGATCACCGTGGGGAAGTGATGTCTGCAGATGTGGCATAGATAAGTGTATCGTTTGCAGATGTAATACTTACCTGTTTTTGTATCAATCTGGTGAAACATATCCTTTTACATGGGGAAATTACCTTTTATAATTTGGACAATTTGCATCTTGTTCCTTCTTTGGATGTCATTCAGTTTCACTGTCTGATATGGGTACTTGTAATAAGCTTTTTTTTTTATGATCTCATGAGTACTCAACCAATTAGCTTTACCTCTCTGAACTGTAGAGGCTTAAACAATTGTATTAGAAGAAGAGGATTTTTACTGCCCTTACACGTCAAAGACAAGATATTATATTTTTATTTATTTATTTATATTTATTTATATCTTCAATTTATATCCCGCTCGAACCCCCGAAGGGGTCTCTGAGCGGCTTACAGTTACTCATTGAATCCTAACTAAGGCCACATAGCTGTTCGGGAAGGGACTGCCCTACCAGCACCCTGTGGAGAGTGGTGTTCTTGTTCTTGTCAGTTTCGTCAGTTTCTTTGTCAGTTTCATCCTGGGTCGGCTCAGCTCAGCGTTCGCAGATCCCTCGGCGCGTGATTTCTGCGTCGGCGCGGCTCCGGCTCTGTCTTCCTGACTCCGCCGCGCCTGCGCCTTCACGTCCTCCTTGTGCCGTCGTCTCTGCTCCGCCTTCCGTCTCTTGCCGTCCCCTGGAGCTCTTGCCATCTTTTGCCGCCATCATTCCGCCTGCCTTGTTACCGGCAGCTCCACAACCCCCGCGGGGGGGGGTGCTCCCTGTCATCTAAGACAGGTACCCATTTTATCTACTTGCTATTGTTGTTATTTTAGCAGCTTTCGAACCGCTGGGTAGACGGGAGCTGGGACTTGGGCCAGGTGCTCACCCTGGCCGCGGTGGGATTCGAACAGCCGTAATGGCTGTTCATAGATGTTACTAGCAGGCATTAGTTGCCTGCGCCACCGCTCCCTATTTTTGCAAGAGACTCATTTAAGTAAAAGGCACCAAACTATATTCAATCCTACCAAATTTCCGCACCAGTTCTTGGCACCCGGCTCCTCGAAATCTAGAGGAGTGGCTATTATTATTAGCCAGAATGTAAAATTTAAACTCAACAAGGTTGCCTCGGACCTGAGAGGCCAATTTTTATTTGTAGCTGGGACCTTAGATGGGGTGAATTTGACTCTAGTCTCTCTGTATGCTCCAAATAAGGGTCAATTACAGTTTCTTAAAGAAATCTTGACGAAATTAAATCTTTTTAGTTCTAACCCCCACATAATAGGTGGAGATCTTAATCATATAGCCAATTCTTTGTTAGATAGGTCCCGGCCAGTGTCTGGAGGCTATAGGACCCTCAGGAAGACCGCTGACTATGACACCCCTTTGAATAAAATTTTTAAGGAATTTAATCACAGTGACCTTTGGCGTGCCAGACACAAAGCCGAAAAGGATTACACTTATTTTTCTGCTTATCATCAGGTCCATACTCATATTGATTTTATCCTTGTTTCTACGCAAATAGTCCCTTCCTTCCCCATGGCTGACATAGGTATATGTCTTTGATCAGATCACTCCCCAGTGACATGTACGATGCAAAGTATGGAAAAAAAACACACGTAGTCACACTTGGAGGATTGATAATACTTTTTTAAAGCTTCCTGCTTTCTTAGAGTCCATAGAAAATAGTATTAAAGAATTTTTTAAACTAAATTCCTCCTGCAGGACTCCTCAGCATATTGTATGGGACGCATTTAAAGCCATCTTAAGGGGCACGATACTGTCACAAACGATAGCCTATAAGAAAGAAAAGGTTAGATTAAAATCTGGAATTTAAACACTTATTGAGGAACTGGAAACTAAATTTAAGAAATATGGGGGAGGAAAACATCAAAAATTGCTTTTAGAAAGGAAAAAATTAACGGCCTTGGAAACTTCAGAAATTCAAAAACAATTAGCATTTACTAAACAAAAATACTGGCTTGCTGGACCTAGAGCGCTCCGGCTGCTAGCATGGAAAGTGCGGAAGAGGAAAGCAACTAATACTCTCACAGAGATTAGAAATAAACAGAGTGACCTGAAACACACCACAGCAGACATTATGGCAGCATTTCACGATTATTATCAGTCCCTTTACTCTTCCACTAACCCCAACCAGATAGATATTATGAACTTTCTAAATATCCCATACCAAACGTTCTCTCAGAGACGCATAAAAAGTGGTTGGATGAACCACCCAAGAGGTCATCAACACAATCCATTTTCTCAAAAATAATAAATCACCTGGAACTGATGGGTTTACTGCTGAGTTCTATAAGAAATACCACCCCTTACTTATTTCTCACCTTACAGATATCTGTAATAATGTCTTGCAAACTGGGACCTTGCCTCCTACGTAGAATCTGGCTAAAGTTATTGTTTTATTGAAAAAAGAAAGAGACCCACAAAAAACCAATTCTTACTGCCCAATTTCCCTTTTAAATGTTGATTACAAAATTTTCATAGCTACGCTCGCATCCAGACTCAATAAAATTATCGGTTCTTATATTAATTTGGATAAGACTGGGTTTATCCAGGGCAGGGATATCTCCTACAATACCAGAAAACTCTTGGATATTATTCTTTTTTGCCACCAGAACAAACTGACCTCTTCTTTTGTCCTATTGGTGGACATGGAAAAGGCCTTTGATTCCGTGGAACCGAGATATCTAGGAAGCTTACTGCAATTTATGAACTTTGGTTTCCAGTTTCAGACTGCAGTTAAAGCTTTATATCAATCTCCTCAAGTGTTTATACAAATTAACAATTCAGATATTGAAATCTTTAATTTGGCCAGAGGGATGAGACAGGGATGCCCTCTCTCTCCTTTTTATTTGCTTTAGCGATTGAACCCCTTGCCCATGCTATAAGAGAACACCGCCAAATTCATGGAATTCAAATTGGCCACAAGAATATGAAGCTGAGTTTATTTGCTGATGACCTTGCTTTAACATTGACTCAACCTGAAATTTCCCTACCGCCCCTGCAGCAACTGTTGAATATTTTTGGTAAAATTTCGGGCCTTAAAGCCAACACAACTAAAACACTGTTATACCCAATTCTACTGTCTCAATCTCACAAGCATCACATTACGAAATATTATAATTTTAGTTGGACTACTAAGCCATGGTCCTACTTAGGCATCAAGATCCCGAACAGAATAGGCGACATCGTTAAGGCTAATTTTTCTCCTCTTAAGGACCTCTTGAAAGATTCTCACCTGAATAAAGTCTCTACCTCCTCCTCTTGGATGGAACAGGTTCAAATATTTAAAACTTTTATTTTTCCTAAATTTTTGTATCTCTTCCGTTCCATTCCCTTAGCATTACCTAAAGAATACTTTCAGGCTTGGCAAAAGGCTCTCTCTGTTTATATCTGGAATGCATCTAGGCCTCAAATTAGTTTAAACACCCTAAAATGGCCAGTCTCCAAAGGGGGGTTAGCGGTGCCTGACTTGGTACTGTACCATGAAGCGGTCTCTCTCCTGGGTCTCTTAAAATTCTCTGATTCTGAAGTGAATTCAGACTGGAAGATTGTTGAACAACAATACCTAGCAGATATTCCGCTTTCATCTTTGTTATGGGAGAAGCCCAGTCTTAGACCCAAAGGCATTAGTTCTAATCCATTTTTAATGAATTTATTCAATATTTGGGATAAACGTAGAGCCCTGCTAGCTCCCTCTCCCTCTCCTATGACATCCTTTGTCTACCAATCCTGGTTTCTTCCAGCCAGGTGACCAGAAGACTTTACATTGTGGCATGTGCACCACCTCACACGTTTTGTGGATGTCCTTCAAGGTAACAAGCTCTCTTCTAAGGAGGTCCTGGACCGGAAAACAGCTTGCCAACTTCCGTGGTTTGAATATGCTCAACTATCTTCTTTGTTCCAACTTTGGAACTTAGGTAATAAATCAGTGTGTACTCTCACCATCTTTGAGAAGATCGTGAGGAAACAACATGCAGTGTCACGCAAGGGAATTTCCATGTTGTACAAATTATTAATTGAATCCTTTTCTCTCAAACCCTTGAGCTACCAGGAAAGCTGGCAAGTAGATTGCTCCCTTGAATTTACCGAAACTGACTGGGCCAAGATTTGGTCTTCTCCCACTCTCACTTCCAATTCCTTAAACATCTGCCTCCAAGCCTATAAGTTGTTAATGAGATGGTATACCACCCCAAAGAAATTGAACTGTATTTCTCCTGCTTACTCTCCATTATGTTGGAGGAACTGTGGTACTCAAGGTTCCTTTATACATTGTTGGTGGGACTGTAAAATTGTGTCTGATTTTTGGAAAGTAGTACTTCAACATGTTAGAGATATTACGGGGTATGAAATTATTGAATCTCCTGAGTTAGTCTTGTTGGACTTATGGCGAAACAATACAATTCCTCAACCTTACCGTGATCTTATTTCCTTCCTTTTATCTGCAGCTAAAACAGTAGTAGCTGCGAGTTGGAAAGATTCTTCCCCAATTCTGGTAATTAGATGGTTTGCAAAAATTTGGGAACTTATAGCTATGGATAAGATTGCAGAATCTATTCGTGATACTGAGGGTGGTACCTCTGGTTCAAGCCCGCTGTTCAAATGGCTTCCCTTTACTGAATATGTAATGGGATGTTCACCTCAACTTTTGAACTCTAAGCCGAATAAATATCGGGACATTCTTGCTTTTTTTGTGAATCCAATAAGACACGTATTGGTTTGTCTAGATCCTGTAAGAACAATATCTTTGGTCTTTACCAAAAGAGCAACTTTGTAAGCTTTGTGACTACTGTGAGAACATAGCAATGTAATGTGTTGGCTAACCATGTTGTGTTTAAAATATGTTGTCGTGTTAATGTTTTATTACTTTGTTGTTTGTTCCAAATGAAAACTAATAAAAATATTTTTTAAAAAAATTTGCTTGGTAGATTTCAGACATGATGAGGTTCCTTTTAAACTTTCTTTATAATTTCTCCCAGGACTTTCCTAGATGGGATTTCAAAGATAGAGCCATCCAAGTGTTTATTGGGTCTTTTTATACAAGTCCTGTAATTTTAAAATAATACTGCATCATGTTTAGATTGCTAGGGTGTTTCAGTATGTGAGGCAGATAAGTTATCACTTAGATAGTATGTCTAAAGCAGTATGAAGTATGAAGTTGTGTTGATACTTGCATTTCTGTAGATCCAATTATTATTTTTAAGAAGAGAAGAGAAGAGATTGGATTTATACCCTGCCCTTCACTTCCCAAAGGAGTCTCAGAGTGGCTTACAAACTCGTTTCCCTTCCCCTTCCCACAAAAGACACCCTGTGAGGTAGGTGGGGCTGAGAGAGCTCTGATAGAAACTGCTCTTTTTCAAGAACAGCTGTGCCAGAGCTTGTGACTGACCCAAGGTCACATCAGCAGGTGCAAGTGGAGAAGTGGGGAATCCAACACGGTTCTCCCAGATTAGAGTCCGTGCACTTAACCACTACACCAAACTGGCTCTCAGTTTAAAAAGATATACTGTCTTAGCCAGTGAAGGTACTGGGTATAATTTAGTACAGTGCATGGGGAAATGTCTAAACCAAGAAAATTTATATATCTGTAGAAAGCTAGGAGGGTCATGAATTGGACTTTGGTGGTTATATCTGCAGTCCTTATAGTGATTATACACATTGACTGTGATTAAGGAACAAAGTTTGAGTCCAGTGGGACCTTTTAGATCAACAAAGTTTTATTCAAGGTATGAGCTTTCGTGTGCATGAACACTTCCTCAGATAACAATGAAATGAAATTTACCAGTCCATACATAAATGTAGAGGTTAAATACCAAATTAGCATTCCTAACATCACATGTAAATGTGTCATTCTTAATTGTGGAGTTATTCCTGTTTAGCTTGTTATTCCTGTTTGCATTTGTTAAAACATCTTCATTATGCTGTATGCTAATTTGCTGTTTAACCCCCACCTTATATGTATGGACCAGTAAATTCCATTTCATAGTATCTGAGGAAGCGTGTGTACACACAAAAGCTCATACCTTGAATAAAACTTTGTTGATCTTAAAGGTGCCACTGGACTCAAACTTTGTTCTTCTGCTTCAGACCAAAACGGCTACCCACCTGGATCTGTGATTAATGAAGTTGGTCAATGTCTGTATTTTCTTTTTAAATACTTTTTGGCTAAACAGTTTAATTTTTCTAGTATGTTACAGTTGGGTTGCGAGGAGCTGCGGTGGCTCAAGTGGTTAAGACGCTGAACTGCAGGCTGTGGAAGGTCAGTAGTTCAGCAGTTCAAGACCCGGGTGCCGCAAGATGGAGTAAGCTCCCATCTCTAGTTCCAGCTCCTGCCAACCTAGCAGTTCGAAAGCAAGAAATTGCAAGTAGATAAATAGGTACCACTTTGTTGGGAAGGTAACAGCGTTCCGTGCGCCTTGGTGTTTAGTCATGCCGGCCACATGACCACGGAAACGTCTTCAGACAGCGCTGGCTCTTCGGCTTTGAAACGGAGATGAGCACCGCAACCCTAGAGTCGGATTCGACTGGCTTCCGAGCAAGGGAACCTTTACCTTTACCTTTACAGTTGGGTTGCAGTCACATATGTGAGATAACACAGGGGGGAAGCGAGGCTATTTGCTCCATAGGAATTTGACCTGCATTTGCGTGATCACACAGCTGCGGGAGCCTGCCACTGCATGATCAGATGCAACTGTGGGTGAATCGGGGTGTGTGTGTTTGGCATGTGTTTCCAGTGCGCTTCAGTGAGGGATCAATGATTTGCATCTCTGCACTGAGTGCTCCCTATGCAGTGTGCGATGAGGTGCATACCAAAAAGGGGGGGAAACAACGGCATGGAGTCAGGATGGCCTAATCAGACCATCCCGACGCCATGGGAGCATGCTGGAGCGATCACACAGGGAAAAGTCCGTTCCTGGCCTGTAGCAACCTGTTTGCTACTGGACTTTCTCTAGTGTCTTTTTACTCTGCTTCTGCAGCGGAGCAAAACGGGTTGCTGACGGGTGCGGGACACTTCTCAGATGTTTGCGTCTGATCGTACCCTTAAAATCCACCCGGCATTTGTGTCTATGGCACGGCTAATTCTGGGTGTGATCACGACCATGGGCAGGTATATATTTACTGTTGTTCATTATGTTAAACTAATAATTATACTGTATTTTATGACTTATATGAAGTACCTTCAAGAAATCCAGATTCCTGTACTGAAATGTTAAGAAATAGGAACCTTGGATACCCAGTCCTCTTCTCAGTTGACACAAGGCAAATAAGAATTATAAACTGTGCAAAGCTATATTAATCGTCGTGGCTTCTGTGCAGTCCCACGTGGGACTGCACAGTCACAGGCCAGCCATGGAAAAAATGTCCAAGCTTTCTAATAGACTAGGAGTGCCCTTCCTCCCTCTGACGCTTTCCTGCTAAAACACTCACATTACCAGGAGGAGGGGGCACTACTCCCTCAGTTCTCTTTTTGCTGCTGTGGAGGAAAGATTTCCACTGTTGCTCTCTGTGGTTTTTCCTCACCTCAGTTTTAGGGCTCAGGAGACTTTTTTCTCTCAACAGTTTTTATTCTAGTGAACAATAAAATGCATCTTAAAAAGAAATGTTTTGTGGATTTCCACTGTGTCATTATGACTAAAACTGGTGCTGATAAATGGCCATTCTCTGTGCCTTGGCTGCCTAGGGGTTCACACAGCAGAGATGCCTGCTCTTGCTGTCACCAGTTTCCCTTGAAGGCATGTGTGGATAGAGCTGGACTCAGAAGAGCTCTCTTCACAGGATTCCCCCTCCCTGGTGAGAAGGGGTGGAAAAAGAGCCTGGCCTCAATAGCCCCCTTTGGAGGCTTCACCTGTGTGCCAGCAGCCTGGATGAAGACATATTCCCCCCTTCTGATGAGGTGCAGTGGAAAAAGGAGTCTGGCCTCAATGGCCCTCTTTGGAGGTTCACCTTTGTGTCAGCTGCCTGGATGAAGGTGTATTCCCCCCTCTGCTGAGGTGTGGTGGAAAAGGAGCCTGGCCTCAATGGCCCTCTTTGAAGGCTTTGCCTGTGTGCCAGCAGCCTGCATGAAGGCATATTCCCCCCTCCCTGCTGAGGTTTGGTAGACAGAGTTTCAGAGCTTCTTTTCATGGGCTTTGGCTGTGTGCCTTGAAGTTACAACCCCCTCGATGTTGAAGCATTTCTGCTTAGTCATTCCCTAAGGGGTCTATGGCTTCTATGCCTTCAGCGTCAGTCTAGAAGCCCTTCCCTCCCCCCTCCCTTCTCTTGGTGCCAAGGGGGAGAAAAAGAGGCTGGGAGGCATGGCCTGGCAGAGGCTGCTCGACTGAAGGATCCCATGGCCCCTCCCTCCACTTTGAGCAAAGAAGCTTGGAAGCATGGCCTGGCAGAGGCTGCTTGACTGAAGGATCCCCTGTCCCTCTCTTTGCTTTGAGTTAAGAAGCTTGAAGGCATGGCCTGGCAGAGACTGCCTGCCTGAAGGATTCCTTGGCCACTCCCGTTGCTTCCAGTGAAGTAGCTTGGAGGTGTGGCCTGGCAGAGGCTGCCTGCATTGTGGGGAGGGTGGGGTATAAATGGAATAAATAAATAAATGTCTGAAAGAAACCTTCCCCCTCTCTACCTTTCTGTCAATTCTGACCAGAAGCCTGAAAGTGTGGCCTCATGAAGGCCTGTTTTAAACCTTTGCTGTGCCTGACTGAAGGAACCTTTCCCTGGAAGTCCTCAGGTTCATGGTGGAATCTGTGGAGGCATGGGTTCACACAGCCTTGCAATTCTCTGTGCCCCTTTGTGGAAGGTATTCTGTGTCAGAATGGTATTGTGCCCTTTAGTTGGGGTTGTTTGGACCTCTTCAGCTTCTGTAGTTTCAAAGGGTTGCTGAAGTGGGTGAAGTTTCCCCTTCTTGTTGTTAGCCATGTCCTGAGACAAAAGACTATTTATGTTTAAGTCCTGCTGTGATTTTGGACCACTCACTCTATTGGGACTGCCTGAATTCCAAGGTCAGAACCAGTTCTCTGCTGAGTTTCACTCCAAGCCCTATTCCTAAGATCTAGTTTTAAAGGCTGATACAGTGACACAACAGCCTCAATCTATCGTCTTACTGTTTTCTTTCAGCACTGATACTTAACCTTACAGGGATTTTCAATGCAGGTGTTATTTCAAGCACAGGCAAGGCTTACTGTTGCCATCTTCATGGGGAACTCAGGACTGATTGGCAAGAATGCTTTGGGAGGCAAGCCTAAGTAGTTTGCCACTCCTCTCAGTTCCATGCTACCCTTTGGAACCATCAGTGAATTGGGGGATTCCTTAGCCTGCACGAGTCACTCTTATGTGATTTCATTCACAGCAAGTCCTGGTGTCATATGTGGATTCAGTGTTGGCCTGGCTCTGGGAGACCAGGTTCAAATATCAAATTGTGTGACAATTTCCTGACCTTGCAGCTTCACAGCTTCTCATGGTGCCCTACTTTGCAGGGTTCTAGGGAGGGAGGGAGGGAAGGAAGGAAGGAATTAAGGAAAGAAGGAAGGAAGGGTGAGCGTTATAAGACTCTTTGATTCCAGGTTACAGAGTAGGATAGATTCCTTACCATTTTTTTTAAAGGACAGCATATGTTTTTTCTTCTCAGAACAGCTGCCCCAATAAAAAAAGGTTTCTGACATGCAAACTATAATTAATGGCTCTTGTTGCATCCTCTGCTAAAATCAATGGTTATATTCTTGATTCCATGGGTCATCTATATTGTTTCTATTGGCCTACAGGTCAAATGCCACTTACTCTTTATTTAAGCAGTGCAGATTATTAATAATCTAAAATAAACTCAGATGATATGCAGTTTGTTTCTTTTACCTTCTATACTGCACTTTCCCATTAGTTTACAAATCAACAAGTCACTATGACCTTTATACTGTTGTGTTTGGATGTAACTTAATGCACTGTGGCTCACAGCCTATGCTGGTGATCTGCATGATGAATCTGTTCATTTAATTCAGATCAATCATGTTACCCTACCCTAGCCCATGCTAATAGTTAATAAAAACAAAATAAACAAGTGAAAAACAAAACAGAACAAAACAAAACATTAAAGTAAATTACCTCCTCCCAGAGGCTGTGAATTCTGCTGTCCAGTTGGGACAACATTCTGGGGCAATAACAGGCTTGCCGTCAGATGCCTGAGGCATGTTTCTTTCCAGCCTTCACTTAACGTGATGTCTCAGGGTTCTGCATACCTTTTGTCCATGTACAAGAGGCCAAGTTCCATCCTTGGCATCTCCTAATGACAAAGTCTATGGTGATCAAGAACCTTTCACCTCTGTTCTTTTGTCCAGCAGGCTTCCTGCAATTCTGTGCGCACCTATGCCACTTGGTGGGTTTAGATGTAAAAATTTGCCCTTTTCTATATGAAGGCTACCTGTTTCCAACTGATTATATCATTCCATTTAGTGATAAAGGGGAAGGTCCGTAGCTCAGTGAAAGAGCCTCTGCTTGTCATGCTGAAGGTTCTATGTTCAATCCCTGACCTTCCAGTTAATAGTCTGGCAGTAGGTGATGTGAGAGACCTTTCTCTGTCTGACACCTTAGAGAGCTGCTGCCAGTCTGAGTGGACAATACTGATCTTAATGGACCAATAATCTGATCCACTATAAGGCAGCTTTGAGGTGCTCTATTGCATTCCTCCCCCCCCGCCCCGGGACAGGAAAAATGATGTGATTTCAAATGATTCTTATGTCTTCAGTGCAGCACCTGAAAAGAAGCCTATGATAGGCCCAGATCTGGTGACTCATAATATATGTCTTTTGCTGGGCAGTCTTGTGTCTTGACTACTCTACTATTCCTACAGACAGTTCCTCTCTTATTGAAGCTTCCAATGGTAGCATTCCAATGTTCTCCTTCACTGGGTTTATACTTAGCTGCCTCTCAGTGTGCACAGAGATTAGTGTGGCCTATGTGAGGCTCCTATATTAAAAGTTCCCTGCTACTTTGACAGGTTTTTATTGATCCTTTTCAAAGCAACCTGCCTGAATCCCCCACCCCCAATTTACTAAGATTGTCAGCTCTGTTCAGCTTCCAGACCTGCCTTTCTTGGCATTTTTATATTTCTATATGTGACACCATAAATAAAACTCTTGTTTTGCTGCAGGTCCGTAGCTACAGTGGGGCACCTCGGGGCATGGCCCCCTGGCTTACCACCAAGCCCCCCCAACTTCCCATCTAGCCCAGGTGCTCCCTTGGGAGTGTGTGCAGGGATGTGTGTGGGTGCCCCCTGACTTATTTAAAGGCCCCCTGAATTAGAAAATCCTGGCTACGGGCCTGTTTTGCTGTTTCTTTTACCCTTCATGGGATGCCCAGACTTAGTTTTCTTTCTTTCTGAGACAGACCCAATATGCATCATGCATGGGGTCTCAACACGATCCTTTCTCTCACAGCATTTCTTTTGTCTATGATCTTCTGGAATTAGTGCCGTCTCCAATGCCTCCTTTGCTATGTGTGGGAACCTTGTTGTGGACATGTGTTTCCCAGTAACTCCTGGAGTTCTGTAATATTAATTGTCTTGACATTACTTTACCCTGACATGATGTTTACTTTGTCTCTGGTTTTAGTGCAAATGCTCCGCAGAATTCAAGGAGGCACTGTAATCATGTTTTAACTGATTAACAGACACCAGTTCCCTGGTATTCTAACTGGAGGTCTGGGCTACTTGGCATGGCTTCACAATATGACATTCCAGGCCCTGGCCTTTATGCTTCATTCCTGACAATAACCCCTGTCATTGAGGAATGCACTTCTAATCCCTCACAAAGACAACCTGTTTTATGCCTTTTTTTCTGCAGACAACACAAGTTTTTTTCCTTGTGGAGCATTGTGTCCATCCTTTCTTTAGCCACATCACACCTCTTTTCACTGCCTTCATTATCATCATGCAGTTCTGCTTATTCTGACTTCTGTTGATAAATTAATACTTTGATCAGCTCCTTTCCTGCACTGTAGCAGTACCCTCCCACTTTTCTGATTGGAAACACCATTCTTGCAGTACCAGACCTTGTACCTCTAAGTGAGGAGGAGAGTCTCTACAGAAGCTGCAGCAAGGTTTGGACCCTGCTTCTTGTGCTGTTGAATGTTTTTGGCAACTGATTTGGACCAAAACCAAACAAAAAAACAAAAAAAGCCCAATCTTTTCCTTGTTGGGTTACTAAGCATGCTACAAAAGAGGGGTATAACCCCTTGTTTTGTTTTTGGCACTTACATGGTGCTTCATTTATAATAGGGTTTTAACTTATACCCGCTCTGTGCATGAAGTTTCAAAAAGTGATGTCCTGCCGGAGTCCCCTACCAAGGGTTGTCTTTCACTTCTCATGTAATGTATGGTCAGCGTCCTCACACAACCCATCCTTGTGGGTCGGTTGACTTTATCACACTGTTTTGAGTGCACAGCCCTTCATTACCACTCTATGTATGATTACTCTTTTCAAAAGAGTGCTCCTTTTTCTTTGCTTCTTACAGGTATTTCAGTGGGGACACTGGCTGCATTTTCTGAGTACTGACATAAATGTATTCTGCATGCACAAAATGCCCTGAACTGGGTGGCCCAGGCTAGCCCAATCATTAAACCTTGGAAGCTAAGCAAAGGGTCGCCTCCAGTTAGTATTTAGATAGGAGGCCATCAAGGAATTTCAGGGTTGCAGAGGAAGGCAGTGGCAGGCCACCTCTGAATGTCTCTTGCCTTGAAAATCATACCAGGGTCACCATAAGTCAGCTGTGACTTGATGGCACTTTACACAAACGCACAGCCTGCAGCTGCTATTCAAAACATGGTAGTTTTTGAACTACCATGGTATATCTGGTTCAAATTTAAAGTCTGAAATAATTCTTCTTCCCAGATCAAAAGGGGAAACAGAATTATGTTAAATGGTGCCAGGCTATTGAATATGGCACTGATCCCATTCTTCCCTGAATAAGATGCTACACAAAAAGCACTGTGCCAAGTTCAAAAGGCTGCTGAAGTGATTGTCAGTGGGCCGGCCCTGCACTCATTTAACCTCAGGTGGTGGGAGTGACTGAAGCAGCACTTCCCAGGATGGTTGGAGTGAGAGAGCATGCTTATATGGGAGGCAGTAGTCCCTAAGGTATGTTGGTTCTGAGCCATACAGGGGTTGAATTGAACCTGGAAGCAAATTGGAAGCCATTGTGGATGAAACAAGACTGGAGTGATATGGTCCATACTGTGCCTTGGATCTAATTCAAAATATTTGTAGAATAATTCATCAGTTGTTGGATACAGCTTTGCCTATTGAAAAAGATCAGTGTAGGGCTTTATGGGGCTCAATAGAACCCCTCCCCTTTTTCTCTCCTCAACTGGGCTATTACTTACGATAGGAGTCCAATTTTTATCATCCGGCAAGTTGGAATCTCATGGAATCTATTAAACTGCTTTTTGTTACTTTGAAACTATAATGCTAATGAGATCTAATTAAAACTGTAATTTTTTAAAAAAAATGGGAGAAAGCACCCTGTCCCCTGATTAGTAAGAAGTGAGAGTTAGAAATTGTGCTGCACAAAAGATTCTTTAATTAAGCAGAAATCAGATTTTATTTTAATTAGTTTATTTACAATCCATGGTCTTTCGCTGGATTAAACTTGGTCTTTCTAAGAGGATAAACCTTACAGATAATTATAAAGGCAGAGCAGGCACCAAGATATTAAATAGCATTGTTTACTTTTGCTTTTCTTCTATAGTTTCTTTCCCCCCCTGACCTAAGCTGTAATTCAGAAGAAAGAGAAAAGAATTTATAATACAGATGGTATCAAAAACTTTTAAGCTTTAGAAAAATGGTAGTACTTATTGAAGTACCTTGTCGAATAACACACTTAATACAATTAAATAGAAATGTGTCAAACAGGTGGAAAGTTACAAGAAGTTATGGTGGAACTCTTTATTTCTTTGGCTCCTTCCTTTCTCAGTGAACTCATTACTGAATTAATTGGTATTGGGATTTGGTACAGCAAGAGCTTCTCCTGGAGTCTGATGACTTTCCTTACAATGAGTTTGGAGGGAAAGGGAGGGTTCACCTAAAGTGATATCTTCTCTGTAGTCACTCTGAAGCAAAAAAAAAAAAAGAAGCACTCTGTTTATCCCCGAATCAAACATTGGGAGGAAGGAATTGGGTTTGTGGGCCCAGGGTCATGGTGGGGTGAGCAGGTGACACAATAGACAACCAGACCACAGTGATTTGGGTAAACTGGCCACAGGTTTTTATTGATTATACTGCAGGAACATTGGCATTGAATGGGGATGGATCCTGAATTGTATGACCCACCTGCCACCCAATGAGCTCTGAACTCCCAGACCTGTCTTCCTCCTGGCCAAGTCCACCTGGGCATGTGAAATGGCTCTGTGCACTCATGCTGTTCAAGAAGGCCAGACCAAATGAGGCAAATGTTGGAAAGCCGTGAGTGTATAGTTTTTAAGTTCTGCAAAAGCCTGCGACAGAACCTCCTCTTTCATTTTCGCCCAGCTGAATGACCAAAGTGACTGGGGGGGGCCTGACTTGACATGTAGCATGACACAGCGAAGAAGAGAGGATACCAGTGCATTCCCTGGTGCCCCCACCAGGTGATTTGCAACAAACTGTCAAGACTCACTGCTTCTCCCCATCTGGAAAATGTGATGTACTTCCTTGCCCAATAAACAATGCTGTGACCCATGACCCACATTGATTTGGGGTGACCTATGAGGACTGAAGTACACAGACATTAGTGACCAAGCTGACCAGAAGGAGGTATGTAAGACCTATATGCTGAGGAGCACCTGTTACATGAATACGCTCAGTTGGGAGACCCAACTTTGAGGCCGCTGTGGCAGCCACAATTTGGAAAGAGTGCATGCTAAATTCAAGGGTGAAAGCCCCAGTGACATGATGCAAACTTGCATAGCACTGACATACTGAAACCTGGAGAGGCAGGACCTGTTAGCATTCATGTAGAGAGCGCTGGGCTGGGGGCTAACCTGGAGGTAGTTGAATGTAAACCAGACCAGGCAGGTCAGGCCTGGAAGAGCAGAATGGAAAAGGATATGTGAACCACACCTGAGCTCATTGCTCTTGGAATGATTCCAGCACAATGCAGCAAGAACCTCTCTACTATGGAAGGCCCCTAAGAAGGTCAACGTAAAGGCCACTTGAAAAAGAGATGGGTTCAGTGTTGCGCAGGGAGTTAGTTGTGCATGGTGTAGCCCAGGAAACAAATGCCAGCAATAGAAAGCAACACAGGCCACACTGTGTAGTGAAAACTATGTACAGTTTATTTACAATATTTACCATCAAAGTGCTTTGCCATACTAGTCATTCAGAGGAAGGGGACAACTATACAGAATCAGTGCACATATATACAACCAGTAGCCAATCAGCAGTCACTGCTGAGTCTTACCTGTTAAGCACCTCAGCTCTAGCCAGAACCGGTTTGAGCCAGTGACAGTGACTGTCATTCTTGTCAGTTTAGATCAGTAAGATCACCAAGCCTGATGTCTTACTGGCATTGCATGCCAACACTCCCCCTAAGATTCAGGACCAGGTGGCTAAACCCAACCTCTGTTTTAGAGCAGTAAATCTGTTGGCATCTAAACATTTTGTAAACATGTCTGCTACATTTACTTCAGATGCACAATACTGTAGCACAACCAAGCCTCTTTGTAGAGTCTCCCTTACATTTTGATAGCGGTCGTTGATGTGCCTACTCTGCGTTTTAACACTCTGGGAGACGGCTAGTTGTTGAGCAGCTGTGTTATCACAGCATATACACATTGATAAATTGCACGACATGTGCAAGTCACTCAGCAATTGACACAGCCATTCCATCTGTGTGACATAATAGTTTAAAGCAGCATATTCTGCCTCACATGTGCTCGTGGATACATAAGATTGTTTTATAGATTTCCACATTATGAATGAGCCATTTACATATACAACATAAACTGTTGTAGATTTACCATCCTTCCTCTCACCCTAAATGGAATCACTATAAGCAGTCACCTGCTTTTCAGCATTTGCATTCAATATTAATTTGCTTGTTGCAGTGCCTTTCAAATACCTCAGCACTCTTTTAGCTGCAGTCCAATCTTTCACATATGGACATGTGATTTTCTGACACAGCATGTGTACTGCAAAACATATATCAGGCCTTGACCAACACACAATACATAACAGAGATCCAATACACAGCCTTGTTTTCAAACACTTTATCCTCAGGTTCTTTTGCATACCCTGTGGTCATATGAGTGGTTACTGAATATGCATTTTGCATGTTGTACTTTTCCAGTAGTGTTGCTATTTTTCCCTCCTGGCTCAGTTCGAAAAAGCCATCAGCATTTCTGTAAATATCTATGCTGAGATAACAATGAATGTTTCCCAAATGCTTTACCCTGAATATACTCTGTGTGGTTTGCATGAACCATTCCAGCTGTTCATTATCATTAAAAAGAAAACACAGATCGTCAACAAAGACAAACAAGTAACATTTGGTTGTTCCAACTGTTCTGCTGAACATGCAGGGATCAACAATACCCTGTATAAACCCAAAGTCAGTTAGTGTTTTAGTCAAACATTTGTCCCAGACTCTTGCGCTTTGTCATAAACTGTACAAAGCTTTATTTTTAATAACAGATTCTTGTTGCTGCTCTCAAAACCAGGTATTTGCTGCATGTACAACTCCTCATCTATTTTGGCATTTAGATAGGCAGTCATGAAATTGAAGTGATGCACTTACATCCTGTTTAAACCAGCTTTGGAGAGTGCAGCCTTCAAAGTATCAGATTTCACCATAAGGGCAAAGACTTCATCAAAATCTTCCCCTTCTACCTGAGAGAAACCTCATGCCATGGGCCTTGCCTTCCTTTGTACCTTGCCATTTGGTCATGGCTTCAATTTGTACAGCCACCTGCAACTGATTACATTTTTATTGGCAGGTAAATTAATTAATGTAAAGACATTGTTTTCTATCAAGGAATCATGCTCTGTTTTCATAGCTTTTAACCAGGCTTCCTTTTCTGGTGTTGGTAATTGCATTACCTCCTGCAAGTTACCAGGCTCTCTCACATACATGTGATTCACCACAGTAGTAGCATAACCATATCTCTCAGGCGGTACACCCCTACTACTCCTGGTTGACCTCCTAGGAGTTTGTTGCTCACTCTTTATACTCTCAGAGAGCTGTGGTTGTGGAGAACTTGTCTCCTCCTTTACACTTGTAGTCTCATCTGACAATGGCAGTGCAACCTGTACAGGCAATTCACTTGCATGCACTTTCTGCCAATTACAATTCTCACAGAAATTGGCAGACCTGCTAAAACTTATGTTCTGGTATTCATTGGCAAACCTGTATGCTTTCATGCCTGTTTGGTAGCATAGAAACAACAGTTTTCTAGAGCGAGCTCCCCCTTTCCTTCTTTGATTCAAAGGTATGTTTACCCAGGTTTTTGTACCAAAAATCCTTAAGTATTTCAGGCTAGGGTTTTTACCATCCAGGACTGTATATGGGATATTGTCAATTGACCTTGACCAGAGCCTATTGCTTATGTAGCAAGCTGCTTTCAAAGCTTCAGCCCAATATTGTATTGGCAACCCTGCATCAGCAAGCATTGCCTGCATCATGTCCTGTAACACACACCGCTTACATTCAGCTATACCATTTTCCTGCGGTGTAGCAATGTTAGCCACTTTGTGCATTATTCCTTGTGCTTTCAACCAATCTGTAAATTCTGAGGACATGAATTCACCCCCCATATCTGTTTGCAAGGCACATAACTCTCCCAATTGCTTTTGCACTCTTTTGGCCCAATATTTTACTGTCTCAAAAACATCTGATTTCTGGGAGTTGCAGGCTGACGGCGTGGCGAGACACACGCACTCGAGCGTGTGGCGATCTTCTGATCTTTAAAGGGGTCCTTTGATCATCAAAAGGACCCCCTGCTGTCCCGGGAAGGGACTGGCAGCTGCAAGGGGCTTTGATCTGAAACCCTGTGTGAGTTGCAACTCACGGGGTGGGCTGGATTGCCCCCGACGCAGGACATGAATTATAAAGGGCTAGGCAAAGTATTTGTGGCAATGGATAAAGAAAAGAAGAAACGTGGAGTGGCCACCTACATTAAAGAGCACTTACAATCAGAGGATGGGAGAATAGTGATGGTGGCAGTTCAAAGACAAAATAAAAAGGTTTTAATTGTGAATATTTATGCCCCAAATCAAAATCAGGAAAAATTCTACAGTAAGCTTTTGACTTTGATAGCTAAACAGGACTTTCAAGAGCTTTGTTTGATTGGCGATTTTAACGCGGTTTTTGATAACAGATGGGATTGGAAGGCGAATAGCCAGAAGAAGAAGCTAAAAGGTAATGAATTTACTAATTCACTTTTGCAGATTATAGAGGAGTGGCGTTTAGTGGATGTCTGGAGAATAAGAAATCCTAAAAAGCAGCAATACACGTTCTATTCGGCAAGGCATGATTCCTGGTCTAGACTGGATATGTGTTGGATGTCATCCTCAATGGCGAGGGATTTACAGGAGGCGGAAATTGAAGCAGGCATATTTGCTGATCATAATCCGATAATGGTAGAACTACAGGGAATAAATTGTAGAAGCAGATGGACATTGAATCCCTTCTTACTTAAGGATAGTAAGGTGGTAAGAAGTTTGCAAACAGAATTCACGTTCTTCTTTAAGGAGAATATCACCCCAGGCATTGCGAGGCGGACGGTATGGGATGCGTTTAAGGCCTTTGCCAGAGGACTTTTAATGAAGGAAGCGGCAAGGAAGAACAGGGAAAGAAACGAAGAATATTTTAACCTGAAGAGAGAAATACTGGAACAAGAGAAGCAGGAAATGGAGAGTGGAGGAGATTTGGATAGGAAAGCAAAAATTAAGCTTCTCACGCACAGGATGAATTGCTTATTGACAGCAGAACTGGCAAAGAAGGTAAGGTATGCTAAGCAAAACTATTTTGAGAATGCTAATAAACCTACTAGATGGCTGGCCTATCAAGTGAGAAAGCAGTCGGAAAGGACACTGATAAAATCATTGAGAGACAAAAATGGGGTGAAACAAAATGGAATCGAAGATTTAAAGAAGATTGTGGAGGATTTTTATAAGAAACTTTATGCAAGTGAGAAAATAACTAGAGAAAAAATATCCCTGTATTTGCAAGAGCGTACGATGCAAAGGTTTTCGGAGGGAGACCAGAAGATTTTAAATCAATCTATTACTATGATGGAGATGGTGGAGGCCCTGAAAAGGCAGAATAAAGGGAAATCACCAGGGACGGATGGTTTACCGGTGGAGTTTTACATAACTTTTGAAGGAATACTGCTTCCACAGCTGCATGAAGTCTATAAGAAAACTTGGGAAGGAGAGGAAGTCCCAGACACGTGGAGGGAAGCCCTAATCTCTCTGATACACAAACAAGATACAGAAGGGAACGATGTTAAAAACTATAGACCGATCTCCTTGTTAAATGTGGATTATAAAATATTTGCTTCTATCATGGCAGATAGATTGAAGCGTGTTTTGGCAAAAGTAATTCATAAAGATCAGTCTGGATTTCTGCTGAAAAGACAGATAAAACACAATGTAAGGCGGCTACTGAATGTGTTGGAATATTATGAAGCTCATCCAGAAAAAGAGATGGCGGTGATTTTTGTAGACGCGGAGAAGGCCTTTGATAACTTGGATTGGATATTTATAATGGAGACACTTAAAAAGGCCAGAGCGGGAGAACGATTCACTCAAGCGATTCAAGCAATTTATTCAAAGCAAAAAACAGCTGTTATGGTAAATGGGGAATGGACTGAACAATTTCAAATACAAAAGGGTATGAGGCAGGGCTGCCCTCTCTCACCATTGCTTTACATATTTGCTTTGGAAGTAGTGACAGAGGAGATAAGACAAAATCCAGAAGTGAAGGGTCTAAAGGTACACGGAGAACAATTTAAATTACTGGCTTATGCGGATGTCCTGGCATTCATTTTGGAGGAACCCAGATCCTCAATTGTGGAGTTAAATAAGCTTTTGAAAGACTATGGGCAAGTGGCAGGTTTGAAAATTAGCTAAAACCAAAATCTTAACTAAAAATATGACAATAGAGCAAAGAGAGTGCTTGCAAGAAGAATCGGGATATAAACTCTGTGTGAAGGCAAAATATCTAGGAATCCAACTGAAGAACAGATGCAGTTCGCTGCAAGAAGATAATTATAGGGAACTATTAAGGGCAACAAAGCAAGACTTGAAAAAATGGAAGAATTTAAAGCTATCCCTAATTGGAAGAATTGCTCTGATAAAGATGAACATTTTACCAAGATGGATCTTCTTGTTTCAAATGATTCCTGTGTTGAAAAACCTGGCAATATTGAAGGAGTTGGAGCAAATTACCACCAAGTTTGTGTGGCAAGGGAAGAGATCAAGAATTAGGCTTAAAATATTACAAGATTCGAAAGAAAGAGGTGGACTTGCCCTGCCCAATTGGACATTGTATTATAGAGCCGGAGTGTTGGCCTGGATTAAGGAATGGAAGACAGAAGACTATTGAAACTGGAAGGCCACGATCTTCTGGAAGGTTGGCACGCTTTTCTGTGGGACGAGAAAGTGGCAGCACGCAAATACTTTAAACAGCCCTGGATACGAGATGCACTTGGAAAAGTATGGGAGACCATCCGAAGGAGATGGTTTACCAAAACTTCAAGGTTGGTGGCTCCAATAGAAGCTGTGACTTTGCCTAGGCTATACTGTGAAGACCCCCCAAAAAGGTATCTGGACATTATTAATGTGAAGGGGGAGTTGGACTTGGATGATGATATCAGTTGGTGGCACAGAGTGCAGATCCAGTCAAGATATAAAAAAGATAAAAAAGTAGGGTTTGAGAAAACTTTAACAGATATGGAGAAAATTCTGTATGAACCAGAAGAGAAATTTATTAAAAAAATGTATGCACTGTTGATGGCTGACTATATGGCAGATGAAATGGTGAAAAATAACATGATTCAATGGGCAATGAACTTTGGTTATAATATTGAGCTGGAACAATGGGACCAAATATGGAAAACAAATGTAAAAATAACCAGGGCGGTTCCATATAGAGAAAACATGTATAAAATGCTGTATAGGTGGTATATCACGCCAGATAAGCTGGCGAAGTATGATGAAAAATGTTCTAATAAGTGCTGGAAATATAATGCTAAAGTTGGGTCCTTTTATCATATGTGGTGGACATGTGAAGTTACAAAAAATATTGGATATGGGTGCATAGAATGATGCAGAGAATTATAAAAGGTACTCTTGTGTTTAAGCCACAGGTGTTATTGCTGGATATACTGCCAAAGGAGGTGCAGAGAGAGGAGAGATATTTGTTAATATATATTGCAACTGCGGCTAGGATTTTGTATGCAAAGTATTGGCGGTCTACAGTGGTTCCAACAAAACAAGAACTGATTGAGAAGATTATGGAAGCAGCAGAAATGGACAAACTGACTTTGATGTTGAAAGGGCATGATGAATCAGCCTTTATAAACACGTGGCAATGCTTTTATAACTGGTATGACCAGAGAGAGAAGGATGGAGAGAAACAATAATGGTTTGAACATTGAATATTATTAGTTTTGTGTTAAATTAGAAGTGGATAAGATAGAATGATAGAATTGGTGGATGCAGAAGTAAAAGATGGTAACACTTATGTCGGTAAGGGGGAGGGAATCTAACTGGGTGATTTGCTTTGGGAAATTTACCCCCCGTGAATGTTGTATTTTGTGGGTGTTGTGTAGTGTTAAGGTTTTGTATTGTGTATTGTATTGTATTGTATTGTATTGTTTGTGATTGTATTTTGTGTTTTGGTCTGTTTTGTTGTTATGTCATTGTCTTAAAAATAATAAAAATGCCTCTTTTAGGGGCGCCTTAAAAACAAAAAACAAAAAACATCTGATTTCTGCTTAATCACGTACACCCATGAAAATTTAGAGCAATCATCCGTTAGAACCAGAGCAAGTTTGTTATTCGAGTGGCTTTTGGGAAAAGGACCTATGACATCAGCATGGACTAATTCTAACAGTTTTGTAGACACTATCACTCTTTTGGAAGGCTTTAGATTTTACCCTCTTGCATATATCACAGTCAAGAAAACAAGCACATTCTTTCACTCCCTCCCATCCTGTGATAGATAAGGTTTTGTTTATGATGCAAAAACTAGCATGCCCTAGTCTTCCGTTCAGTAAGTGGATACAATTGTCATGAGGATTTACATTCTTGATCACCTCAACTTTCGCTGCCAGAGATGCATTTTCTAACACATGAACATTGTTTAGCAGCTTAGCTTGAGCAACTACTTTTCTACCCTTTTGTATTTTACACATTTTGTTACTGAACACAACATCAAATCCAGCTTTATCAAGAGCTAGCACACTAAGCAGGTTATTTTCAAGAGTGGGGACACACAATACTTCTGGAAAGTGTGATTTAGGGCTGGAAAATTGATGCTACCCTGACATAGTGCCTTTGCATTCCTTCCGTCAGCCAAGCTGACATGCTGCTGTTGAGAAGGTTGTCTGTCTCCGAGCAGACTCTCCTCCTGGCAGAAGTTTAATGAAGCACCAGAATTGAGAATCCATACACCTTGTGCTGCAGCCACTTCCGCAACGACAAGTGAAGCATTCTGACAGCCTGAGGGATTGCTGGACCAACCTGTAGCTCTGTTCTTTTTCTGCAACTGTGGACAGGCTTGTTTCAAGTGTGTTGATGAGCTGCAGCAAAAACATTTTCATACTCGAAGAACTTTGGATGGCTCTCCACGCTGTTGTTTACCGTTCCCTCTGCAGTTGGCTCCTTGTGCCTCCGCTGGACCAGAACTTTGCCAAGCTCCTAAGGAATGTGCCTCCTTTTGCCTGGCTTCTTCATCTAGAAGCCTCCCAACAACGTAAGCCAAGGTCAGCCAGTCGGCCTCTGTTGATTCAAGGGATGTAATGAGCATACTGTATTCCACAGATAAGGAGCTAAGAATAATATACACTTTGTCTTCATCTGGCACAGTTATGCCCCTTTGCTCTAGCTGCTGGAAACAGTCTGTTAACACATTTAAGTGCTCTCTTATAGCCTCCCCCAACTTCATCACTGTCTGATAAAGCCAGTGGGTTATTGCAATCATAGACCCAGCTGTCTTTTGCACATATACTGCCCTTAAACTCTCCCATGCCGTCTTCGTGGTCGTCTTACCAGAGGCATGCACCAGCTGGTCATCTACCACGCTTAGGATGATTATAGCCAACGCCTTCTCCACTTTGCTGACATGACCAGCAGGTACAGGGTCTGGTGGACCCTCCACATACAGCCAAAGACCCTCAAGCTTGAGGTAGTGTTTCATGCATAGCTTCCACACATTATAGTTGGTAGATATGAGCTTGTCCATCCACTGAGCAGCTGGTACCTGAGCCATGCTTCCTTCTCCGTTAGGCAGCTGGTCGTCCTCCGACTCGCTCGACTCCCCCGAGCTCTTATCAGGAGCTTCCTCAGAATCTTCTGCGCTGCTTACAGAAGCCTGACTGAGCACGTTGTCCCCCTCCTTCTCTCCAGGAAGGACAACTACTGACAGCCACTCAGCTCCAGGTTCCACAGCAAGCAATCCACGCAGCAACAGCTGGGCTGGCTGACTGGATTCAGGTTGCCCTTGGGCATAAACTGGCTGGGCCCATAACCCTGTCACGCAGGGAGTTAGTTGTGTGTGGTGTAGCCCAGGAAACAAAGTGCCATCAATAGAGAGCAACACAGTCCACAGTGTGTAGTCCTAAGTATGTACAGTTTATTTATAATATTTACCATCAAAATTTATTTATTTATTTATTTATAGATTCAATTTATATACCATACAAGTCATTCAGAGGAAGGGGACAACTATACAGAATCAGTGCACATATATACAACCAGTAGCCAATCAGCAGTCACTGCTGAGTCATACCTGCTAAGCACCTCAGCTCTAGCCAGAATCGGTTTGAGCCAGTGACAGTGACTGTCATTCTTGTCAGTTTAGATCAGTAAGATCACCAAGCCTGATGTCTTACTGGCATTGCATGCCAACATTCAAATGCTGGATCGGGTCTGACAAAATGTGAATTGTGATTTGGCAAATTGAAAGCCTTTCTTTAATAGGCTGCAGCTGCCTAGTGAATCCCTATAGTCCTGACAGGCAATCCCTGATCTCGTAAGTAGGCCAAAACCAGAACTTCTGTGGACAGGGTTCAAGTAGCCTATGGAGGTTGCAAAGGCTAAGAACTTGTCAGCCACTTGAGAATAGGACCAGTGTGCAGAGGTGGTGATGGACCCCCATACTCCCTGGGTGATCAGCCATTGCCCGGGATCCATAGTTTCTCCAGGGAGTGGTCTGGGTGTTGGTTCACTCCATGAGCCAGCATGCAAAACCATTCTTCCTGAAATCAAGACAATGTGTCTGTGATGTCATTATTGGCTTCTGCAATGTAACATGTTAAGAAAGAAGTGTTTGATTTGAGGCAGGTTAGCACAGACTTGTGAGCCAGCTGTACAACACACTCAGAGCATGAAGACTATTGATCACCTTGACAATGGTCTGGTTGTTGCACCAGAAGAGAATATGGCTCTTCTGGAAGATATTTCTCTACATTATGACTGCAGACAAAATGGGAAAGAATTCCAAAAAGCTAAGGTCCCTTAAGGTGTCAATTCCAACCCAGTGTGCAGGGCATCGCTTGGAGCACCAGCACCCAGTGAAATACATACCAAAACAAGTTTCAGAATGCATAGGTATAGAGCTGGAGAGATCCACCTGAGTCCAACCATGCTTGCCATAAATAAACACTGTTAAAACCTTTAAGAAAGCTAAGCCACATCCTAAGGTCCTCCTTGACGCCCTACATGATCCTGATATGATGATGGAGGCCACCCATGGTGCAAAAGATGTGCCTGGGGAATACCACCCAGCATGCAAAATTGACGTGGCCCAGAAGGGTTTGAATATCTCTGATGGGTGCATTTTTGGCAGCCCATAAGGTGTGTGATCAGAGAATTTAGTGCCGATAGCTTCTCCACAGGGAGGTGTGAAGTGCCATGTCAGAGTCTAATTGAATGCCCAAATAGGTAAGCTGGGTGGTGGGGTTCTTGGTCTTGTCTTGTACTAATGGGATCCCAGTGCTGTTGACAAGGCCTGGAAGGTGGTGAAGTGATCCACACAAGCTGAGTTGGCAGCTGGTCTGACAATTAGAAAGTTGTCTAAAGAGTGGGTGATGTGCAGGCATTACGTGTGTTTCTTAAACATCCAATCAAGAAACGTGTTGAATGTCTCAAAGGTGGTGCAAGCCAATGGGCAGCCTATAGGCATGGCCTTGTCAGCATACCCGCTATCATTAAATTTAAACCAGAGGAAACAAAAATCAGTCTAGTGTTCTGGCAGCAAGTGAAATACTGACTGAATCTCACATTTTGCAGTTAGGGCACCTGAGCCACAGGACTGAATGATTAGCACAACTTGGTTAAATGAGGTGTACCTGATCAAGAAAAGCTCCAGGGTGATAAAGTCACTAACAGACAACCTCTTGGGGGTAAGAGAGGTGGTGGATTAGGCTAAGCTTTACAGGCTTTTTTTGGTACCACACAAGAGGGGCACCCTGAGGTTAGGGATAGGTTGAGAGTTGAAGGGGCCTGACAAAATGGTGGAGGACTTAACCCAAAATAATTGACTTAAAAACCAAAAGTTAAGGAAATTAAAACATAAGGGCTACTAGGTCTGTGTTTAAATTAAAACATACATTTTATCAAATATATTAGAATATACATGTATTTATTACAAATCCAATACAAACAAATATATTGAGGTTCAAGTAATAGCCTCAATTCGAAATAAAACCATACATTAATCCCAAAGATAATAGACCATTATTGACCCTGACCAAATGCAGTTTCGCCAATTGGCTTTCCTCAGTAGTTGAACAGTATACAGAATGGTTTCAGGCATTACAATAATACAGTCATTTCTTAAATTTAGAGCAAGGTGGAATTGTTCTGAGGAAGAAAGGAACACCATTATTAATTATTGAAATTAGTACATTATTATGAATAACATGCCCAAAAGATGTGTTCAAAAGATGTATTTTGAGTTACTTAATTATAGTCAATAAAACTGAGGCCTCTTTTTAGATAACTTGCTGTTGTGGTCAGGTATACAATCCTTGAATAATGGTTCAATTGTGTACCTAAAAAAATGTTCAAGGATATTCTGATGAACCCAATTTTATAGACAGACAGACAGAGGGGGGGGGGAACTCAAATAAAATGGAAAAATTAAAATCAAATAACATTACATATAAATAGAAATTATCTTTCTTTTCTGGTAAAAAACTTTTTTTAGATGCAATCTGGAGCCAATAGTAATGTAATGGTGCATAGTGCAAAGTGTCATACTCTTTCTATGTTGAGCAAATGAATGAATGAAACACTCATTGTCCATGTGACCAACCATAGGTTACAGAAGGGATGTGGGGGCGGGGGAGAAAAATTCAAATATGTTAGAAAATACAAATATTGCCTCACATAATTGATTAATGTTAGGAGGACAACATTCAGTCAAACGCATAGCCAATCTACTTCTTCATTAAGGCCATATGGGTATAGAGTACTCAGAATATAGATCCAATAAGTTTCTCTTGTTCTCAGACACTGAAGAAATTACAGTTTGGAAACTTGGATCTTTTCCAATCCCCAGAAATGCAGCTGCTTATCTGTGTGTCCCAAGGTCTTGAAACATTCAACCAAAGGAGTGTTCATTCTTTGTAACCTAATGCAGCTTCTGTGTTCACAAATTCATTTCTTTACAGCTGTCATAGTGAAACCTAATATATCAAATCACAAGAACATTGAATTGCATAAATCATAGATTGGAATTACAATTAACAAATGATTTTATGGTGTACCTATTCTGTTTGGATGACTTATTAAAAATGTCAGTGGAAAGACAAAGACAAGAAACAGCAATTCCTGCAAGGGTAATTGCAAGCTGGCTTAGTTTTGCCATTAATACCAATCTTATATGTAGGGGAAGATTTCAATCTAATTCTGACCAACATTTCCTTCAAATTTCTAGATCGCCTATAAATAAAGAGTGGGATAGAATGGCATGTAGGCACACTGGATGAAAGATACCAATGTTTAGTAATGATGTTTTTAATTTGCACAAGGCAAAAGATGCAGGGCAATAGAGCTGAGAAATACATCACAGGAAAAAGATTTTGAAAACCCACAGGTAGTCAACCTGTCTAACAGTCACCTCTTAGAGTTGGAAATATCTGTTCTTAAAAAGCGATTCTTTTATTCCTACTCCACAGCAGGATCCTTTTAAATTAATGATAGATATTCAACAGTTATTTAGAAAAATTGTGTTAGCAGATTATCCTGTCCTTATATATATTTGAATTTTGGTTCCACAACATTCTATACTTGCCATAACTGATTCGACTCAAGAACTGGCAGTCAGAAGACACTGGCCAGGGCTGACTGGCTGCTTCGCAAAGTCCCGCCCACGTCAGCCCCGGTCAGTGTTTTCAGCTCAGTCTGCTCCAGTCCTCCGACAGGAGAGGACCGTCTGGAGTGTGAGCAGGGGGACAGGCCCTCAAGGTTGAGGCAAGTGAAAGAAGGCCTTTTCTGCCCCCACACGCCATCCCCTGGGCCTTCTATGGGGTCAGTAGGCCCAGAGAAGGCCTTTTCCACCCCCCACACACCATCCCCTGGGCCTTCTATGGGGCACTAGGCCCAGAGAAGGCCTTTTCCGCCCCCGACACACCATCCCCTGGGCCTTCTATGGGGGCAGTAGACCCAGGGAAAGCCTTTTCCGCCCCCCACACGCCATCCCCTGGGCCTTCTATGGGGCACTAGGCCCAGGAAAGGCCTTTTCTGCCCCCCACGCCATCCCCTGGGCCTTCAATGGGGCACTAGGCCCAGGGAAGGCCTTCTCTGCCCTCCACGCCATCCCCTGGGCCTTCTATGAGGCACTAGGCCCAGGGAAGGCCTTTTCCGCCTCCCACATGCCATCCCCTGGGCCTTCTATGGGGCACTAGGCCCAGAGAAGGCCTTTTCCGCCCCCACACGCCACCCCTGGGCCTTCTATGGGGGCACTAGGCCCAGAGAAGGCCTTTTCCGCCCCCCACATGCCATTCTATGGGGCAGTAGGCCCACAGAAGCCCTTTTCCATCCCCCACACGCCATCCCCTGGGCTTTGTATGGGGCACTAGGCCCACAGAAGCCCTTTTCCGCCCCCCACACGCCATCCCCTGGGCCTTGTATGGGGCACTAAGCCCAGGGAAGCCCTTTTCCGTCCCCCACACACCATCCCCTGGGCCTTCTATGGGGCACTAGGCCCAGGGAAGCCCTTTTCCGTCCCCCACACGCCATCCCCTGGGCCTTCTATGGGGCACTAGGCCCAGGGAAGCCCTTTTCCGTCCCCCACATGCCATCCCCTCGGCCTTCTATGGGGCACTAGGCCCAGGGAAGGCCTTTTCTGTCCCCCACATGCCATCCCCTGGGCCTTCTATGGGGCACTAGGCCCAGGGAAGGCCTTTTCCGTCCCCCACATGCCATCCCCTGGGCCTTCTATGGGGCACTAGGCCCAGGGAAGGCTTTTTCTGCCCCCACACACCATCCCCTGGGCCTTCTTTTGGGGCACTAGGCCCAGAGAAGGCCTTTCCCGCCCCCACACGCCATCCCCTGGTCCTTCCATGGGGGCACTAGGCCCAGATAAGGCCTTTCCCGCCCCCACATGCCATCCCCTCGGCTTTCTATGGGGGCACTAGGCCCAGAGAAGGCCTTTCCCGCCCCCACACGCCATCCCCTGGGCCTTCAATGGGGCACTAGGCCCAGAGAAGGCCTTTCCCCCCACACGCCATCCCCTGGGCCTTCTATGGGGGCAGTAGGCCCAGAGAAGGCCTTTTCCGCCCCCCACAGGCCATCCCCTGGGCCTTCTATGGGGGCAGTAGGCCCAGAGAAGGCCTTTTCTGCCCCCCACACGCCATCCCCTGGGTCTTCTGTGGGTCAGTAGGCCCAGAGAAGGCCTTTTCCGCCCCCACACGCCATCCCCTGGTCCTTCTATGGGGGCAGTAGGCCGAGAGAAGCCATTTTCTGTCCCCCAAACACCATCCCCTGGGCCTTCTATGGGGGCAGTAGGCCCAGAGAAGCCATTTTATGTCCCCCACACATCATCCTCTGGGCTTTCTATGAGGGCAGTAGGCCCAGAGAAGCCCTTTTCCCCCACACACTGCCTACTGCCCCCATAGAGGGCCCAGGGGATGGTGTGTAGGGGACAGAAAAGGCCTTCTCTGGGCCCAGAGAAGCCCTTTTCTGCCCCCTTTCCGTTCCTTTCCCCCTTTCCCTTTCTTCCTCTCTCCTTTCTTTCACTCTTCCCCCTATTCCTTCCTTCCTTCCTTTCTCCAACCCTCTCTCCCTTCCACCTCCCTCCCTTCCTTTCTAGGGCCCGTTGTCTTCCACCACAATGGGCTTTGCTCCCTAGTTTTAAGGATAAAGTTTAGCTTTAAACTGAAACCAAAATCTATTTTTAGTCCCGCCTCACAGAATCCTTGGATTTTAGCCTTTCAAGAATTAATTTTGGAAGATTTAAAAAGAATGCAACAAACAGAAGTATCAGTTTGGCACAATTTCAATGCAGCTGATAGATAAACATTAATAGCCCGTGAAATCTAATTTTTAAACCTGCATACAATGGAGATGCTCTTGTGGTGTGGGATAGGAAAGATTACATCAAGGAAGTGTACAGGCAATTAAACAACAGCTCATACTATAGTGAAATTGCTGAAGATCCCATTATTAAGATAAAGAGAGAAATCACTGGCATCCTAGATGAAGGTCTACTTGCAGGATATATGTCCAGTTATGACTTTCTCCAACAAACTGAGAATAAAACTCCACAATTTTACCTTTTGCCCAAAATTCATAAATGTGTGGTCCCAGTACCTGGAAGACCTACTGTCTCAGAATGTGGTTCCATTCTTGAATCTCTTGCCATGTATTTGGATGAATTTTTGAAACAATTCATTTTTAAAATTGATACATATTTGAAGGATACAATGGATTTCCTAGGCCACATTGTATTTCCTAGGTCACGTTAATAGTATACAGTAGAATGGGAGGATATGATATTTGTTACCCTTGGTGTGGTTTCTTTATACGCAAATATACCACAAAATGAGGCTCTTGTAAATCTTTTTAAGCACTGATATCAGAAAGAGGACAGGATAATGGACATAGACAATGTGTGCAAGATTCCTAGGCTGGTACAAGTTGTTAAATTATAAAAACTGTAACTAACAACATCTGCCCCCAAAGTATTCACCTTTGAATACTTTTAATGATATTACAACTTACATTAGCATAGAACAAGAATGTTAATCATTTTTCAGTGAATTGATCAGTCTATCACGTCACATGAATGAAAAATTAACTATTCTGTACAGACCTTGAAATTCAATCTATAGTCAAGAGAAACGTTGTATCATTGCATATGAAAAATATCATTGTAGTGGAGATGGTGGGGAGATACTCTGTGTGTGCACGAGAAAGAGAATTTGACCAGATGATATGGAGAGCAGCAAAGAACAGCATAAACAGGTGCCAGACTTTACTGTTCCAAGCAGTTCTACAAATCTACCTCAGTTTGTTTGCACACTTTTTATATTCCAAAACTGATTTTAGTTTGTGTTTTAGTTCAAATATAAGCTCATATATCTTGCCCAATCTAGTGTTCCCCTCCCCCCATGAAAGATGATGGGCAAACAGCAGACACTTGATCAAGGCCATCAAACTAATTCCATTGAGTCTGAAAGCCAGAATTCTTTGTACACTCTTACAGTAGTTTTACTAGTAAATGCTTTCTCTTGTCCCTTTGTTTTGCTCCACTTTTAAAAAATATGTTTATGTTCAGTAAGAAATTGCAGTGTTCTTAGGAAGAATAGTAAAGTACAAGAAGACTATAGTATTTATGGTATTTGCATCTTAAGTCAGTGTTGTTACTGTATTTATTTATTTATTACTTTCAATTTGTATCCTGCCTTGCCAAGACAAACTGTCTCAAACTGTATTGCACTGCATTAAAAGTAACCTCATTTTTCATTTCCTCTGCTGTATATGTTCTGAGTTTCCATCAAAATGGCATTTGAGATTTGTCTTAAAGGCTATGTTTAGTGAAGAATGCATATATGCCATGCTATGTCTTTGGGGAAGTGTATTTTTACAAACTCATGTCATTGCTCAATAATTTGTTAACCTTTGGAGTATTTAAAAAGATGCAAAAGGTATGGTGCCCTGGGGCATTTCTTCATACAGTACTAGACTCAGAAAAACACTTCATGGAGTTTCCTTGAACACATGGGCCAGAAAGCTTCAGAAATGAGGTTAGGAATAGACATGTGTGCATGTGTTTGTGCACACAGGTATTGAACTTGGAAAACTTGTGACTAGTCATTTAAAACTTTCAGTTTAGTGATAAGTGTGCTATCTGGAAGATTGGTAGAGCAAATAACTGTCATTTGGGGGAGAGTGTTACTTCTCCTTAATACGCTGTGGTAGAAATGCATTTGCAAGTTGCAAAAGGGTGTTGTTACATAAGAAAAAATATTTATTTTTAGAACTTGTAAATCACAGCTAATCTCTGCTTTTGAGAGAACAGCATCATTAAGAATAGAGCATAAGTACTGTAATTTTCAAATGCATCTCTTTCAGGTGACTTTAATGTTCATAACCATATAAGAAGACATATGAAAGTCTTGATTCTTGAATGTTTATGGGTGATTACAGCATCCCCTTTGTGTTACAGTTTATGATTGAATTTTTATGGTTATTTGGTCTTATATGGCTTTCTTCAAAGACTAATGCTGGAAGTATCCCTGCTAGTATGTAGGAGAGAGAATTCCCCTCTTTCTCACCCACCATTAAGGAGCAAGGCTTCTAAATCCAGCTGTTCAGAGGGGTATGCTCAGTAAACATGCTTAAAATTTAACAGCTGATGCTAATTAAAATGTAATTACTATATGATACATCAGAAGTCAGCATCTGGTCCAGCTAAATTTTAAAATTGTTTTATTCCTTGCTTTCTGTTTTCACTTGTACTCCTAGGCCAAAGGCAGTCAGACAGAAAGATTGTTATTGGCAGTGCTAAACATGAAACTGGGTGCACTTTGGTCCCAATGACGTTTATTTTTGCCGCTTTCTCTCATTCTTCAGATTCTGAGAAATTGTGAAGGAGAAAAAGGGATTTGTTCTGACAGCATTCATATGTTAATCTCTTTGTGATTGCCAGAGGCAGGCAGAACTCTCACTGTATTGATACAATGAAGCATCTGAGCGTGCATTGTAGCTCAGATAAGTCTCTGTAACACAGGAGTTCAAGAAGATGTTTTATCAGTTTGGTTAACACCAGCATTGTTAAGGGGAGGGGAATTTCTTTTTCCCAGATTTGCTTGTTTAGATAAGCCATAGATTCCTCTTATTCACTTTTTAGTCTTTTAAAAGAGGGCTTTCTTTTTTCATTTCTCTGATTTTTCTTTGTTGAGAAATTAATGCACCCTTTTGCAACTTCAGCCCTTGCAGTTGGTTTTTGTTACAGTGGAGCACTGTCAGGAGGAAACATATGTTTGGGAAGACAGTCCCTACTTCTGAGCGTCAACTGAGTCAAATTCTGAAATTGTGCAGAACTTTCCTTCCTATCTCTCTTCTCTTTGAATTTCCCTTTGATCAAAATGGAATTGATTAGAAACTGACTCCAAAGTCCTAAAAAGGGGGAAAGAAATGGACTGTCAAGTTTCAGGGAGAAATTAGGTAAAAGAAGAATTAAAATAATTTCTCTTTATAATGCTAATTAACATTCTTCTTTTAGAAACTTTATGTCAGTTGTTTAGAATCAAATATTCAGGAAATAAAAACTGGGAAATCACAAAAGAAGCTATGTGTCTGTTTTTCTGATCATAAATGAAACAGAATCATATATCTTGTGTTTCCTTTCCATAACATCTCCTACAAGCTTCTCAACTCTTTCACATATTTTTTGATTTTGTGTGCCTATTTTCAAACCTTCATTAGTTTATTTTATGCAGAAAAAGAAGGGATATGAGAAGCTGGTAAGTGTCAGAAACTATGCTTTCCTGCCACATTTCAGAAACTATAAGCTTGGACCAAATATCTAAAGGTGCTCTGTATTCTGGAACATTTGAAAGTACTTTTCCAACTTTAAGTCCCAAGATTGTTGCTGGTTTAATTTTTCAGTTTAATGTTCTTGCAATGCTATAATGACTGTTTATTTTTTTAAGCACTGGATGTAAGGTTTATAGCAGCAGGGACCGTTTGTGTCAATATTGTTTTAAAACAATGCCTCAAAATGTATTTTATCATCCTAAAATATTTTACATGGGCTTTTCCTGCCCCTCCATAAACTTATATTTTTTCTAGAAAAATGATAGGAAAAATCCTCAGAAGAGAAAAAATCTCCCTATATTGTTCTGCCCGGGGTTCTGTGCCTTCATATTTTTCATCTTGTGGATTATAAGTAGAGGAGATCTGTTGCCTTTGCTAATTTATCTGGAAATTATGAGATGAAAAGATGCTTATGAGGGAGGAGCAATTTGGAGCATGGAAAACAGATGCTGAAAGGCTTAAAGATTCTGCTGCTGCTTCAGTTCTGCTTGATCTTTACCAGAATATGTTTTGTAGTTTAAAATTTGCTATTGGATTTCTGTCACTTGTGTTTATGTTTGAGACATTTATCTATCAGGCTATTGAACCTAAATAGTAGGTTTCTGACTGACTCAGCGAATGTGCAAATCTAGTGTTTCTTCCCATCTGTAGCATTTGCCTCTTTTGTTACTTCCACACTGAAATTTTTGTTTTTGAGTAGGGATGGGCATGAGCCTAAAATAGGTGGTTCATTTCATTTCAGGTTTTGGGATGTCCCCTTCCAGTTTTCTCCTGGCGGAGGCTTGGACTGGCCAAGAGAAAGGGGGAGGGAATTCATCCTGAAAGGGGCTCCCTTTCACTTTTCTCCCAGACAAGGCTCACCATGGCCAAGAGAAAGGAGGAGGGGAATGCCCTTGAAGGAACTCCCTTCCACTTTTCTTCCAGCTGAGGCTCACCCTGGCCAGGAAAAAAGTTGCCACACGGTCTGTGTACTTGCTAGACTGTAAAATGGATGCCAAAGGAGAAGCCCATAGAAAAGGGAAAAAGCTGTCTTTTTACTCTGAGGGACTCCATTGCATACCTGCCGCATGTCACATACACAGATTAGGGGCCATACAGCAGACAAAGGACTTTTCCTCTGCCAGTCGTTTGCATGATGAGATTAAGTGCCTTCCCCACCCGAGCCATACACATGAACAACAGAAGAGCCATCAGCTACCTGAAGAGATCGTCTGCCTGCCAGCCAGCTTCCTCTGTCCAGCCCCCTGGGCCACCCATTGGTTTGCATTGTCTTACAGTGGGTATATCCCAGCAGACGCATGGCCTTAGAGTGTGTGTCTCTGCCATGAGCCAAAATGGCAGTCCACCCCTGAACCCTCTGGGTTTAGGCCACAATCCTTCTTCATGGACTTCTGCACATCTGACAGGTAGTATCACCTCTCCATAAGCCATCAATCCCCTCTGCTTTCTTAGTTCTATTTTATGTGTGTGAATGTTTGAATACTGTTTGTGTGTTTGTGAATGGATAAATAAGGATTATATTCAGTAAAATAATATTTTATTAATTATACCTGGTCTCCGTGTCTTTTACTGGGAACCATTACAAAGCAGCAGCATTCTCTGTATATACAGGCGAGAACCCATAATAATAATAATACCAATTGCTATATTTAAAATAGAGCAATTTGGCTAACAGCTGCTCTCCCTGCCAGCTCAGTGGTCTTGTGCTCCCTTCTGCAGCCCCTTTAAAGCAGCTGTAAGAGATAGCCCATGTAAAGTTTAAGGTTATTATCTAATAATTAATTGAGGTCTAATTAGGGGATTGTAATTAATTTGAAGGGATTGTAATTAACTGAAGGGTGAACTAATGAATTGATTCCTTCCTTTTTTGGATTGTGTAAATGTTTTAAATTACAATTATAATCAAGTATTTATATTAATCAATTAATTACTAGGGATTGACTATCCTACTGTTGATTTGGTGTGTGATTGGCTATCTGACAAATTGGGATTAGAAATTGAAATACAGGTTGTGTTATATCACTGGCCATTATTTATTTCACTGGCCAGGTAATTTAGAATATTTTGTACCAAATTGTTAGACTGTTGGAATTTATATTATCTGTTAGGATAGATTGGGCTGTTGCTGGACTTGGACTGGTGAACTATTAGGACTAATAGTACTGCAGAACTGCTTTACTAGTAGCATCCCTTATATCCAACCGCTAATCAGCCTACTAATAGTCTGTGGCTAGCTTAGCGAAGACTATTAATGAACAATGGCCGGGCAAGGGATACCAGTGCCCCTGGGGAGGGGAGAGTACAGTGGTGGGACCAGGCATAAGTGGAAAGGAAGGGAATGGAGACATAAAAGAGCTTGGTCCCCTTCCAGCCTGTGTCCCATCCTGAAGGTAGTAGGCAGTGGGGCTAGGATTAATGACCCTTCTCTGACATTGGTGTTGTGCAGTGCCAGGTCCATAAATAACAAGACCATGGTCCTTCACAACCTTCTGTTGGAACAGGACATGGATCTGGCATGTGTAACCGAGACTTGGGTGCGAGATGGGGAGACTGTAGCACTCTCCCAGTCAGCTCCTCTCAGGTTCTTGGTCCTCCACCAATCCCAGACCAAAGGGCGGGGGGAGGAGTGGCCCTATTCATTTTTGGGAGGATTACACTGTCAGAGTGTTCCTGCCACTGAGGCTCTTGGGCATAGAGTGTGCCAGCTGTGTGTGGGTAGCCAGGGAGAGTTTGGCTGTTTGGCTGGTGTACCATCCACCCAATGCACCAGCAAATAGCCTGCCATCCCTACTGGAGGCTGTATCAGGCTGGGCACTGGAGCACCCTAGACTGTTAGTCTTGGGTGACTTCAGTGTCCATGCCAAGGGTAGCATGTCTGAAGGCATCGGGGAGGCTGGGCCAGCAGGATTGCTAAGGAGATGCTGCTTGGGCAGCCTCCCCAATGGATTTCAATGCTCTGCCCCTGCACCTGACAGACAACTGCCTGTCAGGTGGAGGAGGGTGTGTGGGAATGTGTCTAAAGCCACTGGGGAGGCTGGCCCAACAGCATTGCTAGGTGTTTCTGCTCAGGCAGCCTCCCTGATGGATTAAAGTACCCTGGCCCTGCTCCTACACCTGATAGACACCCACCTGTCTGGTGTTGGCATCAGTGAAACTGGGCCAGCAGCAGCACTAAGGCGATCCTGCTGAGCAAGCCTCCCTGATGGCTGTAAGCCTCTCAGCCCCTCTCCTATACCTGACAGGCAGCTGCCTGTCCAGTGTAGGAGAAGCAGGGGGAGGGGTATTGCAAGCCATTGTGGAGGCTGAGCTGACTTCCTGATGGCTTTAAGTACCCTGCAACTGCTGCCGCACCTGACAGACAATTGCCTGTCAGGTGTAGCAGGTGGGGGCGTGTTTGAAATCGTGGGGTGGCTAGGCCAGCAGCTTTATTGCATCTCACAGGCGGTTGGCCATTCCTGATTTCCTCAACTGCCATTAGGTCTCTGCAGTCTCTTGTAACTGTTTAAAAAAAACAAAACTCAGAACACTGAGCTCTGCAGCTGACCAATCAGAGGGTGGGGGTACAAGGAGGCAGCAGCCTGGCAGCCACATAGGAATCAATGGGGGAGCACATTTTACCCCTTTTAACCCCCTTAGGGTCGAATTTCTAACCCTCCCCCCTTAGTGAGTATCTACATCATGGTAGGAGCGCTCTCCCTGAATTTCATGTTTCTAGGTCCAGGGGTTTGGCCTGGGTGTTGATTTTACAATGAGGGGACTTTCTTTTATATATACAGATATGAAGTCTTTCAGCTGTAGTAAGGTCACAGAGGGTTTATTTTCATTGACCATTGGTTACCCACCAAGTCATAGGCAAATAGTTCAAAAGTACATATGCATCCTCAAAAACCAATGCATATTCTTATATAAAACTGATATGAGTAATGACTTCTTTCCCCAAAAATTGAATGACTGGACACACCCCAAAGTGCATGTTTAAGGAACATGTCTTGTGAGTTACAACACCAACAATTAGACCCTTTATTCAGTTCTTTGTTAAAGAGTCACTGTGGTGTCCAGTGTATCTTAAACAATTTGGTTTTGTTGAATAAGTCTCATCTTAAGGTCCATGAAGAGAACATGTATAAACTTGAAGGCCATATTCCATTGCTTTGACAAAATATGATGATCTCTCTACTTATTCCATTCATCCTAAGAGTCTGCATGTCATATTTATTAATCAACATCAAATATTTATAATCAAATATTGTAGGTTTCATTTTCTGCCTTGATTCAATTAGAGTTTCCAGGAGCAAAGGGGACTCTGAGCCACTTAACACTGTATGGCCATATTTAGATACCAACAAATGTTGCAGCTGTAAGTCTTGCAGACCAAAACAGAAGGGGAGAAAACTCAGCCTTAATAAGCAACAAAGTTGGGTACCCAAAGGTAGGGTGGGAGAAAAAATATTGAGAAGTAAATTAAACCAAAATATGGTTTATTGGTTCAAGGTTTTTAACCTAGAAATATCTAAATGTATCAGGTTATTTAGATTCAGGACTTCTTAGTGCAAATATTCACCACTTCAAGGGCAGATTGTGCCAATGTTTTTACATTAAAGCCAGTATCGTAATGTCACTATATAAATCGAAGGTGCAACCTCATTTGGAATACTGTGGTGCAATTCTGGTCACCACACCTTAGAAAGGATATTATAGCATTGGAAAAAGTGCAGAAAAGGGCAACTAAAATGATAAAAGGGATGGAACACTTTCCCTATGAAGAAAGGTTAAAGCGCTTGGGGCTCTTTAGCTTGGAGAAATGATGGCTGAGGGTGGGGTGACATGATAACAATTTACAAGATTATGCATGAGATAGAGCAGGTAGAGGAAGAAGTATTTTTCTCCCTTTTCTCAATATAAAAACTCTTGGGCACTCAATGAAATTGCTAAGTAGTCAAGTTAGAATGGATAAAAGGAAGTACTTCTTCACCCAAAGAGTGATTAACATATGGAATTCACTACCACAGGAGGTGGTTGCGGCTACAAGCATGGAGAGCTTCAAGAGGGAATTAGATAAACATATGGAGCAGAAGTCCATCAGTGGCTATTAGCCACAAGGTATAGATAGTAACTCTCAGTGTGGGCCAAGTGATGCTCTGTATTCTTGGTGCTTGGGTGGGGGGGAGACCCTTCTAGTGTCCTGGCCCCACTGCTGGACCTCCGGATGGCACCTGGTAGTTTTGGTCACTGTGTGACAGAGTGTTGGACTGGATGGGCCATTGACTTCTCTTATGTTCTTATGTTTAAAGTATAGTTTTAGTGCACTTTGTAATATGGGTCCTGTGAGGAAAGATTGAAGGAAATGGAGAGGAGATGACTGAGAGGAGATTTGATAACCATCTTCAAGTACTTAAAGGGCTGTTGTATAGAGGATGGTACAGAGTTGTTTTCTGTTGCCCTGGAAGGTCGGACCAGAACCAATGGGTTGATATTAAATCAGAAGAGTTTTCAGCTAAACATTAGGAAGAACTTCCTAACAGAGAGATTCCTCAGTGGAACAGGCTTCCTTGGGAGGTGGTGGGCTCTCCTTCTTTGGAGGTTTTTAAACAGAGGCTAGATGGCCATCTGACAGCAATGCTGATTCTGTGAACTTAGGCAGATCATGAGAGGGAGGGCAGGAAGTGCTTAGCTCTTGTGGCCCTTTTGTACACACCCAGGGAAGTGCTGATTGCCACTTTGGGATCAGGAAGCAATTTTTCTCCAGGCCAGTTTGACTGGAGATCCTGAAGGGTTTTTGTCATCTTCTGGGCAGGGAACAGTGGTCACTGGGTGTGTGTGAATTTCTGGCATTGTGCAGGGGGTTGAACTAGATGACCCTGAATGTCCCTTCTGATTCTATGATTCTATTCTGTGAAATACCTATATTGTGTTTTTTTCTTTCACCCAACCTTTGGCTATGCAACTGTGAGTCTTACCAATGTACAAGTGGTGACAAGTCATATCTAGACCTCAACTCATCATTTTCAATTGGTCCAATGTAAAAATCTTCCTATTGGTCCAAGCCATAAAGAAGATTTATTCCCAATTTTTAGGCCTGGATTAGCCCATAACGTTAATTTAGTGTGTGACAATGGATCAAATTGATATTTCAGTGCCATTATAGGCAATTGTTCTCTAGTTGCAGAGGAATGGGATCCACTCTAGCATAAGTGGACCTTAATATGTTCCTCTTAGAGAGGGGCATCAGACAAGAGGCCTTCAAAAGAGCCCAAGATGGAAAGGTCAACTGCAAGGAGTGTTCCCAGTAATTAGTCCAAGTTAACAAGTACATTTGATGATATAAACGGAGATCAGGGAAACCAAATCCTCCTTCACTGAATGGAAGTTCCATCCTTTTAAAAGAAATCCTAGGTAGTGAGGAACCCCACATAAATTTCCAAAACAAAAAATTAATTTTATGAATATATCTGCAAGGTATCTAGAAAGGAATTGCATGTAAAATATAAATAATCCAAGGTACGGTATAGAAACTTGATATTGCTATTATGCAAACTGAAGTGCTTATGGAATTTACACTGATAATTTCTAGCATTAAGAGTAGAACAATGATATATATATATGGATGCTGTTGACTGAAATCTTAGCCCTATCAATAGGTATGTTCTGAACCAAAAGAAATGTTTTGGAAAACAGCTTTTTCTTCCTTCATTTCTTTCTTAGTGCAGTGTTTGGAGATGACAACCAAAAGGAAAATTATTGGCCGCCTGGTGCCATGCCGATGTTTTCGGGGGGAAGAAGAAATCATCTCAGTGCTCGATTACTCCCATTGCAGCCTTCAGCAGGTGCCAAAAGAGGTTTTTAACTTTGAACGGACATTGGAAGAGCTTTATCTAGATGCTAATCAAATTGAAGAGCTACCTAAGGTAAATCTTGCCCTTTCTAAAAGAAACAAATATGCTAAAAGAGCATTTAAAGTATTCTTGTGTAAAAATAAAATTATGATAAAACAGTCTGCTGACTTCAGGTATTCATAAAGGCATAATATGCCAACTAATACACATTTCCTTTGCTTTTAGAAAACATACCTTTCTAAAGTCAGTCAACACAAAGTCATTTTCAGTTGCTTTTATCCCTGATAGTACATAAATGCAGAGTTCTTCATTTTCACAAAGGTGTTTAATGCATCCCCATGCAGTAGTGAAATGTTTTAGTTTGGTATTTGCTGTTGCCTAAACTGTAAACCTTGTATATTTTATTTGCTTAAAATGAAAAAAATATATATGTTGAACCTTTCATAAACTGGATGGGGCACAGATCACAAAATTACAGCTCAAGCAGGCAACCCTCTGCTATCTTCTATTTTCCTTGTGTCTAAGAAAACATAAGACTTCTTGTTTGCTATTTTTCTATAGAACTAAAAACCAGGAGAAAGGGGGTTTCTGCTGCTGTCAACTGTGGAAGTATTTTTAAAAAGAAAAAGTGCCTCAGTCCACCTCTGACTCCTTCAGTAACTTGGACAGCAATCCATTTGCTGGACTGAGTGAAGAAAGTAACAGATTTGGGCTGGGAAAGTTGACCATTTTCTTGCTTCTCTGAGGAAGTGGTGTGAGAGATTTTCCAGGAACACATGGAGAGCACAGGGTTTTTTTTTAAAAAAATATTCCAAGTAATACCAAAGAAGAATATTTGGAAAAATAAGTGTTGGGGGTTGGGAGAAGTCCAGCTTTAACTTGAGAGGCAAAAAAGGACTCAGACTAAATCCACAGAGGCAAAAAGAAGATGAAAGATAAATACATCACCTAGATGGGTATGTGTCATAAGTGATCTGAATATTTCTTACTGGTGATGCACATTGGAGACCAATTTTCCTTCCCCCTCCACCAATGTGGAAGAGTTGGAACAGCAGACAATTAAATTTGGTTGAAATGAACAAGACAAAACCAGACTGGACAAATCCCACCAGCTATGGTCTTCTTTTATAGATTATTTGAAATTTGGTACCTAGCCATCCTTTCTCCTTTCCTATGTGAAATTGGGGTCTTTTCCTGATCAGGGAGGGATTCATGGGCCAGCTGAGAAGTATGTATGGCGGAACCATTCACAGGTAATCTTGTTAGCTGCTGTAGCTATTAGACCTGTCAGTCTTGAGGAATTTCTGTCTCTGTTCCTGTGATATGAGAGCCACTTCCTGCTGAGTCTTTGTATGCCAGCTGGCACACCCTAAAGTTTTGGCTGCACAGAGAAACCATTTCATTTTAGTTACAAAAGGGAAGAGAATTCTAGGGAGGGGAAACTGGACTCCCACTATATAAAGTGTGAAACAAAAATGATAATACAGTATATTTTGGGTTTGGGGGCTAAATTCAGTGCCCTTTATTATCTCTTCCAGTTTAGCTATTCCCAGAACATGGCCGCATTCAAACTAATAATGTTTAGGCTCTCATACTTCCTCCTTTTTTCCTTGTGCACTGCAAAGAGTGAAGAGCTCCCAGTTATAGCTAACTTCAGTTTATGATAACAATTATATCGGACACTAGAATCCTGATATATAGGCATGAAACAAACGACAGTTACTTAAAATGTCTTATTTGGATGACATGACAAATTGAAATTTCTTCTGTGCCAGGAAATCTTTATTTTTGATGCAGTGCCCACAGAGAGGGAGGAGACTGAATATGTTCAAGGACTTCAGAATCTTGTTCTTGGACAATACAAATCTTACAAATGTTATGAATGAAACAATGGTATGTTTGGTCCTTCTGTGGTACAGTGGCTTTTATTTGTGAGATCCTGGTGTGTACAGCACAGTGTGAAGAAGAAATGAGGGTTTAAAACATCCACCTTCTAAATTTATGAAGCTACATCCATCTCAAAGGGGATGGGAAAGGGGGAACTGAAGACAAGCTGAAAGAAAGGATTAGCTTAAAAAAAAAAGGCTAAAAAGAAATAGCAAATGAAACACAGGGCTTTTAAATATTTTGAGTGAAATTTTTTTGCTGTACTTCTAAGAAGAGATAGTGTTTAATAAGCAGAAAGAAGTTTTCTAGGCCATGTTTATTTTTTATATCTAAGCAACCTTCTTTCTGTGAAGCAAATGGAGCAATAAGAGCCAAAGTGTACAAATTCACAGTTACCTGCTGAAACAGCCCATCACTTCTTATAATTTGTGTGAACATTTGGTTAAAATACAATTATAAAACTTTGCAAATTGTTATTCCATAGCTGTCACTTGATCTCAGTAGATTTATCAGTGAAATATTTTTACTTAATGCTCAAATGATTTAAGTGAAGTGTTGTAATTTTATGAAGTTTCTTTGACTGCTGTTACTATTGTGAAATCAGGCATCTTGGCACTGACAGCTTTCTCCCATCTCTGTGCTCATACTTGCAGCTTTGTTTTATCCCCACATTTTCATTTGCTTTATTTTGCTGCTGCTGAGTTGAAAATGTCACAGAAAGTAAGAAAATGGATAGAGGTTTGAGGGATATGCAAGTGATATAGAGGTATGGAAAACTAGTGGCCTTAATGGTTGCAAAATGATGGTTAAACTGACTGAAACCCTGCCCAAGTTTGGATTATTAACTATATTGAATGACTGGCTATGGGTCTTTCTCCTTTCAAAGATGCAAGACAGAAACCAAGAATGGGATAAAGAAATCCAAGTCTCACTAGTGGAGTACAACTCACTTCTTGACCTAGTGCTATAGAGGGCTGGTGGCCCCATTTGTCTCTAGCAGTCTGGTCCAGCCTCTTAGGCTGTAGTGGGTGAGTTGAAATGTGCTGCTGCATGGAAGCTATACATGCCCATAGACATTTTTTTGAAGCCAAAGGTAGATCGGTAGCCCTGTAGCCAGGAAGTTCTTCTGGGGGGTGCTGCTAATTACATTCAATTAAAGATGCCTCCAGGGCTCTTGGGGGGATGGGGCAGCATAAGGGGCAGAGAGGAGCCATGTTCAGAGAGATGCTCTGTGTTCTCACATGCCCCTCATGCTGCCAGCTGTGGAATCTTACCCTGCAGATGGTCTGTTCCTTTCACTGTCCTCTCCTCCATGATGTATGGGCTCAGAGGCACTCTCTCCCTCCCTCCCCAGCAGGTTGCCCTCATCTACCCCAGAGCCTTCAGAGAGTATCTCTTCCCTTGCCACAGCCGTTGGAGGCTGGGTGGGTGCGTGGGTCCTGTTGGTGAGAGGGTGAGCGAGTACCTGGGCCCGGGAGAGCAGTTGGGTCAGCAGGGGCATCTATGGATTTGCTTGACTGAAATAGGCATCATGGTGGGAGTAGGGCCAACAGTGGTAGGCTGCGGAGCTGGCTCACTCACTGGCCTGCTGGCAGCCCCAATGTGCCACCACTGACTGGCGCCCAGGTGGAGGAGGTGGCAAGGAGTGGTGGGGCTCCACCTTAGTCATAGGGGGTGCACAGGATCTAGACCCTCTGCCCACAGGTCCAGAGAGTCCAGACGCTGCCAACAAGCACTGGGTTCCTGTTTCTTGCACCCCCCTCCAGGAGTGAGAGAACGAGCCAACCCCTCATGCTTTGTAATCAGTGTTCTGCCACCAGGACCTATTTTTAAGAACGTTCCCAACCAGCCAGGAGGATAGGTCCCCTCCTCCTTCCTGGTTCTTGGAACTTAGCAACTTATCAGCTCTAGGGTAGAGCTGCAAATGATTTAACATACACTAGTAGCTTTCAGACGAGTGGGTAAGGCTCTGGAATTTAGCCTTAGAGTTCAGATACAACATTGATCCAAACCAGATCAGGTTACTCTATATAAGATCTTTATTCAATACAGCAACTATAAGACATGAGGCTTACTCAGGGTGAAAATAATAAACAGTCCTAGAGCTTTATAGCGCTCTAACTAAAACATACAAAAAGCATCATAGTTACCAATCCTTGGTGCAGATAACAGATCAAGCGAAGTCCCTTCTCCATGGGATTTTAAAGATGTAATCCATGCTTGCAATGGGCAATCAGAGTCAGCGTGTTGCCCCCCTTGCAAAATTCAGTCTTGCCAGAGTGTAATCCAAACAGAGACTAACTCTTAGAAAGGGGCCCTCTTTCCAAGAGAGTTCTGGGTGCCTTTTGATAGGCCAAAGACAACTCTCCTCCTCCCTCTGTCATAATTAAGCATGGCCAGTACCCAATTATGCCAGAGCAGAAAGGCGTGTCTACTTTGCAAGTGCCCACATCGCCTACGTGGTGACTGGCACATAGGTTGGGCTTTGAAGTTTGGGACAGAGACTGAATGTCTATGCTGTCCCTGTGAGGTGTCAAAGTGTCCTTTGAAATGTAGAACTAGGCTTGCCATTTGTGCTTGCCATCTGGTCAGGTGTGAAAGTCATAGGGATCAGTTCCCAGCTCAACCATTTGAGTTTAATCAATGAATCAGAGAAATATTTTTTTCTATACAGGGGGCTCTACCCCTAAAGCCCCACCGCTGTCTATGACCCTGTAGATGGGTGTATTGAGACAAGTTGAGCTTCTATACTATGTAGTTTTATTGTGAGGAGTGAATGATAGTGCTGCGTGGAACTGACACCACTGAATTGGGAGTACCTCCTTTAAGATGCCATCTTTTTATCGAAGACATCAGAGCACTTAATATTGTAAAGAATTGTTTTTATGTTGTTTTAACCTGTTTTATGTATTGGCATGTGCCGTATTTGTGAGCCGCCCTGAGCCTGCTTGCGGGGAGGGTGAGCTATAAATCAAAATAAATAATAAATAAATAAATAAATATTCAAGCCTTGAATGATCTGACTTAGTATTTCATCCACACAGTTTTCTGGTAAAAATATAATTAATGTGATACAGGATTTTGAAATTCCCTTATCAGTACCTATTTGTATCTCCGTATATCCAATATGTGTTCTATATTTTTACTGTATACTTTTTCCACACTTTTGAGGGAACCATCAGCCATCTGAAAAATCACATTGTTCATCTTATTAAGATACATATTTTGTGCCTCTTTATGTAGAGATAAAATGCGCAGTTTAAAATATATGCAGCCTGATGTGACATTTACTAAGACAGAAGTTCCATTTCCTCTCTGGTAAATATGCGTAGGACTACAAATGCAGGATCACAATTGAGCCTGAGAGAAGACCCTTGAAATCCCATTGATATTATTGTGGAGTTAAGCATGTGGCTAAATTTCACCCATGAAAACAAATGGAATTTAAAATTGCTTAACCACCTGTACCTTTCTCACAGCATCTTGTTCTTTTGCTTGATCAGCCTCCCCTCTTCCTACCCCTTTAGCCAAATTTAGATGCTCATTGTAGTGGCTTCTTCACTCCACCGGGCAATTGTTTATAACTGGCAAAGCAATTTGGTTAAACTCTCCAGGGGGTTGAAGGAAAAGTGATACAGAGGAGTGAGTCATTTTCCCAGCTGTATGTGTCTGTTAACAGGGAAGGCTGTGGATATCAAATCATATTTTTCGTCCTGATAAAGATGGAATGGGGTCTGATTGGAGGTCAATTTGCTATTGGATACTTCAGACTATTTCCTCTTTTTAATCATCAGATATGGTTGCTGTTTAAGCAAATATTTAAAGAGGATTTTTTGGGGGAGGGAAACAAAATTACGCTTCCTGGTGTTACAATAACATTACAGTTATCTAAAAAGATTATTTCAGATGTATGTAACATGGGACCAGAAGTATATAAATTTGTTACACATAAAGCATTGTGTGGGTACAAGATTAGGCATAAGCCTGGACATCCCTCTCCTGAGGAGAAAAATTACTTAGCGTTGAGCTTGGTAGGGGAGGGAAGAAAGGCCACAGAAATTGTCTTCACTTTGGCTGCAGTGATCCCAATGCTGATTTGCTTCCCTGTGAAATAAAATGGAAATAACATGGAAGCAAAGGGCCAGGCTCTCAAAGTTCAAAATACCAGTTCTCCATTTATTCTTCAGGACAAGCAGTTGTACTTAATTTTCCCACCACTGATGAGCAACAGCCAGTTAAAAGGAATGGGTACAGGGAAGGATAGCTGAAGATTTATGACAGATGTTGTATGGTACAGTTTAAATTACTAGATATCATTTAGGAGAGGGAAAGGAAATAATGGGTTCCTGTTTTCAGTTGGTAACACCACAGAGAGTGATCATTGTTGTAGTTCTTTAGATTTCTTTCCTGATTTTGTGTTTGGAAATTACAGTTCAACTTCATCACTGACTAGTTGTTTTAGTTAATATGTTTAAATATATCACTTGTAAAGGAAGGTTGAGATTCATCTGCTTCTTTGCTGAGAGCTGAAATATGAGGGTGCTTGGAGTTTCAACATAAAATCATCAAGGGGCACAAGGTGGCTTGCTGTTAAAGAGAACTACTTAGCTTTAGAGCTGGGGAGTCAAACATGCGGCCCGGAGGATGGATGAGGCCCCCAGGAGGCTTCTGTCAGGCCCACAGTGGAACTGGCTGTCTTCTGCTTCTTCTTCCAGTTCTGCTGCTGCTGCATCATTGTAGGTTTGCAGCTTACGGATACACACTTGAACAGCATATTCAAGATTGCAACAGCAGCACAGAAGTTTTAATGCAATAATTCAGAGCAAGAGGTGTCAGTTATCAGACGCTGTTAAATAAACAAAATATTGCAAAAGTGCTAATGTTTTAAGCATGTTTTTATTTTAAGAAAAAAACAAACCCTTTGTGTCTGTGTCCTTTATAAAGTTTATATCTCCGCTACCTGGCATTACATTTTATGACACACATGGCCTGGCCCAACAAGGTCTCATTTATGTCAGATCTGGTCCTCATAACAAGTGAGTTCGACACCCCTGCTTTAGAGTCTTGCCACGGATGTAGTTGAGATAAAAACTGCTATAGTAGAACAAGTCCAATTAAAAATGAGATTATCTAGGCAGGGCTTTGTGAACAATGCAATGATGATTTATACAAAGGGATTGGTGAATAGTGAAAGTAACAGGAGAATTCCTCCACAGTTTTAGGTCCCTACTAAAAAGGAATAAGTATATTATTGCATGTTAGTTATGCCTTTTAGAGTGTTAATACTGATACTAGAGTGTTAATATCAATTCTAATTTTTAATGTTAAACAAGGCTTCCTAAGAATGTGTACCTGTTCAAAAGAGTTTCTTCAAAGCAGGGGTCTTTTTTGGGGGGAGCACACTGGAGCACAGCTCCGGAGGGCAGAAAGGCTCCCGCATGTCAGTTTCGGCGGTACAAGCCGATTCAGGAGTCTTTTGGCCAGCCCCCATTTCCTCCATTGTGGAATTCCATGCCACAGTGCCACACAGAAACCCCAAAAGACCAAAAGGAACATCATTTATACATGTATAAATTGATGGTGCAACCTCATTGGACCACTCACACCACACACACCTCAAAAAGAATATTTATAGCACTGGAAAAAATGCAGAAAAGGGCTACTGCAATAATAAGAGGAGGACACTTTCCCTATGAAGAAAGGTTATCACGTTTGGGGAACTTAGCTTTGAGAAACAATGACTGAGGGGTGACATGATAAGAGGTTTACAAGACTATGCATGGGATAGAGCAGGTAGAGAAAGAAGTACTTTTCACCTTTTCTCACAAGACAAGAACTCGTGGGCACTCAATGAAATTGCTGAGCAGTCAGGTTAGAAGTTAGAACAGATGAAAGGTTTTTTGGTTCTTACAGGTTTACAACTTTAAAAAGTTCTGCTGGTTGCTGTTGCTTGGTGGTGGTGGGTGGTGGTGGTGGTTTTCCCCCTGTCTGCTCCAGCCCTCATACGTTTGTCAAATTCCATCTGGAAGCTGTTCATGCCAGCCACCACCACCACCACCTCCTGTAACAGTGAATTCCATGTGTTAATCACTGTTTGGGTGAAGAAGTATTTCTTTTCATCTGCAGTTGCCCTTTTCTGCATTTTTCCCAGTGCTATAAATATTCTTTTTGAGGTGTGTGTGGTGTGAGTGGTCTAACGAGTTTGCACCGTCAATTTATACATGTATAAAAGTTGTTTCTTTTGGTCTTTTAGGGTTTCTGTGTGGCACTGTGGCATGCTTGCACTGCCACAGTGCCACTTGTTCTGGAGTGTGCCACTTGTTCTCATGGCAAACAAGCACCTCCCAAGACAGTTCACTTTCTCTGAGATTCTCTGGGAGAGTCTGACTGCTGGGTGGCTGCCTGGTTGCCTGCCTTAAGTGCTGCTGGCTGGGTTTCCCCATTGGAAACAATGGTGGTAATGGGGGTAATCTGTTTGGGTGCCCATAGAATTAGGCCCATTAGTCCAATTGCTTTGAGATATGGAGGTGTATGTGGGGAGAGGCTCCTGAAGCTACCCTGAAAGTTTGGAGTCTCTCCCTCAAACCCCCTCCCCCCCAGAGCTACTAACAGCACCGTGGGGAAAAAAGTAACTTTTTCCCCACCATAGAGAACAATGGAGGGGATGGGACAACCTGTTTGGAGGCCCATAGAATTGGACCCCCTGGTCCAATGTTCTTGAAACATGGTGGGTATCTTAGGGAGAGGCTCCAACAGCTACCCTGTGAATTCGGAGCCTCTCCCTCAAAGCCCCTCCTCTCCAGACCCCAGAATATACCCTATGTTTTTACCATTGACTTCAATGGCCCATAGGATATAATGGGGCCAAACTGACACCAAATTTCTTTCATTCCCTCTTTTCCTTCTCTCCTTTTCCTCTTTCCCGCCTTCTTCACTTCTCTTTTTTCCTCCTTTCCCTGTTTCCCTCCTTCTTCCTTTCTCTCTCTTTCTTTCCCTCCTTCTTTTCTTCTCCTTCTTTCCTTCTCTTTCTTTCCCTCTTTCCTTCTCTCTACTCTCTCTCTTTCCTTCCCTCTTTCTTCCTTTTGTGGCCCAACTCTAGTGAGAAGGGGTTTAAACTTTAAACCCCTTCTCTCTTCACTCCCTCACCCAGGCCAGCTGGGGAAGGGAAGGGGAGGCTTTCCAAGATGCCTCCCCCCCCCCCTTTTGCTTCCCTTTCTGACATAACTTCTGGTGATGTCAGGGGGCATGGCATATGCTAATAGCCTAGTAGCTTATTAGCATACCATATGCTAATGAACTCCTGCAGCTCTTTTTCTACGAAAAGAGCCCTGCTTCGAAGTAATTTTATTCCTTTTTGTGAGCGAATTTCTTCCTTTAGCCTTATTGCTCCCATTACTTGTCATTTCTTTCAGAATGAAAGGTAGATGACAGAATTATTTCAAAATAAACCATTTTCTTAATGGAAATGGGTTTGCATTAATCTTCTGTATTCAGTAGTGCAAATGGATGTACTTTCTGCTCAGTTCCTCTGAGATTTTCCAAAGTACTTATTTAGGCTTTTAAAAGAGACAGTGGAGTCCTTAATAAACTGTAAGGTGCTGCACAAAGAAATCCAGACTGAGGTAACACCCCAGTGAATTACAAGAGAATAAATTGCAATAGTTTGTTCACCAATATTCTTTAAGTATCAGCGTTGCACATTTCATGCCATATTAAAATCCAAGCATATTATGGTTGCACTGAGGGCTTCTGAAACAGCAGTTCTGCTCCTTTTTTGATATTATTAGTTTCTATAAAATAAAAAGGTGAAAAGGGTAGTCATATTAGTCTGTTGCAGCCAAAACAACCAAGCATCTTGTGGTTCCTTAAAGACTAAGAGATGTATTGGCCAGCATCCATTTTATCAGATGTTGATGAGTGAGTTCAAAACCTCTTTATCCAGGAAAGACAATTTTTTATGTTTGTCTGAGAATTTACCTTTAATTTAGTAGCTGAGAAATATGAGCACTTAGTTCTTGTTCCTGTGTGTCTCTTTCATATTAAGAATGCTGGTTAAGTAAGAACTTGGTCACCTTTAATTTGCATATAGTTTGATCTACTGTAATCCTTAATGAAGTTATTGAGTGAGGTTGAGATAGCTGCAGTGGGGAGCCTTCTGTTAAAATAATTCCAAAAGGGTAGCTGTGCTAATCTGTTTCAGCAAAAATTGACTGACAGTTTAATGACTAAGAATATTTTATTATTCTGGACTCCAGTTAATTTTTACAATGGGGTGGTTTTTAACCAGTTTCGCTCAGCTGCCTCACGACCATCTTGCCATAAGCCCTGTGTCCTCCCTAGGCCTTTAGAACTGGAAACAGAAGGGAATGCTTCACCTTGTTCCTCTTTTCCATAGGTAGCACCTCTTACAGCCTTGAGCTGAGCCTGCTCATCCTTCCTGACCATCATTGGGAGTCTTCCTTTTGACCTCTGCTGTCTCCCCCCCTCCTGTGGCACCCAATCCTGGGCCAGGTTCTGCCAAGCTCATTCTTGGCCAATTCCTGGCCTAAGAGGCCCAGTGACCTTCATTACCTCTCCCTCTCGCCTACACTTCATCTTGCCCTGCCCTTCTCTGACTCCTGCCACCTCTTCACAACTAGGCAGAATAGCCAGAGGGCTCTTGGGTCTCTGGGCCCTTCCCACCCTTCCAGCAAACTCTGTCTTCTGGCTGGACTGTCCCCTGCTGGAGCCAGCCCTGGTGGCAACATCTTAACCCCTGCCAGTTTGGGCCTGCTCCACCAGTCCTGGCCTTGTTGCTGGCCTTGTTGGGTGAGGCTGCTGTTGGCTGTTTCATCCTCCCCTCCCCTCACTCCAGGACACCAGGAAAGACATGCCCAAGTAAGGAGCCAGTTTGGTGTAGTGGTTAAGTGCGCGGATTCTAATCTGGGAGAACCGGGTTTGATTCCCCACTCCTCCACTTGCACCTGCTGGATGACCTTGCGCAAGCCATAGTTCTGGCACAGCTATTCTTGAAAAAGAGCAGTTCTGTCAGAGCCCTCTCAGCCCCACCTACCTCACAGGGTGTCTGTTGTGGGGAGGGGAAGGGAAAGGAGTTTGTAAGCCGCTCTGAGACTCCCTTGGGTAGTGAAAGGTGGGATATAAATCCAATCTCCTCCTCCTCCTCCTCCTCCTCCTCCTCCTCCTCCTCCTCCTCCTTCTTCTGTACAAGTGGGGCAGGCATCCCTCAGTCCAGAATTATCTCTGGACAGCTTACTTAACTCCAGTTAAAGTCAGCCTTGTTATATGTATGCCAGTCCTTACTTGGTTATGAGCAATATACATTACATCAATTTACTGCATAATCTTGGGCTTTCTAATCTTAACTAACTTCAGTGGATTTAGAAGGATATAATTCTGTTTAGGATTGAATTGTTAAATGTATAATTTTAGCTAATTTGCTTTTAGATCTGTTTCAGGGTGAAGAAAAAATTGTCCTTCAGCATGACTAACACCATTTTATAATGTGGCTTGCTCTGCTTGCTTAGGAGTGAGCTCTTGTACCCTAGGAGCTGGAAGAGTAGTTTGAAGCTTCAAAAGCCAGGGTCCAGACCCACCCAGGTCCTGTTTGTGGCACTGCAGGGAGGGAAGAGATCAGGGGCAGCCATGGCAGTCATGGCTGGGTGGAGGGGGCAGGCCAATGGCAGGCACGGGAAGCTGGGGCCTGCCTGGCCCAACACCAGCCCTATCAGCTTGTCTGGGGAGTTTGGAGGGGTGGAGGTGCCTGGGCTGCTTCTTAGAGTGCAAGGGATGAAGTGGGATGCCCTTCTCCCTAGGGTGCAGTCCAGTTTAGTAAACCTTGGGCCCTCTGACGTATTGATGATACAACTTGTTGAGAATGACTTGAGGGCCCGTTCTGGCATTGATTTGGTCCATGGATGACCTGCGTACATTGAAGGAGGAACTCCCAGCTGTGACTTTTTTTCTGGTCAGATTGGCTGCAGTGTCACAGCTGGCAAGGGGCATGCTCAATGGACAAGGTTGAATTGGTGAGATGGAAGGTGACCAAGCAGCTGGGTAGGATCATAGAAGCTATGGGGGTCCACTAGGTTCATCATCCAGACATTTCAATAAGCCTAGATGGCCTGTTTCACCCTAATATGTCTGGGGTGTGGATATCTGGCTGCATAGCATTAGGGATGCCCTACATACTTGGCTACAGTTGTAGCAGCATTGGCAGGAGCCAGCCATCGTAGGCTCGGCTCTTGTGGCAGTATCAGCATGGGTCTCTTTGCCTTGCCCTCCCCCCCCCGTTACTTGGACCACAAGCAGCTTCAGCCTGCTGACCACAGCTTCTTATCAGTAGCTAAGACCCCAAGAAGGTGGGAAAATATTCTTAGACATGTGCAGTACACTACTAGCTATGTTAGCAAACCTCTGCAGATGATGGGATTATTGAGTTGCCATGCTCTGTAACTGATGGGAATGGAAGTGATGTAAAAGTAACATAAACTGGAGTATAAATATGCAGTATTATGGAGGAGCAGGAAAAATGCTTTTGTAATTTGTGTTGTTAGGAAGGCACAATAAAGTTATCTTAGAAATTTTTCACTGTCTCAGTGTGTCTATTGAATTAAGAACCCCGCATTCAGGACCGAAATATTTCACTGTCAGGGGTTTTCTTCAGACTATTAGGGAATCATTGTTATTACCTTTTAATGCTGTTATTACCTTTTAATGCTGAACTAAAGCTTGGAGGAAAGATTATAATCCATTTTCTTTTGTTGTAGCAATTGTTCAACTGTCAAGCTCTCCGTAAACTGAGTATTCCAGACAATGACCTTTCAAGCCTGCCAACCAGCATTGCTAGTTTAGTTAATCTCAAAGAACTTGACATCAGTAAAAACGGTAAGAAAATATTATTGTATTTCATTTGTAATGTAATGTAAAGGTCATGTGTAACAGAGGGCATATTAAAAACTATATTGGTCATCCTGCCCTTATGTGGAAACAAATACACTTCTCCTTGAAAGATGTTAAACTGGACAATATAAATTTAAAGTAAATAAATAAAATTCTAGTTTGTATATCTTCCAGTTATCCAAAGAATGGTTATGGCTTGACTGCAAGGTAATCTCTGAATACATGCAAAATTGAGTGCACTAGTTCATTGCTGTATAACTACAGATTTGCTATGATATAACATCAGTATTGCAGGAAGCTGCACCAATATTGTGAACAAATATGCTTATGCAAATTCTTGGGGTCAGAGTCCTAATTAACATTGTACAAACAACAGTTGTAGTCCCCATCTGCCTTTCCATCTTTAAACCAGTTTAGGAAAATGAAAGAAGAGTGATTTTAGCAGGACAATTGTTAGGAAATTTAGTATGTAAGAGCTTTCTCAACCTTATGAGGGCAAGGGCTGGAATCCTTTTCAAATATACTTCATTTGTAAAGGCAGAATCTGGAATTGAATAAAATTATAATGTCATTAATGAGTCCAGAAGTGATCTCAGTGATTTTATGATGTGATTTTATGTTGTAAGGGCAGAAAGACAGAATATAATAAACATTTGCCATCGTTCTGTAAATAATTCCTTATTAACATTTTTAACACTCTAGTGTAGATATCTCTTTTGTTGTTAATGGCAAACTGTCAGTGTGGCGAAGGTGGTGGTGGGAGGAACCAGCCCAAGTTATTGCAGAAAAGCCAGTGGATACTCTGCTTTTTTATACTCTGACTTGAAGTATAAAAATTGTATGAAACTTAGAAAACATGATAACTGAGTATTTTTGTCCAACCTTTTTATTCAAGTATATTTAAATTAATCTTTAAATGGAAACTATGCACGTACCAATTAAACTGTGAGATTATTCAGTTGTGAAACTGTAGCAGATATAGTAAATATCTCAGTTCCTAGTTTCCTTGGCTTGTAATGCTGTCTTGTTTGAGATATACTGCTAAATTTAGGTTCCAGAGCATGTGGCCTTTTACTTCATTGCTGAAACTTGCATAAATCAGAAACAGAGGTATATCAGCACTACAAATCATATATAATTTTACACCTATTTGCCTGTCAGGCTTTTCTTATTGGATAACAGGAATTACACACAAGAGTTCCAGACTCTTCGAATTACAGTTTCTAAGATGGTGATTACAACTTCAAGTGACAAAGCTGTGTTAGTCTGATACATGAAAACAAAGTTTTGTGGCACCTTAAAGACTAACCAGTTTATTGAAGCAAAACCCTTTCTGTATTTGAACCCACTTCATCAGATACATGAAATGACATTTTTGTCAAAAGACTTTCTCTCCTTATATGTAATTGAGTAGTGGGGTGGCACTTTCTGAACATTCCACATGTCCCTAAATCAGTTGGCTCCATGATGTGTCACTCAGAAGCTGTCCCTGTCCACTGGTTACGTTGCCTGAGTTCCGCCACAGAGGTGGCACCTGCCAAAACTTTCTTCAGAAGACAGTTGCTTCGCTCTGGTGAACACAGCTACTGTGTTCGCTCTCCTCGCCAAACGACAATTGATTCCCTTGGGACAAAACCCACCGTCTTTAGCCTCCAAGCCAAGTTTGCTGAGGCAACACTTTGCAGAACATCAAGTAAACAGCTGTCAGTGTGGCGAAGGTGGGGGGGGCAGCCCAAGTTATCGCAAAAAAGCCAGTGGATACACACACAAGCAGGGATAGAAGATGGGACCAAACGCACAGAAAACAGGAAGCCAAAACCCAAGGCATGCCAGCTCTAGGTTGAGAAATTCCTGGATATTTTGTAATGGAGTCTACGGAAGCCAGTGTTTGGGGAGGGGAGAGGCCTCAGGTGAACAGAATGCCATAGAGCCTATCTTCCAAAGCACTTATTTTCTCCAGGGGGAAAGAGAGATCTGTTGTGTGTAGTTCAGTTGTGATACCCGGCAATCTTCAGGCTTCACCTGGAGGTTGGCTACCCTAGGTCTAGCAGTTAGCACTTCAGAGCAGGGTCTGCCAGGCAGAGATCAGTTCCCCTATGGCATTATACCCTGCTGAGTCCTTCCCCTCCCCAAATGCTGTCCTCCACAGGATCCGCCCTCCAACTCTCCAGGTATTTCCCTACTCAGAGCTGGCAACCCTACTTTCCCCTCAGTGCCTGTTGCTAGGCAACCAAGCTTGGTCTTGTCAGCAAAAGGCGCTTTCCATACCTATTTTGGCCTTTGGGAGAAAACTCATTGGGGCCAGTCCTGACTAGGGTTGCCATCTCCAGGGAGGGTAGAGTCTATGGAAGCCAGGGTTTGGGGAGGGGAGAGGCCTTAGCTGAACAGAATGCCATAGAGCCCACCCTCCAAAGCAGTTATTTTCTTCGGGGGGAGAGATCTGTTGTCTGGAGTTCAGTTGTGATACCTGGCGATCTTTAGGTTCCACCTGGAGGTTGGCTATCTTAGGCGTAGCAGTCACTGCTTCAGAGCAAGGTCTGCTAAACCCAGGTTCTTGCTGTGGAAGCTGAATGGGTGATTTTGGACCAGTCACAGACTTTCAGCCTAACCTACCTCACAGGGTTGTTGTGGAAGTCAAAAGGGAGAGAAGAGAATGATGTAAGCTGCTTTGGTCTCCATTGCATAGAAAACCTGTACTTTTCCTCCTGGGGAACCATTGTTGCCAATCTCCAGGTGAGAGCTGGAGACCACTCAGAATTACAACTGCTCTCCAGATGGCAGAGATCAGTTCCCTTGGAGAAAATGGTGGACTCTGTGTCTTTATACTTTGCTGAGATGCCCCCCGTATGACAGCCAATGTGACGTAGCAGTTAGGGCTTCAGAGCATGGTAGAGGCTGCAGGTGGAGAGGGGAGACAGAAAGTGGAAGAGTGAAGGGCAGATAATGGCAGGTTTATGCTTGGCTGGGAAGGAGATAGAGTTGCCAACTCCAGGTTGGGAAATTCCTGGAGATTTGAGGAGTGGAGCTTGGAAAGGGTAAGGTTTGAGGAGGGGTGGGACCTCAGACAGGTACAATGCCATAGACTCCATCCTCCAAACCAGCCATTCCCTCCTGGGGAACCATTGTTGCCAATGTCCAGGTGAGGGCTGGAAATCACTCAGAATTACAGCTGCTCTCTAGGAGGGAGGGGGGAGGAGATGGAAAGTTGAAGTCAGAGGGGCAGATAAAGGTAGGTTGATGGTTGGCTGGGAGGGAGGTAGGGTTGCCAATTCCAGGTTGGGAAATTCCTGGGTATTTGAGGGGTGGAACCTGGAGAGGGTGGAGTTTATGGAGGGGCAGGACCTCAGACAGGTACAATGCCATAAACTCCACCCTCCAAACCAGCCATTTCTTCCTAGGAAACCATTGTTGCCAATCTCCAGATGGAGTCTGGAGATCACTCAGAATTACAACTGCTCTTCAGGTAGCAGAGATCAGTTCCTGTGGAGAAAATGGTGGATTCTGTGTCATTATATCCTGCTGAGGTCACCACAGCACATTGATGCTGAGTGCTGAAGGGCAGGGCACTCTCCCAGAGCCTCCTTCTAGAGCTTGTTGTATTTATTTCCACAACGGGCCTTATTCCTATATATATGCTGCGGTGGCTCAAGTGGTTAAGACGCTGAACTGCAGGCTGTGGAAGGTCAGTAGTTCAGCAGATCGAGACCCAAGAGTGCTGCATAACGGTGTGAGCTCCCATCTCTAGTTCCAGTTCCTGCCAATCTAGCAGTTCGAAAGCAAGAAATTGCAAGTAGATAAATAGGTACCACTTTGGTGGGAAGGTAACAGTGTTCCGTGCACCTTGGTGTTTAGTCATGCCAGCCACATGACCATGGAAATGTCTTCGGATAGCGCTGGCTCTTTGGCTTTGAAATGGAGATGAGCACCGCAACCCTAGAGTCGGATTCGACCTGGCTTTTGAGCAAGGGTACCTTTATCTTTAATATATATATTAAAGATAAAGATATATATATATATATATACACACACACGCACACATACATACATACATACACTCAGCAAAGCAAAAAAAGAAGAAGAAAAGTAGGTTAAAATTCTGTGAAATGTGAGATGCTTGTGACTTTTGTTTGCAAAACTCAAAAAGTGCACACAGTATCTGTAATTGGTGATTTGTATCAAGCAGTTCAGCACCTGTAGTGGGAACAACATCAGGGAATTTCAGACAGGCAATATATTCCGGTTCAAGAACAGTTCCCAAATGGTTTCTGGTCTGACATTTCAAACAGAACTATTTTAGAACCGGTTCCCTACCGGAATATATTTGTACTTTCACACACAAATGCTTCTGTCCTGTTCAGGAAACGGGCTGAATCGTTTTACCTGTAAATAGCTTCCAAGTAGTCTTCAGTTTCTTCTCCTGGATCTGAAACACTTTTTCCCGCTGTTTTTCACCCACGTGGGTGATCTCCGGCTTTTTTTTTTAACATTTGCTTTAAAGTGCTATAGTGCTATAACACAACGTCAAAACAGCACCATAGCGATCCCATCGGAATCCCATCACTGTTTTGAGGTTGTGTTATAGTGCTATAGTGCTCTAAAGCGAACATTAAAAAAAAAAAAAAAAAGACGGTGTGGGCGGGAAACAGTGGGAAAACAAAGCGGTGCAGTCTGAATTGCCAAACTGCTTCTGATCCGGCTCTTTTCCAGTAGGGGAAAGCCATGTGTGAAATGGCAGCCCTGTACCAGTTTACTTCAAGACGGATCAAAAACAGCTTCAAACCAGCTGAAACTTGGTAATGTGAAATTCCCTATCAGCTCTGTTTTGATTCTGATGATATTAAATCAATATTGTAGGCCAAGCTCAAATCCAGCACTTTCTCTTGGGAGTCTCCTTTTGTTGAAGAACAGTGATTTTCAAGTTTGGAATAGTATATCCTAGCTTTATCCATCCACAATTACTTCAGGTTTGGAGACAGTTTATATCTTTAGGCTAATGGCACTGAAATAGGCATACATGTGGCTCTACAACATAATAGCATATTGATGGCACTGCTTTCTCAGCTTCTTTCCTACAATTTCTCTATACTGCTTCAGATATATTGATGGTATATTTATAGCCTCCCCCAGCTCCTTCCCCTCCCTGCCACTCATTGCATTGTGTACCATCTTTATAAACCACACAGCTTGCACAAATTCATCTGGATAAATTATGTGTTTTTGTGCCTAACAGCACCATCTGATTTTAGCTTGGATTGTTATCATGTTGATTTGTTTTAATAATAATATTGTTTTAACTTGTATTACCCTGCCCTGAGCCTTGCGTGTGCAAGGAAGTGTGGGTTAGAAATCCAATAATAAATAGTATCTGGACCCATGTGAATGAAGCCATTGAGTTATTTTTTTCAGGAATGCAGTAGCTTCTAACCCACCATCAATCTGAGCTTGGAGCATACATGCCTTATACTGAATCCATCAAGGTCAGTACTGTTTACTCAGGCTGGCAGGATCTCAGGGTTTCATATCACCTGATCCATTTAACTGTAGATACTGGGAGTTCAATGTGGATCCTTCTGCATGCCAAGCAGATGCTCTACCACTGAGCCAGGGCTCCTTCCCAAAGAAGCAGAAATCACTTTGTCAATCAATGTGCAATTTCATGGTGAACATATAAGCACCAGTTTATATCAGAAACCTGCTGACTGCTACATATATCTTCACTTGCTTGTCTACCATTTAGAGTATGGCAAATGATCAGTTGTCTGCTGTCAAGATATAGGATGCAACAGGGTTTGCTATAGTTACTTAGGAAATTGCAGGATTTACATCAGACATTCTTACAGCACTGAAGAAGTAGATTGAAAGGTCAGACTGTACTCAAGGTTAGGGATTTTTTAAAAAAATTATTTCTTGCAAAAACCAGAGGAAACCCTCAAGGGGGGAGACTTAAAATCCAGCAATTAAATAAGAATTTAAAAGGAAAAAAGGAAAAAAAGGGATAGGGAAGCTCTAATGCCTGTCAGTTCAGCTAACTTCCAGTTCACCAGTGGCAATCGGGCAGCTGATTAATCAAAAGGCTGTTCACAATATATTCATGCATATTAGCGGGAACAGGCTACTTGTAGAAGCCAACTAGTCAGTTTCTGCTGAGGAAATTTTGCTCTATACCTAGCAACCTTCATGGAGTGGGGACCCAGAAGTCAACTCCCAGGTGATCAGTTGGAGGTTGGGTTCTTCTGATTTCCCATCCTGGAAACTTCGCTGCCTCCCATACTGATTGAGATGCAGTATATTTAGGGGTGGGGGTGATCAGAAGCCCAGCTGATTTCTCTTTTCCCAACCTCAAGCTGCAGAGGAAAGGAGAGAAACCAGCTCTTTCTCCTTTACCTTTTGCAATGCAGAGATTAAAAGCATTACATCTATCCGCATCCAACTTTGGGGTGTGTGTGGTGTGAGCTTTTCCCCTCCTTTTTGTAATGCAAGGATCAAAAACATTGCTTCTTTCCCTGAACAGTTTGGATGGGATGGAAGAGATCCCTTTTGCAGCTCTGCTGTATAGCTGTTTTGCTGAGGGAGGGTGGGGTGTTTAAGAAGGAAACTCCTAGCTATGAGTTGGCTTCTGACCAACAGGCAGCTGCAAACTTGTTCAGCAGCTATTCAAGTTGCTGGATTATATATAGTTGCTTGATGTGATATGAAGATATCCCTGACCAGCTCTCAGTCTGATTATGAGTGTCTTACAAGATAAGTTCACCTGCTGAATAGGTTCACTAAGAAACTTGTGGCATTCCTACTTAGGAACATACTATCAAGTTGTTGTTCAGTCGCACAGTTGAGTCCGACTCTTTGCAGCCCCATGGACCACATCTCGCCAGGCCCTCCTGTCTTCTGTTGTGCTCTGAAGTTTGCTTAATGTCATGTTTGTTGCATCAATAACACTGTCTAACCATCTCATCCTTTGCCATCCCCTTCTTCTTTGACCCCTTCAGGGTCTTCTCCAGTGAGTGCTCCCTTCTCATTTGGTGGCCAAAGTATTTGAGCTTCAGCTTCAGTATCTGGCCTTCCAGGGAACAATTAGGGTTGACTTCTTTTAGGGTTGACTGATTTGATCTCCTTGCAATCCAAGGGACTCTCAAGAGTCTTCACATGCACCATAATTCAAAAGAATCTATGCTTTGGGGCTTGGCCTTCCTTATAGTCCAACTCTTGCAGCCATACATTACTACTGGGAATACCATTGCTTTGACCATGCAGACTTTTGTTGGCAGGGTGATGTCTCTACTTTTTATTATGCTGTCTAGGTTTGCCATTGCTCTCCCCCCAAGGAGCAGGTGTCTTTTAATTTCATGGCTGCAGTCACCATCTGCATTGATCTTGGATCCCAAGAACATGAAGTCTGTCACTGCTTCCACGACTTCCCCTTCTATTTGCCAAGAAGTGATGGGGCCGGATGCCTTGATCTTCTTTTTTGATGTTGAGTTTCAAGTCTACTTTTGCACTCTCCTCTTTTATCATTAGCAAGAGGCTCTTTAGGTCCTCTTCACTTTCTGCCATTAGTGTGGTATCATCTGCATATCTGATCTTTTCCCCAGCAATCTTAATTCTTGGTTGTGATTCATCCAGGCTGGCATTTCACATGATGTACTCTGTATATAAATTAAATAAGCAAGGTAACAATAAATGCTCCCTCTAAGCCATGGAGTCTTCTGAGCAAAAATTCTACTTTGTGAACTACTGGCATTAAAGTTGTGAGTGAGCGACTTGGCTGCTGCATAAATTAGTTTGCTCTGGAGCCATCCTTCCTGAGTTAAGACAAAAATGTGTGAGCTGGAGGCTAAAAAACTGTGAGCTAGCTCACACTAATTCAGCTTAGAGGGAACACTGGTGACAATATACATCCTTGTCGTATTCCTTTTCTGATGCTAAACCAATCAGTTGTTCCGTATCCAGTTCAAACTGTCACTTCTTGACCCTTATACAGGTTTTTCAAGAGACATGTGAAGTGCTCTGGTACTCCCATCTCTTTAAGGACTTGCCATAGTTTGTTGTGATCCACACCATCAAAGGCTTTAGCATAGTCAGTGAAGCAGAAGTAGATGTTTTTCTGGTACTCTCTTGCTTTCTTCATAATCCAGAGAATGTTGGCAATTTGATCTCTAGTTCCTCTACCTCTTCGAAACCCAGCTTGTACTTCTGGCAGTTCTCTATCCACGTACTGCTGAAGCCTAGCTTGTAGGATCTTTAGCATGACCTTGCTAGCATGTGAAATGATAGCAATTGTGCGATAGTTTAATCATTCTTTGGCATTGCCCTTCTTTGGAATTGGAATGTAAACTGACCTTTTCCAATCCTGTGGCCACTGTTGTGTTTTCCAAATTTGCTGGCAAATTGAGTGCAGCACTTTAACAGCATCATCTTTGAATAGCTCAGCTGGGATACCATCACCTCTGCTAGCTTTGTTGTTAGTAATGCTTTCTAAGGCCCGTTTGACTTTGCATTCCAGGATGTCTGGCTCTAGGTCAGTGAATACACCATCGTGGTTGTCAGGGACATTGAGATCCTTCTTGTATAGTTCTTCTGTGTATTCTTGCCATCTTTTCCTAATCTCTTCTGCTTCTGTTAGGTCTCTATCATTTTTGTCCTTTATCATGGCCAGCTTTGCATGGAATGTTCCCTTGATTTCTCCAATTTTCTTGAAGAGATCTCTAGTCCTTCCCATTCTATTGTTTTCCTCTATTACTTTGCATGATTCATTCAGGAAAGCCTCCTTATCGCTCCTTGCTGTTCTCTGTAAATCTGCATTTAGTTGGGTAAATCTTTCCTTTTCACCTTTGCCTTTTGCTTTCCTTAATTCCTCTGCTATTTGTAAAGCCTCATCAGACAGCCACTTTGCTTTCTTGCATTTCTTTTTCTTTGGGATGTCAAAGGACAGGACTAAAAGGAGAAGTTCCGGGACACTTGCTTTTGCCTACAACTTCCAGCTAAAATTGTTCCTGTGCATCATCAGTGATCTGTCTTGGTGCTTCTCTCTCATACTCCAAGGGTGGTAATCATGTATTTACTTAGAAAGCCCCTTTGTCTAAAACAATTAATCACTAGCAGCAATGGATAACAGGAATATTAGTCCAGGGACCAGACTCTGCAACAACCCAAAATAGCAACAGTGTCCCCATATCTACTCAGACAACCCTGTTACAAAGCCTAATAACATTAACTATGACATCAAGGGCTCATTCACCTGGTTATCCACCAAAGTAATCATCATTTGTCAGTAATACACTTCTGTTGTCTGTTTTAGACAGACAGGAAAATCTTTATGCAAAGTAATAAATGAACACAAATTTGCCACGAAAACTACAATATTCAGAACATCTCTGTATACCAGGGAATTCTGTTGCTGACCTGAATGTTACGATTTTTTCATCAAAGGAGCTACACAGAGAGAATCTGAAGAGAAACTACTGAGATAGACTTTAGCTACGGGATTGATTTTATCGAACAGTGATTAAACAGAGTTGATAGTGTAGCTTCTACTGGTGTTTAAACTAGGAGTGTGCATTCGGCATAAATCAAGCCAAAAAAATCCCCCCAAATACCTTATTGGTATTTTTCAAGTGGTTTTTTTTGCCAGTTAGCCAGTGTGCCCCTTATCTGTATATCTGAAAATGGCTGACCAGAAAAATCCCAAAAACATTCAGGATTTTTTGGGACTGCCAGATAGCCACAGTTAAAGGGCATTTAAAGGGCTCTCAGTCCCTTTAAATGCCTTCAGAGTTCACTTGCCGTGGAGTCATGCAGCTTGGACAAGGCAATTAAAGGGATCATGGATTCCTTTAAATGCCTTTCCCCCCTCTATTGGAAACAGTGGAGGAACGTGGCACCTTCTATGGGGAGTTTTGGGGAGAGGGAGTCCTCTCCGAGCCCCAGATACCTCCGGATCGATTCTCCATTAGAGCCTATGGGAACCATTGACTATAATGGCCTCCAGAGGGTATAATGGAGCCAGAAAAATTTGGCAGACCCAAATATTTCTTGAATCTGAATGCCATGTCATTATTGGAATTCAGGAATATTGGGAAATAGCAATATTTTTCAGGTTCAATATACCTGAACCCAAAAAAATACTGGGTTTTTTTGCACACCCCTAGTTTAAACCTTTTGTTACTTAATAAGTGAACACAAAATTTGCCACGAAAACTACAATATTCAAAACATTTCTGTATACTGGGGATTCACAAGTACTTGGTGTGGAACAGATCTCGGGAGAGAGATTGGGAAGATGGAATAATGATTGAGGTAGAGATCCGTTGTGCGTATTTTTCTTTTTGCAAAAATGTTGTGCAAGTAGTATTTGGATTATGTATGGTTCTATCATTGTGTCAGAATCTAAGGGCAGATTAGTGATTCTGCTTGTATACCATATGCTGAAATGTCCAGTGGTCTGTCTGACTTCGTTTCAGAAGGGATGCTAGTGATGTGTAGACCAGCTTGAAAATTCATGCCACAATTTTTTCTCCGGTGTGGCTTAGTATTCTATGGCAACCATGTGGCCATCTCATGTTGTTTTAATACACATATGAAAAGCACTTTTTGTACTGATTTTGGCAATTTGGTGATAGGTAGTATTTCTATGACACCATTGCCATACTCAAGTTGCAATGTGCGTATGGCAATGGTTCCTGCCCTGGTTGAGTCTTAGAATGGGAAACAAGCGATAGTATTTACTTTCTTCCTGCCTAGTTTAAGACCAGTTCACTAAATGGCCCAGGCACTGTGAAGGAGATGGAGATGTTTCACCTCCGAACATCTCTTGCCTTGAAAACCCTACAGGGTTACCATAAATTGGTTGCAACTTGATGGCAAAGGGGAAAAAAAAAGGAATCCAGGGGCCCTGTTAAGCAGTGTTCTGATGATCAGCAGAAGGGATTGCTCTCCATGAGGGAGGCAGAACACTGTACTCTGTGGAGTACATCTTAATATAGTCTTCAAGCAGGGAGTTGAATAAAGCTGAGCAATTTCCTGGCACTCGGGAGTTTCACGAGCAGAGCAAAACCACAAAAGGGGAAAATCTGACAACATGGTTCATAATAGATTCCCTTTAATTTTCAGTGTTGCCTGTTTAGGGAGTACAGTGGCACTCTACTCGTCTAATAGTATCTGAATACAGTGTTACATAATGCACAAGATGTATCATTAAGATGAACATTGTGTTACACTAATTCTACCTTTAGGGCATGCCTGAGCTATTTTTATTTTTGTCAGATCCGTTCCCTCATCACTATAGTGGATACATTGTTTTAGTGATTTTTTTAATTTAGATTTTCTTTGTGTGTGTATATCTGTGTATCTAGGACTTTCAAAACTCAGCCCTTAATTTAATTGAGCTTTGTGTTTATTATCTGAAAATTTCTTTTCTGAAATAGATCCTTTTAATAGCTCCTTTGTATTTTTTATTACATGTATTTTCTGGAAAGTGTGTTTGCTGCTTTCAGTGCAACGTGTTAAGTAAGTTTAGGATTAGTTTTTGATTATGATATACAGTATTACAGATGTGTAAAAAGTGTCTGAAAGCCAAGTCTGAGAAAATGCTTATGGGCACTGTAAAACACAAACAAGGGCCCAGGACAGACTGGCAATTTGCCCCGGTATCGAGTCGCGGCAAAAAACCCCTGGAGTAAACGATACCGGGTTTTCCCGTCCACACAGCGGGGGCCTCTACCGGAAGATACTGGACGGAGGTGCGCGGGAGCGTTCAGACTGCCGCACCGGAGGCGCGCTATATTCGCTGTTTCCCCATTATTTCGGCTGTGGGCGTATGTGTGTATGAGCGCTTGAGCGCTCATGCGCTCATGCGCATAAGCGCATTTTGGCGATTTTTTTTTTTTTTGCCCTGCAACGCCGGCACCGCATTGGGCAGTGGAGCGGAGCGCAGCCAATCACACTGCTGCTGCCTCATGCCCAACGCGGGTTGCTCCCGGCTTTTCGGCTGCGCGTTCAGACTCCCCGGAAGCGGAGAAACGCGTGACAAACGCAGGCTTTCAAGATTTGCGTCGGCTTTTATCAGGTGTTTTTTTAATCCGGCAGTGAAGTGCGAGAGCACCGGTAGGCTACGGGTGGGGGACGCCAGGCAGATGTGCCTGTGTGAACATTCCATTTAATCCGATATTGAGTTGTTGTCAGCCCGGGTCCCATCCCGCGGCAAATTGCCAGTCTGTCCTCGGCCAAGGTATGAAATTCAAATTAGAAAAGAAAATGAAATTGTTTGATTAGGAGATATTAAGGAACAGAAGAACTCAAGAAGAACCTTACTGGATCAGATGAGTGGCCCATCTAGGCAGTGAATTCCATATGTTAATCACTCTTTGGGTGAAGAAGTATTTCCTTTTATCTGTTCTAACCCGACTGCTCAGGAATTTCATGGAGTGCCCACGAGTTCTTGTATTGTGAGAAAGGGAGAAAAGTACTTCTTTCTCAACCTGCTCAATCCCATTCATAATCTTATAAACCTCAATCATGTCACCCCTCAGCCATCGTTTCTCCAAGCTAAAGAGCCCCAAGCATTTTAACCTTTCTTCATAGGGAAGGTGTTCCAACCCTTTTATCATTCTAGTTGTCCTTCTCTGCACTTTTTCCAATGCTATAATATCCTTTTTGAGATGTGGTGACCAGAACTGTACACAGTATTCCAAATGAGGTCGCACCAATGATTTATACAGGGGCATGATGATACTGGCTGATTTGTTTTCAATTCCCTTCCTAATAACCCCCAGCATAGTGTTGGCCTTCTTTATTGCAGCTACACACTGTCTAGACATTTTCATTGAGTTATCCACTACGACTCCAAGATCTCTCTCTTGGTCCGTCTCTGCCAGTTCAGACCCCATCAACGTGTATTTATATTTAGGATTTTTGGCTCCAATGTGCATCACTTTGCACTTGGCCACATTGAACCCCATTTGCCACGTTGACGCCCACTCACCCATCCTCGACAGATCCCTTTGGAGTGCCTCACAATCCACCCTGGTTTTCACCACCTGGAACAACTTCGTGTCATCTGCAAATTTAGCCACTTCACTGCTTACTCCCAATTCCAAATCATTAATAAACAAGTTAAAAAGCATCGGACCGAGTACTGATCCCTGTGGTACCCCTCTGCTTCCCACCCTCCACTGAGAAAGTTTCCCATTTATACTCACTCTCTGTTTCCTATTTATAAGCCAGTTTTTGATCCACAAGAGGACTTATCCTTTTATCCCATGACTATTGGGCTTACTTAGGAGCCTTTGATGAGGAACTGTATCAAAAGCTTTCCGAAAGTCAAGGTAAATAATATCTATTGGATCCCCCTTATCCACATGTTTGTTCACTCCCTCAAAAAACACTAACAGGTTAGTGAGACAAGATCTTCCCTTACAGAACCCATGCTGAGTCTGCCTCAATAGTTTTTGTTCATAAATGTGCCTACTAATTCTTTCCTTAATAACAGTTTTCACCAACTTACCCAGTATCGATGTCAGACTGACTGGCCTGTAATTTCCCGGATCTCCCCTGGAGCCCTTTTTAAAGATGGGAGTGACATTAGCTACCTTCCAGTCCTCAGGAATGGAGGCAGATTTTAAAGAAAGATTACATATTTTTGTCAGGAGATCCACAAGTTCACATTTGAGTTCTTTCAGAACTCTTGGATGAATGCCATTCGGGCCTGGTGATTTATTAGTTTTTAAATTGTCCATCAGTCGGAGGACTTCCTCTGTTGTAACCGCAATCTGTTTCAGGTCTTTCAAACCCCCTCCCGAAATCGGTGGTTCTGGAGTGGGCAAGCACTTCTCCTCTTCCACAGTGAAGACAGAGGCAAAAAATGCATTCAGCTTCTCAGCCATTTCCCTATCATCCTTCACTACTCCTTTTACCCCTTGGTCATCCAAGGGCCCCACTGCCTCCCTGGCTGGCTTCCTACTTCTAATGTATTTGAAGAAAGTTTTATTGTTGGCCTTTATGTTTTTTGTGATATGCTCCTCATATTCCCTTTTTGCTTGCCTGATCACAGACTTGCATTTTATTTGCCATAGTCTGTGTTCCCTTTTATCCACCTCACTAAGACTAGCTTTCCACCGCTTAAAGGATCCTTCTTACCTTTTACAGCTTCCATTACTTTATTTGTTAACCATGCAGGCTTTTTTCTGTATCTATTTGTGCCTTTCCTAACCTGCGGTATATATTTTTTCTGAGCTTCTAGGACTGTATTTTTGAATAGTCTCCAAGCTTCCCCAATGGTTTTGACCTTCTCCACTCTTCCTTTCAATTTCTTCCTCACATGTCCCCTCATACCAGAGAAGTTACCCCCTTTTAAAGTTAAAAGTGGCTGCATCAGTCTTTTGGGGCAACTCCCTATCTGTACAAATGTTAAACTCAGTGACATTATGGTCACTGTTCCCAAGTGGTGCAATCACTTTTACATCTCTCACCAGGTCTTGGGTGTTACTTAGGACCAAATCCAGGATCGCCTCTCCCCTAGTAGGATCTGTGACCATCTGATCCATAGCACAGTCATTGAGAGTGTCTAAAAACTCAATCTCTTTTTCCCGACTAGAACTCATATTGACCCAATCAATGTGTGGGTAGTTAAAGTCGCCTACTACAACACAGTTATTTTGTCTAGCTGCTATCTTTAATTCATTCATCATTTTATAATCCTCCTCTATCTTTTGATCTAGTGGGCGATAACAAACTCCCACTGTTAAGCTTCCTTTTGGACCCACTATTTCAACCCATAGCATTTCCAGAAGCGAATTCAGTTCTCTTACCCTCTCAGTCTTACTGGACGGTATACCCTCTCGGACATACAGAGCCACCCCACCTCCAACCCTTCCCCCCTATCCTTCCGATATAATTTATAACCAGGAATCACCATATCCCACTGATTTTCCTCATCCCACCAAGTTTCTGAAATACCCACAATGTCTATTCCCCCCCCCAACACCAAGCATTCCAATTCCCCGATTTTACCTCGGAGACTTCTAGCATTTGTGTATAAACACTTATAGTTTCCCACGTTTGTTAAGCCCACAGTCTTCCTCTTGCTGCCTCGAGACCTTGCCAGACAGTTCCTATCATTAGCCACAGTCTCAGTGGACAATTGTAATCCATTTCCTTGTACAAAAGTAATAGCTACCCCTTCATCTCTTTGAGATGAGCCATCCCGAACCAGAGACTTTTCATCTCCTGTCGGCTTTCCCCCATTATTCAGTTTAAAAACTGCTCTCCCACCTTTTTGATTTTGATCGCCAGCAGTCTGGTTCCTTCTCGTGACAAGTGAAGACCGTCCCTTTTGTACAGCTCCCTCTTGTCCCAAAAAGCATCCCAGTGCCTAACAAACTTGAACCCTTCCCCCCTACACCACCGTCTCATCCATACATTGAGACTCCTGATCTGTACCTGTCTCTCCGGCCCCGCGCGTGGAACAGGTAGCACTTCCGAGAAGGCTACCTTGGAGGTCCTGGCCTTGAGTTTCCTGCCCAGCAGCCTAACGACTGCATTTCCCCACATCATTTGTGCCGACGTGCATCACGACCACTGGCTCCTCCCCAGCACTATCTACCAGCCTATCTAAAACATGCATAATGTCTGCTACCTTCACACCAGGCAGGCAAGTCACCATACGGTCAGTACGCGGGTTCGCCCCCCAGCTGTCTACCTGCCTAAGGATCGAATCACCAACTACCAAGAGCCCCCCTCCCACCCTTCCCAGGGTCGGTTCCTTGGTATGAAAGGATACCTGTTCACCAGCTGAAGAAGAGGTCCCTTCTGAGGGCATATTCCCCTTATCCTCAGCATGGTGCCCCGTTTCCCCTTGACCCTCATGCTCCCTGGCAGTAGCCGGGCTACCAGATCCAGAGTGGGACATGCCTAACAAGTCCCCGAGAGTCTTCCCCGTGCACCTAACTGACTGTCTCTGCTTCTCCAGGTCAGCCACCTTGGCCTCAAGGGAGCAAACTCGCTCCCTGAGAACCAGGAGCTCCTTGCACCGAGCACACACCCAAGACTTCTGACCAGTGGGCAGATAGTCATACATGTGACACTCCAAGCAAAACACTGGATAGCCCCGAACCCCCTGCTGGCATTCTGGCTTCATAATTGTTTTTAAACAAATAGTTTTCTATAACCCCCCTTTTAAAACCCTTTGTATTTATATGGTTCCAGTTGTAGGAGTCTACTTACCTTACTGGGAACCCAAGGAGCCAAGGTCCCTGTCTTTCTGGCTCTTCCTGGGCTTCTTACAGAGCCCCTAGGCTAAGAGCCACAGGCAAAGAGCCTCACCCTTTTGCTCTCGCCCTTCGGCTCGTGCCAGAGGCTCTTATGTTCTTATGTTCTTATATTCTTACTCCCTAATACTTTTTGCCCAGGGAGTAAAAAAACATAGTTTAGATGAGGGTTTTAATCAAGGATCTAACAAAAGTCATTCAGAGAGAAGGATCTTTTGGAAAAGCCATATCCAAAAGACAGCAAACCATCCATTCTCTGATAAAGTGTGGGGCAGAAAACTCATTGTTAAAGGATTGTTAGTAATGAGTATCTTTGCAGGGTTATGCCCCTGTTATTCCTTCTTGGTCCTTTAGGCAAAAGGCCATGTTCTTGAATCCACACAATGGATTTGCACTGAAATTACTGGAATTATCAGACTTTAGAAGGCTTTCATATTGTGTAACCTAGCTAAATTGAAGAACATATCTACACAGGCCTGTAGCTATGGTGGGGTCCCTTGGGGCCCAGTCCCATCACACATCAGCCAGGCCCCACAAGGCCTTGCTGCAAGAAATATTTTAAATTAATTTTTAATATTTTAATTTTTTTTGGTAAAGTCACACTGTGCGCTGCACCCTGCCTGCTTACTGATTTGCTGGTAACTGGCTACACATGACCTGGCCAACTCTCCCTCTCTGACCTCCCTCTGTGTATTTCCCGTGGTAATCTGCCATGACTTTTCATCTCCTTCAGTTAAAAGTATGGCTGATCTCTAGTAGGCATAGACTTGTTGGGGATGGGTGAGTTGTCAGACTCACCAGGGGTGGGAAGAGCCTCTTAAATTTGAAGGAATTGAAAAAAGGAAGCATTCCTAACAAAAGTGTGTGTCCGTGTGTGTGTAGGGGGGATTAAATTGGACAGGATGGCTTTGGCTGGAGGGAAGCACTTTGAAAATCCTGTTGAGTTCTGTGCAAAGGCAGGGCTTTGAATCAATGGTTCATAGTGACAAACTATTTGGAGTCAGTCTCTTGCAACAATAAATGCAAAAGTAAATGTAATTATTCCAAGTTTTGATGTGTGTGTGTCTTTAAATGTAAGTTGGCTACAGTAATGCAAGGAGGGTGATAGGGGGAGATGTGTGTGCTGTGATTGGCTGATGACTGAGAGTGTGGGAGGAGATGTTCTGAGGGGAATCTTGGTGTGTGTTTTATGACAGAGTTCAGAGTGTATGTATGTCTTTGGAGAGTGAAGTGTGAAAAGCTTTAAAGAGAGTCTGTGGAACTTTGAAAGTATTGTGAAAGAGTCTATAAGGAAAAGAAACAAGCTGGGTCTAAACTGTGTGATTAGACCAATATTTTATCTTGTGTGGAAAAGTCAAAGAGTTTAGCCGCTTTGGCTACATATATGAGAAAGAGAGAGACTCCTGTCAGAGTGGAATTTTGGTGTCTGAGAGACTGGTGTTACACCAAGCTTGCTAGTTATATATTACAAGTTCCTTTTTCCAGAAACCTATTTTGTTCTTATTTCAATAAATCCATTTTTGTTTAAATATCCCAGAATTCAGTACAGTACTTCCTCAGGGCCACATAGTCCTCTGAAGTGCCCAGACCCTGGGTTACAGTACCAAAGGAGAGAGATTTGGAATTTTAAATTCCTGGTGCAGCAGAAACTACCAAATTTATATACACAAAGTGTGAATTAAAGGAAAAACTGTTTCCCCTATAAGCAAGCACATCACAGAGTATGATTTAAAGGAAAAACATTTTCCCCAATAGTAAGGATGCCACAGTAAACTCCCCTCCATGTTTAGTCGGATTTCATTTTTGGTCCATTTGCAGAAGAATTGCTGCTTTGACTGGGGCGAGTACATTTACAATTAATATTGCCAGCTGGTGATTCTTTACAACTGTAATCAGTTCCCCTGGGGGGGAAATGGCTGCTTTGAAAGGTGGGCTCTGTGGTATTGTATCCCATTGAAGTCCCTCCTTTCCCCATCATTTCCAAAATAAGCAGAGGAGTTTTTGAAATAAGCCAACACCACCCTAGCCATATTATTAGTTAAAAGTATGTTTATTAGTATGCTTATTATTATTTATAAGTATAAGCGTGACAGTTTTGTACAGTTGTGTACAGACAGACACATAATGGCTGCCCCACCAGAAAAAAAAATATGCCCCACAAGCCAAAAAATCCTGGCTGCAGGCCTGTATCTACTCATTTTTTAGATATACAGTTTTAATAGCACATTCCCTTAAAAATACAGTGTATGTTAAGAATATGGTTTGGTTCATGTATGTATAAGAAGTTGGCTGTTTAAATAGTGTTAGGGGATTCACATACTGTCCCTTTTTGGGGTAGCTGAAGGAGATTGGTGTACAATTTTCTAGAGTGGTCTATGACAGCTCTGAGTTCAGTGGGCAGACCTCGGGGGGTACTGTGATATTCAGTTCATCATCAACTATTATGTTTACTGGTGAGAAATTTCTTTTGTTCAAATTCTATGAGGAGTGGCAATTTTTCCCTCCCAAACTCAGTTTGGTACTTGCTTTCTGCTAAAAAATATACAGTAGAGTAATGGGCAGTTTTCATTTGCTTATTGTTCAGATATAAGACTGAGAGCTTCAGTAGGCTTTACAACAGCTTGCCTGCCGAACAGGAGTGGAAGGAGAACAGCACGAGCTCATTTTCTTCATCTGCCTGTTATACACTGATTCTCTCTCCCACACACACAGCAGCGAATCTGTATTGCCTCTACTTCAGAAATCACATCAAGTAGTCCTACTGCTAAAATATATAGCATCCTATCTGCATATAGTCCCCATAATTTATTTCAATAAAAGATTATTCCTCCAACTGTTCAGAGCATTTAGTTTTACCCAGGCCCGTAGCCAGGATTTTTGTCACTCAGTGGGCCTTTAAATAAGTCAGGGGGCACTGACATCACAAAATAAAAAATAAAATAAAAATAAATTTTAAAAAACTCACTTTTGTGGCGTTTGCATGCTGCTTGTCTACATGGGGAAGCAAGCCATTCTTGGGGAAGGAGAGGCAGTGAGGAGTCCTCCAGGTGTCCCAGAGAGTTGGGAGTTGTCCAGGTGTCCCAGAGAGCCAGGGGAGCTGGGGGCTGGATAGAAGTCAGTGGGCCTCGGCAGGAAGTCAGGGGGCCAGGCCCCGAAATGCCCCACTGTAGCTATGGGCCTGGTTTTACCTCAGTTAAAATGTTCTGTCACTTCCCCATTAACGCTGGTGGCTTGACAAGTTGTAATACCCTTTATCTCTCCCATTTTGTTTTCTCAGGTGCTAACGTTTAAAAGGAAAATTAAACAGCCAGCCTAGGTTGCAAAAAATAGAAGGGGTGATAACTGTTCTGGAGGGGGTCATACTCAAAATATCATTCACTTTGAGAGAGTTTTCGGATCCATTTCTTCTGGATTTTAAGATTCAGGCTATGGAATTTTCTCATACTACTCTCAGATGGTCTAAAAGAACTGTGTCTTCCTGTATGTCTTCAGGTGCTAACTACAGTCCTTAGGTTTCTACCTACTAGGGGTTACTCTGCTTAAGCTAGCTCAATCACAGCCCAAACAGGGGAAATACACAGTACAAACTGACAACAAAAAAACCAACTGTGTAATGAAATCACACCAGCGTATAAACACTCAAAACTCAATATTTTTTAAACATGAAATCATAACATATAACTCATATACGAACATTTACATCAATACAATCAGGAGACACCACTAAATGCATAGGAGTCCTTAAGTAATGATCATATTCTTTGCATTGTAGCTCCCACCCTTATGAAACAGGCTCCTTTTGGAATCCATCTCTGGAAGTATTTGGGTGATAATGCAAAGCCATTTCATTTGCTTTGGATTTTATTGAGGTACAGGCATTTTAAACGGAGAGGGGTTATTTGGGGTTTTATTGCATTCAAATATTTTACATTTGAATTTTAAGCCTCCTTGAGCCACAGGGAGTGTGGGATACAAATATTTAAGTAAATACATAATTCAAAACGCAGTGACATAAAACAAACTCATTGACAAGAAAAAAACACACCAACAATCCAGCATGAAGGTCATTTACCATGCATTAATATAAGTGCAAAAAAGACTGACATAAATGTTTGAAAATAAATCAGAGAGGTAGAAGAATTTCACCTATGTTTTAAAAACAGATTTAAAAGATGCTTATACATAGATATCAAACAGAGAATATAACAATATAGAAGAATCATAGGGTATAGAGAAAAGGAAGAACCACAAAAAAACACAAATCATTAGAGGAAGCATGTGTTGTGGGGGGAGCTTTGAATACATGAACTGTTAAGTATGAGACTCTACAATGGAATAAGCTCAACAAGTGATTTCAGCTTTATTCAACGACAAACACCAACTCAGGAACACACAACAAACAGAGGAGCACAGCTCCTTTTTAAACTCTCCTGGGCTGTCAAAGCCACTCCCAGAAATAGTTAAAGACCAATAGAAATACAGAGATAAGGTCCAATCACAACTGTTCCCGCTTTGATACATTATCACACAGTGATTGGCTATTTACACTGGTTTCGCAGAAACTGACCAATAGGAATGCGACAGCTTAGAATCCACATTCAGAAATCAAGCTTAACATAGAAAAGAATAAGCTTGATTCACAGTTCAATACATAACATGAACACATGAAGCTGCCCTATACTGAACTGAGCCATGGGTCCATTGAGGTCTGTACTGTCTTACTCAGACTGGCAGCAGCCCTCCACAGTTTCAGATCTTTCATGTCACCTACTACCTGGTCCTTTCAGTGGGAGATGCTGGGAGTTGAACTTAGGACCTTCTGCATGCAAAGCAGATGGTCTACCACTGAACCATAGTCACACCCTTATTGTTTTCATAACAAAAAAAGGAAACAAAGAGCAAGGATCATCATGAAGGAGAAGAATTAAAGTTCATTTATACACAAGGCACTATTAACAGTTTACAATGGAGGAACATAAAAAATTGTGGAGGGAAATAAAACTGAGAAGGGTAGGATGATTGGTTTTTAAAATACCAAGAGGAAAGTTGAAATTGTGTTGTGCTACAGACAGTAAAGAAAGATAATCTGTTGTACAATATGGCTATATATTTAAGTGTAACTGAGGGAGTATAAGGGAGTATTTTTAAAATCAGGAGTGTGCCAAAAAAAAAAAAAAGGAAGTGAAGTCTGAATTCCTTGAACAGGATAAAACAGTGGAAGCATTATAAAAAGAGGAAAAGGTAGAAAGCAGTTTGGGAGAATTATCAAGAATGTTGCCAGAGCATGCAGTATCATATTCATATGTATGTGTGTACACACACACAGACACACACACACACACATATGGCAAGCTGTGCTGGCGATGAGTCATTTATTCTCCCATTGGCCACTGGAGAAGCTGCCTTGGTGTCCTATTGGCCCATCTTGCCAGCTCCTCCATTCTTACACCCCCACTTTTGACATGTTGCACCCTGTGAGTTGTAGTTTTCAACTGGCCTTACTACAACCATAGATAAGGGAATTAGAACTACAATTCCCAGGTTGGGAGACTCAAGAGGCCGTGGGGCATTAGCAAGGAGTCAGTGAAACTGTTAAGCAGTTTAAAGTGTTAAACAGGAAGCAGCTTTGGAATTGAAAAGGGTTGGGGGGAAAGGGAAGGCCTGGACATCTCTCTGAATTACAATTGATCTCCAGACTACAAAGATCAGTCCCCATGGAGAAAATGGTTGCTTTGTAGGGTGAGCTCCAAAGAGATTATACCTCACTGAAGTCCTTCAACAAACCTGAGCCTCCCCTTAGTATTGCCAACCTCCAGGCAGCACCTGGAGATCTCCAAGGTCAGTTCTCCTGGAGAAAATGGCTGCTTTGGGCAGCGGACTCTGACATTATACCCTGCTGAGGTCCCTCCTGCCCCAAACCCTGCCCTCCCCAGGCTCTACCTCTCAAATCTACAGGTATTTCCCAACCCAGAGTTGGCAACCCTGTAACTGGGTACGGAACTGCTTTCCAGACCCTTGAAACCCAGAGAACATGGCATGTGGTTCTCCTCCCATACTACCAACTTGGGGCAGCAAAATTACTTGAGACAGCCCTGCCTTATAGATAATCAGAAGGAAATAAACATGACTTGCCTCCCTCTATTTTCCCCTTACCTCCACTGCCCCGCCAGCCGCATCAGGGATGCTCACCTGGAGTCTCTTTCTAGAGCTCATTGTATTTCTTCCCTTAACAGGCCTTACTCCTAGTGCCTTTATAATATTCCAACCAGAGAGTCAAATGCATTATCAGTTCTGATGTAGGCCATTTGATGTACATGCTAATACTGCTCAACGAAAGGTTTAAAAGGCTTTTTAAAAAGTGATAATTTGTGAGAGCATATAATGCAAAGATCATTGTTTACATTGTTAACAAGAGAGCTTCAGCTTTCATGGAGCTTACTAGAGAGTATTCACCAGCACAATAACACACTTTCTTTTGTATTTGTGACATTCGATTTAAAAATTCTACCTGGGTGAATAAGGCATATATTGTTTTTAAAGACAGGGAATGGTATCAGAATTTAACAAACCTATGTCCTGAGGAACTGTCTATTCTATCATAATCAATATTTTTTTGAAAAAAATATTTATTATTTATTATTTTCAATTTGTATCCCTCCTTGCTGGTGAACTGGCTCAAGGCAGCTCAAAAACTATATTAAAAATGTATTTAATTTATACTAAAAGGAGGGAAGGATGAAACAAAAATGAGTTTCAATAACCAATCTGAAATTTTTGAAAAGTACCAGTATTGTAATAATCATACTACTCAAGCCCCTGACATCTTGAAGGGTGAGAGGCTGGGGGTGGAGGTGGATTTCCCAGTTGTTCTCCTCATTTCCTTGTGAGCCTTTAGCATGCATAATGTTAATTCTGCAAGAACTTCACTCATTACCAGTTAGTTTTCCTACTACCTTCAAGATGTTGTTTGTTACCTTAAAAGGCATATAGGGCCTGAATCCAACATATCCAAGAGAATGCCTTCTCTGTTATATACTTTTCCTGTTGTACTTTTATTTGTGTTGAGCTGATTCTTTGTTATGTCCCACAGGCCATTCGGAAGCAAAAAGAACCCACTATATAATATTAATAATCTGTGTAAAATCTCATCATAAATCATCCATGTTAATATACTTAACAGTTTAAGAATTAGAATCTCAGTATATAATACACTAAACTTTAACTGGGTCCATATTTTCATTACAGAGAACAGAAACTTTACCACAGATACAGTTGTTCTTTGGTCTGCTCCCCACCAGGAAGATTTTCTGAGACTTCTACTCAGGGGACAGTTTTTTATTAGCCAGCATAGGTTCCAATAAATTCAAGCATGCCTGTACATAAAATCTACAATGGAAAAGCACACGGGTGAGGAGGGGCTTACCTTGTATATATCACAGAGGCCTGGGTGGTTGAGGAGGGGAGAGGTGCTCTCAGCTTTGTCCTCCAGGCTTCCTTGTGCAGCTTCAGCCTATGGTTGGTGAGTGGTGAGAACTGTGGCCATGGTCTATTGAGGTTCTGTAGCACTCATCACATGCTTTGTTAGCGAAAGTCCCAGTTCTGAGCCCAGTAACTGATGCTGTGGATTTAAATATGGATTCTGTTGGTGTACTGGCCATGCCACTGCACAACAGTCTCCCTGCCTGAGCTGACAGAGGCAATCTAAGACTTGGCTCTGAGGATCTTGAGGTTTGTTGTCCTCGGGGAGTTCAGTGTTCATGCTGAGGCTGCCGTAGCAGGAGCAGCTCATGACTTCATGGTTACCATGACAACTATGGAACTGTCCCAGAAAATTCTGGTACCTATGCATACAGCAGGTCACATGCTTGATTTGATTTTTCTCTGGGGATAAGATATATTGTTTGGTAAGGGGGGAATTTTCCACTCTGCTCTTGTCACGGACTGATCATAATTTGATGAAATTTAGACCCATGGACAGTTAGAACCACTGCAAGTGTGTGGGGACAATTAGGATGGTCCTCCCCAGGAGGATAATGCATCCAGAAGGGTTCCTGATATATCTCAGGTATTTTCTGGTCAGCAAGACTGGAGCTCTTGTTGTAGCCCTGATTGACTTTTGTAAGATGGAAATGGCCTGGGCTGTGGACTGGATTGACCCTTAGTGGCTTCTCTTCCTCCATGGAGTCCAGAATGCCCCTTGGTTTACTGGTGAAGGTGAAGAAAAATGTAAAGTGAATGTGACAAAACACAAGTGAGACCACATTATTGTGCCTACTCTGTGGCAGTGATGGCAGTGAAACAAGTTCATTTTTCTGTTACCACTGCATCTGCACAATGCTGTCCAACTAGTTAGCCCTTTCTAGGTTGTGAAGGGGCTTTTACCTCAAGTCCAAAGGATGTTGTCCTGGAAAACATACGAGCCCACTGTGATTCCTTTGCAAATAGGCTTGCTTATATCTGCCATGACTCAGACACCACAGTTGGACTGGCACAATCTCTGTAAGTTATTGGACTGCAGTTGTATGGATGGCTTCCAGTTGGTGAGGCCTGTGTGCAGCCCCCCACATCCTGCCCTTCATGGCTAATAGTGACTTGCCAGGCTGGGTTATTGACAGGGTCAAGGAGGTAATCAGTGCCTTTCTGTGGTGTATTTCTGATCATTTTGAAAGAGGCAGTGTAAGACCTGCCTGAAGAAGGCCCAATATCACCTAACAACTGCTTCCCAGTGTCTAATATTCCACTCTGTGTCAAGGTGCTTGAGCATGGATTATCTAGGCCCATTACAGTCTGGGTTCAGGCCTGCCTTTGGGATGGAAACGGCTTAGTCACACTGACAGATGACCTTTGCTGGTAAAGTGACAGAAGAGTGTTTTGCCGTTGATTTTACAGGACCTTTGAGTTGCATTTGATACCATCAAACATAGTGAGAGATTGGCTGGGCTGGGAGTCAGGGGCACCATGTTTCAGTGGTTCTGCTCTTACTTGATTGACAGATTCTAGAAGGTAGTACTGGGGGACTGCTGCTTGGCCCCGTGGCATTTATGCTGTGGGGTCCTGCAGGGTTCCATTTAATATCTACACAAATCCAACGGGAAAAGTCACCCAGAGATTTGGAGTCAGGTATCACCAAAATGTAGATGACACCCAGCTTGATTCTCCTTAACAGCTGAGCCATGCCTTTGGAAGTCCTGAAACAGATACCTTGAGAAGGCAGTGGAATGGATGAAAACCAATACACTGAAGCTCAGTCCAGACAAGACTAAGGAGCAGTTAGTAAATGGAAAAGATGCTTGGGGACTGGTGGAGTCAGCCTGTCTTGGAGAGGACTGTACTCCTTGAAGGAGGAATTTCATAGTTCAGGGTGCTGCTGGATCCTAGCCTACACTTGGATGCTCAGGTATCCTCTGTAGCATTGTAGTGTCTTTTTTCAGCTCTGGATGGTTTCCAGCTACAGCTTTCCTTAAAAAAAAACATGATCTGGCCACTATGATCTATGTTCTGATCACATTCTAGGTTATTGTAATGCACTCTATTTGGGGCTGCATTTGAAAAATGTCTATTGGTTCAAAATGCTGCTGTCAGGTCATTCAGGGATTGGTGAAGGGATTATTCAGTCACTTAAAATATATCTGGTTTTAATTGTAAGCCACATCAAGAGGGGGCATAGAAACATCCTAATAAAATAAATAAAGTTAATCTTAGAAATAAAAGGCCACTGGCTCCTGAAGAGATCACAAGTGGCAAGAGAAAGACCAGCTGGGTCCTAATGAAAGATACATGTTCTTAGAGAGAAAGATGAGAGTGATACCCATGCCAGAAAGTTCACACCATCAGCTCTTGAGGAAACTGCCAGGGGCTTGAGACAATTTCTACTGCTTATAGTTTTGTCTTTTCAGACTTACATTTTAAACCACTTTGAATGTCTTACCATAAGATAATATGTACATGCAGTAAACAAATTCTTTAAATAAGAAAGGCGGGTATGTTTTTTATATGTGAGTTTCTCCCAAAACTAAGTCCTTCGTGTACTCCAAGTGAAATTAATTTGACTCCATGTCTACCACCTGTTCCAGCACTAAGTCCTTTGCATGAGTTTTCATCAACTACTTAGTTTTATCTAGACCGTATTCTGTTTATAACATTATCAATTTGACATCCCAATGCAACATACAATACATGTGAGATGTCTTGTGAGAAAGTGGCCATTAAGACTTTTGGGCAACGGCACAGCAATGTGGGCGTCCAGTCAGGATGCTCCTGACTGGCCCCAATCCTTTTTTGCTTTTTTGGAGCGCCTTGTGGGTCTTTGTGACCTTTGGGGCTCCGCCGGAACTCTTGGATGGAGGGCCAGTTGCAGGAGGCTTGACTGGTCACCCCACAAACGGTGGTGAGTGGGATGAGACCGATTTGCCTCAAGCCAGAGCAAAAGAAGGAGCAGCATGGTCACCATGTTTGTGCTAGCTGTGATCGCCCTTTTTAAAAATACAGGATTTATAGCATAAAGCACAATAATGAAGAGGAAAAGGTGAAATGGCGGGCATTGAGTTACTAACTGACAGAAAAACATATGTTAAAGTCCCTACAAGAATATCTCCAATGTTTGGGGGGGAAAGCGGCTATGAAGAGAGGTAGATCAAAAGGTAAACTGAAATTGCAGAGGGGCATGAAATTAAAATTGTCGGAACTTTAATTAATTGTTCATTACGGCAATACTGCATATATATTCTTGATAAAGACACGATAATTAAAATGATTAATGATTAATGAGATGGAATTAACTGAAGTTCTGAGAAAATGGTGCTGGTAGAGGAGAATGAAGATATATTAACAGAGGGAAAAGAAGAGGGAAGTGACTTTGAAAATATGGAAATTGGACAGCTTACCATAGAACAATTTTTTAAAAAATTGATGGATGAAATTCAACAAGCCATTGAGTCAATTTTAGAGGCTTACTTGAAAACCCTTGGAGCTCAGATTGGGATGGGAGAGAGATAGTGAAGTTACTGCAGCCCCAGCAGAATAAGGAAGAAGAGCTGAACTCTACTTGGAACATGCCCGAAGAGAAGGTACTGCAAGATACTTTTTTTTTACCAATAGGAAAAAAGAGGAGACAAATATATGGACCTAAGAGTTCTGCAAGATACTTTTTTGGGGTGAAATTGGCCAGAGGAGGAGTAAAAAAAGTCCACATATAGAAAGGGCTAAGGGAGATAAGAAGAGAGTGACAAGGAAAAACAACAGAAGTAATAGAAAAATGAGGATCCGTGCATGGACCTGAGATGCCAGACTATGGAAATAGAACTTTTTGAATATAAAGAGAGAAGGCATCTAAGTACGATTGTTAAAATTAAAGTGCTGCTGAAAACGAAGAAAAAAATAAATGTATATTGTGCTGTAGAGTAATTCTCTTTACTGGTAAAATGGATGAAATGAAGAGCTTCTTAATATGATGTGCTGAAGGCCAGGACAAGGGTGATTTTTGGTATTTCCTCTGGTGTTGAGTAATTGTTATTAATTATTAATTTGTAATTTAGGTATTGGATTTGTAGCTACGAAGCATGATTTATCTTCAGTTGGGAAAAGTTTGCAAGACTAATATTTGTCTATGCAGGAGGGGATGAAGTAAGAAACATGAAATTACCTGAATAGAAGGGCACTTTCAAATGATAAATAATAGAATGAAGTAAAGAAAGAGATTAATATAGGAGTATGAGAAGGTTAATGCTACAGTTATAATTATTTTGGTTTTGGGATATTAAGGGAACAGAAAAGGGAAGAAATTATATTTTAGTGTCTGTATTAAATGTTGGGTTTGGTTATTTCTCTTATCTGTATTTGTGTGATAATGTTTGTTATAAATTATGACAGAATTATTTCCAAATAAGTAATAGGCAGATAGTACAGGAGGAATGAAATAGGAAGTATAAAGTTAACTGGATAGAAAGTTATCTCCAAGGGATAAAATAATAAATGGAATATTGAAAATGGACTGGTGATGAAATATCAGAGTAGTGGATCAAGTTAACTTGTTATAAACTTTGTTAATTTAGATAGGTAAGAAAATATTTATTGTTCTTTGTAATTATAAAAGAATAGGAAATCGAAGAGTATTAGAATATTTAGCTACTGCTACTGGTTAAACAGATGTGGAAGAGTAATAGTAGTAATATAAATGTACAACCTAGGTGTGTTCATATAAAAGGTAATTCCGACTAAGTTTGTATGTTTTGGATTAGCACTGGATTAATACATCTATTTAAAGGATGCTCGTAACCATTGTTAAAGCTTATTGTGTTAAATTGAAGGAAAATACTTGATTGATATTTATTGGTGGAACTTTATGTTGTAGATGGAACTTCTTTGTGTTCTTTTTCTTTTGTTTATTTTGGAAAAACCAATAAAGAGAATGTTAAAAATAAAGAAAGAAAGAAAAGAAAGTGGCTATTAACTTCTCACGTATACATTCAACACCCATTTGAATTGTTTGTTAGATTTATTATGGGCCTGACACATATTGGAAGATGTTGGCATCACTTTCTGCTTGAAATATGCATTATTCAAGAGGCAACATCAGCTATTTCAGCTTTACTTATGACCTGGATTCAGAGGAGGCCCTGCACAATCAGTGGATATTCTGAATTGTCCTTCTGTGATTTTAATCACCTGTCCTGCCCAACAAGCCAGCTGACTAACTTAAGGGACCTTTGGAAGTGTTGTCAACCTAGAGCACTTTTCCCAGTAAACAGTTGCTGCTGAATTCTGAACTTGCTGCCACTAATGCCTCAACAATGCGTTCACTTTCCTCATTTTCCAGAAGTTTGTTTAGTCTTCTGACATGTTTATGCAACATGAAGTATTATAATAAGCAGGAAAATAATCTGGTAAGATCTGGTGCCTGTACAAAATATGTATGTATATTTATTATGATGGGATTCTGTCTTAGCCATAATCATGATTTCTTATTAGCATTGGGGTTTTTTTCTTTATGTGCAACTTCTGGAATTTAGGACTAAATTATTTCATTCCTATGGATTATAGAGCACTTTTTTATGATGCTTCTAGATTGCATAATGTGATTATTTTTGTCTTCTTTCTTTTGTTTTCTAGGGATACAAGATTTTCCAGAAAATATAAAATGCTGTAAGTGTTTAACAATAATTGAAGCCAGTGTCAATCCTATTTCTAAGTGAGTATCCATAAATGGAATCAAAAGTTTCTCTTTATATGTGTAATATTTCACATATGTAATACAAAGTGAAGATTCATCATAAGAGTAGAATTATTTATTTATAGAAAAGTTTGGCAAGGAGTTGACCCAAGTGTGGAAGTCATGGAGACCTAAAGACACATACATACATACATACATACATACATAAATAAATGAATGATTGCCTTTTAATGAAGAACTGGTTTAGTTTACAATGCACCGATAAAATGTTTGGGTTATTAGAGGAGTTATGTGGGATAATACTATGAAGAATATACCATGAGGAAAATCTTAACATTCAATTAAAAAGAAAACATCATTCAGCATTCATTTTGACTACTAGAGTGCTGGGTTGTGAATTGGAGAATGTGACCACTGAGAAACAAGATGACTAAATGTAGTCCAGTTGCTATATTATTAGCTTGGATCTGGGAGCCTCGGGTTTATATATGGCTTCAAGCACGTACTGTCTTTGGCAGTTAGTATCTGTCAGCCTCCATATCCCACCCATAGAAAAGGAGTAATAAGCAGTGTATTTATTTTTGTAAGGCAAAATACACTACAGATTGCAAATCACTTTTCAAATTAAATTATGGGAAGAAAAAAACTATGAAGAGGAATTTTGTCTTAGGAAGTAATGTAAATTATGACAGGGCACATTGAATGTGGTTGAAGGAGAAGCTATATGAGCTGGGAAACATTGGCAATATACACTGTGCCTTACTTTGTTTTGGGAATCACTTCACATGAAGCAAAAAAATGTTATACTACAAATACTGCAGAATTCTGTATCTGGTGTAGAGGTGGAAGGTACCTAGGGAGAATCAATTATGTCTTATAGTTCTTTGAATGAAATACATTGTATAAGTAGTGGAGATTGCTTAGTTGGGCAAGCTGATTATGGAACTGAAGCTGCTTTGTTGCCCCTATAGCTTGTGTCATAAGAAATGGGTGCAAGTAATCCCGTTTATGGGTCTCTCAGCATCTTTAGACAACTATTAGCTGCACTATCATTCTGAATGCCTGGGTGAATTGAAGATTGAAGGCCTACGTTGCTTCGGTTGTGTTCCTGTCTCACAGATTAACAGCAGATGATGTGTCTGTAAGGCTAATACTCCTGTGGGGTTCCGTCTGATTCAGTTTTCTTCCATGTTATTTTTCTTGTGTGTATGTAGCAATTAGGTGCATTTGATCAAAGACTTGGGGAAAAGTGTCAACACCTAGTTCTAGTATTATTTTTCCTAAGATCCAGGTGAGGTAGTCCATTCCCTTAAGTATCTGAAATTTGTGATAGACTGGTCTTGAAATGTTTTGACAGGTGATGTTGATTGTGAGAACGCCTACTAACCATGGGTGTAGTCTTTTCTGCTGTAGATCTTCCCTTGTTCCTTAATACCCATATAGTAGACTGTCCTTTTCTGTTTCAGTTAATAAACTTGCTAGGCCCTCTTCTGGAAAAGAAAGGATAATGCATTGGCTTTCATTCTTTGGTAATTTTCAGGTTCGTTATTGTAATGTATTTTACTTGGGAATGCTGTTGAACGCCTAAACTGTGATAATCTATTTTTGTGACTGGAAGATGCACTACTGACATCTTCCTGGTCTTTAGAAGCTGGTAGAAATCTTTGCTGTTTAATTTTGCTTTTAGGGTGTTATTGGAGGGAGATTTTTTTTAAAGTGTTTTATTGTGGACCACAAACAGGGTTGGAAGTCAGGTTTAGAAATATACCATGCAACTAATAAATAACATTTATTCACTTCCTGAGTAGATCGGCTGACAACTTTATAGTTTTTTAAAAATACTGACTTTTATACAATGAATTGCCTATTTCACACTCTCATTGAAAAATATATGTTGTGGAAATGTTTCCAACTACTGCTTAAGGTTTTTTAACAACAACAACTAGGAAGAAGAGATACAGCCATAAACTCAAAACCTTGCCACAAGGGTGTTTTAATAGAACATACAAATTCAGACTCATCAACTATTTTTGATATAGTATCCATATATATGCATACTAGAATCCAAATAAAAATGATCAAATCTATAGGAAAATTCCAAATATAGCCAATTTTTGAATAACTGACAGATGAAGTGGTTCAAAATTCACTCAGTCTTGAAGTCGGGACAATAAAAACTGCCAATGATTTTCAATCCCAATCATCATACACAACTGTTATACAGCATATAGACTTGAGTCTGCCGTCCTAAATGTATATGAATGGTTTATTCAAATCTTCTTTGCCTACAGGGGGGAAAAATAGATAAGGAGGTACTTCTCCAGGCTGTAATATATGAAATCATGTGAACAAAGTAGAAGCGGAATGCAGTGTTTCAATATTACCAGAACTTATTCCTAGTAAAGTTTCATACCTACAATAATGCCATTTCACATGTGAAATGATTTTGCAAAATGTACAGTTTCATTTTGAAATTGTAATAGTTATAGTAATAAAAATACCAGTGCGGATGATAGACTATGAATTTTGATCCAATAGATTGCTTTTGCAAAGCCAAACATGGAGGAGTCTCTGTGTTAACTTCCAAGTAAGTGGCAGGCAGCATGAATAGAGGAGGCCTTATGACTTTCTACTGTGGGTGTTACTTGAGCGCTGGATTAGAACTCACTTGCATGACATATGGAGGAAGGCAGGATGGGGCACATAAGGTGCAGTCACACACACCAGAAAAAATGGGGGGGGAGCAAGGCTATTTCCTCCAGAGGAAATAGACCTGCAGTTGCACGATCACACCTCCCTTTGAAGCTTTGAGCACAGCCCGTCAGTGTGTGATCAGATGCAACTGTGGTTGAGTCTTTTTTTGTGTGCCATTTGTTTCCCATGTGCTTAAATAAGGAATTGATGAACCACACCTCCACACTGAGGGCTCCCTGTGGAGTTTTCAATGATGTGCATACTGTGAAGGGGGAAAAAACAACGGCATGGAGCCGGGATGGCCTGATCAAACCATCCTGAAGTCATGAGAGTGTGCTGGAGTGATCAGGCAGGGGAAAGTCCATCTGTGGCCCATCGCAACCCATTTACTACCAGATTTTCCCCAGTGTTTTTTAACCCTGCTTCTGCGGTGGAGCAGAATGGGTTGCCGATGGCTGCGGGGTGCTTCCCAAATGTTGTTGTCTGATCATACCCTTTAAATCTGCCCAGCATTCATGCCTGTGTCAGATCTAATTGTGTGTATGATCGCAGCCATAGATCACCCATTTCCTATAATTCATCTTACATAGCCTGTGTTCTAGCATTGGTGGGTAATAGGTGAAAATTTCATTTTTCCTTCCAAGATGGAAAACAGCATCTTGGAGAATTGACACAATTCTTAATACCGTCAAGCTAGAAAAAAATGTATTCTGGATCAGATCATTAGGAGGTTTACTACTGGTCACATTGCTTCTTTGGAATTACTAGAACTGTCTCTGTACACTTGTGTGATTATAGGCAAATGATGAATTGTGGCATGTGGGTTACAAATAGGAAGTAAGTAAGTAAGTAAATAAATAAATATGTGATACCCCCAGAATATTGTTTACATTATGGTCTTTGGCCTTTTTTATGGTGCACTTGAAGGTCAAATGTATTGAAGCTCAGTAGAGAGCCCAGAGGCTTAGTCCCTGGAATATGTGTGCTGTTCTTCCAAACTTATATGGCTCCTGTGCTGGCTTGAAGGACCTGGCAACTATGACAGTTGAGGATTGAATTTATTTATATATATACTTTTTAAAAAGCAGCTAGCTGTGCAATATCTTTGAGTGCCTTTAGAAGTGTAATTTATGATGGCACTATCAGGCAGGGTTTGTAAAGATGGCATTAGAAGTGGATCTGCTTATTGGTATTGGTAAAAGGTGCTAACAGTAAAGCTAACATATTAATAGTTGAAGAATATCATGATGCTAAGATATCTCAAGGCAAGTAGGTTATAATTCATTTAATACAAGACTGTGCTACTTCAGGTGTACAGCAGATTTGCCAGACTAACCTGGCCTTGTCATGTTTAGTTACTCATACCACCAACTAATAGGCATCAACATGCACTAAATATGCTTCTCACATACCAACAGTCCTATATGGGTTTTACCTCAACTGTGGAATCTTAATTTATCAGGCTGGATATGCTTTTTTAAAAACATTTTTGTGATCAGTTAATGTATCAGAGAAATATTATAGACAACACAAAGGAATCCAAACTAGAATGGTAAAACTTTGTAGGAACAAACAGCAGCAGATGTTCAAGGCTATAGACCTTAGACTACATGATTGCCTTCTATGCACATTCTCTCTCTCTTTCCCTCAAAAAGAAATCCTGTTTTATTCCAGAGGGTTTTTTTTAAAAAAAGTAGAACGGTATAATTTCAGAATGAAAATCCATCACTGAAAACTTTTATAGAGAAGTGAAAAGATGACGTAACCTAACTTTGTCTCAATATATTTTTCTTCATTCAGTGTGCAGCAATGAGGGTGTGAATGTGATTACTGCTCTAGTGGGACTTGTTTTTATTGTTCCTATAGTAACATAAGTGTAAAAGCTAAATCTTTAACTTGTTTTCAGGCTCCCAGATGGTTTTACACAGCTTTTAAACTTGACCCAGCTCTACCTAAATGATGCCTTTCTGGAATTTCTTCCAGCTAATTTTGGAAGGTAAGCATTAATTGTCAGTTCCACATTACCAAAAGCATTTGGATTTGGGGTTCAAAAATAGCTTACAAATTTGAAACACAAAAATGAGAGTATGTACTTAACAATGTTTCTTTCTTTCTGAGTTCTTTCTTTCTGAGAGGTGGGATTTAAGTGTAGTTTCTTGGGGCTTAGTGGCTTGTGGCTTGGGAAGAAGTGATCCTATAAAGGAGAGAGCTGCTAATGAAGTGGGGAATTGATAGAGCTGAAAGTAAAATAGCCCTAACTTGGATCACAACAGAGCTAAACTGCCCACACCAACTGGCTATATACCAGATTGCCAAGGGCCGTTCTCTCAGTCAATAATATGATTAGTATAAATTTGACAATAAAGGGATTCTACAACTCATTGGCCAGTGGTGTACTAGATTGTGAGGGGCATATGTATTTCTGCTGGTGAGAAAAAGAAACTATTTTCCAAATATAAAAAGATGTAGTTAAGAATTAATAGGCACATGAAAAAAGACAAGGACGGGATATGTATCTTAAAAAATGGATGACAAAATGGATGATGTGGGCACGGCTGTCACTTCCTGGGCCACCTAGAGGATCTGCTCACAGCATGCTGGAGAGGGGTCTTGACTCCATCCCGAGGGTTCTCCAAATAACTGATGAGATGTGCTGGGAGCAGCTTCCAATGTCTTATTGTCCCATACAAAACAGTTGCACCCCTCTGAGCTTCACCCAGGAAGGTAGCTTCTTCACTCATCCCTGGTTGCCACCTTCCTCTTATATTCTCCTCTGTCCACCTCAGAATGTGCGTGGCCACTGTCTTTAATGCCTGTTCAGTATCCTGACTCACTCACAAGGTCCCTCCCTACTCCTTCATGTTCACACCAGCTTCGTCACAAACCTATCAGCACACCTTCTCCCCCAATGACTGCCAAAGCCACCAACTAACCTTGAATAGTAGAGTGGGTGTCTGGCCATACCCTTCCTACAGGTGGTTTGCTGGCCCATCCTGGCCTGCTGGCACCAGCTGGGGTCATTCCCCATCATGTGCTCCTTTAGTCATTACCCCAGTGACACTGTCTCCCAATGCCAAGGGGCCTCCTGCATGATCACCCTACTACATGATCACCCTACTACAGATAACAAATACTAAAGTAACTAGGAAACTCCCAAGGCGAAGAAGTACAGAGTATGAGAATATAAAAGACCTCTTTTTCACCTTCCATAGGTGGCTTGCTGCCAGCCATTCTGTCTGAGATCTATCACAGAATCATAGAGTTGGAAGGGGACATATAAGCCATCTAGTCCAATCCCTGCTCAGTGCTGGATCAGCCTAAAGTATCCCTAATGTTTGTCCAACTGCTGCTTGAAGACTAGCAGTGCGAGGGAGATCACCACCTCCTTGGCAGCTGATTTCACTGCTCTTACTACTCTTACTGTAACCACCCCCCCAGTATCCTGCTAGTACCTTTCCACCTGTAATTTAAGTCCATCCTTTTAAAAGTGAGGCCTACAGAACTCCACACAGTACTCCAGGTGCAGCCTGACCAATGTGGTGTACAGCAGGACTATGACATCTTGTGATTTGGATGTTATGCCTCTGTTGATACACCCCAAGATTGCATTAGCCTTCTCTTGCCACTGGATCACACTGACTGCTCATATTTAGCTTACAGTCCACCCATACCCCAAGATCTTGTTCACACACACTGCCACCCAAAAGAGTATTCCCCATGCAGTATGTGTGCTTCTCATTTTTGTTACCCAGATACAGAACTCTGCACTTATTCTCATTGAATTGCTTCTTGTTCATAGCTGCCAATTTTTCCAGTCTGTTGAGATCTTGTTGAGTTCTATCTCTATTTTTCAAGGTGTTTGCTTCTCCTCCCAATTTGGTGTTATCTGCAGATTTAGTGAATGGTCCCTCCACCCTCTTATCCAGATCATTTATAAAAATATTGAAAAGTACTGAGTCCAGAACCGAGCCCTATGGCACCCCATTGGACACCTTCCTCCAGTCAGATGAAATGCCATTGACAACTACTCTTTGGGTGTGGTTTTCCAGCTAGGTTTCTATCCACCTAACTATCCTAGAGTCCAGTCTGCAGTCCTCCAGTGTACCCATCAGAACATCATGAGGAACCCTGTCAAAAGCTTTATTAAAATCCTGGTAAACAATGTTGGTGACATTCCCAGGTCCTAGAAGAAGTTTCAGTGTCTCCCAATTCAACATCTTTATTTCCTGCTCCACACATTCAACCTACTTCCCTGTGGCTCTTAAGGGTACTGAAGTGATGGACAGATGATCCCTCATCAGAATATAATGGTCAGCTTGGCTTGTTCTCCCTGGTTTGTCTGAGAAAATCTGGCAAAGGTGGCCACTGTTTCCTACATTTGTGTCCTCTGTACAGCCGTCAGGCCATGGGGAAAGGATATTTCTTGGATCCCTCCACTACTTTGTTGATAATGCACAAATCTGTGGGCCACTGTCCATCCGTTTCTTCCTGGGTGGGACTTGTCATTGCCCAGAGACTACTATAGGAGACAGTGACCCCACTCCAGGCTGTTGCTGCTCTATTGCTTCTGCCAAAAGTTGTGCAGAACAGCTCCAGGATTTTTTGAATGATGCTGCAACCCTGGATCCACTCCAGTTTGGCTTTCACTCTGGCCATGGACTGGAGACCACACTGGTTGCCCTTATGGATGATCTCCAGAGACATCTGCATTGAGTTGGGCCAGTGCTGCTGTTGCTTGTTGATCTAATGACAGCATTTGACATGGTCAACTATGATCTCCTGACCCACTGCCTCACCGACATTGGAATACAGGGGACTGCCTTACAATGTAATTCCTACTTCTTTCATGGTCAGAGACAGAAGATGGTGCTTGGGGGGAATTCTTTCAGTGACACCCACTGAAATGTGGGGTGCTGCAGGGGGCTGTTCTCTCCATGATGTTGTTTAACATGTGCCCCCTTGACCAGTTGGTCCAGAGGTATGCGCTGGGTTATCATCAGTATGCTGATAAAACCTATCTGTTGATGGGTGGCCAGCTGGACTCCATCCTAGACATATTGGACAGGGCATTACAGGCCATGATTGGTTGGCTTCAGCACAGCTGACTGAAATTAAATCCATCGAAGACAGAGGACCTGTACCTGAGTTGTGGGGATCTGGGAATCTAGTTCCCAACCCTTGGTGGGATACTGCTGAAGATGGCACCAAGAATGAAGAGCATGGGGGTGCTTCTGGATGCCTCCCTTTTGATGGAGGCCCAGATTTCCACCATTGCTCAATCGGCCTTTTACCATCTGCAGCTGGTCAAGCAACTGGCCCCATATCTCGCTTTCCAGGACTTAGTTACAGTGATCCATGCAATGATCACTTCCAGATTGGATTATTGTAACTCTTTGTGGGGCTGCCATTGAACTTCATATTCAGGTTTCGTAAGGCTACCTCAGAGCCAACTTCCAGGTTTCCCCCTCCACGCAGCAGAGATATGCTTATGGAATGACAATGAGTTCCACCAGGTGAAGTATCTACATTTCTAAAGTCTATTCAGAGGCCACCTGGCGAATAACCTTGTCTCCAGTAATTCTTTGTTTGAATACCTGTCTTTCCTTCTCTGTCCCTCAGGATACCGGGATAAACCAATCAATCATTCAAATGTTTAGCAATCCTTCCTGACGATAATCAGGGTCTTATCTCCCACCTTTTGTCTGTACTTGGGAATCTTTTCTAACTACCCTGGCAGGACCATTAGTGGTCAGAAAACTCATTCAACTAGCCACCCAGCACCTGGCTGATTTAATCAAGGCTTTTGTTAAGCCTGATGCTGCAGCTAGTGCAGAATGTAGTGGCATGTGTACTGACGGCAACGCCTGTGCGAGTTTACATTCGGCCAGTGCTGTGCCAACTGCAGTGGCTGCCAATAGAGTACTGGATCCAGTTCAAGGTTTTGGTGTTAACCTTCAAAATCCTATGTGATCAAGGACCTGCATATCTTTGCCTCTCCCCATATGTCCCTCACAGAGCATTGCACTCAATTGATCAATATCTTCTGGTTGTCCCCAGCCCCAAGGATGTCTGGCTGGCCTTGACTAGGGCCAGGGCCTTTTCTGTCCTGGCCCCAGCTTGTTGGAACAATCTCCCTCTTGAGATCAAGGCCCTGTGGGATTTGTTCCTCAGGGCTTGCAAGATGGAGATGTTCCACCAGGCCTTTGGATGAGGCAGCGGATATCCAAATCTATCTCAGCCTCACCTGCTGACAATGCTGGCCAAATGGAACTGTTACCACCAATGGCCTGCCTTGTTGTTTGGGGAAGTTAGCTATGCGGCAGGATAAGCCAGAGGGGTACAGGAATCACACGCCACTTGTATACCAAGGTCCGGCACAGTAGGAAAACTCCAGATTTGAAGAGTAAATTAAATCGTTTTTATCAAAATATTTCCCTTTATTACAAGCACACTAAACATTCAAAACAGCAAGCAATACAAAACTAAGAAAGCAGAGGTGATTGATAGCAAATAGAGGTGTCAGTTACTGGGTAATATTACCTGTCCAGATGTGCAGAAGTCATTGACGAGAATAGTGCCAACAGCCAGCTTTATGCGCTATGAGGGGGGCAGAGAAAGAGAGAGTGGGTGGTGTGCGTGAATGGATATAGACTTTGGAAGACAATGTGGACCAATGGAAGGTCTTGAGGGGCTTGTTTCAGGTGAGGACAAGAGATTACCTGGGCCCATCCTGGGTCCCAGGGGGTGCAGTATCAGGAGGAGCCAGACCTGGATGTAACCAATGACGTTCCAGAGGGGCAGGGGCCTTGATTAAATCCCCTTGATTAAATGACCTTGATTAAATTAGCCAGGTGGCTAGTTGAATGGGTTTTCTGACCATTAAAGGTCCAGTCAGAGTAGTTTGAAAAGATTCTCAAGTATAGACAAAAGGTGAGAGATGAGTCCCTGATTAGCATCAGGAAGAAGAAGAAGAAGAAGAGATTGGATTTATACCCTGCCCTTCACTTGGTGTCTCAGAGTGGCTTCCCTTCCCCACAATAGACACCCTGTGAGGTAGGTGGGGCTGTGAGAGCTCTTTCCAGAACTGTCCTTTCAAGGACAGCTCTGACAGAACTATAGCTTGCTCAAGGTCATCCAGCAGCTGCAAGTGGAGGAGTGGGGAATCAAACCTGGTTCTCCCAGATTAGAGTCCGTGTACTTAACCACTACACCAAGCTGGATCGCTAAACATTTCAATGTATGATTGGTTTATCTTGGTATCCTGAGGGATGGAGCAGGAAAGAGTCTTGGAGACAAAGGAAAATCTACAACAACTAAAGGACTCTTACATAGGCATGAGGTCACACAAAAGGGCTATGTGAAGTTCTGGAGATAGAAAGGGCTATGTGCCAGCTGGCAACTGAATAGCCTTTAGAAATGCAGATGCCTACCTTTTTCATATGCATACCTCTCCTGGGGTTGGGGGGAAGACTGGAGGTTTTTTCCTTCTGAGGGCTGCCTTTTATGCCACCTGAAAATGGAGACCCTTTTGCAAGGCTTTTTCTAGCTCTGTGGTTCAGAACCAAGAGTGCCTTTCTTGGTCTGGGTTTCTGGGTCTCTGGCTCAGGTTAGAAAGTGGGGTGCCTCTGTTGTTGGGGCTACCCTAGGATAAAGGCAGCACCTCTGGGCTACAGAACCAGCCCAAACTGAGCATTGTTGTCGAGGTGAATCCACCCTGATTGCATTTGTTTTGTGTTTTTAACAGAAAGATGATTTTAATTATCTAAATTATATTGTTATCTTTGTAATTTGTAATCTACCCGGAGCCCACTTGTGGGGAGGGTGGGATAAAAATTGAAATAAATAAATAAATGGAACTGAGAGAAGTTTGCTTCTTCGCAGTCCCTGCCTTCTGAGATTAGGCAGGTGACAACCAGGGAGAAGGTATTAGTCATGGCTCCAAAATTCTGGATCTCTCTCCAGGGAAACCTATCTTCTGTTGCCATCTTCTGCCAGTGGGCGAAGTATCTTTTTTGCTTTGTCTAGAGTTCTCTTTCTTTCTGCCCAGTGTATTTATGTTTCTGTATGTGTTTTTTTAGTTTTGGTTTTAATGATGTATTTTTGTTTGATTTTAATGACTTTAAGATGTATTTTTATGTATGTTTTTAGTTCATTAACTGCCTTGGTGGCCCTGATGAGGGCAGAAAGTCAGGGCATACATTTTCTAAATAAGTAAATTACATACCTTCCCTAGGCACTAGTAATAATGACAAGGCTATTTGTCATTCCCAGAAATTAACTAACATCATTGGAAGTTTTTCTACTGAGAGCCCAGAGACAGCATTAGAACAGTATAGTTTTCTTTTTCTTATCTCCCTCTTCTTATCTTGGTTGTCTATTTTGTAAAATGTATTTTTCTAGCTCACAGAAACATAAATTTTTCACGGTCCTCTAAAAGGTATGACACTACAATTTACCTTGCAACTTACCTTACTGAGTATCTTGCTGGATTTTATTTGAGGAAGGGTTCAAATATTCAGAAGAAATGTGTATTTGCTGAAAGATGGGTAAACCTAAAAATTTCTGGTAACATGCATTTATTTTAGCTTTTTGTAATTCTTACTTAAAATGCTGTCATTTGGCTTGTCAAAATTTTTCAAAAGAAAAGTACCTACAATCAAAATTGAAGTGCGTTGTCGTAAAGTTAGCTGAATACTCAAGAGCTTAGAAATATACTGAATCTTAATATTCAGCAAATATTTGTCTATTGAAATATCAGCAAAAATTAATTTAGAGCTGTTATTTTCGGCAGCAGACATATGGCTATGATTCTCATTAGAGGCTAGCCAGGTGCATGTAATAGTTTCATGCACATATATGGTTAGGATAATTTTTACTACAATAAAGTGCTTCCTAGTAACTGTTGTATGTGTTCAGTACATTTTGAATTGCATTTATGACATTTTTGTCTTTAACACTTCTAGACTTGTTAAATTACGAATATTGGAATTACGAGAGAATCACTTGAAAACTCTACCAAAGTAAGTGCTTTTGTGTTTTAATTAACTGAAATGTTTGGAGTGTCAGCTTTCCTATTCGTATTGTTCTGTTTTGCTGAGTGATTTCCATTGAAATGTCTATTTTAAATCTTTTGAACAAGTACAGGTTTTGATGATATATTTTTAACTATCAATGTTGATGCCAAGTGCTTAAGTATAAATCATTATTATTGAAAAAGGCAAGTAAACAATTACATTTTAATGCAATTTAATACGTGCATTCTTATATACATTTAACACGACTTCATTGAAAAGAACCCATCCATTGGAGAGCACATATATATTTTCCTCCTCTGGAAGTAACTATACTTAGCTGGTTAATGAAATCCCATCTTATATGTTACTTTACAAGCTTTGCCATGCATCTAAGACAAGAGGCTGTAGGAGTTTTCTAAGTTGAAATTTATTTCATGATGACTCATCACAGGGACAGGCATGATACCTACTGGTCTCTTAACTATTACCTATAATAGCCCGGGAGTAGGCTACAAGCTCTGCCTAGCCCTCTCTGAAAAAACTCCTTTTCACATGTGAGTGAGTACTAATCACAGTGAATGTAAGTCAGATTATCAGTTAATAACACTTTGCAAAACAGCTTCATACTAGGATTTCAAGCCATGGTTACAATAAAAATCTTACTATATTTAGTGTCCTAATGGATCTGTCACAATAGTTCAATTTGTGCAAAATCTTTCTGTGGTCCTGCTGATATTTGCATTAGACATATGTCCAGTGTGCTCCAGTGGGTATGAATCATTTGTAGCATATGAAATTTATACAAATTACATTTGTGTTGAGCATCAACTTTTAAAAAATCAGATTATTTAGGCAGGAGAAAAATTATAATGATATTATCATCAAGTAATCATCAGATCTGAGCATAGCAGTGCTGGTGACACTTGGAAAGTTTTAATATCTTGTGAATCATAGAATGCAATGTGGGAGTTAAACTCTCTGGCAGTACTTGTTTTGAACTCAGATAAAGCACAAACACTTGAAGCTTTTTGAAATGCCTTCTGTGTATATTTCTGTGGATATTTTGCTTCTGATATAACTTTTCTATGACATGTATACACAAGAGGAGTCCTAAAATTTTATATCTTGAATAGTGTATGTTGCGACGAAATTGAGTCAGAGTTATTTGTCACATCTGTATATGATGCAATCCCATTATTTGCACTTCAGTTCTCTGAATCTGATTGGCTGAATTTGTGTATCCCCTGTAAAAATTTAATTCTTATTTTAACTTATTAATTTGGATGTTTGAACTATTCATTTGTCCTGTATTTGATGCTCACCAGGCCTGTAAACATATGAAGCTGTTGCACTTGAAGTCAGTCTTGCTACACTGAGCTCAGTATTTTCTACTCTGGACACAGCTCTTCAGAGTCTTCCAGCCCTAACACCTAAGATAGTCAGGGACTGAACTTGGGTCGTCAGCATGTAGAACATGTGCTACTGTTGAGCTGTTACCCCTCACTCAGTACATGCTTGTATGTTTACATTTGATACCTATGACTGTAGTGTTATAGTTTTTGCTAGTGATCTGTGATAACTATTTAGTCACATGATGTTTATATTACAGGTACATTGATAAAAACCCATAAGTTACACTTCTGACACAAATTTCTTTGTTGGCATTAGACATTCAGTGACTTACATTCTCAAAGTGAATTAAAATTAAAGACACAAAACAATGATGCAATCTGATTCTTGATGTTTATTACTGCAATTATCCAATGTTCTTGAATGTCTGTCAGTATGGTAATATTTTTCCTCTTTCATTAAAAAATCTAGTATGACAAAGTACAGCAATGGAAACACCTTCTCTACACTTTAATACCACAGAAGGCTTTGATATGTAATGTTAATACTAAAATAGATATTATTTGATTTAGTGGTGAATGTACTCAGGATGAAATATGGCCATTTGTACCTTATGCATATTCCTCTTTGACAAGGAAACAGGCTTAGCCACTGTGGTAGCTAATATGTGAATGGTCTACTGATAGGAACCACTATGTGGTATAAAATACAATCTCTTAGCACTAGCATATTAGAATTATATGACCCCCAGTTAGGATTGCCAGGTCTCTCCTGGCAACCAGTGGGGATGGGGGGACTTAACAAGAGTGGGAGGGTGGCCCAGACTGCATTGCAGGTGGTGTGGCAATGTCACATCTGGCATGTGTTGGGAGTGATATCATCACATTGATTAGCGCAAAAACTCTATGAAGTGATGTCTCCATGTCACCACTGATGTAGCCTGGGCCTCCCTCCTGTTCCTGGTAAGTCCCCCCGCTGGCCAGCTGATCACTGGCAGGAGATATGGGGCCTGGCAACAGGGGACCCCCTACCTCTTGCAGTTGTGGTGGCAGCAACCCTACCCCCAGTCAATTTGCAATGTGGGCAAATATAGACAAAATATAACTGGATATTCGAGATACTAATTGTATGGGAATTTCATTTAAAATAGTGCTTTTTTAAAAAAACCTGTGCTTCAGCATGAGTTCCAAACATGTCCCATTTTTTTCTTTAACAGAAGTATCCAAACTGTTGGCTTAAACAAACAGTGTATGTACAGCTGTATAAAATGTGCATTAAGAAACCCATCCAGAGTAAACTGATGTGTCGGCTGAATTATTGTCCCATTTGTAAAAACCATGCAGTGCTACCAATTCTCATTTTAAATAAAAACACATTTTTATCCCTTTCTTTTTCAACGAACTCATCTTCACAACAATCCTGTGAGGTTGAGGGAGAATGACTACACCAGGGTTGCCCAATGAACTTCATAGCTGAACAGGATCAAAAACAAATTTCTGTCACCTATTGAAGGTGCTAAACCAAGTAGGGATCATCTCAGCTTTGTGATGGCATCAACCTCCCTTTCACCCAAAACATCAGTGATGCAACAACTGTTCATATGGTGGTGTTTTCTGTACCACATGATAGGGCATAGAATCTTGTTCTGAAGCACAAAAGTGCTGGTACTCACATCAGATACTTCCAGCTCTGCTACAAGATCAGCCAGTACTTGTAACCTTGTGGAGAGAAATGTAATCAGAACTCTTTCCAAATGGGCCAGTGCTAATGTCGAAGGAGAAGGGGAAAGATTTCCTGCATTAATTTCCTGCATTAATTCTCATATAAATTCTGAGGGCGGGAGAGCGCATACCCTTTGAAGAGAGAGAGGAATATGAATGCCAGATGCTACATGTATGTAGTGGAGTGTAGAAGTGTCAGTGAAGGGGCTTTTGAGTTTGTGTCTGTACTGTTTCTGCTATCCTGCATAATGTGTTGGGTGTGTTGTTGTTTTTTAAATATTGGCTCCTTACCAGAGGTATCCCTAGAAATGAGCATGTAATCCTGAAATATCCAGTGTTAGTTATAGAAAATATATAAAAATATCCTGAACATTGAATTTTAAGAGTTCTATTTTGTAATAATAGTTATACTGATATGGTTATAAGTAATATATAAGTTGCATTTACTTCTTACAGTGGCAGGCTTCTGTTTGTCTTCATGATATGTCCATTCGATCTGTATCACTTACAGAAAAAGTGTAAGAAACTGAAAGGAAGACAATACAAATAGTTTATTACCACTAATTAGTTGAAATACAATATCCATATTACTCTGCTGAGGATGAGCATTCCTCAGAATTGCATTAAAGACTATTTAGGCTATCTTTTGATAAGGTACTAGTTTTTTCATGGATTGCCAGGATGCCTCTTTGCATATGCCATTGTTAGCAATGTTTTTAAGTGTTTTTAAGTTTATTAAAAGTGGCAGTTCCCAACTTTGTTGTGCAGTTTTCAGGTCAGGGAGCAGCAGTATTTAAATTGTCAGTATGAGTTTCTGAGAGTGCCAACTCTCACTTTGAAATTTTTCTATGAAGTTGGTGGAAACTTGATGAAGTACTACTTAGCCCTCCTCTAGACTCTCACTGAGTTTTTTAAAATCGTATTTTATTTCCTACTGAAACTGAAAGTTGAATTTGCTGTAAAATTTAGTTTGGCTCTTTCAGCTCTTGGCAAGAGGGGGGACAAGAGCATCTCATCTCACCAAGTTGCGAGCCTGATCAGGATTGGGCCCTCATGGCGTTTGTATATCACTTGTGTAAGGGTCTAAAGTGGCAGATGTGGCCCTATGTTGGACATGTGGATGCTGTCATGTCTAGTTTGCCCCTGTGTCTTGGAAGCTAGGATTTTTGACTCGTTAAAGCAAGCAGTTTTTCTGCTTTGCATACATTATTTCTGAATATTTAAAATGTTTTTAGATCTCTCATGTGTATGTAATACCAGCTCAGAGTTTAGAGTTTGAAATGAGCAATGTGTACCTATGGTAAGTCACTTTGTGAAGATATTAAGTTGCAGTATACATAGTTTAAACAAATACTAATAGCAAAAATGGCTTTTTCATATAAGGAATAAATCTTCATGATCCTAACTTCCATAAGTTCTAGCAAGGCTGAAATGATTAATTTCAGATTAAGCCTGTGTATTTTATTTTTTAATTTGATCTTCTCCTTGTGATATGGTGCTATCGTTTTTGTGTCAATGTATATTTATGCCTCTTGCTTCAGCCAGTCATCCCAGTTTACTGATTTATCTCAGGAACCTAGTGTTTATTCAGCTGCACGGAAATCACTGGAATAAGGTGTATTATGCTTCAAGTCAGGACAGTTTTGCTCGGGGTCTTAACCATTTTCTTCAGAGGAATCATCAATTTATGCCCTAAAGAGGGAAGTAATCAGTAGGCAGATACAGATTTGGACTTAGGACAGATAAATGGCATGTGAGGAAAGAATTAAACATGCCCCAAGTGTGTCTCTGCTCCAAAGTATCTTCTCTAAAGTTGGGTTTTGTCCCTTTTTCTTTTTTTAAAAAAGTTTGGACTGTTACCTTGGCTTGAGCATAACATGTAGTTAGCTTCAGATGGTATACACTGTGAATGATAGGATTTTAAAAATCCTCTTACCACTTCTAGTGCTCAAAAGTGAAGTATTTATTTATTTCGTGTTTATATCTATACTCCTTTCTTACTTAGCCTTTACATTTCACTGCCACCATTTCCTAAGTAAAGTTAAAATATCCTTTATAACAACTCCAGTAGTTTGGTGATCAGGGAATGAAAGCATAGGTTAAAATTAACAAACAAAATATTGAAGTATTTATTAAAGAATGACTTCTTGAACACATAAACAACTATATTATCTTTATCTGGATATCTGCAATTACTAGAGATTACCGATATTTGCGATTACTGGATATTTGCAATTACTTGGTAATTTCTTTAATGGTGCTGAGAGGTACTCACTTTTATAGTACATTGTAAGTAAGGGAGGTGGCATTTCTTTTTTTATTTAATTTTTGAACTTAGTCAGTTTTCTCTCAGTCTAGTCTCTTCCCCAGTTAGCTCTTACAGAGCACCAACTAACTTTGCACTGAAATCTTTTTCTGACCATTCTCTGCTCTGCTGCTCTGAATCACTAAGTTAACTGCCACTACTTCTGAAGCTAGTAGATCATTCTCAGAACATGGTGTTACTCCTCAGCTAGCCTCCTTCATGTTTCTTTTCTTCTGAACTCCATCTTGCTAGTCTATCATTCACCTAGCACACTAGCAAGATCTGAGTCCAATAGTCCATTAGCAGGGGCATAGTTTCCAGTTTCCGGGAGGGGGCTGGGAGATAGGCATTGCTATGCTAGGTCCTTAAAAGAACTGGGGCCCAGTGACATCATAAGGAGGAGCCAGTGATGTCACTGGCTATTGTCACTATCTATGGAGGCAGAACCATGTGGGATTTAGGGAGGGGCTCCCCAGAAATTTAGGGGGCCCTGGAAACCCTCCTAGTAATGCCCCTGTGCTGGGCTACACTCAGGAAAAGGTGGGAGTTGGCCAGTGGTTATAGTGGTATCTCAGTGGTCTCCTGCTGCATTGTGTTTTTGAAATTCACTTTTGGAATAGTCACTTTAAAATCTGCAAACATACATACCATGTGCATAGGACAAACTAATGGTCACAAATTTGACAGTAAGAGAGGCAACACAGAAAAGCCTGTAGGGGAACAATTTGAAAGTTTTCCTGGACATTCATTTACAGGAGTCTTGTTTCTGCCTTATTAATAAGGGTGATTTTTTATTGAAATTTACTAAATTGTGGCATCACAGATGCCTATGGTAAATTCATGGCTGGAGTCTCTGAGTCAGGGCAGAATACAAAGCAGTTGCTGTGTGCTCAATTTCTGAGCAATGTACAGAGTTCAGAGTAGTAGCAATCTTCTCAGTCTCTGGGACTGGCGTGACAATCTCCAGAGTAGAATGACATTCCCTGGGATTAGCAGAAGTGTTCTGGGACTGGAATGACAACCCCTGGGACTTGCAGAAGAGTTCTGGGACTATCATTCTACTCTGAGGACTGTCATTCCAGAACACCTCTGCTTCTCCCAGGGACTGTCATTCCAGTCCCAGAGCACTGAGACTACTTCTAGGGGCTGTCATTTCACTCTGTGACCTGTCATTCCAGCCCCAGAGCACAGATTCTGTTGCTAGGGATCATCATTCCACTCTGGGGGGCTGTCATTCCAGTACCAGATTGCTTCTGCTACTTCCAGGGGCTGTCATTCCATTCTGTGACTTGTTATGCCAGTCCCAGAGCACAGATTCTCTTCCTAGGGACCATCATTCCACTCTGAAGGGTGTCATTCTAGTCCCAGAGCAGAGATTCTATTCCTAGGGATTGTCTTTCCAGTCCCAGAGTATCCTAGCTGGGCCCAGGGACCTTAATGGAAAAACTGTTCCACACTTTCTTTCCAAATGTTTTGTGCTGCAGCGTATTTCAGTGGAGCCCATGCAAGTCAACTGGCATTCCTGGCTCCCATTATCTCCAGTAGGCTTTCAGGTCTCTCCCATTGTTTCCAGTGGGAAATTCTGTCATTCTTTTTAGTACATCCCAGTTGGTTGCCCCTATGAAACTGTACCACACCATTTTAAGTAACAGCAAAATGAAGAACGTGAACATGTACAGAGTGCACATTCCTTGCAAATGTTCTCTCAGGGCTGCCACACAGGGCAAAAGGAAATTTTAAAAGGCCTCTGATCTTCATGTCCTCTTCCCATCATGTTCATGCAGATGGGCTTACCATTTAAAAATGAAATGGAAATTGAAAGAAGAGCTTAGGAGTGGCTGAAGCAGACCCCCCCTTACTACAATGAAAAAAGCAATCCCATTGTCTATCCTGCTAGCTCAATTACCATTTGTAAAAAGTGAGGCTGAAAGGAAAAAAGTGAACCCAAAGGAAAATAACCCACACAGGAAAATTTTAAACTCAATGTTGCCAGGCACTGGTTGATGGGGAGGCTCAGTCTTCCCTGGAAACATGAGCCCCCAAGCCCCACCCAATAGTTTATGCCTATGCCTTAAAGACCAACTAAATTTCCAGGGTATAAGCTTATTCTTCCTGTTTTGGCCAGCTTTTCTTCTGCTGCCCACTTCTGTCATCCATTTTAATGTTAACTTGTACCAGGCTGTGTCTGGGCTTAGGTATTCTGTGATCAACACTCCTTCAGCTGATTAACAATCACCATATTTCAGGCCACTGATTCTTAATAAAGAGGTAGGACTAACTGACATCAGTTTTGGACCTGCTTCCATATGTCTTCTGCTGGCTTCATTGTAGACTCCACAGTGTTAAGAATCCTTTAGTTACAGTAACTAGGATTAACTGTGTTGCTTGGCAGGCTGCCACCAGAAGTTTACATGACATTAATGTATCCTTATAAAATCCTTGCTTATAGATACGCAACACAACTTCTGTTTATTTTAAAATATATATATCATGCCTTTCCATTAAATGTTTAAGGTGCCTTACACTATTAAAATAACAGCAAGAACAAAATTCATAATATCAATCAAATTCAAAATTTAAATAGAACATAAATTATCCAATGGCAAAGTGCAGTATAGCGTAATATCCTAAGAAAAACTCAGAAAACAATAAGACATCTCTTATTATCAGTAACTCATATAGTAACAGCTAATTCATCAACTAATGGAGGTTATGTCTCTCCAACCCAGCAACTAAGCAAAAGCCAGCAGAAATTTAAAGTATTTATCTGGCATCAAAATGACAACATGGATTGTGCTAGGCAATTATGGGAAGAGACTTCCACAAATGTGGCACCAGGACTGAAAAGGCCCTGTCCCAGGTAGCCACTGCCTCCATTCAGCAGGTAAGGGCAGGAATCCTGTTCAAGGCCCCTGATGAGAATTTTCAGGCTAGATTGTATGGGAGAAGGCAGTCCCTCAGATATCTGGATTCATCCATTTTAGGCTTTAAATGTCAAAACTAATATATTGAAGTGTGCCTGGAAACCAACTGGAAGGAAATATAGGCTTTCTGACACCAGCATAATATGAGTACAGCAGGGAGTACCTGTTTGTATCCTAGCTGCGGCATTTTGCACCAACTGAATTTTCTGAGAAGTTTTCAAGGACTTGAGAACAGTACAGTCAGGGCTATAGCTAGTGTGGGACATATGGGATGATGTCCCCTCCCAAATTTTCAACCCTCCCCCAAATCTTAGAGCTTTCCCCGCCAGCCATTTTTTTCTGCCATGCGGTGCCCACCTCCTCAGATAAGCCAGCAGTGGCTGCTACATGGCCTTGGCAGAACAGCTCCTCCTCACTGTATCTTCCTTCCAGCACATTTCTAGAGTAGCTGGGAGCTGCCCAGGAACTGAGTCTCCATGGGAGAAATGTCTGTCTGACACCCAGGTAAGACCACTGAGGTGCCAACACTCGGCCTTGATGCAGGACGCACAGTGGCCAACCTCTCCAAGTGTGTGGGGTGTGCAGATGCCGCTGGTGGCACTCTGGGTCATGCAGGGCCTACTCCTGCAAAGGGAGGGGGTGCAATGCCGGGGGCCCGGGCAGACAGGCTGCCAAGAGGCCACATTCTGGGTCTGCTCTTGCAGAGTGTTCCTCAGAGTTCAGCTTCTATTCTACTCTAATTAATTTCAAAACACTGCTCAGTATTAAGCAAAATGCTTTCCCCTGCCTCTCCTCCATCCAGTGTCCCCTTCCATCCAGTGCCCCTCCATGAAAATCTTCTAGATAAGGATCTGATGACAGTAATCTAATGCAGAGGTTATCAGTATGTGAATAACTGTGGGTAGATAATTTTTTTCCAAAAAAGGCTTTGGCTTGTGCGCCAAATGAAGCATCCATGGTTAATGCTGAATCTAGTTGCACCCCCAAGCTGCTCCTTCAGGGAGAGTGCTACCTAACCTAGAACATGCAGCTGATACCATCTCAATTTTGGGTTACATAAGAACATAAGAACATAAGAGAAGCCAATGTTGAATCAGGCCAATGGCCCATCTAGTCCAACACTCTGTCACACAGCGGCCAAAATATACCAGGTGCCATCAGGAGGTCCAGCAGTGGGGCCAGGGCACCAGAAGCCCTCCCACTGCTGCCCCCTCCAGCACCAAGAATAGAGTGCATCACCTGCCCCAGACTGAGAGTTCTCATTCTATACCCCGTGGCTAATAGCCACTGGTGGACTTCTGCTCCATATGTTTATCTAATTTCCTCTTGAAACTGTCCATGCTTGCAGCTGCCACGACCTCCTGTGGCAGTGAATTCCATATGTTAATCACTCTTTGGGTGAAGAAGTATTTCCTTTTATCTGTTCTAACCCGACTGCTCAGCAATTTCATAGAGTGCCCACGAGTTCTTGTATTGTGAGAAAGGGAGAAAAGTACTTCTTTCTCAACCTGCTCAATCCCATTCATAATCTTATAAACCTCGATCATGTCACCCCTCAGCCGTCGTTTCTCCAAGCTAAAGAGCCCCAAGCATTTTAACCTTTCTTCATAGGGAAGGTGTTCCAACCCTTTTATCATTCTAGTTGCCCTTCTCTGCACTTTTTCCAATGCTATAATATCCTTTTTGAGATGTGGTGACCAGAACTGTACACAGTATTCCAAATGAGGTCGCACCAATGATTTATACAGGGGCATGATGATACTGGCTGATTTGTTATCAATTCCCTTCCTAATAATCCCCAGCATAGCGTTGGCCTTCTTTATTGCAGCTACACATTGTGTAGACATTTTCAGCGAGTTATCCACTACGACTCCAAGATCTCTCTCTTGGTCAGTCTCTGCCAGATCAGACCCCATCAACGTGTATTTATATTTAGGATTTTTGGCTCCAATGTGCATCACTTTGCACTTGGCCACATTGAACCCCATTTGCCACGTTGACGCCCACTCACCCATCCTCAACAGATCCCTTTGGAGTGCCTCACAATCCTCCCTGGTTTTCACCACCCTGAACAACTTCGTGTCATCTGCAAATTTAGCCACATCACTGCTTACTCCCAATTCCAAATCGTTAATAAACAAGTTAAAAACAAGTTTATGTTCTTATGTTCTTATGTTCTTATGTTCTTATGTTCACCAGGACTGAAAAGGCCCTGTCCCAGGTAGCCACTGCCTCCATTCAGCAGGTAAGGGCAGGAATCCTGTTCAAGGCCCCTGATGAGAATTTTCAGGCTAGATTGTATGGGAGAAGGCAGTCCCTCAGATATCTGGATTCATCCATTTTAGGCTTTAAATGTCAAAACTAATATATTGAAGTGTGCCTGGAAACCAACTGGAAGGAAATATAGGCTTTCTGACACCAGCATAATATGAGTACAGCAGGGTTGGATCTAGACTAATATTTCTGCAAGTGTGAGGGCTTGTGCTAGCCAAGTGCCATTTTCCTTTCCCCTCTTTCCTGCCATGACAGCCTAAAATCCTCTTTCTGGGGGACCTGCTTCCCCCACCTCTGCAGCACTGTGGCAGACCTAGTAACACATTGAAACTTTTCATGCTGGCCACTGAACTGATTATTAACTATGCCACTTTTAAACTTACATAAAGTTCTCATACACAGTTTTCCCTGCTATATCATATTTCCTTTTTTGTTCCCCAAACTACAAATTGCACTTGTCTCTCTGCACACATTGCTAAATGTGATATATACAGTCTGCATTTGTCTATTCTATTATTTATTTTTAAATCTGCAGATTGCATTTGGAAGTGGTAGTCTGATTCTCACAGAATAGACTCAGATTCTTCAAGCTGAATGTTTATGTCACTGCCATTTTACTCAGCCTTTCTTTTCCCCTTACCTACATGTCTGCCAGATTTTTGAGGCTATTTGAAATTTTCACATCACTAGAATTGTGCTCAGTGTAATCCTTTCCCCATCATCATACTGACTCTGCCTTAATCTCTGACAATTATTTTATTTATTAAAGTGCAAAAGTTCTAGGTGGTTCATTTTCCATTTGTTTTTACTGAAGGCTGAATATATCGTTATAACTGTTATAACAACATAACATGTAGCCAAAGGATTTATTGCATTAGTGAGAGTAATCACTGAAAATATCGTAAGTATTCTTTATTTGGAAAAAAATCTAGTCTCTACCTCCCTGTGACACAATATGGTATTGTGTGATTATTTTTAAAGGGATAATGGAATATGGAAATAATGAAAAGAATGGAGTCACAGTGTCATATGATGTCTCAGATACAGTTTTCTCCTTACAAGTTTCCTTTACCAGTCATCCCAAATCCCAGATTTACTAGAATAGTATATTATATTAGCATGTTAAAATGTGTGTTTAATTCTATGATAATATATCATCTAGTTTATGATACTTCTCTATGTGAGCACAGTATCTGCAGGCAGACTAAATCTTGGGAGGTTTAAAAGAGTCCATTTTCCCCCTCTTTTCTCTTATGTATGTATGGACAGGCAGTATACCTTGGAAATGGAAAATTTCTGGGTGTGTTTGAGACATGCAAAAGGCATGTGTGAATCTTCTGCTTTCTATATTAGATTATCATGCTATCTATGCAGAGGCACCAAGAAGAAAAAATAGGAAATCGGGCCCTTTTAAGCTATAAGAGAATCAATATGTTGTCGAAGGCTTTCATGGCTGGAGTTCATTAGCTGTTGTAGATTTTCTGGGCTGTATGGCCTTGGTCTTGGCATTGTAGGACCTGATGTTTCACCAGTAGCCTTGACTGGCATCCTCAGAAGTATAACACACAAAGATGGAGTACTCTCTGGGTCAAGGTGAGACACCTTGACCCAGAGAGTACTCCATCTTTCTGTGTTATACCTCTGAAGATGCCAGTCGCTGTTGAAACATCAGGTCCTACAATGCTAAGACCACAGCCATACAGCCCAGAAAATCTACAACAACTAATATAAGAGAATCACTTCACATGTGGGTGCCTTGCCAGCTTCTTGCCTGTATGGAATACCTGCTCATGTTTGATTAATAAACTGATGGACTAAATACATAATGATGGTTTTTCCTTTTGATTGTACTACTGTTCATAACATTTGAACAAGCTAGTATAATGATGGTAATTAAAGTACTGGTCATATTTGTGAATGAAGCTTGTTACATATTTATTCTATAGTTGTGCTGAAATATAATTGAGTTTCATAAGTCAGTACTACATCAACAGAAAGTATTGCTGAAACTATTTTCCACAGCAGCCCCCAAATGATGACATAAGAAAACCAGCTGTGGGTTCAACTAGTTTTTGTTTAAATAATTATTTAAATTAATCAAATGGCTTATTCCAATAACCTGATGGTTTTGGCTGTACTAGGCATCTATGCTGGCTCCAAACATGACTAGCTTTTACTCCAGCTTTGCTTATTACCACTTGCACAACCATATGTGCCAAGAGGTGCCATGCTTTATTCCTTTCCCATGATGGACTACAAGGTTGAAAAGATGTTGCTTAGCACCAGGGACTTCACAGTGCACCCAGCTATGACACACAGGATTCCCTTCTCCAGAAACTTGCCTCATTATATCAGAGGTCTTAGAGTGCTTGCTGATTAATCCTACCTATCCTGAGCAACCCACCCTGTTCTTGCCTGTTCAAACAACAACACCCTGTCCATAGGACTGCATGGAGCAAGCAGAAAAGGCACTCTGGTGATCCCCCCCTCCCAAATTCCTGCTCACCTCCAGAGTGTGACCTGCTAATCTCACACTGTTGGGGTGTGTGTGTGTGAGTCAGCTGCAGCAAAATGCCTGGAAGTGAGAAGGTGGAACAGAGTAAGCAGCCTGTTGGCCTCACCTGATTGGTAGATCAATGTTCAACTGAACCAGTAGCATCCCATTCTTCATTTGATGTAAATGGAATCAAGGCAAATTGAGCCATGGCATTATCTTCCATGAATATCTCATAAGGGGTAACTGAAGTCAGTGAAATTACTTTGGAATAGGTTCCCTTAACATTTACGCACAATTTATTTAAGAGGTGTCTCCCCCCCCCCCGAATCATAAAATTAATGTTTAGTTATCTCAGCTCATACTGTATCAGTTCTTATATTTGTGAATTTCTTATATTCTTGTTTGTTCATGTTTCAATTTTAATTCAGTTTCTTGAACATTGCTGACCAAAACTGAACAGTGATTCCCTTAGGCTCTACATTTGTAGTGATCTCATACAGGACTCATTTTTCTTCAATAATTCAGGTTGCTCAAGTATTTTTAAAACGTCAACTGCATTAGAACAAAAATAATACCAACATGTTTGTTGTGTGCCTGTTATGAAGAAGAATTAGTCTAATTTTTATAATTAACTTTTTTTTAGAACTAAATGAACTTAATAATGTTTTGTGAAATTGCTATTAAAATGAACGATTCACTGAGCAGTTCTACTCTTATGCTTTTTCTTGAAATACCAAACTCACCTAGTAGTTAAGTGTTTTTTAAAGTGAAAGTAAAAGCAGACATAAAACGAGTAGCAATTACTGAAAAAAAACAAAAAAAAACAGTTCTTTAACGGAGTTGTGCTAAAAATGCAGAAAGTCTTCAGAGTTCAGTGCAGACATACATGTACTTGAAGAGTAAGGCACTACTGTAGTAGTCTTTGATTCCACTTTGCACTTACCCATTCCCTTACTATTAATTCATCTACCTATTAAATCAACTGCAAACAGCACAACCAGCTTCTGATAATGTCCTACAGGAAGAAATTGTGTCCAATGCTGAAGACTGTGATGTGTTGATATTCCAGGCATTATAGGGAGAAGCAAGTATCCCATCTCATCACTCATTGTTTGAAAAAATGTGCTTTGCACATGAAAGCTTACACTTTGAATAAAACTTTGTCAGTCTTAAAGGTACCACTGGGCTCAAACTTTGTTTTGCAGAAAGTCAGTTCTTCATATTTGATGTCCTTGCCAAGGTTGCCAAACTCCAAGTGGGGCCTGGAGTTCTCCTAGAATTAAGACTGATCTCTAGACCACAGAGATCAGTTCTCTGGAGAAAAATGGCAAATTTGGATGGTGGACTCTATGGCATCCCATCCCTTCTGAGCTCCCTCCACAGGATCCACCCCAAAATCTCCAGGAATTTTCCTACATAGAGTAGGCACTTAATTATGCTGCTTGGTCTACCCCTGTAATGTGGAACTAGGGGGAAGGCAGCTTTTACTGTTACTGTTGCCAGCAAGTGACACAAATGAACAAAATTTATTTATTTAAAATACTCTTCTCTGAACCATTATTCAACACAGCTTTAAATTAAAAAAAATATCTAAGAAAACCATTTGTTATTGTTAGCCATTCAGTTGTGTCTGATTCCTGTGTGCAGGGCCGGCTCGCCCACTAGGCGAGCTAGGTGCTCGCCTAGAGCGCCGGCCCTGCAGGGGTGCCAAAATGCCCCCACCCCCCATGAAAAGCCCCCAGGCTGCCCAGCGCCGGCAGCCCTGGCTCTCCCGGGTGCCTCGCAGCTGTGCAGGTTCTAAGCCCATCCCTTCCCCCACTCTACTGGGCGCCTTGCAACTGCGAGGCACCTGGGAGAGCCGCACCGCTGGGAGAAAAGGGGCGGGCGTTCTAAGCCTGCCCCTTCCCTGGCTCTCCTGGCGCTGGGCCATCTCCAGGCCCCACTGGGAGGTTGGCATCCCCAGTGGGGTGGGCGCCCCAGGCTGTCCTGCCTAGGATGCCCAGACACCTGGGGCTGGCCCTGCCTGTGTGATTCTAGAGTCCAGCTCTTTCCACATTTTCTGATCTTGTACTGTTTCTTTGAGTCATTCTGTGCTCAGGCTCATATTGACTTGTATGGTGTCTAGCCACTGTGTTCTTTGGTGGCCCGGTTTCCTTTTACTGCTAACCAATCAAAGCATAATTGCTTTTTCTAGTGAGTTATTCTGCATGGCATGGCTGAAATAAGTCAGTCGCAATTTTATGATTTTTCCTTCCAATGACATGTCTGGTTTTATGTACTCCAATACTTGCTTGTTTGTCACCTTTGCTGTCCAAGGAATTCACAGGAGCCTTCTCCAGCACCACAGCTCAAATGAGTCTACCATACCATTGCTCAAAGTATAATCCCATCAAATGCAATGGAAAATCTGAAGGGTTAAAGTATGCCTGGCTGTGGCATACTTCACCACCCTACATGGGGTAACATGTAGCAAAGTCTGATCCAGCAAATGAGTTTGTGTGTGGGTTCATACAGAGAAAGACAGTCCTTCAAGTATAAGGGTCCCAGGTCATGAAGGGCATTAAAAGTTAGAACCAGCCCCTTCAATTGAATGCAGAAGCAAACAGGCAACCAATGCAAGGACAAAGATGGGAATTGTGCACATACAATACTTAATTGCTGTCAACACCTTCTCTGAAATGTTAGCATTCAACTACAGTCACATATGAAGTACAATGTCCTAGTTCAGTCTCAAGGTTACAGTAGCATGAATCAGTGTGGCCTGATTCACTAAGTCCAGGTAGAGATATCAGTGCCTGGAAAAAACAGGAAACATTAGTTGAGTTTTTTTACCTTCCCTGCTGTTTTTCTGATAGCAAAATGAGAACATTTGGGGGAGCACTGGAAAAAAAATTCCTTTGAAATAAATGAAATTGTTTTTAAGACAAAGTTTTACACACTTAGGATGTGTCATATGAAATATTTATGTAGTACAGAATATAGCACTGAATAATGATAATTTCTGTTAGAGATGTGATCTAGACACCACCCCCCAGGGAAATAGGAGAAAACTGTTCTTCCATTCTTGGGAACTTTTTTCCAAGGCAATGTTTTTACTTGCCCAAAATGTGCAACATGTATGTATGACAATCTATAGCATTAGATAATAATAAGTGGGGGGCCTGTGAGAATCATGGGGGAGAATTCCATTTCCCTACCCTCTGCCATCAAGACTAACCCCACCACCCACTTGAAGCAATAGCGCCGGTACCCGGGAGCCCAGAGTGGCTCTCAGCATCCTCCACCACTGCAGCTGGCCCCAGAGGTTTTCCTGAAGCCCTCTGCCACACAGCTGGGCCTGGGTGGTTAGAATCTGTCTCCGTGCTAAGTTGGAAGCATCAGCCAACCACATATTACACTAGGGTCGCCAGCCCTGCAATCCAGGTGGGGGTTCCCCTGATTTTGTGGGCTCTTCCCTGCCACTGGGCAGCTGGCCAACAGGGGAAACCCTGCCCACAAATGCCACCAAATGTGGTAATGTCACCCAGAAGTGATGTCATCACACCACCGAAGTTCTAGGTTTGGGGCAAAATTCTATGGTAAATTTGGGCTCAAAACCATAGAATTTTGTCCAAAACCTAGACTGTTGCTGTGCAACGTTGGTGGCATGATGACATCACTTCTGGGTGACATCTTCGCATCACACGTGCTTTGCATGTGTGGCAAAAACACCCAAAAATCCTCCTGCCAGCAACAAGGTAAGACCAGGCAAACCTATATTACAATCACTCACTTCCCTGAAAAATGGGGTGGGTGCCACATTGGGAAATGGTTCTCAGAGGAACCACAGATGTCATGCCCAAAGCCACTGAGTGAATATTGCTGTTATGCATTTTATGTTGTTCAAATAGCAAAAACAAAAAGCCCCAAGCTTTGATAGAAAAATAAGTTTTGCATAAGTTTAAATTTTCCCCATTTTTTTCAAAAGAAGAAATAAAAGGAAATTTTCCTCTACAGCTTCAAAATTTCAGTAACAGTGCAGTATTAAGCAGAATTATACACTTCTAAGTCTAAGTACAGCTTCTCTCAGTCTTCCTCAGTCTCAGTATCCCTAACACATAGAATTTGGATAGTGGAGACTTATTTAAAGTGATTGTTGTTGTTGTTCAGTCACGTAGTCGAGTCTGACCCTTCACCACCCCATGGACCACATCACACCAGGCCCTCCTGTCTTCCATCATCCTCCAGAGTTTGCTCAGCTTCATATTAGTTAGAAATTATTTTACACTATTAAAATCTGATTAAACCTTATCTGCTATTCCTGAAATCTGACAAAATTCTGTGGCGTACCAAGTAGATTTTTCATGACATTTTCCCAGGACGATCAATTCCACAATGGATTTTCATACTGTATAGCGGTAGAAAGCTGAATAACATATTTTAAAAATGCCCCTTCCAGTTCTGATTTCTTGAAGGGGTTGGGGGAGAGGAGTCTACTCAGTGAGCACAAATTACCTGATTACAAGTATCTTTTGTGGACATTTTCACACAGAAACTCTTTGTTTGTCATCTGCCTGACTACAACGGAATTTGAACTAGTCAAACTGAATACATAGGTCAAATTAAAATTTTATGCTGGTGAAAACCACATGCTTTATATGTGTAACTAAATAATGTAATCTGAATAGCTGTATCTTGCCTGGTAGTATTCACCAGGGGTTCTAAAATGAGGTTGAATAGCATGAGTGAAATAGGACATCCATGATGTGTGCTATGGGCCATAGCAGATTGAAAGCATTAGCCAAAACGAATGTAGATAAGCCAATGACTGTTACTATTCTGCACCTATTGATATCATGCCTTGGATTACACGTAGAAGTAAAGTTCTGACTCTGGACCACATTCACATTTTAAAAAATCACTATGTTGGTTTGCTCTATATGGTTGCAGCTAGGGTTTAAATAAAGCCAGGAGTTAAAAAACAGGGGGCCCAATTTTAAACTAAATTTAAACCTTCAAGCTAATTCTCACATACTTTGAAGGAGGGTTTTTTTCCTACAAGAAAACAACTGCTGTAACTGCTGAGGCTACTGAGTCCCCTTTAATCCAAGCCTAGAAGGGCTAAATTAACATTTGAAATTAAAGTAGCATTTGAAGTAAAAGGCAGCCTGGGAAGGACAGGATCTCTTGTCTGAGCAGCTCCCTTTCAGCAATACCTATTTTTAATCAACCAGAGGCTGACTCACTCATCCTTCTTTACTGGCGACTCACTCATCCTTCTTTATTGGTTAGCTCCCAATCAGTGTGATTGGCTTCAATGGGGTGTGGAGGTTTGGCCTCAGCTATTTATTTAAGGCTCCTATGAGCAAGCCCTAGCTCCAGTGGTAATGTATCTGGAACAAGGGACTAAGCAGATGACTTTAGCAGACATGTGAGTTCAGCATCAGGGTGAGGGAAGCTAGGGCACTAGTCTCTCCACATTGCTAAAAGGGTAAACACACTAGATAGGCTGGCCTAGATAGGCTGGCAGACAGTGCTAGGGAGGAGCCAGTGGTCATGGTACATGTTGGCACCAACAATGTGGGAAAATATAGTCATGTGGTCACAGAGGAAAAATTTAGGCTGCTTGGCAGGAGACTCAAGGCCAGGAGCTACAACTTAGGTAGCCTTCTCAGAAGTGCTGCCTGTTCCATGAGCAGGGCCAGCTAGACAGGCACAAATTAGGAGTCTTAATGCATAGATGAGACTATGGTGTAGGGAGGAAGGTTTTGAGTTGCTTAGGCACTGGGATGCTTTTTGGAACAAGAAGGACCTGTACAAAGGAGATGTCCTCCACTTGTCCCAAGAAGGAACCAGGTGCTGGCGCTTAAAATCAAAAGGGTGGCAGAGAAGTTTTTAAACTAAATCCTCGGAGAAAGCTGACAGGAGATGAAATGTCTCTGGTTTGGGATGGGTTATCTCTAAGAGATGAAGTGGTAGATGTTACTATTCTAGAGGGAAATGGATTAGGACTGGCTGCTGAGAGGGTAACAAACAATATTGTGAAGAAAAAACTGAAAAGAAAGGTAAGGAAGTTTAAACCTCCTTGGGAAACTTGGAAACTATTTAAAACTACAATTCCTCATCAAAGGCTCGTAAGTAAACTCAGCAGTTATGGCACAAGAAGACAAGTTTTCTTGTGGATTAGAAACTGGTTAATTAACAGGAAACAGAAAACAGACAATGAGTATAAATGGGCAGTTTTCACAGTGGAAAGTGGTAAGCAGTGGGGTATGCAGGGCTTGGTACTAGGCCTGGTGCTTTTTATCTTGTTCATTAATAATTTGGAGTTGGAAGTAAGTAAAATGGCTAAATTTGCAGGTTACAGTAAATTGTTCAGGGTGATGAGAACCAAGGAGGCATTCCAGTGGTATCTGTCGAGTCTGGGTGAGTGGGCATCAAAGTGGCAAATGGGGTTCAGTGTGGGCAAGTGCATGTTGTAACTATCATATATATGTTGATGAAGTCTGAATTGGTAGTAACTGACCAGGAAGAGAGATCTTGGAGTTATGGTAGATAATTCACTGAAGATGTCTACTCAGTGTGCAACTGCAATAAAAATGGCAAATGCTGTGCTGGGGATTATTAGAAAAGGGATTGAAAACCAATCAGCAAGTTATTGTATTGACCCTGTATAAGTCTATGGTGTGGCCTCATTTGGAATACTGTATACAGTTCTGATCACTGTAGCTCAAAAAAGATATTATAGCATTGGAAAAGCTGCCGAAAAGGGCAACTAAAATAAATAAGGGGATGAAACACCTTCCCTATGAAGAGGTTAGGGTTCTTTAGCTTGGAGAAACAATGATTGAGGGGTGACATGATAGAGGTTTTGGTAGTGTGGATATGGACCGCCTGATGGCACCTGATATTTTGGGCCATTGTGTGACAGTGTTGGACTGGATGGACTTCTCTTATGTTCTTAGGTTTACTAAATTATGTATGGGATACAGAAGAGAAAGAAGTACTTTTCTCCCTTTTTCCCAATACAAGAACTCATGGCCACTCAATGAAATTAATGAGCAGTAGGCTTAGAACAGGTAAAAGGAAGTACTCCTTCACCCAAAGAGTCATTAACACGTGGAATTCACTGTTGCAGAAAGTGGTGACGGCTACAAGCATAGACAGTTTCAAGAGGGGATTGGATAAGCATATGGAGCAGAGGTCGATCAGTGGCTATTATGGAACACTATCTCTGGGGCAGTGATGGACTGTATTTTTGGTGCTTGGAGGGCAACATTGGGAGGACTTCTGGAGTTCTGGCCCTGCTGGTGGAACTCCTGCTGCTGGGGTGGAAACTAGTTGTATTGCTGATCTTTACCTTCATCTTGCTTCAGCTTCTTTTGGTTTTTGCCATTGCACTAAAGGAAGTGGCTCATCTCTACACTCAACAGCTTATAGTGTTTTTGCAGCCTATCCCTTGGATCTTCCTGGGAGTGGCTCACTCCTGAGAGTGTCTCTAGAGAAGATTTCTTGGCCTGACCCCATGTCACTGTTTATATACCAGTTTCCAAAACCTATCTACTAATTTCCCTCCCTTCCCCTACATCATTCAAAGCATCTTTAACCACTCATATAGCCTTTCTATGATGCCACAAAAGAAAAGAAAGTTTTACAAATCGGGTTGCCAACTCCAGGTTGGGAAATTCCTGGAAATTTGGAAGTAGAGCCTGGGGTCTGGAGGAGGCATCTCAGCAGGGTATAATACCATAGAGTCCACTCTCCCAGTCATTTTCTCCAGGGGAACTGATTGGTGCAGTCTGAAAATCAGTTGTAATTCTGGGAGATCTCCAGGCCTGGCCTGGAGGTTGGTAATCCTAGCTACAAATAAGCTGTCATGATAAGTTCAGACTGATCAACAACCTTAGATCTCTGGAATAACAGTTCTCTTTAAAAACTAATGAGGCAATATCTTTCCACAGAATCTGTAGTGGGTTTTACTAAGGAGATCTTAGTTGCTGTGAGTCTAAGCGGCAGGAAACTCCTTTCTTATCCATCCAAGTGTATCTTTTATCTGGTTCGCACAGACAGTTCACCCCCCATTGTCAGGGTAAAGGGGATTGGAACATGATTAGCCTTGTAAGAGTTTATGTACAAGCAGGTTGGCGTTTGAGTGCACATATCCAGGGTATTTCAGAAACAGTACCGGTTCATTTCAAATCAGAAATACCCATAACAAGGCACTCCCAATATTTCCAAAATTCAGTTCTCCTGAAATATTGAGAATATTGGAATTTATTTGATTTCCACTGTTTTCAATGAGAAGAAGACCTGGTGTCCAGAAACCAGATCTACCTACTTTGATTTCAGTGAGAGGTAGAAATGGTGTCTGACAGAGGCTAGATGTACCCCCTATTAATTCTCTGTATTCCTGAAATGGAAACAATATTCTTGAAATGATATTCATACTACCAACATTTTGTGAAAACTATAATCATTTCCATTTTGAAATTACAAAACAAAAATTAGTACCCACATACCTTTTTTGCATTTTGTTTCCTTCTCAGGTTAATGAAAGAACATTAATGCATGCTTTCTTCCATTTTCTTGTTCACTGATACGGCAGACAACTAACTGCTGATGCATTATACCTGTCTGAGAACCTTGCCTCATGGGGTTCAAATGAAATTCTACTGTTTATCTGAGCAAGTGGCAGTTGAAAGTGTTGGTTAAAAAAAAGATGGGAAGATTAATGAGAGGGAGAAGAGGGAAGACTCTAAGAGGATCCTGACATAAGGAAGTGGAATAGCTAATCCTTCCCTCAGGGAAATAGCTCCTAGGAAAGGGGTGTGTGTGATCCCTATCAAGTGCTAAAAGGAGAAAAACTGGAAATTTTGTGTATATTTCTTCCTGTTTATCTAAGAAATGACAGCTGGGTGATTTCTCTCAGCAGTTATAAACACCTGTCAGTAGAACAAAACAGATACATTTTTGTGGCAAACTATCTGTTGTATATAGTTATATGACGTTTTGCTCATTCCTGTTGCCTTTTCACCTGCCAAGTTTAAAACTGAAAACCCCTTACAATTTGACTTAACCATTTCCCCATAAAAATGAAATAAAACAGTTTTTATTTTGTGAATTAATATCAGCCTCTTGTGTGCCATAATCATATATATGCCAACGAAGAGTTTTGGTTTCTCAGCATCCTAGGCTGTGTCAGAGTTTCTCTACATACGTTTAAACATCTGGGGGGACAAACAGAGAAACAAAGAAAAAGAAAAAGGAGTTGCTTGGCTAAGAAAAAAAGAAAGCCGGGAGCTGTCATAACTGGTTTGATTGCATGCAAGAGTGATAATTGTTAGGCAGAATGTTAGTAGTCTGTTTGCCCCAGTTTATGTTTATGGAACCTTGAAAATTTTATCTCTAAAAGAAGGTACTTTGAGAACTGTTGCTATCGCCCCTGTAAGTAAGTGTTCTGCAACTTCTCACATGGGGAATGTTCAATTCATAGGGATTCCAGCCTCCAGGTGGGACCTGGGGATCCCTGGAATTACAGCTCATATCCAGACTACAGAGATGATTCCTGTGGAGAAAATGGATGCTTTGGAAGAAGGATTCTATGGCATTGTACCCCACTGAGCTCCCTGTCCTCCCCAGGCTCTACCCCCAAATCTCCAGGAGTTTCCCGACCTGGAGCTGGCAACCCTATCCTCCATCCCCCACCAGTGGCCAGGGGAGACCTGGCAACTCTAGTTCTAGGTAGAATTCAGACTTTTGTGGCTCCCCAGTAGAGTGCTGATGGCAGATAACAAATGTGCTTATATGATTCAAAATTTTGCTGTTTGCTATATTTGGCAATTTTATTCAGAATCATGTTTTAGAAAAAATAATATCAGGTACTAGCAACCCTTCTCTTCCAATTAACTTTTTAAAAACTATCTAAAGGATTTTTTAAAGTGAAGTATAGTTCAGGGCCTAGATTGCTCTAATATAGAATTGTAATTAATCCAAAACTCTGGGTGTTTTTTTCTGGCACTTCCATGACTGAAAACTTGAACATAGTTGTGAATCCCAGTTATAATTTTAAATTGATGGTCCTAGTGGAGTGGTATTTTGGGGGAGAAGGTTCTGAATTGTAGTTCTGCATGAAACTAATGTAATGGCATTAAACTAAATGGGAGAGAATATGAAGCTACGAAGATTTCTGTTCTGAGTATAATTAATTCAGCTGTGACAGAAAGGAGAGAAACTTTTCTTGTGTTTAATTTGAGAGTATGGTATGCAGAATATACCATGCAATGTACATATGAGGACATGTTTTGAAGCCAGAGGCACCTTTAATACCAACAAGGTTTAATTCTGGGTATAAACTTTCATGCACACAAAAACTGACACCCAGAATTAAACTTTGTTTGTCTTAAAGGTGCCACTGGACTCAAACTTTGTTCTGCTGCTTCAGACCAACGCAACTACCCACCTTAATTTATGAGGGCATGGTTTATGATCCCGGTGACTCTTCCGTACTAACCTCTGAACAACTCTCCAGTACAACTTCTACGTAAAGGAGCTACTTTACCGCTTTTCTTGATTGATAACAATCCATTTCCCCACTGAAATTCATGAGCTTCAAATAATAGTTACTGGTTGAGACCTGTGGCTACAATACGCATTATCAATGCAATATAAGTCATGCAAACTCTTACACTGTTTTGCTTTGTACATGGAGGTTGCTATCATTTTTAGTATTTTGAAGATAAATACCAGAATATCTATTTTTTAAAAAATTCTAGCTGGCTTTTCTCCCTCTGGGACCCAAGGCAACAAACTAAAAGATCGAAACAATTCAGTGCACAGAAAAAAAATCACTAGGGCTGATAAGACAATCTTCACCTCTCACTGAATGAACAACATACCTGCAAATGACCTTTTGAACAGTTAGCACAGTTTCTGGAAGATTGTAAGCATTGGATGAGGGCTTATATCTTTCTTAGCAACTGTCCATATAGAGTCCCACATGCTGTTTTAAGATCTCCCTTTAATATCTTAGAGTCTTGCCATTTTATTTAAAAATATAATGGAACCAAAGTTTATTCAAGAGAAAAGAATAAAGAGATTTTTTTTAAAGAGCCGTGAAAATCTGGAGTGAGCTTCCAGCAGAGGTGTTCTAAATAGGGGAGGGCCAGGCAGGCAAAGCCCTGGGACTGCCCACAGGCCCACCCCAGCTAATGCAAGCCCTACACGCAGGGGGTTATCTTCCTGCCGCCCCAGGACTGAGTTCTTGACCATGTGGTTAGCAGAAGACCACATGGTTCCATCTTGACACTCCCTCATGTCTGAAGCCTGTGAAGGTGTTGTCAGGGTAAGTCCTGGCCGTGGCTACACATATCACAAAACTGCACATGAGCACTCTTTCTTTCTCTCCTTTTTGCAGTATAAAAAAACCCTGTGGAGTTTTTAAAACCTTACTTTATTTTTTAAAGTTTTTATATTTTTCTGCAAACCTGAAGATTTCTCTTTATTTGCAGAAAACTCTACTGTAGTCCTGGGCAGACACCCCACCCCCTAATTTTGATTCAAAACATGGGGCCATACTGGCAAATTAAATATATATTCCACAATTTGAACTGGAAGCCACTTCTAAACATCACTTTTCAGGAACCTCTTGCTAAATAACTTCATGTGACTTTCGTCCTCCCCAACATAAAGTATAGGAATCGTGCATTAGTACTGAACAAATTTATGTAATATTGTTATTTATTTATTTGATTCATTTGTACACCACCTTTCTCCCTAGTGGGGACCCCCATTCTCCTTTCCTCCATTTTATGCTCACAACAACTCTGAGAGATCCAGTGAACTTCCAGAGCACGAGTGAGGATTCGAACCCAGGTCTTTCAGATACTAGTCCAAGAGATACACTCTTAGGCACTACCCCACACGGGCTCTCTATGTTTAGAATTTATAAATATGTAGCTGCTGAGCAAAAGGCTGTATTTCATGGCTATTTGACACATTATAGAGAAGCAAATCCAATTTAGCTATACAGATTTCCTCAGCTATTTTCCCAGCTCACGCTGTTTCTCTTCTTCTTCAGGCATAGCCTCACAACCTTCCTGCAAGAGAGTCATGGCTCACTTTGGGTCTCAACTCACAGTTTTAGAACTGCTGAGGTTTCATTTGAACTTAAGCATATTTTCATAAAGAAGCTACTCAAGTTCAGAAAGGAAGGCAAAAGCTAGACCCTTAAAGGAGAAATTAACTGTTATTTTAATGCAAATACAGGCAAGTTTTAAAATCCCATTTACAATAGATTTTTAGTGTTGGCTGGCTTAAGTGTGCAAATTAAATAGATATGAGACTCAAATGAATTGTAGAATTCATTTGACTTTGATAGACTTTTATTGACTGTTGATGATGGGAAATGCTGACAAAAAGATGCCTAAAATGTCGACACGTTAGACTTTTAGAACTTCTGTATTCTCAGCTATCTGCTTAATATTCCCTGTTGTGAAATCTAGTATTTTGTGCATTAAAAAGAATCTTAACATTCAGTGGGTTTCCCTAACTGAATTAATCATGTAAATGTTCATTCAGAAGGAAGGTTCAATGCATAGTCCAGAAAAATTCGTCTTGGGTTGACTTTACCAGATCAGAAATTAAACATAAAAAACTGGGTTTAGGATTTTGGACTAAAACTCAGTTTAGTTCCTTAGCTTATTTTTTCCCCCAATGACCAAATGATTTTATATTGCCATATGGATGAATATTTTATAAAAGGAAGGCATTCTTGTAACATTTCCCAAATAACTCTTTTTCCCCTCTCTTCTTGGCTTTGGATCTTTATGAATGTTCAGATCAAAATCAGGGGAAATACCCAAACCCTTTCTCACCCTCCAAATTTATAATTTTGTTTGATGATTTAGAAAAGCTGAACATTATCAAATTATTTCCTTATGTTATAAATTAGCTCTCTCTAAGTGCCATAAACCATTTGGTAGTTTTAGTCACCTCTTCTGCACCAGCAGTTCCATCTTTTGGGCATTGAAATTGATTTTTCTCATCTTAGCATTTGAAGATCCAGAGTGTGCCCCTTGCCCCATCGCCTGGGAGAGTACAATGGCACCAACAGCAGAGGATGTGAAGGCACCTTTTCGGGCACCTGAAATGGCAGCATCAGGAGCATCAGCACGAATAGACTGTGTTGAGGTAGTTCTCCCACACTATACTATGAAACCAAAACAGTTTGGGGATACTACACGCTGATGAAGGCTGCCTCTTACTATATTGACCTTATGCCAAATGTTTGCTGTGTGTTAGAGTATGCACATTTTCTTTGTCTCGTTATGAGAAGAGAATTTTGCCCTTTCCATGTTTGAACTTGTGCTTACACATACACTAAGACAGTTCCTAGCAATCTTATCAATTTACAGCCATGCATTTTGAAGATCAATATTACTACTTCTAATGTAGTCAAAGCAGCCACTATGTTTGTGTAATCCTTAAAAAAATATGTTACTAGTACCGATAAAGTTAAAGATACTTATGTAGTTATGCAGTGTAATGTAGGAAAATTGTTAGCAAGCTTTCAGATTTCTCTTAAAGCCTTCAATCTACTATCACATTGCTTCAGAATGTACTTTTTTGTCCACAGGGGATTGTAGTTCACTCCTGTGATAAACAGTTACATTAGAAGGACTCACAGTTATGTCTACTTGCAAGTGTGGTACAGGCATGTCTATGAGAACCACTTTGGGCATTCCAGAGGAAGCATGAATGATTTGTTTTATGTTCTTGCCACACTTTAGGTATTGTTACTAGCAGGGAAATGTGCATATGCTTCATTGAGAGGTAGGCATCTTGTCCTTAAATTATGGAAATGCATACTTCTCAGTAAAGATGTGGACTTCCCATTTCAGCAAAACATGAAAGTTTGAAAGAGGAAGCCAGCAGTATGTTACCCCTTTGCTGCTTCTTTGGAGTTTCCAAAATGGCTTTTTTTAAATAGACAAGGCCTGCCATTGTTACTATTCTGAGCACATGAGTGACTTACAATGCATTCTCATTAGCCAAAATAGTAACTTTCAGCATGACCCTTTATTTTACCATCTTGTTGAAGTCTGATCATATATACAGTTTGATAATTTAATGAAATTATACAGTGCTTAAATTGAAGGTTTTCTATACATTTAAAATTAAAATGTGTTCTGTTTAGCCATTTCTAATGTGCTAAATAACAGCTCAGTGCTCACTTATGAAGCCCAGAAATATTTTTATCTTTTTTATTTTTATGGTATATTTATGGTATTTTATGGTATATTTATGGCATATTATGGTATATAAAATATTTTTTATCTTTTATGGTATAATTTACACAATTTGAATGGTGCATATTCTCCTGAGAGGTATTTATATACAATATTGGAACAGAGATATAATCCATTAGTTATGTACATTAGTAGGTGTAGGTGTAATTGAATGGCATCATTTAAAGTATGATGTCAACATTAGGAACTAATTTCAGATTAATCTTGTAAAAGAATTATATAGTAATGTTCTGATCTTTGGTAGGCATGAATATGCTTTATATATTATATATGGGTATAGATCATTATCTGAAATAAATATGGAACATATGAATTCTCTTTTAACAAATTTAGTAATAGTAACATTTTTCAGTAAGAAAGGGAGCTGTGTTGTATTTTTGCTTTCAGTTTCTTCAGTATATAACAACTTATTTATTGTGCACTAGCACCTTCTAACGACTTTTTAAAATAAAAATCTGATAATATTTAACTTTCTTATTTTCTTAGATATAACAGAATACATCTGGTATACACTACCTGCATAGAAATTAAATTGCATTTGTCAAAACTGAAATGCAAAGAACTTTTCTGATGTTCACAAGGAAACAACCGCCCCCCCATTTGCATGATGTATCTTCCCACAATGTAGGTACAGATATGAAAAGTGGGATATTAAGGCATTGCTTTCTGCATGTTTCCAGTTGGCAGTGCCAAAGAGAAAGTAGCAAGGGACTACTCTAGGGTTGCCGGCTCTGGGTTGGAAAATACCTGAAGACTTTGGGAGGGATCCAGGAGAGGGTGGGGTTTGGGGAGGGGAGGGACCTCAGCATGGTACAATGCCATAGAGTCCACCCTTCAAAGCAGTCATTTTCACCAGGGGAATGGATTTCTGTCAGCTGGAGATCAGTTGTAAAAGTGGGGGCTCTCCAGGCCCCACCTGGATGCTGGCAATCCTAGACTATTCTGAAGAGAACACTTCTTTTTGAAGGTACATTGCAGTCCAGGTGCATATATTACATTGAAAATATAGTTATTTCCTCAGGTAAAGATGCCTTGTGATTTGAAGTGATATCAGGACAGTAGTTGCATCCAAGACCTAAGCATATACTATTCAAAATATAAAGGCTGAATTTGACAAATTCATATCTGTATACTTATCAGAAAGTCAGATGCAGAAGGTGCCTGTTGATGATATAAAAAACCAGAAATGATGCTGTGTGGTGTATGTGAAAGCTGTAGTCAGTTCCACTATCTTTAATGGATCCAGTATATTTCTTTAACATTTTTACTGAATTTCCTTAGGCAATGTGCATCAAAATACAATTTGACACCAATCATTACAATTAAAACAGTCACTAAAACCAACCACATAAAATAAATACGATTTATTTGTATTATCGTTATTAAAACAAAATAATAGCGTAATGGTAAAGAGAGCCAACCGTCTCTCTTGATCTTGTAAAGGCCCAGCAAAATATAATTGCCTTATCCTAGTTCTTAATGCTCATGAAGTAGGTACAAGATAAACAAATATCAGGAAGTTCCATAAATGGGACACTCCTACAGAAAAGGTTTGTCTGGTAGCAGCCTACCTTAGCTCAGAAGATAGGGACACATACCACAGGGCCTATATAAAAGATCTTAGCCACCAGACATGTTCATAAAGTAACAGTGGTACTTCTGGTTCTAGGATGTTTAGAGCTTGAAGTGATGAAATCTAGTTGTAGGTCAATGGAGTTCTTCCAAAATTAATGAGGTATGTTCACTGTGCACTTGCTGCAGCACAGTGCACTTGCTGTGCACTTGCTGCAGCACTGTGAACCAATTTAAGTTTAAGAACTGTCTGCAAAGGAAGCCCCACTCAAAATATGTTGCAGTAGTCCAATCTGAAAGTGATCAGAATATGGGTAACTGGCCAGATTTTCAGTATAAATACATTTTAATACCACTGAAATCAAATCAAATTTATTACGGTCAAGACCAGCAAGGTTAAAATACAACTTGGACAACTAATACATAAAGATTAAAATCACAGCATGATTAAAATTTATACTTCAGCCTTTAGCATTTTCTTTGACAAATAGTTCTGCTTTCTAAGAGCCAGTGCACAAAACAGTGCATAAGATACAGGTTTTTGACTATCTTCTAAAAGGAATATCCAAAGAATTTCAGGGTTAAAATCAACATAATACTGTAATGGCTTAAATCTAGACAGTAGGGGAATAAATATCTGGCATCTTTCTTCTCGGTAATATTCAAAATGTAAGAGTATATGTGTAATTGATTCAACCACATTACTTGAACAAGAATAATATCATTGCTGCAAAGGCTGTTGAGAAAATCTACCCTGTAGAACTACAGATGGAAATGCGTCAAAACGTGCTCTTGAGAAAGCCCATCTGTACCTCTCATAGGTGATATCTGAAAGGTAAAAGGTACTATATAGCTTGGCCCTGTTTTCAAACTCCTATAGCTTAAGGGAAGTATTGCCTCATCGTTTTGGGACTCAATGTCAATTAACCTTTGAGAAATTAAAGCTTTTGCTTTATTCAGTCCCATATCCAGCAAGACTTCTGGCTCCAGTCCAATCATCTTAATTTTATCAATTATCTCTAAGGACCATATAGGATAAGGATTGAAGGCTAATAACAGGGGAATTAGTCCCTTGGGTTCGAGGTGGATTCTTAGCCGGTAGTATAATGTATGTTCCATACTTTTAATTCTACTTTAGGCAATCCAGCTTCTTGTCTAAGGATGGCACTGGAAGTACATCTAGGTGCACTAAAAAGAGATCTCAAAAATTTGAATTGAACCAATTCAGGGATCTTGACATTAGAGGAGAGTCCCAACTGAGAGCCGTATAAAAGATGAGTTATAGATTTAGTCTGAAAAAGCTTCAAGGCCGCAGGTATAAAACCTGCACCTTTCTTCCTAAAAAACCTGAGAATGGCATTTGCGGTCTTCTCTGCAGCATTTGCTGATGAAATCACATTTGCCTTGAAACTGGCATATGTGTAAAAGTAATTCCTAAATATGGAAAGTTCCTAACTTGGTCTATGATGTTCCCATTAATTTCCCAGTTTGATTTCTTGAATCGTCTGCTAAAATGCATGACTTTTGATTTAGAGTGATTTATTGTTAGGAGCTCAATATCACATTGATTACTAAAATTTTTTATAGCCTGCTTTAGACCTATTTTGGTTTGTGACAGAAGGACCGCATCATCTGCATACATCAAAATTAGAATCTTTTTCCCTGTTAAACTAGGGGCACAATGTTGGATCAGAGTATTTACATAAATATTAAATAAAAATGGCGCTAATAAAGAGCCTTGTCTCACGCCCTTCTGTACTGTTTTTTTTATAGTTTGCCATCTTGTGTATATCTAAACTGTAGGTCATTTTTCTCATGAAGCTTGATCATCAGGTATAGCAATCTTTTATCAATAGAAGTGTCTCCCATTGTTGCCAACAGTCTGCCCCTAGGGATGGTGTCAATAGCAGACTTGAGATCTATAAAGGCTGCATATAGATTTTTCCTGGGAGACATTGCATGTTTATGAACAAGGTAATCTAATACCAGGCAATGGTTGAATAACCTGCTTGGGAAAAATCTGCTTGTTCAATTTCAAGTAGATTTTCTTGAGCTAACCATTTACATAATTTCAAGCATAAATGCTTGGTATATACTTTACAGACGACATTCAGAAGACTACTAGGTCTATAGTTGCTTGGGTCGCTTCTATTCCCTTTCTTATATATGGGGACTATGGTAGTTAACCCCCAGTCTTTTGGTATTTGGGCTGTTTGATATATATATATGTAAATAAGTTAGCTAGTATTGGAGCCCACAAATCTATGTGTGTTTTAAGAAGTTCCACAACAGTGAAATCACTACCTGGAGCTTTACTGTTTTTCAACTGCGAAATTAGTGAAGTGACCTCATCAGCTGTGACTGGTGACCAAGAGGAAATATCCTCTAGTGAATCAATTATAAGCGACATATAATGTTGATCTGAAAGCTAATTTGGGGTAAAATGGTATATGATTTTGGGGGACTAAACTAGACTGTTTTCACAAACAACCCAAAAACCCTGCCTGAACCTTACAGTTTGTTTTTGTTTTGTAAATTTTATTGTGTATTGTACTACCTGATAATAGTACAGCAACCCATACTACATATAGAAATGTGCAAGTGACTGTTTACCGCAAAACTATGACTTACCACTTCATCCTTCATCTGTGGAAAACAGGCTGCTGTGTCCAAGGATGGAGTCAGACTCCAAACAGTCGCTACTGGTGAGGCTGCCTCCATAGGCAGTGCTGTCTGGGGCTCAACCTCAGGGCAACCCCAATGAGCCACTGACACCAGAAGCCACAGAGGAAGCTGGGATGAGACTGGGAAGAGCCACCCAGGCCCAGGGGAAGCAGGGGTAGGCCCAGAGGGCTTACAACCTATCCCAGCAACACCCAGGGTACAGCCAATGGGAGGGTGGCCGGAGGAGGGGGAGGAGGGAAGGCTGGCAGTCTTGCAGAGAGAGCAATTGCTACACCCCAGGAAAAGGTTAGGTGTGGCTGGGGAGGTGGGGATTGTGGGCAGAGCTAAAGGGTGGGGCTAGATTGTTTAAAAAGGCTTCCTGTAAGAAAGGAAAGGCATGGCTCTGGGCTTGAACAGAGCTGCTGTTCTGGGACAGAGAAGAAAACAGGTGAAACAAACCCCTTCTCTTCACATTCTGAGGCCTTGGGAGACCTACCTACTAGAGGTACCCAAGCAGGATGGCTGAGGGCTAGTCGAAAGCTGGAGAAGGAGAGCCTCATAGCTATGTCCTTGCCCAGTGTTGACTGCAGCTGCAACAGGTTCATAGTGGGGGTTGGTATGGGGGCAATTTTAACAAAAACTCTACCTCATAACATCCCTTTCTCTATGCTATTAAAGTATGATGGTAGAATATGTCTTCACAGTATTTGAGGATTTGACCAAATCTCTTTTTTACTTTAGAGAATTACTATCACAGAGTTTGAAAAGCTTTCTTTCAAAACGTAGTCCAGTCCTTCACCTACAAGACTGGCTCAAACAGCCACATGTGACTGTCACCAGAAGCCTCCAGCTCTTGTTTATGACAATTTCTACTCATTTACCCTCTAGCACAGCATGACTTTCTCTGTAATCAAAGAGGATCAAGGCAGTAAGTACCGAAAACAGCAATAACTTCCTTTCTTATTGTAGCTGCTGGAGGAATCCACATCCTGCCAGAGGGTAGGTGGATGGTTTATCCCGTCCTCTGCCTTTTCTGATGAAATCTCCTCTGGTAGCAAACCAAGATTATATGGCAAGGATATCTTAGAGACCATGAATCAACCATTAATAGAGGGGAAACTCCCTATAGGACAATTTGAGGTAGGCTTACTGGATTCCAAATTTAAGGGAGCTAGATTTGAGTCCAGCAGTACCTTAGAGACCAATGAGTTTTTTGAGGTGTAAGCTTTCAAGAGTCAAAGCTCCTTTCATCAGACAAGGTTTCTGGTTCAGCTCCAGCATCTCCAGTTTAAAGGATTATGTAATGTAGAAGAAGAAGAAGAGGAGATTGGATTTATACCCCACCCTTCACTCAGAGTCTCAGAGCAGCTTACAAACTCCTTGCCCTTCCCCATTCCACAACAGACACCCTCTGAAGTAGGTGGGGCTGAGAGAGCTCTGACAAACTGCTTTTTTCAAGGACAGCTCTGACAGAACTATGGCTTGCCCAAGGATCTTCCAGCAGCTGCAAGTGGAGGAGTAGGGAATCAAACCCGGTTCTCCCAGATTAAAGTCCACGCACTTAACCACTACACCAAACTGGCTCCCAACTACACCAAGTGGCTCTTTTCAGATAATGAAAAGAGCTTGAATCTCAAAAGCTTATACCTCCGAAAGTTTTGTTGGTCTCTAAGGTGCTACTGGACTTGAATCTAACTGTCCTACTGCAGACCAACACGGCTACCCTCTGAAAAAACTTGAGAGAGACAATTCAGACCTCTTCTAAGAGAAGTCTGAATCGGTCCATAAACCAGAAAAGGCTTTTTGGTCTACTTTGCAGAAGTTTAAGCAAGTAGGGTTGGTACACAGTTCCAACCCAGAATACTTCCCCTTTAAATTCTTTGCAACAGCACTTGAGAGATAGTATGAATCATACCATGCTTGGCTATATTTTAAAAAACAAACAGTGAGCTTTGATTTCATGATGTGATGGATTTCCTGGGGGCTAGCCACCACCCAACACAGGAATTTTCTTACCTGTCACAATGCAATGTCCCTCCTAATTCCCTATTGGGAAATTAAAAAGAGATAAATAATTGGTTTCAGGGAGATAGGATCTGAACTTGGGTATAACCACCCAGGCCTAGTTCAATAACTGAGCTCAAACTGACAGGCAGGCACAAGATGGTTTGCTTTTTAAAGTCAATTTAATAAATTTTGTTCTAATAGGAACAAAATTTATTTCAGAACCCCGCACACACACAAACACGCAGCCTGAAGTCGACATTAGCACTTAACCAGGAGTAATGAAATGTTATGTTTTACACAATATGTGTCTCAGGAAAACACTCAAGTTTACAACTTATCAACACAGTACTCCACAGCAAGCAAGTTACACACCAGGTCTAACCTACCCCCAATGGCATAACACATCAGTACACCGAGGCAGAGAAACTTTATCAAAGATCTGCTATCCCTGCAGATTTTTACTTTACTATCATGTTAGGCTAATCCCCAAAACCTAACCTTTTGTCAGTCCTTAGTCTCTAACCTTGGGTCAGTCACAGTTCTCTCAGAGCTGTTCTCTTATGAATTCTCTTCGAGTTCTCTCAGCCTCACCTACCTCACAGGGTGTCTATTATTGTTGTTCTTATTATTTATTCAATTTATGAATCACCCCATTCCTGTAGAAACAGGGCTGTGGGCAGTATACATCAATGATAAAACGATAGATAAAATCAAATATAGAGTTAAACATGTAATTAATAAATCTAAAATCCAAGATGGTGCCTTAATAAATCTTATTCCCATACTGGACTGCACCACTACCCATGGGCAGGAGGAGGGAAACAGATAAAAGCAAGGAGAAAGAGGGAGGGAAGTTGCCAACAGTGGTCACATCATTGCTATCCTCAACTAAAAGCCTGGTGGAACATCTCTACCTTACAGGCCCTGAAAAACTGCATTGAATCCTGCAGGATCCTGATGGTGTTTGGCAGAGAGTTCCACCAGATCAGGGCCAGGAATGAGAAGGCCCTGGCCCTAGTTGAGGACAGCTGGACATCTTTGGGGTCAGGGATCACCAGAAAATTATTCTCCACTGATAGAAGTGCTCTCTTGGGGACATACCAGAGGAGACGGTCCCAAAGGTCCTTGGGTCCCTTACTGCTCAAGGCCTTAAAAGTCAACACGAAAACCTTGAGCCTGACTTGGTATTCCACTGGGAGCCAGTGTAGCTGGCACAGCACAGGTTGTATATGTGCCATCTGTGGCATTCCCACCAGGACATGCACGGCCATGTTCTGAACCAGTTGGAGCTTCTGAGTCAGTCTCAAGGGCAGGCCAGTGTAGAGCGAGTTACTGTAATCTAGCCTGGAGGTGACAGTTGCATGGATTACTGTGACTAGATCAGGGCATGACAAGAAGGGGGCTGATTGCCGTGCTTGGCGTAGATGAAAGAATGCCAGCCTGGCAATATTTGTGACCTGGGCCTCCATGGTCAGGGAGACATCCGGAGTCACACCCAAACTCCTGATGGATTGTGCCAGTGTTAATATGGGGAGAGGAAGGGAAGGTGATTATAGTGTTGTGGGGAGAGGAAGTGAAGGTGATTGTAAGGTGCTCTGAGACTCTGAGGTACAAATCCAACTGTTCCTCTTCCACCTCTTCTTCCTCTTCCTCCACTTCCTCCTCCTCCTCCTCTTCCTAACAGTATCTTCCTGTCAGATCCTAACTTTTCCAAGTACAGATCAGAACACTGTTTTGATTGGCTGGAATACATTTCAGTGTTGTGCCCATCACACATGGGATCAACACCTGCTGTCTCTGGGAGGCATCTAAACCTTGCTTAACATTAATCTAAAATGCTGCTTGTAAGTGATTCTCTGTTACCGGATCTCTGAGCCTAACTTCAGTACCCTGCTGCTACCTGTCTTAGAGGTCCTCAGTGAGCAGAAAGGCAGTGTATAAAATCTGAAAATAAAATAATTAAGCTTCCCTCATATCAAGGTCAGTTTCCTGCAAACTGTGCTTGGCATCCTGTGTGGTCACCACAAGTCCTAGAGTAGGAAGGACAAGATATATAGAATATGTGTCAAAGAAGACTAGAAAGGTTCTCCATAGGTGACTGTAGTAGCTTTCAGAGCCAGTAATAGTGGAGACTCATAGGCTATTCTGTGAAGCAGCCCTTTGCTTTCCAATTTGTATAATGGAACAGATAAAAACCTACCATATTTACTGTTCCCCATTCCAATAGCCATATAAATTAACATAAAGATTATAAAATACTATATACACTAAACTGAATATCCAAATATGTATCAGTAATTCTGTAAACTAGATTTCTAAGTGCATTGTGTAATTGCTACCAAAATAGGTACTTGTGCAGGGGCTCAATTGCACAAAGCATCCTTTACATGTATAAGACCCAACACTCATCACCTGGGCAATTAATTTTGGGATCTTCTGCCTGTGTATACCAGGGTCGCAGTTTGGGGCATTACTCCAAAAGAACAGGGAAGAAACTAGCTCTTAAATAAGAAATATCTTTATTGCCCTAACAAGGTACAGAATAGAAAAATGGAATTGAAAGAATAGCAAAACAATAAGCAAATGCACAACATTTACATAAGCCTACCTGCATTTAAGCTCTTGTTTTTTTGGGAGAAATCTAGTAAAGGGGGAACTGTCTAGCAGTAAGGCGAACCAGTGGTGCTTTGTGGAAATAAAAGGAAGAGAGAAAACTTATGAGTCTTACTCTGAAGAGGAGAGATGGGTGAGAGTGCTGGAAAAGCTTAGTGATTTCAGTAATGTCTAATGTGTGTTTGGATCAGCAGGTGGATCCAAGACTGTCTACGAAAGCCTGGGGTCTGGAAGGGGATTTAATACCTCCTTAATTGTATTAGCTGGGAAGAGAGCTGGTGCTTGGAGAAAAGGTTGGGCTAAAGTGTGGAACTGGAGAATTTCTGAGGATTTTTTAAAATCATGATTGTTGGAAATGCCATTGACAATAAAATGCAAAGTGTGTTAAAGAAATGTACAATGGGTAAGATGGTGCTGAAGAGTGCATCATTATGTTATGCAGGGAGGGGGGAGATCCCTGAAAATCAGGAGACTTGCTTAGCATTCTGTGCCCTATATAGTTAATTATGGTTAAAAAGGGTGAAGGACCAGCTCCAGAATCTGAATAGGGCCATGCTTGATAGCTCTGAGTATTCAGGCAAGTGGGTTACTCCCGGCTGAGAGCATCCTGAGGTAGCTCTGCCTCTTCCAGGAACCCCCAGTTTGATATCAAACAGCATATTTTATCCAGGCCTCTGACAGCCCGCTCACAGGAGTTTCACAGCTTATGAGGGGTTTCTAGGGGGTAGCTTGCCAGTTATCATAACTTGGGAGAAACTTCAGCATCCTAGTTATTATATGTAATGCAATTAGGAGAACTCAATAAATCCTAGCCTGAGAAAGTAATTACATAAGTTAATTAACCTGGTGGGGGGGAAAGCAAACAAAGTTCTCTATTATAGCTAACAAATTTTTTCACTTGGGGAATGTGTGTGATGGTTAAACATTAATTCTAAAGGGTGTAAGGATGTCTGACTGTTTTGGATTATGGTTTATGTGTAGAAAGATATCAGCTGTGAAGTATTAGCTCTGCCCACAGAGGTATTATAAAAATGTGAAGGAAATGTGGAGTGATTATTAGATTTGGCTGTAAAAGAAAAGGAAAATGTATAACCATGACAACCGCATTGCAAAATTCCCAGGTGTGGGATATATGGCTTTTTGTGGAAATAAGCAGACTGAATGCTATGAGATTTAATTTGGAAAATAGTAGTGAGATTACTTTGATTTTAGAGGAAATTTAAAATGTTGACTGTATACACATCAAAACAAACATAACAATGACTAAAAAGAGCAGAGGTATCTTATTTGTACAGCTCATAATCGGATTAATATCATTGGAAGACCATCTCTTAAGGTGCATTTATTGAAATGTTTTTATTGGGCATTGATTTCCCAATAAGGTTGGATTCAGCAGATCTGATGTGTGAACAGAGCTATTTTTCTGTGGCAGAAGGAGCCTTCCCTTGCTGTGAGATTCTTCCACATTTAAACTTACTATGGAAGATGTTCAGCTGACAGTAGTGTTAAGAGTTTAGTTTAATTTAGTCTATTTCTATCCCGCTCCATTTCCTGCAAACAGGACTTAGGGTGGTGTACAACATATAATATACATTAAAAATGATAATAAAATACATAATAATAAAATACATATAGTCCAATTAAAATTACATGGCATCAGACAGCTGAGGTAGCTGGCATACAATCCATATTCTGTTTATGAAGGTCTTAAACAGGAGACAGTAGAAAATAAAGGAAGGGGAAAGAATATGGGGAGGCCACCGACCTCTCTAACAATCACTGTCCTCAACCATATGTCCAGCAGAATGTCTCAGCCTTACAGGATCTGTGGAACTGAGCCAAGTCCCTCAAGGCCTAGATCTCACTGGGGAGAGAGTCCTACCAGGCTGGGGCCAGGGCCAAACAGGCCTTGGCCCTGGTTGAGGACAGCTGGACTGTTTTGGAACCAGGGACTACCAGCAAGTTAGTACCAGTTGAGTGTAATGCTCTCTGAGGGGCATATAGGAAGAGACGGTCCCACAGGTACAGTGGTCCCAGACCATTTAGGGCTTTAAAGATAAGTACTAAAATCGTGAACTTGATTTGGTATTCAATCTGGAGCCAGTGCAGCTGATAGAGCACAGGTCATATATGTGCTCTCAAGGGAGCCCCTGTAAGGATCCGTGTAGTCACATTCTGGACCAATTGAAGTTTCCGGAGCAAGTTCAAGGGCAGCTCTGCATAGAGCAAGTTACAGTAGTCCAGTCTATAGGTGATTGTTGCATGGATGACTGAAGCTAGGTTGACTCTGGAGAGGTAAGGGTCCAGCTGCCGGGCTTGACGAAGGTGAAAGAATGCTGTCCTGGCTGTATTTGTGACCTCCAAAGTAAGAGTCACACCCAAAACTCCTGACAGGAAGCTGGCAACAGCTGTACCCCATCCAGAGTGAGAAGCTGAAATCCTCCCCACCGAACCAGCCATAGGACCTCTGTCTTTAGGTTCAGCTTCAGGCTGCTCTGTTTTAACAATCCCACCACAGTTCCTAAACAACTGGCCAGATCTTCTGGGGAAGTATCTAGTCAGCCATCCATTAACAGATATAGCTGGGTGACATCAGCATATTGATGACACCCTAGCCTGAGCCGCCTGACTAGCTGAGCAAGGGGGCGCATATAGATGTTGAAAAGCATTGGAGAGAGGATTGCCTCCTGAGGGATGCAGCACACCAATGGCTGTCATGAAGAAACCCTCTCCCCAAGTGCCACCTTCTGTCCCCACCGTTGGAGAAAAGAGCACAGCAATTGTAAGGCAGTGCCTCATATTCAGGTGGTGGCGAGGTGATGGGTCAACACTGAAAGATCTTATAACATCAACAGTGGCAACCTGTCCCAATCCAGCTGTCTACAGAGGTCATCTGTAAGAGCGACTGAAACTGTCTCCATACCATGACCAGTTTGGAACCCAGGCTGGAATAGATCCAGAGCAAATGTATCATCCAAGAAAGCCTGCAGTTGCTCTGCTGCTGCCCATTCAACTATCTTGCCCAGAAATGATACTTTCAAGACTGGGTGGTAGTTGGCCAGATTGAAGGTCTCTAGCAATGGCTTCTTTAGCAGCAGCCTCACCACCACCTGCTTCAAAGTACTTGGGAAGACCTCTGAACTCAGGGACACATTAATAATGTCTTCCAGGGAGGTCTGTAACCTCTCCACACTGGCTTTATCCAGCCAAGAGGGGCACAGATCTAGGGGGCAAGTAGTGGGTCTAACAGCTAACAGGATCTTGTCCACATTGGTATGGAAGAATTGCCTGAACTGATCTAACACTGAACTTGAAGACTGTCAAGGGGCCTCTAGTTTACTTACTGTATTAACAGCGGCAGGGAGGTCATAGCGGAACGACAAGACTTTCTCTGCAAAAAAAAGCTTGCAAACGCCTCCCAGCTAATGGTCAATTTACTAAAGTTTTGAAAATCCCTCAAGAGGGACATAAGAGACCTAATTGCCTTAAACACTTGAGCTGGGCAAGAGCTTTCAGATGCAATGGAGGCTACATAGGAATCTGTCTTTGTGGCCTTCACTGCCATCTCATAGGATCTCATAAACATTCCATAGGATGTTCTTGTAGCCTCATCATGAGCACAGTGCCATGTCATCTAAGCTCCCATTTCATCTCTCTCAGCTCCAAGGTATACCAAGGAACTAATTTGGAATGGGGGCAAAGAGGATGTCAGGGGGTGATCTCATCGATGCCCTCTGAAAGATGACTATGCCAATCTTCCATCAGCTCATCTAATGAGTCGTCAGGGGGGTGTCAGATCCCACAGAGCATTCTGGAAACCAATTGGCTCCATGAGTCTCCATGGACAAGCATAAATTCGCTCTCTGGCTATGCAGGGGAGAGTAGGAATATTCAGACAGGCCTTCAGGGCAAAACCTGGTACACACTGAGCGCATGGGGAGTCAGAGTGTGTTTGGTGACCTTGCCCTGCCCTGCCCCCTGGCCTTGGCACAATTGCTTGGTTATCTGCAGGATGTGAACACATGGAATAAGTGGCCATGTGTAACCTCCTCCCCATAATCAGTGATACCTCTTTGCGAATATCGCTAATGACAGAGATGGAAATTTGCATGGCCACATACTCCTCATGGATGCCCCAGGTGATTTTATGGAGGCAGAGGGCAGGGCCAGTCTGCATGCTCCTCCTCTCCCTGGGCATTCAGGAACACATGGTGATGTATGGGGCTTCTGTTTCTATCTATTGCCTTTGCGTCTGTTACCTCAGAATCTTTGTCACCTCTTCCATCTTTGCTCACCTCTCATTATGTCTGTCACTTTAAGTTGACATCTCTCTCTTCTCTGTCTACCTTCTCACTCTTGCGGCATGTTAAAATAATAACTAGGATGCCTGGGCATGGGCAGCCAATCCCAGCCACACTGAAGTCCTTTCTTCACTTGTAACAGTGACTACATCTCATGTAGTCTCTCGTGTACTTCTGACTGCCCTACCAGTGTTTTTCATGATTCCACTCCCTCCTCACTGTAGTGCTGTAGAATTTATGGCTGCAGTTCTGTGCATGTTTATTTGAAAGCAAGCCTCATTGAATTCACTTCCAAATAAACATGCCTAGGGTTGGACAAGTCCAAAGATCACAAATTGCATCTGAATTTACGAGCCAGTAATTATTTTCTGAGAGGCAGATGTGACTCATAGTACTATATAGCAGTTAGGGGAGTAGGTGTTGCAGTATTGGTAACAAAAAATATTCTATACACACTCAAAGAATATGAAAATTTTATAATTAGTTTGTTATTTGGGCAGTTCATTTTTCTCTGTTGTGAGATCCTATTCAGGAGCTGTCAGTTTGATACCCAAAGTCCCACAGAGTTACTTTCCTATAATTGTCTGTGGGATGGAAGAAGGCTATCAGGTTGACACTGTGACCGCACCAACAGATTCCTAAGTACAGCCCACCTACACATGCAGTGAGACAGAAGTGTGGTTGGACAGCACAAGAAAGATAGTACTAAGAGAAAGGAAGCAGAGATGGCATATATTGCTGTACAGAGCTCCATTTTCCCTATAGCCACCCAAGAGAGGTTCACATGAGCCTTCATTTAAAACCATAATAGGTATAAGGGGAATTAAGAAGATTTCTTTACTACCCCCCAGTCAGAAAGATCAGTAATTTGTACTATTTGGCTTTTATCATGGACACAGCCATCTGTACCGAGAGCAAGCAATCAAAAAAACTCCACAAGGGTCTGTTTAAGATTTGCTTCTTGGTTTTTGCTGATCCAGTTGTTTTGTGTTTTTTCTCTAATATATGTATTTGGGCTTAATGGGGAAAATAGAACTGCACCTGTCAATATCAAGGTGAAGATGGAAAGGAAGAGACAACAGACATTATGCCTTTTCACACTATCGTATCAGAATGTAGTACAGAAGGAGCCAGAACAGAAGGGACACAATTGTATGGGGGAGAGGAGTAGATTGTGTGTGGAGATGGCAATTAGATATGGGAAAGGAATAACATCAAGGGGCCAAGTGGAGGCTCTGGACAAAGTTAACAACTGAGATGAAAAAAAAAGTTTTAACAGAGGTGCATGTCTGTAAGAAGAGCTGGAAAACAAAATTGATGGGAAATAGGTAGAGAGAGAGCATGGAGTATTTTCAGTTTTGTCACTGATGAAGGAAACAAAATTTTGAGTGGACTGCAAATCAGGAGAAAGTAGTGTTACAGAGGGCAACAAAAGTGGACAAGATAAGTTGAAAAGTGTTAGAGTTGGTGGAGGTGTGGAAACTTTAGTAGAGTAGTTCAGCCAAGGTAAATGGCAGACAACTGGGAAGAGAGAATGAGTTTACAAAAAATACATATCAGTCAACTTTTCTCAAGAGGTATTCAGTGGTATGAAAGCATGAAGGGACCAAAGAAAGATATGAACCAGGCCTGGGAATGGGAGATTAGGGAAAATTGCAGGAGTGAGTCAAAAAGTCAAGGACAGGAATGAGTTGAAGGCAGACACTGCAGTCTAAGTAACGTTCATAAGCAGAAGGTAGGGGGATGATTTATAATGGCTGCATACAAATATTTTCTCTTATGGTAGCAATAATATAAAATTCCCTTAAAACCAGTTACTAAAATAGATGAGCATATTTACTAGGGTTGCCAGGTCTTCTCTGGCCACTGAAAGGGGATGGGAGGTAGGATTGCCAGATCCAGGCTGGGAAACTCATGGAGATTTGGGGATGGAGCCTGGGGAGGACCGGGACCTCAGTGGAGTACAATGTTATAGAGTCCACCCTCAGTGGGATACAGTTATTGGAAATGTATGGATTGCAAGGTCTCTGATTCCAGCCAAAGGTTAACTTGTTTACCTTTCTATATTATTGTTTAGACTGACCTGGAAGGGAAACCTGGCACAGAGCCAATGGGGAGAAAGCCTGGGAAAAGTGGTCTGTCTTGTAATACTGATTGGTTACTAGTTTCAGGTGACTTCCTTTCTAGGGGTCAAGAAGAAGGAGATTCTTCATTGTTGTGTACTTGTTGTGTGATCATGCTTTCTAGAAATAGGATGTGAAAATGTAACTCTAGACACGTTTGTTACTTTGTAGGTTTCCTGTGTACCTTTTACCCTTAGAAATAAAGCTTTTTAAACAGAAAGAAATATCTGCTCTCCAGTGAAGCAAAGATCCATTGTAAACTCTGAAGAATTAAGTATTTTTGACTATTTTTACCAATATATCTGGTAGCGGTGACGGTTTGATATTTAAAATGCTTACTGGACCAAGAGAGAGAGAGCACGAAACTGAGTTAGCAGCGAGAGGCTTATTTTAAAGCGGACCATTTTCTTCCTACAAGTTTTTCTTTTGCTCTCTGCCAAGCAAAACTGCAACTCAGAAAGGGTACCTTTATTTCTCGCTGATTAGAGAACTCCCTAAGCTAAGAGCAGCTGAGAAATCCTTTTGAAGTTTTTATTTCCTTCATGCGCTTTGGAGATCTGATGGAAGAGAAACTGCAGCTGATGAGGAGAATTGTTTCAACTCTCCCACTCCCAGCTGAGTGCTCTGACGAAGGAATTAACTCTGCAAGTCCCTGCTGAGTGTCTGCTATAGCTTGCCAGAATGATCCTGCAACGTCTTCTACAACTCAAGCTTCAAACGAGGTGGGTGTGTTCCAAACTCCAGGGGAACTAGCTCCACTAAGATTAACCCCACAAAATTTCAATTGGTGGGAAGGCTTCCTCAAAGTTAAACTAGAGATCCAAGGGGCTGAACGTTTAACAGAAGAACCCCCCCAGAAAATGAGCCACAGAAAAGTACATTTAAAAAACAAGATGGCTTTGATCCTTTGATTTCCATGATGTGCCTAATTTATACACTGTAGCAACCTCCAAGCTAATGACTAAATACTTGAAAGAGAAATATGGAAGACAAACTACCAGTAAGATTTATTACTTGAAGGCTCAGATATTTGATTTTAAAGTGAGAGTGATTCTTTGCCTGAGCAATTGAGGAAACTAATGGGAATTTATAACCAGCTGAAGGAACTGGGAAAGATGCCTGATGAGAGACATGATTGCTGCGATACTTACAGGTCTCCCAGGAAGTTACAAAAGTTTGGCTATGACCTAAGGCACCAGAAGGATCTAAAACTTGAAGACTTATTGATGGTTTTAAAGGAGGAATATGACTCAAGGAGTAACCAGGATATTTTGTCTAATGAGATGTCTATTCTGAGTTGGAAACATGGGCGCAGATTTAAAAGGGAAAAGAAAATTGAATGTTTCATATGTAATGGGAACCATGTGGCCAGGAACTGTGAATTTAAAAATGCTGGAGATCATGAATTTAAAGGGAAAGCCAGAGAACAGTCCACTGGAACCCATGCTCAGACTAAAAGAGAGACACCCAGTGGAAGAGGAAATCATAGCAGAGGCTTTAGACTGTGGACAAAGAGAAATGGGAATTTCCATGCTGCTAGCAAAGGTCATGCTTTTAGAATTTATGGTGATGATAATAAGTAGATATTTTAGTAGATTCTTGATCCTGCATGCACATTTGCAAATATGAGGATTTTGTTTTGTGAGCTTGATACTAACAATAGATCAGAAGTGTTTCAAGCCAACAAGGAATTGCTTAATGTTAAGGGTGTTGGGACAGTACTAATCAAACTCCTCACTACAAGTGGAGAAGTGATGGATGTTAATTTAAAGAATGTGGCTCTAGTTCCTAGAGAGCCAGTTTGTTGTAGTGGTTAAGTGCACCAACTCTAATCTGGGAGAATCGGGTTTGATTCCCCACTCCTCCACTTGCACCTGGCTGGATGACCTTGGGCAAGCCATAGTTCTGTTAAGAGCTTTTCTTGAAAAAGAGCAGTTTCTGTCAAGAGCTCTCTCAGCCCCACCTCCCTCAGAGGGTGTCTGTGTGGGGAGGGGAGGGGAGCTTGTAAGCCGCTCTGAGTAGTGAGTACCCTTTGGGTAGTGAAGGGCGGGGTATAAATCCAATCTCTTCTCTTCTTCTTCTTCCTGAAGCAGCTGTTAATTTGATTTCAACCAAAAGGCTTATGGACAGTGATCATATTGTGTTGCTTGAGAAAAGGGAAGGCAGTAAGATTGTTGCTGAAATGCCTGGAATTGAATTTGAAGCAGAGGAGAGAAATGGATTTCATTATTTTGTGAATATTAGTGAAGAATCTGAAATTGTTAATGCTGATGTGAAATAAGTTAATCAAACTGGCAATGGCTCTTGTAATCATCAGAATTGCTTGTATACATGGCATTTGAAGTTTGCACATCGGAGTATGCAGAGTGTTGTAAGGTTGTTGAAGGAATGTGGAATTCCTGCTGTGAGTTGTAATAAGACAAAGGAGAGATATGACATGTGTCTTGAAGTGAAAGGGACTGCTCCAAAGTATCCTGGGATGTCCACTAATTGCAATGAAAAGTTCCTAGAGACTGTGTACAGTGATCTTGTTGGTCCACTAGCACTATCCTGTGGCGGAAACAGATATTTTGTAACTTTTACTGAGAGTAAAACAAAATATACTTTTGTGTATATGATAAAGAGCAAAGATGAGATGCTGAATAAATTCAAACATTATGTGGCCACAATTAAAAACAAGTTTGGCCAAGCACCTCAAAGCTTATGCACTGATGGAGGTGGAAAATATCGCAATGCATAATTTAAAAGATTTCTAGAACTTGAAGGGATTGAACACAAGGTGTCTATCCCACACTCACCTCAACAAAATGTATCTTCTGAGAGGCTGAACAGAGCAATCCAGGAAATGTGTAGGGCTATGCTAATGCATTCTGGACTACCAAATACCCTAAGGGGTAAAGCTGTGAACACAGCAGTGTGCATACACAATAGAGTACCCTCAAAGATTACTGGAACCACTACTTTTGAGGCCTGGTTTGGATGGAGGCCTGGACTAAAGCACATCAAAGCTTTTGGTTCCAAAGGGTATGCCAAAGGAGAAAAGGGGAAAACTTGACCCCAGAACTGAAGTTGGACTTGTAGTAGGATATCCTGTTGGTGGAAAAGGATACAAGATATACAATCCCCGAAACCATGCAGTTGGGGAACACAATGTTGTGTTTGTTGATGGAAGTGATTTGCTAAGTGTTTCCATTGTAACTGATCCATAGATATCTGGGACTGCTTCTGAAGAGTTGGTTGCATGGTTACCCTTGGTGACCACCAGGGAACTGGCAGGTCTACCTTCTGAAGAAACTACCAGAACAGAAGGGGAAGTGTGAACCGCACCAGAGGAGGCAGCAGAACCCACGACAGAACCCACAACCAGTGTGAGACGATCAGAAAGGAGCACTAAATGGCAACCACCAAAGAAATACGGATTTTGTGAAACTGTACAATCTGCAAAAGAACCTAAGAACTGGAAAGAAATATGTAACTTACCTGCGAGTGAAAGAGACAGATGGCTTGAAGCAATGGAACAGGAAATACTATCCATATATGAGAAAGAAGCATAGACTCTTTCTAAGCTACCTCAAGGCAGAAAGCCTGTTGGAAGCAAATGGGTATTTGGGATCAAGCATAAAGATGATGGGACTGTAGAGCTATACAAAGCACACCTAGTAGCTAAAGGCTATTCACAAGAATATGGATCGTACTACTTTGAAACTTTTACTCCAGTTACCGACCAAGCAACATTCAGAGCACTTCTTAGTGTCGCAGCATCAGTGACATGATTGTAGAGCATCTCAGTGTAAAGACTGCATTTCTCAATGGAGAACTATCTGAAGAAATATACATGAAACAACCTGAAGGTTTTTAAGTCAAAGGACAAGAGGATTATGTTTACAGACTCAACAAAGGACTCTGTGGGCTAAAACAAGGAGCAAGAGCCTGGTATGACAAAATTACTGGACTTTTACAGAAGCAAGATTTTGAGCAAGGGAAAGCTGAACCTTGCCTGTACACTAGAATTAAAAATGGACAATACCAGTACGTTCTTGTTTACGTTGGCAATTTGGTCGTGTCGTGTCAAAACAGAGAGGATATTAAAGAAATAGCTGATGGACTGAACAAGGAAGTGGAAGTCAAACAGCTAGGAGATGTAAAACACTACATCAGAATGCAAATTGAGAGACTTGAGGATGGAACCTTTCTTCTATGCCAGAAATGAAAGATTATGAACTTTATAGAATTTGTTGGTATGAAAAACTGCAAAGCATCATCCATACCACTGGAACCTGGATATCTAAAGGAAAGGGATGGCAAACCAATCAAAGACATTGGAGAGTACAGAGAAGCAGTTGGGAAACTTCTCTACCTGAGCAAAACCACAAGGCCAGATATCACAGCAGCAGTAGGCATCTTATGCAGAAAAGTGAGTTCACCTAATCATCCTGATTGGAGTGCAATAAAGAAACTGACACGGTATCTGAAAGGAACAATGGACTTACAACTGAGAATTGGACTATCTGAAGGACCCAGACTAGTCAGATATATGGACGCCAGCTGGGGAGAAGAATCGAACAAGTATAAGTCAACTATCGGATATCTATTTTGCTATGGAGATAGACTGGACTAGTAAAAAACAAACTGTTGTGGCACAGTCTACAGCAGAAGCTGGGTGTGTTTCAGCAGCAAGTGCCTGCAGTAGACTTGAATGGATTTTTCATATGTTGAAGGACTTTAGAATAAGAGAACCTGTACCTGTATTTAGGTTTGAGGACAATCAGGCTTATATTACTATATGTAAGGAAGAACGCACCACTGCAAGAAGTAGATCTATTGGTATTAAGTGTGCATTAGTGAAAGATTTGTATCAGAAGAAGCTAAATGACATTGAACCCATCCAGTCCTGGTACGGCATAGTGAGCAGGCGCATCTCGGGATGCTCCCAAGGTGCTTGGTCTTTTTTCATTCTTTTGGGGTCCCCCGGATGATCAGGTGGGCTCCGCCCAACTTCCTGGAGGGAGGTTGGGTGGCAGGGGGCTTTTTTCAGCCACTACCGCATTCAGAAAATGCGGGGGATGTTGCCATTTCTGCCCCAAAGCAGGAATGATTCACAAAAAAAGAAACATGGCTGCCATGTTTTTCTAGCTGCGACTAGCCGTTTTAAAGACCAACTTTTTATAACACAACGAACATAAAAGGGAAGTAAAGAAGAAAATACTGACACCCATTTGAAATCGCCAACCTTGAGAAAAAAGCAGCTGCAAGAGGGAAGGAGTGAATCTTAGCAGAAAAATAAGACGGGGGTAAGAAAGTTGCTTTATTTATTGGAGTTACTGGTTGTTAAGAGTGTCATGCCAAACATATAGACATTTGAAAGTTGAGGTTTATCTAAGAAGAAACAACGTAAATCAGTTTAAAAGAGTGTTAAGGATGGAAGTGGAAGATATAGAAGAATGGGAAAACACGGAAATAGGGACTCTTACTTCGGAGCAATTTCGAAGGATTTTAGTAGAAGAAGTGCAACAACCGGTTAGGACAACAGGTGCAAGCCTTATTGGAAAAAAAACAAACAATGCTTTTGTGGACATTAAAAATAAAAAGGAAACAACTCAGACCCAGCAGAATCAGGAGGAAGACCAAGAATACCAGCAAAGTAAAATGGAGCAAGATTTACTTCCCATAGTTGCGAAGGAAGAAGAGGAGGACAGTAACCAAATGAGTAGTCAGAAAGAAACAGCAAGTAAAGCGCTGAAAATGGGAAAGGTAAAAAGAAGAGTTCAAAATCCCTCAGTGGAAAAAAAGGATTAAATGGACAAAAGGGAGAACATGGTGCCAAGCAATGAAAACCTGTAAGGACGAGAAAAGCTTGAAGACTGGTATTTTGGAACATAGTTGTGGAAAATTGGAAACTGAGTTCTACTTGTACAAAAACTTGAGGCATTTAAGCGTGATTCTGGAAAGGAGAAATATGATTTGTGACTGTAATATCTATAATAGAAGGAGAAGTAACTACATATTAAGTGTAAAATGATGTTTTTCTGATTTGTTGACGTAATGAAATTCTGACTACTAAACCTGTATTGGAGAAAACACGATTTAATATAAGATAAATGATAGGTGGTGGGGGGGGAATTGATGAGGATATAGTAGGTACAAATGATATTGTTTGTGATTTGCTGATTTAATGAATTTAATGAATCTCTGAATTTCAAATCTGTATGGGAGAAAGTTTGATCCAGTTATGAATTGCTATAAATGAGGTAATAATTATCATTTTTTGTTGTTATAAATTTACTTTCAAGTAAGGGAAGGCATCTAGGTACTTGGATAATAATTTTCCTTTCCTATAATATTAAGTTGGCAGTGTTATTTTTGTTATTAACATGTGCTAACTATTAACTATAAAAGTGAAAATATAATACACAGCTTTAAATGAAAATATATTGTGAAGATAGAGATGGAGGTCTGTTGTTGATGTAATAGGATATATCTGTTTCCTGTTTTGGATAGAAATTATTTCAAGAGAATAGTTGGGGAAACAACAACTATTGTAATAAGAGGGAAAATGGTGATTATGTAACTGGATTGACAGTGAAATCGTTAATACAGATATGGAAGGAATTCATTAGTGGACCAGGACTCTGATGATGCTAGTTATTAGATTACTCAATTAATTGTTATTGTTATGTTAAATAGTAGTTTTGGAAATTCGCACGGTAATGGGTTATGTTATGTTGTATTAATTTGTTTTAGAACAATTATTTTTGTCTTTTTTCATATGTTGGAAAATCAATACAAAGAATAATAAAAAAAGACATTGAACAGTGCCACACAGAGGAAATGGTGACTGACATTTTGAGTTTGAAATTTGAACGTCTTCGTGAAATGTTGAATATGATTGATTCTAATGTTGAAGTGAATAATGAATAATGTTTTGTATGTGCATGTATAATGGCTTACATCTTAGACCTTGAGAAAGGATGTTGGAAATGTATGGGTTGCAAGGTCTCAGATTCCAGCCATTATAGGGTTAACCTGTTTACCTTTCTATGCTATTGTTTAGACTGACCTGGAAGGGAAACCTGGCACAGAGCCAATGGGGAGAAAGCCTGGGAAAAATGGTCTGTCTTGTAATACTGATTGGTTACTGGTTTCAGGTGACTTCCTTTCTAGGGGTCAAGAAGAAGGAGATTCTCCATTGTTGTGTACATGTTGTGTGACCATGCTTTCTAGAAGTAGGATGTGAAAAAGTAACTCTAGATATGTTTGTTAATTTGTAGGTTTCCTGTGTATCTTTTACCCTTAGAAATAAAGCTTTTTAAACAGAAAGAAATCTCTCCAGTGAAGCAAAGGTCCATTGTAAACTCTGAGTAATTAAGTATTTTTGACTATTTTTACCAACAACATCATAGGCTGCAAGCACACACTAAATATCCACTTTCAATGCACTTTCCAACTGTTTTTTGCAGTTCACAAAGTAAAATCCATTTGGAAAGTGGATTATTTAGTATGTGTGACCACAGCCATAGAGTCCACCCTCGGGTGACTGCCTCTCCTCCCCATGGCAGACACCTGAATCCCTGTCTCTCCTGCTCATGGGTTGCTCTGTCTATCCCTCTGGGTCTCTCCTATGCTCTTCCTCTCCAGCCAGCCATGAGCTCCCTGCTTAAGCCTTCCTCTTTGGGGTGAGGCCCCATGTTAAATAGTGGATTTCATGGATGAGCAGGCTCAAGTCTAGTGATCAGTTCAACTTTATTTGTGATTTCAGCAAGAACAAGGCCAGACCCCAGAGCCTCAGCTCTGTTAAATAGCATGCAATTGCCACACCCAAACTCACCCCACTCCCAATTATAGACTATTTACATAACATTACTACTTGATTGGTTACTTCCAGAGTCCTAGTAGACTGTTTTTCTTGTGCTCCAAGCTCAGCCAGTCTCTGGTGTGACATACCTGGAATGATTCAGTCCCACCACTTAACACCCCACCAAGCTGTCTGATCCGTCTCTTCCACCATAAGGATCTGTCTGACACCCAACCCTTGCTCCCAATGGGATGTTCTCACTCTCTCTTTGACCCCACCCCATAGCTGTAGCCTTGATGTGGGTTGAGATTGACATGCCTGTTTCTAGTCTCCCTTTGTCGCCTGAGCTCATGTCCACCATTTCCCTGTCACTGCTGTCTACCTCTCCTCCCCATGAGGAAAGTCCCTCCTGTAATCCAGCTGTGAGCATGGGAGATGCCAGCGGTGCCTCCCCCAGCTGTGAGATGATGTTTCCTGTTTTTTCTTCCAAATGGCTCATCATATGGCTCCCTTCAACATTTGTGAGCGCAGCGGTAGGGCTGGAACCTTCACCTCCAGACACAGTAGAAAAGAGTAAGAGTCCAGTAGCACCTTAAAGACTGGCAAAATTTGTGGTAGGGTATGAGCTTTTGTGAGTCACTGCTCACTTCTTCAGATATCACTTCTTCAGAATTTATAGTAGTATGATATAGCCAGTGAATTTTAATCAGTTGATCTCAAATAACTTTGTTCTTGCTACCATCACCTATTTTATTCTCAGCAGATGGGATAGGGGCTAGTGTATGCTCCACTCAGGAACAGGGTCCACTTCAGCCTTTGCTTGTTCTGCTGTAGCGTGAAGCTATTCCTTAATGCTAGGTTGTTCATAGCTGAAACTTCATAACCCTGAGAAATGTTTGCTGTCTCCAAAGGCTTCAAAGTAAAGGGAGACCTTGTATTTACAGGGCCCAAAAGCAAACATACTCAGCAGGGAGTGCAAGACTTACTGCAATATCAGTCTCTAAGCAACAGCAGCAGCTTAGGAACCCCCAAACCTCTTTTTCAACCAGTTTCAAACATTAAAAAAACCAAAAAACAAAACTTGGTATTGTCCCAGTTCTCCATATTCCAGTTGTGCAATCCTGTTTATAGTTTTTCCTCTTTTCAAGCAGGTTTGAATTGTTGGGGAGGAACACATCTGAACAACCTGGATAATCAAAAGTCCAAATAATCTGACTTAATGGGACACAAAAAAATGGCTGCACAGATGCAGTGCAACCTAAGAAATTCAGATAACTCTGGTTTTGTTAATGGGGATTACATGTATATGCTGATACCTTTGCCATAGCCTGTTCTGCAGCATAGGACCATGGATATAGTAGCAACTGTGGGGTCCTCTGCTCCTTGTTTATGTGTATATATGTCCATCTTCTTTCCTTATATATAAAAGTGTTTCAGGGAGACTTCTGGACACGCTTCCACAGCCTTTGGCCCCCTCAGCTGCCACTCTCCTGGTCTGCCAATCCCCTGGCTGCATTGCCTCACTGCGTTGCCTTGGCCCCGCCCTGCTGGAGGGAGCCGGCGAAGGGAATGGAGTCTTGCCCTCAGTGTGCTGGGAGCCCAGGGTCAAGATGGACCTTCCACTGGCCGGAGGGTCAGGAGGCCAAGCTGTGAGACAACGTGGGGGAACAGAGTGAGACACCAGAGACACAGGGAGGACATGAGTTGCCACGCCTTACCATTTGTGGGGCTGAGCGAGGATGGAGAGGTGGCCGGATGCTCTTACAGGCCAGGTCATATGGACCCGGCTGTCCAGGAAGGCATGCCATGCAGCTCACCATCTAACAGGTCTTTGAGTGTGGGCCCACAGGATATAAATCCAATCTCCTCTTCCTCTTCTTCCTCTTCCTCTTCTTCTTCTTCTATTGTTTCCTGTCCTTCCTTTTAGTACATCCCCCAGCCAAGGCCCCCTTGCACAGGAACCCCTCGTGGGGCCCACACTTGGGGAACTGATAGCCAGTGAGCTGCATGGTACGCCTTCCTGGAGTCTGTCATTCCAGTCCCAGGACACATCTCCTACCCCCCATGGGCTGTCATTCCACTCTGGGACCTGTCATTCCACCCTCAGAACACATCTACTACCCCCAGGGGCTGTCATTCCACTGTGGGGCTTGTCATTCCAGTCCCACAATAGTGTGTTTGAGATCAGAGACCCATGCAAGTCACTTGGCATTCCCGGCTCCCATTATTTCCAATGGGCCTTCAAGTCTTTCTCATTGTTTCCAATGGGCAATCCTGTCCTTCCTTTCAGTACATCCCCTTGGCTGGTGTCCGGCCTGGTGCCTCTGCTCCCAAGCATCTTTCTAGCTTCTGTTGTATTGCAGCTGCAACTGGCTTCACTGCTAGTGTATATATATTAGACAACATATATATTCTGGGGTTCCATTTGTGTCGGTCAAATGGGACTATAGTTTAATGGAGTCCTTTTGGTTATTTTTGATTCATACTTTCTATTGTTTTTCTCTTGCTAACCCTGGCAAACTAGAGTCAGGCCACATAAAACATGATTGTAGGGGAAGCCACTCTTGGCAGAATTCTCCCTCCTTTGAAGACCAGTAAATGACAAATGTGTTTTGCTCATGCAATATATTTGTTTGGGTTGTGATTAAGAAGTGCTTGCAGTTTGATCCCACAAGTACTTGTGGAGGCAGGAGCAGTTTCATGCATATGGAGTCTCCTGTTGACATGGACTTTTCCCCGCATTGCACCATGTAACTGGTTTAAATTTGTTATCACTGGGTACAATTCTCATTATTTATCTTTGCTTTCTTACAGGTCAATGCACAAACTGACACAGCTGGAGAGGCTTGACCTAGGCAATAATGAATTTGCAGAACTGGTAAGAAGAGCACATTTTTAAAGGACATTTTTACATGTCTGCATAGACTGACCCTTCAATATACAAATGCCCTAATTAACAACCTGCTCACTGTAGAGCCCTGTAAACTCACACAGCCATCTGTTGTATCCCTGTGCATTCAGGGGCAAGAATAGTTGCACTGCTGTGCTTTCCATATGTGGGAAAACTGCACGTGATAACACTTTGCATGAACAATAAACAAATCATGTGTGGACTGATGGATGTCCTTCTGTAAGCCAAGTGTTTTGTATGCACAGATAGGGATAATGGTGAAGAAGTATAAATAGTCCTTCTTTATGGTACATGGTATTGTGGATTTAAAGGGGCTAATCTGGAGGGGAGCTGTTATGTATGGTATGATTTAGGGCAGAGGAACACAGAATCTTATGCAAATAAAAAATTATAAATTATAAATGCCTTACTCTTTGCTTGATTGTAGTTTCTAACATCTTTGGCCAGATCTGCAATTGCTGTTCTGGATTTCTAGCACCCTTGTTTCTGTCCTGAGGAGTATAATGTGGTGGAGTTCTGGAAAAGGCTATTAGATGTAACCATTCATATTCAGAAATATGACTTCTCATGCATAGTTAACAGAATAGTCATTTATTTCATAATTAAAGCTTATTAAAAAGAAAATGACAAAGCAGTCACATTAAAGAACTTTTGTTTTGTTGTAAGAGCAATCTGCAGTGATTAAAAAATAGTGTTGGTTTGTTTAAATATTTCATTTATAAAAACTACTTCTTTTCCAGCCTGAAGTTCTAGAACAAGTTCAGAATCTAAAGGAATTGTGGATGGACAATAATTCACTTCAAACACTGCCTGGCGTAAGGATATTTTTATTATGCAATTATTTGGTAGAATATGACAATTACAGACACAAATATCAACACATTAATGCATATCTGAAGATGCAAATGATTTATATTCATGTATTATTATATTGAGATCTTAGTGTGAAATACAGTTTTGTACTAATGTCAGAAACAGTAATTTTTAAACAGTAAGCCTATTGATCAATTTTAGCACTACACATTCTGTCAGATTTTAGTTACATTTCCATGCTATTTCATATTAATACATGCAAGATATCTCATTTCGTGAATAGTAGGTGTATTTTGGAATTATGTAGAAAGTATTGAGGATCTTGGGTTAAAAAAATTCACTGTGACAGGCTTCTGAATCTGTGCTTCTGAAGTAGAGCTAATAAAGAATATGTTCCTTAGTGTCAAACTCGGACCTTGTTTGCCATGATTCTGTAGCTTCTTATGAATTCTGTATGCCTTGTTATCTTGTTTTCTTTTAGTTGGGAGGGGGAGCCTGGGAGCATGTGTGTGGGTGGGTGTGTGTGAAGCTGCTTTGCTGGAAGTCACGCTAGCTTGTAACTGCGTTTATGTAGGGCCTCCTATCTCTGGGAAGACTGCATGCTTGACCTTGGACACCAGACACTGCTAGATACTAAGCTTGCAAGTGCTGGGGGAGGGCTAATGGTGCACAGTAGATTTAGGCGGGCTGAATGTGTTGATGTGATTGTCCTGGTTACCAGGGGAGGGCTGTTTGAACTATGTATATTAACAGAACTGGCACCCAGAGGGTCAGTTCTGACACAGATTGTCTTAGCTTGAAACATCTTTATCTCTCAATAAACAAATTACTGCCAAGAGAGTGTTGTTGGGAGTAAGTTTGTTCAAGAGTCTGACACTTAGTACTGCACTTTCTGAAGAACTAAATGTCTTCTGCAAATTGCTTATATACTCTATAACATTCAGATTTCTGATGAATATAACATATTGCCTTGACCTAGATAGCCCACTCTAGCCTGATCTTGTCAGATCTTGGAGGCTAAGCTGGGCCGGGCCTGGTTAGTATTTGGATAGCAGACCACCAAGGAAGTCCAAGGTTGCTATGCAGAGGCAGGCAATGGCAAACCACCTCTGATAATCTCTTGCCTTGAAAACCCTATGGAGTCACCATAAGTTGGCTGCAACTTGACAGCACTTTCCACCACCATCACCATAACGTGTGGGATCTAGAAAGTATACTCAGACAGCTTTCCAGACACTATACACAGGAAACATTTCAGGTGGTGTTTATATACATATCAAGGTGCAGCCCATCCATTTAGAGCAGCTTTGGACATGAAAGTCCCATTCAGCCAGCTGAAATATCTGCTCACATCACTATTCAGATTGGTAGCACAGGATCATCCTCACTTAAGGTGCTGGGGAAATACATTGGCAGAATGTGTAGCTTCAGCCTCCATAACCTTAATTTGCAAATTCCCCTCTGAGTATGATGATTCTGCAACACTAGATGCGTGCGGAAATGATGACAGAGAAAGTGATGATGGAAGCTGATGATGAAGAAAATAGAATGAATGTTAAAATCTATCATCTTAATATGTCGAATCATTCGTTTTCCATGTACTTAAGTTTCACTGACTGAAGGCAATGGGAGTAGCAAATCAGTCGGGTGGTTCAGCTAATACATATCTTGGTTGTGGTGGCTCAAAATATTTCTGAGTAAGATCTAAATTCCGCAAAGAGACTGCTTTGTAAAATATGCACAAGAAATACCTTCTTAAATCAAGAATGTATTATGTGATAAAACATAAAAACTATAGCCCTAACTGTGCTTTGCTGTAATTTGGGTACTGAAGATAATAGCACCACTTGAAAAAAGTACTTGCGTTAGAACTCATAAGAAAAGCAGAATGTGTGGTCTGACAGGAGATATGCAGTTGGCTTGTTCCTGTAATAGCTGGTACTGACTCATGGTCTACATCTTTTTAAAAAACTTATGTAATCTTAATGTCAATTGTCAACCTAGTAAGATTGGTATGAAAGAAATCACAATAATTTTACAAGGAATGTATTGTACAAATTCTGTTTCCAATGCAGAAGGTTATTTCTCTTTGAACAAATCTTCCTCTGTAAATGACAGTGATGTGGATGGCATAGCCTCATTATTGTCAACAGCACTTTTACTGGGCTTTATAGCACAGAAATGTGTTTTCAGTAAATAATATTATATGCTGAAAAAATGTGTTTGAGTCCCAAAATCAACCATTACTGAGATCACTACTTTAGCTTAACATGGTTGCATTTTATTTCAGTTGGCAAATATCATCCAATTATCAGACAGTGGATATTTCATTTTATGTACAAATATCCAAAACAAGTTCTGGATTCTATACTCCTTCCCATATAAACAAGTGCTAAGCAGCATCAAAGCTAACTGACTATTCCCATAGTTTCAGTCCAGTAACTTAAATTAGAGAAGCACTCATAAGATCTTGATGCATTGTGCTTGTTCTTATACACAGTTTCCAGTCAAACAGAATGTCCTATTCTGCATGGAGTCCCTTCTTGTAAAGCTTTTCAAATGCTATGTTTAAAAGTTTGTGATAATTTATTTTGATTATTTATTTATATAAGATATAACTTCCTCAAAATAAATTAAAATGTAGGAAATTATTTGTCATCTGAGACACAGTGTTGTCTTTGAAAAATTATTTACAAGAAAGGTCTTATTTAAACTGCTTGAATTATGTTAGCTTTGTGCAATATAATACAATGTTAGACCTAAATTAATTGATTTAAACGCTAAGGGTATGATCCTTTTCTTTATGGACACAGTGCCCATGTACTGGGAGATCTCCATAAGACATAATAGCCATTTTTTTGCACAGGTATATAGTACACCAGCTGCAAAATGAGATAAGAGGGTCTGTGTATGTCACCTATATCCCAGTCCAGCTCTGACCCCTTTTCTTGGTTAAGCAAGATACACTCCAAGCTTATATATGAACAGAAGAGTTAGGTAGCAAGTGAATATAGGAAGTGCACTTAGGCTTCCAGTGGCCCAGTGCAATGCCTGTGTGTGTGCCAATGTGGATGACAGGGTTCTTTTACTCTCTTGAGAATCCCACTGCACAAACATAGTACACTCATGTAGGAAATGGTCATGCTACTAATATTTAAGGAGTCAATGGTGATAGTTGCAGTGTTCATAGATAGAGTGTAAACAGGTTGTTTTACTTTTCAAATTTCAATTGTACTTTTTCATTTAAGTTCAACCAGACTGCTGTTATGTCTGTAAACTGACATGTGTAAAGTATATTTATGTTAACCAAGAGTGCTAGTCCATTTGATATCGTATAGGGTTAGGTATTGGAAATTGTTGTGAAATATGAATCTAATCAATTAACCCTGCTCTTGTCTAATATTATATAGCCTATAGGAAAGTTAAAGCAACTGGTGTATTTGGATGTGTCAAAAAATAGGATAGAAAGTATTGATATGGACATATCAGGATGTGAAGCCCTTGAAGACCTACTGTTGTCATCCAACATGCTGCAACAACTGCCAGACTCTATAGGTAAAAACAAACAAACAAACTGTTCTTGTCAAAATGGGTATGTTTGAGGGCTTGTTGCAGTGGAAGTATTTAATGTGTTGATTTCTATTTAAGTTTTACTTTCATTTGGTTGGGAAGACTACTACCATCATTTATGGTTCTTTAGTAAATATTGACCACTAGCAAATGGTTATTTCTAGAATGACATATTGCTATAAGAAACTTCAAAAAGCAAGGTCTAAAATTTTGAAGACTTGCTTCATCATACAGAAAGATGCTTTTCCCATCACCTTTTATAGTGGTGTGTGAAATGACAGCGTATTTTCCATCCCTCCATATGTCTAAGTAAATGGATGTAGAATTTAGTTTCTTGCTATGAAGGAATATACTGGAATGGCTATTCCTGCATTCATGACATACATATCCTCAAACATGAGTGCTTTTCAGCTCTGACTGTTCCCACTTGAATTTAGAACAGGTGCTAACAGAAATTATATGTAAAAATCCAGCTCTCAACAGTGGGAGAAGCAGCTTTTTAAATAAATTTAGAAATGCTGTCTGTTCATCAGTAGGAGAATTCTGTGAATTATAGTGCAGCCCTTACACTCTTCTAAGTCCACTGACTTCAATGAATTTAGAAAGGTATAATTTAGAAGGGTGTAACTCAGCAGTCCTAAGCAGTTACATCGTTTTAAGTCAATTAACTTCAGCTAAGTCCATTAACAGGTTAGGATTTCATTGTTAGGTTGCCAGCTATATCCTTTATTTTTAAAGGATTATCCTTTATTCTCTTTATTTCAAGTAACTTCTGCTCAAATTTGAACTCCTTTGAACATGCAGCACCATAACCAATAGTATTTGAAGTCTGAAAATAAGGGAACAGAAAAATGGACAGCAGGGGGGAGAGTTTACACTATTCTTTTTAAGTATACTAACTCTGATTTAGCAACACTTTCTTTTGTTTTGCAGGGCTCTTGAAAAGACTTTCAACTCTAAAAGTAGATGACAATCAGCTTACAGTTCTGCCCAATGCCATTGGAAAGTAAGTGGAAAACATTCTTACAGACATGCTGCAACATTATTCACATGAATACCACTAGTTCTATATTAAGCAAATACTTAAATCTCTACCATGTGAATGAATGGAGTTTATAAATGCTTAACTTCAGTTGGATTGTACTGCACTGTTCCTTTCTATTGGGCAATGATTGGAAATGCTTTTCAGTTTCTGCAGTCGGTGGTGGGAAATAACAGAACAAAGAGTTCCTATTGAAGGAACAAATAATTCATATAAGTACTTGAAGTTTGCATGAATTTTAAAAATTGCAAGTCCTAATGTTTTTAAGAAATATCTGACTTTTCTCACATAATGTCCAAATCATTTCAATTTTTTAAAAACATTTGTTTAAGAGGCTGACAATATGCTGTACATTACTCAATGAATCTAGACACTGATAAAGTATAAAGCAACCAGTAATTTTAAAGAGAAACATATTTCTTTTTAAACTATAGCATTTAGCAGCATTTTCCAAATGTTTAGCAGGAGTAATGCTATATATCAGGATACATGAATTCCAAAATTATTAAGATGACTGCTTTAGCAGAGAACACATTATTTTATTTTGTTTGCTGATGGGTGTTTTGGACAACTATAGTAATTGTATATTTGAATATATTACATGGTGATATAATTTATATAACAGAGCTGTCATCTTGGAATTGGTACAAATTGTTTCCAGGAAAATATTGATTTTGGCTGAAGTGTAAGCTCAACTTACACAGTAAGGAAGTTAGAACTCAGGAACAACAAGGACATTCTGACTTCTTTTAAGAGTTTGAATTCTTTTTAGAAGTCAGAGGTTCTGCAAGAACATCTGCTGTTCTTACAGATTTAAGACTCAAACTGGACAAAATCTGTATTCTGTGTGCTTTTTAAATTGCTAAAAGGCATCCATGTGACTCCTTGATTTAGTTTAGGGCTCCTGATTTAGATCAGCCCTTTCCATACTTCAAATGACTCCTCAGAACTGTTACTTGCACTAATCTTTATGTTCCCCATGGTGGGGGCAAATAGAAACCCTGAAAAGACATTTGAAATTGGGAAATTGGCATGGAGAAAAGAGTTGTGTGCACTCCTATGCACACGCATGCGCATGCACACACACACACACACCCCTATGGCCCTGATTGAATTGGGTTTCCAAGTTGTCCTAAGCAGCAATTTTAACTTCTCTGGAAATACATTCAGTGGCTCTTCCAGCAGCTTATCAAATTTGACTCTTACTGCTAAAGATATGATATAGCTTTATTGTTATAGTGCAGTTTGTTATGTTATTTATAGTACTAATGTTTTAATTGTTTTATTTCAATTTACTGGCTATTGTAAATTGATCAGAGAAACTTTGTTTAAAGTATGAGATTAAAATATTTTAAACATATACGTGTGTGTGTGTGTGTGTGAGAGAGAGAGAGAGAGAGAGAGAGAGAGAGAGAGAGAGAGACTCCACGAAGATCTCTGTATTTGAGTAGTGGTGAAATCAAGAATACTGTAACCATTGTACAAAGTTCAGTTCTTGAAGTTTTATTGATTTCTCCACTATTCAAATACATTGAATTTTGTACCTGTTGGCTTTCTTGGATTTAGGGTGGCTGACTATAATTCCAGTAATAAGTAATTTAAGAATGATAACAATGGTTTAAATAGTGTTACATTGGCATTCAGTATCACATCAGCGTAAATGCTATTGATATCACAACCCTTTTTGTGGCATTTTCAGTATTATTCATTCTAGGCACTGTTGGTGGCTGCAAGGAAATTATGTTCAATAATTGTATCTGTGGTCTGGCTGTAGAGGTGTTGGGAGGCAAGTGGGACATGAGAGCTCCGTAAGGTGGTTTGCTAAAGCACACTCACCTAGAGTTTTCTTCTGCTTCCGTTAGCACAAGCTTAAAGTGGATCTGGGCCAATTTGTCTGAATGTTTCCTTTAGAAATTATTGCTTCTTCTGGTTTGAATGACAGCTTGGCAGCTGCAAGCATATATTAAAAGCCTAACAAAGCTTTCAGCTGTTCTGTTTCCAGCCCACTTCATTAATCACTGTGTGGTTCTCAAAAGGATGACATACTTAAGTCCTCCAGACTAGTATGGTCTAGTAGTTAGTTGCTGAAAAAAGTATGGGAAACCAGATGGGTTGTGGGTTGGAAACAGGCTGCTGGTAGCTTTAGGCTTTTTAAAGTCTGAAGAATTTTAAAGATACAAAACAAAAAAAATCCACCTAAAGTCTTTAGCCAGCACTCTTTATTTTCACTGCTGCTGCTGAGCTTCTAGGAGAAAGACTGGAATCTTGGTCATATATAGAATAAATTATATTCTTTCCAATCTACTGCACATGTGTGTGTCTGCTTGCTAAGTGTGCAGACCTATGGCCAGGCCATCATGATCTTTAAAAATAGGTCTTTGGATGTTCTACCCACTCATAGTGATGATGGAAAACGAAACCTCCCCTACTTCACAAGGTTGTTGTGAGGACAATATGAGGGAGGGGAAGAGAACATATATGGCTGCTCTGAATTTTTTGCAGGAAGGGGTGGATTGTCCAAGTGGTAGCCTGTCTCCACCCTTGATTGCTCTCTGGAGGGGGGGGGCAAAGTAATCAAAACCCCGTTGCCTCAAGGCCACCTGTCAAGATGCCACACTCTTTCCCTTGGGCTCAGCCAGAGAAGGGAGGAAGTGTACAGCAGCCTACTCTTCTACTTCTCCAGCTCAGACTGTACCTTGCATTAAGGAACAGGTCCAGGCATTTCCTTCCTGGCTGGACCCCTTCCCAGACCGTTAAATAGGGCTGCACATCTTGCATTCTCCTTCAGTGGGAGAAGTTATCCAGAGGATGTGTGCATGTATTCATGTGTGTTCCTGTGCCTGGAAATCACGGCGACCTCTGGCAACTCCTAATGGGGCATGGAGGATGTTTAGAGAAGTGGCTTGATAACCTGCCTCTGCCTCCCAGCCCTGGTATTCTTTGGAGGTCTCCCATCCAAATACTTGCCAGGGTTGGTCCTGCTTAGCTTCCAAGGTCTGATGAGATCAGGCATACCTGGACTATCCACATTAGAGCATAGTTTCACCTTTTATGTTTATTTCCAGTCTGCAAAGGTGTTTTGTTTATAGTCTGCTGTTCTTGCTGAGATTTAAAACAGATTATACACTGTAAATCAACAAAAGTAATGTTCTTTGGGAAGTGACCTCAAAGATTTAAATGGTCAATAGATGACAATCCCATCAAACAATGTAGAACCTCTAAGTATCTTGGGGTGACATTTAACAAAACCCTCTCATGGAAATCCAACATGGTGATAACGAAAGCCTCAGCCTCAAGAACCACTGGGGCCATCTTGAATTATACACCTCAAAAGGAGGATTTTTAGTTGAACCAGCCTTGAAATTGTTCCAGTGCAAGGCCATCCTTCGGCTTTTATATGGTGCAGAGGTCTGGGGTTGAAATGAAATCAACCCCAGAACCAATCCAAAATCTCTTCGTAAAGAGAATCCAAACTTTGCCTCATGGTACTCCAGCAGCTGTAGTGAGGGCTGAACTTGGCTTACCTTCCATAAGAGCCCATTTGCACCTGGCCTTATTTAGATTCTGGAGAAAGCAATAGAATCTCTCCACTAGTCCTTTTCTGAGGGAGAACAATGCACTGCTGCATTTAGATGCCATTTGCACAGCTGGGTTCAATGATGTCCTCCTCTGGTGGATGACTTTTGGGGTGTCTCTCTTGCCCAGTCTCAATATATGAGACTGGATTTTTAAGAGCGATGCTGCGCCAGATAGAAATACAATTCTCTGTTCCAGATTTTCTCTTTGGTTCAACTTGTTCATGAGGAACTGCAAAATTTGGTCATTATTTGACGAAAATCACTTTTCCTAGTCTTAGAATGTCTTTAATTTCTTTGAGGTTTCAAACCATGCCTTCAGCCATTCTAGATGGCTGCTATCGACAAATACCAATTGATGCCCATTTTTGGATTTGTGGAGCCTTAGTCCCCGAAGACATTCCATACTACATTCTGTTCTGTTCTTTGTATACTGAGCCCAGAAACAAATTCACTGGAGAAATTTTTAAAGGCCTAGTTTTTTCTCCTATGGTAGAAAAACTATCCCTCCTTCTTTCCGATGTGGATTCATATGTATGTCTCTAATAAAGTAGCACAATTTACCCTGACTGATAAGAAAATTCAAGCTCAAAATGTACGTAATGGTTGAGAGTCCAATGGCACCTTTAAGACCAACAAAGTTTTATTCAAGGTGTGAGGTTTCGTGTGCATGCACACTTCGTCAGACAATAAAGTGGAATTACATATCTTAGTTGTATATATAGGGGTGGTTTGTTATATTAGCATGCAAAATAATGAAGATTTTTTTTAACAGATAAACAGATGAGAGGGTTTTGTTTAACAGATAAAAAAATACCTTCACTATTTTTCATGCTAATTTAACAAGCCACCCCTGTATATACAACTATGGTATGTAATTCCATTTCATTGTCTGACAAATGTGCTTGCACACAAAAGCTCACACCTTGAATAAAACTTCGTTGGTCTTAAAGGTGCCATTGGACTCTTACTTTGTTCTATTGCTTCAACCCATCTATCTTAATGGTTGAGACTCCTTCACCTATAATCAAAGAAGGTGCTAATCTGTTTTAGTGAACTGTTATGTGTTTTTAACATTATAGCTTTGTTGTTTGCTGTTCTTTGTCCATGTTTTACTTGTATGCTTTTTCTGCTCAGTTGTGATGGTCTTTGGCCACATACAATAAACACACTTGAACTTGAATACAGTGTAAATCAAGGCAGTCGATAGGATGATACATCTAATAAACAGTGTGATAAGACTTGGATTGTGGAAATTTAAACAAAGCTGTCATCTGAACAAAGCATAGTTATTAAACATGAAATATTAAACAATGCAGAATGTGGTATTTACACAGGTAGAAACTCAATGCATTTTCCTGGAGCAATCTGTTAAGATGTAGCCCTATTTCCTTTATAAAAATGCCTTCCTGAACAATTCTGTTTTACATAGTTTGCAAAAGGTAGAATGTTAAATGATTAAAAACAATGAGATTGATGGTTGATAGAATTGTGAAGTAGACTAACAAATGTCCTTAACATTTCAGTTTATCTTTATTAGAAGAATTTGACTGCAGCTGTAATGAATTGGAGTGTCTGCCTCCCACTATTGGCTACCTGCATAATCTGCGGACATTAGCTGTGGATGAAAATTTCTTGTCTGAACTGCCCAGAGAAGTAAGGATTAATTATGGAATACCACTTACATTAACATTTCCCCATCTTCATTCAAATTAAATTCCCCCTGAGGTCATTACTGGATAATGGGAGTAGAGGGGCACATTTTGGGCTATGTTTGTTAATATGTCTCTATCTTTTCCTCTTTTCTTCCATTTTCTTGCCTGGAAGCAACTTTTTAATGTTCTGCCTTAAACAGGAACAATGGAAGTGTCCTACTTGTCCATACATGGAAAACCCATTACTTTTATTTTTTCCTGTCCCCATCTGATTCCTGGAAGGATCATCCTTAGGGTTATAGGACAACAAAGAGGAACAAACACATGGGGGGCGGGCTTAAGTGAGGAGGACAAGGAGGTGAAATCATTCTTCCTTTCTCCTCTGCAAAAGCAGTTCCACTGAGAAAAGGGGTTGATTTCATTGTCTTGTTTTCCTCCTTATTTCAGCCTACCAACCCTGAAGGCTGAGCTGACTTCTGAAGAGATCAATTTTTGGTTGCTTGGACCTCTACAACCACCACATATACTGGGAATAAAAGACCCATTACCCTCATCCCAAAAGCTATTTTGTTACTGGTTATCCCAAGTACATGGCATGGCTGGATACTGCCCAAACCAAACTTTCACTTGTTTTTCAGGGAAATCTCCACAGTCTGGTCCCTCTCTGTGTGTGATAACCTTTACTCCAATGTCGCATGATGTTTGGCTCCACAGTGTTTAATAAACATGGTTCTTGAAGACTGTGTCACCACTTTGCAAGTGTATGGAATGAGTATTTCACTTCCATGTCCTTCACCATCTGGGCGAAAGATGTTCCTTGGCACGTTAGAGAGAAATGTCACAAATATGATATATTAGCTAACTTGTTAAGGAAAAATGGAATACTATACAGATGGCTAATACCGGAGGGCCTGCTGTTTACGTATAAGAGTAAAAGACAAAGGATAGACTCCGTATTTAAACTAGATTTTTTTCTTGAACGGGAGGGTGAAGACCTAGGTTGGCAGAAAGGAGGAGAAGAAGAGGAGGAGGAAGAAGAAGAAGGGGAAGAAGCTGAAGCTGAAGACCAGGAAGGTCCAATCTCTCAGGCTGACACCAAAACCCAAGATAAAGATGATAAAAAGGAGAAAAAGAGGCAAAAATTGAAGCTTAAAACTGAATCACAAATTCTTACTAGACTTAAACTTAAAAATATAGTTACCTCAAAGAAGGATAAAAAATGGCAACTAAAAAACTGCAATTATTATCAGTGAATGTAAATGGTCTAAATGGGCCACAAAAGAGAAGAAAACTTTTTCATCAAACAGTTAAAATGCAAGCTGATATTATTTGTCTCCAAGAGATGCACATAAAGGAAGAACATTCAAAACATTTACTATATAAAAAATTAGGTATCCCTTTCATTGCCTCAGACACAGTAAAAAAAAGAGGTGTTGTAATCTATGTAAATGAAAATTTACACCCAGTACTCAATTATAAATCCATTGACGGAAGAATTGTTGCAGTTACGATTAGCAGAAATGGGAAAGAAACTTTAATCATAAACCTTTATGCGCCAAACCAGAACCAAGAAAATTTCTTTAAGGAGATGCAGAATATATTAATAACAAAAAGTTCGGAAGATGTTTGCATAGTGGGAGATTTCAACTCCGTATTTGACCCTAGTCTCGATAGGGAAAAGTTGAGAAAAAGTTTAAAATCTGGCTCTACGCTACCCAAAAGTTTCTTAACAATAGTAGAAGAATTTAATATGATAGACATCTGGAGAACACAAAACCCACTGAAAAAGGACTATACATATTATTCTTGCAGACATAAGTCATTATCAAGAATTGATATGGCCTGGATAAATACTGGATTGGCGAAAAATCTACTGGAGGTGGAAATACTACCTAGCACCTTTGCTGACCACAATCCTATTTGGTTATCTTTCCAAGAACCACATAAAACATCAAGATGGAGATTGAATACTGGATTATTAAAAGATAGGAAATTTGTTAAGAAGATAAAATCAGAAGCTCAAAAATTCTTTAAGAGATACACCAGTAAACATTATTTGGGATGCATTTAAAGCATTTTTAAGAGGTTTATTCATTAATCAAGAAGCGTGGAGAAGGAAACAAAAGAGAGAAATTTAGAAAATTAACAGAAGAATTAAAAATAAATGAAGATAAAACGGAAAAAAAATGGTGAGCTTGATGGGATAAAACTTAAGATAAAAATGATCTAACATCAAATAAATATTCTGTTATCACAAGAAATAGCTAACAATATAGAATACACTCTCCCACATGGATCACTGCCTTGTCGTGGCGAGGGGGCTTGTGTGGTTCAATGAGGCTGTGGGCTATGCCGTGGAGGGCCACCCAGGACGGACAGGCCACAGCAGAGAACTCAGATCAAGCGTGATCCCCTGGAGAAGGAAATGGCAACCCACTCCAGTATCTTTGCCAAGAAAACCCCATGGACAGTAACAAAAGGCTAAAAGATATGACACCGGAAGATGAGCCCCTCAGGTCGGAAGGTGTCCAATATGCTACTGGGGAAGAGCAGAGGGCAAGTACGAGTAACCCCAGAAAGAGTGAAGCGGCTGGGCCAAAGCTGAAAGGATGCTCAGTTGTGGATGTGTCTGAAGGTGAAAGGAAAGTCTGATGCTGCAAAGAACAATACTGCATAGGAACCTGGAATGTAAGATCTATGAATCAAGGTAAGCTTGACGTGGTCAAAAATGAGATGGCAAGAATGAACATCAACATCTTGGGAATCAGTAAACTAAAGTGGACAGGAATGGGCGAATTTAACTCAGAAGACCATTATATCTACTACTGTGACCAGGAATCCCGTAGAAAAAATGGTATGGCCTTTATAGTCAACAAGAGTGAGAAAGGCAGTATTGGGATACAATGTCAAAAATGACAGAGTGATCTCGGTCCAAATCCAAGGCAAACCATTCAACATCACACTAATCCAAGTCTATGCCCCAACCACAGCTGCAGAAGAGGCTGAAATGGACCAGTTCTATGAAGACCTACAACACCTCATAGAACTAACACCAAAAAATGATGTCCTCATCATCATAGGGGACTGGAATGCTAAAGTAGGAAATCAAAAGGTAACCGGAATAACAGACAAGTTTGGCCTTGGAGAACAAAATGAAGCAAGGCAAAGGCTAACAGAGTTTTGTCAAGAGAACACGCTGGTCATAGCAAACACTCTTTTCCAACAACCTAAGAGCCGTCTCTACACATGGACATCACCAGACGGGCAACACCGAAATCAGATTGACTATATAATTTGCAGTCAAAGATGGAGAAGCTCTATTGAGTCAGTAAAAACAAGACCTGGAGCTGTCTGTGGCACAGATCATGAGCTACTCATTGCAAAATTCAGACTTAAATTGAAGAAAGTTGGGAAAACCACTAGGCCATTCAGATTTGACCTAGATTGCATCCCCAATGAATATACAGTAGAGGTGAAGAATAGGTTTAAAGGACTAGATTTGATAGAGTGCCTGAAGAACTATGGACAGAGGTCCGTGACATTGTAAAGGAGCAGCAATCACCGCCATCCCAAAGAAAAAGAAATGCAAGAAAGCAAAGTGGCTGTCTGATGAGGCTTTACACATAGCAGAGGAAAGAAGGAAAGCTAAAGGCAACGGTGAAAAGGGAAGATTTGCCCAACTGAATGCAGATTTCCAGAGAACAGCAAGGAGAGATAAGGAGGCTTTCCTGAATGAACAATGCAAAGTAATAGAGGAAAACAATAGATTGGGAAGGACTAGAGATCTCTTCAAGAAAATTGGAGAAATCAAGGGAATGTTCCATGCAAAGCTGGCCATGATAAAGGACAAAAATGGTAGGGACCTAACAGAAGCAGAAGAGATTAGGAAAAGATGACAAGAATACACAGAAGAACTATACAAGAAGGACCTTGATGTCCTTGACAACCACGACGGTATAATCACTGACCTCGAGCCAGACATCCTGGAAAGCGAAGTTAAATGGGCCTTAGAAAGCATTACTAACAACAAAGCTAGTGGAGGTGATGGTATCCCAGCTGAGTTATTCAAAGTCTTAAAAGAAGATGCTGTTAAAGTGCTGCACTCAATTTGCCAACAAATTTGGAAAACACAACAGTGGCCACAGGATTGGAAAAGGTCAGTTTACATTCCAATCCCAAAGAAGGGCAATGTCAAGGAATGCTCAAACTATCGCACAATTGCACTCATTTCACACGCTAGCAAGGTCATGTTCAAGATCCTACAAGCTAGGCTCCAACAGTACGTGGATAGAGGACTGCCAGAAGTACAAGCTGGATTTTGGAGAGGTAGAGGAACTAGAGATCAAATTGCCAACATTTGCTGGATTATGGAGAAAGCAAGAGAGTACCAGAAAAACATCTACTTCTGCTTCATTGACTATGCTAAAGCCTTTGATTGTGTGGATCACAATAAACTATGGCAGGTTCTTAAAGAGATGGGAGTACCAGACCACCTCACGTGTCTCCTGATAAACCTGTATAAGGGTCAAGAAGCAACAGTTAGAACCGGATATGGAACAACTGATTGGTTTAGCATAGGAAAAGGAGTATGACAAGGATGTATATTGTCACCTTGCTTATTTAATTTATATGTAGAGTACATCATGCGAAATGCTGGCCTGGATGAATCACAAGCTGGAGTTAAGATTGCTGGGGGAAATATCAATAACCCCAGATATGCAGATGATACCACTCTGATGGCAGAAAGTGAAGAGGACCTAAAGAGCCTCTTGCTCAGGGTGAAAGAGGAGAGCGCAAAAGTGGGCTTGAAGCTCAGCATCAAAAAAAATAAGATCATGGCATCCGGCCTAATCACTCCTTGGCAAATAGAAGGGGAAGTCATAGAAGTAGTGACAGACTTCACGTTCCTGGGATCCCAGATCACTGCAGATGGTGACTGCAGCCATGAAATTAAAAGACGCCTGCTCCTTGGGAGGAAAGCAATGGCAAACCTAAACAGCATGATAAAAAGCAGAGACATCACCCTGCCAACAAAAGTCTGCATGGTCAAAGCAATGGTATTCCCCGTAGTAATGTATGGCTGCGAGAGTTGGACTATAAGGAAGGCCGAGCGCCGAAGAATAGATTCTTTTGAACTATGGTGCTGGAGAAGACTCTTGAGAGACCCTTGGACTGCAAGGAGATCAAATCATTCAATCCTAAAAGAAATCAACCCTGACTGTTCCCTGGAAGGCCAGATCTTGAAGTTGAAGCTCAAATACTTTGGCCACCAAATGAGAAGGGAGCATTCACTGGAGAAGACCCTGATGCTGGGAAAGATTGAAGGTCAAAGAAGAAGGGGACGGCAAAGGATGAGATGGTTAGACAGTGTCATCGATGCAACTAACATGAAATTGAGCAAACTTCAGAGGACAGTGGAAGACAGGAGGGCCTGGCGTAATCTGGTCCATGGGGTTGCAAAGAGTTGGACTCGACTGTGCGACTGAACAACAACAACATAGAATACACTAAATCATATTATTTTGAAAATGCTAACAAACCTACTTGTTGGCTGGCTTATAAGCTGAGGAAGGAAAAAGAGAAAAGGACAATCTCAGCTCTAAAAGATGCAAACCAGGAGATAAAGTATAAAAATCAGGAACTGAAAAATATTGCAGAAGATTTTTACAAAAATTTGTATAATCAAACTCAACAAAACCATCAAAAAATTAAAGACTTTCTTCTGAAATATAATATACAAGTGGAGACCCGCAAGAAACTTGCGGGATGGTCATCCCATTCCTCACACCTTTGCTTCCTCCCCTCTACCCTTACCTATCTCACGCTCCTTCTCCCTTCTGGGGGTGGAGCCATGGACTCAACCCTCCAAAGCAGCCATTTAATCCAGGGGAACTGATCTCTGTCACCTGGACAACAGTTGTAATGCTGGGTGATCTCCAGCCCTCACCCAGAGGCTGGCAATGGTAGTTCTCATGGAGGAAATGGCTGGTTTGGAGGGTGGAGTCTGTGGCATTATACTGGTCTGAAGTTCCTCCCCTTCTCAAACCCCACCATCCCCAGGATCCACCCCTTAAATGTCCAGGAGTTTCCCAATCCAGAGTTGGCAACCCTATTTCCTTCCCACCCAACAGCCAACTTAACCTTTATCTGCCTTTGTCTGTCTTCAGCTTTTTGTCTCCACCCCCTCCCCCACAGCTTCTACCAAGGAAAATTACAGTCTTTCTCCACAGTGGGGACCAAAGCAGCTTACATTATTCTCACCTCCTTTTTTTATCTGCACAACAACCCTGTGAGGTTGGTTAGGCTGAAAGTATGTGACTGGTCCAAAATCACCCAGTCAGCTTCCACCGCAATATGGGGATCTGAACCTGGGTCTTGCAGACCCTACTCTGAGGCTCTAACTGCTGCATCACTGCTGGCTTTCATAGGGTGGCTGCTGAACAGCAGCAAGCAGCCAGGCCAAGTTGAGTCATGCAAATTAGGTGGCATCAAGTCACCCAGAGGGTGCTGCCTAGGGATGCCAGCCTCCAGGTGGGATCTGGGGATCCCCTGGAATTACTGCTCAGCTCCAGACTACTGAGATAACTTCCCCTGGAGAAAATGGATGCTTTGGAGGGTGGACTCAAGGGTATTGTACCCCACTGAGGTCCCTGTCCTCCCCAGGCTCCATCCCCAAATCTCCAGGAGTTTCCAGACCTGGAGCTGGCAGCCCCACTACCCCATCCCCTGCCAGTGCCCGTGGGGGGACCTGGCAACCCTGCCAGGCCTAGGGTTGGCAACCTCCAAGTGGGGCCTGCTGGAGAGTGAACTCCAGAGATCTGTGAACAACAGAGATCTGTCTCCCTGGAGAAAATGGCTGCTTTGGAGGGTGGATTCTGTGGCATGATACCCAGCTGAGGCCTCACCCTTACCCAAATCCTGCCCTCCTTGCACTCCACCCCAAAACCTCTAGGAATCCCCCAGCCTGGCCCCAAGGCACCCTCCCCCCCTCCAAGGCCAAAAGAGGCCTGGAAAGAAAGGGCCCTTCCCCCACCCTTTTACTGACAGAGCCAGTCAGAAGCCTCCCCCCCTCCAACGTTCTAATCTCTCACCGTTGCTGCCTGGAGTCAGGTCCCTGCAGAGGCCATTTCAAAAGGCTTTTGGGGGGAATTCAACCGTCCCTGAAGGGATTTCCTTACTTTTCGGATTTTTCTACAAACCCAGGAAGTCTACTGACTATGTAGGAAAAGCTGTTGGGGGACAGTGAGGCCCCTGTTGGAGGGAATAGGTATCCGCACAGAAAAAAAAAAGTCTGGGATTAGAATATAAGATATTTTTTTTTTACTGCGGATCAGAAAAAAAAATCTTGAATGATACAATTACAACTTGTGAAGTTGTGGAAGCACTTAGAAAGCAAAAGAAAAAGAAATCTCCAGGTCCTGATGGTATCCTGGCTGTAATCTATCAAAGGCTTGATGATGAAATTCTCCTTCAGTTTAAAGATGTACTTCATAACATCATAGAAATGGGAAATTTACCAAACTCATGGAATGACGCCTTGATCACATTAATACACAAGCCTAATACTGAAGATAAAGAAATCCAAAACTATAGACCTATATCACTTCTCAATGTTGACTATAAGATTTTCGCAACTATCATAGCTACTCATTTCAAGAAGATATTGGTAGAAGTTATACATCGAGATCAATCTGGCTTCCTCCTGAAGAGACAGATAAAAAATAATTTAAGAATTATTCTAAATATTTTAGAATACTACAAACAATATCCTGGAAGGCAATTAGCAATTTCACCTTTAGAGGCCTTTATAATGCCTACATTGATGTCGGACAATAAGAGAGTTACATATCAAACACTATTAAGCAAGAATAAAGAGTTAAATTCATTGGAGACATTGCAGGCATTGAATATTAATCTCACAGGTTGGGAAAATTTACAATTACAGTCAAGGTTCACCAAAGATAAAGTAATGGGCTTTTATAATGAAAAGACAGAACTAGATAAAATATGGTTATCAACTTCTGACAAACTGATACAAAAATTGTATAACTTCTTATTGTTTGATGTCATGCAAGATGAAACAGTTAAACCATCAATGGTAACATGGATGCAGGACATAGGATATAGTTTGGATATGGATGATTGACTGAAAATATGGAAATCTGTTAAACTATTAAGATCTACATCATATAAAGAAAATATACTCAAAATGTTTTACAAGTGGCATTGGTCACCTGACAAAATGGCCAAATGTTATAAAGATGCATCAAGAAACTGTTGGAGATGTAAGAATAATATAGGCACTTTTTTCCATATGTGATGGCGGTTTAAGAAGATTCATAAATTTTGGAAAGATATTAAACAGTTAATAACAGAGATTATGGGCATAGAGTTACAATTATTACCAGAAACTTACTTGCTTAACATAATACCAGATGGGTTCAGACGTGATGATGTATGTATTTTATCATATATCCTCACTGCATCTAGAATAATTGTTGCTAAATGTTGGAAAACCGATAGCTTACCTATTAGAGAAGAGTTGATCATAAAAATTTGTGATGTGGCAGAAATGGATAAATTGAATACGATACTTTTGGGAAGAGATGAAAAAGCTTTCCAATAAAGATGGCACAAAGTTAACAAATGGTTTAGAAATAATGTTTAATGTGTACTCCAAAGTTTGATTTATATACTGCAACTGTGTTTTTCTCTTTTGTAATGTAAAAATTATAAATAAATCTTAAAAAAGAGGAATGCTTTTATCCATGCCTTAGCCTCCATTGACTGTTCACCAAGTTCAGCTCCCAGTGCTATGCCTGAAACACATCCAGGAGTAGCCAGTAAGCATCAAAAGAAATCATGCTGAATATGGTCAGTTCTCTCAGAGACAAAGTCAGTCCAAATTTCTGTACCATATAAAACTGGTTTGTGACCTTAACATTATATAGTGTTAAAGCCAAGGGGACAAATTTACCTCCTGCTGTATAAAAATATTTTACAATTGTCCTCCTGACTTTCAAGGCAGCATTTCTCACAAGATCCAAGTGTGGTTTCCATTTATTTATTTATTTATTTGATTTATACCCAACCCTCCCTGCTAAAGGGCGGTTTACGTAAAAGTTAAAACAGCTAAAAACAAAAAGTTATAAAACCAATACTAAAGTGCTAGTATAAAATGTCATATAGTGATGGCGATACATAATAACAATCTGTTGTCGAAGGCTTTCATGGCTGGAGTTCATTAGTTGCTGTAGATTTTCTGGGTTATGTGGCCGTGGTCTTGGCATTGTAGGACCTGACGTTTCACCAGTAGTTGTGACTGGCATCCTCAGAAATATAACACATAAAGATGTAGTACTCTCTGTGTCAAGGTGAGCAGAAAAATGGTAGGCAGGTAATTTATATGTACCCTGGAAGGTGGGGTAGGGCTGAGTCATTATCTTGTAGTAGTTCTCCAGAACTTCTGGGAGCTCATTCCACCAGTGCGGAGCCACCACCTAAAAGGCCCTGACCCTGGTCGTAGCCAGCCTGGCATCCTTGGGACCCGAGGGGGGGCAGACAGTTTTGCAATCCTGACTGTAGTGCTCTCTGGGGAACGTGTGGGGAAAGATGGTCCCTCAAGTATGTAGGTCCCTGACTATAAAGGGCTTTATGTAAGGAGTGTGTTGAAATAAATTCCAAAGTATTTAAATTGATTAACCTGGTCCATAGATTGGCCTGCTATATTCCAAGTAAATTTTTTCTCTCTTTTCCTTTTACTAAATACTAAAACCTTAGATTTTGCTACATTAATAGACAGACCTTCATGATTACAGTAGTCCTCAAATTTTTCAATTAGTTTACAAAGCCCCACAACTGATACGAATATTAGCGCTGCATCATCTGCATATAAAAGAATCAGAATGTTGCATTTGGATAAATATGGGAGGTGGAAATCATTCCTCAAAAGGCAAGGTCTGAGGTTAATATATAAATTGAATAACAGGGGTGCAAAAATACATCCCTGTTTAATGACTTTGTCTAAGGAAAGTACACCAGATAACTGGCTCAGCTCCCTGCACCTGACCCAGGCAGTTGGACAGCTACATGGCTGTTTTATTAAATAAAGGAGACAAGATTCAATGCCATACTTCTTCAGCTTTTCTCATAATCAGGTCCTGGAGATTGTATCAAATGCTGATTTAAGATCCATAAAGGCAATTGCCAATATACCTTCTCCAGAGCTTATATATTTATCTACTAGGTATTAAGAGTATATGACAATGATCTAAACTTTCCAAAGACTATTGCAGCATAAAGTTTTCCCATGGTGGACAACAAGCTTATTGGATGATAATTTATTGGATCCAGGGGGTCCCCCCTTTTATAAATTGACAATTATCACGCTACACCAAACTTTGGGTGTACTTCCCATCTTATTTATATCTGTAAAAACACCAGTTTGGGACAATTTTAAACAGTTCTGCTGGTATTACACCAGGGCTGGGTGCTTTCCCCTTTTTTGTTGCTTAATCAAGGTCTTAATTTCACTGGCTGATATCAGGGGCCATTCTTTCATATCTGGAGGCAGTTTTAATCTACTGTCTGAGATATTTCCATTTTTATTTGTGGAAATAGTAGTAAAAAAGGCTTCTCAAACAGCTGCTGGAATGTGACAAGGTACAGGGAACCTTGTATTTAACCCTTTTGCTATTAGGGTCCAGAAAACTCTGTCATATTTTGTTTTTATGGCCCAGAATAGACATTCCCATTCATTTTACTGAGCCTCAGACATCTTAATTTTCAGTAATTTTTTGTATTCTCTTTTCAGTTTCAAAATACTGGCAATACCTCTATCCTATTTGAGTGTTTAAACTGTCTATGTAAGCTCCTAATAGTCCTTTTAATTGCCTTGCAATCAGTATCATACTAGTTATTTCTACCTGGTATGCCCTGTCTCTTGGGCTTTACTCCATTTGTTACCAAGGCTGGCGGGGGGGCGGGGGATGGACAGTTAATTCAGTGAGAAAGTCCATGACTCCCATGTTTTTAATTACATGGGAGCCTGTATGGCTAGATTTTATCAGACTCATTTGTGCTTTCACTTTCTCTTCCATAGCATCACACTATCTTAGCGGTCTTAGATTGTTATATGTCTGGTCTAAGGCTGTTTACACAGGGTGCAGAGAGACAAGTGTGTAAATGTGATAATAAATGCACTGGATAATGGTCACCCCCAAATAATCCATTACTTCCAAAGTTTCAATTCTTTTAAAAAGACTGGCAGAAACAACAAAATAATCCATCAAACCTGCCTCTTTATGATTTATACATGTATAGTCTCCTTTTCCATCAAACTGAGCACATCCATTTAGTATCCATTTAGGTCATTCTTTAATAATAAGGACGCAAAATATCTGCCAACACCATTAATTTTCCTATCTTTAGCTCTTCTATAATTCATAGTTAAAGTGTCCTCTGTCTGAGTTTTAAAGCATTACAAAAAGAGATCCTCATTTGTCTCCCCAACCCTAGCGTTAAAATCCCTAGACAATAATACTGGGGTCACATGATAAAGCCTAACCAAAACGGACATCAAACTGATTCCAGCATGAAGAGATCTTGAACTTATGAACATATGGTAGGAAATTTATCAAAATTATTGAAAGTTCTTTAAATTCCAAGAGTAATGCCATTGCATATGAAGAGTTGTTAAACAGCTCAGTAATCTTCACTTTCAAATTCATTGAGATTAAACAAGTCAACCCTCCAGAGCACCTTCCATTTTTCCCATTGTCAATTGCAGGCAGTGAATATGAAGTAAACCAGAAGCATAAACTTTAGCCTTTGCCCAAGTTTCCTGAAGTAGCACTAGGTCAAATTTACTCAAGAGATTTTTTTATATCACTTGACATCATTCTAGCATTCCATCCAGTCACGTTCAAAGACAGTACTCTGAGTACTTTTTCCTTGAGAGTTAGGTCCCTGACTGCATTATCTAAATATTTGTGGTTGAAAGGACTTAGGGGAAGAGATGATTTCCCATCCCAAGACAATTTGTTTGAGAGCAACTCTGCTGGACAGGATTGTTTGTCCAGTCTATGATTAGGTTGTATTTGATATCATATAGGGCAGAAATCAGCCTCTGCAGTCTCTGTGAAATATTAGCCTATTCTTTTAATGGCAAAGCACCAAAAGATGCTAATAGGCCTTCTTCTATGCCCTCAAGGCCATAGATATGCAATCCTTCTTGTACTGAACTTTCCATTTTTGTCCATGGATAAGTAGGAATTAATAGAGGATCATTTTGAAATAACACTTTAAAATTTTGAAAATGCACTTGTTTGTTTACATAATCATTTCCCCTCTGTTCTGGAGATACTGTTTCAGGAGATGTAGAACCAATAAGCAATTCTCTCTCTTCAGTTATTTGGCTAGGTTTAGGGACATGTACTACTGTATTCCTCCTTGTCTGGGGTGAGGCCTCCAAGTTCATTAAGTGAGATTACTTCCTGAACACTTGGTATCTTTTAAGATACCCCTGGACAGAAAATATCAAAGTTGGAATCTGGAGAGAATAGAAATGAAGCCTAATTCTGTCACCTCTTAGAAATCCCGGGATATGCTCCACAAATGTTAAATCAATAGAATATGGGTGTTTATGTAATCTGTATGTATTGAAATGTTATATTGTATTGAAATGTATGTATTGAACTGTATGTACTGAAATGTTATGATGTATTCATTGAATGTTGTAAACCGCCTTGAGCCCTATCCAGGGGAGGGCAGTCTAGAAATCCAATAAATAAATAAATAAATAAATAAATAAAAGATGTTCTCGAGCATCCCATTTATCCAATTTGTCATCCACTCTTTATAGGGGAGGATGTTCAATATTAATTTGTTATATTCAAATGTCAGGGGGTGTGAAAGCAGATACAAGTTTGATACAAATTTCAAATTACCTTCATTTTGCTTTTCCGTATTACCTCTCTTCCTTGCTCTTAGGCTGATATAGCATCCCATCTTTTTGTTTGCATGGGTTTTGTGTTCTCATTGGCAGAGTAGATAATGCTGCTGCCTTTGCTTCTATACTCTTGTTTGCTTTATTTGCCTTGTTTCCCTTTGCTAGGAAATCCTCTACATATTTTGGCAATATATCTAATTTTTCAAAGATTTTCCCCACCGTATCAGAAAGTAGTAGCATCTGAGTTGCCAGCATTTCTAAATCTATTTGTTTTTTCCCAATCTTTATTTTTTCTCAACAGTTCTTCTAATATGGCTCTATGAGAAGGAGAACCAAGAGGGGGATCAGAAGAAATATTTAAAGGGCTTGGGGGTGTCATATCTTTATTTGAAAGAGAGGCAAATCTATTGGAAGTTTTTATAGTAAGAAATTCCTCTATTTTATTCTGCTTAGAAGAGGATAGGTTTTCATCAAAGGTCCACAACCTTTTCCTTCCCATTGTTAATATCAATCTAATAAGGCTTAATCAATTTCACTAGATAGATAACTGAAATCAATTTAATAGATACTGTAATTCCTTCACCTAAAATCATAATAGCTAAAAACCACCAGATTAAAACCCACTGAAGTAATCCCTAGTGGGGAGTAGAATATAAAATATATCCTGTTAAAATATAGTAATAAAATATTGATAAAATAAGTAATTCAGAAATACTAAAACAATTATCCCTGCCAAAAAAGGATAAAAGTAAAATGAACAAATAAGTAAATAAAACAGAGAAGAAAGGAGGGGGTGAAATAGTGTCTTCTTCTCAAGGTTTCTCAAATAAACTAACAAGTAATATAATCTGAAGTTATTTCATTCCTGTTTTATCTGAACTGTTTTAATTTGAGCCATGTGTTGAATTTTTAGCATGCTTTATGGTTGTGGATACTGTGTTAAATTTTGTTATTGTAAACTACATCTGACAATTTGCAGTGTGAACAGTATAAATCTTAAAAATTAATAAATACATGTCATTCATTTTCTTATGCATAACTAAGACATAGATGTTGATAGGAAATCAATTTCTTCTCTTGTGGGACTCAAAATGGAAGATGGGAGATATCACTTTGGCCACTTTTGTACTGGTACTGAATACCATACTGAATACTATATCAGCTTATTTTTTCCTCTGTTGTAAAGGCAAGTATTTTAACAATTGTCTTTGATGCCCACAGATTGGAAGTTGTAAGAATGTAACAGTTATGTCTCTGCGCTCTAACAAGCTGGAATTTCTCCCTGATGAGATTGGACAGATGCAGAAACTCAGAGTCTTAAATCTGAGTGACAACAGGTACTGGTTTTATCATCTTAAATTTCATGCTGTATCAATGCTGTTTTGATCAAATTGTCAACTGCAGAAAATATATACCTATTGATCTGAAAAGGCCTTCGGAGATGAAAGAAATAAACAGCTGTGCTAGTCCAAAAGAAAAATCCAAAACCCCAGAACATAGTACCTTTTATTAAGACAAACCAAATGACACACAGCCATATACAAGATTTCAGATTCTCGAGACCTCTTCTTCAGGTTTGATATTACAAAACAGTTTTTAGGGAAAAGAAAAGTGCTGGGAAATGGTGCAAAGTCTTGTTGCACTATGTTTCTGCATTGTGCTGAGATGCTAGATGGAGAGCTAATGCTGGTGGCCAGTGATTCTCAGCCTTTTTATGAGCAAGAACTCATAAACCTATTGTGGTATCTCCTAGAAAATACAAATAACAGTAAACGGCCCTTACACCTCTATGCCTAGTTTGCAGAACAATGGTGGCTGTTCTTTCATTGCGTGAGATAGAAACATCTGTCCTCAGAGAAGCATATCTGGTTTTGGAAGTGTTATACTTCCCATTACTCAAGCCTTTCCCTAGAGAGTATATGTTATTTACGTTATTTATGCAAAATATTTTCATTCTGCTTTTCTCTGGCACAGAAGGACTCAGAGCAGCTTACAAATCTTAGAGTTGCCAACTTCTAGGTGGACCTTGGAGTTCTGGAATGACAACTAATCTCCAGACTGCAGAGAACAGTTCCCTTGGAGAAAATGGAAGCTTTGGAGGGTAGACTCTATGGCATCACATACCCGTTGAGATCGATCTTTTTTTTTTTTTTTACATTTTTTATTGCTTTTCTAGAAACTACACAGAAATCAAGGGAAGGGTAAACTACAAACTATGGGAGAAAGTAAAGATAACCACTAAAACCCAAGAAGTGGTGATCATATAATGTTTACAATTGTTTTTTATGCCTTGATAATATAAAAATGTAGTATAAATGGAAAGAGTTAATAAATACATCTGGAACCATTAACTATATAAAGAAAATCTGAGAATCTGCTAAGAATAGATTAAGTTCAAGCTCTAGAGATAAAAGTTAATGTTTATCTTTCTTTTTTCTGAGATTATAGTCTCGGTTGGCTTTAGGAGTTTTAGGAGCCGCAGCCCCTAATTCTGAGTCAGATTCTTCTTCAGTAGATGATGATGAAATTTCTCCATGACTTCTCTGGTTGCTGTCATCTTCATTGTCATCCTTCCGAGGCTTTGCTGGCTTTTCTGGCTTTTGCAACTGTTCCAGAAAGTCTTTAGCCTTTGAGACAGAGTCAATCCTTTCTTTCTTATCATTGTATTTGAAGAAAATGCCTTCTGGAATAATCCATTTGTAGGGGGTAGAAGCTTTTTGTAGAAATAAAACTAAGTCTTTATATTTCCTCCCCTTCTTTCTTATTTCAAAGGGAATGTCTTTTAATACTTTAATTTCTCTGTCATTGATTTTCAAGGTAGTTCCATTAGTCGCTTTAAGTATTTAGTCTCTGATATGCCTTTTGGAGAATTTCACATAAATTTCACTGGGCAGATTATTTTTCTTGATATATTCTGAATATGTCCTATAGGCCATAATCATCTTGCTTTGAAGAAAATCCATTCTCCAGTGGTTCTACGTGGGACATTCCTCACGTCTGGGGATAAGCTCCTCCGTCTTTCCTCAGGGTCGGCTCCAAACTTTGATCCAGGCGGGGAGGGGCTTATCCCCTTGGAGGCGAACCAATCAGTTCCTTTGCCGACTCTGCTTCAGCAGGACGTGCTCCGGAGGTGCGGAGACGCGCCTATTGAAAGAAGAAACGAAACCACAAGGAAGATTTACAGCCTGATGAGGCTGTATTTGATTGACGACGGGCTTTGTCTAGGGAGTGCTGACGCTTCCTTAGCCCTGCGACATTCTCTCCTCTGCCGGTCTGACCCGTCCCTGGGACGGAGGACCTGCTCCTATTGCAGAGAGTGCAGAGAGAGAGAGAGAGAGACAAACGGCGTGCGAGTGCACACACACAGTCTTCTACCTTCCCACCTGAATCGCGGTAAGCAGAAGCAGGCAGACAGTTTCTACCCTCTCCAGTATTCCTGGAAGAGGCTGAGACATTGCCTAAGGAATGCAGAGGTCCGTTCCTTATACCCCCGGGAAGCAGAACGGGAAAAGAAAAAAACCTCCATGGCGTTTTTTCTTCCTCAAAACCCCCGCGAGTGCAAGCGGGGGAGGTGGGGAGACTTCCAAGCCTTACTCTGTCCCGGGGAGGGAAATCTTGGCGGGAAACGCTGGGAGCAGCCATTTTAGGCCCACAAATAGATGGGCCTGTCGTGCATGATCAACACTCTCCAGAGATCTGGATGAGTTATAATCATGGTAAATAGGCTAGACCAACCTGTGGAGAACTAAATAGTTGAAAACTACCTCTAAAGCCTTTAATAGCTTTTGCGGAGAATGAACCCCAGAACCTCAGTCGGTTGGGGGGGGGTCTTCATTATCTATCATGGATCTGATTCCAGATTCATTTACACCCCGCAGGTTCTGGTAATGGCTGAGAAGGCATCCCAAGATTGGGGCTGTTCCTCTGAGGACAAAGCACAGATGGGGCCATCCACTTCTCAGGTCTGCCAAGACTTTAGGGATACCCCAGGCCTGGAATCCAGGGAGCCCATTTCGGCTGATATGCTAAATTGGTTCAGAGGAGAAATGAGAAGGGAGTTTAAAGAACTGATCAAGGAAACCATTCATGGCTCCACAACACACGATTCCTTAATGGAAAGAGGTAGATCCCTCAAGAGGAACAGAGACAGGGTGACCAGCGTGTCTAGGTCACCTGTAAGATCAAAACATAGCAGACATAAGTCTAGAGAACAAAGTCCCCTTCTGGGGCATGTGGACTCTGAACCAGATTCTTCCACCTCCTCTTCTGGTAAAGAAGAAGGGGAGCTTTCAGCGGAAGAGGATGAGGTGGTTATGCCTTCAGTGCAATCTAGACTTTTTCCTCAAGAATTATACTCCCGCCTCTTGCCTAAAGTTTTAAGGACCCTAGATCTCTCATCTAGACCTCAGGAGGAGACGGTACAGGAGCCAGAATTTCAAAAAGGGGCTGGAAAATTAATGCCTAAGGTCTCAGTTTCACAAACAGGGCTGCCTTTCCCCGCTTCTTTCTACAATATTATGAAGGCGGAATGGGAACAACCGGCTACACCCAAGGCTAATCACCCCCTGTTCTCTAAATTCTATTCTCTAATGCCAGAAGCCACAAAGAAGCTGAAGCTTCCCGTGGTAGATGATCCCGTGACCAGTTTGTATTCCAGCTCGGTGCTCCCAATGGACGCTGATGGGATGCCTAAAGATCATACAGATAGAAGGGTGGAGCAGGCTTTGCAAAAAAATTTTGAAGCCTCCTCTTCCGCTATCAAGGCCTCTACTGCTGGCTCTCTCTTTGCCAGGGCTGCGTATGACTGGGCAGACAAATTGGCTTCGGCAGACAGTGAGGTGCCAAAGGAGTTCAAAGATGAACTGAAGAAAATAGCTCTGGCAATTGCCTTCACGGCAGATGCCACGCTAGATGCTATGCAGCTGTCAGCAAGGGCATTAGCATGCAGCGTGACAGCAAGACGCAATAACTGGCTCCGTCACTGGGATGTGGACTCCTCTGCACAGGCGAAAGTGGCAGCGGTCCCTTTCAAAGGTACTAACTTATTCGGAGATGGTCTGGATAGGTACCTAGTGGAGGATAAGGACAAAAAAAGGTCCTCCCCTCCAAAAGACGGGACAACAGACAGAGAAAACGTTTTCAGCCATTTTGCGACCAGAAAAGAGGACAAAAACCTTCATTTACAAGGTCGTTCAAAGGAAAATGGCAACCTAGACATCAAGGGGGGAAATCTTTCACCTCCACGAAAAATGAACATACAACGGCCAAAGGTCCCAAGAAAGGATCTTCGGCATGACTATATGGCCTCCCCGGGAAAACAGAAGATAAGGGGAAGGCTACAGGCATTCTCTCAAATGTGGCATACAACAATCTCAGATCAATGGGTATTAGAGACAGTGTCCCAGGGGTACAAACTGGAATTTTGTTCCATCCCCTATCGAAGGTACATCAGAATACCAAAGTACAGAAACCGGTTGAAACACCTCCAAATCAAGGAGGCGATACTTCACCTCCTGGACATAGGGGCGATAGAGAAAGTACCTACGTCCCAACAGGGGCAGGGCGTTTACTCTATATTCTTCGTGGTGCCAAAGAAAAATGGGTCCACGAGAGCCATTTTAGATCTGAAATGGCTCAACAAACTCATTCGAGACAGAAAATTCAGGATGGAAACCCTGAAGTCCATCCTCATATCCATCCAGGAGGGAGATTTTCTGACATCTTTGGATTTGTCAGAAGCTTACCTCCATATACCCATTCACAACTCGCACCAGAAATTTCTACGATTCAATTATGCAAATCTTCACTTCTAATACAAAGCTCTCCCCTTTGGCCTCAAGTCTTCACCCAGGGTCTTTACAAAGGTACTGGTGACCTTGGTAGCCCATCTGAGATTGAAAGGTGTGAGTCTTTTTCCATATCTGGACGACGTCCTAATCAAGGCCCCTTCAGAGGTGGAATGCTCACAGGCCCTAAATCTGACTATTCAGACATTAGAAGCCCACGGCTTCATTGTGAATCTGGAGAAAAGTCACATGATACTCACTCAGAGATTGCTCCACCTGGGGGTGGAGATAGACACGAAGCTAGACAAGGTGTTCCTGTCCCAGGAAAGGGAATTCAAGATCAAGTCTCTGATGGACCAAGTTCTTCAAAAGTCAGAGACACAGCTAATGACCTTGGTCAAACTACTAGGAATGCTCGTCTCCTGTCAGGAGGTAGTGCAGTGGGCTCGATTTCATGTCAGGCCCTTGCAATTGTTGTTACTGCCCCACCAACGGGCGATATCGCACAAGAGAGTAAAACAGATCAGTCTTTCATCACCGGTCTGGAATATGGTGGCCTGGTGGCAAAATCCAATGAGATTCAAACTAGGAGTTCCTCTCTGAGACCCCTCACGATCAGTAATGACGACGGATGCCAGTCTCTCAGGATGGGGTGCAAATTCGGGAGACCAGATGGTCCAGGGAGAATGGTCGGTTGCGGAGACGACAGAAAGCATCAATCTGCTGGAACTGAGGGCAATACGCCTCGGGCTTCTGAACCTTGTAGATATTCTGTCAGGGACACATGTTCTGGTACAGACGGATAACACTACAGCAAAAGCTTATGTGAATCGTCAAGGGGGGACCAAGGTTCGCTCCCTTCATGCGGAAGCATCTCTGATAATGGCATGGGCAGAAAAACATCTAATGTCGATAAAAGCCACTCACGTAGCAGGAAAGGACAACGACTTAGCAGACTGGCTCAGTCGGAAACGAATAGACCAATCGGAATGGATGCTGAACACGGAAGTCTTCGAACAGATCTGCAGCAAGTTCGGCAGAATGGTCATGGATCTGTTTGCCACAGAACTAAATCGTCAAGTACCAGAGTTTCTATCTCGTCAACTAAACGCTCTGGCAAAAGGGACAGATGCTCTAAGCTATACATATGGCCTCCAGGTTTCCTCTATGCCTTTCCGCCCCTACCAATCATGCACAAAGTCCTACAAAAGATTCGCACACAGAAAGCAGAAGTGGTACTGATTGCCCCTTTCTGGCCATGTCAAACCTGGTTTCAGGAACTACAGTCTCTGTCAATAACAAAACCATGGCACCTGCCTCTTCGTGTGGACCTGCTTACGCAGGGCCCGACAAGGCACCCACGGCCGGAACTTCTTCGGCTGGCAGCATGGAGATTGAGCGGAAAATGTTAGAGGGAGCGGGGTATCAAGAATAAGGTGATTGATACCATGTTGGCAGCCAGAAAGGTCTCTACCAACAAATCCTATGATCACACATGGAAGGTTTTTCACTCATGGAGCTTGGATCGGGGACACAACCTGGTTACGGCTTCAGTTAAAATAGTCCTGGCTTTCCTACAAGATGGGCTTGATAAAGGCCTAAGTACTAGCACCCTCCGTAGACAGGTATCTGCCATCTCAGTCATCCAAGGGGCCAAACATGGAAGGTCTCTGCTTAGGCATCCTCATATCAAGAGATTTTTGAAAGGGGCGATGTCCATTAATCCTCCACAGGTTCACAGGTTTCCCACCTGGAATCTTAACGTGGTACTTCGGGCCCTGTGTAAATACCCTTTTGAGCCAATGGCTGCGTGTCCTCTGAAGGAACTCACCTTCAAGACTCTTTTTTTGGTAGGCATCACCTCAGCTAGGAGGGTTTCGGAATTGAGGGCCTTGTCTATTAACAAGGAGTTCTGTATTTTCCACCAGGACAAGGTAGTTCTTCGCTTAGACCCAGCATTTATTCCAAAGGTGAATTCAGTTTTTCATAGGTCAGAAGAGATCGTTCTTCCCTCCTTTTGTCCCAATCCTAAACATGAAAAAGAAAGGGAATGGCATTGTTTAGATGTTCGGAGGGCCCTTAGTTTCTATATTGACAGAACTAAAGGGTGGAGACAATCGGAGACGCTGTTTGTTTCATTCAGAAAGTCCTCATTGGGAAAGCAAGTCTCCACTTCCACGCTGAGTAGGTGGATTAAGGGGTGCATTATCTTAGCATATAAAGCCAAAGGGTTAGAGATCCCGGCTGGGATCGTTGCACACTCCCTTCGGGGGATGGCTACCTCGGTAGCGTATCGATCTTTTCCCTCGTTAGAAACCATATGCCAAGCGGCAACATGGCAGTCGGTCCATTCCTTTACTAAACATTATAGAGTGGACACACTAGCTTCAGCTGAAGCGGCCTTTGGTCGTAGGGTGCTTCAACACACTCTGTAAAGCTGGGAATGCAAACCCACCCTGTAACATAGCTTTTGTACGTCCCAGACGTGAGGAATGTCCCACGTAGAACCACTGGAGAATGGAAGGTTTCTTTCACTTACCGTGAATCTTCCTTTCTCTGTGGTTCTGAAGTGGGACATTCCTGCCCACCCATTTTTGGGGGGCTTCCTCTCTTTACAGAGTTTGATACGGGGGGCCGTGGCTTCGAGAGGCCACGCTATTGCCGTTATGTTTTGTGGGCTAATTTCCTTGCCCTATTGTAGTGTTTGGGCAGTTGGTACCCCCTTGTTGGGGGGGGGAAATGTTGTGTTTTCTTCTAGTTCCTTTCCGGCGGGGAAGATAATCGGGCTTGAGAAGGACTGGTTCGCCTCCAAGGGGATAAGCCCCTCCCCGCCTGGATCAAAGTTTGGAGCCGACCCTGAGGAAAGAGGGAGGAGCTTATCCCCAGACGTGAGGAATGTCCCACTTCAGAACCACAGAGAAAGGAAGATTCACGGTAAGTGAAAGAAACCTTCCATTTTCAAGTCTTCAACCAGTCACAAGGCATCACTTAAAAGTCTTTTTCAGGTCTTCTCCTTTTGTCTCTGGAACTCCTTGAAATCTTAAAACATAGGTTGACTGTTCCATTTGAAGCTGTAACAATTGGAGTTCATTGGAGGTTCTCTTCCCCCACCTTTCTCTACACGTTTTTGAAGATTTATGGTTTTGGCATCGACTTCCTTGACTGCTATAGCTGTTTGCTCTGCCGTTTGCTTAGTATCATTCAGTTGACTTTGCAGAGTTGCAAAGTTCTGGTTAAGATTTGATCCAGCAGGGGTTGCAGTGCTGCTGTAATCATACCAGGGAAGTCTGTAGCCACTTCCAGTCTTATGAGTGGGATGGCTGGACTGCTGTTTCCTGAAGGAGGTTTCGTTTTCAGCACAACTTTCCTCCTTACCATCTTTTAGTTTTTTACTTTTCAGAAAAGTTTTAAAAGTCTCTATTGCTTGTGAGGTTAGAACATTTTCTCTCCAGTGTTCTTTATATTCCTCCCCCCCCCCCAAATGCTCTGGAAACAGTTTTTGTTTATCTATGGGGTAAAACCTCCGCACTGCTTTTCTTTTTTGGGGGGTGTCTTTGCTTATCTGCTTGTCTGGATGTTTTGCTTTAACAAGAAAAACTCACACTTCATCGTGGATCATAAGCTGAGGTAAGAATTCTGCCTGATCACCATTCGCTTGTTTTGGTGTGCGCCCCTAATGCCATTGCTGGTTCCGTGGCAGCGAGACTGTCAAAGCTCAGAGGTGTGTCAGGAGTGGCGCCTCTCACGCTCCATGGCTTGGGGCCCCCTGCAAGGGCCCCGAGGGTGTTGTGGACGATCGCACCCCCTCCCGTCCGCCGGGTCACAGATCACGTCCCCTGGAGCTCCAGAGGGGTGCGACCACCATGCAGGTCGCCAGAACCAGAGGTCCCCCATTGAGATCTTTCACCTCCACCTTCCCTAAGCACCACCTCCAAAACTCCAGGAACCCCCAAAGCTAGATTTGGCAATCCTACCTCTACTACAGCAAGCATATCTTCTAGCCAGATATTTCAAAAAAGGAGAATTCTACTATTTGTATGCTGCCAAAAGCTTGCCTATATAGTTCCTAGACCTGAACAACTTCCTAAACCTAAGGTGCATAGGGTCCTAAGGCTTGGATTAAGGCATACAGACAGTAGCTTCTTTTTCAGTCTTAAACAGCCAGGGCGGTGGGGCTGGGAAGAAGGAAAATTTAGTCCTTGGTGGAAATGTCTCCCTGACTAACATATTATAACTATGGGGATAGTGAGTGTAAGACATATTTTAAAGTGTTGTTGTTTCATTTAATTTTATTTTACCTCTGTTAATATTGTGTATTCCTATACTATGGGTAGTAGAGGGACAGTTCTTGGAATGGATGAGGGCTAACAAACTGAAATTTAATTCCAACAAAATGGAGGTGCTACTGATGGAGGGAAGATTTTATCCAGGAACTGAGATATCTCCTGTTCTGGGTAGGGTTGTATTCCCCTTAAAGGAGCAAGTTTATAGCTTTGGGGTGCTTCTGGAGCTGGGCCTCCTGTTGGATAAACAGGAGCAGTAGTGGCCAGGGATGCCTTCAGCAGCTTCGGCTGGTGAGCCAGCTGTGGCCCTTCCAGTGTGGGAAAGACCTTGCCACTGTGGTTCCCAACAGTTGTTATGAATGTCTGCTGAAGGGCTCTCCTTAGACTGTCTCTGTAAAATCACTGGTCCTTATAACTACTTTTGTTTTGGTGCCCCTGATGATAGCATAAGAACACACCAGAAACCTTTGCTGCACAGAAACCTGCTGTACCCTCAATGCCATGGTTATTCTTCACTATAATCTATTGCTTCCTTCAACATCTGGGTCAATGCCAATGTTACTAGTAGAAAAGAGCAAGAGTCCACTAGAACCTTAAAGTCTGATAAAATTTGTGGCAGAGTATGAGCTTTCTTGATCTAATCTTGATCTAATCTGCTGTTGATACTGGTAGCAAAACTTGTACAAAGTTAAAAAAAAGACGCCCACATTGTCCCAAACTGAATAATCACAAGGCTTGCCAAGATATAAACAAGTAAAAGTCTTACTCATGAGCAGAGAAAATAGGAAAGACAGAGATTTCTTTTTTTCTGCTTTCCTCTATTTCTACACTGCCTGCTACTTGGACTGCATAGCCTAATGTCAGTTACTTTTGTGAGGCAAAAGCACTGCTGAGGCACTTGCTACAGAACAAGACATACTTGCCTGTCAATTTTCAGAATGAGGTCCCTTGCTTAAAAAGCAGGTTAACATATCACACTAAGTGTGTGTTGGGCTCTAAAGTCATGGCAGATTCCATTGGTCTGGCTTAGATCTACTGATACATGAGGGCAAATCCAACAGCAGAGCCTACCACTAACCAAACCTTCCAATAAAGAGATTTTAATCAATAGATATATATAATCTGATATTTGATAAAAGATGAAAAAGAGAACCTATTGAAATACTATCCAGTCTGTTTAGCTGGCCTTTTAAAAATACGCTTTCTACAAATTCTTCTGCTTCATTTGGTATTCTAATTGAATAGGATTTTCCCTTGAATTTGAAAAGTAATTTAAAAGGAGTGCCCATTTATAATCAATATTTTTATTCTTCTGCTGCTCTGTGAAAACTATGTTTCCAAAGATGAAATAGAGAAAGATCAGGAAAATCTGATTTTTTTCATCTTCTGTTTTAGTGGGTTATTTCTTGTTTCCAATAACATTAAATCCCTAGTTCTACTGCTGTTGAAATGAACATCTCCACAGATTTTCCTGTTGTGTGCCATTTCTGAGTTAACTCAAAAAGCTCTCGTTATCTATTGTGATCCAAGACTAAAATACCTGTAAATAAATTTTCTGCATATATAACTAAATTATTGTTTTCAAGTTTGATGTTTTCTTTCAGACCTCTTATCTTGATCCTGACTTTTATTATCTGATTCTTTGATTTTCTCATCATGATCACAAATTCATTCTTCATCATGTATTCACATTTTCTTTAAGATCAGTATTGTCTACTTTTTCCCTTAAGTAATATCAGTGCTTTTTAATGGTTTTAAGTATAGTAATATTTGCTCAACACTTTCATTTTTCTCTGTTCGCTGTAACCTACTATTACATCTGGGTTTCCCCCCTGTATCTGTTTTGGATTCCTCCAACTTTTAAACAATTCTGTCTTCAAAAGAGCTATACTTATGCATCTTGACTCTAATTAGCCCCTCCTGGCAACTAACCCCCAACCTATATGTAACACTTGAAGAAATCTGTTTCAATGTATATGAAGAAATGTGCATCTACACCTGCTAAGTCTCTCAGTTCTCACTTATACCCAGAATTGGACTTTGCTGGTCTTGGAGGTGCAGCTGGACTCAAACTTAGTTCTAACATCTGTTTGTTAACTCTTGTATTCGTATGCTAATCTGCTGCCACTTACAGGTTTTACCAATTGCTTTAATCCAATCTCAGCTATACGTATCACCCATTAACTTATGCATCTTGACTCTAACTAGCCCTACCAAAAAACCCTCCACCCTCTCTATACCTATATATAAGGTAAAATGTACTGGAAGCGGCAGCTCAGCATAGTGATTCAATCAGCTCTTTATTAGATTACATCAAAATAAGCCTGCGGAGGGTGGCTGCAAGCCGCCTTTTATTCCTGAACTCCCCCCCCCAAACCACACCCAACACCCCCCCCCAAACACTGTGATAGGCTCTATTTACAAGTCCATAGTCCAGATTGGGCTACTTTAGGATCCGGGCTAGCCCATTGGTGTGCCCTTTGGATCCACAGTCTCTGTTGTTCTCTTGAACAAAGCTCTGGCCCTTTTCGGACCGCATGGTCAGCCATGTGGCGGTAGCCATCTTTTCTCAATACATTACACCAGGCTTGAGGAAATCTGTTTCAATGTATCTAAAGAAGTGTGCATGCACACAAAAGTTTATATCCAGAATTAAACTTTGTTGGTCTTAATGGTGCCATTGGACTCAGACATTTTCCTTCCTTTGGTGTGTGTGCAAAGCAGATAACCCTTGAGTAATGTGGGCTTGCCAAGATATAAATGAGTATACTTGATACAGATCTGGAAACTCCAACTGGTGCAAAATGCATAGGCGCGCCTGCTGACTGTGATTTCTGTGCGGGCACACATTCAGCCAGTGCTCCACCAATTGCACTGGCTACTAATTGAGTACCGGATCCATTTTAAGGTGCTGGTGCTGACCTTTAAAGCTTTATGCAGCCTGGGACTGACATATCTACGGGACCACCTCTCCCCATGTATGCCCGACGAGCCTTGCACTCGGTGGATAGTCATCTGCTGACTATCCCTGGCCCCAAAAATGCCCATCTAGCTTCAACTAGGGTCAGGGCTTTGTCAGCCCTGGCCCTAGCCTGGTGGAACATGCTTCTGATTAAGATCAGAGCCCTGCGGGAGCTGTTACAGTTTCACAGGGCCTGCAAAACAGAGCTGTTCACCAGGACTTTGGCTGAGGCAGTGGGCATCTACCAGCTGGCCTCTCTATTGTTGCAGTATGAGATCATCATGGCTCAGCATTGGACCATGCATTCTGGCTGTAGAAATTGAAACTAATAGACTGCACTGCCCACTTTAAATATTTTAAATTAGGTTTAGTGTATTGTTGTTGTATTGTTACAATACAAATTAATTGTATTGTTTTAATATTGTTATTTATTATTTCTTGACCTTTTTAAGATTGTATTGTGTTTGTTATTGTGAGCCACCCTGAGCCTGCTTGCAGGAAGGGTGGGATATAAATCAAAATAATAAATAACTGCTGATCAGGACCCAAGGAAAACTGGAGAAATCAGATGGCAGAGTGTAGAGGTAATGAAAATCCTTAAAACTATCAGATCTAGTGAGATAGGGTTTGGGCCTCCAGCAGGTTCGGCTGCAGGGGATTCTTTCTTAGGAAACTATATAAGTCTCAGAGCCTGGCTTTGAGAGAAATCAGGTTAGTGAATGCTTTAAGAGGAGACTGTACCTGCTTCAGAGCCTAGCTTCTGTGGAAAACTTGCTAAAGATCTGAAATTTCTAGCAGGAGGTCACGTATTGTAGGATTTCTGAAGTTGTGGAAAAGCCAAACATTAATCTCAAGAGTTTTAAATGCTCAGCTATTAACTGCTCTCTTCAGGTAACAATTGTCAACGGAAAAACTATAACTGAATGAGCCTAGCAAATGTGTGTCAAGGCTCTTCTCTGAACATCCTTACTCCCCTGTCCCAGGACATGAATAAAAGTTACTCCCCTCCCCCCCGTTTCCCTCATGTCACCTGTGAAATCCTAGAGGGAACAAGGCATTTCTAGATCATAACCCAGCCAGTACCAAAGGGAAGAAGCACTCTAACACCACTGTAACTGTAGCAGGCAGTAACACTAATTAGGCTCTCGTAAATTCCCTCATGTGTACTTAAATAACAGCATTTAGAAACCACTTGGATTCACTCTGCCAGATGAAGGTTGGGATCAAACTTCACCTTATGCTACCTCTACTTTAATGTCATTTAAAACCCAAACCTTCCCAATCAGTTTAAGGTAGATGTCAGAACTCTTTGTGTTTAAAAGAAACAAACAGGAAATCTGTATCCCTGACAGTCACTGTTTTGCAAAAATACTCTTAAGGAGGTCACTCTTTTCCTTCAGATGAGAATGTTTTGAATGAAATGAGGACAGAGCTCACTCTTGAGACTTATGGAAAAGAGAATTAATTTGTGGTGTGAATGGGGTCTTATGTAACGCTATTGTGCCTGATTAAAGATATCTGACTCATTTTTAACAGAGAACATGCAGACTGGATAATATTCTAGTTGAAATAACCAGAGTGGGCATCCAGGTGGAGGACTAATAGAGTTTTGGTTAAGGCGTTAATTACCTGATGTGAAGAAGCAGTAGAAAAGAGGACAAGTGTCGCATTCAGGGCCAAGCATGGCACTGTTACTCTACCCAGGGTTTCCAGAATACACAAATACAGTACATTAACCACAACAATAGGTACAGAGGCAAGATCTATAAACCAGACTGGAGTCAAAGATCACAGGTCCAATCCAAAAGTCAGGGTAAGGAGGGTCAAGGGTTCAGGGGTCCAGTTCCAGGGCTGGGGAACAGGTGCAGGATACAGGGTCTGGGCTGTAGGAGCAAGCACAGATTACCAGCAACAAGGTACAAGGCAACTAATCAACATAGAGCTCTGTTTGCTAAACAGGTCAGCTTCACAAAAGTGTGGCAAGCAAAACTGCTACCACACCAAGCCTTGCTCATCGTGTTCCTTTTATCTGCCTTCTTTGCTGACTTATTCCCCAAGGCCCAGGTGTCGCTCCTTATTGTCACGTTCAACTTCCTACAAGTACAGGTCTTACCGTCCTACATGGCTAACAATTCCAGATGTGAATTACTCAGGATGGAAACCTATGAACAGTAAGAAGCCTGAGAAGCTTGCTTTTAAAAATAATTTGACGAGAGGGTTCCTAGTGAATGATATTGAACATAGCTTGCTAAAAACTTGAGAAATTGTGGAGGCTTGCCTTTTTAAAGTATTGATTCTCAGACCTTGGGAAATACCAGGATGCAGGAAAACAAGAAGATGGCTCACTTTTGCTTTGGTAGCTTAAAAACCCTTTCACTTCCCCCAGCAAACCCCTTCAAGTAGTCTGACAGATTGGTGGAGTCCTTTCTGAGAAACTACCGGGGTGTTCACAATTTGATCCTTCCTATCCCAGGTCCTTTAGCCTAAATTTTTCAGTCTGCAGGTGATAAGGCATTCTAAGGCTGGAACACTTTGTCAAGAGAAAGAAGTGAATATTCCTACGTAAAGAAATAAGTTTAAGTTTTGAGACCCTGAGAGAGCAAATATGAAATAGGTAGAATCCACAATTTTTCTGTTCTTGTATCTGTCACTGCCACTGTGTTCTTGGCATGTGAGGCAATAAAGGTATCTTGTATCTTCTCCTGGCAAACTTTCTGCAGTGCTTTTTTGAGTAGGATGGACAAGGAGAAGGCATAAAGGAATCTGACAGGCCAGTGGTTAGAGCACCAAATGAACCTGGAAAGAAACCTCTTCATTTTATGGTTATTGGATAGGTAAAGTGATGCTCAGGGTAGCCCATTATTTTACTGTTTGCTTGAAAACACCATTCTTAGCTTCTTGAGGTCCTGGTGACTTAGGTTTAAACTACATGATTTTTTAAAAAATGTCTTCCTGAGCTGAAATGGCATAGGGGTATGATTTTACCCCTTTGTGATTAAAAATGTATTATGAAGAGAGCAATCCTAAGAAGGTCTACTCAGAATCCTACACAAATCTATTCAATGAGCCTTACTCCCAGGAAAGTGTCCTTAGGATTGCACAGTTGTCCAGTCAAAACAGGAATTGTGTGCTTCCTGTATGTATTACTTTGGGGAAAGTAAAAGGTCCTGGAAGGCTGTGGTCAGATGTGTCTTCAAAGCTGATACCTGACAGATCTAAAGTGTATGATCAGACAGCAACATCTGTAAAAGGTTCCGCAGTCGTTGAAACCCTGTTCTGGTCCAATCCTGAAATGGAGTAAAAAAAAACACCTGGGACACTCTGGTCCTAACACTTGTTGATGGATCATGGACAGAGTTTCCCTAGTCTGATCACTCAAGCGCATTCTCAGATTGTCAGGATGGTTTGCTCATTCCATCTTGACTGGGCGCCTTTTTTTTTTTTGCTCACTTAGCGATATGTGCATAACCGCATAATTGTTCCCATCTCTAGGCCACCTTTGAAAGTGAGCAGGAAAGGGAGTGATCTTTGTCAGGCAACCATGGATCACTGTCAACCAAGGTAATCACAGTGCTCCATGGAAGGATTGGCGAGAGGTCAAAGTGGAGAATCAGTTCCTGGAAGTTGGAAAGTGCATGTGCAAAAAACTGCACTCTCATTTATGTGCATGCACAAAAGCAGGTGAAAAAAATAATACCCTTCCCCATCCATGCCATCTGATCACTCAGTGATGGGCTGATCCCACAGAGAAATGGAATATACTTGGATGTCTGATTGAATGACTCCATTCCAAAAACCAACAGATGAAATAGAAGTGCTTTCTGACTGCACCAAATGGCATGTCTGACCACAACTGAAGATAAAAAAGAGAAAGAAAAGTAATGGCTTGAACTTTAAAGGGACAAAGATTATTTTAATTTATTGTTTCTTTTTTATACTTTATGCTGCAGTTCTGAATAAAGACAATGTGTTATATTTTCTTTATAAATGTTTATTTACCACAATTATTATAGGAATTTTTATTATGTATGCACTAAATTTCCCCTCAGTTACCCAAATTTTTCCTTCTGTCCCCTTTTTCCTTAAAATTTGTTTTCATTTTTGAAAACACTTATTGAGAATTTTTAAATCATAAAATAACCTAGAAATATTAATATTGGGTGGTGTGCATATTGGGGAATAAGGTGGGTGCCATATTGGGGAATAGTACTCAGAAAAGCCACGGATGGCCCCCAAGCCACTGAATGAGTATCTCTGCTCTATGTGTAATCCTATGAACAATTTCCTGGGAACATAAGAACATAAGAGAAGCCAATGTTGGATCAGGCCAATGGCCCATCCAATCCAACAGTCCGTCACACAGTGGCCAAAAATACCAGGTGTCATCAGGAGATCCAGCAGTGGGGTCAGGACGTTAGAAGCTCTCCCACTGTCCCCCCCCAAGCACCAAGAATACAGAGCATCACTTGCCCCAGAGTTCCTATCTATACCTTGTGGCTAATAGCCACTGATGGACCTCTGCTCCATACATTTATCTAATTCCCTCTTGAAGCTGTCTGTGCTTGTAGCCACTACCACCTCCTGTGGCAGTGAATTCCATGTGTTAATCACTCTTTGGATGAAGAAGTACTTCCTTTTATCTGTTCTGGGAGTAAGCCTTATTGAATAAAATGGAACTTCTAGGTACATCTGCTCCCTAAATCTGTAACACCACACCAGTCTGTATGGTGTCTGATAGAGACAAAAACAAACAAACAACACCCCCCCCCATTTTGTTTTATGTTTAGCTTGGTGGAATGGTGAAGCTGCCTTATTCCTAGCCTCAAGTAGAATCTTTTTCAGGGAATCTCTGAATAATATTCTTAACAAAATATTAATAATATATTAGCCCATTTTTGTCATTGAGACACAAGGGGGGACTACAGAATAATGTGGATAATTTAGGCTTAAGGTGCCTGCTCACATATAGGTGATTCAGACAGAAATTATGATGGACCCACCACCACCCACCCACCCACCCACCACTATTATGGTTTTTGCAAAGAACTGCATATCATGAGGCTTGAATCTGGCATAGAGATAGCTGTCTTAACCTTGTTTACCCTATTCTCATGCAGACTTGAGGTCTGGCTGAAACGTCACAAGAATCTTGTTTGATCAATGAACATAGGCCATGACAAAGATGGAATTTGCTGTGGCAGCCATGAAGATCAAATCAATAATGTTCTTTATACCATGTATAATGTTCTTTATACCATGTGACCTGTCTTTTTTTCTCCATGCTCTCTGAGCATTTCCTCTCTATGAGAATAGCCCCATACTAATTATGTAACTGAGACCTCTACTAAGAGCACCTGTAAGATGTCCATAGTCTTTTGGGTAAACATTTTGTAACTGTTCAATTCCCTGAATTATCCCATTCCTTCCTAATAATAGACTTTTTCCATGAAGGGAAAGATTTGAGCTATTGATTTGGTCTTTGGAAAACATTTGCCTTTTCTTCTAGGGTTTCTGTTTGTCATCCAATTGAGGTAAGAAATGAGGTCCAACAAAGCAAAACCCTTTGAGAGTAACACAGGAACAAACTAACAAAGTGTGAGTCCAGTGGCATCTTTTAAGACCAACAAAGTTTGTTTCAAGGTATAAGCTTTTGTGTGCATGCACACTTCTTCAGATACAGTGAAACAAGACTTCCTCAACCATTATCTATAGGTGGGGGGGGGTTAGTTGCCCAAAAGGACTAGTTAGAGTCAAGATACATAAGTAACTGGGCAATTATAGCTGAGATTGGATTAAAGCAGTTGGTAAGATCTGTGAATAGCAGTAAACAGATTGGCATTGAAATAATCTTTAGAGGGAGACTTATTTGAAGACATAATCCCCCTCCCCCAATTCTTTGCATTCTTCAGAAGTTAGAACATTCAGGGACCCATTTAGAATACAACTCTTCCCTCTGGAAAAACATGGAGTAGATTCAGCCTGGACCTTTTGTGGGAGAATTGCCAAGTTGGAATTGCATAGGAGTCTAAACTGCTCTCAAGGAACCATCCTGACTAATTATATTGCTGCTTATATCTACTCCAGTATTCTGAACTAGAGGTGTTAGCCTTCTAGCAACTGTATTCTCCCCATTTGTTCCACCTCCACTGGCTTACCGCTACCACTCTCAATCTATAACCTGCCTGGAACCATGAGAAAAGGCAAAGTATAAATGTTTTAATGGAATCACAAATAAAAATAAATGAACGTTATGTGAAAAAACTACATGTCTGTTTTTGAGACAAGAGATTCTTCTGGGTGTTGATAACTTACCTGGGCCAGACAAGAAGTGTATATGTGGAGGAGTACATCTCTGAAAAGCATCTGTAGCTTCATATGTTTGCATGTCAAGATTGCCTAGCTGCAGAGAGTTCCTCATTCAGACTAGAGCTAATGGTTTCCTACAGTTAACAGTCTATGATCGAACAAGATGGGTAGCCGTGTTAGTCTGTCTGTAGCAGTAGACAAGAGCAAGAGTCCAGTAGCACCTTAAAGCCTAACAAAATTTATACCAGAGTATGAGCTTTCATGAGTCACTGAAGAAGTAAGCAGTGACTCGTGAAAGCTCCAACCCTGCCACAAATTTTGTTAGTCTTTAAGGTGCTACTGGACTTTTGCTCTTTTCTAGTCTGAAGGCCTCCTTGGATGGGGTTTCTGTCCCTTCTGGAGCCGATGAGCTCTTCTTGCCAAGGGGGAACCTAAATTGGCACTTCCTGTTTTTACCATGGTAAATGGCAGCATTCAGCCAGCAGAATTTTGTGAGAATAACTGCCCAATAATAAGGCCTCTAGCTCATGATGAAGCTTGTGGCTTGCATAGGTAGATGGAATGTCCCAATCTTCCCTTTTCACTGCCTGCTGCTGACCATGGACACCCCCCCCATGGTTGGGACATAACTGAGTGGTATAATGTCTGCTTTGCATGCAAAAAGTCTCTGGTTCAGCTCCAACATCTCCAATTAAAAAGTTTATGTAATGTGAAAGAAGAGGAGATTGGATTTATACCACACCTTTCACTCAGAGAGAGTGGCTTACAAACTCCTTTCCCTTCCCCTCCCCACAACAGATACCCTGTGAGGTAGGTGGGGCTGAGATAGCTCTTTCAAGAACTGCCCTTTCAAGGACAGCTCTGATATAACTATGGCTTGCCCAAGGTCATCCAGCAGCTGCATGTGGAGAAGTGGGGAATCAAACCTGGTTCTCCCAGATTAGAGTCCATGCACTTAACCAAGCATTTGTGAGTTAGAAAGCTACAAGGAGCCATTTGGTTATTCAGTGGCCAAAATAAAAGTGAGAAGCAAATTTCTCCCACTGGAAGTTTTAGAGTTTTATGGACCTCTAGATCTTGTCTCCAGAATTAATGGGGGAAGTCACACAACACATCTCAAGGTGCGTTCTTCCTCTGAGTGAAAATGGACAGCTTACATCTGGTCTATGAACGGACATGTAGCATCATCTGTCTCCATGTCTTGAGTTCTCATAAGATTGCTGATGTTCCATGGGCACTGAGGTGGGGAAAAGTTAATTCATCTAGTCCTGGAGCATGCATGTGGATTGTTTCTTTGCTTGCTTTCCTCTCTAGACACTGAACATGAACAAAATATCTCACTTTTTGGGACTGAACTTTATCTTTAAATCTTTGGCTAGTATCAGCTGTTATTATATGCAAAAAAACCCTCAGCCTTATGAGGGAATTGATGACCAATGACTGAAAGCTGAACTTCAATGAAAATTGCATCTAATTCTTAAAATAGAAATAAGACATTATATAAAAACTGAGACAGTCTCTCTCTGTTTCTTCCATTTAAATCTTCTAGAGTTTAAATATTTCGGCTTCATATATGAGTAATATGAAGCTGACTACCATATTTTCTGGAGGTTAGCAGCAATTAAAACTACAAGCTGATTCAGTTAACTGGAAATGGTAGTGAAAAACTGAACTTCAACTAAATTAAGGATTCCTTTCCTTCTTCTGGCAATCAATTAGAACATTTCATATAGTTCTGCTTCTTTTTGTATGTGGAATCATTTAACACAAAAGTAACTGGAACTTTTTAACAGCAGCAGTATGCTGATATTGAGATTTAATTTATATGGCAAGAAAGAGTAATCTTAATCAATTAACTTTAAAACCCTATATGGTTAGGATCCAGCATACTTAAGGGACAACCTTTCCCCATACATTCCCCAGAGAGCACTGCATTCAGGGATGCAAAATCGGCTTGCCCTCCCAGACCCCAAGGATGCCAGGCTGGCAACAACTGGTGGAATGAGCTCCCGGAAGATATCAGGGCCTTGTGGGACCTTTTACAGTTCTGCAGGGCCTCTAAGATGGAGCTCTTCCACCAGGCATTTGACTAAGGAGCCGCACTATATACCGAGAAGTGTCCTTGTGCCCTGGCTTTACCATCTCCATTTCCAGTCTGTGCCTTGGCTTTACCACCTTTACCGCCGCACAATAAGTTGGGTGAACGGAGCTGGTGTGAACATCATTGGAATATACAGTTACCAAGCTGTTTTATAAATAGTTCTCATTTTTTATCAACTTACATTCCAGCATTTTAGGAGCATTTTAAATTATTGTTATTTTATATTTATATGTTCACGATAGGTTTTAATTGTAATTATATGAAACATGTAAGCCGCCCTGAGCCCACCTCAGCAGGGAGGGCAGGATATAAATTGAATTAAATAAATAAATACATAGAATTATGTTTAGCATATACCATATTTGATAAATGCTGCATCTTCACTAGAGTTGCCAACAGCTAGAAATGTGGCAACAGACAGGTCCTACTCAGAGGCAGATCTTGACACAGGGCCCAAGAGCTCACCAACCCCTGGGCAGGGTTAGTAGTGACAGGATAAAAACCATGTACCCAAAGGCGGGACTGAAGGGTCCAGTGGTGGAGACAAGTTTTCAAAGGATACAGCCAAGGAGAAGAGCCAACAGAAAATACTAATTCATCTAAGGTGCATTACTTTTGTTCTTTCTCCATTATCTCTCTCATTCCCTTGCTCTGCCTAAGAAAAGGAAGCAGAAAAGGCAACCAGTGTTTATGCACCATTGCCTGTTTCAAGGCTGGGGTGACCTCCGCCTCTCTTAAGGAAGCATTAACTACCTTTTGAACCCAGTCAGCTACCACCACGCCAAGAAGGGCAAGCAGGTTGTACAAGCAGGTAGTAGGCTCAAACTTCCTAGGATCCTATCTACATCATCACACTGAATAAACTAAGATCCTGTTATTAAATTCTTAAAATTCTCTGCAGGCCTACTGCTGCAAAGGCTTTAAAGGTGCAGCACTAGAGTTGCCAACCTCCAGGTGGTATCTAGAGAACCCTCACTATTACAGTTGATTTCCAGGTGACCAAGATCAGTTCGTCTGGAGACAGTCCTTGCCCAGAGAGTGGAAAGCGTGGCATCATGACCATAGCCTCTAGCAGCCTGGTTGTGGAAGAATGAGGCACCAGAGTAGAGCAGATGTCCATTACCATTTTGAGTTATCCTTACCTGCTTTATGCATTCTGTTAGGCTGTGTTCACAGTCACAGTGATTCATTGTGGATTTTTTCAGTATTATTTAAGCAGAAGTGTGATGATGATTTTGAGAAATCTGCTCTGAGCTGGGGGGAAAATTAAGGAATATTCATAGTTACCTCTGCAACCAAGAGGTTGTCTAGCAAGTTGTTAATTGAAAAATATGACAACTAGAATTCACAGAAGTCTAATGAATCTAAGAAGAATCCAAGATTTTTAAGAGTTGCAAATTGCCTGTTCAGTTTTATAAAATATATATAACTATTGGTTTATGATATGATATAGAATGAGTGTTGTGATGATTATAACAAAACTGTGGTTATATAGAAGGAGTCTCATGTGCTCAAAGATTTTTCTGTAAATATGAAGTTATGTGCCTCATACCTATAACTTAAACAGATAAGTTTTATGGAGATGATTTGTAAAACTGGCAATTTTTTAAAAACTCTAACTTTTATGGGCAGTTTGCGGATTCACAACGATAAATACACCTAAATACAAACTGAAACCAATGAGATGTTCCTTGAAAAATCAATAATTTAGAGTGAATATGTCTATAAAAATGTATTTAAAAACAATGCAATAAAAGATAAACAATTGAAAACTGGCAGAATGTTAATTATCATCTGATTGAAACATATGTAAGCAAGACTATTGTCTACATAAAGAACTGTTTCCTCTATATTTTTATTTCTACAGATTGAAAAATTTGCCTATTACTTTTACAAAACTAAAAGAACTTGCAGCTCTGTGGCTTTCTGACAACCAGGTACAAATTTAATCTGTCCTTATCAGCTAAATAACATACTTGTTTGTGGAGTTCAGCTCTAGTATAGTAATAGAAACAAGTTAGTCCTTCAGTGTGGTAGTTTCTGGGGAACTAATATGGCAGTTGTCCAGAAACACTCATCAACAACATCCTTCTTTCACCCCCCCCAGATCCTTTTCTATTAAGAAACCCTTTCAGTACCTTAACAAGCATGTTAACTTTATAGTTTGGGTTTGGGGTGAATGCTGGTACAGAAGCAGCTTGTCAGGAAGCTGTCTCCAGCATGTGCTTATGCTGGTTCTGTTTTTCTAAGCAATGAGTTGTATTGAAAGATTGGTTTCTGTTAGCAGAAAGCAATGAAATAGAATCTCCCACACACACACTGAGCTCCCCAAAATGCTGCTGCTGGGGAACACATGACCCTTGAGAACATCAGGAAAGGCAGATGGGGGGGGGTCTGTGATGAAAGGGGAAATGGTGAAAGTTGTCCTCTCTTTGTGCTGAATGGAAATTGAGTTTGGATGGAAATCCATTTCAGTAGGTTCTCTACTTTGTAAAGTAGTGATTTGCTTGTTTTGCATGGGCCCAGCTGTAGCCTAACAGGATATCAATAATGCTTCAGAGTACTCCGATTTGTGAACAAGTTATTAATAAAAAAAAGATCCTTTTAATTCAACTGTTACCTCAGTGTGAACTTTGTTACTATTATATACCAGTAGAATAAGTTCAGGATGATCACAACTGATGAGCCTAGGAAGTGGCATAGATGTAGAATGGAGTATTCTGTTGGAGATATAAATGTGACTTTGTGGAAATGTTACAGACAGGATAGTGTTTATGGTAGTGTAACACTATTATTAAAATGTTAACAATGATATTTCATGCATGTTTCTGAATCAAATCCATAGTTTTAAGGACTATAATGTCCTCCTTAAGACAAAATAATATGGCAATACACAACTAAGTAATGAGAAAATAAGATCATACTATGTGATTGGAGATATAGATTTGGATCTAGCCAGCATTTTCACTCAGTCTTGCCCAGTTCCCATCCTTATTACAGCCACCATACATAAGACTTTTGCATAGCCTTTTTGGATGTCCAAAGGGGACTCCTCCTTTTTCAGCAGAGGAAGAATTGGTTGGATTCAACCATGACTTGTAGCAGTCTATGATAGCAGGTCTTGTGAAAGGTGGTATGTGTGCTGTCAAGTCACAGCAAACATGGCAACCCCAGCAAGGGGCTTTCAAGGCTACTGAGAAGCAGAGATGGTTTCCCATTGCCTTCCTCTGCAGAGTCTTCCCTGGTGGTCTCCCAAGTAACAACCTGGTTAGCTTCAAAGAACTGATAAGACAGATTTATACCATGCCACCTTCCCTCCCAAGGTGGCATATACATTATCTAAATAAATATTATTAAATTATGCCATTAGCAAATTTTGAGCATAACGAGTAATAGTAGCACTTTTATATCTGGACCTTATTCTTTAAAATTCTTATTTATTGTATTTCTTTTGATTTGGTTTTCTGGAATTATGATATTGTTTGTATTCTATTTAAAGTCAAAGGCTCTTATCCCTCTTCAAACTGAGGCCCATCCAGATACAAAGCAAAGAGTGCTGACTAACTACATGTTTCCTCAGCAACCTCGTGGTGATGAAGGTAAAGTATTACTAATTTTTTTCTAAGTATGGGGACATATACAGTAATTATTTAATGTGGACTTCAGTGCACAGTTATTCTGTGAATAGCTGTTTATTGTTTATTTTATTTTCAAAACATGTATCCCATTTTTCTGCCCTCACAAGGGACACCATGGTGGATAGCAAAAAAGACATAATAAAAATCACATTTTAAAAACATTTTAAACCAAAACACCTCCACAAAAACATGTGTCATTAAAACAATTAAAAACAGAGCTAAAATCCATGCAAAACCCCATAAAATAACAGCTAAAACATTGGTCAGGAAGGAGGGATCACTGAGGGAGTACCAAATAAAACAAGACAGTCTTCACCCGCTCGTGGAAGATGGCAACAGAAGAGGGTGGATGAATCTCCCTGGGGAAAGAGTTCCAAAGTTTTGGTGCCATGACCAAGAAGGCCCTCTCCCAGGTTGCCACCTGCCTGATCTCAGAAGGGCACTCAAAGCAGGGCCTCCAAAGATTACCATAGTGGTTGGGTGGAATCATAAGGGGGTCCTTCAGGTATGTTGGCCCTAAGCCATATAGAGCTTTGAAGGGCAATACCAGCACCTTAAATCAAGTCTCAAAATAGTCAGTGTCAGTGGGCCAAGACTGGAGTGATATGATCCTTACAACCTACTCCAGTCAGTATCCTAGCTTCAGCAGTCCGTACTAACTAAAGTTATCCAGCTTTTTTCAAGAGCAGCCCCATAGGGAACACATTGCAGCAATCTAAATTAGATGTAATCAAGACATGCTTCACAGTGGTCAGATCTTTTGGGCCCAGGAAAAGTTGCAGCTGGCTACCCGGTCAAAGCTAGTAAAAGGCGCTCTAGGCCACAGCTGTCATCTGCTTATTCAGCAGTAGGAATAGGTCCAAGAGCACCCATGGTCTACAGACCTGCTCCTTCAAGGGAAGTGCAAGTCCATCCAGAAGGGGTGACACCTCAAATCCCAGGTATGATCTTCCACACACCAGTAGCACTTCCAACTTGTAGCCATTAAGCTTCAGTTTTGTAACGTATCCACCCGAGAACATGTGCTCAGGACAGCCATGTGCTCGGACTGGTTCAAATTGGCCCGCCATGCGGCCAGGCGAAGGGCCTGAGCTTCGCTCCCAAAGACAATGGACTGTAGGATCCTAGCTCCCTTCCAATCGGGAAGCCGGAATCCTCGGACATAACTCAATCACTGTAAATAGCCCAATCACGGGATGTGGTGTGTGTGGTGTGTGGGTTTCCTTGGGAATAAAAGCCAGCCTGCGAGCTGGCTTCTCTTGTCTTGTTCTGCAATTAATAAAGTATGTGAGAGCTGAAATCACTCGTCAGGCTCAGTACTTTTCACTGGCGACAGGGATGGGATTTTAAACTCCCTCCATGAACAACGACCATGAGGAAGAGCATCGCATCAAGCCCCACCACTCACCGCACCGCTCCAGAGCATCGCATTGCTGATTCTGAGAGCAGTACCGCACTGATCACCACAATTGAAGCCGCCGGTTCTCCCGAGCATTGCATCGAGCCCTGCTGCTCACCGCACCGCTCCTGAGCCTTGCCGCTGACCCCAAGAGCAGCACCGCTCACGCCTGGCTTCAACGGCTCCGCAACTCTCGCCACCGCCACAGCCTACATGTGGAACAATGGCGGCGTCTCAAGGCAATATCCAGGCGTTCGATATCTCCCAGATCCAGCAATGGAACACCTGGTTGGAGACCCTGGAAAACCACTTCAACTACCACGATGTTGTGGACGCCGGGAAAAAGAAGTCCTTGTTCCTGAGCTCCTGCGGCATGGACACCCTCCTGCTTCTGAGGGACCTCATCAACCCGAAGACCACCAAGGAGGAGTCCTATGAGGTACTGGTGAAGGCCCTCATGGACCACTTCTCACCCAAGCCCACCAAGTTTGTGGAGCGGTTAGGGTTCTTCGAAAGGGTCCAGGGCCCGAACGAAATGACCTCGGAATTCCTGGCCAGTCTCTGGCGGGCGGCTACAAGGTGCGCTTTCCCAAGCCTCACAGACACCCTGCTTAACCAGTTTCTTGTGGGCCTCCGCGAGCCCAAGCTGCAACGGAAACTGGCCAGCAAAAATGACCTCACCCTCAATGAGGCCATCTGGGAGTCCACTGCCTATGAAAAGGCACACCAGGACCACCCCAGCAAGGCGGTCCACTGCACTCTAGCCATGCGGGGTTCTGACGCCTCGGAGGACAAGGAAGTGCTCCAGGTCCACAGACGCCCGTCCCAGCGGCCCCAATGGACCCAAGAGGCCAGAGCACAGCCTACCATAGCCTGCACAAGCTGCGGTGATGCACACGAGCGATGGTCTTGCCGGTTCCGCTCCGCCATCTGCCAGACGTGCAACAAGGTGGGGCACATCGTGAAGGTCTGCTGCTCCTGGGGACAACGGAATAAACTCACGGCGCAGCTCAAAGCAGAGGACCTGTGCACCATTTCAGTCCACCACCAAACGGTATGTAACTTGCCCCCAGACGGTCCGGACAAGGTGCATGTGACTGTCTGGATTGAAGGATCCCCCTGTCAAATGGAAATAGACTCAGGCTCGTCATTTTCAATCATATCGGCCGAGACCCTCTGTTCCCTATGCCCGAAGGGGGGACCCCAGCTGCACAAGCCACAGGGTCTCGTGTTACGGGACTTTAATAAGAACTTTAACAGATACGTTGTTAAAAGATTTATTCCAAAAAATTGGAAAATCAGGAAAAATACCTGAATCGTGGAATCATGCCCTTATCACACTAATACCCAAACCGAACTCAGATGGATCCGAAATTAAAAATTATAGATCTATATCACTTTTAAATTCGGACTATAAGATATTTACTAATATATTAGCCCATAGGCTAAAAAAGGTACTAGCGCAAACAATACACAGAGATCAGATGGACTTTTTGCCGAAAAGACAAATCAAGAATAACATGCGTACAGTTATTAATATTTTAGAATATTATGAGTCACATCCGGAGAAAGAAGCGGTTTTGATGTTTCTTGATGCAGAGAAAGCGTTTGACAACCTATCATGGAGCTTTCTATTACAAAAACTTGTCATCTCAGACTGTGGAAGTTATTTCTGGTCTATGATAAAGGCAATATATACTATGCAGTATGCTAAAATCCTAGTAAATGGAGACTTAACAAATAATATAAGAATACAGAAAGGCTCAAGACAAGGTTGTCCGTTGTCCCCACTGCTATTTATTTTTGCGTTGGAATCATTAAATAATGCAGTAAGAAATAATCAAAAGATAAAGGGCTTGAGAGTGAAAGGGGAAGAATACAAGCTTTTGGCTTTTGCGGATGATTTGCTATTTATAGTGGAACGTCCGCAAAAATCTATTAAAATATTGATGGAGGATATCCAATCCTATGGACAAGTAGCTGGTCTTAAGATAAATCTCCAAAAAACGAAATTGTTAACCAAAAATTGTCAACCGGATACCACACAGGAAATTCAAAAAATAACTTCCATGGAGATAGTGAAAAAAGTGAAATATCTGGGCATTTATATAACCAACAGAGCGAGCTCCTTGATAGAGGACAACTATCGTAAATTACTGGATGATATTAAGAAAGACCTATCGAGATGGAAGGATGTACTGCTATCTTTTTTGGGCAGAATTGCAGCAATAAAAATGAACATACTGCCAAGATTTTTATTTTTAGCCCAAAATATACCTGTATTAAAGAACCTGAAATTCCTGGAGGAATTAGATAGGGTTACTAGGAAATTTATTTGGCTTCATAAAAGAGCAAGAATAAAATCAAAAGTCCTTCAGGATAGAAAGGAAAAGGGTGGGATGGGTGTACCGAATTGGTCATTGTATTATCAATCATGTGCGCTTACCTGGATAAGAGAGTGGATTGTGTTAGCGGATGAGAGAACATTGGCATTAGAGGGTCACGATCTCTACATGGGATGGCACTCATATGTGTGGTATGAAAAGGCGAAAGTTCATTCGATATTTAATCAACATGTAATAAGGGGAGCTTTAAATAAAATCTGGAGTGGAATAAAAGAGAGATTCTATAGGAAAACACCAAGATGGGTGTCACCCTTGGAAGCCTTTGTAAAACCATCACTTATGACGGAAAGTAAGAAAGCCAACTATAATATATTGTTGGAAAAAAATAACGCTTTAAAATCAGAAGAAAAACTGGAAAAAGTACATCTAATCAAGTTATCATGGTGGGAACGTGCACTATTACATGACAGATATAGTAAAGACAAAGTAATCGGTTTTGATGAAGGGAATACGCAACTTGACAAAATCTGGTTATCATCCAGTGACAAACTAGTCCAGAAACTTTACAGATTTTTATTAGATGAGTTCGAGCTTGATGAAAATATTAAAATTGTAATGATATCTTGGATGCAGGATATAGGAAAGGAAATAGAAATAGAGCAGTGGAACACAATTTGGAAAACTGTAAAATTTATGAGAGCTGTATCGTATAAAGAAAATATTTATAAAATGTTCTACAGATGGTACTGGTCCCCAGACAAAATTGCTAGGTGTTACGTGCAAGTATCCAACAAATGTTGGAAGTGCAAGGCAAATGTGGGGACCTTTTACCATATGTGGTGGAAGTGTAGCAAAGTACAAGCATACTGGAAAATGATACATAAAATTGTATATGAAATATTAAAGATAGACGTTGTGTTAACACCAGAAACATATTTATTGAATATAACTCCCAAAGGTTATGGTAAACAGGATGTATACATATTAGTATATATAATAACGGCTGCAAGATTATTACTGGCTAAGAATTGGAAAACGGATAGAATACCTTCCAAAGAGGAACTAATAGTAAAGCTCCTTGAGCTAGCGCAAATGGATAATTTGAGTTTAAAGCTTCAGGCTAAAGATCAGGATTTACAAGAAAAAAGATGGTTGAATGTATATAACTGGTTAAAAGGTGTAAATTAGAATCAGAAAAATGTAATAACCAATGTTCAAATGTTGTAATGACTCTTAAAATGTATGCTATCGTTGATGTTGAAAAGTTTGTAAGATGGTGGAAAATGGAATAAATAAATATATATATATAAAAAAAAGAACCCTGTGGCCGTCCACGGCTGGGGCAAGTTCAAGGTCCAGTTCAAGGGATTCTCGGGCATCCTGGACCTGTTGGTGGTGGAAGGGTGGCTCGCCAGCTTATTGGGACTTTCGTGGTTCAAACCACTGGGACTCCAGATAACGGGGCTTAACCAGATCCGGACGGCGGGTTGGGAGGCGGTGTGCCGGGAATTTCCCAAAGTGTTTGACGGGACTCTGGGGAAGTACACCAGGGACCCCATTTCGCTCGATCTGGACCCATCTGTCAGGCCCATCCACATCAAGGCCCGGGTCCCTCCCATCGCCATGCGTGCTAAAATCAAAGTGGAGCTCGATCGCCTGGTTGAGCAAGGGGTGCAGGAGCCAGTAGCATCAGCACAATGGGAGACCCCCATTGTGACGCCCGTTAAACCTAACAGAGATGTGTGGATCTGTGCCAACTACAAGTGCACACTGAACAAGGCCTTGCAGGACCACGGTTACCCAGTCCTGGTGGTGAGCCATGTCCTCGCCTCGCTGGCGGGAGCCAGGGTCTTCAGTAAGCTCAATTTGGCACAAGCTTACCAACAGTTGCCCATGGATGCAGCCGCAGCAGAGGCCCAGACCATCGCGACCCACAAGGGGGCATTCCAAGTCACGCGGCTACTTTTCAGGGTTTGTGTGGCTCCCGGCATCTTCCAGTCTTTTATGGATTCCCTCCTTAAAGGCATCCCCGGAGTTCAGCCGTTTCTAGACGACGTGATCGTCGTGGTGCCAGACCCCGCCTCCTTCGCAGACCATCTCCGTCAGGTTCTACTGAGGTTCGACACCGCCGGCTTCAAGGTAAAGAAGGAGAAATGCCTCCTGGGAGTGCCCCACATTGAGTTTCTGGGGGTCGTGGTGGACGCCCAGGGGATCCACCCCACGGACGATAAAGTTAAGGCCATCACGCACACACCCCCGCCCTCATTGAAGACAGAGTTGCAGGCTTTCTTAGGCCTGCTCAATTTTTATCACGCGTTTCTGCCCCTCAAGACGGCCGTGGCAGAGCCACTCCACCGCCTCCTGGACAAGGACGTGCCTCGGGCTTGGTGGCCGATGAATGCTGCGGCGTTTCAGGGCATCAAGGACTTGCTGGTTTCAAACGCCAGTTCACAGAATCACTCCCAGTGGTCCTCGCCTACGACGCCTCTCCCTACGGGGTCGGGGCGGTCCTGGGCCACTGGTTGCCTGACGGCCAGGAGGTTCCAGTTGCTTATTATTCACAGACTTTGTCTTCTGCGGAGTGGAACTACGTTCAGATCGACAAAGAGGCACTGGCGATTGTGGCTGGGGTGAAGAAATTCCACCACTACCTCTATGGCTGACCTTTTGAAATCATGACGGACCACAAGCCGCTCCTGGGGCTCCTCGCCACGGACTGCCAGACACCACAGATGGTCTCTCCCAGGGTACTGAGGTGGTCCATTTTCCTGGCAGGGTACTCCTACTCCCTCACCCATCGGCCCGGGAAAGTGATGGGCCACGTGGACGCCCTTAGCCGCCTGCCCCTGGCCACCACAGACCCTGACCCCACCCGCCAGCACTTGATTGCCCTCTTGGAGGTGCTTCCTAACCGGCCAGTCCATGTGCGGGAAGTGGCCTGCATCTCGGCTTGGGATCCTGTCCTCTGTCGTGTCTTGGACTGGGTGGGGAGGGGGTGGCCATTGGCCAAGGAGGGCCCCAAGTTCGCCCCATTTGCTACACGCAAACATGAACTGTCCACATACAAAGGGTGCTTGATGTGGGGTGGCCGGGTGGTGATCCTGGCTCCACTCCAGCAGCACATCTTGGAGGCGCTACACAAACATCACCCGGGAGTGGTACAGATGAAGGCGTTAGCAAGGAGTTACGTCTGGTGGCCAAGCCTTGATCGGGACATCGAGGACAAGGTGAAATGGTGCCAGCCCTGCCAGGTTTCGTGCCCCAAACCTCTGTGAGCTCCGGAGGGAGCCTGGGAGTCTTCCCACCGCCCCTGGTCTCAGCTCCACCTGGATTTTGCGGGGCCATTCCAAGGGCAGCTTTTCTTCATACTGGTGGATGCCTAAAGCAAGTGGCTAGAGGTTGTCCCCATACCATCCACCTCCTTGAAATCCGCCATTGGGAATAAAAGCCAGCCTGCGAGCCGGCTTCTCTTGTCTTGTTCTGCAACTAATAAAGTATGTGAGAGCTGAAATCACTCGTCAGTCTCAGTACTTTTCAAGTTTATTAGCCTGCATCCTTTCCAAAACTGCCTCCAGGCACTGGTTCAGGGTTTCTACGACCTCTCTAATATCAGCTGAAAGTGCAAGGTAGAAGAGAAGAAGAGATTGGATTTATACCCCGCCCTTCACTACCTGAAGGAGTCTCAGAGTGGCTTACAATCGCCTTTCCCTTCCCCTCCCCACAACAGACAGGTAGGTGGGGCTTGAGAGAACAGCTCTGAGAGAACTATGACTGACCCAAGGTCACACCAGCAGCTGCATGTGGATGAGTGGGGAATCAAAAACGGTTATTCCAGATTAGAGTCTGTGCTCCTAACCACTGCACCAAACTGGCTCTCCACTATGCTCCTAACCACTACACCAGACTACACTGCATATTGATGATAACTCAGCCCAGATCTCTGGATGACCTCACCCAGCAGTCTCTTATTGGTGTTAAAGAATGTAGGGGACAAGATGGAACCTTGTGGGACCTCATAGGCCAAAGGCCAAGAGGCTGAGCAGCATGGACCAGGATCAACTGAAACCCATCCTCCAGATAGGACCAGAACCACCACAGAACAATGCCTCCCAATCCCAGCCCAGATAAGTTGTCCAGGAGGATACCACAATTGATAGTATCAAAAGCCTCTGAGAGGTCCAGAAGATCCAACAGAGTCACATTCCCTCTGTCCATCTCCCAGCACAAATCATCCACCAGGGTTGTTTCAGTTAAAAGAAAGGAAGGGGGCATGGGAAAGAGATGCATTGGGATAAGGGGAAAGGAGAAGTAAAAGGAAATTATTTTGGCTTATTCTGAAAAGGGTTTTTTAAACAAATTAGATTTCTATGTCTCTATCTGGGATTTTATTTTCTTTCAGAAAGACCCTAATTAGGAACTTTGTTTAAATTCCATTGTTTAATGACTGGAAGTAGACAGCTAAATATTTAAAAATACATTTATGGTTCCACATGTTCCAGTTTAACACGTCTCCCTCTCTCCCCCACCCACCTCACTGGCTGCCTTTCTTCTCATTAACACCCCCCCACACTTTTTTAACTGTTTCATTATCATCACTAGAAGAAGCTAGCGAGTAGCACTAGCACTGAGTAGATTTTGCCCAGTCTGAAATCAACACATTATTTCACTTGGAAGAAGTCCTGTCTCCATTTCTAACAGATGAGGGGAGGGGGGACCTAACAGCACAGCTTGTAAGCTTTATTAGTGGAAAGGAGCCAGGAGTACAGTAGCACCTTATATGGACTAACAAAATGTGTGGCAGGTCATGAGGTTATGTGAGTCACTGCTCACTCATTTAGATACAGCTAGAATGTGAGTCCATCTGTCTCTATATCTTGGAGAGTAAAGTGATTTCAGATGCCAAATGACAATAGCAGGCATTGGTAATGAGACAGGGAACCTAGGTCTCAATTCAGTCCTGGAGAATGCATTGTCTTGAACTTCATTATCAATTGCAATTCAGCTGTTATTTGTAAGAGGACTGCTGCTCTTAGGTCAGCAACTGATTGCCCTGGAAAGTTAAAATGTTCCCCTGCTGGTTTTTGAATGTTGTGGTTTCTAATGTCAGACTTGTGTTCATTTATTCTTTGCATCCTCCTGGACTGAATCCTCCTGAACCAAAATTAAGACCTAGGTTTCCTCTCTCATTACTAATGTTGATATCTCCATGCCTACTACCCCTCTGCATATCACACCTAATCTAGTCAAGGATACCAGGGCTATTTTTGGGCAAGAACACACAGGAATGGAGTTGGCCTACATCCTCTCCCCCCCCAGGTCCCCCAGGTGCCTCGCAAGCTTCGGGGCACCTGGGGAAGCTACGCCGATCCAGGGTGGGAAGGCAGGTGCCCCGCAGGTGCAGGGTGCCCAGGGAAGTTGATCCAGAAACTGCCTTCCTTCCCTTGGGTTCCCCATGCCCCCCGCAAGCTGCGGGGCACCTGAGGAAGCTGATCCTGAGAGGAAGCTGCGCTGTCAGGGGTGTGGCCTAATATGCTAATGAGTTTCTGTGGTTGGGTGTGGCCTATTATATTAATGAATTCCTGCTTGGCTTTTTCTACAAAAAAAGCCCTGAAGGATACTATTGTAATTCACTTGCTATTTTCATTCGACATCTGAAGTCACCTTTATAAAGTTTATATCTTTGGTACCTGGCATTACATTTCATGGCACACATGGCCCACCCAGGATCTGGCCCGCATAACAAAATAGTTTGACATCTCTGAAACAAATTTGCCTCTTACAAGAAAGCTGGAAATTGTCCAGCCAACACCCATTGAATCATTTTAGTCAAGAATGGAACATTTGCGACTGGTCAGTGATTATGGAGATAATTATTGCCTTTACACTTAACGCAGACTTCACAGTGGTGGGTTCCAGTTTCATATCAACCACATACTAGATTGTTATCTTTGAGTACATTCCAGTGTATGAAGTTAGATGACACTAAGGACTCATAACTACTCTTCTGAGGGTGTAGGTCCAGAGCAGTTAGCCATTTTATTCGCTGTAAACAGTAAAAAAGCCCAGGAGCACTTTATTGTAGCATAAGCTTTCGAGAAACACAGCAAAGAGAGCTGTGTTTCTTGAAAGCTTATGCAACAATAAAGTTCATTAGTTTTAAAGAGCTAGTTTGGTGTAGTGGTTAAGTGTGCTGACTCTAATCTGGGAGAACCGAGTTTGATTCCCCCAGGGGTCTTTTCGTAGAAGAACAGCTGCAGGAGCTCATTAGCATATGGTATGCTAATGAGCTATTAGGCTATTAGCATAAGCCACACCCCCTGACATCACCGGAAGTGATGTCAGAAGGGGAAGCAAAAGGGGGGAAGCATCTTCAAAAGCCTCCCCTTCCCTTCCCCTCATTTCCTCCATTGTTCTCTATGGTGGGAAAAAAGTTATTTTTTTCCCACTATAGAGAACAATGGAGGGAATAGGGGCAACCTGTTTAGGGGGCCATAGAATTGGACCCCCTGGTCCAATGTTCTTGAAACTTGGTGGGTATCTTGGGGAGAGGCTCCATCAGCTATCCTGTGAGTTTCGAGCCTCTCCCTCAAACCCCTCCCCTCCAGCCCCCAGAATATACCCTATGTTTTCACCATTGACTTCAATGGCCCATAGGATATAATGGAGCTGAAATTGACATGCGGCTGCCTGAAAGACTCTCCGGGACGCCGGCTGGGGGCGGGGCTTGGCTCCTGAGCTCCCGGAGCTGCGCTCCGGTGGGCTCCCCCGAAAAGACCCCTGGATTCCCCACACCTTCACTTGCAGTTGCTGGATGACCTTGGGCAAGCCATAGTTCTGTCAGAGCTGTCCTTGAAAGGACAGTTCTTGAAAGAGCTCTCTCAGCCCCACCTACCTCACAGGGAGTCTGTTGTGGGGAGGGGAAGGGAAAGGAGTTTGTAAGCTGCTCTCTCTGAGTGAAAGGCGGGGTATAAATCCAATCTCCTCCTCCTCCTCCTCCTCCTTCTAGGTTTCAAGAAATACAGCAAAGAGAACTGTGTTTCTAGAAAGCTTATGCTACAATAAAGTTTGTTAGTCTTAAAGGTGCTACTGGGTTTTTTTTACTATTCTTCTGAGGGTAAACATGATAAAAATTATAAGACATTATTAGTTTCCCATTTTAGGTCTGAATGATGCCAGTTGACACTTTTTAGAAAGTGTCTCTGGATAAGTTGTGAAGGTAAAACAGAGGTGAGAACCATGTGCATAGAGATTTCACCAGATAAATTCATTTTCATGCTGCATCAACCTGGGGACTTACTTTGTAACATACTTTCAATTATTCACAGCCACTTTAGATAACATAAAAATTAGAAATGCAATGCCATTTTTTCTAGATTAGAATTAGATAGCACTTTACAGTGATATTTCAGGGGTTTGTTGCAAAGTTCATCTTATTTGGATTTTCATTCTAGATTTCCAGTCTGACAGTGATAGTTTTAATCCAACTCTATGGGAAGAACAGCGTCAGCAACGTATGACAGTTGCCTTTGAATTTGAGGAAAAAAAGGAAGAGGAGGAAAATGCAGGAAAAGTTAAGGTAATTGGTATTGTACTTCTTGGGTTTTGTTGCTTTGTTTTAGGGTAAAGTCTGGTGCATAAGTCCTACTATAAAGAAATAGGTAATTTTTAAATGTGTGAAATGAGTCTTATTGAAATATTAGAGTTAACTGCCTAGAGCTGTGATTGTGGCTCCTATTGTCGGCTGTGGTGGATGGAACCATAAGTACCTACAGGCTTTATCCTTTTCCATAGTAGGCAATAGGAAAGTTGTACATTTGTGGACACTTCATTTAAGTACATTAAACAAGTTTGACTTTATTTTCCCTCCTGTCCCCAGTAGTCTGTTGAACCTATAGTATGTGTCATCAGTATTAGCAGAAATTATTTTGTATATTCATAAAATTATATATTCCATGATGCAAAATTTATCATCTTATATCAGTCTTAAGAATATGACTGTTGCATCTGCTTCCCTCACCTAAAATACAGATCCAGGACAGTGTCATGATTGCTTTGACATGGTCTTAATTATATTATATGTCTTATATGACTACCTAAATGTATGTTTAGCATGCATAGGTTTGTTTCATTGTAGGAGATACACCATACATGCTGGATGCAGAGGACCAGTGCTTCTCCTAGAATTTCCATGTGAGCATTGCCTTGCTAGCTTGGGGCAAATCTAATTCCAAAGACGTTATATTTCTTAGCCCATTAAACAAAAAAGCTTTGTTTAATACACCTAAGTTCTTAAGTATTTAATCCAATTTTAACCCCATATTTCTTTTTCTATCTTTGCCATCTGTCTGCTTTAAATTAGATTTGCTATGCTGAGGAGTCATATCTGTCAGATCAGTTGAATCTGAAAGTTCATCAAGCTATCGTTCAGGCTATGTGCAACCCCCCCCCAACCTACTTATCTGTTTCAAGCTTTGCCTTTTGACCTAGCTCTTTCCAGATAATTACAAAACAGTGTGTCTTTCTAAATCACAGTGGTGAAGGCTGCTGTAAAGCATATTGTGTAAAAATGCAGTAAGACACCACACTGTTATTCTAAGATAATAATTTAGAATGGAGCTGGAATAAAATTCACATTTTTTAAAAAAAAATAGTTTTGAGGGAAACATCAAGATGTTTAAACTGTTATGCACAGCCAAAATTGTAATTGGAGGCTGCCAGCTGTGATGAGGAAGTACATGTTCCGGATTTACATAGTCCCACATTCCCAGTTTGCTACATGTGTATATATAAGGGAGCTTATATAATGTCTGCAGTTGGCCCAATGACCCCTTCAGCAATTGCAGTTTTCAGTCCTTGGGACTTTGCACATATATGTTCATCTCTTGATGACTACGATATCGGGTGGCGGTTATTATTTGAGGAACACTCATCAGAGATCAAGCACAACAAATAGAATGGTTATGTTCTCCTGGCACAATTTCAATCACAGTCTTTTTCAGTGGAGAAGGTTCATTTGCTTGCACAGATTCCAGTGGGTGAGCAAAACTCACCAAATGATGAAGAACAGGGTGCTAAATCTACATATGTGAATTAGCCCTAATATCTCTTCTGTTTTTAAGAAGTTGGCACATGTAACTCCAACTTTATAGCACAGAGGGAGAAACACAAGATTGCTTTCAGTTATCTAGTGGAACTCTTAATTAATTTTGTTAGATTTATTTATTTATTTATTTTATTACTTTGACTTTTACCCCGCCCTCCCCACCAAGGCAGGCTTAGGGCGGCTTACATAAGGAACCAATAGAAAACAGTAATATAAATATCAATATAAAATGCAGCATAAAATTATTAATATGTATATATGATTTGTACACATTTCTTTCTGCATAAAGCACTCAAAGATTTTCAAGTTATAAGAACAGATAACACTTTTTCCATAATTTTTGTTTTACATTTTTTAATTAGTTTGTATATAACATTTCCTGTTTTCACTTTATATCCTCCAAAGCAGACATTTTCTCTTGGGGAACAGAAATCTGTAGTTTGGGGATCAGTTGTAATCCTGGGAGAACTCTAGGCCCCACCTGGAGTTTGGCAGCCCGACAGGGACAGGGCTCTGGTGCGGGCATTGTATCACCCCTGTGCTGAAAGATCTGCGCTGGCTGCCCATCTGTTCCATGTACAATTCAAAGTTCTGGGCCTCTGAACACTTAAGACCCTGAAATACTTGGGACGTGGTACTTGAAGGGAGGCTTACCCTTTGCCTGTCTAGGATGGGCAAGCTCCAAAATCATCGCCCCCCTCAAAAAGGGTGAATTTGTCCTGACAATGCTAGACATCTACAGTATGGTATACAGTATAGGGGAAATTATTTTGTAGATTCTGTTTGTGTTTGTTGTATTCTGACACATCAAATGGTTACAGATCAATGCAACATATAGGTGTCTAAAGGTGATTCTCTTACACATTCATACAGTAAATATGACACACACTAATGATTGTTTCTCATAGACAGAGCTATTTTTGGGCAGAAATGCACAGGAATGGAGTTCCAGCTGGCTCCTGAGTTGGCCACGCCCAGCAGGAACTCATTACCATAATAGGCCACACCCAACAGCAGAAGCTCATTAGCATTGGCTACATTAGGGGTGTGTGGCCTAGCATGCAAAGTAGTTCCTGCTACAAAAAAAGCCCAGGGTTTTGACAACAAACAAGGTAAACAGAATAAGAAGCAAAAGGTGGGTGTGGCTGGATGACCACACTTCTAGTAACATGGGGGTGTGGCCTAATATGCTAATGAGCTGTGCTGTCAGATGATAGCCTAATATGCTAATGAGTTTCTGCTGTTGGGTGTGGCCTATTATGCGAATGAGTTCCTGCTGGGCTTTTTCTACAAAAAAAACCCTGCTCATAGATATTTAAAACCTAAAGTGAACCTGTTTTGGCATCTTATCTATTTCTGTACTGCAATATCATCTGCAGGCACCTCTGTGTTTGGCTGATATGAAGATACTTTTTTGATGGATGAAAGATTCCTAGCAAGAGTTAGATTTTCAAGGAAATATATGCCCTGAGGCAATGTACACATTAATCTAATAGGCTTTGGTTTATTCTTTTTAGTTTAAATGAAAGTAGTATTTGATGATAGATCTTTATTACAATTTTTCATAATAACTTTGTATCAGTGGATCTTGTGAAATTTGCTTTTGGTCAAGTATTTCATTTGTTTGCTGTAATGAATTTGATAGTAGAAATTAAAAAAAGCAATTCTTCTATCCAGGGATATTGCACTTTGGAAGGTTTTTATCCCCAGCGGCATGCTGCTTCTGAGGTAACTTTAAATGTGAAACATAAAAGACCATGAATAGAAAGGGAGTCTAGACTTCATTGGTAATTGTCATTCTTAATATCATTTTAATATCAACTATGGAAAAACCTTCACCCTAATTCTATTTAGTACATTTGCCAATACATGTAATAGTGAAAGTTAATATTGAAGTAAGATCAACTGGCTTGACTCAAATCACCCTGCATAATTAATCTAGTTACACTCCAGTGCATGCACTATTTGGCTTGGGTCCTGATTATTTTTGAGGTTATATGTAAGTCTTAAATTAATACATGGCCCAGTTTGTGTAGTAAAGTTCTGAAATTAGACCATCACCAGTTACAGTCTTTCAACTGCAAGTCAGCTAAAGCAGGAGCAATCCTGTATTCCACACATCACTGACAGCTTTCTTGTTGAGACTGTATGTTGACTTGTAATGTAGTATTTCATATTTGAGAATCATGTTTGGATGTGCTTGTCTGTAATGCGTATTATATATGCTGAATGTAAGTTGTTACCATACTTTGTAATCTTCACATCAGTCAAGCTTTTTGAATGAATGCCTATTAACATGTGTCTGTATTGGATCCTTAGCTTTCCTTGGTGGGTTTTTTTAAAAAAACTGTGGGAGTAAAAATAACAGTATTAGACTTGCACAGACATGCACTCATCCCATAAAAGGACAAAATTGTCCCATATAATCCCTAGAAATTTGTCCCATTTATTTTATTAGTATTTAATAACATCTTTCACTGGATTATACACAGTACACTAGAGTGTGCTGTGACAGTTTTTTAAATTATAAATCCAGAGTGACTTTCCATATGTTAGTGAAACTCTAGATTCAACTTGAACAACTAGAGAAAAGTGTGAACATGAAAGTATACTTTTAATCAAAATATTCTTATGTAATAAAGTTTTAAGCAAATGAAAAAAGTCATTAACACCAGTGGAATTGAATTCTGCATTTGTCATAACATAGGTTTTAGCAGTCAGTGTAGCAAATGTTTTATGTTAACATTGTCTAAATACCTTAATTCACTGTCTAAATTCATTGTCTAAATACCTTAATTCACAGGCATTTAAATAGCCTTGAGAATTAAAATCGAAAGTGTAAGGTTCATGTTGCTTTTTTAATTTCCTATTTGTGCTTTTACTTTATTTTATTAAATAAATACTCAGGTTGAAATAAACTTAAAGCGTTATCCAACTCCATATCCAGAAGATTTAAAGAACATGGTGAAATCTGTTCAAAATCTGGTGGGTAAAAGCCATGGAGCGAGGCCTGAAAATACAACACCAGCTGCCAGTACTGAGCAAACTATGAAAGACAAGTATGAGCACAAGTGGCCAATGGCAACTAAGGAAATATCAATGGAGGTAAAAATGGCAACACTATTTGCTGATTAAACAAACCAGTGCTTGTATTAAGATCATTGCAGTATATATCATTAAGATAAATTGTATGTATGTATCAGTTTGCCTGTCACCCTTCTCACACTCTCTAATTAGGTACAGTTTTACTTTGGCTTTCAGTGCTGCCTCTCTGGTTTTCCTTTTCATGGTAGTACCAAAGACTTCTTATGTTATGTAGTAGAAAATGCTGGTTCTTAGCTTTAAATCCCCTCATAGAACTTACATACCTGGAGCATTGAGTGGCCCAACATAATCCATCACAGCAGCTTGAGTCCTCAGACCAGTCCTTGCTCTCCGTCTCTTCATGCAGACTACTTAAAATCCTTACTGCCTGATTTTTGCTAGGGTCTCCTGTTCTATCAGTTGATCAGGAAGGCACCCACTCTGTTAATATTTAGAAAATTATATAAAGCAGAACAGTATATGCCCGTATAAATAAGGCTAGTAGTTATTCAGAAGCTGTTTGTTGTCTTTTAATGGATGTCAGATTGTTCTGAGATGTTGTATTTTGGGGTTGTTTTTATTTTGTTTTATTCGTTTTTATTTTGTTTTATTCGTTTATACTCCACCTGTCTCTCCATTGGGGACCCAAAGCAGCTTACACCTTTCTCCTCTTCTCCATTTTATCCACCCAATAGCTCTGAGAGGCCGGTTAGGCTGAGAATATGTGCGTGGCCCAAGTTTATCCAGCAACCTTTCATGGCAAAGTGAGGATTCAAACTTGAGTCTCCCAGATCCTAGTTCAACGCACTTCTTCTCAATTAAGAACATAAGAACATAAGAGAAGCCAATGTTGAATCAGGCCAATGGTCCATCCAGTCCAACACTCTGCCACACAGCGGCCAAAATATACCAGGTGCCATCAGGAGGTCCAGCAGTGGGGCCAGGACACTAGAAGCCTCCCACTGCTGTCCAGCACCAAGAATAGAGTGCATCACCTGCCCCAGACTAAGAATTCCCATCTGTACTCTGTGGCTAATAGCCACTGATGGACTTCTGCTCTATATGTTTATCTAATTCCCTCTTGAAACTGTCCATGCTTGTAGCTGCCACCACCTCCTGTGGCAGTGAATTCCATATGTTAATCACTCTTTGGGTGAAGAAGTATTTCCTTTTATCTGTTCTAACCTGACTGCTCAGCAATTTCATGGAGTGCCCACGAGTTCTTGTATTGTGAGAAAGGGAGAAAAGTACTTCTTTCTCAACCTGCTCAATCCCATTCATAATCTTATAAACCTCGATCATGTCACCCCTCAGCCGTCATTTCTCCAAGCTGAAGAGCCCCAAGCATTTTAACCTTTCTTCATAGGGAAGGTGTTCCAACCCTTTTATCATTCTAGTTGCCCTTCTCTGCACCTTTTCCAATGCTATAATATCCTTTTTGAGATGTGGTGACCAGAACTGTACACAGTATTCCAAATGAGGTCGCACCAATGATTTATACAGGGGCATGATGATACTGGCTGATTTGTTTTCAATTCCCTTCCTAATAATCCCCAGCATAGCGTTGGCCTTCTTTATTGCAGCTATACACTGTCTAGACATTTTCATTGAGTTATCCACTACGACTCCAAGATCTCTCTCTTGGTCCGTCTCTGCCAGTTCAGACCCCATCAACGTGTATTTATATTTAGGATTTTTGGCTCCAATGTGCATCACTTTGCACTTGGCCACATTGAACCCCATTTGCCATGTTGATGCCCACTCACCCATCCTCAACAGATCCCTTTGGAGTGCCTCACAATCCTCCCTGGTCTTCACCACCCTGAACAACTTCGTGTCATCTGCAAATTTAGCCACTTCACTGCTTAATTGCATTAATACTTAATTGGATCAGACAACCTTGAAATGCCCCTAATAAATTATTATTGCCAGCTTGCCAGCACTGTATGGCATATTAATTTGTCACAAAGTGACAAGTAATGCAATCATGAGCAAAATTATACCCTTGTCAACCCACTGAAGTCAATGGCTTTAGAAGGGATTGCAGTTGTATTGAAAACTATTTTGTTATTGATTGATATACTTCTGGCACAGTCATAATTCACTCTTAAGCAGATTCCATTATTTAAACAGCATGTAGTTCCCTCCTTTGCTTCCCCTCCTGCGACTTGATAGTATGCTGTGATCATCAGTGTTACATGTACAACAAGTAGAACCTGGAAAGCATCAAGACAGGGATTATCAGTAGAAGGGAAAGAAGGAGATACGCACTGTTCCCTAGCAGAGGATGGAGGAGTAGGGCATTCCACAGGTACACCAGCAGTGTGTAAATCCAGGTCTCTGAATCATTCAATGAATAACCTGAATTGGGCTACTTGAGTGTAGGTGTTCTGTCTTTGACATCCTGTTTACACAAACAATTTCCACATGTAAGAGTATTTTGACACTGATTTCACCTGTCAACAGATTAGGACCCTAAATATTTATTAATTTGTATCCATGAAATACCATTCAAGTTTTCCATATCAATATGCTGAAACTATAAGCCCCAGTTATTGATCAAACAGGTGGCATGGTTTTGCTGTTTCAGTGATCACTACGAGGCAAGACATTTTACTGTTAGCTGTAATGATAATAACAGACAATATCATTTCTGCTTTTAAGTATTTTTTTATCTGCATCACTTCAATAATTTTTGTAGCAGTTTATGGTAGGCCAAAGTAGTCACAATCAGACTGTGAGTAATAATGAAAGCTGCGGCAAAAGGACCCTGAAAGGCACCTTGTTCTACCACAGGCAATGTGGAATTTTGTCAGGTAACCCAGGTCTAGACCCTTAGGGTTGCCATATGCCCACTAGGGGCAGGAAATCTCCTGCATCCATGGGCTGTTTCCCATTGGCACTGCAGCAGCCAGTAGAGGGAAAAAATAGAAAATTGCCATCAGTGATGGTGTGATGTCACTTCCATTAAAAAAAACCCAGAAGAGACATCATCCCTCTCTAGGAGTGCCTCCTGACCCCCACCAGTTGCCAGGCATGGTCTGGTGGCGTTGATCCTGCTGAGGAATTAACCTCTCCAACTTTATTCCATCCAACAAAATAAGAATCCCATTGAATTAAAGAAGTGGCCGCCTGATCTTTTGAAATTTAAGCTCTCTCTTTTCGTGTCCTCTTGAAATTAAGAATTCCAGATTTTTTTCCCCATCTACTCCATCATCTGGCTGGGAGTGGCACCATCACATTTCTGACACTGGGGGCAATGCTCTAGGTTTTGGGCAAAACTATATGGTTTTTTTGGGCCTCAAACCCATATAGTTTTGCCCAAAACCTAGAGCATTGCCCCCAACATCAAAAACACATTAACGTCACTTCTGGGTTATGTCATTGTGCTGCTGCCACTGTCAGTGCTGGGAGGGGGCTTCTTGAGGTGGGGCTTCCTCTGCTGGCCAGCTAGGCTGTGACGGATTGGGCCCCTCAAAATCGGGGGATCCCCTGGCCCCATCGGGAGAATGGCAACCGTAGTTGGATGTTCTTTATACAATATTATAGCACTACTGATAGTAAATGAGTCCCAGGCTGAAGATTACTGTACTATTATCAATCATAGCAGTGGTTATAGAGTAGACAGTAATAATTCCCAATTTTATTGTCCACCTGGAAACCCAGATGTGAAACAATGTAGAGGTCATTATAGTATGTCATTATTTTACAGTTGTTAGTTAACTTACAACTCATGGTAGAGGGGGAAATCCCATACTTTTATCTTGCTTCTCCTACCCTCCACAGGTCCTTTCCCTCCCCTTTTTGCTCTCTTCTCATTCTCTTTCTCTTGCCTTACTTCCACCCACTGCAACACCCTCTCCTCCTTTTCTTGGGCTCAAACAGCTATGTCACCTCTCTCACCATCTCCATTGTCTCAACCCCCACCTACTTGTTGCTTGCCTGCCTGCCTGCACTCCAGCCTGCCCACTCACTTGTTCACTGGCCAGCCCACCTGTCACCTGTCTCACCTTCCTAACCATAAGAACATAAGAGAACATAAGAGAAGCCAATGTTGGATCAGGCCAATGGCCCATCTAGTCCAACACTCTGTCACACAGCGGCCAAAATATACCAGGTGCCATCAGGAGGTCCAGCAGTGGGGCCAGGGCACCAGAAGCCCTCCCACTGCTGCCCCCTCCAGCACCAAGAATAGAGTGCATCACCTGCCCCAGACTGAGAGTTCCCATCTATACCCTGTGGCTAATAGCCACTGGTGGACTTCTGCTCCATATGTTTATCTAATTTCCTCTTGAAACTGTCCATGCTTGCAGCTGCCACGACCTCCTGTGGCAGTGAATTCCATATGTTAATCACTCTTTGGGTGAAGAAGTATTTCCTTTTATCTGTTCTAACCCGACTGCTCAGCAATTTCATAGAGTGCCCACGAGTTCTTGTATTGTGAGAAAGGGAGAAAAGTACTTCTTTCTCAACCTGCTCAATCCCATTCATAATCTTATAAACCTCGATCATGTCACCTCTCAGCCGTCGTTTCTCCAAGCTAAAGAGCCCCAAGCATTTTAACCTTTCTTCATAGGGAAGGTGTTCCAACCCTTTTATCATTCTAGTTGCCCTTCTCTGCACTTTTTCCAATGCTATAATATCCTTTTTGAGATGTGGTGACCAGAACTGTACACAGTATTTCAAATGAGGTCGCACCAATGATTTATACAGGGGCATGATGATACTGGCTGATTTGTTATCAATTCCCTTCCTAATAATCCCCAGCATAGCGTTGGCCTTCTTTATTGCAGCTACACATTGTGTAGACATTTTCAGTGAGTTATCCACTACGACTCCAAGATCTCTCTCTTGGTCCGTCTCTGCCAGATCAGACCCCATCAACGTGTATTTATATTTAGGATTTTTGGCTCCAATGTGCATCACTTTGCACTTGGACACATTGAACCCCATTTGCCACGTTGACGCCCACTCACCCATCCTCAACAGATCCCTTTGGAGTGCCTCACAATCCTCCCTGGTTTTCACCACCCTGAACAACTTTGTGTCATCTGCAAATTTAGCCACATCACTGCTTACTCCCAATTCCAAATTGTTAATAAACAAGTTAAAAAGCATCGGACCGAGTACTGATCCCTGTGGTACCCCACTGCTTACCACCCTCCACTGAGAAAGTTTCCCATTTATACTCACTCTCTGTTTCCTATTTATAAGCCAGTTTTTGATCCACAAGAGGACTTGTCCTTTTATCCCATGATTATTGAGCTTACTTAGGAGCCTTTGATGAGGAACTGTATCAAAAGCTTTCCGGAAGTCAAGGTAAAGAATAACTATTGGGTCCCCCTTGTCCACATGTTTGTTCACTCCCTCAAAAAACACTAACAGGTTAGTGAGACAAGATCTTCCCTTACAGAACCCATGCTGAGTCTGCCTCAATAGTTTTTGTTCACTGGCTAGCCCATTTGCTTGCTCACTAGCCTGGTTTGTCACTGGCTAGCCCACTTGCCTGCTAGTGGTGTGTAGCCAGATATATATGAACTGAAAAATTTAGCCATTTTGGCTAAGTTCAGGTATATGCAAACTAAAACAACAACAACCCACTCCTGGAATTTCAGAAGTAACAGAAAGTATCTCCCAGAAGTTCAGGGGTGTTTGGGGGAGGGAAAAGGATGACCAAGTCTCTTTTCACACAATGACCCCTTAACATTTTAAAAGAGAAAAGAAAAAAGGAAGATGTAACTTCTCAGAAGCTCCTCCTCCCCTCTCTGCCCCCTCCTCCCTTTTCTCTGCTACCTCTACTGTCTGGCAGCAGGAATCCTTAGCCAGTCACTTTGGCTTGTTTTAATAAAGGGGCTGATCTTTTTTTTACTCTGTTTAGTGTGGAAACTGTTAAGCTGTCAATAGTTTTATGGTCAATGTTTTTATGCTGGATAGAGATTTTTAGTTCTGGATTTTAATTAATATATTTTAATATTTTGTTTTTTGTTTATTTTGTAAGCTACCTCACAAGGGTTCTTGGAGAGGTGGCGTAAAAATGTCTACATTAATAAATAATATCTGATTGTAGGGTTGCTAATCTCAAAATGGTATTTTTTCTTCCCACGCTTTGAATTCTACAACAGTCTGGGGTCGGAGGTGATTCCCCGTATCAAAGGGGAAGCCCAAGATGGGCCCTAAACCCCACCCTGTCAGAATGTCAACACCCAGACTCAGCCAGGACAAACCACACTTACCCAGGCAGGGAGTAGAGACACCAGAGGTTGGGAAGAAGCTGGAGAAACCAGGGCAGAAGACACAGGTAGAGGGGAGTATGCCAAGAAGCCTCTTTAAGCCCCAGGAATTTTCAGACCTATCTCACCCAGCCCTCAGGACAGTCTGGGGGAGAGGAAGATGGGCAGATTCCCCAGCAGTTCAGAACAAAGTAGAAAAGCAGCAAGAGCCTCTGAACCCACCCTCTCCCCAGCTGGGGCTCGTATCAGGAAGAGCCAGGCCCATTGAAAGATGAAGTAAATGGACCCTGTGTTAAGAAAGATAACATCAAGTGTAGAGGGGGGTAGGTCCAATGGGAAACCAGGGAGGTTAATGGACAAGAAAGGGAAACAGTTTATAATAATAATAATAATAATAATAATAATAATAATAATAATAATAATAATAATAATAATAATAATAATAATAATTCAATTTCTAAATCACCTGTTCCCTACAATGTAAGGCTCTAGGCAATGTGCAACCATTGAAAACAAGTTAAAAACCATTATTTCAGAGGAGGTGCATATGAAAGGAGGCGCCTGACAACAGGCCAGGTAGGAAAAAAAGCTGGTGCGCCTTACTGTGAAGAGGAGGAGGCCAAGGGTGGATTCAGATCCCCTCCCCTCTCATTCTGAGGTCTGGGAGACTTCCCAACATTATTTGCCATGATGGAGGAAGGTGGTGTCACTCAGCAGGTGATCATGGATTGTGACAGCAATGTTTTAAAAAACGTTTTTTTCCTTTGGGGATTTCTAAACAAACCTGGAAGCTGGCCCAGGTTTGTATAAACATTTTCCCAGTCTGCGCGTGCTCCCAATATGCGGGTTTCTTGATCCACACATTGAGGTTCTGGTACAGCAGTAAATATATTATGTGAATGCCTCTGAGATAATTATTTTCTGTGAGATATGCAATGCAAGGTCCCCACTGGGAATTGAATTTCATGGTATGCAGAGTCATATTCAGATCAGGAATGCATTGCATAATGAAAGGGAATATCAACCTCCCCCCCCTCCCCGCACCATTTTAATGACCAGAAATGGCCTGGTAGGGGATATTTGTCCTGTTGAGGAAACCATCAGTACATAGCACCCCCCCCCAAAGGGTCATTTAATGCACTCTGGGACCATCTCAAGTCAGGAAAATGACTTGCACCAGGGACTCTGGAGTACAGGTCTCATAGAAAATCTTTACAGCAATCTGGATATTACATGAGGACTGTGTAATGTAGTTAGACCATTAGCTATTCTCTGTATTCCATGCTACTCTAGCATATTCAAGCCCTATCAGGCTGGCTTTCTGGAGTTTGTTTATATTTTTTCAGTACAGTGGGGGGAGTCCAAAAAGTATGTTGAGACTCCTACCAGGTGGCCTGGTTTTGAAACCATATTAGTTCAGTTTCTGCTAGGAAATCTTGCAGCACCATATGCATGTCAAAGTTGGCTATTAAAATTTGTTGTGGCTTCGCTTGCTGAGCTATCCTTTTAACATTGTATTTCAGTCTCCAATATTATTTAATTTATCAGGACTCTTTTGTACACCCTGTGAATGATATGAGGATGGGAGAACTTCGCCCCTCAATGTCTGAGGCACCATTGTACCAGCCTAAGCTTGTTCTCTTGGGAAAAGAGAAAAAAGGTACCAAATAAAATGGCAGACATTTGGAAGGGAATTATGATGAAAATTATAGAAGCTATAATACTGTGCTTGATAGTGCCTTTTCTTAGAGCTGGTGTGTAGAGATACAAAGAAGAATGTATCTTACACAGAGAGAGATAATTTGTGCTATTTTGAATTTTAGAGAAGGTGCAGTTGAGAAAGGTACAAATGGGCAGTAGATAATAGATGGTCCTGAGTCAAAATACTTGGGCCTGAAAACTCTCCCTTGGTCATGCCATCATTATTCTAGCAGTTTGGGCATGATTGAGGGTAATGCAGGGAAGGTAGGTAGCTGCACCCACCCAGCAGCCCAAACTGAAACTAATAGTTTAGAACTAAAACTTTTTAGTGTTTCATCATAGTACGGATTGCTGAATGCGTTAGTTATTTGTTGTGACCCGCCTTGAGCCCATTCACGGGGAGGGTGGAATATAAATTTGAAAAACAAATATATAAAATAACAATATACTTATGTACTTGCCAGTATCGATTCCTCAGTATGGTCAGAAGATTTAACTTGTGTTAGAATGTCCTTGAGCTCAGATTGCTAATGTTGGAAAAAGCAACCAAAAAGTGATATTATACCTTCTGGGTTTTTTGCAAAATTTTAATATAACAGGATAGAAATTGCACCAGTATTATAACTTATTACAGTAGCTATTCTATATGTAAATATTGGTTGTATTTTCTCCCATGGTTATGTTTTTATACTGCTTGCTCTGTTTTCCAGAGTCAACAGATGAGTCTGAAGCAGATAAAGTTCACTGTATGAACAATAGTGTTTCTTCAGGCACCTATTCAGATTATTCACCTTCTCAGGCTTCTTCAGGGTCTTCTAATGCTCGTGTTAAAATGGGGTCCCTGCAGACTACAGCTAAAGATGCAGTGAACAATTCCTTGTGGGGTAACAGGTATGTTTATTTGGCTCTGCCTCTACATTGATGTGGAACTTAGCACTGCATATCCAAATAAAGTAAGAGCAGGTTTAGGCTTTGCATGTTCTACTGGAATAATTATGATTTATATAAAGGTCGTAAAAGATTAATTCATTGTAATTTTGAATTTGATAAGAAAGTAAGTACTGCACATATTTCAATTTGTCCCCAAAAATGCCCCCCCCCACAATTTCACATAGCTTCAGAATTTCTGAACATTTTGCATTTCCAACTCTAACTGGCTTTCTCCCAATCTCAGATGGCAGTGCTTACTGAGCACTTGACCAAACTAAATTCCACTGAAGAAGAACTTTGAAAGAGTAGGAGCTGTAAGACTGGCCTTACTATGAAACAATGTGAGTTTGTGTAGTTTTCAGCTGCACATTTCAGAGGGGACGTTGGTTTCTTCTCTCTAATCTTAAACTCTACTTATGAATGTAATTAATTTATTAGACACTTTTCAAAATTCCCAGAAAGATATACAAAATGGAAACACTTGGCATTTTAAAAATTATTTGTAGTCAAGGAAACAAGAGGCTTGCTGCTGTTGCTGGCCATTTTCTTTAATTCCAACCTAAGCAAACAATAACTGTTCAGTACAAAAGTAGTTATATTGCACATGCAATTATGATAGGATATTTGTTAGCATTTTCTTTTGCTTTGATCACTCCATTTTTGACAGAGGTTGATTTTATCTTTGTTTCTTGCAGGCTTGTTCAGTCTTTCCCCCAACCCCTTGAAACAAAGCCATTGCTCAGCCAGCGTGAGTCTGCTCCAGGAGGAAACTTGCAGCAGCATAATGATAGGCGTCAGATGAGTGACACATTTGTTGATAGCTGGAATGATGGTTCTCATTATGATAACACAGGATTTGTAGCAGAGGAGAGCACAGTGGAGAACCCCAACTCCAACCCCCTCTTAAGCTCTAAATCGAGAAGCACATCTGCTCATGGACGCCGGCCTTTAATTAGGCAGGACAGAATAGTTGGCATTCCCCTAGAGCTTGAACAGCCTACTCTCAGAAATACACCTGAATCAGAAGTGCCTCCATCAAATCCTTGGCAGAACTGGACAAGGACCCCTAGTCCATTCGAAGACAGGACAGCCTTTCCTTCAAAACTGGAGAGTACTCCTACCACCAGCCCTTTACCAGAAAGGAAAGATCATGTTAAAGACTCTCCTGAAATAACTGGCACTTTTCCTCCAGGAACAGCATGGGAGTATCATGATTCAAATGCTAACAGAAGTCTTGGTAACATGTTTTCTCATATTCACTGTCGCCCTGAAACATCTAAAAATGTCATTTCCATCAGCAAGAGTACAGAGAGGCTTTCCCCAATGATGAGAGATTTAAAGACTAATAGATTTAAGAAGTCTCAAAGTATAGATGAGATAGATATTGGCGCTTATAAAGTTTATAATATACCATTGGAGAACTATGCAGCCACTACAGACAATGCAGGAACACATGAGATGCCAGACAAAATGATGCGGCCAGAACATGGAATGTCTAGCATGTCTCGTAGCCAGTCTGTACCAATGCTTGATGATGAGCTTCTGACCTATGGAAGCGTTAAGGTTCAGCAACAGCAAAAGCCTTCTGTAACTAAGAAAGTGTACCAGTTTGACCAAAGTTTTAATCCTCAAGGATCAGTAGAAGTGAAAGCAGAGAAGAGGATACCACCGCCTTTTCAACACACTCCAGAATACATTCCCCAGCAGAGTAAAAATGTTCCCAAGGATTTGGTTAGCCCTAGAGCCTACCGAGGATACCCACCTATGGAGCACATGTTTTCATTTTCTCAGCCTTCTGTTAATGAAGAGACTGTCAATACTCAGTTCTCAAGTCAGGGATCAAGGGCTGGATTTTTGAGAAGAGCAGATTCATTAGCCAGCTCTACAGAAATGTCAATGTACAGAAGAGTCAGTGAACCACATGAACTGCCTCAGAGTGATAGGTATAACAGACATCAATATAGAGGAGCTATGGAACGCCAAAGCAGCATTTCTGTGTCTGAGTCCCAGTTCCTCAAAAGGAATGGCAGGTATGAAGATGAACACCCTTCATATCAAGAAGTGAAAACTCAGTCTGGAAATTTTCCAGTTAAAAACCTTACACAAAGGAGACCATTGTCTGCAAGAAGCTACAGTACAGAGAGTTATGGTACCTCCCAAACCAGGCCAGTTTCAGCTAGGCCTACAATGGCAGCTCTGCTGGAAAAGATACCATCAGACTATAACTTGGGTAACTATGGTGACAAGCCATCAGATAACACTGATTTAAAGACAAGGCCTAACCCTGTGAAGGGAAGTGAGACCTGTGGTAAAATGCCTGCTGACTGGAGACAACAGCTACTTAGACATATAGAAGCTAGAAGGTTAGACAGGGTATGTTTGGCATTTCTCTGAAATTAATGCCTTTTAGTTTTTATATTTTCATATATCAACAGTTTGTGTTTGCAGTGGCTAATATTGTTATCTAATAATAATTCCTGTATTTTTTATTATGAGTAAATCGTCTGTGAAGTCTGTTAAGGTTATTGTATGATCAGTATTAAGGTTCCTGGCATAAGAGATAGTAAAAGTCTTCTCTGGTATAGAAACAATATTTAAAACAAAACCAGTTCAAGAATTCTGTCAGAACAATTGTGAATTTTGACTGGTGTTTACTTTTAAAATGTATAGGAAAAGTGCTCAAGATACATTCAAAAACAAAGTACAGAGTTTTTGACACGGTGGCAGTGAAAAATGTTGTCAAGTCACAGATGACTTATGGTGACCCCATAGAGTTTTCAAGGGAAGATGTGAACAGGTGTGTTTTGCTTCTGTGTAGAAACCCTGGATTTTCTTGGGGGTCTCCCATCTAAGTACTAACAAGAGCCAACCCTGATTAGCAGCCAAGATCTGATGAGATCAGGCTAAGCTAGGCCATCTAGGAGCATTTGACATAGGCAGAATTCCACGTTGTTTTAGGGCCCATATGGAACACTTTGCATACTGAGACTGCTCTCTCCTCTTCCTTTTCAGCAACAGGGGGATATCTTGTAGAAAAGTACATGTACACATCAGAACCCTCACATGTACACAGGAGCTACTGGAACATGGCAAATTTATTCCTCCATTTCCTTTATCCTTTGTAAAATATGTAGCCATTCTTGGTCTGATCAAGGAACAGTCTCCATGATCTGGTACCTCAGTCTTAAGCCTATTTACATGGATGCAAATCAGTTTATTTGAATTCGTGTATTTCCAAATGTGGGTAGGATCTCTTTACAGAATACCTAAAGGCCCAGTAGTAGCCAAAAGTTTCATATTATACCTTCTGCTCTTAATATTTGTTAAAAATACTTTCTTAATTAGCATTTATCATCTCATAAATCTGCAACCACAGAGTCTGAAGAATTAAAAGTGAGCTGTTGCATTCTTTGGAAACATTATAATTGTTTACTGCCTTGTGAGTAAGATATCTTATAACAAGATTACTGAAATGTCCAGAAAACCTTCTTGGGAAAGCATGTGTTCTGATTTTATATTAAGCTTCTTTTTGTCATGTACTAGCTTGGGTTCTTTGGCTTAGGGTTGCCAGATCTGACTCAGGAAATATCTGGGAATTTTGGGGGTAGAGCCAGGAGACTTTGTGGTGTCATGTCCTGTGATGTCACTTCAGGTCAAAAGTCAAGTGATGCCACTTCCCAAGCTCCACCCCCTTCAAATGATGTCATTTCTAGCAGGCTGAGAGAGCACGAGTGATCCAAGGTCACCTGCCTTGCTTCATGGCTGAGAAGGGGTTTGAACTGGAACCTTCCAGAACCTAGATTGATTTTCTAACCACTACACTCCGCTGGTCTTTTGCCAGCTTCACACACTGCAGGGTCCATTTGCTTTGTCTCTTCCTTTCAAACAGATGCCTGCTTTGAGCACATTCCTGAAACAGCCTTCTTACAGCAAGGGAAACAGAAAAGCCACATGCCAAACTTATGGAACTGAAAACAAATTGGGCAGGGGGGGAAGATAGGATGAAGAAATTAGATGAGTAAGGAAATCACAGCAGCTTTAAGATTTTATCAGTTTTTGTGAAGTGTTCCCCCTCCATGCATCCAGTCTGATGGTCAGGCAGGTGGAAGGGTTCTCTCTCAGAACCTTGGATGAGAATGACTTCAGCAGCTCAATGGAAACAGTGAAGGCCAAAGTCTGCAAGAATGGGAACACCTTACCTGCCCCCGAGCTGAAGGAGGAGCCCATGATGAAGCACAGGAGCCAGAGAGGTCTAGATGCCATTGTGAAGGAAACTTGTTTCCCCTCTAAAAATGAGTCTTTCTCTGGCCATTCCCCATATTCATGCTAATGAGAGGCATCCTTAGGGGAAATGGGAATCAGTCACTGGCCAAGCAACTGGAGCAAGACTGAGTTACCCTGATGGCTCCATTCAAGTGATTAAGCTCAGGCACCACCACCCCCGCCCACCCTCCTTGCCTTCCTCCATAGGTGCAAATGAGTAGCTCCTAGAAGAAGGAGTGGACTGAAGCCTTCATCTGAGAAAGGAGAGGGGGTGTGGGGGGAGATCCTTCGACAAGACGAAAGAAGTGAACTCTTTGGCAAGGGAGCGAAAAGGAATCCTGCGGTGAGTGACTGGGCAGGAGAGCGAGAGAGGGAAGGGGTGGCACTGGCAGACTGTCTTTTTGCAAATGGACTTTGCCACCAGGCCCCAGCACATAAAACTTAAGGCAGACTTGAGGAGCAGAGAGGAGAAGGGGAGCGGAAGGTGAGAGCACAGCAGCTGGTGATACAGCTTCTGGCATGTGCATCCACACGCACACACATGTGCTCACTCTGTCTCTCCTCCTTGCTTCGTCTGCCTCTCCTGCATATCTTGATGGCAACAGCCTCACCTCTCACCTCCAACTTGGCATGCCTGATGACAACTGCCAGCCCACACACCATGCTGGCTCCCACAGCTCTCCCCATCCGGAGAGCATGACTACAGATCCACTTCCCACCAATGGCATGTGAGAGCCTGCCTGCATCCCCCACAGTACCCATCAGCTTCGAAAAATGCATGTGCTGCATCATGGGCCCAGGCGGGGGGGGGAATGGGCAGAACCACCACCCACTCACCTGGCGCTGCTGCTTGGGACTTGGGAATATGGCCTGCCCACCCCAACAAGAAGAGCTTTCCTTCCCAGCACAACCCCCTGCCATTTTGTCCCTCACTGCCTGATTCATGCAAAGCAGGGGTGGGGCTCTCAAATCAGGGGGACCCCCACCCCCACTAGGGGCCTACAACCCAACTTTGAATGCCATGTTTCTTATTCAGCTTTACAGACTCTTTCATTAGCTCTTTATGACCCTGTACTTTTCTTCATTATTTATTTTATCACTTGGTCCATTCTGTTCTTTAGCTAACTGAACAGGAACAAGCTGATCTGTGAAGGCCATATTCATACATGACTTTAGCTAAACTGGTAAAAAAAAGTTATGAAGCATAGGAGAATTGAGCAAAATCAATTGCCTCTTCTTTACCACTTGCCTCTTCTGTTTGTACAGAAGTGCAGTGGAGCAAGCTTACTGGTTGCATAAGAAGGAGGAAGAGTGATTTTCCCCTGATTTCTCCTTCCCTAGTAGAACCCCACCTCCCATGCCTTGTGGCATTTTGTCCATGAAGCAGATTTGACCCTATGACACGCGCCCCCTTTATACTGACAGCGGTACTGTGAGGGTCTGCGTGTTCTGCCTGGTCAGAGCTGCTGATAATTTTGCTGACCAGTCCTCTATACAAATCTACAATAGTCTCTTCGGGGTATTTGTTTTCCCTTCTTGGTCAGAGATATTTGTAAGGACCACTGCTAAGTGTATTTGCTTTACCATTAAATAGATAGGCACCACGGCTTGTTAACTTCAAAACAGAACAGGCTTTATTTAAAGAAAATACAACAGGGGAATGGAAGTTTTACATGGAGGTTAATACGTTTTTCTCAGTTACACAGATGTTAAATAGTTCACTATACTCTCTGATGATTACACCCTCCTGCACTGATTCGTGGTTAACTTTTGGCTTTGGTTCTTTGGCCCCTTTTTGAGTCCAGCTGGCTACCACCAATTTTCCTGACTCAGCTCAGACCTTTTTCTTAGCCCTCACGAAACCATTTCTCTCAGATCCCTTAAGGAGTGATGTCTCATTGGTGTATGACACTATTGTGCTTTGTTTTTAACCATCTGGTCACTATCCCCTTCCTTCTGAGGAACTCAGTAAACCAGGTTATTCCACACAGAGCTACAGAGCTCCTTCAGTTCGCTGACAGACTCTCTGTTAGCTCTCCATCCAACAACTAACTGCTGCTTCTCAACTGCCAATTCCAAACTGACTGTTTGGTCTGTTAAACACCAATCACTGAGGGTTCCGAGCTAAATGCCCCCCTCCTCGCTCCCTCTTGTGACTCAGCAGTGTTCTGTGTTTACTTTCTTCTGATCCCAGATCTTTAAGTCTGTCACAGACCCCCACCATTGCTTGGGGGGGGGGGGTGTCTAGAAAGTTGTTGATGAAAAGGATTGAGAAAGATCTGCCATATCATAAGCTGCTTTTGCAAGTTCTTAGAGTTTCAGAAGCATTTTGCCACAAGGTATTTGTGTGCGGGAGTGTTCTTTGACAAATGGAAACCCCACACTTGCTGTGGTACTGCAAGAGTAGCTGTTTGATCCTTTGAGTTTCAACCACAGTGCCACCTGTGTACTGAAAATACAGGTCCATGGAGGTCACAGCCTAAATGTAAACTGCTAGCTGACCTAACCTAAATTTCTGCAAAATACAGTGGCTTATGTATATAATATAGTGTTGGTAGAAAAGATACACGTGTGGCTGACCAATGGATAAATGGAGTGTTGGCACAGTTGTTCACTCATCTGAATGTCAATTACATTGGTGGTGTATGTACAAGACTACAACATATAAATTACCCAGTATGCATGTTACAAAGCTCTACAAACAGCATGAATTGACGATACTATTTTTATAAAGTTCATGAACAGTTCTAAGGAACGAAGAATGCTCCTTATTCATCACTACATGAAATTGTCTCTTGACAAACGCCTCCAAACAAATTTGCTCTCCCATTTTAAGGACCTACAAATATAAGTGTACAAATATGGAGCAGTGATCAGGCTAATAAAATTTCATTTAACTGAATGCACATTCCAAAATTAGGTTTTTATTCTAGATGTTTAAATATAGCTATATGAACAAACACTATGATTTGTGAAAGAAAATAACTATATACAGTTTTCACTTTTGGGGAAGTGTTAAATGTGATTTATGAATTTAGGTGCTTCATTAGGACTATTTATTTCTCCAAAATGTGTTAATAGAAGTAGGTTTCAGAGAATGTGCATTCTGTCAGCATGTGAATAAACCAATTTTGGATCAAAGACCACAGATAGAACTTCCGTATTTTCTGACAATCTCAAATACAATCCTTCTTGGGGGAGTCAGTTTGTACATTTAGCTGCAAAAGTGTTCAGAAGTCATCAATCTACAATGCAAATTAGCTCTAACTTGGTGCACTGCTTTGGGAGTAACATAGGGCAGCAAAAGTGAGCCTAAGTCTAAAAAACAAAATGAATGACACAGGGAACAAAACCCTGTTGCTTGTGGATTGTTGCCTGGATATTTATGGCTAAAAGTGTGATTTAAAAATGTGGATCTTCATTATCTGAAAATGTTTTTGTGAACTCCCCTCAGGGCCAGTGATAGAATTTTCTGGGTCTGGTGAACTAATTGTATTTATATGAGTGTGCATGCTGACTAGAGATGTAACAGTACTAGAACTCCAAGAAAACACATTAAGGTCTTATCTCAGGACTCATATAATGATAGCATAATTATACCGATCTATGCTTTAAAGCACATCTGGCATTCTGTGATTATTTATGGCATCTAGATATGAGGGGAGAAATCTGGTAGTTCACTTAAGACTCTTTCCAAGCTCTGGCTTCCTCCCATGTCACAATGACTTTTCTCTTTAACTAACACTTAGCTGCTTTTGCCATTCTGTTCCTTCTGGAAAACCTTTGGTCAGCATTTGGCTGCTTTTAGGGGGGCATATTTTGGTTTATGGGTAATGGTATTGATACTTTCATCCACACAGGGGCCAGCTGTTAGATATAGTAATTATATATTTATTCTGTACAGTTCTTTGTATTATTGTATTTATACATTATTAATAACTACTAATCATAAGTCTAATGTAGAAATACATCAGCATAATTCTGTATATTGTTTAATTTGAACCAGTTATCCTCTCAGGACTTTACGATGTGTATCTTAGAAAAAGAAACATGTTAAACTTTTGTAAAAAGCACAGAATAGATACTATTTTTTAAACTGAGCATTTCTCATTTTAGAGCTTTGCTGATACAGATTAACCATAAAGAAGGACAAAAGGGGTGGGTGGGGAAAAACAGATTAAACATAGTCTTCGTCTTCTATGGTAAATAGTTACTAATTTTGTTCACTATTAACCAATTATTTACAGTAAATATAACTGAAGCACCCTATATGGTTGTATTTCTTCAGACAAGAAATCAGTTAATATATGGATGCAGAAAAAATTACAAAAGTACTAAGTACTAAGAATCTTATGTATAAATGTATGTATTAACAAGATAACATAAGATAACGTAAGTGCTTAAAGACTAACAAAATTGATCAGTTTGAGCTTTTGTGAATCAGACATCTCTTCCTTAGACCCATAGAGTACATAACCATTTTCCAGGCTTCCTAACTGGGGGGGGGCTGCAGTTGAAACAGAGACCCGTTGTAAATACTGCTGTATACAATTCAGCTTTGAGTCTCTGTGAAAGGAACTGGAATGGATGTGGCTGCTGCTCATAAAGAATGATGAGAGAGGACAGAGGTTCCAACTAGAGATGGGTATGAATCACGAAAATGTGGTTTCGTTCATGGCATGCCCGGTTCACGAACCATGAACTGTCACAAACTTTTAGCTGCTGAACAAACCGGTTCCATTTGTGAGCTTCATGATGCAGTAGAATGCCCCCCCCCCATGTGCTAGAGACACCAAACTCTCAGGGGATCTTTGGCTGACCCTCCTCTTCCAAATGGACCCTATGCAGCTCCAGATGGCCCTGTGGGATCCAGTGGCCCCTGGCAGCTCATTAGATGAGCTTGTCGAGGACTGGCGTAGCCAACTCTTGGCAGTCATGAAGATCGCTCCCCGATGCCCTCTACACCTTTGCTCAAGGCTCACTCCATGGTTTACACAAGAGCTGCGGCTGATGAAGAAAGGGTTCAGATGGCTAGAGACACAGTAGCGGCATGTCTGTGATGAAGCTACAAGAGCATCCTGTAGGACATTTATGAGATCCTATGAGATGGTGGTCAAAACCACAAAAAGATAATTCTACACAGCCACAATTACGTCTGCAAGCTCTTGCCCAGCCCAATTATTTAGAATGATTCGGTCTATTACTATTCTGCCACAGGGCAGACCAAACGCTAAGGAATTGGAGATTGGCTGTGAGGCTTTTGCAGGCTATTTCACAGATAAAATCTTCTCACTCTGCCATGACCTTCCTGCCACAGTTGAGACAGTAAGGGAACTCGAGGCTCCATGCACATCTTCTTGTCAAGTTCTGTATTATTTCAGTCCACTCAGCCTAGAAGAGGTTGACAAATTACTCTCAACTGTTCGCCCAACTACTTGCAGCATTGATCTGTGCCTGTCATGGCTACTTAAAGCTGGTCATGATGGGCTATGAGGTACCCTAAGGAAAATCATCAACAAGTCCCTCTCTGAGGGGCTGTTCCCCAAGCCACTCAAGGAGGCAGTGGTACACCCTCTATTGGAAAATCCATCCTTGGTTCCGGCCGAATTGGCTAACTACTGGCTGATTTCCAATTTGCCCTACTTGGGTAAATTAATTGAGAGGGTGGTGGTGATTTAGTTGCAGGGATTTTTGGATGACACCTCTGCATTAGACCCCTCCCAGTCCAGCTTCTGACCAGGCCATGGGATGTAGACAGCACTGGTCGCCCTCATGGATGATCTTTGGAGACATCTGGATTGGGGTGGTTCAGCTGTGTTGCTGTTGTTAGACCTGTCGGCAAAATTTAACATGGTTGGCCACCAACTACTGACCCGCTGCCTCACCAGCACTGGGATTCAGGGGTCTGCCTTACAGTGGCTTTCCTCGTTCCTTCAGGATTGGAGACAAAGGGTGGCCATTGGGAGCAGCTGTCCTGGAGGCTCCCACTAGTCTACAGAGTGCACCAAGGTGCGGTGCTTTCCCTGATTATTCAACGTCTACATGTACCCCCTTGCCCAGATTGCCCGGAGTCATGGGCTGGGTTGTCACTAATATGCAGATGACACCCAGCTCTATCTGTTGTTGGGCAGCCATTCTGACTGTAGTCCAGAAGATCTAGACCTGGCGTTGAAAGCTGTGGCTGGTTGGCTAAGACTGAGTTGACTGAAACTGAATCCAATGAAGACAGGTTCTGTGGCTATGTCAGAGTGGTCTGAGGGTAGGGATCCCACTCCCAACTTTTGATGGGGTGCCGTTGGTGCCAGCGCTGGAGGTTAGGAGTTTGGGAGTGCTCCTGGATGCCTCCTTAATGATGGAGGCCCAAATAGCAGCCACTGCAAAGTCAGCCTTTTATCACCTTTGGCTGATTAAGCAGTTTATTTTTATTTATTTAATTTCTTCCCCACCTTCCCCACTGTGGCAGGCTCAGGGCAGCTTACATGGAATAATAAACAGCTAAAACAAATATAGATAAAATCATAAACAATATAAATATAAAAATATTACAAAGTGCTAGTGCTAGATGGTTCATATACGATGGGAGATATAAACAGCATCCAACAAAACAAACAATCAGCTACCATTGTAGTCTGGGTTATGCAGGCTATTAATATTGATGTTAATGTTGATGTTAACATTAGGGCCAAGGCCTCAGTTTGTACGATGTGGCTCCCTAGTCGAAGGCCTGGTGGAAGACCTCCGTCTTACTAAGCCTGCTTTGGCAGGGAGGGTGGGGTAAAAGTTGAAACAATAAATAAATATAAAAGGTCCTGCAGGGCCCTGATGTCTTCCAGGAACTTACTCCATCAATACAGAGCCGCCACTGAAAAGGCCCTGGCCCTCGTCACAGCCAGCCTGGCTTCTTTGGGGCCCAGCAGAGCCAAACAATTTTGGGACTCTGATCGTAGTGCTCTCTGGGGAACATGTGGGGAAAGGCAGTCCCTTAGGTATGTAGGTCCCTGACCATATAGGGCTTTAAAGGTGAAAACCAACACCTTGAACCTAATTCAGTATGCTATAGGCAGCCAGTGCAGTGCTTTCAGTGCAAGCTGGATGCGCTCCCGCATAGGGAGACTCAACAACAGCCTGGCTGCTGCATTCTGTACCAGCTGCAGCTTCCGGATTTGGGTCAAGGGCAGCCCCATATAGAGAGCATTACAGTAATCCAGTCTCAAGGTGACCATTGCATGGATCACTGTTGCCAGGTCATTCCCTTCCATCAAGCCTATCAATTCAAGCAAGAACAAAATATTTTTTGAAATTGTGTTGGCATCTAACTAGTATAAGCAATCATTCCATTGAAAAAAAATTGAAATTCAAAATGTATTATGAATAACACTTTTGTCCCTTCACATTGAGCAAGTTATTTTGGATATTCTAAAAACCTCAAATATGAGTGATAGCTGTAATAGAAAAACTGACTGAAGTGATGACATTCATGTCAAAAATATATGCACGTTCCCACTAACAATAATTAAAGAAATAAACTCATGAGATAGCACAACGGTTCTTTACAGCTCTTATAGCATCATAAAAAGGGTCCACTCCTCTCACTTCCAAAGTAAAATATGAATGATAACTCTAACCTTTTTAATACATACCTTTTTACATAGACTTACTCGTTCTTTGTGCTTTTTAATTTTTTGTTTAAACAAGGCCTTTCTCTTTTTCTTTTTTTCAGCACATGGATGCAAGCATATGTTTGTGTTAACCAATATAAATTATCTATTTAATTGCATACAGCTGGCCTTTTCTAAAATACAGTGACTGTATCTGCAGACCATTCTGAGCCGTCTTATGGATAAAACTTAATATTATTGAGGTTTTCAAAGCTGTCCTAGGAGATGCCTCCAGTTAGTCAGCTGTGTTGGTCTGAAGCAGTACAACAAATCTATTGTCCAATGGCACCTTTAAGACCAACAAAGGTTATGCAAGGTATGAGCTTTCGTGTGTACGCACACTTTATCAAATATGTTATAATGGCAGGCAAGGTTCAAACTTATAGCCAGAGAATGAACAGCAAATTAACATGCAACATGATGGTGATCAAGATATGCAAAGTGACACTAAATAACAAGTTAAGGTTATAGGGTCAACAGTTGTAAAGCAATAAATATGTCAAACTAGCAGAAAAATGTTTAAAGGTGTCTTTTCTAATTAACTTGTTATTTAGTGTCAGGTTGCATATCTTGATCATCATCATGCTGCATGTTAATTTGCTGTTCATTCTCTGGCTATAAGTTAACCTTGCCTGCCATTCTAACATATTTGATAAAGTGTGCATGCACACAAAAGCTCATACCTTGAATAGCCTTTGTTGGTCTTAAAGGTGCCATTGGACCCTAAATTTGTTCTAGGAGATGCATATGCTACATTATTTTCATGGACTGATGAAACATGTATCAGATCAGCTCTGTATTTCTAGAAATGTGTGTGATTTGATATCTTTTACTTTTTGCATTAAATTCATGAAGAATATTACTGATCGATTAAATTAGGATCATTGTGATTTTTGTAAATAAGACTCTATATGCAGTGGACCATCTTTTGCCAGTGACCATTGCAGTACATTCTGCAAGATCAGTTGTAAGAAAAGGCTCAGTTGCCAGGTCCCTCCAAGCAGCCGATGGGGGATGGGGGTGCACTTATCGGGAGCAGGGAGGAATGCCCAGCATTTCAACAACAGCTTACATGACCCAGAAGTGACATTGGGGTGATGGTCTGGCTCCGGGCAAAACTCTATGGTAGAATTAGCTTTTTATGTAGACTTTCTAGTTCTTTGTTGTTCCTGATGTTGTAGCTACGTCATTTCCAGGTCAAGTGGGCATGTCACTGAAATGCCGAATGTTCTTCCTTTTTTTGGGGGGGGTAATGTTCACCTGCTGGCCAGTGGCAGAGATGTGAGGCCTGGCAGCAGGAGACCTCTGTCCCCACTGAGGTCTGTAAGTAAACAAAAAAACCCCATGATATTATTATGCAATCTACTCAGTGATTATTAAGCATTTATATTATGGTACAAATCACAAAACACATTCCAGTACAAAATATACAAATATTTAAAGTGTCCTTGTAAATCAAAATGTCCATGCTCAACGTTCCTTTGTATAGTACAGCTCAAAATGGCTTTACACAGTCCTACTTTGATGTAAATTATTCCAAATATCTGATCAACTGTTATGGTTCTGATGGGCCAGCTCCCCACCCGTTTTCGGTCCTTTATCAGGGTATCGCAGTAGTCAAAAAAACATTTTTCTGTTTGTTCAGTCTGTTTTGAGGAGCATTTTACACTGCAGACCTAGAAGTCTGTTTACATTCAGCTTAATACAGTGTAAGTGCTTGGGTGCATAATGAACAAGCAGAGAAAATTCCGCAGAATTTTATCATAAACTGATTTATAGAACATCTCAGGATAATCCACTTTCATGTAACAAAACACTACTACCCTATGTGTGTGTGTTTGTATATACATATATATTAAACACAATTTAGAAGTAATTAGTATAAAATAGATTTGTTTGCTTTTTTGTCAATGTCTTTTTATAGAAGCTATTTTATGTACAACTAGCACTCTATGTGCTTCTGTCTGACTCAGTGCATGCACAAAGAGCTACTTATTTCTTGATATTGTTTGTTTGCTTAAACAGAGATCATGTGAAGTTAGTCATATATGTGCAGTATTTTCCCTTAATGAGCATGTGTGTTCATATCCTGTCACGTGGTTGTTATTTCCTCTACTCAGACTGCTGCTTACAAACACAACACTGTTAACCTTGGCATGCTGCGCTCTGGAGGTTTGTCAGCAATGCATGCGGGCAGAAGCATGACATTAAACTTGCAGACTAAATCTAAATTTGAAAACCAAATGCATCAAGAGCTACCTCTACCAAAAGTAAGTATGAGATAGCCTGCATATATCAGAGACCACAAAAATAATACTTTCTAGTACTCTCCTTCCTCTTTCTGTTCAGCTTTTGCATATTACTCATGCTTGTGTCCTATAAGCAATTCAAAAAGCTAACATAATGTGCCTACCTTTGTTTCTTACTGAATTGGGTCACTGTGCTGCTTTCTCTTCTTATGTTGCAGTCATTCTGTGAGCCAGAGAAGCCTAAAGATCATGTTTCATGTTGTAGATGGCCACTCATGTTTGATGTTGTCCTAGACGTTTAATGTCAGAAAAGGTCCATTACAAACTATATTGGGAAATAATTTAGCCAGGTACTGAACCAGTTGCTGAATTAAATAAGAGTTTATGATTGCAATACTTTAACTTGAAATTTCAAAGTGTATATCCTATTCACCATTTTTCTTGATACATCAGAACATTTGTGGAATTTGTTATGTATACATTCTTTTAAAAGCAAACATTAAGATTGTGACATATGATATAACACTTTGCAAAATGTTGCAGAATCAAGCATTAATTAATCCAAGTGACTACAAACAAGTGAGCCTTTCATTTTGATTATTTAGGTAAAATAAAATAAGATTAAAGTTTTTTTAAAGTAAAAAGTCAGCAACAAAAAACCAGCTGTTCTTCATTGCCAGTGAGAATGAGACAGTCTGTCTAAATTGCTGCAACATAGCTGTAGGTTATAAACATTAACAAACAGCACACTTTGCAGTCTTAACCTCATTTAAAGGGTTAAGAAGCAGAAATAGTCAAACCAAGACAAGTGACTGATATCTTTGAAGGTTTTAGGTAACAGCTAGCTAAGCATTTATCTGGGATGACAGGATCAGAATTGGTTTAAAGAACTCTGGCAAAATGTAGGGATTGAAATTTTCCTCCAATATATAAGATTCTGTGTTTAAAAGTCATGGAAATCCTTCCATTCCCAAATTGTACTCAGGTGCAAACATGCATGCAGTTAATTATTAAGCATTTTTTATTTACTACTAACCTGCCATTAAAGTTTTGATTGATCTACTAATTCTAGATTGTTGCAAGCTATCATGTTTCTGGTTTAAGAACTAAATCAGTGCCAGCAACACTGGTGACTGAAATACAAATTAATATTCTGCCACAATTAGCAGCATAGGCAATCTTTTTTCTTTGCAGTATTTTTATGTATTATAATTCCAACATATTGAATATTGTTCACTTTTTTTAAAGTATGTTGAAGTCACTGGGAAATTGCTGGAATGACCCAATGAACGTGAATAAGTACCCAAAAAAGTGTCTCTTCAAGGTATTGCTGTAGTGCTGCTTATCTTTCAGTCTGATAAATGCCCTCAACCAGTGACACATAGCTTGCTGCAAGCAATTGTAAATGTATGGCAGATTTGTTAATACTTTGATTCCTTGAAAATTCTTGGTATTATCTAGCTGATTGTACATTTCTGCATATCTGCAGGTATGACGGCCCCGTCCACTTCCCTCCCTCAGAGGCAAGATTTTCCCTCCATTTTTCTTTCCCTTTACTGACTGAGCCACCCTAATAATATGTTTTCTTCTTTGCTGATGAACCCTGGTTATCCCACCCTGACAAAGTACAATATTTTGGATCTTGGCTCAGCCCAGAAACCTGAAGGAAGGATCAGGAACCCGCATTAACTTAAATAATTTAAATGACACTTGAGCCATTTTGAAATTCAAAAATAACAAAATATTTTATTTAACATAGAGGGGAAAGGTCAGGTGAAATCAGGGGTTGAAATTTCTGATGTAAAATCAGTACATGCACAGACTTTATTTCTTATGTTTCAGGTAAATGAGAGTTTCTTAAGCTATTCAGAGTTACTTAAATCTTTATGTTGAGAGGCTTTTGTTCCAGTGTTTTTCCCAAACAGTTCAGCACACTTTCTTTGAGTATACTCTAATTCTTTTGGTTTCCAGAAGGCTGGTACACTCTTTCCAGGACCCAAACCCCTTCTCTTAAAACACAAGTACCCATCTTGAGTTTTTAACTGACTCTTAAGGTTTCTACAGGCAGTATCTAAGCACAGCAGACCAAGGATCTCTGTACTCTTCAGAGTTAACTCCGTTTGACTGGGTAGGGAATTTTCTTCTCTTTCTAGAAGATCTCTCCCCTTTCTTTGGCCCAAATGGGAGTCTTCGCCTACTTCCAAAACTTCCTTGCCAACTTTTCCCCTACTTCCAAAACTTCCTTGCCAGCTTTTCCCCTGTTCTCCTGTCTGTGTTAAACTGTTCTCAACTAAGGCTGAATTCAAAAACTGTCCATACTCAACTCTTCTCAGCTAGGGCTGAAATCAGATAGTCGGTATTCAACACAGTCAAGGCAGAAATCCAACTGAATCTCTCCTTAGCAGGCAGCTCTCTCCAGACTTTCTCTGCTAAGCTGACCAATCAGATTGCTTGGAACAGCCTGTCACTCAAAGCTTTCTGTTTCTGTGAAGAATTAACCCTTCAGAGTCCTTTACTCTGTTTGTACAGCACTTCGAAGCTTTTAAAAGTACATTCCATCACTGCAGCAAATTGGAAGAATTAATTAACTAAATGCTAAACTCTGAAATATTTCACTTGTACTTCACAGGATTTTATATGCTCACCTGTTAGTTCTGGAATAGTCTGTGTGGGGTTTTGTGTTTTCTCAGTTCTAAAACTATCAATCCAGTTTTTATTCTAAAGCTACATCAAGTAAATTAACTAAACATGAGATTAATCTCCATGTTTTCCAAATGAAATATAAAATGCTCCCTCTAAGCTGTGGAGTCTTGTGAACAAAAATTCTACTTTGTGAGCTATTGGCATTAAAGTTGTGAGCCAGCGATTTGGCTACTGCATAAATTAGTTTGCCCTGGAGCCATCCTGCCTGAGTTAAGACAAAAATGTGTGAGCTGGCGGCTAAAAAACTGTAAGCTAGCTTACACTAACTCAGCTTAGAGAGAACACTGGATATAACTATAAGCCGCTTCCTGAAAAAGTGTGTTTCCTGTTTTAATACAGACCCACTAAAAGCAAAATACTCAGAGATTTTACATTTTTAATTACGTTTATTATTTATACTTTGATTTAAAAATAATGATTAATAAAACAGTTGTATGCTCAGTGCAGACATAATACAAAACCATGGTTAATTTTAACTAATTGTAGTTAATTGAATGTCTGAATGTGGTCTGGTTCTTAAAACCAGGGTCTGAAGTTGATTTATTAACCGCTATTATTCGGAAGTATGTTTCATATGATGTTCCAACATGGTATCCTGCTTGTTTCCTGTTGATGCTTTGTACTCTGCCACCCTGTGCTTGGTAACACAGGCTCAAAATTAAAATTGCTCTGTTTTTACTACCACTTGCAAGTTTCCCCCCATACTCATCTCTTCCTACTGTTAAAAGTGCAAGAATTTTGGCATATCCTATTGTTACATGCAGAAATCAGAAGAATCTTGTTTTCTCACGCAAACCTGCATAACTGAGACAAGTCTGGGAGGTGGATCACCTTCACTACCATGGTGTGTCTCGCTGCATTGTGGTGTAAGGCTGGCTTTCCTAGCATGTAATAGGACAGGTCTGGAGGTATGTTCTCCACACCTGTGCTGTTGCTGTATGGCTGTGCTTCAGGGTGAGATGGAGAGGTACTGCTTTTGCAGCTTATATGACCCAGTAAGTACAAAAGGAAGGGTACTTGAGGGAGCAAAATGCCTTGATCCACATCTGCCAATCACTTTTGCTACACTTGGCAGAGTCCGAGGTTTCAAGCTCCAGAGGCATCTGGAGCGGCACAGGTCTGGAAGTCACCTTTGCCAGGAAAGTATCACCTTCCAGACCTGCCTTAATGTCACTGGTATGCATGATGTGTGAAATAAGTTCTGTGGGATGAATGGGGGGGGGGGGCTACTGAACCTTTGGAAGAGTGTGGGGGGAGAGGATTCATTTTAACAAGTTGTTTTCTGATTTGGTATGAAGAAAATGTTAATGTCAGAACTCTACACTTTCACTGGAACAGAGGGCATGTATTTTATGGCCCTGCAGTAGTATCATCTAAAAGAAAGTCAGTTGTTGATACAGCACAGCTTTCTATCAGTCAGACATTGTAATATAGGACTTTTCCACTCATGTTATTTTGTTGGTTGTGTGCCTGTACTGCCTCATTTTTTTGCTTCCCCCCCAACATGTGTTTTGCTCCCTCTAGTGGTTGCTTCAGTCTTTCCTAGCTGTTTCTCTGGTTTTCTTACGAGCACCTTTAAAGTACTTGGAAAAAACCTTGAAAAAATCATTGAAAAACCAAAGTGACCGTTACAGGGACCAAAACACATGCAAAGACAAACAAACCAGGCCTTATTGCGGGCTGGAGTGTGGTGGAGTGATGCTCCGGTAGTAGACAGGCCCGCCCCTCCCCTCCCCTCCCCAGTCACCAGCATAATAGTAAAAACACCACCAGTTACGTGTGGCTCCTGCAGGCTGGCTAGCCCGAGAGGTGAGGCACCCTGTGTGTGGGTAATCCATGGTGCCCAACTGACCAGGCCGGCTGTAGGCGCTGCCAGGCCAGCCAGGCAGCTTTCCTCCCCATGGTGCAGCAGCGGCACACTCTGCCTCCTCCTCCAGCCAGGCTGTGGCTGCTCAAGGGAGTGGGGCGGGCCGAGTGGCGCAGCAGCTTTGGGGGACAGACAGTTCTTGGAGCCAGCGGATGGGACTGCATGCTGCAGTGGGCCAGGAGCCGGCATGGTGTTGGGTGTAGCCATGGCTAGGGCCTGGCTCGGGGTGGCCTTGCTGGGTAAAGTAGGGCACTGGCCAGATGGTCTGGTCCAGCTGGTCAGCTACAGTGGCATCTGTGCTGCTGGGAAGGGAGAGGCTTGCACAGGAAGGCAGGCAGGGTAGGCACGGGGATCAGGCCATCAAGGTGGAGCGCCCCCAGAGCAGCCAGCAGTGGGTTTCCAGGTGAGGGGCATCCCAGAGGTGTCCCTCTGGGCAGTCTCACTCTCCCTCCCATGGCCTTCTCATCCCTCCAACTGGCCACAAGCTCTTGGTTAAAAAGTTAAGTTTTAACTTAAAAACATATTTAAAACATTTTGGATTGCAAAGTGCTTTCTGGGGCACATTGGAGTCGGAGGGGGCAGGGATCGCACTCTTCTTCACCCACTCCTTCTATTTTCACCTTGGGAGTGCTGAGAAAGCGCTCCCCCTGCCAGCCCAGCACGGGCTTTTCTTCATGGTGGGCAAACAGTGTGGAACTTGTAAGGGGGGGAGGGAACAGGGAGATGAAGTGTGCCTATGCGGAGTATGTGTGGAAAGGAAAACATGTGTGGGGGAAAAGAAGACTTGAAGTAGTGGCTGGTGCTTTGCTCATGCTGTGCTGCTCTGTGGGCAAGAGCCCCGATGGGTGTGGGGAGGGTATAGCAAACCATTTCTGTAAAGGGTATAAAGGCCTCACGTCTTTTGCAGCCAGGGCTCTCCAGCCTTGCAAAGTCAAGAGAACCCTTGCCACTCTGGCAGCGCCTCACACACACACACACACCCGATGTCACAGGTCTGTCTTTCTCCTGAAAATTTCAGGACTCAAGGTGGGTAATTGGAACTCATGACCACTCTTGAAATGGGGTGCTGCCCGAAAGCGTGAAAGAGAGATCCCCTTTCATGAAACTCACTGAAGGACTTTGGGCCAGTCACTTTCTCTCAGTCTAATCTGCTTTACAGGGTGGTTGTGTGCATAAAATTAAGGAGATTGGAGAGCTAGCATTGTCACCCTGAGCTCTTTGGAGGAAGGGCAGGCCAAAAATGCAGTCAATAAACTGGATTCCCTCCTCTGCTCAGATGGAGATTTGATGCTATCCTTTCCGTTCTAAGGTTGTGCCACCTGTGCTGATCTGGTAGCCCACACAGTGGGATAATTGGGAAGCTCTCTTGCTTGACTGGAAGAAAGTGTGTGTGTGTGTACCTCCTACACTGGCTTTAGTTTATAGGAGGCAATATACCAATAGAAATGTTAGCTCACGAAACATCAAACTGTTCTTTAGAGCAGGGTGCTAGAATAGAGGAAACTTCTAGATCCAGTCCAGATCTGCTTCTGTGTTCTTATGTATGGGTGTTCTGTTTGCTCCATTCTTCTGATATCTTGCTTTTCTTTTTCTCTTTCTGGGGCTCAAACCAGCCTGCAGAGGGGTGGTTCTGACTTGGGGGGATATTCTCCTCCTCCCTTTCTCCCTTTTTGCAAATCAGCTCTGTACTGGCATGTACCTCTTTTTTTAAAAAAACAAACAAACCTGGGGTATTGTGATCCTTAACCCAGTGCTGGTGAACTATTTAAAAAGAGTTTCTGTAAGACAGAAGGACTGTGAATCAGTTGGGCATTCTTCACTGTGAAAGAAAAGCCATGTCACAAAACGGAGGAAAATCAGTCAACTTGAAGATTATGATAAGAAGGTTGTGGCTGGGACAGGACAGTTACAATGTTCATCACTTGTGGTGGCACAGGCACTAGCCAATGGATGCCTGTGCTAGTAGTGTGGCTGCATTCCACACAGAGTAGTGATGGTAGGAATGAGTTTGGTCACTCAGGAGAAAGAGTTAGACCAGATGCTGGGATATGTATTCTGCTTCCTTGAATGAGAAGCCCTAGGAACTAGCATAGGTGATTTACCACGTTTGTGTAGTATTTATGTACAGGTTGACTGCTTGTTTTGGATCATGGAGAGAGATGAGGGGGTGCCAGAAGGTAGCCTCACTTAGTGTGCAAAAAAACCTGGCTTCGGTCCAGGGGGCAGGGCAGGGGGCTCAGGACGAAGTGAAAGCTTTGAAAGTAGGAGTTGTTAAGGGAAGCTTAGACTGAGTAGTCATCTATGAGTTCAGTACTGGCTTCACAAACTAACCATAGTTAAAATAAACCATGGTGTTTTGTGTTATGTTTGAACTGACCCAGAGTTCACATATACGCAGAGGAAATACAAGATATTTTTGATGTCTGAAGCAAAAGAGCAAATCCCCCCTATCGAAGTGCCAAATATAATTCAGAAACTAATCAGTTGTTAGTTTGCTGCTCTTTAATGTACTTCAAAATTTATTTCCCATGACAGGCTGTTTCACCCTGCCTCATGGGAGGGCTGGAACCTACACAGCTAAAAATACTAAAAATAGCAACAACAAAATAGCTTCAATCCAGGCCTGCTCTTGTGAAACAGGAAGGGGCACTTCCACTCATTCAGGGATTTTTTACAATTCTGCCTTCCCATTGTAGCCCTCTATGTGTGTCCCATGCCTTTTCAGGGGCTGCCAGAATGCAGCAGGAAGGAAGGAAGGCAGAGAATTATAGTTATAAAATTGAATGTCCACATCTGTTGGAGCCATATCTTTTCTTTCTGTTGGTCCATTTAAAAGGTGTGAATTTTCCTACATTTACCCCATTAATATAATTCACTTAAACATTTACTAGTAGTAAAGTTACAGATGTGTCTCTGTTGAATGAGTTGGGCTGAGACTTTGCTATCTTTTAATAATCCAGTAAAAAAATGATGTCTCAATCCAGCAAGCATGATCCCTGCATGGAATGACACTTTCGTCTTCTGTCTACAGCTATATATTGTCAACTTCTCCCCGAATAGTGATGGGTTCCAGAGGCAATGCCAATTAGTTCAGTTTCCTTTAGAGAAAAGAGCATTGGACATACATGTCTTTGCAATATTTCCTTTATTTACAAAATACAAGAAGAGCATAGTGGAGGCAAATACACTCCTTCAGCAGGTTGGAAATCCAGTGTCCCCACATCCTTTTCCCAGAAAGACAGGTATAATGTCAGTAGTGCACAGCAGTGCCATTGGACTACCAAGTTTGCAACTTGTGCCACCAAATCATGCCATCTTTTTTTTAACAGCTGGGGCAGAGATCAATGGATTTTCAAAAATCAAGCTGGAAACCAAATATTACTGTAATATTGACATCTTTGTCCTTGTTTCCATACTTCGTATTGAAACCCAGTCCTGAACCTTAAATCCATTTTTCATTGATACTGGCCAAGTCAGGAAGTGTGGACACTGGTGCCTCCTCATAAGAAACTACATGCCCCATATTTTTTATTTGGTTTTTGTTTTTGAGCCGCAATGCAGCTGAAAGTTTTCTAATGTGTCACCGACTGAACCTATGCACTTTCCTAGAAAGCAGCTGCTACAGCTCCCTCAAGACTGCACTCCTATTCTTAGCTAACTCCAGCTAAGACTTCTCAGCTTTCCTGGTTTAAACTGCAAAACTACCTCCAAAGAGTTTCACTTCCTGCCCTCTACTAGCTCTGAGTCATATCATGTTCCTAGACTCTTACATTCTAAAAGCTGGAAGGAGACCCCTAGATATCAGGAGAACATCTTCTGTTATTGGCTCCCAGTGATGAAACATCAACAGATCCTCCTGGTCAATTAGTAAGACATAATTCTATTGAATGATGATCTCCCAGCATCTTTAATGCTATATGTTGCTTGTAAACAGTATATGTATTTTAAAATGCTGTCATCACTGCTCTTTTTTAATGATATATCCAAGGAAGGAAGCAAAACTGAGATTAACATATTAGTGTTCATTGCCAACTGGATGAGAGTTTCTTGGTTCTTCAACTTAAGCCAGAGAGAAGAGCTAGAACAGAGTCCAGTAGCACCTTAGATATCAACAAGGTTTTTTGGGTACAAGTTTTCGAAAGTCAAAGCTCCCTTTGTCAGATTATACCCCCAAAATCTTATTAGTCTCCAAAGGTATTACTGGATTCTAGCTGTTCTACTGCAGACCAACACAACTACCATCTGAAACCATCGTAAATGAAATATTAAGCCCCAGAGCAGCTCATGGGGTAAAAATGTGAATCCTATAGAAATATGTTAAATACAATGTTGATTTTATTAGAACTCAGAACCACTAAAGTATTATGATAGGAATAGAGGAAAGTAACTGTTCAGTCTACCTAAAGTATAGTCTAATCTAAGATGACTATTTTGCAAGTTTCAGCAGAGCTTTTCTAAAGCTGATCACACTGGAGTGTGTCACTGACCTTTCCATGCACAACAGAGTTGTGAATTACTCAAATACATCTTTGTCCTTTCCCTCTGCCTCTGGTTACAAGGCAAAAGGCTATACTTTTTCTCCTCCCCTGTTCTCTCTCTCTCTCTCTCTCTCTCTCTCTCTCTCTCTCTCTCTCTCTCTCTCTCTGAACACTTGCACATGCCTCTGCCATCCACTCCATTCAACTTCCTCCTTTGCTCCCCAAGCTCCACATCAGAGTTCCACCATGCTATCCAGTGCATTGATGGCCTGTAGTATAGCTCTTTCTCTTTTTCTTCTCTGCTGCTGCTTCCCTCATCTCACTGACAGCATTAAAAAAAGACAAAATTTGCTTTTACTCAGTTTTAGAGAATGGGTAGATATATTTTATCCATGACTTTTGTATGCATGCTGTGTGAAATTAAGAGTGTTCATTTAATTTCTGGCAATAAATAAAAGGCAGCTTCTGCATGATTGTCCTCCTTTTAACATACAACTGTGAAAAAAAACCTTTAAGATTTCTTTTTTCGTCCTCTTTAAGCACCTGTATGCTTAATATAGGTATACAGCTTTTAGAAAAGTTCCTCTCATGTTAGTATTCATGTCAAAATTTCTCTGAACTCTAAAGTATCTGCAGGTATTTAAAACATTTCATTATGGCATGATCTTCTGATGCAATTGTGTATCCCACTCTCCATTTCATCTTATTCATAAAGCTTTCAGTTTGTTTTAAGCCAGTTTATTGACTTTAGTGAGACTAATTAATTGCTTAAATGCAAACATACTTGCTTAACTAATTCTGGATCAGGATTTGTTAGTTTTTCTTTTTTTAAAAAAAATCTTACATGAATTCCTAAATCTAAACTTCGTAAATATATATATATATATCTGTATGAAGTAAAAAGTATTATTTTGAAGCATGATTATTAGAGAACTGATTACACTTTTATTATGATTTTAATATTTGTGATAGTTCTCTACCAAGGAGATTCCATCCTTAAGAGTGTGAGTATCTGGCAAGAAGTTTAGTGTCTATCTATAAAACTGTTGCAAGAAATTTATTATTTTACTATCTGCATTAAATAAGGTTCTTCTGATAGATACATTTACAGCCCTATCCTATGCATATGTATACAGAATTTGCTCCTAAAATATTGAATGGGGCTTACTCCAGACCTGGAGTGTACAGATTGCAACCTTTGAGTGTGTATTACATTGATGATCTTTTGCCACTTAAATATTGTCAAGATTCTTAGTAAATTTTTGGCCCACACACTGACATTTGTAAGAAATTATAACAGAAGTCAGATGATTTTTAAACTATGATTAAATGCAAGAATATATTTTTATGGCCATTTCATTCTATAAATAAAATATAAATGTTTAACTAAAAATCCTATTTGGGATTTAAATGTTATATGCTTTTGTGCATTTAACTTTCCTATTGCTAAAGAATGTTTTACCGTTTTAAAAATAGACCCCATCACAACAGAGCAGTATCCTAGACAATGGACAGGAAGATGTTTCTGCTGGCGGCCCATGGAATCCATATCCTCTTGGAAGGCGAGATGTGCCACCAGATACTGTCACTAAAAAGGTAACATATATCAATTAATATTGCCAGAACATAAATACTGCAACTCTGCAATAATAAAGATATACCAATGATATTAGGAGGAAGCCATAGGATTATAAATTTATATTCCTTCCTTATTGTTCCCTCTAAACCATGATTTGTAACTAGGACTTAAAGTTGCACTGGTTAAAACATAACTCGCTTAGCATTAACCATGTTCATAGTTGATGGAAGTGTAATACTTAACCATGGTTAAATTGGAGAGTTTCAATTCACACTGGAGGGGCTAGAGAAAATCTTGGAAAAGGAGGTTTGTGATCCTTCAACGTATTTTCCTATCTCTTAGCCATAGTTAGGAGATTGCCATTGTGTCTTAATCCACAAACCATGTTTCTTCCATTTTAAATGAATTCTTATGTTACTGCTCCCAGTTGGCTTCCGGAAAGGTAGAAGTTTCTTAATATGTATGTAGTTTAGTAACTTTTCAGTCAATTCTCTGGACAAATAAAGGGACCATTTTACTACATTTTTGTAGGATTGCTTCTTATTCTCCAAGTGTATTTTCTAGGAGTTTGTAACAGTTGATTTTATACCACACTGAATCAGAATGCCACCAATCTCTGCAGAATAATAAAATATATGACAGGAAAAATAATATACTGGGTCAGTTTTGAAAACACAAGTTACTGCCTGTTCTTTTGGGGGGTCTTTTGTTTACTGAAACTGAAAGAATGACAATTCTATACACACAAGAAGCGGGGACCCACGATACTCGCAGGGGGAGGAGAAGCTCCACATGGAGGAGGAGGAGGAGGAAACAGCCGCAGGTGAGCCTTCTCCCCCCCCCTGCACCGATGGCGAGGCCCGGGCTTGCCAATCCTTCTTCCCCCAGCACCGACGGCAAGGCCCTCGTGGCTTCGAGCAGCTGGACCCAACAATCCTTCTCCCCTGCACCGGCAGCATGCCACGTGGTCCCACCAAGCCTTCCCCCACTCCCCCCAGCAGTGGCGGTGAGGCCCAAGCAGCTCCCAGCTGCCATGCCCATCGAGCCTCCCCCCCAATGGCCAGAATGTTCCCTGCGCATACTCAGGGAACGCTTTTACTTTTGTGGGGATCTAAATATCCCCCGTATATTTTTTCAACTTTTTAGATTTTTCTGCACACCTGGGGACTGCTCCGAGTGTGCAGGAAAAATCTCTCTGCCCCCCAAGTGTCCCCGATGTGCAAATTTAGATATCTGCACAGAGGGGGCAACTTAGCTATTAGATATATAGATATTAGTGATTCATGGCAGGGGATTGGCATAGTAGCTCCATGGAGCCCTCTCCTTTCAGCCATGTCCACACTGATCATAATATGCCAGTCATTATTCAGAACAGGCAACCAGTGCCCAGCTCCCATATCCCACCAATCATACATAAGACCAATAGTGAAATCCTAAATAGAGTTACACCCTTCTAAGTCCATTGGTTTCAATGGACTTGAAAGGCTAGAACTCTGTTTAAGATCACACTGCAAGATACAGCTGTTACTCCTACTGTGATTTAAAACTTTTTTCACTTTTGCTGATTTCATGATGATGTTAAAAAGGTCCTGTCAATTTGAATTTTTGTAAGATACTTCAGTATCCTTTTGCACTAATGCTTTATGCTAAACAATAACCCCACATGTCAGGATCTATTTAATTCCTTGCATCAGCCATTGTTATGCTTTTTGCCAACAATATGTATTGCACTGTCAGGAAAAAATTCCCAGCTTGAAATAATTAACTTTTGTGAAGGATGTTAAAAGAATATATAAAATACAAATGAAATCATGATATATACCATGAAGATTATTTCCCCAATCAGAATAAGTAATTTTGTTTTCTGCAGAAAGATTTATTTTCACCTCATCCATATACAGTAGAAGCTGTTATGAATGTCTAAGTAGTAGCAATATCAGGCTGTGCAACAAAAGCTATTAAAATGGATGAGAAAATGAATTATGAAAATTATTTACCTATCACTCTTTATTGATGGGTTTTTTAGTATGCTGCTGTGGAAATGTTAATCTTCTTTCATAGAATTTGACCCCAGGTGATTCATTTCTGCCATAGCAGAAGAAAACTTAAAATGTGTGAATCATTTGAAACTGACTTTACAGTGAAAAATGATTAATACAAATGTAATTTTATATACTAAATAAAAGACTAGTTCTTCTTTCCCAGCATTTCAAATATAGGCCTAAATCATTAGAGTGGAATTTGCTTTAGGTCATCAGCCACAGAATTGCCACATGAAATCCTGTTTAAAAAACAAAAAAGAAACTTGCAGGGCACTATATAAGTAAAGTACCATATTTTTCGCTCCATAAGGCGCACTTTTCCACTAAAGTGTGTGCGTCTTATGGAGCGAATACTGCAAAAGTTGAGGTGGGTGGAGCGCCGGCTTTCCTGGGCGCACCACAGCTGCAGCACGCCCAGGAAAGCCAGGGAAGGGGCAGGCGTTCTAACTCCCGCCCCCTTCCCTCCCAGCCCCAGCGCCGGCTTTCCTAAGCACGCCGCAGTAGCGGCGCGCCCAGGAAAGCCAGGGAAGGGGCGGGCATTCTAACTCCTGCCCCTTCCCTCCCAGATGATGTGTGTCTTATGGACAGGGGCGTCTTATGGCGCGAAAAATACGGTAAATTCATGTTGAACATACATAAACCAGAAAAATCTTTGTGCTTAGGTTTCCTTGACCATCTGTAGATGGAATTAGGCACTAATTACTTTCGTTTTAAATGGATGTTAATGGTGAAGCAGTGGAAGTTTCTATCTTCAGTACTTGTGGCTTTCAATACACTAATCCAGATAAAATAACTGGGAATAGGGTCGGAAATAGTATGGAATCATTGTAGAGCTTTTGATATGAGTAGATTTTTCATTATTATTCTTTATGGTCTCTGTGCAATTATGTTAATAGGCTTTGATGCTGAGCATGGCATACTTTCAGAATCTTCTAAAGAAGTGGTACTAACTCTGTGGCTCATGGAGAGCCACCTTCACAATTACCATCAACCAATAGGGCCACGTGTCTAATATATATGGGTTTTGAGTAACGTCTGGTTCCAGTTGGCTGGGCGGTAGTGTTCTGTTGTGTTCCATGAAAAGCTAAGGCTGCGTTCAGACGGCCAGTCAATCGCGCCATGAGCCCTCCTAAAATTTTATCCCGATTTTTTTAATCCAGCCTAGCACGACCAGACGCCCCCCCATGAAATAGCCTCACCGCGCGTTGTTCCCACCGTGATTTGTCTACACGGCATCCACCGAGGATTTTTTTAAAAAAAGTTTTATACATTCGCATAGGCAAGGCTGCGCCTCCTTGGAGAACTGAGGCGATCGCGGAGGGTTTTCAGCAAAGTCCCGGTCCTCCCCCTTGCCATTGCCATCATGATCAATGGAGGGACTATTTTGCAAGTTAGAACAGTCCTTCCCCCCTCCATCTCCCATCGCGGTAACATCTTGTCCCTAAAAGAAATAAGCATGAATATTACATTCCTCGTAGCGCTTATCGCTGAATGCGTTTCCTCGTTAAAGCGCACATGGGGTTTCAATTTTTTTAAAATCGCGCCCCCGTCGGCTCGGTCTGACGTCAGACCGAGCCGACGGGAGCATCGCGCGCTAATGGAGTGACCAGACGGAAGAAAGTCTGCAATTGTTGTGCGGGTAAGCGAAAACCCTACATTGAAACTGCTACTTTTTAAATCAGGATTGGAGGCGCAGCAGAACGGGATGCCTATGGGACTGGAATATTTCCCAGATGTTTCTGTCTGGTCATGCATTTTTGATCCGCAAAGGAGTCGTTCCTATGGCAGATCAAAAGATCCGTCTGAACACACCCTAAGTTTTCTTTTTTGCTTTTATTATCTGCTGTCTGCTCTTTTGGACTTGTTGGTTTGGGTTTTGCTTTTTTTTGTTTCAAGGTTGCTGTTTTGGCAGGCTCGAGTTTCTTTTCTTTTCAGGATGTTTTCTCTGTGTTCATTCTGATAAGACACTGAGTGTAGCCTAGTTAGTTATGGGTCTAAGGGGGGAACAACTGGCATACAGATAGAGACTTAGTACTCTCCTCCACTTCTATAGCTGTAGAACCTTGTGCAACCTTCGACTGAAAACCTTTGCAGAGTTTGGCTAGCTCTTTAGCACAGGTCAAGAGTGTCCTCTTTGGCCTGGTTTTGTGGGTCTCTGGTTCAGGTTAGAAGTGGGCTGCCCTGCTTTTGGGGCTACCCTGTGAGTAAGGCAGTGCCTCTGACCTACAGACCTGGCAGATAAAAAAACTTTCTTGTTTTCAGTCTAAGCCAGGGGTGGCCAAACTTGCTTCATGTAAGAGCGACATAGACTAAATATCAGATGCTCGAGAGCTGCAAGGTGAGTTCAGAGGAAGAGGCAGGTTTACGGGAATGGCCTGAAAGTGGCATCACAGGAAGGGGTACAGGATGTGATGTCATTGGAAGGGGTGGAGCTTAGGAAATGATGTCACCTGATCTTTGACCTGGAAGTGACATCATAGGACATGACATCACAAAGTGGGAAGCCAAGCAGCATTTAGCTTTTGTTTTGAACCAGGATTTAAGTTTAATTGACTTGCAAGATGTGGAATGGATCCCAGGTTTGATTCATGGAGACCATATAGCCCTTTATTTTTATTCTTCAAAACTGCCATCTTTAATATGCTCTAAAGTGTTACACTTCAAATGATATAATATACATCCTGTTAGAGCTTTTGATACACAGAGACTAGTCATTTCCCAATAAGTCTTCTCTATCTGGGCAAAGACTGGAAGGAAAAAGTCTAGTGACAAGCCTGTGCTCATTCATCTTGCTTCACCTTCCCAGCAAATGACTGATCCTTCCTCATTCTCTAATAATCATCAGATAAAGGTCCCAAAGGACGAGACAACTAAGGCAGCTGTGGGATTTCACTTTGAACCAATGGAAACAAATCTTATTGAATCATTTGGGGCTTTACCTTTTGGCAAGCAAACCCACCTAATTAATAGATCAAAGACTCTTCAGAGAACCTTGGAAAGAATCTTTTTTTAAGAGAAGTTAACTCATCTGAATTAGTTCAATATTCTAGTGGTCAGCCAATAGTAGTGCTGGGGGCCACTGACAAAGCAGGGATTTCTAGTTCCTCTTGATGAAATGCAGAGTTGCCAGGTTACTACAAATGTTTTATCTGGATGAGGGTTCTGGGATGGATGCTCAACAGGATCATGTGGCCTTTTTTGGTGCTAAACAGAATTGTATTTTTCCACTCAAACCTAAGATAATTGTTAACCTAGTCCTGTAACTGGACAAACTAGATCTTGTAATAATCATTTCCAACAAATCCATGTCAGCCAATGACTGGAAAATGCATCAAATGCACCAAAGGGCCAGTGTTTGAAACTGCTGTCCTGGAACATTGCTGGATAGAAACTTAAAAGTGCCTCCACATAAACTATGAGCACAGAATGATTTTGTGTTTCTTCAGGAGACCTGGGCCCTAGACAAAATCTTGTTCTCTGAGTTTCAGGCTTATTCACTTGATGCTTTTCAGTCTTGTGGTAAGGGAAGAGCCTCCTGAGGTCTCCTTAGTCTGATATCACTATGTTGTAAAAGCATCCCACTTCCTAATTTTCCCCCTTGGACTGAAAAGTACTGAGACTGGCAAGTGATTTCAGCTCTCATACTTTATTTAGGTGAAGAACAAGACAAGGGAACCCTGGCTCGCAGGCCGTCTTATATGCTCCGTGAAACCCATTCCCAGAACACACTCGCACTCAGTGATAAGCTATATACAGTGGCCGAGAGTTCCATAGGCCCCGACCAGGAACCTAGCCCGCTGATTGGTGTGGGCTAGGATCCGTCCGGGCTATTGTCTCCCAGAATGAAGCTCGGAGGCTTCGCATGACCATGTGGAGACTCGCCTCGCATGTGGTCAGGTTTCAATACATTATAGACATTAGCAGTTCTTGTTGAGATAGTTTCCTTAACATAGGTTCCTTAATAAACATGTATTTGCCTCTGCAGCAAATGAAGAAGTCAACTGTTAAATCTTTGGGATCAGTTTGATAAATACATACATTATTTGACTTGCAGATATCTTAGGGCATCTTTTATTTTTGTGGGTGATTTTAATGCACCTACTGGCACTGCCATATAAGTATTTCATTTTGTTGTCTCTTGGAATATTAATGGATGAAACAAGTTGATTTTACCACCCTTATAGATCCTCTAAGGATAACAAGATCAATTTATCTGGTAAACTAATGGCTACATTTATAGACAGCAGAAAACTGATTATTTTAAATGATCTTAAGGAGAGAGTAGACCATGGGGAATTTACCTATTTGAACAATTTTGGGGCAAGTGTTATCAACTATTTTCTTATCTCCCCTGATTTGATTGATATGGTAAACTATCTTGCAGTGAGGGAAACTATTGCTGGCAATCATATGCCCTTCTATTAATAAGTTTGCCTAATGATTTTGGTGCCTAAAATAGTCATCTGATGTCCATTTGTCAACACCATAACAAACTGAGAGCAGTAAAATGAAGTTCTGAAAACTGTAGCTTGTGTAGAACCTTAATGCACTCAGATATTATGTATGTGGGCTTTGCAGAGTAAGGATGAGTGAAGTACCTTTCTTTTCTCTACAAAGCCTCCTCACTTGTTGCAGGAGCCTGTTCTGCCCTATGTTGAGTACTAAAATGGAAAACACAGGCTTAACACTTCAAGAAGCTGTTTAGGTTGGGCCCTGAATATTCTGAAGGGAGGTTCCAACCAAGTGAATAAAACCATCACCACCCCACTGTGCCTCCTGTTGGCTCTTTTCCTAGCTGGCTGTCATGGTGGCAGTGGCAGTTTTACTCTCCTCTGTAGCCAGCTTGTTCTCCTCCTGGCTGTTGCCTGGCTACTGTGATAAAAGCACAGAGGCTTCAGAGAAGGGTAGGGGATTTCTGGAGAGGATTGTCCCTTTACTTTCATCCCTGGCACCAAGGCCCACAACCCAAGGAGGTTTGCACGTTACTTCTTTTCCAGTCCATTCAGTGTCAGCTATTTCAAGGTGGAGCCACCTGCCAATGAAAAGCCCTACTAAACAATGCCTTGTTTACTTTCTGGGAATGTGGGGCAGGTACGTTATTGGGGAATGGTACTCAAATGGTACCCAGATGGCATGTCAAATAACCACATGTGGCTACCAAGCCACTGAGTATCACTGTTCTAGAACTAATGTTTTAGGAGCTAGCACAAATGCTTAGATGGATGGAGCTGTGCTTTTTCATTCAATTCTCTTCCCTCTCTCACAGTAGCAGTAAGTTTGGAAATTTTTCCTTCGATATTCAGAAGTAGTGGATCTTCTTCGTAGTCTCTGTGCATCACACTTATGAGATCTAGTGCACCTGCGCTGATCTGATCGGTGTTGTACAAAGCTCCATCCTGAGCATGCATGGGAACCCCTACTGTGCATGCCCAAGGGGGTGGGGCATGAATATCCTGCCAGTTCTCTTATGACTGCCGCGCTGTTAACAGCTTTCTCGTCAGTTGGTGCTGCTTGTTTTTTCCCTCACATCGGGAATCCTTCAATTCTTTAAATCTTTTTTTGGTTTTGGATTTTTCTTCTCCTTTATTGGACTTTTATCCTCAGGAAATCATCAGGGAGTCGTCAGGGTGAGGACTTTCCATAGTCTTTGGACCTTTGACCCCCCCCTCCCTTTTTCTCCTTCAAGCTGAGGAACTTTTTTTATGGAAAAAAAGTGAGGGTGCTTTAAAAGGTGTGTTTTGTGTGGCAGTTATCTAGCTCCATGAGATGAACACACACTCTGTATAATCTGTTTGGGTGAATCCCATAGTCTGGAGGGTTGTGTGCTTTGTGCAAAATTCTCAAATCAGACACGCAAAAATAATGCCGAGAGGCTGAAAGTAGCCCTTTGGGAATCGGCTCTTGCTCCTCCATTGTCTACCATGTTGAAAGAACCTCCACCTAAGTCTTCTGCATCAACGGCACCCCCATCTCTATTGTCTACATCGATGCCGAGGTCGACGGCCACGCCATCAATGCCGAAACCACTTCGGCCAGTCAAGTCTGCTTCAGATACGGGGCCAGCCCCCTCCAAGAAGCATCATTCAAAATTGGTTTCCTCCATCTCAGCACCAGCGAAGAAACCAAAGAAGGATAAGTTGCAGAGACATGCTTCTCTTAAGTCAACTGCAGGGGATCCGCAGAAATCTCACAAGTTGAGCAGCATGGTAATCCCTAAGGGCTCTGCACTGCCTGTCATACCACAGTTGTATTCCCTACTGGCACACCAGTCCACACTGGAGCTGCCTAGGAAACAATCGGCTCCCCCAATTGAAATTCTTGACTCTCCTACCAGGCAGCTGAACCCTCTGGTGTTGGAGATGAATCTGGGCTGAAATCCTCCATCTGTATCAGCTTCCAAGGCTGAAAGTGATGTGATTACGGATGCTTATGATGCTGGCCAATGCTCTCTGTTGGCTGCCTCCTGGACGAGCGATCGCTCCAATCCTGACTGTCAATACTGACCTGTTGACCAATCCCGCTCTCCCTTTCGTGCGGATGACTGAGGTCGATGGGATGACTACCCCGTTCCATCATGATCGACGCCACCCATCCCTTTTGCCCAGGAGAGAGCATTTCTCCAAACCAACTTCTGGTCGGGATTCACCCTCCCGGTACCGACATCGCCCATTGATGTGCCCTGCATGGGACTATCATCAACATATACTGTACTGGTTTTCCTCTTTTCCTTTATCGGCATCGATTCCCTGGCTGACACCTATGGGGCAGGATGATTCTGACAGCCATTTGACCTGGTCCATTCTCCATGTCATCCACGGCCTTCCGCGATGCTCTCCAAACCTCCGGCGTCTTCACCACCAAAAGCGGCTCCTCATCCACCACAATCTCTGAGGAAGCTTTCCGTGCTGATACCAACCCAGGGACCTGGGTCACATTCTGAAACCTCTCTGGTTGTTTCTGATGCCGACCAGTCTGAGGATGAGACCTCACCTGGAGATGCTTCTCCAAAACATAAGGTCTCCAAGGACCTCCCAATTTCTCCTTCAGAGGACTTGTCTTCATATGGAGATCTCATTAAGAGAATGGCTCGTTCGTTGGGTTGTCCAACTGCAATCATCGATATCGGATGAGGTTTATGATGTGGTCCAGGTGGACACGTCAACAGCGATCTCCCTTCCGATGTTGAAGGTCCTCCTTCAGGCTGTGAAGACTCCTTGGGAGAAGCCATCATCTGCACCGGTATTGACCAGGAGGCTGGATCACATGTACTGAGTGCAAAAGGAAGGAGCAGGTTTCCTCCACATCCATGCGAAACCAAACTCCATGGTTGTCTGTTCTTCTTCAAGGAATAGACATACCCACACAACTCCCTCTGACAGGAAAGCAAGAAGCTTGATGCCTTCAGGAGGCATTTTTACTTGGCAGGTGTCCTGGGAATCAAAACATCCAATTATGTCACATGCATGAATAGATACCAGTATGCATTATGGCAACAACTGGTGGACCTTTTGCCTTTTCTTCCAGATGACAAAAGTCAGGCAGCCTGGACCCGGCAGAAGGAGGGCATGGTTCTAGCGAAGCAGCTTCTGAATTCAGCTAAGTACTCACTAGACACCTTCTCAACAACTATGTCTTCGGCAGTCACACTTCATAGGCACTCCTGACTGTGAACAATTTCTTTGCTGCCTGATACTAGGACTTACATAGAGGATGTTCCCTTTGATGGGGAGGGACTGTTCCACTCCTCTACTGACTCTTGCCTTGCAAGAGATGGACAAGAGCATAAAGACTTCTAGATCCTTGGGTATCTCTGCTCCCTCCAGGCCATACCACCAGTGTTCCTGGTCCCACTACGGTTCCAAACGCCCATATAATAACAAACCGTCCCCAGAGGGTACATGGAGACCCCCTCCCTCTTCCCTCCTTCTCCAGGAGGTCACCTCCCTTTTGGTGAAGGATGCGATAGAACAGGTGCCAAAGGCATCCAAGGGGACAGGTTTTTATTCTGGTACTTTGCCATTCCCAAACGAGACAGGGGTTTGCACCTGATTTTAGATCTTCGGGGCCTCAACGTCTTTGTGGAATACCACAAATTCAAAATGACATCGCTGTGAGTAATCCTCCCTCTTCTGGCTCGGGGATCCTGGATGGCGACCATCGACCTCCAGGATGCGTACTTTCATCTCAATATCCATTCGTCCCACTGAAGGTACCTCCGGTTTGCCATAGGGGACCTCCACTTCCGATACAAGTGTCTTCCATTTGGCCTCTGCATGGCACCGAGGGTCTTCACCAAGACAATGGTGGTGGTGGCAGCCTATCTTCATCTTCAGGGGATTACCATCTTTCCCTATATAGACGATTGGCTCTTAGTGGTGGATTCCTTGGTGCTCCTGGAGAACCATATTTCCCGGACACTTCACCTCCTATCCTCCCTGGGCCTGCAGGTCAACTATCAGAAGTCCCATCTGCACCCCACACAGGGGGTGCAGTTCATCGGTACTGTACTGGACTCTATGACATGCATAGCTTACCTCCCTGCAGACAGGGCGGCAACTCTGTCATCTCTCACCAGGGAAGTGCAAACAAACACCTGGTCCACTGTTTTTCACATACAGTGTCTGTTGGGTCATATGTTGGCCACCACAGCCATACTTCCATTCGCCAAGCTGCACATCAGGCGTCTGCAGATGTGGTCCCTGCAGTGCTTCAAACCACTATGGAAGAGTCAATCTCTCTGTCTCCAACCACCACCGAATGTACGGGACTCCCTGTCAGGGTGGACAATAGACTCCAATCTAACTCAGGGTGCACCTTTTCACCCACCAAACCAGCATCTCACACTTACCACCAATGCTTCCCTATGGGGATGGGGAGCCCATCTCAATGGCATGTGCGTCCAGTACCAGTGGGACCCTCACACTTCTACCAAGCATATCAACTATCTGAAACTACTGGCAATCAAACTGGCACTGAGCGCCTTCCAGCCCATTATTCAGGGGCATTGCGTAACTGTTCTGACGGACAATACTATGGCACTCAGCTGCGTCAACCGTCAAGGTGGGATGGTGTCCAGGAGCCTATGCCATCTGGCAATCGATATGTGGGAATGGTGTGTAGGCAACGACATCTTCCCTGTGGCCACTCACATTCTGGGGATCTGCAATGTCCAGGCTGACCTTCTCAGCAGGGGTTTCACGTAACATCATGAGTGGGAACTGAACTGGACTTAACTTCACCCACTCTTTCAGAAATGGGGCAGTCCAAATATAGACATATTCGCCTCCAGAAATAATGCAAAGTGTCCTTTCTTCTGCAGTCGGGGGGGAGCGGACCCTCTCTCTCTAGGAGATGGCCTCCTCTACCCATGAGGACAGACACTCCTCTACCCCTCCTCTTCCAGGTGGTTCAGAAACTAGCCAGAGTCATGCCAGACTGTATCCTAGTGGCTCCATGGTGGCCCAGGCAACCGTGGTTCATCATTCTTCTTCGACTTGTGAAAGGCAGATACTACCACTTCCCCAGGGTGCCGGATCTCCTTTTCATGGAGAACGGAATGCTTCTCTACGTCACTGTAGACAGCCTGAAGTTGACAGCCTGGCAGGTAAGGCGATAGCCTTCTCTGATCGTGTCTCTGAGGTTCTCCTCAGTGCCAGAAAGACATCCACTTGTCTGTCCTATCAGAGGAAGTGGCTTAGGTTCCTTTCATTCTTGCAGATGTCAACTACTTCACCAACATCTGTGAGTATGGACAAGATCCTCGAGTTCCTCCTGTTGCTTGCGGATCATGGCCTTTGCCACTCATCTATTAACGTCTACTTGGCAGCCATTTCTGCTTACCATAGTGGATTGGATGGGTATTCCATCTTTTCCCATCCTACTTCAAAGAGGTTTCTCCAGGTCTCATTTAACTGTATCCCCCTGTAAGTGTTCTGATGCACCTGTGGGATTTGCAATTGGTGCTCCACCACCTCACAAGGAAGCTGTTCGAACCCATGGCAACCTGCGAATTACAATACGCAGCTTGGAAAACTGCTTTCTTGGTGGCAATTACGTCAGCCAGGAGAGTCAGCGAACAGGTGGCACTACGCCATGACCCTCCATATTTAGTCTTTTTGCCGAATGGGGTGTGTCTGGTGCCAGATGTCTCCTTCTTGCCAAAGGTAGTCTTGGAGTTCCATCTAAACTCCGAAATCTTCCTGCCTGATTTCTTCTCATGTCCTGAAGGGGAAGAACATTGTCTCCTTCACACCCTTGATGTTAAGAGGGCACTCCTCTTCTACCTGAATCGGACTTGGTCTACTAGAAGGGACAATACTCTCTTCCTCTCGTACTCCACCGCCTCCCTGAGGTTGAGAATTTCGGCTCAGCGCCTCTCCAAATGGATTGTCGGGATGATAAAGTTGTGCTATCTGTTAGCAGAATGCCCCCTTCCTGTTCACTTGAAGGCACATTCTACCAGATCGATGGTAACCTCCACAGCTTTCCTGAAGGGCGCATCACTGTCCTCTATCTGTCGAGCTGCCATGTGGTCCACGCTTACCATGTTCATTAAACATTACGCACTAGACATTTGTATGCAGCATAGGGTTGATCTGGGTCATTTGATCCTGTCCTCTGCGGTGCACTGAGTCTGACAATGCCCACCTCCAGGTGAGCCATTGCTTTTCAATATTCCATAGGTGTGATGCACAGAGACCATGAAGAAGAAAAACAGGTTGCTTACCTGTAACTGATGATCTTCAAGTGGTCATCTGTGTAGTCACACTGCCTGCCCATCCTTCCCCACTGCTGTCATCCTCAGTTTGTTTCACATAGCTTTGGTTGATAGCGGTCAGAAGGAACTGGCGGGATGTCTGTGCCCCACCCCCTTGGGCATGTGCAGTAGGGGTTCCCGCGCACGCTCAGGGTGGAGGTACAAAAATCCCATAATGAGCTTTGTACAACACCAATCAGATCAGTGCAGGCGCACTAGATCCAATAGGTGTGACTGCACAGATGACCACTCGAAGATCATCAGTTACAGGTAAGCAACCTGGTTTTTTTTTCTGTTTCTTATTCTTTCCTCATCTTTTTTCTGCTGTTTTCCTACTTCACTGTCTTTTGAGCATGCTTTCCAGCTCCTACAAGTCTGCACATAATAAGCACAGTGCGCCACCTTTAAAAAGTGCTTCAGCATGAAGCAAGCTACCTTTCACAGCCATCCATGATTGTTTTCTGTTCCTTTTTTCTTAATATAAAACTTTTAGTAATTACTTTCCCCCCAGTTAATCTGGTCTAATGGGTTATTTTACACACAGGCAGGTAGCCATATCCAGACTCTGATGGGATCACAAAGTCTGCAGCATCGGAGCCGAGAGCAACCATATGAGGGCAACATGAATAAAGTGACCATCCAGCAGTATCAGCCACCACTGCCTATCCAGATTCCTTCCCAGAGCGCTCGAGCACCACCAGCAGGGAGATGTGCAATCCAAACTAAAGGACAAAGGAGTATGGATGGCTATCCAGAACAGGTGATTTTTTATAGTTGCATAATAAATCTATAGATTATTTTATGAGGAAGCAGCTAAAAGATCTTTGAGGAAGTAAAGACTATGCAAAAAAGGTGGATTTGAGTCGTGTTTTATGAAAAGGGTTTCAATATTTGCTATGCTTTAGTGTTACTAAATGCATAGGCATAAAAGCATACAAAGAGACCAACTGGATCAGACCACTGGTTTATCTAGTCTGGTATCCTGTTTCACACAGCAGCTCACCACTTGCCCTAGAAGGCTAACAAACAAAGCACAGAGACCAAGGACTTTGCCTGAAGTTGTCTCCTAGTCTTAGGTTTCAAAGGTTAGGAGCCATTGAATCAGATCTTCCATTAATCTGTCTAACTCCCTTTGAAAAATATCTATTCTTGTGGCATAACCCCTTTCACTCACAATGAATTCCACAATTATTCATTGAGTAAAGAAGTATTTCCTTAGTCCAGGGGTCATTTCTTGGCAGAGCACGGCGGAGCGGTGCTCCAGCAGTAAGGAGCCTGGGGCGGCCCCCCCGCTGCCATTCCTGGCCCACCTGCACAGGTGGAAGGGCTAGGGAAGGCCTGCAGGCCCCCCCCCCGCCACCTGGGGGGTTTAAATGCCTTTCTTTCCTTTCCCCAGATGGCTTTCTTTCCCTTCTAAACATGCCTGGGTTCCCTGCTCAATCTTCTCTAGGTGCCCCGCAGCCACGGGGCACCTGGAGGACATCAGGCAGGGAACCCAGGCATGTCTGCTTCCCTGCCCTCCCCTCCCCTTCCCCAGCCATGTCCCCCCTTTCCCATGAGCCTCTCCACTTTTGCAGAGAAACTCAAGGGAAGTAGGGGATTTAAATGCCTTTCTTTTCCTTCCCCAAATGGGGAAGGGAGAGAAAGGTACTCTAAACATGTCTGCCCTTTGCAAGGGGTGTGGCATATGCAAATGAGTTATGCAAATGAACTCCTGCACCTCTTTTTCTACTAAATGACCCCTGCTTTAGTCTGTCCTGTACTTATTGCCCACCAACTTAATCAGCTGTTCCTGAGAATTATGTGAGAGTGAGCAGAAGTTCCCTTTATCAATTTTTCCCACCTCATGCATAATTTTATAAACTTCTGTCATGTCCTCCCTTAGCCATTTTTTTTCTAAACTAAAAATCCTCAGACTGTTTAGCCTTTCCTCACAGGAAATGTGCTCCAATTCTGTGATCATTATGGCTGCCCTCTTTGGTTCTTTACCCAGCTGCAATATTCTTTTTGAAATATGAAAATACCAGTCCAGAGAATTCCAAATAAAGCCACACCGTGACTTTATTCAAAGCATTACAATTTTGCCATTTTATTTGCAATCCCTTTCTTAATAAACCCCAGCACAGAGTTTGTCTCTTTCTCCACTGTTGCACATTTTCATCGACTTATCCACCATAACCCAAGATCTCTTTCCCTCTTGGCCTCAGCCAGTTCGAAACCCATCATATATTTAAAGTTACAAATTTCTCTTCCAGTATGCATCACTATACTTGCCAACACTGAACTTCATTTGCCACACTGTTGCCCACTCACCCAATTTAGAGAGATCCCCTTCACTATCCACTTTGGTTTTCACCATCCTGTATAATTTAGGATTGTCGGCAAACATGGCGACTACATTGGTCATTCCCAATTCCAAATAATTTATGAATAAATTATTTTGCACACGCCTTAATAATTGATCTTTGTGGAACCCTGCTCCTTACTTCCCTCTACTGCAAGAACTGTCAGTTGACTCCTAGTCTCTGCTACCTGTTGTTTCACCAATTTTTAATCCAAAAAAGGATCTGTACTCTTATACCATGACTGCTAAGCTTACTCAGGAGGTACCTTGTCAAAAGCTTTTTGGACGTGGACTTTGAAAGTCAGTTCTCCTTGTTTTAATCACAAAATGAGGAGATTTTAATGTGATAATATTACTTGTAAATTCCAAAAAATTACAAGTTGTAGTTTACCACCTTGCTTTAAAATGTTGCATTAAGTCTAGAAGGAAGTGGTGAGTGATGATCTAAAAGTATATCAAGCCTGTCTTGCTTCAGCAGCACATATACTAAAATTGGAACGATTACAGAGAAGATTAGCATGGCCACTGCGCAAGAAGTAAAAGTATGTCAAGCCATTCTCAAAGTCAAGCAATGTGGCAACAGAAATCAACTTGTGGTGACTTGTCCATGTAGCTTCCATATTTTAAAGATTATGTGAATCAGCTATCCCAAGCTAAGTGAGGTGCATTATTAGTATATTAGAACAATGAGGGTTGGATCCCAGTTATGTTTATACATTTTCAAAACTAGATGAAGAGATGATTTGGAATTGCTCAGACTTAGGTACAGTCTTGTGACACAAGCAAATATCAAAAGTTTCCCATTGTATGTCTTTTTCAAAATTGAAGGTTTAGATTTTTATTTCAGATTTTCCAGAAATTGAAAATGTCTGTATTTAATTTTATTTATATAAGCCTTTTAGCCAAAGATACCTTTCAAAGTGTGATCAACGTGAAAATGAGAACCATAAAACAATCAAATTAAAACATTACAATATTAGAAGAAGAAGAGAAGAGATTGGATTTATACCCCTCCTCCACTCGGAATCTCAGAGCGGCTTACAAACTCCTTTCCCTTCCCCTCCCCACAACAGACACCCTGTGAGGTAGGTGGGGCTGAGAGAGCTCTTAGAGAACTGTCCTTGAGGGAACAGCTCTGACAGAACTATGGCTTGCCCAAGGTCATCCAGCAGCTGCAAGTGGAGGAGTGGGGAATCAAACCTAGTTCTCCCAGATTAGAGTCCACGCTCTTAACCACTACACCAAACCACTACACCAAATATTACAATATTAAAATCAATATTCAACATTACCATTAAGACATCATCATCAGGAAGCGTCATCATGTTTCACCATAAAATCAGAAGCTTAGTATGAATCCCAAATCTTGGCAGAATAGAAAGGTTTTTAACATCCCCCTAGAAGCAAAGAATGAGGAGGCAAGATGAGTCTCTGTAGAGCTGTCTCTATAAGGTGATGGCAGCTACCAAAACAGCTTTGTTCCTTATGGATGCTAGCCTTGTAGCTACATGTTTAGTATCTAATTTTTATTAGATTAATATCATTGTAACAGCATTCATGGAATATAATCAGTGTTACAAAACATATTACCACTGGCAGCCCAATTGTTTCTGGGCACAATTCAAAGGTCTGATTCTTGCTCTAAATGGTTTGGGAATACAAACTGGAAACACAGTGGGTATCACTAGAGCAAACAATGCAACACCGCATAAAAACAATGTGTTATATTCTATATTGAAATCATTCTAAGAGGTAACAGTCACATATAATCAGGGGTCATTTAGTAGAAAATGAGGTGCAGGAGCTCATTTGCATAACTCATTTGCATATGCCACACCCCACCTGGGGAAGGGAAAGAAAGGCATTTAAATTCCCCCCTTCCCTGAGTTTCTCTGCAAAAGCGGAGAGGCTCATGGGAAAGGGGGACATGTCTACCTGCCACCCCTTCCCTTCTGCAGCAGGCTCACTGTGGCAGGCGGCTGTGGGGCACCTAGAGAAGATTGGGCAGGGAACTCAGGCATGTTTAGAATACCTTTCTCTCCCTTCCCCATCTGGTGATCAGGCATTTAAATCCCCCCAGATGGCAGGGAGTCTGCAGGCCTTCCCTAGCCCGTCCACCTGCGTAGGCGGGCCAGGAATGGTGGTGGTGGGGCCGCCCCAGGCTCCTTACTGCTGGAGCACCGCTCCACCATGCTCCGGCAGGAAATGACCCCTGCATATAACCATATGTTGTGCTTTACAAGAAACATTGCAATCTTAACTGTGCCTGTTTAAAGGTATATAAATCCTGAACTGGTGTTACATTGTTTACTCTAAACGTTTTGGGGGCAGGGTACTTAAATGACCACCTCCTCTCCTATTGTCCAGACTACCAGTTAAGATCCATCTCACAAGTCCTGCTTTCTGTGTCCTTGCTTTCAGAGGTGAGGCAGGTGGCAAACAGAGACACCCAAATTTTTAAGCAGTGAAATCTGACTCAGAGAAAGCCTTTCCTATTGAGGTTTGCCTGGCACTTACGGTGCTTTCTTTTAGGCACCAGGCCAAAATATTTCTGTTCATCCAGGCTTTCAGTTAAGGAATTGCTCTATAAACTGTTATTTAAGATGTCAATGGTCTGTTTTTATGGTATTTGTTTTTATGCTGGGCTGGGTTTTTAATTACGGTTGGCAGATCTGGGTTGAGAAATTCCTGGATATTTGGGAGGAGGAGCCTGGGGAGGGTGGAGTTTGGAGAGGGGAAGGACCTCAGCAGGGATGTAATACCATAGAGTCCAGCCTCGGAGCTGCCATTTTCTCCAGGGTAACTGATCTCTGTAGCCTGAAGATCAGATATAATACTGGGAGTTCTCCAGGTGCTTTCCGGAGGTTGGCAACCTTACTTTTAATACTGGATTTTAATTATTATCTTTTATTGTTTTGTTGTTGTTTGTATTTCGTAATCCACCCCAGGCAGTAAATCTCCAAAGTTGTTTAAAATAAATAAATAACATGTTCTAAAATAGTCTCATTGAAATAATAAGTAATCATAACTGTGATGAAATTAGATATCTATGATGATTAATTTCATGCAAGCATTTAGTTATCCCTTTGTGTCTCTTAAATGTAGTTTTGTGTGAGGATAGAAAAGAATCCAGGCCTTGGATTTAGTATCAGTGGAGGAATAAGCGGACAAGGAAATCCATTCAAGCCTTCTGACAAGGTAAGAAATTAATTTCTTATGTGGTTGGCAACTACAGATATAATGGGAGATGGGTGAAAATTTGGACACTAGTAAAATTAATTCCTCTTTTGGTTTGAGGGTCAGTCACACTGTCTCAGCCTAACCTATCAGACAGAGTAGTTGGGATGATAAAATGGGGAAAGGAAGAAGAACTATGTATGTTATTCTGAACTCCTTGGTGGAAGGTTGGGATAAAAATGTGAGTATGAGTATGCTTAGAGTATGCCAAGCCCCATGTACTTTTATTATAAAATGGCCAAAGTGCCATTAAGTTTAATAGATGGGAGAAGGCATATAGAGTTTCAGTCCTTTTTCTGACTTATTTTTCCTTCTATCCTTTGCTGGAGTCAGCCTTACTTTTCCGGACCCATCTGTCTTCTGTTTCCCCAAGCCAAATGTGTCCTCCAGGAAGGAATATAAAAGCCTTTCCAAAGGAAAACCATTGCCTCCTTCCTTGCTTTTATCTCTAACTCAAATGCTGATTTAGTGGTGATGTCAGGAAGTATCCAAAATATATTGATTCTCTCCTGTAAACATGAAAACGTTTTTAAGAAGAGGTCTCTATCTCTGGCAGAAGTCACTGGGCCATCCAGGAACAGATATGGTCATCAGGTTTTGCCCCACTATACAAATGTAGCACTTTACTGTCCCATAAAGAAACTGACAGCAGCTATTTTCTTGTATCCGAGAAATTAAGTGCATACAGTCAGAGGTACTGTAGATGGGAGCTAAACCTGCCTGTGGTTTGGATGGGATGCATATTTTCAACCTGTTTTTCAGATTGCAGTTGTTTATTTTAACCCATGGAATTTAATGGAAGCATCTGAGAACCAAGTCAGTCCCATCTCCACAATCTTTCCCAAGCTCTGCTTTGTGGTCAGCCCAAAGTGTGATGGAATGTCGCTACCTTTAATAATATATAATCCTCAAAGAACCATTATATATTACTTTTATGTATTTGTACTCAGATAGTTACCATTTGTACTCACATAGTTTGGCTACTTTAAATCTTTTTAAAAAGAAAATAGGATAAAACGGTGTTAAATTACATCTTAGATCCATATATATATATATATATATATATATATATATATATATATATATATATATATATATCTGTCCTTATATATATTTGAATTTTGGTTCCACAACATTCTATGCTTGCCACAATTGATTCGGCACAAGAACTGGCAATCAGAAGACATTGGCTGGGGCTGACTGGCTGCTTGGCGGAGTCCTGCCCACGTCAGCCCTGGCCAGTATCTTTGGCTCAGTCTGCTCCGGTCCTCTGACAGGAGAGGACCGTCTGGAGAGAGAGCGCAGGGACAGGCCTTCAAGGCCGAGGCAGGTGAGAGAAGCCCCTTCCGCTCCCCCCACACAATCCTCTGGGCCTTCTATGGGCCCAGTAGGCCAGAGAAGCCCCTTCCGCCCCCCACACACCATCCTCTGGGCCTTCTATGGGCCCAGTAGGCGAGAGAACCCCTTCCGCCTCCCCCACACCATCCTCTGGGCCTTCTATGGGCCCAGTAGCCCCAGAGAAGCCCGTTCCGCCCCTCTTCCCTCCCTTTTCTCCTTCTTTCTTTCACCCCCCTCTTCCTTCCTTCCTCCCTCCCTCCCTTCCTTTCTAGGGCCCATTGTCTTCCTCCACAACGGGCTTTGCTCCCTAGTATATGTGTGTGTGTGTGTGTGTATCCCATTTTGCAGTATTACCCCAGATTCAAACAATCCAGATGTAGGGTTCTTACCTTTCTTCCACTGGCACACCCTCTCATCCTAAGGAATTAGGTTCTACCTCCAGTTTAAAGATACCCTCAAATTTAGACTATTAACCATATTCTATAAAGGATCTGTGACCAAGTAATAAAATTCCACTGCAAGGTTTGAAGGAACACAGAGATCTAGAAACAGTGAAAACTAGAAATAAAATTCCTTATGTGGAATAATGTAGCTGGTGAACTGGAAAATTGTAAGCCATCAAAACAAAGTCAAGCCTGCAATGATACTTAATATTAGAAGCCCACTAAAGGGCAGTTACTCCAGGCATAAAACACCAATGTAAGTCAAGACAGGAGGCAGGAGAGAGAACATAAGAATATAGCCACTACTGATTCTTGAAGCTTCAAGGCAGGGGCCCAAAGTTTTAGGCAGTAAATGATCAAAACTGGAAGTTCTACACCCACAACACCTGAGCAATATGCAGAGAGCAGAAAGGCAAACCTTAGGAGCAGATTCCGGTCCCAGGTAGGACAAACAGTGGTATTCAAGCAAAAGATTATTTTTTCCTAGAACTGGAAAGACAGGAGAGAGTTAGGTGTGGGCTTGAGTATGTAACCTGACTGATCTTCTTCGTGGTCTCTGTGCATCACACCCACGGGATCCAGTGCACCTGCGCTGACCTGGTCGGTGTCTGTGCAAAGCTCACAAAGGGATTTTCACGCCCTCCGCCCTGAGCCTGTGCGGGAACCCCCACCGCACATGCCCAGTGGGCGCGGGCACAGACATCCCGCCAGTTCTCTTCTGACCGCCGCACTGTTAGCAGCTCTTGTTGGTTGGTGCTGAGAGAAAACTGTTTTTTGCCTCACAGCAGTGATTTTTTCTTCAGCTTTTTTCTCTCTCTTATTCGTTTTTTAATTTCTTTTGTTTTTAGGGACTTTTGAGAATTTTTTTCATTCAACTTTCCCTGGTCTTCGGACCCAGTCCTTTCTCTCCCCCCCCTTTCCTCAGACTGCCTCAGCCGAGTCAGTCTATGGAAAGGAAACGTTGGGGGTGTTTTAAGAGGTGCTCCGTCTGCAGGAGTAAACCCACTCTGCGAGACGAGCACTCTCTGTGCATTTTGTGCCTTGGGGAGAGTCATCGTTCGGAAGCCTGCTCCCACTGTGCCCGATTTTCCAACCAGACGAGGAAAAACAGGGCTGCGAGGCTCAAAGTCGCGCTTTGGGAGTCCACTCTTGCTCCCCCCTCCTCCGTTATGGAAGGCGAGCAGTCGATCCTGAGACCATCAACGGCGTCGACGTCAAAAGACACCTCAACACTGAGACTGCCGAAACCAGGCAAGTCCGCTTCCGATATGGCACTAGCCTCTAAGAAAAAGGGCACGTCTGTGCCAGCTTCTACAGTGTCGACGCCTGGTAAAAAATCCAAAAAGGATAAGGCCAAAGGTGATGTCGCCCATAAGAAGGGAGACGCACGGTGAAAATCCTCCCAGGGGCTCTGCTACGCAGACTGAACAGCAACAGCAACCCCTTCAGGCCCAGCGTAACAAACCAGAGCTGCCTAGGGTCCATGCTGAACCACCCGTGGAAATCCTGGACTCACCACCGAGGCAGCTGAACCCTCCGGTGCAGGACTCTTGGAATCTACCGAAAAAGGTACCATCGGTTGTGCCCCCCGATCTCGAGGTCGACCTGATTTCAGAAACGCAGGAGATCACACCATGTTCTCCTTCAACGGCCTCTTGGCCAAGTGAATGCTCCCCTCGCCATCGCTATAGATCCCGAGAAAGATCTCATTCCCCATACCGGCCTGAGCGTGTTCGGTGGGATGAGTTCGCCCAACGAGCGGATAGATACCGTTCCTCTCGGCCACCTTGTGAATCCCCATCGGGGTACCTATATGGACCACCAGAGTATGCTTACGAGCACCGCCCTGACATGCCTTACTGGTTCTCCTCTATTCCTTGGCTCCCATCGAGAGATCAAGAACTCTGTGAGCCCCGTTGGCATCACTCACATTCTCCATGTCATCGTCCTCCATCCGCGTCGATCTCCAAGCCACCGCCCTCCCCTCCCCAGTCAACCCGCCCTCATCAACCTTCACCTAAACTCTTGTCGACACCGATACCGATACAGGAATCGGTTTCTCCTTTGGTATCATCTGGGGAACCTTCAGAAGGTGAAAACTCGGAAGTAGATCTTTCCCCCATGGATCCACCTCCAAAGCCAAATGTGTCTGGGGATAGCCCCATCTCACCGTCGGAGGATATGACCTCCTATGGAGACCTCATAAAGCGGATGGCCCATTCCTTGGGACTGCCCGTAACCCTGTCACAGCCAGTCGCCTCCAATGAGGTTTACGATATTGTTCAAATCAATGCCTCCACACCAATCGCCCTTCCGATGTCGAAGGTGCTTCTCCATGCTGTTAAAGCGCCCTGGAAAAAGCCGTCCTCGGCCCCTGTCTCAACTAAAAGACTAGATCATATGTATCGAGTTCAGGAGGAAGGGGCTTCCTTCCTGTATGTGCACCCTTATCCTAACTCAACGGTTGTTTCAACCTCATCACGTAATAAGCACTCAAGTGTTACCCCTGTGGACAGGGAAAGCAAGAAGATCGACGCTTTCAGCCGATGCTTCTATTCCTCTGCAGCGTTGGGAATTAAGGCTTCTAACTACATGGCGTGCCTTGGGAGATACCAGTACTCCCTGTGGCAAAGAATGTCTGAATTCCTGTCCTCCATACCGGAGAATAAGATGGCGGAGGCGAGGTCAGTACAGAAAGAGGGTCTCCTCGTGGCGAAGCAGATCCTGAATATTGCCAAACATCCCCTGGATTCCTGTTCCACATCCATGGCATCCTCGGTGTCTCTACGTAGACATGCTTGGCTCAGAATGACCTCCTTGCCTATGGACACGAGATCCTACATCGAGGATCTCTACTTTGACGGCGAAGGTCTCTTCCATGCTTCGATAGATACCACCTTACAGGAGCTCAATAAGAGCATCAAAGCTTCCAAGGCTTTGGGAGTATCAGCTCCCCTCCGTTCCTACCACCAGAGATCCTGGTCCCGGTATCCACCTCGACGTCTGTACCCAGCCAAACCATCTCCCGACACTTCCAATGGGAAATCGTCAGCACTACTCTTATCAGCCTAGGTCCAGGTCCAGCTCCCAGCAACAGCAGCCCAGACCTAAGAACCAACGTGGCCCTAAGCAGGGTCTCTGACTCGCTCCGTGTCAAGCCCCTAGATCCAACCCGGCTGTCTCCTTTCATCCCTATGTGGATGTCGACCACTACTGATGCATGGGTCTTATCAATTGTGACTAATGGCTATGTGATCAAGTTTGTTGATTTCCCACCCCTCCCGGTCGTCCGCCCCACCCCTCCCTCTCCTGTACTTCTGCAAGAGGTCGATTCCCTGTTGCGGAAGGACGCGATAGAACCGGTATCGACGGCGTCAAAACATCAAGGGTTTTACTCCCGCTACTTTGCGGTACCGAAACGAGATGGTGGACTGAGGCCCATCTTGGATCTCCGAGATTTCAATGCGTACATCCGATATCAGAAATTCAAAATGACAACCCTCCAAGTCATCCTTCCACTTTTACCACCGGGCTCCTGGATGCCTACCATAGACCTCCAGGATGCCTACTTCCACCTCAACATCCATCCGTCCCACCGTCAATACCTTTGTTTCGCCATAGGGGACTGGCATTATCAGTACAAATGCCTCCCTTTCGGTTTTTCTACTGCTCCCCGAGTGTTCACCAAGATCATGGTCGTGGTGGCGGCGCACCTTCATCTCCAGGGGATCGCTATTTTCCCCTATATCGACGACTGGCTTCTGGTGGCAGACACCCCCCCGCTCCTCTGGGAGAACACTGCTCGGACCTTAAGACTGTTGGCCTCTCTGGGACTTCAAGTCAACCTTCAGAAATCCCACCTGGAGCCGTCTCAGAAGGTGCAGTTTATCGGGGCGCTCTTGGACACAGTCTCCTGCAGGACTTACCTGCCAGCAGACAGGGCTCTAATCTTGTCTTCCCTTGCTCAGTCTGTTTGTACTTCTCTGTCTTCCACGGCTTTCCATATACAGTGCCTACTGGGGCACATGTCGGCTACCACTTCTGTCCTTCCTCTAGCAAAACTCTGCATGAGGCCTCTCCAACTCTGGTTTCTGAAGGCCTTCAAACCGGCTTCCATGCCTCAATCCAAATCCCTCACTCCTCCTCAGTCTGTAAGGGATTCTCTGATTTGGTGGATGTCCATACCGAACATCACACAGGGTGCCCCCTTCATCCTCCCCAACCCTCTCTACATGATATCGATGGATGCCTCCCTTTGGGGATGGGGAGCCCATCTCAACGGTGTCAGTATTGGATACCGGTGGGATGCGGAGTCAGTGGCCAAGCATATCAACTACCTCGAACTGCTGGCCATCAAACTGGTCCTGCAAGCCTTCCAGCCACTATTATGGGGTCACTGCGTAGCTGTCCTGACAGACAATACCACGGCACTCAGCTACGTAAATCGTCAGGGAGGAACGGTGTCCAGAACCCTGTGTCACCTAGCAGTGAATTTATGGGACTGGTGTGTTGCCAATCAGATCATCCCTCTTGCCACTCACATCCCGGGCATTCTGAACGTGGAGGCGGACCTCCTCAGCAGGGGTCGCACTCACCGCCACGAGTGGGAACTGAAGTGGTCTTACCTCCTACCACTGTTCCATCAATGGGGCACTCCATCGATGTCTTTGCCTCCAGGGAGAATGCAAAGTGCACATGCTTCTGCAGCCAAGGGGGGAAGGATCCACTCTCCCTAGGAGACGGCCTCCTGTTTCCTTGGGAACAGGGTTTCCTGTACATGTTTCTCCCTCTGCCCTTGCTTCTAAGAGTAGTCCACAAGTTCTTCAAGGTCCATCCGAACGGCATACTCGTGATGCCATGGTGGCCCAGGCAACCCTGGTTCCCAATCCTACTTCGGCTGGCGAAGGGAAAGTACCACCACTTCCCCAGAGCCTGTCTGCAGAGAAGGGAATGCTCTTCCATCTGGAGGTCAACACTCTGAAACTTACGGCTTGGAGAATAAAGCCATAAAATGCTCTGCCAGGGTCTCAGAGGTTCTTTGTAACGCGAGGAAAGAATCCACGTGTCAGTCATACGGAAGGAAATGGCACAGGTTCCTCTCTTTCCTAGACTCCCCTCAAGAATCACCTACTTCCATCGGTCTGGACCGGATTTTTGACTTCCTTATGTCCCTCAAGGACCAAGGGCCATCGCACTCGTCTGTCAGGTCTACTTGGCTGCAATTTCCTCATACCATCAGGGTCTGGATGGCTATACAATCTTTTCGCATCCGACCTCAAAGCAATTCTTAAAGGGCCTGATCAGACTGCATCCCCTGGTGGCTGCTCCCACAGAACTTTGGGACTACCTCTGGTTCTCCGACAGCTCACCAGACGACCATTTGAGCCCATGGCTACCTGTGAGTTCCAATATGTGGCCTGGAAAATGGCTTTCCTGGTAGCCATCACCTCGGCCAGGAGGGTCAGTGAACTCATGGCACTGCGTCATGACCCGCCATACCTGGTCTTCCTCCCTAATGGGGTTCGTCTGGTGCCTGACCTCTTCTTCATCCTGAAGGTTGTTTCAGAGTTCCATCTCAATGCTGAGATATTCTTGCCGGACTTTTCCCCACGTCCTGAGGGAGAAGAGCAGCATCTGCTCCACACCCTGGATGTCAAGAGAGCGCTTCTCTTTTACCTCAATCGGACCCAACCAACTAGAAGTGACAACTTACTGTTTCTGTCGTACAGTGCAGGGTCTTTAGGGTTGCGCATCTCTTCCCAACATCTCTCCAAGTGGATTGTTGGAACAATCAAACTCTGCTACTCCCTGGCGAAGCAGTCGCTCCCCCCTCACCTGAGGGCTCACTCAACCAGGTCCATGGTGACCTCTACTGCCTTTCTGAAGGACGCATCACTCACGTCCATCTGCAGAGCAGCTACGTGGTCCATGCCAACCACGTTCATCAAGCACTATGCTCTGGACATCCATGCGCAACAGAAGGGTGACTTGGGTTGTCTGGTCCTTTCTGCTGTGGCTCGCTGAGTCTGCCAACACCCATCTCCAGGTGAGTCACTGCTTTTTAATCTCCCATGGGTGTGACGCACAGAGACCACGAAGAAGATAAACAGGTTGCTTACCTGTAACTGATGATCTTCGAGTGGTCATCTGTGCATTCACACCACCCACCCGTCCTTCCCCACTGCTGTCATCCTGAGCTGTTCTCACACATGGCTAGGTTTGATAGCGGTCAGAAGGAACTGACAGGAAGTCCCTGCCCCCGCCCATTGGGCATGCACGGTGGGGGTTCCTGTGCAGGCTCAGGGCGGAGGGCGCAAAAATCCCTTTGTGAGCTTTGCACAGACACTGACCAGGTCAGCGCAGGCGCACTGGATCCCATGGGCGTGAATGCACAGATGACCACTTGAAGATCATCAGTTACAGGTAAGCAACCTGTTTGTCCAGGGCAACAAAAGAAGTGTGGCTTGTGGTCCTAGGAATAATACTGAAAAAGGTAAGCAAGAGAGACTTCTAGGACAGGATGATTGTGTTTGGGGGCAGTCTTGGCTAGCTCATCAAAGAGTGGTTTTGGCCAGCAATTAAAACTTCACAAATTGGACTATTAAGATCAATTTTCCCAAGATTCTCTGTACATGGACATGGATATTGTGCACATTGATGCTAAAGCACACAGTGGTTAGCGGCTAAAGCACACAGAGGTTTAATAAACTGAATCCAAGCAAAGTTTCTCCCTGGGATAACTATTCTACTTCAGTTATGCCCAAATTACATGATCCAGTTTCTACAGACAGCCATGCACCAGCTGCAGAAAGTGGTATTTTGAAAGCCTGTGGGAGCCGAAATACAGGTTGGGATTGTTGAATGGAGGGGAAAGAAGCTCCTGCCTTCTCTCTGTGCCATTTTCCCAAGTTCAAATGACCCTGGGGGGAGTTTTGCCCCATTTTCGAATTGCATATGCATGAAATACTTCACATACATCTCCAAAATGGAGCAAATAGGAAAGCAAGTCAGGTAACTGGTTAGAAACTGTATTGTGTAGTTTGGCCCTTAGTGATTGAATCAGATTCAGGCCTTCTTCCTGGTTCTCAGGGAGCGAGTTTGCTCCCTTGAGGCCAAGGTGGCTGACCTGGAGAAGCAGAGACAGTCAGTTAGGTGCACAGGGAAGACTCTCGGGGACTTGTTAGATATGTCCCACTCTGGATCTGGCAGCCCAGCTGCTGCCTGGGAGCATGAGGGTCAAGGGGAAAAGGGGCACCATGCTGAGGATAAAGGGAATGTGCCCTCAGAAGGGACTTCTTCTTCAGCTGGTGAACGGGTATCCTTTCATACCAAGGAACCGTCCCTGGGAAGGGTGGGAGGGGGGCTCTTGGAAGTTGGTGATTCCATCCTTAGTCAGGTAGACAGCTGGGTGGCGAACCCGCGTACTGACCATATGGTGACTTGCCTGCCTGGTGCGAAGGTAGCGGACATTACGCATGTTTTAGATAGGCTGGTAGATAGTGCTGGGGAGGAGCCAGTGGTCGTGGTGCACATCGGCACCAACGATGTGGGGAAATGCAGTCGTGAGGTCCTGGAGGAGAAATTTAGGCTGCTGGGCAGGAAGCTCAAGGCCAGGACCTCCAAGGTAGCCTTCTTGGAAGTGCTACCTGTTCCACGCGCAGGGCCGGAGAGACAGGCACAGATCAGGAGTCTCAATGCGTGGATGAGACGGTGGTGTAGGGGGGAAGGTTTCAAGTTTATTAGGCACTGGGATGCTTTTTGGGACAAGAGGGAGCTGTACAAAAGGGACGGTCTCCACTTGTCCCGAGAAGGAACCAGGCTGCTGGCGCTCAAAATCAAAAAGGTGGCAGAGCAGTTTTTAAACTGAAAAATGGGGGAAAGCCGACAGGAGATGAAAAGTCTCTGGTTCGGGATGGCTCATCTCAAAGAGATGAAGGGGTAGCTATTACTTTTGTACAAGGAAATGGATTACAATTGTCCACTGAGACTGTGGCTAATGATAGGAACTGCCTGGCAAGGTCTCGAGGCAGCAAGAGGAAGGCTGTGGGCTTAACAAACCTGGGAAACTATAAGTGTTTATACACAAATGCTAGAAGTCTCCGAGATAAAATCGGGGATTTGGAATGCTTGGTGTTGGGGGGGAAATAGACATTGTGGGTATTTCAGAAACTTGGTGGGATGAGGAAAATCAGTGGGATACGGTGATTCCTGGTTATAAATTATATCGGAAGGATAGGGGGGGAAGGGTTGGAGGTGGGGTGGCTCTGTATGTCACGGTATACCGTCCAGTAAGATTGAGAGGGTAAGAGAATTGGATTCGCTTCTGGAAATGCTATGGGTTGAAATAGTGGGTCCAAAAGGAGGCTTAACAGTGGGAGTTTGTTATCGCCCACCAGATCAAAAGATAGAGGAGGATTATAAAATGATGAATGAATTAAAGATAGCGGCTAGACGAAATAACTGTGTTGTAATAGGCGACTTTAACTACCCAGACACTGATTGGGTCAATATGAGTTCTAGTCGGGAAAAAGAGATTGCGTTCTTAGACACTCTCAATGACTGTGCTGTGGAACAGATGGTCACAGATCCTACCAGGGGAGAGGCGATCCTGAATTTGGTCCTAAGTAACACCCAAGACCTGGTGAGAGATGTAAAAGTGATTGCACCACTTGGGAACAGTGACCATAATGTCTTTGAGTTTAACATTAGTACAGATAGGGAGTTGCCCAAAAAGACTGACGCAACCACTTTTAACTTTAAAAGGGGTAACTTCTCTGGTATGAGGGGACATGTGAGGAAGAAATTGAAAGGAAGAGTGGAGAAGGTCAAAACCATTGGGGAAGCTTGGAGACTATTTAAAAAGACAATCCTAGAAGCTCAGAAAAAATATATACCGCAGGTTAGGAAAGGTACAAATAGGTATAGAAAAAAGCCTGCATGGTTAACAAATAAAGTAATGGAAGCTGTAAAAAGTAAGAAGGATTCCTTTAAGCAGTGGAAAGCTAGTCTTAGTGAGGTTGATAAAAGGGAACACAGACTATGGCAAATAAAATGCAAGTCTGTGATCAGGCAAGCAAAAAGGGAATATGAGGAGCATATCGCAAAAAACATAATGACCAACAATAAAACTTTCTTCAAATACATTAGAAGTAGGAAGCCAGCCAGGGAGGCAGTGGGGCCCTTGGATGACCAAGGGGTAAAAGGAGTAGTGAAGGATGATAGGGAAATGGCTGAGAAGCTGAATGCATTTTTTGCCTCTGTCTTCACTGTGGAAGAGGAGAAGTGCTTGCCCACTCCAGAAGCACCGATTTTGGGAGGGGGTTTGAAAGACCTGAATCAGATTGCGGTAACAAGAGAGGAAGTCCTCCGACTGATGGACAATTTAAAAACTAATAAATCACCAGGCCTGGATGGCATTCATCCAAGAGTTCTGAAAGAACTCAAATGTGAACTTGTGGATCTCCTGACAAAAATATGTAATCTTTCTTTAAAATCTGCCTCCATTCCTGAGGACTGGAAGGTAGCTAATGTCACTCCCATCTTTAAAAAGGGCTCCAGGGGAGATCCGGGAAATTACAGGCCAGTCAGTCTGACATCGATACCGGGTAAGTTGGTGGAAACTGTTATTAAGGAAAGAATTAGTAGGCACATTGATGAACAAAAACTATTGAGGCAGACTCAGCATGGGTTCTGTAAGGGAAGATCTTGTCTCACTAACCTGTTAGTGTTTTTTGAGGGAGTGAACAAACATGTGGACAAGGGGGACCCAATAGATATTATTTACCTTGACTTCCAGAAAGCTTTTGATACAGTTCCTCATCAAAGGCTCCTAAGTAAGCTCAATAGTCATGGGATAAAAGGACAAGTCCTCTTGTGGATCAAAAACTGGCTTATAAATAGGAAACAGAGAGTGAGTATAAATGGGAAACTTTCTCAGTGGAGGGTGGTAAGCAGTGGGGTACCACAGGGATCAGTACTCGGTCCGATGCTTTTTAACTTGTTTATTAACGATTTGGAATTGGGAGTAAGCAGTGATGTGGCTAAATTTGCAGATGACATGAAGTTGTTCCGGGTGGTGAAAACCAGGGAGGAGTGTGAGGCACTCCAAAGGGATCTGTTGAGGATGGGTGAGTGGGCGTCAACGTGGCAAATGGGGTTCAATGTGGCCAAGTGCAAAGTGATGCACATTGGAGCCAAAAATCCTAAATATAAATACACGTTGATGGGGTCTGAACTGGCAGAGACGGACCAAGAGAGAGATCTTGGAGTCGTAGTGGATAACTCGATGAAAATGTCTACACAATGTGTAGCTGCAATAAAGAAGGCCAACACTATGCTGGGGATTATTAGGACGGGAATTGATAACAAATCAGCCAGTATCATAATGCCCCTGTATAAATCATTGGTGCGACCTCATTTGGAATACTGTGTACAGTTCTGGTCACCGCATCTCAAAAAGGATATTATAGCATTGGAAAAAGTGCAGAGAAGGGCAACTAGAATGATAAAAGGGTTGGAACACCTTCCCTACGAAGAAAGGTTAAAATGCTTGGGGCTCTTTAGCTTGGAGAAACAACGGCTGAGAGGTGACATGATCGAGGTTTATAAGATTATGAATGGGATTGAGCAGGCTGAGAAAGAAGTACTTTTCTCACTTTCTCACAATACAAGAACTCGTGGGCACTCTATGAAATTGCTGAGCAGTCGGGTTAGAACAGATAAAAGGAAATACTTCTTCACCCAAAGAGTGATTAACAGATGGAATTCACTGCCACAGGAGGTCGTGGCAGCTGCAAGCATGGACAGTTTCAAGAGGGAATTAGATAAACATATGGAGCAGAAGTCCATCAGTGGCTATTAGCCACAGGGTATAGATGGGAACTCTCAGTCTGGGGCAGGTGATGCACTTTATTCTTGGTGCTGGAGGGGGCAGCAGTGGGAGGGCTTCTGGTGCCCTGGCCCCACTGCTGGACCTCCTGATGGCACCTGGTATATTTTGGCCGCTGTGTGACAGAGTGTTGGACTAGATGGGCCATTGGCCTGATTCAACATTGGCTTCTCTTATGTTCTTATGTTCTTCTTTGCTGTCTCTCTGATCTACATTTGTGTGGTGGCCAGAGACTTGGCCTGATGCAAAAATGGAGAAGAGGTTTGGAGGGTGTGGCATGGCACAGTGAACAAAGTGGCAGTATCTTCATGACAACAGTTAGCCCATACCCATTTATTATATTGTTGCTATTCACTGTCACATGCTGTCTTCTTGTGTTGTTATTTTCCGACTTCTGACTATAAAAATTAATTATATAGTAGCCTCACTAGATATAAATTCCAAATTGCCATTTAAATGAAAAGGTTATTGTATATATATATTATATATATTGCCTTTAATCATTGTTAAAGTACTCCTTAATATATTAATTTTATCCCTTAATTCCAAAATAGATAAGACATGACCACATATTATTCTGATTTGTCTCATGTCAGTGTAATTCTTCATCATTTGATTTGACCATGCAAATCTACTACACAGCCTGCCTTTCTTGGAATGCTAAATGCCTCCCTCTGCCTTGTTGCCTGTCTGTAGGTACCAAATTCCAGTTTCCACCTATCTCTTCCATTGCAATGCTTCCTGTATCTTAGGGGATGCTAGGTACAAACTATTTCCTGTTTGCTCTGGTCTACTGTTTATTTTCCTTCCTGTGGATGTAAAATGCCTACCTCTGTACCCACTATGCAAATGGCCTGTCATTTTCCTTCTACTATCATTTATTTCCTTGGCAGTCTGCTGTCAGAAACAGCCAAGAATTTTGACCAAAAAAAAGGGTGGCTATCCAAAAAAGCACACCAAGAGAATTGCTGCCCTTTCTGTGGGGCTGTCAAAATGGCATCCCCATTCAAACTGGATCTAAGGACATCCAGTGTTAGTTTCTTTAGAAGACTGAGCTGTATGTTTTTGTGGAAACTATGGCTTGGATCTGGATCAGCATTTCTGCAGGTACAAGGACATGTGCCTGCAGAGTGTGATTTTTTTTTCTAGGACTTGTGCCTGCAGAATGTGATTTTTTTTCTGTATCTCTCCTTCATGACAACCCAAATTGCCTCCCATAATCCTTGGATTATTAGGGACACTTCAGGCTACCACATGGGGCTGGGGGAATCTTGCTCTGCAGGGGAAAATTCTTGTACTATGGAAACCAGGGCTTTTTAAATGGCAGGACTCAGCAGTACTAAGTACCAGCACCTTTTGAAGGATGCTCCCCAATCCCGAAGTGGGAATTGATGGGAATTATTGCAGCCTTATGAATATCAGCACCTTTCTTTTTTACAAAATAAGCACTGCAAGTACTTGATTTTTAAAAAGTGATCATTTCTAAACTTCTAAATCACCACAAGTGAAGCACTTATATGTGCAATGGAAGTTTGGAGGTGGCATCTTTAAGTTCAGAATAATGAAAATAAGAATGCACATTGTTATATCTATGGCTGCATTTAGATGTCAAAATAAACTGGGGTTTGTTTAACCCATAATTTGTTGATCAGTCTACTGGAGGGTGGGTCCCATCAGGAGGTCCACCAGCGGAGCTAGAACTCTAGAAACCCTCCCACTGTTGCCCCCCAACCACTAAGAATACACAGCATCACTGCTGCAGACATAGTGTTCCCTCTGTACCTTGTGACTAATAGCCACAGAAGGACCTCTGCTGCATATGTTAATCCAGTCAACCCTTGAAGCTGTTTATGCTTGTAGCTGCCACTTCCTGCAGCAGTAAACTCCACATGTTAATTACTCTGCTCCTTATCTCCTTACCCACCTTAGGGCAGAATCTCATGCTCCCATTCATTGCCAGGCTGCTGGCAAAGCTTTTTACATCTTCTACCACTTACTATTATTGGCTCTAATAATTGGAGGATAGAGGAGGGGTGAGAGAAGCTGAGGCCAGGGCAGGTGACATACTCATTCTTTGCTAAGGGTCATCAGCAGTGCTCCCTCTAAACTGTGGAGTCTTGTGAGCAAAAATTCTACTTTGTGAGCTACTGGCATTAAAATTGTGAGCAAGTAATTTGGCTGCTACATAAATTAGTTTGCTCTGGAGCCATCCTTCCTGAGCCAAGACAAAAATCTGTGAGCTGGAGGCTAAAAAACTGTGAGCTAGCTCACACTAACTCAGCTTAGAGGGAACATTGGTCATCAGTCCCCCTCTTCTTTTCTGATTGTCTGCTTCACAAAATTCCTCTTAAACAAAATAATTCTTACACCTCAACCACTTTCTCTCTTGCCGTTAATCATCTATACTCCCCACTTTCCCCCAGCCATTTCACTGTGTCCCCTAAATGACTTTAAAACAAAATACAACCCTCCCTCTTGCTGATTCAATGGATTAAATTCAGTGCAAAATTTCTGCTTGCACTAGAGCTCTTGCACAAGGGGAAATGCACAGAAAAGGCTGTGGTAGCCATTTGTGCTAAATCAAACTTAACTGTACCCCACTTGTGTTTCTGCTTGATATTGTATAACAAATTTCTGAGCATTCTAATATGCCAGAACAGGAAAGCCCTAGGTGTTACACAAAACCTTGTGTGAGTGGAACTGTGCTAAGTCCATTTAAATTTCCATTAGCCATCACCTCTCTGAAGAAACTGAAGTATCTGGTGAGTCTGCATTAACAGAGAGAAGCTGTGGAGAAGGGGCAGAAGGAAGGAGTGGGGAAAGAGACATTAGGACATGCCATCCATTGCCAAATGTATTTTGGATGGCAAGATTTTCTGTGCTACCCTCTGCTTATGCAGGAGCCTGAGGGAGGCAGTGCTAATTAACCATTAGGATTTCTGCATTCAGACATCATGGCAGACCAGATTAAACCATGGCTTAGAATCCCAGTTTAGTACACATCAAGAAATCAGTTTGTTGGGCAATCAGTTTGTTCAGTCATCACACTAAATCAGAGTTTAATTAAACCATGGTTTGTAAACTGATGTATCATTATATCTCAATGGCATGCTCCTGCTTCTAAATTATTGTCATAAAATGTTGTCTGGTTCATAAAACTCAGTCTTCTCGAGCCAGCGTGGTATAATGGTTAGACTAAAACTGGAAAGACCTAGAATCAAATCCCCCTTTGGCCTTAAACCTCACAGGGTAGCATTGGCTCAGCCACTATTAACCTCCCTATCAAAATTGTTATGATGATAAAATGGAGGAAAGGAGACCCCTGTATGCCATCTTTGAGCTCTTTGAAGGAATCACAGAGAAAAGTAGGATAAATTCTTAAAATTCAGTCAAGTAGGATAGTTTATATTTAACATAGACATGGGTATACTCATGCTAGCAGTCCTCTCTCCATGTAAGTCATATACAAACCTTTAGCCTAGTTCTTGGTGATAGTATCCTAACCTCTGTTACTTCTGACTTATAGGGTATCTTTGTTACTAGGGTTCAGTCTGATGGACCAGCATCCAACCTGCTCCAGCCTGGTGATAAGATTATCCAGGTAAGTGAAATTCTTAACAAAAGCATGGATTCAGTGCAGATAGTCAGATATGTACACTGCCATATTGCCCTTTTTCCTGTGTGCCCCAAATTAGGTTAGATAGTCCCTGGTGGAAAATTAAGTGCTAAAATAATAGCAAGCTACAGGAGTAAATTGTTCCTGTCATAAACAGATATGAACCCAGGATGATAGGAGGGGGGCATTTTGTGATTCTGTGAAGGAGCAGAGTGATTGAAAAAGAGGTGACATGGCTGGAGTGTTAAAGGATGACATCAGCTTTTTGTCTCAGGGGTTAAGACACTTTACATCCCTGTTCAAACTATGGATGTGATTCTGCATAGTACAGAGCAGAACATAATGCCTTATTTCAGCAGCACAGCGTGAAAGTTGCCTGTTGTGACCCTGGACATATACTGTTGGCTTATGGAGCTTTGTCTTTTACGCATTTACATGTGTTTTACATCAGCTTAATTTAAACTAAAGCCAGCTGGAGAGATGCCTACATATAACCGCTGTCAGAAAAGTGGTAGCAGAAAAGCAGTGATCTGTACCATGCCTTATTCTGTTCATTATGACTGCTTGGTAATAAAATTGGAGATAACAGACAAGACCCAAATGTTTTGGAGCAAGAGATTTTATTTGGTTTTTACACTATAATGAGATACCATATGTATAGACAATTTTTTTTAGGATCTTTGTATTAACCGTTATTTGCTTGCTTATCCAGTTTTACAGAACATCAGTTCTAGTATCCAATTCACATTTCTACATATTCAAAACAATTTTCTTCAAATAAATGCTGAATATTTAGCTCAGACTATTGCCAATAAAGAAGACTCCTAAATAATGTTTATATTCATCTACTTTTTTAGATTTCCTTTATGTTTGTTTAAGCTTTTTCCATGCTTATATTTCACTACTCATTGCAATTCTTCAGTATTATAACTAAATATGAAATATCTAATGTGTATCTGGAATTAGTTTTAAATATGGCAAACTTGAATTTGAAGTGAGGCATAGGTGATCTGAGTAAAAATGTGGTACTCTTGTAGCTTCTCCAGGCTTAAAGCTATCTTCAATCTGTTGGGTTTGGAACAATGGAAGCATGTCTAAACCCCAGGTTTTTTTCCCATTGGCCAAAACTGCACCAGAAATACATCCACATTTCCCATAGCTTCAACTTGCATAGTTCTTTATACAACTGCACCGTAAAAAAATAATTTGTTCTCCAGGACTATATTGTTCCAGTTACTGGGAACGCCATGTATTTCTATTCACAGTATGGAAAATAACAGAAAGCCTCAATGCAATTGTGCCATAGGTTGATTGATCATCCATTCTTAGACTTTGTTCAGGGAAATGGCTAAGGACTCAAGCTTGCTTAAACCCACTGGGGCAATATGACAAATACTTTTCAAGGTATTATGGTATTAGACAACAGTCATAAGTGTTCTGTCCCTAAGACTTAATACAGTTACTGCATGCTTTCAGTATTCTAAGTACATTATCACTGTAGTATTACCTGCTTGGGAGATAGGGAAGGACCACAGAAAGTATTTATTGTGCTGAGATACACCCTGAAGCTCTAGTTAACATAGTGATACCTGTTGATCCATCATTCACAGTCATAGCATAAGCTAATTTTATTGCAATAAATTCCATTACAAAAGGCATATAAGAAAATGCCCATGTAAGAATAATTTATTTAAAAGTTATTTTTTTGTTTGACTAAGCTTATTCCAGCAAACCATTCTACAGGTAGGTGGAACTGAGTATAATTGTGAACCTGAAAGTCTATTTATAAGGGAACTTTACAGATAAACCTTTCTTATCATGTAAAAAGAGTATGCATCAAAGAAAGACAAGCTTATCCAAAGTGAATCTTATAATTTGCTGCTGGTCTGAGAGGTTAACCCATACACTGGAATAATAGAGTCCTCATGTACAGAGTTTTGTTAGTTTTAGATCAATGTGCAGTTATTGCCAAGATTTAGTTTATTTATTTATTTTAAAAAATCTCATTTCTTTGGCAGTGGGAACGTCTGTTAAGGAAATAAAAAACAATGTTTCTGCAGCCTTTAGGATAGGGGTTTTAGGGTTTTATTTCAGATTTTAGTATTTGCCTATCATAAAGTCATATGTTCCCACTCATTCCCTTTTTTTCTTTCATTCACACAGAGAGAGAGACACACACACAGACGTTTGTACTCAGTCACTGCCAAATCCTGTTTCTTACTTCTTTGTCTTTCATTCACTGCAGGCTTCTTTCTTTTTAAATAGACACTGTCAGAACAAGTATCATCCATTTTCCTTCATATAGAAAAGGAAAGAAACCCACAAAATTTTTGTGGCTGTTGCAAATTAGAATTTGCAAAAGAATCCAAGTACATTTCTGTGTTTGCTTCAGCAGTTAGAATACTGTTGGCTTGTTCCAATAATTATATCATCCTATAAATGGTCTGGTTATATATAGTAGCCCTGGTCCCATAGTTCAGTGGATACTCCCAGTGCCAAACTAGAATTCAGTGGCAGATGTAGGTGTAAGAATCCTGATGGTACGAGTTGCAGGGGAAGTGCCATAAGCAGGAAAGGGGTTGATCTTCCCACTTGCCCTTTCTCCCACTCCCATTGTGCCCTCCATCTGTTGTTTTTTCAGCTGCCCAGCAGCAGCTGGAGCCTAGATTAGATATTTTGCATGCTGCCAGATGTCTATTTTGCCCTCACAGGTTTACCTTACACTTTGTGTCACATTTTCACTACCATTTCTTTTACACTGAAGTAAAGTTTTAATCACAGTTGTGATATCCAGACACCTAAAGTGACTTCCTTTTGTGGTCTTGTGCATAGAGCAGCTCGTGGTGACAAAGATGCAGGAGACTGAGAGACCCATTGTGGCCCAAAATCAATGTAATCTGGTGCTTAGGGACTCTTATGAAACAGTAATAAGCCTGCAGCTGAGGGAGGGGAGCAGAAAAGTGTTCTGGGTAAACCCAGCATTGAGATACAAACTGGGTGGGACATGCCCAATAGATCTGGAAAGTGGTGCTGTGCTGGTTGCAAAATTTTGGTATTTTAGTAGTTAGAACAGCACAGTTCATAAGAATGGTATGATTTAGCCCTTGATGTTTGACAGTTGCATGGTTGTTATGTTATTTTGGATTATGTAACTTTTGGTTTTGTATTTTGCTGTGGACCAACACAGCTGCTGGCAACTTCTCTATGGATTCTCGTAACAGCTTTTTCAGTAGCCATGTTATCTCATTCACAGAAGACTTAAATCTTGGAAATTAAATCACACAGAAAGTAGTCTAAGGTAGTATCTAAACCATTACTCTAGGATGAAACGACTGTTAGCCCAAGGCTCTTAGCCATAGTGTTGAATGAGTTAGCCTAGTGGACCGTCCCAGGATGTCATTAGTGTAGTCTTTTGTTTGCTCTGGTTATTTTTTTTTTTCATTTTAAGTTGGCTGTATTTTAGGTTTTTGTAAACAGCTTTGGGTCCCTCTTGGAAAAGAAGTGGGGTAAAATGCCTAAATACACAAACAAATCTGTATCATCAGTGGCATGTTGACTGCTGTGAGATAGCTGTGAAATTTTGAGGAAGAGGACCTTCAATGCCCTTATTCTGTTTTCAACCATGCATTTTCATGTAGTACTGAACCAGAATAAAAGTATCAGATTTGAAATGCGGCTTATGGCTGCATCTGCACTCAATCTTATCTATCTTATTCTCCACCCTTTTAAGGGGCAACCAGAGATGGTGTTTTCTAGGCCCATTGCTATAGTGTTGAGGAATTCTCATTTCAGATGCATTCTGAAAAGTACTCAGGTCTAGGGATGGTCAAGAACCCCTAACCACAAACTTCCATGAATTTATCCATTCCATGAACTGGTTCATGGTTCAAGAAGTTTGTGGGGCTGCAGTCCCACCTGGATGTGAGCTCAGAAGGCATTTAAATGCTGTTGGAGCCCACCAACAGGGACCCAAATGAGCTCCAAAGGCATTTAAATGCCCTTGGGGCTCACTTCCAGTTGGGCAGCTTTACCTGGAAGTAAGCTCCATGGGCATTTAAATCCCTTTGAAGCTCACTCGAGTCTCTGGTGGTGGGCTCCAATTGCATTTAAATGCCTTCAGAGCTCACTTCTGGTCAGGCTGCTGACCAGGAAGTAAGCTCAGAGGGTATTTAAATGCCCTCTGAGCCTTCCCACAAACTTCACAAACCTCCATGGAGATTCGTGGGTGGATCGTGGGAGGCAGTTATCCCAAACCCCCAGTTTACAAACCAGGAACTGGCCTGGTTTGTGCTTGAACCATGGTTTATTTATGAATTCATGCCCATCCTTCTCACTCATGTCATGTGGATATGTGTCCCAAGGATTTAATGTGGCCTTCTCCCTCGCATGCTGTTTTTCTTCTGAATACATGGAGCTTTTTTTTCATGGAGCAGCTTCCTACTTGCAGTGTGAAAAGACCTAGTGTAGATAAAGCTTTTATTCTGCTGCATGTGCAAGTTGGGCTTTAGGGTGCATCTAAGTATGCAGCAGACAGAGGTAGCAACAATTCAGATTACAGGCTGTGGGCCCTACTTCGGAGACCTGCCCCACATAAGTGACTTCCTGAAAACACCAACAAATAGCACAACTGAGGAAAAAATGCTGTACCCTCTTCCTGCTGTGCAATGTCCTGCTTGCAAGGAGTTTTTAACGTAGTGAGGCATTCAGATGTGATTCCACCTGTGGTCCAAAGCAGTGCACTCCATTGTGCTATGTAAGTAAGCAGGCATTGCATTATTCTATGAACAGCTGGGTGGGGGGACTCACCACTGGAAAACAGACAGTCATTCCCTTGCCTTTTTTTCGAATATGCCCCTGTAGAAAAGAACTGGTGAAATTTTTAAAAAGGCAGATGTAGTTAGCATCCAGTATATTCAGCAGGAACTTCTACTATACAGGTCTCATAAAAATAAGTGGAAGTTGCAAGGGAGCAGAGCTTTTCTTACAGCTGTACTTCCAGTCCATTTCTCAGCCACTTGGTAGAAGTTCCTTATGGCTTATGCACATAATAAATACAGCTTCATAATAATCCAAATTATTATTGGATTATCATCCTTTGTAGAAATCTGAGGCAATGATTCAACTTTCCTTTCACTGTCAGAAAACACTGCTGATGTGTATTGATTACATAGCAAATCAATGCATATTTCATGAATGCTGCTCATTTGTGTACCCTAAACCGGAGTTCGTGTAACAGCAGTGCTTACAGTCTCAGATTAACTGTGTGAAATTGGATTTATTCAACAAAAGCAGTATAGAATTAATCCAAAGTAGTCAATTTTTCTTTATGTCCTTCTGGATTTTGGAATAGTTGGCATATATGATTGATCACACTGAGATGAGAAATGACAATTAATGAGGAGAGGAGAAATCTCACAAGGAAAACTCCTGCCACTGCTTAGAGCTGACCTGACTTTTCCCAAAAATATCAACAGTCCCTTCATGGTTAATCTTTGGTTAATTTGTACACAGTTCCTTCTTTCTTCTTTGTGGTCTCTCTGCATCACAGCCTTGGGATTTTGTGATGGTCCAGAGTGCTCATTCAGAACCTCCTAGGGCTAAAAAAGGGTTGGAGTGTGAGCCCTGCCTCCCCCCAGCAGCTTGGACTCACCTCTTACATTTCATGCGGATGGGCTGTGCTCTGTGCTCTGTTGACTACCACAGCAATGGCCATTCTGATAAACTTTCCTGTCATTTTTCTTAAAGATCTCACTTCACAAAAGTTTTAGAAATATGAAAATTAAATAAAGCAAAATGGAAGTCATAGAACTATGAACATAAGAACATCAGAGCAGTCAATGTTGAATCAGGCCAATGGCCCATCTACTCCAACACTCTGTCACACAGTAGCCAAAAATACCAGGCGCCATCAGGAGGTCCAGCAGTAGGGCCAGGACACTAGAAGCCCTCCTACTGTTGCCTCCCCCAAGCACCAAGAATACAGAGCACCACTTGCCCCAGACTGAGAGTTCCTATCTATACCTGGTGGCTAATAGCCACTGATGGACTTCTGCTCCATATGTTTATCTAATTCCCTCTTGAAACTGTCCATGCTTATAACTGCCACCACCTCCTGTGGCAGTGAATTCCATGTGTTAATCATTCTTTGGGTGAAGAAGTACTTCCTTTTATCTGTTCTAACCTGACTGCTCAGCAATTTCATGGAGTGCCCACAAGTTCTTGTATCATGAGAAAGGGAGAAAAGCACTTCTTTCTCTACCTGCTCTATCCCATGCATAATCTTATAAACCTCGATCATGTCACCCCTCAGCCATCGTTCCTCCAAGCTAAAGAGCCCCAAACATTTTAACCTTTCTTCATAGGGAAAGTGTTCCAATCCTTTTATCATTCTAGTTGCCCTTCTCTGCACTTTTTCCAATGCTATAATATCCTTTTTGAGATGTGGTGACCAGAACTGTACACAGTATTCCAAATGAGGTCGCACCAATGATTTATACAGGGGCATTATGATACTGGCTGTTTTGTTTTCAATTCTCTTCCTAATAATCCCCAGCATATCATTGGCCTTCTTTATTGCCGTTACACACTGTCTAGACATTTTCATTGAGTTATCTACTATGACTCCAAGATCTCTCTCTTGGTCCGTCTCTGCCAGTTCAGACCCCATCAATGTGTATTTATATTTAGGATTTTTGGCTCCAATGTGCATCACTTTGTACTTGGCCACATTGGACCCCATTTGCCACGTTGACGCTCACTCACCCATCCTCGACAGATCCCTTTGGAGTCCCTCACAATCCTCCATGGTTCTCACCACCCTGAACAACTTCGTGTCATCTGCAAATTTAGCCACTTCACTGCTTACTCCAAATTCCAAATCGTTAATAAACAAGTTAAAAAACATCGGACCGAGTACTGATCCCTGTGGTACCCCACTGCTTACCACCCGCCATTGAGAAAGTTTCCCATTTATACTCACTCTCTGTTCCCTATTTATAAGCCAGTTTTTGATCCACAAGAGGACTTGTCCTTTTATCCCATAACTATTGAGCTTACTTAGGACCCTTTGATGAGGAACTGTATCAAAAGCTTTCTGGAAGTCAAGGTAAATAATATCTATTGGGTCCCCCTTGTCCACATGTTTGTTCACTCTCTCAAAATAACAGGTTAGTGAGACAAGACAATAGTTTTTGTTCATCAATGTGCCTACTAATTCTTTCCTTAATAACAGTTTCCACCAACTTGCCCAGTATCGATGTCAGACTGACTGGCCTGTAATATCCCAGTTCTCCCCTGGAGCCCTTTTTAAAGATGGGAGTGACATTAGCTACCTTCCAGTCCTCAGGAATGGAGGCAGATTTTAAAGAAAGATTACATAGTTTTGTCAGGAGATCCACAAGTTCACATTTGAGTTCTTTCAGAACTCTAGAATGAATGCCATCCGGGCCTGCTGATTTATTAGTTTTTAAATTGTCCATCAGTCGTAGGACTTCCTCTCTTGTCACCTCAATTTGATTCAGGTCTTTCAAACCCCCTCCTGAAATCGGTGGTTCTGGAGTGGGCAAGCACTTGTCGTCTTCCATAGTGAAGACAGAGGCAAAAAATGCATTCAGCTTCTCAGCCATTTCCCTATCATCCTTCACTACTCCTTTTACCCCTTGGTCATCCAAGGGCCCCACTGCCTCCCTGGCTGGCTTCCTACTTCTAATGTATTTGAAGAAAGTTTTATTGTTGGTCATTATGTTTTTTGCGATATGCTCCTCATATTCCCTTTTTGCTTCCCTGATCACAGACTTGCATTTTGTTTGCCACAGCCGGTGTTCCATTTTATCAACCTCACTAAGACTAGCTTTCCACTGCTTAAAGGAATCCTTCTTACCTTTTACAGCTTCCATTACTTTATTTGTTAACCATGCAGGCTTTTTTCTATACCTATTTGTGCCTTTGCTAACCTGCGGTATATATTTTTTCTGAGCTTCTAGGATTGTATTTTTAAATAGTCTCCAAGCATCCCCTATGGTTTTGACCTTTTCCACTTTTCCTTTCAATTTCTTCCTCACATGTCCCCTCATACCAGAAAAGTTACCTCTTTTAAAGTTAAAAGTGGTTGTGTCAGTCTTTTGGGGCAACTCCCTATTTATACAAATGTTAAACTCAGTAACATTATGGTCACTGTTCCCAAGTGGTGCAATCACTTTTACATCTCTCACCAGGTCTTGGGCATTACTTAGGACCAAATCCAGGATCGCCTCTCCGCTGATAGGATCTGTGACCATCTGTTCCATAGCACAATCACTGAAAGTGTCTAGAAACTCAATCTCTTTTTCCCGACTAGAACTCACATTGACCCAATCAATGTGTGTGTAGTTAAAGTCGCCTATTATGACACAGTTATTTCATCTAGCCGCTATTTTTAATTCATTCATCATTTTATAATCCTCCTCTACCTTTTGATCTGGTGGGCGATAACAAACTCTCACTGTTAAGCCTCCTTTTGGACCCACTATTTCAACCCATAGCATTTCCAGAAGCAAATTCAATTCTCTTATCCTCTCAATCTTACTGGTCTGTATACCCTCTCTGACATACAGAGCCACCCCACCTCCAACCCTTCCCCCCCTATCCTTCCAGTATAATTTATAACCAGGAATCACTGTATCTCACTGATTTTCCTCATCTCACCAAGTTTCTGAAATACCCAAAATGTCTGTTCCCCCCTCCCCAACACCAAGCATTCCAATTCCCCAATTTTTCCTCTGAGACTTCTAGCATTTGTGTATAAACACCTATAGTTTTCCACACTTCTTAAGCCCACAACCTTCCTCTTGCTGCCTTGAGACCTTGCCAGGCAGTCCCTGTCGTTAGCCACAGTCTCAGTGGACAATTGTAATCCATTTCCTTGTACAAAAGTAACAGCTACCCCTTCATCTCTTTGAGATGAGCCATCCCAAACCAGAGACTTTTCATCTCCTGTCGGCTTTCCCCCAATATTCAGCAGCCTGGTTTCTTCTTGGGACAAGTGGAGACCGTCTCTTTTGTACAGCTCCCTCTTGTCCCAAAAAGCATCCCAGTGCCTAACAAACTGGAACCCTTCCCCCCTACACCATCGTCTCATCCACGCATTGAGACTCCTGATCTGTGCCTGTCTTTCCGGCCCTGCGCATGGAACAGGTAGCACTTCTGAGAAGGCTACCTTGGAGGTCCTGGCCTTGAGTTTCCTGCCCAGCAGCCTAAATTTCTCCTCCAGGACCTCACAACTGCATTTCCCCACATTGTTGGTGCTGACATGCACCACAACCACTGGCTCCTCCCCAGCGCTATCTGCCAGCCTATCTAAAACACACGTAATGTCCGCTACCTTCACAGCAGACAGGCAAGTCACCATATGGTTAGTACGTGGGTTCACCACCCAGCCATCTACCTGTCTAAGGATCGAATCACCAACTACCAAGATCCCCCCTCCCACCCTTCCCAGGGATGGTTCCTTGGTATGAAAGGATACCTGTTCACCAGCTGAAGAAGAGGTCCCTTCTGAGGGCACATTCCCCTTGTCCTCAGCATGGTGCCCCGTTTCCCCTTGACCCTCATGCTCCCTGGCAGCAGTGGGGCTGCCAGATCCAGAGTGAGACATATCTAACAAGTCCCCAAGAGTCTTCTCTGTGCACCTGACTGTCTCTGCTTCTCCAGGTCAGCCACCTTGGCCTCAAGGGAGCAAACTCGTTCCCTGAGAACCAGGAGCTCCTTGCACCGAGCACACACCCAAGACTTCTGACCAGTGGGCAGATAGTCATACATGTTACACTCCATGCAAAACAACAGTCAACATTTAAATGTTCAGGCTAAATAGGATTTACGTTTAGAGCCTTACTATTACTCTTATCCAAATCACATTGGCTGGATTCTCTGATTTGCTCAGGTTTCCGGGTTCACTTTTAGTGTGTTAAAGACCTCATTATCAGACTTTATTTTCCATTTTCACACTGTAAGTATTGCATGGGCTTATGTGTAATGGACTGTGTTAGCAGCAGTGCCGCTAAAATTTACTAGTTGCAGAACTCAACTAAAATAGAATAAATGACGACACAGGGAGAATAGTAGGGAATCAAATCATTGTCAGCCTTAGAAATCTTTCTTGCTTCATGCGAGGCTTCCTCAGGATACCTTGGTCTTGTGAAGTGAGGTTCACAACCAAAGGGGAAGAGTTTATCTGTGGTGCCCCCTTTCTTATAGATGTGGGAACATTCATAAGAAACATTCTCTTGATGGCCTTACCACATCAAACTGAATGTGATTATTATGTCTTTATTCAGTTGTACAAATATGTATTTATTTCAAGGATTTATGTACCCACCTTTCTCCTAAGCACCACAGGATCTAAGGCAGGTAACAACAATATAAAAACAGCTGGATAAAAGAACATTAGAACAACAGGTATAAAATACATTTAATGGCCTATTTAACCAATCTAAAACTACTTCATACCACACTAGCAGGCTTTGGCCAAGCTCAAAGTGCCCCAAAAGCTGTTGATCTTGCAGACTTGTTACACATTCAGGAGGGCACAAGCCACCTTGACTACTTTTGGGAGGCTGTTCCACAGACATAGGCAGCAAAAAAAAAAAAAAAGGAATCTCAACCCTCACTGGTATTGAAACCTGGTTAATTCTACTCTACTTAAGCAAGAGGGGCTCGGTTTGTTTTAAAATCTCTTCCATAAATTCCCCAAATGTTTGCTTACTGTCTAAATAGTAGACCTCCATTCTTATTTATGCACCTTACCTAGTGATAGGAAAGTAGTTTCTAGTGATCGTCTATGATTCACAAATCAAGTCATTACTTAATATTACAAGTATGCATGTGTGAACTGACAAATTTCCCTAGAACCACGTCATCAGTTACGCCTATCAGTGGAGTTGTAGCCAGTTGACCATGCAGTCACATCCAGACAGTTCCAGTTGCAAATTCTGGTATATGGAAAAAGCTGTCCACACAGGTCTAGCCAGGCAACACTTCCTTTTTTGCAGTTTGCAGTTGTACGGCAAAAGTGGCAGTAAATACATGGATGGTTGTTCACATGACATGAATGGGTTGCCTTCATACAATTATATTTTCTGTTGCATTTCTGAGTGTAGGCTCTAGAACTGTTAATGCAAGAGGAGAAAGGCTACACTACATAACAAACAGATGAGGATTCAAAAGTTGCCAGGTAGAAAGTCCATGGCTTTATAGCCAAGAAAAATCCAGCATGTCTTTTGAAAGTGAAATTACAAACAATGCAAAATATGGCAAATACACTATAATAGCACTGCTAAAAGAAACAATTTTCATTCCGTGCTCTACTTAACTGTTTTTAAAATCTGTTTTGGAATGAGGGGATTGTAAGATTTAATAGGATTTCTTGTATATGCATACTTATTGTTTGAATAACAAGTCTCCCCTTTGTGGGACTTCTTAAACTACAACTGAAAAGAATAAAGACAGACTTACTACTCCTCTTACTACTCTTCTTACTACTACTACATCCATACTGATATTCAATATATGTATTTCTGGGTATTCCATAGTTAATTAGAATATACAATTAATGATAATTATTGCTAGAATTGTATAGCTTTCTGCATATTTGTATGGATAGCACTTACACTTATAGCCCAATCCTATGAATTTTTATATAGGACAAAGTAAATTCAGTGGAGACACATGCATAAGATTGCAGTCTTAGAACATTACATGTTAAGTCATGTTTGTAGTTTTATGACTGTATAATTTTACAAGTGATGTTATGCTGGATTAGTCATATTTTTTAATGATGCTTTCTACAGTTCCCTTGAGGAAAATCCCTCACACTGGAAATATTTTTGCTTAGCAGGAAAATCCCTGTATCTTCTGCCTACTTCATTTTTTTTAGTCAGTAAGAAACTTGCTTGTTCAGCATTTTTATATTAATGCTGGGCCATTCTCAGAAGAGATCCTTTTCAGGATTCCATTATGCTGAAAAATAAGGGCCAAAGTTAAACATGGTGCTGACAGAATCATTTATTTAAACTTAGAACTGTACCACTTATATGTAAAATGGAGGCATTTATTTAAGATTTTTTTATCCCATTTGTCAAATATATGTTCAACAGTGTTAGAAACCAAGTACAAGAAGATAGAACATCGCCTAACCTTAAAACAATCAAAACACATACAAGAACAGCATCATTAAAAAAACACCTGGCTGCAACAACTATAACAGTTATAAATATTCAATATCTCCATCCCAAAATTAACAAACATTAAAGTAGCTGTAACTCAGATGAGAAATCGATATATTCATCTGCAGATACTTGATTTCATGGATCAGAGCCATGTAGAGAGACACACAAAAAAATTTTTTTGCAGACCTGGAAGACACTCAAGTTTTGCTGGAAAATACTATCATTTACCAAAATGGGGATGAATTAAATCCACCCAAAAGAGAGGAATGTTGTCTGAACAAGTGCAGACAAATTACACTGAATGGCAAGGGGAGGGGGAGGAGCAAGCCAGGTCTATGATGTGCCTGGATGACATCACTGCTGTTCCTAGCTATGATGTGCTGCTTCTTCTCAGCGGGCAGGTGGGCAGTTGGACAGGGGAGGGTGACTGATAGCCACTGCCAAGGGCAGCCCCATCACTACTATCTCAGCTCTGTGGGTGGAGAGAAAAACTGGGTGCCATCTCAGCCCCTACCTCCCCCTCTGCTGCTAAGGAATTAGCAATACAGGCAGGTAGCAGAGAAAGAGTGGGAGATGCAATCGCTCACCCTCTTCATATGATCCAGAAGGATGGGGAACATTCAGAGCAGTGAGGAATGGAATGGACAGGCAGGAAGGCAGAGGGAGGGAGGAAGTAGGAAATATTCCTTCTCCCCTGTGAGTATGTTGGGTTCCTGCAGGGGGAGGATGGGATTCTCCTTGTAAGTCTCATGGGTCCCTGCTTGTACAAAATAATACAAGACAATTCAGCAACAGAAAATAAATAATAAACCAGCAAAATCTGATAGTGAACAGCCAACTGAAATAAATAGGTTGAAGTCTGCTTTTCTTTTTTTAAATGGTGAAAATGGGGACACTATGGTGGGGATGCTATCTCCTGCAACTTCTATCTGGTTTTGCTTCCTAAGATGTTTTTGTTCTACATATATCCTGACATAACTTAACTGGAAGAAATGTTCTTAAGGAAGGGGTAATGGGAAATAAGTACAGGAATATTCAGCTGCCCTTATCCACTTACTCTCATTTCTTTTCAAAATTGCCACTCTTCATTTACACTTGATTTTGGCAAACTTATGTTTAAACGCACTAACATGCTGCTGTCCCATTGAGTTTGGCCTTTTCTCTCTACTATAGAATTTGTCCCTTTCAACTCTACTATAGATAGTGAGAAAATGGCCAAACACAGAATTCTTATTCCAGGGATTGGTTGAACACTTCTGTGTCATGTGATTACCTTGTTAGGGATGCTCCTTAGCATATGGATTGTGTCTTATGTCTCCAGTAGAAGTTGCTGGCATTCAAAATACCAGTTATCAATGAAGTGGGCAGTGGCAAAGTAGCCAAACCACAGCCACAATACTTTCCTTTTTCAGATTTCAGAACCTGGTTGTTACTCTGACCTCTGGCCAGCAAACCTGGGGTGGTTCCATGGTAAGTCTTACAATAAATTTAAACTTAATGATTGTTTTGTTAACCAAAACTGGCAAATGAGGTTCTGAAATACATTTGTTCTTATTGCAGATGGCAATGAGTATACATGAACCCGTGAAAATCTCCTAACCCTTGAAAAAAATCTTCTGGGGGAAAAATCAACTCACACAGCCCTCTTATAAAGCATCATCAGAATGTCTGAGTTAAGGAAACAGAGATGAATATTGTTTGCCAGCCTCATAGATTGCTATGGCTCATCAACAGACATTTCCAGTAACAAAAGCTACTTCTGAGTCCGATAGCTCCAATGGCACAAACCAGTTGTTATTTCAAGGCCCAATTAAAGGAAAATTGAACAAGTTTTATCTGGAATCATACTCCTTTTTTCAGAAGTCTAGAATGCATCTTATTAAAGGCAATTTACTTTCTAGGCTAATGTATGAAGGAGATCATCTATGATCTGTTGGTTCAGTATTATAGCTCAGTTTCACTTGTCATCTTTCACCAGAGTGGGAAAGTAATTACTATTTTGACATTAAATATATCTTTGATATACAGTTGGTGATTTTAGGACTGCAACCATGTGAGCTTGGAAGTATTTATTCGCAAAGCATTTCCTTGATTCAGAAAGTTTTGAGGTCCTAAGTTTTACTTTTATTTCTTTTGGGTTTCTGTACTTTTGAGAAAATTATAACATATTTCTTTAATACTGCCCTAAATGACCCATTTGTTTCAGAAGACAATGGCTAGGATTCCTTTTGCTTTTTCTGCCTCCATTTGTGACACTCATCCTATAGCATGTGCCATTATAGCAGTGAAGTTTAAGAGCGCTCACATATTCATATGCTCTTTGTAGCCAACTACATCTAATTTTCAGGCAAAACAAGGAGGGCCTGAGGCTGAAAGATGGTTATGAATTACACCAGCCAACATCCCATATATCAAATGATCCATGCTGCATGTATAAGGATTATGTTCTGATTCAGTGATTTAAATGCTGGGATAGGAATAATTTCTTATGGTTGCACTGTATCTAGATCTGACAAACAGAACTGAAAATGGGAATGCATTTTCTTCTTTCCTGTCAGAGGACCATCTGAAATCCACCCCCTCTCATTTTAAAAAAGCAGTAGGACTATTCTGGAGTAAATGGATACAAGTTAGGGGTTTTCAGTCCTTAGGTTGGAAGCTAGAATTTAGGCCAATGAGAAAGGGACATGTGCAGACAGATGTTTTTGTACCAAGACCATTTATTATAACATGATGGACCATCAGCCTTTACAAAATACCCAGAATCTAAGTAGTGGTCAGCATCAGGCTGGCTACCAGAAAGTAGTTCTCTGAGATTTTGCACACTTAATCCAAGGCTTCATTGAATGTCTTTAATCTGTCTGGAATTTGTACTCTTTCTCTTAAATTATTTTCCTGCTATTTGTTAAAACAATATTGAAACAAATTAAAGGGTTTTCTCTTTAATGTCTGAGCTCTCTCTTCTTTATGACACTTCTTGCTTCCTTCTACAGAAAAGCAGTATATTTGATTACTCATACTTGATAATGCAACACTCTTTTTGTAACTTTTATACCAGGTTTTCTCACTTCCATTCCAAATACCTAGATGTAAACAAATGCCCTAATCTTATAGTCCCCTTAGGAGCATGTGAATATCTGAATCATGTCCAGCCCTTTTCCATTATGCAAGGGTTTTTCCACTTTCATAAATGGAGATGATAGATCAATGCACGGTGATGGAACTGTGATCAGCCTTGAAGTGAAAAGGGGAAATATGAACAAGCAACTCTGTATACACATGATTCTGGATTAGTACAATTGTTTTGATAGGCAATGCTATTTGGAGGGATTCAAGATTTCTTTGAGTCATGTCCAGTATTTCACACAGCAATCTTTTTGATTTTCTTAAACTTTTTTCCCTTTGAACATCATCCCCCACACCATATCACTCAGTGACTTGGACATAACACAAAACCATGGTTTATTTTAACCATGGCTACTTTGTGAAATCAGGATTCAGCTTAAAGACAGTTGCTTAAATACCGGTTTGCCTGAACAAGTGCTGAATTAAACTCTGAATTAAACCAGGATGACTGCATTCTGATGTCATGTGAGGTGATATCACTGTTTTCTGTGATGTTACCACCAACTAAATGTGTAGGCATTGCAAACCTTACAAACATGGGTCAAATCTTTACTGACCCACCATGTTTACTAGATAACTTCAGGCAGTCACAGTCTCCCATTCCACCATCTTAAACAGCTGTTGTGAAATTAAGAGAAAAGGACCATGCACACTGTCTAGAGTTCAATGGAACTATAATATTACAACTATTTTTGATTCAAAAGTGGTTTGATATATGGCATGCTATACTGTGAATTCTGGTGGGTGTAGGTGCTGGACGAGTTGCAAAAACTTGTATCCGTTTTTTGGCAATAAGAAAACATTAATGTTATGTTCAAATAGAGAGGACAAAAAGATACTTGTAAGTTTCTTTGTCATGTATTCTGACCAGTGATGACCAGACTTGAGTTCAGAAGAAATCCTCCCACAAAAATGACCCTAGAAACGGTCTACCTACAAAATGATTGAAGTGGGTTTCATCTTTAAAAAACAAAATAAAGCAAAGAAAGTGTATTTGCAATGTCTCTTATCATCTAGGGGATTTTCACCCTATTCCAGGCACAGAGAAGAAAAAATAAAAATTATCTGATTTTAATCAAAACTGAAATGATTTTGAAACAAATTTGAAATAAAAATCCAAAACAATTTAAGTCAAGATGAAGCATGGAGGATGAAACACATATATGTAAGATTATATATGCCATTTATAAAACTTGGAATAAACTGACAAACTTCTGTTAGTAAAAATGCAAGAAAAAAATGACAGAAAATGAATGCTATAACCAACAAAAGCCCAAATTAGCACATATATTGAATTTGACAATGTTGGATTTTTATACAGCTCAGGTAAATTAGAATTAATTCTGTTAATGTCTGTAGGAGTGCTTTATACCATATATGTGTGTCCTCAAACAAGAATTCCAAAAGCCATTACTGTACTTTGAATTACAGTGTTACTGGAAAATAATGAAAATGTTATCTTTAAGTTCAGATTTGGTTGATAACCTGCACAATAATGTGGAATTGTCCCCCCCCACACACACACACATTGTTCTGCTAACTGATTAATCTATGTTTACTCAGACTGGTAGCTGCTCTCCAGGGTTTCAGATAGAAGTTTGCACTTCACCCATTATCTGTTACTTTCAACTGGTGATGCTAAGAATTGAACCTAGGAGTTTCTGCATGCCAAGCAGATGCTATATCTCTGAGCTATGCCCCATCCCCAAAGAGCATTCATTTCTTAAAGCTACTGGCACTGCTGCTATTATTTGTGGGGTTTAGTTTTCAGATTTTTTTCTGAAATCTTGGGGCTTTTCTCAATTTTGTAGAAAGATCTATCTTGTCTGTTCAGGGTCCCATTCTCTGGAATTAAGTATCTATAGATTGGACCATTGTTGAGAATTTAATATACATATTGATCAAGCCAAAGAAGGATGCTTCACTCTTCATTATTACCAGGCTCTATGATGGACTTAAAGAGCAAGCAGTGGGTCTCAGGTCTCTTCAGGCTCGATTCCAATTCAGAGGGCTACAGGAAGGAAAGTAGTAGTATGCTATAGAGCTATAGCAGTTCTTTTGCCTCTAGTGGAATTTTCTGGTGATTGAAAGTCTATTGTGGGCACTGGGCAGTTTTAAAATTCCCTTCCATTACCTAGTTTCTCCTTGCTACTCCCTGTCTTATTTCATCAGTATTTCTGATTATGCCAGTGGAGGGAGTGGAACTTTTAAATCGACAAGTGGTTTATTCTGTAACTACTCCTGCAACTCAGTATCTCATAATTACACTGGGTACATTTCTGTTGTACCATTTTATTCTGAAAGAGGGATTAGTTCCTAATTCATTGAAGATGGGTGTGGGGGGGAGGGGGGCTGTTAGGGAACAATTCTTACACCCCACCGTTTATATTTTCAGTTAAACTTTTGTTTTTCCTCACTGCAGGCTCAAGTATCCATCATATAACCCGTTTGAAAAGAACAAAGATGTGCACCCAAGTCTCCCAATATTCAGACATGGCTACACTTTGTTTTTTAAAAAATCTTGCCCATCTGAAGCCTTACATATGCTGTGGTACATCCTGCTTCTTGGTGAAAATGGCAATGGATGTTACCGCAATGAGTGAAAAAGCATTGCTTTTGATATGAAGAATATACAATAGACAGACACACAATGCAATTGTGTATATTAGTATAAGAGCTTCCTTATATAAAGCATAATTTTTCACTAGTCAGAAATGTCAACCAGTAGCCCTTGATAACTTATAGAATATAACTGTAGGTAGACAATGCATACTTCTTGTGTGTTACAGTTGTCTCCATCATTATTAGTTTATGTAAAATATGGATCCCTATGAAACGTTATTTTCGTTTTATAACCCTCATGAGTTAGAATGTTGATGATAGGAAAGCTATGTCTACTTATAAAGCTGTAGTCAGAATATGCCCATTTGACATTTTAAGCTGGTTCTGATACTTCCTGTCCTAATTCTATAGTTCTCCTAGCACCTCTTCCTTCCTTCCTTCCTTCCTTCCTTCCTTCCTTCCTTCCTTCCTTCCTTCCTTCCTTCCTTCCTTGACAACCTGGGTTTCTTTGGCAAAAAGTCTGACATTTACATAGCTGATACATGCTCCCACATGCTGGCATTCCAGTTGCTGCTGTTGTCACTTAGTGGTTGTTACAGGCCATGTGCTGATCTTCATGTGCAGCAGCATGCATATGTGGATCTCTCTGACAGATGGCCAATGCTAATCACTTGAAAATGGGGGAGGTGAATGAGCTCAGGCCTCTCAGCTCTCACACATGAGACTGGTACTGACAGCTCTGACAGCTGCAATCATCTATCAGCTGATGTGTGGTCAGTCCACTGCAGCAAGCTTTAATAAAGTTCCAGTTGAAGGCTGGGTTTTTTTCCCCTTGTATACTTACATGTACAGGGCCCAGTCTGATGATGATCACAGTAGTCTTTCTCTGTGCAGTTGTCCTCACTGACAAAACTCTATACATTGAAAGCATGATTAGACTACAGAAACTAATATAATGGCCATGAAACAAATGTGGGTGTAATTTAAAGATGGCTACACTGACATAGGGTTGCACATGAACATGCTGACAACGTCATGCAGCTAATGCATAGGGAAAATAAGTGTATTGGACTCACTCTTCAACTATTTCTGTATTTCTGTATTACTTGTACTGACCTTCATGCTCCATGTGGCCACAATGATTGTTTGTTTTTTCTGTTACAGGCGAATGGACACAGTTTTGTACATATGGAACATGAAAAAGCTGTGTTACTGCTGAAGAGTTTCCAGAACACAGTAGATCTAGTTATTCAACGTGAGCTTACTGTCTAAATATTTTTATAAATAGTAAAATATGCCTAGCCAGATCGAATGTTTAATTAAATACAGATTTATATATAATATATAAATATATATAAATATAGAGGAAACAATTTTTTGCCAATTGCTGGACCAATGGCAAATATAGTGCCAAATGTATTATACTGTATGTCAGTACTTTATCATCCTGGGGGGGAAATTAATTATATAAATATTTCCACATTATGTATTAGTTTTCATTGTATGCCTCTGGCTGTGCATTGGTGCCAGCTACTTTTTCATAATCTTTTAAACTTATTTCTGGATATCATGTAATTTCAGAATACACAAACACATTCAAGCTCTTTACAAATTCTGCTGTCCATCAGAAATACTGCCTCAAAATTGTATACGCCTTTAGAAATCAAACAACATAAATTTATTCCCATAGAAGTGTATCACAGGTCAGATATAAATGGTTTATAAAAATATTTTCATAGATTTTTTCATAAGAAAATATATAAATCAAATCATTATTATGTTATATATGCCTTATGGAATTAACTTTACAAAAACACTTGCTGGGTTATGTTACACATACAAATTGCGGCTTCCTTGTGCACACTACCCCTCCAGAGCAGTTCCCACACATGCAAAAGCATATCACACAGTTAAGAGCATCTCACATACAGCACCCAGGGGGTGATTCTAAGATAGCTGTTGTTGTATCAGGGATGTGTATGTACTCCCCAAAGTGGTTAGTACGGTACATTGTATTTGGGTCACAAGGAAGGACAGAAAATAAGGGATTCCTATCAGTCCCTTTATTTCCCACCATTGATTACACAGTCTCACTTGCAGTCTAGTGCTGTATTGTTGGATTGTTGGAGCAGGACTGTAATTAGCTAAAAATATAATCATACAAGGTTAAACAATCATAAATAATACCTTAAACACTTGGGCCTATAAGTAGCCTTGAGAAAAATCTATCATATTGCTTTTGACTGGTGCTTTCAGCTCACTCCAAATAAAATCGGGACAGAATTAGCAAATCATTTTCAACAGTGAGATTCTGATTGGCAGAGAAGCTCTTCTGTGAACATTATATTGAGAGTGACCACACTTTTAGCATATATTTGTAGCCAGCTCTGGCCATCTTTGCCCTGTGTAGTTTCAGAGAATCAGATGGCAGAACAAGCTTACATCCTGATTCCAAAGGAAAGTTATGTATAATTGATGTAGCCAGAGGGCATCAGTTTGTAATGATTAATTCCCTTCTAAAGGCACAGAATGGTTCAGTTTGAGCTGAAGGGTAATGTAAGAAGAGCAGCAGATGAATCCATTTTCCCTTAGTATTTTGTAAAGTATGCAATTAATATTGTCCCATTATAAAACACGGATCCCTTTTAAAGAATATATTAATTAAAGCTGAATTTAACACATAAAGTGTGCTTTTGATTAAAACAAACAGCATCCTGAAACCCGGCTTTCCACTTGTTTTCATATCTTGCTTCCCTGATCTACTGAGAGCCAGTTTGGTGTAGTGGTTAAGAGCGCAGACTCCAATCTGGGAGAACTGGGTTTGATTCTCCACTCTTCCACATGCAGCTGCTGGTGTGACCTTGGGTCAGTCATAAGTTCTTTCAGAGCTGTTCTCTCAAGGGCAGTTCTCAAGAAAGCTCTCTTAGCCCCACCTACCTCACAGTGTGTCTGTTGTGGGGAGGGGAAGGGGAAGGGATTGTAAACTGCTCTGAAACTCCTTTGGGTAGTGAAGGGCGGGATATAAATCCAATCTCCTCCTCTTCCTCCTCCTCTTCTTCTGTTTCTCCAGCACCATTTAAAAACAAACTTTTAAATAGTGCTGCTTCTTTCTCCTTTACTATACTATCCCAGTGACTCTCAAATCCCACAGTGAAACTAGTGGTGTAATGGAGCTAATCAATTTAGTGATTTCACTGAAAGCAAATGAAGCTCTACTTTCCTCACTCTGAAGCCCAATAGCAGCTCTTGTGACATCAGAAAGTGTATTTGGACGCACATCAGAATGTGCATTCAACCACATACCCTTTTGAGAGCAATACTATGGCTGCGATCACACACACAATTAGCCCCGCCATAGGTGTAAATGCTGGGTGGATTTAAAGGGCGTGATCAGATGCAAACATCTGTGAAGTGTCCAACACCTGTCAACAACCCATTTTGCTCCACTGCAGAAGCAGAGTAAAAAGACACTGGGGAAAGTCTGGTAGCAAATGGGTTGCTATGGGCCACAGATGGACTTTCCCCTGTGTAATCGCTCCAGCACGCTCCCATGGTGTCGGGATGGTCTGATCAGGCCACCCCGACTCCATGACGGTTTTTTCCCCCCGTCTCGGTATGTGCATCAGCGAGCCAGTTTGGTATAGTGGTTAAGTGCATGGATTCTAATCTGGGAGAACCGGGTTTGATTCCCCACTCCTCCACCTGCACCTGGCTGGATGACCTTGGGCAAGCCATAGTTCTGATAAGAGCTGTTCTTGAAAAAAAGAGCAGTATCTGTCAAGAGCTCTCTCAGCCCCAGCTACCTCACAGGGTGTCTGTTGTGGGGAGGGGAAGGGAAGGGAGTTTGTAAGCCGCTCTGAGACACCTTTGGGTAGTGAAGGGCGGGGTATAAATCCAATCTCCTCCTCTTCCTCCTCCACACTGCATAGGGAGCATTCAGCGTGGAGATGCAAATCATCGATCCCTTGTTGAAGTGCACTGAAAACACACGGCAAAAAACCCACACCTGAATCACCTGCATCTGATCACGCAATGGCGGGCTGCCCCTGCAGCTTCCAAGGACTGTGTGATCGCGCAACTGCGGGTCAAATTCCTACGGAGCAAATAGCCTCCCCCCCGCGTTATCTCGTGCATGTGACTGCAACCTAAGTGTATCTTCCATACTCTGATGTATGGATCTGGTTGTCTCACCTTATTTTGCTGAGTAGAACTGCATTGGCTTCATTACAGCAGAACAAAACAGAAAGTATTGGTGCGATGACTAAGGAAACACAGATGTATTTCCTCTTCTTCACTTCATGAACCACTTGTGTGCCCTTTCCCTCCCACCACAATTTAAAACAACAAATTTTAAGTTCTAGTATAAATACATATAAAACACCTATTTCCAATACTCCATCACACGCTAGTGTGGTCAAGAAGGCTACAGTGAGAGGGGAGAAGAAACTGCTTTCCTGTAGAATGGTTTCATTCATGCTACTTAGGATACAAATCAATGTCTTCTGCTGAATTTTACTGGACAACAAATTGTTCCATATGAAGTCCTGGCTTTAGCAATGCCTGGCTGGTCAGAGCGTGAAACAAGAATAGGAAGCCAAGGAAAGGACAGAGATTTTCCATCATTCTTTCCCGTGAAATCTTGGTAGGCTTTTAGACAATAATCGTAACATGCATATAGTGATGGATGTTCAAAGCACTTCACATAAATTGTCTGTCATCCAGTCAGCACAATGAGCTTTTAGGGAATGACTGGTTTAAACAGCTCTGAGCACCTGAATCCATGCTGCCCTTACCTACTCCAGACCACAGAGGTGAGCAACATTGTCAAAGGAAACTACACTGGCCATCAGTTCAGCAGGTACATATGTAGAGATCCTTGTGGCCTGCTGCTCCATGTAGTTCTAGTCACATTAATTCAGTATTAGTCTAGCAAACATTTTGGTAACAAGGAACATTAATATTCTAATCTCAGTATTCATTGTAACCTGCAAATGCTTCCTAGTCCCCTCCCTAAATCCAGGCTGAGACACTCTGTAGCAATCATATACTATTCTTACTCATCTTAGATTGTCAGTGAATGGGAAGTTGTTTGATTTGTTGAAAAATGGATAGGCTTATGCCACAAGATGACAAGAAGTGTTATTTTCTCCTATATTTGGACATCGATTGGTTAGGGGTGTTGGAACTCTTACTGGGCTAAAGGCTGTAGCCAAAAGAGCCATATCATAAAAGGAAGGAACAAAAGGAACTCTTACTGCATAGGAAGTGATTTAACTCTGGAGTAATTGAATGCTTTTGCCACTTTGTCGAGGGGCTTCATCAGAGTTATGCAGGAAATGGGATTTCTGAATATGTAATTTAGTGACTGATTTAAAATATTTATATATCACCCTTTCCATTACTAAAGCAATTTATATTTTATTGTGATTTTATATATTTTAAATTTTAGCAAACAAAACTGCATCAAACTGTTAAACTTCAGCAGCCAAAAATAACTCAGGACAGCCCCTCAGGGTTGCATATGGCATACGAGTCTCATTCCAACTGTGTTATTCAGTAAAATTATTATGAGGTAAGCATAAGCAGCAGCTGGGCATAATGACATTGTACTTTTCCAGGATCTGGCCAAGTCATTGAACTCTTGGAAAAAGTACTTCAAATATAATAAATATACTATCCCTTAGTTCAGACACCACTTAGTTCAGACACAGTAATTTGGTCATAAAACTGGTGGAGGTTAACCAGAATTTGAATGGTCCTCTACAGGTCAAATCCTGATTTCACAAACTAACCAGTTAAATTAAATTGAGCCTGAATTTCATTGCTGTCATGTGCTATGGGGCTACAGAGAACTTCGAATCCGATTCCTTCTTCAGTCTAGTCTGCAGAATGTGCCAGTCCTCATTTCCAGCTGGGGACTCTGTATTTGTAAACTGTTCATTCTCATTTGTGACTATATAAAAATACATATACAATGTGAAATCCCAAAGTGCCATTGAAACTTCCACTCTTCAGCTTAAATCTTCTTGTCAGAAATTGACTCCGCAGCATTTGATCCCATGTTGCTGGCCATCAGTACCACTAAGATAGCTCCTGGTGGGTAGCTGTGTTGGTCTGAAGCAGTAGAACAAAGTTTGAGTCTAGTAGCATCTTTAAGATGAACAAAGATCTATCCAAGGTATAAGCTTTTGTGTGCACAAATCTGAAGAAGTGTGCATGCACACGAAAGCTCATACCTTGAATAAAACTTTGTTGGTCTTAAAGGTGCCATTGGACTCAAACTTTTTTCATCAGTATAATTGTTTGGCGTCTGCAGAACAAACCAAGTGTTGACTTGAAACTATGCTGAAAGTGCACAGAGTCTGGTGCTACCTTCATTTTGTCCTCACTCACTAAGCTATTTGAGGACATTAATTAGGATTGGAGCACATAGAATGTCACTGCATAGATTGTAGAAATCACCATTGTTTCAGTGTCAGTCTGTTGAGGTCTATGCACACAGTCAGGATTTGCTTTTAGAAAATATGCCACAAATGTGACTTCTAACGAAATTAAATTTCAGAGTCTCTGAACTGTCATTCTAATATTTTGTTCTGTTCAGGAACCTTATAGTTGCCTGCGTTATGATTGTAAGCAGTTACCCTTCTTAAAAATGTGCCTAGTTACTTTTGCCATTACTGGTTTTGCCATTTTTTTGTCTAAGTTTTGCATAAAATATAGTTCTTAGTTTTTAAAACCAAGCATTCTTCCATTGTAAATCTAGTGCCTATGTAATGTGGACTAGAAGATACTTCCCACACAGAATACTCAGTTGCTTATGCTGCCACTGAAACCAATGGAACATGTTCTTCTAGATTACACACTTATTTCAGACTGTGCCATCCATTTTCCAAACTAAAAACAGCCTTGTACTGAGCTAGTTTGTGAGTATACTGAGTTGACCTCAATATATGTCCCTGTAAGAAATTATCATGCCAACCACACACAGGGGAAAAAACTCTTTTAAAACTTTATATCCATTGCCTTTGCAAAGGGTTAGAAAACGTCATTACAAATGCCAACACTTTTCAAAATCACCCAGTGATAGGCTAACACTTTTTTTCAAGTTGGATCCTATATCACTTTTCTACTTGTGCACCTTTTTGCTTATTATGAAGGTAGTCCTCTGCTGCTGAATGTATTCCTCTTGTACTAGGCACTTTTAGGCTCCTTGAGAGACATAGCGAACAGTCCTAAGCAGGTCTACTCAGATGTCGGTCTCATGTTATTCAGTGGGACTTGGTCTCAGGAAAGTGGCCTTAGGATTGCAGCCATAGGTACTTCCGCTCATACAATATATACCAGAGGAACATGCAACTGCAGTGGAGGATTGCTTCCGCAACAGGTATAGAGCAGCAGTAAAGGAAACAAGGTATAGGATCTAAAGCCTTCATGTTTATAGGTTTCATGTACTTCAGGTAAAATTTATATGAAGCTCAGACTAACATACTTTTATCAAACACTATCTTTTGTTAGGAAGTGCTATAATATATTTTAGAACTGCATTTTTTTCCCCATCCAGCTACATTTTTTCAGTGTTGCATTGCGTTACAAGTATGAAATAAGTATCAGAGCAACTTTTAGGCCAGTAATATGGATTAGGCATATATGCAGTGAAAGTTATTTAAATATTTGCTATGCATGACAGTTACATATCTGAGCAGCCCAACAGTGACACCTAGAGGAAAACGTATTTTGGTTTGTACACAGATCTTTGAAATTACACCCAATTTCTAACTGTTTAACTGTAAAAACAAAAAATTAATTCAGACTCTTAAAACTAGTCCTTGCAAACCTTTCAGATGTGCATTGGTTCAAATAAAATATGTTAATGCACACCATTTCACTACATCTAGAATTTTCATGCCCCCTTGTAAAAGCTTTTATTCCAAACGTCAACAAAGCCACACCAGTTCAGCACAAGAGGCTGAATTTTTATAAATTGGGGCCTTTCCTGCCTCTTTGCTAGCTTATGTGGCTTAACATTGGGCAAGATACTTATTAGTTTTTCTACTTGTGAGTACTGTAATCAAGTCAAATCAACAACTTACTTTATTACAAATTTTACCATTTTATAAAACACATGTTTAATTATAGAGATAGCTGTATTGTAATTAATATTTTGAGACAATTGTGACTTTGAGCTTAAATTATATACAGAACAGTCATTTTTGTATGTGTTACAAAGATTGCTATATGACAAACTGTACTTTTCAGTTTAATTACAGTATCATTGTAAATAAGGCTGAATCATTTACTACTTTATGAACATAGATTGTGAATGTATTTAAATGTTTTTGCAGTATAAGGATTTACTGAACCTGAAAGCTGCTTCATTTTATGTGCAAAAAAAGTACTTAAATTATATTTTAAAGCTCTGGATTCAGTGAAATCAATTATCTTTAATTTGCACATGCAGGTGGTATCTTCCCATTTTATTTTGTGTGTTGACACTAACTGGTAAGGTGCATATTGTCTAGAATGCATTTTGCAGATGCTTTCTGTACAGAAAAAGAATACAGGGACTCAAATGCTGTGCAGTGTATAGCAGAGCCATTTTCGGCTTTGGTGTACTCTACCTTTTTCAGTATTTAAAAAGTGTTTTGAATACTATAAAGTCTATTGTATAAATAAAGTCACCTTATTGTAAATTGTTGTCTTATTTGTAAGGCACCAGCGGAAGCATTTTAGTTTTGTTAATGCACAGAAAACTTACATTAACATTTACTCCCTCATTTCATGTTATGTGAAGCACTCAAAGTACATCAAAACTACTGATTGGATTTCACAACCTAAGATATCGTCCAGATGTCAACTTCCTTGCAACAGTCACCCCAATACAGGTAAACCATCAAAGTACCACAGGGGTTTGAAGTTATTAGTCTGTGTTCAGATTATAATGCTTGACCCTTCCCCCCCCCCCAGTCTAGCACTGGCCCAACAGCTTGTTCTTATGGCAGTCATTTCCACAAGTGCTTTGATTATAAAGACGGTTAGTGAAAAAATAATCTACCTAAGAGTTAGGCACAGTTTGACCCACCAGAGCCTTTTAAGTTATATAAACACTATTTGGATAGGCAATGCCTGAGAAGCATTTATGCCACTTTAAATGAATGTCATCTTCACAACATTTTAGTACACAGAAAGATTAAGCACCCAGATCATTTTATTATTCCACCCAGCTCACATCCCTTCTACAAATACTTCCACAGATAAAAGTCTTTGATTCAATCCAGAGGTCAGTATTTGAGAAGGAGACTGCTAAAACAGTTTACCTATCAGAGAAATGTAGTATACAGGAAGCTGCAGTTATTGGCTCACTCTATTCAGCCCCACCCTCCAGGTGAGGGAAAGAGGGACATCCTCAATTAGTTACAAATCAGGACTATGATTTTAAATACAGAACATGGTCTAAAGGCTGAATCTCAACCCTCTTTACAGAAGCAAGCACTATTGATTTCAGCAGTGCTTAAGGTGACAGTTGCACTATTATTAAAGAAGCCAAGCTTATAGACAATCCATTTATATGAAGACCAGTAACAATTTATGGGGTAGATCTTGTGCCAGTGTAAGGCTAGTGAGGAAAAAACTTAAAGCCCTATAGTATGTATGTACCCTAGCAAAAGGAAAAAAGATTCTAGTTAAGTATTAGGAATTAACAGTCCACTTCTATCCACACTCACTTGGAATTAAATCCCACTTAGTTTAAGGGATCTTTCTCTCATGGCATTGTACTTACTATTACAATAGTGTTTCAAGGTTAAGCAGTTTGAGAGGAAAAATTAGATGCCTCATGTCTTCCAACTGCCACTTATATGCATTTGGTGTTGCGGGGGTGGGGGGCAATGTCGTTTACAGTTTGTAGTCACAACATATATCCAGTGAAAAGTGCCCCTTTAGATGCACCTGTCTGCCTGCTGCATAGGGCAGCTCTGTGGCCTGGTGAGAAAGGAAGTAGTTCTGCCAAGCACAAGAGCTATTGCCATGGGGGATGATTGCTGTGGATTCCTTTGGAGGCGGGTATGGTGGATTGGTAAGCTTGAGTACTCATCTCTGATTATCTGTGGACATCCCCCCCCTTCTCTATGTATGGCAGCTAACAAAGTTTTTGTTGTACTACAAAATACATAGTGAAGTTTTTTCCCATTTAAAAGCAGACAATGTTATAACAAGCTGTATCATTTTTCCAATGTTGGTGAACATTGTGACACAGGTGTCCTTCCATTTCAGTATTAATGCTGAAAAATTAGTCATAGGTAAATATTTTTAGCTTTTTATAACAAAATGTATACAGCGCGATTATTCATTTGGCCTAATTTCTGAAACTGATGATCTGCCAGAATGCCTTTGGATCTAAGTTTTCAAAGCCAAAAAAAAAAAAGGGGGGGGGGCACATGTGCCAAATAAACCAAATTCCTACCATACTTGTCCTTTGGAAGGTAATCCTTCCACACTGCATTTTTCATTTTGAAAAATTGTTTTGATTCTCTTAAAATTAGACTGGGGGGGGAGTATTCAACAAAAAAAACAAAACAGTGTAAGTTATTTCCAGTTTCAGGCAACAAGGCGCACCTGTTTCATATAAAACATCTCATACAGTTAAGTCCTAAGCAATTCTCTGCCAGTTACATGTCCTATAACTGAATAAAGAAATACAAGTAGAAACCATATCACAGACATAGCCCACAGAAGCACTTTTTCTTAAAACAAGAATAGATGCTGGACAGATGTCTTTACTGCTTGTCCATGTTCACATTTTCCACAAATGGACAGGGTTTATGTACTGCTTGCATTCAAGAGAGCAATCTTCTGTGAATTAGAGGAATACCCTTAACATGCACTTTGTAGAACATACTAATCCAAACAAACAGGTCATAGACACATGACAGCAGTCTTCATTCTTCAGAAGGTAAGATATTTTATATATGTCAGTTCAAATTAAAACAAGTCAAGTAGGAATTCTGCTTCGTAGGTATTCAAGCACAGCAGCTGTCCCCTTGGAAAGAATGGCTGCTCGAGGAGTCCGGAAAGGATTGCCTTCTAGCAAAAGTGTCCTAGTTAGAAGGACCAGAAACCAGTTAGGATGACTGTTCATAAGATCATATGCACAAAACCCTTGGGCTTAAATTTTTTAAAAATCAGCCTTCTCTGTAAATGCTACTTCTTAAGCAAAATTCAAAGAAACGCTGTGGAGTGAGAGATGCAATCTTAAAAAGTTTCTTTAAATCTGGCAGCTGCATTATAGATACAAAAAACAGGGGTAAGCCATCCTTTAATGATAACTGCAGCACTGAATTTCCATTAACCTTTATAAGTATTGTTATCAGGTTATTCAGCCCCTTTTAACACTTATTGATTAATATATAAACTGCTGCCACTATACCACAGTATATGGTTTATCATCATCACACAACAAGCAAAATAAGATAAACAAGTTTGGGAGCACATTTCTCTCCTCCCTGGAAAACTTGGGATCTCACTTACAAACCAGTGGAAGAAAATCACACAATAAGGGGCACTCATTGATCCATATGGTAAGGAAGTTCCAGTGTTCAAACATTCTCCCAAGTTCAGTCATTGAGTTGGATACAGTGCAGCATTTCCACAAATGCAAGGCTTTCTACTCACGCAGCATGTCTTTTCCAGCTCCCATCTCACACTACAGCCTGGATGGAATTCCTGACTGCCGTGAGAGGAAAGAGTTACAAAAGCCACACTCCATGGACAGAAGTAATTGCATATGTGGAAACACTGCACTGGACCCAACCCAATGACTGAACTTGGGAGAATGACTGAACATGGGATCTTCCTTACCATATAGGACAGTGACTGCCCTTTATGGTACAAAAAAATACATAAAATAAAAGCTGTTTCAATTACCAACATTTGTACTGTTTCAGTACAACATCTTCTGGAATTAAAAAAAAACAACAACCCTGAAGGATTTTAAATTAAAATATTCCATATACAAGCATATGCTGTCACAATTGCCACATTAGTTACCTGAGATTGATGCAGTTCCCAAGTTCTGGTGGTACTTGCAATAAATCATTATTCTGAAGATCTAGGGTAACAAGACTGTCCATCTTCTTTATTTGGAGAGGGTCAAGGGATCCAACCTGATTATTAGCAAGGAGGATTGTTTCAAGAGTTGGGATGCGATAGAGGACATCTGGAAATACTTTAAACCTATAATGAAAACCCACATGTGTATCACTAACGTTATTACAAGTAAAATGCTAAGACAAAAGAGATATGAAATGTATAACAAGCTTTCATTATAGTATGCAAAGATATATAGAAAAATACTGCATTGCCTCACAAACTGGGCAGGAGTACAGGCCTCATAATGGCAATTTACTTTGGAGAAATGACACCAATATCTAAATGTGTTGCACAGAAATATGCTAATTCTACCTAGGAAACATCTGTTAGAAAACAGATAACGTATACACATTACAATAATTATATATCAAGCCTACAAGAGATGAGCAGCTTCACTGATCTGGTGTAGTTACTTTAAAAAACCCAGAATTTTAGCAGCTATAAAGGGAACATGGCATTCCGACATCTGTAAGCAGGGATTTCTAGCTTTATAGCACAGCTGGTTCATAAAAGCTGAAACATCCCAGAGGTTTCCATCCATACTACTGCATACATGAGCAGGCCACATGGGTGAGCTCCTAGACATACCAAGTATGCCAGAATGAAAAAGGAGTGCCACTTAATACCACAAAATGTGTTCCAACAGCTTTACAGCTTGACTTTCAAAGCAAGATTCTCAAGATATGGAACATTACCACATAATATAACACCATACAACCAATTCCATTAAAACAGGCAAGCAGAACAACATCTACAGCCAAAAGACAGAAAATAGAACCCCAAATCTATATTAAGAACAAGAAGGCTGTGTAAAAAGAGGATTCTAAATTTAAGAGCCAAGACCTCAAATATGACTGATTCCAAAAGGTAGCCAGGCCAACAACTTAGGAGCCACTATTGGAAAAATACCAATTTTTCATATGATAGGGAGTATCAAAGTGATTTTAGTTCCTGAACTAAAAAAAGGCAGAAATTCTTTCACAGACACTCCTTCAAACCAAGCAAAAGACCAATTTATTTAGTACTCTTATAAACAGCATAGCAAGAGCACTTACCTGTTAAAAGCAAGGTTTATAATTTGCAGTCTTGCCAGTGTTTCCATTTCATCAGGCAAAGACATCAAAACGTTGTTTCTAATTGTAAAATAAAGCGACCAAAGTCCTCAAGTATTAATTGATAATGAAATTTAATCAAACCATTATTCACTACATAAATTTTTAATGGTGGAATTAAGACCTCTACCTGGACCACTGTCTTACGTTACTATCACAGCAGAGTAGGAAATTATACATCCCACATCTGCACCATCATGTGTAATGCATGTCCATGAATACAAAGTGAATTAAAATGGTTATCATTGTACCTATAAATATCATATATAAATAGTTATCTCTTAATTTCCTCCACATATTCAAGGCTGGTTCCATGTTCATCTTCTGATATTGGTCGGCAGATGGGTCAAACAACAGGGCTGAAGCCTTCATGCAGAAGCACCTAGTTTGTCACCATTTGAAATAGGACACAGGACTAGATGCTCTATTCCAACAGGACTGCTCTTATGTTCTTATCACATGTATCTGTTACATATACGTGTGCCAGAAAGCTTCATCTGGCAATAGATTCTAGCTGCATAAAATATGTGTACACTTTTCACCCACCTAGTGGCAATTACTTTATTGTTAGTGCTTAAATCTAAAACCTGAAGAGTTCAGCATTTCCTTAGCTATATCAGCTAATATTCCGTTTTATTTATCTGTTTAACACCACAAAATAGCAATTGAATAAACCCATAAATGCCTACAATATAAAAATAAGAAAACAGTAACAATGAAGTAAAATCTAAACAGCAAATCCCTTAAAAGCCAGTTAGCAGCATGTTCCTAAAAACCTTTTTTAAAAATCAAGTGGCTACAAATACCCACTTTCCCCATTTTCCTTCTGAACCACAATTCTTAGCTCTTTCTCCCAGACTCCCTCCAGTTAGCTCCACTATTCCTTCTTAATTCCCTGTTCCAAATCCTAACCTTCCCACCCCTCTCCTTGGTCCACATGAAGCCCCTAAGCCTTCTCCTGAGCCATATGGTCTTCCATTCCTCAAATCACTCTCCTCCCAGTCTTGTTACCCCCAGGCCATTCTTTCTTCTTCCCTCCCCTAGCTCCTGGGCTCAGCCCTCTATCCAATAGTTCACTCCCTCACCCCCCAATAAAGATAGCTTCTCAGTTCTCCTTCCCCCAGCATATCTTCCCTTCCTTCTTTCTCAAGTCATCTGTTATTACAGGGGGAACCCTTTAAGGAGTTCTAAGCTTTAATAGATACTTTAGAAACAATGGCCACATAATCACTTACCTGAAATCCAAATGTGTCAACCTGTGAAGCATACACAGCTCCAGGGAAACAGAAGAGAGCTTATTGAAACCAAAATTGATGTCACAGACAGAATTTTTTAGCTCCACAATTCTGCAGACAATTACAAAATAATAGGTAACTTAGATCTTAAGGTTGGAGATGTTTGCCAAAGCAAGAACTTCCTGTATTTGGAGCCATTTCAAAAGGCCTTTGATAAAACCAGACTACCTGCGCCATGTTATAGCCAGACATTATGTTATTTAGCTATAGCTGAGTGCCACACTTGTGCTAAAATTTAATCTCATCCACAAGTCAGCAAACAAGTATTCTGAAGAGGATTCACAAAATTGGGCAGTTGCTGTTAACTAACCCAAAACTCAGGTAGCAAAGAATGAAACACAAAAACAGGTGGATTTATGTATTGTTAACCCATACCTCACTTGAGGGAGCTTTTAATATAGTACACCTACTAGATTGACTTATTCAGCTATGTTTTCTACAGAGCAACTTTTGTTGCTAAATACTGCAAGAACTTGGTGATGCTCACATGGGTATATTTGGATGTGTTTCGTGTAACATCACACCACATAGTACTGGAGAGGGAAATCTCCTTTGTTACGAAAAATACTTGGAAAACATTTTTAAAGAAAGAAGAAAAAGAAGAGATTGGATTTATACCCCGCCCTTCACTACCCAAAGGTGTCTCAGAGCGGCTTACAAACTCCCTTCCCTTCCCCTCCCCACAAAAGACACCCTGTGAGGTAGGTGGGGCTGAGAGAGCTCTTGACAGAAACTGCTCTTATCAGAGCTATGGCTTGCCAAAAGTCATCCAGCCAGGTGCAAGTGGAGGAGTGAGGAATTAAACCCAGATCTCCCAGATTAGAGTCCACGCACTTAACCACTACATCAAACTGCCTTTTGAAATCCATTATTATCTTTCGAGTACACCTACATAACTACTTACAAAGTCTGTCAAGATCAGTAAATATTAATGCAACTGAAAATGATAGATTTTCTCATGAGACTCATGCATAAACCATTTAACTGTAGTATAACATGAATTTAGTACCTTTTTGGAATTTCAGTCAGATGATTCCTGCTGAAGTTCACAGTGGTTACTGGATTACTCCCTACTGTGTTAAATACGTCTTCTGGTATTACAGTTGCCCGTTTCTCACTAAAGAATATATTTTTTACAAAAATCTAGTTTAGAATATGTTTACTCGTATCATTTACTAGACAGGTTTATTTCAGCATAGGTAGGCATAACAACTGGCTTTTCTACCAGTATGCTTTCAGATACAATTCAAGGTACTAGCTTTGGCCTGTAAAGCCCAAAATCCGGGGTCTGTAACCTGTGGGCTCTTGAGACAAATAGGATCAGTAATGAACCAAATCAGTAAGGAATAAAAAAAGAAAAGTAAAGGTATATTGCAGGGTAGATGGGATGCCAGAATAACCAGTATGGGAGGGGAATGTCAGACAAAGATTTTTATGGGACTAAAGAGATGCTTTACAGAAAGGGAAATGACAGTGGTGAACAGCTGCCAGTAATCCAAGTGCAAGCCATGTGCAGATTTATTCCAGTGCACTAGAACAACTGTGAAGGGTGCTTCTGTATATATTTATTACTCACTGTACACCCCACTTCTTAAAAGAACTCACAACAACCAGTGTTTTGGCTACAGAACCTTTGGGACTAATAACCAACACATCAATTATCAATAATATGGTGCTGCATATTTTCACTTATGCAACTGAATTTTCTTATCCTGGCTGTTCACTGATTTCCTGCTCTGAAATGTTCTCTCTCCTGGCTTTCCATTGATCTTGTGCCCCAGGGTTTTGTTTTTTTAAAAAAATCTTTAATACTGATATATATGATGCTTTAATTGAATATTGTACTGCAACTAATATTTTACTTGTTAAATTGCATTGAAACTTTTGGATGAAACACAGGATAACCATTTTGTAGGTAACTAAAATGAACATATAGAGCTTAACAGAAAAGCTGTTGGGTTTTCATGAATCCCACTGAAGTATGGCTCAGTGGCATACGGGAGGGGGGCGCAATGGGGTGCAGCTTAAAGGAAGGCTTTTGAAGGTGCCCTCAAAGCCTGTGTCATCATGCTGCTTCCAGCCAAATCTCTTCCCTTTTGTTTTTAAAATGCAGTTTGACTGCAGCCACTAGGGATGCAGGGAAATCTGAGCACAGCAAAAAGCTCTAGGATAGGCTAAGCTTCCCTTTTCTCCAAGACTCAAGCAAACTTCCTTAACAGATTGTGCTGACAGCTGCTATAGTAACTGCCAGCCTGCAAGTCATTTTCTCCAATAGTCTAGCCTTTCTCTCTCCCTTTCCTTGCTCCCAGCTCAGCCAGATCTTGCAAAGCAGTAGGCAGGGTGTTGCAGCAAGATAAAACAAGCTTTCCCTCTTTTAATTTCTCTCCCTCTTTTCCACACATTTCTCACTCATTTCTGTCTCCCTTCATCCAATTTTTCTGTGCCCCCCCCTTTATTTTCACTTCTTCTCATCCCTATCCTACTTGGTGACAGAATGTATTTAAGAGCAGTATAGTAGCAAACCTTTGTTAATATTATGCTGGGTACTTTGTACATTGCATTGGTTCTGCTGGGGTGCAAGAATGCCCCCTTCAGGTTCTACTGCAGAGACTCTCTGGTTTGACTTTAGTCGTTTAGAAACAATGGAGGATGGGGGCACCCTTGTGATGCTTTGGCTAGTGTTAGCTAGTAAATGTTAGTATAAAGGCAGAATCCTAGCTCTCAAAAATGCCTTGTAGATGTTTGAGATGGTCAGCTCTTGGGCTTTGAAATGGAGAACGGAAGCCCTTCCAACTGCCTACTCAGAACATGAGTGGTGTGATGGAATTTCTTCCCTGTCAAGTCACAGCTGACTTATGGTGACCTTGTAGAGTTTTCAAGGCAAAAGACATTCAGATGTGGTTTGCTATTGCCTGCCTCCACGCCAGCCCTGCTTAGCTTCTGAGATATGATGAGATCAGACTGTTCTGGGGCTATCCAGATCAGGGCTAGGCTGAGAGTAATGTGATTGGCCCAAGGTCACCCAGCAAGCTTTAATGGCATGAGTGGGGATTCGAGCCTGGATTTCCCAGATTCTAGTCCAACACTATAAGCACTACTCCATGTTGGCTCTTATGATGGAATAGTGCATTGGAATTTGATTTTTTTTAAAACTGGCATGATTATATATATGATGATAAACACAAGAAATTTTTCACTGTCTGCTTTTCTTTTCTGGCCACTGAATACGAAGTATGGATCCAGTGGCACCTTTGAGACCAAAGTTTGTTCTGCTGCTTCAGACCAACACAGCTACCCACCTGAATCTACTTTCTGCCATTATTATTATTCATTTTATTTCATGATTATTAATGAAAATAATTTTACCATATAGAGGAGGGGCCCAGAACTGAATAGCCCCAACCTAGCCTGATTCTCATTAGATCTCGGAAGTTAAGCAGGGCCAACATGGAAGCAGGCAAACCACCTCCAAACATCTCTTGCCTTGAAAACCCCACAGGGTCAACAGAAGTCAGCTGTGACTTGATGGCAAAAAATAATAATATGTGTCTGTGTTAAAAAATTGTCTGCCCTGGGCGCCAAATAGGCTAGGTATGTCACTGGTGTGGCTTCCCAATTATACTCAAATATGAAACCGATTAAGGCTGAGACCCCATCACAATATCCAGAAACATAGTTTGAAAAGGAAGACTGAGAGTTCATTTTCTAGCCTTAGCAACTGTGGCTACAAAACAGAATAGCTGATCTCAGCCAGAGTGCTGCACAGCAATTGATTGGTATTAGAGCTGCCTAAGAAAGCTATTAATCGAAGGACTGTTATTTTCACATCCAAAATAAATCTATTTCTGAACTTTTGATTAAAAATACCAAATTGATACTTCACTGCAGTATCAAAAAACCAGAAAGTTTGACAAACTTCTCAAGTGTGCATACTGAAAAACACTCAAAATTTAAACAACAAGCAACAGGTTTAAAGGAAACAGGGTAATCTGTGATAAGAGAAGTGAAAAGCTGTAAGAAGTGCCTTGTGATCCCAATCAGTGGTAAGGGATTGATGGCCTTATGATTTGATCTGTGTCAAGAACAGAACAAAAACTGTTTTATAATATTAATTTATAATCTTACAGGTTCATAAACTTACAATGGACTTACCTATAATCTAATGTTTTTAATGCAGTGATAGCATGCAGGTTGATCTTTGACTGACTTGGCAAAGTCATTGCTGTCACAGACAATTCTCCATTTGAACTAATTTCAACATCATCTAAGGAAATCAGAATTATACATGTTTGATATTTTACACATAGGACTTGCAAGTCTTAAAATACAATAAAGTGTGGCTAAATGGTTCCATATTTATTATATGTCATCCTACAAGCAGACCATGGGTAATAACCCTCAGTTTAAATAATTTAACTCAAGACATATCTCATTTGGAGTTCCGTCTTAAGCCTCTTTATTCAGAAACAGCCCACTGAGACCAGAGAATGCACAGGATCTCAAAAATCCCAAACCAGACTAGGTGAACATAATGCTCCAGTAAATTTTCATTGCAAAAACAGGGTGCTCACTTGTTCTCCATCTCAAACCCCCAAAGAGTCCACCAAGTTTCCTCCTATTCACCCTTTCTGCTGCTTATTCAGCCCCAATTGGCTACCGCTTCAGCATAATTTAATGGCAAAAAGTAGAAAGGGACACAGGTAGCCTGGGTAAACCTAGGCAAGAAACAGAGGCGGCCAGATAGAGAACAAAGAAATAATGTGGTACATCTTAGTATGAGAGATAAAAAGGGTGAGAAGTCACCTACATTCAAAAATTATATCAGACCAAAACACACTGCTACAGTTTCCAACAGTGCCTTTTGTTTTAAAACTGCAAGAACAAACAAAAATATGGAGCTATGCTAACAGCTTCAGAAGCAAAGGCTGTTAACTTCAAACTACCCATGCTTCTAATTGTTTAGGACATTTGAAGCACACCTGTTAGTAACTGAGGTAAGGAGTACAAAGTGTATTTCGTATATCTTTTAGGGGTTATGGGCCCAACTCTTAATCAGGCAGGATCCTTCTGCTAAAACTACAAGGAGCTACAATCCAGACAGCTTGCTTTAGGCATTCCTAAAACCTTAGCTACCATAATGAACTTGTGACTTTTCTTGGAAGATTCATACTACACAACTTACTTTTAAGCTTTGCTGTAGTATCCCATGCAGTGCTGGGAGAGGGGGTGAGTGAAGCTTATGAAATACATAATCCGAAACCCTGATAGGCATTGAGAACTAGTTGCAACTAGGGATGCTTGAACACCCAATGGCCTGGCTCACATTCTGCTCAACTGTCACAAGCACAAAGTCAAATTTTTGATGTGCAGTTTAGCTGTTTATCATATGGCATCATGGAGCATCAATGTGAACCTCTTCTCTCCTCACTATTTGGGTACACTGCCAATTGTTTAAAGAACAAATAGAATTAAATGAACCATGAAGCTGGTTTACACAATCCGAGCAATGAACTCCAGTGCTCTCTGCTCAGAGGTATTCTGGGACTTCCTAATAATGTGTAATAACTGCTGTTATAAGCCTCAAGATGGGTTTGCTATGGGTTCGCGATCAGATATAACTAAGATGACAGCCATAAACTTCTCAATGACTATTTGCCACAGAGATCCATCCTCTAGATTTATTTCTGTAGTATGGATAGATCAATTTATGAGTAAATGGGGAAAAAGTTATAGTAAAGTATCGTGCAAACAATGCAGGATGTTCTCTCCTAGCCATACTGTTGTACAATCTGCAGAAAGTCTGGGAATTAGTCAAACAAAGGTTTTAGGATATAAACTACCAGAAGAAGCATGCTCTGGCATTTAGACCTTGCTCACTTTTATACCTGGACCTAATTTCCCAATACTTTAGAAATGTGGAAGCTATTTAACAACTCTAAATACCCCAAAATACAGGAGAGCTTTTACTTTAGCACACTGTAATGTTTTGCCATCAGCAACACCTGAGGGTCATTATAATCGTATCCCTTTAAACAACCAATTATGTCCTTGTGGTGCAGGGGCATTAGAGATTGTATCCCATGTGGTATTGTATTGAAATTGTTATAAGCAAGCTAAGGATGATATAATCACTCCACTTCTGACTAAAGCACTAGGCTACTCAGCAGAACACATAGCTACCCTACTTCTTGTTGTAAAGAATGCACATACCACAGAAAAAGTGGAAATATTTTAAATGCAGCCACTAAGATATTGTCCTGGATGGTGAAATAACTTTGTGAATCAAAATTATAATTACCATTTATCATCTGAATTTGTTAAGTAACAATAGTTGACAATCTGTAGTACACACACATGTGTTCTCACATAGCCATGTGGGACTTATTCATCATCCACCCCACCCCAACTTGTTCATTGCAAATGTGTTTGCTACTGTAAAAATAAAGGGCTGCCTTCTGTATGCAGCATACACAGACAAAAGAAGCATGAAAGCATCAGTGTTCCAATCTTGGATAAATCCTCCCATGCAAACTCTGACTTTGGGAAGCTCTCGCACTTCTTGTGAATAACATATTTTGTTTTACGACTGCTATGCATGGCTGTCTTCAGGCATGGTATGTTTTGGCTTGGCTTAAAAAATGGACACAAGGCATAGAGAAATGAAGTTCCTCCACCCCAGTTACTGCACATATTTTCACCACCACACTCAGGTAAGATGGTGGCAAGACAAGGAGATCTAATGCTTGGTTCATGAGTCAGTACAACTGTCAGTCCCAGTATGTTTGCCTGCCAAACATTCACTGTGAAACGTGTGACATCCCTAGTTGTGATTGTAACCAAATAATTTTATGACTGCAATATTCACATATCTGACCAAAGTCAGATTGACAATACTTACAAATATTCAACAGTCTATTTTACTATAAACACTAATCTTGACACATGTATATTTAGAATCAACCCAAGACATCTACTTTCATTTGAAATGCATTAATAAACCACCTCGAACCATGTGGACAACAGGAGAAGGTGTGTAAGCAAACAGAAGTGGACAAATGCCATTTCTAGTCACAGCAAGAGAAACGGCTGATACACAATCTAAGTCTATAAAGCTATTACAAAGGTTCACTTAAGTGGAACCTTCTATTTGTCAGATATTTACCTTGTATTTTACTTCTGAGGTACTTCAGAATTTCTTGCGTTCCTTTCTAATTTTAAAAAACAAATGCACATAAATTCTTGGCAAATGCCACATCTATTGATTCCAAGAGGCAGAAATTATTTCAGACAATATGTAAATTATATGTAGTTACTTGCAAAACATCCCTCCGGATCGTCCTTAAAGGGTTTCCTTCCAATGCCAGGAATTTCAGCTGAGGCAAATTCCCTAGCTTATAAGGAAGTCTGCAAAAATAAAGTTCATATCAGAAATCATCCTGGAACAAGAAAGAAGATTTAACAATATTCAAACCAAGTAATATTTCATGTATACTATTCAGGTTTTTTTAAAGGGGGAAAGTCTGGTTTTTAATTGTTCACCAAGAGAATAAACCTGGATTTCTTACTCAAAAGCAAAAAAGACAACCAAATATGCCTCCTTGCCAATGTTATGTTAATCTACCTGCTAATATCATTGTTAGACAGGTCTAGCCGCTCTAAGCCCTGCAGCAAAGTAATTTCATCAGGTAATGATTTTAGTTTATTATCTCTAAGTTCCAATACACATAAGGCATTCAGATGCTTCAGGTGTTCAGCAGTTAGTACTTCAATCTGATTTTCACCAACATGTAACTCCTAGAGGAATAAAAAGCAAACAGTCATTAATTTTAGTACTATACAATATCAAAGGTGGTGCAGAGTATGCTGAGATAAAAGGTTCTCAGTTAACTTTACCACATTTCCTATATGTAGCAAATGTTTTACGTCTTTAATTCAGTGATGGACAAATGCAGTGATCAACCAGTCCATCGCTTGTCAGAGCGCATGGAGAAATGCCTCTAAGAACGATCTTAAAAGAAGAGCTAAGTTCATAATGGAAGAAAAAAATCTTTTGATATGTAGGCATACTGTAAGAAAGGTACAGGGGCAGAGTGGAGTCAGGGTTAGGGTTGCCAATTTTGAGTTGGGAAATAGCTGGAGATTTTGAGGGTGGACCCTGAGAAGGGTGGGGTTTAGAGAGAAGAGGGACTTCAATAGGGTATAATCCCATAGAGTTTTATGTCTTTAATTCAGTGATCAACAAATGTTTTTAGTTCAGTGATCAACAAAACTGCAATTAAATTAAAATTTGTTTTTTATTTACTCTATTTAGAACTCACTTGTCTCCCAAGGGGGACCCAAAGTGACCTACAATATTCCTGCACCTGCATTTTATTCTTACAACAACCCTGTGAGGTAGGTTAGTTTGAATGTATGATTGGCTCAAGGTCATCCAGCAAGCTTCCATGGCAGACTAGAGATTTGATCCTGTGTGTCCCAGAGCTGACATTCTAACCACTACACCATTTTGGCTCTCTTTAAAAAAATAGTGTTTTGGATAAACCCTTGAACACAAAAACCATAACATGTGTCTGTGTCACTCTGACCCTCTCCTCATCGTTTAAACATGCTGTCCTAAAGCATCATATTTATAATCAACTATAAATAGTAAGATAACATATATACAATATGTCATCTAATTTCCTCAATTTTAATATCTGAGTGGAGTAACTACAACAGGCTAAGGGGAAAAAAAACCCCAATATGGCATCTAATTTACTTACAGCAAACAAACCTTACCTTTAACAATTTACAGGAAGGAAGGTTGGGTAGGTAATGCAATTTATTTCTCCTTAGATAAAGTTGTTCTAATGAAGCCATACTGGCCAGTTCAGGTGGTATAGTTTCTAAGAAGTTTTTAGTACAATCAAGTTGTCTTAAACCTATAGGAATAAATCAAACAAACATCAAGAGTAAGTCAATATGGTGTATTTGCTAAAGACAAAGAACCACACACCATAACATAGCATACCTCAAACATGGTAGCATACCTCTAACATTAAACAACAACCAGGAGAAAGTAAATATACAAGACCATTAGAGCAGGGTAAGTTTTACTACATTCATGGTATCTTGCATTTCTTATGACATAGTTCCACATTAAAGTGAAAACAAAAGTAGTAGACAGTGAACTTTGGAATAATTAAGAGAATTTTCCAGAGAAGTCTAATTTTATGAGTTTTTATAAGGGCATGATTTCTTGTGCTTAGGACATATGGAGGGGCAAATTTATTGACCAGGGGGCAGAAAATGGCCAAATGTGGCCCAAATTCTAGATAAGAAGTATACCCGGCAGTGGGACCATATTGATAAGGAAGTTCTGGACATTTCTTTGCCTATTCAGAGGGACCAAAGACCAGTTAATTGTTAAAGGTGACTTTCCCCTTGCTGCCATCTCAATTTCCCAAGGAAATCATATTTTCCTGTTGTGAAGTTTACATTTAATACTGTTTGCAGCTGAGAGCCTGCGTACATGTGTGGCTCTTCTCCTAAATGATCACAAGCAAAAGAAGAGGAAGAGGAGTTTTTTATACCCCACATTTCTCTGCCTTAAGAAGTCTGAAAGTGGCTGACAATCTCCTTCCCTTCCTCTCCCTACAACAGGCATCTTGTGAGGTAGGTGGGGCTGAAAGAGTTCTGAGAGAACTGTGACTGGCTCAAGGTCACTGAACAGGTTTCATGTGGAGGAGTGGGAAATCAAACCTAGTTCTCCAGATTAGACTCTACCACTGTTCACCTATATACCACATTGGCTTATAGGCACATATTGGCTCTCTGAGATGGCTGGTTTGATTTAGAACATTGCCCATTTTAGCTATATAAAACGCCTTAAAGCAATTACTATGGCACTATACTTTTCAAGTGAATTTTTAGAAAACTCTTATTACTACTTAGAAAAAAATGATTAGTGGTGTTGCTCAGGGCATTTAAATATTATGCATGTATTTTATATATGCTCTTCAACAGCATATTGGAAAGAAATACTTGTAAAATGAAACAATAGGATGTGTTATACCATAAAACTCTAAGATAACTATGTGATGCTCTTTGAAAGTACTACTTGGAGCACTAACTTTAGAGTTTCTAGTGAATTTGTTCCCAGCTGCAAAGATGCATACAGCAACCAGGGGTGTGCAAGAAAATTGGGGGGGGGGGTGTCTATTCAGATTCAGGTGTTTGGGACCCGTACTATATCTTAAAATGACATTTTACAAAAAGGTATTCTGGAGTGTAAGCTATCAAATATACTGTGACATGGATAATGTTTTTAATACATTGGAATAAAAAGATAAAAGCTGATCCCTATGAATTTTTCTGTTAAAGTTGTATAATTTTAAATTTTACTATAATAAAAAAAAGACAACAAAAATACCAGTGATCTTCAAGGCACATTTAAGAACCCCCTTACTTTTCATCGCACTGATCTCTGTTGGCAGACTTCTCAGCTTATTACAAGCCAAATTGAGGCGCACCAAGCTTGTAAGAGAAGCAAAACTCGCAGGAATGCTAGCGATATAATTATTGGAAACATCCTAAAGAGAGGAAAGAAAATTGCTCAATAAAATAAATTAGAACAATTTTGAAATAAAAACTTGAGATTATTAACAAGCAGCATACATGTACTTGAACTAGTAATACCAGTAAAGACAAATGCTCTTTAGAGAAACTACAACAAATTAAGCAGTTCATAAACTTTGCTGTTAATTGATTTGGTTTCCCTCTTATACCTCTGTCACTTATTATATGGCAGCAACTGCATTACTGTTACTAAATGTATACACAGTGGGATCTACAGTTAATCCAGGATCTTTAGAATATATACACATTACATTCATGTAGCTAGAAATACTTTGCTACATATTAAAGTTTGAAAAAAATGCCCTACCATGGAAAAGATATCACTGTTGTTCTTTGTTAGTTTGAACTCCACAGTATCCCATAAAAAATAAAAATCAAAGATCTGTACCTTATGCTACACATTACTTAACCATCAGGAATAAGAACTGGTGAATAATGAACTCGTTTACTATTTGGCTAGAAACAGACCTATGAATTACTTGTACTTCCATGATTATTTTCCTCAAGTAATCTTTTAAAAAACAGAATGCAACCCCAGGGGGTGCAATTAAAAAGAGAACAGAGTGAATAGTGAAAAGTTTTCCCTTAGGAGGGCAAAAACTTTGGGGGAGGGGATTTTCACATTGAAAGTAGTTTGAGGAGAAAAATAAACCGTCATAATCTCTCCAGCCCAAGTTTTTCCCTTTAAATGAGTTCTGCAGCTGTGTTCTGTGAAAAAAGAGTGTGGAACTACAGATTCTACACAGAAATGTTACCTAAATATATTTGTTACCCACCATGACCCAAGATTTCTTCTTGGATGGTAACTTCCAGATCTTCTTCGTAGTCTCTGTGCATCACATGGGAACTATGCGCCTGCGCTGATCTGAATCGGTGGTATGCAAAGCTCACAAAGGGATTTTCGCGCCTCCCTCCCAGGCACGTGTGGGAACCCCACTGCGCATGCCCAAGGGGGAGGGGCGCAGACATCCCACTAGTTCTCTTCTGACCACTGTGCTGTTAACACTTCGTTTTCTGCTGGTTGGTGATGAAGCATTCATTCTCTCACGAGGGACACACCTGTTGCTTAAAGTTGTTCTTCAACATTTATACCCTCCAATCTGTACACCGGTACCCCTGTGGGACTTGCCACTGGTACTGCGCCATCTAATGGTGAAGCCTTTTGAGCCTATGGCAACTTGTGAACTCAAACTGGTGGCATGGAAAACGGCATTTCTAGTTGCCATTACCTCTGCCAGGAAGGTGGGCGAACTCGTGGCCCTTCGTCATGACCCACCTTACCTTGACTTCCTGCAGGACGGAGTGAGATTAGTACCTGACATCTCTTTCCTGCCTAAAGTGGTCTCCAAGTTCCATCTCTCCTTGGAGATCTTATTGCCTAACTTCTTCCCTAACCCAGAAGATAATGGACAATGTCTCCTCCACACTCTGGATGTAAAGAGGGTGCTACTTTTTTACCTGAATAGGACACGTTTGAGTAGGAGGGACAATGACTTATTTGTCTCCTACTCCACTCACTCTATAGGGCAAAAGATTTCAGCACAACGTCTCTCCAAATGGATTGTGGAGACTATTAAACTGTGCTACCTGTTGGCTAAACGACCGTTGCCCTTGTCAGTCCGAGTGCACTCTACAAGATCCATGGCTACATCAACAGCCTTCTTGAAGGGTGCTTCCCTGTCGGCCATCTGTGGGGTTGCGACATGGTCAAGCACTATGCTGTTGATGTTCGTGAACGCCACAGAGTGGACCTGGGACGTCCGGTCCTGTCGTCAGCAGAGCATTGAATTTGCGACAGCTCCCACCTCCAGGTGAGCCACTGCTTTTCAATCTCCCATGGGTGTGATGTACAGAGACCATGAAGAAGATAAACAGATTGCTTACCTGAAACTGATGATCTTCAAGTAGTCATCTGCAGTCACACTGCCTGCCCGTCCTTCCCCACTGCTGTCACTTCAGTATTTTTTCTCCGGTTATTGACATGACAGCAGTCAGAAGGAACTGGCAGGATGTCCACGCCCCTCCTCCTTGGGCATGCGCAGTGGGGTTCCCGCACGTGCCTGGGCGAAAATCCCTTTGTGAGCTTTGCATACCACCGATTTGGATCAGTGCAGGCGTGTAGTTCTCATGGGTGTGACTGCACAGATAACCATTCGAACATCATCAGTTACAGGTAAGCAACCTGTTTTTCAGATTTCCTCAGTGTGTACATAGATAGGATTTTTTAACTAACACACTTCACTTTACACTTCAATCCTATGCAAAAGCTATAATTATTAAACTTACATAAAAACAAGCCTTACTAATGAAGAATCCATTCTACAAAGGGGAGTCTTTCCTCAATTTTTTAGAATAATTTTGGAATCAACAAGCATATTCAGTGAATTATATCTGTATTTCCAAAAAGCTTTTGAAAATATCCCTCATTACAAATCCTTAAGTGTAACACTAATGGGATAGGCATACAGGTCCTCTTATGGACTGGAATCTGCACAAAGAACAAGAACCAGAGGGCAGGAGTAAATTGACTTTTAACAGTGGATAGCAAGCAGAAAGCAGCAGGCTTCACAAAGATTTTTATTAGCACCATAAATGGTTAACCAACTCATAAGTTATCTGAAATTAAGAGGTGAGGAGGCACTCAAGTAAAAATTGTTTTGCAGCTTGGGAGTGCTGGTAGATTTAGATTTCCTCTACTGTGTATAGCATCTTGCATCAGCTGTAAAACAAGTTTCCTTAAAATGCTATGGTACTTATAAGCTAATAATACTACTACTAATAATACTAGTAGTAACTATCATCAGAAGAAAAAGGCATAGCAAAAGCTCTCTACTTACTAACTCTTCCAAATTCACAAGCTGTCCAAATTCATCTGGCAAGTGACTCAATTCATTGTGCTCCAGAAACAGACTCCTCAAATGCTTTAGCTGGGTCAGCTCTTCTGGTATATCTTTCAGTTTATTATGACTATTGATAAAGTAAGAATTCAGCAGTACATATTTGCTCTAAGGCTGCCTTGCAAGCTAGTCCACAAACATTATTAGCTCACAGAATTTTTTTCTAGTTTGCCTGGTTGCACACACCCATGCTATTGGCCAATGATCTTTCAAATGTAAGTTTTACTGTCATCAATAAGTCTTACTTATTAGGAATTAAACCTTCAGTACTTTGAGACACATTGATATCAGGCTTCCCAAGTACTTACCGTAATCCGGTGGAGGACGGATACGTCCTGGCAGGACCATCCCCGGGGGAAGGAAAGACGCGCTGCACGATGCTGTCACCAGGAAGTGACACTGGGTAATGCTCTCGCAATGTGGCTGAAAACTCGATGGTGCCATTGAGTTTTCAGCCCCATTGCCAGAGTGTCACCTGGCGTCACTTCCTGGCGACGGCATGGTGCGTTACAGGGAGGAATGGTCTGGCCGGGGAGCATGTTTCCCCCGCCAGATTGCGGTAAGTACTTGGGAACCCTAATTGATACCCTTGCATAAACTAATTGATTTACAAAATCTTTTCTCATCCAGAAATTCTTATGTGCAAGAGTTATTTATTTATAATCTTCAATTTAAAAAGCTATGTTCTAAAGTAACCAACTGAACCAGACACTTATTCTAATACAATGGTTATAAACGATTAAGGAAACCTCTTCATTTACAATGTACAGTGCTTTTCAATCTGTTCTTGAAAATCAAGTTTTAAACATGCCAAAGGTACAGAAAAAAGAAAATTATCTGCAAAATATCATAAAAATAGCTACAAGAAAATTTGCATGTTTATCATTAAATGTATCAATGTGTTTTCACACTGTACCACTCCTCTGCTAGAAAAAGAGCAAATAATTTTTATCTTAACCTTTTAAAAAGACCAGTGCTGTTTAAATCAAAGAACACTTTGACTTGAGAAGTTACTCTTTCATTACAGATGAAGACCTGTACATTAAACAGTTTCCCATCTACTTCATGAATATTGTCTGTAAGAAGTTTGTACAATAATGTTTACCTCACATTAAGTTTCTGAAGATTTTCCAGAGATCCTATAGTAGAAGGAAGACATGTCAGTTGGTTGTCGTGCACCTGGAAATAAGAAATATAAAATGTGATAAAACACTGGGGATTTATTGTAAAGAGAAGCAGGTTCACTTACTTGATCTTCTTATACCCTACCACTGAAGAATTCTTCTATTTCAGACTTCACTCTGGAGGCTTAGACAGATAACTAAAAATGTCAGGACATTTGTTCCACCAGAGGACACAACTGATTCGGCAGCACTCTGAAGTTCCAGAAGGCTTAGGGAATGATATTATGGTTAAGCCATTGTAGGGTCTAACTACAGATTATACTTTTCTAGGGTCCATCCTTGGGTGCATCCAACAAATGAGTTTCACACTCAGAATTCCCAGAGGTGCTGAGGGTTCAGTTAAGATTGAGACCATGGCACATGGGGAGAAAGAACTTAAGTCTACCCAACACACAATTTTTCATAACTTGAAACAGCCCTGAAGTTGTTTGTTTGCCTGTAGAGGTAAATTAACATGTACTGATAGGGCTGTGCATGTAGTACAGGAAAATTTCACCAATGGCAAACAACAGTTCCCTAGGACCATTTAAGATTAGGAGACCAGTGCCAGTGAGAGGTCCTCTGGGCACCTAGGAATTGAGTACAGAACTCCCAGACATTGTCTACTGACCAGACCCAATAACAAACCTGAAAAAGTGTAACATGCAGTTAGGTTTAGCCATTTCAAGGTACTAATACATGAAACCAAAAGATAAGAGGAAAGAGGTAGAAAGCCATGCTCATTAAGAATGTATAGCAGATATAGCCACACACTCTAAAACAAGTGCCCCTAGTAAGGAAACTCCACTACAGTGGATTTTGATAAAGCCAAGTTTTTAACTGAAAGAGGAACTTGTGCCGAGTTTCATGTCAATTGCCTGAGATTCAGAACTCTTGGAATTCTTAAGACTACTAATTCTTTTGGTCTTGAAAGACCAATTATATAGATTACATTTTATCCTAGCCTTCTTTCCAGGGTATTTACACTGCATTAGAGATGTGAAGGCCAGGAGGAGAGGGGGAGAAAAAAATTGGAAAGAACACATTTTTTTCCAGAGCCCTTTTTTCATTTTTTCTGTCAGAATTTTGGGAAGTACTGAAAAAATCTCCTATATTTTGTCTTTTTGAATGAATGAAATGCTTTTAAAGACATGGTGGCCATGCTGTAGACCTATGCAGCTCTTAAATCCAAGGATTAGGGGAGCATGCAGAGCTTTCATTGCTTCTCAATAGTTACATGCTTTCTGTTGTCCTTTTGACCTGATGTGGTTGACTTTTTCACCTCTGTCTCAAGCCACTATGACTCTTTTTACCCATAGTCTGAGTAACAGTAGCTTATCACCCTACTATTCTGGAGAGGAAAAAAGATCAGAGGGAGATGAGGGCAGAAACAGCAACAAAGTCTCAGAAGAACACTCTGAAAGTTTCACTGAGAACTAAGCTCTCTAACCAGATAGCAAAAATTAAGGTATATGTGCTAAGAAAGCACAGGGTGCATCCACTTCCAGTTTTCTCTCAAGTACTAGGTATATTTCCATTTTTGCTTGTAGAAAACTAAGGCATTTGTAACTATATAAATACAACAAATATTGCAATTCCATGTGCTAAATAAGTTATAAATGATGCGTTTTATGTTGTTAAAGCAGTAAAATTAGGACAATATCAACCACAAGAATTGCATTTATATATTTATTTAACCATTTCTAGCCTGCCTTTGCTCTTGGTTCAGAATTTCAAGTTTTCCCAAAATTTCCATTTCCATCCCCTGAAAACAAAACAAAAAAAGGGGATTCCTCCCCAGACCCTGACTTTTAAAATTTCTAGAAATTTTACATCTCTACACAGCATAGTTTTTACTATCAACATTATCCCTCCTCCACACACACATTTTCTCAATAAGCCTACAAGATTTGCTACACTAAGGTGATGACTGGCCAAATCATGGCATAGCAGAGCTTCACACCCTGGTCTGTCCAGCACTCTAGCCCCTGCCATCATACTGGCTCTTAGTACACCCAACTGGCTCACCAATGTGCCAGTTTTCACTTCTCACTCTACCATGATGCCAGCTGGCTGATTCACCAAGGCATCTCTTTACCGTAAAGTCTCTACACCTCAACACTCAACATACATCTAATGAAGGAGTCTGTTCCTCCACTGTTTATCAGTGCCTAACACTATGACACCAACATTCATTAGGGCTGCGACTGTACTCACATCAAGCATAGTGAGAGCAGGCAGAAGTCTGATATCATTAGAAAGACATGTCAGTTTATTTGAAGATAGGTTTAGCTTGGTAAGATCAGTTTGCTCCCACCAACGATCAGCAGCACCAAAAGAGAGATTCTGGCAGGCATCTTCCGGAGTATCCAAATTTATCTGCCATACATGTAAAGGTACTGTACACAAACAAGAAATGATATATAAATATAAAGCTGTATTCAACAATCATACCCCTGCTTTTGCAGCTACTGTCATTCTACCAACCCTTTTCACTATGTTAGCCTCAAAACAACAGATCCCAGCAGTACATAAATTTGAAAAGGAGGAAAACATTAAATCAGTTTTCCTAAATGTGCTCCATTTGATACGTTGTTCTCAGTTTGTAAAAGGTTTGGCACAATTCTACACATACTTACACAAAATTCTCTGTATTTAACAAGACTAAGCACATCTTTGCTCATCTCAGCAGGGCCTTCAGCAAGTGCCAACATACAAATAGGCAAAATCAACAACCGCCCATAACCGTACCTTCTCCATTGTGGCCCCCGTCTACAGAATGGCCTGCCCAAGGATGTTTGCACTCTCCTGGCTTTCAGCAAACTATGCAAAACTTAATTATTCAAGAAGGCTTTTATATGCAGGCAATAGGGCTGCATGGTACAAAATTACTTGGATAAATTTTTAGGAACTGTCACGTACGCTACTATGCACAGCTTGCTGTAAGTAGGATCCTACTATGTAATTTTACATAATTTAATGTGTCATGTCAATACTTAGGTTTTGCTTCAGTTCTTTTTTTAAATTTCTGGTAGCGTCTACAACCCTAAAGCTGTTACATTGCTTAGAAGAAAAAGAAGAGAAGAGATTGGATTTATACCCCGCCCTTCACTACCCAGGAGAGTCTCAGAGTGGCTTACAAACTCCCTTCCCCTCCCCACAACAGACACCCTGTGAGGTATGTGAGGCTGAGAGAGCTCTGTCAGAAACTGCTCTTTTTCAACAGCTGTGCCAGAACTATGGCTTACTGAAAGTCATCCAGCAGGTGCAAGTGAAGGAGTGGGGAATCAAACCCGGTTCTCTGTGTAATCTGCCTTCAACCCAAGCGAGAAAGCTGGACTATTCCCAGGAAGCAGGCTTGCCTAACAATGCCAATGAATAGCAGCGAGCCCTGACTCACAAAATCTTATATTGAAATAAATGCCATTAGTCTTTCAGGTGCCAGCCAGCTTTTGTTTTCTTTTCTTTCAAGAGAGTCACACAGCTACCGCTAGGCAGCTGCAGTACAAACCACTCCTAAATGCAGTCTGTAAAAATCACCCTGTTCCTTTCCCAAAAGAATAGAGCCCCCACCATAGCCCACTTGCATTAGGGGATTTTTGTTTTCTCTACCCTCGTTTTGCTTCCTGAGTGTGAAAGAAGCCGCTGCAGCTAGAAACACGGCCGTGGTTTTTCATGCAGAAAACAAATGAGTTTAAATCTCTGGTTACCAGAAAGAAATGGAAATACTCTTGAATGAAACCTCCCTTCCCTTCTGGTACCAGCCCCTCCCCCTGAAAAACCTTGCACAACCCAGCCTCCTGAAGCAAGGAGACAAAAGGCGGCGGCAGGCCTCTCAGCCCACGCCTATCTGCATTTCTCCCTCGGAGACGGGGCGACGAAACAAAAGCAGCTTCCGCTTCTCCTTCGGGAAGGAGACGCCTCTCACCTTCGGTCAGCTCCCGGCCACAGAGGTTTAGCTGGCCGCTCTTCCGGGCTGCTCGAATCAGCCCCTGAGGCACCTTCGCCGCGCTCGCTTCGCCATCTCCCGCACCCCGCCTAAAGCCGACTAGAGAATCTCCCGCTCCCCGTCTCGGCGCGCCAGACATCCTATCGTCTAACTCAACCGTTTCTGCTGCCTGCCAACAGCTCCCCTGCTGCAGCTCGGCTTTGCTTAATAGAGTAGGCGGAGCAGGTAGCTCAGAGCCGCCACAGCCAACGGAAGCGGCGGGCCGGATGGGGGGGAGGGCTCTTGCCGCGCCTATAATAGAAAACCTGGCAAGTTGCGCCAGAGTTCGTTTAGAATGTGTTGAAATGAGAGGACTGTTACTGAGCATGTGTAGTCCACCTACGGCCGGGAAATGGGAATTGAGCGTGGGGAGTCGGCTTGCCGGGGTCTCAGCAGGGCGTGATGACACAGAGTCCGCCCTCCAAAGAAGTCATTTTCTCCAGGGGAACTTAAGTCTATCGTTTTCTGATTTTCTATATATTTTAAAGTTTTTAGATTTTTCCGCACCCCTGGGGAGTAACCCACCTGTGCAGGATAATCTCTTTTGCCTCCATGCGGCCCTAAATGCTCCAAGTGACTGGGAAATACTGGCAAGATCATATCTGGAAAAAGAGACTCTTCCTGACTCTGGTTGGCTGTTACTGGGATTCCAACTCTAGGCTGGGTGCATCTTCTCTCCCAGTAAGAGGAGCAGGAGGTGGTGATGAGGACGGGTCATGCAGCAACCCCATCACACAAGGATGGGGGCCTGAGCTTGCTGGAACCCAGTGAGAACAAAGAGAAGAACCCAGGCAAAGTCAGCCATTGGGGTGTTCAGTAATAAATGTCATAGCAACGGGGAGGGGACCTCTGGGTGGATTCTCTTTATCCAAACATCCTGTTCCCAAAAGGAGCTAAATTCCTCTGTGTGGGAATGAAGGACTGATTTGTGCCTATAGATACATTATCACCCCGTGCTCAAAATTGTGCTCCTCATTTTAGGCACAATAAGAGTCCTGCTCTTCTCTCTTTCCTTCACTCTTCCACTTCTTCTTCTTTCATGGGTTTGCTTACATGCATAGAATATAAATGCCAGACTATGATCTTTGGAAAAGGAAGAAAAGAGGAGGAGGAGGAGGAGGAGGAAGGAAAGCTGGTAGGTAGGTAGGTAGGTAGGTAACTAGCAATTACAAGTTAAAACAAGTTACAACACATGCAACATTTTGTTTTGGGTCCCCTCTTGAGCTTATCTAATTCCCTCTTGAAGCTGTCCATGCTTGTAGCCACCACCCCCTCCTGTGGCAGTGAATTCCATGTGTTAATCACTCTTTGGGTGAAGAAATACTTCCTTTTGTCTGTTCTAACCCAACTGCTCAGCAATTTCATTGAGTGCCCAGGAGTATTGTGAGAATTTGCCCCATTTGCCACGTTGACGACCATTCACCCATCCTTGACAGATCCCTTTGGAGTGCCTTGCAATCCTCCCTGGTTCTCACCACCCTGAAGAACTTCATGTCATCTGCAAATTTAGCCACTTCATTGCTTACTCCCAACCCCAAATCTCTCCTTATAATAATTATCTTTTGGTTTCGCAAGATTCCATGGGCTCCCATTGGCTGTAAAATGCCCTCCCTCAGCCATTGGCCCATCAGCCGCCACTCAAGAGTACTCGTGTGCCATTGGCCGGGTGCTGGGTCTGCTCCTCTTCCCTACCCACTCCCCCTTTTGCATGTCAGATTTACTGGCAGACCAGCTCTCTCTCCTGAGGAAGACAGTTCTCTTGACTCCTGTGAGGGACTGTCCCCTCAGTGGCTGTTGGTAGGCACCCAAGCTTGGTTCTGTGAGTAAAAAAACAAAGGACTTTCAGCATAACCCCCTCCCCGCCCATAACCCCCTCTGCAGTGGCCACTTTCCTGTCAGAATAAATGGGAAAAGGCTCTTTCTCCTGCTTAGCTTCAGCATGGCTGGCTGGCTAACGAGGTGGGCCAGCGACCATCAAACCATTTTCTTCAACTCCCCACTGTGCGGCTGACTTTCCCCTAGGGTTGCCAATCTCCAGATGGGACCTGGAGATATCCCACTGTTACAATAGACCTCCAGATGACAGAGATCAGTTCCCCGGGGAAAAATGGTTGCTGTGGAGGGTAGACTCTATGGCATTATACCCTGCTGAGTCCTTCCACACACACACCCCAAATGCTGCCCTCCACAGGATCCACCCCCCCAAATCTCCAGGTATTTCCCTAATCAGAGTTGGCACCTGTACTTTCTCCTCTGTCAGTAAAAGGCCCTTTCCACACCTATGTTGGCCTTTGGGAGAAAACTCATTGGGCCCAGTCCTGATCAGGTTGCCAACTCCAGGTGGGCAATTCCTGGAGATTTGAGGGATGGGGCCTGGAGAAGGTGAGGTTTGAGGAGGGGTGGCACCTCAGACAGGTACAATGCCATAGACTCCACTCTCCAATCTAGCCATTCCCTGATGAGGAACCATTGTTGCCAATCTCCAGGTGGGGGCTGGAGATCACTCAAAATTACAACTGCTCTCTAGGAGGGGGGGAGATGGAAAACTAAAAGTAGGTTGATGGTTGGCTGGGAGATAGGGTTGTCAACTCCAGGTTGGGAAATTCCTGGGGATTTGAGGGGTCAAACCTGGAGAGGGTGAGTGTTGAGGAGGGGTGGGACCTCAGACAGGTACAATGCCATAGACTCCACCCTCCAAACCAGCCACTCCCTCCTGGGGAACCACCGGGGTTCTTGGGGGTGGGCTGGAGATCACTCAAAATTACTATTGCTCTTCAGGAAGCAAAGATCAGTTCCTCTGGAGAAAATGGTGGACTCTGTCATTATACCCTGCTGAGACTGCCACAGCAAATTGTCACTGAGTGCCCAAAGCCGGGGCACTCTCCCAGAGCCTCTTTCTAGAGCCCGTTGTATTTATTTCCACAATGGGCCTTATTCCTAGTCATTAATAAACAAGTTAAAATGCTTCAGTCCGAGTACTGATCCCTGCAGTACCCCACTGCTTACCACCCTCTACTGAGAAAATTTCCCATTTATACTCAGTCTCTGTTTCCTATTAATTAGCCAGTTTTTGATCCACAAGAGGACGTGACTATTGAGCTTACTTAGGAGCCTTTGATGAGGAGCTTTATCAAAAGCTTTCTGGAAGTCAAGGTAAACAATATCTATTAGGTCCCTCTTGTCCACGTTTGTTCACTCCTTCAAAAAACACTAACAGGTTAGTAAGACAAGATCTTCCCTTACAGAACCCATGCTGAGTCTGCCTCAATACTCTCCCTCTGCATTTTATAAGTGAATGGGGCAAACAAATGAACACCAGACATGGCATCCCTTTTCACAGTGTTTCTAGAAAATACTCATAATTAAGAATGCTTTTACTTAATAGCATATATAAAATTTTGAACTGTGGTCACGGTGTAGTTTTGTTTTTACTGAACAATAGAACCACCCATGGATATCGTAGATATTTCTACATGTGAAGGAACCCCAGGTTTGAAGAACATTTCAAAAAAAGGAGCTTAATCCCCACCCCCATTAACAATCATGGGAAAGTAAAAGGTGAAAGATTTATGGGATCTGAAGAGAAACCAGTTTTGGCGACCCACATGGCGAACGCGTCCCTTTGGAGATCCAAGGGATGCAATCCATGACCCAGTGGACGGGAGGGAGTGCGATCGTCTGCACCACCCCCGAGCCCCTTGCAGGGGGGCCCCAGCCATAGGGTGTGAGAGGCGCCACTCCCGAGGCATGCTACTAAGGGATTGAGATGCCTCTGAGCCTCGATGGTCTCGCCACCATGGAACCAGCAATGGCATTAGAGGCACATACCGGGACAAGCAAACAGTGAATGAGTGAAATTCTTACCTCAGCATACGATCCACGATGAAGTGTGAGTTTTCTTGTTAAAGCAAATCATTCAGACAAGCAAATAAGCGAAGAACCCCCCCTCCCAAAAAAGGAAAGTGGTGCGGAGGTCTTACCCCGTAGATAAACAAAAACTGTTTCCAGAGCATTTCGGGGGGGGGAATATAAGCAAACAGTAACTGATATAAAGAACACTGGAGAGAAAATGTTCTAATCTCTCAAGCAATAGAGACTTTTAAAAGTTTTCTGAAAAGTAAACAACTAAAAGATGGTGGGGAGGAAAGTTGTGCCAAAAACGAAACCTCCTTCAGGAAACGGCAGTCCAGCCACCCCAGTCACAAGACCGGAAGTGGTTACAGATTTCCCTGGTATGATTGCAGCAGCATTGTGACCCCTGCTGGATCAATTGACAACTCTTAACCAGAATGTTGCAATTCTGCAAAGTCAACTGAATGATACTAAGCAAATGGCAGAGTAAACAGCTATAGCAGTCAAGGAAGCCGATGCCAAAACCATAAAGCTTCAAAAACATGTAGAGAAAAGGGGGGGGGGATGAGAACCTCCAACGAACTCCAATTGTTACAGCTTCAAATGGAAAAGTCAAACTATGTTTTAAGATTTCAAGGGGTTCCAGAGACAAAAGGAGAAGACCTGAAAAAGACTTTAAGTGACACCTTGGGACCGGTTGTAGACATGAAAATGGATTTTCCTCAAAGAGAGATGGATATGGCCTATAGGACATATTCAGAATATATCAAGAAAAATAATCTGCCCGGTGAAATTTACGTCAAATTCTCCAAAAGGCATATCAGAGACCAGATACTTAAAAGCAACTAATGGAACTACCTTGAAAATCAATGACAGAGAAATTAAAGTATTAAAAGACATTCCCTTTGAAATAAGAAAGAAGAGGAGGAAATATAAAGACTTAGTCTTATTTCCTCCCTCATGGATCACTGCCTTGTCGTGGCGAGGGGGCTTGCGTGGTTCGATGAGGCTGTGGGCTATGCCGTGGAGGGCCACCCAGGACGGACAGGCCACAGCAGAGAACTCAGACCAAGCGTGATCCCCCTGGAGAAGGAAATGGCAACCCACTCCAGTATCTTTGCCAAGAAAACCCCATGGACAGTAACAAAAGGCTAAAAGATATGACGCCGGAAGATGAGCCCCTCAGGTCGGAAGGTGTCCAATATGCTACTGAGGAAGAGCAGAGGGCAAGTACGAGTAACCCCAGAAAGAGTGAAGCGGCTGGGCCAAAGCCGAAAGGACGCTCAGTTGTGGATGTGTCTGACGGTGAAAGGAAAGTTCGATGCTGCAAAGAACAATACTGCATAGGAACCTGGAATGTAAGGTCTATGAATCAAGGTAAGCTTGACGTGGTCAAAAATGAGATGGCAAGAATGAACATCGACATCTTGGGAATCAGTGAACTAAAGTGGACAGGAATGGGCGAATTTAACTCAGAAGACCATTATATCTACTACTGTGGCCCAGAATCCCGTAGAAAAAATGGTGTGGCCTTTATAGTCAACAAGAGAGTGAGAAAGGCAGTACTGGGATACAATCTCAAAAATGACAGAATGATCTCAGTCCGAATCCAAGGCAAACCATTCAATATCACAGTAATCCAAGTCTATGCCCCAACCACTGCTGCAGAAGAGGCTGAAATGGACCAGTTCTATGAAGACCTACAACAGTTCATAGAACTAATACCAAAAAATGATGTCCTCATCATCATAGGGGACTGGAATGCTAAAGTAGGAAATCAAAAGGTAACCGGAATAACAGACAAGTTTGGCCTTGGAGAACAAAATGAAGCAGGGCAAAGGCTAACAGAGTTTTGTCAAGAGAACAGGCTGGTCATAGCGAACACCCTTTTCCAACAACCTAAGAGGCGTCTCTACACATGGACATCACCAGATGGGCAACACCGAAATCAGATTGACTATATAATTTGCAGTCAAAGATGGATAAGCTCTATCCAGTCAGTAAAAACAAGACCTGGAGCTGACTGTGGCTCAGATCATGAGCTACTCATTGCAAAATTCAGACTTAAATTGAAGAAAGTTGGGAAAACCACAAGGCCATTCAGGTTTGACCTAGATCGCATCCCCGATGAATATACAGTAGAGGTGAAGAATAGGTTTAAGGGACTAGATTTGATAGACAGAGTGCCTGAAGAACTATGGACAGAGGTCCGTGACATTGTAAAGGAGGCAGCAATCACCGCCATCCCAAAGAAAAAGAAATGCAAGAAAGCAAAGTGGCTGTCTGATGAGGCTTTACATATAGCAGAGGAAAGAAGGAAAGCTAAAGGCAACGGTGAAAAGGAAAGATTTGCCCAACTGAATGCAGATTTCCAGAGAACAGCAAGGAGAGATAAGGAGGCTTTCCTGAATGAACAATGCAAAGTAATAGAGGAAAACAATAGATTGGGAAAGACTAGAAATCTGTTCAAGAAAATTGGAGAAATCAAGGGAACGTTCCATGCAAAGCTGGCCATGATAAAGGACAAAAACGGTAGGGACCTAACAGAAGCAGAAGAGATTAGGAAAAGATGGCAAGAATACACAGAAGAACTATACAAGAAGGACCTCAATGTCCTTGACAACCACGATGGTATAATCACTGACCTCGAGCCAGACATCCTGGAAAGTGAAGTTAAATGGGCCTTAGAAAGCATTACTAACAACAAAGCTAGTGGAGGTGATGGTATCCCAGCTGAGTTATTCAAAGTCTTAAAAGAAGATGCTGTTAAAGTGCTGCACTCAATTTGCCAACAAATTTGGAAAACACAACAGTGGCCACAGGATTGGAAAAGGTCAGTTTACATTCCAATCCCAAAGAAGGGCAATGTCAAGGAATGTTCAAACTATCGCACAATTGCACTCATTTCACACGCTAGCAAGGTCATGCTCAAAATCCTACAAGCTAGGCTCCAACAGTACGTGGATAGAGAATTGCCAGAAGTACAAGCTGGGTTTCGAAGAGGTAGAGGAACTAGAGATCAAATTGCCAACATTCGCTGGATTATGGAGAAAGCAAGAGTACCAGAAAAACATCTACTTCTGCTTCATTGACTATGCTAAAGCCTTTGATTGTGTGGATCACAATAAATTATGGCAGGTTCTTAAAGAGATGGGAGTACCGGACCACCTCACATGTCTCCTGAGAAACCTGTATAAGCGTCAAGAAGCAACAGTTAGAACCGGATATGGAACAACTGATTGGTTTAGCATAGGAAAAGGAGTACGACAAGGATGTATATTGTCACCTTGCTTATTTAATTTATATGCAGAGTACATCATGCGAAATGCTGGCCTGGATGAATCACAAGCTGGAGTTAAGATTGCTGGGGGAAAGATCAATAACCTCAGATATGCAGACGATACCACTCTGATGGCAGAAAGTGAAGAGGACCTAAAGAGCCTCTTGCTCAGGGTGAAAGAGGAGAGCGCAAAAGTGGGCTTGAAGCTCAACATCAAAAAAACTAAGATCATGGCATCTGGCCCCATCACTCCTTGGCAAATAGAAGGGGAAGTCGTAGAAGTAGTGACAGACTTCACGTTCCTAGGATCCCAGATCACTGCAGATGGTGACTGCAGCCATGAAATTAAAAGACGCCTGCTCCTTGGGAGGAAAGCGATGGCAAACCTAAACAGCATGATAAAAAGCAGAGACATCACCTTGCCAACAAAAGTCCGCATGGTCAAAGCAATGGTATTCCCCGTAGTAATGTATGGCTGCGAGAGTTGGAGTATAAGGAAGGCCGAGCGCCGAAGAATAGATTCTTTTGAACTATGGTGCTGGAGAAGACTCTTGAGAGTCCCTTGGATTGTCAGGAGATCAAATCAGTCAATCCTAAAAGAAATCAACCCTGATTGTTCCTTGGAAGGCCAGATCCTGAAGCTGAAGCTCAAATACTTTGGCCACCAAATGAGAAGGGAGCATTCACTGGAGAAGACCCTGATGCTGGGAAAGATTGAAGGTCAAAGAAGAAGGGGACGGCAAAGGATGAGATGGTTAGACAGTGTCATTGATGCAACGAACATGAAATTGAGCAAACTTCAGCGGACAGCGGAAGACAGGAGGGCCTGGCGTAATCTGGTCCATGGGGTCGCGAAGAGTCGGACTCGACTGTGCGACTGAAGAACAACAACAAGTCTTATTTCTACAAAAGACATCTACCCCCTACAAATGGATTATCCCAGAAGGCATTCTCTTCAAATACAACGATAAGTAAGAAAGGATTGACTCCGTCTCAAAGGCTAAAGACTTTCTGGAACAGTTGCAAAAGCCAGCAAAGCCTTGGGAAGATGACAGTGAAGATGACAGCAACCAGAGAAGTCATGGAGAAATTTCATCATCATCTACTGAAGACGAATCTGACTCAGAATTAGAGGCTGCAGCCCCTAAAACTCCTAAAGCCAACCAAGACTATAATCTCAGAAAAAAGAAAGATAAACATTAACTTTTATCTCTAGAGCTTGAATTTAAGCTACTCTTAGCGGATTCTCAGATGTTCTTTATATAGTTAATGGTTCTGGATGTTTTTATTAACTCTTTACATTTATACTGCACTTTTATATTATTAAGGCATAAAAATTATTGTAATCATTATATGATCATCGCTTCTTGGAGTTTTAGTGGTTATCTTTACTTTCTCCCATAGTATGTAGTTGACCCTTCCCTTAATTTCTGTGTAGTTTTAAGAAAAGCAATTAAAAAGTGATTAAAAAAAACAATCATGGGAAAGCACAATTGGTGGCATTTTGGGCAAACCGAATGGTAAAAATATGGAAAAGCTTTGGTATAGTGGGAAGGAAAATTATTTTATTCAGTTGTACTGCCCCTACACATTTCACATACACTTTTTCAGTGGGATCTTTGTTGTTCAGTCGCACAGTCGAGTCCGACTCTTCGGGACCCCATGGACCAGATTATGCCAGGCCCTCCTGTCTTCTGGGATCTATAAGAATGTAAATTTTTTCACAATGGGGACCCAAAGCTCCTTATATCATTCTACTCTCTTCTATTTTCTTCCCCTAACAGCCCTATGAAGTTGGGGCTGCATGTACATGACTGACCCCAGGTTACTCAGTAAGCTTCCATAGCAGAGTAGGGATTCAAACCTGGCTTTCCCGGTCCTAGTCCAAAACTAAACCCTACACCACAGTGGTTTTCCTGGGAGTTGCTGTTGAACAGAAGCAAGCAGCCCACCCTGGGAGTCATGCAAGTCATCTGGTGTCAGGTTGTCCAATGGTTGTTAACTGGACCAGCCCTGATGAGTCCTCCCTTAAAGGCCCAAATAGTCCTGCAAAGATTTCCCCTTCCCTGTACCACCTTTTACTGACAGAAGGCTTGAAGGCTGACAATATTGTCTTGGGTGCCTAGTAACAGCCACTGAAAGCATTTGTTTCCTAAAGCTATAAATACTGCTTTGATTGTTTGGGGTGGGGGTTGTTAACCCTCAAAGCATTTTTTTTTAATTTCAGATTTTTCTGGAAACCTGGGACCTTTTTCAGCTTTGTCAAAAGATCTGTCTTATCTGTTCATGGCTCCATCCTCTAGAGTTAAGTAGTACTGACAGATTGGGTAATATTGAGAATTAGATATATTGATATGTACCTGACTAGTAAGGATTCACCTAAAAAATCTGACGGTAGGCTCTTCACAAAAGTTAATGTAGAATAAACACACCCCCCCCTTAAGGTAAGTGACCTAAAACTCATTTATTTTTGCTATAACAGGCAAACACAGCTACTTTTCTGGAATAATGCTACGTACTAATTTCTAGGAATGTTTCAATTTATTCAGATAGAGAATTATAGTTAGGGCATCGGTGGATATTCACAAAAGGTCTCTTATTCTACTAAACGCATTTTCAATATCGTATCCAATAGCAGCAAAGCTGTTCTAGAATCGAAAATAATTGCAAATTATATACACACAGAAAGGAACTTTATCTTGTCCACTGGAAAGACGCACTTAAGTTAACAATCCTGATTCGTATTCAGTTCAAAGGCAGGCATAACTATTACGTTCGTAGCTCTAGGAATTCTAGGCCGCCTCAGGAAACCTTTTCGAACGGCACTCTTCGTCAAGCCCCAATCTGCACATGCGCAGCAGGGTGTGCCAAAGAGCCGAAATGAGTATGCGCAGTGTACATAGTTCTGCGTGTCGTTCCCCAACGAAGGGGGATGGGGTAACCGTCTGAGCAGGCGCAGGACTGAGAGACTTTTGCGTAGGAGTAGACGCGAGTAGGGACTGCGAAGGATTGTGGGATATTGTGGCCCAGGCTGGTGGCGAAGACGGCGGTTAGTGCGCGCGCGAAAGAGACGTTCCGTTTCTTGCTCGCGGTGCTTCGACGGGAAGAGCTGAGGGACATAAGAAAGAAGCTCGTATCCGGTTCTCTAGGCCACTTGCCCTCTCACCCCTCGATGTGTTTGTAGTGCTGGAGGAGGAGGTAGCGTGATGGCTTCAAGCAGTGGCACCGATGTGATCCAGGTCACCAATGTCTCCCCGAGCGCCAGCTCCGAGCAGATGCGGACCCTCTTTGGTTTTCTGGGCAAGATCGAGGAACTGCGCCTCTTCCCTCCCGAGTGAGTCCCGCCCATCGTTTCGTTCTTCCTTAGGGTCGTAGCTAGCTTAACCCCGTCGCCATATAAAAGCCTAGCCTAGGGCGGCCTATGAGGCCGCGCGCTCCCCTGGCTTTAGAACGCGGCGCGCGTGCCCGGCCGGGAAGGCGGGGGGAGGGGGAGCGCTGAAGAGGTAAGAAACGAGCTCGAAGGATGCCACGCCGGGAGGGGTGCGTTCTGCTGCTTTAGCAGCTCCGCGGATAGAAAGCGCCGATGCCTCCTTGACCTTCCCCCCCTCCCTTCTTACCTTGAGCGGGCTGAATCGTAGTCGTCCACCCCCACCCTTTCCCCTGAAAGGGCGTATTTCTAAGGATTACAAAATTCACGTATGTGTGTGTGTGAGGAAAATTAATTTCGTTCAGAGACAGTGGCATAAATTGGTTGTGGGGGGGCATTTCAGATGTTTCTCTGTTTTAAAAACCTGGGCTTCGGAGGCCGACCTAGTGTTAATGTATAGAAACTTCACTTCCCCTCCTATTTCAAAAGTGTCTCTGGAGACTAAAAGAGATCAGAAATGGCTGGCTGGTCGTTTGATCCATTCAGACCAAATTAACAAGGGCATTAAATTGATATGTGATTCCTGTCAGTGTTCACAATGTGATATAAGAACAGCAGGGTGAATTCCAGTCAGCCAAAATAAAGGTGTGATTTTACAGTCTAAGTAAAAAGGAGTTGGCTTGCTCCATTCCATGCATGTTTTGAGTATTCTAGTAACTGCAATGCCATCCTGTGCAGCAGCATTCTAGTCTTAAGTCCATCAGTTTCATTGACTTGAAACCTTGCTCTTGAAACCTTGAATTTGAAACTTTGCATTTATTTTCCTGTGGTCAGGAGAGCAACAATTTTTAACTTGCTAATTTTGACAATCTTAATGATGCCATAAGAACATAAGAGAAGCCAGTCCTGGATCAGGCCAATGGCCCATCTAGTCCAACACTCTGTCACACAGTGGCCAAAAATACCAGGTGCCATCAGGAGATCCAGCAGTGGGGCCAGGACACTAGAAGCCCTCCCACTGCTGCCCCCCCTCAAACACCAAGAATACAGAGCATCACTTGCCCCAGACAGAGAGTTCCCATTTATACTTTGTGGCTAATAGCCACTGATGAACCTCTGCTCCATATGTTTATATAATTCCCTCTTGAAGCTGTCCATGCTTGTAGCCGCCACCACCTCCTGTGGCAGTGAATTCCATGTGTTAATCACTCTTTGGGTGAAGAAGTGCCAGTTACATTTACCCACACACACTGAATTAGGGTTCAGTCATAAATTTGTGTAGAGGCATTTCCAGAGTGCACAGCTTGTCAAGGTAGTCCATGAGGATTATGCCAAAAAAGAGAAATGTATTTCTGAATTTCTCAAAAGCCTGTATGGGGGAGGGGAAGGTATGATTCTTGAGTACACTTTAACATCAGTGCCTGTATGTTGCATATGTATGCAACATACAGTTTGGTGTAGTGGTTAAGTGCGCGGACTCTAATCTGAGAGAACAGAGTTTGATTCCCCACTCCTCCACTTGCAGCTGCTGGATAACCTTGGGCAAGCCATAGTTCTGTCAGAGCTGTTCTTGAAAGAGCAGTTCTCGAAAAGAGCTCTCTCAGCCCCGCCCACCTCACAGGGTGTCTGTTGTGGGGAGGGGAAGGGCAAGGAGTTTGTAAGCTGCCCTGAGACTCCAAGTGAAGGGCAGGGTATAAATCCAATCTCCTCCTCTTCTTCCTCTTCTTCTTCTAAGATTCGGAAAATTTAAAAATGCTCTGAAGAGGATGCTCTAAAGAGGGATTGGCAGAAGATAAAATATAATCCTCTGGTGGACACTGGCAGTTCTTGTGCTTGTTATTTGCTGGTTTTCTTCCAAAGAATGGGAGATTGGGTGAATCTTGGTCTGATCCGCTGTACCACTTATGTTCATAATCAAGCAAGCAAACTCCTGATCACTTAACAGTGTTATACTTCAGCTGCTAAGTTAACTGGTTAATTGGTCTTATATCATAAAAAAGATGACATGTGAGTTTAAAGCCAGCCCTCCTTCACTGCTCAAGAATTCTAGTATTTTACAAGTGGGGGATCTGCAAGGATTTCCAGGGGCATCTTCTCCCTCTCCCCACTATTTTTTCTTTCCCTTTTCTAAAAGCCCCTGTAGCTTCTCCCATTTTCCTGCTTCCTTTCTCCTTTCACACACCAGCCAACCTATCTCCCTTGGTGTCAGCTTTCCTGCCTTCCATCCTCATGGCAGCCTCTTCCTAAGAAAGCTCTGGCAAGTTGCATGTTGTCAGTCACTGGACTGACCCCAGTTGTGCAGTGCCACCTCGGCCACAGCAAGGAACCTTCAAGGACCGGAGGGACGACGATCTCACTTTCCTCCATATATTCTTCCCCACACTATTTCTTTTGTTCCTCTTCCTGGCATTCCCTGTATCTTCAACTTTCCCCGTTTCTTTCTCTCCTTCCCACCCATTCACCAACCAACCAATTATCTGCCCCCAGTTTTCATTTATTATTATTTCATTTGTGTGTTCACCTTTCTCCTTGATGGGGACCTAATGTAGCTTACATTATTCTCATCTCCCATTTTATTCTTACAACAACAAGCCTGTGATTAGGCTGAGTGTGTGTGACTGGCCCCAGGTCACTCAGTGAGCTTCCACAGGAGAGTGAGGATTTGAACTTGGATCTCCCAGATTTTTTTTATTTATTTAAAACATTTTTTTGCCTTTCCACTCAGGAGGCGAACATAAAAATACTTAAATAATTAAAATACAATTAAAAATATTTTGTTTAAAATTACATAACAACTCTAGAAAGAGAACCAAAAAGTGTTATTGGGAGTATGCCAGATGAAACAAAAAAGTCTTCACCAGTTTCTGAAAGATACCAATAGGAGACATGAATCTCCCTGAGGAGGGCGTGCCAATGTGTGCCATTGCAGAGAAGACCTTTTCTCGGGTTGCTACCCATCTAGCCTCCAATGGCAAAGGCAACCAAAGTGGGGCCTCCAAGGATGGCCAGAGTGTGGGTAGGATCATATGGGAGAAGGCAGTCCTTGTATGTCAGTCCCAGCCTATATAGACCAGGTCTGAAACTTCACCACTGCACCTTGCTGGCTATTGTGAGGTGGGCTGCTGTTGAACATTTGCAAGTGCCAGGACTGGTTGAGACATGCAAGTTGCCCAGTGGTTACTGCTGGGTCTGGCCCCTATGAGTCCTCCCTCAAAGGCAAAAGTAGCCCTGTCCCCTCTTTCTACCATTTACTGGCAGAAAGGAAGGCTTGAAAGCTGGCGGTACTGTTGTGGCTGCCTAGCAGCAGCCTCTAAAAGTTTCTTAGTTTTTTAAAGCTATAAGTATCTCATTTTGGAGGGCTTTAACCTTGCCCGTCTGTGTGTGTGTATACACACACACACACACATAGATATTAAGATTTCAGATGTTTTTCCTTGCAAAGCTGGGCCTTTTCTCGAGTTTGTAGAAGAATCTGTCCATGACCTCAGTGTCTGGATTTAAGTATCCACAGATGGGCCCACATTGAGAATTAGATTTACTGATTCTAGACTGAGCTCCATGGCTGAAGAATGACTGTTACTAGGGGTGTGCAAAAAAAAAAATTCAGCCCTATTCGGATTCGGCCAAATCAGGCAGAATCAATTTTGGCCGGCAGAAAAACTCCCGCATGTCAGTTTCGGTAGTAGAGCCAATTTGGGAGTCTTTCCACCAGCCGAATGTCAATTTTCGGCCCCATTATATCCTATGGGCCATTGAAGTCAATGGCGAAAACATAGGGTATATTCTGGGGGGCTGGAGGGGAGGGAGTTTAAGGGAGAGGCTCCAAATTCACTGGAGCCTCTCCCCAAGATACCCACCAGGTTTCAAGAACATTGGACCAGGGAGTTCAATTCTACAGGCCCCCAAACAGGTTGCCCCATCCCCTCCATTGTTCTCTATGGTGGGAAAAAAGGTTGCTTTCTTCCCATGGTGCTGTTAGTGGCTCTGGGGGGGAGGGGGTTTGAGGGAGAGGCTCCAAATTTTCAAGGTAGCTTCGGGAGCCTCTCCCCACATAAACCCCCATGTCCCAAAGCAATTGGACCAGTGGGCCCAATTCTGTGGGCACCCAGGATTTATACCCTGCCCTTCACTACCCAAAGGTGTCTCAGAGCGGCTTACAAACTCCTTTCCCTTCCCCTCCCCACAACAGACACCCTGTGAGGTAGGTGGGGCTGAGAGAGCTCTTGACAGAAACTGCTCTTTTTCAAGAACAGCTCTTATCAGAACTACGGCTTGCCCAAGGCCATCCAGCCAGGTGCAAGTGGAGGAGTGGGGAATCAAACCCGGTTCTCTCAGATTAGAGTCCGCGCACTTAACCACTACACCAAACTGGCTCTCAAGGCAGGCAAGCAGGCAGCACGCAGCAGTCAGACTCTCCCAGAGAATCTCAGGGAAAGTGAACTGTCTTGGGAGATGCTTGTTTGCCATGAGAACAGATGGCACTGTGGCAATGCAAGCATGCCACAGTGCCACACAGAAACCCCAAACGACCAACAGGAACAACATTTATACAGGCCCTGCCCAAATTGATGGTGCAACTGCATTGGACCACTCACACCACACAAACGTAGAAAAGAATATTTATAGCACTGGGAAAAATGCAGAAAAGGGCAACTACAATGATAAGAGGAGGATACTTTCCCTATGAAGAAAGGTTAAGGCGCTTGGGGATCTTGGCTTTGAGAAACAATGACTGAGGGGTGACATGATAAGAGGTTTACAAGGCTATGCATGGGAGAGAGCAGGCAGAGAAAGAAGTACTTTTCACCCTTTCTCACAAGACAAGAACTCATGGGCACTCAATGAAATTGCTGAGCAGTCAGGTTAGAAGTTAGAACAGATGAAAGGAAGTACTTCTTCACCCAAACAGTGATTAACACATGGAATTCACTGCCACAGGAGGAGGTGGTGGTGGTGTTGGCTGGCATGAACAGCTTCCAGATGGAATTTGACAGACATATGGAGGCTGGAGCCATAGCAGTGGTCCATCAGTGGCTAATGTTCAGGAGTTGTTTTTTTTTTAAAAAAAAAAACTATAAGTAATCCAGTACTATTAAAAGAGGTGAGGGGGTTGCCCCCCAGTACCAGATCATTACTTGCCTCAGAGACCAAGAGTTCCTTCTTATCTATAGCCATTAGCCACCAGTGTTAATCCATGTGTTAATCACTGGGCAAAGAAGTACTTCCTTTCATCTGTTCTAACTTCTAACCTGACTACTCAGCAATTTCATTGAGTGCCCATGAGTTCTTGTCTTGTGAGAAAGGGTGAAAAGTACTTCTTTCTCTGCCTTCTCTCTCCCATGCATAGCCTTGTAAACCTCTTATCATGTCACCCCTCAGTCATTGTTTCTCAAAGCCAAGATCCCTAAGCGCCTTAACCTTTCTTCATAGGGAAAGTGTCCTCCTCTTATCATTGTAGTTGCCCTTTTCTGCATTTTTTCCCAGTGCTATAAATATTCTTTTCTAGGTTTGTGTGATGTGAATGGCCCTTTTCGGGGCGCTGCGGGCTGATTCAAATTCTCTGATCTGGATTGGCTTGCCGCTGAATTGCTGCCGAAATTGTTGAGGAGCACAAAGGACAACAAGCTGTGCTTGCAATTCCATGGATTTCTATTTGTCAAGGTGGCTGAACACAGATTCAGATAAAAATGGAAATTTTCAGCTATTTTCTTATGACATAGGCCAATAAATAACTGCAAAAAACTACATTATCACAGCAATTCATTTCCACACAACAGAACTACGAAACCCAAGAATTGCTTAAAATTAGCAATAATTTTAATAACTAACTCAAATTAGTTCCACCTGATTGCTTGCCAATCTTAAAGAGTGTCAACCCACAAAGTACTCCTTTTTCATTATTATGGCTCATACTGAGTTCTTGACTATCATACTCAGAATGAACTCTTTAAAGCTATCCCATTACAAAATGATAGGAGGTAGCGGTTAGGGATGTACCTCTCAGGAATGAATGTCTATTTGTTGTTCTGTCTGAATGAAACCTTAACCTTGTGGTTTAAAAGCTTGCAAATCAAATCAGCTTTTGGTAGGATATTCAGGTACAATGTGGTCAACAAAAAACTTATAAATAGAAAAATTAAAATAAGAGTCACCTTGCCAAAAATGTAAGTCATAAACTACAGTTTTTTGGGTCATGTCCGGGGCACCTGGGGTCCTCTAGAGGCCTCCAGAAGCATGAGCTTCCTGGAATTCAGGGCTATTTAGCCCTTTTTCATTATTAGTACCAAACTCTGATGACCAGCGTCTGTGTAAAGAGAGACACCACCACAATAAATGAGAGTCAGCGAGGGGGCACTCCAGCATGCTTCAGTGAGAAGTGGCAAGGTAGATTAAATGGCCCGAGAGTCACCTTAAGAGCAGAATATGTTCAGGGTTCTGTCAAAGTTCAAGTAGACTGGCTCAGTTGCAGCATCTTGAACCTGGGCAAATGGTTGCTGAGCCTGCCTCTGTTCCAAGTGCTGTCCATGTGATTTGGCCAACTGTTGCATTTCTTTGCATCTCCATATATTGTCAGACTGAACTGGTTCTTCTCTGGGTAGCTTGTGTTGATCAGTGGAACAGGTGGATGCCCTGGTAGTAAAATGTATGCTGTTTCCCCAGTTTCAAGGCTGTTGAACAGTTCAAAGGGGAGAGAACCGCATTGATATGCATAGATTCCTTTTGGCCTGGGAGGCCATGGCCCTGTCTATGCAGCTGGCTTGGAAACTGCCTGTCTTGAAGGACATGTTGACTCACAGTCTGATTTCTCATCTTTATCCAGGGTGGCTAATTTTACCACATGGCACTTGAGCAGGAATTTCTCCTGAAAGAGGGTTTCTCTGAGCCTGTCATTCACAGTAATTTATCATAGCTAAGGCAGTTAACATCCATGGTGTATGATTGTATTGGAAAGCATTTGTGACGTGGTGTAGGAGAAAAGACTTCCAAGCAAGGAGCCCTGATATTTTCTCAGATGCAGGCATTTCTGCAAGATTATAATTCCCAAGGTCTAAGACCTAACAATCTGAAAAGACAGATGGTGGCTTTTGCCTCAGTCCTCCTTCTACAAGAAGAGCCCTGCAGGATCAGACCAGTAGTCTGTCTAATCCAGTATTCTGTCTTGCACATTAGCCTCCTTTGGAGGCTTTCCTTCATTTCTTTTAATTCTCCTTGCCCCCACCCACCAGGGTTCTCCTTTTCTTCTTTTTATTTCCATCCCCAGGCTTTTCTTCCTTTTTATTACCCTTCTGCAATTCTTTTTTGCAAAATAAGGAGGGTTATATTGCATCTGAGCTTGGTTCCATCTCTTCTGACAGTTATTTTGAGACGGTGTTCACCACCCCCTCTCAGAATTCCAAAGGCACCTATAGGCTCAAAAGTGTTGGGGACCTCTAGTTTATGCTGTTCATCTAGCTAAGCAATTGTTTTTATTCTACCAGGATCCATCCTCATTTTAATAATGCCTGGAGCCACTTGTCTGCCTTTTGATTGTAAGATCGTAAGATGAGCCCTGCTGGATCAGACCAGCGGTGCATCTACTCCAGCATTTTGTACCACATAGTGGCCAGCCAGTTCCTCTGGAGGTCCAACAACAGTGCATAGAGGCCAAGGCCTTCCCCTGATGCTGCCTCCTGGCACTGGTATTCAGAAGTGTACTGCTTCTGAACCTGGCAGTTCCTTTTAGTCACCATGGCTTCGATAGACCTATCCTCCATAAATCTGTCTAATCACCAGTGTTCCCTCTAAGCTGAGTTAGTGCGAGCTAGCTCATAGTTTTTTAGCCTCCAGCGCAAACATTTTTGTCTTGGCTCAGGAAGGATGGCTCCAGAGCAAAGTAATTTATGCAGCCAAATTGCTCGCTCACAACTTTAATGCCAGTAGCTCATCAAGTAGAATCTTGCTCACTAGACTCCACAGCTTAGAGAGAGCATTGCTAATAACCTTTTAAAGCTGTCTGTGGCTATCACTACATCCTTTGGCAGCAAATTCCAGATTTTAGTCATTTACTGTGTAAAAGAAGTATTTCCTTTTGTCCCTCTCTCCTGACATTATATAATTAGAAGATTTCTAAAAGGGAGCATTGCCACAATTTTCTCTCCTGGTGAATTCATGTGGCTCTATAGAACTTGACCTAAGCTCCCTTTGAAACTCTCAGAGAAAAGGCTCTTAAATTCCTTTCTCTGAAAATCTTACTTGTGATAGCAGTGACATCAGGCAGGAGGATCTCAGAACTAGGCACTCCGTCCATTGCAAAAGGCTGTGCAGAATCCATAAAGATAATGTTGTACTATAACTTAATCCAATCTTTAGGCCAAAAGTTGACTTAGTTTTTTATTAAGCACAAGAAGTCAGTCATCCTTCTTTTAAAACTGGGCACTCAGTGGAGAGAAATTCGCATCCACTAGATCTGCATCTTACTCTTCACATTTACATTAGATGAACTAAACCTTCTGTCATTCTGATAGCTAGTTGGTGGCTTACCATCCACTTGTCAAGACAAAGACAGTCACAAAATGGTCCCTGAGCAAATGAAGTAGGCTACAGTTCTGGATATTCCAGAAGGTATTACCTATCAGTCTGTAATGCAGCAACATCCATAGACTTTAAACTAAAATACTTTGATAGGTAGTATTTGTGAAGCTGTAGCATGGGCATCAGTGTCCATCTTTGTCAAACACTACAGCCTGGACTCCGTGGCATTGGCAGAAGCAGCTTTTGGCCAGCAAGCGGTCTAATTCTGGGTTCCATATGGCAGTCAAGTTCCCATTCAGTCTGGAAGTACTGCTTGGTGACATCCCAAATTCTCCAGGATGTTCTCCTATCCTGAAGCAAAAAATGAAATGCTGGATTTACTGTGAAGGTTCATTTTGAATTACCTTCTGGATCCACCCTGTTTTGGGTGGGGGGAGTCATTGTAGGACACAACATACAATGGTTTCATAAATTTGGAGGGTGGCTTTGAACACTATCTTTTAAGTGATTCTAAATGTTAACTTCTTCACTGTTTTTCATCCTGTTGACATTGTTACATGTTGCTGTGTCATGTTCAGCTGTTCTGGCATCAGTAACTGTCACAGTGTTTTGTGATGGTTAGGGGTGAATAACCCAGAGGAGTACACAATATTTGCTAAGGAAGTTTTCAGACTGAGTATAATGGGCATGCCCTCCCATCTGTAGACAGAAAGATCAGCCTGCTTTCTGCCTCCAGAGAAGAGGGAGAGGAAAGTACCCATGTCCCAGAACATCCTCCTTTTCAGGCAAAATGAACCTTCATGGTAAATCCAGTATTTCATTATTCTGGTTGTGCAGCTCCTTGGAAAGTCATAGAAGAAGTGCATATTGTAACACTACATTCACCGTCTGACTAGCTACTACAGGCCACTGGCTCTTGAAGTCCATAAAGCTGGTGTACTGAAAGGAGAAGAAGAGATTGGATTTATACCCTGCCCTTCACTACCTGAAGGAGTCTCAGAGCTGCTTACAAATTCATTTCCCTTCCCCTCCCCACAACAGATACCCTGTGAAGTAGGTGGGGCTGAGAGAGCTCTGACAGAAATTGCTCTTTTTCAAGAACAGCTGTGCCAGAACTATGGCTTGCCCAAGGTCATCCAGCAGGTCCAAGTGGAGGAGTGGGGAATCAAACCCAGTTCTCGCAGATTAGAGTCCGCGCACTTAACCACTACACCAAACTGGCAAAAGTTTCAAATTGGCCACTCTGTGGTAAGTAATAGAAAGGCTAACAACCCCTGTATATGTTAGAGCTTTAAATAGTGCAGTTATTTGCCTTATATGATGCATTTGGGGTTTTGATTAGTTCTCCCTCAAAACTACAGAGTCTGTAAATAGAAGATTATCACCCATTTCTCTGGTCATATTACTTAGGTGCTGCAGCTGATCAGCTTGTCAACTTTGCCAGGCGGGATTCATTTGTAAATGACAACACTGGAAGAAAATGTGGTACATACACAGAGCCTGTTAACCCTCCACCCCTTAAAGTATGGTTCTGAATGGGACCATTTACAACAGGCTAGGCTTCTTTGGAGAAATTCACTAACAATCTTTAAACCATTTTTCAGATTAAACCTTTTTTAGATCCACAGAATGTTTAGACTCACTGCATTCTCCAAGAAGTCACCAGGAGTGTGGCAGGCTTAGCAGCACCTGCCAATGACCCTTTCATCCTTAATTTTAAGTGTAGGGGCAGCAGAGTGGGATCATGGAACACATAATATGGCCTTAGATGCCATATGAGTTGATCAGTATCCAGAATGCAAAGCCTGCAGTCAAACTTAAGAGCCTTAACTGCCCTTCCCTTGGTATATTTGGGAAATGGCAGGAAATGCACCCTGGAAATTCTGTGATTTGTTCTGTATTGGTCTGGATGTTGGTGTCAGAACTGGAATCCATACATTGCCAATGTTATGGGAAAATAGTCATTTACCATCACAAACAATAAATGTCTCTGCCATGCAGAACTAGTTTAGCAGCTGTGTTGACATATATTATACTGTATAGTGCTGGATTTTCTTCATGAATTTGTCCAAATGATGCCTCTTAGAATATCTATACATCTTTTGTGCAGGCCCAATCAGAAATCTAAAAACCAGAACTGAAGCAAAACCTAAGTATTAACAAGACAAAATAAACAAAGCAAAAATTACATAGTAGAATCCTAGTTTCAGCAAGTTAAATACAGTAGTATAGACCACAGTCCCTAATAATTTATCCAAGTAACTTTTTGAATCATTTAGTACAGTGGAAATCTGTTGCCTGCATAGAAAAGCCCTCTTTAATAATTCAGTTTTGCATAGTTTGCTGAAAGCCAGGAGAGTGAGAGCCTTCCTGATCTCCTCAGGCAGGACATTCCACAAGGTGGGGGCCACAATGGAAAAGGCACATGTACAGGCAGTTGTTGATTTTGCCTGTTTTCAGGTTGTCAATCTGCAGAAGACCTTGTTCAGATGAGTGATGCTGTCATGGCAAGTCATTAAAAAAAGGTTATCGTACATTCACATACAAGTTATGGTTAAGTCCAGTAATGTTTTTAAAATTAAAAAAGAAGATTAAGGAGGGGTTGTCTTCCTTTCGAGTAAACATAGCCATTTCTTTATAAGATGTGTTTAAATGTAATGGCACACCACAAACTGTAACAGTTTTGGAGCAGATTGATAACAGTCTACAGATCTTTTAGCTTGCAGTTGCTTATAAATGAATGAAAGTGAGGAGTAGTATGATACTAAGAGCCCATTCTAGCTCATGTTTAACTGTGTTTTTTGGTTCTTACTGTTTTTCTTTTCAGTGACTCCCCTTTGCCTGTTTCCTCACGTGTCTGTTTTGTAAAGTTCCAAGATCCTGACTCTGCAGTTGTGGCCCAGCATCTGACAAATACTGTATTCGTTGACAGAGCATTGATAGTCGTACCATTTGCAGAAGGTTTGTGAATTGTTTAATGATCTATGAAGCCATAGAATCGTGGCACTATAGCTTGATGTAGTTTAATAGCATGAAAGTTTTAGCATGTAAAAAAATTGAAGTTATTTACATTTTTAAAATCCTTGGTATCCTGACATCTCTAGTTTTTATACAAAAACAAAATGTATAAATACCTAGTTACTCAAAACAATCTAGGACTTGCATATTGGTCTTTCAACAAAAAGATACAGAATACAAATATGTTTAAGCAGCATTATTCAAAATCTTTTGTTTTTATCAGCCTTCCTCAAGGCAACTTTTAAGACAGTTGTTAAAAACTGAATTACGTAAACAGGAAATGTTGCTTTAAGTTACTTGACATATGTTGTCACAGGGTGCATTCTCCCTCATAGAGAGTGCATGGAAGATACTGGCTGTTAAAAGGCAATGTTCTGTTTGCTTTAGTTGATAATTGAAAAGCATTTATACTCAAAAATTCTGGTATACCAAGGATTTGATAATCTCTGCTAGTCAGAAAATAGCTCCAAAAGTGCTAAATGGGCACTGGGTATTAGATCTTATTCCACATTTTCTTGTTCAGCCTTGCTATATTTTTCTAGAATTTCGCTAAATAATAAACTCTTCTCTCTGTTATTTGTGTGTGTGATTTTTGTAGTGGAGAAGGCAAATGCAAAGGCCCTTCCAGATGACTGAAACAGTGGGGTCCTCTGCAGCTACAGGGGATTCTAGACATTAACTAAAGACCAGCAAGCACTCAAGTCCCCAAGTGTTTTCCTGGTGTAATCACTTGTTAACAACATTTTCTCTCTCTTCTTTTTCTTAATTTTAGGCTGTTACAGTAACTTGAAAAACAATTAGCAGGGTTTGGGAACACATTTCTAAAAATCTGTACCAAGAAGACCGCTCATCTAATGAGTTTTGTTGGACTTCTGTAGATTTCTGCACAGCTATTTCAAAGGCACTGTTAACTGATAAACATAGAAATTTTAAATTAAAGTATTTTCAGACTTACATTGTAGGCCTGAAAACACAGGCTGCTTAATTTAATTGAAACCAGTGGGCGTGAAAAAGCCTAACTTTTGTGTGTGTGTGCGCATGTTGCTGAGTAAACTGCAGTATCCATATTTTTAAAGAACACTATACGTACACAAGGCATAAGAACATGAATAGTGCAGACATTTAGCATGGACTGGTTCTTAGCAACAGCGTAGTCATAATTGATATTACTAATTCTGATAAGATTTTAACTGAAATAGTAGCAGTAAAGCATAATCTATTTTTTAAAGAGTATTATTGCCTCTACTTTATTTAAGGCAGAATAACAAATGAGATGTATTTGCACTTGGTTTTTAGGTTAACATAAATATTAAGGTGAAACTAAACATGCCAGAGGCAGTATATTTAAACACTGTTCTGTCTCAGTCATAAAGGAAGAGGGGGGATGTGTGGAACCTGTTTAATAATAAAAGGGGCAAGTGGGTAAAAAGTGCCAGAGCACTCCCTTTTCCCATTCTATACAATCTGTTCCCCATGTGTATTTTTTCTCATCCAAGTGCCAGTAGTAGAACCATGCTTGCCTTGGGGGTGAAAAGTGCTTGGAGAGGAGCATTGAGAGATAAGCAGTGAGCAGGGATAGAGTTCAGTACCTGTCACCTACTACTTGCTATTAAAACAAGACCTCCTGCCATTCTTTCCAAAAGATTATATCAGTTCTTTGTTTAAACACATAGTTTGTACTGGTTTTGACCCTAAATAGTAGAATAAGTAGCTTTCTAAAGGCCATGTTTAAGAATGGTACATGATTGTACGTTGGAAGTTTTGATAGGTAGTAATTTTCTCTTTGTAAGTATGATTTTGTCTACTGTGCTAAAATGCTAGATGGTGCTCCTCTGGTGCTTACTAGTTAGCCAGATTGCTTTAGAATTTTTGAAGCTTGTTTAATGCAACTTGTGCAGCTACAGTGTTTAAGGAACTTGATTTTGGCGGGGGGGGGAGGGTTAGGCCATACACAATTCTGTAGTTGATGGAGAAGTAAAATTTTGGACAGAGTAGTATTTCAGAGTAATCTGTTCCTTTTGTCATGAACTTTGACTGTTTCTCTTGCAACTCTTCTTTCTGAATGGAAGCGTGTAGGCTTTTCTCCACAGTTGTTCACATTTCAAGAGCCCAGTATCTGCTAGGTACTAAAACATTGCTCAGTAAATCTACTTCATATTCATTGGGCTTGCTCATATGCATCGAGGCATATTCTTAAGTACTCTGATGAATTTAAATCTGTATTTCTTACTATTATGGTGATATGTTTTAACATTGCCTAACTTGAAGTATTAAATACTGCACTGTGCTGATCATAGCTCCCTATGTCAGTCACATCTTTGTTTTTAGTGTGTTCATATATCTTGATGTTGGCTGTTGCTTTGTGTTCTAGACTTAACACAAAGTTCACGGTAAGGCATAGTACTATAAATTTCACTATGAAATTCAAGGATTTGGAAGGAACTCAAATATTAACAATGGCTTTGGATGGGATTGTGTAGGTTCTTTGGTTAATGTTTGTTTCTTTTGTCTGTTTCTTTTTCTTCATTTCTACACATTCATGCAGTATTTCATGGTTCTAACAAAGCAGCAGTAAAAAACTCTTGACGCATGAAAATTAACTGGTGAGGGGCCTCATTGCTTTATTTAAAAATTGTAGTTTATTTCTGAATAACTTTTTTCCTAAAAATGAGAGGATCAAATGCATGAGTACTTAATGGATGCAGATCTTCTGTGAGGTGTCTCAACATAAGTCTAAGAGGATTTCTAGTTAGATGCCAGAAATGTTATAGTTGCACTAATTGTGTGTAAACATAAATAATATCCTCTGAGACATAATTTTGCATGCAAAATTATCCCATGATCTCTATAGGTATGTTAATATATTGATGGATTAATGCCCTGTATCTAAATGACCTTTCCCCCTTTTCCCACCATAACTTTTAGTATTGAAATTATGGCAGCTCAGTGACAGAAGAAAGATAACAGTGCTGTGTATTATACATTTGTTTATATTATCGGCACTTCTCAGTATAGGTGGAAGGAACCATTACCTTTATTTAACAGTGGTTTTTCTTTTTTGTTGTTGTGTTTTACAGTTCTTTTCCCTGGTTCAGCCTGAACTATATACCAGGCCCTGCTGAAAATACCACCCAACAGTTTTCTTCTGCAGCTTATCCAGTTTCTCTTAAGTGCCCTGTACATATTGTATGTTTTATGATGAGATGCAGTTTTTTTAATATGTATTGCAGAAACGCTACTGGTATTTGCAAATATATAGTACAGTTGTCTTATTGAACTCTCATATTGGGGGCTTGGGCACATTAACAGATTAATCCATACGTATAGGGCTTTTGCTGTTGGATAGAATAACAACAATCAACATGACTGTTTATCCCATGTAGGGCCTTCTAGTAAGGTTATTTTCTATTCAGGGTAGGCAGTAACCCTAGACACTTGCCATAGCTGGCTACCAGGCTGCAGAGCAGAAGTTTCTTCTGAGATATGCAGCAGCACTTGTGGTACAGTAGGCATGACATACAGTGGAGCGTGTATTTTACTGCACAGGTAAGGAATGTGCCACAGCTTTCTGTGTTTACATAAGCACATACACTTGTACACATATATTCTGAATCTATATTTGGAGATCTGTGGAGACCTTCATATCAATGTGACATGTCAGCAAAAGCCCTACACTTTTCCTTACCTTCTCTTAAATTTTACAAAATTTGTGTGGTAGGTGTAAAAGAAATCATAGTGAACTGTACCATATTATTAACCCCTAAATCAAACTTTTTTTGTCTTGTGTATCTTGATTTTTCTGTGTGCTTTATAGTGAAGCAGCCGACACGAGTCGTTGTTCATAAAACAGCTTTTGAAAGTTGAGAGCACACCCCTGGAGAACCGACTGTGCTTGCTTACGTTTGGTTCATGACTTAAAAATCGAGTACAGGTGATGAAATCTTGGCAGTGTTAACAAAAAAGTAGTGTGTATTGTGCTATTTTTTTATTCTAGAACTTAACCTTTTGTAGAGAAAAAGGAACAGTCAAATTTTCACACATTGAACTTTCATTCTGACATACAAATTAAAGATAAACTATTAAAAATCAAGCATTATATTATAGCCATCATAAGTACTTTCAGCAAACTCAGGTGGTGTTTCAGGGAGACATTTTCTGGGTGTATTTGTGTGTGTGTGGCTTTTTGTCATTGATGAATGTCTTCTAATGCATAGCTGTCTTTCTGCAGGAGTTATTCCTGATGAGACTAAGGCTTTGTCTCTCCTGGCACCAGCTAATGCTGTGGCAGGTCTACTGCCGGGGGGTGGACTCCTGCCTACGCCCAACCCGCTTTCTCAGGTGAGCTTACACGTTATGTTGTTGTCTGCAATATATGCTGCTTCTTTATCTTACTGTATTTAATGACGTGATCTTTTCTAACATCTTTCCTGTAAAAATTGCCCCCAGGAATGCTCTTGTAAAGAATTAATTGGCCCTACATTTGATTCCTTGTTATCTTTTGAAATGCTGTGTGTGTGTGTGTGTGCGTGTGTGTGTGCATTATCTGAAGCTGATGGTGGGCATGAAAGGATGTAGCAGCTTCCATGGCTAAGGAAAATGTGTATTGCAATGTATGTAGTCATTGCAATCTCATTATGTGTCCCTGGTTCAGATGTTGCTCCCTAATGACCAGTTAGTTGAGGGATTTGGCTGATTGTGGTAATATATATGTTGGCTCTTGGAAAATACAGTTTTGTAGATAGCTTTCCAAATGCTGCTGTATTCCTAACAGGGAGATGAGAGGAGTTCAGTAAGAAAGCAGCAATCATTAGTGAACTTTCATTTATGCTAACACATATATATCCCACCCTTCTTCCAAGGAGATCAGGGCTCCTTACATGATGTCATAATCTCACTGTACACTGCATTGGTCAGGCTGCACCTGGAGTATTGTGTGCAGTTCTGTAGGCCTCACTTCAAAAAGGATGTGTACAGAATGGAGCTGGTGCAGAGAAGAGTGATGAGAATGATTGGGGGCCTGGAGACCAAGCCCTATGCGGAAAGGCTGAGGGACTTGGGGACTTCTCCGTCTGGAGAAGAGGAGGTTGAAGGGGGACATGGTTGCTCTCTTTAAGTATTTGAAGGACTGTCGCTTAGAGGAGGGCAGGGAGCTGTTCCAGTTGGCAGCAGAGGATAGGACTCATGATAATGGGTTTAAATTAAGGGCAGGAAGGTACAGGCTGGATATTAGGAAAAAAACTTTTTACATTAAGGGTTGTTCAACAGTGGAAGCAGCAGCTGGACAACCGTTTGTCAGGGATGCTCTAGGCCAGAGGTGTTGAACACATTTGTTACGAGGGCCAGATCTGACATAAATATCACTTTGTCAGGCTGGGCCATATGTGCCATAAAATGTAAGGTACCGGAGATATAAACTTTATAAAGATTATTTCAGATGCCAAAGGGCAATAGCAGGTGTGATTGGATTAGATGTGATATGCAGAGGGGTGGAGATATCAGCATTGGTGTGATATACAGAAGCGTGGAGATATCAGCATTGTTAATGAGACAGGAAACCCAGGTCTCAATTTGGTACAGGAGGATTCAGTCCAGGAGGGATGCAAAGAATAAATGGGGAAAAGTCTGAAGAAGTGAGCAGTGACTCACAAAAGCACATACCCTACTACAATTTTGTTACTCTTTAAAGGATCTACTAGACTCTTACTCTTTCTACCACTATTAAAAACCACAACACTCAGAAACCAGTGGGGGGACATTTTAACCTTCCAGGGCATTCAGTTGCTGACCTAAGAGTAGCAGTTCTCTTATAAAGGAATTTCAAAGGGAGATTAGAAAGGGAGTCTGCTGAATTGCAACTAATAATGAGGCTCAAGACAATGCATCCTCCTGCACTGAACTGAGAGCTAGGTTTCTTCTGTCATCATTACCAATGCCTGCTATTGTCATTTGGCATCTGAAATCACTTCACTCTCCAAGATATAAGGACAGTTGGACTCACATTCTAGCGGTACCTGAAGAAGTGAGCCAGTGATTCAAGAGCTCTGCCACAAATTTTGTTAGTCTTTAAGGTACTACTGGACTCTTGCTCCCTTCCACTAATAAAAAATGCAAGCTGTCCTGTTAGGTGCCCCCCCCCCATCTATTCGAACTGGAAAGGGAGATCTCTCCAAGTGCCATGGGATGGTCAGTCTCTGTCACACATGTATATATATATATACCTGGAATAAAACATTTTCTGGTCTTAAACACAAGACTCTTCCCCCTCCATACCTGGAATAAAAAAAAATTGCGGTCTAAACACAGGACTCTTTCCCCCATACTTGGAATAAGACATTTTTGGGTCTAAATACAGGACTCTTCCCCCCCCCCCAGTGCCCAGAATAAAACATTTTTGGGTCTAAACACAGCACTCCCCCTATACCTGTACTCTTCCCCCCCCATACCCGGGAAAAAATGTTCTGGGGTCTAAACACAGGTCGAGCGCTCTCTCTCTCTCTCTCTCTCTCTCTCTCTCTCTCTCTCTCTCTCTCTCTCTCTCTCTCTCTGTTCTGGCTGGCTGGCTCTCTCCTTGTCTTCTGAAAAGTCCCACGAGACACCATTTCCCCCCTCTCTGTGTCTCTCTTCCTTCCCCTCCCGTCCTGGGGAGGAGCCCTCAGCCAAGGGAGGGAAGGCTTTCTTTCTCTCCTCTTGAACCAGGAAATAGGAGAGACTGGGGAAAAGGAACTGCAATGTTTTTACAAACAAGAACCAGGAAGCAGCACAGAGTCAGCTGCTCTCAGGCCAGATGTGGCCCACAGACCGGATCCTTGACACCCCTGCTCTAGGCTGATCCTGCATTGAGCAGGGGTTGGACTAGATGGCCCATATGGTCCCTTCCAACTCTGATTCTGTGATTCTTTTCCTTAGATGTTTCTGCACTTCTGCCCCACAGCAACCGTATGAGAAGAGCCCTGCCAGATCATACCAGTAGTCCATCCTGTTTCCACACAGTGGCTAAGCAGTTGCCTTGGAGGGTCAATGGCATAGAGGCCAAGACCTCCCCATAATGTTGCCTCCTAGCACTAGTACGTTAGCCAGAGAGTCACCTGGTGAGCTTTATAGCCTTGGGGAGGGAGGCAGTATGGCTCAGTGGTTAAAGCATCTGCTTGGCATGTGGAAGATCCCAAGTTCAATCCCTGGCATCTCCCGTTAAAAGATCTGGCAGTAAATTGTGTGAAAGCCCTTTGCCTGAGACACTGGAGAGTGGCTGCCAGTCTGACTAGGCAATTACGTGAGAAATCACATGAAACTGCCTTATACTGAATCAGATCCTTGGTCCATCAAAGTCAGTATTGTCTCCTCAGACTAGCAGCAGCTCTCTAGTGTCTCAGGCAAAGATCTTTCACATCACCTACTGCCAGTTCTTTTAACTGGAGATGCTGGAGATTGAACCTCAGGTCTTCTGCATAAATACTGACCTTGAACCAGTGGACTGATTCACCATGAGGCAGGTTCATGTGTGTTCATAGCTGATTGGAGAATTTTCACTTGGATCTCTCTTCTCCTAGTCCAACATTCTAACTAGTACACCATGCTGATTCTTGGTTCAGTGTTTCACATCATAATCCTAAAAAAGGCTCTTTATGTTTTATAGTATACTACTATTAGAAACTCCGTTCATTGTGGAGATGGGGACAGATTTCTTTATGAATATTATATCTATGGCTTGGCAGAAAAAGGTAGAATACATCATGTGCATATTGGCCTTATGAAAGAGTGTTGTTGCAAATAACTTTGGATGATTCCCTTTCTTACAGATTGGTGCTGTTCCTTTGGCTGCTTTAGGAGCTCCAACTCTTGACCCAGCCCTGGCTGCTCTAGGGCTTCCTGGGGCAAATTTAAATTCTCAGGTATATTGCTTTGGGTTGCTGAAAAATTGCATAGTGCAAATATACATTGTGTGTGTTGATCCAGATTTTAACAAGATCGCCACTAGCAGTTACTGTGAAAATTCAGCACAAAGTTTAACATGAATTTTGAGTCATTTATTTGATTATATTTGAACAGAAGTTGTTAGTCTTTTTAATAATTAATATAAGTAGGCTTCATAAATGGCTTTGGTGCTGTTTGACTTTGAAACTTCATTGCTAATCCTGCTGGAATGCATAATATTTAAATGCTTAATTATTGGAGAGAAAGTCTGTTTTCAGTCCCTTTCCTAATAATTTCATAGTGCAATCCTGAGGGCTACTGTGGCAGTGGCAGCCAGTTGCTGTTGCAGAAGCAGTGCTGCTGATAGGTTCCCTGTGGAACTTTCACATGGGGACATAACACAAGCCACTACAAGGTACAACAGTATGGTAAGCATGCTGCAGTCCATAGCAATTCTGGCAATGCCTGCCAATCAGACAGCTGATCATACTTCTTTCAGTGGCATATAAAGGCACTACCAATTGTTGCCCCCCTGATCCAGCCACTGCCTCTCAATGCCATTACCCCCACGTTGGTATGGAAATTAGGCTGGTGTTTTAGGCCTTGTCCTACCTCACAGGGGTGGCTTGCAGAGAATAGTTTACAGGTTAACACCACACTAAAATTAAACTGCTGGGCTCTTGTGAGGAACATTCTCTCAATGATCTAGTTACACAGTCACAGCCTGTTGTGGAGGGGTGGATCAGACTCCTCCTCCGAGAGGAGCATGATTAGCGCTGTTGAGAAAGATCTCCACTTTTTCCCATTCCCCAGAGATTCACAGAAAAATGCTCTTGTCCAGCACAGAGTTTATTCAGCAACAGATAGATAGCAAGCAGTTAGCAGAAATTGATACTGACTCCCCAGGTCCTGCTAGAGAATGAAAGAACAAACACACATAGAGACAAGGTAATTCATCTTCAGTCTTCTGTGCTGTCCCACATTGGGATTGTGCTTGTGCAGGCCAGCCATCAAAGGCTCTCCTACAGCTACTCTGGATTTTTGTACCCTCCAGGGGAGCCCCTCCCTTGCAGAACTCCTTAGAGGCAGTTTTCCCAACTAATGGTCACACGTTCTGCAGGGATGAGCTCCCCCTTTCACTCTGTCCTCCTGAGCCGCTGTGAGTGTCCACCAGCGCATGAGGCTCTTTAGCTTGGAGAAACGATGACTGAGGGGTGACATGATAGAAATTATGCATGGGATAGAGCAGGTAGAAAAAAAAGTACTTATCTCCTTTTCTCACAGTACAAGAACTCGTGAGCACTCAATGAAATTGCTGAGCAGTCGGGTTAGAACAAATAAAATCACCCAAAGAGTGATTAACACATGAAATTCACTGCCACAGGAAGTGGTGGCGGCTACAAGCATGGATGGGTTCAAGAGGGAATTGGATGAACATATGGAGCAGAGGTCCATCAGTGGCTATTAGCCACCAGGTATAGATAGGAACTCTCAGTCTGGGGCAAGTGGTGCTCTGTATTCTTGGTGCTTGAGATGGAAAACAGTGGGAGGGCTTCTAGTGTCCTGACCCCACTGCTGGACCTCCTGATGTCACCTGGTATTTTTGGCCACTGTGTGACAGAGTATTGGACTAGATGGGCCATTGGCCTGAACCAACATTGGCTTCTCTTATGTTCTTATGTTCAGTATATTTTGACGATACACTGGTGTAGTGCCTAATTGCCCCCCTTGACACCCTCCCCCAAGATTGCTCTGTCAGAATTGCTAATGGGCTTAACCTATGACTTAGGGAGCAGTGTTTTGTGTTGCATTTAGAGCAGGGAGGGAGAGAGTTACTTTATGGGCAGAAATCCATCTGTCTATGGAAACACTGGTGGATCCAAACACATGCATGGTTATCACTGTTTCCAAGCAGTTTTTTTGGCATTTTTTACTGAATCATATCCTGCCAATGCCACATATTCTCACATTGTTTTGTGGGTATGTCACAATTCCAAGACACTTTGTGTTTTGTCATAACCTAAATTTGAGGACGTGTAAAGTTGCCTGTTTTTATTGTATATTCTGCTTATCTTGGTTATTTATACCTCAAGATAGACATCCGCATTTTGGTCAGGTGGATGATGGTGTGCTTTTGGTGATAACATTCCTTTTTGGTTAGCTGTTTCTACCTGCAAACACTGGTAGATATTTGCATCAAGATTCTAATGTGCCAGATCTGCTGTTTCTGATGTACGCTTAGAACACCAAGTTCAATATGACCTTATATATCTTTCTAGTACTTTTCTTGGTACCTAACAAATTAGACCATTAAAACTCACTGGAACTAAACAGGCTGTTCAGTCAAGACCAATGGCTCATCTTACTGTGAAGAGTTGGTAGCACAGCATCCAAGCACTTCTTCAGTTCATGCTTGCTCAGAACTTTGACCCATATTCTCCCTTGTTCATTCGAAATTTTATAATTATAGATATAGTTTTAGAAGTAAGCTTTACAATCTAATGTTTAGACTTGGCTGATCACAATCAGCAGTTTAGTTCAAACTAGACGTGGTAGTACTCAGAAATGGAAATATTTAACTTCCCTCATTTACCCAGCTGGTTAAGTTAAAATTCTGCTTTAGCATGAATCATAAAAAGAATTAATAGTAAACCAAGGACCAGTATAAAGCAAACTTGAACATTTCCACCAAGATAGCTGAAAAGTACCAACCTACCATAGGTAGTTGGAAAGAAACCCTACTATCAAGAGGTAGTTAACAAATGTTTAGAGACAAAAGTAAAGATATGTATTGTGTGCTGGCTTTTTTTATTTGCAACAGTTCTTGTTTGGGGCCTGTTTAGGAGTTGTATGGATGTTACTTCTTTTTCTTCCCAAATTTCCAGGTGTTTAAAATCAAATTCTTATTAATCCACAGTCACTGGCAGCAGATCAACTACTAAAGCTTATGACCACAGTGGATCCAAAGTAAGTATGAATTTTGATGTTACACTGCACTGAAGTCAGTTCTGAGAATGCCCTTTTCCTCAGAAATATCCTGTTCAAGTATGGTTTAGGGAAGCCATTTTATGGCAGATCTTTTGTAGAAATCTGTACATCTAATGTGCTTTGAAGATGGCTTTATTTATTGGCTGCTATTAAGGGCAAGACTAGAAGAAAAAACTGTTGTTAAAGGTGAGGCACAGACAAAGAGGTACAGGAGGATTATGTGGCAGAGAGCTAAGATATCATTACATTGTTTGATTAAAACTTGAGTGCTAGAGTTTTGTGTGATCATTTGTATTGAATTTATTGTTTTAACAAAATTTTATTGTAATTGTTTTTATTTCCATATGCCTTATGGGTGTAAGCCATGGCTTGGAGGTTAGGATTGGGACCAGAAAGTGCAGCATGAATGTAAATAACTAATAAGGCAGAGGTGTGCCAGATCAAAACCTAAGGTTTCTATGCTATTAAGAAGACAGAAAAGATAAGGCTGCCAAGTATGGGTTGTTTGTAGAGACATGAGAAGAGTCACATGTTGCATTTTTTACCTACCCAGCTCTTAGAAGTGCTGCATGGGAAGTGGGGAGATTGACTAAGATGTGATTTGCAAATTGTAAGGAGATGGTAAACCGTAAGGAAACAATGAGAGATATTGTACCTAACTGATATAACTAGCGGATTTATTATGAAGAGAAGAATAACCCATGCTTGGCATAGTGTCTTCATTTTTCTTCCCTCGGTTTGTTCCATAATCTCGGCTTTCTGAAAGGCACTAATGTTGCAGTGGGAGCCAGGTTGTTAGGAAGTTCCCCAGCATAGCCCAGGCCTCTCCTCACCTCCCTTCTTTCCTCAACTGTGTCCCTGAACATGAAAGCCGATGGAATGTACTAGAGATTTTAGACCATTAATTGCTTAAATGTACTGGAAGGAAAAGCAATATTTTCCCAGTTGAATGCTAATTTAATTAAAATGTTCTAGGCACATCAGAGGTGTTATCAAAGTTGTGGGTTTTTTTAGTCATATCACTTGCAAAAGGATTTTTTTTAATGTCGTCTCAGTATAATATTATGTATTTATTAAAACAGCTGTAGCCCACCTTTCCTCATACTTCCAGGTGCTGTACAATAATATAGAATATGTAAAAAATAAGCTCCAGTACACCTGTTTGTGTGAAGCAAGTTCAGTATTGTATATCTCTCGTTACATGTTTGTTTACAGATCAGGATCTGATTTTTCTATTACATGCATTCTTTTTATAGTAGCTGCCTTGAATAAAATACATGTAATATTGAAAACAGTATTTGCTTTGAATATGCCTATAAATGCAAGTACCGGTATTTGTTTGTTCTAGGCTGAACCATGTAGCTGCAGGCCTTGTTTCACCAAGTCTGAAATCAGATACCTCCAGTAAAGAAATAGAAGAAGCCATGAAACGAGTACGAGAAGCACAGTCCCTTATTTCTGCTGCCATAGAACCAGGTAAACTAATCTATAGACTTAAAATACTTTGGATTAGTACATACAACGTGTTTGCGATAGTAGTCTTTTGACTATCTTCAAACCCTTCTCCTGGCAAGGTTCAAACACAACATCAAACTGTGGTTTAATACTATGTGAGTGACCCTTGTGTTCCTTCCCTTTGTGTGCTTGTAGTCAGTGACCTCTGATTTAGCATCAAAACATATTTTGCTGTGACATACAGAATGGCAACTGGGGTTGTGCTTGCCCTGTAAACCATAGTATATTTGTGTGGTTTTCATTTCTAGTTTAGAAACAGAGTGCCATCCATAGTTTGACAGTTCAGACATAATGCCCATCAGTGTTTCACACTAAAGCAAAAGTCATTAATTAACTTGGACCCTGCAAGGAAAGGAGGGGAGTGTACAGGCACAGGATTTGTTCATATAGCAACAGACAATGATTTGGCATTGCCTCTGAACCATTCATCTAATGTTCATTTTCATTTTTAGATTAGTACTAAAGAATTTATTTTCATAGCACTAAAGAATTTATTTTAATAGCATGTATCCTTTTACATATATTCACCTTGAGCCAAATATTTAAAATATTCGATATTTTAATAAATAAACCAGCTTTCAGGGCAGTTTAAAAAATAATTTAACATTTATAATTAAATGGCAACAATCAAAGCAAAGCTGAGCACCTGAATAAACCATGTAACATTGGAAAAGCCTTCTGAAACAAAAATGGGTTACATAAGAACATAAGAGAAGCCAATGTTGAATCAGGCCAATGGCCCATCTAGTCCAACACTCTGTCACACAGCGGCCAAAATATACCAGGTGCCATCAGGAGGTCCAGCAGTGGGGTCAGGGCACCAGAAGCCCTCCCACTGCTGCCCCCTCCAGCACCAAGAATAGAGTGCATCACCTGCCCCAGACTGAGAGTTCTCATTCTATACCCTGTGGCTAATAGCCACTGGTGGACTTCTGCTCCATATGTTTATCTAATTTCCTCTTGAAACTGTCCATGCTTGCAGCTGCCACGACCTCCTGTGGCAGTGAATTCCATATGTTAATCACTCTTTGGGTGAAGAAGTATTTCCTTTTATCTGTTCTAACCCGACTGCTCAGCAATTTCATAGAGTGCCCATGAGTTCTTGTATTGTGAGAAAGGGAGAAAAGTACTTCTTTCTCAACCTGCTCAATCCCATTCATAATCTTATAAACCTCGATCATGTCACCCCTCAGCCGTCGTTTCTCCAAGCTAAAGAGCCCCAAGCATTTTAACCTTTCTTCATAGGGAAGGTGTTCCAACCCTTTTATCATTCTAGTTGCCCTTCTCTGCACTTTTTCCAATGCTATAATATCCTTTTTGAGATGTGGTGACCAGAACTGTACACAGTATTCCAAATGAGGTCGCACCAATGATTTATACAGGGGCATGATGATACTGGCTGATTTGTTATCAATTCCCTTCCTAATAATCCCCAGCATAGCGTTGGCCTTCTTTATTGCAGCTACACATTGTGTAGACATTTTCAACGAGTTATCCACTACGACTCCAAGATCTCTCTCTTGGTCAGTCTCTGCCAGATCAGACCCCATCAACGTGTATTTATATTTAGGATTTTTGGCTCCAATGTGCATCACTTTGCACTTGGCCACATTGAACCCCATTTGCCACGTTGACGCCCACTCACCCATCCTCAACAGATCCCTTTGGAGTGCCTCACAATCCTCCCTGGTTTTCACCACCCTGAACAACTTCGTGTCATCTGCAAATTTAGCCACATCACTGCTTACTCCCAATTCCAAATCGTTAATAAACAAGTTAAAAAGCATGGGACCGAGTACTGATCCCTGTGGTACCCCACTGCTTACCACCCTCCACTGAGAAAGTTTCCCATTTATACTCACTCTCTGTTTCCTATTTATAAGCCAGTTTTTGATCCACAAGAGGACTTGTCCTTTTATCCCATGACTATTGAGCTTACTTAGGAGCCTTTGATGAGGAACTGTATCAAAAGCTTTCCGGAAGTCAAGGTAAATAATATCTATTGGGTCCCCCTTGTCCACATGTTTGTTCACTCCCTCAAAAAACACTAACAGGTTAGTGAGACAAGATCTTCCCTTACAGAACCCATGCTGAGTCTGCCTCAATAGTTTTTGTTCATCAATGTGCCTACTAATTCTTTCCTTAATAACAGTTTCCACCAACTTACCCGGTATCGATGTCAGACTGACTGGCCTGTAATTTCCTGGATCTCCCCTGGAGCCCTTTTTAAAGATGGGAGTGACATTAGCTACCTTCCAGTCATCAGGAATGGAGGCAGATTTTAAAGAAAGATTACATATTTTTGTCAGGAGATCCACAAGTTCACATTTGAGTTCTTTCAGAACTCTCGGATGAATGCCATCCGGGCCTGGTGATTTATTAGTTTTTAAATTGTCCATCAGTCGGAGGACTTCCTCTCTTGTCACCGCAATCTGATTCAGGTCTTTCAAACCCCCTCCCGAAATCAGTGCTTCTGGAGTGGGCAAACACTTCTCCTCTTCCACAGTGAAGACAGAGGCAAAAAATGCATTCAGCTTCTCAGCCATTTCCCTATCATCCTTCACTACTCCTTTTACCCCTTGGTCATCCAAGGGCCCCACTGCCTCCCTGGCTGGCTTCCTACTTCTAATGTATTTGAAGAAAGTTTTATTGTTGGTCTTTATGTTTTTTGCGATATGCTCCTCATATTCCCTTTTTGCTTGCCTGATCACAGACTTGCATTTTATTTGCCATAGTCTGTGTTCCCTTTTATCAACCTCACTAAGACTAGCTTTCCACCGCTTAAAGGAATCCTTCTTACCTTTTACAGCTTCCATTACTTTATTTGTTAACCATGCAGGCTTTTTTCTATACCTATTTGTACCTTTCCTAACCTGCGGTATATATTTTTTCTGAGCTTCTAGGATTATCTTTTTAAATAGTCTCCAAGCTTCCCCAATGGTTTTGACCTTCTCCACTCTTCCTTTCAATTTCTTCCTCACATGTCCCCTCATACCAGAGAAGTTACCCCTTTTAAAGTTAAAAGTGGTTGCGTCAGTCTTTTTGGGCAACTCCCTATCTGTACAAATGTTAAACTCAATGACATTATGGTCACTGTTTCCAAGTGGTGCAGTCACTTTTACATCTCTCACCAGGTCTTGGGTGTTACTTAGGACCAAATCCAGGATCGCCTCTCCCCTGGTAGGATCTGTGACCATCTGTTCCACAGCACAGTCATTGAGAGTGTCTAAGAACGCAATCTCTTTTTCCCGACTAGAACTCATATTGACCCAATCAATGTGTGGGTAGTTAAAGTCGCCTATTACAACACAGTTATTTCGTCTAGCCGCTATCTTTAATTCATTCATCATTTTATAATCCTCCTCTATCTTTTGATCTGGTGGGCGATAACAAACTCCCACTGTTAAGCCTCCTTTTGGACCCACTATTTCAACCCATAGCATTTCCAGAAGGGAATCCAATTCTCTTACCCTCTCAATCTTACTGGATGGTATACCCTCTCTGACATACAGAGCCACCCCACCTCCAACCCTTTCCCCCTATCCTTCCGATATAATTTATAACCAGGAATCACCGTATCCCACTGATTTTCCTCATCCCACCAAGTTTCTGAAATACCCACAATGTCTATTTCCCCCCCAACACCAAGCATTCCAACTCCCCGATTTTACCTCGGAGACTTCTAGCATTTGTGTATAAACACTTATAGTTTCCCACGTTTGTTAAGCCCACAGCCTTCCTCTTGCTGCCTCGAGACCTTGCCAGGCAGTTCCTATCATTAGCCACAGTCTCAGTGGACAATTGTAATCCATTTCCTTGTACAAAAGTAATAGCTACCCCTTCATCTCTTTGAGATGAGCCATCCCGAACCAGAGACTTTTCATCTCCTGTCGGCTTTCCCCCATTATTCAGTTTAAAAACTGCTCTGCCACCTTTTTGATTTTGAGCGCCAGCAGCCTGGTTCCTTCTCGGGACAAGTGGAGACCGTCCCTTTTGTACAGCTCCCTCTTGTCCCAAAAAGCATCCCAGTGCCTAACAAACTTAGAGGGTTGCACACAATGCTCCCTCTATGCTGTGGAGTCTTGTGAGGAAAAATTCTACTTGGTGAGCTACTAGCATTAAAGTTGTGAGCGAGCAATTTGGCTACTGCATAAATTAGTTTGCTCTGGAGCCGTCCTTCTTGTGAATCGGAGGCTAAAAAACTATGAGCTAGCTCACACTAACTCAGCTTAGAGGGAACATTGGTTGCATGGCTTCTAAAAAGAAGCCAGAGAGCAAGAGGTTAGTACCACTGGTAGAAGACTGAAGAAGTCCCTGCCTTTACAAACTTGTTTAAATGTGGATTTAAAATGTCCCTTAGTACATTTACTTAGTACCGCACTTGCTGTAGATATGGTATGATGAATTGTAAAGGCACTAACAGTTCTGTTTAATTTCAGATAAAAAAGATGATAAGAGAAGGCATTCAAGATCAAGATCACGTTCCAGGAGGAGGAGAACTCCTTCTTCTTCTAGGCACAGGTGAGAATTCTTGTATGGTAATCATTAACACAAGCATGCATACTGAAAGCTCATACCTTGAATAAACCTTTGTTGGTCTTAAAGGTTCCACTGGACTGTAAATTTGTTCTACTCCTTCAGACCAACACGGCTGACCACCTGGAACTATTAACACATGAAGCTGCCTTATACTGCATCAGGCCTTTGGTCGTTCAAAATTAGTATTTTCAACTCAGACTCGCAGCAGCTCTACAGAGTCTCAGGCAGAGGTCTTTCACATCACCTGCTGCCAGATCTAACTGGAGATGCTAGGGATTGAAACTAGGACCTTCTGCTTGCAAAGCAGGGATTGAAACTAGGACCTTCTGCTCTACCACCAAGCCACAATCTTTCGATGTATAGTGTTTAGGGCACTTCTTTTGTTGTAGATATTGAAAGTTTGATTTTTTTTTAAAGCAGCTCTTAAGATTTAAACATTAAATCTATAAAAAGTGGACAAAACATCACAATTTTAATTGGTTAAATTGTATTTCACAAGCATGTTTTCTAATTTTATTTATAATTCTGCATGTAATAAATTGTCTGAATATTAGGAGTAGCCATTAGAATGGTTAAGGTCTGGGGGGAAATTGCTTGGGAAAAGATAAAGAATCACTTTTATTAATTTAATGTCTTTGCTTAGTGTTGTGGATTAGGCAAAATTAGACCCATGTTTTTCCATGTTTTTCTACATTGACTGCATTCAAACATCATGTGTGCCTGTGGTAAAGAAACTTGGTTGGATCCAGCAATCCACAGACAGAAGAATCATAGATTTTTCCCTTGTTTCCCTTCCCCCAGCAGTTATTTCCAACCTTGTTGTGTTGGCAGAAGAGGAAGGAAAAAGCAACTTGACCCCTTGCCTTCTCTTCAGTGCAACTTCCCTCCCAGCCTGTGTGGCTACTAGTTCCATGATCCCAGAAATCAACTTTACTGAAGTCAGGAAGGATTGGGGAAAAGGGGAGCAAAGGAAACATCTGTCAGTCTTGCCTTACGACAGATTGCTGTGTCAAGCCTAATAGGTACACAGATCTTCTTAAGCCAAGAATCACAATTAAATGCTGCCTCTAATTAGTTTTAAGGTATGAATGTAGGCATGCAAATTAACAAGAATTTATTTTCCCCTCCCAGGGATCCTAATGGTTTAATCTAGCTTTAGAATTTGGTTAGTTTTGGCAGGGAGAAAACTAACTGTAGTTAATTGTCAGAGTCCTGGACAAAGTTACTCTCAACAATACTCTCTGTCAGTGATTTGTTTATTGAGAAATAATCACGTTCCAGACCAGTACTGTGTCAGAACTGAGGTTCTGGTGGGAGAATCCAATGATATAGACAGTTCAAACAAAGCCCTCCCTTCAGGTACATCCAATCATATTCCGCAAACATCCCATCTAACTTTCGCACTCCTATACCCACCCACCCACACACCTGTGAATATATGGACCCCTTATCTGAAATAGCGAAGCAGGCACAGCTTGACTTCAAGGTCATCCCTGGTCAAGGGAGGTATCTTGAGAAGAGTTATGTCGCCTACGATAGAGCAATTCACACACTCAGCCACTCACACCCTCCTCAGGAATTTCCCTCTCCTTACAGATCATGGCAAACTAGAGAACAAGTTTGACATTCTACTCCCCCGCCCTTCACGTTCCTGGCTTGAAAAGCACACAAGTCTTGGAGCTTTTACATGTTTATCTTCTACCCATCATTATGACTCGAGTCAAAGTCTTTTCATTTAATGAAATAGTATAGTCAGCCCCTTTTTATTTTAGAATCTAAAATGTTCTCCACTTCCTGGTGGGGGTCTCCGTCCATGATCAGGGGAGGAGGATCTGCAGGATAAGGTTTCCACGTCGATGATCTGGGATTCTCCTTCAGAAGACTAAAATGGAAAACAGGATGAATGCAATGTAAGCTTTTAGGCAATTCAGCCCCAATAGTCACTTTATTAACAAGGTGCACCACTTTAAATGGTCTCACATATTTCCACCCCAGCTTCTTCCCTGGCTGCAGCCTTTTGAGGTTTTTGGGGGAAACATACACCAAGTCCTCTGGCTTTATCTCCCACTCAGGATCCCTACCTTTGTCCGCGTAATGTTTGTAATCCTACTTCGCCTTGGTCAGCATTTGCTGGAGGGTTGACCATGCCTGGGCCACTTTTGCCCACCACATCTGTGCATCACCAGGGCTCTGTTCCTCTGAGTTCAGTGGGGGGAGTCCCCCCTCATATCCATGTACTGCCTTGAAGGGAGACTTGCCTATAGAGCTGTGCACACAATTGTTGTAACCAGTGTTTCTCTAAGCTGTGGAGTCTTGTGAGGAAAAATTCTGCTTTGTGAGCTGCTGGCATTAATGTTCTGAGCGAGTGATTTGTCTACTGCATAAATTAGTTTGCTTTTCAGCCATCCTCCCTGAGCTAAGACAAAAATGTGTGAGCCGGAGGCTAAAAAATTGTAAGCTGGCTCACACTAATTCAGCTTAGAGGGAACACTGGTTGTAACTGTACTCTTCAAAAGGAAGCAGGTCTACCCAGTCATTTTGTTGATGATTTATAAAACATCTCAGAAATTGTTCTAACACTTGGTTCGTCCTTTCTGTTTGTCCATCAGTTTCTGGGTGGTAAGCGCTACTTAGTCCTTGCTCCCAACAGTTTTAACAGCTCCAGAACCCAGCCATGAACTGTGAACCCTGGTCCAAAATTATTTTGCAGGGCAAGGCATGGAGTCTGATTATATGTTGCATGAGCATTTGGGCCAATTTCCAGATGGTAGGCAGTTGCTTGCAGGGAATAAAATGTGCTTGCTTGGAAAACAGATCAACCACCACCCAGATTACAGTCTTTCCATGGCTTGGGGGGAAATCTGTGATAAAGTCCATAGAAATGACAGACCAGGGTCAGTCCGGGATTTCTAGTGGCTGTAGCAGTCCTGGAGGTCTTCCCCACCCACCTCTTGCCCATCAAGCATGTCTGGCAAGAGGCCACATATTGGGAAATATCCCCTCTCATGTGGGGCCACCTGAATTGCCTTTGGATGAGATTAAAAGTCTTTAAATAACCATAATGTCCAGCCAGTTTGTCATGCCTCATCAAAAGAATCTCCTTCCTCAAAGACCTCAGAACAAACAGTTTATTTTGCCAGCACCAATAACCATCCCGTTTTTGTGTTAGTTCCCTCCTTCTCAATTTCCATTTTGTCAGTGTCAGTCAAAGCGGACTTAAACTTTTCGGCCCAGGGCTCCACTCCCAGAGAAGGCCCTCCCTTTGCTTGGCTATGAGTCACCACTGCCCCTCCCAACTAGATGGGCATGAACATGGTGTCCACTACTTCCTCTCACTGGCTCTCAGGCTGTGGGAGGCGGGACAGGGCATCAGTTAGGAAGTTCAACTTCCCTGGGAGGTGCTTCAGAGTAAAACAAAACTTAGAGAAAAACTCCACTCATCTCAGCTCCTTTGCATTTAGATGTTGGGGGGCTTTTAGCACTTCCAGGTTTTTATGAGCGGTCCAAACCTTGAAAGGAACCCAGGCCCCCTCTAACCAGTGTCTCCATGTTGTGAGAGCCAGCTTGATGGCTACCGTCTCTTTATCCCACACTGCCCAGTTCAGTGGCGGAGAACTTTTTGGACATGTAAGCCAAGGGGTATAAGTTCCCATCCTTCTCCCTCTGCAGGATCGCTTCCCCCCCCCCCACAGCCACATCCGAAGCATGTACTTGTACCACGAACTGCTTAGTTTCATTGGGGTGGTGCAAGATGGGCTCCAAGGTAAATAAAGTCTTTAGGTTATCAAATGCTTGCTAGCATTTGGGGGATCACGGAAGCCTGCTGCTTGGCTTTTGACACTCAGGCCCCTTCCCCTTTGTTTTGAGCAGATTGGTGAGGGGGAGGATGACCTGGGTGAAATTCGGGATGAACAGGTGGTAGAAATTGGCGAACCCTAGGAAAGACTATAGTTGACATTGGGTCTTTCGGGTTCCCACCTCACTACATCTTGGACTTTCCATGGGTCCATGCCGTCCCTTCCATGATATGTGATACCTGAGGAAGTCCAGTTTCTCTCTCTGGAACTTGTACTTGGAGAGTTTGGCAAACAGGTGGTTATCATAGAAGGCTTTCAGTACATCATGCACCAACTTCACATGTGACTCCTTATCTTTTGAATATATCAAGATATCATCTAGATAAACAAGGATTGGTAACAACACTTCATTGATTAAGTTCATGAACACCCCTGGTGCTCCAGTCAAGATAATGCCATCACTGGCTTAGTGGGGTGTTGAATGCCATTTTGTGTTCATCCCCCTCCCTAATGCATACCCGAAAGTATGCATCTCGTAAATCTAGTTTAGTAAAGATCCAGCCCTGCGAGGCCTCGGCTAGTAGGTCTTTGATGAGGGTGAGGGGGTAGGCATTGGACATAGACACTGCATCCAACCCTCAATAGTCTCAGCTCCCATCCTTCTTCTTTTGGAATAACGCGCCACAAACGGGAAGGCTGCCGGTCTGATGAAACCCCTGGCCAGGTTTTTATCAATGAACCTCCATAACACCTCCTCCTCTACTGGGCTCATGGAGTAGAGTTTTCACTTGGGCATTTTGTGTCCCAGTAATATCTCAGTTGCGCAGTCAGTTTTATGATAGGGCGGTAGCTCGTTTGCCTCCCCTTCCTCAAAAACCCTGGCCAGGTCCCGGTACTTGGGATGAGATTCAGTTCCTCCTGCGCCAGGCCAATGTGCTCTGCTGAGGGATGGGATTCCTCCCCCCATTCAGAGTTCCAAAAGTGTTCTTTACACCAGGCGTCTAAAAACGTTAAAGTCCCAGTACTCCATTGGACGTACAGGTCATGGGCTTGGAGCCAGGGACTTTCAAGCACCATCGGGAATTTGGCAGAAGGGTTCACTACAAATGAACGCAGTTCCCAGTGAGAGGCCATCCCCACCAGTAGGTAGACTGTGTGGTGCCGGCAAGCCTCTCCCCTCATCGGGGTTCTGCCCATTTGGGAAAATACTAGGGGCTCCTTTAACTTGTGCACCTTGGCCCCTAAGCCCGTGACTGTTGCTGAGCTAATCAAGTCCTGCGTACACCCCGAGTCAAACAGAGCTCTCACTCTGATATGAATCCCTGCCCCCAGGATTAATCATGGTAATAGTCAAATAAAAGAGGGGGGAAGAAGCAATACTCCGTCTAAGCTGTGGAGTCCTGTGATTAAAAATTCTACTTTGTGAGCTACTGGCGTTAAAGTTGTGAGTGAGCGATTTGGCTACTGCATAAATTAGCTTGCTCTGGAGCCATCCTTCCTGAGCTAAGACAAAAATCTAAGCCAGATGCTAAAAAACTGTGAGCCAGCTCACATTAACTCAGCTTAAAGGGAACATTGGGAAGAAGGTCTCACTGAATCTTGCGCCAAAGACTTTTGGACCTGCTGGCTGGTGCCCTTCACAGCAGGTCCCAGCCTTTTCCTGCCGGGTGAGGCACGTCTCCTTCGCTGGATGCGATGTCCTCCAGCTCGTCCCTCAGCTCCAATTGTAGGGCCTTGGATGCTTTAGGGAGTCTCCCTGGAGTCTTGGTTTTCTTATCTTTATTCTCCCCCTTTCTCACCTTCTCTGGGCTCTTGCCTCCCAAGCAGTTCACGGCGAAGTGTCCCTGGGCTCCACATTTCAGGCATAAACCCAGGTACATCCTTTGTTCTCGGTCCCCTCCAGTGCTGGTGGCTCAGGCCTGTGGGGGTTTCGACCCACTGGATACCCTCGCTAGGGTCTTCAGGTGGTACATGTGTATCAGGTTGCAGCGATTCTTGGGCTCACATGCCACTTGGATCCAGCTGTTCAGGGTCGGGATTGTCTTGTGCCAAAGCCTTTTCCAGGATGGTGGGGTTGAGGTCGGTGTGGTAGAACTCAGTGAGCACCATTTTGGGCCATCCCTGTAGTCTCGCAGCATCCATCTTGAAGTCATCAGAGTACTCTCGGACCGACTGATACCCTTGCCGTAGCCCATGTAGGGGTGTGCAAAAAAAAAAAATTCGGTAAAATTCAGATTTGGGCATATTGGACCCGAATTTTTTCGGTATTCCCGAAAAAACCCGAATACCTATACCAGTAAAGCATTGAAATCCGAAAATTTTTGGGATTCCCGAAAAATCCGGGTCCATTATATCCAATGGGGCCATTGACTTCAATGGCAAAATTTTCTGGAAAGTTTGCAGGGGGCTGGAGAGGGGGGGTTGAGGTAGAGACTCCAAATTTGGACTGTAGCTGCTGGAGCCTCTCCCCAAAAGACCCCCAAGTTTTGAAAAGATTGGACCAGGGGGTCCAATTCTAGGGGCATCCAAAGAGGGTGCCCCCAGTTCTCCATTTTCCTATGGGAATGGATCAGGCAAGCAAATTCTCCCTGTAAAAAAACCTGAGAGGTGTGGTGGTGGTGTGAGGGGGCATGTTTGCCAAGCCAGCAGCAGACCATGTGCAATCACTACCCCACCAACCCCAGGTCTCTTCCAAACCAACCCTAAGGAAGAATAAAATAAAGAGAAAAGAAATTAAATTTAAAAGTGCACTAATAAATCAAACCAGTCTGAAGTCTTCTGAGGTATTGATCCGAGGTCCACGAAGAGCAGGGAGGAAAGCAGGGCAGACTCAGGAGCAGGGGCAGCAGAAGCCAGCCAGCCACAATCTCCAACAGCCAAGCCAGGCAGCTCTCTCTCACCAGCCAGCAGGATCCAGGAACACAGCAATGAGAGTCAGCCCAGAGACTGGCTCCTTTTATGCTCTCTGAGCATACACAGAAGGATTTCAAAAAGGAAAAACCTTCTGTGATTGGCCAGAGAGCAGATGCCAGAACCCTATTGGCCACCACAGTGCTCCTTCCCTGGGAAAGGAGCAAACTGGTGGTTGGGCTGCAGGCAGCAACAACAGCCTTGCAAACTTGCAAACTGCAATGCATTTTGCAAATGCATTGCAGTGATTGGCTGTCTGGAGCCTCCCCCCCCCTTCCTGGAAACAGGAGGAAAAGGCGGGAAAGAGGGGGAAACGGCGGGAAAAGGAATTCCCGGGCCCTTTAACAGTTTAAAACCCCCCATAACGCCGTTTTTTGGCAATGCCGAAAAATGCCAAAAAAATCCCGAATTTTCCGGGATTTTTTTTTTTTGGAATTTGAAGATTACAGTGAATAGCCTGTCCGGGATCCCGAAAGCCGAAAAAACCCCGAAAATCCTTTTTTTTGGGTTTTTTTCCATTTTGGGATTCCCGAATGCACACCCCTAAGCCCATGAAGTTGGGTGTGTGCCCTCCAATTCCAACAGGTCCTTGTACTGCTGGCGCAAAGCCTGCATGAAAGCATCAACATCCTGAAGCTCCAAGCCCCCCACATTGTACAGCCCAACAAACCAGTCTGCTGGAACTTCCGCACTTGGATAGCAAAGAACACCAATTTCTCCAGAGTGTTGTCGCTTCCAGTGCCTCTCTGGGGTGCTCTGATTCTGGCACTGGAGTTTGTTGGGGTGCAGGTAGAGATGGAGAAGGGGGTACCTGCTCGGTCTCTTCCTCCTCTTCTTTCTCTTTGCCCTCTTTCTGTTGCATGAGCTCACGGATGACCTCCAGGAGAAGCTGCACATGCATTTGGAGGCCTTTTTTTGAGCTCCTTGATCTCTCTGCAGAGCTCAGTCCAAACCCGCTCACCTCTTCCCCCAGCGCCCCAGCCACTCGCACCCGTTCCGGGTCGTTACCAAACACCCTGGAGGTCTTTCTCCATTCCAGGTCAGACCAACTCTTCACCCCATGATACTCCAGGGTGCATAAGCTGGCTGACTCTTCCCACCTCCCTTGGCTTGGGTGGGTGTCCTTCAACCTGTCACCTTTCTCACAGGCCACTACGCTCTTTTTAGGCTTTACGGTGGCCGCCCTGTCTCCTTTTTGCTTCTCGCTGTCAGGGGCCGGGATCTTGATTTGGACACCAGTTCCCATCCCCGTTTCTTTGCCTTCATCTGCCATCACTCTTGTTGTGCAACAGTCAGAGAGGGAGTTCTGACACTATGTCAAACTCCTGGACAGAGTTACTCTCAACAACACTCTCTGGCAGTGATTTGTTTATTGAGCAATAATCATGTTCCAGGCCAGATCAGTACTAATAGGTACACAAATCTTCTTAAGACAAGAATCACAATTAAATGCCACCTCTAATTAGTTTTGAGGTATGAATGCAGGCATGCAAATTAACAAAAGTTTATTTTCCCCTCCCAGAGATCCTAATGGTTTAATCCAGCTTTAGAATTTGGTTAGTTTTGGCAGGGAGAAAACTAACTGCAGTTAACTGTCAGACTCCTGGACAAAGTTACTCTCAACAGCACTCTCTGTCAGTGATTTGTTTACTGAGAAAAATCATGTTCTAGGCCAGACCAGTACTGTGTCAGAACTGGAGTTCTGGTGGGAGAATCCAATGATATAGACAGTTCAAACAAAGCCCTCCAAGTACATCCAGTCACACTCCGCAAACATCCCGCCTAACTTTCGCACTCCGAGACCCACCCACCCACCCACCCCTGTGAATATATGGACCCCTTATCTGAAATAGCGAAGCAGGCACAGCTTGACTTCAAGGTCATCCCTGGTCAAGGGAGGTATCGTGAGAAGAGTTACGTCACCTACGATAGAGCAGTTTACACACTTAGCCACTCATACCCTCCTCAGGAATTTCCCTCCCCTTACAGATCATGGCAAACTAGATAATGTACATTATTGTAATTGGAGTTAGGATTTAATCTCCATTCTTAGTGCAAGAAGGGGAAGAATGAGGTCTGCATCCAAGCCCAGTAACATGCTGATGTTGTGCATATTCTTCCTTAGCAGCGGTTACATGTGATGTCAGAATGCAGTCACTATTAGCAGAATCTAAACTATTTAACTGTGATCTAAATAACAATTTTCCTTATCATAGTTGCTTCTGGTAGCCATTTGAGAATAGCAAGGGATCAGTGCATAGTGATGAAGCTGTATCTCTTGATCTCTGATCATTGTGTCTCTATCTATCCTAAATTCCCAGCTTTTCATATTTCATCTTAGTGCCCTCTGTAGTCCAGAAGAGATCAGAAATATGTGCTTATCTGGAAGCTGCATTCAGTGCATAGATCCAACTTAGTTTTTTTCAGATACTTACAGCATGCATTGTTTCAATTTGTACTTTGATTTCTCACAAAACAAACTTCTTTGATTCATATGGTAATTTGTCATAATAGATACACATCAGATCTAACTAATGCTTTGTTTGGTAGACGGTCAAGAAGCAGATCAAGGAGACGATCTCATTCAAAGTCAAGAAGCAGGAGAAGATCTAAAAGTCCTAGGCGGAGGAGGTCTCATTCTCGAGAGCGTGGTAGAAGGTCTAGGAGCACATCCAAATCCAGGTAATTATGGTCTAAATTCTATAAATCCCTGAAACTGTTTGTACTGTATTGAAGCATTTTACTGACTTAACATTTTAGGATGATAGCTACGTGGAGGATAGAACCATAACAAGTGGAAGTTATGAGCACTTATAATACAGAGCAGTTGATGCTTCTATCTTGATCACTGGAGAACAAAGAAATCTAATTTCTTGTACTTTTTATATATAATTTTTGGGGGTTTTAGAGACAAAAAGAAAGAAGAGAAAGAGAAGAAGAGATCTAAAACTCCGCCAAAGAGTTACAGCACAACCAGAAGATCCAGGAGCACAAGCAGGTTGCTGTATCTTCTGTAATTTTTTATTTACTCTTTGAAATGATATTTATGCTAGCCTCAAAGAGGTTCATGTGAAACCTTTTTCTGTCTAAAACAGTGGTGAGGCTGAGCACTGAAATGCATCTTTATAAATTACAGTTTTTCTGGTTATAGAAGATGAAATGAAATGCAGTTCTTCACTCTTAAGTGTTCTTCTGGATAAAGGGGGGGGGGACAGTACGCACTTAACAGTGCCGCTTTATTTTCTTCCCCTTGGATAAGAGTAAACAAGGCAATATCTAACTTAAAGTCTTCATTTCCAAGTTTGATTAGCAATATATAACTTGTCCATTTGTTTTCAAAATGTATACCCTACCTTTCCTTCAAAAAGATGTCCATGGCTGAAAACAGAAATTATGAACCCTTTTTCAATTTTATTGAAAACTATATTAAACAGAAACATAAAGTAAATGAATATGAGACATGGAATAAAACAATGAGTAAACATATATCAGAAATCAACTTACAGTGAATCTTGTCAAAACAGCAGTATCCGTGAAAACAACTAAAATTTATTTAGCACATGTGTACACCTTGCTCTTCTTCTGACACAGTCAGGACCAGGGTTAATGCCAATAATAAATAAAAGCACACATCTAAACACAGTGTCAATAAAAATAATTAAAACTGTTAAGCCTGAGCCCATTCATCTGCCCTGTGATATCTTTCAGGTAATTGTGCACTGCAGCCTTACTGGAGAGCTATAAGGATAGATGCCCACCAGTGCTCCCTCTAAGCTGTAGAGTCTTGTGAGCCAAAATTCTACTTTCTGAAATACTGGTATTAAAGTTGTGAGCAAGCGATTTGGCTGCTGCATAAATTAGTTTGCTCTGGAGCCATCCTTCCTGAGCTAAGACAAAAGTGTATGAGCCGGAGGCTACAAAGCTATGAGCTATCTCACACTAACTCAGCTTAGAGGGAACATTGGTGCCCACCTCACCCTTTACAGTGGACCAGGAACAGAAAATGCCTTGGTCTTCACAGACCATATCTGTAAGAGCAAATGGACTGTAAATTGCTTAGTTTCAAACTGTTTGTTTCAGAATAGACAGACTCCAGGAAATTGATGATTAATAATATTTATCTTTTGCAATAAACATAAAAATGAATTGGTATAATTGTTAAGAGTCAGTCTGGATGTTCTGTACATAATATAAAGGTTAAAAATCTGTGGAAGTGTTTCCATTTGGAGGCATAGTGACTTTTTGTTACTGGTAACTTCAGAGAGAGACGACGCAGGAGAAGCAGGAGTGCCTCCAGATCACCTAAAAAGCCTAGATCTCCTAAGAGAAAGATGTCCAGATCCCCTTCACCAAAAAGGTTTGTACATTAACAGTTCTAATGGTTATAGATAAGTCCTGTGGAGTATTCAGTGAGAGATCAGTTGTCATCCTTTCTGCAGTTCTTGTAGAAGCTTGTTCACATACCACACTGCTGTTAATAAATATTGAAGCTACTCTTGGCTGTTACTGTATGGGAAAATATAAAGGGTGATGGGTGGCTGAGCATTCAAAATGCTGACAGGAGAGTTTGCAGCTTTTATTATGTAAAGTATATATTTTTATTGTAAAATAATATATTTAGCTATGTAAAATATTAATATACCTAAGCAATGGCGTATCTAAACAATGCTTCCAGAATGCATATAAAAAAGCCACACAGTAGGGCCGTGTACAGACAAGAGAGGTGTTTTCGCACATCTGGGATCCATCCACATTTGCAGCTAATCCTAAAATATTGAGCGGGGTGGGGGTGTTAGTATTTTAAAGTTATCTGATAGGATTTCCTCATGAGATCTCAGGAGCTATTTTGGATTGCCAAAATGGCTGCAGCTTTATTTCAACACTGGAGATGAATTTGGGAAGGAGGGTGAGCAGGCAAGACAAAAAGAAAGATGGGAGTAGGTGAGAGGAAGGAAAGGGAACTGGATCAAAGAAGGGAGATGGCAACTGTAGGGAGGCAAGGATGCTAGAAAAGGGAAAGCTGCGAGGAGGAGAAAGAAGGAAGCACTGGAAGAAAAGTGGCTGATGGGGGACTGAGACAGAAAGGAAGGAAGGAAAATAGGGCAGTAAAGGGGAGGGAAAATGGAGATGAGGCTTTCCTCTTTGAATTCTCCTGCATCCCTTGCTTTTAAATCTGTTAATAAAATTACCTGTTCATGTCCAAGAGATGACTGTTCAGGAGTGACTGTTTCTTATATTAAACTATTAGTTTATCCATTGGAATTTTCTAGTGGTATTAGCTACTATCTTAGATAGCTTTTAAGGGGAAATAGACAAATTCATATCTCTCAGATGTGACTGTTAGATATGACCAGCAGGAGACTCTCGAGACTCACAGGGACTGTCCCTTTGGGTCCCCCTTTCCTCACTTCCTTGGTTCCCTTTTTTGCCCCTCCTTGTTCTCATGCGTTTCCTTCCCTCCCCGTGTCTCATCCATCAGAATTCACCTGGCTACGTTGCCTCACCCACCCAGCTTGCCTACATCACCTCTGCCTGCCATGCTCTCTCCCCTCCCTCCCACGTCCCTTTTCGTCTCTACCTTCCAGTAGCAGGATCCTTCAGTCACTGCCCCACTATTGCCTCCCCCTCCCCCAGCCAGCTTTGTTTCACCACCATCCCTATCGTGGGCTGTCCCTTCTTTTTCCTTGATGTTGTCTGCTTGCACTTGCCACAGACAATGCCCCTCTGTTAGTGGAGACTGTATCCCCCCCCCTTTTCTAAAACTTGGCATTTTTATTGCAAACTTGGGGGCTCCCCCAAGCCTACATCTAAGGTGTGTACCTGGCCCTTTTCTCTGGGTCTATCGATTGCATGGGGAGGTAAGGTTCACTATTAGATACAGGATGGCTAAAAAGAGCTTTGATATTCAGAGGTGAAATAACAGCTGCCAGGAGGCGGCAATAGCAGGGGAAGGCTTTTTCCCTTTTGTTGTTTTTGTGAACTTCCTAGTGATATCTGGCTGGTCACTGTGTAACTGGGATGCTGAACTAGATGGATCTTTGGTCTGATCTAGAGAGATTTTTCTTGTGTTTGTAGTTGGGGTGACTGCTGCTGTTCTACTTTCTTCTTGCTAATCTGGTGTTTGAAAATCTGTAAAGGAAACAGGACTAGGTTCAGTTGTTATATCCTTCTTGCTACTTGTTTGTGATTCAGAACTTCTGTGTTCTCAATGTCTAATATTATGAGGAAGAATAGTTTGAGTTTTTTTCTAGAGCAGCTTATATAAAGTTCTTTGTGGATGGAAAATTTTCATTTTTTACCTTAAATGAAGTCTCTGTAGGTTGAATATGAATGCTGGCCAACAAATTAGTCAGGTATCTTCTCTATATTTCTTGCATCAGCATTGTCATAAGAGCCTTTTTCCAACTTGACGTGTATTGTGTTATAACTTAACTGCTGGTTTTAACACAAAGTAAAATACTGCATTAAATTGCATTAATTGTATTAGAATGTCTGCATTTTCTAACTTTTGGAAATTCTTTTATTATTCTAGACACAAAAAGGAAAAGAAAAAGGATAAAGACAAAGAGAGGAGTAGGGATGAACGTGAAAGGTCAACAAGCAAGAAGAAGAAGAGCAAAGACAAAGAGAAGGATCGAGAGAGAAAGTCTGAGAGCGACAAAGATGTCAAAGTATGCTTAAAAATCTGTGTTCTGACTGGAGGGAGGAACGGGATGCCTTACTTAATTCTAAATCTAGAAGCCTTGAAGCATGTCTTACTTGTTTTGTTTTGCATGTTAACTTGGCAAAGCAGGTCACAAGAGATTATGATGAAGAAGAACAAGGCTATGATAGTGAAAAAGAGAAGAAGGAAGAAAAAGCAGCGGATTCCACCTCTCCCAAACTTAGAGAGTCACCAACTGGAAAAGGGAGCGGAGATGTACCAAGGGAGTCCAAAGTCAATGGGGATGATCATCATGAAGAGGATATGGATATGAGTGACTGAATATTGCCTTTGCAGTTAAAAACAGCTGCTGACATGCATCAGTGTCATTCCTGTGTGATTCCTTTATGCTGTACTTGTTTAACCTTTTAATCTAGATGTACACAGCTGTAACTATAACTGGTTGTAAAGCTCCTGATATTAAATAATTACATCAAAAGCTTTAGAGAAAATGATGTCTGGGTTTCCATTCTTGTAATTGGCCCAATTGAACTGAGTAGCCCAGTGGTTCTTATTTACTTGGTGCTGCTTTTTTTTTCTTTTTGAGCAAAAAGCTGCATGCATCTTTGGCAGGCATGGACTGTTTGTGTTGTATGATCTTTTTAGTAAACCAGCTCACCTACAATAGTGTTTCTAGAGTTTGATTCATTTGCAGTAATAGGGAATGCACTGGCTGCATGTTAACTGTGGCAAGAAACATCTTCATCTACAATTTTTCTGGTGGATCTGCTAAGGGTCTTAAGTGTAGACACAGAACTAACATTAGCTTCATCTGCAAACAAACATTCTGATAGAGGTAGATAACCCTTTTTAGCCCTGTGGCTAAATATTTTTGTTGATCTTGTTTGGCTTTGGCAAGGTTGAAATGCACTAACCTTTTTGATGCTTAATTTAAGGTGAATTTGTATCTTAAATCCTTCTCAGGTGGTGTTTTTGTGTTTAACTTTTGATCTCTTGGCCTTTTGAAAGTAGTAATGCAAAACTTCTGTGTTTCTTCAAGAGTCACAGTATGAGAGAGATTTAACCTTGTGTAGTGTTCATAACCCATGTTCTATTTCATTTTGTTTTTGTGTAAAAACACTGCAAAAAAAAGGTAGTGCATTTTAAAAATTGAATGTCATGATGATTTTTAAAACAAGTCTACTTGATAATGTACTTGATCTCAAGTTGTATAAACTAATTTGTGTTACAGTCACTGAAGTAGTAACCTTATGCACACAGTGATTTCATGTTATATGCAAAGTAGTTGGACAACCTGTTTTAGTTCTGGAAGTTTTTGGAGCATTTACTTTTGTGCAGGTGAAAACAAAAGTAGGCTACAGTCTGTGCCATGTTGATGTACAGTTTCTGAAATTGTTTTACAAGACTTTGATAATAAAACTCTTAAACATCCTTGGATTTTGTATTACATTGTTCATAGAAAATGTAAGACAGCTGTAAACCCATATACATAAAATGCATCTGACTGGGAAAGAATACCAGATTTGGCTTGGATTTAGGGTTACTTATAATCCAGCTGTCTATGTACCATCTGGATCCATAATATTTCCTCTTAATTCATAAAAGAACCTGGTTCACACTACTGGTAGCTACCAGGTGAGCTATGCCTGGACTTCGTCTAACAGGATTCAGAGTTGCCCTTAGAGAAGCTGCCTTCAGCTGCTGCAACTGGAATGACTAGCACTCTAGACACATACACCCCTCCAAGGAACAAGAGACGTAAAGTTGGGGGGAGACAAAAATTTGGAAAAAGAACAGGGTTTTTTTTTTTTTTACTGGAGCCTTTTTGGGGGAGTACTGAAAAAGGCTATGAAATATTTTCTCTCTTAGAATGAGTGAAATGCTTTTAAAAACAAGGTGGGTATGCTGTAGGTATACATAGCTCCTAAAGCCAAGATGCACAAGCTTCTGCACCAAGGATATCTTCATGAGGAGAATATGCAGGGCTTTCATTGCTTTTCAGCTATTGCATACCTTCTGTAGTCCTTTCACCTAACTTGTAGTTGACCTTTTCATCTCCCTCTCAAACTAACGTGACACACATGCCCACAGATTGGGTAAAGTGTAGCTTATTGTTGTACCTTACAGGAGAGAGAAGATCAAAAGGAGGTAGGGCAGAAAGTGCACCAAAGCTTCAGAGGGAAACTGAAAGTTTCACTTGAGAACTGTCTCTAACCAGATAACATTGGATATATGAGCTTGCAGTTTCAAGTAATGAGCATATTTGCAGCTTTGCTTGTACAAAACTAAGGCACTTGTAACTTTTAAATTCCATAAATATGTCAAATATTGCAATTTTACATGCTAGTTTATAAATGATGCATTTTTGTTATTAAAGCAGTGAAATTAATTTAGGTTTGATAGGGCAATATTGTGTATATTTCAATTTTTCCCAAAATGTACATTTCTCCCTCTGAGGTGGAGGACATCTTGGGTGATTCCCACCATCCTATCAGGATTTTCTTCCTCTTCCTGTGTGGTAGAGGAACACCCCCTTTCTCAGTTCTATTCCTGCCTCAATGGGAAGAGGATCTTTGTAGGCTTTGCCTCCAAACTCTACTGAATTCTTTGTCTACCTTTTTTCTATATTTTTTCCTATTCTCTCATTTCTTCCTCCTATTCCTTTCTTCTTGGTCTCTAGCTCCTAGACTCTTGCCTTATGTTGCAAATCTCTTTCAGCCTTTTCTTATCTCCCCCCCACCCACCCACCTCTTTCACAAACTGAGGGGGAGTTTCACGGCACCTGCTAACCGGCCTTGGGAAATAGCCATGGAGCCTGCAATTGCCACTATGGAGAGAAGACGTCCTGATGGTTTTCTCCTCTGAGTTGGAGACCGACGCTGACAACCTGGAGGTGCAGTGAGAGGATTCCAGAGCCAGCATGACCTAACGGTTTGCCTCAGCTGCCGGCAGTGAGCCCCATTTGGGTGGAGAACAGCGCGGGAGGAAGCACCATCATTTGGCAGATGCCATTGCTGTGCCCTGCTCCTGCCCATTGGCTGGTAGTGGTGGCCATCTTGGCTCCCATTTTTTGGCAGGAAACACTCCCGGGTGCACCTACGACCACCAGCCTGGCTTCCAAGAGCCTATCACCAACTTCCTGGTGGGAGACTCCAGTAGAGGATTGCCCTTCCCAGGGCAATCAACCACAGACAGTGTCATGTGTCTCCAGGTCACAGGTAATGTACCCCTCTTGGGAAATGACTCCCTCCTGCAGAATTTAATGGAGTCCTTCAAGCATACCATGATGGAAGAAATTGCCAGTTTATGCTAGCTAGGGGACTTGGATTCCCTTACTCCGTGCTCAAACTCGCCTGTTCTATACCCAATAGAGTAATTCAGATCCAGAGATAGGGAGGGAACATGGCCAACTAAAGCAGCCAAGAAGCAACCTCCCAGAGATAGGCATTCTGACTCAGAGAGAACAGTCACCTGAGACTGATACAGGGAACAAAGAAGAGGGGGAGTTACTTTCTGGTGAAGAAGTTGAGGACATAGTGTTCCCCAACAGTCTGCACATTTTTTCAAAGCAGAGGACCATCAGTACCCTGTATGACTTACCCTCTTTTGCCAATGAGATGCTGCAGGTACCCCTGGGGGACACTCCTGTGGCTGCTCTCCAAACATATGGTCTCTTATCTGAGGATGGCCAGGGCTCGGTACGTGACAACCTGGACAAGAAAATAGACACAGCACTTAAGAGAGTTCATGAAGCCATGGCAATGGCTATTAAGGCTTCGGCTATAGCTTCAGTAGTAACCGGAGCCATCATTGTCTGGATGCGAAAACTTATTCAGCTTCTTCCAGGAAACAACAAAAGACTTTTAGAGGGCACAACTAGAATTTTGAAAGCATCTGCATTTACTACTGACACATCCCTGGATGCACTTACCTTTTCATCATGGGCCATGTCCGCGGCAGTCGTAGTGAGGAGAGGAATCTGGTTACATGCCTGGCCAGCAGATCTACAGTCAAAATCTTTTGTATTAGGCTACCCATTCCAAGGGGGAAACCTATTTGAAGACCATCTGGATAGAATATTGGTAGAGATGAGTGACAAAAAGGCAATGCCTAAGAACCTGCGGCGTCCTGATAAAAGAGGATCTGGTACTCAGTCCCTTCATTCCTCAAGTTCGTCATACAGGCCCAAGCAGAATCTGAAGAGATTTTCATGGGGATACTCTAAACAAACCTACAGTAAGGGCTTCACTGGATCCCAAGTTGGACAACAATTGTCCAACCAAAATGACAAACAGGATCGAGACAAGACCACTAAAGTATGACTTGGAGAAGATTCTAGTTGGGGGTCAGCTGCTTTGTTTCCAGACAGCATGGCTAGATTCCCAAACAGATTCTTGGTCATTAGAAATAATCTCAAAAGGATATTCAATAGAATTCAGGAAAAGCCCACCGGATCACTTCCTCATTTTCCCCCTATGCACAGATCACAATAAAAGGGCCGTAACGTACAAGGCAATTCAACACAATGGACATTCTGGCAGTAGAACCTGTACCAGCAGAAGAGAAGGGACAGGGGGTTTACTCCATATTTTTCAGTCCCCAAAAAGAATGGGGACTGGAGGGTCATCTTAGATCTGAAATTTTTAAACAACCTCATCAAATTAAGACATTTTCATATTGAGAGCCTCAAGTCAATCACAGGCCCTACAACCCTGAGTATACCTCACAGAAGCATATTTCCATATCCTGATTCTACCATTCCACAGGTGCTTCCTGAGGTTTTGTTTAGGAAATCCTCAACTGCAATTCAGAGCCCTGCCCTTTGGTCTAGCGACCGCTCCAACAGTGTTCACCAAGGTGCTAGTTAATCCAATAGCCCACCTGAGGAAAAAGGGCATACATGTGGAACCATATCTGGATGCTCTCTTAATCTGCTCTAGTCCCAAGGCAAAGGCCCTCCCATTCATTGTCTCCAATCTCACAGCTTCCTTATCAACCTAGCCAAAAGTTCACTTTCTCTGATGCAGGAGCTAGAACATCTTGGGATGGTGATAGACACCAGATGCACCGCCCTCTTCCTGACAGGAGGCAAGATACAGAAAACCATGCAAATGGTGAAAATAATCATCAGCATCTACTCATCCTTACCTTGGTCAAGGTGATGGGCATACTGATCTCCAACATAGAGGTGGTGCAATGGAGGTGCTTCCACACAAGACTGCTCCAGTTTCTTCTCAGACCATACCAAACCCAGATCATGGAAAAATGGAATACCTCAGTACAAGTACCACTTCTGATGCGAGAGAGCCTAAAGTGGTGGACAAAGGAGTCCAACCATTGGGGAAAGAAGTTCTAGGAGCTTCAACTGTTCACAAATGCAAGCCTTCAGGGTTGGGGGGCAACCTTGACCAAGGAGCCAGTACAGGGACGATGGTCACAGAGAGAATCTTGTCTCCCCATCAATATACTGGAATTGAGAGCAATTCGGCTGGCTCTACTCCATTACGGTGACAAGGTGAAAGATCAACACATTCTGGTTCGTACAGACAATGTCTCTATACAAGTCTCTCAACACTGAGGTCCCCCTGGGGATTACAGTGCATTCAGTGAGGAGTGTGGCCAGTGTGAGCTAGCTCACAGTTTTTTAGCCTCCAGCTAACACTTTTTTCTTAGCTCAGGAAGGATGGTTCCAGGGCAAGCTAATTTATGCAGTAGCTAAATTGCTCACTTACAACTTTAATGCCAGTAGCTCATAAAGTAGAATTTTTGCTCACAAGACTCCACAGCTTAGAGAGAGCAGTGGTGGCCACTAATGCTGCATTTGCTAAACATGCTTCAGTAGAGGAATTCTTTAGGGCAGTGACCTGGTCATCCATTTCCACCTTTGTGAGGCATTACAAGCTGAATGTCTATGACTCTGCAGATGCCTCATTTGGAAGAAGAGTCTCACAACATGTAATAATAGAAGGGAGCGATGTCCCACCCAATGTTTAAGGTACTGCTCTGGGAGCACCCAAGATGTCCTCTGTCTCATAGGGAGAATGACCCTTGGCACTTACTGTGAGCGGTCCTTCTCTGAGGAAAGGAGGACATCTTACCCCTCTCAATTACATCACTTTCCTCCTGGAGAGATATATACACGCACGCACGCACGCACATTCCACAAACCCACTCTCCTTCCATACCTCTTCTACGGTGCTTAATTCTGAACTCGGTCCAGACATCTCAGTCCGAAGCCCATACTCCCTCCAAAAAACGCAGGGAGGGCAAGGACGATCAGCCAGTCAAGCACAAGAAGCATAAGAAAAGACCCCTTGCGCAAACTCCGCTGACCCCACGAAACCTCCACTGACCCCCTCGGACGGAGGCCTCCATTCTATTATGGACCTCAGGGAACTCAACCGTTTTATCTCCTATCGGAAATTACAAATGACAACCTTGCAAAGCATTCTCCTACTTCTCGGCAAAGACGTTTGCATAGTAACCCTGGACTTGCAAGATGCATATTTCCATATCACTATCCACCCATCTCACAGAGGGTTTTTGCACTTTGCGATCGGGCCTGCCATTTTCAATAGAAAGCCCTCCCCTTTGGGCTCTCAACAATACCCAGAGTCTTCACAAAAATGATGATTGTCATTGTGGCTTATCTCCATCTCCATGGAGTGTGGATTTTTCCATACATCAACAACTGGTTGCTGGTAGCAAGTTCCAGAGAGACTTTGGTCATCCATAGCGATTTGACATTGGTTACCCTAGATGCTCTGGGCCTGAGGGTGAACCTTAAAAAGTCAATGCTCCTTCCCTCGTTAAGAGTCCAATTCATCGGGGCGATCTTGGATTCAAAGGTGGATGACATTATTGCTCTCATCAGCCTAGTGAAGAAACAGGGAGATGTGTCAGCAAAGCAGCTTCAATGACTCCTAGGGCTGATGGCCACCACCACAGCGGTACTTGTCTCCACCAGACAATGAATGAGACCACTTCAGCTGTGGTTCCTCAAGAGGTTCCATCTACAATGGCAGCCCCAGTCTCAACAGTTCATACTCCCTGCACAAGCGCTGGCTTCCCTGAAGTGGTGGGAAACTCTAGGAAACCTTTAGGAAGCCCCATTCCATGCACCCAGCCCCAAAGTGACCCACACCACAGATGCACCCCTGTGGGGATGGGGAGCACATCTCGAAGGTGTATGCATGGGCACCAGGTTTGGAACCTCATGCAGCTCACAAGCACAACAATTTTTTGGAACTGTTGGCCATCCAATATGCCCTCAGGTCTTTTCGCCACCTCGTGGCTCATCGCACAGTAGCAGTCCTAACCAACAACACTACTGCATTGTGCTACCTGAACTGGCAAGGGGGAACAGTGTTATGGGGACTCTGCCAATTAGCTTTGGAGATTTGGACTGAATGCCAATCACAGGATGTGCTCATCATTGCGGCTCACCTGCCTGGGTCGCTCAATGTGTACGTGGATTTTCTGAGCAGGGGGGAGCATCCCTTCATGACTGGGAACTCAACTGGGAGTATTTCCAACCAGTTTTCGACAAATGGGGTCACCCAGAAATAGATGTGTTTGCAACGCGTCAAAACGCAAAGTGTCGCCTGTTCTGTATCAGGGCAGGACGGGACTCTGTCTCTGGGAGACAGTCTCCTTTACCCGTGGTCCCACAGGCACGTGTACCTGTTCCCACCAATCCCTCTGCTTACCAAAGTGCTGAGCAAGATCATGAAGGAACAACCTCAGTGCATCCTTGTGACACCATGGTGGCTGCGTCAGCATTGGTTTCCGACTCTACTCCACATGTCCCAGGGCTCCTTCGTGCACTTTCTTCTGGCACCAAATCTCCTCCTGGCTCAGGGGGGTCCAAGTGCTTCACCACGAAGTGCCACATCTCAAGCTCACGGCATGGAGGATTCTCTAGCACAGCTTTTAGCAGGATAGATCATGTTCTGTTGAACTGTCGCAAACCAGCTGCATGTGCTTCCTATGATGGGAAATGGAAGAAATATTTAACTTACCTTGAATTGTTGGGTTTACCTCCACCCCCTACAAACTTGGTCACAGTTTTTGAATTTCTGTTGTCACACTTAGACTTGGGTCTTAGTTGTGCCTCATTGAAAGTTTACCTGGCCGCCATCTCTGCTAATCATCCTACGGTGGATGGGTATTCCATTTTTTCTCACCCACAAACGAAACAGTTCCTGAAGGCCCTTGCTCGCCTCTTCCCTCTGGCTCATGGCCCTACCCCCTCCTGGGACTTACCTCTAGAGCTGTCCAAACCATTTGAGCCCCTGGCCACATCTAGTCTGCATCTTCTCTCATGGAAGGCTGCCTTTTTGGCAGCTATTACCTCAACAGGATGAGTGAGCAAGTTGTCTGCACTCCATTGCGATTCACTGTACCTAGTTTTTCACCATGATGGTGTCACCTTAGCCCCGGATGTCGCTTTCCTGCCCAAGGTTGTTTCTGAGTTCCATTTGCAAGCTGACATTGTTCTTCCAGTGTTCTTCACATCCCCTGCGAGCGACGAGGAATGTCGTCTTCACACATTGGACATAAAGAGAGCCCTACTGTTCTACCTAGATAGGACAAGGCCCTTCCAGCAGTCATCAGCCTTGTTTGTCTCCTATAACACACCTGTGCAAGGGAAGAAACTCTCTTCTCAGCATCTATCCAAGTGGATTGTGGAGATGATTAAACTGTGCTACCTATTGGCAAAAAGGCCATTTCCGGGTCTGCTCCAAGCACATTCCACCCGAGCAGTAGCTACGTCTACAGCCTTCCTGAGAGGTTCGCCGCTCAGTAACATCTGTTGAGCAGTAACCTGGGCTGCTACTCACATGTTTGTGAAGCATTATGCCTTGGTTGTGCGTCTTCATCAGCGTTTTGCAGTGGGACAGGCAGTGTTACAGGCAGCGCAGGCTTGTTCTTGCTTGTTAATCTCTCAGAGGTGTGATGCACAGAGACCACGAAGAAGATAGACAGGTTGCTTACCTGTAACATGATCTTTGAGTGGTCATCTGTGCATTCACACCACCACCCCTCCTTCCCCTCTGCTTTCAGTCCTCTTGTTCTTTGCTCTGAGACTGATGGCAGCGGTCAGAAACTGGGGGGATTGGCAGCGGTCAGGAACTGGCGGGATTGTCGTGCCCCTCCCCTAGTCATGCACTGTGGGTCCGGCACGTGACTGGGGAGCGGGCGTACTATATCCCAGAGGTGTGAATGCACAGATGAGCACTCGAAGATCATCAGTTACAGGTAAGCAACCTGTCTTTCTTTTTTTGTTGCAGTAACTCAGAGGGAAGGAATGGGTATTTGCCTAAAAGTGGGCTCTGGCAATTCCTACTGTTAATCTGCCTCTCTGACCCATCCTAACACCATTTATCATGTGGTTCATTTTGCCATTTATTTTCTCAACAAAAAAGTGGATTATTTTAATATGCTGAACCAAGTTATGAAATGCATTCCTTTTCTCCATCATCAGGTGTTAGGCTATTTATGGGTCTAATAGCTAAACAGTTATGAGAGCAAATTGAGCTTTCTTCTTGTAAGATCAGGAATTAATGCTGTGCATTAAAACATGAATACAATCCCATCCCACTGGGCATTAGGCAAAGCGAACTACAACTACCTCAACTTCCCAAAAATGGCATAGGATTTGTACAGAGATTCTACGATGAAGCACAATCATTAGCCCATCCTACTAGAAGGTAAGCTTACGCCAAACACTATATACCACTGGGGAGACTGGTGAAAGGGCATTGAACTAAACCCCATGTAATGAAAGTGGTTCCCCACTATGTGTTTGCATTTACCTTGGAATTGTATTCTGTAAGTACTTTCTGGATTGTTATCTAAGTCATGAAGTTCTTTACCTAACAAGCACCTGTAGGTAGTTGCCTTTCAGTATGATAGCCAGTAGCTGGGAACTGTCAAGGTAATTGGTTGACAGTAGACCATCTACAGCTCAAATATCAGTTCAACAGCTGAGGATCTAGATTCGGATCAGTTAAGTCAATTGATTCATCATTTTGATTTGTCAGTCAATTAGTAAAGTGACGGATGGGCTAGCATATAGAGTGAGGAAGCCAGAACTACACAGAATGTCACATGATGACAGCATCTTGTCTAGAAGAGCATGTGAAGCTGGAGGAGGGATCGTCACACTCTTCAGGACTTCCACTCTTGCATCATTGCTGCTGGGAAGACTGCTACTCAAGACATCTGCTTTGGAGCTATAAGCAACTCAGGGTCAGTGTCTAGACAAGGTTAGTTAGATTTATTGTCTTTGTCCCATTGTACACTCCTTTGTTTATCTTTTGTAAATCAATTTCTAAATTCTGGTTTTTTTACCCCTGGAGTGAGTTACTGGTCCAGAACCCAGGGTCTTTTTTATTCCAGTGCTAAATTTACGCTACCAAAGGGCTATTTTCCAATTGGATATATTTAAAACCCGTTTTATTTCCTATCACTTCAGCCAATAGACATTGTGGGGGCACCCTGATGTTGTAACACCCCACTATAACTCCTGCTGCTATCTCTTCCCCTGCCATGGCTTGTGTTTGGTTCCCCATGTCAGATATTCTCAAAATGTTTGTCCCACTACTACAAGATCACATCTCAGACCAAGTAAAGGAGGATCCTAATCTGCTTGTGGTCCTAAAAGACTACAGGTAAACTCTTTAAGAGATTTTTTGAGAACCTCATAGGTGATTCCCCCCCACAATTCCGAAGTAAAATGTTTGAGAGGTTCAAAAGTTTTCTTTTTTGCTGGCTTTTATAATAAAAGGGCAGCCTCAACAAATATAGATATTATACTTATATGAAGTGTATGAATTACACCTTAGCATTTTAGATACACTGGAAACTGCAGCTACATTCAGGGGTAGTAGGGAAAAATACTTCACATGCTATTTTGCCTCCCAATACAACATAAACCCAAGCAGCTTTGATGCTTCAGCTGAGAGGGGAAAGGCTGCACATTATCACTGGCCTATGGTGGGGCAAACTTTGAGCAAACTTCAGCGGACAGCGGAAGACAGGAGGGCCTGGCATAATCTGGTCCATGGGGTCGCGAAGAGTCGGACTCGACTGTGCGACTGAACAACAACATGGTGGGGCTACCCCTGCAGCAGTAATGTTGAGCAATTCCAGTTGTTGCTTCGTTAGTGCAGTTGTTGAGTGGGGCATATGGAAAGGCTATGTGCTTGAAGATGTACACTTCCAATAGCTTTTACACAAAATTAGTATTTTAGCTCCTCTGTTTGCTCTTTATTTAATGTTAACAAGTTGTTTTGATATAGGATGACTATCTGGTGCCAGCGAGGGAGAGTGATCTGTACCTTAAAAGGGACAGCCTGCTTATACTGTCGTACTGACTTCACTGGGCTTGAAAGGGATAATTCAAGTGTTAAAAGTTAAGTATAAACTTTTTAAAAGTTCAGGTAACAGAGTGAAACCAGCAACAATACACTGAAAATTGAGGATTTTATTGAAAAACTGACCAATAAAATGTCCTTGTGAAAGTGGTACATTGTAACAGCCTTTTTTGTACTTCTTAGCCTTCCCCTAATATGGAGGAAGCATCCATATATAGTAGAATGTAGATTTCTGAAAATGTTCACATGTTCAGTCTCAAACGCAAACAGCATATTTTGGTCTTTATTCTAAGTGGTATAACCAAAAGCACTACTAGTGAAAATGAGTCTAGATTAGACATGGAACACATGAAAAATAAAATACAAAAATGACATTTAGTTTCCATCATTATAAACTGTCAAAGAAAAATTGCAGCATTATAGGAAGTTTGTTAATAAAGTTTAAAGAATGTAATTTTCTTTAATTATCCAAAATCAACAGTACATTTTTACATAAGGACTTTCTGAATATATTATACATCAATTTAAGATGTGTTTCCAGCACAGATTTCCATCCAAAATAATCGGCTGCAATTTAAATAAGGTGACAAATGCCAACTTTTTATAAAGAAAGATTATTCCCTTTGCCATGAATTAAAGCAATGATTTGGAAGACTAGTAAAACTTGAGTTTGGTTAAGGAAGAGTCTGGGAAACTCATTTGCAAGTATTCTATATTCAAACTTACCAGAACGTTCTGCTAGGTTTTAAGAGGATTTATAGTGTAGGGAAATTTCAAGCACCTCTTAGAAAATGGTCCATTTAGGTAACTGTGAAATGTATACAAGTTTAAATATTTAGACTGCTGCTTCCTTTAATGTCTCTGCTGCTATAATCATGCAAACACACATTTTTAGCTTTGGCTTCTATAATCTGGCCTCTGGAAGAGTTATATTTATGTAATCATTCAAATATTTTTGCAAGAACTTTTCTTCCTAATGCACCCAGAAATCTTGAATGACTGAAAATTACTCCAATACCTGGAAAGTCTCTCATTACAACACACTGGACAGCACTGAGAGAAATGTTCATCATGCAAGAATGCCAGGCAGAATTTGTCTCATAGTGACTTTACTACATCAGAACAAGAAGCCAAGCATCCAATCTCAAAGGAGTCATACTAGCTGAGAATCTAGATCCTAAACCTAAGGTTTTGTTTGTGTTCATTGAAATTTTGTACACTGGTATCTTAATTCCATTATTAGTTGTGTGTTCCCAGTGGGCATGCAAAGAGCTCCCTTATGTGGTGTAGCTTTCCCATTTATTTCAAGCAATCCATCCACAGATACATTCTTTTCCATATGTGGATCAATTCCCCAAACTCCAAAGAAATAGGGTACTCATGCATACAAAAGATGAGTGTGTGCATGGAGCCAGCCACAAATGAGCTGAACCAGAGGCAAGCAGGTAACATACTTTCCTCAAAATCTCAATACTAAAACACTCTTCATATGTATCTAAAATGGGAAAAGGAACAACAAATTACACCTATGAAGTCTCCTGAAGCCAGTGAGTGTTAACTCTTTTTTGCAAGGTTACTAACAAACTGGTAAGACTTTATCAGGACTTATGCCTGGCATGATAGTACAGCAATATATTCTACATTTGTCCATTAAGCCTAAACTCAAAGCTGCTATCTATCCAGATGACTTTAGAAGGTAAGAACTGCGATTTTTATTTTTACTGAATAGGGCAAATTATTTCATTATTTAAGAACTTTGAAAAGACACTCATTTGCTAAATACTGCTTTGACAGTTTCCACAGTTTTATGCATCATTCCTATGAGTGACAACTTTGGCATTTATCCATTAATTTTAGAAATATACAAATATGTAAAACGTATTCACCATCATCTCATGTAGAACAGCACGTCTCAATTTTGTGTTATCAGTGGATCAAACATCAACTCCTTCAAACCCAGGCTCTCCTACAGGAATCAACTGACATCCTTTGTGCAGGCACACAAAGGGACTGCACTTGTGCAGGCCAGCCACCGGAGGCTCTCTTACAGCTATTCTGGATTTTTCTACCATGACTTCGCTGTGATCAGTACCGCTGGATGGGGCCGAGTACCATCGAGTAGCATCCTTTTTGCTATGTAAGATACTGGGGAGTCCATCTGTAAATTTGATCCCATCTTGTTAAATTTTGATTGTAACTACTGAGCACTTTAACACTGATTGTTTTGTCCTGTTTTTATGTTGTTTTATGCTTATCTATTGACTTCCTCCAGGCTGACCTGGTCAAAACACTCTAAACCTGAAATCGAAGACGTGCAAGGGGCCTCAAGTTCACTAACTGTTTCAACTGTGGTAGGGAGGTCACGGTGGAGCACCAAGACTTTATCCACAAAAAGCTCCCAAATGCCTCACAGCTGATATCCAATTCCCTACCATTTTGTCTGCCCTGTGGCAGAGCCATCAAGGACCGAATCGTTCTAAACAATTGGGCTGGGTGTGAGCTCGCAGATGCAATTGTAGCTGCATAGAATTCTCTCTTTGTGACCTTGACTGCCATCTCATAGGATCTTATGTTAAATGAGATTAACTTTTTACCCATCTGCAGTCCCTAGAAATTGCCAAAGAGGGCAGTAAACTTAAGGAGGCATATTTTGACTCAACCTAAGATTTTTATTCTGCTATGCTACTTTAACTGTACAGTGGTGGGCTACTTATACCTAGGGGTTATTTCGTAGAAAAAGAGGTGCAGGAGCTCATTGGCATAACTCATTAGCATATGCCACACCCCTCTCCTGCAGCGCTCATTAGTGGCTGTTTTCCCACCTACCAGTCATTTGCTCCACAAGGAGGAGCTCCCCCTTTCCCTCAGTCCTCCTGAGTTTCTGCAAGTGTCATGAATGTAACTGCATCCTATGAATTCACAGCAGGAGGGAGGGAATGTGTGCCTGCACAGAAGACACCAAAATGAACAACAGTTACAGGTAAGCACAACACTGTTTTCATCTTCAGTCTTCTGTGCAGTCCCACATTGGGAGACTACGGGGATCCTTATCTTGGAGGCAAGGTGAGTTTCAGTGGAACAAGGAGTGCAGCATGGCTCTGCCAACTGAGTCCCTTCTTGCATTCATGTCCATAGAACAGTGCTTGACGACATAGCTTCCCAGTGGATGTCCTCGAACAAAGTGCCTCTCCAGAATGTCGCTGACACTGCTTGCACCCATGTAGAATGAACCCAAAGCTCCAGAGGACAGGGTAGACTGCCCTGCTCATTCCCCAACCTAAGAAGCTAAGACCTTCCATCTAGAAATAGCCATTGCTGAGGTTGGCCTTCCCCTTGAGCTACCAGAGTAGCACACAAAAGGACACAGTGACTGCTAAAAGCCTTTTGTTCTGTCTAGGTAAAACAAGATCTCTTCACACCTAAATAATGGAGTGGGGGTTTTTGGCCTCTGAAGTAGGGGATAGAAAACATATCGGAAGGATAATGTCCTGAGCAAGGTGGAAACTAAGGAGCACCTTAGGTAAAAAATGCAAGCTAGGTCTCAGAACTACATGGCTAGCCTGGAACTGAATAAATGGATGGTTAGCCCTCAGAGCTGCCAACTCTGCTACTCTCCTAGCTGATGTGATTGCCACTAAAAACATGACCTTGAAATACAAGAGTCAGAAGTTACACGAACCACTTACAGGGACCACTGTGGCAGTATAGGTGTCCATGGAGGAAACAAATTCAAAAAACTTTTGGACACTGAGAGAGAAAACAGCATCCTATCCTGGATCCTGGTATGACAAGCAGATATTGCATCTAAATGTACCTTAAGGGAAGAAACCGCCAGACCAGATTCTTTAAGAGAAAGTAGATATTTGAATACCAAGGCAATAGGGCAATTTTCTGTGTGAACTCCCTATGTCCTGGCCCAGTTAGAAAAACAGACCCATTTACTCATATATGTATGACGTCTATGGGCGTTAAGGAGGATATTAGCTACCTGGTCAGAGAACCAAAACTGGGATCATTCAGCAGCCAAGCTGTCAACTTGAGCCTGCTCACCTTGTGGTGGACGACATGCCCCCTGTGAAGTAAGTCCACAGCTAAGGGAAAGTGTATGTAGAGGCCCTTGAATAACAATAGGAGGACCTGAAACCAGACTTGTCTGGGCCAAAAGGGAGTGATCAGGATACACCACATGTGCTCCTCTTGGATTTTGGTCAACACCCTGTGAATAAGTGGGAAGGCATAAAACAGAGTGCCTGTCCAGTGAATTTGAAATGCATGCAATAGAGAGAGATGATTGATATCCCACCCTGGAACAGAATGTCGTGGCTTTCACACTGGCACAGGTGGCAAAAAGGTCCACTACTGAAAAACACCACTGCCGAAAAATTGGGAGGATATAATTCTTTCCCAGAGACCATTCATGTTCTCATTGACCCATTCTGATGAAAATGTCTGCCCTTGTGTTGGCAGTACCTGCCACATGTACTGCATGGAGGGAGGATCTTTGAGCTATGGCCAATTCCTAAATAAAAGTGGCTTCCCTGCACAGAGCTGCTGAGACTGTGCCCCCGTCAGTTTATATAGGTCACTGCCCTAATGTTGTCTGTAATGACCTGAATGATTTTCCCCTTGGTGAGCTCTGCAGTCAGGGTGTAACATATGGCATGTAACTCTAAGAGGTTAACATGACAACCCTTTTCTTCTGGCAACCACACATCCTGAACAGAAAGTGACCCACAATAGACTCCCCACCGAGCCCTGCAAGAATGCATCAGAGGTGATAAGAGCTGGCACATCTTTCCCCAAAATGGTACCCCAGCTAGGTTACTATTGCACACCCACCAGCCCAACCACCATACTACAGACTTAGGGACTGTGAACCTAGTATGCTGGGAATGGACAGCAGGGTTAGATTTACTTAAATTTACTTTAAAAACCAATTCCGTAAAAGCCATCAGTCCTAACAGCTTCTGAAAGAAAAGGATTGCTTGAAATCTGTTGTTAGGCACTTAATCAACACCTTGATGTGTAAGACTCTATCTGCTGGCAGGAAAGCTTTGGCCATGGTGGTGTCAAGAAGAGCCCTAATAAAGGAAACCTTCTGAGGAGGTTGGACACATGGTTTCTTGCTGCTAATTACCAAACCCAATTCCTGGCACATTTGTATGATCAGGGAAATCTGTGACTAGCTTCCCAACTATGGGTAAGTAGAACAACTTTCAGTCCTTAGGTGTGCTACTACAACTGCAACACACTTAGAAGATACTGTGGGGCAGTCCATCCGAAATGGAAGGACCATGTACTGGTAAGAAACATATTTAAAGCACAGGAGCTTGTGGTAAGCAGGGTGGATAGCCATATAGAAATAAGTGTCTTGAAAGTCTCAGGTACACAAAACCAACAGTTTAATGTTAACAGTTGTAGGACTAACTCGAATGTCAACATTTTGAACTTTCTAACATTCAGGGGAAAAAATGGGAGGTCTTCCACCCTTCTGCCTGGCATCAGGAGGGAGAGCCATGGAGTGCAGCCAAGCATGCCTTCTCAGTACAAATGCTGAAGCCATGACCCTAGAGGAGGAATCAGTGGAGTGTCTGCCTGCATTACTCTGTTGCTTGAAAAGGCTCAATGCTTTTGCTTGGAGAAGTTTAGCCAAAAGCTTCTTGTCTTCAGGTAGAAGCTCTATATAAGCAGCCATCTTTTCCCAGAGGAACAACTGGCATCCTCCCATAATTGCACCATAGTTCGCAATGTGCAGATTGAGTGCAGCAGAAGAGCAAACTTTTCTACTAAGTGCATCAATCTTTCACCTCTCTCAGCTGGTGAGGAATGTGCTCCTGTACACTGTTTTGCCTGTATCTTTTCAACTATGAGGGATGAAACCAGAGGATGGCAGAATAAATAGGTATGACCTTGTTGCACTCTGTATAAATTCTCCACCTTTGGGGATGTGGCAGCCATGCTAGCTGGCTTCTGCCAGCAGGCCTTGGAGATGTCGGCAGAACCCTCCAGGATAGGAAAGGTGCTTATACCAGATAACTATGCACAGAGCTTGCCTAAGATCTTGTCTCGAGGTCTTGGTTTGCTGGAGGTCGCCTCTGTTTCCAGCAACTTCGCCATTTGCATCATTTGCTACACACAGAGCTTAGTTCTTCATTAGGTGGCACTGGATCCAGGTACCGTACAGTGTCATCAGGGAAAAGGTCTGATGGTAAGTCTGAGCCCAGACCAGAAGGGGAGTCAGCCCTCAAAGCCTGCTCTTCCTCCGAATCCAAATGCCCTATAAGGTGATGAGGAGAGATTGCAGGATACCAAACTGGCAGACCCGCAACGTCACAGTGCCGTGACGACAGGTGCCTCAGTTCCAGAGATGCTTTTCGTGACTGCCAGTCACCCCAATTCCTGAGGTCCAGGAGAAGGAAAATAATACAGGTAGCATTGCCAAGGAGGTGGAGGCATAGAATTCTGCGACAGAGCCAGGAAGATGGTTCCGATGGGCGACTAGCTCCTGGAACTGCCAAAATGCCCTGGCCAGGTTCTAATTCCCCTTCAGAGAGCAAATGAGCCAGGAAGGCATGCAGAGAAGAAGTCTGTGATTGGGAAACTCCCCTCCATTCTGTTGGAACACTGCTTCTCCTTACGTTTGGGCTTGGAACATGCTTTCTTACGTGGGGGTTCCAACACACAGCATTCAGTTGAGTGAATGGGTGACTGGACCCAACATTTCAGTTCTGTCTCTGGAACCAAACCGCTCGATGGCAGACTCGCAAGTTGGTCAGTTCTAACAGGTGATTTTTTCTTTCCTTGTGGATATTTTTGTGTGTGTGCATATGAGTATGTGTTTGCATCCCTGGAGGTCATGGCAGCTTCTGGTGACCCCTATTGGGGGCTTGGACGTTTTTCAGAGAGGTGGCATGATAGCCTGCCTTTGTGTCCCTGAGCCCTGGTATTCTTTGGAGGTTTCCCAATTACTTGCCAGGGTCGGCCCTGCTTAGCTTCCAAGATCTGATGAGATTGGGTTTGCCTGAGCTATCCAAGTCAGGGCTAACCAGTGATTTCGAAGGCAAGGATTGACTGTGCTCTGCCGGGGCAGATGTTTTTACTATTGGGCTATTACAGCAAGAGAGCGCTTTCTCCCATAAACATGCCTTTAAGCATACTGCACAATCTGAGCAGGCTTTCAGAGTAAATTGGAGGCAAATCTTCCACATGACTGTATTATGGTCCTCACCGAAGCAGAAAAGATAGAGAAGGCACTCATCAGAGTGGGTCATTTTTGTACCACACTGGATACATTTTTAAAATTAAGCCTTCTGTGATGTTTCCCAGAGGGGAGAGAGCCCAGAAGCAAAGAGACATTGAGAAAAACACCCAGAGCTGTACAGAACACATCCTCACAATGTAGTGGCGAAGAAAGGACTGAGGGAAAGGGGGAGTTGATCCCTGCAGAGCACATGACCATTAGGCAGGAAAACGGCCTCTAACAAGCTCTGCAGGAGAGGAGCTCCCCTTGGAGGGTAGAAAAATCCAGATCAGCTGTAAGAGAGCCTCCAGTGGCTGGCCTACACAAGCACAGTCCCACTGTGGGATTGCACAGAAGACTGAAGATGAACCATCACTTATTTACACAGGGCAGGCTGCAACGCTCATAATGGATATTGGAAATTAAATGATATTCATTACAACATTATACCTACAACTCTATGCACAGAGCCAACAGAGGCTGCATTCAACAGAGCTGTCTTCTGTAAGGACTGTTTATGGTTGAAGCTTTAATAAGTTTACAATATTTCTGGAAGTGAGCCCAACATTTCTCCCATTTCTGGTCATGAGAGTACTCTGGAACTGCCTCTCTGCATGCTACATTAATACAAAGCTACAGCACTTGGGGAATATTCTCTGACCGGTTTTCCTGGCAAATCTTATGTGGCTCATGAATCTGATTTTATTGCACAGTGACTCACTCGCCCTTTTCACATTCCAAGTTATCACCAGCATTGGATGGTGTTACCCAGCATGGTGGTTTTATTCAAGTCAGAAAGTGACTTGAGCAGTTTACAGGGGAGAAGTAGATTGACTAGACAGCACAAAGAATATAGTTTTGAAAATATTTACATTTCTGTACATTTACACATCACTGGAAGCTAAATCTCTGAATACAAATGACACACGTTACTGACATTTTTGGGCACACTCTTTCCAGTACAGCAAAATAGGCTAGGTTACCTTCAAGTTTCATAGATTGGAACCATGTGAAGATCCTAATTTTTAGAACTAATCATCCAAGAAAACATTCTTCTTTCTCTAGCCACTCCTGTTGGAACCATGCTAATTTTTCTTGCATATGTTTTTCCTTTAACCATTTTCAGACCCTTTCAACTATCTCAATGTATTCAGTTGGGGGGAAATTAATTTCCAAGAGTCTGCTTATAATATAGGCATATTTAGTGTATTCCCATATGCTGCTGGACATCAATACTAGTTTTTGTTTGCCTGATGGGCAGCTTCAACAAATTGGATATACCCAAAAGAATGCCAGCAATTCAGCCTTCAGGGCAAATGAAGAATTCTCCCATGCATACTCTCCAACATCAAACACAGCAAGGACATTTCCAACCACTTTGGAAAAAAAATAACATCTGCAGATTTCATGAGAATATTAGTAAACAATTTTCAGTGGAGAAATTAACAGTTCAGGTAAAAATATGGCTAGCACCACTATGAATTGCACTAAAGGTGCTAAAGGAGGTACCTTATTCCCTGCAGAGTGAATGCTCTAGTTTGGAAATGTATTGCAGTATGTAAATGCAACTGTTTAAAGTGGTTACCATTTGGTTCATTCATCTACATAAAATTAATTTCTTTTACTACTTGCTCAACCAACATGTAATTTACTGAACTATTACATACTTTATGTTAAAAAAGCATGAAGGAAGATTAAGGGTATCTTGAGTAAGATGGATGTTTTAAAGGGTTTACTATTCAGATAAGACATTTCAGTTTATGCTAATGGTCCAAGAGTGCTTTTTATTACCAAGAAGAAACGTAAAAATTTTAAAAATAGTTACAGTCCTTATACCTGTTACATAAGTATCCATGGGGGAATCACTGAGGTGCCAGGCTACCATGCTTGCAGGATGTATAAAAATGCAAGTGACACATCAGGATATCTGCTGTCATTTAGACACTACATGGATGCTTGCTATATAGTACAACCTATTGAGATTCACTGTGTGTTCCCTTTCTGAATTCACTTAAGTTTATCCCTTCCAATTCCACCCACTTCCAGACATACATCTGTGGGCTATTTGCATCCGCTCTTTCACTGTGGCATGCTGGTATTCTTTATTCACTGTTAATTTTCCAGTTAAGTTAAAGATCAGGAAAACGGCTAGGGTCCTCCTTGTAGTCATCGGGAACTGTGAAGATTGATTCATCAAACTCATCATAACGAAATTCCTGAAAAGTCACAGTGGCTGTGATGGTAGGAAACACAGGTATGTCTAGGAAGAAAAGAACAAAGGATGGTAAGCTTAGAGCAGGAAAATGACAACAGAGGTGTAAATGCAAAGAAACAGGTAGCTAGGTACGATGAATCCAACCACGTGTATTGCTCTATGGTGACTCACCATATGTAAAGTTTACACAATTGTACAATATTGGCATGAAGCCCTGGATTCTGTCTACTGGGAGAAACTGTTCCTAGTGTAGGGGAAGGGGGGAAGGACAGAAAGAAGAAGACGACTGCAGTCAGTGTGGTATTTCAACCAGGGCACAGTAAGGTCTTAAAACCTATATCTCAACTATACAGTGAATGAGAAACTTCAGAGATTTTAGAAATCAAAAAACTGGAGAACGCAATACATTTAAGGACCCTTCAAATACATGTAAACTACAGGTATGTTTAAAACAAATTAAGGTATTCAGGATTCTAGACTCCTACAAAAGAAATCATGGTAGTGATATCCTAGTACACACTTTACACAGGAAGAAGAATGCTCATATGATGCAACCTAAGCCTCGTGCCTTAGAACTGATGTGCTCAGAAAACTTCAGGGAAAGGAACTTCTAGTCTTTTTTTTTAATCCAAGCAGTGTTTTTTTTTTAAAAAAAACAAACTTTAGTGAACAAAGATGGAACACAAAGAACTAAATACACTTGTATTTAGCTGCTCAATAAAGCTCATCTTGATTAAGCAGTAGCTTCATAGAGCACAGGTCTTCCTCAGTATAGTATCTAGGATTTGGGCATACACTGTCTGTTGTTTTCAGTCATCATCTAAACCTTTCCAATAGTTTTAAGAAAAATAATGTGATCAGATTACATTTTAAAAATAAATGAAGGGATAAAAAAGTTAATTTCTTCTAATTTTAGCCTCAAAATAATGCAACAACTGTCCAAACCCTGTGTTGTGTACTTCATATTGTTGGAGAAATTTTTTCTTTGCTCATTTTGATTGACAATCTGTAAATTTTAATACACACTAACTGGAATCTTAAGAACATTCTATGCCTCCAGAAATGTTCCCCTGGTCCCTTGGTTGTTGTTGTTTTAACATACTCATTCTCTTATTTGTTCAAATGTCTCCAGCAACTACCTGCACCTCCAAACAGACAGCCACTATATTTAAGGATTGAAAACAAAAATAAATATGTTAAAAGCACCTTCAAAATCCATTATGTCCTCCTCTCATGCACTACCTTCTTTGTCCACTTGCAAATGGCACTTCTGCCCATGGAAGGAATATGTATGATTTTTAGCTATTACCCCCAGTGCAATAAAAATAACAGTTTATTACTGCACTCAAATCAGTTAGAACGCAAGCCAATTTATTTTTTGTATAGTATGTTTTTGCTAAAGATTCAGGCTGGAAACAGATCATAATTTTATGAGAGTTGAAGACACTTTGAAAGAGCAGTGTAAACTCATTCCACTTTTGCCACTGATAAAAACAGGATTACAGGTTTCTGAATCCTTAAAATCTTTAAAATTTTACCAACAGCAACAAGACACACCACAGGAAACACTGTTTGCTTTCAACATTTAACTGTGTACGTACTAATATTTCACTGAGTGAAGTTTGCAAACCTTTGAATATCTTTAGGAAATGAACATGTAAAACACATGCTGGCAATCTTTTATTATTATAGACATATAGGGCTGGATCCAGACTAGACATTTCCACAGGTGCAAGCATTTTTCCTCAAGGAGCACAATTTTCTCACCTCCTGCCTCTATCAGCAGCTAAAAATGGCCCCAGGAAGAGGGGACCCCCAGGAAAAAGATCTGGGGAGCCATTTCAGAATACTGTCCCCCCTGAGTGGGAATCTAACAGAAACATTAGTCTGCATACAACCCAAAGTGCTTTGTAATCCTTCTTCCTCCTCAGAAATGTCACATATGCATTCCAGAAGAAAAGACCACTTAAGCCAGTAGTTCCAGAAATGGTTCCAGAAAGTTTTAAGCCAGTGGTTCCAGAAAGTTTTTGCTGGTAAGTCCTTAACATAGTAGGGACTTTTCTGTGTTCTCAGTTACTTAACCTATTGAAGTGCACTTTTTAGCTACATAACTGTTATTTTTATCACAGCCTGCCCGATATTTTTGGGTTATATAAGGATTTAAAATTTCTGTTTTAAAAAAAGGAAAAAGGGAAAAAATTAGGCGGTAGAAGAAAAAGAATTGGTTAACTAAGGAAAAAATTGGGGGATAAATAAGAGGAAACCTTATGGTACATAAATATAAATATAGGGGAGAATTTTGGGTATGTTTTGGCAAAAAAATAAAAATTTTAGACAAGCCTTCATAAAGAATATAATACATTGTCTTTTATTCAGAATTGCAGTTATAAAATGAAAGAAAAAATAAGCGTTAAAAGGAAGCAATAAATTAAAATCATCTTAATTCAGTTTAAATTCAAGCGATTATTTTTCTTAATTCTTTCAGTGTTCCAGGACCTTTTACTTTCCCCTAAGCATTAACCCTTGGTAAAATACCTTTGATTTAAATGTCCATAATGCATGGATGCATTTTTTCCCTTCAGCAAAATTTTCACAACTGCATATTGCATCATAAAAGTTCCACAAAGACAGTGTATTTGCAATTATAATATTTTCTTTACTATGTCATTACATGCTGTCACAACAGCAGCAAATAAAATTAAAGCTAATGCTCCCAATGATTAACTATTCTACGAGCTCTGTAAATGAAGATTTTGAACGTTTGCCGCTTCAAACTGAAGTTCATTGGCTATCAAAAGACAACTGTGTAACATGATTTTACGACCTTTATGACACTGTTGTGGAGTTTTTTTGAAGACACAAAAGCTTTGCTCAATGACAAACCCAAAGAGATAAGGCATGACATTGCTTATCAGATCTGTTTGTAAAGTTCTCTTTCAGTGGGGCAAAGTCATCCAAGCTGGTTAGATCATGCTTCCACTTGCTCTGGTAGGGCTAGGCAATTTTTTGCAAGGACCCCTATTGGAGAGACCGTAGGCTGACCCTCAAGTTTTGGATAGCCCTACTTCTCTGGTAGGAAGCTTGAGCTCTTCTTCACATCAAATCTTTGGAAAACTTATAAAAAAATCTTAGAAAGGCTTCAAAACCAACCAATCAATGATATGGATACAGAGCAAGGTTCATCCACAGGTCCTGTGGCTGCCAAGAAGTTGACCACCATAGCTAGCAGGAGAAAAAAGGAAGCCAGAGAGAGGCCCCCCTCTGCTCAAAGCTTCAAGGGGAGGACTTGGGGCTGTGGAAAACCTCCTAGAAGAGATGAGGCTGGTGATGAAATCATTTGGGACCTGATAAAGCAAGAAAGCTCATTTTTCTTTTCCAGATTATGAACAAATAAGAAGATGAAGATGAGTGAGCTACAGAGGACAGTATTTTAAGTTCTTCATGTGTGGACTGGGATAATAGTCTAAGTTTTTTAAAAAAAGATATTTTGTTTAACCACATCTGTTAACAAACATGGATGTTTAAGCAAATACAAGAATACATATGCTATAGTATTATTTTAGTTACATAAAACTATTTAAATTGTTATTATTAAGGTAATGATTATTTTTCTCCTTCCAATAAAGTACAGCAGAAAAGTTGTCCAACTATGAATGATTAACCTATTAAACTGGAGATAGTGCACACTGCAATAATGTCATAATTATCTATCTATAGTGTGTTCTAAAAGTATAACTGAATCAGTAATTTTTGATACAATTGCAAAATTAATCTGAAAAGTTATTATTCTAAAAATGAAAGCTTCATCTGGTGTAAATATTAAGATTATACCAGCAAGAATGAGTCTTTATGTAGAAAACCATGATTTAAATTTAGTCTTAATGACTAGTAATTCAAATTGTGATTTAAATTGATTCGATTTAAATCAAATTTACCCTGGTTCTAGTCCTTCAGATATAGGAACCACCAGAGACCACCAACATTTTTCAGACAGGACAAAAATCTGCCCACCAAAAAGCATTCAGCCTGACTACCTGATTGGGGGCTGACTCCAGCTCTTCCTGGAGTCCTGGAAGTCCTCAACAACAGACAAATAGGTACTTTCAGTTATTATGGAAGGCTACAGGATATTTTGTATCTACAGCCTCCTACCAGTTTACACCATCCCTGGTTCCATGATCTCAAGACATGTGCCATTTACTAAGCAAAGCAATTCAGCATTTGTCACAGACTGGCACAACAGAAGAAGTCCCCAAAAACCCGAGGAGTTTACCTAGTGCTCTTTGTGGTCCCCAAGAGATCTGGGGACTGGATAGCAAATCTAAATCTGAATGGGCTGAACAACTGGGTGAAGAAACGCAAATTCCAGATGGAATCATTGCATCACATCCTACAAGTTCTACAGAAAAAAAATGTCCTAACCTCCCTAGATGTCAGGGAGGCCTACCTGTATGTCCCTATGCACCCAGACTCCAGGCAATTCCTCTGTTTTTATCATCACGAATGTCACTTCCAGTACAAGGCCTTGCCTTTTGGCCTTTCATTTGCCAAATGTTTTTACCAAAGTCATGGTAGTCTTGGTGGCCAAACTGTGACAGAGGGGTAATCCACATCTACCCCTTTCTAGACGACATACTCATCAGGCCAAGGACCACACATCACCTTCAAAGTTTACAAAAATGACAGTAAAAATTCTACAGGCACAAAAAGAGTCAGATGCCTCCCACAAAGGATCAAATCCACTTGGGAGCCAAAATTCATACCAATCTAGCCAAAGTTTTTCTCCTGGCAGGGAAGCAACAGAGAATCATGGCTCTGGTCACAGAGATCCAGGGCAGCAATTCCATAGACCTCATGCAGTTTTCAGTGGTGCAGGGCCTTATGATCTCAACCACAGACTTGATTCCATGGGCGCCATTCCATTCCAGAGCTCTGCAGTGGAGCCTCCTCCCTTTTTACAGGGAGATAATAACATGCACACGCAAGAAGATCCACATATCAGAAAGCCTGAAGAAAGATCTGAAGTGGTGAACAGTCCACAAGAACTTGGCCAAGCGAGTCAATGTAATTCACCCACACCAAATCATCATAACCACAGATGCCAGCAAGAGAGGTTGGGGAGCTGAACTGAGAGGCATTCCTCCAGATCACACACAAGTTTGAGAACCCAGTGATGAACATGTTAGAGTCACCAAGCATCTTTCAAGTTACAAGGTTTCTGTCAAGATTCCACAATCCTAGGGCAGAGGGCAAGGATACTCTGTCACACTCTTGGCCCAGGGGCCCACTGTAGGTCTCCCCATTCTCTTCATCAGCAAGACACACAACAGGATCAGGAGGGAGGAGGCAGAAGTGATATTCGTGGCACTGTTCTGGCCAAAACACCCATGGTTCTTGGACCTGGTACAAATGCCAGTCACCCTGGAACCTAATGGTGAAAGCTTACAGCTTGGGAAACATTGGAACCTACCTGAAGGTTTCCACTTCCCACCCACCCCCAAAAATAAGAAAGAAAAAAGGAGAGCAACAAAGAATATAATAGCAATTAAGGGAAAAGGAAAGGAAAATACCCATGGAGGTCATACAAAGCAGGGCTTGGACACAACTGGAGGGTCAGCCTATGATCTCTCCAATAGGGATCTTTACAAAAATTTGCATAGCCCTACCAGAATAAGTGGAAGGATGACTTTGCCACACTGAAAAGAAGAAACCCTCAGGTAGGTTCCAATGTTTTGTTCAATGAAATGAATTTGTATTTGCAAGGAAATTAGGTTAACCTTATTAAAGCCAAATCTGTTCTCTCTATGTTTATTCAAATGTAATATACAACATTGTGAGCTATACCAGTTTCCGAGCTTGTCTGAGCTAAAAGAGAAAGGTAGGATACAAGCTGATGATCTGCAAATTTTTGTGACCATTTAGATATGCTGCATAAAGATTTGTCTGAGCAATTTGAGGATCTTCTTTCAATGGAAATTCCAGATTGGCTGTTAATCCATTTTCAGATACTGAGGAAGTTGGGGTAGTGAAGGGAGAACTAACTGAGCCACAAAATGACATTGAGCTGAAGCCAAAGTTTAAGAAATTGTACTAAGGAGCTTTGGTTACAGAAGAAAATTTCCAATAGCTATCCTGCATTTCTAACACCATATTTGGTAGAACGTGGTTTTAGCATGATCATCCAACTTCTCTCCAAGCATATTTGGTAGAATGTGGTTTTAGCGTGATCATCCAACTTGTCTCCAAGCACAGAAATCACCTCCAGATTACTAAATGTGGTGATTTAAGACTCCTCCTAAGTGACTTTAAGCAGACATTGGGAAACTGGTATCAATTCACCAAGCACATTCATGGCATTAACAATTTACTGAACAGTGAAGCAGTTACTAAATGTGGTATCTAAGATTCTTGCTAAATAACTATAAGACTTTGAAAAGCTGGTATCGTTGGATCAAGTTCATCAATTTTGTTCAATAAATTAAACTAAAATGTTTTAATTTGGTTTTGAATAAGTGTGCAATTAATTGTTGCTGTTTTGAATTTTATTGTTATTATCTTCCTTAGTGGACCATGCAAATTGCTATTGTGAAAAATGCATTTTATAGGGTAGGATAGGTGGCAATGGGGATGAGTTTATGGATCCAAGAGTGTGGTGGCCCAAAAAAGTTTGGGAACCTCTGACTTAAGCAATAACATTCAGTTTCTATTTCTGCATATTTTCTATTCAGCACACTGAAGCTGCAAGCAAATTCCTCTGCAGGATCTAAAAATGTATTTCTCCTGATTGGCAAGTCACTACATTTCTCACTCCAAAACACTCATAAATAACTGCCTACCTCTTGCAGGGCAGGCAGACACTTTAACTGATTAGGTATAAAAGGATAGCTCACCTAACTTTACAGGAAAGCCTGGTGGAAGCTTCATCTGCACAAACTCCCGCAGTTTGTTAAAGTGCTTAAAAGGTGCAATTACCTCTAAAACATTCAATAACCTGAAAAAGAAACACATGCTAATTTAATCCACTGAATTCCATTGTACTGACAGCAGACACAATGTTTAATTACTATTTTATCTCTTTTCCTTTATTTCTGAAAAAAAACTATGCAATAAATTCCTCAGTGTCCGCTGGGGATTTAACACAACAGAATTTAGTCTTAAGTAATGGGAAAGCTCAAGATGTGCTGGGTACCACATATTATAACAATGAGATGATCTCCTATGGTGATGTTCTAGGAAAAGGAGGCAAAAAATGCTCTTTCCATATTTAGAGATTAAACATTTCTTTCTTTTTTTTTTTTTAAAGAAAATTTATTTACCGGATATATAATAACATGTTCCACATTTTGTTTACAATTCTTATCATATCCTTTTCAAATTTTTATCTCCCCCTCCCCTGGCTTCCCACGATGCTCCGCCCCCATTAACATTTCCACCCAATATTCTCGTACATTCAAATCATTCTTAATATTCAGATCTTAAATTTCAATATTTTGCTTTTTAACTTTAACTATTAGGTAACTTTTCAAATACAGTCTCTCTTGTTACAACACTTCTGTTATTAGTAACTATCAAAACAAAGTAATCTATTTTTCACATCCCAGTTAAGCTCTAAATAGTCTTTAAAATCTTTCCAGTCTGTTAAAAATTCTTCATCTTCTACTCCATGAAGTTTTCTTGTTAGTTTGTCCATTTCAGCCATAAAAATAATTTTTTTAATCCATTCCCACTTATCAGGTACCTGCTCTTGTTTCCAGAACTGAGCATAAGTCATTCTTGCAGTTGAAATTAGATACCATAACAAAGTTATTTTTATCATTTTAACTTCTTCTAACTTTAGTCCTAAAAGCAACATTTCTGGTTCTTTTTTCAATGTACATTTCAAGATTTTCTGAATTTCACTATGAATCTCTGTCCAAAAAGCATTTGCTTTTTCACAAGTCCACCACATATGGTAAAACGAGCCTTCTTTCTTTTTACATTTCCAACATTTGTTAGACATATTCTCATTCATATTAGCAATTTTTTTTGGTGTCATATACCATCTATACATCATTTTGTAACAGTTTTCTTTAACATTAACACATGTTGATATTGTAATCGACTTTTTCCACAAACATTCCCAAGATGACATTTCTATATCTCTATTTACATTTATAGCCCATTTCACCATTTGCTCTTTTACAATCTCATCCTCTGTATTTTAACAAAATAAATTCTAGAAATCATTTTTTTACCCTTTTTCACTCCAAATCTTTTCAATTTCATTATTTTCTTTTCTAAAACCATATCTCATTTTGTCAGTCTTAAATAAATCATAAATCTGTCTATAATTTAACCAGTCATATTCAAAACCCAATTCTTCTCTAGATCTCATCGCGAAACTTTTCCCCTCAATTTTCAGAATGTCTCTGTAAGGTAACCAGTCCTTTGTGCCTTGAAAGTGGTTTTATTACTTCCGCCGGGACAATCCACATTGGTCTTGCTTCAAAAAAAAAATCTCTTATATCTCATCCATGTCATAAATAGCGATCTCCTTATGAAGTGGTGCTTGAAAAGGTTATCTGCTTTGAATTTCTCATACCATAAATAAGCATGCCAACCATATCTTCGATCATGCCCTTCTAATGCCAACAGTTGTCTATTCTCCAAGTTGATCCATTGCTCCATCCAAGCTAGGCACACCGCATCATGATATAGTCTAAAATTAGGAAGTTGGAAGCCTCCTCTTTCTTTCTCATCACAAAGAATTTTCATTTTAATCCTTGGCTTCCTTCCAGCCCACACAAATTTAGAAATCTCCTTTTGCCATAAATTCAACACTTTGCAGTCTTTCACAATTGGAATCGTTTGGAATAAAAATAGCAAACGGGGTAAAATGTTCATTTTGACTACAGAAACTCTGCCCAATAAGGATAAATTCAAAGTATTCCATTTCTTAATATCTTATTGAATTTTATTCCAGGCCTTTTCGTAATTGTTCTTAAACAAATCTATATTCTTTGCTGTAACCTCAATTCCCAGATATTTAGCCTTTTTCACCACTTCACATTGGACTCTCTCTTGTAAGTCCAATTGTTTTTCCTTTCTCAAATTTTTACAGAGTATCTTTGTCTTGTTCTTGTTGACATAAAATCCCGCCAAATCACCAAATTCTTTAATCCTTTCCATCAATAACGGTACATTTCTTAATGGGTCTTTGATTATAAACATTACGTCATCAGCAAAAGCCCTATATTTGTATTCAAAGTTTCCAATTGTAAGCCCTTTTATATCTTTATCCTCGTTTACTTTACTCAGCATCACTTCCAAGATCCAAATAAATAACAGAGGAGATAACGGACACCCTTGTCTTGTACCTTTTTGAACTCTAAAATAATCCGTCAACTCCTTATTCACTTCAACGATGCTTTTTGTTCACAATATACAGCCCTAATCATATTTGAAAAGGGCTGTCCAATGTCCATTCTGTCAAGGAATTGAAACATAAATTCACAATTTAAATTGTCGAAGGTTTTTTCGGCATCCAAAAATAGAAAGACAGCTTCCTTTTCAGGGTGTTTATCATAATACTCTATTGCATCAATCACAATCCTTAAATTTTCTCTAATTTGTCTATTTGGTAGAAAGCCGGCCTGTTCTTCTCTGATAGCATTCTTTAAATAAACTTTTAATCTTTCTGAAATAACTTTGGCAAATAATTTATAGTTGTTATTAAGTAGCGAAATTGGTCTATAATTTTTCACATCTGACAAATCTTGTCCTTCCTTAGGTATAAGAGATATGTTGGCTTCTTTCCAAGATTCTGGTATTAATTAAGTTCGCGGAATTTCATTGATTAAAAGTTCCAAGATCGGGGTTAGCTCCTCCTTTAGTTTTTTATAACATTTCACTGTGAATCTATCTGGTCCAGGAGCTTTCCCTAATTTGGCATCTTCTATTGCGTTATATATCTCTTCTTTCTGTATTGGACCATTCAGCATATCACTATCCATCTCAGGTAAAGTTACCTTGTCCAAATACTTTTTAATCTTCATTGGATCAATCTTCTTTTTTTGAAATAGTTTTGCGTAATATTTGAAGAAGGCTCTCTTAATTCCATTTATGTCAACAATTTCCTTGCCTTCCTCGATTATCTTAGTTATTGTCCTTCTCTCCCTCCTGTTCTTCAGTTGCCATATTTCCCTGGCTTGTTTGCACCTTCGAAGGATTTTTGTTGCAATTTCTTTAAATTCCAATAGAGTTCTCTGTTTAATGCTACTTTTAATTGTTCTTGCAAAATTTGTATTTCTTTGAGAAGCTTCTTTTTACCCGGTCTCCGTTTCAGCTCATTCTCTTTTTGTTGTATTTTATCCTGTAAATCTTGCTGTTGTTTCTAATTATTTTTCTTATCCGCTGCATTCATTGAGATCAAAACACCTCTCATCACCGATTTGTAAGCATCCTACACTGTCTGTATATTGACCTCTTGATTCAAATTCATTTGAAAAAAGATTTGCGTTTCTTTCCACAAGGTCTCCACTAATCTCGTCTTATCCAATAAATCCTCATTAATTCTCCACTGATATTGCTTTGCCTTTCCTTTTAATGTCCAAATTAGCGGGTTATGATCTGAGTTAGTCTTTGGCAATATTTCCACCTTCTGAGTTTTTAATGCAATTTCGCTCGACATCCAAATCATATCTATTCTTGAGAAGGATCTGTGTCTATTCAAATAGAAAGTAAAATCTTTAATTTTTGGATTCCATTTTCTCCATACATCTTCCAACTTTTCTTGAGAGATTAAACATTTCTTGTTAGTATAAATAAAAGAAGGAAATACACTCAGAAGGCTGTCAAAGTTCAATGAACTGTTATTACAAAATTAAAAGCTAGTCTCAAATATGTGTGTGTGTGTTATTAATTAGCATACAACATAAAAAAGAAAAGACTTATACAAAAAAAGGTAGATTTACTCCGTCAGGTGTGCAGATGTACATTTACAAAAGATTCAACATTTAAAGTGAATCTATCATTGAAGGAAAATGTAATCAAGATGAGTATCAAAGAACACTATTATCAGATATTCCAGCAGATCAACACTGAAAAAGAAAACTGAAGATCAAATCTCAATTTTTGTGGTATTGTTAGTGGATAAATAAGTGATATATATTTTACATAATGTTGTGATATGTTGTGTGTTATTTGTAATTTCTATTAAAATACAATTTTTTAAAAATAGTACTGAATATTTTCTTCTAGGTGAACTATAAACACAATTACTTTACAGCTCAGATGGTAGTTTTTATGGGCCATTAAAATCCTTCTCTACAACAAAAAAATCTAAGTTACCTAAAAATCAATTTTAGTAAAGTCTGCGAACTCCCTATTAGGGGTGTGCACTGGGTATATACCGAGCCAAATAAATATCTAGAAAATGCCTTATCAGTATTTTTCGGATATTTATTCAGCCAAATACAGATTGGAGAATCTGATTCAGCTACTGAAATAGCTGCGCCCAAATAAAAGCTGATATTATTCAGCTTTTATTGGGACGTGGCTAGAAGGCATTTAAAGAAGTTTAAATCCCTTCTGAGTTCACTCGCTGAGTCGCGCTTCTGCCACAGCATGACTCAGCAAGTGAACTCAGCAACCATTTAAAGAGACCACTTTAGATGGCTATCTTGTTTAGGTAAAGCATCACATATAGTAAACTATATATAAATGTCGAGGGGGAAATGACTTTTTCCTTGACTTATACCTTATATCACAAAAACAGTAATAGACAGAAGCACTTGTAGTATCAGTTATTCATAAGAGAATTTGTTAGCTTTCCAACAATGGTTTAAAATTTTAAACTGGTCCCTTGGTTCACAAGTTATGCTAGGAAAAATTGGCTTTGGCCACTTCATGACACTGAAGAAAAAGAAACAAAATGATACAGAGGGAATGGAATATTTAATAGTACAGAGTGCAATTCACAGTAAGTTGTTGTTACTGAGAAAACCAAAGCAACATTAGCATATACTATATATTACATTTTTATAAAGAACTCACAATAGCTTTCATGGCCTAGGGCCCACATATCTAAAGGATCATCTCCTCCCATATGTTCTTGTTCATCAACTGCTGGGTCAGGCTGCCACCTGCTGGCACTGATCAGAACCCAGACCTTTTCCATCATGGCTCCCACTCTGGAGATCTTTAGAAGGCACTGCCAGGCTTGAAATCCTGTTTGTCTGACAAGATTTTTTATGGGGTATGAACAGGCGGCATCTTGAGGGGGTGGTATTTGGGGTCTTTACTCCATTTGGTTTAATTATTACCTTTACGCCATGTTGAGCCAAGAGGGAAGGTAGCATACAGATATTTTTATAAATAAAGGGAAGCTGTTTTTCAGTTAAACATTAGAGAAGGCTTGATGTTAGGTAGCCTGTCATGGTTTTGGAATGTGGAGGGGTACTCTTCCTCTGCCTGCCTCTGAGCCTCACTGTTTCACTGTCTCTGTGTTATCACTTGCTTGACCTTGTAGATGCTCCAGCTGTAGAACTCCTGGGCTGGGAACCAACGGCTTTTAGTTCAGCTTGCTCATTTTGCCCACATGTGCAAACTATACTCATTGGCTTCAGCTTGTAAGGGGGGGGTGTTCGATTTTATTATAACTCAGGAGATCCTATTGTTCCTGGGCATTCCTGACACAAGCAGTACATGTGTCTTTAGTTCTGATTCACCAATAAACAGTTTTCTTCTGACGAAGCCCTGTGTTGTGTGACCTGACTAACGAGCCTGAAACCTTCCTTAACTGATGTTTAACTCAGAAAAACATGGTTTATCGTGGAAGTGAACACAGTAACTTATGAAAGGATGTGGGACAGGTAACAACCCAAACTTGGCAATGAGGGTGCCACAGATCCGAATGATTATATACTGGTACTATATCAATCTTAAATCCTACTGTAGACCACATTTTAATATTCCATGAGAATATATTAAATTGTAGTATCTGGAATGGACACATTTTCTATGCATTAGTATATTTCATGACATTCCCTTTCACAACCATGTTTAACAGACAGTTTAGGACTTACGATTCAATTCCTAGAGGAAATTCTTGACTCATGGCTATTGTAGCTTTAAATGTTTTCTTGCTTTCTTTGCAAACCAGTTCCCGACCCAAATGAGGTGCTCTAATTAAAGAAAATAAAAATTAAAGTCTCCCTAAAGATAGAAGATCAACAATATTTTGATCTTATTATGGAACATATTTACATTGGGTAGGGGAGCAAGAGGACAAGAGCTGTTTAACAAGAAATCTAAGAAGAATCCAGATAGTAGTTATCAGAGTTGGTAAGCAACCCAAGCTCTAGCAGAGTAAAATAACTGAAGGGAAGGTATGAAGACACCTCCCATTAAGCCATAAAAGATTCCACACAGTACAAGTCAAATATCAGGCTCTAAGGAGTTTCTTAGTCAACATCAAGAACTTATGTTTGCCTAGTGGGATTTCTCAATTTCCATATGGTTTCGAACACTGTTGTCACTGTGGCACTAATTACTATAGTATAAGAAACAGACATTTAAAGCCCTTCCAACAGGAAAAGCTCTTCCACAGGGATCTTAGATAATAAGCTTCAGGTACTCTAACTGGAATGGAAATAAGAAAATCATTTTTAAAGTAATAGATGCAGCCAAGTTAGTTTAGATTTCTATGAATTCACTACTTGAAAACTTAAAGTAAATGAAGAATGTCTCATGCTGAAACAACCTTTTCCTTGCATGTAATCCTGCTAAAATGTTTACCAGTTATTCCTCAATGTTTACACCTACACTTATGGTGTCAAGGAGGACACATACCACTCATACACATCAAGACTGTTAGGAAAAGCTTTGGAGGAATCCAAATATTCCTAAACAAGTCCACCACATGGATATTCAGAATTTACTCAAGCCTGTGTGATTGCTATCTGTACTGTAAGACTCATTCTGCATCTAAAATGAAGCAACTGCTTTAAATCAGGTTAAGCATGTGAAAAATTTGTAACAGGGTATGCTTTATTTAAGGATGCCATTAGAACCTACCTATACAAACAAAGTATATGGTTTAAGGTTAGGAAACAAGTCTAAGATAAAGCAAAGCAGGAGTCTGGTTGGTTCAGTGTTATTGTTCACGTTGGCCAAATTCTAGAGAGCTGTTATGTTCAAATTATGTTGGCCAAATTCTAGAGGGCTGTTATGTTCAAATTCTTATGAGTGCTTAGCGAGAACAGAACTTTAACACTTCCCCCCCTACTTTCCCAATGTAATAGTGCAAAAGCTTTTTTGAAACTTTTTTCTTTCTTTTTTTAAAAAAATACTTATGTTTCAAAAGCCATTTGCCACGTGAGGATGATGGCTGCTATTTGAGAAATGCAAGGCACAAAACCCTGGACAAAGAGCGCAGAAGTAGTTGTTTGGTTCTGAATTGTAGCTCTTAGCCACATGGTGTAACGATCAGAGTACCAGGACCAGCAAGATCTGGGTTTGATTCCCCATTCAGGCTTAAAATGCACTATGCCAGTCACTCACTCTCAGCCTAACCTACTTCATAAAATTGTTGTGAGGATAAAAGTAGAGGGAGGAAAAACAGCACAAGCTGCTCTGAGCTCCTTCAAGGAAGGGGGAAAATATAATAGATTCTACGTGTTCTCTAGAAAAAAGGAACAAAATACTAACTACAAGCACAATTCAACTGAAGTCAAGCTTTCAGATACCCTTGATTTCAGTGAGAATATTATGCACAGGTTAATTTTCTACAAGTAAAGCCAATGGAATCTAACATGGCTGGAGCCACTCACAGATTCTAAAACTTGTTTTGATATTTCAATAGATCAGGCTTCTCTTTTCTGATACAGGGGGAATGATTTCACATGGCTACCTTTATCTTCATATACCTTTATTATTATGAGATTAGCCAAAGACAGTAACTTGAATGAGAAATCTGACTATCATGAACATTAAGTAGTTCCATATATCCTTTTGATCACCAATAAGTGCTCATGGAAGAAACCATTTGAATGGACTGCTTGGTGAACTTCCATTCAACGCAGCAACTACTTGGCTCTGTATCAGAACAGAATCTAAATAGACTAATATGTAAAATCAAACCATGAAATGGAAAATGGAAAAAAGTGTTCAGATTTTTTTGCCAGTATTTCAAAACTTATGAAGCTGTGTTGATCCAAAGCCTATGTATCTTTTGATATAATGCACAAATCCACACCATCTCGGAGTAGGATCCAATAGCTTCTGTCCACAAGCAGAAGGCAAGTTATGCTCATGGAGAGGCGGTTTCACATCTTGCACTGAAATGTCAACATGAAACTAACCACTTTTTTCCACTTATGCACTAGAACTGCTATTACAACACCCTGAATTCTCGTGCATGCATTTGCAGAACTATTAACAACCATTTTTCTTACAGATGTTCAGATCTAACCGTTATTCATGGCAAATAACTTTATTTATTTATTATTTAATTTATATCCCGCCCTCCCTGCCGGGGCAGGCTCAGGCCAGCTTATACAAAGATAAAACAGGGAACTGAATAAAATCACAGTAAATAAGAAATAAAAACATTACATAAAGTGCTAGTATGAATCATAAAGCGATGGCGGGCATTGGCAACATCCAACAAATCATACAGTCATCAAACATCACAGTCTGGGTCATATTGGCAGGTACAGGCTGTTAATGAGTGTGTTAATATTGGGGCCAGGGCCTCAGTTTATGGGGTGTGGCTCACTAATCGAAAGAAAGAAAGAAGCAGCCACTACCATAGAGATAATCAATACTTACTTTCCATTTTCAGCAGATATGTATTCCTCCCATGTAATTGTGTTGGGTGGCGGTGGCGTGAGGGATTGCCTTCTGACAGGCTGCTAAAGAAAACATGATAATTCTTGGTAAAATGTTACATGGTATCAAAGAATTACACTGCTTGGTAAATTCCCACAATTTACTTCAAAGACCCAAGCATCATGTTTGAATGTTGCCCTTCATTTCAGGTGGTCAAAGTGGCACATCTGCCAAACGGAACAAACTTCACCAATCCACAATTAGAATACTGCCACACCCACCTGAACTTCTTGGTTTTATTTCAACAGTCCATTTAGACATCCTGCTTCAAGCAGAAATTTACATTGGAGATCAAGGCTAATTCAGTATCAGATACTCCCTAAGGCCAAAATGACAGGCAAGATAAGCTTAAAATATATAACTAGTACACAATCATGATCACTACAACTATTTCAAAAACTGACAATTTAAAGTATGCATACAGTACGCAGATCCTAGAGCAGGGGTCCCCAACATGGTGCCCAGCAGCACTTTTTCTGACACCCACCAAGTGTTTTTAGGAAGTGAGTGGGGCCAGGTAGGGCTTTTGCCCAGCAAAGCTTCTAATCAACTACTGGAGATCTGACTGGTTGTGCAGATTTTTTAAAAATGTTTCTTTGGCAGCAGCTGCCACCACTGCTCAAGGATCTGTAACATGTTACTGAAGCTAAACTGTAGCAACCCTATTTGTCTCCTGTGGCAGTCATCTTGTGGCAGCCATTTTGTGGCTGCACCCATCATGTCATGCCAAAATTACAAATGTGCTCACAGGCTCAAAAAGGTTGGGGGTCCCTGTCCTAGAGCACTCACTAACTTGAGTCCTGCTCTCAAAACTTCCCTCAAGTCTAGACCTTGGGACTACAAAAGTATGACTACGTGCTGGAAAAAAACATAGTTCTATTTGACAGGGAGATTTTGAAAAGCACATTTTAAAAGCTATTTCTAAGGATTCTGACTCAACTGTTTCCTGGAATTCCTCTTTGCACTATGCACAGCACCGACTGGCAAGTTCAATATATGATACAAGTCTGTATTTCTGATTTCTGTGATCCCTTCCTACAAAGCAAAACATAAATATACTCTCAAAATGGATGCTTCTCATATACCTTTTGATATACTAGGGAACTCAAGAAATGGGGAATGATTAAGCAGTAGTTCACTGGGGAGGGATTAAAACACTTCCAAGTCTATGGCATGTTTGTTTTGTCTCCAGAATACACAGGGCTAGGGTTAGAAATCCTACAATGATGCTACCCTCCAGAACAGACCCAACTGCCTTAGAAACCAACACAATTTTGCACTAGCTATTTCTATGATAGGGTGGGTTGTGGCAGAATACTGAAAAAGCTAGTGGTATAGTCAGAGGGCAAAACACTTAAATATACATTTAAGTTCCCCCCAGAATCATACTAATTTGTAAGGGGAAAAAGATTTTTAAAAAGCAACACACAATAAAGGCCCCTCAAAGTGTCAGCTACTTGGCAAAGTTAAAGATTCCTGTCCCCAAAACTATTCAGACAAAAAGAACTGGAAAGTAGGCAGACTGTCACTGCCAAAGAGCCAAGGAGAAATGTAGACATTTCCTTTTCCCCCTCCCAAGAGCTGCGAGACTCTAAAACTCCTGTTCAATGAACCGGGGTGGGGTGGGGGAGTGCCAGGAATTTCTTGTGTTTATGAAAGTGATGTCAGAGAAATGAGTATGTTTAAACTACTCTTTAACCACCATCAGTCTGAAAGATTAAAAAGGGAATGAATCACACTGATAGCTTGATCACTAACCAAGGCCTAATCCACAAGCTTGCTCTATGCTTTGTTAAGCTTCCAAGATACTTTCTACTGGCAGTCTCCAACAACCAGCTGCAACCCAGACAGTTTCAGAAACATCATGCTGCAAGCTGTTATCAGTAAAAGCGAATGTGCAGCATGGACACATACAAGTACTACACATCTAAGAGGAATCTGTTGAAAGAAGAACAGATTGGATTTATACCCCGCCCTTCACTTGGAGTCTCAGAGCGGCTTACAAACTCCTTTCCCTTCCCCTCCCCACAACAAACACACTGTGAGGTAGGGTGGGGCTGAGAAAGCTCTTTTTGAGAACTGCTCTTTCAAGAACAGCTCTGACAGAACTATGGCTTGCCCAAGGTCATCCAGTAGCTGCAAGTGGAGGAGTGGGGAATCAAGCCCGGTTCTCCCACATTAGAGTCCACATACTTAAGCACTACACCAAACTGGCTCTGTTTGTTCTGTTCTAACCTCCATCATACCGATTAACACAATGTTTAACAAGCTTTAACTGTACCTCAAAATTTTGTTCCATTAAGTTTCCACCTTTACTCAAGCTTTCCATAATAGCCTTATTTCGAAGAATATCTTCTTCACTGAGATGCTCACGCCTTTTCCTTGATTCCAACACAAGCCCATTAACCAGGTAGAAGTCTGCCAAGAAGTTTCCTACCCTTTCCTGCAAGAAAAACATGTATTAATTTTAAAAAAAACCCACCCTAACCATCTACCCACCCTGTCTATAGCCTTCCCCTCAATATTTTTCTTATTTTCTCATGCTCTTATTGGGGAAAGCATCTCCTACTATAACCTTTATCACCACCTTCTGTCCCTTCTTCAAAATCTGTATTACTAGGCAACAGGCATGACGGGACTGATGATAACTCTTTTTGCCCCAGAGTTCCAAACAGCTGACTTATTATCACCTTTAGGCAACACAGTAGCACAGGATGCATGCCTTTTAAAAAAAGCCAGCCTTACTGTTTTGTCTTCTCGGAAGAGCCATCCTGTTTGGGCACGTGTGAAAGTAATTGATTTGGTTGATAATGTTGCTGAATAAATATCACTGCTCATCAAAATGTCAACTTCTTCCTCTGTTTCCATCTCAGATTCCTAACAGAGAATGAATGTGTATTATTTAAAACAAGGAAGCAAAAACACCAAAGTATTTAACAAAGATACATTATCTTCTACCTTGCCAAATTCTCCTCCAAGTAATTAGGAACTTTTCAAAAAGCAATTAATTCCTTGGGGAGCAGATATCCACTGAAAATGTGCGTGCAACAGTGACATAACTACATCAGTGTAGAGAACTGGCCAGATTCCTAAGTAGTAGATTGCAGTGTACTTTGAGTTCAGCTACTTTCTGAAGCTATGTTTACACATGCAGCAGGATCTTGGAAGAGGTGCAGCAGTCAGTTCCTCATGCAGTTTTCTGGCCTTTTCTGCCTTCACATATACCTGGTACTGTTGCCAATTAAATTGGAATAGCACACTACCACACAGGTATGTAATTTCTACAGAATAGCAGCTTAGGGTGTGAAATAGCACTGCAGAACAGACAAATTAACTAGTTATCCTGTAAAGCAACAATATATGAACAGAGCATTAGAAATGCTGGACAGTATTGTCAATGTTTACAGAGAAGACAGACACTTTCCTCGGGTCCTCATAGTCCTCACAGTAAGTCCTCATAGGATTGCAGCTGTAGACTTTTACAGTATACCAGTGATGTATTATTGCAGGGTTTTTTAAGCCTAAATATTAAGACTAATTTTTCATATAAAGCAGTTTACTTCTGGTTTGTAACATTTTTGAAACATTTCAGTTATGCTATGGCTTACCTCATGATGTATTCGTTGGTAAACTTTTTGTTCATTGTCTAAAACTACAAAGGATTCAGAGGGTGCAGCATCACCATTGAAAATGAAGCTTAAATCCCCTCGTTGGCACTTCATGTCAGTAAAGTCTATGAGTGTTGTGTCGAGCCTAACAAGAAGAAGAAGAAGAAGAAGAAGAAGAAGAAAAAGAGATTGGATTTATACCAATTTATACCAATTCACTTGGAGTCTCAGAGCGGCTTACAAACTCCCTTCCTTTCCCCTCCCCACAACAGACACCCTGTGAGGTAGGTGGGGCTGAGAGAACTCTAACACGAACTGCTCTTTCAGGAACAGCTGTGCCAGAGCTTGTGACTGACCCAAGGTCACATCAGCAGGTGCAAGTGGAGGAGTGGGGAATCAAACCCGGTTCTCTCAGATTAGAGTCTGCACACTTAACCACTACACCAAACTGGCTAGAAAAACATCCCAACATTTGAGTAGACCCAGGAAAGCAGACATATATTATACTGCTTAAATAAAAGTGTAATGAAAAAAAGGTATTCCAGGAAGCCTTAATTCAAATCAAGCCTTGCTTCTAGGAAGACTGACATGAAAGACAACAAGCAAATTGAAAAGGCTAAAACAAGGAAAGAAAGAAGAAAATGCCGAACAGAAAAGTGGAGAAAAGTACATAGAAAGTAGGTATGGGATCAAACAAACATGTGCAAAAGCATAAAGCAAAGACTGATGGGGGAGAATCAACTGGGAAAGTAAGGACAGGAATGCTGAAAGGAAAGAAAGGCACATGAAGAGAATATGAAATCATAAAAGCCTCTCTTTGCAAAAGGACCTCATATGCAAAATGACCTCATATATCCCGTTTCTAAAACAGTGAATATGTAGACCATTCTGTTTGTATATATGCAGAGTTAATAAATTGTTTCAAATTTTACAAACTTTCCTGCTTAGAAATGGGCTTTTTATTTTTTAAAAAATTATATGCTGCCTCTCCAGAGACCTGCCTAAGGCAGCTCAGTGTAAAAACATAACAATAAAATCATAAAAGTATAAAAGTTATTGATACCGAAAACAGTAACAAAACAAGCACAGAGCCTGTTAGGGACATAAACGTTCAGCAATCCAGAAGAGTGTTAATAAAACCAGGGGTCTTTTCATAGAAAAACAGCTGCAGGAGCTCATTAGCAAATGGTATGCTAATGAGCTATTAGGCTATTAGCATATGCCATGCCCCCTGACATCACTGGAAGTTATGTCAGAAGGGGAAGCAAAAGGGGGGGAGGCATCTTCAAAAGCCTCCCCTTCCCTTCCCCAGCTGGTTTGGGTGGGGGAGCTAAGAGAGAAGGGGTTTTTAAAGTGTAAATTCCTTCTCATGAGAGTTGGGCCACAGAAGGAGGGATGAAGGAAGGAAAGAGAGAGAGTAGAGAGAAGGAAAGAGGGAAAGAAAGAGGGAAAGAAAGAGAAGGAAAGGGGAGGGAAAGAAAGAGAGGGAAGAAGGAGGGAAACAGGGAAAGGAGGGAAAAAGAGAAGAGAAGACAGTGGGAAAGAAAGAGAGAAGAGAAGAAGGAGGGAAAGAGGAAAAAGAGAGAAGTAAATGAGGGAATGAAAGAAATTCGGTGGCAATTTGGCCGCATTATATCCTATGGGCCATTGGGGTCAATGGTGAAAACATAGGGTATATTCTGGGGATTAGAGGGGAGGGAATTTGAGGGAGAGGCTCCAAACTCACAGGGTAGCTGATGGAGCCTCACCCCAAGATACCCACCAAGTTTCAAGACCATTGGATCAGGGGGCCCAATTCTATGGGCCCTAAACAGGTTGCCCCTATTCCCTCCATTGTTCTCTATGGTGGGAAAAAGTAAGTTTTTTTTCCCACCATAGAGAACAATGGAGGGAATAGGGGCAACCTGTTTGGGGGCCCATAGAATTGGACCCCCTGATCCAATGTTCTTGAAACTTAGTGGGTAACTTGGGGAGAGGCTCCATCAGCTACCCTGTGAGTTTGGAGCCTCTCCCTCAAACCACCTCCCCTCCAGCCCCCAGAATATACCCTATGTTTTCACCATTGACTTCAATGGCCCATAGGATATAATGGAGCTGAAATTGACATGCGACTGCCTGAAAGACTCCCTGGGACGCTGGCTGGGGGCGGGGCTTGGCTCCTGAGCTCCCGGAGCTGTGCTCCGGTGCTTCCCCCCCAAAAAAAGACCCCTGAATAAAACAGATCTTTGGCCATAAATAGTACAGCTAAAAAAGATGGAACCTTTCAGTCCAAAGCCTGGGTAAAAGTTTGCTCTTGCTTTACCCTATAATGTTGGTGGCCAACATAACAATGACAGGGGTCGAGTATCCTCCCTAATCTATGCTACAACAATCCTCTACCGCTGGGTTGTCCTAAGTCAAGGAACAAATGCTAAGTTCTACAATGCAAAACTTCAGCAGCTACTTCTATGTTTTTAAGCACATGTTTATATTACACTTGATCAGGGCTATTTTGAGGCAGGAATGCACAGGAACGGAGTTCTGGTTGGCTCCAGAGTTGGCCACACCCAGCAGGAACTCATTAGCATAATAGGCCACACCCAACAGCAGAAACTCGTTAGGATGGGCTACATTAGGGGTGTGTGGCCTAACATGCAAAGGAGTTCCTGCTACAAAAAAAGCCCTGGGTTTTGACAACAAACAAGGTAAACAGAATAAGAAGCAAAAGATGGGTGTGGCTGGATGACCACACTTCTGGTAACATGGGGGTGTGGCCTAATATGCTAATAAGCTGTGGTGTCAGGGGTGTGGCCTATTATGCTAATAAGTTCCTGCTGATGGGTGTGGCCTATTATGTGAATGAGTTCCTGCTGGGCTTTTTCTACCTGCACCTGCACAAAAAAGCCCTGCACTTGATGAATGTCTTATTTAAAGACGCCCTCATAAATAAAAAGTCCCCTACAAACATGGTAGAAGAGATTAATAAATACTAGTACTAAAGTAAGCAGATTATAAAGTACAGCAATATTCAGTCTATTGTAGCGAGATTGAACTAGATAGTGTTTTTGTTTTCTTTCTTTCAATATTATGAGAATCTTTAAATTAAAGGTGAAGAAGAGATGGAAGGGAGGAGTGTTCTGTTTGACACATATGCTTAAATAAGATCTTTGTTTAAAAAGAAATTGTAAAACCATCTTGATTTATTTGAAGTAAATTACCCCAAATTATGTACCACATAATTAAATGCTAGGGTTCCCAAGTACTTAGTGTATACTGGCGGGGAACGGATACGTCCTGGCAGGACCATCCCTGGGGGAAGGAAAGACACAGCGCACAATGCCATCGCCAGGAAGTGACGCCGAGCGATGCTCCGGCAATGGAGCTAGAAACTCGATGGTACCATCGAGTTTCCAGCCCCACTGCCAGAGTGTCACCTGGCATCATTTCCTGGCGACGGCATTGTGCGGTATGGGTGTTGCCCAGGAGAATGCTCCGGCCGGGGACTGTGTGTCCCCTGCCGGTATACAGTAAGTACTTGGGAACCCTATTAAATGCAGTTGCTCACTCTGAAACACCTGCACAATCCCTTCAAGATCAAAGCTACAAATAAGAAGACCATATTGAAAATGGCCTTGAAGCATGCTTAGGCTTCACAATACCAAACACACTGTTATTCACATCGAAGGTCCAGAGAGAGCCACTTTACAGGATGATGTGACATGAATAATTTATCTAATTTTCAATACTCAGAATTTTGAGAGCCCAGTTACACAAAAGACACTTCAACAAATGACTGAATACAGTTAAGGGTCAGTCCACACTTTTAACAGAAAATGGAAAATAAAAAGGATATTTTAGTGGGGTTAAAATTAATTGTGTTCTGCAGTATTGCACAATCTTAGAAAGATGGAAACTTTTCTTACCTGATATTTATACCTTGTTTGTATATTTTGCATGCATCAGAAGGCAGAATTCGGGAAAGTAAAGGCACTATTTGGAAAAAAAGTTCTCATTAATATCATTCCATTCAAATTGATAAATTGTAGAGAATAATAAGTTACTTTTCTTTTGTACATCAATGAGACTAGACTCAAAGACAGGCAATCTGATGGAAACCTTTAAAACGTACCACTTTTTTCACTTTTACCATTTATTTCTGCTTTAAAACACTGGTTGAAAGCAAACTGAGTTTTATTATTGATTTAGATTACTGATACTCTGCCTCTCAATGTAACTATGCTATGAGAATATTAAAAAATATAAGTCAATGAAACTTGAAATAATAAAATCACACACAAAAGCTGCAAGACTGATCACCAGTGAACAACAGCTAAAAATGTTAATCGTTTGCATGAAGTTGATAACCAGAGTTAGCATTGAAAAACGAAAGAAGAGAATCTAGACAATGTAGAGAAAGGAACATCTGAGCCCCCCAAAAACAGGAGAAGGTGAGTATGTAACTTTGAAAACTGCTATTATTATTTTAAACATGATACTGCATGTGTGAATCAAGTCACTGACATTAAGACAGAGCTCTTAGAAGATTCAGAAAGGAAACAAACAGTAAGTGTAACGATGAACTTATAGACTGCATTATGAATGTGAGAGTATACAAGAGATGTTTAGAGATATAATATTTTACACCATTTGTATTTCCTATATAAAGCTGACTCTAGCAAATATGTAATTAATACTTCTGAACAACTAGTTAATTTTAGAGAAATATCAGGCTCCTAATTTTAAAAATAATAATCTTACCCCAACTTTGAAAATCCCAGTGAAGTTCAAGATAGAAGTCACCTAGCTGAAGAAAGATAGAATTGTTTGTTAAATGATAGTAAGCTAACATTTTTAGAACTGAGATACACTACTAGAAACAATGTCTAAAATCTAAGACCTGAATATGGTTAGCATTATTGATAAAAATTATATGTTCCCCATTAAAGAAACAGGGAGACCTACAGTCATACAAATTCCTATCGAACAAGAAAAAATGCTTCAGAATTCCTGATGAAAAAGTCCTCCACATTGTATTGCAGGACTATACAGCTATCAAGGGCCCCAGAAATACTTCTCTTATGAACTCAGAAAGTACCACATAGACCATTCAGAGGTCACAACAAACTTTAAACAGAGGTTTGTCAGTGTTACACAAAAACAGTTTCATTATGCTCATGCACTCACCCTCAGTTCTCCTGCTTCTAGCATGTGGATCCCAATTGGACACTTCCTGTACAATCAAGCACCAAATTGCAGTGACATCAAACAGCAAGTGCCTAGGCAAGCTGGTTTACTCTCACAAACTGGGATTCTAAATCTTGGTTAAATCCCAGAGTAGAATTTCAGCTTCAGTGGGGGAAGAGAAGCTGTAAGTTCCTGAGCCACCTGCATTCTGATGTCATGGCGAATTAGAGTTTGATTTATTGGGAGGTGTACTACTACTACTACTACTACTAATAATAATAATAATTTTATTGGTAATGGATAGGCAAAAGTCCTGCTCCTTTTGGTCAGTCACCAATCCCGTGTGTGTGCGTGTACAGAGCAGCCAACAGCCTACAATGTCAGCTCAAATCAAATTGTGCTTCCAGAGGTGCAGAGAGAAGAAATCCTCTCTCAGGAGACTTGGGATGTCTCAGAGTCTGTCTTAAGTGTAAATAAGCTAAAACAGTGAATTGTTTAGAGGTAGGGTTTCCACTACAGAGGCTTCCAGAAGGCTTTGGATGTCTCGGAGTCTCTATCTTTAATGGGAAAGCATAGTGAAAACTTCAGAAAAAGACTACAGCTGTCTCATAACACAATTTCTTAGGCTAAAGCTCTGTAGTCTCTGGGAGGACCTCACATTTACACTGTGAGATTCATGAGGCTGAAGGAAAGCCAATACAGACCTCAAGAATAAAAGCCTGGCTGTTAACTTTTCTGTGCACCCAGAAACTGACAACTGAAATTGTACAACTTAATCAGACCAGCAAAACCTGTGTGTTACCTGCAAATACTTTCAAGCCTCGTAACAGAATATGCTTATTTTCCCTATTCCTGGTGGTAACTTTTATTCGGTTTTTTTAAAACCCTGTTTCTCCATAAGAAATAAGTGCACTTAGAAGGCCACTTGGGTTCAGTCGAGAAAGGGCTGAGGTTGAGATCAAACTACACAGCATGCAAACTTCACTATCTTTTTCCCACTGACCACAATGATTCAAGGCAGCTTAACAGTCTGCCCAGCAGGCCACAAAACAAGTAAAACCATGAACATTCCAGGTTCAAACTACTGTAATTAATGATCCATGCCATATATCTGAAGCAAAACACCACATAATCCCTGGCCACCTGCCTTGAAGCCCCTCTGAATATAGCTTTGCACAATTTGCAAGAGCAGCCTAGTTAGAAACCCTCCTCACATCTTCAGGCAGAACAATCTAGAGCAGGGGTGTCAAACATGTGGCCCGGGGGCCAGATCAGGCCCGCAGTGGAACTGGCTATCTTCTGCTTCTTCTTTCAGTTCTGCAGCTACTGCTGCTTCATTGTAGGTTTGCAGCTTACAGATACACACCTGAACAGCATACTCAAGATTGCAACAGCACAGACATTTTGATGCAGTAATTCAGAGCAAGAGGTGTCAGTTATCAGACACTGTTAAATAAACAAAACCTTTGTGTTTGAAGTTTATATCTCCACTACCTGGCATTACATTTTATGGCACATATGGCCCGGCCTTACAAGGTCAGATCCGGCCCTCATAACAAATGAGTTCGACACCCCTGATCTAGAGTGTCAGAAAAGTGCCCCAAAAGAACGAACCCAATTGGTGGCTGATCAGACAATTTTAAGAGAGGCATCTACCTGAAGGAAACACTATAACGAATTGAGATGGTGCACAGCCTTATAACAGAAGGAAAAATCCTTCAGGTTGGCTGGCTCTGGTTTGTATGGATTTTAAAGGTTAAAACCAGCACCTTGAAATGGACTCTGAGGCATATAAGTAACAAATGAAGCTGTACCCAAGATGAAATGTTTTCATACCAGTGGGTTTTAAACAACAGATAAACTGTCCTGCTCTGTACTAATAACAAATTCTGAATAGTCTTCAAGGATAGCCCAACATAAGGCGCATTACTGTAATCTAGAAACATGGATCAATGTGGCTAGATCACAGAGATCAATGAAAGGAGACAATTTTCACAGTAAGCACAGAATGCATTTTTTACAAATGTACTAACCTGATCTAGCAACATGGGGGTCTACAAGTAGTGCCATTCTAATCAGAGTTACACCATTCTAAGTCCACTGAAGCCAATGGATTTAGAAGGGTGTAGTTCTATTTATGATGGCACAAAATAAAACCAAAATTCTCAACAGAGTTTGCCAGCTTCTACTCTATCTAGGGAGGCCACAAACCCACTCTCAAGTGTCTGTCTTACCAACTAGCATATTAGCTCATTCTCTCTCTGCCACTTGGCAATGGCATCTGAACAGTGCCCAGCACAGAGACTGCTGCTTCTGGTACCTTGTTCAAATAAATACAGAGCTTGTTGTCATCAGCATACTTATACCCAACCATAAAGCTTCAAACAATCTCACTCAAAAGTCTCAAAAATAAACTGAATTGCACAGGGGAGAGAACTGAACCCCATGGAACTCCAGAGGTAAGTCTCAAGCACCTGACTCTGGGTCATTCACAATTGTCTGGGCATAGCTAGAAAAAATACTAAAATCACTTCACTTCAATAATTTTAACTCCACTCTGATCTCAAAATACTGCAACAATATCGAGTGATAAAGGCAGCCGAAAGATCTAACAAAATCAAGACAGATACATTTCTTTTAACAAACTGTAATCATAGATCAACCACCAATGCAACAAAAGCAGTCTGTTCCAAAACCAGATTAAAACATATAAAGAGCAAATTAGTCATCCATTAAAGTTGCTCCATCACCAGTCTATTGTTTTGCCCAAGAATTTAAATTTAACAGAGCCCCTCTTCTGGATACATACAGGGTAAAGAAGTTTACCTTAATGCTATTTGTTCTGATTATTTATTGGGGGGGGGATCCCAAAAATTTAGAAAAATTATTTTAATGGGACAAACAAGTATCCTCCTCTTAAAGCTAAAGGCTTTGTCTCTTGGCATACATAACTAGCTTATAGGCTTATTTAATGCTTTACAACAGGAGCTACTCAATACATAGAACCAATAAGGTGGCTAGAGACTTAGGCACTCCCAAAGCACACATACAGTCTAGGCTGGCTGCCCCTGCCTAAATGGCTCCACTGATTAAAAGACATTGCAATATACAAAATTCTACTAATGAAACAGCAACTCATATAAACTTTTATATTATTTCCACAAATCCCTCCATATTTTACTATTTCTCAAAGATCGTAAACTTCATGTTGTTACTGGTAACTAATCACATTTTTAGCTTTCCAAGAGATGCAATCACATAGAACCACTGGATTTACAGTTTCTTCTTACCACCTTGACGGGACTACATTACACTACACAGGCAAAAACAGGCTGTTTATGGACATGCAAATATAGTTTCATTATTAGCTCTGGAATAAACCACCAGTGAAAAATGGCTTAGGAAGGAAAGTCAGTAAAGTTATATTAAGAAAGCAGACAGTAATCAGAAACAAAGTCTCAACAGCAGAAAAGTATTCTCAACCTATAGCTTTACTATACTGGAAACCTCATTTTATCAGATATGCTACAGCAGATACACAATATTATACCTCTAAAGCAAGGACTGTCAATTTCTGGCACCCAGATCACATACAGCCTCCAAAGCCTTTCCCTAGTCCATGGTGACTCACCAGTCATGCGAAGTACTAACAGGCAAGATGTAGCTCACAAACCAAAGACTGATAGCTACTGGGCTAGAGAGCTGTAACACAAACAGCGGCTTCCAGCTGGAAGAGACCTATATTAATAGCTGGCCAGTTCATATTGGCCCATGCCATATTGGCCCATGCCTTTGTAACCCCTAGGCTGAACCCCTAGGCTGAACATTCTTATTAAGTGCAACTACCTGTTGAATATTTGCAAGTTAAAGACTCCATATTCTCAAATGATGATAGACAAGATATTTACAAACTTACCTCTTTCAGGGCTTTTAATAATCGAGGTCGCTTTTCTTCAACACTTTCCCTAGACTGTTGTTTCAGTTTCCTTAGAAGTGCTGTAACTAAATAAATATACTATAAGCCAAGTAACAAAGTCCACTGAGCAGACAAAAAATAGGAAATTATTGAAAAGGTTTGAGTGGCAGGTGCTAAAAGCCAGCCAGCACCAATGTATTTCCAACCAGTACTTTCCCCTGTATTACTGATCAGAACATTGAACTGACTATGAAAGTCCCTTTTGTTTGAGAACAAGGAGGACATCCTGGCATGTTTGGGTACTCCTTTTCCCATCATCTTAGGAGGCAGAAACTAGATTGTTCTTTCCACTGCCAAGGGGAGGGGACTACCCACTTTCTTCAGTTTGGAGGCTTCTACAGCTCCGAAAGAGAATTACCCTGTGTGCCTTGAGCTTTCCTCCATCCCGACATTCTGAAACAACTTGGTCTGGAGAACAAAATTTAAATCTTAAGAGGAAGAAGTAATACTGTAGGAAACAGAAAGGAACAAAAAGTAATAGTTTCACAAATTGTTGGCAGATGGTTCTCCCACCACTGGAGGCAAAAAATCCAAAAGGCTTGGGTAGGTCCAGGATGTCCTCCTCGTTTTCAAACAAAAGGAACCTTCACAGTCCCATTTTTGTTTGAGACAAGGAGTACATCCTAGCACATTTGGGACGTTACAAAAGCCATGTGTCCAACAGAAGGGTCCGCACTTTCAACCACAAATGCCAGCCTATCTACACCACCTACTGCGGCACCCTTTGGTCGAAGGATGCATCTGCTGCTGCCACAGCGTCCACTTTCTAATGCCTGACAAACATCAGCTTGGATGCCTGAGTCACTACTTTGCATAGGTCTTCCACTGACACAACTGTCAGGCAGGACAAGGCCTTGTGATGAGTTAGGCTATTGGTATAGACTACCTGCTAAGAGAAGCTCTAAAAACCTTTTTGCCCCGTACTACCAGGTGATATGCTACAAACAAGGCCTTTGATTTTCTGTCTGGTTTAGTTCTTAGTGAATGGCAGTTTTTTCCTTTTGGATGTGATAGACTAGGACAGAAAAATAGTAAGCATAATTCCTATGCCCTGTAAAAGACCGAATTTACTTTAGGCAGAAAAGTAGGATCTGGACGTAGGACCACCATGCCTTTAAGGAAGATACACACTGCCTTGGCAATAGATAGTGCTCTCAATTCAGATATTCTTCTTGCTGACATAATTGCTACTAGAAGCAGTACTTTTAAGTGTCAGAAACATGAGTGACACCTCTCGTAGTGGTTCAAACCATGGTTTAGTTATCGCCAGTGGATTGGATAATGATGCACCCTTAAGGAAACATTTAACCAATGGGTGCCTGGAAATGGGGAAACCATCTATACTTAGGATGACTGAAGTCAGAGCTGCTACTCACCTACATACAGTGTTTGGTCTAAGACCCTGAAACAAACCATCTTGTAAATATCGAAGTATCAGGGAAGATTTTCTGACTGTGGTTGGTATTCCTTCCACCTACACCATTTCATATATGCCTTCCATGTATAGTCACACAGACATGATATAGATGGTCTATGTGCAGATAATACTGTGTGAACAGCCTGCTTGGAGAAACCTTGAGCTAACCACACCTGCCACTCAGTTTCCAGATGGCCAGATGCAACCATGAAGAGTCCGGGTGTGGGACAGGGCTCTGCATTAGCATGTTATTTATTTATTAGATTTTTACCCCGCCCTCCCAGCAAGGGCGGCTCAGGGCAGCTTACACAAGTAGTTCCCAAGGTGGTTGAGTTGGATAGGGCTACTAGGTTGGAGAACTATGGTCACATGGGCCACAATGAGCCAGAAATGACATCCACCTTCGCCTGTTTAATTTAGCACAACATTTTGGGGATTACTTGAATTGGAGGGAAGGCATAAAGAAGACCTGTGGTCCATGTTGCCATCAGGGTACCCACTTGTTCTGCTTGAGGACATGTGAATCAGGAGAAGAATCTTGCTACCTTGGCATTGCCTCTTGTTGCAAACAGATCTCTTTGTGGACAACTGAAGCAATTCACTATCAGTTGAAACAGGTCTGGGTTGAGTGCCCACTCTATCGGATCCAGCTGGCTTCTGCTTAGCCAGTCTGTTTGGATGTTTAGAGCCTTGAATGTGTTCTGCTGTTATCAAGGCTATGTGAAATTTGGCCCACCTCATTATGTGTGCTCCTTCCTCTTGTAATGATCTCGATTTGGTTGCTCTTTGGAGATTTACATGGACTTTGGCTCTATTGTTGTCTGTTCTTATGCAAACATTCATGTTATTTATTTTCTCTTGAAAATGTTCTAGAGCTAGGCAGATCACTCTCAAATCCAGAAAGTTTACGTTGTGTTTGGATTCCGTTTTGGTCCATGTGCCCTGTATATGTCCCAGTGATTGCTGAGTTTGTTGTTTTTCATTCTTGTTGATTCCAGCTGACTGTCAAGCAGAACTGGACCGGCAACTGGAGCCATAGGATTGTTGTTGTTTTTTTAATTAATGCTTTATTAAAAATTCAACATTGACTTGTTTCAAGAATTTCTTCTGAAGTCTCCTTGGAACCTAGATCAAGTTCTGTTGGATTGAAAGGACTGAGTTCCATGGCCCTTGAAGTTTTTGTCATCTTGTTTGTAGGTGAAAGACATAGCCTTTTTCTTGTCCTTTGTTTCTATGAGGATGCCATCTATGTTGTTCCCAAAGAGCTTTCCTCCGAGAAATGGCCATGTGGCCACATTTGATTTAGAGAGCATATCCACTGCCCAGGACTTCAGCCAGAGATACCTATGCACTACCACACTGCACACCACAGCCCTGGCTGAGAATTTCATGGAGTCTAGAGTGGCATCTGCCATAAAGGCAGCTGATATCTCCAGCTTATGAAAGTAGGTTAGAACCTTCTTGTTCAAGTCAGGGAACTCTCTTAGCAACTATCGGAGCCATATAATAGAGGCCCTGACCATAAGTAAATGTGCAGCCACTGTCCTGATAGACAGAGCCATGGCTTCATGAGAGTTGCGTAGAACTGCCTCAACCCTCCTGTCAGTGGCATCCTTCAGTTTGCTTTCCCATTCTTTAGGAAGTGCTATTCCTGATGCCAAGATGGCTACTGGGGCATCATGAACTGGAATTTGTAAGAGGTTAGATACTTTAGGAAAGACGGGATGCATTCTTTTAGCTTGCCCCACATGGGAATGCTGATTTGCTGGTGCAGCCCACTCCTCCTTAATTTCCTACTTTAAAAACCTGAGAAATGGAAAGTAGGGAGAAAGCTGAAGAATTTTAAGGGCTCTGTAAAGTAGGGGAGGTAATTCCTCCTGTGTAAACAGTCTTTTAGACTGCTGCCTTTGTTGAGCAGGCTCATCTTCTGATAATTCCCTGTCCTCTCTATCAGATCTGTTATCAGACAGCTCAGAATCTGTGAATGAATACTCTGCCTCTGATCTGCAGGAGAGAAAGAAGGAAAGTCTGTTTGAAGCAGAGGGATAACCCTTACGTGCTGCCTTGGTTGGCTGGTGTCCAGTATTCTTGCAACCTGAGTAGCATGCCTCTGAGGATGGGAGTAAGGGGGGAGGCAGACAGCTGGCTTACTAGTCTCACTTTGCCTCTTTCTGGAGATCTGTTTGGGCTTACTGGAGGGTTTTTTCCCCTTTTTTCTCCATTTGAGTGTTAACAAATCCCCCCAGCCGAGACTGGAAAGAGGGGGAAAATTATAATCTCTGGTTTGTTTGCTGCTTGATGACCCTCTGCAGGAGTCGGGGTTGCAACTTTCCGTTCACTCACCCCTCCAGGCACTTCTTCTCTCAATGTAGAGGCCTGTTTTACAGAGTTAGGCCTTCCTCACTGCCCTCTACAGGGAGCTGGCGTTTTCATGCCAAATTGCTCTTTGCCTCCCTCGCTGGTTTGCAGTGCTGGAGCTCTAGCACTGCCTGGGATTGTTGCAAGCGCTTATGCGGGGCCCTCCTGTGATGCACACCTGGATCACTCCCAGCTCTTCTTCTGAAGATGCAGTAGGATCACTCCCAGCACTGTATCTGAAACTTCAGTGGCTGAGTCAATTGAAGGCATAACAAACTGCTAACAATCTCCTAAGAAGGGGTGGGGAGGAAAGGGGAGACAGACTGATCAGACTAACAGCTCTTCCTTTTCTTTTCTTTTTTGCAGTAAAGCCTGGGTGGAAGGGAAGATAAATGGATGACAAGTAACTTTAAGGAGTAAGGTTAGGCACACAAAAGGGAAAAAATCTTGCAATCTAGCTGCTCTGTGAGAATTGGTGTCCCAGGGAGCTCAGTGCAGGAGGCAGGAAAAGAACTGAAGTGGATTGGCACTCCCCTTCCCATTGGGAGTAGGAACAGCAATCTAGTTCCTGCCTCCTAGGATAATAGGAGGAGGAGTACCCAGATGTGCCAGGATGTCCTCCTTATCTCAAATGAAAACAAAGGTCACAACTTTGAGGGGAATAAATAAAGCCTTTACGGGGGCCCACTGAATGGTCTGGCAGCACCAGATGCTGCAACATCATTAAAGCTAAACAAATGTGGACCTGATCAGTCATACAAATGAGAGAGCACACTAGGGGCCCTAAGTAAGAGCAGGATAAACATAGCAAATATTTAAAGCATTCATGTTCTCTCCTCAGAAGTAGAATATTTGCAACCGTGGCATTTTCCCATCTAAAAGCTCTTGCATTCAGCTTCTCAAACTGCTCTCTGAAGGAATTTTACAGCTTATGGCTCTCTAAGGGAAGCTTCCATTAAGACGTCTCTGATATTCATATTCATGTGTGGGGCCCCCACTGGACTATGGCCACAGTTTGTTTGTTTTTAATGCTCATCTTGATTTTAATAACTACTCACATTTAAACAACAGAGTTCATCAGAAGCTTTCAAAAAGCAGCACACATATTCATCTGCCACCCAACAAAGGCTACATTTCATTCAAGTTATATATAATTAAATTGCTAAATTATCCATCCTGAGCTGACTACAGCTCCCTTGCCTTCTATAAACTAAATTGGGGGTGGGGAATATCATGGGAATAATATAGATTTCTCGCATATTTGCACAGGCTTTTGGTCCAAAGGCAGGGAGGATTTCTAATGCGCTTCAGTGCTTACACTGAACAGCTAGAATGACCGTTTCTTACTCATTTGTCTATCTCCATAGCTGATGGCTTCTGCAAGAGGACTCCATCCCTGAGCATTTTTCACTTTCACAGGAGCATTGTGAGCCAGAAGCAAGTGGGCACATTCTGTAATAATGTAAGAGGTAGTAGTTAGTCTATTAAAATTACTTATCTGCTCCACTGCAAGAAGGCACTTATAGTTTGAAACACATGATACTGAAATCATCTTTCCTATTTATGATAGTTGAGAGTCATGTTAATCAAGGCAATCAAAGACAGTTTGCAGCTGTAACCTTTTAGGATACGCTCTAGTTTAAAATTTACCACCAATCAATTGTTTCAACAGCACAACAGGTCAGATACACTGCATCACTTTCTGCTAGTGCAAGAACACACGTTCCAATCCAACATTTCCAGAGCTACTGCCAATTTTAGAGAAATAAAAACATGAAGAAAAATCCTTAATAATCCAATCCACAGAAGTTTTAAAATAACCAAATAAATCCTGACAAATTAAGATGCCCTCAAATAATTTTACTAATGATACTTTCTTAAATCAGTGCTAATGCAAGTGTTCTTAGAATTTCATTTGAAAATCAGAACTCACCAAATTAACTTTACATAAGATATACCTCTAATTGTTTAGGAACATGGAATGGCATGCACAGGAGATGAGCAATTCTACTTTATCAAACCAAAGCCAGTTTGGGGAGAACTAACACTATACAGGAGGGTAATTTTAATCCAAGACCTGGAGCTGACTGTGGCTCAGATCATGAGCTACTCATTGCAAAATTCAGATTTAAACTGAAGAATGTTGGGAAAACCACTAGGCCATTCAGATTTGACCTCGATCACATCCCTGATGAATATACTGTGAAGGTGAAGAATAGGCTTAAGGGACTAGATTTGATAGACAGAGTGCCTGAAGAACTATGGACAGAGGTTGGTGACATTGTACAGGAGACAGCAATCACCGCCATCCCAAAGAAAAAGAAATGCAAGAAAGCAAAGTGGCTGTCTGATGAGGCTTTACAAATAGCAGAGGAAAGAAGGAAAGCGAAAGGCAAAGGCAAAGGTGAAAAGGAAAGATTTACCCAACTGAATGCAAATTTCCAGAGAACAACAAGGAGAGATAAGGAGGCTTTCCTGAATGAACAATGCAAGGTAATACAGGAAAACAATAGAATGGGAAGGACTACAGAGCTCTTCAAGAAATCTGGAGAAATCAAGGGATCATTCCATGCAAAACTGGCCATGACAATGGACAAAAACAATAGGGACCTAACAGAAGCAGAAGAGATTAGGAAGAGGTGGCAAGCCTACACAGAAGAACTATACAAGAAGGACCTCGATGTCCTTGACAACCACGACCGTGTAATCACTGACCTCGAGCCAGACATCCTGGAATGCAAAGTCAAATGGGCCTTAGAAAGCATTACTAAAAACAAAGCTAGTGGAGGTGATGGTATCCCAGTTAAGCTATTCAAAGTCTTAAAAAATGATGCTGATAAAGTGCTACACTCAATTTGCCAGCAAATTTGGAAAACACAACAGTGGCCACAAGATTGGAAAAGGTCAGTATACATTCCAATCCCAAAGAAGGGCAATGCCAAGGAATGTTCAAACTATTGCACAATTGCACTCATTTCACACACTAGCAAGGTCATGCTTAAGATCCTACAAAGCTAGGCTTCAGCAGTACATGGATAGAGAACTGCCAGAAGTACAAGTTGGGTTTCGAAGAGGTTGAGGAACTAGAGATCAAATTGCCAACATTCGCTGGATTATGGAGAAAGCAAGAGAGTGCCAGTATCTACTTCTGCTTCACTGACTAAGCTAAAGCCTTTGATTGTGTGGATCACAACAAACTATGGCAAGTCCTTAAAGAGATGGGAGTATCAGACCACCTCACATGTCTCTTGAGAAACCTGTCAAGAAGCGACAGTTAGAACAAGATATGTAACAAATGAATGGTTTAGCATAGGAAAAGGAGTATGACAAGGATGTATATTGTCCCCTTGCCTATTTAATCTATATACAGAGTACATCATGCGAAATGCCAGCCTGGATGATTCAGAAACCGGAATTAAGTTTGCTGGGAAAAACATCAACAACCTCAGATACGCAGATGATACCACTCTAATGGCAGAAAGTGAAGAGGACCTAAAGAGCCTCTTAATTATAGTGAAAGAGGAGAGCGCAAAGGTTGGCTTGAAACTGAACATCAAAAAAATGAAGATCATGGTATCCAGCCCCGTCACTCTTTGGCAAATAAAAGGAGAAGTCATGGAAGCAGTGACAGACTTCACGTTCCTGGGATCCAAGATCACTGCAGACAGTGGCTGCAGCCATGAAATTAAAAGACGCCTGCTCCTTGGAAGGAAAGCAATGGCAAACCTAGAGAGCATAATAAAAAGTAGAAACATCACCCTGCCAACAAAAGTCCGTATGGTCAGAGCAATGGTATTCCCAGTAGTAATGTATGGTTGCAAGAGTTGGACTATAAGGAAGGCCAAGCACCGAAGAATAGAAACTTTTCAATTATGGTGCTGGAGAAGACTCTTGAGAGTCCCCTGGACTGCAAGGAGATCAAATCAGTCAATCCTAAAAGAAATCAACCCTGAATGTTCCCTGGAAGGCCACACACTGAAGCTGAAGCTCAAATACTTTAGCCACTAAATGAGAAGGGAGCACTCACTGGAGAAGACCCTGATGCTGGGAAAGATTGAAGGTCAAAGGACAAGGGGATGGCAAAGGATGAGATGGTTGGACAGTGTTATCGAGACAATGAACATGAAATTAAGCAAACTCCGGAGCACGACGGAAGACAGGAGGGCCTAGCGTGATGTGGTCCATGGGGTTGCGAAGAGTCAGACTCAACTGTGCGACTGAACAACAACAGTTTTAATCCAAGTGTCCATATAGTTTCTTGCATGTGTGTGTTATTTATTTAAGATAGATTCAGGTGGGTAGCCGTGTTGGTCTGAAGCAACAGAGCAAAGTCTGAGTCCAGTAGCACCATTAAGACCAACAAAATTTATTCATGGTATAATCTTCCATGTGCAGACTTCTTTAAAATATGTATACCCTTATGTCCTTAGATACAAAATGGCTAGCTAACATCACAAAAAAGAAGTTGAAAGTTACACAGGCATAAAACTCAATTTACAAAATAAAAACAATGCACAAATAAAAACACAGATTATTATTATTAGATTCCCTCTCCTACCTTGCCCCTTCCACTCTGGATAACTAGATTAAATGCGGTATTCAACAGTTTATATAACAAAGCTATTATAGTGCTAGAATATTGCACTCAGGATGTTTTAACTAACTAGTCTCTTATGGCTTTAGAATATCCTGAACAGTTCTTTGCTTGTTTCCCCAAGAGTATGCTGTTCAGGTTAACTAAATGTGCATAAAATGCGCCACTTTAAGTGAGCTCACAACTTGACCCAGTAAAACTGAAATGATTTGATTTGAGCTGCTTTGGCCTCATTCAAGCCCATAGGACTAAATCAAGCATAACTGATAGTACCATAGTACAGCTGGGTATTATGCAACAACTTCAAGTTTAACCCAGTAAATGCAGCATGTTATTTATATTATTTACAAAAATCATATCCTGCCTTCCTGCCCTTACAAGGGCCACCAAGGCAGCTAAAAATTTAAAACATACATGATAAAATGCATTATAAAATCATTAAAATAAACCCCCTCAGAAACATACCTCATTAAAGGAACTTTTAAAAGAGTTAAACATACATACAAAACATAAAACTTTGGTTAGGAAGTAGGGATCACTGAAGGAATGCCAAATGAAAGGGGAAAAAGTCTTTACCCACTGACAGAACACAGCAACAGAAGGAGACAGGTGAATCTGAGAAGAGAATTCCAGAGCTTTGGTGCCATGAATGAGAAGGCCCTCTCCCAGACTGCCTCCTGACTAATCTCAGAAGGTGGGGGCACATGAAGCAGGGCCTCCAAAGATTACTGTAATGGTTGAACAGGTTCATAAAGGATCAGGTGTGTGAGTCCCAAACCATCCAGGGCTCTGAAGGTCAAGACCAGCACCTTGAATTGTGCCAGGAAACAAATTGGAAGCCAGTGTAGATGAGCCAAGACTGGAGTGATATGGTCCAGCCAAGAATGGAGTGACATGGTCCCTATGACCCACTCCAGTCAACATCCTGGCTGCAATATTCTGCACCAGTTGAAGTTTCTGAACACATTTCAAGGGCAGCCCCATTTAGAGTGCACTGTAGTAATCTAATTCAGATGTAATCAGGGTATGCACTACAGTGGCCAGATCTTTCCTGTTCAGAAAAGGCCACACAGCTGGCTAACCAGCTGACATTGATAAAAGGCGCTCTTGTCCCCAGCTGCCACCTTCTTATCCAGCAGTGGGCCTGGGTCCAAGAACACCTGCAGACTACAGACCTGTTCTTTTAAGGGGAGTGTAGTCTCATCCAGAATGGGTGACACCTCAAATCCCAGGTTAGACATTCTGCCCACTAGTAGCACTTCCATCTTGTAGGGATTAAGCTTCAGTTTATCACATAGAGCTGAGAGTCATGAGCATATTGGTAACAACCCAGCCCAAAACTACAGATGTTGTATGTTTATCAGGAAGATGCCTCAATAATCCTAATAAACCCTTCTTTACAACTACCCCTGCTAAATTAATTAAGAATTCAAGCTTAAGGGGCAGCATACAGATGATTTCCTTCAACTCTATCAGACACCAGAACAGTTCTGGAGGAAGAGAGAGAGATGGTATCACATAGGTAATCTGAGAGAAAACTCCAGGCACGAGCAGCAGCAAGGGAGAAAAGACTGTCATTTAAAGAAGCAGAAGATTTCCAGGTGGCTATGGATGCTGGAATTAGAGAAGCTGAGACCACAGGCAAAAAGAGAAGGCCACAGAAGTTATTATTTATTTACAGATGGTAAGGATGAATTTTCACTACAACTAGGAGTGGTCAGGAAATGTATGTAGAGATTTAAGTATGAGTGTCGCGATTACAGCAATAGAAAATGAGTGATTTGGCAGCAGAGTTCTGATAAGAGGTGAGATGGCTGAGATATGAAAACTGAAGGTCAGAGAGAATACTGTAGAGTTTTTCATCTAGTACCAAAGACTTCTTTTTATGTTTTTTGAATAGGGAAAAGATAAAGGAAGAACAGGAGACAAAAGGATCTCCTTAAAAAAAAAAGATAATCCATACTGCCTGATAAACATGGTGGATGATAACACCACCAATGACTATAGACCATATATGAAGAAGTAAAAGTTCAGCCTTGGACACACTGAGTTTTAGATGCCTGGTCAAGAGAGGAGTGAGACAAGGATGTATCCTTGCTCCTTTACTATTCAACCTTTACATTAATTCCATGGTGCAGATTCTGTCCAACCCTGATTTCCACACACTAAATATGGCAAACAGACCTATTGCCACACTTTTTGTATGCAGATGACACTACTATCTTGTCATATACTGAAATAGGGCTGAGAAGACCCCTTCGGGCACTTATGGTTTACTGTAATAAGGAACACCTAACAATTAACTTCTGTAAAATGAAGATACTTGTTTTCACTAAACTAAAAGGTTCACTAATAAATAGCAGATCGATGGACATAAGTTCAACTAAGTTCAAAGTATTCAATTACCTAGGTGTTGCCTTTCAAGCACCTGGTTCATGGGCTGCTCAATGTGCTCAAGTAACGGAATCTGCGCAAAAGTAACCTTTAGCAACATTAAGATTTTTCCACATCAAAGGGGTTCCCCGGTCCCCTACACACTGAAAGTTTTTCAGGGCAAGGTTGTGCCCCAGTGTGACGATATCTCTCTCATGTTGTGTGGTTAGGTATGATGTAGTTTTAAATTTCTTGCTGTTTCTTTGTCTCATTTAAAGTATCTATTGCTGCCACCAGGAATTTAATTCCAGTCTTTAATTCACCTTTCCCACAGTATTGTGCCCAAACTCTAAGGCTTCTTTGTTGGACTATGTGGTTCTGAGGATAAGACTCTGGGTTAACAATAAATAAGATAAAACTTTATTGGTAAAAGAAGCATATTGTTTACAAGAGGTTTTGTTAAGTTGCTAAGTAAAATCTTTCCCTTTTTACTCAGGTCGCTGTCAGCCTTTTCCCTCACACTCTTAAAATACTCTGACTATATTAGATTTTGCCTAATATGCCCCCTTAAGTATATGTTCTTCTTCCTTTAGAATCTTAATGCCTTTCACAGCACTTCTATATGGTTCTAGTTAGAAGACTGCTTCTCAGACTCTGTGCAGATTGACCACAACTGACAGCTACTGACTGCTGACTTCCAACTTCAGACCTCAAACTTCAAACTGAACAATTTGCCTTCTTGCTCTTCACACACACACACACCTCCTAGCTCTGCCCACACACTCTCAGTCACCAATCACCTCATGCACTCTTCTCCCTCTTTCACCCCCTTGTTCTTCTGACACTTACCAACCATTTAAAGAAACACACACATAAACTGTAAGTTATTCAGTCTAAATTTCTAAGATCCTCACTTGGGGTACCTAGGTGCATACCCAACGCTTTGTTTAGACCAGAGGCAGGCCTGGTAACTTTACAATCATGGGTTTGGCTGCAAGCTGTATGTTTCTGGTTGAAGTTAAACTTTTCCCCCTCTAGTTTATCTTTTTTAATTTGGGTAAATAGTTTTCGTTTAAGTTGGATAGGAAAAATAAAGGACACAATCCAATGCCTAGGTTCCTCTAATACAGCTCTCTTGCATCTTAGTTATCATGGAGCTAAAACAATAGTTAAGCAGAGACTTTGGGATACCTCCCTTCAATTGGACAGAACTCGGGCCCATCTCATCCCAGCAGTGGGGAATTGCAACCAAAATTTTGTTCCCTCTACATGCTGGAATCCCCCAAACATCGTAGAGCTTTTACTCTTGCCCGACTAAATGTCCTTCCATTGCCCTCCTTGAAGGGAGATTTGCTCATATTCTGTATGAAAAATGTCTCCATGCCACTCGGGTATGGTGGAAACAACTAAGCACATCTTCTTATACAGTTGATTCTACCAGAACATATGAAATGTATACATTGTATATCCAAGTACCCAGGCAGATCTAACAATTTTTATATTTCTCTCCTTCTTGGAGACTGCTGTAACAAAATTACTTTTACAATAGCCAGATTTTGTGCCCAGGCATGTCTAATTAGATAGAAGAATATGGTTTGTTTTAACAAATTTAACCAAGCACTGTATTTTAAGCACAGTATACTTATCACACAACCAATGTAACAAATGTAATCAAGGTAATGTTTGTTGATGATTTTGATTCTGTTCTCTGATCCTGGATCATAATAAACTTGATTTGACTTGTGTTTTAGATGCCAATGAAGCATCTAAGAAGAAATATCAGACAGGCAGTTAGAGAAGCAGGACTGAATAAAGGGAGAAGTTCAGTTGTAGAGAGGTAGAGCTGTCACCAGTATGTTGGCACTGAAAGTCATGGGATTTGATGAAGTACTCTGGCGTCAATATGTGCAGAGAAATCAGAAGAGAGTCAAAGACTTTATACCTAGCTCTGTCTAGAAATTTTGAAGCCATTGGGGAAAACAGGAAATTGGGGGAAACTGAAATATATGCAATCATTTCTTATCAAATGTAAACTAAATCCACTGCTTTAATAACACAGAACACATCATTTATAGCTTAGTATATAAACCTTCACCTTTATATATGATTGTACTCACTTGTATATCTGTGGAATTTAAAAGTATAAATGCCTTAGCTTTTTACAAGAAAAAATATAGAAGAAAAGATTGGATTTATACCCCACTCTTTACTCAGAGTCTCAGAGCGGCTTACAAACTCCTTTCCCTTCCCCTCCCCACAACAGACACCCTCTGAGGTAGGTGGAGCTGAGAGAGCTCTGACAGAAACTGCTCTTTCAAGGACAGCTCTGACAGAACTATGGCTTGCCCAAGGTCATCTAGCAGCTGCAAGTGGAGGAGTGGGGAATCAAACCCGGTTCTCCCACATTAGAGTCTGCACACTTAACCACTATACCAAACTGGCTGTAGTGGCCATACCCAGTACATAAGAGAAAGCTGCAAACTGCTGAACCCTATGCTATCTTAGCACATATATCTTAGTTTCTGCCATTTGAGAGAGGCAGGAAAAGCTGACGTTAGAAAACAAATTATGTAGTAAACAGAAGAAAGTTTATTATCTGAACCGAAACAGTCTCAAAATCACAAAAGGACTAACAGCTTATCTGGATATGAAATTAAACTTTGCAACATTAATTGCTGCCAAATTATTCATTTAAACCAACACATCATTAAAATATGTTGTATATATCTATAGTATGCATAGGAATTGCTTTTATCCAGTAATGTAAGTAGTTCTGCTGGGGTGGTTTGTATGTCGTGCTATTTTCCATAACCAAGCACTTGCATTTCTGCTGTTGCAATTCCGCTTAGAGGGCTGGACTAGGACTACATTTTAGTAAAACTTTATTTTTTTTCACTCATTCTGAAAAAGAAAATGTGTCATAGGAGGTATTTAGTGCCCCTCCCACATTTTTTTTTCATTTTTCCCATTAGAAAAAAAGAAAAAGAAATGCTTAGAAAAATCCAGGAAAAAACCACTCTACTTCTTATTCATTATAAAGTAATACTGGCAGTACCAACCTAAAGGAGGCAGACAGCCCCTCCCTCATAAATTTATAACCACTGCAACTCCTTGTTCCTTCAGATTCTACATGGCAGCCTTGGTCTTGTTTCATCCATTCCTTCTCTATCTATATTTCTAGTATACACTAATAAGAAAAAGCAAAGGGAATGCTAGTGGTACATTCCCACTCCCAGTTGCCACTCACTTTCTTACCCCTCTTGTAGAGAACAAGAAAAGTACAATATGACCAGTCCTGTAAAGCCACTTCCAGACAACTCCCATTTCCTGCCTGTGTCCAGACTACATAAAGCAGCTGATGGTGGACAAGAAACAGATGGGCATGTAAGGAGGGGATGAGACACCATAGTCCTACCTCTTGCACTCTCTGCCCCCCCAAGTTAGCCATTTTCCAATTAGGAACGATGAGAGAAGGTGAAGAGAGATGAATATTCCTCTTGCTTACTTTCGCCTTTTCTTGATCATTCCTGCAAGCTGCCCTTTATTCCTTTAAGCGGTGGAAAGCTAGTCTTAGTGAGGTTGATAAAAGGGAACACAGACTATGGCAAATAAAATGCAAGTCTGTGATCAGGCAAGCAAAAAGGGAATATGAGGAGCATATCGCAAAAAACATGAAGGCCAACAATAGAACTTTCTTTAAATACATTAGAAGTAGGAAGCCAGCCAGGGAGGCAGTGGGGCCCTTGGATGACCAAGGGGTAAAAGGAGTAGTGAAGGATGATAGGGAAATGGCTGAGAAGCTGAACACATTTTTTGCCTCTGTCTTCACTGTGGAAGATGAGAAGTGTTTGCCCACTCCAGAAGCACCGATTTCGGGAGGGGGTTTGAAAGACCTGAATCAGATTGCGGTGACAAGAGAGGAAGTCCTCCGACTGATGGACAATTTAAAAACTAATAAATCACCAGGCCCGGACGGCATTCATCCGAGAGTTCTGAAAGAACTCAAATGTGAACTTGTGGATCTCCTGACAAAAATATGTAATCTTTCTTTAAAGTCTGTCTCCATTCCTGAGGTCTGGAAGGTAGCTAATGTCACTCCCATCTTTAAAAAGGGCTCCAGGGGAGATCCAGGAAATTACAGGCCAGTCAGTCTGACATCAATACCGGGTAAGTTGGTGGAAACTGTTATTAAGGAGAGAATTAGTAGGCACATTGATGAACAATAACTATTGAGGCAGACTCAGCATGGGTTCTGTAAGGGAAGATCTTGTCTCACTAACCTGTTAGTGTTTTTTGAGGGAGTGAACAAACATGTGGACAAGGGGGACCCAATAGGTATTATTTACCTTGACTTCCGGAAAGCTTTTGATACAGTTCCTCATCAAAGGCTTCTAAGTAAGCTCAATAGTCATGGGATAAAAGGACAAGTCCTCTTGTGGATCAAAAACTGGCTTATAAATAGAAAACAGAGAGTGAGTATAAATGGGAAACTTTCTCAGTGGAGGGTGGTAAGCAGTGGGGCACCACAGGGATCAGTACTCGGTCCGATGCTTTTTAACTTGTTTATTAATGATTTGGAATTGGGAGTAAGCAGTGAAGTGGCTAAATTTGCAGATGACACGAAGTTGTTCCCGGTGGTGAAAACTAGGGAGGATTGTGAGGCACTCCAAAGGGATCTGTCGAGGATGGGTGAGTGGGCGTCAACGTGGCAAATGGAGTTCAATGTGGCCAAGTGCAAAGTGATGCACATTGGAGCCAAAACCCCTAAATATAAATACACGTTGATGGGGTCTGAACTGGCAGAGACGGACCAAGAGAGAGATCTTGGAGTCGTAGTAGATAACTCAATGAAAATGTCTAGACAGTGTGTAGCTGCAATAAAGAAGGCCAACGCTATGCTGGGGATTATTAGGAAGGGAACTGAAAACAAATCAGCCAGTATCATCATGCCCCTGTATAAATCATTGGTGCAACCTCATATGAAATACTGTGTACAGTTCTGGTCACCACATCTCAAAAAGGATATAGCATTGGAAAAAGTGCAGAGAAGGGCAACTAGAATGATAAAAGGGTTGGAACACCTTCCCTATGAAGAAAGGTTAAAATGCTTGGGGTTCTTTAGCTTGGAGAAATGACAGCTGAGGGGTGACATGATCGAGGTTTATAAGATTATGAATGGGATTGAGCAGGTTGAGAAAGAAGTACTTTTCTCCCTTTCTCACAATACAAGAACTCATGGGCACTCCATGAAATTGCTGAGCAGTCGGGTTAGAACAGATAAAAGGAAATACTTCTTCACCCAAAGAGTGATTAACATATGGAATTCACTGCCACAGGATGTCGTGGCAGCTACAAGCATGGACAGTTTCAAGAGGGAATTAGATAAACATATGGAGCAGAAGTCCATCAGTGGCTATTAGCCACAGGGTATAGATGGGAACTCTCAGTCCGGGGCAGGTGATGCACTCTATTCTTGGTGCTGGAGGAGGCAGCAGTGGGAGGGCTTCTAGTGTCCTGGCCCCACTGCTGGACCTCCTGATGGCACCTGGTATATTTTGGCCGCTGTGTGAGAGTGTTGGACTAGATGGGCCATTGGCCTGATTCAACATTGGCTTCTCTTATGTTCTTATGTTCTTATCAAGATTTATAAAGGACTGCAAATGTGGTCTGAAGCTTCCAGTGCTAATCTCCATGCTGTGTAATGCTGTTTTTATAACACCTTTTTAAAAAAAATTAAAGTAGTTTTACCAACCTTTATGTCCCAACATCACAGCAAGGTGTAAAGGAGTGTTTCCTGTAAAGAAAATATAAATTCACTGAATTAAAATTTTACAAAAGCTTAATCAGAGAGTGAAAAAAAAACAAATCTGACACTGTCAATACTCTCAATTAAGAGTTGCTTCCTGTTGCTTCGACTTCTGTCGAGTAAGCTTTGATAATGACATGAAAAGCCACTTTGCTATAGTATCTCCGGTGTTTCCATATTTAGTTTTATATTTAAGAAATTAGATAAAGATCATTAAAATACAGTGAGGCAAAATATTCTGTCTTCTTAAATTAAGGTCTGTAAATTTAGGAACTGTATCAATAATGAAATACATCAAAAAGCATGCAATCTCTCAAAATATATAATTACTGGAAATTTCAAGTTGGTATAGTAAAAGTTAACTAGATACACATTTCTGCAAACAACTCAGTGATATAAAAATGCTGTTCTTTGGCAATACTACAAAAATACATTTCTTGGCTAGTTAGCAAATATTCAATTAGGAATGTCACCTAATTATAAAAATCTTACCTGGTTGTATAAGATCTCTTTTATGAATTCAAATCTGTATAGATTTGCACATGAGCAGCAGTTCTTAGTCCTGGCCTGGATAGCCTAAGGTAGCCTGACAGGCTTCCCAAGAACTTACCGTAATTCAGCGGGGGACAGATATTCCTGGCAGGACCATTCCCGGGAAGGAAAAGACGCGGCGCATGATGCCATCGCCAGGAAGTGACGCCGGGCGACGCTCTGGCAATGGGGCTGGAAACTCAATGGTACCATTGAGTTTCCAGCCCCATTGCCAGAGCGTCGCCTGGCATCACTTCCTGGCGATGGCATCGTGCAGCGTGGGTGTTCCATGGAGGAATGTTCCGGCCGGGGACTGAGTCCCCCCCACTGAAATACGGTAAGTACTTGGTAACCCTATAGCCTGATGTTGTTGGAAGCTAAGCAGGGTTGGCCCTGGTTAGTATTTGGATGTGAGACCACCAAAAAAACCCAGGGTTTCCATGTAGAGGCAGGCAAGCTACCTCTGATCATCTCTTGCCTTGAAAACCCTATAGAGTCACCATACCAGGTACAACTTAATGGCAAAAAAAAGTTCTGACGAAAAAATATATACACTAGGTGCTGTCTGTGTTTGAACAGAATTAAGCTTTAGATGTCCTTGGGCTCATAAACCCACTCCACCCTACCAACACACACTCCACCATAGGATTGAAAACTTCAGGTTTAGAAATGCCTACAATGTTATGGCATACAAATTATGCATTTTAACAAATTGTCATTTGTTTCTTGCCTAAAATCCAGCTTTTAAATTGCCATTCAGAACCCAGGGTCCTTATCTGCACAGCTCTGGATTCTTACAGACTCTTAAGATTTCTGAAGAAGGGACAGTGATTTCTGCTTGCTTCTCTCTTCCCTTTGCAATGCACTGAGTCCATCCTACTTTGTTGCTGGATATCAGTAGACTCTCAGAAACAGTACAGGGGCAAAGGGAAATGTGTCATTACAGGAATACGCTTTGAAAATTCTTAGGCCTACATGCATTCCTCTCCTCATGTGCAGCTTGGAAATTGAAGATTTCATGGCTCCCAACAAACTAGAGTTTGACATACCAAGTGAATGAAGAGGGGAAAAAATGTGGTTCTTCCGCCTACTTCAGATTAGGATCTCAAATATGATAAGTAGGTACTGCTTTGGTAGGAAGGTAACAGTGTTCCATGCACCTTGGCATTTAGTCATGCTGGCCACATATCCATGGAAACGTCTTCGGACAGCGCTGGCTCTTCGGCTTGGAAATGGATATGAGCACTGCCCCCTAGAGTTGAATTCGACTATCTTTCAAGCAAGGGAAACCTTTACCTTTAATGAAAAATCATGATGCACTGTTATGCACTGAACAGAGCCATTCAGCTGAATCCTGATTCTACATGGATCTTTCCCACACTCCCGTCTCCCAGAAGCAACATTTTGAAGAATTCTAAAGCTGCAATGGGAGGGGGAGCCCTGCTCCACAAACAGAAGTCCTTCTGTCCATGGAAGTTACCAGTGCATCCATCCCTATGTTTTTCTTTAATATTCTGGAATGTAGGCAGGGCCGGACCACCCATAGACAAAATTAGGCAGCCGCCTAGAGCGGCCGGTAAGGGGGGGCGCCATGGTGACCTACAGCCCCGCCCACCCCGCCCCTCCCTCGCCAAAGCCCTGCTGCGCCTGCGCTGCTCCTCCTCTTTAAAAGTGGAAGTGCAGCTGCACGTGCTGGCCACACGGAGTTGCTGCCGCCCTTTGAGAAGCCTCTGCGCCTCCCCAGTCCCGCCCACTCCCAGGAGAACTGCCGCCCCCACTGGAAAGGTTGGTTTTCTCAGCAAGCTGGCGAAAGGGGCGCCTCCTCCGGACCTGCCTCGCCTGCGCCCCCCGCCCTTCCCCAGGAGGCAGAAGTTCCCCAGCCCGGCCACAAGTCCCGCGAAGACCCTGCCGCCCCACGGCTGGCTGGCTGGCCGGCCGCCCTTTCCCTGCTGGACCTCCCTCCAGACACAGAGGCTGTGGAGGGAGGGAGGAGACCCCCATAATGGCCGCCCCGTCCTGCTGAGCCCAGCCACCCTCTGGGTGCTCCCTGAAGGGGGGTGGGGGAGGGCAGAGGAGAAGGAGCCCTTTTGGAGGGGAGAGCCCAGCTTCTGCCGCTGGGGGTTCTCCAGCCAGGAGTCAGCCCCTCCAGAGCAGGGAGCCTGCCGAGGGCGCCGGCCCCCCTGCTGCTTGCCCCACCAGGAAGAGGATCATGGGGGGGGGGAGGGCTTGGAGAAGCATGCATGAACATGCCCCCCCACCCCCCTTTGGAGAAGGAGAGACAGGGAGGGCCACCCCCAGTACCTTTGCTGCGCCGTTCCTCCCCTGCTTTCTCTCCCACTGTTCCTTCTGGGGGGAGGGTGGCCTTGCCCCTGCTGCAGGAGGGGACCCTTCTGCACCCCCCCCACTGTGGCCTGGGGCAGGCAGGCAGGTGGGGGAGGAGGCGGCGGCAGGAGAAGCGCCCCCCTTGGGAAGGCACGTTCCTTTCCCAACTAAAAGGAAGGGCTTGCATGAGCTCCCTTGAAATGCAGGACAGTACAAGGAGAGTTGCAATAAAAATGTGGAATGGACTAGAATGAGAGGCCACAGAGTGGGATGACAGCCCTTGGGAGTAGCATGAATGTTCTTCTTCTTTTTTTTTTTTTTTGTAAAACTCTCTTAAAAAAGAGAGAATTTTATTCTTTTTATAAGAAACGGGAAGGGTAGACAGATGGAGAAAGAAAAAGATGGAGTGAAATTTTTCCTGTTAGTGAGGGTTAGTTTAGGTTAATAACCAATACCAATTTTGGCATCTATCATGGTTAGAAGATCTTCTTTTTAACTATTGCAAAGTCCAAAGTCACTCTGTTAATGCAGTTAGTAAAGTCCATTGGGGTTAGTAATTAAACAGCTCCTTCCAGATGTTACACGAACAGTCCTCAAAGTATCTTCTTTTTAAATCTCTTCCAGTTATGGATTGAGTCCATTTTAACTTTGAAGTCTTCCGTTCCATCGCCACTTTCCCCTGGGCTGCTGTCTTCTTCACTTGTCCCAGTTTTGAATACTGCATCTTCCTCCCTGCTGGCGTGTCTCTTCAGAAGTTTCTGTATTTTGAAGATGAAATCCTTCTTCTTTCTTTTCTCTTTTTCCTTAAACTTCTGGCCTTCAAGCTTCCAGGGCTCCATAAACTCTTCAGATGAAATTAGATCTCCAGTTTGTCGCTTGCTATGCTCAACATCCCCTTCTACTGGCAGAATATTCTCTTTTATAAAAGCGGAATAGGCTTTGGGAGCCTCATCCACCTCTTCTTTTAATTTTATCGCTTCACTGCCAGTTAGGGGTGTCAAGACATTTGTCAAGGTAAATCCGAGATCTTCTTTCTCTTCTTCTTTAACGCCCTGGAAACCTAGAATCAGATTCGATTTCTGTTCGATCTCCATCATCTTTCTAGTTGTTTCCGATATCTGTTTCTGTCGACTGATGAGAACACTATCCATTTTAAACAGAGTTTCGTTGATTTTCTGCAATTGTTCCAGCAGGGGGCACAGCATCTCCTTTTCCTGTTGATTGACAGCAAGCTCTTGGGGGGGGCTGTCTGGACCGGAAGTCCCTCCTCTCTTCTCTTCCGGTGTCTGCAGGACTTTTTCCATTATCGACATTTTGTTTTTTTGTTTACTTTTAAGAAGTTCGTGCCGCATCCCCCAGGAAGCTAAGATGATCGCAGTCTTCCATGCAACCCCAACGGTACTTTCACCAACACTTTTTTCTCTCAGCCCCCCTTCGCGCTCCCTTTGTAGATCTTGCTTCTCAAAGGGGTTGGGAACTTCTCCCTCCTCCCAACGCTTATACGCATGCAGGGGGGCTCCGATTTACGCTTCAAAATAGATCTTCAACTCACGATTCGATGCTACTTCTTCTTTTTATTTTAAACCATAGCGCTGTCTTCACTCCTGGAAATTGGTGGCGCCGCTAAGTCCCATTACGGGCACGCCGCAGCGGGGCCGATTGGGGCAGGGAGAAAGCCTCAATTTCCCGGCTGTCTGCCGGCAAAGAGGCTACTCCCCAAGCGCCCCCGGTTCGGAGCCTTTGCCTAAGGCTCACTAGGGTCTTTCGCACATGCGAAGACCCCCCCTAACTGCGCGTGGGCTAACCGCCTCCGGGAGCGTCCCGAGAAGCGGCCGCCATTCGCTACGCCGAAACCGAAAAACCAGCATGAATGTTCTTGTGACTCTCATCCCAGTCCCAGAAGACTTCTGTTACTCCTAGGGGCTGTCCTTCCAAGCTGGGGCCTGTCATTCCAGTCCCAGAGTAGTCTGTTTGGGCCCAGAGACCCTAATGGAAAATCCTTTCCACATTTGCTTTGCAACTCTGCTTGTACTGTCATGTATTTCAATGGAGCCTATGCAAGTCAATTGGCATTCTTGGCTCCCATGATTTCCAATAGACCTTCAAGTGTATCCCATTGTTTCCAATGGGCAACCCTGTCCTTCCTTTTAGTACATCCCTGCAGTCTGCAGATTGGTAGCCAAGGGGAAAGCCCTTCCTCCCAGGCATGGCATGGTGTAAGGGGGGGGCTTTTTCATCAGGCAGACATTTGGGAAATGACCACAGCAAATTTAATCACAGTTGGATGGGGGGGGAGCAGCGCAAGAGCCGCATGTTTTATTTATTTGTTCAAGTCATGATCATCCCATTCTGTGCCCCTCTTCAATTCAGTTGTTTCACACACACCCCACACCTCCCACCCCATTTCTCATGATTTTTAGTATGGTAGCCAACCTCCATTAGGGTGGCAGGAGATCTCCTGGTATTAAAACTGATCTCTAGGCAACCAAGAAATTAGCTGTTTTGGAAGGTGGACTCTGTGCCTCATTGAAGCCCCTCCCCTCCCCAAGCCTGAGAGTCCCCTGAGATCAGCTGGCTCTTGGGAGGCTTGGCAGAAGCTGATGGTGTTCATGTCGTCTGCCACAGTGGCCTGACAAAGACTAATAATGAGGAGGTTTGGATTTCACTTGGAGTCTCAGAGCAGCTTACCATCTCCTGACCTTCCTCTCCCCACAACAGACACCCTGTGGGACTTGAGAGGCCCCTGAGAGAACTGCTCTAACAGAGCTGTGACTGGCCCAAGGCCTCCCAGCTGGATGCATATGGAGGAGTGGGGAATCAAACCTGGTGCTCAGATTAGAGTCCAGCACTCTTAACCACTGCACCAAACTGGCTTAGAAGGACAGGGTTTAGAAGCACAGACCAGTGAGGAGGTGGCGTAGACTCCTACTGGATTTAAGGGGAGTGGAGCACCATCAATTTTCATCTTTCCTGATCTGAAAGTAGTTTTATACATTTGGTCATTTTTCTAGGGAGTTATGGCTGATAAAAAAAAACACCTGGAGCTCAGTTCCGCAAACGAAAGGCAGAAAGAGCCAAGGATGAAGCCAAGCAAAAGATGTCCCTCCAGAAATTCCTTTGCACAGGAAAAATAAGTAAAGAACAAGAAGCTACCACTGAGGAGGCTCCTACCACAAGTGATGTCGCTCCCACGACAAGTGGTATTACTTCTGAGGAAAAAGTGGCACAATGTGGAGATGTTCCAGTGGAACACACAGCGGAAACAGAGGATTTTGAGGAAACGGAGAGCACTGCGATGACTGCCAAAGAAGTTGGTATTGCGCCTGGCTTGGATTACAGTGACCCTGCTAACTGGCCTAAGTACTGCAGTGATAATTTGCGACAGTTTATAGTTGAACATGGACCACAGCAGATTGTAGCACATGATTTCCCAAAAGACTTCCAAAAAAGAAGATTCTCTCCTGTCTACTACAAGAGGAGACTGGCCAATGGTGAAGAAGTGTGCCGTCAATGGCTGATATATTCCACCACAAAAGATGTGGTTTTTTGTTTTTGCTGTAGGCTGTTCAGCAAAAGAGATGGTGCTGCAACAGCTCTCCAAGACCCAGGTTACAAAGACTGGAAGAACATTGGAGCAATTCTGTCTACACATGAGAGGAGTACTCTCCATTTAGACAATTACCAGGCCTGCAGAGAACTTGAACTGCGCTTATGGAAAAGAAAAACAATCGATGCTATCAACCAGCAGAAAATCAGGGAAGAAGAGCAATATTGGCGACAGGTCTTGGAACGCTTGATTGCCATGGTCAGATTTCTTGGCATGCAAAACCTGGCATTCCGTGGTACAACTGAAAAGTTGTACAGTGAGAACAATGGAAATTTTTTGAAGCTTGTTGAACTTTTAGCCCTTTTTGACCCTATCATGACTGAACATGTGCGCAGAGTTAAAGATGAAGAAACCATGGTTCACTACCTAGGAAAAGGCATCCAAAATGAGCTTCTAGAGCTTCTAGCAAGTGCTATAAGGCAGAACATTTTAGCACATGTAAACTCAGCCAAGTACTACTCAGTTATTCTGGACTGCACACCTGATGTTAGTCATACTGAACAAATGACAATGATTGTACGTTTTGTCAGTGTAATCAAACCACCAGATACTGAGATGTCTGAGCCTGAGGTTACGATGCGAGGACATTTCTTGGGATTTGTTCCACTAAAGGAGACTACAGGTGCCTTTATGACAGAAACTCTTCTTGGACTGCTTGAGCAAATGGGATTACCACTTGAGAATCTGCGCGGTCAAGGTTATGATAATGGGAGTAACATGAGAGGCAAAGAACATGGAGTTCAAAAGAGAGTCCTGGATATAAATCCACGTGCCTTTTTCGTGCCCTGCAGCGCACACTCTTTAAACCTGGTAGTCAATGATGCTGCTAAGTGTTGCCTGGAAGCAACAAGTTTCTTCATGTTGGTCCAGCAGATCTATAATTATTTCTCTGCATCAACTCGTCCTTGGCAAATTCTAACTAGCCATGTACCAGCCATTACAGTTAAGCCACTGAGTCAAACCAGATGGAAGAGACGGATTGATGCTTTGAAACCACTGAGATATCATCTTGGTAGTATATATGACGCTTTAATGGAGTTCTTTAATGACTCAAGCCTACAAAAATCATCCACAAGTGATTCTTGAGTTGAGGCTAAGGGTCTTGCCGATGCAATTAGTAAGTTCAAATTTGTGGTCTCCCTTGTTGCATGGTACAACATCCTTTTTGAAATTAATCTGACAAGCAAGCTACTACAAAATAAGGAAGCTGATTTAAATTTAGCTACAGGCCAATTGCAAGTAACCAAGAACTACCTTGTGGACTGTAGGTGTGATGTGGTTTTTGAACAAGTTTTGGTAGCTGCTACTGAGATTGCAAAAGAACTAGAGATACTACCAAACTTTGAGACAGAACAAAGACAAAGGAGAAAGAAAAAGCAGTTTGAGTATGAGGCACCAGACGAGGCACCACAAGATCTAAAGCAAAAATTCAAAGTGAATTTCTATTATGCTGTCTTAGATGTGGCCATACAACCAGTTGAAGAGAGATTCCAACAACTACAACACTATAATTCCCTCTGGCTTCCTGTATGATATACACAGTATTAACAAAAAATGCACAGAAGATGTACATAAGGCCTGCAAGAATTTGGAACAAGCATTGATGCACGATGGAAACAAAGCTATTGATGCTGAAGATTTGTGTTGTGAACTGCAAGCAGTAGCTCGAAGACTTCCACAGTCTATGCCGCCACAAAGAGTACTTCTCTTCATACTTCAGCAAAATCTCCAGGATAGTGTGCCTAATGTTTCTGTTGCTCTAAGGATCCTCCTCACCCTTCCAGTGTCAGTGGCAAGTTGTGAGCGCAGTTTCTCAAAACTCAAACTTATAAAAACACACATACGCTCGACAATGCTGCAAAAGAGACGACTTGGTTTGCAACTATCTCAACTGAACATGCTGAAGCATCAGCGCTTCACCTGAAGGAATTGGAGACAAAATTTGCCAAAGAAAAGGCATGCAAAATCAGAATACGATGTGCCTGAAATGGAAACACTAAAGAGACTTTAAATTTCAACACCACAATTAACAGGAGTTTTCAAAACGCTTTGTGATTTGTGTTTTTCTGTCTTTTTCTCACAATTAAAAAAAGAAATTAGCAATTTCAAAATGTGTGTTTTTCATTCTTCCTAAAATGCATTTATTTTTGAAAATTGTTGGACACACGAGGGGGGGGGCGCCAAAAGGGATCCTCGCCTAGGGTGCAAGATAAGCTGGGGCCGGCCCTGAATGTAGGTCTGGTTTTGAGCAGTGCACTGTTCTAACTTTCTGTAATAGTATTTATCTTACTATTCCACTTTCTTGCAGCAAGTTTAATCATGTCTCACTTGAATAAAATCTCCACAAACAAAAGATTTTCGAGCTATACAGTAAAGAGGCCCAACAATTTTGACTTTCTGAGTAGTTATGGCATATGGTATGATGTTAACCATGAAATACATAAGAAAATGAGTTGCTGACTTGCATCATCACTGAAAACTTCTGAAGAAATTCTGTTTGTTTCTTTCATGCCATATTAACAGGAAAGATTCACAAACTAAGTGGGGTGAATTTAATAATAATCCCACTTTTTATACTATTTACTTATTTAAAACATTAATTGGCCATCTTTCTTCCTTGTAGAATTCAAGGCAGCTTGCAATAAAAATAAAACATTTTTTTTAAAAAAATAATAAAAACACTATGAATAAAACAACAGTTAAAGGTTACAATTTAAAAACTCAAATTAGGATTGTCAATAAATAAAAACTAAATCAAATGCAGTTCTAAATAAAACTTGTATTCAGCTGCCTCCAGAAGACTGACTGGGGAGGCATGCACACCTTCCAGGGGAGGTTGTTCCATAACTGTATTCCATATTTGGTATTTTACTTGAAATCAAGACATTTATGAAAAGGGCATGAGAAGGAAGGATTCTTTTACTTTTAAATATTGGCTCACTGAAACATTTTTGCAGCACTAGGAATGCATCTCATTTTTTTATAATTCTATGCATCTTCCAAATTAGAGTATCACTCATACCTTGACAGTGGTATTTCTGGAATTATAAGTACTGTTCTCTCTCAAGTGCACATAAGTGGCATGACTGCTCAACAATGATAATGTTAGCACTTCCATGGCCTAAAGTATACAGAATTATCTGAATCAGACCCCTGTAGCCACATGCTTTGCTTTCCATAATTCATCAGCTGGTAACAAGCAAAAACAAGCCCACCTATCCTTTACAGATTCCTTTACAAAACAGAATCTCAGCCAACTACAGTTTTCTGACTAGTGTATACAGGTCCATATCTCCTTTTTCCTATTATCGTTTCTGCTGTCACTCTTTTGAAACAAAATTTTTATTGGGATATATTCAACATTTCCAATCACGTTACCAATACAGTTTCCAAAAAAGTAAGATCCCAATCCCCCACCCCCCTAATAGGCTTCCAACACTGCTAATAACAAACAGAAAAAATTATAAGGCAATCAAGTTTAGACTTAAATACCTCGACAAACCAGGTAACACATTTAAATTATATATAACCTCTACAATTTCAGCATATTATGTATAACAGTATATACAGTTCAAAATTCATTTCACTTCTCATTCAATATCCGTACGTATCCAAATTATATATTCTCCCCTTCATTCTATATTCAGTTTCTAGATACAATTTCAATCCTTCCCAGTCTTTTAAGTACTGTTCTGCAATTTGTCCATTTAATTTCTTTGTCATTTTGTCCATTTCTGCTAAAAATAACAATTTTCTCAACCAGTCATGTATATCTGGTACCTTCTCCATTTTCCAATGCTGAGCAAAGGCCATTCTCGCCGACGTAATCATGTACCATAACAGTGTCCTTTTCTCTTGTGGAATTTTTTCCATTGTCAAACCGAGGAGAAAAAGTTCAGGCTTTCTCTCAATTGGGGTTTTCAATATTTTCTGCATCACACAATGTATATTAGACCAGTATGCTTTCGCTTTATCACATGACCACCACATATGGTAAAAAGAACCCTCTACTTTTTTACATTTCCAACATTTATTACTCAAGTTCTTATCCATGCTAATATTAGCAATCTTTTTTTGGTGTCATATACCATCTATACATCATCTTATAGCAATTTTCTTTTACGTTAATACAAGTGGACATTTTAAAAGATCTTTTCCACAAAAATTCCCATGATTCCATAGAAATTTCTTTGTTCATATTTATGGCCCACTTTATCATTTGTTCTTTAACGGTTTCATCCAAAGTATATACAGTCAACAAAGTTTTATACATTTTTGATATCATTTTCCGTCCTTTTTTCAACCATATATTCTCAAAATCATCATTCATAGCCCTAAAACCAAACTCTTTACAATCTTTTTTATAAATGTCCCTTATTTGACAATATTGTAGCCAACCATACTCAAATTCTAATTCATTATTTGGTTTTAAAACATATTTTTTCCCTTCTCTTTGCAACAATTCCTGATACTTCAACCAATCATTGCCTCTATATTCTGAAAACAAATGTATAACTGCAGCTGGAACAATCCACAGAGGCCTTTCATTCGATATTGTATCCTTATACCTGGTCCATACATCAAACAATGTCCTCCTTACATAATGATGCTTAAACATAGAGTCAGCTTTGTTTTTCCCATACCAAAGATAGGCATGCCAGCCAAATCTGCAATCGTGCCCCTCAAGAGCTAAAAGTTTTCTATTTTCCAAATTTACCCATTCAGATAACCAAGACATACATACTGCTTCATGATACAAACGCAAATTCGGGACTTGGAAGCCACCTCTGTCCTTAGTATCATACATTATCTTCATTTTTATTCTTGGCTTCTTCCCTGCCCAGATAAACTTAAAGATTTCTCTTTGCCATTTTACCAACACTTTTCCATCTTTCACAATTGGTATTGTCTGAAACAAAAACATTAACCTGGGCAGTACATTCATTTTAATAACGGCAATTTTTCCAAGAAGAGATAACCTTAGTTTTTCCCATTTTTCTAAATCACTCTTTATCGAACCCCACAATTTTTCATAATTATTCTTGAACAAATCTATATTTTTCATTGTAATTTCAACTCCCAGATACTTAACCCTTTTAACCACTTCACATTCTGTCACATTTTGTAACATTTGTTGCTTTGTACCAATCATATTTTTACACAGTATCTTAGATTTATTTTTGTTGACATAAAACCCTGCAAGATCACCAAACTCTCTTACTTTTTCAAATACCTTAGGCATATTATTAACAGGATCTTCAACAATAAACATAATATCATCCGCAAATGCTCTTAATTTAAATGAAAAACCTCCAATATTCAACCCTTTTATATTAACATCATCTCTGACCGCTTGTAGCAAAATCTCCAAAATCCAGATAAATAACAATGGTGACAGGGGACAACCTTGTCTAGTACCTTTTCTTACCCGGAACATATCTGTTGATTCTGCATTAACAATCACCGAAGCTTTTTGTTCTTTATATATCGATTGGATCATTCTTGTAAATTCTACGCCCATCATAGATTTCTCAAGCACTTTAAACATAAATTCCCAATTTAAATTATCAAAGGCCTTCTCTGCGTCCAAAAATAAAAAAGCGACTTCTTTTTCAGGATGTTTGTCATAATACTCAATTGCGTCCAATACAACCCTCATATTGTCTTTAATTTGTCTATTTGGTAAAAAACCAGCTTGATCTTCCACAATAGTATCTTTCAAAAACTTTTTAAGGCGCTCTGCCAATATTTTTGCAAATATTTTATAATCGTTGTTCAATAATGAAATGGGCCGATAGTTTTTAACATTTGTTAAATCTTGCATTTCTTTAGGAATTAAGGTGATTGCAGCTTCATTCCAGGAGTCAGGGATCTTTCCTGTCTTTCTAATTTCATTTAAAAGAATCTCCAGCACCGGAACCAAATCTTCATGAAATTTTTTATAAAATTTAGCTGAAAAGCCATCCAGGCCTGGGACTTTGGAGATTTTTGCCTCGGCTATTGCTTTACTAATTTCGTCCTTAGTTATTGCAGCATTTAGGAGTGTTTTCATTTCTGGATTTGGTTGTATCAAATTAACTTTGGATAGGTAATCCAACATTTTTTGAGGATCTGCTTGTTTCGATTGAAAGAGAGTCGCATAGTATTTGAAAAATTCCCTTTTAATTCCTCCTGGGTCCAAAATCTCTTTATTTCCATCTTTCAAACAAGTGATTGTTTTATTCTCTCTTCTTTTCTTTAATTGCCATGCTAAATATTTGCCAGGTTTATTTGCACCTTCAAAGGATTTCTGTTGCAATTTTTTCAAGTTCCAAAATACTTCTTTGTTCAACCTTGCCGCATATTGCTCCCTTAGGATCCTCAATTCTCTCAAAATCTTCTTTTTACCAGGCCTTTTCTTAAGTTCTGTTTCTTTTTTCCGAATATTTTCCATAATTTCTTTGTCTATTTTCATTTGTTGTTTCCTTTCATTATTATTAATTGCAATCAGATGTCCTCTCATCACAGCCTTGTAGGCTTCCCATACCGTTTGCGTCTGTACACTTTTATTTAAGTTCAGTTGAAAGTATGTTTGGGTTTCTGTCCTTATTTTATCCACAATATTTTGTTTGTCCAGCAAATCTTCGTTGAGTCGCCATCGAAATTTTTTTCTCTTAACATACGTTGACCATTTTATCGGACTGTGGTCAGAAAGAGTCCTAGGTAGTATCTCAATTTTGCGTGTTTGCAAGATTAGGTTCTCTGTCATCCACATCATATCTATCCTGGAAAAAGACTCGTGTCTTGATGAATAAAAAGAGTACTCACTGTCTCTGGGATGTTTAGTTCTCCAAACGTCTGCCAAATGTTCATGTTTAATCAATTGGAAAAAGACTTTAGGAAGTTTGCCCATGGCCTCAATTCCTTTTTTTGATTTTCTATCAACAACATTGTCAACAGTACCATTAAAATCGCCCATTAAAATCATTTGCTCATAGGTCAACTGTCGTAGTTGTTCCCACAAATTCTGAAAAAAGTTTTCTTTTGCCCCATTGGGAGCATAGAGATTAACAATTAATGTCTTTTTATTCTGCAGCACAACTTCTACCGCCAAAAATTTCCCTTCATTGTCTTTGAAAATTTCTTTTGGTTCCAACTCTTTTTTAATATATGTAACTACTCCTTTTTTCTTTTGAGAGGAGAGTGAATAAAATTCCTCTCCTAATCTTTTTTGAATCAAAAATTTGGCATCTGATTTTTTAATATGTGTTTCTTGCAAGCAAACAATATCGCATTTCTGTTTTTCCAACCAGAGTCTGACATTTTTCCTTTTTTGGGGTGAGTTCAGTCCATTAACATTCCATGAAATTATTTGACTCTCCATGTTGATTCTGTAATTATTTATCAGAGTCTATAAAATTATCATTGATGAATCTGGTCATTTGGTCAACTGACTTGATGGTGACTCTCTTCTGTTTGAACGAAAAACTGACACCTTTAGGAATTTCCCATCTATATCTTATGCCCTCTGATTTCAGCTTGTCAATCAGGTCTTTAAAAAGTCGTCTGTCCTGAAGCATCGCTCTGGGTAGTTCCTTTAGGACCATGATTTTCTTGTTGCCAATTGTGAAGTCGTCCTGAAATTGTTGCTTAAACAAATCCTCCTTCAACTTCTTAGATATAAACTGGACAATTACATCTCTAGGTAATTTTTTCCTTTGCGCAATCGCAGAATTGACTCTGTATACCACATCAATCTGTGCCGCCACTCTCTCCTCTTCCATTTTCAAAAAATCTGCAACAGCATCTACCATGACTGAATGGATGTCCTCATTCTTATCTTCAGGGATCCCCCTGAATCTCATATGATTAATCATTGCATTGTATTGGACCATCACATTCACTTTATCTGTTTCTAAAGTGACCTCAGCTATATTGGATGCTACTCCCTTCACCCTTACATCCATCTCATCTGCTCTTTTGGTCAGCGTCTGTATCTCTTTTGTAATTCCAGACATTTCTTTTTCAGCTCTGTTACCTCTGATATAACGGTCTTTTCAAGCTTCAGAATCGCGTCCATCACTCGTTTTTCCATAGCTTCCATCATGCCCTGTAGCTTTTTTCCCTCTTTTCCAGCCATTTTCGGGGAGGACCAGGTATTTGCCCTCTGTCGTTGCCGCAGGTCGTAAGCCGTTGTTCACAATCTTCCCTCCAACACACTCTAAATCAAAGTCCTTCTTGTGCCCACCTAAATCGCACTGGTTTCACTTTTTTATATTAAGTCTTTCGTTTAAAATCAAAGAAAATTTTTCTGACCTTCCCAAAATGGCGGGCGCAATTTCTCTATGGTAAATGGTTCTTCCGGGTACTCACTTCCTGTCCGGCAATCTTAATGGTCCCCCTTGTTCCTGATTTCTTCCCTTCTTCCGGCCTCCTTGGTCTTCTCTAGGATGATTACTTGTCTGTTCTGAAGTCACTTCCTGTTTTGCCGATTTCTGCTGCAGCAGCTCCAGTACTTTTCCACTGCAATTCTCGCGGAGTTACTGTTAGTTTCTATTTTAAAGTCAATAATTTAACCGCAGGAATGATCAACAATTCGGCTTTTTGGCCTTTTTTAGCTGTTTAACTGCACTTTTTCCGCTCCAATGTTAGTACAACAGATAGTGCACGATCATGCGCTTCATCGGATGTTGTTTATTTTCAGCCGAAACGCGTCTCCGGTGAGCAATTTTAAAAAGTTACCTTCAAAGTCAGTGTCTTGTTATAGCAGTGTTTCCTTGATATCAGTTTCTGTAGAATGTCTTGGAGGTCTGGGTCATGCGTTCTTATGTTGAGAATCCAACTCGGTGGGGTCTTGTAGAGATTTTCCGAAGTGCCTTCTCTGGGGGAGGGGATCAAGGCTGGTCGCGGCGCTCTTTAAAGCCCCGCTATCAGCCAATCTCAACTCCTCTCTCGGGCCAGGCTCTCTGCCAGTCACCCCCCTGCCTGGGGGGATCTGCGGTGGGCTATTGGAAGCCCACCCTGTCGTCAAGACCCTCCGTTTGCTCTGGGAGCTCTACGAGCAAGCCAGAGCACGTCAGGACGCCATGAATCCCAGAACGGAAGCCCCTTCTGCTGTCACTCTTGATGAAAGGAACGTTGGGATTACTGTGAAGGTTCCTTCTATTTGAGGTAGAGGAGGACATCCTGATGTTTCAGTACTCATTCTGACCCAGAATATTCTGATTCTTTTTATAATGGGCACAGCAACTCCCACCATCATCCTGAAGTTACATGTTTCCTGCTTACCTCTTTTCCTACAGTCATTGGGGAATTTCAGACAGATGATATAATCCGGAAGAGGAACGACTCCCAAATGGTTTCTGGTCTGGCATTTCACACAGAAATGCTTCTGTCCCATTCAGGAAACTGGGCGGAAGCGTTTTACCTGTCAACCGCTTCCAAGTAATCGTCAGTTTCTTCTCCCGGATCTGATGCGCTTTTTCCCCGCCTTTTTTCACCCGCGCGGACGATCTCCGGCTTTTTTTTTTTAATGTTCGCTTTAGAGCACTATAGTGCTATAATGCTATAGCACTATAACGCAATAGCATTATAGCAACCCCATTGGAATGCCTGAGCATTGTGTTATAGCACTACAGTGCTATAGCGCTCTAAAGTGAACGTTCAAAAAAAAAGGCACGGTGGGAAATGGTGGGAAAACAAAGCGGTGCAGTCTGAATTGCCAAACTGCTTCTGATTCAGCTCTTTTCCGGTCGGGGAAAGCCATGTGTGAAATGGCAGCCCTGTACTGGTTTACTTCAAGACGAATCAGAAATGGCTTCAAACCGGCAGAATCTCAGTAATGTCCCTATTGTCAAATCTCCCTAGGTGTATCCCTGATCCAGCTTCTCATTTAGAATTTGGTGAACCATCCTTGAAAGCTAAAGTTTCAATAGGAACTTTCTCTTTAGACTAAAGATTCTTTATTCCTCGAAGGAGTCCTATTCATTCTTTATTCCTCAGAGGAGTGCTAACTATACCACCTAGCTAAAGATGGTTTTTGAAGTTCTTGATTAAAATTAGTTGACAGCAAGCTACAGAAAATTAGCTCTCTGACCAAATGGAATACCCTTCTCCATGCAAATTGATCAGATCTAGCATGTAAACAGAGTACTGGTTGCAGAACTCGAAGGGTATGTTCCTTATATTATCTAGGTCTTTCAGTCCCCAAGTCTCTGCCTGGTTACTGTAAATATTTAATGGTTCCCAAGTATAGAATATTTTTCTCCAAGGCTAGACTAAATGGCCCTGCCATTAGGAGAATTGCAGGCAGATTCCTAGGAACTGCTTTTTTCTGAGAGGCTATGTGACTGTAAATCCAGTGATCTGGACACTATTTGGAACCTCTTTATAGATTGTAATAATTACAATTTGGCTCTTGACAAAAATGGAGTTCTGCCACAAAACAAGAGGTTGTGACAAGAGTATTAGCAGATATGGATCCAAATATGACTCTGGCAGTTGCGAAATTTTTGTCTCTCGCATGTAATGGTATTATTTCCTAATGTAAATTTCTATATCCATGTTTTCCATATTGTATATCTATGTTTTCTATATTATCTGTATACTAATATAACCTTTTACATGCTTATGACTTTTTGGTCTTCAAGCATTAATAAAAGACTGACTTTATTAACTACATTAAACAGATACACAGTATCAATATGAACACATCTAGATCCTTTACTGTGATATGATCTGAAATATGGTGTACATTCTCCATTTTATATTGCAGTTCACAATTCTGATAAGCTTGCTCATTCAAATTCCATAAGAAAAAATTATGAAATATTCTCCACTTAAACAATGGAACCCCGCAACAGTAAAAAAGAGGGTCAGAAGAAGCCACAAAATCAAGACCACCACCACCATATAGCCCTGGCCTTACCTCTCATTTCACTTAAACACACTACGTGGAGCAGGTCATCACTAATCTTAAACTACAGGCACATGCGGTAGGTAGTCTATGATAGAAAGCATGCCTTATACACAAAGTAATGGGAAAAGGACTTCCAAAGTAAAGCATAATTTTGCCTTTTTTCTCCAATGTTTTCACTTCTTCAATGCATATACAAAGCAGTTTCAAAGAGCAATCATTTAGGTGGAACCAGCAATAAATATTTGCTGGAACCACCACCACCACCCCGCACTTCATTGTCCAGTGCAGATTCATCCCTCACACGGTTCCTAGGGGTTCTTTGTCCCTCAGAAACAGCATTTTGGGCTGCAGCAGGATCAGAAACGTCCATTCTGCTGATGGAAATCCCTTCCACTGGAGCCCACCCAGCCTATGGTGAGAAGCAACAGAATTAGAAGTCTACGGACTAAACCACAAATGATTCTCAGAGTAGATCAAGTCTTGTAACTTAACTGTTTTCTCCATCTGCCTAGATCCCAACTGCTGCCTTAAAAAGCTGCTGGACTTGCAGCACAAACATTTGTTCAGTTAGTTGGTTAAACTGATTAAGAATTTTTTGATCAACTAAAAAGGTGCAGAAAAAATAGGCAACAGTTTTTTAGGGGGGAATTTATTGTAAGATACTTAGATCCATGGTTGTCAAGCAATCCTTTGTAAGAGGCATAGCCCTATTCTCTCATATAATGGACAAAATGACCCTTCTAAAAACGGCACCAGCAACCACCAGCACATACATGAATCACATAAAAACAAGCCAAACAAACATCGTCTTCAAAACTAATGTTTTACCCATCTGCAGATGTATGAAATTTAATCAACTCATTAATCACCTACTAATCACCAACTCATTAATCACCTACTATTTCTTCAATCAGATAACGGCCCTAGCTGTAATAGAGCTTCACAGTCTTCACAGTGCTGACCTATTTAATGCAGGGCAGTGCTACAGAAGTTCCACGTACAGGTATGTTTCTCTTGCTGCCTGTCAAGTAAAATGCAGGGGTGCAAGGAAAGGAAAAAATGGCTCATACCAGATTTAGCCTATGCCCCATCCCTGATCCATGTAAGAATGTGAATTTCTGCAGCCAATTAATGTCCTTCTAATAATCAAATTCTTTGGGTAACAGCAGAATGCTCAGTCTATGTCAAACTATCTTTTCAAACCTTCCCACTATTCTGTAATTAGAGGTATATAATTTCCAGAAATTGTGGAGAAAAATCTCCTTTATCTCAATGTAGCCCTGATCTCTGGATTTATATATCTGCATATCTACCCATGGGGGGGCCCTGCAAAGAAAGAGAGATGAGAAATACTTGAAAGGAAACTGTAAGCCAGGGGTATCAAACATGTGGCCCGGGAGCTGGATCAGGCCCTCAGAGGGCTGCAAGCTGGCCCACAAGGCCCTGGCTGTTTCCTGCTTCCTTTTCCAGTTCTGCTGCTGCTACATCACAGCTTACTTTACCAGACTCTCTCAATCACACAGGAGAGACAGACAGGCAAGAATCTCCTGTGCAACGGACAGAGTCTGGTAAAGCACTTGCTGAAGCTCCTCCCCCTCCTCCTCCCAGGGGAAGGGAGGGAACCAGCCAGAGCTTGCTTCCTGGCCAGGCTGCCTTAATTGTATACAGAAGCCGATTTTTATATTTAATTATCAATCACATTTATACCCCGCCCTCCCTGCAATGCAGGCTCAGGGCAGCTCACAGTCAGTACATAAAAACAGTTAAGATCACATAAAACCATATAAAACAATTCCATATTAATAAAGTTTCATGAAGTGCAGAAGATAGTTACTCAAGATGGCTTATTTCAATGTACTCTCTAAAAATCCTTCTGCTCCAGATCTTCCTGCGGCTAGGTATTAAAAACAAGAGCCAGGGCTCTATAATGGTGGCAGCACCCTAGCTGAAAGCCTGGCAGAAGAGCTCCATCTTGCAGGCCCTGAGGAACTACAAAAGGTCCTGCAGGGCCCTGTTCTCCTCCGGGAGCTTGTTCCACCAGGATGGGGCCGCCACCGAGAAAGCCCTGGCTCTGGTAGCCGCAAGCCTGGCCTCTTTTGGGCCAGGGAGGGTCAATTGATTTTGGGACCCCGACCGAAGTGCTTTCTGGGGTGTACATGGGGAAAGACGGTCCCGCAGGTATGCTGGACCCTGACCATATAGGGCTTTAAAGGTAGGAACCAGCACCATGAAGCGGATTCGGTATGCTATTGGCAGCCAGTGCAGTTGCCACAGCACAGGCTGGATGTGCTCCCATCAAAAGCCTGGCTGCAGCATTCTGCACTAGCTGCACCTTCTGGATCTGTGACAAGGGCAACCCCATGTAGAGAGCGTTACTGTAGTCTAGTCTTGAGGTGACCATAGCATGGATCACTGTTGCTAGGTCGGCGCGGTTGAGGAAGGGAACCAACTGCCTGATCAGCCAAAGATGTTAAAAGGCCGATCTGGCAGTGGCCGCTACCTGGGCCTCTATCATTAGGGAGACATCCAGGAGCACTCCCAAACTCCTAACCTCTGGCGCTGACACCAGTGGTGCCCCATTGAAGGTTGGGAGTGGGAACCCCACGCCCGAACCGCCCCGACTCAAGCATAGGACCTCCATCTTTGTGGGGTTCAGTTTCAGCCAACTCAGCCTAAGCCAGCAAACCATGCCTTGTAGTGCCTGATCTAGATCTTCCAGTCTGGAGTCAGACCTGCCACCCAACATCAGATAGAGCTGGGTGCCATCAGTGTACTGGTGACATCCCAGCCCGTGCCTCCAGGCAATCTGGGCAAGGGGGCACATATAGATGTTAAATAACATTGGGGAGAGCACTGCCCCTTGTGGCACTCCACAATCCAGTGGATGCCTCTTGGACTGCTGTTCCCCTAGCACCACCCTTTGTCCCCAACCTTGGAGAAAGGAAGCAAGCCATCGTAAGTTTGATCATTAATTGAACACATTAAAGGCCTTAAGCCTGCAATGAAAAAATCTTACTAAGAATATAAGAGAAGCCAATGTTGAATCAGGCCAATGGCCCATCTAGTCCAACACTCTGTCACACAGCGGCCAAAATATACCAGGTGCCATCAGGAGGTCCAGCAGTGGGGCCAGGACACTAGAAGCCCTCTCACTGCTGCCCCCTCCAGCACTATAAAGAGCTAATATGTTAAATAGCATATGATGACTCTTTAACAAACAAAGCAGACTTCCTGTATAGCTAAAAGAGATTTCCCACAAAACAGATTTCCCTGAATTTCTGTGTCGGCGAGGCAGCGGGCCAGTAGCTGATGGTCGACCGTGTCGAATGCTGCCAACAGGTCCAGTATCATCAGCACCACCAATCCGCCTCAATCCAGCCTTCGGAGGTTATTCGTGAAGGCAACCAGTGCCATCTCCATCCCATGACCAGGGCGAAAGCCAGGCTGGAAGGGGTCTAAGATGGAAGTGTCATCCAAAAAGCTCTGTAGCTGACTCGCTACCGCCCTCTATCAGTTTGCCCAAATAGGGCAAATTGGAAACCGGTCGATAGTTCGCCAGTTCAGCCGGATCCAGAGATGGTTTTTTCAACAGAGGGCGGACTACTGTTTCCTTAAGCACCCCAGGGAACTGACGCTCAATGAGGGACTTGTTGATAATCTCCCTCAGGGTGCTTTGAAACCCGTCATGGCCAGCTTTAATTAGCCATGATAGGCACGGTTCAAGGCAGCATGTGGTGGGGCAAACAGCTAGGAGCAGTTTGTCTACTTCCTCTAGGCTGAGTGGGTCTAAATGATCCAGAACTGGTATTGAAGACATTCATGGAGCCTCGAGCTCACTCACTGTATCAACTGTGGTGGGGAGGTCACGGCGGAGCGACAAGACCTTATCCGTGAAATAGCTCACAAATGCCTCACAGCCTATGTCCAATTTCCTAGCATTTGGCCTGCCCTGTGGCAGAGTAGTTATAGACCAAATTGTTCTAAATAATTGGGCTGGGCGTAAGCTTGCAGATGTAATCGTGGCTGCATAGTACTCTCTCTTCGTAGCTTTGACTGCCATCTCATAGGATCTCATAAATGTCCTATAAGATGCTCTTGCAGCTTTGTCACAAGCGCGGTGCCACCATCTCTCCAGCCATCTCAACCCTTGCTTCATAAGCCACAACTCCTGGGTAAACCAGGGAAGCAAGCCTAGAACGAGGGTGCAGAGGATGCCTGGGAGCGATCTCATCGATGGCTGCAGAGAGCCAGCTATGGTAGTACCCTACAAGCTCATCCAATGAGCTGCCAGGGGGCATCAGATCCCGCAGAGCCATCCGGAGCTGCACGGGGTCCATCTGGCTGTGTGGGCGAGCTAAAATACACTCGCCACCTAAACAGGGTTGAGGTGGGACATTCAGGTGGGCCCTCAGGGCATGGTGATCCAACCATGGAACTACTGAAGTGGTAACCTGGTCCACTGTTACCCCCGCCACAAAAATCAAATCAAGTGTGTGCCCAGCCTGGTTAGTGAGGGTCGTTACATATTGGGAGAGTACTAGTGCCACCATGGACGACACCAGATCCGCTGCCTAAGTAGAGGTCGCATCATCAACATGGACACTGAAATCACTCAAAACTATCAGCCTAGGGTGTTTCAATGCTCAGCCTGCTACAGCCTCCATCAGGGACAGCAAGCTATTGGCTGATACATTAGGCGGTCAGTATATCAGCCAAATCACCAAACTCTCCCTGGCCTCCCATACCAAGCTGGCACACTCAATGCCCGTGATCCTTGGGGCTGGAAACGCCCTGAAGGAGTAAGCCTCCTGGATGAATAGCACCACTCCTCCCCCCCCGCCCCTTGGTCCATGATTGGTGAAGGACCAAAAACCCAGAAGGGGCAAGTTGGGAGAGAGCTACTGTCTCCCCTTCCCGCACCCAGGTCTCGGTCATGCACGTCAGGTCTACATTCTGCTCTTGCAGAAAGTCCCTAAGGACCATGGTCTTATTATTTATAGATCTGGAGTTGCACAACATCAATGTCAGAGAGGGGTTCTTCTCCCTAGCCCCACTGCCAACATCCCTCGGGATGGGATGCAGGCTGGAAGAGGGCTGAGCTTTCCCATTTCTCTGCCCCCTTCCCTCAATACTCTGCCTGCTCCCACCGCTATACTTTCCCCTCTCTAGGAGCACCAGAATCCCTTGGCCCAACATCACTGTCCCCAGTGGTCTCCACAAACCTTCAAACCGCTAGCAGAGCAGATAGCAGAGCACTCAATATTATAGACACCGATGGTAGCATGCAACATACAATCCTCCTAATTTCTCTGGGGAAGACTATATTTTGTAGACAAACCGCTCAGTCTGTGTCAGGATGCCTTCTCATGTTCTTGACCAGCACATGAAGCAACATGTACAAAAGCTCACAATGCCCAGCCATTTCATGTTTTCTCCTGGGTTCTAGGCTCAGAACACTAAGCATGAGATTTCTGTAATGAATGTACCACAGTGGTTTGAGGGAGAGGTGAAAGGGTTAACTGCATCAGGTCAAAAGGACAACAGAAGGCATACAACTGCTGAAAAGCAGTGAAAGCCCTGCATGCCCCCCTCATGAAGATTCGGTATCCTTCAAGGTGCAGCAATGCACCTTAAATTTAACAGCGCTCTCTCTCTTGCTCTCTCTCTCTACACAAACACAGCTTGCCCATCCCATCTTTAAAAGCATTTCACTCACTCATATGAGGTTTTTTCCAGTACCCATCCCCCAAATTCCAATTTTTCCCTCAGAAAGATTGGAGGGGGGGGACTTCGACAAAAAAAAAATAAATCCACAAGTTTTCCAAATTTTCCCAGTTTTTTTCTGGGCCTTCACATCTCTATCTGTATAATTTCTAAAAAATTATAATTAATTGTATTCTTACAAAGACATTGTCAGTTACAACTCCTTACTGCTTTATTTTTTACCTGCACGGACGTATCAAAATCTTAACTACCATTGTTTGATGCATAAATTCTTGAGAAAAGCTCTAGCCAGGCAAAGATGTAAGGCCTGGAATCCACTGTTCAATGCATCTGTTTGAGCGTCTGAGGCAAAACAGAAAGTTAACTTTGATTCCCATGTGGTCTCTATGGGAAATGTATATACGACTGATCAAAAGTCATATGGATTCAAAGTCTCAAACAGCCAGGGTACATTTTTACCTGAAATTGTATTGAACATACCTGTTTGTTCATGGCAGACATGAACCTGGTTAACTCTTTTTTCCTCCTCTCGATTGAATACTGAAGTCTTTAACTCCAGTTAGACGTTATGTCTGAATGTCGGTGCTTGGACAGACCAGAGTTTCCACCCTCCTCACAGAAATGGGATTTATGGCATGGTTTAATCCTGGATTAGAGTCTCAGTTTGTAGGAAGATACAGACATCATTTAGCCAGGCACCAACACTGTTCTCAACAACCATATATGTGGTGGACGGAAGGAGGAAGCACCACTAACCACATTCATGCCAGTAACAAACAAACTGAGGTTTGTTCCTGATGTCTGAATGCAGCCTCAGACTTCATTGCTTATGTGACTAGGGCACTGTGACTGGACATCCCAAACACAGAGTTTGTGTTCTGCTGAGAAGCTCCAAGTGCACGCTTGAAAAAAAGATCCAAAGCAATAATTTCTTCCAAGATTTTAATACAGCTGCCAAAATTCTCAGGAGTCAAACTATTAAGTAATTTGTCTTCCATGGTTTTAATCTCAATATCAAGTTCTTCTATTTCCTTGGTAGCTTGGTCAATGATTAACAACATCAAGTCATACGAACATTTATTCAAAATCATAATCCACCTTTTTAAAAACTCATCATTGCCCAATCTTGGAAGAGGAGATTAAATCATTTGAAAAAGAGATTAGGGATAATAAGGTTAAAAAGTTTAAAAGAGACAATAGGGGTTACGCCCAAAATAAGGTTTATAAATGGCATGCACCTGCTGAGAACAACACATGGCGGGTATCGTGGGCTGATTCTAGAACTACTCTCACTGATTATGATACTACAGAGGCGGAGGACTCTACTAACACATCTGGAGATGAGGGTCCGTCTTCTAGAACTAATCCTTATAGGAAGTCAAAAAATTAAATTGTTGATACTGTTGGACTGTAAACTGTTGGTCTATAATATTGGATGTTTTATAAATGTATTTCCTTTTGCACACTTGATGTGTTTAGTATTCTCATAGATACTTTTGCATAAGATAAGGACCTCCCCAGTTTGTGTGTTTTTTGATTCATACACACTGGGAGGTTTCTGCTGTGTTGTTATTTGGATTTTCTCTACACTATAAAAACATAATTATATCAAGTTTAAATTGGTTATCACCACCTTAATCAAATGGTAGTATATTAACCAAACTAGTCAGGGTGTTTGATGTTAATAGCATTGTATGCAAAAGAACCACTATCTCTAAGAACAAAATACAAATTATTATTTGAACAGGTACAATTATGAATGTGCCATTGTACAGTTCTTTGGAAAGATTTTAAATGTGTGTGAATAGAAGAAAGCTCAAAGAGATGATGAAAAGCAAACCTCACCTAAACATTGCTGCCTAGATATACCTTATTTTGAAGCAACCAGGGCTTAGAACAGCAAACAATTGGAGACTGTACAAATTCAACTTACATCCTAGCTAAAATTTAAACATTTGCAACAATGGGGTTTATTATCCTGAAACTTCAGCGTGGCTCTGCATCACGTCCTTTGCATGACAACTTTACTGTATAATTGTTTAGCCATGTACTAAACAAAATGGATACAGAAAATGTTATTTCTGCAATTGTTTTTAACTGTTACTGTACCAGGACTATTGTTTAGTTATGATGAAAGCAACCTTATAAAATACCTTGAGTGCACACAATCATACATAACCCAGTTTGCAGTTAACAAGGTTTATGATAAAGGGATAGATAGAATAGAAAGAAGATGACAAATTTAAAACTCTACTGAACAGTTACACTTTTTCATTGAATGCCCTACTATTACATACATTTCTAAAAAAAATATGGTGGGGAGTGAAACTTAAGGATTCAAAACAATTGCTTATTAAAAACCACAACTGGGAACCGGTGAAATAAATACTAGTTATAACAATAAAGACACAGTATTTCTCATATAGTATAAGAACTGACTGTAATAAAAATGCATAGACATGGTTGAAAGGCATGAAAACATAAGTTCCTGGAAAACCTAATGGCCAAGTAATAATGAAGAGACAATGGGGAAGCATTCTGCTTTCCAGAAATGTCTCCAGATGTTTGAATGGAGGAAAGTCCAGATTCATATATGGGGGGGTAGTCATTTCTGTAGACAGAGTAGAAAAGAATGCATACATCCTGAAGTAATGCATACTTAATCCTAATTAATTCAAGAAGAATTACACTCAAGTATCCACTGCAATGCAGCCAAAGAATCGTCTCCTAAACTAATGCTATTTGCAAAAGGGCATCCCAAAAGGGCATGTAAACTCTGGAATGGAAAAGGGAATGCTTGTATGCGTTCTTCAACAAGATAAACAGAAGATGGAAAACTGTAGTTTAGACTGAGGGGGAGAAGTGCAGACTGAAAGGGTTAAATTCCTCTTCCTTTCCCCAATGCAGCTGCTCCAATCAAATCTGGAGGCCTCCACAGCTGCTGTAAAAGTAAAAATAGAATCGTTGGGGACATCACGGAACTCCCTTATCTAACCAGTGAAAGCTACAGAACTAAACTGAATTCTCTTAGAAAGAATTGGTTAGGAACACTCTAAAGATGCATATTTCATTATCTTTCAATTAACAGTTCTTAGTGTGACTCCACGCCAAACGGCGTTAGCGGGAGTTGTGCCATCACAAAGCCATTCTGCATCAAAGCCACTTTCCTGGGTCACTGTAGATTTACACACACACACACACACAAGCAGGCCCCTGGCACCCGAGAGGAGAAGAGCAACTGCTCAGAACGATGCATGTTCCTGCGGACGCAAAGCGGTCATGGTGCTGTCAACGGACGGGCTATAGCCAAGTTCCTCAGGAGAATGAAAAGGGGTGGAGGCGCGTTTTTAACGTTTACTCCATCTGAAAAGTCTGAGGACTTGAACTCTGGAGGTGGAACAGAGATTCTTTACTCCGCATCCTGCCGTCCTCAGTCCGGGGAACTAAACAAACCAGGCACGTACCAGGCCACGGGAATTAGAAATAGACTCGGGCAAAGGCAAGACTCCCTGCATAGCGGCCCCCTTGAAGGCTCAGTCCTCACGTGGCTGGCGGGTTGGGGGAGGGTAGTCGCCACTTACCGTGACTGTCCTTCTGTCCGATGCCCTGCGTGCGGATCAGCGCTGACAGCCGCCTCACGTCCCCCTTGAAGACACACTCGTGGACAGGAAACTGCGCCGCGGAGCACTTGTCGGATTCGGGGCCGGCGGCAACGGCCGCCCCCCCGGATCCTCCCTTGAGCGGCAGCCGGTGGTGATGGTGGTTGGTGAAGATGCGGTGGCTCCCGGCGCGGCCGCCCTTGCAGCTTCCCGCTCGGCCCCCAGTGAAGGCGCCTCCCCCGCCGGGCGCGGCCGCAGCCTCCTCCTCGCCGGGCGCCAGCAGGTCCCCGTCCTCCTTGCTGGGCTTGTGGTCTCTGCGCAGCGAGCGCAGCTTCTCTCCGGTCATCGCCAGCGGCGGCCCCGAGCGCGAGGGGGCCCCGACGGGGAGCCAGGGAGCCGCAGTCGCTGCGGGGGGCTCGAAGCGCTCAGAGCCGCGGCGGCGAGTCCCGTCCCGTCTGCATTCCCCTCATCCGGGGACGTTCTGCCGGCCCAGGGGCTCGAAGCCCAGCCGAGCCGCCTTCTAACCCCCTTCCACCTGCCGCTCCTCTCAGCGACTCGACCGCGCCGCCATCTTGTCTAGCAGATCTCGCGAGTCCACAAGGCTCAATAGAGCGAGATCGCAGAAACTATCGCGAGATGTTCATTCTCCGCCAGCAAATGGCAAAAGGAAGGCGTGAGTGAGTGACGGGGTTGCCCGGTGGCGAAAGCTTTGGTGGGGCTCCTCCGGGGTGAGGTAAACAGAAGGGTGTCTGGCGGGAGGGAAAGAGGAGGGCTGGTGCTGATTAGGGACATTGTGAGGATACGATATTAGAAGCAGAATGCTATCAATATTGGAAGACATTATTAGTAAAAAGAGAAAAGGTGTTTGGCCTTCTCGTTACGGCATGGTCTTCAAGTTCCGGATGAGTCCTAAACATTGGTCTTATTTCTGCAATATCTGATTGTTCGGAGTGGGTATCGGGACTAGGAGTTTACGCGTGGTAGGATCTCTAGCTGGATCCAAGCAGAGACAGACATTCTGGTCTTTTGTTAAAATTCCCTGAAGCCATTGCCTTAGTTGTTGTTCAGTCGCACAGTCGAGTCGGACTCTTCGCGACCCCATGGACCACATCACCTCAGGCCCTCCTATCTTCCGCCATCCTCTGCAGTTTGCTCGATTTCATGTTCGTTGCATCGGTAACACTGTAACCATCTCATCCTTTGCCGTCCCCTTCTTCTGCTACCTTCAATCTTTCCTAGAATCAGGGTCCTCTCCAGTGAGTGCTCCCTTCTCATTTGGTGGCCAAGGTATTGGAGCTTCAGTATCTGGCCTTCCAGGGAACAGTCAGGGTTGATTTCCTTTAGGATGGACTGATTTGATCTCCTTGCTGTCCAAGGGACTCTCAAGAGTCTTCTCCAGTACCGTAATTCATAATGCCCTAGTTGTTGTTGTTCAGTCGCACAGTTGAGTCCGACCCTTCGCGACCCCATGGACCAGAACACGCCAGGCCCTCCTGTCTTCCGCTGTCCTCTGAAGTTTGCTCAATTTCATGTCCATTGTATCGATGACACTGTCTAACCATCTCATACTTTGCTGTCCCCTTCTTCTTTGACCTTCAATCTTTCCCAGCATCAGGGTCTTCTCCAGTGAGTGCTCCCTTCTCATTTGGTGGCCAAAGTATTTGAGCTTCAACTTCAGGATCTGGCCTTCCAGGGAACAGTCAGGGTTGATTTCTTTTAGGATTGAATGATATGATCTCCTTGCAGTCCAAGGGACTCTCAAGAGTCTTCTCCAGCACCATAGTTCAAAAGAATCTATTCTTCGGCACTTGGCCTTCCTTATAGTCCAACTCTCACAGCCATACATTACTACTGGGAATACCATTACTTTGACCATACGGACTTTTTTTGGCAGAGTGATATCTTTACTTTTTATTATGCTGTTTAGGTTTGCCATTGCTTTCCTCCCAAGGAGCAGGCGTCTTTAAATTTCATGGCTGCAGTCACCATCTGCAGTGATCTGGGATCCCAGGAATGTGAAGTCTGTCACTACTACGACTTCCCATTCTATTTGCCAAAGAGTGATTGGGCCGGATGCCATGATCTTATTTTTTTTGATGTTGAGCTTCAAGCCCACTTTTGCACTCTCCTCTTTCACTCTAAGCAAGAGGCTCTTTAGGTCCTCTTCACTTTCTGCCATCAGAGTGGTATCATCTGCATATCTGAGGTTATTGATCTTTTCCCCAGCAATCTTAACTCCAGTTTGTGATTCATCCAGGCCAGCATTTCGCATGATGAACTCGGCATATAAATTAAATAAGCAAGGTGACAGTATACATCCTTGTCGTACTCCTTTTCCTAAGCTAAACCAATCAGTTGTTCCATATCCGGTTCTAACTGTTGCTTCTTGACCCTTATACAGGTTTCTCAGCAGACATGTGAGGTGGTCTGGTACTTCCATCTCTTGAAGAACCTGCCATAGTTTACTGTGATCCACACAATCAAAGGCTTTAGCATAGTCAATGAAGCAGAAGTAGATGTTTTTCTGGTACTCTCTTGCTTTCTCCATAATCCAGCAAATGTTGGCAATTTGGTCTCTGGTTCCTCTACCTCTTCGAAACCCAGCTTGTACTTCTGGCAGTTCTCTATCCACGTACTGTTGAAGCCTAGCTTGTAGGATCTTTAACATGACCTCGCTAGCATGTGAAATGAGTGCAATTGTGCGATAGTTTGAACATTCCTTGGCACTGCCCTTCTTTGGGATTGGAATGTATACTGACCTTTTCCAATCTTGTGGCCACTGTTGTGTTTTCCAAATTTGTTGGCAAATTGAGTGCAGCACTTTAACAGCATCTTCTTTTAAGACTTTGAATAGCTCAGTTGGGATACCATCACCTCCACTAGCTTGTTGTTAGTAATACTTTCTAAGGCCCATTTAACTTCGCTTTCCAGAATGTCCGGCTCGAGGTCAGTGATTATACCGTCGTGGTTGTCAGGGACATTGAGGTCCTTCTTGTATAGTTCTTCTGTGTATTCTTGCCATCTTTTCCTAATCTCTTCTGCTTCTGTTAGGTCCCTTCCGTTTTTGTCCTTTATCATGGCCAGCTTTGCATGGAACGTTCCCTTGATTTCTCAAATTTTCTTGAAGAGCTCTCTAGTCCTTCCCATTCTATTGTTTTCCTCTATTACGTTGCATTGTTCATTCAGGAAAGCCTCCTTATCTCTCCTTGCTATTCTCTGGAACTCTGCATTCAGTTGGGTAAATCTTTCCTTTTCACCTTTGCCTCCTGTACAATGCCACAAACCTCTGTCCATAGTTCTCCAGGCACTCTGTCTATCAAATCTAGTCCCTTAAGCTTATTCTTCACCTTCACTGTATATTCATCAGGGATGTGATCAAGGTCAAATCTGAATGGCCTAGTGGTTTTCCCAACTTTCTTCAGTTTAAGTCTGAATTTTGCAATGAGTAGCTCATGATCTGAGCCACAGTCAGCTCCAGGTCTTGTTTTTACTGACTGGATAGAGCTTTTCTATCTTTGACTGCAAATTATATAGTCAATCTGATTTCGGTATTGCCCACCTGGTGATGTCCATGTGTAGTCGCCTCTTAGGTTGTTGGAAAAGGGTGTTTGCTATGACCAGCATGTTCTCTTGACAAAACTCTGTTAACCTTTGCCCTGCTTCATTTTGTTCTCCAAGGCCAAACTTGTCTGTTATTCCGGTTACCTTTTGATTTCCTGCTTTAGCATTCCAGTCCCCTATGATGATGAGGACATCATTTTTTGGTGTTAGTTCTATGAGGTGTTGTAGGTCTTCATAGAACAGGTCCACTTCAGCCTCTTCTGCAGCAGTGGTTGGGGCATAGACTTGGATTACTGTGATGTTGAATGGTTTGCCTTGGATTCGGACCGAGATCATTTTGTCATTTTTGACATTGTATCCCAATACTGCCTTTCTCACTCTCTTGTTGAGTATAAAGGCCACATCATTTTTTCTATGGGATTCCTGGCCACAGTAGTAGATATAATGGTCTTCTGAGTTAAATTCGCCCATTCCTGTCCACTTTAGTTCACTGATTCCCAAGATGTCGATGTTCATTCTTGCCATCTCTTTTTTGACCATGTCAAACTTACCTTGATTCATAGATCTTACATTCCAGGTTCCTATGCAGTATTGTTCTTTGCAGCATTGGACTTTCCTTTCACCTTCAGACACATCCACAACTGAGCATCCTTTTGGCTTTGGCCCAGCCGCTTCACTCTTTCTGGGGTTACTCGTACTTGCCCTCTGCTCTTCCCCAGTAGCATATTGGACACTTTCTGACCTGAAGGGCTCATCTTCCGGCATCATATCTTTTAGCCTTTTGTTACTGTCCATGGGGTTTTCTTGGCAAAGATACTGGAGTGGGTTGCCATTTCCTTCTCCAGGGGATCACACTTGGTCTGAGTTCTCTGCTGTGGCCTGTCCGTCCTGGGTGGCCCTCCATGGCATAGCCCACAACCTCAGTGAACCACACAAGCCCCCTCACCACGACAAGGCAGTGATCCATGCCCTAGTACCACAGGTCAAAATCACACAATTCTAACTAAACTGTAGAATGAGGAATGGTATAGAGAGAGAGGTACCAAAATACTAAATGGGATGCTTTTTGTAGACAAAAAAGACAGCTATTGACACTGCCAGTCAGAAAGGGAGCACTATATACACAGAAAATGTATATATAAAGTTCTGTCTTCAATGCACCATGTTTCCAACAGTGCTTATGAGGGGGAATGGAGGAAGGATAGCCTGTCAGAATAACACTCAAATCATGGTCATTCCCACCCCAGTCTTCTAAATCAATACCCAGGGGAAGGGTGTTCCTCTCCTCGATGGGAGCACTGAGTCAAAGTACATAAACATGCATAAGATTGTATCCTAACAGGCTGCTTTTGTGTACAATGAAGGTATAACTAACCCCAAGTATTTCTGTCATGGGTTAGACTGTGTGGCTGCACATTTTATTTTGGAATAATAGTTAACTCAGTGAGACAGGCATGGGATTGTGATGTGATAAAATGGGGTACACAAAGCTGTGTGACAAATCTAAGTTTTTTTGGGGGGTCAGCTAAATCTTGGATTAACCAGCTGTGGCATATGGGGTGGTAATGGTGATCCTGATGTGATGTAAGAATGTGGCAAAATAATGCTAACCCTCATGCCAAAATGAGGTAAGATGATGTATGGTTGCCAAACATTAAATGAGGTTTGTGGGACTGGAGGCTGACCAGATGAGCAGCACAAGGCAGTGTTCTGTGACCACGAAGAGAGAGAATCAAGACAAAACATATGAACATTATGTATACAATTATGCCTGGTGTGCAGAAAACAGAACTTTTCCTCCGTCTCCCATAGTACAAGAACTAGGTACACCCAATGACATTGATTGGAAGTTAATTCAAGATAAACAGAAAGATCTAGGAGGCCAGGGTTTGAATCTCTGCTATGGAAATTTGCTGGGTGACCTTGGGCCAATTATAGACTCTCTATCTAACAGACCCCACAGGGCTGTTGTGAGGATGATGTGGCAAAGAGCAGGATGATGTCAGACACTCTGGATCCCTACTGGGGGAAAAGGCGGGGGTATAAATGTAGTAAATATGTTATGTGTGTATAGTAAGCTGCCTTGAGTGCTGCTGGGATACTGTGGGATAAATATAGAGTAGTTCATCACACAAGGCATAATTAATTTATGGATTTTGTTGCCCCGTGATGATAGTCACTAGTTTAGATGTAAGGCATTGTGGTGGAGTGGTTAGAGAGGGAATGTTCTTGGAATAGGAGGACTTAACTAGAAATCCCAGCCCACTATGAAACTAACTGGATAAACTTGAGCCAATCATCCTTTTAGCCTAACCTACCTAAAGCAGTGTTGTGAGTAGGAGGGGAGAACCATGTACAGCACCCTCAGTTCTCTGGATGGAATAACTATGTCCTAAATGAATAATGGCTTTTAAAGAGTGGAAAAAATAATGAAGGTTTCATCTTTCAACAGATATTAGCCCTTATAGCTAAGTGGAACTTTCAGACTCTACAACCTTGTTTTAGTCAATCCTTGTTCACAGCTTGTTCTAATCAAAAAGATTTAATATTAACACATTTATTATTCCCTTTCAGTTGTAGCCACAGTTGCTAGCAGTACTGCATCTGGCCATAATCATTTCTGAAATTAAAATGAAATGGAATAAGCCTTATTCAGACATAGCTCCAATCCAATCAATTACCTTGCCCCCAAAAGGGACAGTCACCTGTAATTTGACACATCTTCATTGGTACCAATGCCTCATTTTCATAAATAACCTTTTATCAAAGAGGTTCTCTTGGCCAGAGGGACAAACATCCTTTCACAGCAGCTTTTAATTTACTATGACTTTCCAAGTCATGGCTTTCACAAGCTCCACTTCAATTAGGCAGAGGAGTCCAAAATGATCTATACATACTACCTTGACAAGTGGTTCTAAATTAAATAGGCATCCAAGTTGGATCAGATGAAAGAGATTTTATTAGCAAAGAATCTAGAGATTCCATTCTTGAGTTTATTAAATCTCTGGTGACTGACACAATGATAGCACAAAAATCACTTTTTTTCACTGCTGTCACCCCTACCCAGGGCAATTTTGGGGCACGAACACACAGGAACGGAGTTCTGGCTGGCTTTAGAGTTGGCCATGCCCACTACAGCCAAAACCTCTGCAATGCATGGCTACAGAGGGAATGCCTGGAGAGTGACTCCTCCAGCAACTCTGAGGTGGGTAGGCCAGGGGGGGCCCTGGAAGGATCAGGGAGGCATTTAAATGCCTCCCCGTGCCTTCCTCAACCTGTCCAAGGGCTGGCTTGCCCAGGCTCCCTGCAGCTGTGGGGTGCCTGAGCAAACCAAGGGAAGGCAGTTTAAACTGCCTTCCCTTCAAGGGGGAGCTTGCCCAAGCTCCCCGCAGCAGTGGGGTGCCCGGGCAAGCCAAGGAAAGGCACGGGGTGTGGCCTAATATGCTAATGAGCTGTGCTGTCTGAGGCATGGCCTAATATGCTGATGAGTTTCTGCTGTTGGGTGTGGCCTATTATGCTAATGAGTTCCTGCTGGGCTTTTTCTACAAAAACGCCTTGCCCCTACCCTGTTAGGACTTCTCATGGGAGAACCACGGCTTTTTTTCTGGGGGAACGCACCAGAATAGAGTTCTGGAAACTCTTTGACAAAATTCTTTTTAAAAGATTTAAAAGTTCATGAGTTTTCAGTATACAGGCTGAAAACTTCATTTCCCTCTTTAACGTTCCAGCACAATCCAGTCATAATCATGTTTATTCCCCTAATACAATCCAGATTTATTTCTAACTCCATGTTCTTAAAATATCAACAAAAAGTACATTTGTTATGTTTAAAAATGATGCAAAAGGAATCCAATTTGCCATTCCCGCTCTTTTTAAATGTATTTAGTAGAGACATTTGTATACATCATGTAGTATTCATCAGAAAGAACTTTCATAATGTAGGGACCTTTTACCACTTATGGTGGAAATGTGATAAGATTCAAGGTTATTGGAGAATGGTCCAGAGGATGATCCAAGAAATTTTGGAGAAAGATGTGGTACTAAGACCCGAAATATATTTGTTAAATATAGTACCAAATGGATACAATCAACAGGAAACTTATTTAGTATCGTATATAATAACTGCCGCCCGCTTACTATTGGCTAAACACTGGAAATCAGATATAATTCCCTCAAGAGAAGAATTGATATTGAAAGTGCTAGAGTTAGCACAATTAGATGATTTAAGTTTGATGTTACAAAACAAAAATGAAAAAGTACATAATAAAAGATGGATAAGGGTGTATAAATGAATAGAAAACTTAACGAATGTATAAGATTCTAAGTTATATGCAAATGGTGTAGTTGAAATGCAATGTAACTGTAAGAAAATGAAAATAAAACTATATAAAAAAAGAACTTTCATAATCCAAATTTCTTTCAATAGCTTGAAAAATACACATGGTTGGTTTCTGTTTCTGTGCTTGCTATTCCAGAACATAATAAAAAAATATGTCAACAAACATATCTCTGTAGAAGTGAATAAATTAACAGATAATGTTTTAATGCAGTATGTTAATTTGGGAGAGGGAAGGCCGCATGATATAACCTGATCTCGTCAGATCTCATAAACTACACAGGGTCAGTACTTGGAAGGGAGACCACCAAAGAAGACTCTGCAAAGGACAGCAGTGGCAATCCACCTCTGCTTCTCATCCACCTTGAAAGCCCTTCGCTGGGTTTGCCACAAGTCAGCTACGATTTGATGGCACTTTTCCCACACACACACATTCATATGTTAATTTGGTCAAAAGCAGTCCTCCAAGTTTTATATATCATTTTAACACAAAAACAAGACTTTTTTTGCTCCACATTTCAATTTGTGTTTGTAAGTCCCAGTCTTAGACACATGTACTATGAATTGAAAACAAGTCCTACTGAACTCTTGAGACTTACTTTGGAGGAAAATCTTAAACTGACACCCATTTTCTTAATACCTATTGTTTCTAAGGAGAAATGCCTCTTTAGAAGGAGTTTGCTACCCATTTATTTGTAAATACGTTCATATGTGTGGTTTTTTTTAATCTGATGCTTAATTAATTGTGGGCCACTATGCTATCAAAAATTGTTGTTGAAGGCTTTCACAGCCAGAGTTCATTAGTTGTTGTAGATTTTCTGGGCTGTATGGCTGTGGTCTTGGCATTGTAGTACCTAACGTTTCGCCAGCAGCTGTGACTGGCATCCTCAGACGTATAGCACAGAAAGATGGAGTACTCTCTGTGCCAATGTGAGAAGAAAAATGGTAGGCAGGTAATTTATATCTACTCAGGAAGAAGGGGTAGGGTTGAGTCATTATCTTGTAAGAGTTTCCCAGGTTGTGACACACTAATGGAGGAGCTTTCCTGAGGAGAAATTTTTGCATATGGATTGGCTGTTGAAATTCTAATATTATCTGTAGTGCTGTTGTAAGATATAGAGCATTTTATGTTTTTCAGGACAGGAAACCATGCCTTATTTATTTTTAAACTCTCTCCTGTGCAATTGTGGTTATGTTTATGAATTTCAGTTGCTTTCCTGTGTAATCTGACATGGTAATTGGATGTGCTGTCCAGCCTTTCAGTGTCTTGGACTAAGATACTGTGTCCTGTTTGAGTTAGGCTATGTTCAGCCACTGCTGATTTTTCAGGCTAAGGCATCAATGTCTTTCATGTTCTTTTATTCTTGTCTGGATGCTACGCTGTGTGGTCCCAATGTAAACCCGTCCACAACTGCAGGGTATGCAATATACTCCTGCAGAAGTCTTTTGCCGATCGTAGCATCTGTTGTATTGTTCTGGTGGGTCTGAATATGGTTTGTAGGTTGTGGGGTTTTTATAAGGTTTCCCATCTGATCAGTGATTCCTTTGATTTCCTCAGGTATACTCCTGAGGAAAAACAGTCTCCCATAGGAAAAGTATTTTTGCCATATATCAAAGAAATCACTAATCAGATGGGAAACCTTATTAAAAAAAACACAACCTACAAACAGTATTCAGACTCATCAGAAAAATACAACAGATGATACGATCAGCAAAAGACAGAAGAGACTGGTACAGCAAAAGACAGAAGAGACAGGTACTGCAGTGCCAAGACTACGGCAATACAGCACAGAAAATCTACAACTATCAAAAATTGATTAATGTAATCATTTAAACATTACAAGGCTTATTAGAGAGTTACACATCTAGTCTGAATGTAGTCTACATTTATAAAAGCTTTCACATTCATAGGCATTTGTATTATACTTAGCATTGTTCCAGAGCTCTCAGTATTATTAATGACAATTAAATTAGAAGGCAACAGTGCAAACCCACATTTATTTAAAATTGTCTGAAGTAGAGAGATTATTATGTTGACTATCAATTGCTGTTCATGCAGCAGTATTCCAGTATGCATGCTACTAAGACTCAGACAAGATGTGACATGTACAGGTTTGCTGAGTTTTTTTATAAAACAATGAATAACAGCAATGGTAGCCTCAATTTGATATGGGCCCAGGAGGTGGGACAGTGGTTTAACAGGGAGGTCTCCAAACTGCTATCCTAACAACACATTCATGGGAGTAACCTCCATTAAATAAAATGAGGGTTACTTCTGAGTAGACCTGTGTAGAACAGCTCTCTTTGTCAAGATATTGCCCTTTAAGATCTGTAAGTGTTTGATGAAGCTAGACAGGTAATATGCTTAGCTGGATGAAGTCAGCATAGCAGCACAGCCAATGTAACATCTGTTACTAATTATCAGCTGGTATTACCTAATATAGCTGCCTACTGTCAAAGTCATCGTGACTTAGGGAAATCTTGACAGTAGAGTATCTAAACTTGCCACTAATTAGCCAGTAATTGGTTGGCAAGCTAGACTGCTATTTAGTGAGATAGCGCTGAGGTGGAAGGGCAGGGTCATGACACTCTTAATATGCTAATGTTCTCTTGTTAGTGCAAACTATAGTTCAAGGTCTGCAATAACATTTGGACCTTGTGCAACATAAAAGTACTGCCAAACCAAAGAAGGCAACACTCTTGAATGGCAGAATCAGATCTTAAAACAGATTACATGTACTCTCAGGTATAAGCATTTATTCTGATTTATCATTCTGTCAGTATGCTGTTTGCACAAGACAAAATGTGTAGTATGTAATCATTTTATAGGTCAAGAAAGAAGAAAACAAGGAAAAATATTCTTTTCTTCTACTGGGAATTAAGAATGGATTGGGTCTAATGCTACATTTCTGTGAGCACAAGCACTTTGGTCCACAGAATGTAATTTTCGTAGTTCCTCCATCCCACAGGAGCCCAAAATGCTCCCTGGGATTTCAGGGGAAGTTCTTATACTCACCGAAATACTGTGCTGCCCCATGTATCCCTGCATCATGCTTGGATCTATACCTGGGTCTCCTTTTCTCCAGCTACCATGTACCAACAGCAGGGCCATCCGAGGGATGAACAGAAGGACGTAGGCACTTCTCCACTGTGTATGTTTCCAGACCCCACCCCACCCTCCACTCCAAATGCCACTGATAGGCCTGAGAGCCTGGGTCCAGTTTAGCTGAGAATATTCTCTCCAAGGAACATGTATTAAACATTGTTGTTTGTATTTAGTCTTCATTCCTGTAAGATGTTTTAGGACTCAGTTCTGGCTGAAAAGGATATAAGTGCTATTTCATGTATTCAGTGAATGAAAAGGAATAATTTGTTGGATGATGCTTCCATTCAGCTCTAGATCAGAAGTCTACAATGGAGGTAACATCTGCTTGTCACAATAAAACCTGAGATGCTCAATCACCCTTTTTTTCAGACTTCAGTTTGTCCACAGATTGCAAGCAGGACTTCAAACCCTGGGGGCAGGGGGACGACGACATTCAGTTGTTTTGGAATGTTCAAAACTATTCTGCTAATATGGTCGGTTTCGGCGGAGCGAATGGCAGCCACCTTTCGGGACGCTCCCGGTGGTGGTTAGCCCACGCGCAGTTTGGGGGGGTCTTCGCTTATGCGAAAGACCCTAGTGAGCCTTAGGCAAAGGCTCCGAACCGGGGGCGCTTGGGGAGTAGCCTCTTTGCCGGCAAACAGCCGGGAAATTGAGGCTTTCTCCCCGCCCCAATCGGCCCCGCTGCGTCGTGCCCGTAATGGGACTTAGCAATGCCACCGACTTCCAGGAGTGAATAAAGCGATCGAGTTGAAGTTAAATGGAAAGACTTGGCATCGAACCGTGAGTTGGAGATCTATTTTGAAGTGAAAAGTCGGAACCCCCCGCAAGCGTATAAGCAGATGGGAGGAGGGAGGAATCCCCACCCCCTTGAGAAACGGGACTTATAAAAGAAAAGCGGAGGGGGTGAAGGGAAAAAAGAGTTGGTGAAGATACCTTTGGGGAAATACTGAAGATTAAGAGTTGGTTAGTCTCCTGAGTGGCGCAGCACGAACTTTGTTAAAGTAAACAATTAAAAAGATGTCTGCATTGAAAAAGGTCCTGCTGAAGCCGAAAAAGAAGGGGGGAGGGACTTCCGGTCTGAGCATCCCCCCACCGGAGCCAGCTGTCAATCAACAGAAAAGCGAGTCACTGCGCCCTCTGCTGGATCAAATGCAGAAAATCAGCGAAACTCTGTGTAACATGGAAAGTGTTCTCAGCAGTCAACAAAAACAACTAACAGAAACATCAAAGAAGATGGAGGAGATCGCACAGAAGTGTTTGGTCTCAATGGAAGACACCAAGAAAATAAAGAAAAAGGTCAATAAATTAGAAAAACATCAGGATATGCAAGAAAAAAGAATTTTAATGTTACAGATGGAAAAATCAAATCGGACTCTCCGCTTTCAGGGCATCAAAGAAGAGGAAAAAGAACTCAGAACTACATTGGCGAATGCCTTGGCACCTCTAACTGGCAGAGAAGCGTCGGAACTGAAAGAAGAGATGGATATGGCCTACAGAGCCTATTCAACCTTTACAAAGAAAAACAATCTGCCAGCAGAAGTGGTTGTCAAGTTCACAAAGCAGCGTACCAGAGATCAAATCCTGTGTTCAGTTTCAGCGGTGCCCTTGAAAATTGGGGAACAGACCATTAGAACTTTGAAAGATGTTCCCTATGAAATCCGAATGAAAAGAAAAGCATATAAAGGATTGACCACGTTCTTACAAAGAAATCAGATAATTTACAGATGGTGTATTCCCGAAGGACTAACTTTTAAATATAATGACAAAAGAGAGAAGATTGACTCTGTCTTCAAGGCACAAGAATTTCTGAAGAGACACGCCAGTACAGAGGAAGATGCAGCACTCGCAATTTGGACAGATTCAAGTAGCGAGGAAGACAGCGACCCGGAAGAGGGAGGAGCTGGAGTGGGAGACAAGAAGCCTAAAGAGGGCCCATCGTACAACTTGAGAGATGTAAAAGGAAGATATCTAAAGAAGTAGTTTGTGGAACGTCAGAAAGGAGCGGATTAATAATTAACCCCAATGGACTTTACTAACTTCACTAACAAAGTTTTTTTTGGACTTTTGTAAGATGAAAAGAAGATCTTCCAGCCGTGGTGATTGCCAAAATTTGTAATTTTACTAACTAAAACTAATTTTTTAACAGGAAAAATTCACTCCACCCTTTCTCTTAATCCTTCTATATACCTTCCCCCTTTCTTTTTATAAAAAGTAATAAAATGCTCTCCTTTTTAGGAGAGTTTATTAAAAAAAACAAAAACTATTCTGCTGATATCCATTCCTGTGCTGTTTTCCCTATTCCCATCCCTCACCCAGCCTCTTTGTTATATACATTTAAAAGCTATTTTTGAAAGAGGCATGTAATACCTTGCTTGGTGGCTGGAAGGACTGTGTGGCTTGTCTTTACTCTAGCCCTGCTCATTTTCAGTGCTTGCCTGTCAAAATTGCAAATACTTTGCCATTGCTGCCTTTTCCTGTATCTGTTTGCCCAATATATACAGTGGGGAAAATCTCAACATGCAAAAGGTGGGTCCTTGGTTATCTCAGTCTTGTTGGGATGGAGGGAATCTACATGGTTTGTCTGTCTAGTGCAGGGGTCCTCAAACTACGGCCCGCGGGCCACATGCGGCCCGCGGAGGACACTTATGCGGCCCGCCGAGTGTTTTGCCGCCCCCCCAAAGCCCCCCGCCTCTTTCTTCCTCCAGCAGCCCTGGGCTGCAAGAGCGCCCAGGAGCTAAGGAGGAGGAAGGGCGAGCAGGCTGGTCGTGTGGGAGGGGGCGAACGCGGCGGCGGGGCAGCAGGCTGGTGGTGGGGGAGCAGGAGTCTTTTTGGGGGGGAGCGCACAGGAGCGCAGCTCCGGGAGCTCAGGAGCCAGGCCCCGCCCCCAGCCGGCGTCCCAGGGAGTCTTTCAGGCAGCCGCATGTCAATTTCAGCTCCATTATATCCTATGGGCCATTGAAGTCAATGGTGAAAACATAGGGTATATTCTGGGGGCTGGAGGGAGGGGTTTGAGGGAGAGGCTCCAAACTCACAGGGTAGCTGATGGAGCCTCTCCCCAAGATACCCACCAAGTTTCAAGAACATTGGACCAGGGGGTCCAATTCTATGGGCCCCCAAACAGGTTGCCTCTATTCCCTCCATTGTTCTCTATGGTGGGAAAAAAACCTATTTTTTACCCACCATAGAGAACAATGGAGGGAATAGGGGCAACCTGTTTAGGGACCCATAGAATTGGACCCCTTGATACAATGTTCTTGAAACTTGGTGGGTATCTTGGGGAGAGGTTCCACCAGCTACCCTGTGAGTTTGGTGCCTCTCCCTCAAACCCCTCCCTTCCAGCCCCCAGAATATATCCTATGTTTTCACCATTGACATCAATGGCCCATAGGATATAATGGGGCCGAATTGCTGCCAAATTTCTTTCATTCCCTCCTTTCCTTCTCTCTTTTTCCTCTTTCCTCCTTCTTCTCTTCTCTCTTTCTTTCTTTCCCACATTCTTCTCTTCTCTTTTTTCCTCCTTTCCATGTTTCCCTCCTTCTTCCCTCTCTTTCTTTCCCTCCCCTTTCCTTCTCTTCCTTTCCCTCTTTCCTTCTTTCTACTCTCTCTCTTTCCTTCCCTCTTTCCTCCTTCTGTGGCCCAACTCTAGTGAGAAGGAGTTTAAACTTTAAACCCCTTCTCTCTTAGCTCCCCCACCCAGACCAGCTGGGGAAGGGAAGGAGAGGCTTTTGAAGATGCCTCCCCCCTTTTGCTTCCCCTTCTGACATCACTTCCGGTGATGTCAGGAGGCGTGGCATATGCTAATAGCCTAATAGCTCATTAGCATACCATATGCTAATGAGCTCCTGCAGCTGTTTTTCTACGAAAAGACCCCTGGGAGGGAGCGAACGTGGCAGCGGGGCGAGCAGGCTGGTGGGGGGAGGGGCGAACGCGGCGGCCCTCCAACGGTCTGAGGGACAGTGAACTGGCCCCCTGTTTAAAAAGTTTGAGGACCCCTGGTCTAGTGTTCCAATTTTGCCCTTTTATTTATTTATTATTTTAATCTATAGTTGACCTTTTTCACTGGGACCCAAGGTAGATTACAAGTATGAGGGGGGGAAACCTTTTAGTCAATCAGTAAGTGGATTACAAAGCATGATATCATTTGAATCTAACAGCAAAGATTCTTAGTAAGACAAAAAGGCAGTTGGGCTGAGTAGAATGGAGGGAAAAAACAGTGCATGCAAACATATCTGTTTAAGGCAACAGGGCAATCACTGTAGCAATTATTATCCCTAATAAATGTTACCTCCTGAGCTGAACCATTATGCCATAGCTTTGCTCCATTTACAAGAATGCCCTTCTGAGCTATTGTTTTGCATATTTTGTGAACGACTAGACGTGCAGGCACCTTCCTAATAGCCTCAGGCAGACTATTCCACAATATAGGAGCTACTATAGAAAATGCCCGTAAATGAGCAGTTGCCCATTTTACCTGTTTTCAGGGTGGCACTTTCAGAAGGCTTTCCTCAGGTGAGCGGAGCTGTCACAACAGAATATAGCAGGAGAGGTGATCCTGCAGGTATGTGGACCCAATGCCTTTAAGGGCTTTCTAGGTGATAGTTAGCAGCTTGACTTGAACCTGGTAACTGATCAGTAACCAATGGAGCATCTGCAGACGGAGAGTGATATGCAGATTCCGGTTGGCACAATAATAGCTGGGCTGCGGTATTCTGTACCAACTATTTTCCAAACTGTCTTTAAGGACTGGCCCATGTAGAATGTATTACAGAAATCTAGCTTCTAAGTCACCATAGAATGGATCCATATGGCTAGGTCAGCAGAATCAAGGTAGGAGGCCATCTTTATTTATTTATATTCTAATTTATATCCCGGCCTACCTTGCCAAAGCAGGCTCAAGGCAGCTCACACAAAATAAAATACAGATTAAAACAACCAAATCACCAAAACCATTAAAACAACTCATTAAAACAGTACAATATCAAATACCAAAGTGCTAGTGATGTTATTCTAATATCATAGCTATGACATTGCTGCGTGAGTGTATACCATACAATGTTCATTTCCAGCATTGACCTTACTCAGCACATACAGGCTGGACTAAGTGGAGTTGCTAGAATGCCTTTTTTTGCAGCTGCCTTGGCCTGCTTGTCCAGCAGTATCAATTATCATCCCTAGGCTCTTAGGTCAATGAAAGTTATCTAGACCCCATCAGAAGTGGAAAGCACCATGTCCTTCAGGACTGTGGCCTTCCCAACCAACATTACCTCCATCTTGTCAGGGTTCAGTTTAAGCTTGGCTCCCATAGCCATTTAACTCCAGTCACCAGACATCAGTTCAGAGTCAATACTGCATCACCAGGTGATAAAGAAATACAGAGCTGGTTGTCATCAGTATACAGATAACACACTATTCTAATCCCATGAATTATTTGTTCTAAGGGTAATGAATTCTCTGATAAGGGCAGTCACACACTATAGAAAACATGTCCCTGACAGTAACCTTCAAAGGCCTGTCCTTAAGGAACAATTTGAACCAATCCAAAGGACATCCCTTAATGCCTACTTCTACTTCTATGCCTTTCAACAGGATCATAGAATCACAGTTGGAAGGGGCCATACTGGCCATCTAGTCCAACCCCCTGCTCAATGCAGGATCAGCCAAAACCATCCCTGACAAACAGTGCTTCCTCTAAGCTGTGGAGTCTTGTGAGCTAAAATTCTACTTTCTGAGCTACTGGCATTGAGGTTGTGAACAAGCGACAGGGCTGCTGCATAAATTAGTTTGCTCTGGAGCCATCTTTCCTGAGCTAAGACAAAAATGTGTGAGCCGGAGGCTCAAAAACTGTCAGCTAGCTCACACTAACTCAGCTTAGAGGGAACACTGCTGACAAGTGTCCATCCAGCTACTGCTTGAAGACTGCCTGTGTGGGGGAGCTCACCACTTCCCTAAGCAGTCAATTCCACTTTCTCTTTAAAAAGTTTTTCCTGACAATCTTACGCGATTTGATAAGATTCCTACCCCCACCACGTTTGTTTCTACATGGTTTCCCATTTTAGAATATCTCTCTGGACAAAATGACATTCCTAAAGTGACTGACAAGTTATGGTTATGGTAAAATTGATTGGCTAACTCTTGCCAACCAAAAATGTTCTCTGTATACATGATTACTCTATAAAGTGCATAAGCAGTGTATGTTTTAACTGTTTAATCTTCATCTACTTTTAGTGTTAAGTTGTTTGAATGCAAAATGTGCTATCACCAAATGTCTTTTCTTGACTTTGCATATTTCTAACCGGTTAATGGTTCTGTATTATGTAATACTTGTCTTTGTTATGGAAAAACACAATAAAAATTTTATTGTAAAAAAAAAAAGTTTTTCCTAATATCCTGCTGGTGCCTTTCCATCTGTAATTTAAACCCATTATTGTGAGTCCTGTCCTCTGCTGCCACCAGGAACAGCTCCCTGCCCTCCTCTGAGTGACACCCTTTCAAGAGCAATCATGTTCTCCCTCTGAGGTGGAGGCCATCTTGTGTAGGTGATTCCCCTCCATCTTCAGGGAGGCAGGACTAAGTTCAACTTCTTCCTGTTTCCTCTGGTGGGAGTCACCCTTGGTTCAGTTTCTTTCCTGCCTCAGTAGGGGGAGCAGCTTTGTGTTAGACCTCGTCTAACACTTTCACTTTCACCCTTACAGCATATCTATTTTTCCTTCATCTTTCCTTGTTTATTTCTTTCTCTCTATCTCATATTAAAAAAAAAGACAACCCTTTCTTTCTCTGTCCTCTTACCTCACTTCTCCAGAGAAGATATACTCGGCCCGTTGGATCATTCCGATCCCCGGAACCTACAATTGGATCGAGAGTGAATCCTCCTCACGAGGAGAACAACGGACACCAGTGGGTTCCAAGAAGATTGCCAAAGCCATGTCCGAGCCTACGCGAGAGCACACAGCGAAGCCAGCAAATCTAAGTGCGCCAAAACTTCGGCACATGCTCAGACGGAACCCTACTGGTTGGCGGCATCCATTTTGGATAAAAATCACCACAATTTCGACAAAGACAGGAATGTCCTGAGGGGTCTCAACCCACACCTTGAGCTCCCCGAGACCACAGGTCACAGCGGGGAGGAGCAGGTTCGGTTCATACAAGCCACCCTCGCACAGGGATCAGAGGAGGAAGATGTCCAGGGTAACGTTGATAACGAAAAAAAAAAACCCCATCTCCCCCAGGGCAATGTCATTTTTTTGCAAGGCTATGCAGGAGGAGGTGACTCATTTTTACAGGGAAAAAGTGCAGTTCATGTCATTCTAGATCTCCCTCCTCACCCTCCCCACCTCCCCTGGACAAACACCAGAGGAGGGGTGGCTGGCCTACAAAGGCTGCTCGGAAGGTATTTCCAAGAGAGCATTATGTCCCTGATGATCTCATTGATGATGAATATGAACCCTCTGTTCCTGGCAGCGAAAAAGAGGAAGGGGAATTTTCCTCTAACCCTGAAAATGAGGGGGGACCCAACCTAAGGGATCCTCTCATAAGGAACAATCCTTTAGATTTTTTTAAGTCAGAGGATTTCCCACACTTGTTGGGAAAAACCTTATCAGCCCTAAAAATCCAGTCACTACAAAAACTGGTCACAAACTTCTTACCCAACAGGAACCTGATAATGGTTCTGAAATTACTGATGAAATGTTTCCTCCTGAGGATCATGCTGAAGCAGCCTTTCCCTTACCTGATTTTTACATGAGAAAGGTAAAAGCTGAATGGGAAAAACCTCTATCTAGCAGGCAAATCCCGGGATCGATTAAAAGACTGTACCCTCTAATTTCTTCTGCTTCAGTTCTTTTTCAAGTGCCGGCTGTAGATGCTCCTGTAGCTGTCCTACAGTCCTCTGGATTACTTTCTGAGGATGGCTATGGTTCCTTAAAAAACAGTTTAGATAAGAAAGCTAAGTTTGCCTTAAAGAGATTTCATGAGGCCAGTGCTACGGCTATTCAGGCTTCTTCGGCAGCCTCCACTGTTTCCAGAGCAAACATTGTATGGGTGAGGAGGATGATTCAAATGCTTCCTGAAAACAATCTGGGACTGTTAGAGGGAACAAATAGAGTATTAAAAGTGATCTCCTATACGGCTGACACCACCTTAGATTCTATGGTGTCCACTTCCAGAGCTATGGCCTCAGCAGCTTTTGCCAGACACGGGGTTTGGTTGCGAGCTTGGCCAGCGATTACCAGTCAAAGGCCATTGTCTCAGCATACCCTTTCCAGGGGGACAAGTTATTTGGCAGTTCCTTAGATAAGATTCTTGTGGAGAGCCACGATAAGAAAAAAGCCCTCCCAAAGTCAGTGCATCTGGGGGATAGGAGGACACTCAGTTCTGCTTCTTCTTTCTTTCATCCCTACAACTCGGTCCCAAGGTTTAGTCAGGACAACAGGCGGCCCTCCTGGGGGACGAACAGACAACCCTTCCATCGGGGAGGTTTTAATAACAGCAGTTTCCCTAGATAGGGAAACAGTCAAGACAGGGGGAGAGCCCAAAAACTCAAAGGCATGACTACCCAGCCCCCCCGGTAGGAGGACGCCTTCTTCAGTACAAACAGGAATGGCTCTCCTCCCGACCAGATGCCTGGACATAAGAAGTGATCTTAGAAGGTTACAAAATAGAATTTCTATCTCTTCCACCTCAACGTTTCCTTGTCTCCCCAACTCACAGCAATCCTGTCAAGAGGACCAGAACCGAGTCAGTGATCAACCACCTGCTGGCTATCCAGGCAATAGAATGGGTACCCATGGAAGAGCATTGGACCGGAGTTTATTAGGTCTTTTTTACAGTGCCCCCAAAAAACGGGGACTGGACGGCCATCCTGGATTTAAAATACCTGAACAGGTATGTGGACCTCAAACATTTCCACATGGAGTCATTGAGGTCCATCACAGAATCTCTTCTTCCTGGGGAATTCCTTTGTTCCATCGACTCGACGGAAGCATATCTTCACATCCCGATAGACCCAAGGCACAGACATTTTCTTCAATTCTGTGTGGGAGAGGAATATCTGCCATTCCGGGCCCTTCCCTCCAGCCTGTCCCTCTGCCCCAAGGGTATTCACCAAAATCTTGATACACCCAGTGGTGTCTCTTCAGGAACAGGGCATACACTTCCACCCGTATCTAGACGACATCTTGATTCAATCCTCGTCCAAGATGCAATCACTGAAAGACACTCAAACAACCATCAGCTGTTTGCAGAGCTTTGGTTTCCTAGTCAATGAACAGAAGAGCTCCCTGACACCGTCCCAATGCCTGGAACATCTGGGCATAATAATGGACACTCGGAAATCCACTCTTCATCTTCCCACTGTCAAGGCACGAAAGCTTATGGGGGTGTCTGCCCAGATAATTTGGGCAAGGACATCTTCGCTGTCGTCCCTCACCAGATTAATGGGCCTCATGGTGGCTGCCTTTGATACCCTACAGTGGGGGAGGTTCCACTCCAGGCAGCTCCAGAAGTTCCTGCGTCCTTCCCAGAGGGCCATCACCTTGAAGAGGGAATTCTCCTTGAAGGTACCACTCCAGGTAAAGGCCAACCTTCGTTGGTGGACCAGCCTATCCAATTTGACCCAGAGCAAGACCAATTGCAGATCTTCTGGGTACAAGACCAATTTCAGATCGTCACAGATGCCAGCCTGTCTGGGTGGGGAGCCACCCTTTGATACATACCAGTCCAGGGGAGGTGATCCAAGGTAGAAGTGAACCTGCCGATCAACTTGTTAGAACTTCGAGCTATTCGACTAGCTCTCCAGCATTTCACTCCTCAGATTCGGGGTCATCATGTCCTCGTCCACACCGACAATGTGTCTGCAAAGGCATATCTGAACAAGCAGGGGGGCTTCCGATCCCTGACCCTCCAATGAGAAGCAACATCCTTGTTGACATGGGTGGAGTCCAAGCTGTTATTTCTTCAAGCAGAGCACATCAAGGGATCGATAAACACTCAAGCAGACAGGCTGAGTCGACAATCCATTCAAGAGGGCGAGTGGTCCTTGCATCACAGACTCTTCTCATTAATTCAGGACAGATTCAGGACTCCCCAAGTAGATCTGTTCGCATCACCAATCAACTGCCAACTGGAGAGGTTTTACACCAGGTTTTATCATCCTTCAGCGGAGCAGACGGATGCCCTTCTGTTGCCATGGCCTGCGGGGCTACTATATGCGTTTCCCCCTCTAACTGTGCTACCTTGACTTCTTCGCAGAATAAAGGTGATGAGAGCGGAAGCCTCGTTGGCTGTGGTTCACACTTCTTCAGCAGTTGGCAATCGCTCCTCCATTCACCCTGCCAGTCTCTCACGACATGCTGATACAGGGTCCGATCAGTCATCGCAATGCAGGCTGGTTCTCCTTGACCACATGGAGGTTGAGCGGGGCAAACTTTGGACGCTAGGCTACAGTGAACCAGTTGTGCAGACAATGATGGCTTCCAGAAAATCCTCCATTTCCAGGATATACAATGTTACCTGGAAGGCCTTTGTCTGTTGGTCTAGGAGGAAGAAGATTGACCCATTATGCCCTCCTATTAGGTCCATTCTGGATTTTCTTCAAGATGGAAGATCCAGTGGTCTCATGTGGCCACCTTAAGACGACAAATGGCAGCCTTGGCTTCTGTGCTGCCCCATTATGCGGGGTTGCCTATATCACAACACCCTCATGCCTGCCATTTTCTGAAAGGAGCGGCTTTCCAAGATCCACCTCAAAAGCAACGCTTTCCTACATGGAAACTGAACACAGTCCTTTCTGCGCTGACTAAAGGACCCTTTGAACCACTCAGATCTGTCCCCTTAAAATTCCTTAGGATGAAGACGCTTTTCTTAGTGGCCATTACATCGGCCAGGAGAATCTCTGAACTCGGTGCCCTTTCTGTTCGCAAGGATCTCTGCGTTTTTCACTGTGACAAGGTTGTTTTGACTACTGACCCGACCTTCTGTCCCAAGGTAAACACTAAATTTCATAGATCTCAGGAGATCTGTCTCCCTTCTTTTGTTCCGAAGCCTATGCATCTGACAAAATGTCTATGGCACTTTAGACGTTCGAAGAGCGTTAAAGCATTACATCTCTGAAACGGCTAGGATTAGGCAAACAGACTCTATGTTTATTAATATCTTCCCCCACACATGGGAAAGAAGATGTCTACATCAGCTATAAGCTCCACCATCAAAACATGTATCACAGAGGCCTACAAGAGTCTGCATATCAAGGTTCTGGATGGCATCACGGCCCATTCCTTGCGTAGCGCGGCCATTTCGGCTGCCTTTGCTAATAGAGCATCTGTGGAAGAAGTTTGCAAAGCAGCAACCTGGACGTCCCAGTCTACCTTTATCAGACATTATAAAATCAACTTATATGATTCTGTAGATGCAGCATTGGGACGTTGGGTTCTACAGTCGGTCCTGTCGGCAGAGGACGACCCCCCACCCTGTATTTAGGGGACACTGCTCTGGGAGGTTCCATACAAGATGGCCACCACCTCAGAGGGAGAACGACCATTGGATACTCACCATGAAGGGTCCTTCTCCTCTGAGGTCTGGAGGACATCTTGGCCCTCCCGGGGTCGCCACTCTTCCACAGTTCACCGACTGCATTCAACCCAACACAGTTCAGAGAGAGAGACTGAAATCAACATGGTCTTAGAAGTCTTAGAGAAGACCTTCATTCACCTTAACCTTGTGGCAATATTTTTTCCAGGTGCCATACAGAAGGAGGTTTTCCTTATCTTGCTTCTTTTCCTATCGTTTCTTCCTTTACTAATTTATCTTGTTAGAGTTGAAGTTATACTGTTGTTCTGACTTCTTCCTGTTATAGTTCTTTACTATATTGCTTTCGGGAGCGCCAAAACTGAGCCAAAGGTGAGTCCCACCAGAGGAAACAGGAAGAAGTTGAACTTAGTCCTGCCTCCCTGAAGATGGATGAGAATCACCTACACAAGATGTCCTCCAGACCTCAGAGGAGAAGGACCCTTCACGGTGAGTATCCAATGGTCGTTCCCCCCCCACACACACACACCTCCTCTTCTCCAGACTGAACAGTCCCAAATCCCTCAGCCTTTCCTTGTAGGGCTTGGTCTCCAGGTCCCTGATCATTCTCACCACTGTCTTGTGCATCCGCTCCATTCTGTCCACATCCTTTTTGAAATGAGACCTCCAGAACTACACATAGTACTCCAGCCTGACCAATGCATTGTACAGTGGGACTATGACATCTTGAGATCTGGATCCATTCTGTGCTGTTGGTAAGTCTAGTAAGAGCCTGTTCATTTCTATTAATTGGATTTCCATAGTCTTGCACAACTGCCTGGACAAAAATTCATTCAGTTCTGAGCATGCACCAGCACACTGAATGCCACCAACTGATTAATGTCCCTGCCCAGTGCTTGTACCCTAATAGCCAGTTTTAAATTATGCATGACCTGTGGCATATGTCCTATGATCATGCCAGTCATAGTGAATGTGTCTGCAGTTGGGTATCTGGGCACTCACCATAAGGAATACAACAAGTCCACAGATGCAGCAAGACTTGAAATTCCATTTGTTTTGAATTATGAGCAAATCATCAACATGAGATGTTCAATTCAGCACAAAGCAGCAATGCAAGCACGGTAAATCTGAATTCCAATCACATTTTCTGTGACGTTCTCCAGCATTCCTTATAAACAGGGTTGTAAGCATGATAAGGTTATCAAGTGATATGACTGAATGCTTAAAGCACTATACCATTTGTAAGTATATAGTTCTAATCAATGGTATTTTATGTAATAAATGCAGGAATTAAAAAGGATTACATATTTTCTGTAGTATTGTACTAGTGCTATAAGGTTAGGAATGCATGCCATTAAAACAGTAAGAGTCTTGTGACATTAATAAATGTATTCTGGCATATACTTTCATGAACGAGAGCTCACATTCAGGTTCATGTGTGTGAAATGTCTGGTACTTTCAACCTCTCTATTTGGTTGTATTACCAGCCCTGATCCCTTCTGAATACAGCTGGCTGTAGGGTAGTCCCCTTCCCATAAAGTTACACCCTTCGAAATCCATTGAAGTCAATGGGTTTAAAAGGGTACCACTGTAAATTACTTGCAAATTACTTCTGGTTAGCGATCATTTGTTAAAGTAGTCCATAGTATAATCCTGTCAAATGGGATGAGAATTTTGGCCCCAATCATAGATATGGGGAAGGAAAGGCTAGTGAAATCCTCTGCACTACCTGGCAAGACAAAATAGACCACTGGCTGGCTTTACATAGGAAGGTGTAATAGTTTGATTATGCACTGTCCCTTCATGTACCCTTTAGGGCTTTGTGAATAGGGTCATCTTTGATTTCTTATTCAAATCAATACTTAGGTGGCAGATCGATATCTATCTTCTTGGGAGCAAGAAGCATGTGTATTTAGAATGGGCTAGGGGTTCCAGCCTCTAGGTGGGACCTGGGGATCCCCTGGAATTACAGCGCATCTCCAGACTACCAAGATCCGTTCTTATGGAGAAAATGGATGCCTTGGAGGGTGGACTCTATGGCACTGTATCCCACTGAGGTCCTTTCTGTTGTGTCCTGAGATCAGAGGGCTGAGCTGGCGAAACACTGCCAAGCTTCGCTCTCTGAGAACAATAGGGACTAGGTTCCTGAGCTCGCCAGTAGTGAACCAATGGCAGAATTGGCGGGCGATTCAAACCCGCCAATAGGAATATAGGGCCGTCCCCCCTAACTGTATATAGTTGGCCTCCGGCCGTTACTGTGTGTTCTTTGTCTTATGTGAAGTACGAATAAACGCGTCTTCTCTTATGTCGTCGTCCGAGTCATGAGGCCTGAAACCCAGTACTTTACAGTGGCGACGAAGGTGGGATTCTAACGCCTTCTGTGACTCCATGAACGACGAAACGGACACCGCCGAGCAACGCATCGCTGACCCCGAGAGCAGCACCGCACCGCTCGCCGAGCATCGCATCGCTGACCCCGAGAGCAGCACCGCACCGCTCGCCCCGGCGCGCGCCGTTCCTGACAGAACCATGGCCGCTTCCCACGTAACACTGGAGCACTTCGACCAGTCGCAGCCAGAAACCTGGGACGCATGGGTCGACCAGCTCATCAGCTACTTGGAGCTCAACGAAATCCGCCACCCCGACCAGAAACGAGCGATCCTCCTGAACGCCTGCGGCACCCAAACCGTCCGCCTCGCCAAGAGCCTCTTGGTGCCCCGCACGGCCTTGGAGAGCTCGTTTGGGGAAATCCTGGACGTCCTAAATGGCTACTTCAGCCCCCGGCCGACCTTCCTGGCCAAGAGGATGGATTTCCAGAGGCGAGTCCAGACCCGAGGGGAATCCATCGCCAACTTCCTAGCCGCGCTAAGGGCGCTAGCCGTGGACTGCGGGTTTCCGAAGGTGGAGGACAACCTGCTGACACAGTTCGTGTGGGGCCTGGCGGACTCCAAGCTGCGGCGCAAGTTGGTGGGACACCGGAAGCTCACCTTGGACGAGGCCCTCGACGCCGCCACTGCCCACGAGGCCGCAGAAGGGGATCGGCCGGTCGCGGCCGCGCAGGTGGTTGGAAGGAGCCCAAGCCCCGGAAACGAAGAGACGGACGAGGTCTTCGCCCTCAAACCCCAACAACGCCGGCCGGCGCCGTTCCAGCAGGCCAACAGGGAGCAAGCCAAGTACTCCGGCAACCGAGCCGTCTGTGCCAGCTGCGGGGAGGGCCACGGACGGAAATCCTGCAGGTTCCGGGACGCTGTCTGTCACGGGTGCGGAAAGCAGGGACACCTCGCCCGGGTCTGCCGGTCCAAGGGCTCCCGGAATTCGAGATCGTCGGTCCCCCAGTACCGCGCATCGTCCACCGCACACGAGACAACGGAAGAGGTCGCCGAGTTGTACCACCTCACCGACCAACCACTACAGGTACTTCGCCTCCCCAACCCCAACCTTTCCTCTGCCCCGAAGATCCAAGTAACCGTGCGGATCGAGGGGTCCCCCTGTTGCATGGAAGTGGACTCGGGATCGGCGGCGTCCATCATTTCCCTGGACACTTTAAAAAGACTTTGCCCACTAGGGGACCCCTCTACGTCCATCGCCACTAAGCTTGGTGGACTTTCAAAAGAACCCTGTCCCCATCCGGGGAGTCGGCACTTTCCGAGTGCAGTACCGAGACTTTGAGGGGAAGTTGGACTTGGTGGTGGTAGAGGGAAATCTCGCGAGTCTCCTGGGGCGGGCGTGGTTCGAGGCCCTAGGCATATCGATTGGGGGAGTAAATAAATGTGGGGTGCGGGACTGGGGGGCGGTGTGCAAGGAATTCCCAGAGGTCTTTGACGGGAAACTGGGATGTTACAAAGGGCCCCCGGTGTCGCTCCACTTAGACCCCACCGTGACGCCCATCCGTCGGCGCTTCCGCACCGTGCCCCTGGCCCTCCGCCCTAAAATAGAGACCGAATTAGACCGGCTGGGGGCCCAGGGAGTCTTAGAGCCCGTCCCGAACGCTAGATGGGAGACACCGATAGTGACACCCGTCAAGCCAAACGGGGAGATCCGCATCTGCGCGGATTATAAGTGCACTATTAACCAGGCACTCCAGGCGCACGCATACCCCGTACCAGTGGTCAGCCATGTCCTAGCAACACTGGCAGGGGCGCGCATATTTGGAAAGCTGGATCTCGCACAGGCGTACCAGCAACTCCCGGTAGATGAGGCCACGGCCGAGGCACAGACCATAGTGACCCACCAGGGAGCTTTCCGGGTGAAGAGGCTGCAGTTCGGGGTCAGTGTGGCCCCAGGGATCTTCCAAAATCTAATGGACGATTTGTTAAAAGGGACCCCTGGAGTGACGCCGTTCTTCGACGACGTCCTCATCGCCGCGACCACCCCGGAAAGCTTCGCCGCCCGCCTCCGAACTGTATTGGAACGCTTCCAAGCCGCGGGGCTGAAAGTGAAGCGGGAAAAGTGCCTCCTCGGGGTGCCGGAAGTAGAGTTCTTGGGATACCGGGTAGACGCATCAGGCCTGCATCCGGCGAGGGACAAAGTGAAGGCCATCGTGGAGGCCCCCGCCCCGAAGTCCAAGGCCGAGCTCCAGGCGTTCTTAGGCCTCCTGAACTTTTACCATTCCTTTCTCCCACACAAAGCCGCCGTGGCCGAACCCCTACACAGGCTGCTGGATAAGGCGACACCTTGGGCATGGGGAGCGAGGGAGGAGGCGGCGTTTCGGGGGTGAAAGTCCTCTTGATTTCAAACGCAGTACTCGCGCGCTTTGATGAAAAGCTCCCGGTCATCCTGGCGTGCGACGCATCACCGTATGGGGTCGGGGCAGTCTTGGCACACAAGCTACCGGATGGGAGGGAGGTCCCGGTGGCTTACTACTCCCGCACGCTGTCCCCCGCGGAGCGGAACTACGCCCAAATCGACAGGGAGGGCTTGGCACTGGTGGCGGGGGTAAAAAATTCCACAATTTTGTGTACGGGCGGCCCTTCACGCTCGTAACAGATCATAAGCCGCTCCTGGGACTGTTCGCGGCGGACAAACAAACGCCGCAAGTTTTGTCGCCCGGGTGTTGCGCTGGTCCTTATTTTTAGCGGGTTACCAATACCGACTGGAGCATCGGCCGGGCAAGGCGCTGGGTCATGCCGACGCCTTGAGCCGCCTACCGCTGCCGCAGACAGGGGAAGATCCGGCCCCAGCCCCCGCTGTCTTGCTGATGGAGGAACTGCCAAACCCCCCTTCAGGCTGCAGATGTGGCCGCTCGCACGTCCCGAGATCCCATTCTCTCCCGGGTCCTAAACTGGGTGGTGAGGGGTGGCCAGCGGAACAGACAGGGCCAGAGTTCACAGCGTACAAGGCCAGGCGGGAAGAGCTGTCCGCATTGAAAGGGTGTTTACTATGGGGAGACAGGGTGATCATTCCGGGGCCCATGAGACAAGGGGTGCTAGAAACGCTGCACGAGGCCCACCCGGGCATCGTACGAATGAAAGCTCTGGCAAGGAGCTACGTGTGGTGGCCCGGGGTGGACGCAGAAATTGAATCTTGGGTCAGAGGGTGCACACGATGTCAGGAGGTCCGCCCCAATCCACCGAGAGCGCCAACCCAAAGCTGGGAGTCTACCCACAAGCCGTGGTCACGCCTGCACATAGACTTTGCGGGGCCGTTCCAGGGGCTCCAGTTCATGGTAACGGTAGACTCTTATTCAAAATGGGTGGAAATAAGCCCAGTGTCTACCACCTCTACCAAGGCGGCAATAAGGGCCCTGCGGAAGATATTTGCAACGCACGGGTTACCCGACACAATCGTGTCGGACAACGGGGCAGCATTCACATCTGCGGAGTTTCAAGCGTTCCTCGAAAGGAACCTCATCCGGCACATACGATCCGCGCCTTTCCACCCGGCAACTAATGGACAGGCGGAGAGGACGGTACGCACCGCCAAAGAGGCCCTGAGCCGCATAACGGGGGGACTGGGAGTTCCGGCTGGCCCGCTTCCTTCTCACATACCGCACCACCCCAAACCCCATCTCCGGACACTGCCCCGCAGAACTATTAATGGGCCGCCGCCCCTACCACTTTATTAGACAGACTCCACCCGGACCGAGCCCCCGAGAGAAAGCTGGTCGAGAACAGGGAGGCGCCCCGGAGCTTCCTACCGGGAGACCCTGTCTACTTCCGGAACTACGGAGCGGGGCCGCAGTGGGTGGCAGGGCGCATCCTAAAACCCACCGGGCCAGTGTCGTACGAGGTCCTAACCGATGGGGACCGGGTCCTCCGCAAACACATCGACCAGCTCCGGAGGCGTCAAGACCCCGATAGAGAGATCGAGTTACCGGGAAATGCCGCCCCTGCCCCATCATCCGATCGACCGCAAGCACCGACAGCGGAGCCAGCGCCAGAGAGTCCACGGAATCCGGAGGGGCCCCGGTAGCAGCTGAGCCGCCGCCGCCGCTGCCGCCACCGTTGGCCCCGGTAGCAGCCGAGTCGCCGCCGCCGCTGCCGCCACCGTTACAGCCGCCACCGTCACCGCCTCGGCGACTTCCAGAGGCCCAAGCTCCGTGTGCGGGCGGAACAACCGATAGGGGCCCCGCCAGTCCGGTACCGGCCCCCGACGTTCGCTAAGAGAAAGGAGGCCACCAGCATACTTAAAAGACTACGTCACCTGATAGGGGACGAACCATGGGGGAGGGTGTTGTGTCCTGAGATCAGAGGGCTGAGCTGGCGAAACACTGCCAAGCTTCGCTCTCTGAGAACAATAGGGACTAGGTTCCTGAGCTCGCCAGTAGTGAACCAATGGCAGAATTGGCGGGCGATTCAAACCCGCCAATAGGAATATAGGGCCGTCCCCCTAACTGTATATAGTTGGCCTCCGGCCGTTACTGTGTGTTCTTTGTCTTATGTGAAGTACGAATAAACGCGTCTTCTCTTATGTGCGTCGTCCGAGTCATGAGGCCTGAAACCCAGTACTTTACACTTTCCTCCTCTGGATCCACCTTCTGGAGTTTCCCAACCTGGATGTGGCAACCCCGCTGGTGGCCTGGGGGGACTTGGCTGGCAACCCTAGCAAGTGCCAAGAATTCTAAATCCTAACGCATCTGGTTTAGGATCGGTGTAGATCAAGGATAAAAGTAGCAGTTCTGTCCCTCAGTTCACGGTCAATGACCGAGCAAGCCTTATTGATTTCGATGGAATAATTAATCCAGACCCAAAAGTCGTTTCCTGCCGCTGGCGGCGATTTACTTGTCTTTGACCGGCTGGGTGCGTAGAGCTTTCTGTCAGGTCCCATCGTTTACACAAGGGGACGCCCACTGGCGCAGCAGCCGATTGCTCTGTGCGACGCGAGCGCCACCAGCCTCGGGTTCCGCATCCCAGTACCTTGACCTCGTGCGCCCCCCCTCCCCCCAGACTCGGCGCGACACTCCTCCGTTTTGCGCCAATCAAGAGCGTCTGCTCGCCCTCCATCCGGCGGGATAGGGCCTCCTGCTCTCCACCCCCTGATGAGTAGCGTGGTAATACGCTGGCCAGCCGGCCGGCCTGGGCGGAGCTTGTCTGCCTTAAGGCCGCTGCCCTTGCCAGCTACGCCAGAGCCGGTGAATGAGCAACGCGCCGTGACTTTGCATCAGCAGCATCGCTGGCGCTCCAACCTTGGATCCGCCGCTTGGCTTCTGTGTGTTCCGAGGAATCAGTTTGCTGCTGCGCTCGCTGGTGCACCTGATGGAAAAGGCAAAGGAGAACAGTCCCGGTTTCTTGCCGCCCTTCAAGCACTTCGCTACACAGGCCATCCACGTGGGACAGGAACCTGAACAATGGAAATCCATGGCCGTGGTGCCCCCTATTTCCCTCTCAACCACGTTCAAGCAGCGGGCGCCGGGAGAGCACTGTGTGAGTTGTGGCGGGGAGGGGAGGAAATATGGGCTCAGGATGTTGTGGGGGGGGGGACTGGGGCGGGGGTCACATTTTCTCTTCTCCGGTTAGCAGTTCCCCTACAATGCTTATACTTCCTGCGTCCTCCCCGATCTCCAGCCTTTCTTTGTTATCTGCCTATGTCCCCTTTCAAGCCTTCTCCATCACTAGTACTGCCTCCCTCGGTAGTCATAACCTCTTCACTGGTGTCTCTTTTAGGTGCCCGCGGCCACTGCACTGCCTCCTCTTGAACTTGTTCATTACATTCCTCCTTTCATTAACCCTTTGCTCACTTCATTCATTAATGTAACTCTTTCCTTTATTGCACTGTACAGTTTACATATTTCCTCTCCTCCCTCAACCTGCTCCAGCACACGCAGTGCCCTGTGGGTCTTTTGAGAATAGACGTTTCAGTTTTGCATTAATTAGAATTGTAAATCTCCTGAAATCACAACACTGACATTAATGTGACATTATAAAAGATACTGTTTTGACCTAATAATAACCTTTCAATTTCTCATCACACTGGGGGGAAACCTAGAATCAAAATAGCACCAGATCTGTAGTGTGATCTTGTTTATGTTTACTAAGAAGTAATTCAATGGGACACTCTCCTAGCTAAGTATGCATAGGGTTAACATTGCTTTTGGTATAATCTTATTAGTGATGACTAGATCACTAATTGATTAGCCTGTATTTGCTAAATCGTAGGTTTCTTAGAGACAGCTTAAAGAGAATTATTAAGGTCTAGCAAGAGAATATTGCCCATTTAACAGGAGAGGTGAGATGATGCTGGTAATGTCCCCTAGTTTGGCTGATTTTTCCCTTATCATTTTACATTATGAAGTTTACAAAACTTGTAGCTGCTTAGAACCTAGGAAGTCTTTAGGAGGAAACAATTACTGTGTATTACAAAATCAGGAAGTGAGAAATTTCCTGGAACACATTAATGTTTGGATAACTGTAGCACACTTGAACGCAGGTGTCTCTTGCTTTTCAAGAAAACTCACTAAGAAGAGAATTGGTATATGGGGAGGTTATCCACTTCCAAAACAACCAATCATGTATATGTAATTAAAGTAAAATGAATAGGTTTTCAAACCACAGAAGGGAGGAAAAAAATCTGGATTTGAAATGACAAACCTCAAAATACACACCATACCTGGATTCATTTTTAGAGAAACTCCATGCCAAAGAAGCTTTTCCTCTTTGAAATACTTGAAAATAAGTTTTGTCATTTCTGTCTGACTCCAGACATGTTGCCATCATGTGTGAGGTCTCATTAAAATGGGATTATGGAGGCCTTTCATTAACCCTGCATGTGGTTGAATTTCATTCTAATTTAATTTGTGCAAGTTTTACTCAATTGTATCTGGTCCATATTAGTATTCTCAATGGAAATGGGCAGTTCTGTAGAAAAATTCCCACTGTGGATCTTGGTGGGAAACTATATGGGGAGAAGAAAGTCTAGAAGTGTTCCAAGAAAAACAGGCAATAGATGTATTTTTGAAAGCCTCTCATTTTGAAAATGTTCTCTTAGGGAATCTTGGCTGTACTTGCACATCATTGGCTGTTGTTCTATCATTGTTCTTGAGCAATCATTTTCAGATGGATTTTCCTGTGTGAACAAGACAATCCAGTTACAAATTACTACTGTCATGCAAAGTAGCATAATGTATTTTAATGTTTTATCTTGTTTTATATATTTTATGTATCAGCACTCTGTGCCTTGTTGTGAGCCACCCTGAGCCCGTTCGTGGGGAGGGCGAGGTAGAAATGTAAATAATAAAATAAATAAATAAAAATATTGACTGATGCAGAGAAACAACCCAAATGTGTTGTAACTGGAATATTTTCCACGGTCACTAAACAAGCTGTTTGTGGTAATATAGATCTCTCAAATGAAATTGCTTTAAAAGAGATCCTAGAGGGTGGGGTGCGGTGTAAATTAACAGGAAACTCAGTCTCCTAGTCATGACATATATCATGCCAATGCTTTCAGTCAAATGAAAATTTCTGGATTATTGTCATAGTTCTGAGTAAGGTGAAAAGCTCTGAGGCAAAAGGTAACAAAGTAAGGCTGACTCACTTGAACTCTGCAGTTTTCAATAGACTGCACAAAACAAACCTGCTTTGTCACGTACCTAGTCCTTTTGATGATTCAACACTGTACAGAAATTGCATAAGCAAGTGGGCAGCTTTCCAAAGTATTGTATTATTTGTTTATTAGTTAAGGTTGAAATCAAAGAGTACCTATGTTTTAAAAGCTGTGAAACTTAATCGACTGATTAAAGTTGAATAAAAATTTCTAATGGTTTACTGGTTATCTCATAACCATTAAGCCAGGCAGGAGCAATTGAAGTACAAACCCAGGAAAACACAAGCATTCTTCCAAGACATTTCTGCACAGGACAGTCTGTTCTAGTGTAAGGCATGCTCCTTCACCCAAGGCACAGCCTGAATTTATTCCACTTGATATAACCAGAAATATAAATAATATATTTTAAAGCAGGAGTACAACTGCATGAATAAGGGCTGTTCAGGTAGACAGATTTTTTAAAAAAGTTTTTGCTATAGCCAGTCATGTTGCCAAAGAAGCAGTCCACCAGTTCAGTTCAGTTCAGTTCAAAGCAGCTTACCTCTTTGGTTGTGCTAAAACATTAAAGGCAGTGGTTGCTGCTGCATGTGGTTCTTGGTAGCACTTGGCTGTCTGCATACAGGTACTTTGCCAAGTAAAATGAGATATGTGAAATTTGTAAAGTATATTTATAGTCCTTCGGAGAACACTAAGAACAACAGGGTAATTAAATAAACTTAACACAAACTTTAGAGAATTTCCTTGCTGGGATTATGGGATAACCAGGAACCTACGCCTTGTCATTGTGCAGTCTGATGAAAGAACTAGTTGCTTTGCATTTTTATACCAATGTGACCTTTCTACTGATGATGACTTTTGGTACTTTTACCAATATATTTTTCTATCTGCGTGGGCAAACATTAGATGTATGTTCACTTTGTGAAGTTTTGGCCTTTTCTTATTGGATCTCTTATCGTACCCTACTGGTCCCTTGAGCTCTTTGTAATTGTTTGCCTTTGGGCTCTCCAGGAGGTCCTAATCAGCGAGCTCTCCTTCTACCAAACACATGGACTCCCTGGCATTCAGGGTATGGGGGCAGCCCCCTTAGAATGTCATATCCGCCAGTGTCATGGTATTGTTCCTATGTAAAACTAGGCCTCTCGTTCTTTCATGAGGTTCTCTCCAAACCCATACCTGTACTTGTCCCTTCCTGAACTCTCAGGGTTTTCTGCAGCAGGCATGCATCATATGACTCCCAATTTCTGACAAGTTGCCTCAAGCTGAGCAATCCAGCAGTTCATGTGGCAGACTAAAAAGCAAAGTCCAAGGCTTGCCTAATGAGAACAGGTGATTCAGTCTTGAGCTTTGCTTTATATCGCAATGTCTTTTCTGTATCCTTTTCTCCTTCAAGTGTTTTCCGCCTGTGTTTTGTACTGCATGGAAATTATCTTCTGTGTGTCTGTGGGCCCTTTTTAGCCCACTGTTGGAGTTGCTCTACTAATGTTTTAAGTTCCTGAAACAGGGGAAATGCAGGTCTTCTGAAGGTCTATTTATTGTCAGACTTGAAAGTCTGGTTATAAGCCTGGACAGAACCTTTCTTGAAGCCAACACAGAAAAGGGAAAGCTCCTCCTCTAATTATGCTTTGAATTTAGTCTAGTTGCCTGGTCCTGGCATGCAAATACATGGCTAGACAAAACAAATTCTTTTTGTGTTCATGTTGTGTATGTGTTTGTAATCATCAGCCAACACTATATGTCCTGGTATTTGCATAGCATTGATTTACTGTGCAAAATTGGTCCCATCCTGAATGTTTAAAAACACACACATTTGAAGCTGCCTTACGCTGAGTCAAGTCACTGGTTTGTGAAGGTCAATACTGTCTGCTTTGACTGGCAGTGGCTCTCCAGAGTATCAGCTGGAGTCCTTTAACATTACTTACAGCTTGCTTTTTGTAAGTGGAGAAGCTAGGGATTGAACCTTGGACCTTCTACATGCAGAGCCGAGGCTCTCCCACTCTACTATGATGCTACCCCATTTTTATAAAAAGCCACTGACTCTCAGCCCAAGGGAGTAGTCACTCTGTTGACTTACAGCATTTTCAGTTTGTTATCATAAGATCATGATTCAGGTTTTCATATGTAACACATAATATTTGTGTAAGGAAGGTGATGATATAGAAAAATAAAAGGAAGACATTTTCTCAACTTTTCTCCATAATGGTGAAATCTTTCCTTTCCTTTTAAAAAGATAAATGAGAATAGGTTTTTAGGAGTCTATGCTCATTAGCAGAACCATGGGAGAGTAGATGTCTTCCCTATTAATATTTTATCTCTTCCACAAGCATTCCATTAACTACTGAATTTTTCTGTCTCTCCTAGGGTTTTGAGTACAGCCGTTGTGGAAATCCTACTCGGGATTGCTTGGAAAAGGCTGTGGCAGCACTGGATGGTGCAAAGTATTGTAAGCTATCAATGTTTTTAATATGAGAAATAATGATTTTCTATGTTATGGGGTAGTGGCAGTTTGGAACAGTAGTGTCTTGGAAGAGAAGCAGTAGCACTGGATAATTTTGGTACTATGCATTTAACAGTTTTGTTCAACCTAGTGGGCTGTCCCTCCCACCAAAAAAAAAAAAAAGAGATCTAGAGGGATGTGGGTTTTGTTTTCAGTTTTATTTTTGGTTCTTTTGTTATGAACTGGAAGCATCAGTCTCTTTGTCATGAGATAGATGCTTGCCATTGCTTTTGCTCAAATGTGAATAACCATCCAATGCCAAAAGATAATAAGCGGGGGTGGCACGGTGTTCTAAATAGTGGCCTGGGTACTCCTGGACCTGCTGATAGGGCTGGTGTTGGGTTGGGTGGGCCCCAGCTTGCCGCCAGCCTGCCCCCTCCTCCCAGCAGGGCTGCCACAGGTGCCCTCACTCTTCCCCGTCCCTGCGGCACAGCAAGCAGGATGCAGGATGAGTCTGGGCCCCAGGTTGCCAATGCTCTCGGTCAAATGTGAAAAACCATTATGTGGGCTCAAGTACTCTACACATAGTACAAGCTACGGATTTAAGAGAGTAGCACCACTGAGATGCTTTTCAAGGTCCTATATCTCTCCTCCATGGTGCTGTCCACATGTTGGGGGTGGGGAGACATAGTCATTGTGCAAAGACTTAGACATCCCTTAAAAGAATTTACATTGATACTCCATCTGTAGTTTCTGTTTGGGTATTATGCTGGCATAGGTGCTTTGTTGCCCTCTTAACCAGTTCCTGGTTGGCCCAAGGATTTGTTTTTACAGTCATGTTATAATGTAATACAATTTAAAACATTTGCTAATCCAATCTCCATGTGTAGAGAACATGGAATTTGAAATCGTGCAGATATACATGTGGTCACTGTGAAGAAATGCATTTTCCCTTTGGAGGTTTGAATTGAGCAAAGCTTTCACTCTGAGTTTTAAAAGGTTTCCCCCCCCACTCTGGGCAGAGAAAAGTCAGGACGGGGTGGGGTGGGGGGAGACTGTTCAATTGCTTTCCAGTCTTACCTCAGCCCACCTTCATACAAACACTAATAGGTCTAGACCAGGGTTGTTGTACTCATTTGTTATAAGGGCCAGATTTGACATGAATGAGACCTTGTTGGGCCGGGCCATGAGTATCATAAAATGTAATGCCAGGTAGCAGAGAGATAAACTCACCACAAACACAAAGATTTTTTTGAACTTAAAATAAAAACATTCTTAAAACATTAGCTCTGTAAGCTGCAAACCTACTTTTGATTTTTTGACATTCACCACAGAAATCAAGTGCTCAGATTTCTGAGCCTAGGACCCAGGTTAAAACATGAAATGGATGAGTGATTAAGAGAGTCTGGCGAAGCAAGCTATGATGCAGCAGCAGAACTGGAAGCAGGAGATGGCCAGTTCCACTGCGGGTCTGATGGAAGCCCTCCAGGGCCTGATCTGGCCCCCAGGCCACATGTTTGACACCCATGGTCTAGACAATGGGATGGTCTAGCTCTCTCAGCAGAGGACAGAGATTTGGAGCTGTTAAATACTACAGAGACTTCAGGAAGGAAATTCTGGAGATTCCAGGAAAAGCTTCTCTGACCTGGCCTGACTGGGTTAGTGGGTGGGGAAAAGAGAGGTGATAAAACTCAGGGGAGGAACAGCCTCTTTTGTGCTGGGTCCATCTGAGAAGAGAGAACTCTTGGCTAAGGTCTGGAGGACACAGCCATTGACCATGTACTGGCCTGGAGAGCTACAGAAAGCTTCAAGGTAGTGCAAACTCTGTGGAGATCTGTAACTTCCTAAGCTAAGGAGTCTGTACCATATTTTAACATCTGATAGAGCATATATATAGAGAGGGACAGAGGAATTGCATTTTACCCATTTCTTTTTAATCTCTTCCTCAATCTGGTGCTGTGCTAAAAGTATGCCTGTGAACATTTTCTTTTTAATAAATACTGTATAACTTTGGATGCTGGTAGTTGTTCTCTGTACCACATAGCCCTCCACTGTCTGGGACATGGTATTTTAAAAGGCACCCAAGGGGGAAGGCAGGCAGTTGGCAAGTGGCTATTCCTCCAGGGGCACACAAGGCAGTAAACGGTCCCCATTGGGACATAAGAACATAAGAGAAGTCAATGCTGAATCAAGCCAATGGCCCATTAGTCCAACACTCTGTCACACAGTGGCCAAAATACCAGGTGCCATCAGGAGGTCCAGCAGTGGGGCCAGGACACTAGAAGCCCTCCCACTGCTGCCCTCCCCCCAGCACCAAGAATAGAGTGCATCACCTGCCCCAGACTGAGAGTTCCCATCTATACCCTGTGGCTAATAGCCACTGATGGACCTCTGCTCCATATGTTTATCTAATTCCCTCTTGAAACTGTCCATGCTTGTAGTGTCACTGCCTACTGCCACTGTCACTGGGCAGCAGGAGATGCAGAGGCAAGGCCTCAACTTGACAGGAAAGCTGGGAGTCCTAACCCTCCCAGCAGGCAATTCCTACATAGGTCAGGTGGTGGTGGCAGCATAGAGTACCAGAGAGAAAAGCCTCTCCAGGTGTTGGGAAAACTTGGAGGTTAGGGTGTAACAGGGCCTGCATCCCTGAGCAGGCCCATTCGTCCACAGTCACTACTGCAAAAGAGTGTTGTTCTGTAGTCTTTAAAAATGGCCTATATATACATTAGCCAGGAAAAATATCTCCCCCACATGTTGCTGGGCAAAAGAAAACTGGTCTGGACTTCAAAAGCTTGAACATTTGTGAGCTAATAAGCATCAGAGAGTAAGAACTCAGTCAGTAGCAGCCTTTGCTTTAGTGTTGTCAAATTTTCATACTGCTTTTGTTCAATCCAGTATTGTCAATTGTTTTTATGGCTGTTATGTGGTTAAAGCTGGTCTAATGCTGTGCTTCTGCTAATGTCTCTCTGTTTCCTGTTTGTTCTTTTATCTGTTATGACAACATAAATTTGATCTAGAAAATCTGCAAAGCTAGTTATCATTTGGTAGCAGAACCTGAGTCTTTGAACACTGATGGTATATGCTGTAAACAAAGGGCAATTATTTATTTTAAATAAAATATTAATTTAAGATTTCTTTATTTTCTTTCAGGCTTAGCATATGCTTCTGGGTTAGCAGCTACACTGAATATTGTACATCTGTTAAAAGCAGGAGATACTATTATATGCACAGATGATGTCTATGGAGGTGAGCCACGTACCTGCATTTGGTAGATCTTGATTGTACTAAAGGGGTGTTGCAACATGTACTCACCTTCATGTGTATTCTTAGACATGTGTAGACTCCGAGTTGGCCTTAGGACACTCTCCAGAACCACAACCAATTTGGGGAAATTAAACTCATTGACGGGGGAAATCTATTCTCACTTTTATGGCCCGGTTAGCTTGGAAAACTGACTCACTAGCCAGTTAGGGGATGTAGAACATGTGATTTAGGGATCTTTACTTGGATAATGTGCAGGCAAGGTCAAAGTGCTTCTAATAGGTTACCAGTAACTACAATTCATTTGAATTGTTGTGTTGGAGGAGAATGTTGTGGATACCATGGATCACCACGAAGACAAATAAATGGCTTCTAGATCAAATCAAGCCTGAACTCCCCTTAGAAGCTAAAATGATTAAACTAAGGCTATTGTACTTTAGTCACATCGTGAGAAGACACGATGCGCTGGAAAAGACAATAATGCTGGGGAAAGTTGAAGGCAGCAGGAAAAGAGGAAGACCCAACATGACATGGATTGACTCAGTAAAGGACGCCACAGCCCTCAGTTTGCAAGTCCTGAGCAAGACTGTTAACAATAGGATGTTTTGAAGATGATTCATTTATAGGGTAACCGTAAGTCAGAAGCACCTTGACGGCAGTTTAACACACAAGCAGAACCAGATTTTTTTTAAAGCAAGGTTTAGAATTTATTAAGAGAATTATAGACTACAGGAATTGAAAAGGTACTCAAGCATAAGAACAATGAAATTGTTGTGTTCAGGAGGATGTGCATAAGAAGGGGTACATGAGAGGAGAGAAAGAAAAAGTGAAAGCTAAGCCTCTGGCTGAGTGAGAGTTCTGTTCCAGGGAATGGCCACATGTAGGAGTGGGGGAGAGAGAAAGATTTAAAGGAGGGAAAAGAAGAAGTTCTCAGGAAAAAAAGAATGAAAAGGGAAGGAGTTTTCCTATCCTCAGTCTGCTGAGTTGGGTGGAGTGTGTTGTCTGTGTAGATGATCCAGCGGTTCAGTATAGGGGACCTTTAGACTGAACTTCCAAAGGTCCTAAGGGAATCATGAGGCAGCAAAGGAACTCTCTGGTATGACAAGGATATGTCCCAAATGGCCAGAGATAGAAATGTAAAGTTGGCAGCCTCTGAGCCAGTGGTGGGGATTAGATTGCACAATTAGGAGCCAGCACAAAAGAATATCAAAGAAATAATTATAAAGTCCAGGAATTTAGGGTGAGTCCAGGATGAGAATCTGGCTTTCCTTACTCGGAGTTAATTGGGGGGGGGGGGATCAGAAAGGTAACAAAAGGTGATTGCATACAGGCAGGGTTGACAAAAGGGCTGGGAAGGTGGTGACTTCACCCATGCCTGAGGCAGGTTGGGAGGAGACATTCAGACAAGGTCAATAAAAGGTAATCAAGCCCACCTGGCCACTTGAGAGTTATTAGGTTTTGCACTCAGACAGCACTAGCACTTACACTGATAGACCAAGGTAGGTGCCTGACTTTGCAAGCCCCCTGTGGCAATGAGTCGGCATGTAGATGTCCCATCAGTCAGTCAATCAGTCTCCCAGCCAAGATTTTGGCCACTCGTTAGCATAGCGTAAGGAGAGCTTTGACGTCACCATCTCCAAAGCACCAAGTTACTAGATCCTAAACCGTTTGCCAGGGTGATTTTAGCCAAGATGGAGTCAGGGCAGCCACACACTATAGGAGGGAAGTCCTTGGTAACGGGCTGAAATCCAGAAGTCTCAAACATATTTAGCAGATTTGCACATTTTAAACTGTAGTCTTGAAGTTAATCTATACATGTACAGAAACACAGAATGCATTAGCTTTTATGAAAAAAGTGTGTAAGATTCGTGGACTTTTAAAATAAAGTACCATTTACAATTGTTGGCTTTTTGAAACAAATACTCCTGAAAATCTTAATTGCTCGGCTCTATTATCTTTACTTTTTTCTTTCTTTTTTTTTTGCATTATGCATTTGTTGTAGCATGCCTTAGGATTAAAGTAGACATCATGACTTTTAACAAGTTATGTCCAGGTTGGCCCGACCTGACTCATGTTTCCTGCAGTCACACCAGGAGCTGGGGGACTGCCTTTTAAAGGGCCTCAGGACCCCAACTCTGCTTGGGGCTGTGGTGTGGGCTAGAACTTTCTGCCTCCCTCTGATGCTATTTTCTTCAGCTGAAATGTTCACACAGGGGTATTAATTGCCCTGTTTTAGAGCTACTTCTGCAGTAGATCCACGCACAAGCACAGGGAAGCCAGACCAAATGTTATGGCTCTTGTCATAATGTCTAGTTTAAGACACAGATGCTCTTGTACCCCCAGCCTCATGAATCTCCTTAATCCATCTTTCAGCTACTGATCCATTAGGATTGCTATACCCCATATGCCATACTAGTCAGTTGGATCCAGCAGAGATTCTCTGTGGGATCCAAGCCACTAAGTTATGGCGCACAAAAGATCTGGCCACAACAGTCTGCTTATCAATTTGCATTATTATGCTGTTCCTAGAAGTTGCTGGACTGGACGAGCCCTAGTAATATTCTGATCATTTTCATTATAATTCATCAGCTACTGAAGGTGGCTTATTTACACTTAAGATGCCTTTATCTGTTTAAATAAGTTAAATAACAGATAAGTTTCCATTTAAAACACTGGGTGAAGACTTAAGGCAGCTTGAGAGGTAGTTCAAGCACATCATAATAAGAGAGTACTATTCTGAACTATTTCTTTTTCAGCTAATACTTTTATACAGCAGTTGCTTTCTTGTATGACTTCACTAGATAAAAGGTTGGAGCTCCTTCTTATCAGGGATCTCTGTGCTGCTGACTTTCCTGGTGCTAGTGCATAGAGTTGCTGGGGCAGCAGCCAAGGGCAATCGAGCAACACAAGTATCCTCTTACCCCAGTCAAGAGCTGGTATAGTCTAGCTATGTGTCCCTATTTGACTGAGGCTTTCAGATAGCAATAGGAGAAGAGAAAACATGTTTTCCCCTAAGAGTTGGAGGACTGGCAGCACCAACAAAATTTCTGTTCTGTTTTTAAAGTAGTACTAAAGTGACATTATTCCTGCAGTACTAGAATCCTTTAAGCCATGTAAAATGGATCAACTACATATGTTATCCAGCCAAGCATTTTATTTCTGACTTCTGTAGTTCTGCATTGCTTTGGTTTTTCTGTATGCTTTTTCTGTTTTAATAATACAGAATTTTAGAAAAAGGAAGGTATGTCAGAAACAAGAAGGAAAGATGGACTCCTTGTTTGCCAGCATGAGAGGCTTTTTTTATAATATAGTAACATGATTTCAGTAATCTCCAACTCTTCTGAGTTCTCAAGCACATGGAGTACCTTGGGAATGTAAATATGCATTATGTTAATATGTGATGAAACCTAGACAATATGGAAACTAGAGAATTTTGCACTAACTTATAGGATCGATATTAGCTGTTGGAAGCTTACATCTCATAGTGGTTGGCTGAAATTTCAGGAATTGTAATTTTATTTGTTTAAAAGGCTTTGTATGCCAGTTTTGATACTTAAAAGAATCTGAAGTGGCATAAAATCTTTTAAAAATCAATTTAAAGCACATCATAGAATTAGAAAGCAGTAGTAAGAAATGAACAGCGAAACAATGAAAACAGTTGGGTTTTGAGTCAGATCAGCTGGGACAACAAAAATCAGTTAAAAGATTGCCCACCACTACTTGCTCATTAAAGGCCTCGATAAATCAGAAGTTTGGTGCTGAATATTAACTTAATGCTCACTAAACATGCCAGGAAGGAAGGAAAGGTGGGGCTGTATTCCTAAGCATACTTACTAGAGAGTAAATCCTAGTGGGACCTTTTAATAAAATATTTAGGATCAGGTTGTAATGCTGCTGCACTGCGTACATGGAAGTAAGATTCATGGAAACCAGCATGGTTTTCTATTGATACTATTTAGGATGCAAATGTTAAACTGCATGCCTTCTACATCCCAAATCATTTTTATCTCCAAATAGATCAAACCATATCTATAATTTTATGTTCTCAGTTTTCCCCATAATGAAATGTTAGCAAATCATACATGTATTTATTCCCACCCCTAGGTACCAATAGATATTTCCGGACGATAGCATCAGAGTTGGGGCTGAAGGCAGTTTTTGTTGATTGTACCAAATTGGAATGCCTTGAAGCTGCAATCACACCAGAGACCAAGGTGACAAATCAAGATGGATAGCTGTGTCAGTCTGTTTGCAGCAATAGAAAAGAGCAAGAGTCTAATAGCACCTTAAAGACTAACAAAATTTGTGGGAGGGTATGAGTTACTACTCACTTCTTCAGAAGTGAGCAGTAACTCATGAAAGCTCATACCCTCCCATAAATTTTGTTAGTCTTTAAGGTGCTATTGGACTCTTGCTCTTTTCTACTGCTAGTGTGACAAATAAATGCTTGTAAAGCAATGTTTGAAGTATGCTTGGAATAATATTTCATTCTTTTTGGAAACCCAGTTCATTGCATGAGGTCATGGGAATTATTTGGTTTGACATAACTGTGGAGGGAAAGATATTAAAGTGATACAGGGCACATATCTTTACTGGCTGGGCTGGTGTTGGTATAAGAAATAAGCAAGACTGTGCATAATACAGCTGTAGTCACTGCCTTTGGCGAATGGTCACCAAATTTTTGTCAGTGTGAGCATATATGTTATAAATGAAGTGTATGGACACATTAGGATTGAAATGTGTGGGGAAACTTGAGAAGTTTTAAGAAAGATGGACAGGTTGAGCAGGCTGCTTTGAATACTGTCCACTGCCAGCTGAGTTCCTTAGGGTAGCAGAGATGATTCTTGTATGAATCCATAAAAATGTCCAATAAAACAATGCCTGATAGCTTCTTAAGAGGGAGGCTTCCCCAATGTACCTGCAAGATTTTCTGAGAGAAAAAGGAAGAACTTTCAATAACATAAAGGCCTTAATGGAAGGAACTTGTCACAATTTGGTTGGAGCATGCCACGTCAGTTGTTCTTTGGGTCTCCATGCACCTCCCCACCAGCCAGGCCTACTTCTGCTTATTGTGCAGATTGCATCTTGCCTGTGTCTCCATCTCCTTTTCTTTTGAGCCTGGTGCACTATGGGGCTCCAAGCTCACTAAGGGTCTGTAGTGTTGTGCCTGTTCTTCTGAGTTGCTTTGATGGTCCCTCTTCCCCAAAAGGGCTTTTTGTGTCCCTGATGTGCATCATAAGAACATAAGAGAAGCCAGTGTTGGATCAGGCCAATGGCCCATTCAGTCCAATACTCTGTCACACAGTGGCCAAAAATACCAGGTGCCAGCAGGAGGTCTACCAGTGGGGCCAGGACACTAGAAGCCCTCCCACTGTCCCGTCCCCCCCCAAGCACCAAGAATACAGAGCATCACTTGCCTCAGACTGAGAGTTCCTATCTATACCTTGTGGCTAATAGCCACTGATGGACCTCTGCTTCGTATGTTTATCCAATTCTCTCTTGAAGCCATCCATGCTTGTAGCCACCACCACCTCCTGTGGCAGTGAATTCCATGTGTTAATCACTCTTTGGGTGAAGAAGTACTGCCTTTTATCTGTTCTAACCTGACTGCTCGGCAATTCCATTGAGTGCCCACAAGTTCTTGTATTGCGAGAAAGGAAGAAAAGTACTTCTTTCTCTACCTGCTCTATCCCATGCATAATCTTGTAAACCTCTATCATGTCACCCCTCAGTCGTAATTTCTCCAAGCTGAAGAGCCCCAATTACAGACTCTCTGCCAAAGGATATCAGAGTGATGTCTGTTATTTTCCACAATACATATGAGTGTGTGGTGGTGTCTTCTGATCTGTGTTAGAGGCAGCATATGCCAATTTGGCAGTTCTGTTTATGCAGAAGAAGTGTTTGCTAGGACAGTCTAGGAAGCTTGAGACTAGTGAACTCACTAGGAGACTGTTCGAATGGAATAGGCTGTAGCCAGTTCACCTCCTGCCTGATGTTTTTCATCAAGCCTTGAGGACCTCTGTCATTGGTAAAGCCCTGTCAAGGTTCTCCCACCTCTCACCCACTCAGCATAGAGGTCTGTCCTGTCGTACCAAGTGAGAGAGCTGAACAGGAGGATGCCACCATGTTGTCTGTGTGTATGGAAAGTGTAACTACCTGAAAGGTTTACTAAAACAGTGTTCTACTATAAATACCATTTATCCTTGTTTCTGAAAAGACAATGTGCCATTCATAGAATCCTAAAATTTGAAGGGACAAGACAGCCATCTTCTATGACAACCTGCAACCTATCAAAATAGCAAGACCAATCATCTACAAACCTTCTCCAAAAAATTAAACTATATAGGCAAAGTTGAAATATTTTGTAACACAGGAGAAATCTTATTTCTGTGAGAGTGCTTGTGATAACAGTGAATTTTCTATAATAGGAAAATCTGTTCAGGGATATAACCATGAAGGATGTGTGTGTCCCTGACCTGGATAGCCCAGACAAGCCCACCCTTGTCAGATCTTGGAAGCTAAGTAGGGCTGACCTTGGCAAGTATTTGGATGGGATATCTCCAGAGAATACCAGGGCTGGGAGGCCAGAGGCAGGCCATCAAGCCACTTCTCTGAACGTCCTCCATGCCCCACTAGGGGTCGCCATGATTTCCAGGCACCGGCACACACACAAATGCAAAAATACCCCCCCATGCATGTGTGTATATATACAAAACTTAGGAAGAGATCTAGATTATACGAATTCTGTAACTGTCCATTTTATTATCTTTATTAACAACTTACCCTTTCCAAATAACAGCTTGTCTGGATTGAAACTCCCACAAATCCAACAATGAAAGTGATTGATATTCAAGGATGTGCAGATATTGTCCATAAGCATAAAGGCGTCCTTTTAGCAGTTGACAATACTTTTATGTCTGCATATTTCCAGGTAAGTTGATTGCCCAGGGCTATACTAAAAATACCCAGGCACTGCTTGTTTTGTTTGTTTGTTTTCCATAACAGTCATTATAGGGAGAAATCAGCAAGGAAGAACTCTGGGTTTGATCTCTTGTTCTGTTCAAATCTACTGGCTGTGGTGCTGAATGCTTGATGGCTGGTTGGGATTTTATCAGTGCAGACATAATTTTAAGTGCATTTTCATATGTTGTGAAATTGAGCCAGCTTGACATTCTTGGCATGCAAAGGTTTCTGGAATGAAAAACCATTAAATATGTGACAAGAAATCATATTATGGTGGATATTATGTTTCACCTTTCCTAGAGTGTGTAGGTTGGATATCCTATTTCATCTTTCCTGCAGCAAACTAGCACCATGATCCTAAACTTTTGAACTGCCAGCATTGGGAATAACAAGAAGGCTGTTGTTCATGAGGGACTCTCTCCTCCTCTTGCTGAGCAGATGATCCACCCTGCCCTCTCTGAGGCCATCCTTTCCCCTACTTCCAACTTTAATTCATCCCACTCCCAAATGCAGGTGATTGACAATAATCAGGGTTGACAGCCCTGATCATCTGTTCTAGAGTGTATATGTTGCATGTCTGGGTGCAGTTTTTTCCTATGCTGTAGTACAGTCATTAAGGGTACGGTTTGAGAGGTGGAAAGTCAAATCTCAGCTCTGTCGTGAATTGGCTGCGCAGCCTTAAATTTTTATCTTTACAGGGTTGTTATAAAGATTACCAGGATTGTGTAAGAGAGGCATTTTGAATGTTTTACTTAGGTAGTACAAAGTATTTATGTATCATTATTCACAATCCCCTACTGAAGTATCTTTCTGCACTGAGAGAGTGTGAAGGAATCCAGTGGTGCTGTGTGTGTGTGCGTGTGTGTGTTGAAACGGATAGTACTTGCAGGCTTACAGCATATCTTGCAAGGCTGTCTTGTCATAATTGTTGATGTATGCCGTCATAAGTGCTTGTGTGCTGGCATGGATGTAAATTGTTACTCACCTACCTTTCACTGAGTTGGTAGGAAGTAAGGGTAGAGTGGACCTCTTCTTTCCTGTTTGTGTAGACTGATTGTTTATTACTGACAATGGGCAAAATCCTTGCTGCCCTCATCTGTGTAGTATTGGGATTGATCTGCACAGAAACATAATTTTCTTTGTTGTTCCTAAAGGTGTCACTGGACTCAAACTTTGTTCTGCTGCTTCAGACCAACACAGCTACTCGCCTGAATATATTTTTCTTAGTAGACTAGTTAGTAGACTAATATTACTATCCCAACCAATTAAACAGCATTTCTTCAGACTACCCACATGCAAAGATGTGGTCTAGCATTACTAGCCTTTCCCATTTTTCTATATAAGACATACGGTGAGGAGATAAAGAATATGCAGTAACCTAACTAATATTCTTTCTTCTCTTGCACACAGAGAGAAGTTACATGGCAACGTCTAACTTTATAGTATTATTTGGCTAGAATTGATCAGTAACTGACTTAGCATTCTGATGACCCTAAGACTCTTTGCACCAGCAGGCAGATCCTTAATTTGGAGAATCCGAATTGCTGTCCCAGCTCCAGAGATTAAAAACAAGATGTCAGAACAGTGTTTCAATGAGTTTATTTCTGTGGTAGCATTTAGGCTGTGTGAGAGATTATTATTCCAAGGTCACGGTAACCTCTGGGGAACTTCTGTTGCTTGATCTTGATATGTTGACAAAAGCTGCACACCCTTGGGACTCTTTCTACAGAAGCCTCTTATTTATACAGTATGCTTCAAGCATAATCCTAAATTTTACTCACCCAGGGGATTCTAGTTTGACCTTGCAGAGCACTTCACAAACTATCATGTCTATCTTTACTACAGTTTGATGCCCCTTTTTATAGCAGAGAATTCAAGGCTAACAAACAGTGATGATAACACATAGTGAGCTGTATGGAAAAGTGATTTGGTGTCTTCCAAACAGATCTAGGTCTAGCTCTGTGATTAATAGAGCTGAGGCTATAGCCTCAGGCACTGGATTTTGAGTAGTGACATCTTCCACCAACACTATTACTGTGTCTCCTTCACCTCTGCTGCCCTTGTCTCATCTCCACCTGTCCTTTGCTTCTCCCTTACCTCCCCATCAGCCCCACAGTTCCCCGCAGCTGTAATTTTCTTTTCTTGTTTCCTGGCATCTTGAAACACAACCTGTTGATGCCCAACAGAGTTTCTATACTCTTGCAAGATGTAAAAGCTTAGGGAGCTCTATTAGGCGTGCATGGTTTGGCACACACTGGGTGCATTCAGACGGCATGCTGAGAGCAGTTTAAACTGGTCCGGTTCTGACGTGATTTTTTTAATCTGGATAATCGTGATCACACTCATCTCCGTATCCTGGCTCACTGAGCAGTCACATCACTCCCCAGCGTCTACACTACTGACGCGTGGGAACATGTGTCAGTGATTTTTTAAAAAAAAATCTCCGTTTGCACATGCACATAGGCAGTCATCTGTAGAACTGGAATCTTCACGCATGCGCAGAACAACTAGTTTCCTGCCAAAAGCATGCCCTGAGGTGTCTCCAACTGCTGTAACAGAACCCTTCCTTTTAAACTTTTGACCTGAAACTGGCCTCCGTGAAATACCGAACTCGCTAAAACTAGTCACAATTTAAACTTTGGTTTTATTAACACGGGAGCTGAGCTCTGCCTATGCGCATACTGCTGACGCTTTAAAAAAAAGGTGAGTGAAATGCGGAAACCTCGGGCTTCCACAGCAGCTTTCCAGAGGGGAGGGAGTTGAAGCACCCAGAAGTGGCTCGACGCCGCAGGAGTGATCAGACATTGGCTTGAAACCGGAGAATCAGGAAAACACCAGAGGGTGAACTGGTAACAAAATTCTCCATTTAAAGGGGTTTTTGAGCCAGAAAGTGATGGCTGGGGACGGTGCACAGATGTTGCTGTGTGAACATGCATATAAAATCCGTTACTGAAGCATGATGAAAGCTGATCAAACAGCCTGTCTGAATGTGCTCACTGTGTTCTAACATGCCAGGGAACAAGGACAATAGGATTGCTAGTTGTTCTTGGGAAAGACCCAGAGAGGTGAGTGACTGGGCGGCAGCCTCCAGTAAAAGCCCTGTTCAGCCTGCACCCTATTGTGCCCTTCTGGCTCCAGTATGAGAAACAGAGGTGTGCATATGGCTTAGCTTGTTGGAATAAAATTTGAGAGGGTTTTTAAAAACTTCTCTTTTTTCTGATTTAAAGAGCAACTAGAATTCCATCCATTCTTTGTAGCACGCAGAAGAAGCAAAGTACAGGGTTTAAAGGTGCAAAGTCAATAATTTAGTGACTGATCTGTAAACAGGAAGAGTTGTCATGGTTAATAATACTGCTGCACTAAGACAACCCTAGGAAAAGAGGAGGATAGTAAAATGGAAGGACTTCATTTGGTGGAATTAGAAGCCTGAAGATGACATGGGCCTCTAGTCCAGTCCGTTCTCCTACTCTAATCCTCCACGATCAAACATTCCTAGTAGATTAACCAATATAGTAGCATCTGATAATTCAAAGTGCCATCTGCTTCAAGCAGAGAGCAGAATATTTTCCATAACATAATTTCCCTATTTCTAGGGAAATAATACTTTTTTAAAAAAAAGAAAAGAAAAAAACTAATGTTGAACGAAGCAGATTATACTACATTCCCCGTGTAAATGTAAGGAAACCCCAAGCTTTCAGTCACAGTTTTTCCTGAAGAAAACTTTCTTCCTTATCCCATGTATGACAGTTGGGCTTTAACCATCCAGGGAAAACTGGAATTGTTTGTTATGGAAAACATGATGTCAGTGGCACTCCTTATTTGTTTCTCCCTCTCCCCTGTAATATGAAATATATGAATTGTAAGTTCCTGCCCCACATAAGTTGTTGCTAGTTGGCTGGAGAAAAGCCAATGATGTCATGCTGCATCATGTACGCTACCAGGAAGAAGCAGAAGCAAAGATGGAGAGGCAGCAGCTCTCTGTTTCTGTTCTTTTTTTGACAGAACTAGATAATTCCAAGCAAACATGACTGCCTGGTATGTAGGTCGAAGAACAGTCCTGATGCCTTTTCTAGATTAGGGCTGTGAAGAGGATTTCCCTGCCATCCTTACAGGCTCTTTCATTAGCAAAAATATGGTCACACAAATGTGACATTAGCTTGCTCACTCTCTTGATCATGTTTATATTCCACCCTTCCTTCAAAGAGCTCTGGGCAGTATACTCAGAGATGTCCCACTTTATCCTCATTGCAAATGGGTGAGGAAGCAAAGGCACAAATAATAGCTTGCCTAAAGCCATCTAGCAAGTTTTAGCATTGAGTGAAGATTTAGACTTGGACTGGAAAGACCAGAGTTCATCTGCTACACTGCTGAAACCTGCGTATTCCTGAGAGAACAACCTTGGGCTGAATGCAGATGTGAAGTCAGCAGTAGGAGGGCTGAGCTGTAATTCTGCATGTTTCTTAGCCAGTTTAGTGTAGTGGTTAAGAACGGTGGACTCTAAGCTGGAGAACTGGGTTTGATTACCCACTCCTCCATATGCAGCCAGCTGGGTGACCTTGGGTCAGTCAGTTCTTTCAGAGTTGTTCACGCAAGAGCAGTTCTCTCAGAGCTCTCTCGGGTCCATTTACCTAATAGGGTGTCTGTTGTGGGGAGAGGAAAGGAAGGCAGTTGTAAGCTACTTTGAGACTCCTTTAGGTAGTGAAAAGCGGGTATAAAAACCAACCCTTCTTCTTCTTAGGGGGATTAGAATTCAGTTCCCTCTCCCAGTTTTTTGTTTCCTCTCCTTGTTTTATGGCTGTCCTTTCCTTGGCAATATTTTATTCTTAAAGTTTTCAAGCAAGAGCTCTTGCTTCTCATTCTCACAAGACAGCAGTGTTGAGAAAGTGGAAATGAGGCTCACTGATGCTTTCACTGGAATGATGGCTTAAATTCCTTTGTAACAGAAATTTTGGTGGTACTCTACTTTCAAATATCATTTGTCATTTTATTTATTCAGCAAACATTTAAGCTTCCTACTCAGGGAAGTTGTACTGCAAGTTCTGGAGTTTTTGTCTTCCTCTTTATCTTTATAGCAACCCAGTGAACACCATGGCTAAACTAAACAGATTTGAACCCAGATCTCTGTGGTCCAGTTCAGCTTTCCTAAACACTACCCCATAGATGCTCTCTGTTGTGCTAAATATACCTCAGTATCCAGGACTTTTTTTGTAGAAAAAGCCCAGCAGGAATTCATTAGCATATTAGACCACACCCCTGACAGCACAGCTCATTAGCCTATTAGGCCACACTCCCATGTTACCAGAAGTGTGGTCATCCAGCCACACCCACCTTTTGCTTCTTATTTTGTTTACCTTGTTTGTTGTCAAAACCCAGGGCTTTTTTTGTAGCAGGAACTCCTTTGCATGTTAGGCCACACACCCCTAATGTAGCCAATTCTAATGAGTTTCTGCTGTTGGGTGTGGCCTATTATGCTAATGAGTTCTTGCTGGGCATGGCGAACTTGGGATCCAGCCGGAACTCCATTCCTGTGCGTTCCTGCCCAAAAATAGCCTTGTCAGTATCCAATGTATAGTTCCTACTGATTCTTTCAACAGAAAAATAACGTCTTCTATCTAGTTTCATCTGTTTGCTGTATTTCTGTTTCAGCGTCCCTTGTCTTTGGGAGCAGACATTTGTATGTACTCAGCTACTAAGTACATGAATGGTAAGTGTCTGCATGTGCAGAACTATTGCATTACTTTGATTATCTTTCAAACCACTATAAACTGTGTGTATTAAGTTTTAGTTTCTTCTTGCCTCTCACAAGTCACTTATTCCTGTTTTTATAGTGATGTTCATAAAAATTTAATGCCGCCTTTCCCCCAATGTATTATGTGTACACACTTTCTAGTCCAGACTGGTTTCCCTTTGAAGTGTCTTTAATTAACAATAAAGCCACAAGGCAGTACTGTATTTGTACATCCTCTTGTGGAACTAGGAGCTTTTTCATTCTGGGTCCAGGATAAAAAGTCTTCTTCAAATGGTTTTTAAAAACATTTTACAAAAACCCTGTCTTCCATGACAGCAATAAATATTTCAGACTCACTCTGGGTGTTCTTTGTGTCTAGGCGTAATCTAGACCATTTTCCACTGATCAGCACGCTCCCCTAGTATACCACAAGCTACTTTGAGATCTCTTGTCAGTTTCAGGTATGGTTTGCCATGTTATGCAATTGGTTGCACTACAAGAAGCACAGGTCCAGACTCCAGAGCCCCTCCAAAGTGCAGAACTAGTTATAGGGTCACTGTGCTCATTACAGTGATCTTAAGGATCGCACCTTCTCAGGTTATTTTGTACTGATCTTTTAAAGTACATTTCTGGCTAAGACTAGAGAAAGAAGTACTTTTCTCCCTTTCTCACAATACAAGAACTCATGGGCACTCAATGAAATTGCTGAGCAGTTAGGTTAGAACGGATAAAAGGAAGTACTTCTTTATCCAAAGAGTGATTAGCACATAGAATTCACTGCCACAGGAGGTGGTGGTGTCTACAAACATGGACAGCTTCAAGAGGGAATTAGATAAACATATGGAGCAGTGGTCCATCAGTGGCTATTAGCCACAAGGTATAGATAGGAACTCTCAGTCTGGAGAAAGTGATGCACTGTATTTTGGTGCTTGGGGGGGGCAACAGTGGGAGGGCTTCTAGTGTCCTGGCCCCACTGGTAGGCCTCCTGATGGCACCTGGTATTTTTGGCCACTGTGTGACAGAGTGTTGGACTGAATGGGCCATTGGCCTGATCCAACATTGGCATCTCTTAAGTTCTTAAGACTAAATTAAAGAAGCGCAAAACAAAAAATGACAGTGTGTCACAGGAAAATCATACACGTAATTCGATTAACAAGATTATTGGCAAATCATATAAATTGCAACACCAAGCACATTCTAAATTGAAAATGAAAAAAACACTAAAACGTTGAAAAATTCATTTTTCAATGAATTTAAACCAAGCGTGAGTAACTTTGCATGTGTAACCTTGGATGTTCAGCACATGTATTGTAACATCTCTAACAGTGCTTCATTCTGTACTGTCTTTTACCGACATTCAGCCAAAAGCTTGTGGTTGTTCTTAATTTCCTAGTAATTTTTATCTCTTCCACAACGTTATTTGATATCTCTTATTTACAAATAGCACTTTTTTTTGTATTTTTGTTTGTGTGCCTGTGCCTGGAAGTCATAGTGACCTCAGGCTACTCCTGCTGGAGCATGGAGGGTGTTCAGAGAAGTGGCTTGACAGCCTGCCTCTGCCTCCCAACCCTGGTATTCCTGGGTGGTCTCCCATCCAAATACATACCAGGGTCAGACCTGCTTAGCTTCTGAGATGTGATGAGATCAGGCTTGCTTGGGCTATCCAGGTCAGGGTACAAATAGCACTTTACATCAGAGAAGCATTTTGTGGTAATTAAATAAAAACAGCTGGATCCTACCAGTCTTACCACACTTGCAGGGCAGAAGTTCTAAGAACACTTTCCTGTGACTAAGCCCATTGCATAGATCTGAGTAGGAGTCTCATTAGACCTGCTTAGGATTGCTGTCTTGGAAGCAGGAGTATAGCTGCCCACAGTACTGATCTGGCTGTAGAATTGCCAACAGGCCCAGAGAAAAGTGCCCTGTCCCTGTGTGGTATCCATGCCATGAAAAGCTTCACCTGTCTATTTCCCTACATTAAGCCTCTATTAAAGGGACAGGGCATTTTTCTCCAACCCTCTATGTGACCCTGACTATGAATTCAGTGTAAGCAGTTAAAAGAAGATGGCATGGCTCCGAAGAAATCTTTGTCCTGATTAAAATCACAATTGTGTAGGGCAGTGGGGGGGGAGCTATAACAAAACACACATGTGTGTTCTCCTTAAGTAAAAAGCAGATTGTTATTGTTTCCTTTCCCTTGTGTCTTCAGGGCACAGCGATGTTGTAATGGGACTAGTGTCAGTAAATGACAGTGATCTCTATGAAAGGCTCAAATTCTTACAATATGGTGAGTATAGATCAGACGTGGAAGGCAGCAAATGGGCTGGAGCATGCTGAAAAGTGTGGTATGTATGCAGGTTTCTGAAATCTGCTCTTTTGCATTTTTGTGTAGAGTTTATTTCTGAAGCTTATCTAGCTTGTCAAAAACCTCCAGTGAAAGAGTTCCACTACTGCTATAGGCAGTATTTTTTCTTAATATTTAATTTGAATCAGTGTTTCATCATAAACCAGCTACTGCCAGTCAGAAATGAGACCTGCTGGGTATCTGTATTCCCACCCCTGTACCTAAAGAAGGCACTGAGGTTCACACTTAAACAGTCTGTCTTTGGTCCAGAACTTCAGACTTAGAGGTCATAATTCAAGCCATGGAATCTCTAACACCTACAGTGCTATCAGGGTTTTATAGTTTATCTTTTGGAGTAAAGCTCTTCTAAAGTTTGATATTCTGAACCTGAGGATATGTACTTGACATGCATTTAGAATTGTCTCATTGAGTCTTGCTTGTTCAGAGTAGACCCATAAGGTAATTTCTCTTGTTTCTTATGCAGCCCTTGGAGCAGTTCCATCTCCTTTTGATGCCTACCTTTGCAATCGGGGCTTAAAGACACTGTCAATCCGCATGAAACAACATTTCCACAATGCGCTGGTGATTGCGCGATACCTTGAGTCAGATCCAAGAGTGGAAAAGGTCATTTTCCCTGGTAAGTTGATTTTGCAGGACATGGCAGTTGCATTCCTGGAAAAGCAATACCATTGGCTGTAATTATGCAGTTCTTGGCCACCACAACCTGGAGAGATTCAAGTAAGTAGAATGAGTCAACAAATGTGTCAGTCATTCTGGAGGCTGAAATGATCAAGTTAGGCTGCCAGCAACAGATGCTGGCAACTGGCTTCTTCCATATCTTTCCATCTTATAGTCATTTCTCAGCATTTTACCACTGCAGTCTTTCCCCATAAATGTCTCCATTGCTTTACTTTCTTTCCAGTGTGCACTCTCATTCCAGGCTAGGGGTGTGCAAAAAAAAATCGGTAAAATTAGGATTCGGATATATTGGACCTGAATTTTTTCGGTATTCCTGAAAAATCCCAAATACCTATACTGGTAAAGCATGGATATCCAAAAATTTTCAGGATTTCCGACAAATTCGGGTCCATTATATCCAATGGGGGCCACTGAAGTCAATGGAAACATTTTCTGAAAGGTTTGCAGGGGACTGGGGAGGAGGGGGTTTGAGGTAGAGGCTCCAAATTTGGACTGTAGCTGCTGGAGCCTCTCCCCAAAAGACCTCCCAAGTTTTGGACTAGGGGGTCCAATTCCAGGGGCATTCAAAGAGGGTGCCCCCAGTTCTCCATTGTTTCCTATGGGAAATTGGGGATGGGAAAAAGGCAAGCAGATCGCTCTGTAAAGAAAACTGTGAGGTGTGGTGGTGGTGTGAGGGGGCATGTTTGCCAGGCCAGCAGCAAAACCTGTGCAATGTGCCCCCTAGAACCAGTGCCACTGTGCCAGTCAGTGCCAAATCCAACTGGACTCAGTTCAAACCAGAGAATCTCTGCATCTGAGCATACACAAACTGTGGGAGCATGTTTGCGTTGCCAGCCAGGCCAGCAGTAGAACCAGAGCAATCTGCCTCCCCCACAACCTGTGCCACTGTGCCAGTCAGTGCTCAAACCCCCAAACATAACAGAACTCAGTTTAGACCAGAGAATCCCCTGCCGCATAAGAGGAATGGATTGTTTGCTTTTGCCAGCCAGGCCAGCAGCAGAAGAACCAGTGCAGTCTGCCCCCACACACACAACCTGTGCCACTGTGCCAGTCAGTGCCCAAACCCAACAGAACTCAGTTCCAGACCAGAGAATCCCTGCACTGCAGCATAAACTGAGCAGAGCGGGCAGCACCTGTGTGTGCAATTCAGCCCAACAAAGAGAGATTCATCATGTCAGATCCAGCCAGAGTTTGACATCTCTGCATCTGCGGCCAGAGTAATAGAATCATAGAGTTGGAAGGGACCTCCAGGGTCATCTAGTTCAACCCCCTGCACAAAGCTGGAAATTCACAAATACTTCCCCCTCCACATGCTCAGCAGTGACCCCTGCCCCATGCCCAGAAGATGACTACTAGCCTAGCCTGCTTTGGAAATCCAAAGGTGCCAAGAGGCTGAAAAAGGTTTTGTACCCCTGATTTGCACAAAAACCATGGCTTGGTGTGTGAACGCGGGCGCAGCCCACTTCGTCAGATGCCTGAAGTGTCACATCTTTTTAGCACAGAATGTGGCTCTTCAGCCATCCAGCTTAGCAAGCAATCTCTATCTCCTGTCAGCTAATGTCTGATTTGCCCAAAAACCATGACTTGGTGTGTGAACGCTGCCTACTTTGTCAGATGCATGAACTTAGTACACAAGGTGGTGCACTTTATGCACCCAGACCAAGCAAGCAGCCTGTGTCTCCTCTCCTGTCAGCTTACATCCAAAAACTACTCAGGCCACACAAGCAGAGGATCTCTGCAGCATAAGAGGAAGGATTTGCCAGCCAGGCCAGCAGCAGAATCAGTGCATGGTGGCCCCCACAACCTGTGCCAACTGGCCCTCGCAATCAATGAATCTCTCTGCAGCTAGTAGAATCACAGAGTTGGAAGGGACCTTCAGGGTCATCTAGTCCAATCCCCTGGCCTGCACACAATCCCTAATGATTTGCCCAAAAAACCATGGCTTGATGAATGCAGCCCACTCTGTATGATGCATGAAGTATCACCTCTACTTAGCACACAAGGTGAAGAAACATGCACTAAGCCAAGCAAGCAGCCTCTGCCTCCTGTCAGCTTACTTCAAGAAAATACTCCAGTCAGACAACCAGGGGACCACTGCAGCATAAGAGGAAGGGCAGGCCAGCAGCAGAACCTGTGCAATGTGCCCCCTAGAACCAGTGCCACTGTGCCTGTCACTGCCCAAACCCAAATGGACTCAGGTCAAACCAGAGGACCTCTGCAGCATATATGAACTGAGGGGGGCAGGCAGGACCTCCGTAAGGTAGCAATCACTAGGGGTGCACAGTTCTCCACTCAGCGTGTTACCGGAGGCAAAGGGAGGCCAGGGAAACCCAGATTGGCCCGAATTATAGGGGTTGCCAACTCTCCAGGGGGCACTCAACGATTGAGGTACCCAATTTCCTGGGTTGGGGAATCAGCCAGAGGGGTCTCACTGTCCCTCTAGGAAGGTGGTATGAATCCAGTGAGTGGTGGCAGTGACTAAGGAAGGAAAATAGCCCTACCAGATGGGGTGGGCACTGGGCAGGCAAAAACAGGGGCTTGTGCGAGCCACAAAATGGCTGCTCAGTCTCCCAGGGCTGAGGGCAGGTCCCCATTCCCCACAATGCAGGAAATTCACAAGCACCTCTCCCCCACACCCCCAGTGGCCTCTTCTCCATGCCCAGAAGGTGAGCCTTGCCTGTTTTGGAAAACCAAAGGTGCCCAGAGGCTGAAAAAGATTTGGATCCCTGCCCTGTTCTAATTTGCCCAAAAACCATGGCTTGGTGTGTGAACGCAGCCCACTTTGTCAGATGCATGAAGTGTCACCAACTAGGTAGCACAGAAGGTGACCCTCCATCCACCAGACCAAGCCAACAGCCTCTCTCTCCTGTCAGCTTATGTCCAGAAAATATTCAGGTCACACCAGAGGACCTCTGCAGCATATAACCCCCCCTGAGGGGGACAGGCAGGGTACCTGTGCAAGTTAATAGTAATCACTAGGGATGTAAACGTAGCCCACTTTGTCAGATCCATGAAGTGTTCATCTAGTTAGCACAAAAGGTGACTCTTCATGCATCTGGCCAAGCAAGCAGCCTCTGTCTCATGTCAGCTTATGTGACGTCAAAAAAATACTCAGGTCAGACCAGTGACTCCATCCTGTTCCATCCATGCCCAGAAGATTTTGAAAATCGAGAGGTGCCCACTACCCACAGGCTCAAAAAGATTTGGGACCCAGAAACCGTGGCTCGGTGTGATGCAGCCCACTTCGTCAGATGCATGAAGAATAATACACTTCTAGGTAGCACAGGGTCACTCTCCACGCATCCAGCCAAGCAAGCAGCCCCTGTCTCATGTCAGCCTGTATCCAAAAAATACTCAGTTCAAGCCAGAGGACCTCTGCAACATAAGAGGAAGGGTTTGCCAGCAGCAGAACATGAAGTATCTAGTTAGTGCAAAAGGTGAAACTTCATGCACCCGGCCAAGCAAGCAGCCTGTGTCTCATCAACATAAGAACATAAGAGAAGCCAATGTTGAATCAGTCCAATGGCCCATCTAGTCCAACACTCTGTCACACAGCGGCCAAAATATATCAGGTGCCATCAGGAGGTCCAGCAGTGGGGCCAGGGCACCAGAAACCCTCCCACCACTGCCCCCTCCAGCACCAAGAATAGAGTGCATCACCTGCCCCAGACTGAGAGTTCCCATCTATACCCTGTGGCTAATAGCCACTGATGGACTTCTGCTCCATATGTTTATCTAATTCCCTCTTGAAACTGTCCATGCTTGCAGCTGCCACGACATCCTGTGGCAGTGAATTCCATACGTTAATCACTCTTTGGGTGAAGAAGTATTTCCTTTTATCTGTTCTAACCCGACTGCTCAGCAATTTCATAGAGTGCCCACGAGTTCTTGTATTGTGAGAAAGGGAGAAAAGTACTTCTTTCTCAACCTGCTCAATCCCATTCATAATCTTATAAACCTCGATCATGTCACCTCTCAGCCATCGTTTCTCCAAGCTAAAGAGCCCCAAGCATTTTAACCTTTCTTCATAGGGAAGGTGTTTCAACCCTTTTATCATTCTAGTTGCCCTTCTCTGCACTTTTTCCAATGCTATAATATCCTTTTTGAGATGTGGTGACCAGAACTGTACACAGTATTCCAAATGAGGTCGCACCAATGATTTATACAGGGGCATGATGATACTGGCTGATTTGTTATCAATTCCTTTCCTAATAATCCCCAGCATAGTGTTGGCCTTCTTTATTGCAGCTACACACTGTCTAGACATTTTCATCGAGTTATCCACTACGACTCCAAGAGGTCCGTCTCTGCCAGTTCAGACCCCATCAACGTGTATTTATATTTAGGATTTTTGGCTCCAATGTGCATCACTTTGCACTTGGCCACATTGAACTCCATTTGCCACGTTGACGCCCACTCACCCATCCTCGACAGATCCCTTTGGAGTGCCTCACACTCCTCCCTGGTTTTCACCACCCTGAACAACTTCGTGTCATCTGCAAATTTAGCCACATCACTGCTTACTCCCAATTCCAAATCGTTAATAAACAAGTTAAAAAGCATCGGACCGAGTACTGATCCCTGTGGTACCCCACTGCTTACCACCCTCCACTGAGAAAGTTTCCCATTTATACTCACTCTCTGTTTCCTATTTATAAGCCAGTTTTTGATCCACAAGAGGACTTGTCCTTTTATCCCATGACTATTGAGCTTACTTAGGAGCCTTTGATGAGGAACTGTATCAAAAGCTTTCCGGAAGTCAAGGTAAATAATATCAAAACAATATCATCATGTCAGCTTACCTCAAAATGCGTTTTTGCTTGTGATGTGCCCATGACTCACTTCGGTAACTTATGTGAAAAACCACCACAACAAGAAGCCTTGCCCACTAATGCCTCAGAAAGTGAAAGGGAGGGGGTAGGGTATATCTGTCCACTGATCCTCCTCTCTCGCAGCAGTACACCAACACCAGCCATCACTGCCTGCCTCAGTGGAGGAGGCTTGGCCTAGGTGTGGCAGCTGCCATTCATCACAGGCCCTCCCTCCCTTATCCCAGCTCACCCCTGCAAAAAAAGAGAAAAGTTATGTATTTCAATACACACATTGTTCCCCCTAAGCTGAGTTAGTGTGAGCTAGCTCACAATTTTTTAGCCTCCAGCTCACACTGGAGCTCAGGATAGCTCAGGAAGGATAGTTCCAGACTAATTGATGCAGCAGCCCAATCATGCACTCCAGTACAGTTTATCTTTGGAATTCTACCTTACAAGGCTCCAGTCCACAGCTTAGAGGGAGCATTGCACACAACATGTATTTAAAGTTATGGATGGTGGTGCTCCTGTGGTTGCTTCTGGTTTCTGGCTGCTTGGCATCTACCCTACTCTTCTACCTTGTTCACATGGAGAACAATTTTTGTGATGCTGTTTTAATTTCAGCATGCAATTTTGGTTTGTGGTGGCTGCTGGCAATGCAACTTAGGTGCATACACGCACCATCCTGTCAGGTTCTTCAGTCAGTCATGTAAGACAGGGCTTCTTCAGAAAACAGTGTTTAATGAAACAGTACCAAAGACATGTGTATACAGTCTGTGTCATTAATAGTGTGATACAGCAAAGCAGGCTTGGTTATACTACATTCAAACAGGTCCCCCTCCCCCCACTAGTAGAAGCCAATGGCTACAGTTCACACATAGCAGGCTAGGCAGGCAAGCTAAGCAAACCATTCTAAAAACGGTTAGCGTTCCCAGAGATGACTCCAGCAGCCGGAGTACCAAGGTCAAAGCCCTGATAAGAAGATGAGAGTGAGACTTCAGAGGAGGGGGGGGGAAGAGAGGCAACTTCCCTCCCCTCTCATTCCATTAACATGACAGGATACCTGACACACCCTCAACATCACCCTGCACTGCTCGGCGACCAGAGTTCCATTTAGGTATTTCTGCTGCTGGTGGGATGGATGAAAGTGGGGAGATTGGTGGGGCCCTGGCTGCTACTTCTCCCTAGCCTCTCTCTAGTTTTAACCATGGGAAGAGCGTAACCCAGCTTCCCAGCACAGACTGAGAGGGGATTGCAGGCACAAGTATGCATGCTCACTTCACTCTCATAGTCTAGGGCCAGGAAAACAAACAGTCGCAAGTTGACCTTCAGGAAGACCAACTGCTCAACTGCCCAGGGGCTCAGGTGTGAGTGATGCGGGCAGACAATGTCGCCCACATGGGAAAAAATGCACTCACTCTGCACGCTCGTCAGCGGGCATGAAAGGAGCTTCAGGGCCACGGCAGAGAGGGCCGGCCAGACTGCCTCCTTCATAGCCCAGTAGCTCAGCGAACAGATGGACTCCGGTTCATAGGGCTCTGCAAGGTAGTCCCACACCATCACAGCCGCCATGTCTTCTCTCATGTGCCTGCTGCTCCCAGGGGGGCCAAGGATCCACCCCATGAATGCCATCTCAGGATTCGTGGCAGTGGGAGCCGTGAGGGGGACGCTGCCTAGCAGGGGAGGTGGAGGATGAACAGCAGTGGAGCTGCTGGCACCCTCCTCTCCCACAGCTTATGATGACGTGCCCTTCTTGGCTCGCATGCACTCAACTCGCTTGTAGAGAGCTTCTCTCCACTGAGTGAACACGTTGGCCCACTCAGCGATCTTGCCCTTGATGCGCGGATCACACATGGTCACCGACATGTAGATCCTACTCTGGAGGATAGACTGAAAGCACTTCTGCAGTGCACTTTGCAGCATTCTCAGCAGTGCACACACTGCTGGAACCATGTCTGCACATCCTGCAGCTGGCTCCAGAAACAAGGCCAACTCCTCATGGACCACCTGGACCATGGGGATGACAAGAGCCAGACTTGCCGTGTCAGACGAGCAACTCTGTGAAGGTCTTTAAGGTCTTAAGAACCTCCACAGCCTGAGAGATGGTCAACCACTCCTCGCAGTTGAGCCAGCTCTCTTCCTGAATGACCCCACTCTCAGAGATCAGGGCAGTCCTGCTCCACCAAGTGTTCAAGCATGACACAGGTGGAGTTCCAGCAAGTGGAAATGTTGCCTAGCAGGTTGTGCCCCGGCAGACCTGCCAGCACCTGCTTCTCGCACAGCAGATCGAGGTCCTTTGTACTGCGTGAGAAGTGACTTGTGATGAACTAGCATTTCTCAACGATATGACGGAACTCAAGAGTCATAGCGTCCAGATTGGGATTCTTTGCAGACCCCAACCCCAGAGCATCCTTAACCACGAGGTGGGTAAGGTGGGCTGCACAGGAAATGTGCATCAGGCCCAGTTTGTCTGCCGCTGCCTTAATGTTCGGGTCGCCATCAGCCACCAGGAAGCCCTTGATGATGCCCCTGCCCACCCACACGTCCAACTGTCTCTGGATGGTGCCCTTGATGCTGTCCGCTATGTGCGACCCATCGAGTTTTCTGATGTGAAGCAGAGCCTTGCGGTAGCCAGCCCAGCAGCCCTGACCCTGCCTGTCATTAGTTTACCCTCCCCCACCCAAAACTTCACTCAGTTGCCACCAGTGCACAGTCAATGAATCGTGCACCTGACAGGAGGTCCAGATGTTGGACGTGAAGGGCACATATCTCCTGCGCGTGCAGGACAAGTGTGCCTTCACATAGTCCCTGGCAGCCATGTACAATGAGGGCATCATGGTCCTGCTCATTGTGGTGCGAGAAGGAGGCGTGTACCAGGGATAGGCATCCTGGATAACCCTGCGGAAACTGATGTCTTCAACTACAGGGAAGGGGCGCCCATCTATAGCAATCATCTCAGCAAGGAGGCAAGTGACCCTCCTGCTGGCCTGTTGTTCCCCCCCCCGGCACTCTAATGCCAACCTCGCCAAACATCTCTGTCAGAGATGCTTGGCGTCCCTGCCCCATCCCTACCATGGAACTCGCAAAGAGAGTGCTGGAGGTGGTTGCATGACAACTCGCCTCCTGGCTGGTCGATGGTGATGGCTTGGGCACCCCAGCAGCAGCCTGTCTCTCCTCCTGAAGAAGCACCACTTGGTGGTGCTTCTTCAGATGGTTCCACAGCCCAGAGGTCGAGAGATGGTTGATGTTCTTCCCTCGACTTACCTGGGCCCTATGCAGCTGGCATTGTGCAAAGTGGGGATTCTCTGTCACAACTTGGAAGTAGTTCCAGATGCCAGAGGTGAAGGGACACCCACGCTGACCAGCAGCCTTGGGCTTCCCCAGAGCTGCCTCCTGTGAGGAGCTCAGGCCAGACACATTGTGTCTTGGGGGGCAGGAAGAGATGGCTGAGCAGGGGGAAGGGGTTGAGATGGCCAGTGCTTGGGGTGCACCACCTCCATCTCTTTCTCCTCTCCCAGCCTCTCTTCCTGTCCTCCCTCAGGAGGTCTGCTGGAGCCTAGAGATACCAGAGGAGTGGGCTGGCCAGCCAGCTCCTCCTCCAGTGCCTCTGCAACCCTCTTAGTCCTCGGAGTGAGCCCTGAAAACAGAGTGTCCCCAAAGCTCAGCCTCATGGACAGCTCTTGCTGCCTCTCCTCCTGCCGCTGATTCTCAGCAGCAATGGCTTCAGGAGGGACTGCCTGAGCAGCAGACCCCTGCTCAGTGCCCGCAGCACCTACAGACACCTCTGCTGGGGCCACCCCAGGAGCATCCTTAAACAGTGAGAAGAGAGCCAGCTGTGGCATCTTCACAGCACCACCCTGACCAGAGGTTGGAGTGGTGTCAGGAAGGATGCTCTGTTGTGGCCTTGCGCTTAGGTGCGGGGAGAACTGCAGCTTTCCCCTTCCCCCTCCCCCCACTTCTCTAGTCTTGTCCTTTGCCTTATCCCCAGGGCCCCTCTGCGTTTCCTTCCTGCCACTCATGATGCCCTGGCCAAACTCAGGCTAACTTGTGGGGAGGGTATTAGGCACCTAACTTACCTGCACTATCACCTGACCCTAAAACAGCCTCACACCTTTTTATAAACCCTCCCACCAAAAAACTATTTTTTTTTCTTTCAGTAGAGCCTAATCTAGCCTTGCTTCACTTTTTTCTGGGTTTGTTTTTTTACTAGTGAATTCCTACACTGACCCTGGCTATGGTTTAAAGACTATCCTTGAGATGGCTTGTTCAAACCTTTTAAAAGGTTTTTGGGTTTAAAACTACTACTATCTAGACTGGAACCACCTGATTACCTTGAGGATTCAGGAAAAGCTCCCCTAATTGAAAAACAGTCTAAAGGGGGGAAAGTGCCTGGCTTCACCAAAGGTCAGTCAGAGCACAAACAACACAGCACACTACTTTTTAAATAATTAAGTGCTACTTAAACCTTTGTTTTATATTGTGAAGACAAACCTGGCCTCTTTTTGTTCTCCTACCACTGGGCTAGTTAAAGGTAGAACAGCTAAAACCCTACACTGAGATTTATTAATATTAATTTAAAAGTAAACCTGAAAGTTTGTTTTAGAGACTATTTAACAGTGGTGCACTGCAGCTAAACCAGAAGCACACTCAGAAATAGAGCAGTGACCCCCACACACACCTTAGAAAGCCCAAACAAAACCTCCTAAAAAGCAATAGAAAAGGCACAGACAGAGAGCCTACCTAGCCTCCCAAGCAGAAGGCCTTAGTAGTAGTAAACCAAACAACAAACAAAAACAAACAAGCTGAGCCCCGCAAACACAATACAAATACATTCAAAAATTGGAAAACTACAAAAACAACAGAACAGAACAAACCAGAACCAAGACCAGCAGAGAAAACCTAGGCCCCCCAGGCAGAAGTCTGCCCTAGTCAGTAAGCCCCCTCCAGTAAGCCCCACAAACAACACAAGCCCAGAAAATACAATAAAAAACTTTTAAAAACGTAAACTGCAAAAAAGGCAAGTAAGCAACAGAAGAAGAACCACAGCAGACACAGAGCCTCCCTAGGCCTCAAGCAGAAGGACTAGTGAACCCCCCCGCCAAAAAAGAAAAACCAACCAAAGCCCTGCACACACACAATACAAGTAGGTACTTAAAAAACTGAAACTGCAAAGGCAACAGAAGAGCAGCAGAACGAAAGAACAACCAAAGGCAGAGAGAGAGAGAGAGAAGAACCTAGGCCCTAGGCAGAAGTAACCCGAAAAAACCAAAATACAATACAGGAACTTAAAAATTAAACTTACTGCAAAATGGAAAGCAAAGCAAGCAAGAACCACAGAACAGAGGAGAAGAAAGAACCAAAAGCAAAGACAGAGAGCCTAGAAAAAGAAACAAAGCTTGGCCAAATAATGAAGCACAGAAAAAAAAATTAAATTGCAGAATAACACACTTGCTGGTAAAAACACAAACTAGAAACTCCCCCCCCCCCAGAACCCAACCAAAGAAAACCAGAAAGAAAGAGGCCTGAGAGGCCCTGCAGGCCTACCCACCACCCCACCAACCTCAAGTCCCTCCCCACCAACCCTAACCAAGAAGGAATAAAATAAAGAGAAAAAAAAATGTAAAAGTGCCCTATCAAACCAAGTCTTGATCTAAGAGGTCTTGCTCCGAGGTCCACAAGCAGGGAGGAAAGCAGGGCAGACTTGGGAGCAGGGGCAGCAGCAGCAGAAGCCAGCCACACACACACTCTTTCCAAGCCAAGCCAGCTAGCCACCAGCAACAGGATCCAGGAAGAGCAATGGAGTCAGCCCAGAGACTGGCTCCTTTTATGTTTTCTGAGCATACACAGAAGGATTTCAAAAAGGAAGAACCTTCTGTGATTGGCCAGGGAGTAGATGCCAAAACCCCATTGTCCACCACAGTGCTCCTTCCCTGGGAAAGGAGCAAGCTAGTGGTTGGGCTGGCAGCAGCAACAACAGCCTTGCAAACTTGCAAACTGCAATACATTTGGAAATGCATTGCAGTGATTGGCTGTCTGGAGTTCCCTCTTTCCCCCTCCCTCCTGGAAACAGGAGCAAAAGGTGAGAAAGAGGGGGAAACTGTGGGAAAAGTCATTTCCTGGGCACCTGTAACTGTTAAACCCCCCAGAATGCAGTTTTTCAGCAATGCCGAAAAATGCCAAAAAAACCCTCGAATTTTTTCGGGATTTTTTTTCCGGATATCAGAACAGGCTCAAGAAAGCCCTGTTAGCCATCCGGAAAGCCGAAAAAAACTGATAAAAAATTTTTCGGGTTTTTTCCAGCTTGGGATTCCCAAATGCACACCCCTATTCCAGGCAGAGCCTTCTGAAATTTCATGACAACATAATATAACGATTGCAGTTAGAATGATCCTTTCTTGATTTCTGGTAAATTATTTTGGAACATGTACTGTTTAGGTCTCAACATTATTAAGGCATTCCTAAGGCCTGCTGGACATCCACTTATTGGTTTTGTGTGTGCTTAAAGTGCTGTCAAGTCACAGCCAACTTATGGTGATCCCAGCTAGGAGATTTCAAGGCAAGTGAGAAGTAGAGATGTTTTGCCATTGCTTTCCTCTGCATAGTGCTTTTTGATGGTCTCCTTTCCAAGTACCAACCCTGCTTAGCTTCTGAGATCTGATGTGATTGGGCTATACCATGCTGCCTTCCCTCCCCATATCTTTGGTTACATGTTGTTGTTCAGTCGCACAGTCAAGTCCGACTCTTTGCGACCCCATGGACCAGATCACGCCAGGCCCTCCTGTCTTCCGCTGTCCTCTTGGTTACATACTCCATATTTAATAAACTGTTTCTTTTCATAGTGTTCAAGATCAGGTGATTTGTTTAATAACATAACTCATTTTAGGATTGACCTCCCACCCGCAATACGAGCTGATAAAGCGTCAGAGCACAGGCTGCCCAGGGATGATTTCCTTCTACATTAAAGGAAACCTTGAACGTGCCACCACATTTCTCAAAAACTTAAAGGTAAAACTTTGGAATATCCATTGCCTTTCAAAGCAGAACATTGAATGGCAGCCTAATTAGGATGTAGAAACTAAAGAAATGACTAATCTATTGGGGAAGGAGCTGCCTATGCATTGTGGCACTAATGTAGTAATGGTTTGCAACAACATGTAAATAACTGATATAATTATGGGAAATGCACTAATGAGAGGGAAGGAAAAGGGTGTCTCACAATTAATGGGAAGTGTTCATTCAGGTGTCTGGTGCTTGCCTAATTCCTTTGAGCTAGATAATTCTTTCTAGTGCCAACAGCTCTCCAATTTTGCTCTGCAATTATAAATGGCATTTTAAAAGCAGTGGCATTTTAGCTGATGTAACACCAACTCAGTGTTTTAAAACAGCTTAAATAAATGTCTTGACATCAAATGACTCCAACAAATCACTATTGCACCCTCACTCATCACTAGAAAGGCACTGCTTTAAATATAGTTGTGCAGTTTATATGAGCTTCCTTTTTCTTAACTATCAGCAACGTATTATTAAGTGTTGTGCCTGCTGGCGCTGGACAGATTGGCACCTGTTTCTGCAGACTCTTTAAACACATTAGAACCAAATTAACAAAAACTGAGCAAAGAGCTCCTCTTCATCTTCAAGAATAATGGCTAATAAAATTGTATCATCAAGAAACACCTAAGAGAAGAGGGGAAATGATATTCTTTGCCTTATAGCACAGCCCATCCCAAGGACACCTAGCAGGTTATCATAACCTAATCATAAAATCCAAATCTCATCCCAACTCTCTCTTCCTGGCTAATAAAAGACAAGTCATTCCTTATCGACTGCGAGTAGATGGATTACTCTTTTGATTGCCTATTGTTTTAGACTAGCCACTCTTTGTAACATTCTCCGTCTGCCCTGCTTTCTGCAGTCATCAGCTTAATGGTTGAACACTTAATAGATGAACACTTCGTGCATCTGCTGAAGTGAACTCTTGACTCACAAATGCTGGAATTCTTGCCTGTGAAATTACAGCAGAAGAGAGACATAAGAACATAAGAGAAGTCAATGTTGGATCAGGCCAATGGCCCATCCAGTCCAACACTCTGTCACACAATGGCCAAAAATACCAGGTGCCATCCGGAGGTCCAGCAGTGGGTCCAGGACACTAGAAGCCCTCCCACTGTTGACTCTCCCCCAAGCACCAAGAATACAGAGCATCACTTGCCCCAGAGTCCAGTAGCATCTTAGAAACCAAGACGTTTTTCAGGGCATAAGCTTTCGAGAGTCAAAGCTCCTTTCCTCAGATACAAGCAGAAAAGAGGAGAGCTTTCATGTCACAGATATTGCAGCATCCTGTCTCTGTCACACAGAGCTAAGCCACTGGCTTGTGGCCCTTGCACAGAGCAAACACCTGTGTTTGCCAGTTACTATTAGGCAACCGATTGGTGCAGCTGGAGCAAGTTTCACAGAGCAAGGCTGCTGAGAAGACCATCTTCTCTTCTTCCACCCCAGTCTCTTAATCTAGTAGTGTGTTATCTATGAGCAAAACTATATGTTACCTTTTTCATATATTTTCCCAGCAGCTGCACAGTAGCTGTGGATAACTGCTTTTAAGGGGGGGGGGTTGGCTTCTGCTCCCCCCAAGCAGTTTTCTTGCATGAAAACCTTATTGGGGGAGGGGCAGTTATTTTGCTCATTTTGTTGCTCCACATGTACAGGTACTCACCCCTAGTGGAGCAAAATTGGTGAAATAGTTCCCTTCCCCTTTACCCTGGTACAGTTTTTGCATGAGAACACTACCTGGCTGGGAAGGTGCCCCTCCCCCCCGTGATGTTCTGAGCTTGTCTGGGCTCTGTCTGTGTGTGTGTCTCTCTCTTAATAAGCAGTTCCCTGCAGCTGTTATGTGGCTGCAAGGAACATGTGAAAACATAAAAAACAAGTAACATAATTTAGCTCTCTGTGCAGGCCTGGTGAGTGCAGTTCTCACAGTTCTCTGTGAGAGAAGCTGAGTTTTGCCAAGCATCTTCCTGCCGTGTAAAATACTAAGTTTTCTATAGCCAGGTGAGAAGTATATACAACCATAAACTTTTAAGCTGCATCCTTTACTGTCTAATTGGTTTCAGATTTGAACAAATTATCCTTTAGAATTATATGCCTGGCCTTTCTTATTTCAGCAGTATTACTCTACCGTCTCTAAAAGAGGAGGTATGGGGTGATTCATCGGTTGAGCCAAGATATACAAAAGGTGTTCTGAAACTGCAGACAAATAGGGGCTTTGTTTCAGTTTTTGTTGAAATGGCAGCTTTGTTATGTTTATGCATCCATAGCATTTATTCTCTCCAAATAGTTACTCCTGTGCTTCTCAGGTGCACCCAAATCTTCCTAGGTCTAATTCTTCATTGAGCTGTACATTTTTTAAAAGGTTAATATTTGTTCAAACATAATATTTTGTATTTCTTTCTCTAGCTTTTTGCACTGGCTGAAAGTCTGGGAGGATATGAAAGCCTGGCAGAGCATCCGTGAGTGAAGCTTCATTTGCAGTCTCTGTTGGGATTCATCGGGGCGGGGGGGGCGGGGGGTGTTTAAACATGCAAGTATAGACTAGTGGATATAAGACATTTATCATAATATTTAAGTCAGAGTTTGCCTAATGGGTTACAGTCTAATTTGTGGATTCAGCCCATTATTGTACATTTTGTCCTCAGTGCTGAAACACAAAAAATTATTTGTCCTACAAAAAGATGGTGATGCAGAATGGTATTGTATAGCCTGATCGCAGAAGCTAAGCAGGGCCAGCACTTGGATGGAAGGAAGGGAGTGGCAGACTACCTCTGCTTATCGCTTGCCTTGAAAAACCTTGCTGGAGTTGCCATAAGTTGATTGCAACTTGGCAGCACATACATGCATACAGAAATATGGTCTTGTTTATGCCATAAGATTTGGTAAAATATATAATAGAGAATAGCTGTAATTCAGTGGCATCATGCCGAGCCATCTTCATGGTCCTTATGAGGGCAGAAAGGCAGGGTATAAATTTGTAAAATAAAATAGAGGCAATTTCAGAAGACCATTCTTATCCACAGTGCTTTAGCCACCATAATATATAGTTTCCATTCTTTTTCATGAAAATTCCAGAAACTGTGTTTTGCCAATTCTTGTCTTTTCATTGTTTCTAAGTGAAGGAAGCCAAGTGAAGGAAGGTCAATAAAGTGAGGTCTTCCACACGCTCATTTCAGTCTAGCCATAGGAAGATAAAATATCTGCTGTTTAAACTTTGCACACAGGAGGGCATACTTGGCACAGGAAACTCAGCTGTACCCATTAACCACAGTAATTAAGAGAATAAAAGCAGGGAACTGCAAAGACTAGTTGGAAGCATCTCATCTCCCCCTTCCCCACTATTTCCTCTTTACCTTCTCTGAAAGCCTTCATAACCAAAGCTCCCTTTAAGCTGTGGAGTCTCCTGAGAACAATTCTACTTCGTGAGCTACTGGCATTAAAGTTGTGAGCGAGCAATTTGGCTACTGCATAAATTACTTTGCTCTGGAGCCATCCTTCCTGAGCTAAGACAAAAATGTGTGAGCCAGAGGCTAAAGAACTGTGAGCTAGTTCACACTCACTTAGTTTAGAGGGAACACTGTCCATAATCCCTACCCTTTTCCTGCTTCCTTCTCTTCTTCCCACCCATCAGGAAATCTACCTTTATCTCCCCCATCTTCAGTTTTCCCTCTTTACCTCCCCTAGGCAGCCTCCACACAGGAAAACTATAGCCTAGTTGCACAATGGCTGCCATTGGACCAGGCCCAGTCGCACTGTTAGTATCCCAAAAGGACTTTTGTGGGCACCTAATTTTCCTCTGTATCCCCCTCCCCACACTATTCCCTCTTAACCTCCTCCTGGCAGTCCCTGTCCCCCTTCTCTTCTTCACATATATCAACCTACCTGCCCCCACCCCATCTTCAGCTATATTTATTTATTATTTACTTTATTCCACCTCTCTCCCCAGTGGGGACTCAAAGCAACATACCATTCTCCTCCATTTTAGGCTGAGAATGTGTACATGGCCCAAGATCACCCAGTGAGCTTCCTCATCAGAGTAATGATTCAAATCTGGGCCTCCCAGACCCTTGTCTAAAACTGTAACCACTACACCACACCAGGCCCATAACCAGTATTTTTTTTATTTGAGGGGCATTTAAATTTCTTAGGGGGCACTGGCTAATCAGATTAAAGGAACACCCAGCTCCTTGCCTTCATTTCCCACCACTTGGGGGCCCTGGGCTGGATGGGAAGTCATAGGGCCTAGCCCTGAGATGCCCCACTGTAGCTATGGGCCTGCACCACACTGGTTTGCTTAGGTTGCTGTTGAACAGTAGTGAGCAGCCAGGACTGGGTGAGTCATGCAACTCAGATGGTAGTAAGTTGCCTGGTGGTTGCTGCCAGGCCCTGATGAGTCCCCCTCAAATGGTAAAACAGCCCTGAAAAGGGGCCTTCCCCTTCCCTTTTACTGATAGAAACCAAGGCTTAAGGCTGGCAGTACTATTGTGGATGCCACAACTCCCACAGTGGCCCCTGCAGAGAGCATTTGTTTCTTAAAGATACATGTGTGCTTCTGTTATATTTGGCAGGGGCTGGGCTTGTTTGTTTTTTAGATTTTTCTGCAAACCTGGAGCAATTTTCAGTTTTGAAGAAAAACCGATATTGTCTGTTCATGGCTGCATTCTCTGGATTTAAGTATCTACAGATTTAGCCACATTGAAAATTGGATATATTGATATTTATACCAAGATACTGCAGAGATGGAAAGTGCCAAGTAAATACTTGTTAATTTTTAAATTATTCTGACTTGAAGCTGATTTGAGACCATCTGCCTCAGAAAGGGCTGTTGTGCCCTGACTTGGATAGCCCAGACAAATCTGATCTCAGCAGATCTCAGAAGCTAAGCAGGGGCTGACCCTGGCAAGTACTTGGATGGGAGACTTCCATGGAATACCAGGGCCAGGACACAGGGGCCAGCAATAGCAAGGCACCTCTTTGAAAATTGAAATCCCACTAGGGGTCCACAGAAGTTAACCATGACTTCCAGGCATGTACACACTCTCACACATACATACACACACAAAAAAAATACCAAAAAAGACAGAAGGAGCGGTTGCCAAGAATATATGTGGGGCAGTTAGGATCGTCTTGTTTTCCCTGTGTACTTCGACTAGTGACCACATTGTGCCCACTTGTTTACCACATCTGCCCGCTTCATGGGTCAAACTGAACAGAATACTTACAAATTGTCATTAAATTCTGTCATCAAATGAGATGGGAAACCATAGAAGCTGAAATATATTTAGCATCCTTTTGAAGAGGGATTCCACATCCCAAATCATTCTCACTGTCATTGTATTCAAGATGAATATTCACTGTATAAATGAAAAATGTCCTTAATTTTGTCCATTCATAATCACGTTAACATTGGTTCAGTGCCTTCATTAGACCTTTTCAGAACTTATTCAAACATACCAGGAGCACGTGCTGCCTTTGATCCTCCCAATATGTGCAGTCATCATTACTTCTGAAATTAGCATTGCAAATATTTTCTACTTCAGTACATGTTGCGCTGAACCCTGATTTATCAGGGTTCATGCTCTCATGTACTGATGCTGAAATTACATGTGGTGCCAAATTCAGATGAAATGGCAGCCATGATAGCATGTGCTCCTAGCACATATGGTTGTATACCCTCAAATGTAACACCTAAAAGTCTTTAATCATAACCCAATGCTTTGAATATATGTTTGCAACAAATAGAGCCTTGTGCCACTGTGGCTAAAGCAATGCAGTGTGCCCAGCAACAGTGGAAATTGGGATGAGGTAAGATGCAAAATCCTCAGCTTGGGCCACTGAATTTTTTAGGAAGTCCACAGATGTTTAAGGGTGCCTCTAGCACATGGTGAAGGCCAGTATGATGCCAGATCATGGAGCTTTGAAAGGTTTTTCCTTCTCCCCTTTGGACCCTTGAGAAAGACAGGAGGACTAGCACAAAGATGCACAAGTCATTTTTCGAAAATAAGGAAGGATGGTGTCACACAGTGAAGGGCAGTGGGACAATTCCTAAGGCATCCTCATTGTTGTCAAAATGGAAGCTTTATGGCCCAAGTTAGACTGTTTACAAGTTTAAAGGAGATGCAGTCTTTATTACTCGGTTTAGGTAGCCAGCCCCATGGTATCACAAAGAAGCCTTTTCTACCTTTCCACGCAGATTCCTAGAGGAGCCTTGCACTTAAAAAAAAATGATTTTTTAAAAAATGATGACAAACAGTTTAGCAAATAGATGTTTCACAAAATTGTTGTAAAGCACCCAGCTTGCCTAAAGTGAGCGCTAATGGCTGTGCTGGTGTTTACTGGTAAGCCTGACTAGACTTTCAGTTGTAAACCATGTCTTGGTTGTGAAGTATCTGATGTGAGATCTGTTTTTATGATGCCTGTCTTCAGCCTCTTCTATGGCTTTTCATCAGCAGATTCTGTGTGTGGTGTGCCAGTGCCAAGGTTCATAGAGTCAGCTGCTTGCCGGCTTGTATTGACATAGCAATTCCAAACCCCTGGAGTATGTGACCTGTGGGTTTTAGGCATGACCCAAAAGACTACCCCATGCTTAACTAGGACCCGACCAGTGAATTGACAATGCAGTGCATGTGTTCATATCACTTTTTGCAGTACATCATCCTTTTTAAATTGTTATGTTATTGGCAATTGCTTGGTCTTTATCTAGCCTTTTATTTATTAATCTGAAACCAGGAATTGTCTGTTCTTGTTCAGTGCCATCATGACTCATGCCTCCATTCCAAAGAAAGAACGGGAAGCCCTCGGAATCTCTGATACATTAATTCGCATGTCTATTGGCTTAGAAGACTGTGAAGATTTACTGGAAGATCTGGACCAAGCTCTGAAAGCAGCAGTAAGTCACTCCATAGTTTAGTGGCTACAAGTATGGACATTTTGTTTTTCTTTCCCTTTTTATATCCGTTATTGCTTCAGACATTAATAGTATTTCTGGGTTGGCATTTCATGTATTAATTGTATTTCTGAGTTAGTAGAAAGGTAGACCAGGGACTTCAGATCTCCCCTATCTTGGATGGGGTATACTCATCTTGAAAAGCCAGGTTCACAGCTTGGGGGTGCAGCTTGACAACGGTTCTGCCGAGCACTGGCTGGTGCATCAACTGCATTGGTTCCTGGGTCAGTCAGATCTAGCCAGGGTGATCCATGCCTCAATTACAGCTGGACTGAACTATTGCAATGCACTCTACTTGGGGCTACCCTTGAAGAGTGTTCCGAAGGTGCAGCTAGTACAGAATGTTGTAGCTAGATTGCTGGTTGGGGCCAGATATCAAGACCATATATCTCCAATAGTACATCTCCAATAGTTACACTGACTGCCAGTCTTCTCCCAAGCCCAATCCAGAGTGCTGGTTTTGTCCATTAAAGCCCTATATGGCTTGAGACTGGGGTATCTGGACTGTCTTCTCCTATGCATTCCTGCGCAGGAATTAAGACCATGGGGAAATGCTCTCCTGACTGCCCCACCAAATTAAAAATGCCCATTTGGTGGGTACATGAGAAAGGGATTTTTCTGTGGCAGACCCACAATTATGGAACAACCTCCCCAGGAGATACTCTTGGCCCCATCACTGTCAATCTTCAGCTGAAGACAGTTTTATTTAGGACTGCATTTTGATTTAGCTTTTATTTTTGGCAGTCCTGTTTGGTCTTTTTAAACTGTGACTTTTATGCAAGTTATAATTGTTTTTACTGGGGTTTTTTATGTTTTAGTTATACTGTAAACTGCCTTGAATTCCTCAAGGGAGATATGCAGCCAATAAATGTTTTAAATAAATAAAAAATATTTTCAGTGAGTCCTGAAACCTCTGAGAAGTTTAGTTGATCAGATAACTTAACAAAATAAAGTAGCTTTGGGAGATTTGTGAAATCCATTTGCTTTTATTTAGTTTACATGCAGGAGCTTAGATCCAAAATGAATCAAATAATCTCCTTCGTATCAGACAGATTTGGCTCATCTGACATGCATATAATTTTTCACATGTATACACATTTTTCTTGCCATATGCAGTTGACAGGCAGAACCAAAATATGTTTCTTTAAATATTGTAGAATATTTAATATTCTCATGAGTAACAAGAAACCTAGCTTTAGACTTCTCTGGGCCCCAGACAAGACTTTGCAGGGTGCACTTTTCCCTCCTTCAGACCAACTTTCCCTCCACTCCCTGCTGAGGTAAACTCTGCCAATAGATCCAATCTATTCAGGCCTAGCCAGTTTTCACTCCACTGTTGAAACTATCGCCCATGCTTTCCCCAAATTATGCTTTTCTCTTCTCAGCTCATTCACTATTTATGAACTTTGTCTCCTGATGTTAAAAACACCTCCAAAAGGTGGGGTGCAGTGCAAATTATTCTTCCTCTACCCATAACATTTCACTGCTCAGTTTGTCTACTGACAAAGCCTACTGGAGGGAAGGAGGGAGGTTTATTCCTCATGCATTATACATTCTACTTAAGAGTTTTTCACAAAGTAACAGATGTGAGTAATAACCATAAGGAGAACTTAGAATAAGCACCTAAACAAAAATGTGTATAATTTTCATAATAATTCCTTTTGTTTGCGAAGTAGCCAACCACCTTAAACCATAGTAAGCATTTGGCTGCTGTCTCCTGTGTGATTTTACCTGATTACTGTTGTTATTTTGATGTAGCTGAAGAAGGCAGTCAGGCGTTTAAAAGCTTAACCTCGTGTATAAATGTGCTTTGTATACCGAATGTGTTACTTCTGTGATAATTCAAATCATGAAAGAAAAATACTGATACAATTCCACTTGTTTTCTGTTATTACAGTTTCCCGATCATAAAGTCCGTAACTAGGAGACTTGATCCCTGTGCATCTGTAATACAAGGAAAAGGAACCGAACAGCTTTGTTGCTCATGAATTTTCTGTGATTCAGTTTCTTAGAAATGAAAATTTATATTTAATGTTTTGAAAGCAAGCCAGTAATGGCGACCTCTCCCAACTAGCTTGACTAAACCTGTGCCTTCCATCAACATTGTGCTCTTTGATTTAAAAGAAAAAGGTCACCATTCTTTCCAGGATTGTTTCAGGTGGGCAGCTCTGTTGGTCTGCAGTAGAAGAGCAGATTCACGTTCAGTAGCACCTTAGAGACCAACAAGATTTCCAGGGTATAAGCTTTTAAGAGTCAAGGAGGCTCCCTTTGTTGGAAGAAGGTCTCTGACGAAAGGAGCTTCCACTTTCAAAAGCTTGTATCCTGGAATTCTTATTGGTCTCTGAGGTGTTAGTGGACTCAAAAGTTGCTGTTCTTTCCAGGAGTAGATCTCACGTGACTGTGATTCATATTTCGGAATAGGACATCTACTAGTATCTAAAGATATCTCTCATATTATAAAGCTGATTTGGAGTGGCAAGATTTGATGCACGCCAAAATCAGTTGGCTGCAAGAACTGCCACTCCCAATGGGAGCCGTGGCCACTGGCTGCATTCTCTGACTCCCACCCACAGAGGCGGCGCCAGCCCAAACATGCCACAGAAGATAGTGGCTTTGCTCTGCTGAACACACCTCCTGTCTTCCTCCGGCCCAAAGCAGTGCCATGCCTCCCCAGCACCTTGCCTGTCTCCGCGGCGGCTCTGCAGCTGCTCCCCCCAGATCAACAGCCCAACGGGTGCCCTGCCTCGAATGAGTGGGAGAGGGAATGAGGCCAACCACCTTGGCCCACCAGCGCCTTGAATGGGACAAGGGGGGAGGGATGCAGCCGGGCAGCTTGGCCCACCGGGGTGTCAAGCAGGCGGGAGGGCCCAAGGAAGTTAGGAATGAGCCCAGCCGCCATGGCATAGTGGCAGCTCGCGCAGGCGGTGGGGAGAGGGGCGAGGTCAAGCAGCTTGGCCTGCCGGGGCCTCCAACAGGCAGGGAGGAATGAGGCCAGATGCCTTGGCCTGCCAGCGCCTTGATTCGGCCATGGGAGGAGGGGCACGGCTGGCCGACTTTGCCTGCAGGAGCCTCGAATGGGTGAGGCAGGCCAGGAATGATGCTGGCCACCTTCGCCCACTGGTGGCTCGAGCCAGCAGTGGGGAGAGGGCGCTGCCACAGCACCTTGTTCAGGTCGCAGGCCACAGCAGGACTCCCTTGCTCGCCATGCCACTGTCCTTCACCAGCAGGTGAGGGACGCTGGCCTCTCTCTACAGCCCGTTGTGTTCCGTCCCACAACAGGCTGCCTCCTGAAGCTGCTGGGAGGCCTCCAAGAAGGGCAGGTGGCCTGGGGCCTCTTCTTTGGCTGCGCACAGCCCCTCACTGGCCCACCTTCACCCCCCCACCTGGCTTCTGAAGCTGCACGGAGGCCTCTGGGAAGGGCAGATGGCATTGGGTTTCTTCTTCAATGGCGCAGTGCCCCTCACCGGCCTGTTCCCCCGCCAGCTGGCTTCTCAAGCCACACGGACGCCTCCAGGAGAGCCGGCACCCTCTCCTTTAGCACCACGCCACCTGTCTTCCCCCCCCCCACCTGCCTTTCATATGGCTATTTGTGGGGAGGATGTGGGCCACAGCTGCAGGCAGGGGCGCTCTCCCAAACCCTCTGTCTAGAGCTCGTTGCATTTCTTTCTGCAATGGGCCTTCTTCCTAGTTTAAAATAGTTCATAATTTGACCAAATTAAAAGGATATAACCATTACACCAGTACTTCCTGTTCCTTCAGCTCCTTCTTGTCAGGTTGCTGGATTTTTTAAGAAAACGTTTCAGATGCAAAAGGTGGTATCAGATAAGTTCTTCAATGATGCTATTTCTCTCTTTTGTGCAATACAGAAAAATGAAGCAAAATGAGTTGCACAGTGCTGTATGCATTGGGTTGAATCCAAACATGTACAGGCAGAAGGATCTCACACAATTACATCTTTCCTGCCTTCTCCCAGTAGCCCCATATCCGCTGAGTGAGTTGGAAATCAGGCAGATCCCCCCACCCCAGTCTTATGTGAGTAGAGCAAAGTTGGCTCATTGGAGGCCGCTGGGGGAAGGGAAATGCGGGAAACATCCACAAGCAATTACCTTCTGCTGACACAAGTTTGGATCCAGCCCACTGTATTTAAAAACTGAATCGTGAATATTTTCTGGTTTTAATATTGAAATTGCCAATCTATATTTATGTTTAATTATACAAGTTGTATCAGTTTTATTGCTTGATTTTACATTGGACAATGTTAGTTTTGTATAAATCTGTTGTTCCAGTATTTGAGATTAATGAACTGTAGTAATAAGTAATAACAGATTTCCTGTTGATTTTCACATCTCACAAATTAAAGCAAATTATTTTTGAGTCTGATTTCTCTAAATAGTTATGGAATTGTTCAGCACACAGAAGAACAAAGCCAGCTGGGGGGAAATCCGCTTGGCTTCTGCAAAGGGAAGACCTACCTCACCAGCCTTTTGGAGATCTTTGAGAAGGTTTAGAACAGGGGTGTCAAACAATAAGGCCCAGGGGTCAGAACAGGTCCATCCAGGGTTCTTATCCTGCCCATGAGCAACTGGTGCAAGGGAGGGAGCAGGAGGCTGCTGGAGGAGGTGAGTGGGTGGAGTCACTCCAATCATGGCTTCAGCACAGCACAACAACCTTGTCTCCAGCAGTCAAGCAGAACCCCTTCGCTTCATTGGCAACCTCACTGGTATGTTGGGAGCCACCTCAGGTGCATTCATGCTGGCTCAGAGTTCCAAGGCGAGGTTGCAAATCTCTCTGCTTGGCCTGCAGCTCCAGGGATGCTGTCCCAGATGGCCACAGGGGTCAGAATTTGCACATGGAAATTCAAATGCTCTTCTGCTGGGCCTCTTGATAGCCAGTAGTGCTGCCATATTCACATCCCCCCCATGCAGCAGCTGCACTTTGACTCATTGAGGGGCATTCTTTTGCAGTTTCTTCCACATACTGGGGGCCTAGTCTTACCACCAAGCATGCAACTTGGTGGTGGGCCTCCATCCCCCATGAACCACCAACAGCCTTCAGCTGTATGTAGCTGCAACCTCAGGGGGGGGGGCGCGGTGCCAGCTATCTTCATTAATACTGGTCACAGGGTGGCCTGGGGCCTCTGCCATGTGCAGCCTTGTGCACGTGGTGCCCACTCCCCCATTATATGATCCAGAGGGCTTTGGCCTTGGATGGCCACTGCCACATGGGGGTAGGCACAGTGTGCTGGCAATTTCTGGCTTGAAATCCCAGTATTGCCCCAGAATCACCTGGTGGCCTTGGTCAGAGGTGGCCACTGCAGCATGGATATCTCCACCTTATTGAGCTTTGCTTGGCCTTTCCTCATAAGGAAGCTCCAACTCTCTAATCATCTTGGTTGCCCTCCTCTGTACTTTTTCCAGCTCTGTGATGTCCTTTTTGAGATATGGTGACCAGAATTGTACACAGTAGTCCAAATGAGGCTGCACTATAGATCTATACAGGGGCATTATTGTACATTTTCTTTTTCTTTTCTATATTTAATTTTTAAAACAAAATAGTAGTGTAAAAAGGGAGTTATATAGGGATTATGGAACAAATTATATTTTCCAAAGGTTATACTTACAGGATATATTAAACAAGGAAATAAAAAAATACTTCTCCCCACATCCCCTTCATTAGAATTTTTAAGACATTTTCTTCAACAATTCCATCGTTGATATGTATTCTGTATTACATATTTCATCAATACTATATACTAGCCATAACTTTTAGTATACCATAATTTGAAGGCAAACCTATTATCTTGCAATAAAAAATAAGAATATTTTGTTCAAACTCTAAAACTTATTCTCCTCCTTTTTCTGCATTACACCACATTTTTATGCCTTACAAAACATTTATAGATCATTTTTAGAATTTCTCATTCTAAGTTTGTCTCCTGCTTGCATAATAGACACTCCATCTCTCCTTGAATTTTGAGATGGATCTGTTTCTCAAATAAGTTGTTTATTTTGCCAGTATTCCTGACTAAATGTGGGAAGGAAGTTGCTGAGTTCTGTTTGATTCTCTCTGTCTTCTGGTTTTTGATGTTGTTCCAGTGCACTCAATTCAGACTAAGCTCCCATTTTAGATTACAAACTGGTAGTTTAAACTCTCATAAACCAAAAGGGAGATTGCAATGAAGAAATCAGAAGGAGATTGGGAAGGGCAGCCATGAAGAAGCTAAAAAAGAGTGTAATGATGTGTGTCTGATGACCAGGACCGACATAATTCATACCATAATATTTCCCATTACTATGTATGGGAGTGAAGGTTGGGCAATGAAGAAAGCTGACAGGAAGAAAGTTGATTTATTTTAATTGTGGTGTTGGAGGAGAGTTTTATGGATACTATGGACTGCCAAAAAGACAAATAAATGAGTTCAAATCAGTCCTAAACTCTCCCTAGAAGCTAAAGTGATTAAACTGAGGCTAGTAGAACTTGTCGATAACCAACTAGGGACCAGGCTCTACAAGTTGTTGCAGTTGTTAATAGTGGTGGCGGCTCCTAATTGAAAACCTGGTGGAAGAGCTCTGTCTTGCAGGCCCTGCGGAACTGTAAAAGGTCCCGCAGGGCCCTGATCTCTTCTGGGAGCTCATTCCACCAATATAGAGCTGCCACTAAGAAAGCCTAGTTACAACCAGCCTGGCATCCTTGGGACCTGGGAGGGCTAATCAGTTTTGTGACCCTGACCATAGTACTTTCTGGGGTATATATGGGGAAAGGCGGTCCCTCAGGTAAGTCAGACCCTGGCCATAAAGGGCTTTAAAGATAAGAACCAGCACCTTGAAGAACCAGCACTATCGGCAGCCCGTGCAATGTCTTCAGGGCAGGCTGGATGTGCTCCCTCATGGGGAGACCCATCAACAGCCTAGCCACTGCATTTTGCACTAACTGCAGCTTCCAGATCTGTGACAAGGGCAGCCCCATGTAGAGAGTGTTACAGTAGTCTAATCTTGAGGTGACCATTGCATGGATCACTGTTGCTAAATCGTTGCATTCGAGGAAGGGAACCACCTGCCTGATCAGCCAAAGATGGTAGAAGGCTGACTTGGCAGTGGCTGCTACCTGAGCCTCCATTGTTGAGGCATCCAGGAGCACTCCCAAACTACTTGACTCTGGCGCTGGCACCAACAGTGCCCCATTGAAGGCTCCCTGCCCCTGGACCACCCCGACTCAGGCACAGGACCTCCGTCTTCATCAGATTCAATTTCAGTCGGCTCAGTCTAAGCCAACCAGCCACAGCTTGTAACACCTGGTCCGGATCTTCTGGTCTGGAGCCAGACTGACCGCCCAACATAAGATAGAGCTAGGTGCCATCCGCATACTGGTGACATCTCAGCCCATAACTTCAGGTAATCTGGGCAACAGAATGTATGTAGATGTTAAATAACATTGGGGAAAGCACTGCCCCTTGAGGCACTCCACACTCTAGTGGGTACCTCTGGGAAAAGCTGTTCCCCTAGCACCACCCTTTGTCCCTGACCATGAAGGAAGAAGGCAAGCCATTGCAAGGCAAGCCCCTGAACTCCTGCGATGGCAAGGCAGTGGACCAGTAACTGATGGTCAACCGTGTTGAATGTAGCCAACAGGTCCAACAACAGCAGCATCTCTGGACCACCTCAATCCAGATGCTTCCGGAGATCATCCATGAGGGCAACAAGTGCTGTCTCTGTCCCATGGCCCAGGTGAAAACTGGACTGGAAGGGATCTAAAATGGAAGTGTCATCCAAAAAGCTCTGTAGCTGGATTGCCATGGCCTTCTCTACTATTTTGCCCAGATAGGGCAAATTGGAAATCAGCCGGTAGTTAGCTAATTCGGTTGGATCCAGAGATGGCTTCTTCAAGAGAGGATGCATCACCGCTTCCTTGAGCGCCCCAGGAAACAGTCCCTCAGTGAGGGAATTGTTGATAATTTCCCTTAGGGTGCCACGCAACCCATCGTGGTTGGCTTTAATTAGCCACGACAGGCATGGATCAAGGCAGCATATGGTAGGGCGTACTGCTAGGAGCCATTTGTCAACTTCCTCTAGGCTGAGCGGACTGAAATAATCCATAACCTGAATCAAAGACATCCATGGAGTCTTGAATTCGCTCACTGTATCAATTGTGACGGGTAGATCGCAGTGGAGTGACAAGACTTTATCTGCAAAATAGCTTGCAAAAGCCTCACAGCTGATATCCAGTTCTCTAGAATTTGGTCTGTTCTGTGGCAGATGTGATCGTAGCCACATAGAAGTCTCTCTTTGTGGCTTTGATCACCATCTTATAGGATCTCATAAATGTCCGATAAAATGAAATGGATTGACTCAGTCAAGGAAGCCATGGCCCTCAATTTGCAAGACCTGAGAAGGCTGCTAATGACAGAACATTTTGGAAGTAATTAATTCATAAGTCAGAAGCAACTTGACAGCAATTAACACACACACAGCCTAAACAAATTTACAACTGAATATGGTGCAATTTAACAGTAAATGTGTATCATTTCATCTTTATGATGAATTGAAGAAAGCAAGAGAAAGAGAATCTTGTGGGGCTGGTATGGATTCTACTCTCCCTTTCTTTGATGGGACTTCTAGCTCAAAGGAGCTAAACTTTGGAAGAACAGAGCAATCATTCTGAAAGACTAATTCTTCCTTGTCAGGTCTCTTAGTTTGTAAAAATTAAAAATGCAAAAGATTATTACAGCTGGCTAAAGAGCCTTTGTTAAACAAACACATGTGTTTTACAGATCATTTGCATGTTGACTCAGAAGTGAGTTCCATTTTGTTCAGTGGTGCATTCTTCCATATGATTGTAGCTTTGGAAGCATATAGTAGGAAGTCAATGTTTGCAGACAAGAACAGTTGGAAGTGTTATAAGTGGAATACATCAGATTTTCTCCATACCTTTAACACTGAGATCTTACTGAGTTTTTGAAATAAACCTTTTGGAGCTAATGAAAATGTAACAAATTTGGCTGACAATCTGAGAAATGAGTTCTGCTGTTTCTTGACAATTGATGGATTTTCTCACTAAGCACTGACATTGAATTTTGTCAGTTCTGAGACAGACTGCTGGAGAGGAAACAAACTTAGGGACTATGAAGGCCCTAACTGAAGATCTGAGTGGCCAGTAATGTGGTTTCATCATGAATTCTGATTATAGTAGCTTTTGCAGACTCTATGGGCAGAAACCCACTTGAGGAGAAACACTACCATTTCCAGGAAACAAACTGCAATGGAGACTCCAGCAACAAAAATGCTGAATTAGGGCCTGTGTATTACATTGTCCTTGCATCACCACTGTGTGAGTTCTGGTTCTGTCAACGACAACCAGTAATATGCTGGGACGTTCATGTTTAGAACTTCATTCCCAGGCATGCGGGGTCTTAAATTGGCATCAGTGGTGAGGAAACTTAAGAGTTCCCCTATGCTGCCTTCATGTCCTGAAAAGACCAGGACCACTAGTTGGCCTATTATTAAATCTTACATGCAGTTAAGCAACATTAGTGAATTGTCTTTATATTCTTTACTAGGAATAAGGCCTAGAAAGAGGCTCTGGGAGAGTGCCCCGGCTTTGGGCACTCCGTGACAATTTGCTGTGGCAATCTCAGCAGGGTATAATGACAGAGTCCACCATTTTCTCCAGAGGAACCGATCTTTGCTACCTGAAGAGCAGTAGTAATTTTGAGTGATCTTCAGCCCACCCCCAAGATTGGTAACAGTGGTTCCCCAGGAGGGAGTGGCTGGTTTGGAGGGTGGAGTCTATGGCATTGTACCTGTCTGAGGTCCCACACCGCCTCAACACTCACCCTCTCCAGGTTCAACCCCTCAGATCTCCAGGAATTTCCCAACCTGGAGTTGACAACCCTATCTCCTGCCCAGCCAACCATCAACCTACCTTTAGTTTTCCATCTCCTCCCCCCTCCCTCCTAGAGAGCAGTTGTAATTTTGAGCGATCTCCAGCCCCCACCTGGAGATTGGCAACAATGGTTCCCCATCAGGGAATGGCTGGATTGGAGGGTGGAGTCTATGGCATCGTACCTGTCTGAGGTGCCACCCCTCTTCAAAGCTCACCCTCTCCAGGCTCCATTCCTCAAATCCCCAGGAATTGCCCACCTGGAGTTGGCAACCTGATCAGGACTGGGCCCAATGTGTTTTCTCCCAAAGGCCAACATAGGTATGGAAAGGGCCTTTTACTGACAGAGGAGAAATTACAGGTGCCAACTCTGATTAGGGAAATACCTGGAGATTTGGGAGGGTGGATCCTGTGGAGGGCAGCATTTGGGGTGTGTGTGGAAAGACTCAGCAGGGTATAATGCCATAGAGTCTACCCTCCAAAGCAACCATTTTCTCCTGGGAACTGATTTCTGTCATCTGGAGGTCAATTGTAACAGTGGGAGATCTCCAGGTCCCACCTGGAGATTGGCTACCCTAGGGGAAAGTCAGCCGCACAGTGGGGAGTTGAAGAAAATGGTTTGATGGTCACTGGCCCCCTCGTTAGCCAGCCAGCCATGCTGAAGCTAAACAGGAGAGAGAGCCTTTTCCATTTATTCTGACAGGAAAGTGGCCACTGGGGAGGGGGTTATGCTGAAAGTCCTTTTTTTTTTACTCACAGAACCAAGCTTGGTTGCCTACCAACAGCCACTGAGTGGACAGTCCCACACAGGAGTCAAGAGAAATGTCTTCCTCAGGAGAGAGAGCTGGTTTGCCAGTAAATCTGACATGCAAATCTGTCTGAAGGGGGAGTGGATGGGGAAGAGGAGCAGACCCAGCACCTGGCCAATGGCACGCGAGTACTCTTGAGTGGCGGCTGATGGGCCAATGGCTGAGGGAGGGCATTTTACAGCCAATGGGAGCGCATGGAATCTTACAAAACCAAAAGATAATTATTATAAGGAGAGATTAAAATTGAATTTACATTTCACTCTGCACTTAGGGTTGCCAAATGGCTTGGGAAATTCCTGGAAATTTGAGGTTGGTGATGGGAGATGGGTGGGGGACATTCCCAGTAAATATGACATGCAAATTTGTCTGAAGGGGGAGTGGGTGGGGAAGAGGAGCAGACCCAGCACCCGGCCAATGGCACATGAGTACTCTTGAGTGGCGGCTGATGGGCCAATAGCTGAGGGAGGGCATTTTACAGCCAATGGGAGTGCATGGAATCTTACAAAACCAAAAGATAATTATTATAAGGAGAGATTAAAATTGAATTTACATTTCACTCTGCACTTAGGGTTGCCAAATGGCTAGGAAAATTCCTGGAAATTTGGGGTTGGTGATGGGAGATGGGTGGGGGACATTCCCAAATGTTATCCCATGGTAGTGCAACATCACTTCTGGCTGCATAACTGATATCACAATGCTTTGGAATGCTCTAGGGCTCACCCAAAACTCTGTGGTAAATACCACAGACTTTCAGGTGAATACTAAAGTGTCCCACAATGCAATGATATCACAATTACACAGTGGAAGTGATACTGCAGCATTTTGGGACCCTGTTTCTCCCCCTCCAATTCCCCCCCCCAGTAAGTGACGGCATGGCACAAAGACTGATTGCAGGAAGTTGCCTTCCAAAGCAGGCAACCTGGCCATCCCATTTGAAGAGACAGAGTTTGGGAAGGAAGCTAAGCAAGGATGTGATACCAGAGAGTTCACTGTCCAAAGCTGCCACTTCCTCCAGTGAAGTACTCCTTGTAGTCTGGAGTTGCAGTTCCATGAGAACTTGGATATTATAGCATTGGAAAAAGTGCAGAGAAGGGCAACTAGAATGATAAAAGGGTTGGAACACCTTCCCTATGAAGAAAGGTTAAAAGGCTTGGGGCTCTTTAGCTTGGAGAAACGATGGCTGAGAGGTGACATGATCGAGGTTTATAAGATTATGAATGGGATTGAGCAGGTTGAGAAAGAAGTACTTTTCTCCCTTTCTCGCAATACAAGAACTCATGGGCACTCTATGAAATTGCTGAGCAGTCGGGTTAGAACAGATAAAAGGAAATACTTCTTCACTCAAAGAGTGATTAACATATGGAATTCACTGCCACAGGAGGTGGTGGCAGCTGCAAGCATGGTCAGTTTCAAGAGGAAATTAGATAAACATATGGAGCAGAAGTCCACCAGTGGCTATTAGCCACAGGGTATAGATGGGAACTCTCAGTCTGGGGCAGGTGATGCACTCTATTCTTGTTGCTGGAGGGGGCAGCAGTGGGAGGGCTTCTGGTGCCCTGGCCCCACTGCTGGACCTCCTGATGGCACCTGGTATATTTTGGCCGCTGTGTGACAGAGTGTTGGACTAGATGGGCCATTGGCCTGATTCAACATTGGCTTCTCTTATGTTCTCTTATGTTCTCTTATAAATCTAAGGGCTGCAGTGGCTCAAGTGGTTAAGACACTGAACTGCAGACCAGAAGGCCGGTAGTTCAGCAGTTCAAGACCCGAGCACCACATGACGGAGTGAGCGCCCATCTCTTGTCTCAGCTCCTGCCAACCTAGCAGTTTGAAAGCAAGAAATTGCAGGTAGATAAATAGGTATCGCTTTGGTGGGAAGGAAACAGCATTCCGTGTGCTTTGGTGTCTAGTCATGCCGGCCACATGACCACAGAAACATCTTTGGACAGCACTGGCTCTTCAGCTTGGAAACAGAGATGAGCACTGCATCTCTAGAGTTGGATTCGACTGGAAACCTTTACCTTTACATATAAGTGCCTGTAAGAAGTCAATACATTGTAGGACTGCCCATACCTTGCTGGAGGGGCGGGTAAGGGATTCCACTCTCCCATTTCCCTCCACCAATTCAAGTAGCAGAGGGAGAATTTTTTAAAAAAAATCACAGTTGGATTGACAGTGTGACATCACTTCCAGGAAAGTCCTGGAAGCAATGTCAGTCCTCTCTAGGGCAGCATGACATCAGGTGAAAGTTATCCATGGGATCTCAATTCTAAAGAACTATAGGTACCTGATTCAGACTGGGACCACGAGATAGACAGGAGGGGCATCAGTTTTCCCCTTGTGCCATTTTTCAGAACTGAAACTTTATTTGTTCTAGAAGGGGACAGTGCTGCATGTGCAAACTTTCTTTGCAGGTATGGCCCTCCAGTGTGGCAAATAATAATTCCCAGGGTTGGGAAAATGGAAAATAGAGGAAGGCTGGAAACCACACACACACACCCCTACCTTCCTCATGGTCCAGATCCAAATTGGCCCCCTGTGACACTTTAGAATTGTATTCCCACAGGGAACTCGCAGCTGCCACACAGCTGCAATCATGATATGGTGATCGTGTGTTAAATATAAAGTAGTCTAGGACTTAGGTAAGCGGGTTTTTGTCAGCCCCATTAGCAATACTTTAATGTGGAAATGTCATATAAATGCTAAGTATCGTGACCATTTTCTGTAACTGACAAAATCTAGAAAGCAACATTTCACTAACACTATCAAAACTGGTCATCACTACAATATAAACTGAGATTCTTAAGTTATATTTATATTGAACTTTTAATATTGGGTTGAATCCTACGAACCTGTTTTGTTAACAGCAGATCCTTCTTCCAGTGTGAGGCTCTTCTGCTGGAGAAAGACTCTGCTATTAGCAGAATGGATTAAGAGAATCTGATCTGCACTGTTTTGATGGTTACATTTTTTGTCTTGCTCGGGTAAAAATACAAAAGCACTGTGAGGCATAACCAGTCATTCAGTTTGGAAGAACACACACTGTTTGCTAACCTTCCAACTAAGCTGGAAGATACAGTACTATGTTAGCAGTCATACCCCTCATCTTGCTGAGGGGCAGTTTATGGACAGAAAACCCATAAACCTCTAGCTAACTGCAGTGCACTGCCTGGTCTAAAATGACACAAAATGGATGCCAGCCAGGAACAAGTTTGGACATATAATTTAGAAGTGTGGGAAACAGTGGCTCCTCCCCACCCTAGCGAGATGCATAATTTAGGACAATAAGTCTCCCAAGAAACTACTGACTAATCTCATCAATAACAGCCTCACTTTCCCCTAACTATAAATACATGTTGATGGGGTCCGAACTGGTGGAGATTGACCACGGGAGGGATCTTGGAGTCGTAGTAGATAACTTGCTGAAAATGTCGAGACAGTGTGAGACTGCAGAAAGAAAAGGCCAATGCTATACTGGGGATTATTAAGAAGGGAAGTGAAAACAAATCAGCCAGTATCATAATGCTCCTTTATAAATCAATGGTGCAATCTCATTTGGAATACTGTGTACAATTCTGGTCACTACACTTCAGAAAGGATATTGTAGCATTGGAAAAAGTGCAGGAAAGGGCAACTAGAATGATAAAAAGGTTGGAACACTTTCCCTATTAAGAAAGGCTAAAGCACTTGGGGATCTTTAGCTTGGAGAAACAACAACTGAGGGGTGACATGATAGAGGTTTACAAGATTATGCATGGGATAGAGCAGGTAGAAAAAGAAGTACTACAAGAACTTGTGGGCACTCAATGAAATTGCTGAGCAGTTGGGTTAGAATGGATAAAAGGAAGCATTTCTTCACCCAAAGAGTGATTAACACATGGAATTCATTGCCATAGGAGGTGGTGGCGGCTACAGGTATGGACAGCTTCAAGAGGTAATTGAATAAACATATGCAGCAGAGGTCTATCAGTGGCTATTAGCCACATGGTATAGATAGAAATTCTCAGTCTGGAGCAAGTGATGCTCTGTATTCTTGGTGCTGGGGGGGGCAACAGTGGGAGGGCTTCTAGTGTCCTGGCCCCACTGATGGACCTCCTGATGACACCTGGTATTTTTGGCCACTGTGTGACAGAGTGTTGGACTAGATGGGCCATTGGCCTGACCCAGCATTGGCTTCTCTTATGTCCTTATGTTACCCATTTACCTCAATTTAGCAACACTTAACATTATTCACCAAACCTGGTAATTTTTTCCATCTGGTACTTGCAGGGTCATCCAACACCATTAGCACCTATAGTCCACCTCAGGTAAACCCATCAAGCTTCTCCCAAATCACTGTCCATCTTCAACCCCCCCATCAAGTTATTGTCTCTGGGGCAAATATATCAGACTGCCCCAGGCAGCATTTTCCTTTTTATCTGGACTACACAGCGGCCAGGGTCTGTGTGCGTGTTCTTGGATCTAGAACTCAGACCCCCAAATCTGTTTTGGCCTTCTTTTCTCTGTGAAATGCTGGTCATTTCATTGCTGTTTCCATGGACCTCTATCTTCAAGACTGGTAACTATCACCTACCCAAAACTGATTTCCCCCTCTCCTCCCTCATTTCCTCTTAGCTAGTTTGTGTTTTGCCCTTTTATTCCTATTTCAATAAAACTCTTTCCAATTGAAAATCTGATTGGTTTACTTCAAGAATTCTCTAAGGGAAAAATCCCTGTAAACATTGGTGGAGAATCCCAGTAACCCCGTCTCACTCTGTGTCCTTAAAGTTCATTTCCCCAATTAAATAGGAGACTGCCTCTCTGGGTAACAACTACATTTACCATTCACTCCAGAATGGAATAGTTTAGGGAAACAGAGAAGAAGCACCATCATTTCCTAGCTGGCCCAAGCTGAAATTATTTTTCTCTCCTTCACTACCCCCTTTCTTATCACCTGTTCATCAATGCTTTTCCCCCCTCCTAAACAATATGGGATAGTTTAGCAGGATTTAGTGCCATTAGCAAGAAATGAAGGGAAAACATCCCACAGTTTGTTTAGCAAGCAGTGTGTACGCTTGTAAACTTAATGGCTTGGATTATACACCTTGGTATGCTGCTGTAAAGGCAGTTTGAGGTTTGGCAGGTCCTCTATAACATAATAAAAAATTCCACTTACAGGAAGCACAGCATATAAAATGTAATTTGTGTGAATTTTTTGCTTGATTTGTTAGGGCTGCAGAAGGCTCTCAGCTGCTTGCATGCCATATGGCTAAAGCCAAGTGTTGTTGTCCCTTAATAATAATGCATATGAAAATGCTGTCATAATAAGTCCTGATAATTTTGAAAGTTATGTTCATTTGAGACCCCCACCAACCCATTGATTGTCTATACCACTACCATTTGTGCAGTGATTCTGGCTGAGAAGTGCACATTGATCACCCATAATGAAAGGGCTGGTGCGGGACCAGTTTTCTCAAGGCAGGATTATATGTTGTAGTTGCATGTGTACATTTTCTGTCATGTGTGTGCATATGTTTTCATAATGTGATGAAAAAATATATTAACTGAAGCCTAAATATATTTTCATAATACAACATCACAGTTGTTTTTGTTATTGGGGCTGACTTACCTGAGGGACCGCCTTTCCCCATATATACCCCCAAGAGCACTTCAGTTGGGGATACAACGTCGCCTGGTGATTCCAGGTCCCCGAGAGGCAAGGCTCGCTGCGACCAGGGCCAGATCCTTTTTGGTGGTGGCCCCTACCTGGTGGAATGAGCTCCCGGAGGGCCTGCAAGATAGAGCTCTTCCACCAGGCTTTCGCATAGGGGCCGCCACTGCCACCACAACTGATGGGGTGGATAACTACGGGGCTAGGGACAGCCCCAGGAAGATCTTTTATAACATCACGTGACACTGGTACCACCGGATTTACTTGGGACCAACTACAGGACAAGATCACCCCCAAAGAACTGATTGTTGCCATCATGAGATGTATTCGGGGACCATCCTGTTTCATGGAGCACTTTACTGTATGTGTGTTATCTAATGGTTATTATTGGTTTATTTATGTGAGCTTTGCCCCCTTGTAAGCTGCCCTGAGCCCGCTTGTGGGGAGGACAGAGTAGAAATGTCAAAAATAAATAAATAAATAAAATATTGACTGCATCCTTCCTGTGATCTCTCTGTTGTCTCTACATCACCAGGAGGTTGGCAGCCCTATTGCTTTGGCCATGAAAAATGGTGTCCCCTGCAGCACATTTATAGAGAATTGCCATGGTCACTCAGATGCAATTTGGCTGCCAGTCCTCTTAGGAACTTGTGTAAAATGCAATGCATACTTTTGCCCAAGTTAAATGTCAAAGTTAGATAAACAGGTGGAGGAATGGTTATAATGTAGTAAGCAAGACAGATAAAAGGGTATGTCCTGATGACTGGTGTCCTCTCAGCAGGCACACAGATTGCATTTCTAGGCATCAGAGTATATAAAGCAATTCCAGGGCCATGTGTCTGTAATGGACTGCACTTTTTAAGAGGCTTAAAAGTGCTGCACATAAAATTACAGGACTGTGAAGTGTGAATACTTCACAGAGCCAGAGAGCCTTGAGTGACAGGCTGCTCCAGACAATCTGATTGGTTGGCATCAGCTGAACAAAGACAGTCTTGAGAACTGGATGCTGAGAGAAATCAGTCAGATTCCTGCCTTAACTGTGATATGTCGTATGGAGATTGTCTTAGACTAGCCCTTACAGAAAAGGGTTTAGTGCTGACAAAGTCAGAATTCATCCATGACTGAATATAGTCTTAATTCAGCATTAGCTGAGAGCAGTTTGAACACAGACAATGATCTGGGGGAAAGTTTGTCAAGGAGGTTTGGGTAGCATAAGAAGTCTACCACTCAGGCCAAAAGGAAAAGGGAGAAAGAAGAACCATCTTCTAGAGAGAAAGAAACAATCCCTACATAGTCAAACAGGGAAAGTTATCTCTGAGGAACAGAGATTCCTAGTCTAGTGTGATTAGAAACTGCTTGTGGAGACTTTGAAAGTCAGTTAACAGCTCAAGAAGATTTCTGGTGATTCAAGAGAAGGAGTTCGGGTACTGGGAAGAGAGTACCATCATTCAGGGCATGAAAAGAGTCTGCCTTTATACAAATAAAGTGTGCTGGAGTGGTTTGGGAAAACCCAGGAAAAAAAGCCTCTCAAAATAAAGAACTATTGTAACTGTGACTAATTCAAGAAACTCTCACTGGCCTGATATATAAGAATATGAATTTCCACATGTACTATTTTACCTCAGAATTTTCAACTCCTGACTTCACATGACCTTTCCCTTTGATGTTAAATAAAACCTTCTGTTATTTTTGGATTTTAAAAGTGTTTCATGTGCCATTTTCTGGCTAGATACGATTAATAATAGATAAATATCTAATAATAATTTGTATTATGTATTTTAAAAAAAGCAAAAGAAATTAGGGATGGGCAGGGCTCTTTTTGTAGCAGGAACTCCTTTGCCTATTAGATGACACACCCTAATGTAGCCAATCCTCCAAGAGCTTACAGAGCTCTTCTTACAGGGGCTACTGTAAGCTCTTGGAGGATTGGCTACATTAGGGGTGTGTCACCAAATATGCAAAGGAGTTCCTGCTACAAAAAGAGACCTGGTTTTATGTATGTATTATTGAATAGTATTGGTAGTTAATAGCTATTTGTTTGAATGGATATTTAGATTTTAATGGTTATTTATAATTTTTATGTTATGTTGTACTCTGTGTTTTTCATGATTGCTATGGCTGGAAGCTAATGCAATAAACTAACTGAAATGCCATTTTCTGTCATTAAAGTTAAAGGGAGACCCTAACCATTCTTCAGGTCCTGGGCTGAGAAAATAGCCAGTACATATTATTGACACAGGGAGGGGCTGTAAAAGCTACTTTAAAGAAAAGAATACATGTTCCTCTTTGTGGCTTCTGTGCAGTCTCACAGGGACTGTGTGAGTGCCATGGAAAAGACTTTCAGGCTTTCTAATAGACTAGGAGTGCCCCTCCTCCCTCTGGTGCTTTCCTGCCAAAACAATCACATGACAGGAGGGGCGCTGTTCCCTCAGTTCTCTTTTTGCCGCTGCAGAGAGAGAATCTCCACTGCTGTTCTCTGTTCTTTTTTCCTCACCTAAGTTAAGGCTGAGAAGAGTTATTTATCTCATAACTTTTTTCTTTTTTGCCATTGATAATCTAATTAAGATCAAATATTTAAAGAAGAAAATGTTTCTGGATTTCTTCTGAGTCATTATGGCTCAAAATGAGTCTCCTCAGAATTGGACTAAATGTTGATTTAGAATGGTGCTCTTAAATGGCCATTCTCTGTGCCTTAACTGCCTACAGATTCCACAATGGACCTTCCTGCCTTGCTGTTATCAGTTTGCCTTGAGGGCATGTATGGATAGAACTGGATTCGGAACAGCTGTAGCTATGTGTCAGCCTGAATAGAGCCACAATCCCCCTTCGAGTTGAGGTGTGGTAAGACAGAGCCTCGGGCTTAATGGCTCTTTTCAAAGGCTTCGCTTTTGTGCCAGTCTGAATGAAGGCATAGTCTCCTTCTAAGATGAGGTATGGTATGAGTTCTAAGACTCACTGGCTCTTTTCACAGCTTCGTGCCAGCCTGAAAGAATGTCCCCCCTTTCCTTGACTTTGCACTGAGAAGAGAAATATGGAGGTGTTGCCTGTCAGAGCCTTTGATTCAGTGGTGTTGTGACCACCTACACAGGACCTGGCTTGATGCTGTCAGTTCCTTTCTCCTTGGAGTCAACAGTAATCTCTGTTCCAACAGTTGTTGCCAGGATGTTCACAATCCCCACGGCATCGACACATTCATTCATCTCCCATTGTTGACAGGGAGTCGGCCTTTACCGTCTCCAAGTCATTCCTCATTGGGCTCTCCCCAATGTCGACAGTTCCATCCCTTCGATGTTGAGATCTGAGTATTGACATCAAAGTCTTAGTGCTTGACACTGAAGTCCTCCCTTGCTCTCCCTCTCGATTCTAGCGTCCTAATTTTGAAAGGTGACACTGTGACACAACAGCCTCGATCTACCAGTTTGCTGCATGCTTGTTGCAGCACAAATACTTAACCCTAAAGAGCTTTTCAGCATGAGTTTTGTTTCAGCACAGATGAGGCTTACTGTTACCATCTCTGGGGGGAATGCAGAAGTATTCAGCTAAGTAGTTTACCTTCCCTCTCAGTTTCAGGGTAACCCTCAGAACCTTCAATTTTTTTTGAGGGGGGGCTCCTTCACTGCCACTGTTTTCATTAACAATGAAATCCTGCATTAACAATGGCTGCAGACCTACAAACAATGGCTGCAGCCCCACAAACTTCCCGAACCACGAACTGGTTAGAGAAATGGAGAAGTTTGTGGAAGTTTGTGAAAACCCCGAACCATGAACCTCACGAATATCTATTTTCCCTGGTTCATGCTCATCCCTAGAAACAACAGTTCCAGTAGAAGCAGAAGAGAGAAAGGGTGGGAAAGATTGGAATGGGTTCCATATTCCTACAGGCAACCGGAACTAGGCCAGTCTCCTCCTCCTCCTCCTCCTCCTCCTCCTCCTCCTCCTCCTCCTCCTCCTCTTCTTCTTCTTGCTAGAAAAAGGTGCTTTGTTAGGGAGTGTGAGATTTTGTGACACAGTTGATACTTGGAATGTCTAACCATTAAACCATACTAAGACAGTTGCAGAACAATTCCTTGTACATGAATTAAAAATGCCAAACTGCACAATCTAGTCCCTAGGCAAGGCTAGTAAGGGATTACTATTACAAAGGCCTCCCTGCTTGTGCTCTGTATTATTTTGATAAAAACACATATAACCATATCTGAATTGTTCACCAGAGCATGCAACAGTAATGAGGCTTGACCTTCTATCCATGCTCCATACATTGCTCAGTGGACTTTGTGCTTTCTGGAATATTTCCCAACTGATTTTCATAGCCTGTTAAGTAGTATTACATCTCATTTGCCTCTAAATGGGAAAAGTAGCTCCAATAAGCCTTCTGGTTATATAATGCTTTTGTTTTGTAATGGGCTTGAAAATGGAAGGTATTTTTTCCCAGTGGCTCATTGCAAAGGGAATGGAGGGCCTGTTTCCATGGGAGCAGCAGCCACTTTTTAAACTTGCAATGCATAAGGGCAAATTAAGCTCAGAGCCCAGGCCCTCAGCCTGGTGCCTGCTTTGTTACTAGTTTCAGAAACTGCAGCATCAAATCATTTCTGCTTTAAGTATACAGTATATTTTACTGTAATCTGATTGGACATGTTATATCTACAAAGTCCATGTGTTAGAGGCAACACCAGCTTTTTTTCTGATTTAAGGCCTGCTCACAGAGCAAAACAGCAGCCATCTAGCCTTTACTTCACTCTTCCCTGTGTGCCAAATTGGAATATGGATCTGTGGGATGCTTATTAGTTCCTTGAGGTCACAACAGGCAACCAGAATTATGGCATAGGACACAGCAAGTCGAGAATCCTGGAGATAAAGGAAGAAAGGCCATAAATGTCAAAAGTAACACTAGATCTCCCCTGGGATCAGGAGCAAACCCTAATTTTAATGAAGGCCAGTTACATGGGAGGTTTCTGAGAAAGGGGGCACTCCCCAGAAACACTTCTTCCAAGTGACAGGCCAATCACTCATGTGGGATCCCTCCCCCTCTTAACTTTCATCACCCTGGTCAGTGCTAGCTAAGAGAGGGAAGGGATCCCTCCCATGCATATCATGGTTCCCCCCATGGTTGCAGCCACTGTTTCCAGGCTGCTGCACACATGGACAGACAATGCTTTTGGTTTCAGGGAGAATGTAAACCCCCCATGTAATTTTTTACCAATTTCAGATTTTTCCCCCAAGTATGGAGAAAAATCTCCTTCATCTTAGTGTGGGCCCAATCCACAGATTTAGATATCTTCAGATCTGTGCACAGTTGGGAAATAGATAAGTTGATAGTGAACTGCATTGTTCTACTCCACAAGCCAGCCAGCTCTTGGTAAGAATATGTGTATACTATGTTAATGACAGCATGAATGAGGAAGAAAATACCAGAAGTATGCCTGGGCTCTGTGTACGCCCTCTGGGCAAAGAAGAAATGTAAGTCAGAGTTTTCAGTTGCTGTTGTCTGTTTTGTCTCTGTCTATGCAGTATTTCTTGCACTCAATAAATGTGGCTAACTTTTATTTAGACATGTGTCAAAGGGTTCTTCTTGTTCATACAGAGCCAACAAGATTCTATTGCCTCTTGACAACCCACAAGATCTGATCAATCTTGCCAAGCTGGTGTTTAAGGTTGGGTTGAGTTTAAGACATAGAATTTCCCTAGCCCCATTTTAAAAACATGTTCCTATTAAATATGAGGAATTCAACTAAAGCTGTAAACCCAACAGCATAATGACATTCCCCCCCCTCCTCATAGCTGCTTGGTGTAATAGTTGACCCAAGTCAAAATCCCTACTCTGTCATAGAAGTTTGCTAGGTGATTGTGGACCTGTAAAGAACTTTGATTCCCTTAAAATTTTGTGCTGATTCAAAGCTTGATTCAGGCTTCAAATGTAGCCTGCTTGTGAGTTAAATAGAGTTCAAAACTGCCTTGATGAGAAAGAGCATGGTGACCTTGTGCAGCCTAAATAACACCAGCTGCAGAAGAGAGTGCGAAGCCTGGCACTGGCTTTCAAATTAGCCACATTCCTTTCAATTAAGCCCATGATTTGTACCTTTGGATAAGGGGCTGAGCCTACCTGCAGATTGGCTCTGTTCCTTCCTTTCAGGTCAGACCACAGCTTAGGTCAGCCAATGGCTATGTGTCATCTGTAAGGGACCCTATTGGTTCATACGCCTGGAACCATGAGGGCCCCTTACACATAAAGACATAAGATTCTAGTCTATTTTCAACTTGGTAATGGCTACTTGAGACCTAGCTGTGTAGGCATCTTCTTGCTCATGTCGGTCATCTTGGATACTTGCTTGCATGAGTGATTCAGCTCTGGCCTTTGGTGATGTGGGAGTAGAGCCATTTTGGATCAATGGAACTTCCATCTGTGAATGGGTAATGTAACTTGGAACCAATGTTTTAGTTAGCCTTTCTAGCTTTGTTGTTTTAACCTCAGTCTTTTGTTCTTGTTTAAAGTATTCTTGTACCTTAATAAAAATATATTTTAATTTACTTTTGTGATTATTTGCTTTCACAGTCCTCAATCTAAATCCAGAGACTTGACCACCTACCATTGTAAATGTCTTTTGTGAGAAACTCCTTCAGTGAGTTTACTTTGCAGGGTGTACTTTCTGGTTTAGACCCAGGAAAGTTAGAAGCTTTGTCCTTTGGTTTATGACTATTGGGTTAGTTAAAGAGGCTGGTGGCAGACTACTTAGCTGGTGTGTGAACAGTCACACCTCAGAGTTTTGTAATTTTGTGTTGCAGCTCTGTAGCTTGGCCCAGACTGGGCTAGCTGACCTTTTGACAGGACCAATAATATTCTCTTAGCCTAATCTACCTCACAGGGTTGTTGTGTGGGTAAAATAGAGGAGAGGAGACAATGTATGCCAACCTGAGACCTTTGGAGGAACAGTGGAATAAAAATGTAGTAAATAAATAATAAACATACAGAAGTCCAGATATGCTAAGTTAAGAATGATAAATCAAGTACCTTATAATTCACATCCACGTGTGGTGTTATTGTTTATATTTGCTAGTTCTTCCCAGCCCCATAGCTGGGATTAAATTAATCTGCCCAGGACATGTGTCTCCCCATGTGTCCCCCCAACACCACTGATGAAGCAGCAGCTCCAGCAACCCCGGTGGAACCACCCTGGCCATGGCCTATCCATCTGTCCATTCACTGTCCTTCCCTGCCCAGCACCAGAGATGTGCTGTCCAGCACCAGAGATGTGCTGCCCAACCCTTTGGAGGCACATGAAGATGGCATGACCCTGGGCAGCTGCCAGGTGGGTGGGTCTATGCCCCAGGCACTCAACACAGGAACTGGGATCAGGAGGAAAAGGAGGAGGAGGAGGAGAAGTGGCACTGCCACCGTGGCCAGCCGCCTGCCTCACTTCTGGCCCAGGCGCCGCCTCCTGCTGCTGAGGGACTCAGGAGAGGGAGAGAGCTGTGGAGGCAGGTGGGCAGGGCAGCAGGTGGTGAGCAGGGGAGGAAGGGGGTCTAGCAGGGGTCATTCGAGGGCAGGAAGTCATACATGGGGGGCATCACCCCCAAAGCCCCATCGATGGCTATAGCCCTGGTCCATTGTGAAAGAAACAATAATATATATGTTAATGGGTCATTCTTTCACTGGGCAGACCAAATCTTTTAGGGAGGGGAGTAAAATTAAGTGTGTGTATGTAAGATAAGCTAGTACAAAAGGTTTAATTGGCAGTGAGATAATTTTATAATTATAAATGTAAAAATGGCAAAACTGTTGGAACTCATATGAATTAAAATACAGCATTAAAAATATAAACAGTGAAATAACTGAATCAGAAAATATTCCAGAAAACTCCAAAAGATTCCTTACCCAGATGTCTTCAAATAGTCAATCGGTCACTTTTATTGGCATGTACAGATACTACTAACAGCAGTTGAACAGAGGCGGATATAAAGCCAGCAATGTAAGTTTATGTGGTATTTAAAAAAGAAAATTAATGCTATAGTATTTCCTGACGGACTTATTGTGGACTGTAAAAATGGAGCTACCTTCTCAGTAACTTCAGGTAAGCAATCATTCAGAAGAAAATAAACCTTAATATGATCAGAAAGGCCTGACATTCCAGCTAAAAACAAGTTTAAATGTTTAGCATGCAGTTCTGCATATAAGTAGCAATGGAGGAGGATGTATGACAACAATTTGATGCAACCAGAATTACAAAGACTAATCCTAGCCAAGAATGCAGTCTTCTTATTGGCCTCCAGTGACCCTGGATGAAATTGTAGATTTAATTGGTCAATTGAAGTCAGGAAAGTTTTCTGGCCCAGATCCAATCCTCCCTGAAATCTTAAATCGGATCCCGATTGATGGACTGCCCCTCTTGCCTAATTATTTACAATGATTGATAGAATGGGTTATATTCCTGCAGCATGGCTTAATGCCATTGTGGTCCCAATTTATAAAAAAGATGACCACATTCTCCCTTCCAATTATAGACCGATTAATCTCCTCTCTATATTGGGCAAATTATATTCCAAGCACTTACTATCCAAGCTTTTACTTTGGATAACTCATTATAATGTTTATAGGCCTGGAACAGCTGGGGTTTTGTAAGGGAAATCCACACTGCATCATTGCACCACTTTAGTCCACTTGATTGATAAGTACACCAAAAGGAGTGATTTAAAACTATATGCTGCCTTCTTAGATCTTAAGGGAGTGTTTGATTCTATTGACAGGGAAATTCTGTGGACCAAACTAAGTCACTTAAGTATTGATAAGAGACTTTAAATAAATATCCCTTAGACATATGAAGGTAAGGAATAAAAGGGACAAACAGATACCTTCAGGGAAGACAGGATCCCACAGACTTGTCTTTGCTTTCATCGCAATGTGCATAGGAAGCAGAGCCCCAAGAGAAGAAAAGTACTATTGCTCTCCTTTCTGGAATCTCAGCTCTGCTGCTGCAACTGGGCTAAAAAAACAAAGCACCCCATACATTTTCTGTTCATCCTCCAAAGCACCCCAAGGTATAAAAAGCACTCAAACTTCCAGTGCCTCAAAATGTCGCCCAGTCACCTTTGAAAATGGGGAAACTTCATACTTGCTAAACACTTCTGGCTAATCCAACAGCTAGCAGGAATGTTCTCCCCATACAGAGCTCAAGTTAAGTATGCAGTTTCTAGAAGAAGACTTTTTTTTTCTTCAGAATTTCAACCCCAGACAAGCCCTCACTATGCTCTGTGGAAGGCAAGCGGGGAGCATAGCACCATTCTTGGTGATCACCACAAATCCCACTGTACTAGTTGGTATGGCTGTACAAACATTTGGAAAATCATTCATCTTTGTAGGATCACAGCCAGGGTACATGGAAGAAAAACTAACAGTGACACTCTCCCCTGACAAGTGAATCTCAAAATGTAGACCATCAGGGTGAACATACAATGCAATCATGATAAGTGGCCTGAGGTAAACAAAACAGAAAAGCTTCTGTGATAATAGTACCTGTTTTCATTCAATGAACACCTGAATATGGCTACCAACTACTGTGGCTATTATTCATCACTGTTTCCTCTGTTCCTCTTGTCTCACCACAGGCAACCATGCAGCAGCCACAGAGGCAAGGATGTTCCCATCCAGAGTCACATGGACCACTGGAGGGAGACCAGTTGTTCCTACAAAACATTGAAAATATTCTGACAGGCTTGCTGAGCCTCTCAAGTGCTCATGGCAGATAAAAAGGTTACAAGTGCTTCTCACCACCATGGGAGTGCAGCTGCTGAACTTACTTCCTTTTACTTCCTCAAACAGCTTTCAAAGACACAGGAGTCCTAGAAAGAGAGAAAAGTTATCATATTCCTTTAAGATGTATGAATTAACTCTACCACTGATATTGCTGAACAATATTCGTGGCTATTTCCATTGTTTAATAAAAAGACTCCTCCCCTAGCTCATGTGAGATGTCCTTATGGTGGGAAACACAATGTGGAGCAGTGTGTTTGTGATATTGTGGGTTTGTTACTATAAAACTCTGCCAGGACTGACAGCAGACTATATTTTACCTATGGCCTTGACCCACCAGCAACAGCAGAGGTGAAAAGGTTAAGGTTCCAGCTTTTTCCCATGGTTATTGTTGGTGTATAAATCAAACATGGAGAAGCAGATGGGGAGGGATGATAAGAAGTTCTAGTGGGTAAAATTTGAGGAAAGTTGGGCTGGATACTTGCACACTGGTACACCTAGTCTCAAGTCTTTCTCTTGAGGACCCAAGTTTCCTGGTTCCACTGGAAGGGAGTAGGGAATATAGAGAAGAGGAAGAGCCAATATGACCATTTTCATTCAGGCTCATAGCTACGGTGGGGCCTCCCAGGGCCCACCCCCGACTTCCTGTCAAGGCCTCCCTGACTTCCTATTTACCCCAGCTGTATTTGTGCCAGGGGCCACATGCTGGAGTTTGGGACAACTGTTGGGGAAGGCTGAGGCTCCACTCAGACAAGCGAGTGCCCCTGAGCACATGCTGAGGGCAATGGATCAATTCAGCCAGCAAAGTGGAACGACCTGTCGCTCCCCTCCAAAGTGCCCCCCTTCCCTTGCCCATTGGACACAAGACGCTCCTCTCCCCACCCCAGCAACCAGGAGTCTTCCAAGAACCGCGCATGTGCCATGCAGAGTATCGTGATCTTCTGCTACTTTCAAGCGCCACCACCACGCAAACCTTTTTCAGCCCTTTGGCTTCTTTGGGCCAGGGCTGAGTGGCCTCCTCCTGGGAAGCCACCCCAGGGGGGAGCCAGGAGGACCAGGACACTTCCCATTGGTGCCACTCTGGCGCTGGTTAGAGAGCTCCTTCTCCCCTGCGGGCACTTTGCTTGCTCCTTGGAGAAGCCCATGGGGGGGATTTTCAGAGAAAGAGAAGGGACCCCGGCCCAGCAAGGAAAGGCCAGCACCCCCTGGGAAATGAGCAGCCACACCTGATTCCCCATCCCCAGAGGTCAGACTCCCTCCCCCATCTGCCCAAGGCCTCCTCCAGTTTGCCAGGGACCTTTCACCAAGCACCTGGCCCAACAGATGGTCCCTTGGCGGCCCCAGTGCCCCCTCCCTGTGCAGAGCTCCATCAGGGAAATTTTTCAGCTGAGAGGCACAGGAGGTAAGCCTTCAAACTCCAGCTGCTCGCCTTCCTTCTGTCCTGGCTGGTGGCACCCTGACAGAGGGGGAGGATTAATTAAATTAAACAGTGCCCCCTGAGAAATCAAAATGCCCCCCAACTTAAAAATTCCTAGCTACGGGCCTGTTTTCATTTTTCTTTTGTATGTTATAGATTATTCTTCTACTTGCTATTTTGTATGCAGATGACAAATTATATGGCATTCAGATACAATTCATGCAAAATAATTTATAATGTGTTAACTTTAACAGGAAAAAATCAGCATAAGGAAAGAAACTGATGCAAAATAAAGTTTCACACATTCACTGCCATTCACAGGTCTTAACAATTGCTGTAATCCAATCTCTGCTACACTTATCGCCCAGTTACTTATGCATCTTGACTCTAACTAGACCTTCCTGTCAACTAACCCCCCTGCCACCTATATGTAAGGCTTGAGGGAAACTATTTCAATGTATCTAATGAAGTATGCATGCACACCAAAGCTTGTACCCAGAATTAAACTTTGTCTGTCTTAAAGGTACCACTGGACTCAAATGTTATTCTGTTGCCTCAGACCAACCCAGCTACCCACCTGAATCTACATTTACTCTTCAAAATGATGAAATGAAATCAAAATAGGAAAAATTCTAATTAGGGATGAACTGGGAAAATGCTACTTGTTTCGGTTCATGGTTCTTGGCATGCCCAGTTCATGAGCCATGAACCTTCATGAACTTTTAAGAGCTAAACAGACTAGTTTGGATCATGAGGTTTATGATGTAGTAGCACATCTCTCCCCCCCACCAGCATGCTAGAGATATCAGGCTCATAAAAGATCTCAGGCTGATGCGCCTCTACTTGTCCTTCAACTCTGGTGAGGATTAGGTTTACAGGGTCTGATTTATGGCCCCCCAAAGAAGGTGCCCCCATCCTCCATTGTTTTCAGTGAAGGAAAAAAACCAGCAAAAAGCAAGAGAAATAGAAGGCCAGAAGAACAGAATCAATGTCCAAGAGGGTCTCTGCAGTAGAAACTGAAGGTGGAAGGCATTTTTACAAGCCCAACAGAACCAGTGCCACTGTGGCAGTGTAAACACAATAGAATTAAGGTCAAACCAGAGAATTTCTGTAGTAGAAACTGAAGGGGGGCATTTTTGCAGGCCCAGCAGAACCTGGTGCCATTGTGACAATGCCAGCTCAATAGGACTGATGTCAACACAGAATCACACTCCAACCGGGGGGGGGGAGGTTTGGAAGCCCAGCAGAACCAGTGCAATGTACTAAGGCCCAGGAGATCCCAGCGCCAATGTGGCAATGCTGACTCAATCACAATGCAAGCAAGGGGGGCAAATTTGCAAGCCCAGCAGAACCAGTACAATGTACAGAGGGTGCACCAGTACCAGTGCATTCATAGAGTGCCTAGAGGAACCCAATGCCACTCGCATTGCAAGCTTAAAAGGACTGATCTCAAAGCACAGAGTCACAAATCCAAGCAAGGAAGGGTGGGATTTAGGAAGCTCTGTGCAAGAAAATGGGAAGCGAACACAAAGGAAAGCAGGCTGAGGGGGGGGGGACTCTTGAAACTGACATGACTAGTTTGAAACTGACAACAGTATTTCCAAGGCTGGAGAATTCTGCGCCACCTGTTGCTTTGAAGTTTGGTGAATATTTTGTTTGAATGGAGACAGTCTGTCTGAAAATGCATCCATTCACGAACCAACAGGAAGCTCCATAAACTGCTAAAAAATGTGTGGAAAGTTTGTGCTGGTTGAGCTGTCACGAACTTCAGTCTGCAAACTATGAACCAGCCAAAATTCATCACGAATTTTAGTTCATGAGCTAGTTCATGCCCATCCTTAGTTCTAATTACAGCACACAGTTTTTGAAATTAATGAAATTAATGTGTGAGGTCTTTCTGAGATCTTCCTTGTGTGTAACTAGATGTATGGATGAGTTCTGTGACTATGTACACAATGATTTGTGCAATTGATTTATAGGGGCTCTGGAAACTGGCTGTTATTGCTGTTTGGACACTTAAAAAAAATATTTTGCTTTGATGTTGTTGCTGTGGGAGCATAGGATTCCAGCTATAGTATACCAGTTCAAACCCTATTGTAGCAGTGACCAGCACAGGGCACTATATGATCAGCTTGCCCACTGGATGATTAGATTTCTGATGAGATCTGGCTTTAATCGTATTGCAGGGAGTAATATTGGGTAAGGATCTGCTCTCTGATTGAAAATGCAAACAAGCCTGATGCCCTTGGCTATTGGACAGCTGGGTTTGAACAAAGTGCTTGTAAGGCACAGTGCATTTTATGTTTCAGAGATCACAACACAACTCTATAAAATTTAGTAGACTGTACTGCAATAAACTTCCATCTGTGCAATTTGTGAAAGCACGCTTTAGCCACTCAGTTTGTGAGTCATGTTCATGATAAACACATAAAATGAACAATTTTCAAACTTTTGTGCTTTTGCACTGTGGAAGAAAAGCAACATGAACACTTAAAACACTACTTTGTTTTATATATTACAAATCGGAGACTCACAAGGACTGGAGGGGGGTATCTCATTTTCCCTTCCCCCTCTATTTATTTTTCCCCTTCCCTGAAATCCCCCATAGCCTCTGTGGGCAGACCATTTTAACTGGACCCCATCTCCTGGGGTTTTGGAGCCATATTCACCCTTGTTTTGAGTAGAAAGCAGTCAGACCATGGTTCAGGCCAAATGTCCAACTCCAAAATGAGTCCTTTGCTTAAAGGCTCAGTGTAAAAGATCTGATCCAAGGTGTGACCTCTTTTATATGGTGGACCCATCACAATATGAGAGAGGCCTAGGGCAGCTGAAGAAACTATAAAATCTTTGGTCAGCCACAGTGAGATATCCTCAGTATGAATGTTGAAGTCTTGGTATCCTCAGTATGAATGTTGAAGCACCCTCCTTGAGACACCTCTACCAATTCAGACAAGGTGACCACTGAGGAACTAGGCGGTCAATAAAAAGAAGTACACCTTGTCATGTAACTGGGCCTTTAAGGCCTAAGTTTTGCATTCTTCAACAAAGTGCTAAGTGATAACTGGATCATGTAAGACCTATGGTGTTAACAGATAACAAGCACCTGCTGCAAATTACTGGTTGCCTTAACAGTAGCCAGCTGGAAACTGTCAGAACACCAAGGTGATGGTTCCAGATCTTGACAGTTCTCAATCTAGATGGAAATGATCTAAGTCATGATTGGTCTGTCAATTAGCCTCTGATAGCTAGTTTAGTATTTAGCTAGGAGTAAGGGACAGCTAAGCATGCATTGCAGGAGGATCTTAAGAGCAAGATCCCAGGAGATACCAGGAACCTCGCAAGAGAGGTACACCCACACTCACCCTTGCAGGCAAGATGTTGGGATGTGATGAAGGAGGCTTCAGTTCAAGAGCCAGTGGCATGGAGGAGGAATCATTATTCCTTGGTGAACTCAGTTTTGGCATCTGCTGCTGGAAACAAGCTGCTCAGGGTCAGTGCACCAGATAGACAGGTAAGTTTGTTTTGTTACCTTTGTTCTATGTACATACCCCTTTCCTCTACTTGTATGTTTTATCATCATGTTATTCTTGTAAATAAATTTAATGTTGCTTTTAAAGCTGATCGGAATAAGTTACTAAAACCCTGAGAACCCACACCCATGCTACTAGAGATAATTTAAGGCACTACCAAGAACTTTTCCACCACCAACTGATTGAACAACCCAAGCCTTAAGAGGTTTGTGTGTGGGGTTTATGACACACCTAACCTATTCTTAGGACCCAATGTAATATAAACATATAAGTAACTAGCCTGATACCTGTGCTTCGCTATAGTATTTAAGTTCCGTAAATCCAGTTATAATACTGATGATGTGAAGTCTGAAATTAACATTTGTTGTAGGAATTCTAATAGAGAAGATTATAGTGAAAAAAATGATATAAGACAGGCGTAATTTTCCCCCCTCTACTGAAGGACCTCTCTGTAGACCACATTGGTGGTTCTGGCCTCAAGTGCTAGGATCACCAGACTGCTTGGTGAGCTCACTCTGGAGCAGGCAACATAGAACTGTCCATTTAAGAAGCAGTCATCTGTTATGTCAACTCCTGCCACCTTCCATAAAAGTGATGGCTCTTCTATTTGTGTTCCTGGATTGTTTTGCTCATATGGAGACATTGCTGTTCTGAGCACCTCAGGGTGATCTCACTGGTACTTGGCCTGCATAGCTCAGTGCCCTGCAGGAGTACTATATACAAATGTCTTTGCCATATTCCTAAGCTGCCTCCTCCTTGTAGCATTTGTGTATCTGGATCAATGTCTGCCAGGAGCTTTCTTGTGGGCAGTGAGAGGTGAGAGGTTGAGGGGGAGTGGTGTGAGGGAGTAGTGATGTGGTGGACATTTCTTCAGATTTATGAGGGAGTCATGCATCAAAATGGCTCCTAGAAAAGTCCTTTACTATCTCCCCATGAACATTCATTAACTCAATTGCCATGCTGTCTTTTTTGAAAAATGTCTTTTCAGGAGTCTTGAATTGCTGATTTCTGTAACTGTCCTCTGCAGTCTCTTCTAACTGTGTTTAGATCCACAGCTGAGCAATCAGAGGTGGATGCAAACAGGCAGGTTATACCTCAGGTCTCTGAACTATACAGTTGACCAATGGGGGGTGGCAAGGAGGCAGCAGCCTGCCAGGCACATGGGAAACAATTGGGGGAACACATTTTGCCCATTTTTCTCAGAAATCTCTTCATGGGGGGGATTGACACTCCCCTTATTTTGGGTTTTTTGGTGCAGGGTTTTGGCCTGGGCAATGAATTTGGCAAGGAGAGCATACTCCCTCCTTTTTTTTTTTTTTTTACAAAAATGCTTCTCATTTATGTTACATTTTATAACTGGGACATAACTACATATTTAAAACACCATCCAAGCAATCAGATATTAAGCAAATTCATACAAACCAATTTTCTAGAACCAAATTGTGAGAAGTTAAATAACCTAATAAAGGAAACCCGTTTTCTACAAATTAGGGGTATATTTCCATTGTGGGTGGGAGTGTGGCTAAGCTGGGCTAGCAGTACCACTAAGGTGATCCTGTTGGGGTGGTGTCCCTAATGGATTAAAATACCCTGGCCTTGCTCCTACACCTGACAGACACCCACCTGTCTGGTGTTGGGGGGATTATGTTTAAAGGCATCAAGGAGGCTGGACCAGTAGCAGGGCTAAGGCAATCCTGTTGAACAAACCTCCCTGGCGGTTGTAAGCATCCCACCTCCTCTCCTACACTGGACAGGCAGCTGCCTGTCCAGTGTAGGAGAGGGAGAGGGAGGAATATTAGAAACCACTGTGGAGGTGGGGCTGGCAGGATCACTAAGGTTTTACTGCTGGTGTGGGCTCCCTCATGGCTTTAAGCACCCTGCAACTGCTGCTGCACCTGACAGACAACTGCCTGTTAAGTGTAGGAGGTGGGGGCAGTGTGTTGGATGCCATCAGAGAGGCTGGGCCAGCGGTATTACTGCACCTCACAGGTGGTTGTTGGCCATTCCTGATTTCCTCAACTGTTGTTATCTCTGTGCAGTCTCCTGTGTTTTTTTTAACCTCAGAATGCTGAGCTCTGCAGCTGACCAATCAGAGTGGGGGGTGGAAGGAGGCAGCGGCCTGGCAGCCACATAGGAATCAATGGGGGGAGCACATTTTACCCCTTTTGACCCCTTAGGGTTGAATTTCTAAAAAATCGTTCTTAATGAGCATCTACACCATGGTAGGAGCACTCTCCTTGAATTTAGTGTTTCTAAGTCCAGCGGTTTGACCTCGGCATTGATTTTACGGGTCTATTGGGCAGACTCTAAACATACCTCAGGGGATTAGGGACCATCTTACAGACCCAGCCTTTATACACAAACTAAGTATAAAGCTAGACAGAATTTTTTATAGCAGTTTCCTCACAAATGCAGAGAGAAGAAAACTTAGTTGTTAATTTGTCATCATGAGAGCTGTCTCCCGAGGAGTCCCATATTTTGAATTTAGGTCTTAGTTTTGTGCCTACTCCATATTATAGTAGTTTTCAAACTAGAGTAGATCTCTTTAAACTTACACAAGCACTTAGACTTTTTTGGTCCCGGGGAAAATAGGGAAAATAATCCCTTTAAACCTTATTTTTATGATCCAGCAATCTCTGTATTTGAAAGATGGATTCTTAAGGACATTGAAATTCTGGAAAATTCTACTTGAAAAATTAAATACAATTTGAATGTGCAAGAATATTAAACTTTACAGAATTTATCTCACAATCCTAACATCATTATTAAAGAGGCAGATAAGGGGGGAGGTGGCTCAAGTGGTTAAGATCCTGAACTGCAGGCTGTGGAAGGTCAGTAGTTCAGAAGTTCGAGACCCGAGAGTGCCACATGATGGAGTGAGCTCCCGTCTCTGGTTCCAGCTCCTGCCAACCTAGCAGTTTGAAAGCAAGAAATTGCAAGTAGATGAATAGGTACCACTTCAGTGGGAAGGTAACAGCATTCTGTGCGCCTTGGTGTTTAGTCATGCTGGCCATATGACCATGGAAACATCTTTGGACAGCGCTGGCTCTTTGGCTTTGAAACGGAGATAAGCACCGCAACCCTAGAGTCGGATTCGACTGGCTTTCAAGCAAGGGAACCTTACCTTTACCTATAACGATTATGGATAAACAGGACTATCTGTCAATAGATAATGGACTCTTACAAGATATAGAGTCCTACGTGCCATTACCCCACGATCCTACCTCAAGGGTTTTACAAATTGTACAGACAGTGGTAAATGAAGCTTTAGAAGAAGTAGAAGAAGAGTTTGGATTTATACCCCGCCCTTCACTGCCCAAAGGCATCTCAGAGCGGCTTACAAACTCCTTCCCCTTTCCCTCCCCACAACAGACACCCTGTGAGGTAGGCGGGGCTGAGAGAGCTTCTGACAGAAACTGTCCTTGAGAGAACAGCTGTGCCAGAGCTTGTGACTGACCCAAGATCACATCAGCAGGTGCACATGGAGGAGTGGGGAATCAAACCCGGTTCTCCCAGATAAGAGTCTGCACATTTAACCACTACACCAAACTGGCCTTGGATTATGTTAATACTACCACTACTGAATTTTTAGTAAATAGAATATCTAGGGTACCAGTACTATATGTATTACCTAAGATCCATAAACCTGGAAAACCACCCCCCGGACGACCAATAGTGTTGGGATCAAATTCTATATTAGAACCCATCTCAATTCATTTTTACATCCGTTTATTTCAGTTATACTTTTATTAGGGATACTAAGGACTTTATTAGAAAGACAGAGGGCATGCAAGTCCCTGAAAATGCCCTTTTGGCTACTATGGACATCACTTCTTTATATACTAACTAGGGAGCAAAGCCCGTTGTAGAGGAAGACAACGGGCCCTAGAAAGGGAGGGAGGAAGGAAGGAAGGAAGAGGGGGAGAGTGAAAGAAGGAGAGAGGAAGAAAGGAAAGGGGGAAAGGAAGGGAAGAGGGGCGGAACGGGCTTCTCTGGGCCTACTGTGCCCATAGAAGGCCCAGAGGATAGTGTGTGAGGAGGGCCATAGAAGGCCCAGGGGATGGTGTGTGTGTGGGGGGCGGCGGAAGGGGCTTCTCTGGCCGACTGGGCCCATAGAAGGCCCAGGGGATGGTGTGTGTGTGGGGCGCGGAAGGGGCGCCTCTGGCCGACTGGGCCCATAGAAGGCCCAGGGGATGGTGTGTGGGGGCGGAAGGGGCTCCTCTGGCTGACTGGGCCCATAGAAGGCCCAGGGGATGGGGGGGGGGCAGAAAGGGCTTCTCTCACCTGTTTCAGCCTTGAAGGCCTGTCCCTGCGCTCTCTCTGCAGACGGCTCCGCCAAGCAGCCAGTCAGCCCCAGCCAGCATCTTCTGACTGCCAGTTCTTGTGCTGAATCAATTGTGGCAAGGATAGAATGTTGTGGAACCACATATAAATTCAAATATATATAAGGACAGATATTCCACATAGTGAAGCATGAGAAGTCATTTTATCTACTTAAGAATGGAGATCTGAGAAACATCCCCCTACACACTTCCTGATGGACCTTACAGATGTTATTTTTGAGAGAAGTTACCTTAGGTTTCAGGATGAATTTTTTCTTCAAATAAAAGGGGTAGCCATGGGTAGCTCCTTCACACCCAGTGTGGCAAACCTGTATATGGCTAAGTTTGAAGAGGATTGGATTATGAATTCCATTAATCCTTTTTTCATAATATTTTTTTCTTCAAACGATCTTTGGGGCAATACCATCGTATTAAACGTAACTGTACTGTAGCAGAACAATATGTAAAAGAAAAAAAGAAACTGGATGGTCAAGTGGGGCTATCCTGACAGCATAATAAGAAATGCTGCCAGTCAAGCAGCTTTAAGAACATGAACTAGCCTTTTGGAAGACTCTCCATCTCAGCCCAATGTAGATCGCATTATGTGGGCTTTAGAATATACCCCTTATACTGAACAGATTAAAAGGATCATACTTCGACACTGGAATGTTGTTAGCAACATACTGGGTTGCTTTAATAAACCTTGTATTGGACATAGTATTAGGGATCATGTAGTTAGAACTGATATTTCTCCACACAATTACACAGTATTGGCAACACCTGGAAGTCATTATTGTGGCAGGTGTTCAGTATGTCCGCAAGTTTGGGAAACAGACAAATTGGATTTTCCAGAATTAAAAGTACATGCCCGATTAAAACATTTTTCTAACTGCTAATAAAATGTCCTTGTTCTAGGTATTATGTGGGTGCATCTATATGGGTCCTGTATTCACCAACAACATGCAGATTTTCCACTTGTTCCTCACTTTTTAGAGCACCAGCATAATTATAATGATTTTGTCTTTTTGATTTTGGAACTTTTCCATCAGGATCCACAAAATAAAATGGATATTAAAAAAAATGCTTTTTAGACATGAAGCATACTGGATACATCGATTAAAAACTATTAGCCCTTATAGCTTGAATAATGAAATAGATTATTCTTGCTTTTTATAATTAGGTAAGATACCTTTAATATGGTGCATTACATAAAGACTGGAGAGACTCCATAACCCTAAGGCACTCTAATTTTGGGAAACAATTGGAGTTAAGAACATAAGAGTGGTGCCCGACTACTACACTAATGAATGACTGCTGCATTATAAGATATTAGGGTGAGTGTTAAATATATTAGAAATATTAAATATGTTAATGTTAAAATGATTTATAATACTGGATTTATATAAGATATATATTATAAAATTTCTAATGTTAATATTATTTCAGATATGTAAGTTTCATACTACATCATTCAATGGAAGACTAGAACAACAGATTTATACTGTGGTATATTAATTTTTTATTATACAATTAATTATAATATAATATTGGGTGCAATTCACAATATATTATATTATATAAAAATACTTTACTTTGTAGCTAAGGAAGTTCACTTCTGAGGAAGTGGAATCTACGAAATGAAGAGAGAATCCAGTTGTTGTTGTTGTTGTTCAGTCGCACAGTCGAGTCCGACTCTTTGCGACCCCATGGACCAGATTACACCAGGCCCTCCTGTCTTCCGCTGTCCACTGAAATTTGCTCAATTTCATGTTCGTTGCATCAATGACACTGTCTAACCATCTCATCCTTTGCCGTCCCCTTCTTCTTTGACCTTCAATCTTTCCCAGCATCAGGGTCTTCTCCAGTGAATGCTCCCTTCTCATTTGGTGGCCAAAGTATTTGAGCTTCAGCTTCAGGATCTGGCCTTCCAAGGAACAATCAGGGTTGATTTCTTTTAGGATTGACGGATTTGATCTCCTTGCAGTCCAAGGGACTCTCAAGAGTCTTCTCCAGCACCATAGTTCAAAAGAATCTATTCTTCGGCGCTCGGCCTTCCGTATAGTCCAACTCTCGCAGCCATACATTACTACGGGGAATACCATTGCTTTGACCATGCGGACTTTTGTTGGCAAGGTGATGTCTCTGCTTTTTATCATACTGTTTAGGTTTGCCATCGCTTTCCTCCCAAGGAGCAGGCGTCTTTTAATTTCATGGCTGCAGTCACCATCTGCAGTGATCTGGGATCCTAGGAACGTGAAGTCTGTCACTACTTCTACGACTTCCCCTTCTATTTGCCACGGAGTGATGGGGCCAGATGCCATGATCTTAGTTTTTTTGATGTTGAGCTTCAAGCCCACTTTTGCGCTCTCCTCTTTCATTCTGAGCAAGAGGCTCTTTAGGTCCTCTTCACTTTCTGCCATCAGAGTGGTATCGTCTGCATATCTGAGGTTATTGATCTTTCCCCCAGCAATCTTAACTCCAGCTTGTGATTCATCCAGGCCAGCATTTCGCATGATGTACTCTGCATATAAATTAAATAAGCAAGGTGACAATATACATCCTTGTTGTACTCCTTTTCCTATGCTAAACCAATCAGTTGTTCCATATCCGGTTCTAACTGTTGCTTCTTGACGCTTATACAGGTTTCTCAGGAGACATGTGAGGTGGTCCGGTACTCCCATCTCTTTAAGAACCTGCCATAATTTATTGTGATCCACACACTCAAATGCTTTAGCATAGTCAATGAAGCAGAAGTAGATGTTTTTCTGGTACTCTCTTGCTTTCTCCATAATCCAGCGAATGTTGGCAATTTGATCTCTAGTTCCTCTACCTCTTCGAAACCCAGCTTGTACTTCTGGCAGTTCTCTATCCACGTACTGTTGAAGCCTAGCTTGTAGGATTTTGAGCATGACCTTGCTAGCGTGTGAAATGAGTGCAATTGTGCGATAGTTTGAACATTCCTTGACATTGCCCTTCTTTGGGATTGGAATGTAAACTGACCACTGTTGTGTTTTCCAAATTTGTTGGCAAATTGAGTGCAGCACTTTAACAGCATCTTCTTTTAAGACTTTGAATAACTCAGCTGGGATACCATCACCTCCACTAGCTTTGTTGTTAGTAATGCTTTCTAAGGCCCATTTAACTTCGCTTTCCAGGATGTCTGGCTCGAGGTCAGTGATTATACCATCGTGGTTGTCAAGGACATCGAGGTCCTTCTTGTATAGTTCTTCTGTGTATTCTTGCCATCTTTTCCTAATCTCTTCTGCTTCTGTTAGGTCCCTACCGTTTTTGTCCTTTATCATGGCCAGCTTTGCATGGAACGTTCCCTTGATTTCTCCAATTTTCTTGAAGAGATCTCTAGTCCTTCCCAATCTATTGTTTTCCTCTATTACTTTGCATTGTTCATTCAGGAAAGCCTCCTTATCTCTCCTTGCTGTTCTCTGGAAATCTGCATTCAGTTGGGCAAATCTTTCCATTTCACCGTTGCCTTTAGCTTTCCTTCTTTCCTCTGCTATGTGTAAAGCCTCATCAGACAGCCACTTTGCTTTCTTGGATTTCTTTTTCTTTGGGATGGCGGTGATTGCTGCCTCCTTTACAATGTCACGGACCTCTGTCCATAGTTCTTCAGGCACTCTGTCTATCAAATCTAGTCCCTTAAACCTATTTTTCACCTCTACTGTATATTCATTGGGGATGTGATCTAGGTCAAATCTGAATGGCCTTGTGGTTTTCCCAACTTTCTTCAATTTAAGTCTGAATTTTGCAATGAGTAGCTCATGATCTGAGCCACAGTCAGCTCCAGGTCTTGTTTTTACTGACTGGATAGAGCTTCTCCATCTTTGACTGCAAATTATATAGTCAATCTGATTTCGGTGTTGCCCATCTGTTGATGTCCATGTGTAGAGACGCCTCTTAGGTTGTTGGAAAAGGGTGTTCGCTATGACCAGCGTGTTCTCTTGACAAAACTCTGTTAGCCTTTGTCCTGCTTCATTTTGTTCTCCAAGGCCAAACTTGTCTGTTATTCCGGTTACCTTTTGATTTCCTACTTTAGCATTCCAGTCCCCTATGATGATGAGGACATCATTTTTTGGTATTAGTTCTATGAACTGTTGTAGGTCTTCATAGAACTGGTCCATTTCAGCCTCTTCTGCAGCAGTGGTTGGGGCATAGACTTGGATTACTGTGATATTGAATGGTTTGCCTTGGATTCGGACTGAGATCATTCTGTCATTTTTGAGATTGTATCCCAGTACTGCCTTTCTCACTCTCTTGTTGACTATAAAGGCCACACCATTTTTTCTACGGGATTCCAGGCTACAGTAGTAGATACTGTCTTCTGAGTTAAATTCACCCATTCCTGTCCACTTTAGTTCACTGATTCCCAAGATGTCGATGTTCATTCTTGCCATCTCATTTTTGACCACGTCAAGCTTACCTTGATTCATAGACCTTACATTCCAGGTTCCTATGCAGTATTGTTCTTTGCAGCATCAAACTTTCCTTTCACCGTCAGACACATCCACAACTGAGCGTCCTTTCGGCTTTGGCCCAGCCACTTCACTCTTTCTGGGGTTACTCGTACTTGCCCTCTGCTCTTCCTCAGTAGCATATTGGACACCTTCCGACCTGAGGGGCTCATCTTCCGGCGTCATATCTTTTAGCCTTTTGTTACTGTCCATGGGGTTTTCTTGGCAAAGATACTGGAGTGGGTTGCCATTTCCTTCTCCAGGGGGATCACGCTTGGTCTGAGTTCTCTGCTGTGGCCTGTCCATCCTGGGTGGCCCTCCACAGCATAGCCCACAGCCTCATCGAACCACGCAAGCCCCCTCGCCACGACAAGGCAGTGATCCATGAGGGAGTCCAGAACCTTCATTAAAACAGCTACCTTTCTATTTGTATTTTATAACTTACTTGCATGTTATGGTCTTCTATGTCTGAAGCCTTTGTATTATAATACTTTTGCTTGTAAGCACATTTATATGTAACAAAGTGTCGTGCAATTGATAGGATCTCCCTGGCTTTCCCCCCTTTGTTTCTGTACTTTGTAGCTGGGAGGTCTCTTTGCACATTGGATTGATTAAGAGCAGCATCAACCTGGTAGAATTATTTGGGACAGATGCACCGTGTCATATTTTTTTCTACCAGGTTTCTGGGGTTGCCCAAGAGCATCTGACTGGGCACTGTTGGTAACAGGATGCTAAGCCCTTGGTCTGAGCAAGCAGGCTTCTTCTTAGTAAAGAGGTGAAATGAAATGTCACTCAGAAAATTATCAGAAATATCTTTGGCCAATGTGGTGACTGAAAAGGCAACAGAATATTATTTGGGAAATAGAGAGGTTGTAGAATATACCATGACTGATATGATGAATCAGGGATGCCCAAGTCTTAGTAGTTATCAGGAAGCTGGTTGAAGAAACTTACAGTGACACCTTATGCATGTTTACTCAAATGTAAATCCTGTTGAGTTCAGTGGGGCTTACTTCCAAATGAATCTTTATAGGACTGCATTTCCTAATGTTTATTATGGCTCCTAATTAGTCTTTATAGCAATTTTAGTGTTTGTAATAGGCATTATGTGTCTTCAAAACACTTTACATTTACTACTTATTTTGAGTGTGGGACTATGGCTTGATGGCAGAGCATCTGCGTTGTGTGCAGAAGATCTCAGTTTCAGTCCTTGGCAACTCCAGCTGAAAGGATCAGGTAGTAAGTGATGTGAATAACACCTCTCTGAGACCCTGGAGAGGCACTGCCAGTCAAAGTAGACATGCCTGACCTTGATAGATCTTTAGTTTGTACAGTAAAAGACAGCTTCATGTATGTATTTTTAAAACAGACTTGATGTTGATCTTTGCTGCATTCAAAAGGAATTTTGGAAATGGAAAACAGGAAGACTGACATTTGTTCCAACACCTAGTTTTACCTTTTCCACAACATAAATAGATATAACCAATCCAAAATGAGTTTTGATTATGGACAGAGCTCCTAAAATATGGATATTCATAACAATTATGAATGGGTTGCAACCCTGTCTAAAGTTCCTTTTAATTTGTTAGCATCCAATTCTGGGTATCAGATGGTCAATTTGACAATAAATAAAGACAAGCTGTTTAATACACTTTATAGAACATAACATATAGGAGTAATGAGTGCTATGTTTAAGTTAGAGTTCAAAGCACAGGATGTTAAAAAGCTTTCAAGTGACACAAAATCACAGAGACACAGTTTGTGTCTGGAAAATGATAAGACAAAGATCAACGTCCAAAGACCTAACCCTCAGAACTGGTATAGGAATATCTATAGCCAAACTTCTTCATACAGTACCTAAATTACAGAACCCTTTGTGGCAGACCTCTAGCGGGGGGGGGGACTTCTGGAGGCGACATCCCTGAATCTGCTCTGTCCCCTGTCCCAGTCCTCCAACCTCCCCATCCCCTCCCAGCACCCTGCCAGCTTGGAGAAGAGATGGTGGAGGAGCCCTGTGCAGAGAGAGCTCCAGTGCAGTGGTGGCATGAAGTGACAAGCATGGCTTAGGTGCAGGCCCAGCAGGGGAGGATACAGGTGAGAGCACTGCCCGATCCTTTGTCAGTGACAATCCTCACCATGCCACGCATTGCAGCTCTGTGTTGCCTGCTCAACCAAGCAGGAAATGAAAAGACTATCCTGCTGCTCTGCTGCAAACTCTGCTGCTCCCTACTCAGGGAGCTTCAGGAACCACTGAAACTCTCAACTGGTCTGGGAAGGAGCTTTGCAGTGAAGAGAAGAAAAAAAGCCCCAAAGGGAAGAGAACCCTCTGGATACTCGTAGCACATTAGCCTGAACATGTTGTATTAGTCATTCATATGGGGAGGGTGGATGGAATGATGCACTGTGACACTTTCTGGGCGTTGTAGTTCAGCCTCACTTCCTGTTTCCCCTTGCCTGACTAGGCAGGAGGAAAGATGCACCATTAAACTACAACTCCCAAGGTGCAGTTCTTCTCTTTACATGGGTTTCCATTCACTTACTTCCTATTAGTTATTTTGGAGAAAGGTTTTGATGAGTGTCCTTGGCTGCCCCCTACAAACGGGACCCCACCATTTTTGCACAGCTGAAGCTCCCAGCCCCAGGCAACTGACTGATTTATTTTTATTTATTTGTTTGTTTTAATTTTATTATTTTTGTGATGTTGGAAGTGATGTCATGCCCCCTTGGTGCCCCCCCACCAGAAATGGGCCTGCTGTGCATTTGTGTGCGTGTGTATGTGCGCGAGCATTTGTATATAGGTGGAGGGAAGCTCGATATATGCTTTAAAAGCCTCGACAGAGCAGAAGCAACAGAACATCCATTTCCAGATTCTCCTCACTGCTGTCATTGACTCATCAATTTTAAAACAAGAACAAACATAAACATATTCTCATTTCTTCTCTGATTACCTCAAATGTCTTGTTTTTGTCACTTCTTCCTCATGCTCCTACCAACCAGAACTTTTTATTTTTATTCTTAAATCTATGGCCCTATCTTTTAATCCCTGTTCTATATTAGTCATATGCAGTTCTTAGAAATGGCCAACTTTGACTTACAGGAAAGTTTCTAAAATAGAAACGCAAGTATAATTTGTCATAATTAAGTGGCATTTATTTATGTAGCACTTGTCATGTGCTACAGTGCAGAATTTCCATTTCAGCAAAGACATCCACTCTCTAGCATTAAACAGACTGAACATTGACTGTCACTGCTAAACTATTAGCGGAAATATAAATCTACATTATCTTTTTCACACCAGCCTAAGTCTGCTTTGGGGCAGAACCTTGCTCATGTTTATGATCCAGACATTTTGATCCAAAAAGATTAACTGTATTTCAGCAAATTTTAGTTCATTACCATTAAATACCCCTTCTATAGAAGCTATGACTTTGTTAAATATAAAATAAATGTTATTCTGTCAAATTACATTAATCAAGTGCTTTTAAAAAAAATGCTACCTCTTTTTTTTTGTTCCCAGCAACTTCTTTTCTTTAAAAAAGTATATTTATTTTCTTTTTATTGCTTCCTGCTAAAAATCACAGATTATTCCTTTTAAATCACAAACCCATACAAATAGATCTTACTATCTATAATATTAGTATCTTCTTGTCATGTAGTCTCAGACTGGATCCCTGGCTACTTCCATAGTCTCGTGTTGATCTTCCTTGGCCTCCTGGTGCACAAGTTCCCTGTCCCCAATGTCTTCCTCTCATCCTCTGCCTTCACGTGCTCCCTCAGACCACTTTGCCTATCTCCATCCTGTTCCTGGTGCCCCCACTGAGCAGGGGAGGGACCTGTTTCATCCTAGCAATCCTCCCTGTTGGCTTCCATCATCCTGCCTTCTGGGGATGGCCACCTTATGCCACTTGCCTGCCCCCCACACACTGGTAGCTCCTTTCAGGCCTCTTCCCTGCTGCCCTGTGGGCTTCCGGGCAGCACCTCTACCTCTGCTGCTCAGGGCCCTCCCTGACTCTGGCTTCCCCACTCCTGGAGACTGCTGTGCTGGGACCACTCTGGCTTCAGCTGCCTTGCCTTCCTCAGGGATGATACCGCCTCCTTCCCTGCTGTGCCACTGTTCTGCTGCCTTGTCTCTCCACCCCAACCCATTCTGGTCATTCACAGCCTGATGGTTGAATGAGTCCCACCCTCCTGCTGGCATCCCAGTACTCCTTCCAGCTTAGCTATATTCTCTTGCAGCTAGGCTGTCAGGAGCACCCCAATTCCTCCTGGTCTCTATGGGGTCACTCATACAGCCACACTCCTGTTCAATTTCCAGGGTGAAGAGAACGTCAATATAATTAATTCTCAATATGACCCCATTTGCTGATTCTTAATCTGTGGACTGGAGCCACATTGAAAAAAGGGAGTTTTTCCTCCAAATTTGGTGGAAACTCCCTTCCCCCAGATTTGCAGAAAAATTTGAAACCTTAAAAAAATGAGTGATTTCAACTCCCCTTCCCCCAACATAGAGTAGTTGTCCGTTTTTGCACAGAGAACTATATCCTGGGAGCCTCCTCCTTCCCTGGCAGCTGTGGTGCACAGGCTGACTGGATGACCCTCCAGTGCCCCCCTCCCTGCTGTTGCCAAAATCATGGCTAAGAGGGCAGTACTGTAGGCAGGCAGGTGGGTGAGGAGGAAGGCGGCCTTGGATGCTCCACCACTGTCCCACCATTCCACCAAGGTGGCCATACTAGATGTAAGCCTAGAGGAGGGGGGCCTCCACCATCCCTCACCACTGAAACTGCTGCTAAGTTGGCAGTGTTGGAGATAGGGCAGGTGGGCAAGGAGTAAAGGGAAGGAGAGCCTCTACCACCTCCATCCACTGCTGAAACTACCAATGAGACACCCGTGCTGGAGGTGGGCAGGTAGGCGAGGAAGAGTGGGAGCCTCTGCCATTCCCTCATTATCCTATTGCTTCTGAAACCACCACTGAGGCAAGAGAGTGGGCAAGGGGGTTGGGGAACATCTACTGCCCCTTCCCACCATTGCTGTACCCAGGGAGTATGGCAGGGAGGGTACAGGCAGGTAGGAGGGTAGGGTAGTAGAGAAGGGGTTAGCTGAGCTAAATCCCCTCTGTGTCCCCTCTGTGAGAGCCAGTTTGTGTAGTGGTTAGGCATGTGGACTCTAATCTAGGAGAACTGGGTTTGTTTCCCCACTTCTCCACATGCAGCTGCTGGCATGACCTTGGATCAGTCACAAGTTCTCTCAGAGCTGTTCTCTCAAGACCAGTCCTTGAAAGAGCTCTATCAGCCCCACCTACCTCACAGGGTGTCTGTTGTGGGGAGGGGAAGGGAAAGGAATTTGTAAGCTGCTCTGAGACTCCTTTGGGTAGTAAAAGGTGGGGTATAAATCCAATCTCCTCCTCCTCCTCTTCTTCTTGGTGAGTAATGCGACCAGGGATCAGTGAGCTGCCTGACAAGTTGTTGGCCCAGGGGTGGTCCCCCTCTGTAAGTCTCTTGGGTCCCTAATTGTGGAAAATATATTTTACAGTAAATTTCACTTAAGCAATGTGAGACTCTAATACTTAGTTGTTTTCATACATGAGGTTTAAATCATTTCTTAACATGGATGAAATACCTGCCTTGGTTGAAATGTGCTTTCATTTTTCTTTGGTACTTTCTCTGGAAGCAGCAGTAAGCCCCTTAAGTATGTTCCAGCAGTGGTGAATGGGAGGAGCAAAGCGCCAAACTAGATATGACAGTGTCATTGTGGCTGCTATGGGGACATAATTACCATTTTAAAAGTGATTTAATACCATGAGGATCTGATGCTGATTGGGCCTACAGAGCAGCACTCCTCTTTCCTCCCTCTGTCTTTTCAAGTGCTGAAACAGCTGTGGAGTGTGTATGTGTGTGTGTGTGTGGGGGGCACTTAATAACATTCAGGGGGAGGAAACGAGTGCCTCAGCTCACTGTCCTGAGGGCCTGATTGGGTCTGGGCCCTCCTAGCATTTTAAAATCACTTTAAAATGATGCTGGCAGCCCCATGGTGGCTATGATTGGTTTAAAGAGATACAGCCAGAGAGGTCATATATTCCCTCCTAAAGCATTCATATGTGCCTCCAAATGCACAAGAGAGGCTTAAATGCAGTTTTTCAGGGACTCTATTTAATGTGTGGACATGACAAATAGTGGCATGTTTGTAACCAGTCAACAGAGAGTTGGCTGATTTGTTGCCATATCAATGTTTGCCCTGAATATTGCCCATCATCTTCCAGACCTCTTGGAGGATGGGAGACATACCACAGGACTGAAGGAGGGCAGATGTGATCCCAATTTTCAAAAAAGGGAGGAAGGATGACCCAGGAAACTACAGGCCTCTGTCCTGGGGAGGATACTGGAGCAGATTTTAAAGGGATCAATCTGTGAGCATCTAAAGGACAACTTGGTGATCTGGGGAAGTCAGCATGGATTTGTCCCCAACAGGTCCTGCCAGACCAACCTCATTTCCTTCTTTGATTGAGACAAGCTTACTGGATCGAGAGAATGCTGTTGATGTTGTTTACCTGGATTTCAGTAAAGCTTTTGACAGGGTTCCCCATGATGTTCTGGTGGGTAAACTACAGGAATGTGGACTGGACTCTAGGATAGTTAGGTGGATAGGGAACTGGCTGGAGAACCGCACTCAAAGAGTAGTTGTCAATGGCATTTCATCTGAATGGAGGGAGGTTTCCAGTGGGGTGCCACAGGGCTTGGTTCTGAGTCCAGTACTTTCCAATATTTTTATAAATGATCTGGAGGAGAGTGTGGAGGGGCTACTCATTAAATTTGCAGACGATACCAAATTGGGAGGAGCTGCAAATACACCAGAAGACAGAGATAGAATTCAACAAGATCTGAACACATTGCAAAAGTGGGTGTGTTAAGTATGAGACGTAAGTCCAATCTTAACTAGTGATTCAGCTTTATTCAGTCAACAGTAAACCAATACAAGGAACAGTGGAGCAACAGGCTCCCTTTTTAAACTGTCTGAGCTATGGTAACCACGCCCTAAAACAAGTTAATAACTAATAACAAAAGAGAGATAACAACCAATAGATTTTGTTCCCTCCTGAACAACTGTAGCTGCTCTGATTGGCTTGCTATGCAGAGCAGCCAATCAGGTTACTTACTTGTAGGATACCTTCTGAAACCTCAAGCTCATACATGTATTTACAATACATAACAATCCTCCCCCCTAAGAAGGAGCAAATCCTGAACAAACATACTCTTTTAAGTATGCTGGACAGCTTCAGGTTCTTTGCGACCATCTTAATGGTTCTATATGAGGCTGTGCCTCTGTGTCCCTGGAGCTGTTGTTTTCTAACAAGGTGCTTGTTTCTAGGGGACCAGAGTTGTTGGGCTGTTGCCTGGTTCTCGGCTCTATGGGGATCTCTATGTCCTGAGTTCCAGAACACTCTTCAGTGTTCGGATGTTCAATTTGTTTAGGAAGGGGGCTTGGACTTACTGTAGGTTCTTCTGGCCGTGCCTCGGCCCAGTGCCGTCGCAACTGGTCTATGTGCCGCCATAATGTCTTCCCGTCAGGGGTACAGACGACGTATGATAATGTACCCATGACCTTGCTGACTGTGGCTGGAATCCACAAGTGGCCCTCTCCGTCAACTTGTAAGGAGCGGGACATGTCCCTTGCCTCCATCTTTGGTGGCCTGTCTGAGGTGAGGTCAGGGTGCATCCTGTCCAGAAGCGAAGTCAGGCGACAGCCCATAACAAGCTTGGCAGGGCTCCTTCCTGTTGCTGTGTGTGGAGTGATATGTTGATGCAACAGGAAGGATGATAGCTTCTGGTTCCAGTCGCCCTGTGTCATTCTGCGGAGCACCTCTTTTGTAGTCTGGACCATCCTCTCTGCTTGCCCATTTGTGGCCAGATGGAATGGAGCCAATGTTATATGTTTAATCATGTTTCTGTTTATAAAGTCCTGGAATTCCAAGGAGGTGAACTGCATCCCATTATCAGATACAATGGTGTCTGGCAGGCCAATGCCCTAATCACAGCCGTTGAGGTCATTTTGGTCATCTGAATAACCTCTAACCATTTAGAGTAGGCGTCTATAACTATTAAAAATACCTGCCCTTGGAATGGCCCTGCAAAGTCGATGTGTAGGTGGGACCATGGCCTATGTGTGTTCCCCCAGTGTTGTATTGGTGCATGTGGGGGATCAGGCCTAGAGAGTTGACACGGCTGACAAGCTTTGACCCAATGTTCTATGTCCTGGTCAATGCACGGCCACCACAGGTAGCTCTGTGCAAGAGCTTTCATATGGACAACTCCTGGGTGACCGGCATGTAGTGCTTCCAGCACCCGCTCTCTTAAATTCGGAGGGACCACCCTCCTACTTCCCCATAACAAGCAACCTTTGTGAGCTGATAGCTCTTGCTGTTGGGTGTCGTATGGCTTGAACTGTGCCTCCAAACGGCCCACTGGCCACCCCCTCCAAACCCAGTTTAGCACCTGGGCTATAGTGGGGTCCTTGGCTGACCCAGCCGCAATCTCCAAGGCATGCACTGGAGGCTCAGGAAGCTCTTCAATTGCCAGGACTTTGGAGGCCAGCGCAGGGTCGGTGGCTGCCCCCGGGATTGCACAGCAGCTTAGCGCATCAGCATGTCCGATGGCCTTGCCTGGCCGGTGGATAAGTTCAAAATCATAAGCAGATAAAAACACAGTCCACCTCAGCATTCTTGGAGACAAGATCTGTGGAGTCTGCTGGTGTGACGCAGAGTCCCAACAGAGGCTTATGGTCTGTAACCATCAAGAACCTTCGCCCATACAGAAGATCGTGACATTTTTTAATACCAGCAACCAGGGCAAGAGCCTTTCTGTCAATTTGTGCATAATTTCGTTCAGCAGGCGAGAGTGTCCTAGAATAATAAGCAACTGGTGCTTCCTGCCCATTTTCCATGACATGGCTGAGGACGATGCCAATGCCAAAGGGGGATGCGTCAGCAGCAAGAACCGGGGCTTGTGTTCGTCAAAGTGAGGATGCTATTGGAAACTAGCAGCTGTTTTATAGCCCTTAATGCCATGTTCTGCCATGTCCCCCACTCCCATTTAGCCCCTTTTCCCAGCAACCTGTGTAATGGTTCGGCAACTGACCCCTTATGAGGTAAAAACGCATGATAAAAATGTAGGATTCCTAGAAAGGATTGCAGCTCTTTTTTGTTTCTAGGTTTAGGTGCATGTTGGATCACAGCTACCTTGGACTTGGTTGGGTGCACCCCCTTTTCATCTATTAGGAACCCAAGGAATTCCACCTTTTTTACCCTAGTTGACACTTGTTCTTTTTTACTTGAGACCTGTGTCTCTGAATCGACCCAACACAGCCCTGAGGCATCCCGCCAACTCCGTTTCATTTGCCCCCGCAACCAGAATGTCGTCAAACTATGGAACTACCCCTGGTATGTCTCTGAGCAATCCCTCCATTAACCCCTGGAAAATCCCAGGTGCCACATTCACTCCAAATTGAAGACGGTTAACTCGGAATGGGTTAACAATGTTACCTATGGGTAACAATGGTTTGTGCCTCAGCTGCTACCGAGTCCATGGGCAATTGTTGGTATGCCTGAGCAAGATCAAGTTTTGCAAACACTTCCTGCCCGCCAGAGATGCCAAAACATGGCTAATCACCGACATGGGATACACATGTTGTTGCAGAGCCCGGTTGATGGTACACTTATAATCGGTGCATATTCTAATAGACCCATCTGGTTTAACCAGTGTTACAATAGGTGTCTCCCACTTGGCATGGGAGACTGGTTCAATGACACCTTGTGCCATAAGTTTATCAGGTTCAGCTTCAATTCTTGGTCTTAGAGCAAGGGGAACACGCCGATACTTCAGGCGAATGGGCGCCACTGAGAGGTCCAAATCAAAAGTCACAGATGACCCCGTATACCTCCCCAGTGACCCATCAAATACAGCAGGAAATTCCACATACATTTCACTCAGTTCACTCAAGCTCACTTCATTCACCCCTGTCACAGCAATACCTAGGGCTTTGAACCAGTCCTGCCCGAAAAGCAACCAGGAGGCTCAGTGTTCCTCTGAATCCCCTAAACTGTACCTCAAATGACGCTGCACCTGCCATGGGAATGTGTCAACCCTGGAAATCAGTTAGATGAACAGGACTGCTGGTCAAACGGTGACAACTTCTCTTAGAAAACAGCCGCTGCAGTGTCTTCATTGAGATGATGGTCATTGCTGACCCAGAGTCGAACTCCATCTCACACGGCTCTCCATCCAGCAGGACTGTCACCTTGATCTTCTTTGTCTACGTTCCGGTGTTCAGGATAGTTGTGGGATAGGAGCAGCATGAAGTCTTGTGGCACTCCGCTGGCTTGGGATGACTCTTGTCTCGCGCTCTCTGGTTCTGCCTCGGGGACGATGGGGGTGACTTTTTCTTTGTAGCAGCCCAGCACACTCGGGCCAAATGGCCCCGCTTGTCACAGTTTCGACACCTTAGGTCTCGGGCCCAACAGTGGTTCCGGTTGTGGTTTCTGCCACAGCCTGCACAGGCTCGCCCTGGTGCTGTCTTCTCACTATGCCACTTCGGCCTTGTCACCTTGGTCTTGTGGATGTCATCTGGCTCACCCTCAGAGTCGCTTGCAGACTTGTGGTGTACAGCCTTCTCAGATCGAAGACTGGATGGACTGGTCAGCTGTCGCACCACTTTAGTTGACCTCTCAGCTGCTTTGGCTGTGATGGCTTCAGCATATGCCATGGCATAGGTCAGCTCTGTCTTTGCAAATAATCTTTGCTGCAGCCTTTCATCCCTCAAGCCGCACACCAGCCAGTTAAGCAATGCCGCCTCTAGGTCGGGGAAGTTACACATTCTTGTGGCTTTCTGTAGTGCTGTGACATAGTAGAAGGCATGACAGCAGGCTATTTGAGAGGGCTTAGGAAAAATGTGATTTCTAAGTTTGCTCTTAATGTTTGCCAATGAGACCTTCAGTATGTCTGCGGGCGCCACCAGGGACCGTGCCACGTTGAAGACAGTTTGCCCACATGCTACGCAGATCTTGTGGATCAAAAACTGGCTTATAAATAGGAAACAGAGAGTGAGTATAAATGGGAAACTTTCTCAGTGGAGGGTGGTAAGCAGTGGGGTACCACAGGGATCAGTACTCGGTCCGATGCTTTTTAACTTGTTTATTAAGGATTTGGAATTGGGAGTAAGCAGTGATGTGGCTAAATTTGCAGATGACACAAAGTTGTTCAGGGTGGTGAAAAACAGGGAGGATTGTGAGGCACTCTAAAGGGATCTGTTGAGGATGGGTGAGTGGGCGTCAACGTGGCAAATGGGGTTCAATGTGGCCAAGTGCAAAGTGATGCACATTGGAGCCAAAAATCCTAAATATAAATACACATTGATGGGGTCTGATCTGGCAGAGACGGACCAAGAGAGAGATCTTGGAGTCGTAGTGGATAACTCGCTGAAAATGTCTACACAATGTCTAGCTGCAATAAAGAAGGCCAACGCTATGCTGGGGATTATTAGGAAGGGAATTGATAACAAATCAGCCAGTATCATAATGCCCCTGTATAAATCATTGGTGCGACCTCATTTGGAATACTGTGTACAGTTCTGGTCACCACATCTCAAAAAGGATATTATAGCATTGGAAAAAGTGCAGAAAAGGGCAACTAGAATGATAAAAGGGTTGGAACACCTTCCCTATGAAGAAAGGTTAAAATGCTTGGGGCTCTTTAGCTTGGAGAAACGACGGCTGAGAGGTGACATGATCGAGGTTTATAAGATTATGAATGGGATTGAGCAGGTTGAGAAAGAAGTACTTTTCTCCCTTTCTCACAATACAAGAACTCATGGGCACTCTATGAAATTGCTGAGCAGTCGGGTTAGAACAGATAAAAGGAAATACTTCTTCACCCAAAGAGTGATTAACATATGGAATTCACTGCCACAGGAGGTCGTGGCAGTTGCAAGCATGGACAGTTTCAAGAGGAAATTAGATAAACATATGGAGCAAAAGTCCACCAGTGGCTATTAGCCACAGGGTATAGATGGGAACTCTCAGTCTGGGGCAGGTGATGCACTCTATTCTTGGTGCTGGAGGGGGCAGCAGTGGGAGGGCTTCTGGTGCCCTGGCCCCACTGCTGGACCTCCTGATGGCACCTGGTATATTTTGGCCGCTGTGTGACAGAGTGTTGGACTAGATGGGCCATTGGCCTGATTCAACATTGGCTTCTCTTATGTTCTTATGTTCTTATGTTCTTACATTAAAATAGAAGCAGAATTTTAAAACTGGTTATAAAAACACCATAAAACCATAATGAATCTTAATTCTCCTCTTTTCGAGCTACTATAGGTTTTCTAATTTTTAGGGCAAGCCATCCAAACCTAGCCACCTGATGAGTAACTTCTGCCCACCTATCCGATAGCAAATTTCTTATAAGGCAGATTCTTTGCCTGCAAGAGAGAGGGAGTGTCTTAGAGAAAGGAAGAGATTTGCGGATGTTATTATACGCTTTACAATCAAAAATTGTATGTTCTATAGACTCAATACCATCTGCAGAACAGGGACATATATTTCTCTGTAAGGAGTATTATTAAATTTTCCTTCCAGGACTGCAGATGGGAGCACATCCCAATGCATTAGTGTAAATGTTCTTCTGTAGTCCTAATTTAGTAAATGGGAGAGGTAAGGCATAGGGATTACTCTGTTATCTGGAGTCAGGAGGACTTGCCATTTCTTTATCATATTTAAAACATGTTGTCTTGAGATATCCAATATTCTCTCTTTCACCATAGACTTGGCCTTTTCATAACCCATAGAACACAAGTGTTGTTTAGACAAAAAATAAGAGGCTAATTTCTTATCTAGCACCTTAAACCAAGAGGGTTCAAAGTGGTCTAACATCATTAAACTTGTCAATCCCTTGGGTAGAAAAACTAGCTTTAACCAAAATGTTGTCACTGCAATCCATAGTTTTGCCTCAACCGTAATCATACCTGTCTTTATATGAATAAGGGAATTTGGAACCCTACATGTTGTGTCTGGTTTCTGCCAGTCACACATCAACCTATAAGTATACACTCAGCCATCCAATGGGGCAACCGGTATCCGTCAGAGCTATTTCAGGGCAGGAAAATAGTATGGGGGAAGGCTGAAGTTCCTTCTCCCTCACTGCTAAATAGGGGTCCACCCCACATGCTGGGAAATGAGTTGCCTCACAACTGATGTGACACTGACTGAGTTGAAGTCAAGTTGGGGAAAATCTCCCAGATGCAACATGTTAAAAATAATAAAATATAAAAACAATTTTAAAACAAGGAAAAGTAATTAGGGATGGGCAGGGCTCTTTTTGTAGCAAGAACTCCTTTGCATATTAGGCGACACACCACTAATGTAGCCAATCCACCAAGAGCTTACAGAGCTCTTCTTACAGGGGCTACCGTAAGCTCTTGGAGGATTGGCTACATTAGGAGTGTGTCACCTAATATGCAAAGGAGTTCCTGCTACAAAAAGAGCCCTGGTGGGCATGAACCAGTTGACAAACTAAAGTTTGTTGTGAAATTTGTCTGCTTCTTGGTTTGTGAAGTGATGTTTGCAAACTAAACTTCCATGAATTTTTAATAGATTTAAGGTTTTTTTTAAAAAAAGTTAAAAACTAGCAGAAAACTATTAAAGAATATACAAACAGCAAAGCAGCAATACACAAACAACAAAAAAGATAAAAAAGAAATGGAAATATGAAAGAGGCTTCTGATTTTCTCTATGACAAATACCAGTAATATTACTAAGTTAACATTTACTTCATATCTATATATCTATATCTATCTATATATTTTTCTTCATTATCTGTTATCTAGTATCCGCCCCTTAATAATCAAATACTCAAATAATCAAATAAAGGGTTTCCAATTGTCAATAAAAGACTAGAAATAGTCTTTTCTCTAATCAAAGCAGTAAGTTTAATCAATTGTCAATAAAAATAGAAATTGTCTTTTCTCTAATCAAAGCAGTAAGTTTAGCCATCTTCAACCATTCCTCTATTGTAGGTATTATCGAACTTTTATATTTTCGAGCATATAATAATCTCGCAGCTGTTGTCATGTATAAAAACAAAGTTCCTTAGCTATTTTCCAACTGTGTGTCTATTAGACCAAAAAGAAGTCCTCTGGTTTCATTTGTATGTTCATCTTTAAAATCGTCTGAATTAATAAGTGTATTTGTATCCAATTTTTTTGGCTTTATTACAAGTCCACCATAAATGATAAAATGTCCCTTCATGGTTTTCACATTTCTAACAATTATTCAAAATATTTTTATACATTTTTACTAATTTCTCCGGTGACATGTACCAACGATACATAGTTTTATAAAAGTTTTCTTTGAAACTAGTACTTAATGTAAATTTAAGACCCCTTGACCACATATTTTCCCACTGTTTCATTTGTATATTATACCCAAAAATTTCAGCCCATTTTGTCATACATTCCTTCACCTGTTCTTCCTCTGTCTCAGCTTTCTTGTTTTAAATAACATTTTATTAGAAATTTTACAAATAAACAGAACAATTGTCACAGCTATCGAAACAACACAAAAAAGATTATAAAATAAACTGCAAAGAGAACATCATGGAAACATATAACAGATAACATATGTAACTATAACAGGAATGGGGTAGTAAAATATGACAAGACTATGAAATTGGGAAGAACTGGTAATATAGCAAGTCAATGTATATGTAATACTAACCATTAAAAAAACTGTTTCACAAGTCAACAACAATCAAGATGACTGGCAGCTGTATTCCCTCTTATTGCTTCCACCTATTGCTTTGCATTGCAAGATTCTGCAATTGGATCTCTGAGACACTGTTTTTCAACAAAAAACTCCATTATTTACAGGGAAATTTGTTTCCATCCTGAACCAGGGAATTGAATAGGAGTTGCTGGCCTCTGGCTCTAATCTTTGAGACGTCTTGGAGTACTGATGTTTTGCCAGAAGACTGGAGAAGAACAAATCTTGTCCTGATCTTCAAGAAGGGGAAAAAGATGGACCCAGGAAATTACAGGCCTGTCAGCTTGACATCAATACCTGGAAAAATTCTAGAGCAGATTATCAAACACTCTGTCTGTGAGCACCTTGAACGGAATGAGTTAATTGGTAGTAGCCAGCATGGGTTTATCAAGAATAAGTCAAGCTAGACCAACCTTATCTCCTTTTTTGACAGAGTTACTAAAATGGTAGACTTTGGCAATGCTGTGGATATAGTGTATCTAGATTTCAGTAAAGCATTTGACAAAGTTTCTCATTATATCCTTGAGGATAAGCTGGTTAAGTGTGGGTTGGATGGAGCAATCATTGGATGGATTCATTGTTGGTTTTAAAATTGTACCCAATGAGTGCTTGTAAATGGCTCTGCATCTATGTGGAGGGAAGTCTCGAGTGGAGTGCCACAGGGCTTGGTCCTGGACCCAGTGTAGTTCAATGTTTTTATAAATTACCTGGAGGAAGACATAGAGGGGATGCTTAAATCTGCAGATGACACGAAGCTGGGTGGGATTGCTAATTCTGAAGAACACAGAGTCAGGATTCAAAATGATCTAGATAGGCTGGAACAGTGGGCTGAGGCAAAATGAAATTCAATAGAGATAAGTGCAAAGTCCTACACCTAGACACAAAAAATCAAAGGCACAGATATAGAATGGGAGGGACTTGGCTTGACAGCAGCACTTGTGAAAGGGATATAAGTGTTCTGGTTGATCACAAGCTCAACATGAGCCTGCAGTGCGATGTGGCTGTAAAGAAAGCTAATGCAATCTTAGGATGCATTAACAGAAGCATTGTGTCCAGATCACGGAAGGTGATAGTTCCGCTCTGATCTGCTATGGTCAGGTCTCACCTGGAGTACTGTGTCCAGTTTTGGGCACCACACTTTAGGAAGGATGTTGACAAGCTTGAGCATGTCCAGAAGAGGGCAACCAGGATGGTGAGAGGGTTGGAATCCAGGTCTTATGAGGAAAGGCTGAAAGAGTTGGGTATGTTTAGCCTGGGAAAGAGAAGACTTAGAGGGGACATGGTTGCAGTCTTCAAGTATTTGAAGGGCTGTCATGTAAAAGATGGAGCAGATCTATTCTCTCTTGCTCCAGATTGCACGACTAGATCTAATAGGTGGAAATTATGAGGGAGTCGTTACCGGCTAGATATCAGGAGAAATTTCCTAACTGTAAGAGTGGTTGAGCAGTGGAACAGTCTGCCTTGGGAAGTGGTGGATGCTCCTTCCCTGGCTGTTTTCAAGCGGAGGCTGGATGACCATCTTTTGGGTATGTTATAGGTATGTAGGGCTATCTTTTGGCTATGCTCCTGCAGAGTGCAGGGGGTTGGACTAGATGACCTGCAAGATCCCTTCCAATTCTAACATTCTGTGATTCTATAATAATGACAGCAAGATCCACATATCATCTCTTGGTTGCATGGGTTTGCATTTTAGAGAAAGGTGCGGTCAATAATTTTAGTGGGAAACAGTACGAAGGATAGAAATGAAAATCCTTTTAAAAAATAGGGTTACCAGTCTTCATGACATCACTGTGCTGTGAGTCAGGGTATGCGAGTGATGTGAAGGTAATGAGCTAGCCAAAATCATGCCAAGAGAAGGACTTATAGCAAGAAACAAGGAGAAAAAAGGAAACAAAACCTGCACTTTTAGAAACAACACATCACTAGACCTCAGGGAAATAAAAAAAGAAGAGACATGTATAATGCAGAGCATTGATGGTGGGTGATTTTATAACTTGTTCCTTTTTATTTGTCAGTTCTTGCATGACTAATTTAAAAGGCTTTAATTGTTTTGAATTTCCCAGCAGACTGTCTCATTATTTTTTTTTTGAAAATTTGTTCAGATTACAAAACCGTAATCAAAGGTTCAGTGTGTCTCTGTGCTACCTTTTCTCCCTAATGCCCAAAGCCCATATCTACTATGTGATGAACAGGCTGAGCATGTTACTCCAAAGGCCATGTTATGCCCCAGATTTTCTCATGGCGTCATGGCGATGTGACATTCTGCACTAGGAGATTCTCCCATGTCTATAGCCCTTAACATTATTTATTTATTTAATTAATTTATACTCCACCCTCCCCGCAAAGCAGGCTCAGGGTGGCTTATAGAATTTAGTACATAAATAACAATTAAAATCCACATAAAATCATCTAAAAGCAGTTAAATTATAAACAATTCAGTATCATAAAGTGCTGGCGATATTTAATTAATTGCTTAATGATGGCATACTTTATGAGTGCATACAAAGGTCTAACTAAATATTCTGCTCCATAATCTTCCTGATACGAGCGGCAGCACAGACTGCAGATGTCAAAGCCAAGGGCCAGGGCTCTATAATTAAGATTGTTGGTGGTAATAGTGGTGGTGGCTCCTTAGTGGAAAGCTTGGTGGAAGACCTCCATCTTGCAGGCCCTGCAGAACTGTAAAGGATCCTGCAGGGCCCCAATCTCTTTTGGGAGCTGGTTCCACCTTTACGGAACCGCCACTGAGGAGGCCCTGGCCCTGGCAGTAGCAAGCCTGGAGTCCTTGGTCCTTTCTGCACTTGGCTGTCATCTCTGATTTTATCAGAGTTCAACTCGTGACACGATACCTTGCATTTATCCCTGGTTATAACAGCATCTGTTTATCCTGGGACAAGTGTGGGGCGAAACCAGGGTGACCTCCATGTAATGTGGAAACAAAAAATACCCTGAGATAATTATAGGGGTGAACTCGAGTGTAGTGTAGAATGTAAGTTCGGGGACAGGATTGAACCAGGATTTAAGGTTTAGTGCGGAAAGGACACTTGGGACCCAGGAGGGCCAGTTGATTTTGAGACCCCGACTGTAGTGCTCTCTGGGGTATATACGAGGAAAGGCAGTCCCTCAGGTATGTCAGACCCTGGTCATATTGGGCTTTAAAGGTAAGAACCAGCACCTTGAAATGAATTTGGTATGCTATTGGCAGCCAGTGCAACATCTGGCATTTTTGGCCTCCCTAGTCTTGACCAGCTCCTGAAACATATGATTTTAATGCAGAATGAAGGAATGTGTAATCCAAGAGGGGCCACTGTAGAGGCTATGCTTCTAGCTCCTCATTTTAGATGTTCATAGTGATTAAGGGCCATCAGTTGCCATTATTTTTAATCAAACTGACAACAAAAAACCCAACTGTGTAATGAAATCACACCAACGTATAAACACTCAAAACTCAATATTTTTTAACCATGAAATCATAACATATAACTCATGTACCAACATTTACATCAATACAATCAGGAGACGCCACTAAATGCATAGGAAGTCCTTAAGTAATGAAGAATCAAAATATTCCAAAGTGTTCAGAAAAAATGTTGGGGACAAATGACGAAGGAAGTAACGTAACCAGATAACTTCATTTAGAAAATGCTTGGCCGGTTGCCAAGCTGCCTGGCCGGTTCCACTGTTACTTCCAGCTGCTGCTGATGTGCGGTTGACTACTAATCATGTATCACAAAAAAGCTTCATCAGAGAATACTGAAACTAAACAAATGATAACATTTGTAAACCTGAAAGACTTATGTAGGCCTCTAATGAGTTTTTAGGTAGCAATATGTCTTTACTGATGATACAGAACTGGGGAGTAGAAGGGCAAGTTTCAGCTACAAATTATGAATGTTTCCATCTATGTCCTGAATGTAGTTTTTCTTACTTCTGAGTGCTGCTGTCAAAATATGGCATTTTTTGGCTTGGATCCCATGGTAAATCACTGCTGGTAGAATGGATTGCCATTAGCAGAAAGAAACTTCCTTGCCTCCCCAGTCTTTCTGCACCCCAAAATGATCCCTCAAACGGTGTTCCTGAGGGGCACGTAACCCCCCAGAACACCATGACAGGAGAGTCAGAGGCTTCGTTGCATGAGGGGGAAATCAGCAAAAATCATTCCCTTTTTGCATTAGTATAAATTTCCTCCAGGATCTGTCTTTATACATGTTGATAACTGTGAAAAAAGCCTCTAGACATTTTCAACTTTTAGTGACAGTTGTGAAGAATTCAATGTTTGCTGTTCATTTTACCATCTTTAGCAAGTCAGGCAATTAGCCTCCTATCTCCCCCCCCATGACTTAGCTACAGTGATCCATGCATTGGTCACCTCCAGGCTGGATTACTGTAACTTGCTGTACATGGGGCTGCCCTTGAAACTGATCCCACCCCTATCTTATCCTCTTTTATGAAATCCCAATAAAAACCTTAAACCTGGAAAAAACCCCTGATCTTGGAAGCTTCAGCTGGTCCAAAATGCAGCTGCACGTGTCCTTACAAGGACTTCAGTACGAGCACATAAACAGCCTGTGCTCTGTCAGTTGCATTGGCTCCCAGTGGAGTACCGGATCAAGTTCAAGGTCTTGGTATTGACCTTTAAAACCCTGTGTAGTCCAGGACCGTCATATCTGCAGGACTGTCTCTCCTGCTATGTCCCCCAAAGAACTCTGCATTCTTCTTCAGATCAACATCTACTGGTGATCCCTGGCCCAAAGGAAGTCCACTTAGTCTCGACCAGAGCCAGAGCCTTTTTGGCTCTGGCCTGGTGGAACAGTATCCCAATTGAGATCAGGGCCCTGCTGGATTTGCAAACATTCCACAGGGCCTGTAAGACAGAGCTGTTCCACCAGGCCTTTGGTTGAGGCGGCAGACATATTAGATAAGCCCCCCTGCCCTATTTATCTACTCCCATTGCATGAGGTACAGATACTTTTATGTATCGACTGGTGGGAATTTGGCCACTTGCCAACAATTATTGAGCACACCTACAAGGAAAGAAATCTCTGAAAGCACTTTAACTATGTTGTTGCCATCTTGTGACTTTGTACGGAATTGAATTTTAATTTTATAGTATTATGTTTTAAACTTTTAAACTGTATATTATATGTTGTGAGCCTCCTTAAGCCCATTTATGGGGCAGGGCAGGATATAAATTTATTTATTTATATTTTATTTTATTTTTTTAGACTTATATCCTGCCCTCCCCACATTGTAGGCTCAGGGCAGGTACCAACATATAGGTCTGCAATAATGCAGATTAGCAATTAAAACAATTCATAATTTACAATATTAAGATCTGCAATTAATGTAGATTTACAAATAAAACACATTATAATAATCCATTTAAAATCAATAAGATCTAAACCAATAATGCGCCTCAAAGGATAATATTGTGGTCCCATCCAGCTTCTAGGAACTGTGGTGATCACTGGAGGGTAGGCCAAATCAAATGGATGTCAGCTGCCTCAACTAAAGGCCCATTGGAAGAGCTCCATCTTGCAGGCTCTGCAGAACTGTAACAGGTCCCACAGGGCCCTGATCTCATAAGGTAGCTCATTCCACCAGGCAGGGGCCAGGACCAAAATGGCCCTAGTTGAGGCAAGTTGGACATCCCTAGGTCCAGGGACTACCAGGAGGTGTTGGTTCATAGAATGCAATTTTCTATGGGGCTCATATGGGGAAAGGCAGTCTTGAAAATATGCAGGACCCTGGCCCTATAGGGCTTTAAAGGTAAGCACCAACACCTTGAAACAGATCCAGGCCCGTAGCCTGCGTGGGGCCCTGGGGGCCCGCCCCCCATGGGTTTTGCGGGCCCCCTCCCCCATCCTCTGCTCCCCCTCCTCCTCCCCCGCCCCCTCCCCCTCCTAGGAGCAGTGGAGCACTCTCATAAGGGAGGTTAGACCTCCGCTCTACCTCTGCTGCTCCGCCACTCCGTCCCTCCACCCCTCCCAGCACTCATCTCAGAAGGCGAGGCTAGACATCCGCTTGGCCTCCGCCTCTGCTCCTGACCTGCCCACATACACCCCTTCCCGCCTAAAGGAACTGCACGTGAGGGACGCTGCAGCAGCCCTGGAACAAGGTGAGTGGCTGCTGACTGCCCTGCAAACCCTTCTTTCCCCCCCACCCTCCGGTCTTTGCAGGGCCGTGCTGAAGCGCGGCGGCCCTGCAAACCCTTCTCCCCCACCCCCGGTTTTTGCAGGGCTGCGCTGAAGAGCGGCGGCCCTGCAAACCCTTCTTCCCCCCACCCCCGGTCTTTGCAGGACCGTGCTAAAGCGCGGCGGCCCTGCAAACCCTTCTTCTCCCCCCCCAGCGACCCTGCAAATCCTTCTCCTCCCCGTCCCCCAGTCTTTGGTGGTGGGCCCCCTGAAAAAAACATGGGCCCCCTGACCAAAAAGTTATTAGCTACGGGCCTGAACGGATCTGGTATTCAATAAGCAGCCAGTGCAGATCACACAGAACCAGGCAGATAAATGCCTGCACAAGCAGTGACATCAACACCCATGCTGCTGCATTCTGCACTAGCTGTAATTTCTGGAGCAGAGCCAAGGGAAGCCCCATGTACAGGGCTGGCCCAAGGTTTTTTTCAGCCCTAGGCAGGGCTACCTTCTGGCACCCCCCCTCGTGCACCCACCAATCAAGGGGTTGCAAACCTCCAGGTAGGGCTTGGAGAGAAGGAAGTTGCCCAGGCTCCATCCCCTCATGCCAGCCAGTAGCTCACAAAGCAGATTTTTTTGCTCAAAAGACTCCACAGCTTATAGGGAGTATTGGAGCCCCCACCCCAGCAGTTTCTGCTTTGCAACCTCTTTTTTTGGGAGGGGGGATAAAAGTGCCTGCCTGTTCCCGGGATGCACCCCCCAAAAAATGTGCAGGGATTCACCACCTGGGAGGTGGCAACCATGGCCAAGAGTGACCTCCACTTCCTTCCCCTCCCTCCCTCTCAGGGTCTTCAAGCTTGGGACCCCCAGGCAGCAACTCACCCGCGACTCGAGACCCCTCCCCGCCACTGCCCCCTCTGGCTGCAGCTCGGCTGCTTCATGTGGCGTCTCCCCCTCCTCCACAGCCCCTCCCCCTCCCCCCAGGGGCTCCTCACTTGGCCACTCCAGCAGGAGGCTCATGGGGCTTAACTCCTTTGGCGCTGCAGAGGATGGGGGAAAGCACTCCCCACCACGAGGAGCCTCGCCCAGGCTGCCCTCCTCCTCTGCACCCACCCTAGAATGCAGCTGTCATTGGGGCTACTCAGGAGGAGGAACCAGGGCTGCTGGCTGCTGCGCTCCCCAAGGAGGAGGATCCGGCACATCTCCGGAAGAGGAGGCTGGAGCTGCCAGGGAGAGAGAGAAGGAAACATGGGCCGGGGGCAGGGAGGGATTAGTTGGGATTTGCAAGAAATTCCTGCAGGTCTACAGCACAGATTGGCAGGCTGTCCAGCCAGTGGGAAGGGAGGCCTTGCTGCTGCTCTGCTTCGCCTCTTGCAAATCCCAACTAATCCCTCCCCGCCCCACGTTTCCTTCTCCCTCTCTCTCTGCTTCCAGCCAGCCTCCTTGAATGCCACTTATGTGGAAGCACAATGGAGTCTAGTGGCACAATGAAAATGAAGGGGATTGCGCCCGGCCCAGGCAAGCCAGGGAAGAGCCGCCGCCCCCACCTCCTCTCCTCCCCAGGGGGAGGGGGAGAGTGGGCAAGCTCCGCTGCCACCTCCTGCACCCCATTGGGGTGCTCTTCACAGGTGGCAGCAGCGGGGGGGGGGCTTTTCCCTAGTGGGCGAGCCGGCCCTGCCCATGTAGAGAGAATTACAGTAATCTAATCTGGAAGTGACTGTTGCATGAGCCAGATCATGGGGGGCCAACTAAAGGCAGACCTGGCAGTGGTGGTGACCTGGGCCTCCATAGTCAATTAAATAAATAAATAAATTTTATTAAAATTATTTATAACCAACTGTTCTGTCCCAATATGGATGTCCAAAGAGGATCGGTTAAGTTAAACAGTAGTTTGTCATTTGTCATGAAAATATATTAATATTTCTGCTATGTTTAAATATTTTAGCTATGAATGCTGTGCTATCAGTATTAGCAGAACAACGAGAAGATGACAAATTTATTTTCTGCTGAGAGGCTGTCTGGCTTCACATAATCAGTTATCAGTGTCTTAATATGATGACACATTAAGTGAATGGGAAATTTTAGCAAATGTGGAATGATGGAGAATTTGCTTTTATCATTGTAGCGTTGACTTTGACTCCATTACTGAAACCATTTCAGCTGACAGCTAGGGATTAATTAATTCATTCTTCAGGGAAATCCTGAGCACTCTGCAATCAGACTCTGGCAACAGAGATCAGATCACTGGGAGAAAAATGGCTGCTCTGAAACTTGGACTCCATGGCATTATACCACATGGAAGCCCCTCCCCTCCCCAAACCTCACCATCCTCAGGCTCCACCCCCCCCCCGATTTTCAGGTATTTCCCAACCTGGACTTGGCAACCCTACCTTATCCCCACAGCTAATATTTTTTCTCCTTCTACCTTGGAGTTTTAAAAATTCTGCAGTTGAATATTATGTTAGATCATTATAACAATCAATGTAACAAGTTCTCTGAATTCCTGGCCTTCAGGAATTTATGTTGCAGAGATATAAGGTGAAATGAATATCTTCATAACAAAAGGGGTTAGAAACTTTTTATTTTTAAAAATGGAAGCTGATAATTCATAAGAGAAGCCAATGTTGGATCCAGTCCAATACCCTGTCACACAGTGGCCAAAAATATCAGGTGCCATCAGTGATTTATCAGTTTTTAAGTTGTCTATCAGTCGTAGGACCTCCTCTCTCATCACTTCAATCTGACTCAGGTCTTTCAACACCTCAGGTCTTTCAACACCTCAGCCTTTAACTAAATAACAATAACAATAACAATAATAAAATCAGCAGTTCCTATAACATTCTAACAGTATAACAACATCCAACTGTTAATTTTATTTCCCCATGGAAATAACTCCCCCTTCTGGTGCTGTTTTGGTGCAGCAAAATGACTTGGGGCAGGGTGAGGAGGCAGAAGTCCTCCCTCCTATCAGTGCTGTTCCAAGCCCAAATGGGTTCTCCTTTATTTTTTTAAAACCCATTCGCTGAAACTGTAGTGTGGCTGTGGGGAACCCAAGCTGGGTCCATGGAGGGGAAAAACTCTGAAATTTTTGGCTCCAACTTCCTCCCTTGCCCCACCCCCAGCAGCAAGAAGGCAAAAGAAGGGAGGAATCCTCCCCCCACTTTGCAAATGGTGTCCTGGTGCCCAAGATTCAGGGCTATGTTTGGATTTTTAATAAGTTGGGTTGAGTTCCCCAACAAATTTGGGGAATGGCTTTATTATTTATTTTCTGCTGAGAGGCAGGCTGGCTGGCTTAACATAATCAATTCTCAGTGTCTTAATATAAAGACACATAAAGTGAACCGAAAAATTTAGCTTGGAATGCACTGCAGAGTGCATGTGGAGCAGCAAAAACATGGAAATGCCTCCCCCTACCCTGTTTCTGCATGGAAAAATGTCTTGGATCGGAGGCAGGAGCCCTTCCTCCCCCCATGGTGGCATTCCAAGCCCATTTGGGTTCTCCTTTATTTTTAAAAAGCCATTCTCCAAAGCTACTGTGTGCCTGTGGGGAACTCGGATCCAACTAGAGCATTGTGTGACAACAGTTCTGGTTTCCACCAGCTGTATCCCAGCTGGGCAGTGGCACAGCAACTCCATGGAGCAGTGATAGGGTAATCCCCTACACCAGGAGGGAAAGGGGAGACCTAGGTGTATGGCAGGGTTTAGTTAGTTCCCGGAGTCACCCCAGCCTGGGAAGACCCCCCCCCCCGCAAACTGGTGGAAAGTTGCACCATCAAAAACCACAGCATAGCCCATAGGGTCCCATGCAAAGGAACTGACCAAATGCCCTCCACAGGAGCAGCCCTACCCGAAAGCACTGGTGGACCACAGGATGATGATTACAGCCAACCATTGTAATGAACCACAATGCCAATATAGGTATGTTTTATGATATTGTGCCTATATCCCATTCTAAGCATTTGTATGGTGCTGAAGTGAATGAGAGGGCATATGTGAAATTCCCAAGTTATGTCAGAAATGGAACTGGGGATTGCTTTTTATGAGTGGAGGTTGCAGCTAACCTCAGCCTTCTCCTGCCTTCTCATCAGCCTTGCAGTCTATTGAGGCAGTGGGAGCTTGTTTCCCCTTTGCAGAACAGATAGGCTGCTTACACAGGTCTTATGGACTAATAAGGTTTGTTGAGTACAAAGTTATTGCTTACACAAAGGCAGATTAGCTAACAACATAGGACCCAGTCAAAGCTCATTCAGTTCTGCCCTGAAGGCATGCTCAAAGAGCCCATTCACTTCATGGTATTTTACTCCAGAACCTCATTCATGCTGACCACAAACACAGAACACAGAGATATTATAAACAGTTTGCCTAGCATGATTACATGAACCATGTAGATATCACACAGGAACTAGCCCATATACCCCTACTAGCCCATATACTTGGGCAGCACACCAGATCATATACCCCTAAGTCCAGCTTTCTGTCCCTTGCTGGTCATTGGCCCAGATCATCTAGGAGAGGGGCAGTTCTTCCTCTGCACATTCCTGAGAACTGTCTTTCTCCTGGAATTTTTCCTGTGCACCTAGCTTATTTCAAGATAAGGGGGCAAGGCTGCACTTGTCTGAGTTATCACTCTCCCTGGTACCATCCCGTGTTGAGGAAGAAGGCTTATAGAAACTATGTATATAATGTCTATTTCCTATATTGTTTTACCTAAATATGTTTGTGTTCTCAAATGATACATAAGAGATGTGTGTAGCTGAAAGCACCATGGCTGTCAATATTGAAGCAAGCCTTTTGGCACAGAAAGAGCAGAGCAAAAAATCACAAAAAGGCTATACCTTGGTTTAATGCTCCACTCAAAAATGTCCCCCAAAGTGTTAAAATGTCCCCCAATGATCCTTGTGGTAGTGGAGGGGCTGTTACCTGGGGAGCAAGCAAGTTACATGCCTTTGGCCTTCAGATGTACATCTCCAAGTTCTTGGGTGAGAAATCTTTGAGTCTAGTTTTACGTGAGCACAATCTCTGTTTTAAAAAAATAATATTTTATTGATTTTATAAACTATATCCTACTACCTTAGGGTAAGAGTACAAGGGAAAACACTATCACTAACTTAAGACAAGAATTTTGAGTTAGGTTACATAAATCACTCCTGTAATAGCAATAGAAAATAAGAAAACAGAGAGTTCAAACCTCTATTAAATAGAGTTTAGTTACTCTAAGTTCAGATCTTTTGTAATCCAGAGTAAACGTTTATTTCTTGCGCTTCTTCTTCTTCACTTTTGGTGTCTTGGGTGCTGCTGCTCCTTTCTCCGACTCTGAAGTCGAGCTGCTAGAGTCACTTGAAGTGTTGACCAATTCTTCCTCACTGGGTTCCTCTCCTTCCTCCAAATTTGAATTGCCGTCTTTATTTGTGCTCGTTTGCTGTTTCAAAAAGTTTTTGGCCTTTTGGACAGAGTCAATTTTAATTTTCTTATCATATTTGAACACAAGTCCTTCTGGAAAAGTCCATTTGTAGGTTATTAATTTGTTTTGCAGGAAAATAATTAAGTCTTTGTATTGTCGCCTTTGTTTCTGGATCTCGAATGGAATATCTTTTAAAATTTTAATTTCTTCCTCTTTAATTTTAGATGTTTTTCCTACTGTAGCTTTTAAAACATTGTCTCTCATTGTTCTCTTGGAGAATTTGATGTAAATTTCACCAGATAATTTATTTTTTCTTATAAAATCAGGATATGTACGATATACCAAGTCCATATCATTCTGGAGATTCTCTTGTTTAAGATCCGAAATTGAAGCAATCGCTCCACTGAATGTTGGTTTTAAATCTTCTCCCTTCTGTTCAGGAACTCCTTGGAAGCGTAGAACATGCATAGATTTTTCCAGTTGAAGTTGAAGTAGTTGATTTTTATCTGTGTTTCTTTCTTTTTTAACTTCTTTCAGTTCTTGCTTAATATCAATAGTCCTTGTTTCAACTTTCTCAATCCTTTTGTCTGTCGTATTGGTTCTTTTTTCCATGTGCTCCAGCTGATTTTGGACTGAGTCCAGCTTGGTGTTGATAGTTGACATCTGCTCCAGCAGAGGGTGCAATGCTGCTGTGAGCATATTGGGAAAGTCTGCAGCCGCTTCCTGTACCTGGGTGGGAGTTGTTGGTGTTGAACTTCCCAGAGGAAGTTTCCACCGCCATTCTCCTTGCTCTCTCAGCCATTTGTTTACAAAGAAGAAAAGTTTTAGTTTTAAAGTAAAGTTTATCTGAATTCAACGCTTCTTGGCTTAAAATGTAGCTTTCAAGCTCAGAAAAAGTCTCATGCGGTTAGTTCCATTCTTTTTCTCTTTCTGTCTCATTTATGCACCGCTCCGTTTTGGGGTGTGTGTGGATCTCCAACCGTTCCTCACCTGCCACTCCTTCTTGGATCGATCTAGCACATCGAGACTTCTTCGCTTATGTAGAGGTTTCATTGACTCACTGTTAAGGCGAGTTTGGTTGTTGCCGGGGTTACTTTCACTTATTTTCTTGTCCACTTGTCCAGAGGTTGGCTCTGGTTGCCCTACTGGCTCCACGGTGTTAGAACCTCTTGGGGATGGGCAAGCCTCGATCCCTCAGCCATCACCTTGGGAGAGGCTTATCCTGGCTCCCCAGGCTGGGGGTCTCCTACAGAGACTCCGTGGGGGTCTGGAACCAGCCAAGACCCCTCCTGAACACCTCACCTTGGCACATCTCCATCGTAGGATCGATGAGACATGTTCAAGAGCAAGCCGCCAAAAACTGGAAATGTGTGAGCACAAACTCAGTGTAGTATCTCAGATGAAGCAGGGGGCACTAATGGATTTTCAATCTTTATTGAGCATTTGAAAAAAGATGGAGAATAGAAATACTAAATTTGGGACATTACTTTGCTATAAATAACCTGATGGCATAGAAAGACCATGCAAACATTTGGATAATGAGCAACAACAACAAAATCAGATGATTTCTAATGGAAGCCATCCCATTTATGCTAGCTGAGTACTTCCTCAGGTTTGTCCAAAGTTAGCAACTACCTTTGGTGGTGTTATGATTGTATAGTGTCATGGGGGGTAGGTAGGAGAGTGATATTTTTTTCTCTGAGCAGCACTTAGAGCTGAGGAGGGGAAGGGATAGGTTTGGGGAACAAACAGGCTGGGATTGTGGAGTTAGAGAGAGATGTAGAGGGGAAAGTTTCATACATTTCCTCATCTTGTACAATGAATGTTTGAAGCGGGGAGAGAAGGATTTAGATGGGGGAGGGGAGTCTCTTTCATGAAATGTCAGCAGTGGTGGAGCAATCTGTGGATTAGATTGAATTTACATTTGCCTATTCTGAGGTGCTGTTATTATGCAGTTTTTACCTGGATCTTTACTACTGAGGCCAAAAGTCATTGGTCAGACTTCTGGATCTTCTTTGATTTTAGGATTCTTGTTGCCATTGGTGAATTTGGGGGGAAACATGGGCTGTCATAGAAAGATCAGAAGGGTTTCTTTGTGTGTAGGATATTATGAAGGGCCTAGGTGAGGTAACCAGGTTGCTTGAGCATCAGGTAGGTGCTAATGAGTTAGGAAATGGGTAGATGGTCTTAATTATGCATTTGACTAAATGTCTTTGGGTGCGTTCATAAAGGCAGCTAATCCCGCCATTATGCTGGCTTAAATTTGATCCAGATCTTTTAAATCCGTCCTTGCATGATCAGACATCCCCTGTGGGAATCGCCTTACTGTGTGCTGCTTCCACTGTGGATTGTCTAGACGGTGTCCACTGAAGGAGGTGCTCACGGTGTTTTGGTTTTTTCAAAAAAACTTTTTGCACATTCATATAGGCATGACTGTGCATCCTCCTAGATCTGAGGTGCTTGCAGGGATGGACTAAAGGAGTCCCAGCCATCCCCCTTGCCATTGAGATCAAGCTCAATGGAGGGACTATTTTGCATGTTAGAAGACTCATCCTCCCTCCAGGTCCCATCCCATTAACCGATCGTCCTTAAAGTGATGGGTCATTCATAAACATTAAATTCTTTGTGGTGCTGAATTGGGGTTCCACAGCCTCGTTTTTAAATGCATTTAAGCACATATTGGGTAGTGATTTTTAAAAAATTGCACCTGCTCAGGATGGTCTGACATCACACCACCCTAATGGGAGGATTGCATGCTGGTAGCACTATCAGATGGGTAAAAGTCTGCTGTTGTTCTGTCAGGCCCAAAAAACTCCAGATTTAAAGTGCTATCTTTTAAGTCCAGTTACGAGGCATGGCAAAACGGGATGTTTACATAACAGGGACATTTCCCAGATGTTTGTGTCTGGTCGTTCCACTTAAATCCACCAGGAAATCGTGCATGTCACAGATCTAAAGAGCCATCTGATCGGGACCTTAGTGAATAATGAGCCAGGAGACAGTTAGAGGATGGATTTCGGTATTGTAAAGGAGGGAGGGAGGTGATAATGAGGCAGGAGATGAGGTCTGGAAAGAGTGGCTTTGTAAGGAGGGGGGGGGGTTCCTGAATACCTGAAAAAATTATTTTGTTATATTGAAAGATCTGATCATAACCTATAAACAAACGTTGATGAGCCTCAGAGGGATACATGGTGGATCAAATGAATATGGTGATTTAGGGTTCCTATGAGAACTAGGCTACTTCCTCTTGCAACAGTCTTCAACTGAATTCCTTGACCTTAATATCAAAACAAGGTTTTCTACTGCAGTTCAGACATCATAAAGTCTGAGAAGACACAGGGGGTCGAAAGAAGGCCTTCTGGCCTTGGGAGTATTAGGGTGTATCAGGGGATTCCCCCATCATAACTGAAAGAATTTAAGGATGGATCTGGGTGGGGGGATTAAGAGCAACTTTTCAGCTGCAGGGTAAGATCACATTTCCTCAAAGCCCAAATCACAGTTCATTGGAATCATTTTTTTCTAGAGATTAAGTGATTGGTGGTTGAGTTATCGAGCTTGTCTCAGTACTTTTATTAAATGGTAGAGCCTCTGCCAGGACGAAAGTTGCCTTTCCTGATAGCTCCAAGTATTCATTGGATCAAAAGGGAGCAAAGTTTGTTTTCTATTCAGTTCTCCTTATGCTATCTGAAGGCTTGTACCTATACTATGGTTTTTGCTATCAATGACAGACTAATAAATAGGGAAAGAATAAAGTTTTGAGTCCAATGGCACCTTCAAGACCAACAAAGCTTTATTCAAGCTATAAGCTTTCTCCAGGGGGCTTTGGGTGAGTCAGTCATCACCTTCAGGAAAAGCTCCTCCCTCTTGTCTGACAGGGACACCATGTCTTTGTCCTGAGATTCCTGCAGGGGGAGGGGCTTTTCTCTAATGGTTCCAGTTTTCAGCCCAGCTGCTCAATCAGAGTGCAGTGATTCCTTTGTTGTTTTAGTCTTTCCCCCTCTTTTTTCCTTGCTCCTTGCCTGATCTCGGGTGACCAGTTTTGCCCTGGCCCTTGGGGATCCCATTGTTAGCCAAAATACTTATCTACGCATTGATCGGTCTAAACTTATATTGAGTTCTGGTCTGTGTATACAGAGAAAGTAGTTTCACCCAAAAAAACAGTTTCCCAAAAGAGAACGCTTGACAAGGTTTCTTTAGTAAAATCAAATATTCTCTTTACTGAATAATATCTTTTGAATCACAGGCAAACAAAACAGATGCATACACACATACACACAAGTTCCTTTTGATACAGTAGTAATGGAAAACAATATTGGGGTTTTAAACTAAAGGTATTTAGGAGGGGAATACACTTGATACTTATCTGTTTCCTGAAGCTCAACCTTCCACAGTGAAGAATACAAGAATTGTTTCTAACTAAGATTACTCTTACTGCACACAGTTGGAACCAGCCAAAATGTGTGAGGAATAAATGTCTTGCTAGCTAGGTAGGTGTACACCAAAAAGATGACCAAGGCCGGCGGCAGAAGGCGGCTAACAAAAGGTGAACCTTACTTTTATCAGGTATCTTGGGGGCTGGCTTTAGGGTCTTCCAGTCCATCCCATTCCTATACCATTGGCTATAGGATGTGGGGTACCCTCCTACTAAGGTGGGGCAATATTGAAAATCTACACCTTTCACTAAAGGGAACCTTTTGGTCCAAGGTGCGAAGATGGGTTGTCATGGAAACCTTAAGAATGCAGATGACTCTAGCTTGGTCCAAGCCATCAACAGGAAACAGTCTTAACACATGCAAAATACCAAGCATCCTGTGGGTTACGTGTGGAATTCAGATTCCTCGATGGTAGACAGGTTGTTGTTTTTGTCATCCTTCTAGCACACCATAATGGAGATGCTTTCTTGATCCCAGTGCCTGATGGGTAGATGTATGCATATGTGTGTGTGTGTGACTTCATTAGCATGAAAGTGCAAACTGCAAGCAGCTTTCTAGTGCAGGTGGTCACATCAAACAAAGCACACAGTTCTCCCAAACCAAAGATACTTGCAAGCACCATTCATGTGTGTGTGCAGGTCAGAAAATAACAAATAAAAGCATTTTAAAATTACATCTCCTAACACCATGGGGGTGGGAGGGACCTTTGTCCCCCCTCCCCAGTGCCATGGGAGCAGGAAGGGCCTTCACCCCCACCTCCCCAGTGCCACACTGCCAAGGAAGTTGATCTTGGTGAGGGAAGACTGCTTGTTGGGGCTGATGCTCTCTGGTGTGGTGCAGTGGTACAGCCTGAGCCCCGGGTCAAGGTGCCAGCCTCAGCCTTTTCAGCAGTGGATCAGCAGCAGTAGACTGTTCCGGCATGGCTGGCATTCCCTGGCATGGCTTGGCATTGCAGCCTGAGCCCTGGGTTGACACATTGGCCCCAGCCTCTCCAGCACTGCAGATGGAGGGAGCTCACCTCCCACAGGTCAGACTTCCCAATGTTGCTCAGGTCCATCCTGAGCTCTGGGTGGAAGTTTTGACAGCAGTCATGGATGGTGGAAGTTCACCCCCCCCGACTTGGACCTCCCCAGCATGGCTCAGCACAGACCTGATGCAGCTTGGCACCAAGCTTGGGAGCCCTAGGACACCATTTACAGATCTCCATGGCCTTCGGGAACCTGGTAAGAGCTGAGGGACCATGCCAGTGAGGGCGGGCCTGGAAGAATTCCTGCCCTAACAAAGCTCAGCTCCTAGGCTGGAGCTGCCTCTTTCACCTAAGCTGAACAATCCCCCATGGGGAACATACTCAACAGGCTCTCCTGGGGCTCCAGGACTGGACCTGTCAGCCCAGGTGAAGGTAGCTAGTGTGCCATTTAGAGGGCCCAGCTGTTTGGGGTAGGAATGGACAGATGCCTCCTGGAGGACGTCCCATCCTTCACAGAAGAAGGAATTCAAACCCAAGAAACATTCTTCTCCTTCCTTTCATGAGCCCAGGTGTTCCACAGGATCCTGACTACCCAGGACCGATAAGGGAAAGTGGCAGCCCAGGAAATCCAGAAGCAGTGGCTCCTTCTTCAACAGGACCACCCACCGGTCAGCTCACTAAGGGGAACAAACAGAACTCCTCAGCCTGGCTATTGCCAGAATTCAGGTCCAATGGAGATATAGGGCAGCTCCATAACTTCATTGTCCAGTGGCGAGCCACAGTGGGTGACCAGTGGCAACATGTTACTCTTTGAAACTGGGCCAGTTTGGTGTAGTGGTTAAGTGGGCGGACTCTAATATGGGAGAACTGGGTTTAATTCCCCACTCCTCCACTTGTACCTGCTGGATGACCTTGGGCAGGCCATAGTACTGGCACAGCTATTCTTGAAAAAGAGCAGTTTCTATCAGAGTTCTCTCAGCCCCACCTACATCACAAGGTATCTGTTGTGGGGAGGGGAAGGGAAAAGAGTTTGTAGGCCGCTCTGAGACTCCTTTGGGTACTGAAGGGTGGGGTATAAATCCAATCTCCTCCTCCTCCTCTTCCTCTTCTTCTTCCTGTCCTTCAAACCACTTTGTGCAGGTGTCAAGGAAGAACTGCTCACAAAGGTACTGAATCCTCATGGGTGCCATACAACACCATCTGGATATAAGGGCAATAGAGTCCCACTTGAGGATGCTGTTGTGGATGGTCCCTGATACAGAGAGGGCATGCTTGAGGTAGCTGGGTATTTTCTCTTTTTACCTTTTCACTCCTTCATCAAGCCTAGGAGACAAGCTTTGACGGATGCCCAAGAAGGGCTCTGACAGACTTATATAGGATAGATGTCCCTGGGGAGAGCATTCCAGGACCTCTTTGACCACACTGTGGTTGATGTGAGTGGTTTTTTTTTAACCCTTGGGGAAAGGAGTTCTTTCCTGTTACTACTTTAGGACTATATTGGAGCCATGGGGGAGAAACTCCTCCCCCTGCAGGAATCACAGAACAAAGGCTTGGTGACCCTGCCAGATCAGAGGGAAGAGCTTTTCCTGAAGGTGATGACTGATCCATACCTGGACTACTGAGAAGGAAGATTCACGATAAGTGAGACAAATCTTCCATTCATATGCTTGCACAAAAGATAGAAGTTCTAAAGTTAGAATTCTTCCCTAGCATTCCCCACCCCTCTTTTTGTCCGAGGGAGCAGCCAAGACCACAGGGGTGAATATTCTTATTTGTTGCCTTACCACACCACCATGAATATCTGTACTGCTTCTGGCAGCAGCACCTAAAAAAAATCCTAATAATGACTATCACTATGACTACAACAACACAAAATGCCAGAGCCTCCAACAGGAAGGCTGAATGTCCCTCAGTCATTGCATTGCTTGAGCTTCAAATTCAGGCCAAAACCTGGACACATTTCCGGCAGCCACTTTTCTTCAGAGCTTTTCACCTGGCTCCCTCCAGTTGTTAGGGTCTTGGCTATCCCAACATCAGCTTCATATTGTCTGGTCCATTGACTCATTTGCACCAGGTGTAATGGTGTCAGGCCTCCTTCCCTGCAACCTTTATGGCAGTGTTGGTTGTCAACAGCACCTGGTGTGGTCCATCCCAGGTAAGATTGAGAGTAGCTTTCTGATATGTCTTTAACAGAACCCAGTCTCCCAATTTGACTCTATGTGCAGCTGTATCCAGAGAGAGAGGTTGGTACACAGCAGAGTGTCAATGAAGAACATTCAGCTATCCCTATAGCTGCTGTATATGTTTTCCCAGTTCTTCATCCCCTATGACCAGTGAAGCAATTACTGGGGGACTGAAAAGATTTGGAGGACTAACAAACAATTCATTTGATGCTATTTTTTTATTTTCTTAAATTTCTACCCCACCCTCCCAGCCAATTCATAAGAAGAAACTTTCAGTTTTCCCCACACGTGAGTCCGTAAATTGTGAAGGACCATTTCAACTTTCTTTCATGTGCTCTTTAGTCAAATTTCTTTTTAATTCAGCATTCATCCTTTCTATCGTTCCCAAAGATTGCAGATACCATGGGATTTGCAATTCCTAGTGAACCCAAGGGCCTTTGAAAGTGACTGTTATTTTGCTGGTAAAGTGAGTTCCTTGATCTGAATCTATTTCCCAGGATACCCCATATCTAGGTATTAGCTCCTTTAATACCCTTTTTACTACCTCCTTTGCTTGTCAGGTTTGGGTTGGGTAAACTTCAACCCATCCTGTCAATTGGTCCACTATGACCAATAAGTATTGGAACCCCATACTCTTCAAGACTTTTGCCCACTTTTATCATCCCCCTGGTACTGTCTGAGGCCCACCCTGCATTTTCATCCAGCGGCATGTTGCACATGACATTACCACCAATTTAGCATTTTGGAACTTGCCTAGACTAAACCATAACTGTTCCACATATTGTCCCATTTTATTACCTCCCCAGTGTGGTTTTTCATGTAATCTATGTAACAGTTGTAACCCAAGTTGCGGAGGCAAGTAGAGCCACCCATCATCGGTGGCCTATATACCTTCTTCATTTTGCTTTAGTTGTAAGGACAAAAGTTTATCCACCACCTCAGTAGGCAGGCCCCAGTGATTCTTCTCATACACTCCTTTTGAGACTGCTTCATGTGCATTTGGCATTTGTTCCTTATGGGCCATACCCTGATCCTTTACAACCCTTATTTCTTGTAGGGCTGCCCAGCTGGCTGCCTTGTCTGCCCTGGCATTTCCTTCTGAAACTTCATCCTTTGCACCTGTGTGAGCCTTGCAGTGCATTACTGCTATAACCTCTGGCTCCTGTACAGGTTCCAGAAGGGTAGCAATTTGTCGTCCATGAGCTAAGGGTTGCCATGAAGCCATAAGGTATTCCTGTTGGCTCCATATATGCCCTGTGGACTGCACTACTTCAAAGGCATATCAACTGTCAGTATAAATATTTACCATCTTGCCCTTACTTAGCCTACATGTTCATTCTAGAGCTATTAGTTCAGCTTTTTGTGTGCTCTTTCCCTCTTTTTAAAAAGCACCTCCATCACAAAATAAGATTAAATCTGGATTACACAGAGGAATGTTCTGTAAGTCTTCCCAGGGTTTCTGAATGATAGCCACAGTTTTCAAACAGTCATAGTGAAGTTCCCTGTCTGAGGGCAAGGGTAGCAAAGTAGCAGGATTTAGTTTATTTACCCTAGCTAGGGTAATATGCTCAGGGAGCAACAACCAGTGTTTGCATTTATTCAGCTGAGCATTTGAAAAATGCTGAATATTTCACTGGTTTAACAGTAAATGTACTGCATGAGGTACATACATTGTAACCAGGTAGCCCTGAATAATGCCTTCAGCTTTATCTACCATTTCTGCTACCACCACCACAGTTTGCAAGAAGCCCTCTGCCGACCTTGCTACCATATCTAGCTGTACAGAATAATAAACCACTTGTTTTTCCTTAGATCCCAGCAGCTGAGTCAATACCCCTGAAGCCATCCCTTGTATTTCATGTATGTACAATGAAAATGACTTAGTGTAGTCTGGTAGCCCCAGTGCAGGGGCTTCAACCAGAGAATGTTTCAACCATTTGAAAGCTTTTTGTGTTTCCATGTTCCACACTATGTCTTCAGGTTCTTCTTTCCGAGACCTTTGTGTCAATACTCAAGTCCATTCAATCATGGCTGGGAGCCATTCATGACAGAATCCAATAATTCCTAAGAACCCCCATAGCTGCCTCTTGTTTCGTGGTTGAGGACACTCTTTTATTACCCGCACTCTTTCCACTGAGATGCTACGTTCTCCTGGACGTAAACAATGTCCCAGATATGTTTCCTGCTGTTTTACTGCTTGTACCTTGGACTGAAAGCCCCAGTGACTGTTCTATGCTAAAGCAGTCAATACTCTTTCTGCATCTCTTCATGCATCCTTTTCTGTTTTCGCCACAACAAGTCATCAACATAAATCTGCAATTTTGGCCAGGGGGAAATATTTATGTCTGCCAAGTCCCTGTGTAGGATCCTGGAGAAAATGGCTAGGCTACCCATAAATCCTTGTGAAAGCTGACTCCAAGTTAATTAACCCATTCTCCATGTGAACACAAAGAGAAACCAACTGTCCCTGTGTACAGGAATGGAGAAGAAAGCCAAGCACAGATCCACAACGGTATACCATCTGCTGTGGGAAGAATGGCAGTTAGGATGGTATGTGAATTAGGCACCACTGGGTAGTGGGATACCACAAATTTATTGATCATCCCAAGATCCTAAATAACCTGCCATTGCACGTTACCCTCTGCATCTGGCTTTTGTTTAAGTATTGGCAGAATTGGAGTGTTACATGGTGACTCGCACTCTACCAAGATCTCTTGCTACAAATATCCCACCACCAAGGCTGCAACCATTCCCCTGCCTCCTTAGAAAAGGGGCACTGCTTTAGCCAGGGGAAAGGAAATGGGACTGGTAGAGAATTTTCACTGGTTTAGTTGCTTTCAGTAGCCCCACATCTCCTTTCTTTTTCTCCCACACCCATGGTGGTACCTGTTCTGTCAAGGTCTCCAAGTGCCCTTGTTCAGTTGATGCCCATGCTGGTGGATCTAATACCTCCATGCACATTTCTAGTTTAGTCATGGGTATTTCCAACCTTATTTCCTTGGGGCTGCAATATACGTTTGCCTGTATTTTTGCCAACAAATCCCTTCCCCACAAATTGACAGGGACATTTGCCATTGAGAAGATATGTTCTGCTGTTAAAGGACCTATTGTTATCCTTTGTGGTTTAGAAACCAGACAGGTCTTTGGATTTCCCTCTGTTCCCCATGACCCATTCTGTTTTCCCTGATGACTGATCTTCGGGGAGTGGTAGGAAGGACAAAGTCACCCCCATATCCACCAAACAACTGTACTCATGGTTTCCTATATACACAATGATATATAACATTTCTCAGTGGGTCTTTTAATTGTCACAACTTCCTTCCCCACCACATCACAGGTCTTCTCAGTCCATCCCCATCAATCCTCATCTTCTGTAAAATCTATCAAAGCTTGAATGTACTCATTTCCTTTCCCTTTCTCTGGACATTCCTGCTTCCAATGTCCTATATTTCCACACGAAAAATACCCTTGCCTGCCCTCACTGCTTACTTCTGGACCTCCTACCTGCCCACGGGGTGCCTCCTCCCTGAGTTTCAACTCCCATTGTAATTGTTAATATTTTCGCATCCTCCTCCTGTTTCTCCTTCTGCTTCCTACTTGCATGTTCCCTAGTAATAAAAATATATGTAGCAACTGACATTACTTGTGTGTGGCGGTCACCACGCCCATGGGGTGTCCCACCACCGGTCACCGTTTCCACTGGAGCGGGGGCCTCCCTGCTGCAGGCATTGGGCAGAAAGTCCAGGGGCCCAGAGGCTCTGGAGGGCATGAAGGAGGCATGGGCTGGACGGCCTCAGATGGCAGGGATCGCAGGGAAGTTTCCTCACTCCCCTTTCCTGTCCTGGGACTGGCCCACGGCTCAGCTTCCTGCTCACCCCGGGGTCTTTCTTTCTCTTTCTCACTGGCTCATGCAACCCCAGCCAGCCCAGTTTTCCTCCTCCTCGGCTGTCCAGCCTTCTCCTCCTTTTATTACTCCCTCCAGTTCCCTGGGCTCCTCCCTCTCCTTGGCTCCGCCCCTGCTTAAGAGCAAAGACACCAGGCCGCCCATCTCCTCCCTCACCCGCTCTCCCACAGCCCCCTTCCACTGCGGGTGCCTCTCTCCTCCCGCGCCCCGCCCCTGCATGGAGGACACTGCACCCAGCGATCGCGGGCTGCGCAAGCTGGGCCGTGCTCTCCCCGCCTGCTGTCGCTCCTCCCGTGTGGTCCCAGTCGCCTCCGCCGCCTGTCCCCGGCTGGTGGGTTCTTCTTCGGCCCCTTTCCTGGTGCCATGGAGAGGGCTCCAGGTAGGTCAGCTGGGGCTCAGGGGGGGGTCTGAGTGGCCGCGCCACTGCTGAGCTCGTTGTCCCAGCCCGAGCCGGGACATTGTGTCATATTTATCCCATTGTAATCCTCCTATTGGTATAACTTGTTTCTTATATCCCTAATAGCCTGAGCCTTGAACAGTCTTCTCATCAGGGCAACTTGACTCTTTGCCTTTGGATCTATTCCACCTTCAGTTTGGTGTAGTGGTTAGGAGCACAGACTCTAATCTGGGAGAACTGGATTTGATTCCCCACTCCTCCACTTGCAGCTGCTGGTGTGACCTTGGGTCAGTTACAAGTCCTTTCAGTGCTGTTCTCTCAGGAGCAGTCCTCAAAAGAGCTCTTTCAGCCCCACCCCTCAGGGTGTCTGTTGTGGGGAGGGGAAGGGAACGAAGTTTGTAAGATGCTCTGAGACTCCTTCAGGTAGGGAAGAACGGGTTATAAACCCAATCTCCTTTTCGTTTTCTTCTGTACACAGTCTTCTCTAGCCTCTAGAGTAAACCCCTGGAGACTCATCTGGACCTTGTATAACATCATGGATCTTTTGTCCATCTATGGGCTTGGCACATTCCTACTCCATTGCCTGCAACACTTTCTTTCTCAAAATGTACCATTGTTCCTCAGTACTATTATAGTTCCACCCTGAGTTGGTTTCCAACATGCTAGTGGTGACTGCTACATGATTCTCTGGCTGCCCATCTATTGGGACTAGTTCTTGTAGGCATGCTTCTAATTCTTTCTGTACCTACTGTCATTCATGGAATGTCAGCACTGTTTTGAGCAGCATAGTCAAATCGCTCCATCATGGGGAAAAAGTCAGATTAATTAATTTGAGTTTTTGGATTACTTCATTCAGGTTCTGGGAGAAAGAAGGGGTTGTAGCCTGCATATTTAATATATCAGTAGTAGAAAAAGGGGATATAAACTACTCAGTCTTCTATTCAAGTCCATGAATTAGCATGAACAGTATCAACCAGCATTTGTACCAGGACAGGGATTGTCCAGAGGGGAGCCATAAGATTTGGCTTTACCGCCCCCGGGGTTAAGGTAATCTAAGTATTGATGTAAGGCAGTGGGTGATGGGAGACCCCAAGCTTCCCAATTCCCAGAACCTCCCTCAGAATCTTTCTTTTCCTTTTGTTTTTCCTCTTGCTCCCTCCTTGTTGCCTATCTAATTTTTGTCCAAGATGATGGCACCAGTGGTGGTGCTGATGGCTTTGGAGAGGAAGGGAAAGGTAGTAAAGGAAATAAGTGGGAATCAGGACCAGCCCTTGTACTGGCTGATAAGTTAAACTCTTCCAAGGTTTTATCCTGATCCTCATATGGCAGTCCCCCTTTTTCTTTTCTCGCTTGTGAATAAGGCAGTCTGTGCCATACATTTGGGGCATGCATAATCTATAATCCATAAAAATAATCAATTTGCCTAGGTATTTTATCATCCAAGATCTGTCATAAAGCAGTAAGTTCTGGAGGGTCAAAGAACCCTGTGATGGAATTAAAGGTTAGTGGACAGCAGCAGGTAAACAAAGAAGCTGCTGAGTCACATGACTGAGAAGGGAGGGGGCCTTTTGGCTTGGAATTCTCAGTGAGTGATGGATAACAGTAGACAACTGACAGTTGGGAGCTGACAGTTGGAAGAGAAGTTAGCAGGGAGCAGTCAGCTAACTGAATAGCTCTGAGGTGGAACAAAACCTCTGTGGTTCTGTGGAAACAGCCTGATAACAGTTTGAGTAGAAAACTGGGTCTGAAATAAACTCTGCATTGGTACCCTCTAAAGGAAAGAGAAGAGTGAACAGAGAGTGAACAGTATAAGACCTCAGTGGTCACAAACACCAGATACATTGCTCCAAAGGAACTTGTAGAGGTGGCTAAAGAAAGGGCTAAGGGTCCAGAGGAGTCTGGAAAGCTGGAAAGGTGCCCAGTTAGACTCAAAGGGCCCAGTTAGACTCAAAGGGTCCAGACAGATGAAGTCCAAAGGACAGCCACAAAACAGTTATTGGAGACTGCGATCATAAGATTGTTTAGAGTACTGAATAACATCAGTGTAAAATTGAGAGTGATAAGCCTACAGCCTATGTGAAGGCAAAGTAAAAAGTTATATTCTACAAGGAAACAAAATATCCTATGCAAATATATCCCATCCCCCTGTTGGGCTTTCTGAGAAATAAAGAATTGTGCTGTTTGACTTTTACAAATACCGGTGCCTGACTTTCTGGTGAAGGAATTGTACTGGGCAGTTGTCCTCCATACATCCATAAGTTATATATTCAAAATCCCCAAAGAGACTAACGTTTATAGTGACCTGGTCAGATACAGTATAGTGAGAACTGATCATTCACATCATAAGTAAAAATATTTTAAATCCAGTATATCTATAAGCCTATAAAGGCAGTGACGCCACAACTCGGTTGCAGCTCTGTTATAGACCCATACTTTGATTATTGCAAAGAAGGGTCTAAATATCCTCTATATCCCAGCCAGACATCCCAGCATACCTTGATGAGCATTCCTTGGATAGCCCAGCCAGGCTGCCCAATGTGCCCTTATCCCACTGCTCTAGAACACATGCTAATGGTGTCCCTGGCACCAGTTTTGACCCTGGGCCACCCATTCTGGCCTTTTACTTTCACTGAGAGTTCCCAGATGGATCCTTTTCTACATCCCTTCCTTCTTCATTGTCTCAGCTGGTACATACTCGCACACACTCACTCACTTTTGCTTTGTGGGAGTGAGACCACAGAGGGGCCAGCTACCCAGCCAGAGAAGGCTCTTTTAGGTCAGGTGTGACTCAACATATAGAGGGTCCTCAGCCAAATGGCCTAGCCCTTGCAGTGGCTCGTCTTCTGAACATATTCAAACTTTTACCCTGTCATGTCCATCTTTGATGGCCCTTAATACCCACTACATAGCCCTTTCCCTGTTCTTTCCTGACCATTATCCATCGTACCAGGGCCCAGCTAGGGAGCCAAGGCCCTCCTTAAATCACAAGATGCATCTTGGGTGTTGCTTTCCCTCTCCGGGTCTCAACTGCCAGAGGAGTCCTGCCATAGTTGCCAAAACTGTAGCAGGAGTCCTGTTCGACTTTTGCCAGTGGCAAAGGCTAAGACAAAGTTGGTCAGAAAGAATCAGTCATTTATTCTACTGCAGTAGAGATCTCCCAGCTTTCAGGCTTAAAGACCTGTTACTTAGTTTGCAACTAGATTAAATACATTCAAAATGGCCTTGCCTAATCAGTCTTTTAGGCATATCAGTCCTGCTTATCTTTATACCAGTTGTTTTCAGTTTGTACATCCCCGACTAGTCAAAACACATTCCTCCCTAATCAGTACAAGATGCCCTGCCATATTTCTTTTGCCCTTGCTTGTTTGGCCTTACTTATTTGGCCTTCTCTTATCCTTCTCAACTGGATGGACGATTTGTCTGATCTAGCAGTGCTCTTATGTTCCTGAAGTGATTCACATCAATCGGGAGGCTTCTGTCTTCAAGCTTACAGACTAAAAAGGCAAGGTACACAAGAAAACGGGAGAGAAGGGGAAAATGCAGAGGAGGGAGATCAGTAAAAAATGTCTATATATATATCCAGTAAGGGCGAAGTGACCTTGCCCTGTCCATATTCTTCTTGGGATGAAAGAGGCAACCTCCAAGGAGCTGTTGAGTGTCTGGTTCATGGCAGTGGTCGGAATGTCCCTTTCTATACTTTTATAATCCCTGGACAACTGGCAATTACAATAGAGATTTATTTATTTATTTGCAAGGCACAGAGGAATCACAGAATCATAGAGCTGGAAGGGGCCATACAGACCATTTAGTCGAACCCCCTGCTCAATGCAGGACCAGCCAAAAGCATCTCTGGCAAATATTCATCCAGCCTCTTCTTGAAAGTTGCCAGTGAACGAGAACTTACCACCTCCCTAGGCAGCTGATTCCACCTTTGAACCACTCTGATTGTGAAAAAGTTTTTCCTAATATCCAGCTGATACCTTTCTGCATGTAATTTAAACCCATTGCTTTGGGTCCTATCCTCTGCTGCCAACTGGAACAGCTCCTTGCCCTCCTCCAAATGACAGCCTTTCAAATATTTAAAGAGAGCAATCATGCCCCCCCTCAATTTCCTCTTCTCCAAACTAAACATTCCCAAGGTCCTTAGCCTTTCCTCATAGGGCTCAGTCTCCAGACCCCTGATCATCCTCATTGCACTCTTTTGCATCCTCTCAATTTTGTCACATCCTTTTTGAAGTGAAGCCTCCAAAACTGCACACAGTACTCAAGGTGCGGCCTGACCAAGGCAGTATACAGAGGGGCTATGACCTCCTGCGATTTCAATTCTATGGCCCTTTTAATACAACCCAAGACTGAATTAGCCTTTTTTGCCACCGCATCACACTGACTGCTCATATTTAGTTTACAATTCACTCTAACCCCAAGATCCGTTTCGCATACACTACTCCCTAGAAACATATCCCCCATCCAGTATTTGTGCTTGACATTTTTGTGCCCCAGATGTAATACTGTGCATTTATCTTTGTTGAGTTGCATCCTGTTCGCAACTGCCCACTTCTCCAGAGTATTCAGGTCTTGTTGAATTTTAACTCTATCTTCTTGGGTGTTTGCTACTCCTCCCAATTTGGTATCATCAGCAAATTTAATGAGTAGCCCTTCTACCCTTTCATCCAGATAACTGATAAAAATATTGAAATGTACTGGGCCCAAAATCGAGCCCTGTGGCACCCCACTGGACACCTCCTTCCAATCTGATGAAACACCATTGACCACCACTCCTTGGGTGCGGTCCTCTAGCCAGTTCACTATCCACCTAACTGTCATAAAAGAACATAAGAGAAACCAATCCAACACTCTGTCACAAAGTGGCCAAAAATACCAGGTGCCATCAGGAGATCCACCAGTGGGGGCAGGACACTAGAAGCCTTCCCACAGTTGACCCTCCCAAGCACCAAGAATACAGAGTATCACTTCCCCCAGAGTTCCTATTTATACCTTGTGGCTAATAGCTCCACATGTTTATCTAATTCCCTCTTGAAGCCATCCATGCTTGTAGCCGCCACCACCTCCTGTGGCTAAAGTCCAGTCCACAGTCTTCCAGTTTGCCCATCAGAATGCCATGGGAAACCTTATCAAAAGCTTTACTGAAATCCAGGTAAATCACGTCAACCAAGTTCCCACGATCCAGTAAGTTCATCACACAATCAAAGAAGGAAATCAGGTTGGTCTGACAAGATCTGTTGGGGACAAAACCATGCTGACTTCCCTGGATCACTAAGTGGTCCTTCAGATACTTACAGATTGATCCCTTTAAAATCTGCTCTAATATCTTCCCAGCAACAGAAGTCAGACTGACCGGCCTGTAGTTTCTTGGGTCATCCTTCTTCCCTTTCTTAAAGACTGGGATAATATTCACTCTCCTCCAATCTTGTAGCATATCCCCAGTCCTCCAGAAGGCCTTGACGAAGATGGACAGAGGCGCTGCAAGTTCATTAGAAAGTTCTTTAAGCATTCTTGGGTGCACACCATCTGGCCCAGGGGATTTGTATTTGTCCAGTGCAGCCAGGCACCTCTCCATAACCTCCCTGTCAATGTCAACTGGACACTCAGGTGTCCTGTTATTTCCTCTACCATTTCTAGATGGGCTTGAGTTCTTCAGGGAGAAAACAGAGGCAAAAAAGTCATTAAGCCTGTCTGCTTGCTTTTTCTCTGTCTTCCACTAGAGTTTCTCCCTCTACTCCCAATTGCTTCTTTTACCTTGCGTTTGTTTCTCACATATCTGTAGAAGTTTTTCTTATTGTAATGAGCCTCCCTGACCAGACCCAACTCATACTGAGCTTTGGTTTCTCTGATGGCTGATCTACAGTATCTAGTAACTCTCATATACTCCTCTTTAGAGGTCTGACCTTCCCTCCATTTCCTTTTTCTCCCTTAGCTTATTCTGGAGCTCTCAGATCATACATATCGGTTTCTTGGAGCCCTTACCATGTGAGGGCTTGAGCTCATAAAAGCTCATGTTTGAGAAGAGCCCACCCTTCACTCACTCCTTTCCCTTCCAGCACACTCCCCCACAGAATGATTCCCATCAAGCCTCTGAGTTCATTGAAGTCGGCCCTACAAAAATCTAACCTACTAGTCTGGCTACGAACTTCCTTGATCACCCACAGCAACTGGAATTCAAGGAGGACATAGTCACTTCCCCTTAAGGGCCCCACCACCTTCACCCCATCTACCAACTCTTCCCTGTTGGTTAATATTAAGTCCAGTATGGCTGAGCCCCTTGTAGCTTCCTCCACCATTTGAAAAAGGAAGTTGTCAGCCAGACAGGTCAGGAAGTTGTATGATTCTTGTTTCTTTGTTGAGCCTGTCTCCCAGCACACATCAGGGAAGTTGAAGTCTCCCATAATTGTAAGGTTCTGATGTCTGAATACTCTACCAATCTGTTCAAGGAGGGCAGCATCCATTTCCTGTCCCTGGTCCGGCGGTCTGTAGCAGATTCCAACAACAATACCCTTTGTCCTACCTCCCCTTATTTCCACCCATATACTTTCCACAGGGCTGTCAACCACATTCTCCAGAACTTCCTGACAATCTAGCCCACATAAAGTGCCACTCCGCCTCCTCTTCTATCCTTCTGGTTTTTCTTGAACAACTCAGACCCATCCACTACCACATTCCAGTCATAAGAATCATCCCACCAAGTCTCAGTGATTCCTATTATATCGTAGCACTCTGTTTGCAAGAGAATCTCAAGCTCTTCCTTCTTATTGCCCATGCTACGGGCATTGGTATATAGGCACTTGGAGCCTTGTACCTTTGTTTGACCTGTCCTACCCAGGTGGGCCCCCACTTCTTCATTGAAGTCCCCATATTGATTGTCCCCTTCTCCTTGCGGCTTCAGTTTAAAGATCTCCTGATTAAGCTCTCCAGGTTCTTTCCAAACGTTTTCTTCCCTGACCTTGAGGGGTGAAGCCCATCATGTGCTAGAAGGCCTTCTCTAAGAAAATTTATCCTGTGGTCCCAGAACCCAAAGTGTTCCTGCTGGCACCACCATCTCAGCCAACGATTCACCTCAAGTATGGTCTGTTCTCTTTGCATTCCTCTTCCTATGACTGGAAGGATAGAAGAGAATACCACCTGTATTCAACAAGCTCCCAGAAGCTCCTTGTTCTTTGGGTGATGGCTGAAAACAGACTAGTCTTCCATTTGATGTTCTTTCTGGGAGAGAGGGTGTTCAGCTTCCCAGTGAGCTTTGGCCTTCCTTTCCCTTCTACAGTCCTCTGGCAGCTGGCAGTTAGAGTGGCAACAGTAGGTGACAAGCTGACATCTTGTTTTTTTCCTTGGAGATGGAATAATTCCTGCCTTAACCTTTAACTGTTTCATTGCCCTGACTTGGATAGCCTAAGCAAGCCCGATCTCATCTGTTCTTGAAAGCTAAGTAGGGTTGGCCCTGGTCACTATTGGATGGGAGACTACCAAGGAATACCAGGGTTGATATGCAAAGGCGAGCCACAGCAAACCACCTCTGATCATCTCTGGCCTTGGAGATACGTATACGATTGCCTTGGTGATACGTATACGATTGCCATAAGTCAGTTGTGACTTAATGGCAAAAAATAAAGAAAGAAGTTTTCATTTGACTAGACTCCAGTTGGTGGCAGCACAAGCTCAGTCTTGTTTGGGAAACACAGAGGCTCTCCTACACATTCTGCTGTGTTCAGTTCTGCTTTCATTCTTAATTATACATCAAATCAAGTCTATTGTATTATTATAGAGGCACATGAGCAACATTGTTTAGATAGTTTTGTAATGCTATGAAGATTAGTGTGGAGTGGGGTACAAGCAGTCCAAATGTTGGAATAAATGTAGAAAAACAGTTTAATTACAGAAGTTTTAAAACTGTTGGTAATATGATGGTGCTAATACAAATCTAGTGGTTTAGTCTGCAGATTCAGAAGTTTTTGGCAATACATATTTTACATTTGAAGAAATTATAGAGTTGTAGTCCCATGAGATTCAGATATCTGAGCTATTTCAATAACTGAGGCATTCAGCAGGAGACTGAGTTAATTTTTCATTTGATAGTGGTAGCAAGCAAGGGTGTTTGATAGCTCAATACTGGAAAAAGGAAGAGGTAGTGACAAAAGAAGAATGGGAAATTATAAACTGAGGTACACCAGTTTGTTTTAAAATGACATGTTATTTGAGATTCAGAGGAGGGTTAAATATACAATGAATATATATATGATGGAGAAATTTTTCCAGTACTGGGATGGGATGAAGGGCAAAGTGCCTTTGCCTTGGATAGATATAGTAATATAGGAAGGGAAGGTAGGAAATTCTAAAGTCGATAATGAATTTTAAAAATTTGACATAAATTAGAAAAAATTGGGCTAATCATAATAAAGGGGTACTTTCTCTTTTAAGTCAGAGGTTCACAAACAATTAAGTGATTAATAGTACAATCCTAGAAGAATTATACCCTTCTAAATCCATGGATTAGTCTCTGTTCCTTTTCAACTTTTTTGCTAATGGGTAATTGCTAAATCTTCCTTTTATTTACCAGGAAGACAGGTCATGAAATGAGATCAGTGAGGACATATGAAAGTATGTTGAATTTTGAAAATGTATGAATGCTGCAGTTGAAAATCATTACATGGGATGTGTACACAATTTACGGTATGCAGCTTCTGTCAAAGGGACACAGGACATTCTTATTCAGGCCAATTGGCACTGTTTCACCTATATAGACACTGGCCAGACCAATACAAGCTTAGCTTCAGAAAGGTTGATCTATCTTGTCAGAATAGCAGTTGTGTTAGTCTATTGTAGCAAAATAAAACAGATTCCCAGTGGTACCTTAAAGACTAATCACACTGTCCTCCAACCTTTCCCTTGATATGTATTGATATTAATTAATTGATTTAATTTATACCCCGCCCTACCTACAACCAGGCTCAGGGCGGCTTACATTAGCTGGTATGTAAGTACCAACAAAATTCACATAAAATCATTTAAAACAGTTCAAATACAATTACGATACAGATGCAAATAAAATCATGAAATCATAAAATCATAAAGTGCTGGTGGTAGTACATACATTACTTGACGTGGTGTGCAAAAGAATGCATACAAATAGACAGTTTCCCTGATCGGTGCTCTCCCTAAATCACATGGTGGTAAAGGCCAAATATCAAAACTAGGGCCAGGATCTAAAGCCACAGTTGTTGTTGGTAGTCGTGCATGCGGCTCCTTAGTTGAAAGCCTGGTGGAAGAGCTCCATCTTGCACGCCCTGCAGAACTGTAAAAGATCCCGCAGGCCCAAGTCTCTTTTGGGAGCTCATTCCACCAGTATGGAGCCACCACTGAGAAGGCCCTGGCCCTGGCCCTGGTAGTAGTGAGCCTGGCATCCTTGGGGCCTGAGAGGGTCATTCAATTTTGAGATCCCGACCGTAGTGCTCTCTGGGGTATATACGGGGAAAGGCAGTTCCTCAGGTATGTTGGAACCTGGCCATATAGGGCTTTAAAGGTAAGTACCAGCATCTTGAAATGAATTCGGTATGCTATTGGCAACCAGTGCAATGTCTTCAGTGCAGGCTGGATGTGCTCCCATCTGGGAAGGCCCATCAGGATCCTGACCGTGGCATTCTGCACTAGCTGCAGCTTCCGAATTTGTGACAAGGGCAGCCCCATGTAGAGAGTGTTACAGTAGTCTAGTCTTGAGGTGACCATCGCGTGGATCATTGTAGCCAGGTCGTCGTGGTCAAGGAAGGGAACCAGCTGCCTAATCAGCCGAAGATGGTAAAAGGCTAACTTAGCAGTGGCTGCCACCTGGGTCTCCATTGTTAAGGAGGCATCCAGGAGCACTCCCAAGCTCCTAACCTCTGATGCCGGTACCAATGGTGCCCCATCGAAGGTCGGGAGTGGGATCCCTACCCCTGAACCACCCCGACTCAAGCACAGGACCTCCGTCTTTGTTGGATTCAGCTTCAGCTGGCTCAGTCTAAGCCAACTGCCACGGTGTGAAGTGCCTGGTCCAGGTCTTCTGGCCTGGAGTCTGACTGGCTGCCCAACATCAGATAGAGCTGGGTGTCATCAGTGTACTAGTGATATCCCAGCCCATACCTCCAGGCAATCTGGGCAAGGGGGCACATATAGATGTTAAATAGCATCGGGGAAAGCACTGCCCCTTGAGGCATTCCAGTGGGTGCTTCCTGGACTGCCGTTCCCCAAGTGCTACCATTTGTCCCTGACCTTGGAGGAAGGAAGCAAGCCATTGCAGGGCATGCCCCTGAACCCCCATGTTGGCGAGGTGATAGGTCAGCAACTAATAACCATGTCGAACGCACTGACAGGTCCAGCAGCAACAGTGCCGCTGAACCACCCCAATCCAGATGCCTCAGGAGATCATCAGTAAGAGCGACCAGTGCCATCTCCGTCCCATGTCCCAGGCAAAAGCTGGACTGGAGGGAATCTAGCATGGAAGTGTCATCCATAAAGCCCTGCAACCGTATCGCCACTGCCTTCTCAATTAATTTGCGCAAATAGGGCAAATTGGAAACTGGCCGATAGTTGGCCAATTTGGCCGGGTCCAGTAATTTTTTTTTTAGGAGAAGGTGGACAATTGCTTCCTAGAGTGCCTCCAGGAACAGCCCCTCTGAGAGGGACTTGTTGATAATTTCCCTTAGGGCACCTCGAAATCCTTCATGGCCAGCTTTAATGAGCTAGGAAGGGCACGGATCAAGGCTACACGTGGTTGGATGTACTGTTGAAAGCAATCTGTCAACTTCCTCCAGGCTGAGCGGGCTGAAATGATCCAAAACCAAAATTGAAGACGTGCATGGAGCCTTGAACTCACTCACTGTTTCAACTGTGGTGGGGAGGTCATGGCAGAGCAACAAGACTTTATCCACGAAATAGCTCGCAAATCCTCAGAGCCAATATCCATTTCCCTGACATTTGGTCTGCCCTGCAGCAGAACAGCTATGGACTGAATTGTTCTAAACAATTGGGCTGGGCATGAACTTGCAGATGCAATCATGGCCGCATAGTACCCTCTCTTCACAGCTTTGACTGCCATCTCATAGGGTCTCATAAATGTCCTATAAGATGCTCTTGTAGCTTTGTCTCGAGCATGACACCACCATCTCTCTAGCTGTCTCAGCTCTCGATTCATAAGCTGCAACTCCTGGGTAAACCAGGGAGCAAGCGTAGTGCAAGAGCGCAGAGGGCACCGGGGAGTGATCTTGTCGATGGCTGCAGAGAGTCGGCTGTGCCAGTCCTCTACAAGCTAATCCAATGAGCCACCAGGGGGCATCGGATCTGCAGAGCCATCCAAAACTGCACTGGGTCCATCTGGCTCCATGGGCAAGCTAAAATATGCTCGCTGCCTAAACAGGGTTGGGGTGGGACATTCAGGTGGGCCCTCAGGACACCGGTGCACTGTTACCCCTGCTGTGAAAATCAAATCGAGTGCGTGCCCAGCTCGGTGAGTTACCATGGGTGACACCAGGTCTGTTTCCTGAGTAGAGGCCATGTCATCGGCATGGACACTGAAATCACCCAGGACTATCAGTCTAGGGTGTTCCAATGCCCAGCCTGATATTGCCTCCATCAGGGATGGTAGGCTATTGGCCGGTGCATTAGGTGGTCGGTACACCAGCCAAATCACCTAACTCTCCCCAGCCTCCCATGCCAGGTCAGCACACTCAATGCCTGTGATCTTTGGAGGCAGAAGCATCTTGAAGGAGTAAGCCTCCTGGATGAATAGAGCCACTCCTCTCCCCCACCTCCTAGTCCATGATTGGTGAAGGACTGAGAACCTGGGGGGTAAGTCAGGAGAGAGCTACCATCTCCCCTTCCTGAACCCAGGTCTCAGTCATGCAAGCCCCCTTCGGCTCCATACCCCCCTTTTCTCCCTGAGTCATGGTGTGGCTGCAGCATGCCTCAGTGAGGGAAGGAAAAGGATGTCTCTTTAGATACCTTCCCTTCCTTTGTTGAAGTGTGCTGCTGCTATGGAGTGACTCAGGGAGAGAAGATATTTACACTTTAAATACCTTCCTTCCTGGAGTCCTGCCCACAGGGGTGATGCCTCAGGGAGGGAGGGGAAGGCTTTAAATTCCATTAAACCCCTCCATTTGGCTTCCCCCTCCTTCAAAGGGGGGAAGCCAAACAGAGGTGTTTAATGCTTTCCTCCCATTTAAAAGGATCAGTGCAGTTGGGCTGCCTGCCAGCTGTCAGTCATTCCCCACACTCCAGAGCCAGGAAGAGTGAAACTGAGGGGTGAAGTCTTCCTCCTAATTAAAAGGAACAGTGCATGAAAATGGGGGAGACCAAACCAAGGGATTTGAAACTGACCCACTTTCTCTTCCCTTCCTCAGCCTGGCTGCCATGGCTAGGTGGTTGGAGAAGGGAAGACTGATCAGGGAGGCATGTTTAAATGCTCTATTCCTCAACCAGCCCACTGTGGTGGGGCAGCTGGGGAAGGGAAGACAGAGTGGGAAGATATGCCTTGCCTTCCCTCCTTGAGCTGGGGCAGCTCGGGGAGGGAAGGCAATGGTCAGTTCCAGTCCCCTCCACTTGGAAGCAAAGAGAATTGAAACTGACCCACTCTCCCTTCCCTTCCCCAGCCAGCCCTCCACAATGTGGTGGCTGGTAAAGGGAAGACCAATCAGGGACTCTGAATAAAAGCCAAAAAAGATTGGCTTTTATTCAGGATCATCTTATTGTTAGCTGAATCAGATAAGAGAATCTGATTTGGCTTAATACCCCCAAAATATTGATGAGGTATTTTTTTGCATATTTATTTGGTTTGGCTTATGCTGAATGCACTCCCCTAGTGCAGACCTTTACTTGGTAGAATAAATTTGTAAGAACCTTTAACTCTTCTCTTAAAATTACAATTGTTTTGATTCTTGAAAATTATCTGTTTACATTTCAGTAGAACTTAGCCATGCTAATGAAGATTAGAGTGTGGTTTGGCTCTGGCCTGTACTCCAAATTAGTTTTATGACTTTTCACGCTTAATAAAACCCAAACAAGAAAATGTTCCAGAAATGTATGAAGAAAAAAGTTATGAGCATAGACAGACTGAATCTGACTTCCAATTTATATTTATGCAAATAACCTTAACTCACATCTGGTACCAATTTAAGTGCATAGTTCTTGAAAAGACCTTTTGTGTATTTTTCCTAGGCAGAAGTAATGCTTCCAGTTGCTCTGGACTTATGATCAGGGCTGGCCCCAGGTTTTTTTGCACACTAGGTGAGGCTACCTTCTGGTGCCCCCCCCCCCGGTGCAGGGAGTGAGAAAACTGGAACTTAGCAGATGGATTTGGCCATGAGTATAGGAAATGGCTTTAAAGGGGGATTTGGCAGATTCATTAAAGGCAGGTCCATGAATGGCTAGGAGCTATGAATCCTCCACATCCAGAAGCAGGTTATCTCTGAATAACATTGCTAGGAGACAACTACAGATGGAGGCCTTGAATTCTATGTTCTGTTTGTTGGCCATCCAGGGCAACTCATTAAACCTTGTGCACAAGACAATGCTGGACTAGATGGACAAGTGGTCAGATCCAGCAGGGCTTCCACTCAAAGTCTGTCTGACCAGCAGAGGCTGACCTGCTTGGAGGCTTTAAAGGGGGCTGGCTGAAGGGAGGATGAGACCTTCCTACTCCCTGGGAGAAAGCATTCTGCCAGGCTTGGACTCCTCAAGTGGCCCTTGAGAGGAAGGTGAGTGTGGGGTTAAACACTCCAGCTGGAGCCTCCTCAAGGCAAGGCCCCCCTAACCACCAACGACTGCCCATGTTGTCAGAGGAACGTCCTGAGCAGGGGGGGCTCCCGTCCTTTCAGCCTTTGCCCACAAGGTGGACATTTTGTCTGGTCTGGCTTCTCCCGCTGGTGTCGCACCTTGAAGTGAGAAGCTGCAGCCGCTGAAATTCCTCCTCTTCTCCCCCAGGCTGGCACCGGAGGCCCCTTGGGTCTGGAGCAGCTGCCATTGCACGCCCCCTTCACCCAGCCACCCTCAGCCAGAAGAAGAGAGAGGGCGAGAAGAACCATGGGCTGGAACCCTTCCATGGCATTCATGAAGCCCCCTCGGTCTGAGGGGGTGCTGGACCTGGGTGGGGGGGTGCCTTCACTTGTGTGGCAGCCTCAGAAGGGGAAAGTGGAGAAGGAGGACAGGGCTGTGAGAAAGAAGCCCCGGGGCCAAATAGGAGAGTATTTTGCACCAGTGGAACAGGGGAGCCCTGGACACAGCTTCAGAACGTGCCAAGGAACCGTGAGCCTTCACCCACCTCTGAGCACATGCAGAGTGCCCCTTCCCACAACCACCCACAACTGGAGGCAGTGCCTGGCCCTGTCCTTCACTCACCTGAGCAGGGCGCCAATGAGGAGCAGGAGCTGCACTTGCATCCCTCAGCTGTGCAGCACTGTCCAGCAGCTTCGTTAATAATCGTTTTCCGCTGGTTTTAATTGAGAGGCCCGGGACTTTAGCCCGAAGGTCAGGACGAGGGGGGTGGAGGGCCTATTTGTGGCATCCAAAAGTCAGTCCTGGGGGCTGACAACAAAAGAGCAGCCAGGAGGGGAGGGGGAAGGGGGTGGAGTCAGAATGCACTGTGGAGCAGGAGGGAGGAGGTGGGGGCATGAGGTGCACTGTGGAGCAGCAGGGCACCCAGAAAGCCATGCGGGGGGTGAGGGACAGGTGGCAGTGGCCTCACTGTGCCCCTTGGAGATCTGCGCCCTAGGCCATTGCCCTAGTTGGCCTAGTGGAAGAGCCGGCCCTGCTTATGATGTTATCATAAAGACAGCATGTAAAGAACTTTCCCTGGTAGAACAACCCCACATTATAAAAGAATATCTGTGAAAAGTGTAAAACAATTAATTTATGAGATAACCAACCAAGAAACAGGAAGCACAGATTAAAACACTGATCTTTGAAAGAGATAGACTACATTAATTTTCCAGCATAAATATTTCCTTTGATACTTAAAATTGTTTGGTACTTCATTTGTCCGGCTTCAATTATCCAGAGAAAGAAGGCAAATCAGGTTTTTGATGGGAGGACATTTACAGTGGAGAAGAGAGGTCCTATATAAGATGAAAACACAGAAGACAGGCAATGGCCAAAGACACTCAACATCAACGGATGAGAGGGCAGGGTTAACTGTCAAGAATTCTCTTAACCCTTTCCCTTCCAGATCATTTTGCATGCAGAGTTACAATATCCAAAATCTATGCTGTCCCGCCATGTGCTATTACCGAACTTCCTCCCTGGCCCCTCCATCCTCCCCGTCCTTTATTTCCTTGGCCTCTCACCCAGCACCGCCCTTCCGCCCCGCCAGCTCCCACCCTCTCAGGCCCCGCCCCCCTTTATCTTCCAGGATGCCCTCATTCCTCTGAGAAGGCTGCCGGTGCGGGGCTGGTGATGGTCCTGTCGGCTGGGAGGCCGTGCCGCCGGCGCCTGCATTTTCATGGTCTGCGGCCCCTCCTCCCGGCGCCATCTGTGATGCATGACTGCGGGGTCTTGCCTGCCCCGCCACTGTCTTCACCCCTGTGGACGCTGCGGAGGGGCTCCTCCCGGTGGCCCCGTGAAGCTCCTTCCTGGCCCGGCTGTCACCTGCCAGTTGGTTCCCGCTGCTCCCAAGCTCAGCGGTGGGTAAGTGTGGTGGGGGAGGTGCGGCTGGGTGTGGTGGCCCTCCCTCCAGGCCCAGAGAATCAGGACACCCCCCCTTGCTTCCATAGCTGCTGGATCACTCTCAAAGAGCCGTGACAGGTAATCCGCCACCTGGTGGTCTTTTCCTGCTTGATACCACACTGAAAAATGAAAGGGCAACAAGGATAAGTACCACCTAAGCACCCTAGGGTTGGACTCTTTCATGCACGCTAACCACAACTGGGGGGCGTGGTCGACCACTAACTGAAAAGGGTTATTCGCTAGGTAGTATTGGAGTGTCCCCACCGCCCATTTCACCGCCGGTGCCTCTTTTTCCATGGTGGCATAATTGCGCTCTGCAGGTTGACGTTTCCGACTGAGGAAGAGGATAGGGTGTTCCCCGCCTTCACCTTCTTGAGCTAGCATGGCCCCCAGGCCCATTCCCAAAGCGTCCGTATACAACACAAAAGGCTTCGTGAAGTTGGGGTTCCGGAGCACCGGTTCTTGGGGCAGGCATGTATGCAAGGATTTGAAGGCGCTGTCCTCCGCCGGTCCCCAGACTAGTTGATTTGGACGAGACTTTTGTAGACAGTCAGTGAGCGGGCTGTTGAGCGAAGTGAAGCCTGGAATGAACCGGCTGTAGTAGCCTATGAAGCCGAGGAACCAGCGTAGCTGGCGCTTTGTGCGAGGGCGGGGTTGGCCTTCCAAAGTGACTACCTGATTGGGCAGTGGATGTATGACCCAGCGGCCCACTTGATATCCCAAATATTTTAGCTCTTGGAAGCCTAGCCGACTTTTGGCCGTCAAACCGGCATTGCAGAGGGCCTGCAGGACATGTTGGAGTTGTATTAGATGCGTGTCCCAGTCGGGGCTACACACAATAATGTCATCCAGGTACACTTGGGTGAAGCCCCGGCAGGGCCCCAGAGTCCGGTCAACTAGTCGCTGGAATGTCACGGCAGCCCCGTGGAGCCCAAAGGGCATCCGTTTGAAGTGGAACAGGCCATCTGGGGTAGCGAAGGCTGTCTTCTCCCGATCCGGGGGATGCATCGGCACCTGCCAGTACCCCTTCATAAGATCTAAGGCCGAGAGGTATCTGGCCGTGCCAAGTTGATCAATTAGAAGATCCGCCCATGGCATGGGATAGGCGATAAATTGGGCCAGCTTATTTACCTCCCGGTAATTGACACAAAACCAGACGCTGTTGTTTGGCTTGGGTACCAATACGACCGGGCTACGCCATGGGCTCTTGGAGGGTTCAGTGACTCCCAACTGCAACATCGTGTTCACCTCGTGCCTGATGATGTCTCGCAACTTCGGCGGAATGGGTCGCCAGGGAGCTCTGGCCACCTGTCCTGATGTGGTGGGAATGTGGTGAGTAGCCAGGTGGGTGCAACCCGGTAGAACGGAGAACACTCCTGGGCATCCGCATAACACTCTTCGGAGGTCTTGTTTCTGAGCATCTGACAGTCCCTCATCTAACCCGGGTTCAGGTGTCTTGTCACCCTTGTCTTGCCATGGGGGTATGCCTTCCGTCAGTTCACCCGGCACCGTAGCTAAGTGGGCGGTCTCACAGTCGTTTCCTCGTTCTCACCACTCTTTGAGGTTATTGACATGGATGGTCTTCCGTCTGCGTGGGCCGTAGCTGATTTTGTACGTAAGGGGGCTGAGTACCCGCGTCATGGTGAACGGGCCCTGCCACGGGTCCCTGGGTCCTGGGTCCATAACTGCTCAGGATGCCAGTACGCGGTCTCTGACTTTGAACGTGCATAGTCGCGTCCCCACGTCATATCACCATTTTTGTGTCTCTTGTGCCTGTCGTGGGTTGGCTGTGCCCACTTGGCGCACTGCTTCTAGCCGCTCCCTAAGCCTTTGGACGTACTCCCCTTGCTCTTGTTCGTTGGCCTCCACCTCCTCTGGGTGCCGTCCCTCCATGGCGTCCAGAATCCCTCATGATTGCTGCCCATAAAGTAGTTCAAAAGGGGAGAACCCTGTCGACGACTGGGGTGTTTCCCACAGAGCAAACAGGATGGGGTCAACATAGAGATCCCATGCGTTGGGGTGTTCATAGGCCATCTTTCACAGCATGTGCTTCACTGTTTGGTTCAGCCGCTCCACCAGCCCATCGGTCTGGGGGTGGTGGACGGCTGTGAAAATCTGCCGGATCTGAAGGATTTGGCAGACCTGCCTCATGAGCTGTGCAGTAAAGGGCGACCCCCGATCCGTCAGGACCTCCCTGGGCAGACCCACCATGGCAAAATACTTCATAAGAGGGGTGCTGGGCTGGTAACCCCTCCATTGTTCCTTAACTCCCCATGGTCTGTGACCAGAGGTGAATTTTCACCCCTTTCTTTCTTAGCAGGGGATATCAGATGTTGAGTTTTTTGCTTACCACAAATGGGAAAACAGGGAGACCTCATAGATTGGAACAGACAGGTGATGCTTGTGGTAGAAAAACCCAATGGACTTTCAATGTGAGCAAATTTTTAGGCAGTATGATGGCTACTAATTTTTTTTTTTGAGAAACATGTGGTTGTGAATCCATGTCATGTAGCAGGTGCAGGCAGGCAAGCCAGGCATGTTCAGATGCTCACACCAAGTCCAGAGTTCAGTCCCAGAAGTCTACAAACCAAAAGTGCACAACTCAGAGGGTTGTTACCAGAAGAGACGAAGTAGAGAGCATAGTCAGGAGGTCCAAGGGTCATCTACAAGCCAGAGAGTCACAAAGCTGAAGTCAAAGATCAAAGCTAGTCCAAGGTCACACAAAGAAAGCAGGGTCAGGAGTTTTGGTCTCAGAGTCCAGCAGAATGACTTGTTGCTTCCACAACATACAGGATGCCAGCCTAGGTGTGTGTGTCATTTTTTTTTTTTTTTGTATTTTTCATATGTGCATGTGTGTGTGCACCTGGAAGTCATGGCAACCCCTGGTGACTGACTCCTACTGGGGGCCTGGAGGATATTCAGAGAGGTGCCTAAATAAAGCCTGCCCCTGCCTCCCGACTGCTGGTATTCCAAGGAGGTCTCCCATCCAACTACTTGTCAGAGTCAACCCTGCTTTGCTTCCAAGATCAGGCTTGCCTGGACTATCCAGGTCAAGGCAGCCCTTGGTTTTATAGGCACTTCATAACAAGCTCTTGTTAGCAGCCAGCTGCTTGGGAGTACTGCTACAACCACTCCAGGCTGTCATCAGCAAGCAGTTGTTGACAGGCCAGGAGATGTGCACTCTGCCTTTTTGGTTGCAGCTCCCTTCTAAGCTTCTGTCTCTGGCACTCTAAAGGTGGAGATGAGCCTGGTGGACTGGTCTTAATCACTTGCTGTATCAGAGCTGGGTGGTGAGACTTGATCAGCCTGTTTTCTGGCTTCTGCTGACTCAGAGCCAGCCATGCGTAGCTCCCCTTCTCCTGAGGAGTCCTCCTCCTCTGAGGACTTCATGCTGAGCTCAGGCTGACCCACGACAATCCAACTCATCCTCAAGCATGTTTCTGTTCCAAAGGATTGACTACTGAAATTTGTATTGCTGCGAATTGTTTTTCCCACAGTTCATAAATGAACAATCCAATTTTTCATGGGGAAAGTCATATTTGAATTATGGTTAGGTTAATGGAATAGTTATGAAATACATAATGACACAAATAATTTTGTTCTGCTTTTTCTCTATAAATTTGCCTTTCCTATGGAAAGTGTCTGCAGTACAGTTCAGCTGCTGAATGACCAAAATGTAAGCAAATTGGCAGATTTGAAATAAATCAGCAACACAGGTGTGTTTAAAATATATTGTGTAACTTTGTAACTTCTAGTAATGTGTGCCCTTTGCAGGTTTTCTCAGGGACTTCTATTAAACAAAATAAGAGGCAATTTAAAAAGCATCTGAAATAATATAAACACTATGTATACATAAATATATGTTGTATGGTACCATTCTGTAACATGAGTTCCTCTTTTGTGCCATTCAGAGCCTGCGCAGCTTGCTGATGTAGCTTCTTCAACTGAGGTGAAACTCTAAGGAATCTTCTGGTTTGTAGGACCCATGTAGAAATATGTTGCAGAATAAAACCCACCATAACGAATATGACCACCAGATAATACGATCACAAAATAAAAATAAATGTTGAAAATCTAATTTTACTCCACACTGAACAATATCAAGTTGTCCACTGACCCTCAGGAACAAACTTTTCATAGAAGGGGCTTTACTGCAGCAGGAGGGTAAGGTACAAAAGGCCTGTTCTTCAAACTCTGCTTCAGTAGTGGATGAAAACTACTGATTAAGACTTCTATAATATCCAGTGACGGGGAAGGTAGATACTGAAACTGCTTTGTATAGTTGCCTTTACTGCTTTTATGATGATAAAATTATGAGGGTTCTTGAGTTGATTTTATTCTTTATTTTCAGCCTCTTGAGCATTATGTTAATCCTCGAGAACGGCGGTCTAAAAGTCCAGAAGAATAAACCAAGTTCAGCCATGCTTGTGTGACATTGTTCTCTTTTGCAGAGATCATTCATAAACTTGGAGGGGGGGGACAAGACTCCCTGATTAAAACTTGGTGCACTTTTAACAATTCAGAGAATCCTATGTTTAGGAGCCAGTATATTCCCTATAGGAGCTGCGGTGGCTCAAGTGGTTAAGATGCTGAACTGCAGGCTTGGAAGGTCGGTAGTTCTGCAGTTCAAGACCTGAGTGTCACATGATGGAGTGAGCTCCTGTCTCTGGTTCCAGCTCCTGCCGACCTAGCAGTTCGAAAGCAAGAAATTGCAAGTAGATAAATAGGTACCAATTTGGTGGCAAGGTAACAGCATTCCGTGCACCTTGGCATTTAGTCATGCCAGCCACATGACCACAGAAATGTCTTTGGACAGCACTGGCTCTTTGGCTTGGAAATGGAGATGAGCATCGCAACCCTACAGTCGGATTCGACTGGCTTTTGAGCAAAGGAACCTTTACTTTTACTTTATATCCCATATATTCCCTACAGAAATCTTATTTCAAATCTGTGGCCTAAGCAAAAAAAAAAAGTTTGTTTTTAGCACAAGAACAGTGGTGTGTTTAGTGTATCTTCCAAATGCTTTGTAGTAGGTTTCCAAATTGTTCAGATGACAGCTACTGTCCAGTCTGGTTTGTTCTGCTTAGTATCTGTTCTTTATTAAAGGCAGGGCCTGTCTCATTACAAAGAGGAGTGGCATTAATTCAACTATTTTCAGAGGGAGCGAGTTCTAGGAATGTACTCATCATATAATATAGTTTATAAGAGAAGCACAGAAATGGAATGGAAGTGGGATGGAAGAGGCAGAAAAAAATCAAATAACTACATTAATGCAAATTCAACCTGTGGGAATCATCAAAAGTAATATAAAAGTTTTATGGATGCTGTGTTTAAAATCAGATGCAAATGACAATAAAAATACAATAATTTTGCCCACCCATTAAAAACCAGCTGTTCTGATTTTTCACTTTTTAATTTAACTTGAGTTCCTTGAGAATATCTTGAAATATTCAGAAGAATAAGCATTTTGAAATACTTTTGAATTTCATATTCTTTTGAAGCCTTTGTATTTTATTGTATTACAAAGTTAGCTAAAATAAACAAGGAGGCCTCAGATAACCAGTTTGAAAAAACAGTTGGGGGGAAATGTTTTCAGCCCAACACTGGGCTCTAAGCTCTGTCATTTGGCAGAGGACAGGGTATGTCAGTGTTTTGGGGGGTTTTCTTTGGGGGGGGGTGTCCAGCAGTTGCTCTACTGTACATGGTGAACCAGCTTGCCACACACCCTTTGACTCATTCCTTTGCAGGATCAGAGCCTTGAGCAACAGCTGCAGGTGCTGCTGTGGATGGATCACCAGCAATTCCTGAGGACTTCAACACAGGGTAAATGAGTGTAATTCAGGCTGAGTTCAGACTGGCAGTTTGCCCCGAGATAGGCATATTTCAGCAACGTTTCACAACCGGATTAAAGGGGGCATTCACACAGGCATATCTGTCTGCCCATAGTCAACCCGTCGTATACCGCTTCGCTCCTGCATTTAAAAGATATCGGGTGAAAGTGGTAGCAAATCCCGGAGAGCGTGTTTATCCTGCTTCATTCCGCTTCCAGGAAGTGTGAACGTTAACCCGAAAAGCCGGGAACAACCCGTAGTAATAATGTCCACTGGGTGTTTCTGCGCAAGGTGCATTTGATTGCCCTGGAGAGGCAGCAGTGATATGATTGGATGTGCTCTGCTCTACTGCCCCATGCCCTGCCGGTGCAATGGGATCCTCCCCAAATTGCCCTGATGTGCTTATGCGCATGAGCGCATATGCACACATAGCTGAATTACCAGGAAAAAGCCGTTTACAGATGCAACTCTGGGCCAGCAGTCTGAACACTCCCTTGCACCTCTTCCCAGTATGCTCCTGCATCAGTTGGTGCAGTGTGACTGGGAAAACTGGGCTTTTTTGTCATGTCTCACTTCCGCTTCAAACTACCAGTCTGAACTCAGCCTCAGATAATGTCATCATATGCCTCAAGGGGAGTTCATGGCAAAATCTATTCTCTCATGGGGCTGCATTTGCAGTCCCTGTTAGGACAACACATCCATGGCTGCGCCCAATAAGGCATTCATGCCCCATTGTCATTGTTATGTCTTCATAGACATAAGGCTAGCATAAGTCGAGCAGGTGCTCATTATGCGGATCCAAAGTATTGCCCAATCAAAGGGCTTATGGTGGGAACATCTATGATTGGTTATAGAAGTAAGAGATGATTGGTCCTTATTTCTAAGTTATGATTGGTTATTATGTAGTATTGTCATTGGGTATCATTATTATTGTGGGCGTGGCTACCTCAGCCAGAATTGTATATAAATCGCTGCTTTTGACTGTGTTTTCGTCTAGCTGGTCTAGTCCTTAGCTGGTCTAAACCTTGGAGCTAAATAAAGCTGAATCACTTTGAACTTACCTCCTGCGTTAAGTCTCATACTTAATAGTCATGGCTGCACATTTTGTTTTCCTTCAGGTGAAGATCCAACAGGGAGACTTGTGAGTGTGGGACTTCAATCTGCTGTCCCAGCCGTCCTTTGGAGTGTTGCATCCAGCCAGCCCTTCTAAGTTCCACCTGCAATGCCATCCCACTTAGACGCATGCTGTGCTGCAGATCCTCAGTCCTCCTCCCCATGGCCCTAAGGAGGAAGCGATGGAGTTTTCACACTTCACCATGGTTTTCAGTTCAATAAAGTCTGTGTAGTGACACAACTGTGTCTCTGTCTGTTTGGTTTTGACTACATGACAGGAGATCCACACTCTTCTCTGCCCCACCCCATCTGTGGCATCCCTGAGAGCTATCCAATGACATGTCTAGGAGGGAGGGCTCTTGGATGCCTTGGGTGGCTGTAGATAGTTCTGCAGGTGCCACTGGTCATAGTCCTCTGCCAAGCATAGCAGGGGCCCAGCAGCACCTTCAAAGCTGACTGAGCAGCAGGTTCCCTCCTCGCTTCACAGGCTGCTATGTGAAGGGGGGGCAGAGGGTGGTCTGAATGAATGACCCAGCTTGGTGCAGTGGTTAGAGTGTGAGACTAGATCAGGGAGACCCAGATTATGATCCCCACTTGTACCGTGGAAGCTCGGTGGGTGGCCTTGGCCCAGTTGCACACTCTCAGCCTAAGCAACCTCATAGGGTTGTTGTAAGCATAAAACAGAGGAGAGGGGAATGGTGGAACCCACTTGTGGTCCCCATGGGGGAGAAAGTCAGGAAATGAATAGACTGACTGAATGAAGTTTTTAATCGTGTGTCTTCCTTATAACTTATAATTTTCAAAGATTTCTTGCACAAGATGTTCCTCTCAGATTGCACACAACATGCTGCTTGAGAAGTGCACTTCAGCATTTGCTATGGCATTGCTGGAGACCCTGGTGTGTACTTCTTGGATTGCACAGGGTTTCATCACTGGCACCACCAAAAACATTGCTCTTTGATACCCCCCCCAGTAATCACATGGGTTGCTTTTTCAGTAAAGCTCGTCCTCTGCTAAAATAGTTATGCAAAGTTAAACAATGAAACTACATATTAGTATTCAGAGAAATTGAGAGTCTCAAATACCAGATTTCCCTTCCTGAGAATGCTGAGAGTATCTTTGTGTACATGTGGCATGAAAAACTTATAACTGGATTGGGGCAAGAACATTCTTGCTCACCAGATAACTGCATATAGTTCAGAGTAAAGTGAAAGAAGAACAGACGACCTTCATTTCATTAAAATGCTAACTGAAGAAGCTTGAGTGCTAAAACAATCAAACTATTCCATATAATTGAAAGAAAAATGCAGATTGCAAATCTTGGCGTGAAAGCTAAATAGAGCTTCAGTGTAATCATATTTCTAACCTATTTTCTTTTTGAAGTCTTTGCTATAAACAAGATTTAGTTTGGCATGATGTTTTCTTAAAAGGCTGATTTCCATAAAAATAGCACTCTATAACTGCATGCAAATAAGAGCTACTTTCATTTGGCATTCTTTCAGTGAAGAAGTCATCCAGTAGGTGGTCAGAAACCATGTAATGTGGTTTAGATCATGCCTGCACAACTTGTGACACAAGAAGCTAAATGTAGTCCACCAGTCATGCTGCCTGCCACAAGACTGACAATGCTCTTGTTATTGTAGACATAAGCAGGAAGCAAAATCAAGAAGTTTATGAAGCCTTAAATTCTGCAACCAAGCCTTAAACTCTGCAACCTATTTGCAGTCTTAATCATCATGTCTGGTACTGTTTCACACGTTATACACTAGGAAAACTGGAATTCTCCACACAACAAGGGTGCTAATCTAGAGTTAATCATGGCATTCTAGGGTGAAGAAAGGGGTAACTTCTCTGATATGAGGATACATGTGAGGCAGAAACTGAAAGGAAAAGTAGAAAGGGTCAAAACCATTGGGGAAGCTTGGAGACTATTTAAAACAACAGTCCTAGAAGCTCAGAAAAAAATATATACCGCAGGTTAGGAAAGGCACAAATAGGTATAGAAAAAAGCCTGCATGGTTAAACAAAGTAATGGAAGCTGTAAAATACAGGAAGGATTCCTTTAAGCGGTGGAAAGCTAGTCTCAGTGAGGTTGATAAAAGGGAACACAGGCTGTGGCAAATAAAATGCAAGTCTGTGATCAGGCAAGCAAAAAGGGAATATGAGGAACATATAGCAAAAACATAAATACCAACAATAAATTTTTCTTCATATACATTAGAAGCAGGAAACCAGCCAGGGAGGCAGTGGGGCCCTTGGATGACCAAGGGGTAAAAGGAGTAGTGAAAGATGATAGGGAAATGGCTGAGAAGCTGAATGCATTTTTTTTGCCTCTGTCTTCACTGTGGAAGATGAGAAGTACTTGCCCACTCCAGAACCATTAATTTCGGGAGGGGTGTTGAAAGACCTGAGTCAGATTGAGGTGACGAGAGAGGAGGTCCTATGACTGATAGGCAACTTAAAAACTAATAAATCACCAGGCCCAGATGGCTTACATCCGAGAGTTCTGAAAGAACTCAAATGTGAACTTGTGGATCTCTGGACAAAAATATGTAATATTTCATTAAAATCTGCCTCCATTCCTGAGGACTGGAAGGTAGCTAATGTCACTCCCATCTTTCAAAAGGGTTCCAGAGGAGACCTGGGAAATTACAGGCCAGTCAGTCTGACGTCGATACCGGGTAAATTGTTGGAAACTGTTATTAAGGAAAGAATTAGTAAGCACATTGATGAACAAAAACTATTGAGGAAATAGTACTGGAAGGGAAAATGAAATGTCCTCCACAAGTCTTTGCAGGTCCCCTTCTTTTACATACATATTTACATGCTTCATATTAAAGAAGAAACTTTTGCTTCTTCTATTTGCAAAATATTTTTTCCTACTGATCTATTTTAAGAAGATGGTAAAATATTAATTTCACTGTTTTATCCTTCCTAAAGTAATGCATTACATTTTAACTGGATAGGCTGTTCTGATGATTTGCTATATTTATATATTTTTCTCTGCTCAGTTTCTTTATGCTTCTGTCTGTTATCTTCCCCATTTGTTTTATTGCATTTTATTGTTGGCTTGTTGTAAAGCTACCTCATGAATTTTATATTGAGAGTTTGGGGTATAAACATTTTAAATAGGATTAATCTAAATTCTAACCTCCTGTATGCCAAGTCTTCACTACATTTGTTTAAAGGAATGAGAAATGAGAACATTCTGGCTGTTTCTAAAGATGATAGAGCATGTAATGTATGCTCCCATTCATTTTTATGTAGTGGAGTTGGCAAAAGCTAAGCCGTATATTACTGTTCATGAATACAAAAGGGGAAATCTCTCTCCCTCTCTGTCCTAATAACTGCATTGATTTCTTGGTGGTCCCCCATCCAGGTACTGATCCTGCTTCTATTCCAAGATCCGAAGAGACTGGGCTGAGCTCCCTCCCCACACTGTGAGTTAACCGCCCCCCCATAAGAGAAACAGCACAGGTACCTTTAAGCAATGGATGCACTCTGAAATCTCAGTGGCAATTATGCAGGTTGCTAGGGATCATCAACAATATTGCCAGCCTTCAAACCTTAGCTTTTGATAGTAAAAAGGAGGGAGAGAAGGAAAGACTGTTTTGGCTTCCCTGTCTATCCCTGCTTCCTTTCCTCCTGTCCTGGAGAGAGGACTCACTGGGGCCAAGCTCAACAGCAACCACTAGGCAACTTGCTACCAAGCAATCTGCAGTTACCAAACAACTTGATAACACAAAGCTTGTCTGGGCCTGGAAGCAGCCACCTTAGAACTCACCTAAACAACTTGCTATTTCATGACTTTTGCAGCTGGGCCAGATTTTTCCCAGGGAGAGGATTCCAGGGGATAGAAGAAGGGAAAGTTGAGAACCAGCATGGTGTAGTGATTTGCATGACATACTATGATTTGGGAAGCCCAGAGTTTAAATTCCCATTCTCCCATGGAAACTTTTGGGTAACCTTGGGCCACTCATTCTCTGCCTGATCTACCTTACAGGGTTGTGGTGTGGAAAAAATGGCAGTGAGGAAAATGATGTAAGATTTTTGGGGACCTCATTGTGGAGCAAGATGAAATATAACTGAAGTAAATCAGTAGCAAATAATGCTGAAGATTGAGGGGGCTGATTAAAAAAAGTTTGGTTGGTAAATGGGAAGTAGAGAAGGGAGTGGGAAAAGGAGAAAGGGATATGGGGGCTGCCAGGAGGAGAGAAAGAGAGAACAGAAAATAGTACAAGTAAGGGGATACAAGGGAAAATGAAGTAACTCTCTGCAAAACTTTGAGGGTTCCCTGTTTGTTTATGTATGTAGATGCGGGGGGGGGGGGGTTCTGTTTTTCTCTTCATAACACTGTGGAAAGCAAAAGTGCCAGTAGCTGTGAATGACCCTGGTTATAATTATTTATAAAACAGTGCATTAAATATTGTGTTGCCACTGGTTTTTCTAAGGAAGCTTGCCAAACCTCCAAGGGATGACAGATCACTTTCAGGCCTGCAGAATGTGTTTTATGTCCACTAAGTACATGTAATAGTAACAAAGTGACTGATACTCAATTTGCCAGATGTTGTCCTTTGTTGATATGCAGTGGGGATTCCTAAAATAGAAAAGAATGCTGTTTTCTTTCTCAGGATTGGTGATGAGAAGCTCAGTCTTGGCAAAACTTTGAGATAAACTAAAATCTAGACACTAATTGTATTGTGCTGACTGAGAACTCTGCTCTGATATTAACCCTGCAATGATTACATTTGCTGAAAAAGAAAGACCGTGTGACCTACAGAACAAAGTTTGAGTCCAATGGCACCTTTAAGACCAACAAAGTTTAATTCTGGGCATAAGCTTTCATGTGCCCATGAACGCTTATACCTAGAATTAAACTTTGTTGGTCTTAAAGGTGCCACTGGACTCAAACTTTGTTCTATAGCTTCAGACCAACATGGCTACCCACCTGAATCTGTCTGATCTACAGTCAAATGGGGGAAATATAGAATACTAGCCTGATACCTGTGTTTTGCTATGGTATTTAAGTTCCATAAATCCAGTTATAATACTGATGATGTGAAGTTTGAAATGTAACATTTGTTGTAGGAATTCTAATGGAGAAGATTGTAGTGTAAAAAATGAAGTGAGACATACACCCTTTTTTTTTCTCTACCGAAGGACCTCTCTGTAGACCACATTGGTGGTTCTGCCCTCAGGTGCTAGGATCACCAGGCTGCTTGGTGAGCTCATTCTGGAGCAGGCAACATAGAACTGTTCATTTAAGAAGCAGTCGTCTGTTAAGTTGCGGCGGGAGGGCGGGGTAAAAGTCAAACTAATAAATAATAAATAAGTCAGCTCCTGCCACTTTCCACGAAAGTGATGGCCTCTCTATTTGTGTTCTTGGATTGTTTTGCTCGTACGGAGACTGTGGTGTTCTGAGCAACTCAGGGTGATCTTGCTGGTACTTGGCCTGTGCAGCACAGTGCACCGCAGGAGTACTATATGCAAATGTCTTTGCTACATTCCTAAGTTGCCTCCTTCTTGTAGCATTGGTGTATCTGGCTCGACATTTGTCAGGAGCTTTCTTGGGGGCAGTAAGAGGCGAGAGGTGTGAGGGGGAGTTGGTGTGAGAGAGTGGTGATGTGGTGGACATTTCTTCAGGTTCATGAGGGAGGCACACATCAAAATGGCTCCTAGAAAGGTCCTTTACTATCTCCCCATGAACATTCATTAACTTAATTGCCATGCTGGCTTTTTTGAAAAATGTCTGTTCAAGAGTCTTGAATTGCTGATTTTTGTAACTATCCTCAACTGTCTGAAATCTCTTCTAACTGTGTTTTTACCTCAGAACATTGAGATCCACAGCAATCAGAGGGAGGTGGGTGCAAGCAGACAGGTTTTACCTCAGAACTCTGAACTACACAGTGTAGGAGGGGGAGGGGGGAGGAGTATAAGAAGCCACTGTGGAGGCTGGGCCAGCAGGAACACTAAGACGTTACTGCTGGGGCAGGCTCCCTGATGGCTTTAAGCACCCTGCACCCACTGCTTCACTTGACAGACAGCTGCCTGTTAGGTATAGGAGGTGGGGAGGGCGCGTTTGAAGCCATGGGGGAGGCTGGGCCAGCAGCACTGCTGCACCTCACAGGTGGTTGTTGGTGGCCATTCCTGATTTCCTCAACTGTCATTAGCTCTCTGCAGTCTCCTGTAACTTTTTACCTCAGAATACTGAGCTCTGCAGCTGACCAATCAGAGAGTGGGGGGTGCAAGGAGGTAGCAGCCTGTCAGTCACATAGGAAGAAATGTGGGGAGCACATTTTACCCCTTTTGACTCCCTTAGGGGTTGAATTTCTAAAAATCCCTTCTTAGTAAGCATCTACGTCATGGTAGGAGTGCTCTGCCTGAATTTCATGTTTCTAGGTCCAGCAGTTTGTTAATTTTAAGATAAGGGGACTTTCTTTTATATATATAGATTAGTGATTGCAGCACAAATGGCATAAAAAGCAGATGGTGAATCAAACAGGCTTTTAAAATAGATGCAAGTGCCTTGGTAAGGAGATGCCAAAGAAAGCTATCAATATTCAGTAGTTATGTGAACTATGGTAAAAAGAATTCCTGTGATGTAGTGCTGCGCAATGTTAACCCCATTTTGAATTGCGTTAACTTACTAGAGTCATGACTTTAAGCAAGAAAACGGGAAATGACCAGACTGACCAAACCAGTCCAAATAGCAGGTGGTAACTCTAGTAATAAAAGTATGACTTTGTCCAACTGGTCATGAAACCTCAGCCTCCTTGGAAGCATGTTTAATATGTTCAATGCAGTGTGTTTCTGGCATCCTGAGAGATAAAGGATATATTTGATCTGATAATGAAGGGGCACTATACTGAATTAAACAAAGGGGAACATACTCATTTGGGAAACAGGAGGTATGAATCCTAGTAAGAAGGGAGTTGGGGGGAAAAGACATCCTCAACTTTTAGCCCACAAGAAGCTGATCAAAAGCAATACAGAAGAGGCAGGACTAATAGCCAAGGTTGGCATTAGCATACCCTGAGGCAGGACAGTCCCTGAACTCAAGGCTTCTGAAGGGGCCCAGAGTTACTGACCCCCTGCCTACTTGCCTCCCTTGCGGCTAGTTCACACACCCCTTTCCCACCTACTTGTTTGCACATTTTTTCTGCCATCTGTGTTCCCAGGTACATAGGCTGTCCAGATAGTATACAGTGGCAGCAGTGTTCCTGGCAGGCATGATGGTGGTACTTTAAGTCACACTCACTGCCCAGTGCCATCTGGCATCTGGATGCATAGGAAGACTCATGAACAAGCAGGAACAGGATGCACCAACAGGTGGGGGGCACACAAGTGGGTGGTAAGATAGGTGTGAGGGTGTGCATGGCAGTGAACAAAGGAAGGGAATGGGGCCTGGGCACTCTTCTTGCCCCCCCCAACACCTGGAACCAACTTTGATAATACAGCTTGCACACTACAGTGGATTCTTCTAACTAAATAGTCAATTGGGCACATAGGAAAATAACACACCCATAGAGTATGTAGAATTGTCTGCTGGCTCTGGTGTCAAAATCAGCCATATATACTGGTGCAAGAAAGATTGCAGAGAAAGACACAATGCACTGCAATGATTACAGTAGGTATCACCTGCTTTTACTGCACTGTCTTATACCCTCTAATCTACTTTCTATATTATTTAAGGTATATCTTTGCCTTAGATAGTTTGTTGTTCATATTGTTTTCTGATTTTGTAATCTGAGCCCTATTATATTGTTCACTGATTGTTTTATGCTGCCTGATTGCACTCCTTTATATCCTGTAATTTGCCTTGAATCTCAGTGAGAAAGGCAGACTATAAATAAAAAGTAAATAAAATATCTTAGGTCCCCACTTCAAGCCCTGCATGTGGTTAGCTGCTACACAGCACTCAAAGATTCCCGGGCACAGCTGAAATTTTGCATGGTGTCAGACCCAATCACTTAGGCTGGGCTATTCATGCTAACTACCCCCAAATCCTGTCATTTTGCATAGGAGATCCCTAAGTAGTTCTCATTCTGTGGCATTAATTATTGCTTCATCAAATGCAATGTAATGGATCCTCACTTGTCAGACATTTAAGGTAGGAAAAATAGTAAATAAACAGCAGGAAATGCAGACTTCTGTTTATTATTACAGAATATCTGTTGCTATTCAGGCCAGCAACCCTTGTTCTCTATTTCCCCACCCTCTCATGCAGCCTGTATAGTTTATCACACAACTGCGATCAGGGAGATTGTAAACCTAGAGGACATAACTAATTATGTCCTACCAATTATATTTTTCATTTGTCTGTTTGTGCTATTATATTCCAGCACTGGAAATGTGACCATTGACACAATTAACAGTTAATATGTGCTTTGAATATGTGTGGAAGATAGAACTTTTAGAGAAACTGATTAATCAATTAAATTAAATTAAGAAGTGAAAGAGAAGTACAGACCCTCCCCCATTTTGAAATTTGGAATGTGTTCATTGATCTTATTAATATTCAGACAATGGCCCCTCACCCACCATTGGGATCTAAAATCTTTGGAGTGATAACACTATGGTGTGTAGTTATGTACAGAATGGAATGAATGCACTTTTGTACCAAGTTGTGTTGTAAAATATTTTATGGATATCTTTCTTGACTTTTGTACATCTCTTATCCCTGTTGGTATCTCACTGTGTATTGCATTTTCTTCATGTAATCTCCCATTCAAATAACCATAAATAGACTTTTTTTTTTAAAAAAAAAGAAATATATTAGAATTAGTCTGTGCAGCTTGTCCTGCCTAAGAAGTTGCAATGACCACTCTTTTCTCAGTTCACCTCTAGAGCTTGCCAACTCAGTTGACTTTGCCTGCTTAGTTTTCCATGTTCTGGTTCTGTTTGTACTTTGAACTGTAGAGAGAGAAGTCTCTTTTGCTTTTAAGTGGATTTTTTCAAAGCACCAAGTGTGCATATGAACACATGGCTGCTCTGTTAATGATTATAATGATCAGTGTTACTCATTAGCACCTTGTTATCTTCTCATTGACATCTGGCAGTTACAAGTGGGAAATTGCTCCTGAGTACTGACTCCACAGAAGCTGTCATTTGACAGTGGCAGAGAAGCCAACAAGCTTTTAGTTAGACAGGTTACCTGGTAATGGACAAAAGCAGTTGTGCTTTTCGTAAGGACATACGTGGTATAGGTACATAACTAGCTACTGAGATTCAGTGAAGTATGGTACTCTGTGGGCTTCTATTGTTTTTATTGATTTACTAATAGACTTATACCCTGACTTTCTGGAAATCTGAAGGCATCCCACATAAAATGATGAAAATATGCTTCATGCTAGAATATGCTAAAACCCAAAAAATAATGCAATTAATAACACCATAGCTGTTCCTAATTAACATTTGCCAAAGAACAGCTGTCCTAAGGACAATGGAAGAATTTGAATGGCTTTCGGCATCATGAATCTTCCACCATCATCTGAAGGTTAATAAAAAGTTGTATAATCACCCCTCTGCAGGAAGATAATCCGATAATCCTATAGTTATCATCAAGAAAGCCCTGATCCTTATCACAGATGATCCCATTTCCCTCACTGCAGAAATCTGTAACATGACCTATTAAAACAGGATTTATAATTGTAAGTACTAATGCTGTTCTCCTGGTTTCGATTGTCTACTTAGCCCTGGAAAAGGGGCATGTCTTCCCTCATTTATCCAGTGCATCAAGGACTCCAAGAGGAGTGGGAAGGGGGCAGCAGCAACAAGATTGGCACTTCTTTTCATGTTAGGGCTCTTTGGCCTTTGCCAGGAAAGTGGCACACAGAATTCAATATGATGAAAATGACACTGCGTGAATTTGTGCTGTCATGCTGCTGTTAAAAGGACAGGAGCCCTGTCAGAATAAAAGCAGGCAAACTAGGAGCTAAGTGAAAGAGAAAGGCCAACTTCATTACAATTTTGGATTGTGCTTGATGTTGAAGCTGATCAGAGGCATAGGAAGATAGCACACTTGTGCAAAAGAGGGAAGTGTTGCAGGTGCATCCTTTCTCATCACTATTTTATGAGCCAAACCTTCTAAAATTCCATGTTCTGCACAAATTCCATGTTCTCTATTTCATGTTCTGGAGCAATGTCTTCTTTTACATGTAGTTACCCATAGAGTGTACATATAACCCACTATAAGAGTGACATGTGCAAAAGCCCCTGATGGCTTTGATCATATGCGCTGTAACACTGAACTGATCTCTCTCTGCTGCAAACACAGAAGAAAAAGTCAAATATAATTAGATAATGAAATTGGCAAAGGAAAATAACATTAATGAGATAACAGAAACATGAAGGAGAAGTCGGGATATTAACAGCTCACAGGAGAATGAGCTGTTTCACTTTTCATCCAGTTAACACCCACACATGGCAGGGCAATGGGAGCAGGATTGCTCAGTGATATGGCACTGAAGTTAAGTTCATATCATTGCCCTCACAGATAGGTTTGTTGTGAAGTGGGAGAGATGAAACAAAGAGTCATTTTCTTGGGTGGCAGACTGTTCTGTTCCTGTCAACCCCTTTCTGCTTCCTTTACATCAACCCTGCTTTGGTGGGGGAATTGGTAATCCAAAGCAGACTTTATCTATTGGCAACTAGATAAATTCAGGTGCACACAAAGGGTATCCCAGCCCATCATTTTTGTAGCCAATTCCTTTCTAGAACCATCTTCCATTATCATGAAATCAACACATTCCATCAACTGTAGGCACTCTGCTGGCTGACTCCAGGGAAATGTACTCCTGACTTTCTGGAAGGAGACATTTGTAGAGTCTCCCAAAGACCAAGGATGGCCTGCCCATTAGGTGAACATAGGAGATCGCCTTTGGTACCACAGGGCAAGGGTGTTATTGTAATCCCACCTGTATACCCTGCATCAGAGGGCAGCCTGTCATAGGCACCCTCACCCCTGAACAGAAGAACAGAACAGAAGAACAGAAGAGAAGCCAATGCTGAATCAGGCCAATGACCCATCTAGTCCAACACTCTGTCACACAGCGGCCAAAATATACCAGGTGCCATCAGGAGGTCCAGCAGTGAGGCCAGGACACTAGAAGCCCTCCCACTGCTGCCCCCTCCAGCACCAAGAATAGAGTGCATCACCTGCCCCAGACTGAGAGTTCCCATCTATACCTTGTGACTAATAGCCACTGATGGACTTCTGCTCCATATGTTTATCTAATTCCCTCTTGAAACGGTCCATGCTTGTAGCTGCCACCACCTCCTGTGGCAGTGAATTCCATATGTTAATCACTCTTTGGGTGAAGAAGTATTTCCTTTTATCTGTTCTAACCTGACTGCTCAGCAATTTCATGGAGTGCCCACGAGTTCTTGTATTGTGAGAAAGGGAGAAAAGTACTTCTTTCTCAACCTGCTCAATCCCATTCATAATCTTATAAACCTCAATCATGTCACCCCTCAGCTGTCGTTTCTCCAAGCTAAAGAGCCCCAAGCGTTTTACCCTTTCTTCATAGGGAAGGTGTTCCAACCCTTTTATCATTCTAGTTGCCCTTCTCTGCACTTTTTCCAATGCTATAATATCCTATTTGAGATGTGGCGACCAGAACTGTACACGGTATTCCAAATGAGGTCGTACCAATGATTTATACAGGGGCATGATGATACTGGCTGATTTGTTTTCAATTCCCTTCCTAATAATCCCCAGCATAGCGTTGGCCTTCTTTATTGCAGTTACACAATGTCTAGACATTTTCATTGAGTTATCCACTATGACGCCAAGATCTCTCTCTTGGTCAGTCTCTGCCAGTTCAGACCCCATCAACATGTATTTATATTTAGGATTTTTGGCGCCAATGTGCATCACTTTGCACTTGGCCACATTGAACCCCATTTGCCACGTTGACGCCCACTCACCCATCCTCGACAGATCCCTTTGAAGTGCCTCACAATCCTCCCTGTTTTTCACCACCCAGAACAACTTTGTGTCATCTGCAAATTTAGCCAATGTGCTTACTAATTCTTTCCTTAATAACAGTTTCCACCAACTTACCCGGTATCGATGTCAGACTGACTGGCCTGTAATTTCCCGGAGCTCCCCTGGAGCCCTTTTTAAGGATGGGAGTGGCATTAGCTACCTTCCAGTCCTCAGGAATGGAGGCAGATTTTAAAAAAAGATTACATATTTTTGTCAGGAGATCCACAAGTTCACATTTGAGTTCTTTCAGAACTCTGAGATGAATGCCATCTGGGCCTGGTGATTTATTAGTTTTTAAATTGTCCATCAGTCGGAGGACTTCCTCTCTTGTCACTGCAATCTGACTCAGGTCTTTCAAACCCCCTCCTGAAATTGGTGGTTCTGGAGTGGGCAAGCACTTCTCCTCTTCCACAGTGAAGACAGAGGCAAAAAATGCATTCAGCTTCTCAGCCATTTCCCTATCATCTTTCACTACTCCTTTTACCCCTTGGTCATCCAAGGGCCCCACTGCCTCCCTGGCTGGCTTCCTACTTCTAACGTATTTGAAGAAAGTTTTATTGTTGGCCTTTATGTTTTTTGTGATATGCTCCTCATATTCCCTTTTTGCTTGCCTGATCACAGACCTGCATTTTATTTGCCATAGTCTGTGTTCCCTTTTATCAACCTCACTGAGACTAGCTTTCCACTGCTTAAAGGAATCCTTCCTACATTTTACAGCTTCCATTACTTTGTTTAACCATGCAGGCTTTTTTCTATACCTATTTGTGCCTTTCCTAACCTGTGGTATATATTTTTTCTGAGTTTCTAGGATTGCATTTTTAAATAGTCTCCAAGCTTCCCCAATGGTTTTGACCTTTTCCACTTTTCCTTTCAATTTCTTCCTCACATGTCCCCTCATACCAGAGAAGTTACCCCTTTTAAAGTTAAAAGTGGTTGCATCAGTCTTTTTGGGCAACTCCCTATCTGTACAAATGTTAAACTCAATGACATTATGGTCACTGTTCCCAAGCGGTGCAATCACTTTTACATCGCTCACCAGGTCTTGGGTGTTACTTAGGACCAAGTCCAGGATCACCTCTCCCCTGGTAGGATCTGTGACCATCTGTTCCATATCACAGCCACTGAGAGTGTCTAAAAACTCAATTTCTTTCTCCCAACTAGAACTCATATTGACCCAATCAATGTATGGGTAGTTAAAGTCCCCTATTACGACAGAGTTATTTCGTCTAGCCGCTATCTTTAATTCATTCATCATTTTATAATCCTCCTCTATCTTTTGATCTGGTGGGTGATAACAAACTCCCACTGTTAAGCCTCCTTTTGGACCCACTATTTCAACCCATAGCATTTCCAGAAGCGAATCCAATTCTCTTACCCTCTCAATCTTACTGGTCTGTATACCCTCTCTGACATATAGAGCCACCCCACCACCAACCCTTCCCCCCCTATCCTTCCGATATAATTTATAACCAGGAATCACCGTATCCCATTGATTTTCCTCATCCCACCAAGTTTCTGAAATACCCACAATGTCTAATTCCCCCAACACCAAGCATTCCAACTCCCTGATTTTACCTCGGAGACTTCTAGCATTTGTGTATAAACACTTATAGTTTCCCATGCTTGTTAAGCTCACAACCTTCCTCTTCCTGCCTCAAGACCTTGCCAGGCAGTTCCTATCATTAGTCACAGTCTCAGTGGACAATTTTAATCTATTTCCTTGTACAAAAGTAATAGCTACCCCTTCATCTCTTTGAGATGAGCCATCCCAAACCAGAGACTTTTCATCTCCTGTCGGCTTTCCCCCATTATTCAGTTTAAAAACTGCTCTGCCACATTTTTGATTTTGAGCACCAGCAGCCTGGTTCCTTCTTGGGACAAATGGAGACTGTCCATTTTGTACAGCTCCCTCTTGTCCCAAAAAGCATCCCAGTGCCTAACAAACTTGAACCCTTCCCCCCTACACCATCATCTCATCCATGCATTGAGACTCCTGATCTGTGCCTCTCTCCAGCCCTGCATGTGGAACAGGTAGCACTTCTGAGAAGGCTACCTTGGAGGTCCTGGCCTTGAGTTTCCTGCCCAGCAGCCTAAATTTCTCCTCCAGGACCTCACGACTGCATTTCCCCACATTGTTGGTGCCGACGTGCACCACGACAACTGGCTCCTCCCCAGTACTATCTACCAGCCTATCTAAAACTTGCATAATGTCCGCTACCTTCTCACCAGGCAGGCAAGTCACCATATGGTCAGTATGCGGGTTCGTCACCCAGCTGTCTACCTGCCTAAGGATCGAATCACCAACTACCAAGAGCCCCCTCCCACCCTTCCCAGGGACGGTTCCTTGGTACGAAAGGATACCTGTTCACCAGCTGAAGAAGAGGTCCCTTCTGAGAGCACATTCCCCTTATCCTCAGCATGGTGCCCCATTTCCCCTTAACCCTCATGCTCCCTAGCAGCAGCTGGGCTGCCAGATCCAGAGTGGGACATATCTAACAAGTCCCTGAGAGTCTTCTCCGTGCACCTAACTGACTGTCTCTGCTTCTCCAGGTCAGCCACCTTGGCCTCAAGGGAGCAAACTCGCTCCCTGAGAACCAGGAGCTCCTTGCACCGAGCACACATCCAAGACTTCTGACCAGTGGACAGATAGTCATACATGTGACACTCCATGCAAAACACTGGATAGTCCCCAACTCTCTGCTGGCATTCTGGCTTCATAATTGTTTTTAAACAAATACTTTTATATAACCCCCCTTTTAAAACCCTTTGTATTTATATGGTTACTGTTGTAGAAGTCTACCTTACTGGGAAACCAAGGAGCCTAGGTCCCTGGCTTTCTGGCTCTTCCTGGGCTTCTTACAGAGCCCGCAGGCTAAGAGTCCCTAGGCTAAGAGCCACAGGCAAAGAGTCTCACCCTTTGGCTAACCCAGGGCCCCTCAAAAGGCATTGCTCCTGAGTCTGTGGTCAGTCCTAAGAGGGGACACACATACACTGTGATCATAGGAGCTTACCTAAAATATGGACCCTGGAGGAAGAGCAATCTGCCTCCCCCACACAGGTAAGTTTCAACATTCTCTGCATTCCAGCATGTCCACAATATGGAGATCTTCTTTCTCTGAAAAGCTCCTTTTTTTCCTCTTTCATGTAAATACATTTCTCTACAAAAACACGTACAGCTGTCATTTATTACTCCCAACCTGGGTCATAATTCCCTTTAAATATAAAAATTTCTCTGGGGAACCAATTTATGGTCCTCTTCCTGAGCAATTCTCCCAGGTTACCAAAAGCTATTGACTTTGAATTATCAGATAGTACCAGCCACTGATACTCCAAGCATTCACCAGGACATACCCAACAGAGTGCCATCACACCTTTTGTTTAAGGTATGGGAAATCCGTAATCAAAAATCAGAAACCTTTTGGTTCCTTTGTTCAAATCCATAGCCTTGCCCCTTAGGATACCTTCTATAATCTATAAAAATGGCTGCCCAGCCACAGATTCATGTGACACTCTAGGGCACCTTACAGAGTATGCCCCAAACTCACAGATTGGGTGCCCATGTTCATGATATGCTGGTTGTTCACGATCTCCTTCCATTAGACTTCTGCACATCTGGATCTGGTAAATATTGCCTCAAAACTCCCTGTATGTCTCTAAACTCCTCCGTTTTGCTGTAGCCTTGTATGCATGTATATTTAGATTGCTCTGTGTGTACACTTTGCATTTAATCAGTATTTTTTAATAAAACAGCCTTTCTTCAAACTTAGTCCCTATTATTTAGAGTTTCTCTCCTTGAAACTGACCCTGGTATATATAGGCATGCGATCCCTTCTGTTGCATCCATTTTGTCAATGCTGTCTCTCTGCTAAATTCCCCCAATTAAAAGGAGACAGGCAGTTTTTTTATAGTTAATTTGGGTAACAAATTAATTGGTGGAGGAATGTGGGCATATCCTTTCAAGGTTTTCTACCACTGAGCCTCCCACTGAGTCCTTACCAGAGGAAGCAGTCCCCAAAACTCCATTTCACGCAAACTGTGGAGAGTCTCAGGGTGCAAAGAGGTGATGAGAGCTCTCTGCATCCCTAGCTGTTCTTTTAAGGAGTTGATTTCCTTATAGCACGCTTCATGGTTAATTTTGGTGTGCTGGGTTTTGTGTTGATCTACTAAAAATTTCACTGCATTCTGTGTCTCAGTAATTTCGGCTTCTAGAGTTGCCACCTTTTGTTCAGAAACCTGGGTATGTATTAGGTGTCGTCAAGTTTCTATTTTGCTTCTAGGCTGTTGCAACCATGTTTTGTTTGTCAAATCCTGTGGTCACCAAAATTTGCTTGCTGGGCAAGTGGCACCCTGAGCAGTACCATCAACCCCAGCAGTGCCCAGGCTGTCCCACTTACCCTCTCTATCTTCCCCTGTGGAGGGAGTGTTGGAATATTTTGCAGAGTATGAAGGCAGCCATGTGTGTGTATTAGCTGAAGAAAAAAGACTGTATGATATAAAGGAGAAAAAGAATTACATTTGGAAGTAAAATAACAAACATTTTGTGTAACTAGTTCTAAGTTCCATGTTGACTGCTTGTATGCCATACCTTGTGTATGTGAAACAGAACAAAAGGAGAAAAAGTTTCCCAACAGCCTCCCCACCCCGCATACATGCCAAACTGTAAGCAGTACCCCAATAAAAACTGATGAACCTAGGATTGCCAGGTCTGGGTTGGAAAATACCTGGAGACTTTGGGGATGGATCTGGGAGAGGGCGGGGTTTGGGGAGGGGAGGGGCCTCAGCATGGTACAATGCCATAAGAGTTCACCCTTCAAAGCAGCTGTTTTTTCCAGGGGAGCTGATCTCTGTCAGCTGGAGATCAGTTGTAAAAGCAGGAGATCTCCAAGTCCCACCTGGAGGATGGCAACCTTAGATCAGCCAATAGATGTTCTGCAACTTACTTCATTAAGAATATTGTCACCTTCTCTCTGGTGGAAACTATGTGTGTAAGATCTAATTGGCCCTGAGCCAAATAGCTGACATTAGCAGCCATTTTTGTTGTTGTTCAGTCGCACAGTCGAGTCCGACTCTTCGCGACCCCATGGACCAGATTATGCCAGGCCCGCCTGTCTTCCGCTGTCCGCCCATACATAAACATATTAACCCTTTCATGACTGAAGGATGAACTTGCAAACTCTAATAGGGAGGTAGACTCGGTGGCTGCCAGATCCATTGTGCCATGATCTGCTCCCTCCTTCTGGCTTTGTCGTAGTTGAAGAGGCTTGGGGCACAGTGGCTCACCTAGCCTGTCTGTCCCTTCCACATGAAGGATGGAGGAAGGGAGGAAGTGTAGGTGGCCACCAGTTCCACTGCACTCTTTCCCTCTAGCTTTATGGCAGTTTCAGAATTCAGAGTGTGCTCAGACCACAGTAGATCTATGTGCCTGGGCTGCAGTGGGTCTGTATGCTCCCAGGCAGGCATTACTAGTAGCTGGCCTAGGATACAAAAAGACATATTACTCTGCACCAACTGGGATTCAGCTGCTCTGGCCAGAAGCCAATCCAGAGGCTTGGATTTTACCTGGGAGACTGGAGACAGTATTAACCTCTCCTTCCAAAATCTCCATTGAGCACATTATTCTTTGAAGATAGCTCAAATGCCAGAAAGGGATGTTTTGAGCATCTAAGAAGATCATATTATCTAGAAAAAGTAATAGAAGCCCAGGAATATCAGTGAAAGATTGGAAAAATTATAATAGACCCATGGCCTTTACCCCCATGATTCATAACAGGTTTGCTAGATTTCTTTTTCTAATAAAAACTTCGGTGTATTCAGCAACTACCAAAGACAGAAATTCAACAGCCATAGCCCTCTTCTCATCATTTCACATCCTTCCTGATAAAATCACTGGCACCTACCATTTCCCCCTCCCCCTATAACTAGTAGGCTGTTTGCTGGCTTTTTTTAAAAAAATGGTAAAAGGTATAGAATCACAGAGTTGGAAGGGGCCATACAGGCCATCTAGTCCAACTGCCTGCTCAATGCAGGATCAGCCTAGATTAGGGGTGGCCAAATTGTCTTAATAGTAGCCACATAGTAGAAACATCAGATGTCAGAGAGCCGCAAGACGTGAACAAATATTATACAATGTTTTTATTGGGAAATAAGCAAATTTGTTTTTTATTAACATTAAATAAGACTGCCAGAAATAAAAATAAAAGGGGTAAAAACAGATATTGATAATGATATTTAAAGAGACAAACTGGTGGGGGAGGGGGGAGGCTTTGAGAACGCATTTAAAATTAAAGTTGCTTTCTTTCTCTGCTCCCCCCCACCAGTTTGGTGTAGTGGTTGTGTGGACTCTAATATGGGAGAATTGGGTTTGATTCCCCACTCCTCCACTTGCACCTGCTGGATGACCTTGGGCAAGCCATAGTTCTGGCACAATTGTTCTTGAAAAAGAGCAGTTTCTGTCAGAGCTCTCTCAGCCCCACCTACCTCACAGGGTGTCTGTTGTGGGGAGGGGAAGGGAAAAGGAATGAGACTCCTTTGGGGAGTGAAGGGTGGGGTATAAATCCAATATCTTCTTCTTCTTCTTCTTCTTCAAGCCTACCCAGGAAGGGGAACACTGGCTAGAGAAAAGACGACTGGCCAGGGAGGCATGCCTACCCTTCAGTTCCCTAGTTACCCTGCCAGGAGCTACACAATATGTGTGAAAGAGCTGCATGTGGCTTCTGAGCTGCAATCTGGTCACCCCTGGCCTAGATTATCCCTGACAAGTGTTTGTCCAGCCACTGCTTAAAGACTACCAGTGAGGGGAAGCTCACCACCTCCCTAGGCAGCTGATTCCACTGTTTCACAACTGTTCCAGGAAAAAGTTTTTCCTAATATCCAGCTGGTTCCCTTTTGCCCTTAATTTAAACCTATTATTGCGACTCCTATCCTCTGCTGCCAACAGGAACAGCTCCCTGCCCACCTCTAAGTGACAGCCCTTCAAATACTTAAAGAGAGCTATCATGTCCCCTTCTTACCCTCCTCTTCTCCAGACTAAACATTCCCAAGTCCCTCAGCCTTTCCTCATTGGGCTTGGTCTCCAGTTCCCCAATCATCCTTGTTGCTCTCCTCTGTACCCTCTCCATTCTGTCCACATCCTTTTTGAAGTGAGGCCCCCAGAACTGCACACAGTACTCCAGGTGCGGCCTGACCAACGCAGTGTACGGCAGGACTATCACATCTTGCAATTTGGATGTTATGCCTCTGTTGATACCCTGTAACAGCTCAGGTGGGGTGTCACCTGACGCTGCCACCACTCTGGTTTTAAGATCCCTTGAGAAGGCCCAGAGCACCCTCCCAAGACCATCAGACCTCCCTTGTTTGGCTGAAATAAGCATGAGGACCAGGCAGAGTAAACAACAAGGAAAAAGTTTATTTTTATAAGAGGTCAGCCCATATGGGAAACAAATAAGGTGCAAGAACAATATCAGTAAGGGGTGAAAAGAAACCAAATGCCCTAACGCATCTAAACTTACTGTCCCTAGCTCACTGTCTCAGGTGGGCCTCAGTCTGCTCACCATTCCTCTCAGAATGAGGGTCTCTTCCTTGCAGCAGCCTTGGAAGAAAGAACAGCTCTCCTTCTGTACCAGCTCTTTTGTTATAAATCCTCTTTTTCTATGATTGGCTAAAATTGGCGCCAAAACCTCTCAGGGGCTTCTGGGAGTTGTAGGCCTGGCATCCTCCCACTGCTACTCAAGCTCCCTGGGCCTGCTAGGCCTTTGCTTGCACAGCCCAGATCATGACACACCCCAAGATCGCATTAACCTTTTTTGTTGCCACATCACACTGGCTGCTCAGATTTAATTTACAGTCCACCCATACCCCAAGATCTTGTTCACATAGGCTGCGTTCAGACGGCCAGTCAATCGCGCCATGAGCCCTCCTAAAATTTTATCCCGATTTTTTTTAATCCAGCCTAGCACGACCAGATGCCCCCCCATGAAATAGCCTCACCGCACGTTGTTCCCACCATGATTTGTCTACACGGCATCCACCGAGGATTTTTTTAAAAAAAGTTTTGTACATTCGCATAGGCAAGGCTGCGCCTCCTTGGAGAACTGAGGTGATCGCGGAGGGTTTTCAGCAAAGTCCCGGTCCTCCCCCTTGCCATTGCCATCATGATCAATGGAGGGACTATTTTGCAAGTTAGAACAGTCCTTCCCCCCCTCCATCTCCCATCGCGGTAACATCTTGTCCCTAAAAGAAATAAGCATGAATATTACATTCCTCGTAGCGCTTATCGCTGAATGCGTTTCCTCATTAAAGCGCACATGGGGTTTCAATTTTTTAAAAATCGCGCCTCCGTCGGCTCGGTCTGACGTCAGACCGAGCCGACGGGAGCATCGCGCGCTAATGGAGTGACCAGACGGAAGAAAGTCTGCAGTTGTTGCGCGGGTAAGCGAACACCCTACATTGAAACTGCTACTTTTTAAATCAGGATTGGAGGCGCAGCAGAACGGGATGCCTATGGGACCGGAATATTTCGCAGATGTTTCTGTCTGGTCGTGCATTTTTGATCCGCAAGGGAGTCGTTCCTATGGCAGATCAAAAGATCCGTCTGAACACACCCATACACTGCTATCCATCCAGTATGCGTGTTCCTCATTTTTGTTACCCAGATGTTAAATTGCATCTTGATCACATCCACCCACCTTTCCAGTATATTCAGATCTTGTTGAATTCTATCTCTGTCTTCTGGTGTGTTTGCTGCTGCTCCCAATTTGGTGTCATCTGCAAATTTAAAGAGTAGACCCTCCACACCCTCATCCAGATCATTTATAAAAATATTGAAAAGTACTGGGCCCAGAACCAAGCCCTGTGGCACCCCACTGGACACCTCCCTCCATACAGATGAAATACCATTGACAACTACTCTTTGATTGTGGTTCTCCAACCAGTTTCCTATCCACTTAACTATCCTAGAGTCCAGTCCACATTCCTGTAGTTTACCCATCAGAACATCATGGGGAACCCTGTCAAAAACTTTACTGAAATCCAGGTAAACAACATCAACAGCATTCCCTCAATCCAGTAAACTCATCACTCGATCAAAGAAGGAAATTAGGTTGGTCTGGCAGGATCTGTTGGGGACAAATCCGTACTGACTTCCTCGGATCACCAAGTTGTCCTTTAGATGCTTGCAGATCAATCCCTTTAAAATCTGCTCCAGTATTTTCCCGGGGACAGAGATCAGAGTGACTGGCCTTTAGTTTCCTGGGTCATCCCTCCTTCCTTTTTTGAAAATTGGGATAACATCTGCCCTCCTCCAGTCTTGTGGCACATCTCCCATTCTCCAAGAGGTCTGGAAGATGATGCCAAAGGCTCTGCAAGCTCTCTAGAAAGATCTTCGAACACACTTGCATGCATACCATCTGGCCTGGGGGATTTGTAGTCATTCAGTGCAGCCAGGTGCTTCTCAACTACCTCTCTGTCCATGTCAATCAGCAGCCCAGATTCTGTGCCTTGCCTACCACGTTCTCTTCTTCAAAGAAAAAAACGGAGACAAAATAGGCTGTGCCCTGCCTACCACGTTCTCTTCTTCAGAGAAAAAAACTGAGGCAAAATAGGCATTGAGCCTTTCTGCTTTCTCTCTGTCCAAGTTTCTCCGTTTTCACCCAACAGTGGGCCTATCACCTCTTTTGTCTTGCATTTGCACCTTATAGTATCATAATACTTACTAATATATCTACCATCATTTTTTTCAATAAACCATGTCAACAAGCACTCTGATGTCAAGGGGACAAATGGTAGGTATGTGAAGGTATATCACAGAGAATACCTCCCATGTGAATCCTTTGTTGCCGTTGTGAATACCTCTATATTCTCAGTGGCAATGAGTGTACAACAGAGTATTGTCCCTGTGTAAAAGCAGCGCTGGCAGGATTTAACTGTGCTTTTCTAGAAGTGTGACTAGGAATGCAGTAAAATAAAGCCACTCATGCTTTAAAATAAAAGACGCACTGCATAAACTGAGGAAGAAAGCAAAGCAGTATAATTTAGATGAGTTATATTTTGCTTCTAACTGAAATGTATTTAGTTCCCAAAGCAACAAGATTCTATTATCAAGATATTGAAGGCTAAAGGAATTTTCACTGGTCCCAAGTTCCCCTTTAACTAAATTTAGAGAGAACAGTAATGTAGATTGATTAGCTGAAGAAGCATATAGCAAAACCCATTTCTTACAGGCAGGCTATGCTACAGTTTTCAACTTTCCAGGGAAAGTCAGTGGGATATTCCAGTGTTCACTATCCCTTATTTTGGAAGAAAACTGAGTTACTTTTTAGAGTTACTATTTTTCCACTGCAGAGGCAGAACCCCTGGGGGTGTGCCCCATCACCCATCCAAAGTCAGTAGGGTGCTAGTGGGGTGGTGGTGGTGGGGGAAAACAGCACAGTGCAATGCTGCAGTGCTGCAATGCTGCAATGTCATTTCCATCAGAAAAACAGGAAGGGATGTCATCACAGAATCTGTACAATCTCTATGGGGCTTTTGGTTGTGAATGATATGGCGTCACAAGATGCCACCACCACCGCCATTTCTGCTCCCTCAGTCCTCCCACCAATTGCCAGCCACAGGTAACTCTATACAGCTCTTTATGGGACAGGGTTGGTGTTTGCATTATGTTTCGTGGCTGTGTTGTGTTTGCTTCCCTTGAACAGTGAGGGGTCTGATTAAGAGCACGCTCTCATGATTCCCTTTCAGCCCACAACATGTGCTGGGCCAAATGCACATGCATTGGTGGTCATGTGATTTCTAATGCTAGGCATAAAGTTCAGAACACATTCATTTCCATTTAAGTCCTCATATGAGGACTTAAAATTACTCTTGTTTTCTTTTAAAATGGTGCTTCCTATAACAAAGCATTGGGGGCAGATTTTGGGAAAATGTCTATGATGGTTATAATTTGTAGTCATATTTTAGGGATCTGGCTTGTTTCCTTCTTCATGACTTCCCAGGCCAGACTCATTATTACAATAAGTAAAAGTATTATAAAAGTATTTATTTATTTATTCATTCAATTTATACCCCGCCCTCCTTGCGCAGCAGGCTCAGGGGCAGCTTACAATAGGTTAAAATACATTAAAACACAGATGCATTGAAACAATGCAATAACATAGTATGCAACAAATGATATAATTACATATCAATACATATAAAAAGATAAAATGCTGATGGCGGTAGCATCCCATAGGGTTGAATTACACTGGCTGTTGTTATTCACATTAACAAAGAAGGCCTTAACAGTTCAGATGTTAATCGCTCAGATGTTATCAGTAAGTGGTCAGTGGTCAGTGGTGGCTCCTAATCGAAGGCCTGACAGAAGAGCTCCATTTTACAGGGCCTGCGGAACTGTAGGAGGTCCTGCAGGGCCCTGATGTCTTCTGGGAGCTCATTCCACCACTATGGCGCTGCCACTGGGAAGGCCCTATCAGTGCTGTCCTAGCAGAAAGGAATAGAGAAGCAACATCCAACTAGTAATTTCCTGCAGGCAACATAGTCTAGAAAGGCAGGAAAAACACCCATTCATGTATCTTGTAGTTATGATTCTTCACTCAGTGAAATAGAAGAAATGTCAAGTCCGTTAAATATGATTTTCCTGATCACTGGGTCATAAAAGAAGTGTGGGGGGGGAGCACAAGTCTAGTTTTGTTTTGTTTTTTGGATAATGTAATTCATGTTTTTGAGCACATGGTAAATGTACTCAAAATATCTCATCTGTACCTGATAGTCCAATTTATCAGCTTATCTCAAATTCAGAACACTGCTGGTTTGCACAGTGGGTGCGTTCAGACGCGCTGTTTGAGCCGTTTTCGGCACGGCTCAGAAACGGCTTTTACCTGCGCATTCACACGCCCAACATCTGCCTACCATCCCCAGCCGTCGCTTTCTGGAGCAAACCCCCTTTGAAACGGAGTATTTTGACACCACTTACCCAAGTGGTGTTTTCCATGATTCTCCGTTTCAAGCCGCACTTTTCCCTGTCCGATCGCTCCATCCAGCCACTTCCGGGTGCTTCAACCCCCCTCCCCTCTGGGAAGCTGCCTCCAGCTTCCGGTTTTAGTCCGCCATTTTTTCCCCCCTTAGCGGTGTGCGCTTGAGCGGAGCTCCGCTCCTAAGTTAAATGAAAAAAAGCTTCACTGGTGCCTAATTTAGGCATTTAGACGAGTCCGGGATCTCGGGGAGGCCATTTTCGGGGAGACAATGTAAAAGGAGTCTTCATTTAAACTTTAAAGGGACCAGTTAAGATTGCTCTTCTGCGCATGCGCCAAACTTCCTGTTCGGGAGAGGGCTGCCTGTGCGCATGCTCAAAGGAGAGGGGAACCCCCCCCACACCTGCAGGAGGACGGCAGGGAGCTCCGAAGGAGGGAAGGAGGAGGTGAGTGTGATCGCGATTCTCCAGTTTAAAAAAAAAAGGCATCGTGCCAGAGCAGTTTAAACCGCTCCAGCACGCTGTCTAAACGCACCCAGTGTGTACCAATTGTGTGGGTACTGAATTTCAACCAGTCCCACTCCCCATTACCCTCGTAGTGATGTCCAGTAGTTCAAAAGGGGATTAGATTAATAGTCACAAAAGCTAAATCAAACTTCCATGTTCATAAACTGAATATCAGTGCCTGGGAAATAACAGGGAGACTTTGTCTTGTTTAAGTTGTAGGCCTTCTGAGGGCACCTGGTTGGCCACTGTGTGAAACAGGACCTCTCATCTGTTTCAGCATAGCCGTTCTTGTGTTGGGTGGGACTGCTATGTACAAATGTTCCTGGTAGAAGTTAGATGTGGTGATTGGTCTTTGAAGTCTATTATATCTGTATATTTGCCATTTCAAACTGCTTTTAATAGCAGGCAGCTTTTACAGTTTATTTCTAAGAACACTGTCAGCTAATGCTACCATGGGTTGGAATGTGTGGGTAGCTTCTTCTCCTTCTCCTCCCTCCCCCTCCCTTCCTGGGAAGCCACCATGTGTTATCTGTAAAGTGTCCTCTACTCTGCCCGTCCCTAGCTTTTAGCTAAGAATGTAACCGTTACTTTTGCCCATGCTTTCAGGTGCTTTGTTATTGGCCTTATTGTATCAGGGGGTCATGTATGAAGGGAGTATATCTGTTGTTCCTGTATCTTTGCCCGCCATTCTTGCCACTAGAGTTCATGATGTCCTTGGTACCAGCTTTCAATAAACTGAAACTTCTGAAGGAACGTTGTTGAGTGTTTTATTGAGGAGCCTGACAAACAGCAAATGATGAACATTCAAGGCAGCTGGAAGTCCAGATGGTGCGGTTCTTTGCATTATGATGCCTTTGTTTTAAGACATAAGAAGAAGCACATCTTTTAAATCTCTACATGTTAACATTTCTTTCCAACTATTAACAAACAGGCTAATGTTTCACACTGTAGTGTGGGTAATAAGTACATGACATCAATTGTCAAGGAAATGTATTCCATTTCGAGCATGCAGGTTTGTTCACATAGTTTGTCTTGCTCTTGGCAATGGAACTGTCATGGGTACTGGCTCTGCTGAGGCTGCCTACTCCTCAGATGAGGAAGAGGCATGGAGCCACCCAGCCTCCTCTGGAGTCAGCCCAGAAGAGGAACCCTTAACAGCACCTGAGGGAGAAGAGGCCCCAGCAGCTGCACAGGAGGTGCAGCCAGAGGGAGAGACTGATCCCAAGTCTGGCCCAGCATCCCCAGGTGAAGACACCCTGAGGCCAGAATCCCCACCTAGTTCTCCTGAGTGCCCCAGACACAGGGCACACCAGTGGCTGAATGTGCAAGAGCGAAGGAGGAGTGCCAGAGTGCAGCTCTTGCAAAGGCAACATAAGGGGCTGTGAGTCTTGGCAGATTGACTCCCGGGCAAGGGAGGACCTAGTCATAAACCCCCCCCACCACGCACCTGTCTCAGCACGGAAGCAATCGTGCATGCTCGGACCTGATCCCTGTTGTTAGCATCCACCCCTTGCTCCTGCAACCTTTGACTGATTTCCTGGCTTTCTGATCTTCGGTTCTGTTGCTCAACTTGATTTCAGACTACGTATCCAGTTTCCAGTGCATGGTATCCGTGGTGACTGGCTGACCCAGCACAGGAACTAAGCATCTTACCACCATTGCTATTCTCTGATATCTTCTAATAACAATTCACTTGATCTACAGCAAGGGTCTGGAGCCCTTATACATTCTAGTTTATTAATTTGATTTGATTTGTATCCCACCCTTCCCGCCGAATCAGGCTCAGGGCAGCTTACATAAAGTTACAGGCAATAAAAACAACAGTATAAATACAATGTAAATATCAGAATAAAACACAGCATAAAAGCACAATATAATTACTAAAGCCATTTATATGGCGGTGGAAGTGTAATAGTAGCAAAGCACAATGAATTGCTGTCAGCAGATCATTTTCTATCAGCAAGCACAGGCTGGATGATGGTATAGGTCACAGGATCTTAGGTTGTTAGGTGCAGCTCCTTACCCGAAGGCCTGGTGGAAGAGCTCCATTTTACAGGCCCTGCAGTAGTTGGTGTTTGGAAGACCTCTGAAATTCTATCACTTGCAAGTAAGCAAGAGTATATGTTCAATTGCATTAATTTATACTTGAAGGGGAAAAAATAAGGACAAGTTTAAATTGGTGTAAAGATTAATGAAAAAGCTTTAGAAAGCATGTTGATTAATCTGGAGACCAACAGTGAAACTCAATTTGACTTTCTCTCATATGTTAAAAATCTGCCTATTTATTCTGATGATGAGGATGCATTTGGGTAGTATGCAAATATTTAAATATAGTTCATCAAGCAATTAACTAAAACATTTACTCAACTAAAGAGTAATTAATTATTACAGATCTAGAAAAAACATGGATAAAGCAATGGCAGAACTTTTATACAGGTCCTGAGTCCTTATAAGAACATAAGAGAAGCCATGTTGGATCAAGCCAATGGCCCATCCAGTTCAACACTCTGTGTCACACAGTAGCCAAAAACCAGGTGCCAACAGGAGGTCCACCAATGGGGCCAGACTCCAGAAGCCCTCCCACTGTTTCCTCCTAAGCACCAAGAATTTTTGTTGTTGTTCAGTCGCACAGTCGAGTCCGACTCTTTGCGACCCCATGGACCAGATTACATCAGGCCCTTCTGTCTTCCACTGTCCGCTGAAGTTTGCTCAATTTCATGTTCATTGCATCGATGACACTGTCTAACCATCTCATCCTTTGCCGTCCCCTTCTTCTTTGACCTTCAATCTTTCCCAGCATCAGGGTCTTCTCCAGTGAATGCTCCCTTCTCATTTGGTGGCCAGAGCTTCAGCTTCAGTCTCTGGCCTTCCAGGGAACACTCAGGGTTGATTTCTTTTAGGATTGACTGATTTGATCTCCTTGCAGTCCAAGGGATTCTCAAGAGTCTTCTCCAGCACCACAGTTCAAAAGAATCTATTCTTCGGCGCTTGGCCTTCCTTATAGTCCAACTCTCGCAGCCATACATTACTACGGGAAATACCATTGCTTTGACCATGCGGACTTTTGTTGGCAGGGTGATGTCTCTGCTTTTTATCATGCTGTTTAGGTTTGCCATCGCTTTCCTCCCAAGTAGCAGGTGTCTTTTAATTTCATGTCTGCAGTCACCATCTGCAGTGATCTGGGATCCTAGGAACGTGAAGTCTGTCACTACTTCTACGACTTCCCCTTCTATTTGCCAAGGAGTGATGGGGCCGGATGCCATGATCTTAGTTTTTTTGATGCTGAGCTTCAAGCCCACTTTTGTGCTCTCCTCTTTCACCCTGAGCAAGAAGCTCTTTAGGTCCTCTTAACTTTCTGCCATCAGAGTGGTATTGTCTGCATATCTGAGGTTATTGATCTTTTCCCCAGCAATCTTAACTCCAGCTTGTGATTCATCCAGGCCAGCATTTCGCATGATGTACTCGGCATATAAATTAAATAAGCGAGGTGACAATATACATCCTTGTCGTACTCCTTTTCCTATGCTAAAACAGTCAGTTGTTCCATATCCGGTTCTAACTGTTGCTTCTTGACCCTTACACAGGTTTCTCAGGAGACATGTGAGGTGGTCTGGTACTCCCATCTCTTGAAGAACCTGCCATAGTTTATTGTGATCCACACAATCAAAGGCTTTAGCATAGTCAATGAAGCAGAAGTAGATGTTTTTCTGGTACTCTCTTGCTTTTTCCATAATCCAGCGAATGTTGGCAATTTGATCTCTAGTTCCTCTCCCTCTTCGAAACCCAGCTTGTACTTCTGGCAGTTCTCTATCCACGTACTGTTGGAGCCTAGCTTGTAGGATCTTGAGCATGACCTTGGTAGCGTGTGAAATGAGTGCAATTGTGCGATAGTTTGAACATTCCTTGACATTGCCCTTCTTTGGGATTGACATATAAACTGACCTTTTCCAATCCTGTTGTGTTTTCCAAATTTGTTGGCAAATTGAGTGCAGCACTTTAACAGCATCTTCTTTTAAGACTTTGAATAACTCAGCTGGGATACCATCACCTCCACTAGCTTTGTTGTTAGTAATGCTTTCTAAGGCCCATTTAACTTCGCTTTCCAGGATGTCTGGCTCGAGGTCAGTGATTATACCATCGTGGTTGTCAAGGACATTGAGGGCCTTCTTGTATAGTTCTTCTGTGTATTCTTGCCATCTTTTCCTAATCTCTTCTGCTTCTGTTAGGTCCCTACCGTTTTTGTCCTTTATCATGGCCAGCTTTGCATGGAATGTTCCCTTGATTTCTCCAATTTTCTTGAAGAGATCTCTAGTCCTTCCCAATCTATTGTTTTCCTCTATTACTTTGCATTGTTCATTCAGGAAAGCCTCCTTATCTCTCCTTGCTGTTCTCTGGAAATCTGCATTCAGTTGGGTAAATTTTTCCTTTTCACCATTGCCTTTAGCTTTCCTTCTTTCCTCTGCTATGTGTAAAGCCTCATCAGACAGCCACTTTGCTTTCTTGCATTTCTTTTTCTTTGGGATGGCAGTGATTGCTGCCTCCTTTACAATGTCACGGACCTCTGTCCATAGTTCTTCAGGCACTCTATCAAATCTAGTCCCTTAAACCTATTCTTCACCTCTACTGTATATTCATCGGGGATGCGATCTAGGTCAAATCTGGCCTAGTGGTTTTCCCAACTTTCTTCAATTTAAGTCTGAATTTTGCAATGAGTAGCTCATGATCTGAGCCACAGTCAGCTCCAGGTCTTGTTTTTACTGACTGGATAGAGCTTCTCCATCTTTGACTGCAAATTATATAGTCAATCTGATTTCGGTATTGCCCATCTGGTGATGTCCATGTGTAGAGACGCCTCTTAGGTTGTTGGAAAAGGGTGTTCGCTATGACCAGCGTGTTCTCTTGGCAAAACTCTGTTAGCCTTTGCCCTGCTTCATTTTGTTCTCCAAGGCCAAACTTGTCTGTTATTCCGGTTACCTTTTGATTTCCTACTTTAGCATTCCAGTCCCCTATGATGATTAGGACATCATTTTTTGGTGTTAGTTCTATGAGCTGTTGTAGGTCTTCATAGAACTGGCCCACTTCAGCCTCTTCTGCAGCAGTGGTTGGGGCATAGACTTGGATTACTGTGATGTTGAATGGTTTGCCTTGGATTTGGACCGAGATCATTCTGTCATTTTTGAGATTGTATCCCAATACTGCCTTTCTCACTCTCTTGTTGACTATAAAGGCCACACCATTTTTTCTACAGGATTCCTGGCCACAGTAGTAGATATAATGGTCTTCTGAGTTAAATTCGTCCATTCCTGTCCACTTTAGTTCACTGATTCCCAAGATGTCAATGTTCATTCTTGCCATCTCATTTTTGACTACCTCAAGCTTACCTTGTTTCATAGATCTTACATTCCAGGTTCGTATGCAGTATTGTTCTTTGCAGCATCGGACTTTCCTTTCACCTTCAGGCACATCCACAACTGAGCATCCTTTCGGCTTTGGCCCAGCCGCTTCACTCTTTCTGGGGTTACTCGTACTTGCCCTCTGCTCTTCCCCAGTAGCATATTGGACACCTTCTGACCTGAGGGGCTCATCTTCCGGCGTCATATCTTTTAGCCTTTTGTTACTGTCCATGGGGTTTTCTTGGCAAAGATACTGGAGTGGGTTGCCATTTCCTTCTCCAGGGGATCACACTTGGTCTGAGTTCTCTGCTGTGTCCTGTCCGTCCTGGGTGGCCCTCCACGGCATAGCCCACAGCCTCATCGAACCACTCAAGCCCCCTTGCCATGACAAGGCAGTGATCCATGAGGGATAGCACCAAGAATACAGCCTAGGTTATCAGCCTTGGTTCTTGATATGAAGTGGCCAAGTAGAAGAAAAGTAACTGCTTATTGTAAGTGAGGTAGTAGGCCCCGCTCTAATGCTGAAGTGTCCCAGATCCAGTGATGAAATGTCTGGAACAAGAGAATAAACATCTGCATTTAGCAGACAAGCAAGGAGAGTGTAAGTGGCACCCCCCAAAGTTTTAATATAAAATTCTGTCAAGATAGGCTAAGTGAAAAGGGTTAAAATAGTAAGGAGGGCAGATAGTTAAAAATACTTTAGGTACCAACATTTTGTAAGTTCTCAGAGGTTCTTGGTTAGTTTAACTGCAGTACAGGAAGGATTAAACAGCGGGTCAAATGAAGGACAAGGATTAAAACTGTTTCGCAGGACTAACTTATGCTCTAATATCACTTTTCAACTTAATGATACCTATAGATTAAAGTCTACCAACCAAAGGCTGACTCATCCATTATCCTTTATTGGTTAGCTCCCAGTCAGTGTAATTGGCTCCAGTGGGATGCAGAACTTTGGCCAAAGCTATTTGTCTAGGTCTCCTATGAGCAGTTCCCAGCTCTGCAAGGTAGCAGGCCCAGCTCCAGTGACAAAATGTCTGAGACAAGAGTTTAGCAGACATGTGAGTTCAGCAGCAGGATAAGGAAGCAGGGCTGTAGTCTCACCACATCTTTAAACAGATTTACATAAATAGGAAATTTATTAAAAAGGGATTTTAAAAAAAATTATGAAAGTAGAATGCCAGCAGGGGGTTGTGGGCTATTCAGTGTATTGCACTGAGTGTAACATGTATGGCTGGCTGGACAGAAATCATGCTTTGTACTTGGTGCAAGGAGCTCCCAGGTCTTAGGGAATGAGTTCACATCCTTGAGGCCAAGGTGGCTGACCTGGAGAAGTAGAGATAGTAAGTTAGGCACATGGATAAGACTCTTAGGGACTTGTTAGATGTGTCCTGTTCCAAGAATGGCAGCCCCACAGCTGTCAGGGAACATAAGGGTCTAGGGGAAATGGTACCATGCTGAAGAAAGGGGAAATGTTTCTTCAGAAGGGACTCCTACAATTGGTGAACAGGTACCCTTTCACACCAAGAGCCAGCCCTGGATAAGAAGGGAGGAGGGCTATTGGTAGGTGGTGATTCACTCATTAGGCATGTAGATAGATAGGTTGTGAACCTGCATACAAATCGTATGGTGACTTGCCTGTCTGGTGCGAATGTAGTGGACATTATGTGTGGTTTAGATAGGCTGGTAGACAGTGCTGGAGAGGAGCCACTGGTAATGGTACAGGTTGGTACCAACGATGTGGGGAAATGTAGTTGGGTGGTCCTGGATGAAAAATATAGGCTGCTAGGCAGGACACTCAAGGCCAGGACCTCCAAGATAGCCTTCTCAGAAGTGCTGCATGTTCTACATGCAGGACCAGCTAGACAGGCACAAATTAAGGCTCTCAATGCATGAATGAGACAATGGTGTAGGGAGGAAGGGTTTAAGTTTTTTAGGCACTGGAATACTTTTTGAAACAAGCAGGACCTTTACAAAGGAGATAGTGTCCACTTGTCCCAAGAAAGGACCAGGCTGCTGGCACTTAAAATCAAAATAGTAGTAGAGCAGTTTTTAAACTATATCCTGGGAGAAAGTCAACAGGAGATGAAATGTCTCTGGTTTGAGATGGCTCATCTCTAAGAGATAAAGGGGTGGATGTTACTGTTCTAGAGGGAAGTGGATTAGGACTGGCCACTGAGAGGGTGGCAAACAATATTGATTACCTGACAAGGTTGAGAGACCACAGGAGTAAGGTTGCTGGCCTAATGTGTCTGGGAAATTATAGATGTTTATGTACAAATGCTAGAAGTGTCCAAAGTAAAGTGGGGGATCTGGTATGTTTAGCAACAGAGGAGAATGTAGACATTGTAGGTATTTCAGAAACTTGGTAGGATGATGATAATCAGTGGGATACAGTGATTCCTGGATATAAATTATATTGGAAGGGTAGGATCAGAGGTTAGAGGATGATTTAAAAACAGCATCAGAATTGAGGAAAGCATCTAGACAAAATAACAGTGTCATAATAGATGATTTTAACTACCCAGACATTGATTGGATCAATATGTGTTCAAGTCAGGAGAAAGAGAATGGGTTTCTAGATGCTATCAATGACAGTGCCATGGAGCCACCTCTAGCAGAGGTGATCCTGGACTTGGTTCTAAGTAAGACCTGGTGAGAGATGTAAATGTGATAGCACCAGTTGCAAACAGTAACTATAATACTATTAAGTATAGCATTTATGTAAATAGGGAATTGCCCCAAAAGACCAACACAACCACTTTCAACTTTGGAAGGGGTAACTTTTCTCAAATGAGGAGGATTGTTTTTTTCTGTTTTGTTTATTATTGTTAAAGCTTATATACATAATCTTACATTAAATCATTGTACATTCATTTTACCCCTCTCCCGCCCCTCCCCCCCATATTATCTTCATATCTTCAACCATGTGCACAGATTCTTCATTCGTATTTGGATATTTGGATTGGCTTCCCCCCTTTCCACCCATTCCTTATAGCCCTCCCATTTATTTGTGATCTTTTGACATTTCTCCTCCCATGTCTCTTTGGTAATTATCTGTGCAAATATATCTGATTGTACGCGTTCAAAGACATAATTATTCCATTTTTCCATTGTCCATTTGTGCTTATCCCTCAATCCCAATGCTATTACAGCCATCCCGGCTAAGACCATAATTTTATATAACTCCCATTTATTTCTTTCCACTTTTTTATTTCCCAATATTCCAGAGATAGGCAGATCCCTATTAATCTCTATATTAACTTGAAATAAATCAACAATGACCCTTACAATCTTTTGCCAAAATTCCTTAACCACCTTACATTCCCACCACATGTGGACGTATACACCTACTTCTAAACCACAGTGCCAACACTTTGGATTCATTCCTTTAATTATATACACTATTTGAGCTGGTGTACTATACCATTTCCATATAAATTTCCTCACCAATTCTTTATCTTTATCCATTTTGATTTGATTAATACCCCTCATTATTTCTTGAATCAATTCCTGATGCATTAACCCTTCTCTCTCCCATTTATTCTGTATCATCCTTATCATCCTCTCCTTATCTCTTACCATCAGATTATATAACACCCCTGCTATCCCTTTCTTTTTTACTTGTCTTCTACTTAATATATCATCAATTTCTGTTGTCACCACACTTATCCTCTCTATTCTTTCAGATTTAATTAAGTCATATAGTCCTTGCACCTCAAATGAGGAGGATTGTGAAGAAGAAACTGAAAGGAAAGTTAAGGAGGGTCAAATCCCTTCAAGAAGTTGGAGAATATTTAAAATCACAATATGGAAGCTCAGATAAAATGTATACAGCAGGTTAGGAAAGGTATGAATAGGTATTAAAACAGCCTATATGGTTAACAGACAAGTAATGGAAGTAGTAAAAAGTAAGAAGGATTCCTTTAAGTGGTGGAAGGCTTGTCTGAGTGAAGTAAATAAAAGGGAGCATAGGTTTTGGTAAATAAAACGCAAGTTGGTGATCAGATAGGCAAAAAGGAACTATGAGGAACTTATTGCAAAAAAACTTAAAGACCAACAATAAAAAATTCTTCAGTTACATTAGAAGCAGAAAAACAGTCAGGAGGCAGTGAGGCACTTGGATGACCAAGGGGTGAAAGGATTACTAAAGGATGATAGGGGAATGGCAGAGAAGCTGAATGCATTTTTTGCCTCTGTCTTCACTGTGGCAGATGGGAGGTGCTTGCCCAGAATGACTGATTTCAGGAGGGGCATTGAAATGCCTGAGTTGGATTGAGGTGACGAGAGAGCAGATCCTATGACTGATGGACAAATTAAAAACTGACAGATCACCAGGGTGAGATGGCATATGTCCAAGACTTTTGAAAGAACTCAAATTTGAATTTGTTGATCTCATGACAAAAATATGCAATTTATCACTAAAATCTGCCATCATTCCCAAGGACTGGAAGGTAGCTAATGTAACCCCCATCTTTAACAAAGGCTCCAGAGGAGGTCTGGGAAATTATCAGCCAGTCAGTCTATCGTTGATATTGGGTAAGTTGGTGGAATTTGCTTTTAAAAACAGAAATAATTTTGCCTGGTATGGGAAAGCAACCGGACATAAATACATTAAAAATCAATTAATAAGAAAATCCCTATTAACAACTTGGGCAAAAAATCTTACCTTTGGTCTGCTCTAAAATTCCAAGATGGGTTTCACCCTTGGAAGCAATTTCACAACCAAATTTAATCCCCTCAGGTAGAATTTTCAGAAATGAAGATCTTTTAGATGACAAAGGACTTTTAAAAACAAATGAAAAATTGATAAAGCAAGGGATTATTATGGACTGGTGGACAAAGGCTCAAATTAAATCCAGATATGCTAAAGATAAAAAAATGTTTTTATCCTGAACAAAATGTATTTGAGAAGTTGTGCATATCTAATGATAAGTTGATTAAGAAAACATATATATTTTAATGCAAATGAAAATGGGAGATGAAGTGGTTAAAGACTGTATGGTGAAATGGATGCAAAATTTGGGTTATAATATTGATCTAACACTGTGGAGTAAACTATGGAAAGTGAATGTGAAAATAACTAAGTCAGTGGCATTTAAAGAGAATCTATATAAGATGGTTTATAGATGGTATTTAACACCAGACAGATTAGCTAAAATGTATAAAAATATGTCAAATGGTTGCAGGAAATGTAAAAAATATTTGGGTATGTTTTATCGTATGCGGTGGATATGTGATATAGTGCATAAATTTTGGGGTATGGTACACACTTTTTTACAGATAATTTTGCAGATCTCAGTACCTTTTCGACCAGAATTGTTCTTATTGAATTGTATACCTGAAAACTTTGATTAAAAATCAAAGGTATTTTATAATTCATGTAGTAACTGCAGCTAGAATCTTATTTGCAACTTATTGGAAACTTCCATCAACACCTACTGAGCACAACCTAATAGCGAAGATTATGGAATGTGCAGAAATGGACAAGCTGACCTTGATTTTAAAAGGGCAAACGGAAGAAGACTATGTTGGACTATGGACTCCATTCTATAATTGGATAAGAGAAAAACACAAAGACATGAACTTTCTAATACTATAAGAGTAAGAAGTTTTCACGAACTTTTAAACCTTGCACCCTCTCTGTGTATAATATGAAATGACAAGTAGAAGAAAGTTACATGTAGAAAATCATTAGATATGTTCCTTTCCCCTTCCCTTTCCCCTTCCTTATCCTTGTGTATGTTAAAAACTTAATAAAAATCTATTTTAAAAAATAAAAATGGAAATCATTGGTCTCTGTTTGCAGCCTGAGATCTCACCTAATATAAGCCAATTACATTTAATACCCTTAAGACCTACCCAATAGGTTAAAGGACACACTAAAGACAAATCTCTCAAGGTCAGTTCTTTTGTTATTGCTTTGAAGTAGCACTCTCCTATCTTTAGTAAGGTTTTGTTTTTTGATATGCAGACTGAGGCAGTTCGTTCGGATAATCCCTGTTGGCTAAATTGTTAATAAAACAGAAGATTCTCTCTTAAAATCAGTGACTTCAGAACAGTTTCTACATAAACTTAAAAACTGACTAAAAGGTAGATTCCTTCTAATATGTAATGGATGATAACTAGGAAGGAATTCCAGTCAGTAGTTTTTTTGTACAAGCTGGTAAATTGAATGAACACCTATTGACCATATATCTACCTGTGCCTGATTTTATCTCCAATGCTCAGGATATGCTATCTCATATAAATATTTAAAAACCTGTATTGTAAAAACTGCAAAATATCTAAAAGATGTATTATTATATTTTGGAACCAATTTAATTTTTAGGCTGTTTTGTAATCTGCTGTACAAGGATTGATGTTTGCTGTACTACATTAACAATGCTTTTGAAAATGTTTTCAAATAATGGCTCCTTAGAGGCTAAATGAGCTCTGAAACACCAGACCATAAAACCTGAGCTTTATTTCATTCTGATGCACAAGGCATTATTGGAAGCTTATGTTGTGAAAGGTAAGCATACAACCATACATTGTTTTTTTCTCATATGTTAATTATGATTTACTTGGTTGATTTTCTAGGAGGAAATTACTATAGAATTCTGTAAAATAATGCCTAATTCTCTAAAAGAATTTCAGTTTGTAAGTTCCTACGTTGTGTTTTTTAATTCTAACTTTTAGCAAAATTATTCCATTTGGCTTATAATGACTATACATTTTTATGAATGATTATATTCTATGAGTGTATTTTCCTTGCTTATAACAGATCCTCTGAGGAAGCTATAGGTGAAATGTGTTGGGATCGGGTAAGAATAACAATAAAAAGGTTTTTTTTCCAACACCTTGATTTTTCTTTTCTGCTGCTAAAGCTGGTGTGGCCCTGACTTCTTCATAATCATTAGGTGACTGAGCCCATAAACAGATCTGGATATGAGTCAGAATGTCTTGGAACCTTTATTCCTTTGTTTGTATCTGCCCTATTGACATCCTGGATGATATTTAGGATGTCCCAAAAAGTAGAAGACATGTCATTAGGATCTCATTTGTTTCTACACATGTCAGTATTCTCAAAATGTGTAGACTAGTAGTTTAGTATAAATATTGATTTCCTGTTACCTCACACATATTTCTCACAATAAGCCTGAACAATTTCAAAAACTCAGCCACCTTTTACTTCCAGATTCCCAGGGTTTGAGGATTAAACATTTCAATTTCATATGTACTAAAAAAATTGAGTGTCCATTTTGGAAGTATCTGGCAATTGTCTTGTGTTGATAAAATGACACTGAAAATAATCAACTAACCCACCTGGATTTCAAACTCTAGCCAGTAGAGTCTGAGTGAAATCCTTTTAGGATTTTTGGGCCATGTTAATGTTTAAATTCAATTAAAAATGGTGGTTGGGGGAGCTGTGAGGACTGGCTTCTTCCCTTTTCCTCCATCTCCTTCTGCTGCACATTTGCCTCCCTCACCTAGTTTATAATTCCCTACACAAATTTGATGAAAATGTCAAATGACCAGCACAAGACCATACATGTTTCAGCCACAAGGGCCTTCCTCACTGCGGTCATTTGATATTTTTATCAACTTCGTACAGGGAATTACAATAGCTTATGTAAATCTTATTCTTGATGATTTTTAATGTAGCCTGCTATTCAGGCCCTAGGTTTATAATTTTTAATTATATTGTTATGAAGATGTAACAATACTGCAAATGAGGGACACAAGGAGCGCAGCCACCTTTCTACCAGCCACTCCCATCCAGACACTGTGATTGCTGACCAAATGCCCATGATCCTTTCTTGACTTACAGAATGGGAGCCCCATGGCGGTAGTTCAAAGATAAACTACAGACTGAGCTCCAGAGCAACTCGGTGATTACACTGTCTCCCCCAACAGGTGAGTTCTAAACTGTGCGAGCATCAAAAGCAGGAGAGAAAGGGAAGGGGCTTGGAGAGAACTGTGTAGAGTGCCTAAGATCACCTGCCATTCCTTGCTACTGATAAACATTACTCCTGGTTATTTGGCTTTTTAAGGCAAGCCTTTCACGGGGTAGAGATAAAGACAGGCTGCATGTGCAGTACCAATTACCTCCAGACCTAGGCCTGATCTGCATCTAGCATTTGCTCTGCTGTTTTACCAAACCCACACTGGAACAGAAATTCCCATCTACATTGCATGCCACTTTCACTTTGATTGAGTGTCGCATTTTATGGCAGTGTCCAGACTGCATGCTGCTTTCACTTCGTTTGATCTCTGGTTTTATCGTGGTTGTCTGCATAGATTTATGGCCATTTTATGGCCATTCGGGAGTGACTCTGCAGTCAGTACAGTGTTGGCCTGGGGTAGTTGAATGTGGTTTTGAACTGCATCTTTTTCTGTTCCAGTGTGGGTTTGGTAAAAATGCTAAATGCAGATTGGCCCCTAGTTGACCAACAGCTATAGTGACTAGTGTGCATCTGGCTGCAATGCTGTGAGTTTGCCAGCTCACTTGTTCTAGCCTGTCTGCTGTACCATTTATATCACTTAACATGTAATTGTTTGACAAGCACAGTTGTCTCTCTCATGGGCACACAATGATAGGGGCAGCTTTAGCTATGGGTTCTTCTGTTTGCTTGTGCCATGTTTAAACAGTCTTATTCCATTCCTGATGCTGTTGAATAAATGTATGGGTTGTTATATGGCTATCTCTGTCTTGATAGGGTTTGGAAAATAGGGTATAAAGAGTTACCCCTCAGCCCCAGTTTTGTAGCTGTTTTGGAGTCATCCAGTTACCTCATCTTAATGGTTGGCCTCTGTGCCCTCTTCAGACCTGCTTTGCTGTACTTTCTTTTCCCATCTGTCAATTTCAGCTCCATATGCTGCCTAGCTACCTCCAATGAACCCCTCCCCCTTCTCTCAGAGGCCAGTCTTGTATGTTTTGTTTTCTCACTGTAGGCAGGTAGTTTATTAGGGAAAGGTTTTGGATTGCTTTGCTAATGCATTTTTCCTTTCTTTGTCTATTTCACTCTACAGCCTGGCTTCTTTTCTGTTTCCCCCCTGTTCTTTTGAGTGTTGGTCTGAATCTGAATCTTGGTACAAACAGGGTTAAAGACCCCAAGTACCCCCCTAATACATGTGTTTGTACAATGCTAGTAAAAGGGATATTGTTGCAAGTTACAAGACTTTCATGCATATAGTGATTTGGGTAACACTGTTCTGTGACTGGTGGATGTAAACAGAATTGCAATGAACTCCAGAGCAAGTGTTATACTCTCAGATCCTTGTATCTGCTGTATTCTTGGATCTTTTAAAAATAAATTTCTTTGTTCTGCTGAGAGACCACAGGATGCCCGCTAGCTATAGTGAAGTCACTCCGGGATAGACAAAATATCTGGGTGCCGGACTTTAGGATTACATTGTTAGCCTGTTTAAACAAAAGGACTAATAGAATTGCCACATCTAACTTTTTAAGGTTTCTCAACTAGACGAGAGTGCTAGTGAATAAGTGCTCTGGGATTCCTATGTGGCTGGGAAACCAGCTGACAGAGAGCTAATGGACTGATTAGACTGATGGCCTAAAATCCAAAGGGATTATTTTAAATTTGTAATTCTGTATTAATGCTAAATTGAAAAGAATTCAGAGATCATAGAACAGCAGGTAGTATAACATTTTCTTTTTTGTCTAACATGCTTCTAAAAATTCTCTGTGTTAATTAATGCATACTTTCTAGTTTAACTGAACATTGGCTGACCCAGCTGAGCTCTGAGAAGGAGCAGGAGATAAGAGCTGCTAGAGGGGTGAGTGTTTTTTACTTGCTTTCAGCTGAGGGGATTTAGCTGAGGGTATTGTGTGGGAGGGACTGTGTTTAGGAGTGTGTGGAAGGGATTAGAGTTGTTGCAGAGTCCTGGCTGCTTGAGATAGGATGAGAAAGGGTCATTGTTTAACTGTAATTGAGTGCCTGAGTGAATTTGAATAGCTACTGCCCCACCCTCTGCTGGGGGAGACCTCTATTTAAGGGAGCACCATGCCAGAGGCATGAGCTTTGCCTGTGGCTCTTAGCCTAGGGACTCTTAGACTAGGGGCTCTGTAAGAAGCCCAGGAAGAGCCAGTAAGCCAAGGCCCTAGTCTCCTTGTGTTCCCAGTAAGGTAGGTAGACTTCTACAAGGAGAACCACATAACTACAAAGGGTTTTAAAAGGGGGCTTATATTTAATTATTTTAAAAGCAATTATGAAGCCAGAATGCCAGCATGGGGTTGGGGGCTATCCAGTGTTTTGCATGGAGTGTCACATGTATGACTATCTGCTCACTGGACAGAAGTCTTGGGTGTGTGCTCAATGCAAGGAGCTCCTGGTTCTCAGGGAACGAGTTTGCTCCCTTGGAGAAGCAGAGACAATCAGTTAGGCACATGGAGAAGACTTCCAGGGACATGTTAAATATGTCCCACTCTGGATCTGGCAGCCCCGCCACTGTCAGGGAGCATGAGGGTTGAGGGGAAACAGGGCGCCGTGCTGCAGATAAGGGGAATGTGCCCTCAGAAGGGACCTCTTCTTCAGCTGGTGGACGGGTATCCTGTCGCACCAAGGAACCATCCGTGGGCAGGGTGGGAGGGAGGCTCTTGGTAGTTGGTGATTCGATCCTTAGGCAGGTAGACAGCTGGGTGGCAAACCTGCGTACTGACCATATTGTGACTTGCCTGCCTGGTGCAAAGGTAGTGGACATTACGCATATTTTAGATAGGCTGGTAAATAGTGCTAGGGAGGAGCCAGTGGCTGTGGTGCATGTCAGCACCAACGATGTGGAGAAATGCAGTCGTGAGGTCCTGGAGGAAAAATTTAGGCTGTTGGGCAGGAAACTGAAGGCCAGGACCTCCAAGGTAACCTTCTCAGAAATGCTACCAGTTCCATGTGCAGGGCCGGAGAGACAGGCACAGATCAGGAGTCTCAATGTGTGGATGAGACGATGGTGTAGGGGGAAGGGTTCAAGTTTGTTAGGCACTGGGATGCTTTTTGGAACACGAGGGAGCTGTGCAAAAGAGATGGTCTCCACTTGTCCCGAGAAGGAACCAGGCTGCAGGTGCTTAAAGTCAAAAAAGTGGCAGAGCAGTTTTTAAACTGAATATTGGAGGAAAGCCGACAGGAGATGAAAAGTCTCTTGTTTGGGATGGCTCATCTCGGAGAGATGAAGGGGTAACTGTTGCTTTTCTACAGGGAGGTGGATTGGAATTGTCCAATGAGACTATGGCTAGTGATATGGACTGCCTGACAAGGTCTTGAGATAGCAAGAGGAAGGCTGCAGGCTTAACATGTATGGGAAATTATAGGTCAGTGGTGGTGAACCTATGGCATGCATGCCAGAGGGGGCACTCAGAGCCCTCTCTTTGGGCATGTGCGCTGCCTCCCCAGCACAGAGTTCGCCAGAGTATAGGGGCTGCCACTCACAAAGCAACATGCAAACACTGCCCGGAGGTGGCTGGGAGGTTAGCCAGGAAGCATGTCCCCCTCCCCTTTGGATCCTGCAAGAGGGGGAAGTGGGAACATGGGGTGGGCAGGGAGGGGGAGAAAGTGGTGCTGGGTGCATGTGCCTCCCCGTGGCAGAGAGACTTCACCTGGCACTGGCAGTTCCCTTCAGTGGGCAAAGCAGCTCCATAGCCCGAGTCCCATCTTCCTCCCCCCTCACCGCCTGAGGAGTGAAAGCGACGGTGAGCAAGTGAGTGGCTCGGGCCTCCCCTCCCCCATGCACGAAGTGGAGCAGCAGCAGCTGGGGCACCTCTGGCCCCTACCGCAGCTCCCTGGGTGTGCAGGCGGCAGCAGTGCTCCCCATCCTGCTCCAGCCTTGGGCTCATTGTCCCTCCCCTGCTCTTGAGGGATTCTGCCTCGGGTGGGACAGGGCCACTCTTTTGCAGGGGGAGGGGGCTGAGATGTCATGAGGGGCGTGCAGATCATGGAGGCTTGCTCTGCCTTGCCTGGAGGTAGGTGCTGCCACAGCCAAGGGGGGCTCCCTCCCTCCCACGTGCACAGTGTAGGGTCGTAGCCAGCCACAGCCTGCAAAAGAGTACTGGGAAAAGGTGATGTAGGTGATGAAAGAAGGGGGTTTGAGGGGCTACTTTGCATTGCTCCCTCTTTTTTTAAACAAAACAAAACTCTGCTCACTCTCTTACAAGAACTTGTTATTGAGTTCAGCATTTGTATAAATAGGGGATTGGCCAAAAAGACTGTCACTACCACTTTTAACTTTAAAAGGGGTATCTTCTCTGATATGAGGGGACATGTGAGGAGGAAGCTGAAAGGAGAACTACAAAGGGTCAAAACCACTGGGGAAGCTTGGAAACTATTTAAAACTACAATCCTAGAAGCTCAGAAAACATATATACCGCAGGTTAGGAAAGGCACAAATAGGTATAGAAAAAGCCTGCATGGTTAACAAACAAAGTAATAGAAGCTGTAAAAGGTAAGAAGGATTCCTTTAAGCGGTGGAAAGCTAGTCTCAGTGAGGCTGATGAAAGGGAGCACAGGCTGTGGCAAATAAAATGCAAGTCTGTGATCAAGGAGGCAAAAAGGGAATATGAGGCGCATATAGCGAAAAACATAAACACCAACAATAAAATATGTTGTCGGAGGCTTTCATGGCTGTAGTTGATTAGCAGGAGTATACCGCATACCATGCAGTTGTGGACAAGTTTACATCAGGACCACACAGCGTAGCATTTAGACATGAATAAAAGAACATGAAAGACACTGCAGACTTGGCCAACCAGAAAAATCAGCACTGGCTGAACATAGCCTAACTCAAACAGGACACAGTATTTTGTTCCAAGACACTGAAAGGCTGGACAACACTTCCAATTACCATGTCAGATTACACAGGGAAGCCATTGAAATTCATAAACATAAACACAATTTTACCGGAAAGAAGAGAGTTTAAAAATAAATAGGGCATGGTTTCCTGTCCTGAAAAACAATAGCACTACAGATAAGAGTAGAATTTCAACAGCCAATCCACATACAAAAGAACCTCCTCAGGAAACAGGAAACCTCCTCAGGAAACAATCCATAGACAAAAGAACCTCCTCAGGGAAACTCCTCCATTAGCATGTTCATAGCCTGGGGAACTCCTACAAGATAATGACTCAGCCCTACCCCACCTTTCTGAGTAGATATAAATTACCTGCCTACCATTTTTTTCCTCACCTTGACACAGAGAGTACTCCATCTTTCTGTGTTACACCTCTGAGGATGCCAGTCACAGCTACTGGTGAAACGTCAGATCCTACAATGCCAAGACCATGGCCAGATAACCCGGAAAATCTACAGCAGCTAACCAACAATAAAACTTTCTTCAAATACATTACAAGCAGGAAACCAGCCATGGAGGCAGTGGGGCCCTTGGATGACCAAGGGGTAAAAGGAGTACTGAAGGATGATAGGGAAATGGCTGAGAAGCTGAATGCATTTTTTTGCCTCTGTCTTCACTGTGGAAGATGAGAAGTACTTGCCCACTCCAGAACCACTGATTTCGGGAGGGGTGTTGAAAGACCTGAGTCAGATTGAGGTGACAAGAGAGGAGGTCCTACTACTGATAGACAACTTAAAAACTGATAAATCACCAAGCCTGGATGGCATACATCCAAGAGTTCTGAAAGAACTGAAATGTAAACTTGTGGATCTCCTGACAAAAATATGTAATCTTTCTTTAAAATCTGTCTCCATTCCTGAGGACCGAAAGGTAGCTAATGTCACTCCTATCTTTAAAACAGTTTCCAGAGGAGATCTGGGAAATTACAGGCCAGTCAGTCTGACATCGATACTGGGTAAATTGTTGGAAACTGTTATTAAGGAAAGAATTAGTAAGAACATAGATGAAAAAAAATATATAGGCAGACTCAGTATGGGTTCTGTAAGGGAAGATCTTGTTTCACTTACCTGTTAATGTTCTTTGAGGGGGTGAACAAACATGTGGACAAGGGGGACCCAATAGATATTGTTTACCTTGACTTCCAGAAAGCTTTTGATACAGTTCCTTATTAAAGTAAGCTCCTAAGTAAGCTCAATAGTCATGGGATAAAAGGACAAGTCCCCTTGTGGATCAAAAACTGGCTAATTAATAGGAAACAGAGAGTGAGTGGGCAATTTTCTCAGTGGAGGGTGATAAGCAGCGGGGTACCACAGGGATCAGTACTTGGTCTGATGCTTTTAAACTTGTTCATTAATGATTTGGAGTTGGGAGTCAGCAGTGAAGTGGCTAAATTTGCAGATGATACGAAGTTGTTCAAGGTGGTGAAAACCAGGGAAGATTCTGAGGCATTCCAAAGGAATCTGTCGAGGATGGGCGAGTGGTCGTCAACATGGTAAATGGGGTTCAATGTGGCCAAGTGCAAGCTGATGCACATTGGAGCCAAAAATCCTAATTATAAATACACATTGGTGGGGTCTGAACTGGCAGAGACTGACCAAGAGAGAGAACTTGGAGTCATAGTAGATAACTCACTGAAAATGTCAAGACAGTGTGCAACTGCAATAAAAAAGGCCAATGCTATGCTTGGGATTATTAGGAATGGTATTGAAAACAGATCAGCCAATACCATAATGCCCCTGTATAAATCAATGGTACAATTGCATTTGGAATACTGTGTACAGTTTTTGTCACCACACCTTAAAAAGGATATTGTAGCTTTAGAAGAAGTGCAGAAAAGGGCAACTAGAATGATAAAAGGATGGGAACACTTTCCCTATGAAGAAAGGTTAAACCGCTTGGGGCTTTTTAGCATGGAGAAACGACTACTGAGGGGGTGACATGATCAAGGTTTATAAGATTATGCATGGGACAGAGCAGGTAGAGAAAGAGGTACTTTTCTCCCTTTCTCACAATACAAGAACCCGTGGGCACTCAATGCAATTGCTGAGCGGTCGGGTTAGAACGGATAAAAGGAAGTATTTCTTCACCCAAAGAGTGATTAACTCATGGAATTCACTGCCACAGGAGATGGCGGTGGCTACAAACATGTTGCTTCATCACATATCCTAAATAAGATGCCAGCACAGCTATGTCATGCAATACTGTTTCTTTCTCCTGGTCAGTCATAGCTGTTTAATCCAGCACTACTTTCTTTAGTGCCTGGCTGAGCATGAGCTCCCTACGGTGCAGTGACTCATCTTCCCGCCACCCTGACAGTGGACTTTTCTAGTGTCCCAGGGCGCTCCCCTCCATGCTCGCCTTGCTGTGCTAAATAGCTGGTACTGGGCCACATCCTTTCAACAGGGCTAAATGAAGAGTACCTCTTTGTGGTTCTACCTTTCCCCCTCTCCAGGTCAGGATCTCTCTAGCCTGATCACCCACCTGCCACTGCTTGGTCCTTCAGGGCCTAAGACTAGAGGTGTGGAGTTGGCTACCTGGTTGGGTGGCATTGCACCTGTGTTAAGCTGTGCTCTGGGAAGAGCTCTTTTACTTTAGTTCTTATTTTTAGTGGTAGTATTTTATTGGGTTCAACAGGTTTTAATTGGATCCTCTCTTTTTTGTTGTTTGGCTTTATCATTTGTAGTTTGTTTGTGGTTTGAAGCTTGTTTGTAGATTATGAAGTGGCTGTCCTTGGTAAGCCTGGATATTTAGCTTTCTGAGCCCAGCTGCTGATGTTCAGGGCTGGCTTAATATAACTAATGTGTAGTTTTTGCTTTTTGGTTCCCCTTCTCTTTTCTATGTGTTATGTGGCATAGTTTTGTTGTTATTGTTGTTGGGTTGCTTTTTGTTTTAATAGTTTGATTGGATTTGGAGAGTAGCCAGAGCAATAATGAGCCTCTGCTGCTGTTGGTTTACTTTATTTTTGCATTGCAAAAGGGAATTTGAACAGATGAGTTTTTAGTTTATCTAATTTAATAATTTTAAATAAATAAGAGGTTTAGTTATTTTAGTAATAATAAGAGATGAACAAGTATTAATAAAATAAAGTTATGTTGATATAGGGTATTATATATTATCTTATATTTTATATTTTATACCATATTTTATATTTTTAATATATTGGAACAATTATTGGGGTACAATTTTTATTTCCTAATTATTCTTTGTTTAGACAACAAATTTGATTAGATTAATTTGGTGATTAAGTTGAGCAATTAATTTAAATATCAAATTAACATGGGGAAGAAAAGAGTAGTGTCGTTTGAAGTATGTATGCCTGCTAGTGAGTATAAAATGGTTGCATTTTTAAAGAATCTCTCACCAATAACTAATTCCAATAGCTTTGATCCTTTATGTAACACTATTCCAGCTCCCTCTAGCTCTAATGACCTTTCAGTATGTTCTCAATCAGACTCTGTAATCAAGTGCAATGCCTTGGATGAGATTCTAAAAAAGAGTGCTGTTCAAAATAAGAGATCTGAGGTTTTAGCCATGGTAGCATCTCAAACTCTTTTAATTCCAGAAACCTTACAAAAATATTTGAGAATATTAATCTATTTACAGAACAGATAGGATGTTTTAAATCTAATCTGAACAAACAGGGTTGTCCTGCCCTTGAAGCTAAAATATTTGCTAAACAAGCATCTCCAATTTCACACAAGATGTCTGTTATAAATGGGCTGACTGAGGAGAAAGAGGGGGAAAGGGGGGATGAGGTCTGTAAGAATATCTATCCCTGTATTCCCATCCTTGACTTTAGAACATAACAAAATTGTTTTGAATATATTTCCGTATCACCCCTTCACTTATCCTTTCTAAGCAAAAACACCTAAAATCTAATGGAGTTTTCTGTGCCCAGACATAAATCCAAAAGAAAAAATTTCCACTAGTTCAGCATGGGCCAGAGAAGAATGGAGGCTGGCAGTGATGGGAGTATTTTATTAAACAGATCTAATAATCTGGCACATTAACATCCTGCAGATAATGAACCATTTATAGTTATTACTATCCCTTCCAAAGGGAGTAAGAAGCCAGTCAAATCCACAGTAAGGAATCAAATGCATATCCTTTCCTTCTTGAGGAGTACTATAAAGCTTTTAGAGAGGATCTACTTGCTTCTTTTGAAGTGTTACCCATTCATGAGCAAGGTAACATGCTTATGAGGTTACAGTCACTTATTCATGCCTTAACTGACATTAAAAGTCAATCACCCTGGAGCAAATATGGTGAGTATGCCTGTGTTAAAAGAATCAGTGCTTCTTGAGAATGAATTTTTGAAGAAACACCCTGAGGGTTTAAATTCTTTAACACTGCCAACACAGAAAGGGAACTTGAGCTCAAGCCCTTTTGAACATAAGTTTTTAAGGGAGCAGGCTACAATTTTTCAGTCTTCTATTGAAGTTTGTGGAATGGACTTTGATGCAAATACTACATTTAAGGAGAAGAATGACTGTCTGTGTCAGTAAATGGAAACTGAGACTTCTATCCTGGAATATGGCAGGATGGGAAAACAGAATGAGGTCTCAAGAAATTAGGAAGTTTCATGCAAAGTACAATATAGTTTTTTTACAAGATGCTTGTTAAGTCTATTTTTCTGGTTTCACTGTTTATTCTCTAGAGGCCTTCAAAAAAGCTAAAACAGGTAACCCTTGGCAGGGATTGCCTGCTTGATTTCTTTTGGTTTGCTAGTAAATGTTATAGTCCTCCTGAGTGAACCTCCTCTTGTGATGGCTTTCTATTTGGAATTTTGAAATCTCCCTTTCATTCTGATTAATACATATCTCCCTCTGTCCACTTATAAATTAACATTAGTGTATTAGTGGGGCAATTTGAATAATTATATTCAGAAAGTTGGAGATATGTATCTGTCAGCGGCACTTATGCTGGCTGGTGGTTTAAATGTTCATACAGTTGCAATGCATGTGGAGCTTTTTCTTAAAGAATGGAGACTGGCAGCGACAGGAGCATTTTATTAAACAGAGCTGATAATCTTCTTCAAAGATCAGTCGATAAGTAATTTCCCTCTTGAGCCAAGAAGATCTAGGGATACTAGAAATAATCGTGTATGGAACAGACCAGCTTCTCTAACTACCAACAATAGATTATTAATTGTTAATGTTTGTTCGCAGGTTAATAATAAGGGGGACTTCATGTGTAGTAATCATTGTGGGGCCAGTGTTATTGATTGATTATTTTATTGTATCACCTAATTTGTTTAGTTTGATTGATTCTTTGGAGATGATAGAATATTTGGGTGGTGACAATTTTCCTCTCCAGTTAATCCTTAGTATTTCAGGTTGTAATGCTCTTCCATCTGTTTTACCTTTCCAAACAAAGTCAGAATTATGATAGATTTAGACCAGTGTGATGTAATGATGATATTATGAAGGAAATGGAAAGGTTAAAAACTTGTCATGAAGTTAGTCATTTTAAGGCTTTAATCTCCTCTCATTTTGCTCCAGACAGGAACCTTTGTGTACTAGGTGACTTGTTAAAATTGTTCCAGCCGTTGTATACATCTTCTGGGCAGGTTAAGGATCATTATGGACAGGCCAAACAGGGGAATCCCTCTCAGGATGGATTACATATGGATATATAACTGAACAAGTCAAAACTTTTTCTTATCTATGTATTCTGTTTTCAGATGATCTGTCCTAGAAACCTCACTTTAAAATTGTGCTTAGTAAGGCAAAACTGTGCTCTGGAGCTGTCAGAACTTTCTAGGGATGGGCACGAACTGGCTGACAAATGAAAGTTTGTAATGAATTTTGGTTGGTTCACAGTTCACAAAGTGATGTTCATGAACTGAAGAGCTGCCACAAACTTCCATGAATTTTGATGCGGTTTGTGTCTGTTTGTGATGGTTTGTGAAGAGCAAAAAACAGGGGTTTAAATGGCTCTGAGTCTGCTCCTCACAAGAAACAGCTGAATGGCGGGGAGCTCCTCACCATTCAGCTGTTTGGTTTAAATGGCTCTGAGCCATTTAAACCACTGCTTTCTACTCCCTGTGAAAAGCAGCAGCAAGCAGAAAGCAGGGAGTGATATTCCTCCCAGCCATCTTACCCCTGCTTTTTGCTCACCACCAAAAGCTGGCTGGGAGACATTTCACCCCTTGCTTTCTGCTTATTGCCAAAAGCCACAGCGAGCCATTTCACTCCCTGCTTGTTGCCATTTAAACCCCTGCTTTCTGTTCCCTGTCATTTTCCACAGGGAGCAGAAAGCAGGGGTTTTAAATGTCTCATGAACCAGTTAGGTTTGCAAACCAGCATATCTGTTCATGGTTCGGTTTGTGGTTCAGCCATGAACCCTGAACCAAACCAAACCAAAAAAATGTGGTAGAAAAGAGCAAGAGTCCAGTAGCACCTTAATGACTAACAAAATATGTGGCAGGGTATGAGCTTTTGTGAGTCACTGCTCACTTCTTCAGATATCAGATATCTGCCACATATTTTGTTAAGACTCTTGCTCTTTTCTACTGCTACAGACAGACAAACATGGTTATCCATCTTGATCTACCACAAAAATGCAGTTCATGCCCGTTCCTTAAAATGTCTTTTATTCCAAAGGGGGCAGATATGTACCTGGAGCTCTTCAGGTTTTTTTCATTTGAAGGTTGTTTCTTTTGTTCTCTTTGGCTCTGCAATTTGGATAAATATAGTTACAGAGAAAATTGACATTCCACTCTCCCAGTTTCTGAGAAGACTAATGAATATTGTTTATTGTTTCCAATATAGCCTTGTGGGCAGAATTTGAACAGAAGTCATTAGAGGCTAGAGCATGGCTCCTTGCTTTTAAGCTGAGGATAAGAATGTTGTTTTCTGAGGACTTGCTTTTCTGGGAAGAGACTCTTTTAAAATGATGTGGCTGAAAATGGTGGAAGATAAACTATTACTAGTAGGTATGACCACCCAAAATATACTGGCCTGGGGAAAACATGATTCTCTTATCTTGATTAGGAAACATGTTTTGTAGATTGATCAGTGCAGAACCTTAGTGAGAGGCCATTTGTTCTTTGTTTTATGGCATCCCCCTTCTAAAAAAAAAAAAAGGTAATACTTCTTCACCCAACAGGTAATTAACCAGTGGAATTCATTGCCACAGGAAGTGGTGGCAGCTATGAGCATAGACAGCTTCAAGAGGGGATTGGATAAACATATGGAGCAGAGGTCCATCAGTGACTATGGAAAACTATGTCTGGGGCAGTGATACTCTGTATTACTGGTGCTTGGGGGCAACAGTGGGAGTGCTTCTGCAATTCTGGCTTTGCTGGTAGATCTGCTAATGGCACCCAGATTTTGGCCACTGTAAAAAGAATGTTGGACTGGATGGACCACTGGCCTGATCCAACATGGCTTCTCTTATGTTTTTAATGTATTACCATCTTATTTTTATTCTCTCTCTGTTCCATGGTTTTGTAGGGAATTCTTGTTTGCTAGGTTAAATATCATCCCTTCCATGGTTTTACAGAGCAGGTTTGCCGGCAAGGTATATTCTGACTGAATCTGCCCTTGTGGCCTGCAAATGACTCTTATAACTTTCTACATTTTGCTCAAGTGTCCTATGTTTGTGACTCTAAGGAACCATTATACTATGTCCCTATTAAGCAACCATTTACCACCTACTGTCCAGAACAGAAGTGTTGAAATAATTTGTTATGAGGGCTGGATCTGACATTAATGTCACTTTGTAGGGCTGGGCTATGTGTGCCATAAAATATAAAACCAGGTACCAGAGATACAAACTTTATAAAGGACACAGGCAAGCCCAATTAACAATATTATTTTTTACTCAAAATACAAATAAAAGCAATTGATTCCTAGCAATGAACTCAAAGGACACAGGCAAGCCCAATTAACAATATTATTATTTTTTACTGAAAATACAAATGAAAGCAATTGATTTACTGAGGAACCCACAAAAAGCCCCAATAACTGTATTTAATCATATGCAAGACTAGGTTTTTTCCAAGGGATACCATAAAAGAGGGGGGTACCTTGCATTTCCATGCATACCAGTTGCTTGTGGGCCAGGTAAGAACTCTGAATGGGCCAGTTCTGGCCCCTGGGCCTTATGTTTGACACCCTGTTCCAGAAACTGTCCTCTTCCTGCTCAAAGATTATGATCTGAAAATCACATTGAGTGTGGCTAAATATGTATCAGCCTTTTCCCCCTTCAAACATTTTATTAGTTTCCAAAGAAAAAGAAAGAAAATTAAAAAGGAGAGTATTACATTATATTAGTATCCACTTAGTTTCCTCACACATAACATACAAAGAGAATTTACCTAAAGTTTAGCCACATTTAACAAGTAACTTCTTGGCAACACTTTCTATTTTTAATTATTTACTAATTTCTTTTACTATATTGTATATTTATGTATTTAACTACTGAGTAAATTCTTCATAAAGTCTAATTATTGTAATTACTATATCTTATATAATTAAAACCTTCTAATAATGTAGTCAAGCTTCTACTAATATTTCTTCTAACAAATAACAACAATCATTCTAAATATCATATTTAACAAAAAGGAGAGGAAGTAAGGCAGTTATATAAATCCTCATAAAAAAATTAAAGATCAAAACATTTCATTGCTGGCTTCTTAATAAGCTCTTGTGACTTAATGTAATGTCAATTTCAGTTTCAACTGAGCTCTATAACAAGAAAGAAAAGGTTAACAGTTTCTATTTGCACCTCATAGAGAAATCTCCACCACCAGTACTTAAGTCCAGAACCAAAATAGTTTTCTTGGTCAGCTACAGCTAACAAGTAGCAACAATCATTCTAAATACTGTATTTAACAAAAAAGGGAGGGAGTGAGGCAGTTATATAAATCATCATTAAAAAAAAGGAAAGAAAAATTTCATTGCTGGCTTCTTAGTAGACTCTTGTGCAGGCCTGTAGCTAATGTGGAGCCCACAGGGCCCACCCCCACCGCTGTTTTTGTGGGCCCCTCCCCCGATCCTCAGCCCCTCCTCCCTCCCTATGGCCCCCTCACCCCCTGATTGATCTGAGCCGGCATCTCCCTGTTTGAGCTCATCTGTGATGAACTGAGTCTCTTTAGGACCCAGCAGCAACTGGTGGCTGACTGAGTCACACACACATTGGTCGGATTGTAGCAGTTAGCTCCTCCTGTTGGATTTTCTGCACCAGGCTTCAGAAAAGATCCTAGGCTCAGGGAAGGAGGGAGGAGTAATGCCAATAAAGGTCTGTGTGTGTCTGTGAGTGAGGGAGGAAGCTTGACCCCCACTCTCCTTTTTAAAAAACAACACAGCAGCTTTCCTAGACCTTTTAGTGTCTATTACCATTGGGATTCCGGCTCGCCTCAGAGGAAGACTCTAGTGGGGGCTGTGTGGGTGCACACCAAGCAGACTCCCCTTGCCCTGGAGCCTTTGATGTAATTAGCTGGTGCCCCCCCCAAGGCCTCCTCCCCTCAAAATCCCTAGCTACAGGGCTGCTCTTGTGACTTAATGTAATATCAATTTCAGTTTCTTTTTTCTTTTTAACCATTTATTATAGGATATGTTTCACATATTTCAAATTCCACCTTATAAATATCACATATCTTTTTCTTTTCTCCCCACCCCCCAGTACAAGGCTTCCTGCAATGCTCTTACCCCCTTATAAACTCTATTATCTAATTACCATTAACAAAGTGTATCAGTTCCATTATCAAATTAGGTAACATTTTAACAATCTTATCGTTTTTTTTCTTGTTTTCTCCTTAATAACTGTCAAAGCAAATCAATCTATTTTTAACATCCCAGTTTTTCTCAAGATAGTCTTTGAAATCTTTCCATTGTTCAAAAAACGCTTCATCTTCTTCATTATTGAGCTTTCTTGTCATTTTGTCCATTTCTGCCATAAAAAGCATCTTCTTAATCCATTCCCATGTTTCAGGTATCTTTTCTTATTTCCAGAATTGTGCATAAGTCATTCTAGCTGTTGTAACCAAGTACCATAACAATGTTCTCTTGGTTACATTTAATTCTTCCAATTTAAGACCTAACAACAAGATTTGTGGATCCTTCTTAAAAGTACATTTCAAGATTTTCTGTATTTCATTATGAATCTCTGACCAATAACTCATGGCTTTATCACAAGTCCACCACATATGGTAAAATGAGCCTTCTTTCTTTCTGCATTTCCAACATTTGCTAGACATACTCTCATTTATATTAGCAATTTTCTTTGGGGTCATATACCATCTATACATCATTTTATAACAATTCTCTTTGACATTAACACAAGTTGAGATTTTCATTGATTTTTTCCACAAACATTCCCATGATGCCATAGTTATTTCACTATTTACATTTACAGCCCATTTTATCATTTGTTCTTTTACAATTTCATCCTCTGTATACCACTTCAATAAAACCTTATATATTTTTGAGATCATTTTTTTCCCTTTTCCATCCATATAATTTCAATTTCATTATTCTTTGCCCTAAAGCCATATTTTCTCTTATCAGTTTTAAGCAAATCATAAATCTGTCTATAATTCAACCAATCATAATCAAATTCCACATCATCTCTGTCTCTCATAACAAAGCTTTTCCCTTCAGATTTTAAAAGATTTCTATAAGGTAACCAATCTAGTCCTTCATGTCTCGAATATGGTTTAATCACTTCTGCCGGCACTATCCAAAGTGGTCGTTCTTCATAAAAGAATTTTTTGTATCTCGTCCAGGTCTCGAACAGTGATCGCCTAATAAAGTGATGTTTAAAAAATTTATCGATTTTTGATTTTTCATACCACAAATACGCATGCCATCCAAACTTGTTGTCATGACCTTCTAACACTAACAGCTTCATATTTTCAAGGTTAATCCATTGTTCTATCCATGTTAAACAGACAGCATCGTAATAAAGTCTAAGATTTGGTAGTTGAAGTCCTCCTCTTTCCTTAGCGTCACATAAAATTTTCATTTTAATTCTTGGTTTCCTTCCTGCCCACACAAATTTTGATATTTCTTTCTGCCATCCATCCAATATCTTACTTTGTCGTAGTATTGGGATAGTCTGAAACAAAAACATTAACCGAGGCAAAATATTCATTTTAACTGTTGCAATCCTTCCCATTAGTGATAAATTCAAGGTGTCCCATTTTTTCATATCTTGTTGAATCTTATACCAAATTTTCTCATAATTATTTTTGAATAAATCTATATTTTTCATAGTCAATTCAATCCCTAAATACTTTGTCTTTGTAACCACTTCACACTGGATTTTCTCCTGAAGTTCCATTTGCTTCTGTTTCGTCATATTTTTACACATCACCTTTGTTTTGCTTTTATTAACATAAAAACCAGCCAAGTCTCCGAAATCTTTAATTTTTTGCATCAGTTGTGGTATATTCTCTATTGGGTCTTGAATCATAAACATTACATCATCTGCAAAAGCTCTATATTCATATGTAAAGCCTCTCGTTGTCAATCCTTTAATGTTCTTGTCCTCTTTTATTTTCCCCAATAATACTTCCAATGTCCAAATAAACAATAGTGGAGATAGGGGGCAGCCTTGTCTTGTCCATTTTCGCACTTTAAAGTATTCCATTTTCTCTTTATTTACGTTCAATGCCGCTTTTTGATCTGAATAAATTGCAGTAATCATGTTTAAAAAAGATTGACCTATTTCCATTTTCTCTATCACTTGCAACATAAAGTCCCAATTCAAATTATCAAAAGCTTTTTCTGCATCCAAGAAGAGGAATCCAACTTCCTTTTCAGGGTGTTTGTCACAATATTCAATTGCATCTATCACCACTCTTAAATTGTCTCTGATTTGCCTATTCGGTAAAAAGCCAGCTTGTTCTTCTGTTATAACATCTTTCAAATAATTTTTCAGCCTTTCAGAAATTACTTTAGCAAACAGTTTATAGTCATTATTCAGGAGGGATATTGGTCTGTAGTTCTTCACATTAGTTAGGTCTAAACCTTCTTTGGGTATAAGTGAAATATTTGCTTCTTTCCATGACTCTGGAATCCGTTTTGTCTCTCTTATTTCATTTGACAAAAGTACAAAAATTGGGGTTAGCTCATCCTTTAATTTTTTATAAAATTTTGCAGTAAATCCATCTGGACCTGGAGCTTTCCCCAATTTTGCTTCTTCTATCGCACTAACAATTTCTTCATTTTTAATTGGACCATTAAGTACTTCTTTCATTTGTTGTCCCAATGTTGGTACTTCAATATTCTCCAAATATTTCTTAAGTTTCTGTGAGTCAATACATTTCTTTTGAAACAATTTGGCATAAAAATTGAAAAAGACTCTCTTTAAGCCATTCAAGTCCACAATATCCTTTCCATCTTCTATTATCTTGTTTATAAAATTTCTTTCACGTCTATTTTTTAATTGCCATGCTAAGAACTTTCCAGGTTTATTAGCACCCTCAAACGATTTCTGTTGCAACTTCTTTAAGTTCCAATACAATTCTCGATTTGACAATACATTTAACTGGTCTTGTAGCATGTGGATTTCTTTTATAATCTTTTTCTTTCCTGGCTTTTTCTTTAACTCTTTTTCTTTCTGTCGGATCTTTTCCTGTAAATCATCTTGTTGTTGTAATCTTTGCTTTCTATCTTTAGTGTTTAATGAAATAAGCAGTCCCCTTATGACCGCTTTATATGCGTCCCAAACAATTTGTAATTCTGTACCTTTGTTCAAATTTGTTTCAAAAAAGTTCTGTGTTTCCCTATGCAATGTCTCATTAACTATTTTTCTGTCCAATAAGTCCTCATTAATTTTCCAGTATAATTGTTTAGGTTTTTCTCTCGACATCCAAAGTAAGGGGCTGTGGTCAGAATTATTTTTTGTTAAGATTTCAATCTTTTGAGTCTTCGATGCCAACTCCTCCGACATCCAAATCATATCAATCCTGGGAAAAGAGTCATGTCTATTGGAGTAAAAAGTATAGTCTTTTGCTTTGGGATTCCATTTTCTCCAAACATCTTCCAGTTTCTCTTGTTTCATCAGTTTAAAGAAAATTTTTGGTAATTTCCCCGCCACATCTCCAGCTTTTTTTGAATGTCTGTCCAATAAGTTGTTCACTGTACCATTAAAATCTCCTGCGAAGATAACCTGATCATAAGTTAATTGTCCAAACTGTCGAAAGGAGCTACCGTCCACCCTGCACAGTTCGCAGAGTGCGTCAACTCACCATTTTAACTCCGACCGGAAGCCCCCATATCAATTTCAGTTTCAACTAGGCTCTTTATAGAAGAAACATGTACATAGTGCTGTAACAAGAGAGAAAAGGTTAACAGTTTCTGTTTACACCTCATAGAGAAATCCAGGTGATTTTCTTGATGGGTTACAGCTATAACTTGCCTATTTCTTAACATACACAAACTACCTATCTATATCTTCATTACCATTTTATATATAAGTATTTCATTTATATTTAAATGTTTTTCTGCTATACTTTTCTGTTATGTTATTTTTATTTTCAGCTATAACCTCAGTTAACCCAATATGACATTCCTTACAACAGCCTACTCATAATATTTATATTTTCCCCTCTTTTTGTGTGTTTTATTTTTCATAATGGCCACTGATCTGTGTCTTTTTTCTTTGTATATGTCAGAAGTGTATTTAGTTGCTTTCCTTCTATATTCCATCTTTCTCTTGGGTGAAGTTTTCTGTTTTGAGTTATTTTTCATGCTCTCCTTGCTTGCAATAGGCAGCCCATCTGGGAGTTCATCTTGTATTCTCTCTTCTGGAGTTTCAAAGGTTGAACGAGTTATTGGTCTTTCTTTGATTTTATTACATTGTCCTGTCTTGCTTCTTTTGGATGCCTTGACTGAAGATATGGTTTCATTGAATGGTTCATCTTGGTTTGACTCCTGCTCTTTAGCTGCACAGATTGCAGTTAGTTGGTTTTCTGTCTCGTTTGCAGCTTCTAGCTGTGAGATCAGCATCTTGGTAAATAGTCTTTGAAAATTATTCTGGATCTCATGTTGAATTGTAGTCTCCAGTATTTCTAAAAATTGTTGAAAGTTGAATTGGATATCTAGTATGTCATCTAAGTCTTCTGTCACATCCTCTTCTTTGCAAATATTTTGTAAATCCATTTTGAGAATGAGTCACAGATTCAATTTGCTCAAGGTTGATTCTCTCTTGTTTACTTTCTCAGCTGACTCGTTCAGCTGCCCACACCAGAATCAATAATAATATTAAAATCCAGAAGTCTTTCCATATAGCCCAAACAGTATGGAGTCTCTTTATTATTTCTCACAGGCAGTTACTTTTAGGTGAATGTCTCAAGTTAAAACACAATCTTAAAGGTAGTCACTCCAGCAAATGGTAGCCAAAATCCATTTAACATGACGTTCTGTTAAGGGTATTAAGTAAAGCCGAATATATTTTATTTTAAAATCCCTTCTGACAGACAGATAAATTGTTGCATTATAAAGTCAAAAATATGGAATCCAGATAGTAATAAAAATTAAAGCTGTTGCAGTATTGAGATAGTAGAAGTTGAATCTTTTTGCCCCACCAAGAAGTTTCTACAATTTTAACTCATTCTCTTTGCAGCTGCTCTCGAAAGGGAAGGAGGGGGAGCAACTCCTTGTTCATTCCCTTACTTTTTTTAAAAAAAGAGAAATTTAAAGGGGCGAGTTCAAAGTGTCTTTATATTTAGTTCATTGTAGTTGCAGTTACGAGTACTCACAGCAAATCTTGCCTTCACTAATGTGGTGGTGAGGTTCGGTACCTGTTTGAATTATCTCTTCCAAAGTATAAAAGGGCATTTATGCTTGAATGTTTGAATGCCTTGTTAGGAAGATTTAAGGATATTCCATACCCTAATAGACTCTGTGGATATAGTACTAACCAAATTGACTCTATAGATAATATTTTTTGGGTTACCCTGGATTGTCAGATTTGAGAGCTGAACTGATTTTCTATTTGCTTAAGCAGGACTGTCTCTTTAGAAGCAAAGTCCTCTTGGTTACTAAGAGATGAAGATACACAAGTAATTTGTGTGTGGCTAAATTTTTGGTGGCTGTAGTAAATCATGCTGTAACTCTGGTAGCAAGTCTTAGGCTTCCCCTTTAGTGTGTGATGGCTCACTGTTGATTACTTTTGTAATGGAAACAGTAAAAAGAGTTGGCCACCTGCTGGGCAGTCTGTCACAGCCAGAATGAACCTTTTGTAACATGATCAGATGACATGATCATGTTATATATATATAGTCTAAACAAGATAAATATACAATGTTAATTAATAAATATAAACTAGGCTATTTGTAGAATGAGAACTGCTGTTGAATTATTGTAGGATTAGTATCAATGTGTTCTTGTTTACCACTCGATGAATATATTATCAAATACTGACCTGTATGTGTGAAAACAGCAATGACAGATCTAATATCTCCATATAAGGAATTTATGTGCTGATTGACATAACTACAGATAAAATACTTAGCAATGGTGGCAGTTCAGATGATCACCTGGAAGTCATTCAGCAAGTATTATCAGTTGTATTGAACCATCTTGCTCATCTAAGGGTGATGGTATTTCATTGGCACAAGCCAATGTAAGATACATCCTGGCAACAGTGAAACTTCTTGTCAGTGGATTGTACCTTGTGCCACAGGAACCCTTATTTAAGTGAGAAAGTTAGATACAGTGCGATGTAATCAAGCCATCTAGTGGTTTATATGCATATCAGAATCAGCCCAAAGTAGTCCAATTGCTTTTGGAAATGTAGCACATGGAGTTCTTTCCATCTGTAGTTTTATTTTCCCTTGCATCTCTGTTGGTAGGGACAAACTATGCAACTAAAGAAAGGCTGTTAACTGGGAAATTACCTGGATTTTCTGTTACAACTGAAATAAAACAATTTCATAGCTTTTTAATGGGGGGGCACTCATAGTTCAGTACACTGCTATCCCAGCAGTTACCAGAAATGTAGTCATTTTTATATTTTAATCACAAAATGATTTCACATGGCTAGTCTTTCTGTGATGCTTATGTATCAGTTCCTAAGTATGGTTATAAAATAAACTCTGAAAAGGAAAATAACAGCCTATTTTAAAGGTAAAGGTTTTAATATATTTTCATGGATAGGCTCATTTAAGTTAACAGTGTACTTTGTCTAATTACATTTAAGATGTTGTGTTTTACCCAGCAAGGCAATTTTTTGAAATAGATTTCTTTTAGACTACATCATATAACTTTCAAAACAGAACTCTACTCTTATTTTCAAATCTTTTGGATTATGCTTGACTTCTTGTTTCTTATAATTAATGCTAGTCACATGGGACAATTCTTGTCACTGGAATCCATCATGTATTACTCCATTCCTCTTCAACAGGTAGCCCGCACTGCCTCTCCAGTGTAATCCCTGTCTCAATTTCTACCTTCATTTTGTCATTCCAGTGGCTCTAGCTGCTGATGAACTGTTTCTATTATGTGTGCAACTGTGTTTCCTCTCCCCTCTTCCACCATAGCTTATAATATGCCACAGGGAAACTAAATAATGTGTAGTGGCTAGATCATTGCAGTATAACCAGAATCCTCCTTCCTGAGAAGCCAGGGAGAGTTTTTTCCTTACAAAAAAGAGGACCTGAAACCATATAATGATTGATACTATGTCTACTAATATTGATGCTTGAATCCCATGAGACCTGTGAATAGAGCTCATAAAGCAGGACTTTCCTGGTTTCCAGTTTTGGCAACTCATGTGTTGGGTGTGTCCCATCGAACTCTGATGGGGACACACAGAGACATGACAGACAGGAGGGGTCCTGGACGGATTGCTCCCCCCAGAGTCCTTGTAGGGGATTTCTGGTCTGGAGTGCTGAGGAGAGCCCCTTCCGAGGCAATGGCCAAGGAACTAGGGCTCTCCTTACTCCGAGAGGTCTTACCGCTGTGAAGTCATCATGGTGATTAGAGCTAGCTGCCAGAGGAAGCAGACAAGCAATCCAGTGTGAATGAGCCCCTATAGTAACCTAAAGGTGATAAAACTGAGTTAACCGATCCTCTCTACAAACGGCTGCGCCTTTAAGGTGAACGGCAGTAATTCACAAGAAAAATGGTGGATGGGAGAGGAGTTGGGGATTTCCCCCCCCCCATGAAACTAAAAAGTTCCTGAATGATAAACTGAGAGGGAAAAAAGCGAAACTGACCGTGAGAGACAGCAAATGAGACTGAAAGGTGCAAAATAGTCCAAAGTGTTTTTAAACCAGAGAACTTTCATTTTAAGTTTGAAAACTTTCTTCTTGTGTAGACAATGTCTGGTAGAGGGAGAAGAACGGCGCCAGAAAAGAAGCCTCTCACAGGAAATAATCAACCAATGAATCCTTCCCAGACACAGGAAGCAGCTGCTGACTTTCCTAATATGCTGGCACTAGCATTGCGCCCTCTGCTGGAGCAGATGTCAAATATTAATAGTAAGCTGGATGGAGTCCAAAAGCAACTGAAATAGATGGATAAAAGAGCAGATGATACTGAGAAAGCCATTAAGAAAGCTGAGACAAAAACAAAGGATATTAAACAGAAACTGGAACAAGTGGAAAAGAGAGAATCTCAGATAAAGGTCAACTGTTGCAGCTTCAAATGGAAAGATCAATGTATGTCTTGTGCTTTCAAGGCATTCCAGAACAAAAAGAAGAACATTTAAAAGAACTTTTAAGCGAAGCATTAGCACCAATGACAGAACTGTAACAAAATGTACTGCAAAACAACATGGGTCTGGCTTATCGGACCTACTCAGATTTCATCAAGAAAAATAAGCTACCTGGTGAAGTATTTGTGAAATTCTCCAACAGATCTACTAGAGAAGCTGTTTTGAAAGCTACATCTGGGAAAATCTTGAAAGTAAAAAATGAAGAAGTGAAAATTTTAAAGGATATTCCATTTGAGGTGCGGAAGCGAAGGCGACAATACAAAGATTTAACTTTCTTCCTTCATAATAACTCAATTGCATACAGATGGACATTTCCAGAAGGACTAGTGTTCAGCTATAAACATAAGAAGATCAAGATTGACTCTGTTCAGAAAGCCAAAATTGTTTTGAAACAGCAGCAAAATTCGAACAAAGATGAAAGAAAGATCAATGATAATGAAGAAGACGATAAAAGTTACTCTGAGTCTAAAGATATGTCAAATAGCTCTGGCAGTACTTCTGAGGTCTCTGATTAAGAAAAAGGGGCAGCTGCTCCCAAACCACTTAAAGTTAAACTGAAATACAAGAAGAAAAAGCATGGAAAATGAACTAGTAGTTCAATAGAATATAACTTGACTATAAAACACCTATAGATTTGTATTAAAGACTCAAGCCAGCTTCATCTAGAAATCAATATCTTGACACAATACCTTTGTTATTATTGTAGGGCCGATATATAAGAATGCTATTTTTGAAATTTGATCCTTGTCTTAATTTAGCTTCTGAATTAGTTTTAGTATTTCCTTTGCCCCTTTCCTTTAGGATGTAGTATATAAAAGCAATAAAAATTATTATTTTTTTAAAAGCAGGACTTTCCTATCTCCCATTTAGGTTTGCCAGGCACTTACCATCTGCTGGTGGGAGGGGTGCTCCATGCTGCTCCCCGGGATCCTATGGTGACATCAGAAGTGACATCATCATGTTGGGCACGTTGGGCAGGGGACACTAGCATTTGGCCAAAAACTCTATGGTCACCATAGAGGGTTTTTTGGGTCAAATGCTAGAGCATCCCCTGTTTGATGTGCCTGGTGTGATGCCATCACTTCTGGGTGACATCATCATGCTAGGTATGTCAGGCGTGGCATGGCTGCTTGGGAGCAGCCCCCTTGCCGGCCAGCTGGCCAGTGGTGGATTAGGCCCTCTGAGATCAGAGGAACCCCCACCTTCATTGGGAGGATGGCAACCCTACTTCCCTTCACTCTGCAACCCATTCTACCCTCCCTTGAAATTTTGTTCCTGGGGCTCAGGGGACCCTAAACATCTCATAGGCAGTCGGAATGATCAGATGTAACTTCAACTCTTCCTCAGAAATGGACTATAGTATATGTCTTCCACTTAATGTCACACAAAATAAAGGTGTAACATTAGCAAGCATTGGAAATGATAACCATTGGGCCTCCTAAAAAACAATACTGAACTCTGTACACATTAAAGAGCAAACTAAATACATAATCACAGATATTCAAAACCTTGAACATTTTTCTGGGTGTCTGCATATTGGGTCAGAACCAAACAACTTTTCCATTGAAAAAAAGGGGATGGTAGGCAATGTTCCCTCTAAGCCATAGAGTCTCGTGAGCAAAAATTCTACTTTGTGAGCTGCTGGCATCAAAGTTGTGAGTGAGCGATTTGGCTGCTGCATAAATTAGTTTGCTCTGGAGCCATCTCTTCCTGAGCTAAGAGAAAAATGTGTGAGCCAGAGGGTAAAAAACTGTGAGCTAGCTCACGCTAACTCAGCTTAGAGGGAACACTGATGGTAGGCCTCCTTCACCCTGACCTAGATAGCTCAGGCTAACTAGTCTCATTAGATCTTGGAAGCTAAGCTACAAAAGGCCATAGAGGTGGCCTGTTTAGGACTTGTGACCCACCAAGCCAAATGAAGTCCAGCAATCAAGCATAAGGCTTGGTTGTTTTATTGCCTACAATAACATTGAGACCAGACAGCTGTAATGCACTCCATATAGGTCTCTCCTCAAAGTCAATTCAGAGACTCGGTGCAGAGTGTCACAGCTCAGTTATTATCAGGAGCTGGGCAGACCATAGATATTAGCCCCATTCTGCAGTCATTCCATTGGCTGCCTATCAGTTACCTGGTTCAGTTAAAGGAATTGGCTATACGAAGCCTTCATGGCCTTGTACCCTCATATCTGTGGGACTCCTTCCCCCCATGCTCTACCGTGGGAGTTTTGCTTATCTGAGAAGGGCCTTCTGCAAGTTCCACCCTGCAAATGGGCAAGATCTATAATTGCCCATATATGCACATTCTCTGTTGTGGCCCCCAGATACTGGAATGATCTGCTTGATGAGGTCAGGAAGGCTCCCAGTCTTCTGGCATTTTGCAAACTATGAAAAACTGAATTATTCAGGAAGGCATTTTTACAAAGGTAATAGGGCTTTATTATTATAGCATGGTTTGGGAAGAATGCTTTAAGAAAGAGACAGAGATTATGTCCTATAGTACTGTGTATAGTATGTACTATCTGTTGCTGTTTGTATTATTCTATTATGTATTTTCTGCATAGATTAATATGTCATGTTAATACTTAAGCTTAGTTTCAGCTTTTTACTTTTTCTTGATTTCTTCAATCCTAATCCTATTACACTGCTAATTGGATGTCTCATCCTATTGCTGCATTGATATACTCTGTGTAATCTGTTTTGGGTATTAGTGAGAAGGGTGGACATAACATAAATAAAACCAAGATAAATAATAAATCTGGGGCTAAAAACCAACCAACCCCTAACCAACCCCAAAACATAGAAAATACGGTCTTCTAGAGCTACATGCTGACAATTACATGGCTAAAGCTATAAATTAGCTATGAGACAGAGGAGGCCAAAAGGGTACAAGGGATCGCACAGCTTACATACCAAAGTCCAGTTCAGTATGAAGACTCCGGATTTAAAGAGTATTTTGTGGTCTTATTAGAAAGTATCCCTGCATACAATCATGCTAAGCAATCAAAATATACACAAAATCTGGAAACAAAGAGGGGATGATACAGACGTTTAATTCTTCCAGATCCGGTTCGGCACTCCCTTCTGCCATCTTCAGCTCCTCAGCCTTTTATTTTTTAGCCTTGTGTGTAGCAGTTTACCTTTTAAAATATTTATTATCTTAGTAAGCCTTTAGCAAGGCATTGAGTGAAGCTGAATGAAGTGCATGCTTATCTTTGGAATTTGAAGGCAGAATTTTCTTCTTACGGATGCCTACGGAATACAGCAGTTCCTCCCTTAGACATTAATTGTAATGTTGAGATGTTTAAGGAACAGTTATAGGGGTTATGCTACCTGTCCAGATGTGCAGACATCTGTGTAGAAGAGAGCGCAAACAGCCAGTGTTTCACACTAAGAAGAAGAGACCTGAAGTAGAGGCTTTGGATGTGTACTCTATAATAAGTGCCCTCAGAGTGCACACTGAGGCAGGACTTGCCCTCTATTCTTATAGGTGCACACTGATGTCCACATAGGCACAGGTATTACACAAAAGAGGATTACATGAAGATATGGAGACAGAGAAGGTTTCACCAGGGCCGAGGACAGACTGGCAATTTGCCCCGGTATCGAGTCGCGGCAAAAAAAACCCGGAGTAAACGATACCGGGTTTTCCCGTCCACACAGCGGGGGCCTCTGCCGGAAGATACTGGATGGAGGTGCGCGGGAGCGTTCAGACTGCCGCGCCGGAGGCGCGCTATATTCGCTGTTTCCCCATTATTTCGGCTGTGGGCGTATGTGCGCATGAGCGCCTGAGCGCTCATGCGCATAAGCGCTTTTTGCCAATTTTTTTTTTTTTGCCCTGCAACGCCGGCACCGCATTGGGCAGTGGAGCGGAGCGCAGCCAATCACACCGCTGCTGCCTCATGCCCAACGCGGGTTGCTCCCGGCTTTTCGGCTGCGTGTTCAGACTCCCCGGAAGCGGAGAAACGCGTGACAAACGCAGGCTTTCAAGATTTGCGTCGGCTTTTATCAGGTGTTTTTTTAATCCGGCAGTGAAGCGCGAGAGCACCGGTAGGCTACGGGTGGGGGACGCCAGGCAGATGTGCCTGTGTGAACATTCCATTTAATCCGATATTGAGTCGTTGTCAGCCCGGGTCCCATCCCGCGGCAAATTGCCAGTCTGTCCTCGGCCCAGATGTCTACTGAACGGCTTTGAGAATGCAGTACTTGAAGGAACTTGTGGTTATTCCATATGCATGCCTTTGCTGGGCAGAGAGGGTGTTGGAGATTGCCCTTGAGGGTGCCTTGTGTAACCTTAGACTGAAACCCTTTGCTGAGCAATGGCTAGCTCTTTGGCACAGATCAAGAGTGTCTTCTTTAGCCTGGCTTTGAGGGTCTCTGGTTCAGGTCAGAAGTGGGGTGCTCCACTGTTGGGGCTATTCTACAAGACAGCACCTCTGAGCTACATAATGGCTTTTTGTACTTCCTCAGAAACTGATAATAAAACATGTAAACATCTGTATACATGATCAAAGCACATCTTCTAGCCAATATATTGATTAACCAATAGAGAGGTTACAGATCACTTCATTAGACTAAACAATACCCAGTTTTCCTGGGCTACCTTATCTCTGCTTCTATTGGTTATAGCTAAGTTAGATAACATTCTGTTTACATGCAAACATCAATTTAACTCTTTTGTGACAGAAAATGTTGTCAACTTGGAGCTAATATACCACCAGTAGGCTATATTCTTGGCTGGTGGAAGGCTTTTTAGCTTGATGGGTGGCACGTGTGTAATGCAGGAGTTCCCAACCATTTTGGTATGTTGACCAACAAGTCCAAATTTACTTGGTACGGTGACCAATCCAAGCTTGGCCCAAGATTTTTTGGCACTCTAGGCAAAGTATGACCTTAGGAGCCATCTAGTTCAGTATTCAATTTTTCTACAGTGGCTAAGGAGATGTTTTTGAGAAAACAACAAATATCACAGAAAGAGTGCAGCTGCCTCCACTATGAACCCCAAGCAATCAATATGTATATGCATATATATCAATATGTATATGCAGTGAAGAAAGAATACCAACTAATATATATGACATGGAAGATGCTGTTTCCAGGGTCAGATGTTTGGTTCCAAAATACAAAAGAGAGTAATTGAAAGGGTTGGGGTAGCCATTAGGGAGGGGTGGCCCACAACCCAATTTGAGAGGCATCACCCACTTTTGAGTCGAGAAACACTGGTCTAATGCATATTGGACTAATTATTGATGGGATTTTCAATGCATATATACACACCACATATCACACTTCATGTACCTGGGGACAAATAGATATCCATGTATTATGAAATACATGCTTACTGCTGGAACATAATTTTTCTTCCACTTATGCAAGCATCACTTCTGGTCCTGTGAAATTTACACTGTTTCCCCTATATACTACAGTACCCCATCTTACTGTTCCCAAAGGTCTACTAACTCTCTAGGAACTGCGTCTTGGAGACCACACTAGCCTGCAGTAGCAGAAGGGAGATGAGAAATTCTATTACATGAGTGCAGCTCAGCTCATTGTGCATAGTGTCCAACATCTTTTCTTAGTGTGTGTTTTTTAAAAAGTGGCAGGATGCAAGAAAAAGGGGCTTCCTATTAGTTATACTGAAAGTATTCTAGTGTGATATTGAAGTGAATGTGGCATGGCATGTATTAGATAAGAATGAAACATTCCAGAAAGAGCTTTTTACATTGTATTTTTCTTAAACCTTCTATAAAGCATGGTTGTTCCTGTAAGAACATAAGAAGAGCCCTGTTGGATCAGACCAGTGGTCCATCTAGTCCAGCATCCTGTCTCTCACAGTGGCCAACCAATTCCTCTGGAGGGCCAGCAACAGGGCAAGGAGGCTGAGACCTTCCCCTGATGTTGCCTCCTGGTTCTGGGATTCAGAGGTTTTGTGCCTCTGAAAGTGAAGGTTGCCCTCAGTCACCATGGCTAGTAGCCACTGATATACCTATCCTCCATGGATCTATATAATCCCCTTTTCAAGCTGTTTTTCCCCATGGCCATCACAACATCCTCTGGCAGTGAATTCCACATTTTAATTACTCTCTGTGTAAAGTACTATTTCCTTTTGTCCATCCTGAATTCTACTGCCCATCAGTTTCATTAGATGCCCTCAAGTTCTAGTATTTTGTGAGAGGGAGAAAAATTTATCTTTGTCAACTCTTTCCATCCCATGCATAATTTTATAATGTTGCCCCTTTTCTAAACTAAATAATGTCATCTCTTTTCTAAACTAAAAAGTCCCAGACTCTTCAGCTTTTCCTCATTGGGAAGGTGCTCCAATTCTCTAATCATCTTGGTCACCTGTTCTGTACTTTATAAAGCTCTGTGATATCCTTTTTGAGATATGGTGACTAGAACATGGTGACACAGTATTCCAAATGAGGTTGCACCATAGATCTACACAGGGGCATTATAATATTGGCCACTTTATTTTCAATTCCTTTCCTAATAATCCCTAATATAGAGTTTACCTTTTTCAGTGTTGCAGCACACTGGGTTGACATTTTCATTGAGCTATCCACTACAAACCCAAGATGTTTTTTCCCTCTTAGGCCCAATCTGCATTGGTATTTTCCACCATTGTGCAAATGATCTCACATCGTCTCACAAATTTCTGTCTACATTTCATGCCACATGCACTCTCCTATTGTTTCATCTCAGTATCTGCTGTCTGCATAATTTTATTGCCATTTAGTGGTGATTCCAGGTTCACTACGGTGTCTAACCGCCTTATCTGAATGTGGTTTTAAGGTGGTACAACTACTCCTCCCCATCATCGAGCCACTGTGAGCAAAAAGCAGACAACTGGAGCCGAATTCTCTACCCTCCCATCTTTTCTAAGGAGATACTCAAATTGTCACAAAGGAAACAAGTTAACTGAAAATCCAGTTGGCTGCATTTAAAAGCAACCAGGTGTTAGCCGAACTGCTTAACTACGCAGTGGCTGACTAACTTTTGAGGTCTTTTTGCCAATGTATACAGAGAAACCGGTATCCGTCGGCTGAGAAGCCTATTTCTTCAAGGAATGATGCTTGACAAAGGTTTCTTAATTTGAATCAAGATTCTCTTTACTGAAGGTTCTTATCATTACAGTCATACAAAAACAGATACACACACACATACATTCAATTTCCTTTTAGATACAGTAGAAATGGAAAACAATATTGGGATTTAAGCTAAAGGTATGTCTTCAGGAGGGGGAAAAGCAATTATACTTATCTGCTCCAGGAGATGTTGGTTCTTCCAGTGCTCAGGAACAAGGATTGTTTCTAACTAAGGATTCCTTACTTTTGCTACACACAGATAGGCCAGCTATATGTGTGAGGGTTCCTTGGTCGCGACTCCAAGTTACCACAATAAGTTACCTTAGCTATCTTGTTGATATGAAGAAGGAGCAGCGGCTGCAGAAGTCAGAGCAAGCAAAAACCCAGCAACAAAAGGTTGCACCCCCTTTTATCAGTTAGTCTGGGGGCTGGCTTGGGGTGTTTCTGGGTCCATCCCATCCCTATACCATTGGCTAAAGGATGTGGGGGTTCCCTCCTCCTAAGGTGGGGCAATGCTGAAAATCTACACCTTCCTACAAGGGAGGATTTTGGTCCAGGTGTCAAGATGGGTTGGCATGGAAACCTTTAGGTATGTAGATGGATCTGACTGGGTCTTCATACATGCAAATGCCAAGCATCCTGTGGGTTACGTGAAGGTAGAGATTCTCCCAATGGTGGAAAGTTGTTGTTTTTACATTCTGTGGAAAGGACCGTAATGGAGATGCTAATGGAGATGCTTCTTGCTCCCAAAGGCTGCTGGGTAAATGTGTAAGATGCGTCTGTGACCTCATTTGCATGGAGATACAGGCTGTGTGGTACCTCATTTTACAGAGAGAGTCACATTAACTCAAGCATACATTCTCCCAAAGCAAAGACTCTTGCTGGCACCATTCCTGGTGTGCATGCAGGTCAGAAAATAACAAATAAAAGCATTTTCAAAGTTCACCTCCTAACAGTCCCCCCTTTCATGGCTTCACTGAGTGAAACGGTGTGAACGCCATGACTTCCATACATGTGGGGTTGACGTGTGTAACGGAACACGTCAGATAGTCCATGATGAAACAACAACAAAAGTCCAAAAGTCCAGTATCGTATCGTTGGTAACCCATTGCTTGTGGCGATGTAGTCCCGTCTGGTCTGGATCCAAGCTGGAAAAGGTTTCCTTCCACCTATGACCATCTATCTAGTCTACTCGTTGGGGATGGACCAAAAATTAAAATGCCTAGCCCTACAAAAAGCCAAATTGTCACTATGAATACCGGGCACCGGAAGCAAACAAGCATATGACTTTTCCATAAGCTATGCGCATTAACACTGCTAAGGTAAGGCGTAATAATTACGTGCTTTAAACCAATAGCATTAATGAGGTAGACAATTATTCATTACTATTTGCACCAAACATGTAAAACTAGAAAATTAGTTATAAAAATCAGTAGCATAAACTATACTGCATTGATACATATATCCCTGAGGGCAGTCCTCATTATGGGAGGTAGTTGTAAACATTTGAAATTATTTACAGACAAGAAAAACATGCAAGAAATACAATCATGTTTCTTCAGTGTTTAGTACACCATCTTCAATTCTTCAGATCACTTTTCTTGACATTAGCTGTGTCAACTCAAAGCGAACCAAGTTGGTTATTTACACAACAGGTAAACCGTAAAAGTCTTCAAGTTTCTTCTTTTCTTCCAAAAGAAGTTTCCATTCCTTAATGTTACTGAACTATGGCATGTCTGTCTGGAACTTGCACATGTTCAATGACAAAAGGAAGGGGGATGTCTTTGCATAGCAAACCAGTTTCTTCCTTCGCATTGTTGTAACGCATTGTACCATAGGAGTACAGTTAGCAAAAAAATAAATGCATTTCACGAAATTAAAACAAAGCATTTTGGCTATTTTTCAAGCATTTGCATTCATAAATCCATTCAGGCTCATAATAAAAATTATTAGTGGTCATTCAAGCATTCACACACTAATATTGGCAGCATTTTCAGAAATTTTTACCCTGAGAAAATTCTGAAAAAGTTAAGCTAAACAACAAATCCAAAACGTATACCTTCCTATACACTTGTAACACATGGTATAGTCCAAAGAGGTACTAAGATGAAAGCTAGACATGTTCTGGAAGAATACGCGTATAGATAGACACACTCTGCGCATTGTCTTCTAGATTTGTGTAGCCAGACTTACAATAAGAATAAATGTTACTTGTTGTTTGTCTTGTTAAACAAAATGAACTTCCACGCAAGGGTTGCTATTGGAGTTACAAAAATAACAAGTGAACTCTCTCCTTGTCCAGAAAAATTGGAGTAGTTGAACTGGAGAATGTCCAGAAAAATTGGGGAAAAATGAGTAAAGCAGACTCCAGGCTGCTGACTGTATCAAGGGTTCCTTTTCCCAAAAGAAAGGGGAAAAGGCTGCATGTCCTTGACTTAAGTTGGCAATTCAAACCTGAGCCTTTTCTAATAAAGCAATTTCAAAAGTGAAAACAAAAAGAAGAGCAGTTTCTAAAGCTGCTTTCCTCTGGAAAGATAAAAGTTTCGTTTTAAAAAGAAAACTTTCCCAAAAATGAATGAAAACAAAAATAATTGTTTTGCAAAAAGATTGATTAGATAGAAATGAGATAAGAATGATCTCTAAGTTTCTAGTTCCCTCTAAGTTCAATGCTCACTGCTAGAACTTAAAATACAGAGTCCTCCTTTGGGTTTTCCCCTGGAAGGTGGCAAGTCAGCGGTTTCATTTGAATTTTAAATGGAGAGTGAGAGTCTTACATTTTCCTCTTCAATTTGAGACAGAAAAGTCAGAAGAAAATTAGTATACATTAATCATTAATACATTCCCTACATATTAATACCTTTAGTAGTAATTAGTTAGAAGGACAAATCTTGATCAGTAAATGCGCTCTCTCTCTCTCTTGAAGCTGTATTCCTGGGCTGACAGTCATGGAGACAAAGTTGGGCACGCCTTGCCTCGAGGACATTTGGCTCTCTTTTGTCTTCCTGTGTTGATCACAGTGAAGAAGGGGGGGTCGGTTGATCGTAGGAAAACCAACGAGTTGGTTCCCAGCTGGTTGCTGTAAATGAAGTCAGGTTAATGAAAAGCGGGGGGGGGGGGGGAATTTGCATAGTTCCCTGAGCTTTTGCTTTGCTGTGCCCAACCACAGAGAGAAAAAGGGACCTCTCTCCTTTTTTCCTCACAGCAAAATCCTTTGAATGTTGCTATCTAAAGATTGGTGGCTTATCAAAACATGTCTCTTTAAAGTTTGAAGTGAGCACGAAAACTTTGTGTGAGCGCTCTCTCCTTTTCCCGGCGCTGATGCACTCTTTGAATACAAACTCTGCAAGCATCTAGACCACATGGCTTGAAAATACCTTTTGCATTTCTCCTGCCCAGGAGATGGCATTGGCTTGGCTGGGGTCAGGACAGTCCGCACTGCCTTCTAAGCACGACGGCTGTTCCATTTTACCAGAAACCTTGTACTGCTGAAATTTTTGGAGGGATTCCCTGTGTTTAAAGGGAGTCCCGATAATTGTGTTAAAGAAAAGATCTTGCAAAGACTTACAGTAACTGGCTGCCTGTCGGACTTCTGTTTGAACCAAGCTGCAAAACTTGAGTTCTTAGGCTGTCAGCTGTTCAAAATTACTGTCTCAGTGAAGAGGGGTGGAATTTCCTGTGTGCAATGTACCTTACCTGGAGATTCCGGGAGATTCCGGGAGATTCAAAAATTTAATTCTGCTGCTTCCCCCTTTGCTTGTGGTTGTGTCAGTGAGTGCCTTATCTCTCCCCTTATGACACTTTCTGATTTTTATATCAGGAAGGTGTCATTAAAGATAGTAGAGAGAAAAGTGTCACTCAAAGCTTCAAAGGGTGAAGTATTGTACACCTTAGTGGTTGTCAGTTTGCTCACAGGGTTCTGCTGTTGTTGCAGGGGCTGGGAGACTCATTCTCCTTTCCATTCCTTGAGCTGTGAGGAATGAAAGAATTTTTCCCAGAACTGGCCATTCTTTCTTGGAATAGCTACTTTATACACAGCAGGGCTTATCCTGGCGACAATTTCCACCAGTCCAGCCCACTTAGCCATGAGTGCATGCTGTTTCCTTGAGAATTTTCTGTAGAGCACCTGTTTTCCTGGATCCCAAATCCTTGGATTCCTGACCCATCCTAGCTTTTTGTCTACAGCAAGGGTGCTTCTTCCTATCTCTTTGGCAACCTACAGGTGGATTTTTAATAGCTCAGCAAGCAGCTGGCTGATCCATTCATCATTGACAGCTCTGGTTTCTTGCTCTGGGGGCAGATCTGTCTCCATCCAGAAAGCCTCTGGTAGGCGCATTTTCCTACCAGTCATCACCATGTGCGGACTGTACCCGTGATTTGCCAAGGTACCACGTATGGCCATGAGTATTAGGGGGAGTTTTTCATCCCAATTCCTTCCTGTGGACTTTACAACTTTAGAAAGGGCTTCTTTCAGAGTCCTGTTTGTGCGCTCAATAGCACCTGATGATTGTGGTCTCCCTGCTATGTGGAAACATTGGGTGATGCCCAGTGCCTTGCACAGTTCCTGGGTAACTGCCCCACAGAAGTGACTCCCTAAATCTGAATCTATTACCCTGGGTAATCCCCAATTGGCGCTAGGCGGTTGAGTATTAGCCTTGCCGTTGTGCGAGCATCATTGGTCCTACAGGGGAGTGCTTCTACCCATTTAGAAAAAGGGTCTATGACCGTCAAACAGTACTTATTACCATTTCGAGTGCGAGGAAGAGGACCTATAAAATCTATTTGGATCCGAGCCCAAGGACCTTCCACTCTTTGGTGCTGAATTGGGGCTTTTGGGCCAGAGGAGTCGGCATTGTCTGTGGCACACGCAAGACAATTGTCCACCCAGCGGTCCACGTCGTCACGGACGCCTGGCCACCAGCCTACTTCACGTACCCTTCCAAGTGTTGGCTCTTTGCCTCTGTGACCTTGCTCATGGATAAATTGTATAAGGTCTCCTCTAACTTCTACTGGTACTACCCAGTGGCGTCTTCCTGATGAATCTATAGCCCATATAACTCCTTCATGCTCTTCAATTTTAAGCTTACCCGTGGGATCTTTCCCTTTGGATAACAGGTCCAAAGTATCTGTGTCATTCCTCTGCAGTTCACCCAGGTCCACGTGAATGGGAGGGAGGGGTTCACGGTTGTGTTGGGACTTTGTCTTACTGCGTGTAATTACAGCAAAAATTGGCTGTGTGTCTGCTTCATCTGACAGATGATTTGACAGTTCGTTTGACAGGTCTGCGGAGCCTGCGCTCGCTCGCAGCTCCGTGTGCTTCTCAAGCGGGGGAGTTTTTATTTCAAGGCAGGCTGCCTCTTTCACTAATTTATCCGCCTGCTCATTCCAGTAGGCAGTTTCAGTGTTTGTCTTTTGATGTCCTTTGACATGGGAGATCTGCGTGGGAGCCCTCCTTTCATGGAGGATGTCAGCTACTTCCTTCCATAAATCTAGATGTGCTATGGGCTTCCCTTCTGCATTCTTCCATTCATGCTTGGCCCAAAATTTTAGCCAAATTGTCACTGATTTTGCGGCCCAATCTGAATCTGTATAAATCGCTAAGGGGCAATCTAGTGGCTCAAATTGTAAAACTGCCTTCAAGGCTGCGACCTCGGCTGCTTGGCTGGAGTGCGGGCGAACAGGGGCTTGTAAAGTGTAACCGTCATGAATTCTTACTGCTCCAAACCCTGTGTGTGCCTTGCCTGCTACATGGAAGCAAGACCCGTCACAAAACCAGCAGGTGAATCCTTGCTGCTTGGCTTCTTCAAGGCTTACTCCCCAGGTAGCGGGCCAGGGTTCGTGGTCCACTGTAGGTATAGGGCATTCATGTTCTTCCCCAGTGACTAAAAGCCCGTAAGGTGCTGGAGGCTCATTTTTCTCCTTTTTGTACTCAATACCTTTATTGACAAGGGCAAGTGTCCATTGGGCAATCCTGGTATTGGACACCTGGCCGTCTTGTACCTTCCCAGAAAGAATGTATTTTAGGGGAGTGTGCGTGGTTTGCACAATGACTCTGGCTCCTCCTATTATGAATTCCCAATGTGACAAACTCCAAACTAGTGCAAGACAGACTTTCTCACAAGGAGTGTATTTTTGTTCTACTGAAGAGAGATTTCTGGAAGCATAAGCAATGACTCTTTGTCCTCCGTTTTGAAACTGACTCAGTGTGGCTCCTATGCTTGTCTCTGAGTGAGCCAATTGAATGTAGAAGGGCTGTGCGAAATCGGGGTGCGCGAGGGCAGGGGCTGATGCCAAACTGTCCTTGAGAGCGGCAAATGCTCACTGCTGGTCGGGTCCCCATTGCCAAGAGGCATTTTTCCTTAGTAAGGCATAGAGAGGTCTTGCCTTATCTGCAAAGGATTCTATGAAGTCTCTAGAAAAATTAAAAGTGCCTAGCAGCGCCCTTAAGGAAGGAACATCTGTAGGGGCGGGCAGGCGTGAGATGACTTCCATTCTCTGTGTGTCTGGGGCTCTTCCGTCAGGTCCTAGTGCTAAACCCAAGTATTTGACATGCGTTTGAACTAGCTGCGCTTTCTGGCGGCTGGCTTTAAACCCAGTGTCTCTGATTATACCAAGCACTTCTCTAGTGATTTCCGTGGCTTTCTCGGCTGTAGGCGCATGGACCAACACATCATCAACATACGAGATCACGTGTTTGCGTGACTCGGGTTTTAGACGGTCCCACATCTGGACCACGTGTGCGTGATATATTGACGGACTGGAATGGAATCCTTGAGGGGTCCTTTTGAAAGTGTACTGCTTGCCACGAAAGGTGAATGCAAACTTGTACCAGCAAGACTCGTGGAGTCTAATCGAGTGGAATGCATTCGCAAGATCCACCGTGCTGTAATATCGTGCTCCAGCTGCAATGGCGGCTAGGATCTCATTGTACTTTGCTACTACGGGGGCAACTGCAGGGGTTACAGCATTTAGAGCCCTGTAATCTACTGTCATCCTCCATGTCACTCCGTCTGCTTTTAAGACGGGCCAGAGGGGTGCGTTGCAGATGGACTGCATTGGGGTGATGACATCCCATTTCAAAAGTCCCTGAATAGTCTTGGCAATTCCTTCCTCTGCGTCTGCAGGGAATTTGTGTTGCTTCTGTGGTTCTGGGTCTCGACTTGTGATGAGAACACATGCGTCCTTCACAGTCCCACACTCTGCCTTGTCCTTAACCCACACTTCTGGGAATTCTTCCACCCAGGGGTCTCCAGTGATTGGGGAGAGTGGCATAGGGACTTTGATGGCTGAGCATCTGTGTATGGCGTTTATTTCTCTGGGTCCTTCTGGAATTTCCCATAAAAAGCCGTTGGCTAGGTCTACTGTGAAACAGTGCTCTTTCAAAAACGGAGCGCCCAAAATTCCATCACTGTCATCCTTGCTTGAGCAGGCAGAAATCCTGGTGGAAGTTTTCCCAACTGTGAGGGGAATATTTTTCCAAATTGGGGCTTTCTGGCTGCCTCCAGCAAAACCTGAAAGTGAAACGTCTTTTCCTGTGGGCTCACCTTTCTTAGCCAAATGTGGCTGCAGAATGTTTGTGGCTGCACCTGTATCAACTAGCAAAGTGGCAGGGGTCCTGTTCCCGAGATCGCCAATCCCTGCTTCAATCGTGGGCCTACCCCATCTGTCCGGCATAAGTTTTGCCACGACATTCTGAGGGAGGTCCATGCGACTCGGGCACCTCTAGGCTGTGGGTTCGGGCGATTCCTTAAAGGGGGTTGTGTCCTCTAAGGGATGGCGCGTTGCAATGGGAGTGTTCTGGTTCCTCCCAGCTCTCTCTTCCTCCGCAAGCGCTTGGAAGAGGATGTCATTAGGCTGGCCATCAAAATGAGTCATGTCATGTCCCCTGTCCTTCAGACGCATCCACGCATGCCAGCGAAGAGGATCCACGGTTGGTGGACAGCCTCCTTCTCTTTGGTCATACTGTGATCTGGTCTGAAAGGCTGATCGGGGAGGGGGAAGAGGAGGGGGAAGAGGAGGGGGAAGAGGAGGGGGAGAAGAGGGAGGGGGAGAGTTGGAAGTTCTTTGGTAGGTTCCCTGTGCTTGGGGTTGGCTTCGATAGGACGAGGGCGGCGCGGATGGAAGAGGTCTTGTGTACCCAGCATCTGGAGCTGAGCGCTCTCCCAGTTTACCGTGGTACACAGTGTCTCTGTCTCTCCACGAGCGACCGCGTCCTCTCTCGCCCTGATACCCTTGGTTAAACCTAACCTTTTTGGTCCCTGGTTCCCCTGTGGGGTTGTTCTGACTCTGTGGACCAGGTCCATTGTTGGCATACGTGACTGTAAAAATTGCTGCATCTTCCTCCTCCTTGTCTTTTCTTTTCCCTGTCTTGGGCGGCTTGAAATCGCCAGACCTCCTCATGATTGCTGCCACTCTTGCAATGTCTGCTCTTAACTCGTCCCAGGTTACTTGCGCGATGTCTGAAGTGCGCAGAGCTAATTGAGTTTGTCCATTGAGTCCCTTCACTAGTGATTCCCTAAAGGCGGGTACATTAAAGTCAAGGGGGTCAGTGGAGTCATCAATTATGTTTGCCACCACCCCTAAGAGTTGTTTGCGAGCCATGTAAATCTCTGGATCCTCGTTAGAACCTTGCTTTTCCAAATGAAAAAGGGCGCTTATGGTGGTTGCAGGATTTAAATAGCCTAGCACTTGTCTAAACCAATTGCACTTCGTCTCAGCTGTCAGATCCTTTGCTGCGACTGCAGAATTAACGGCAGCAAGGTGAGTTCCAGCGGCACACTTCCTGGCCACTTGCGTTAAGTCCTCCCCACTGAGACCTCCATATGCAGTGTTCGCTGCGGTCATCCACTGTACCACATTGTCTCTGTGAAGCGGCCCTAGCTCCTCTGCAACAGCTTTCACCTCCTCATGGTGCCAGAGGCGATTTTCAACAATGATGGTCGTGGTAGTCCGGCCATTCCCACGTACCGTGCGTCTGGTGGTACTGACTGGGTTCATTGGTAAAGGGGCAGGGATTCCTAAACTGTGAGAGCTAGAGGGAGGGGCCTCCTGGTTCCGAGGGGTTTCCACAACATGCGTGGGTTGCCTGACCTCGTCGGAGCCCGACTCCCAATCCTCTAAGTCCACCATCCCTTCAGGATGTATGGTAGAAATGATTGCTTGCTGGAGCCCTAGTTTTTCCTTTAGGTCATTAATGGTTTTAAGACAGGCATCATGAGAAGCTAGCTCTCTTCGTTTCTGCGTCTGTTCTGCGAGGTATTTGGCGGCCTTTTGGGCAGATGCAAAATTATCAGTCATGCTTTCTAATGCCAGCTCTGCCTTTGCTAGTTTATCTTGTGCTTCTGAGGCAGAAAGTTTAGCTTCCTTCAAGGAATCTGCCAAAATCTGTTTTTCCATTACTAAATTCACCCTGTCCGCCTTTAAGCGAAAGAGTTCTTCCTCTGAGGCTTTTTGGAGCTCTTCCATCTCTAATTGAAATTCTCCCCTTTTCTTTTCTAATAGCATCTCATAATACTGTCTCTGGGAATCGATTTCGTGCACGTGTCCTGATCTTTGCTTTTCTGCGTCTGCCAAAATCACATCCTTTTTCCTTTTATAGTTTTCCTTTAGTGACTCCAGATGTTTAGTCTGTTCTGCTCTCAGTACTGCTAATTCCGCACTGTGCGTGTGGTTCATTTGTGCGATTTCTTGCGCACGTTCTGTGATCTGTCTAGTCTGCAGTTCTAAAATCTTTTTGAGTTCGCCTAGTTCCTTCCCTAAATTTCTTCTGATTCTCTCAGCTCTGCGCTGGCATGCCATGAATCCTATGAGAAAGCATACCACTCCAGCTAGTCCATGCCAGAGAAACACGTTTCCCACTGAAATTACATCCTGCACATTTGAGTGTCCTCCCATATCAACTAGGGTGGATGCACCGAAATTCATTGTCCACTTCAGCATTTCCATGATGCTTGAGAGCAACTGTGCTCTGACAGGTCGCGACAGGGGCTCCGCTGAGTTTAGCTGCGGATCCTGATCTCGACCGGCTGGTCTTAATTTTGGAGCGGGAGTTCCCGTCCGAGAAAAGGTGGGGGCCAAGGGTGAGCTGCAGCTCAATTACCCTTAAACTCCCAACAGGTTTTCACCCAAACAAACACTGGCTTGGGAGGAGGGGCCTGGTAACCTTAAAGAAAGTGTGTTTGTGTGCAGAAGGACGCCTCTTCTGTCCCCTGTTGCTATAAAGGAATCTCACATTCAGGAAGAGCGTGTTTTAGCTCACTCCTGTAGCAGGAGACCTTTATATGCAATCAGTAACAGGCCTGTGGTTCTGCCTCCACAAAGGCGAGGGCAGATTTTTGGGAAAGGATCTCTCCCTTCCGTGGTTAATCTGATAACCAAAGCTATAGGTTTTGGAAGTGGGGGCTCTACCTCTCTCACTTCTGGAGTACCTAGAAACCAGACTACAGGTTTTAGGGCTTTCCACCCTCTCTAGGATGACCTGGAAACCAAGATGCAGGTTTTTGCGGGGTGGGGACTGTCGTCCTTCCCACTGGCGATCCTGTTAACCAAAAAGCTATAGGTTTTGGAAGCGGGGCTCTACCCTCTCACTTCTGGTTTACCTAGAAACCAGAGCTTGGCCACGGGTACCCTCTCGGTCCTCGCGCCGCTCAGTTCTGAGTACCTGGCCCCTTCCGTCCTCCAAGGTCTGTACTAGGGCATTCCAGCTCCGAGACAGCCTGGATGCGGGTTTTGGCTAAGCAGATTGATCAGATCTACCGCCTTTGGGTCACCCACTGAACCAAATGAAGATATTTCCAAAAAGCGACCCTCTGGCCACTTAGGAGGGGGACGAGATTCACCTCTCAACTCGACTTCCCTTCCTTTCCGCTCCTAAGTGCTTTTAAAGGGAGGGGGGATTATATGTGCCTGCATGTATGTGCGTGTGTGAGCGTGTGTGTTTGTGCTTGTGCAAACATCGGGGCTCTGTCGTCTGGTCCTCTTCGTGGTCGTGCCTCGGTTCCACCCAGAGCGAAAGAGGGCGGAGCGCGGTGCGGGATGCTCCAGGGGGCAGAGAGAAAAGATGCAGAAACTCCAACCCACGATAGATTGCCTTTCTAACGGCCAAACACGCAGACAGAAACCTTTCACACTCTAGCTGACTTCTCAGCACGACGCGGTCTCTCCACATCCTTAGCTCAGAGAAGGGGCGGGTCGGGTCACCTGTTCTCAGAGCTCAAGGGGCAAAACCTCAGAGGGGGCACCAATTAAATCTGTTAGCCGAACTGCTTAACTACGCAGTGGCTGACTAACTTTTGAGGTCTTTTTGCCAATGTATACAGAGAAACCGGTATCCGTCGGCTGAGAAGCCTATTTCTTCAAGGAATGATGCTTGACAAAGGTTTCTTAATTTGAATCAAGATTCTCTTTACTGAAGGTTCTTATCATTACAGTCATACAAAAACAGATACACACACACATACATTCAAGTTCCTTTTAGATACAGTAGAAATGGAAAACAATATTGGGATTTAAGCTAAAGGTATGTCTTCAGGAGGGGGAAAAGCAATTATACTTATCTGCTCCAGGAGATGTTGGTTCTTCCAGTGCTCAGGAACAAGGATTGTTTCTAACTAAGGATTCCTTACTTTTGCTACACACAGATAGGCCAGCTATATGTGTGAGGGTTCCTTGGTCGCGACTCCAAGTTACCACAATAAGTTACCTTAGCTATCTTGTTGATATGAAGAAGGAGCAGCGGCTGCAGAAGTCAGAGCAAGCAAAAACCCAGCAACAAAAGGTTGCACCCCCTTTTATCAGTTAGTCTGGGGGCTGGCTTGGGGTGTTTCTGGGTCCATCCCATCCCTATACCATTGGCTAAAGGATGTGGGGGTTCCCTCCTCCTAAGGTGGGGCAATGCTGAAAATCTACACCTTCCTACAAGGGAGGATTTTGGTCCAGGTGTCAAGATGGGTTGGCATGGAAACCTTTAGGTATGTAGATGGATCTGACTGGGTCTTCATACATGCAAATGCCAAGCATCCTGTGGGTTATGTGAAGGTAGAGATTCTCCCAATGGTGGAAAGTTGTTGTTTTTACATTCTGTGGAAAGGACCGTAATGGAGATGCTAATGGAGATGCTTCTTGCTCCCAAAGGCTGCTGGGTAAATGTGTAAGATGCGTCTGTGACCTCATTTGCATGGAGATACAGGCTGTGTGGTACCTCATTTTACAGAGAGAGTCACATTAACTCAAGCATACATTCTCCCAAAGCAAAGACTCTTGCTGGCACCATTCCTGGTGTGCATGCAGGTCAGAAAATAACAAATAAAAGCATTTTCAAAGTTCACCTCCTAACACAGGGAACATTTTTCTGCAATCATATGGGGGGGGGGGATTGGAAGCACACCAACCCCTGAACTATTTTTTATTTTCTGTGGCAGTCTCCAGAACACCCTGCCTGGCAACTGCTGGGTGTTTTGTGTTTTTTACCCAGCTCGTTCCGTCTTTCCTGCCCTCCTTCTGCCAGGTTGCCCCCTTTTCCTTGCTTTGTGTGTGGGAGGGTTGCAGGTGCTGTTTCCTCCCTGCAGCACAGCACCCTGTTGGTGCCCCTGGGAAGCCACACTCCCCCCCTCTCGCGCTCTCCCTAAACTTGTGTCCTGATGCAGACAGGGGAGAGCTTTATACTGAGCCAAATGTAAAGCCAGCACCACAGCAGCATGGAACAGCTTTACATAGCAAATGCAGATTGGGCCTGTGTCTCAGCAATTTCAGACCCCATTAGCCTATCCTGGAAGTTGGCATTTTTTGTCTCAATGTGCATCTGTGACAGACTGTGCTTTAAAAGCTCATAAGTGCTGTATAATTATGTGATGGACTGTGAAGGGTTAGTGCCTCACAGAGCCAGAGAGCCTTAGAGTGATAGACTGCTCAAATAGATTTGATTGGATAGCATCAGTTGAGAAGAGTTTGAACTGATAGCTGAAGAGAACTTAGTTTAGCATTGACTGAGGACTGGGAAAGTGGCAAGGAGGAGTGGGAGCTTCTAGTTTAGAGAAATAATTCCCTGCCCAGTTGACAAGAGAGATAGCTCAAAGAGAAGAGTGATCCCTGGTAAGTTTAGAGAGAAGGATTTTTGGGTACTTGGTAGTGTATCCCTGCCTTCTGTAGGACAAGGGACCAGTGAATGTGATTTATGAATGTGATTTCTGATATTTCTCTTGACATGGAGAATGCCAGCTGCCTCTACTCCTTGTTAGCATTCAGCCTAGCCAGAGGAGATTTAGAATAGAATCAATTAGAGTATTATTTTAATGGTTAAAGGTCCTTTTTTAGAGTCAGAAAATAATACAATGGAATGGAATGTACACTTTGAATTATAAGCTTCCCAGCTGAAGGACATCTTAAAGCAAAGTTTGTCAATATATGTAACAGTAAGACATAAGCTGGTGATATAGATTAAATGCATCTATTTGACAGTTGCTCCCTCATGGATCACTGCCTTGTCGTGGCGAGGGGGCTTGCGTGGTTCGATGAGGCTGTGGGCTATGCCGTGGAGGGCCACCCAGGACGGACAGGCCACAGCAGAGAACTCAGACCAAGCGTGATCCCCTGGAGAAGGAAATGGCAACCCACTCCAGTATCTTTGCCAAGAAAACCCCATGGACAGTAACAAAAGGCTAAAAGATATGACGCTGGAAGATGAGCCCCTCAGGTCGGAAGGTGTCCAATACGCTACTGAGGAAGAGCAGAGGGCAAGTACGAGTAACCCCAGAAAGAGTGAAGCGGCTGGGCCAAAGCCGAAAGGACGCTCAGTTGTGGATGTGTCTGACGGTGAAAGGAAAGTTCGATGCTGCAAAGAACAATACTGCATAGGAACCTGGAATGTAAGATCTATGAATCAAGGTAAGCTTGACGTGGTCAAAAATGAGATGGCAAGAATGAACATTGACATCTTGGGAATCAGTGAACTAAAGTGGACAGGAATGGGCGAATTTAACTCAGAAGACCATTATATCTACTACTGTGGCCAGGAATCCCGTAGAAAAAATGGTGTGGCCTTTATAGTCAACAAGAGAGTGAGAAAGGCAGTATTGGGATACAATCTCAAAAATGACAGAATGATCTCGGTCCGAATCCAAGGCAAACCATTCAATATCACAGTAATCCAAGTCTATGCCCCAACCACTGCTGCAGAAGAGGCTGAAGTGGACCAGTTCTACGAAGACCTACAACAGCTCGTAGAACTAACACCAAAAAATGATGTCCTCATCATCATAGGGGACTGTAATGCTAAAGTAGGAAATCAAAAGGTAACCGGAATAACAGACAAATTTGGCCTTGGAGAACAAAATGAAGCAGGGCAAAGGCTAACAGAGTTTTGTCAAGAGAACACGCTGGTCATAGCAAACACCCTTTTCCAACAACCTAAGAGGCGTCTCTACACATGGACATCACCAGATGGGCAACACCGAAATCAGATTGACTATATAATTTGCAGTCAAAGATGGAGAAGCTCTATCCAGTCAGTAAAAACAAGACCTGGAGCTGACTGTGGCTCAGATCATGAGCTACTCATTGCAAAATTCAGACTTAAATTGAAGAAAGTTGGGAAGACCACAAGGCCATTCAGATTTGACCTAGATCACATCCCCGATGAATATACAGTAGAGGTGAAGAATAGGTTTAAGGGACTAGATTTGATAGACAGAGTGCCTGAAGAACTATGGACAGAGGTCCGTGACATTGTAAAGGAGGCAGCACTCACCGCCATCCCAAAGAAAAAGAAATGCAAGAAAGCAAAGTGGCTGTCTGATGAGGCTTTACACATAGCAGAGGAAAGAAGGAAAGCTAAAGGCAATGGGGATAAGGAAAGATTTGCCCAATTTAATGCAGATTTCCAGAGAACAGCAAGGAGAGATAAGGAGGCTTTCCTGAATGAACAATGCAGAGTAATAGAGGAAAACAATAGATTGGGAAGGACTAGAGATCTCTTCAAGAAAATTGGAGAAATCAAGGGAACGTTCTATGCAAAGCTGGCCATGATAAAGGACAAAAATGGTAGGGACCTAACAGAAGCAGAAGAGATTAGGAAAAGATGGCAAGAATACACAGAAGAACTATACAAGAAGGACCTCGATGTCCTTGACAACCACGATGGTATAATCACTGACCTCGAGCCAGACATCCTGGAAAGCGAAGTTAAATGGGCCTTAGAAAGCATTACTAACAACAAAGCTAGTGGAGGTGATGGTATCCCAGCTGAGTTATTCAAAGTCTTAAAAGAAGATGCTGTTAAAGTGCTGCACTCAATTTGCTAACAAATTTGGAAAACACAACAGTGGCCACAGGATTGGAAAAGGTCAGTTTACATTCCAATCCCAAAGAAGGGCAACGTCAAAGAATGTTCAAACTATCGCACAATTGCACTCATTTCACACGCTAGCAAGGTCATGCTCAAAATCCTACAAGCTAGGCTCCAACAGTACGTGGATAGAGAATTGCCAGAAGTACAAGCTGGGTTTCGAAGAGGTAGAGGAACTAGAGATCAAATTGCCAACATTCGCTGGATTATGGAGAAAGCAAGAGAGTACCAGAAAAACATCTACTTCTGCTTCATTGACTATGCTAAAGCCTTTGATTGTGTGGATCACAATAAATTATGGCAGGTTCTTAAAGAGATGGGAGTACCAGACCACCTCATATGTCTCCTGAGAAACCTGTATAAGGGTCAAGAAGCAACAGTTAGAACCGGATATGGAACAACTGATTGGTTTAGCATAGGAAAAGGAGTACGACAAGGATGTATATTGTCACCTTGCTTATTTAATTTATATGCAGAGTACATCATGCGAAATGCTGGCCTGGATGAATCACAAGCTGGAGTTAAGATTGCTGGGGAAAAGATCAATAACCTCAGATATGCAGACGATACCACTCTGATGGCAGAAAGTGAAGAGGACCTAAAGAGCCTCTTGCTCAGGGTGAAAGAGGAAAGTGCAAAAGTGGGCTTGAAGCTCAACATCAAAAAAACTAAGATCATGGCATCTGGCCCCATCACTCCTTGGCAAATAGAAGGGGAAGTCGTAGAAGTAGTGACAGACTTCACGTTCCTAGGATCCCAGATCACTGCAGATGGTGACTGCAGCCATGAAATTAAAAGACGCCTGCTCCTTGGGAGGAAAGCGATGACAAACCTAAACAGCATGATAAAAAGCAGAGACATCACCTTGCCAACAAAAGTCCGCATGGTCAAAACAATGGTATTCCCCGTAGTAATGTATGGCTGCGAGAGTTGGACTATAAGGAAGGCTGAGCGCCGAAGAATAGATTCTTTTGAACTATGGTGCTGGAGAAGACTCTTGAGAGTCCCTTGGTCTGCAAGGAGATCAAATCAGTCAATCCTAAAAGAAATCAACCCTGACTGTTCCCTTGAAGGCCAGATCCTGAAGCTGAAGCTCAAATACTTTGGCCACCAAATGAGAAGGAGCATTCACTGGAGAAGACCCTGATGCTGGGAAAGATTGAAGGTCAAAGAAGAAGGGGACGGCAAAGGATGAGATGGTTAGACAGTGTCATCGATGCAACGAACATGAAATTGAGCAGACTTCAGCGGACAGCGGAAGACAGGAGGGCCTGGCGTAATCTGGTCCATGGGGTCGCGAAGAGTCGGACTCGACTGTGCGACTGAACAACAACAACATTTGACAGTTGACAGCATCTGACTGACTGTCTCATCTGGAGCAAACCAGTTCTGACTAGTCCTGGCTAGTGTCCAAAGGCTGGAGTCAGAATGACTCAGCAGTGAAAGCTGATTGGCTAATTATATATATATATATAAAACCATATACAGTATAGTTTTTTCCCTCTTTGTGTATGGATGTATGGTGAAGCACTTTGTCCATGTATACCTGCATCATCAACTTCTGTGTAAATAAATCTGTAAATAGTTTCTACACAAGTCTTTGTGGACAGTGGCTTCTTTGGACTGGGCTCGCTATTATAGAAACCGGTGCAGGCACTCAACACACCTGACCAACAAAGTTATGAGATGGAAAGACTCTGAATGTTCTCAAAACAATATCTTTCTTTACAGAACAGAGCATCTGGCACCAGGAAGTCTGCCATGAGCTAAGCTGTATACATCTTATCAAGGAACTCCCAATTTTTAGGTTGAAACAAATAAGTCAGCAATGATACCAAAAGAATGCCCCTTTGTTCATTTATGTTCTCCACTGTTCTGGGACCAGATAAGTAGATGTAACTACTGACACTTATGATCAATGAAGGAATATGCCAATAGAGAATATGCCAGGTCAAATGATGCTCTGATGATGATACCTGTTGGATACCAATTAGGGATTTCTTTATGTGTAAACTGTCATGATGTCATTTGGCATATAAGATCTACTGCCCTTCCTGGTTGGGGCAGAATACAGCTTGGTATTACTGGGTGCCAAGGTATCCAGTCCTGTATTTTCATGATTATTGCAATAAACAGATATTTATCCTCTCCCTGGACTCCAACTGTGCATTCCTTATTTGGTCCCGGGAGCCCATGGGCCACAGATCTGTGCATCACTTCTGAAATGTGAAAAGTCAGTTAAACTCAAGAACTTATACTGGAGTGTTTAGCAGACACTAAAAATAAAGCCTCTCTACTCTTCCCTCAAGTCCCTGGGCTGAACCAGCATCAAAATATAATAATGTGACAGGTTGGGACAGCCATAAACCTTCATATAAGAAGAAAATAGATAAAAGGGCTGCTCATCCAGAAAGCAAGAAAAATGTAGGGAAAATCCTGCATGTCAGAGAGGGAAGAGGGCAAAATCTTCATAGCATCACCTTACACTTACCGACATTGAACTTCATTTGCCACATTGACACCCACACACACAATTTGTGGAGATCTTCTTAAAGCTCTTTACAATCAACTTTGATTTTCACCATTCTGAATAATTTTGTATCATCTGCAAACCTGGCCACTATGCTACTCACCCCAAGTTCCAGATAGTTTATGAATAAATTAAATAGTACCAGCCCTGATACCGATCCTTATGGGATCTCACTGCTTACTTCCCTCCATTGTGAGAACTATCTATTGATTCCTACTATTTGCTTCCTGTCATTTAGCCAGTTTTTAATTCATAAGAGAACCCATCCTCTTAACCCCTGGATGCTAAGTTTATTCAGGAGTCTTTGGTGAGCCTTTTGAAAGTCCAAGTATATAATGTCTAGCCAGTCACCACTGTCTACATGCTTGTTCACTTTCTCGAAGAACTCCAAAAGGTTGGTGAGGTAGGACTTCCTTTTGCAGAAGCCATGCTGATTTTCCTTCAGCAGACTTTGTTCCTCTGTGTGTCTAATAGTTCTTTCTTTGATTATAGTTTCTACTAATTTGCCTGGGACAGACATTAGGCTGACAGGCCTGTAATTTCCTGGTTCTCCTCTGGATCCTTTTTTAAAAAACTGATGTAACATTTGCTACTCACCAGTCATCTGGTACAGCAGCTGAATTTAGTGTTTGGTTACATATACGGATTAGTAGATCAACAATCTCACATTTGAGTTCCCTAAGAACTGTTGATTATATGTTGCCAGGAGCTGGAAACTCATGGTTTTTTAATTTCCCCAGTAGGTCTAGAATGTAATCTCTCATCACCTCAATTTGACTCAGTTTTTCAGACTCCCTTTCTGAAAATAGAGGCTGTGACATGAGTACTTGCCTCCCACTTTCCACAGTGAACATAGAAGCAAAGGTCCCACTGATTCTCTGGCTGGTTTCCTCCTCTGGATACATTTAAATAGATGTTAATTGTTTGTTTTGGTGCTGTTAGCAACCAGCTCCTCAAAATCTTTTTTTTTTTGCCTAATTATTAACTGACATTTCTTTTGCCAGCGCTTGTGGTCCCTTCTGCTCCATTCATTGGGACAGACCTTCCACTTTTTCAAGGAAGCCTGTTTCCTTTTTATAGCTTCCTTGACTTGCATTGTTAACCACACAGGCATTCTTTTAGACTTGGCAGTGCCTTTCCTAACCTGTGGAATACATTCTATCTGGGCTTCAATTAGTGTGGTTTTAAATATCTTCCAAGCACCAGGGATTTGCCTGTCTTGTATTTTCCTTTGAGCTTCCTTTTAACTATGCCCTTCATTTTTGTAAAGTTCCCTCATGCTGCCTCTCTCCTGATGGGGGGGGAGGTAATGCATTACTGAGAGGATGAAATGTAGAACGTATAAAGGCTGAGGTGGCCACATTATTCCCTCTCCCCATTCATAATCTTTTAGCTAGGATGATGTGGTTAGGTGACCTTATTTGGGCTTCAAGCACAGTGGCAACTGCTTCCATAGCATCAGGATTGTTTCCTCCTAGTCATTCAGCCTTCCTAGTTAAGGGATGAGAGCTCCAGGTGCAGGTATTAGCTTGAAGCCAGTGTGATTCAGCAGACTACCAGATGCTACTAATCTAGGGATGCCACACCTAACAGACTGGAGAGAGTATTAAAAGGGAAGTGATAGTAAGTGGGCTTGAATAGAGACTAGGAGGTGCTGTGGAATCAGCCTCATTGCAATGGTCGTTCCTGTAAGAAGTCCCCGGAGACTAAGAGGAATGTAAGATTCTCTGCCTTTGTATTGTGGACTCCCTGCCCCTTAATTAAACTACATTCACATTACAATGCTATCTTGGAGAAGAGAAAAGTTGATTTTATACCCCACCCTTCACTACCTGAAGGACTCTTGGAACAGTTTACAAATACCTTCCCTTCCTCTCCCTGCAACAGACCCCCTGTGAGGTAGGTGGGGCTGAGAGAGCTCTGACTGACCCAAGGTCACCTAGCTGGCTTCATGCGGAGGAGTGGGGTATCAAATCCAGTTCTCCAGATTAGAGTCCTGCCTCCAGATTAGAGTCTAAACCACTAAAACAAACTGGCTGTGTGAGCTTTCTTGACCATCCAGACCCTTTAAAGGACCCCTGCCTTAGTCAAACCAGCCTCTAGCAAAACAGATGGTACTAAAAAGTGTAAGTCAAATGTCATTGAATGTGCAGAGTATCCTCAGTTAAAATATAAACTGGTTACAAATACATACCTTTGTTTCTACTGGCCACCTGCTAGGCTTTAGAGAAACTGTTTCTGTTCTGCAGCAAAACCAATGCATAGCAGTGAAGGTCAGGCTGCTTAGTGTTCCTAAAGAGCCCCAGGTAAGCATTCCCTCTAGATCCAAACTGAACATATAGGAACTTACACAACCTACTGTTTTTGTGAACAGGCCATTTGTTGCTCACCATTCATGAATTTGTGATTTGTGATTTTACTTGTCAGCAGTCCAATCAGGTGGCATGGTCTCTAACATGTTTTTGCTTCCACTGCTCTGTCACCACGATCATTAATTTTTTCCCCAGGAAATGTGGTTGTTTTGCTATTGGAAGGTAGCAGAACCTTTCCTCCCTGTAGTCACATATCTCACCATTTGCAGTGATTCCAGGAAATTAATTCCCTAAAAATGGTGAAAGCCTGCTGTGATTGCCTACTCCTGTGTACATTATGCAGTATCCCCATTCCCCCCATTTATAAGCCACTCTTCTTTGATACCCCTCTCTTAGTTTAACCTCACAACAACACTGTTATTGCTTTATTCCACAATAAAGTGGATACTTTCCCCTCAACAAATGCTATAAAAAACTAACCTTTAAAATAACTGGGCTAGGTTGAATGGTGATGAAAGGCACAAGGCCACCCTTTCCCCTCAAGAAAGGAACTACTAAATGTGTAGTAAATTCCAGGGGTCCTTTGCCGGCACTTCTACACCCCTTAGGAATTGCTGTCCTCTTCCCTCCCCCACCGCCCTGATGAAGGTGCAGCATGCCTACTATGACTACTAGATTTAGTAGTAAATTAACTTCAGCCCTTAATACATGTTTTGAATGTCCAAGGTGGATTGGCCACTGGGAGGAGTCCTGGGGGGGTGTTCTCCCCAGTGGTGCTACTTCAACCAAGAGGCCATCCCAGTTTAAATAGAGGGGTGGGATATGAGCAGGAGGCATGGTAAAGTGGGGCTCACCATAGCAAGGGATGTGTCAGACCATGCCATAGCATGATGAGGGCTGGTGTTGTGTCCGCTGACCACTACATGCCATCAGCAAAGGAGCCTGAGCTTGAGTCCCAGGGAATAATGGGACTGGGGCTCCTGGCTCCAGCTTAGGGGAACCAATGGGAACGGTGGCGGGAATTCAAACCCGCCAATGACACCAGGGGGCATTCCCCTTCGCTTATATATAGTTGGCCACCTGGACAGGTAAGGCCGTCTTGTGTTGTATAATAGCGAAACATGCTGATCACTACATCGTTGTCTGTGGTTTCATTATGCATCTAACCCACTATACAACAATGGCGACAAAGGTGGGATCCTGTTGAGCGCACCAGCCGGGCCGTCAGACAATGCAACCGAAGACTCGCTCCACCACTCCATGTGCTGCGCACATGAGCACCTCCGAGGGTGAACGAAGAGCCGTGTCTCTGCCGCCGACTAGCACAATGGCCGTTGCTCCAGGATCCCGGTGCCGCCACCGTTCCCATTGGTTCCTCTAAGCTGGAGCCAGGAGCCCCAGTCCCATTGTTCCCTGGGACTCAAGCTCAGGCTCCTTCGCTGACGGCATGTAGTGGTCAGCAGACACAACAGCTGGGATGTGCCCAGCCTCTTGGGTTGCCAGTCCCCAGGTCAGGCTATGGGTTCCCCTGGGTTTCAGGGCTTCTACTGACCACTGGCCAGCTGGATGGTGGGGAAGCCCCACCCCCAACCAGTGACATGTTGGATGAACCCTGCACTGCTCTCTTACTCGCATGGTGACACATGGCTCTGGGACAAAAGCTGGGAAGGTGGGCACACAGAGGATGAGGCACTTGTGTCCTCCCCACCTCCTGTACTGATTGCAGTGCTGGGAAGGCCAGCTGGGGACATGCAACAACACTTGGAGGGAGGGATCCTTGCTCTTGTCGCTCCCCCCCCATACCCTTGCCCTGCTGTTGTGAGCAGCCAGCTGACTGGATGGAGGGAAGGATTCTCACCCTCAATCTTGCTCTGGATGTTCTCTTCCCCCTTTGCTGCTTGCCGCCTCGGCCCCATTTCTTTGTGCTTCCCTGCTTCAGTCCTCTTGCTTGCCTTCGTGTGTGGGTTGGTCGGGTGAGGCCAGCGATGGGTGACATCACCAACACAATGCTGTCACTTCTGGGTGATGTAATTGCATTGGGGATGTCCCACCTGCACCTGGAATACCACCCAAATCCCCCCCACTGGCGTGATGAGGGGACCTTGCAACCCTACCTTAACCACCCAGCTGTCCAGCTTTGCTGGGCATCTCCTGTTTGGCGCTGGCTGGGCAGGCTCTTCTCCCTCCTTGGGGTGGATGGGGCCAAAGGAGGATGGAGGCAGTGCCCTTTTCCCGGGCCTTTTCTCCCCCCATCTGTCTCTGTTGTGAATGCATGATGTGGGAGTATATTGTACATGCTGTTCTCCACCAGATTGACTTTTTTGTGCAACTGGTGATCTTGCAAAATTCAGGGGCCTGGATTGTGTGAAGAGGAAGCGGCAACTTGTACATGCTTAGACTCTGTTCCTCAAGACCTGATAACTCTGTAGCAGTCAAGAGACAGGGACAGCAGGTATGATTCTGATCCCCTCTTCTGCAAGTTCATTTTACACACATTCCAAATGTATATATAAGACTCTACACTTTAACTACAGAAAGTTTTATAGACACAAAGAAATTCATAAGCATTTTAGCTTGCAAATTAAGAACAGAACCTATAGTTTCTGCCTTTGGGATTGCATTGAAATTTTATGATCTATGCAGAAGAAAGCAATTACCAGTAGCTGTGGGGCACAACAGCTGGCTGTGGTAACAAAGGTGCTAAAGGATTACAATAAGAGACTAGCTGAAAGGGCTACTGAATTTTAGATATTTTTTCATATAATTTCATCAGACAAGATAATTGGGAAAGAGGTTTTCAAAAGAGCTCTGCCCTCCCCTAGGACAGCCTAGAGATGCTACTGAGAAATGACTCAGAGTTGAACGATCCTGACTTCCTGAATAAGCCAGTGTAGTAGGGAAGGGGCTAGCTGATGGGGTAAAAAGGCTTACTATCATCTTCATTTTCCTCTGAAATTTCCTCCATATAGATATCTCAAACAGCAAGCCATCCTTTCAATCTTTTTTCTGCCACTAGAAGCCTATTCCTATGACTCTGAGGGGCCAGAAAGGCTCAACATTTGCCATGTGAAGTGATAACCTATGGCAAGGGTCCCCAACCTTTTTGAGCCTGCAGGCACATTTGGAATCCTGACACAGCATGGTGGGCACAGCAACAAAATAGCCACCACAGAATGGCTGCTGCAGGTGGCAGAGCCAGCCACAAAATGATTGCCACAACTTAACTTCAGCAACTCATTGTGGATCCTTGTGTTGTGGTGGCAGCTGCTGCCAAAGCAACATTTTAAAAAATCTTGTATTAATTAAGCAGAGCGAAGAAATAAACAAGAGCCACACTGTATGTGTTTAAGCTTTAAAGCAAAAGTAACCTTATCTAGATAAGGAGGGGGGTTACATTTGGAGAAAAATAAGAATAATACAATTCTATAACTACATCTTAATGGTTACATGATGAAAGGCTAAAGATGGCAACTCCATCTTTGCTCAAAACTCTCAGAACAAAGAATGGAAATTCTGCCATAAAACATCAAACAAATGCGTATATGACCAAATACACATCTTCAAGCCAGTATATTGATCAGCAGATGACAAGACTCAAAGATCACTTCAATTATACTAAATACCAACAACTCTAACCCACAAAACTTTCTCATTTCCAACTGGTTACAACTGAGCTAAGTAACATCCTATTTACACACAACATTAGTTTCTATCATGACTGAAGTGTTGACAACTTGCAAATATTCCAAAAAAACTGCACAGCCAATCAAATCTCCAATCCTCAGTCAGAAGCCTTGCTGGACAAAAGTCCTATCTGGGCTCACCCACTTCCTAAAAATACTTGGCAAGCACCAGAAAAGGTGTTGGTGGGTGCCATGATGCCCATGGGTAACACATTGGGGACCCTTGACCTATGACCTTCTATCCTGGTACCTATGGTAGGTCCTCACTGATTATTGGAGGACAGGCCTGAAGGTAGATAGGAAAAATGTATTGTACCAGTAAAGGTGCTGTACCAGCACCCAAACACCAGATCGGACCCATCCATTAGTCTGCTTCTTTGTATGTTATATATAGTTGCCATTACACTGCTAAAACCAATATATATACTGTAACAGAATCAATTGATTCTAATCATTAATTAGGCAAATGAATAATAAGTCTTGTTTGTATCTTTTGGATAATGTTTGAAAGACAGGTCTTCTCTTTTACATATGTTATGGATAGTCACTTCATTTTTTAATTTGTGTTTGCTCTGCTTTGAATTTAATTTCCCTTTTCTAGTTTTCCATATGTTACTGTCATGCTCAGGCCTGATTTGTTTCCCAGCCTGTTTCAGTTTGCAACACAAGGGTTAAAAGTACATACTCTTAAAATGTTTAATTGGAGGATGCTCCATATCAAGAGAAAATCCTTAATTGTCATCTGAAGCAATTCAACCTTGTGTGTATGAAAGGAGGTGGGGGAAAGCATTTTGCAGAGGGGAATTAATGTGTTGAATGGGCAAGTGAAGCTCATCAAGTCATTATTTTGTTTATCTCAAGGTAACTATATAATTGGCTTGACATGAAGGTGTTACTCTGTGCTCTTTGTTTTGTGAAAGCATGCTTCTTTGCTCCAATTTTCTGTCAACTATAAGTGAATGGAAGAAGAAGGTACCATTGATCTTGCCTTTCTAAGACTTATTTTTATGCCTGTAAAAGTTTAGGGTATTCAGGTGCTTTTATTTTCTGTATGCCTTGGAAACTTGAACCTGTACTGATAATTGTATTTTTAAATTGTTTCTTTTCTTTTAATAAATTCTCTTCTTCTTTCTTTGTGTACCCTGGATCCTGAAAAATAACTCATGGTACTGGTATAGCCAAGGTCTCGCAGTGTATTGATAAGAAACTCCTGCTCTGGAGTTGGTGATATTCTGTGAGGGACCAAGGTTTTTTGCTCACAGCATACTCCTGCAAGCCTCTCATCTCTGGTTTGGTTAGAGGGTCTTAAATGGTTGTGCATCACAGCTATATACAAATTCATTAGGGAAACAACCATCTATGTTGCAAAGCTTGTACCACCTACTATATTGTGCCTTTTAAATGAAATTTTCAATTATTAGTAGTTCTAATAGTTATGATCTATTCTTAGTTGTGATGAATAATAATAGGCGTGTATGTAGTGCTTTTGGTATCCAATGTGCTTTACAGACACTATTTCAGCCTTGTAGGGCAAGCTAGTGGGATAATCCCTATGCCATGAATGGGAAACTGAGGCTGATACAGGGTATATAGCAACTTTGTGGGGGAGATGAGATCTGTGTAAATCAGGCTCTGAATTGCCCCAAGGAACAACACTAGACAGATCCACAATCTGAACCTGGAAAATCTTGTCTCCTCCTCTTAGCCAGTATACCAACCCCCCGGGGAACAGAAATGACAACTTCAACAACTTTCCCATGGCATATATTTTTTTGCTAAAATTAAGACCATAGTCCTATCTGCCTACATATGCTTCCTTGGTTTCAACAAAACTGGCATCTGTGTGATTATGAGAAGAATCCCAGTCTTTGATTCAGCACAATATACATTTGTTGTCCAGATGGCATTAAAAGCTTTTTTGGAAAAGAAAATGGCTGTGTCTGCAGATAGTTTCCTTTTGGGTGTATGCACACTTTTAATCCTGTTCACAAAAATCTGGTAAAACATGAGAAGACATGCCAAGATCTGAATCAGCTTGGATCCAGTTACTTTGTATCATGGAGCTGAAAACCTAAAGCTGATGAAGGGTTAGGCAGTCGGATATTCTTAGTTTAATTTGAGCATTTAGCAGCTAGTCATGCTGAACTGCAGTCTTTTGTTGGGTGATTCATTTATTTTGAAACTGAATGCTGAGCAAGATCATCCTCCAGCTATTAGGCTGGTCAGTTATCTATTTTTCTGTCCGTACTGGAGTTCTGCTAGGATTTGTAGCCAACTTCTCTTTGTCTTTAAAAAAAATGAACTGGTGGTTTCAAAAAGTGTCTGCTCATTAGGAGTGTTGTTGAGGAACTGTTAGCAGACAGACTGGGATGGTAGCTAGCTATGGAAATGAGTTGGAGAGCAGCAGCTTTAGAGTGCAATGGATATGAGGCAACTTTGCTTCTAAATGTATGATTGCTTTAATCTGTTTTAAAATGTTTTAAATGTTTTATGTAGGCTAGCTACATCATGCTGATCACTGTAAGCCGCCCTGAGCCTGTTCGCGGGGAGGTTGGGGTTTAAATATAATAAATAAATAAATAAATAACGTAGTGGTGGTCCCAGACTCACCACTCTGCTAATGCAATCCACCACATTTTCCCTGTCACCTGAAGCTTCTCGAGCCTACTCATGCAAAAGCTTAGGCACAACCATAATAGCTGAGTGGAATTTTTACTTACTTTAATGATACTGCTCATTTAGCCTACAGACAGTGTCCCCTCTAAGCTGAATTAGTGTGAGCTAGCTCACAGTTTTTTAAGCCTCCAGTTCACACATTTTTGTCTTAGCTCAGGAAGGATGGCTCCGGAACAAACTAATTTATGCAGTAACCAAATTGCTCACTCACAACTTTAATGCCAGTAGCTCACAAAATAGAATTTTTGCTCACAAGATGTAGAACTAGGAAGCTTGTCAGGACTTCATTATTTTTAACTCCATGTTTCGAAGAGGTAGAGGAACTAGAGATCAAATTGCCAATATTTGCTGGATTATAGAGAAAGCAAGAGAGTACCAGAAAAACATCTACTTCTGCTTCATTGACTATGCTAAAGCCTTTGATTGTGTGGATCACAGCAAACTATGGCAAGTCCTTAAAGAGATGGAAGTACCAGACCACCTCACATGTCTCTTGGGAAACCTGTACAAGGGTCAAGAAGCAACGGTTAGAACCAGATATGGAACAACTGATTGGTTTAACATTGGAAAAGGAGTACAACAAGGATGTATGTTGTCATCTTGCTTATTTAATTTATAAGCAGAGTATGTAATGCAAAATGCTGGCCTGGATGAATCACATTCCCTGCTGGGAAAAGATCAACAACCTCAGATATGGAGATGATACCACTCTAATGGCAGAAAGTGAAGAACCTCTTGCTGAGAGTGAAAGATGAGAGCACAAAGGTTGGCTTGAAACCAACGTCAAAAAAACTAACGTCATGGCATCCAGCCCCATCACTCCTTGGCAAATAGAAGGGGAAGTCATGGAAGCAGTGACAGAATTCACGTTCCTGGGATCCAAGGTCACTGCAAATGGTGACTGCAGCCATGAAATTAAAAGATGCCTGCTCCTTGGGAGGAAAGCGATGGCAAACCTTGACAGCATAATAAAAAGTAGAGACATCACCCTGCCAACAAAAGTCTGTATGGTCAAAGTGATGGTATTCCCAGTAGTAATGTATGGCTGCGAGAGTTGGACTATAAGGAAGGCTGAGTGCCAAAGAATAGATTCTTTTGAATTATGGTGCTGGAGAAGACTGCAAGGAGATCAAATCAATCAATCCTAAAATATATCAACCCTGACTGTTCTCTGGAAGGCCAGATACTGAAGCTGAAGCTCAAATGCTTTGGCCACCAAATGAAAAGGGAGCACTCACTGGAGAAGACCCTGATGCTGGGAAAGATTGAAGGTCAAAAGAAGAAGGGGATTGCAAAGGATGAGATAGACAGTGTTATTGATGCAATGAACGTGAAATTAAGCAAACTCTGGAGGATAATAAAAGACAGGAGGGCTTAGCGTGATGTGGTCCATGGGGTCATGAAGAGTCGGAATTGACTGTGTGACTGAACAAAAACAACAACAACCCTTCCATATTTTCTACTAAACTTTTCTTAAAGCTAATTACCCATGTGTGCTGCATTGCATATTACTCTGATGAGTATACAACAGTTTCCTATTAATTTGCCAATTATACTTTGGGTGATTAGATTTAGAAAACATTGTCACCTTAGATTTCTTTGGTTCAAAGGGAATACTGTCTGAACCAGGAACTTCCCCAGTTTTCATTTGCTGAGAAGTTTTTTAATTTCCTCAGGCCAAGGGGGTAATCATGCAGGACTTCTTCCAAATCATTAGGGACTACTGGTGAAAAATAACGTTCGCAAAAGTAGAGTTCCAATTCACTGGTAGGGATACAGAAGGGAGTTATTATATTAGCACTAAACGCTGATGTTACCAGTGACCAAAATTCCAAGAGGTCTATTCCTTGAGGCAACAGTCAAGGAATTCCCCTTTCTAGCATCACCTTACACTTTTTAGTTCTAACCATGACCCTGTGATTGTGCTTTAAGCAAACTAAAGTTATGAAGGCCTGCTCTCTGAACTTCCTATGTTTATACTGAATGAGCTTTTCCCAATCCCTGCATTTGTTATCAAACCAATCATTATGTAAATCAAAGCTCTCAGCTGGACATAACCTAGAAAAAATAGGTTTTAAAGAATTCAGTAATTTAACCGATATTTCTATAGGCATTTCCATATCCTGTACTTCATATAGCTCTTCTATGAAACTCCTGCAACTAGAAGAGGATTTAAAACCATCAAATTTTGTCTCCATTGATGAGGACCACTGGATTGGCCTCAGCATCATACTAGCTTGTATAAATGAAATATCATGCTCAGGAGCCAAAGATTAAGCAAGGCCCTCCTTAATAATGAGGGCCACAGGAAAATGATCACTACCTGAGAGAGTCTCTGCTTGCAAACTGCTCACCCAAGAAAGTGGAACCTTTAAATGAGGCAAAGCACCTCTGAAAACCAGGTGCTGGCCCAAATGAACATAAGTTTCTAAGTTTCCCAGAGGCATTTGGCAGGCTACAGTTAGAAAGACAGTGAAGGGGACTAGATGGAGACAAGTGAATTGCTTGAAAATATAATCTGAATACAGTCAGAGTCCCAACCCCCAGTCATTTTCACTGCCAAAAATTACCAATCCAGATCTGATATTTGCTGCAATGCCTGACTTCCAGTTTTGCAGAGAAAAGGAGAAATAAATCCTGGCAGCCTTGCAAAACAAGAGCTGCACACCTTAATACTTCAGACTATGCATAGTCAAGTTATAATCCCATCTTTCAAGATGTGGTGACGGTATTAGCTTAAAGGGCTTTTGAAAGGATTAGACATATTCATGATGGAGAGGTCTATCAACAGCTATTAGTTATGTTAGCTAACTGGAGCCTCCATGTATACAGTCAGCACATCTCAGGATCAATGTTCCCTCTAAGCTGAGTTAGTGTGAGCTAGCTCACAGTTTTTTAGCCTCCGGCTCACACATTTTTGTCCTAGCTCAGGAAGGATGGCTTCAGAGGACTAATTTATGCAGTAGCCATATCGCTCGCTCACAACTTTAATGCCAGTAGCTTACGAAGTAGAATTTTTGCTCACAAGACTCCACAGCTTAGAGGGAGCATTGCTCGGGATACCCTGTGTTAGAGATAAGAGGGAAGACTTTCCAGTTCATGGCTAGTTTGTGAACTTCCATAGACAACTGGCTACCGGCTATTGAACAGAATGCCGGACTATATAGCTCTTGGTCTCATCCTTCTTACATGTAAATGAAACAACCAAACTGAATTACTACTGAGTTCTACGTGCGCTGAAAAATATTTTCACTCTGTACAGATTCTGCTCCTACACAGATTTCCCACAAACCTCCAAATCATTTTTTCTTCAATTAATTTTCCTCAAAACAGTCATTTCCCTCCCAAACGGCATCCCCTTGCCTAGGAGGGACACATGCTCAATTTTCTCCCTCCCTCCATCATGCCACATTTCTCTGGGTGTATCTGTGTGTACATGGGACTGCAAAGGAGCTTTCCACTAGAGGAAGGGGGGCTCCATACCCTGGACACTGCCACAGGCATAGCAATGAATGCCAGCACAGTCCCCTTCTCTGACAAATCTATTTCTACTTTCCAACAAAGAGTCAGACAATGTGACGTGCCCAATTTAAAAGATATAGTTGCTGTCCTATTAGCAACACCCATGTTGAGGAGCCTGCCCTTCACCCTTTTCCTTCTGCCATCAGTCCAGAAGCCAGGTCTCTTATCCTTTTTTTTTCAATAGGCAGTAGACAAGGATGTCATGAAAATAATTGTGCCATTTCTGAAATTATAAAACAAAATGAAAAGAAAAGTTTATAAAGTGTACACACCTAGAATGGAGAGGTCCGTTTTCTTGAAGGTGTTGCCTCGTGTCACTTGTTCTGCCAGTGTTACTGCATTTTGGGGGTTTTCAGACTGCAGCCACCTTTTGCATTTTCATGCATATTGTGCCACTTCTGATGATCACACTATTGGTGGGATCAGTTCATTCTTTTCCCCATAGGTTCCCTCGGTTCTGGTATTTTGTTTTGTTTTTGCACAGAGTCTGAAGTATTTGAACATTTCAGCAACGTCATTTTCTCTGTTTCTTTTCCTTGGAATATACAGGAGAAGTGCAAAATCTTACATTCAGATTTACATGAGAGTAGCCCTATTGGCTTTACTACATTAACTCTTGTGTCAATCATGGGAGGCTCTCAAACAGCAGCACTGAAGCAAAACAGATGATTTATTTGCTCAGTCATTTTATTTAATTATTTATTCAATTTGTACCCGCCCTCCCTGCCCCTGACATTTTTAATCTGAAAATATTAAAAGAATGTAACAAAAAGAAGGGTTTTCTCCATGGGAGAGAAAGGTGTGAAGGGTCAAGAGATAATCTGGTGGATTTTACATAAAGAGTGTAAAGCAAAGGAGAACCCTGGCTTTCTCAGGCTGCAGAGGAAGAGAAATAAGAGGCAGAGAGGAGACCAGATACACACACATGAACAGACTCACACGCACACAGGATGTTTCCCTCTGGAATTAAACCCAAAGAAATGGTAACCATATAAACTAAACTTGTTATTCCTGTTTGGTCCTAGACTTTGTTAAACGTCTTCATTATGCTGTATGCTAATTTACTGCTCACCTTCTACCTATACATATGGACTAGTAATTTCCACATCATTGTATCTGAAGAAGTGTGCATACATATGAAAGCTTATACCTTGAATAAAACTTTGTTGGTCTTAAAGGTGTCACTGGGCTCAAACTTTGTTACACAGAGGAAGGTGCCCCCAATGTGAATGATTGCTTGTTTCAATGCAGGCACCTTCCATTGTTGAAATGTTTCTCCTCTGGGATACAATTTAAAACAACAACATCCAAACCTACCCACCCCTTTCTGGGCAGGTGGGTTGTGTCAGAAGTCACAAATGTGAAAAACTTAGTTCAGATTACGAGCAGAGGCTTTGTTGCAAATACATTTCGCTTTTTTAAAAAGTGCAGGAGAAATCAATTTTATTAGGGATAGGGGAAGAAAACAGGGAAGAAATTAAACAGCCGTGGGATGTTTATGAAGTTTTCTGAACACAGGAAAAAAAGCACATTAACATCAGGTAATGCAAGTGGGATTTTTAAGGCAATGTGAAAGATGCCTTTGTTTGTTTTAAAGTACTTGGTTGGGCTGCCCTTAAACAGTCTAGAAACTGCAAACAGTGCAAAATGCAGCGGTCTGCTTATTGTTGGGGCTGTCTTCAGGGATCACATTATGCCTATTTCTCTATCTAGTACTGCTCATATAGCGATAGCCTTGAGCAGAAAATAAAATTATAAAATGAGACAATGCCTTATTTAGTGTTTTTCTTCTGTTGTTTATTTATTGCCCCCATAAATTTTGCCATGGAGACAGTAACAAAATCATTTATATCTGATAAAACCATGTCACCTGTGTCCTCATACTGTTAGATGCTTCAGTGGGCATTTCCTTATTTCTGAGTAAAGGAGAAATTAAACTAGCCTTCAGCTCGTTCAATATAGGACATTCCATAATTGTATGTTCAATTGTTTCAGTGGCCATTTTGAGTGTGCAATTCTGTATTGCCAATGCTCCCAACCCTGCCTTATTTATCAAAAGATATTCAAGTACTGGTTTGGGTAGCTAGCCATTTCTCATATGTTTCTGACCTTTTCTTCCCATAGAAATATTTTTGTCTTAGCATTCATGTGCTACATTTTGCTTCTGATATAAGGGTGGGGAAAGAGGAGCTCTTAGTTCACGCTGCCAATCTGTCCAGTGCCCCGCCCCCCATTATGCCTACTTTATTATTATTATTACATTGGCTGCCTGTTACTTTCCAAGTCCAGTTCAAAGGGCTGGTACTTGCTTTAAAGCCCTTTGCAACCCTTTGACCTTTGCAAGACAATTTCTCCTACTATGATCCCATGCAGCTGCTCTGCTCAGGACAGCAATGCCTTCTAGTGGTTCCAGCCTTTGCAAGAATACAAACAACAACAGCTGTCTGTCTTGGTAGCTACTACAGTGTATTCCAGAGTATATTAAAAGATTGACATCTCATCAGCTTCAAAGGGGATTCAAGATCAAACCTTTTAGAAAGGCATTTTCCATTGCTTTGGCTTTGAAGGGCAACTGCTCAGACTTTTAAAAATTTGTTATTGTTGCTATTTTAATGTCTATTTGTGATATTTTTACAATGTATTGGTTTTATTGTTTTAGCCACTTTGGGCCCCAGGTATTTGTATAATAGAATCATGGAATTACAGAGTTGGAAGGGGCCATACAGGCAATCTAGTCTAACCCCCTGCTCAATGCAGGATCAGACTAGATATTTTAAATAAATTATTTTATTTAAACTTATAATGCACAGATCATATTGTAGGTTCAGATTTGGTACTACAATACACACACACACAAACTGAAAAAATACTCCACCACCAACAACAGCAAAAGGATTGTGAGAATAGCTCCCCATTTCTTTGTCTACCTAAAGAGTATATTATTTTGGTAAGCTCTTTAAAATGAATTGTAGAGTTAACAGTGTGACATGCTCTCAGGATTCCCAACAATTTTGTCACATAGCAGAGTCACAATGTTCTCTTCCCTTGTGTTTTTTAAAGCTAGCAAATGCTGGGTCTAAAAATACTGTTGTGTACAACCCTATAAGATGTTGCTGTGCCTTTCTTTACTCATTCATTCCTCTTTAACCTCTCATCAGTTCCATCAGAACAAATGACTCATCACAAGCTTTAAAGCTTTCATTTTATGTTATCTTCTATATGCTGTAAAGTCATCAACCAACACCTGGGTTTATGCTCTTCCTTTGCTGTCTTTTGGACTGACTTCAGAAGCATCCATGGAAATGCATAGTCATAGCAATAACACATATGAAAATCACCCAACTGATAGCTCCGGTAGAAGGCATCAGGAATTGCTCAGCAGTCCTGGCACTGAAACTAGCCACATACATCAGAGCAAGGAAGAGAAAAGAGTCACTTAAGTCAATTGGCCATCTCCATATCAGCCCTGCTATAGTTGTGGGTCCAGGGGCTAAAGTGTACAAATTAAAAGAGCCCCTAGTATTTTCCCAAATGTATGGAACCCTGATGGTGGGGAGAGCTGCCGGTATCAAACTGTCCTATTGCCGGTGGGGTTGGCTTCTCACTGGGAACTCTGCTCATTCATGTTGAGTCCTGCTGCGGAGTTCCCCATGGTACTGGGAAGCCCATGGCACCAGACCCATGACCCATATGTGCAGTGGAGTGGTGGCACCCTAAGTTTCTTAGACCCCCGGTGTAAGGAGCACCAGTGGGACCCATAGTGGGGGAAGGAACCCCATCTGGAGGCCAAGCAGGTGGGCCTGGTGCAGGAGGAATTGAACCTCATCCCAGAGGAGTACTGGGATCTAGCCAGGGTTTTTGAGGAAGGGGAAGTGAATGAGTTACCTCCCCACTGCAAAACTGACTGTGTAATTGAGATCCTGCCAGGGCACAAAATGCCCAAAGGGAAGTTATATTCTATGAGCCCTGCTGAAAAGGAAGAGCTGTAGAGATTCATTGATAAGAACTTGGCTAAGGGTTTTATTAGACCAGCCACTTCCCCATTTGCTGCCCTGGTACTGTTTTGAAAGAAAAAGGATGGGGAGGTTGAGACTGTGTACTGACTACAGGGGCCTGAATCCATGTCAAATGCTTACCCCCTCCTGCTGATCAAAGACTTATTAGCCAAGGTATCTTGGGGCTGAATGTTTATGAAACTAAACCTCCAAGATGCTTACTTCTGGGTGACCATTCGAGAAGGGGATGAGCATAAGACAGTCTTCAACACCCTGTGAGGACAGTTTGAATATTTGGTGATGCCTTTTGGTTTGGCTGGTGTGCCTAGGGTGTTTATGAACTTGATCAATGAAGTGTTGCACAAGCACCTTTATAAGAGGGTCCTTGTTTATCTGGATGATATCTTGATTTATTCAAATGATAAGGAGTCACATGTCCAATTGGTGTGAGACGTCCTCAAGGCCTTTTATATGAATCACCTGTTTGCCAAACTGTCCAAGTGTGAGTTCCATAAGGAGGAACTCAATTTTTGGGGGATACCGCATATCCGGGAAAGGCTTGGGAATGGACCTGAGGAAGGTCTAGGATGTGGTGACTGGAAGAAAGCCCATGGAAAAAAACCCACAGACATAAATGCTCGCAGGAAAAAACCCCACATGGAAATAACCCCACATGGAAAAAAACCCCACATGGAAAAAAACCCACATGGAAAAAAGCCCATAGACCTAAAAGCCTACACGGAAAAAAGCCCACATGAAAAAATACCATGTAAAGAGCCATAGCAACAATTTGTGCAGTGAGTTTATTAAGTATAATCCTATATACTTACACGTTGGCCATTTCCACCTCTCCCACTGGCTGAAGGAAACCCTTTCCAGGCCATTGTGAGGAATTCATAGGGGCCAGGCCTGACTAGGGTTGCCAGCTCCAGGTTGGGAAATTCCTGGATATTTTGTGATGGAGTCTACAAAAGCCAGAATTTGGGGAGGGGAGAGACCTCAGCTGAATAGAATGCTATAGAGCCCACCATCCAAAGCAGTTATTTTCTCCAGGGGGGGAGAGATCTGTTGTCTGGAGTTCAGTTGTGATACCTGGCAATCTTCAGGCTCCACCTGTAGGTTGGCTATCCTGGGTGTGGCAGTTAGCGCTTCAGAGCAGGGTCTGCTAGACCCAGGTTCTTGCTGTAGAAGTTGAGAAGGTGATTTCGATCCAGTCACAGACTTTCAGCCTCACCTACCTCACAGGGTTGTTGTGCAGATCAAAAGGGGGAGAGGAGAATGATGTATTCTGCTTTGGTCTCCCTTGTGGAGAAAGACTGTACTTTCCCTCCTGGGGAATCACTGCTGACAGTCTCCTGGTGAGGGCTGGAGATCACACAGAATTAAAACTGCTCTCCTCATGGTGGAGATCAGGGGCAGATAAAGGTAGGTTGAAGGTTGGCTGGGAAGGAGATAGGGTTTGAGGAGGGGTGGGGCCTCAGACAGGTACAATGTCATAGACTCCACCCTCCAAACCAGCCATTCCCTCATGGGGAACCATTGTGAAGAGCATGCAGAATTACAACTGCTCTTCAGATGGCAGAGATCAGTTCCCCTGGAGAAAATGGTGGACTCTGTGTCATTATACCCTGCTGAGGTCACCACAGCAAATTGACGCTGAGTGCCCAAGGTCAGGGCACTCTCCCAGAGCCCCTTTCTAGATCTCATTGTATTTATTTCCACAAAGGGCCTTATGCTTAGTTAAATAATAATTTTGCTATGTTATTAGTAAATTACTTCATTACTATATAAAAGTGGCCTTATGAAGAGGGCTTTAATGCTCTTGAGGGTAAAGGCTTGGAAGGGAAAATAAAGGAAATAAAAGTGACTATTTTGTTATCAACAAACTTTATTAAGAAGGAAAAACAATAACAACAGAAATGTAAAGTAAACTATATATAGAAATATTTTTAAATAAAATTAAATACTTTAAATTTATTAATGGCCATTTTGGATTGCAAGTCATGCTGATGAAAAGGTCTGGCTTGCCATATTCATGAACAATAGCCATGGCATCTTGATAGTTCGGCATCATATTCTGTGGACTACCTGGAAATGAAGATGGCAAGATGAGTGCTTTGCCTAGCAGTGTTTCAGAACTGTCTTCAGCATTCTGCAGATGATCCATGTGGCCTTTGTATTTCTCCATATGAAGCAGAGTTTGGTTTTGTCGTATGTAGTTTAATCTGTTCAAATCAACGACATAGGCATCTACAATGTATTCTTGTGTTAGTTTCCTCACTGATAGAAAAGGATTAAACGCATGTCTTGTTGCCAGACGGTATTGGTAATGCCGCATCTGAGTCACTCTTGATCGAGGGTTAGTAGACACAGAGTTGACACCAAGCAAACTTCTTGGTCTTTGCTGCAATGGAATATCTGTGCCCCAGCTCTGATCCCTTAGTGGAAATAACAGTGGATATAGCAGGGGTTCCAAGTTAGGGTCCAGGATGCTGATGCATTCTGTTTTTCTAATGCCACTATTGTTCTGTGAACGGCAGTGAATCAATAGGTCCCAGTGGAGTGGAGGCTCACCATCTGCATTCTGGAAAACAATGGCCACCTCATTGCTAGGTGGGGCATTGTATCTCTGGGGATCATTGTGACAGTTGTGAATGATTGCCATGGTCACTGTCGAAGGCTCTGCATTGTTGAGGTGAGCATCCTGAATGCTCTCCTGCTGAACCTCATACAGCATCTTACATGCTTCAGCAAAGAGGTTGTTACTGGTCATCCATGCAATCAAGGTCTGCCGAAGTTGTGCATTGCATCCCTGATTCTCTGAAAGTTGCAGCTGTTGTGAAGCTGCATCATCAGAATCCAGGATGTACAGCTGTGCATATTTTCTAAGCTCATCATTGTTGGGATGTAGTGCTCCAGCACAATAGTAGATTGATCCATTAATTCTGAAGCAGTAAGGGCTGTATCCTGGTGGAGGCTGGATTTGAGCCCCCATTGAAGCAAATGCCAGACTGCTGTTGATGGATCTGATGTGTTGCATTAAGTTATTGGAATAGACATGTTGGCCAGTGATGAGTCCCTGAATGAGTGGAGCAGTGGGAATGTCTTGTAGAGAAACACTGCCTTTTGAACAGCAGTTGCTGAACTTTCCATCTGGGGGTCTCTCACACTGAAAGTGTAAGGCAGCACAGAACTCATATACCTGGTCCATGGATCCACAGTAGTGTGGTGTGACTAAGTGATCATCATAATGTCTTCCAAGGCTGTAGGCAATGCAGCAGGTAGTCTGGAGTGGCATTTAGAGGTGTAACGTAGTTGGCGTTTTGCCCATCTTTCTGCAGCACTTTCAGGTGTATCTTGCTGCCTTTGTTGGATGTGTCTCTTGAACTCATACTAGGTGCGACACTCTCTTCTTCTGGATTGAAGTGCAGGCTCTATACAGTCATTGGTATGTGATGTTAGAGGGAATTGTTCCAGCTCACATTGCGCTGTCTGTGAAAGCTGAGTTCCCAGTGGGTATTCTGTGGTCTCATTGTGGCTGGCAGGCATGCTTAGATTTACATGCTGATGAGATCTTAGTGTACCTGTTGTGTTTGCCATGGGATTTCTGTGTGGATTTCAGACGTGTTGTCTGGCCCATGCAATTGCCATTGTACTTGGCTTGACATCTCAGTGTGTATTGGTAACTGTGAGTTGTCATTGTTGCCTCTGGGCATGTTGCTTTGTTTGAGCTGTAGAGGTGGCAGTAGTATAAAAGACTCACTCTGTGTAGTTAGCTGGGAGTATTCAGCATTATCTGTTGGGATGTTGCAGTGTTTCAGCTACAGAGCTTGGACACTGCTTGAAGGATGTCCATGCTTTGGTTGTTGTGGTCTCTTAGTATGGCTTCTGGGCATATGGTGCTTTGCCCGCTTTGCCTTTTCAGGTACAGACTTCTTGCGTTTTGCCTCTGCATCTTCTTCTGGAGTAAGTTTTCTTTTTTGGCCTGGGAGCCACTTGTAATGGAAAACCATAGTTGTGGTGTGCAGTATTCCTTCAGTTGGTGAATGGAGAGCAGGGATGTGGCCAATGTTATTATGAAGTAGGTGTTCAGTGGAGCTGGGTGTGATTGTTGAGTGTGCATGTAACGAAGCAGAAAATAGAGTAATATTGTTTGGGCACTTAATGCTGTTTTGAAATGTGCATAGGTGGAATGGATTGTTGATCATAGAAAGTGATTGAAATGAAATAAGTGAAAGTGTAGAAAGAAGCAGCAGGGTCAGGGGCAGATAAGGTGGAGGAGAAAAATGCAGGAGAAACGGATGAGTGGACCTTCAGAACATGATTATGGGACATCATTGACTGATTTTGCAGGAAGTGAATGGTGAAGAGAATCCATGGTTTATTTCCTCATGTACTGGCTTGCTGATTGCCTAACCATAATGTGAAACTGTAATGCAGTACCTGTTAACATGTTGTTTTCCAAATGCCTTGTATTCTTTCCCAGTTCCCCTAGTTCCGCATGTGTCATTATTCCACCATCTCCGCTTGTTCCACTGTCAAGTTTCTATCAATGAGTGGGTTAATGTCTTTCCATGGGAATGTGTTTGTAATTTAAGTGCTGTATTTCTCATTTGTCTACCTGTTAAGTCATTTGACGATTACCCACAGGTTGCAATTGGCTTGGTCGTAGTTGTAGACTTTGTCGTGTGGAGTGTGAGTCTTCGCGGGACTCCTGTTGTTTGTGCTGGCATTTGAGGTGTTGTCTGTCTCAAGGGTAGTCTGTGGAAAGTGAGAGTGAGCTCATGTTAGGAAGTGAGGATTCATGGTTTAAAGCTGAGATGGGGAGTTGTTTTGTCTAAAGTGGCTCCCCACTGCACTCTTCCAAGCATCTCTCAAGGTTGCCTTTTTTTTGTAGACTCCCTGTTTTCCTTTGTTCTAACTTTTCTGTAACCTTCCCTTTGTTTTGTAAACTTACATGGTCATCCAACATGTACGGTGTGTGTTTTCTCATAGCCGTGTCATGTCTTCTGAGTCATGAGTTCTCTGTGTAGTCTGCGGGAAGGGAAAGGATTACAATTTTAATTTTAATTTTTAAAATTTTACAATTTTAAAACATATTCCAGATATAACTGACTTTCTCTTACCTTTTGATCCTGTTGTATTTTTGCAGAATCTCTGGCTGGATAATAAAGCACCTGCAATCAGAAGAGAGTTGATTACATATTATTGACAGCAGCCAAAGTGATATTTGCTTGCAACTGGAAAGCTACCAAACCACCCACAGTCAACCAATGGCACATCACTGTATGGGATTATTTCCTATAAGAGAAATGCTTAGTATACTTTGATGTAAGTTGTAATGAGAGAGAGCACTATAACCTGCTAGCAAAATAGTCCCTATTTTTAGAGAAAATGGATTCTGATAAAACAGAATTATATATAAGGAAGAGTTGCTTCCCATGTGTAACTCTGCCATATGATAAATAAATAATATAGAGAGGATGAGGACCTAACCAGTGTAAAGGGCTTTGAAGATGTCTTTGTTACAGCAACTGGGCTTACACTTGCTAACTGCTGGCTGCATAGTGCCACAGTATTTTCTGTCATTTATAGTGTATAGTGATCTCCTCAGATGGTAACCCTGTAAACTAAGCTTCTTGTTCCTATGTGGTCAGACACCTTCATTATGCTGTGTGCAACTTTGCTGCTCTTCTACTGATATGTATGGACTGGTAACTTCCATTTCAGTGTATCTGAAGAGGTGTGCATGCACATGGAAGCTTATACCTTGAATAAAGAGCATTGGTGGTCTTCAAGGTGCCCATGGACTTGAACATTGTTGTGCTGCTTCAGGCCAACAGGGCTATGCCACCTGAACGTTTCCTGGGGAACAGTAGAAAAGGATTCAAAAGCATTGCAGCAGCAGGTGACCAGGCTCCTCCTCCTCCTTGAGGGACTGGCCCAGTGCTCCCTCCTCCCCACTTCTGCAGCCTAAGCTGCACTGTCAGGTTGACTCCTTTCCTTCCCACCCTTGCCATAGCCTACTGCCTGGGTCATCTTCTTCTCCCTCGAAGGAAAGCAGCTGGGCCAAACCTGGCCCTGTCATAGCCACGACTGCCCTCGCTTCATTGGCCCACTAATGAGACCTGAAGTCTCTGCTTGTCTCTGGCCTGTGGACCAGAAAGATGGCAGGCTCCAAACACTCTGCACAATGTCCTTTTCCTCCTGTCTCGGATCCGAAGGGCCAGAGGCGGAACCCTGCAGCCCCTCCCCTCCATGACCCAGCTCTATGACATCTGCCTTTCCAAAGCAGCTAGGCCAGCAGGCCCTCAGGCCCCCCCACCCTGGCCATGCAGAAGGCCAGCAGGCAAGAGAAGCAGCCCATGTGGCACACCCTCGCCCCCCATCCCTGGTCCTGCAGAAAGCAGGCGGCTGTGCCCTCGGGGAGAGCAAGCGAAGTGGGGCAGTCAGAAGGTCCTCATTCCCCCCCATACCCCAGCTCTGCAATGTCCACTTAGCCCCGCTGCCACGTCTCCCCGCGCATAACACTTAACTTGTTAGGTTACTTTCATCATTCGGTAATATACTCCATGCCCCACTTTCTCCTTATGCACTTAACACAAACAGATTGGGACCCAATGATAACTTTTTAAATTATTTGTCACTTTGAATCTGTGTGACTCAGAGGCTCATTAAACATGAGAAGAGAGAACATTAGCTCCAAGGCCCTAGTGAGGTGAAGTGACTGAAGTGGAGAATACCCAGATTTTAGTGAAGAGTTTTGTTAAAGCGTTTGCATTTGCATGAGTAATCAGTTTATTCACGCCTGATCTTTAAAAAACAACAACAACCCATCCTTAATGTTGTGTCTGCAGACAACATCGTGCCATCAACGAAGAGCCAGAGCTTGAGTACCTGAGAACAATGGGACTGAGGTTCCTGGCTCCCGCGTAGGGGGACCAATGGGAACGGCGGCGGGAATTCAAACCCGCCAATGGTACCAGGGGGCGGCCCCTCCCTAATGTATATAGTTGGCCTCCGGGCCAGTTATCAGGGTCTCGTGTTGTATAATAGCGAACCATGCTGATCACTACATCGCTGTGTGTGGTTTCTTTATGCGTCTAACCCACTATACAACAATGGCGACGAGGATGGGATCCTGTTGAGCGCTCCAGCCGGGCTGTCGGACAACGCTACCGAAGACTCGCTCCACCGCTCCACGGGCATCCTCCATGAGCGCCTCCGAGGGTGAATCCAGAGCCGTGTCGCTGCCGCCGACTAGCACAATGGCCATCGCTCCAGGATCCGGGCTGCTACCGCCGTTCGACGCTTCCCAGCCCCAACGATGGGGAGCCTGGGTCACGGGTTTGCGGCAAGCCTTCGTGTTCTATCAGATCACGGATGAAGACCGAAAGAGAGGACTGCTGCTCTGCTCTTGCGGCCCCGTGATCGTGGATCTGGCCCAATACCTTCTCTCTCCCAAGAAGGTGGAGGAGTGCACGGTCGACGAGATTGTAAAGGCCGTGCAGAACTACTACTCCCCAAAGCCGTCGGAGATGACCTGCCACGTGGTTTTCCAGCATCGGAACCAGCAGGGTAAAGAAACCGCCGCGGAGTTCCTCGGAGAGCTCCGCCGCCTGGCGGCCGACTGCGCCTTCGGAGAGCACTTGGAGATGGCTCTCCGCGACCGTTTTGTCGCAGGCCTCAGGGAGGAGAAACTCCGGCGCCGAATAATGGAGGGCGAGAAGGTGACCATCACCTCAGCGTTAGCCACCGCCACTGCATGGGAGAGGTCACACCCGACCACCACCACCGCAACACATCATGTGGCCTCCCCCGGGAACAGCGACATCGACGACCCCGAGGTACACCGCACACTAGCCCAGCATCGCCCGCCATCACCGTCCGCTAGCTCCGCACGCAAGCAACCCGGCTCGGCAGCGCAGGAGTGTGCCAGTTGCGGAGGGCAGCATGAGAGGAGATCGTGCCGGTTCCGGGACGCCACATGTCGGGACTGCGGCCGCACGGGCCACATCGCAAGGGTTTGCCGGTCCAAGCCATCACGCGCAGCGCAAAAAACGCCCCGCCGCAGGTCTGAGGCGCACTTCGAGGACTGCGCGGCCCCGGAGGAGGACCTATACCAATTGACCAACGCCCTGGCCGCCCGAACACAGGTACTGAAACTCCCCAGTCAGGCCTCTACCCCAAAAATATACGTCCGGATCAAAGTAGAGGGGGCCCCCTTACAAATGGAACTCGATTCGGGCTCCGCCTGTTCCATCATTTCGGAGGCCACATTAAGACAGATTTGCCCAAAGGGGGCCCCCGCTTGCGGCCATCACCCGTGACGCTCATGGACTTTCAGAGAAACCGAGTGCCAGTGAAGGGGGTCGGGAGTTTCAGGGTGCAGTACCGGGGCTTCAAGGGTCACTTGGACTTGCTCGTAGTCGAGGGCGACCTAGTTAGCCTCCTGGGGAGGGCCTGGTTTGGACCCCTAGGAATCGCGATCGAGGGGGTCCAGCATTGCGCAACCCGCGACTTCCAGGAAGTGTGCCGCGAGTTCCCATCCGTTTTCGACGGGTCCCTGGGCCGTTACACGGGCCCTCCGGTTTCGCTACAACTCAACCCCACAGTGGCCCCTATCTGCATGCGTGCCAGGTCCGTTCCGTTTGCCTTAAAACCCAAAATAGACGCGGAACTGGACCGACTGGTGGCGCAAGGGGTTTTGGAGCCGGTCTCTCACGCAGTGTGGGAAACCCCGATCGTGACCCCCATTAAACCTAACGGGGATGTCTGCATCTGCGCGGATTATAAATGCACGATAAATCGGGCATTGCAGGACCATGCCTACCCGGTCCCGGTGGTGAGCCATGTTCTGGCCACCTTGGCAGGGGCCAAGATCTTCGGCAAACTAGATCTGGCCCAAGCTTACCAGCAGCTGCCTGTCGATGGGCCGACAGCAGAGGCCCAAACAATTGTAACGCACCGGGGGGCCTTCAGGGTCAATCGCCTGCAATTCGGGGTGAGCGTGGCACCCAGAATTTTCCAGCAACTGATGGACTCTCTCCTCAAAGGGATCCCCGGCGTCACACCATTCTTCGATGATGTGATGATCGCCGCCGCCACGCCGGATGAGTTCGCCTCCCGCCTCCGCATGGTTCTCAGCCGTTTCCGGGACGCCGGCCTAAAGGTCAAGCGCGAGAAGTGCCAGCTCGGGGTATCATCCGTCGACTTCTTGGGCTTCACGGTGAACGCAGAGGGACTCCACCCGGCCCGGGACAAGGTGAAGGCCATCGTGGAAGCGCCGCCCCCGACCTCCAAAGCCGAGCTCCAGGCTTTTCTCGGACTCTTGAACTTTTACCACGCCTTTCTCCCCCACAAGGCGGCGGTAGCCGAGCCCCTCCACAGGTTGCTCGACAAAAAGGCACCCTGGGTCTGGGGCCCGCATCAGGCTGCTGCGTTCCGGGCCGTCAAGGCCCTGCTCATCTCGAACGCGGTCCTGGCACATTTCGACGAGACCCTGCCCATGGTCTTGGCTTGCGATGCGTCTCCATATGGGGTGGGAGCCGTGCTGGCGCACCGTCTCCCGGACGGCCGGGAGGTCCCGGTCGCGTACTACTCGCGGACCCTGTCTGCGGCCGAGCGGAACTATGCCCAGATAGACCGCGAGGGACTGGCAGTCGTGGCCGGGGTGAAGAAGTTCCACGACTTCGTCTATGGCCGTCCCTTCACAGTCGTCACAGACCACCGGCCGCTGCTGGGCCTCTTCGCGGCGGACCGCAGGATGCCACAGGTACTCTCCCCTCGGGTCTTGCGGTGGTCCATCTTCTTGGCGGGCTACAACTACACGCTCCAGCACCGGCCAGGCAAGGCAATCGGACATGCAGACGCGCTGAGCCGCCTCCCCCTGCCAGACGAAGGGGTGGACCCGGCCCCAGCTCATCATGTCCTCCAGTTGGAGGGTCTTCCAGACGCCCCTCTCCAGGCCACGGACATTGCCCGCTGCTCAGCCCGTGACCCCATCATATCCCGGGTTCTCGGCTGGGTGGTGAGGGGGTGGCCTACGGCCTCGGCGGGCCCTGAGTTCAGCGCATTTACAACGCGGCGCGAGGAACTATCGGCACACAAGGGCTGCCTGCTGTGGGGGGACCGGGTCGTAGTCCCCAGCGCACTCCAGCAACAGGTCCTGCAGGCTCTGCACGAGGCACACCCCGGCATCGTGCGGATGAAAGCCCTCGCCCGGAGCTACGTCTGGTGGCCAGGCATCGATGGGGAAATAGAGGCCTGGGTGAAGCGTTGCCAGATCTGTCAAGAAGTCCGGCCAAGCCCACCATGTGCACCCACCCAGGCATGGGAATCAACAAGGACCCCGTGGTCCTGGCTCCACATCGACTTCGCCGGGCTCTTCCACGGGTTAACATTCCTGGTCACCATGGACGCGTACTCCAAGTGGCTGGAGGTGAGTCCAGTCTCCTCCACCTCCGCAAGCGCCACCATCCGAGCCCTCCGGAAGATATTTGCCACGCATGGCTTGCCGGACACCATCGTCTCCGACAACGGCCCGGCGTTCACATCCGAGGAATTCCAGCGGTTCCTGCGGGACAACTTGATCCGGCATATCAGGTCAGCGCCCTTCCACCCTGCCACGAACGGCCAAGCGGAACGCATGGTCCGCACGGCTAAGGAAGCTTTAAGCCGCCTGACCGAGGGGGACTGGGAGTCACGCATAGCCCGGTTCTTGCTGGCGAACCGGACAACACCCAACCCGGTCAGTGGCCACTGCCCCGCGGAGCTTCTCATGGGCCGGCGACCCGCCATCCTCCTGGACCGCCTGCACCCCGACAGGGCTCCAACAGGACGGAACTGGGTCGAGGACCGGGAGGCACCACGGGGCTTCTTCCCAGAGGACCCGGTGTTCGCAAGGAACTACGGCCGAGGCCCGGAGTGGATAGCAGGAAAGGTAATCCGCCCCACCGGCCCTGTCTCCTATGAGGTGTCGACAAATGACGGGCAGGTTCTGCAGCGCCACGTGGACCAGCTGAGGCGGCGCCTACTTCCAACGGTAGGAGACTGGGGAAACCAAGGGGAGGTGGAGCAGGCCCCACGAGAAGCTGAGGGAGAGCCCGAGGCGGAACGAGACCGCAGAGAGGCGGACCCCAGCGACGGGCAGCTCAGTATGCCCGAGGCCTCATCAGCCGAGGGCCAGACGGCTCACCCTTCCCCAGCGGAAGGAGGTGAGGGGGCAGGCCCCGCCACACCACCAAGACTTGGCTGCAGAGAAACCCCAACGCCTACACCACGATGGTCCACCAGGGAACGCAGAGCCCCCGCATACCTGAAGGACTATGTCACCTAGACAGGATCGGGACTATGGGGAGAGGGGTGTTGTGTCTGCAGACAACATCGTGCCATCAACGAAGAGCCAGAGCTTGAGTACCTGAGAACAATGGGACTGAGGTTCCTGGCTCCCGCGTAGGGGGACCAATGGGAACGGCGGCGGGAATTCAAACCCGCCAATGGTACCAGGGGGCGGCCCCTCCCTAATGTATATAGTTGGCCTCCGGGCCAGTTATCAGGGTCTCGTGTTGTATAATAGCGAACCATGCTGATCACTACATCGCTGTCTGTGGTTTCTTTATGCGTCTAACCCACTATACAACACTTAACAAAAAGCAGCATAAATGGTTGACCCAAGAACGTATACTGTCTGGTGTCAAGTCTTCACTGGTTGCTAGGTTTGGCTGGGAAAATCCCTGGAGATTTTGGGGTGGAACTAGGGGAAGAGGGAATCTAGGGAGGGGAGGAAGGTCAATGGGATATTAGTCCATAGATTCCACCCTCCAAAGCTACCATTTCTTTCAGGGGAACTAATTTCTCTTTCCTGGAGATCAGTTGTAATTCCCAGTTGGGGGACGCTGAGGAATGGAACAGGTAGGTACTATAGTATTAACGTATGTTGCTTCAAGAAATGGGAGCCATTTGGAATAGAATAGGGATTGGGTATTGTAAGTGTTAGTACAAGGTATGGAGATAGCTATTTTTTCCATAGTATAGTACTCCCATATCTGCATGTACCATTGATGGAGAGTTAGTGAATTAGAACTCTTCCAGTTCCTTGTAAAAATAGATTTAGCAGACATTAATTTCGTTGATATTAATTCTTTACATATCTTTGGGATTTCTATGCCTTCCCATAAATCAAGCAATATTAATTCTGAAGAGCAAGGTGTCAATATTAGTAATTAACTTAATGGAGTGTAAAACCATAACCCAGAATGCTTTAACTGCTTTGACATAAAACAGACTAAATTGTAGGGAATTGGATATTGGCTGTGAAGCTTTTGTGAGCTATTTTGCAGATAAAGTCTTGATGCTCCGCCATGACCTCCCCGCTATGGTTAATACAGTGAATGAACTCAAGGCTCCATGCACATCTCCTTGTCACATCTTGGATTATTTCAGCCCGCTCAGCTTTGAGGAAGTTGACAGATTGCTCCTAACTGTATGCCCTACCATGTGCATCCTGGATCACTGCCCTTCGTGGCTAATTAAAGCTGGCCATGAGGAGTTTCGAGGTGTATTGTGGGAGATAATCAACATGTCCCTTGCTCAAGGGCTGTTCCCGGAGGCACTTAAGGAAGCAGTGGTGGGCCCCTCTTAAAAAAGCCATCAGTGGACCCGGCTGAATTGGCCAACTATCGGCCAGTTTCCAACTTGCCCTATCTGAGCAAGATAATAGAGAGGGGAGTGGCAATTCAGTTACAGGGCTTCCTGGATGACACTTTCATATTAGACCCCTTCCAGTCCAGTTTCCACCCCGGGTCACAGGATGGAGACGGCACTGGTCGCCCGCATGGATGACCTCCGGAGGCACCTGGATCGAGGTGGATCATCAGTGCTGCTGTTGTTAGACCTGTCGGCTGCATTTGACATGGTCGACCATCAGCTACTGATCCGCCACCTCACCAACATTGGAGTACAAGGATTGGCCTTGCAGTGGCTTGTTTCCTTCCTCCAAGGTCAGGGACAAAGAGTGGCACTAGGGGATCAACTGTCCTGAAGGCACCACTTGAATGTGGTGTGCCCCAAGGAGCAGTGTTATCCTCAAAGCTTTTCAACATCTATATGCACCCTCTTGCCCAGATTGCCCAGGTTGGGTTGTCACCAGTATGCGGATGGCACCCAGCTCTATCTGTTGTTGGGCAGCTAGTCCAACTCCAAACTGGAAGATCTCAACCTGGCACTGCAAGCTGTGGCTGGTTGGCTTAGACTGAGCCAGCTGAAATTAGAGGGCTCGTTTTACCATATGTGGTGGACTTGGGAAAAAGCAAATGTTTTTTGGACAGAGATTCATAGTGAAATTCAGAAAATCTTGAAATGTACATTGAAAAAAAACCCAGAAATGTTGCTTTTAGGACTAAAGTTAGAAGAAGTCAAAATGACAAAAAGAACTTTGTTATGGTATCTAATTTCAACTGCAAGAATGACTTACGCTCAGTTCTGGAAACAAGAGCAGGTACCTGATAAGTGGGAATGGATTAAAAAAATGATTTTTATGGCTGAAATGGACAAACTAACAAGAAAACTTCATGGAGTAGAAGATGAAGAATTTTTAACAGACTGGAAAGATTTTAAAGACTATTTAGAGCTTAACTGGGATGTGAAAAATAGATTACTTTGTTTTGATAGTTACTAATAACAGAAGTGTTGTAACAAGAGAGACTGTATTTGAAAAGTTACCTAATAGTTAAAGCTAAAAAGCAAAATATTGAAATTTAAGATCTGAATATTAAGAATGATTTCAATGTACGAGAATATTGGGTGGAAATGTTAACGGGGGTGGAGCATCGTGGGAAGCCAGGGGAGGGGGAGATAAAAATGTGAAGAGGATATGATAAGAATTGTAAACAAAATGTGGAACATGTTATTTTATATCCGATAAATAAATTTTCTTAAAAAAAAAAAAGACTGAGCCAGCTGAAATTAAATCCGACGAAGACGGAGGTCCTGTGCCTGAGTCAGGGTGGTCTAGGGGTAGGGATCCCATTCCTGGCCTTCGATAGGGTGCCACTGGTGCCAGTGCTGGTGGTCAGGAGCTTGGGAGTGCTCCTAGACGTCTCCTTAACAATGGAGTCTCAGGCAGCAGCCACTGCCAAGTCAGCCTTTTATCATCTTAGGCTGATTAGGCAGTTGGTTTCCTTCCTCGAATACAACAACTTCGCAACAGTGATGCACGCTATGGTCACCTCGAGACTGGATTACCATAATGCCCTCTGCATGGGCTGCCCTTGGCCCAAATCTGGAAGCTGCAGTTAGTGCAGAATGCAGCGGCGAGGCTGTTGTTGTGTCGTCCTGTGTGGGAACACATCCAGCCCGCCCTAAAAGAACTGCACTGGCTGCCTATAGCATACCAGATTTGGTTTAAGGTGCCGGTTATTACCTTTAAAGCCCTTTATGGCCAGGGACCTGCATACCTGAAGGACTGCCTTTCCTCATATGTTCCCCAGAGACCACTGCTATCAGGGACCCAGAAGCAGCTGGTCCTCCCGAACATCTGGTGGAATGAGCTCCTGGAGGAGATCAGGCCCCTGCGGGACTTGTTACAGTTCCACAGGGCCTGTAAAATGGAGCTCTTCTGCCAGGCTTTTGGAGCTGCCGCCACCACTGACATCTGACAGTTCTTGGAGAATGAGCCCAACCCCTTGGGTCCCTAAGTATAGCCTGACCCAAGTGCCTGGGACACCTGTGGTAGACCATGACACTGACTGTGTGCTGAGGAATTAATGCTAGCACTTTATTATGTTGTATAGTTATGATTTTAAATTTATGCTTGATTGGGTATTATTATTGTTCTGTTTTATATTGTTGTAAGCCACCCTGAGCTGGCCTTGCTGGGCAGGTGGGGTAAAAATCTAATAAACTAATATAATCCAGAATTTCAGCTGTTTTTCAGTATGTCCCAAGTCCAGATAGTGATTGACCAGTGGAGTCTGACATCTAGCTGGAATTTACATCGTGCTTGGAAGAGTTATGATTAGTTGCTAACTAAGATGGTATCTTAAGCTGTGCTGTGGCTTGGGAATGTGGCAGAAGGCCAGGGAGGAAGTTGTGTTTTCACTGTCCATGAGTTCTCTAGGTACTTTTCCAGATACGCCACTGTAATGTTATGCTGGTTCCTGGAGTGGGACCAAGGCTAAAAGAACACAAAGCTTGAGATCCATAAGTACATAAGAGAAGCCAATGTTGGATCAGGCCAATGGCCCATCCAGTCCAACACTCTGTCACACAGTGGCCAAAAATACCTGGTGCCATCAGGAGGTCCAGCAGTGGGGCCATTTAGTGTTTTGGGTCATGAGCCCAAATGGCTTATTCAACTCAATAGATAATTCAAAAGGGAATCTATATAGTTAGTGATATTACAGAAATTTTGTGAAGCCTTTATTTTGTCAGCTATTAAAAATTTCCCATAATATACCAGGCATTTATGACTGGAATAAATATGCTTTACCAAGATTTAACGTTTTTGCAGCTTAAATCGTTGAAGTAATGGGATTTAATAAAAACTGCAGTAGATTTCAAGTTTAATGATCTTGCTTTAAAATCCAATCATTTTAATTCCTCCTAAGACTATAGTCAGTTCTCTTGGCTAATCCTAGTGATACTATAGAGGCTAATAAAGCATGCTGAATGGGCTTGGCAGAGGAATTTTTCAGCTAATAGAACTAATAGAACTCCATGGGAAAGTTACATGTAATACAAAGTGGGGACTGCAGTCAACTCTGTTGGCTACTTGATTCTCAAAGATCTATTTATTGCTGGGCAGAGATCCTTACCCAAGCCTTTTCACCACTGAATAATGGATGTTCTAAGCCAGGGGTGGCCAAACTTGCTTAATGTAAGGGCCACATAGAATAAACATCAGATGTTTGAGAACCACAAGACATGAACACACATATTTTTATTGAAAAATATATACATTTGCATATTAAATTAAAGAGACAAATGCCTTCTCTGAGCCAAGCCAGTCTGCCAGTGTGATGGGACTTGGAGAACTCATTTAATTTTAGATGGGGAGGGAGGAGAGAAAGACAGAAAGGTGGAAAGAAAGTGGAAAGAAAGCCAATAGATGAGGGAGGGAGGGAGAGAGGGAGAGGTAGAAAGAAAACAACTTTAACTTTAAATGCATCCTCCAAGCCCCTCGTATTGACTGGCTTGGTTTGGCGAAGGGGCAAAGAGACAGATGCCTCCTCCAAGCCGGCCAGCTGGGGCGGGGGGGAGTCTTTGAGAATGTATTTAAAGGTAAAGTTGCTTTCTTTTTCTGCCTCCCTCCACCTCAAGCCTACCTAGAGAGGGGAATACTGGCTGGGGAAGGGAAGACCTATCAGGGAGGCACGCCTCCCCTTTGCTTCCCCATCCACCCTGCCAGGAGCCACATAATATGTGTGAAAGAGCAGCATGTGGCTCCCAAGCCACAGTTTGGCCACCCCTGTTCTAACCCCTATTGATACTCCATTCATAATAAATATTTACATCAATCTCTTCTTTTTTTCTTTGCCTTCTTTGTGTACTTTTTTTTGTACAGCTGTGTGCAGCTTTGGGTGTGTGTGTGTTGGTCTAAGGCAACTTTGCCATTTTAGTTCATTCTGCTCATCTTACAGTGCAGATGGAATTATAGCAGGTACATCACTAATTCCACATTATCTTTGGGGTCTGTGTTCGGTTCCACACATTGTGCAGAACTGGAAGCTTTGTAGTAAAAATAATTCAGAAATAGCCTGTTAAATGATATAGGTATTAGTATCTCTGAGGTTGCACATTGTCACCCCAGTCCAAAGATGAGCTGTAGGCGTGAGACCATCATGTCAACATGGACTTCTTTCATCTTTAAGGACTGTTCTGTTTTTTTTTTTTCCAGTGGAGAGAATAGCTCTGTTTATGCATTCCCTTTACATCCAATAAACTTTCCTTTCAACTGAAATGAAATGAACAATACACATACAAAGGAGCTGTCCACGTGTATTAGGTACATAGAGGGCTCTAATTTGGCTTGTGAGCTCATGCAGTTGTGTCCTATAGAAGGTAACTTGGGAGAAAAAGTCTAAGTCATTATTCTACACTAGGGATGGGCACCAACCCCCAAACAAACCCCAGTTCAAGCACGAACCAGGCTGGTTTGTGGTTTGCGAACCAGGGGTTCGGGAGAATGTTCCTCCAACAGTCCATCCATGAATCACCATGTTTTTCATGGAGGCTCATAAGGATCATGGGAGACGTGTTCTTGGGCTCCAAGGCATTTAAATGCCTTCAGAGCTTACTTCTGGGTCTGGAGGTCCAACAACATGGTATAGAGGCCAAGGTGGCCCCCAATATTGCCTCCTGGCACTGGGATTCAGAGGATGACTGTCTCTGAATGTGGAGGTTCACTTTAGTCACCATGACTAGTACCCACTGATATACCTATTCTCTAGGAATCTGTCTAATCCCATTCTAAAGCCATCTTTGATTATCTTTGACTATCACTATCACTTTGACTATCCTTTGGCAGTGGATTCCACATTTTAATCACTTTCTGTAGAAAAAAGCATTTCCTTTTATCCATCCTGAATTAACTGCCCATCAGCTTCATTGAGTTCTAGTATTTTGCAAAAGAGAGAAAAACTTGTCTTTGTCAACTCTCTCCCATATATCCCATACATTTTCTCCATTTCATCATGTTTCTGAGATACCTACTATATCTAAATTGTCATAGAGCACCAAGCATTCCAGCTCCCCCATCTTGATTCAGAGACTTCAAGCATTGGCATATAGACACCTATAATGTTTCCATCTCTAGCAGCTCTCACTTCCCTCAGCCCCTTAATCACCACACATGGCCCTCCTTTGCCATCCTACCTTCACTCCCAAGTTCTATGATGTAGCTATCAATATAACTCTGAGTGCTCATGCAATCATCCTTTTGGACTGACTTGTCTTGAACATTGAACCTCCATGCCCTTAACAGACTTCAAATTGTGAGCCAAAAACGGGGCCCTCAAATCAATGAAAGGAATACAAAATCCAAACCTAAAACTCTCTAACAAATACGTCCCATCATCCTTCTTGGGATACCAACTCAACCAACCCTCCAGAACTTCAAACTTAAGTGGACTGGGACCCTTTTCCCACAGAAGGAACCATCTTCACCCCTTTGGCGCTGATTCCTACAGGGCTTCCTCTTGGAGCACACTGTGAAAGAGTGGGATCCCTCACATAATGGGAATTCATGTTTATATGTGCATGTTTTTCTACTACAAACCCCCTGGGAACCAAACTCCCAGCAAAGCAAGCAGGGTTGAACCACCTGTCCCGTGAGCCCATGGGAGACAGAACTAGAACCAGCTGGCAGGTGATGCACTATATGCCTCCTATGCGATTGGTCACTCACATTGGGCCTTGCTGGGGACATAAGCTGCAGCCAGAGGTGGGGATGAATCTGATCCCACAGGAGCACCAGATTCATGGTGGCTCACATATGAAATTCCTCATTGTATTGGAGCCAGGCCGGGCCAGCAAAGCCAGTATAGGCCTTGTATATAATATCCAAATATTGGAACAGGGCTGTGGCCTTCCAATGTTGTGCCCGTGAGCTCACTCCCACATAAATAACAAAACCAGGCAACCAATTGGCCCAGGCCCGGTCTACTTTTCTCCTCTTCAGTATCTCCTTGTCTTTATCATCCATCTCCTCTTTATCTTCCTTTTCCATCTCTCGATAAAGAAGGCTGAAGAAGTCCACATACTCCCCTTTACAAATCTTTTCCCTGGTCGCAGGTAAAAGATGGTCCCCCAGAGGTAAAGCCACATCACCAAAGGGTGCTGCATAAGGATTAGCCCAAGGTGGGGGGGAACCCCAAGCCCTCCAGGGACTAGCTGGCATGCCCATTGCTGGGGGCAAAAAGGTACCCCAAGAGGCCTGCATGCCCATAGGACGTGGGCCCCAAGCCCATGGCTGACCAGTGCCGGAGGAATTGGGTGTTGTGTCAGCTGCCGGACCCCAAGGTCCCCATGGCCAAAATGTGTTCTGCTGCAAAGCAATATCACCCTTACCACTGGGACCAGGTTGCTCCAAGTCAGCCGCCACTACCGCTGCTGAATCCCCCACATCTGAACCAGACACTCCAGCCGGCTCCATATCAGCACCCTCAACACTCTTACTGTCGCTGGACCTAGACTCTATGGAGGACAAACGCTTAAGTACATCTTCCCGAAGTTTTTTCCTTTCGGCATGACTCTCCTTATGCCAGCCAGACCTAAGAACTGCCTCAGTAGGGTTTGTTGACGCTGCTCCCTTAGCTTGCTCGATAGCCACCAACCTGGCCAAAATTTCTTGCCTTTCCTGCTCCTCATCCTCATCTTCAGGAGGAGAAGACACAAGAGGGGCATTTACAACTTTTCTGGGTACTTTCAGAGCAGGCCCCTTCCCCTTTGATTGGCCTTGGCCCTTCCTGGATGCCATACCTGTCATATGATTTTTTAAATTTATTATTATTATTATTAAAATTTTTGCCTAGCTGCACACAAGAGTGAGGTAGCAGCCCAAAGACCTAAAATGGCCACCTCATCAAAACCTAAAAAAAAAAAAGGTGGGGCTCCCCCTCCCACCTGCTCACAGGCAGGAGTGGGTGGCAATTAATACAGCGGGCATAATTGGGGTGGGCAATAAATTGGGTGGGGATGATTTATGGGGGGTGTCAATGATGCAGCCTCACCAACTGCAGCCACTCTACAACTGAGCAACCCTCTCCAGAGCCCTCTAAGAACCCCCCAACCTAAAAAGGTGTGTGTGTGGTTTTTTTACAAATAATACTCTGAGGCTGCCGCAGAGGAGAGCTGCCCAGCAGCCACAGGCCTCCTGTGACCCTTAAAATCTGGCCAGCGCCATGCCCCCAAGGATCAGACCACGGCCCTGATGCTCAGGCCACCGACGCAGCCCCTGCAGCACAGGCCATCGACTTGGCTGCTTCTGCCTCTGATGTGGCCCACTGCCCCAGCTGCCAATGCAGCCCTGCTGCTCTGGCTACTGACATGGCTCGCTGCCCCGGCCGCCAGTGCAGCCAGGAGCTCCCGTTGCTGATGCAGCCCTGACAAGGGGCCAGCTGCAACTTGAAGGTTGTTCCAGCCACAGATGCCACCACAGATTTGGAGAGTCAAGGCTTCAAAGGTAGGCCTAGAGCTCTCCCCTCGTGCTCAAAGATCTTCCCTAGCTGAGCACAAGGCAAAGACTGCGTAAATTGAAGCCAGAGCCAGCTGTTAAGATAGTGCTGGCCCTGCCCCCTCAAAGACCCGGCTACAATCGCAGCCAGATTCCTCCCTCCTTTAATCAGAGGGAAAGGCAGCTCCCAGTCGGTGTCTGGAGCCAGAATCTGAGTGTTGGCATCCCTTCATAGCAGCAATTCAAGAGATGTAAGACTGCAGATGAGGGAGATCAATATTTTCCACTTGTGCAGTAGGATCTTTGGTTGCAAACCTTCTTTTATAAAATTTGCTTATTGTCCAGTACTCCAGTTAAGACATTACTAAAACACTACATTTGTTACTTGCTCATGGCTAGGTCCCATGTTGTTCTGGCAGCAGTCAAAGGATGGAATCATAACAGAGAGATCATTTGGAGATCGCAGTGGATTGCTAAAGCAAAATCAACCAGTAAAGGAATCCTGATTACAGAGCTAGGATGGTAATTTAAATATTGTTCACTTTTATCTTGCATCTCAGATTATTCAGTCCAAATAGCCTAAAAGCCTCATAAACTGTTTGTATTTTGTTTACTATTCTGTTAACTTAGCTTCATAAATATGTCATTAAATATGACATTAAGGCTCCCTCATCTGTAGCCTTAAATATGTAAATATGTTATTAAATCAGTCATCTGTCTTCTAGGCCTATGCATTTCAAAGGGCAGTAAATTTACCCTCCATATCAAATCTCCAGAAAGGGAGACCTTGCACTCCAATGTTCTTCACATTTCCATTTGGTCTTGTGTTGCTCTCCCTTTTCTTCAGGTGTGTGTGTGTGACACAGAAATCTTTCAGACTTATAGACTTCTCACCTGACAGGAAGCAATTTCCTAATCACTTGGCTAGCATTACAAAAAATTAGCTGATTATTTGGGGCAATTATCCTAGAAAACAAATGGTCAGCCAGCAACCATAGCAACATCTGTTAATTTTTATTTCATTTAAAAATCATTAACTGTGAAGCAAATCAGTATCCATAGTATGAAATGGAAGAATTTGTATACGTATTATACTTCAGAATGCCAGTTAGTGCATCAGTTTCAGGCAGCTGTTTCCTTTTTTGAGCTGAACAAAATACAGCGGTAAAACAAATACTTTATGGGTCGGTATTCCTTTTTTGACATTTTTGTCATCTGGGTAACAAAGTTAATATTATTGCAGCTTTAGAGTACCAAATCTGAAGAGAGTTAGCAATCAAAGATAATCAGCCAGTTTACAGGTTCAGAAAGGAATTTTTGTACAGTTTTGCTTGGTTCCTTTCTTATGCAGCAAGCTGCTGCTAAAGCTCCCTATGTTAAAAACGTTTTGTTGTTGTTGTCGAAGGAAGTAATAACAGGGGAAAGCTTGTATGCTTTTCAGGGCATCTGGTTGGCCACTATGTGAAATAGGAAGCTAGACTAGAGCGACCACTGGACTAATCCAGAATGGCTGCTTTTGTATCATAGAGCACTGAAGATCATATTTAATCAAAAGTTGATCCAGGATCTCTTAACACAGACACATTGACCAACAGTGTTACTGAGCCTTTTTACAAGACCTTATAGAATCTGAGTGTCTGTGGGTGTGTTCAGACGGATCTTTTGATCTGCCATAGAACGACTCCCTTGCGGATCAAAAATGCACGACCAGACAGAAACATCTGGGAAATATTCCGGTCCCATAGGCATCCCGTTCTGCTGTGCCTCCAATCCTGATTTAAAAAGTAGCAGTTTCAATGTAGGGTTTTCACTTACCTGCGCAACAACTGCAGACTTTCTTCCGTCTGGTCACTCCATTAGCGCGCGATGCTCCCGTCGGCTCAGTCTGACGTCAGACCGAGCCGACAGGGGCGCGATTTTTAAAAAATTGAAACCCCATGTGCGCTTTAACGAGGAAACGCATTCAGCGATAAGCGCTACGAGGAATGTAATATTCATGCTTATTTCTTTTAGGGACAAGATGTTACCGCGATGGGAGATGGAGGGGGGAAGGACTGTTCTAACTTGCAAAATAGTCCCTCCATTGATCATGATGGCAATGGCAAGGGGGAGGACCGGGACTTTGCTGAAAACCCTCCGCGATTGCCTCAGTTCTCCAAGGAGGTGCAGCCTTGCCTATGCGAATGTACAAAACTTTTTTTAAAAAAATCCTCGGTGGATGCCGTGTAGACAAATCACGGTGGGAACAACGCGCGGTGAGGCTATTTCATGGGGGGGCGTCTGGTCATGCTAGGCTGGATTAAAAAAATCGGGATAAAATTTTAGGAGGGCTCATGGCGCGATTGACTGGCCGTCTGAACGCAGCCCGTGGTACAACAAAAATTCTGTATCCAACCAGCCATATACGTTATCATGTTCACGCTGTAAAATGCATTAGGTTCTTCTTCTGCAGTTTTCAACAGCTGGATAGTTGAAATACAAGCATTATTCAGTTAATGAACAATTTAATTATGAGAATTTCTGAGACAGGGATCATGCATTATGCTTGTTGCCCAGATCTTCATTATTGTTTATAGGACATCAGGTTTTTCCTGGCAGGGTTTGCAGTAAGGAAAAAAAGTAGTATTCATAATCTATTTCTTATAACTTTTTGTAACAAAACAGAAGTAATATCACATTCAGATTGTTCAGAATGAAGTGTCATGTGATGTTGGATTTCCATGATTTGGATCTCCTCTGTTCAGTTTTGTTTACTAATTGGCAAAATAAAAATAAAGGGCCCAGTGACATCTTAAAGATTACCAACAGTTATTTCAGCATGAGATTTCATGTGTCAGAACTCACTTCTTAGATACTGTACGAAAGATATAATTGTGGCAATCATTTCTGTAATCTTTATAGGGGAAATGATAGGAGGGGGGGAAGGTCAGAAGCTGAGACAGAGAGATTTGATGTGAGCCATATTGTAAATCTTTCATTGTGTGTAAAGGACTGGAATGGATTTGAATGTAACACAAAATAGATGAGGACAGATAACAGATAATAACAGATACATAATAGAGAGGTCAGATGTTCAAGCCTCTCCTGTAGCATAAGGAAATCATCAGTAAAGGGTTATAGTGTAATATAACCACTTAAGAAGAGACAAAGATAAGTGTTACATCTAGTTCCATTACAATCTTTTATACACACTGAAAGATTTATTATAGGATTCACACCAAATGTCTCTGCCTCATCTCTTCCCTTTCTCCTTCCTTCTGTAACTTTCTTCTGTAATTTTCACTATAAAAATTTCCAAAATGATTCATTCTGCCATAATTATTTTTTCTTGATAGCATGTGAAGAAGTGAGCTCTACCTCACGAAGCTCATGCTGAAGTAAATGTTATTAGCCTTTAAAGTACCACTGAGTTTCTCCTTTATTTTGCTACGACAGACTAAGACATCTACCCCTCTGCAAATATTAATTAGCAGCCTTGTGCGCTGTGAGGAGCAGGGCAATGGTGCTGGGTGTGTATGTATTTAAGGTTTTCCTCCCATGCTGTTCTTCTGATTTAAACTTCTGTTTACCTAGCATTTTAATTTAATCAGTTCCTATTTCTGCAATCCCAGTTATACTGAAATAATACATGGTACTTAAAACACAGTTAAACTGCTCTTCAGCTTCTTCTGTGGGTGTGTGAAAGACAAAAAAGCACTTTTAGGCTGCAATAATACACATTCAATAATCCACTTTCAATCCGTTTTCCAAATGGATTTTTACTGTGTGAACTGGCAAAATCCAGTTTGAAAGTGGATAATTTAGTGTGTGGGATCATAGCCTTAAATGCACATTCACTAGGTTTCTAAATTGATTGATGGCCATACAGGAGAACATTCCCACCTGCCTATGGTTTTGGTGTCACCTATATACAGATGCATTCTAGAAAAAATGTATTTTTAGTCCTTCCTTCACCCCACCATTTTCCCCATGGATTTTATGCATTTAGATAAAAAAAAAAATCTAACTCTTCCTCCATAGACAGAAGTATTTCTTTGGTTATACAAAGGAATCAGAGGGATTAGAAAATGATTAATTAAAGAACCAAGGAAGCACAAACTCCTAAATGTTTGGATTCTTGTAAATTTCAGTTCCATAGGTATGCTTCCCTATATATATAAGGCAATTGTTGCATTATTTGAAGATATCTCTGAAATGACATGCAATTGATTAGAAGTAGAACAGTTGAACAGAATACAAAGGAAGAAAGTACAACTGATTGAATCTTCCTGAATTTGATTAGAATGTTGTCCCAATCAGATTTGAAGAGTCACTGAGGGAACAAGAAGCACAACAGAGAAAACGGAAATCTTCCTCAGGAGATAATTTTTTGGGGAGAGAAGCACATTGTATAATGTGAGAATACACTTAAATGGAAGCAGCCTCATCCCTAAGTTACCATTAAGGTACTTTAGAATGAACATATGATTTGAACTGCAAGCTGGAAGTGGGGCAGGCTGATGTGTTATCTTTGCTTCTTATAGCCTAGGTTGTATGAGACATTGGCACAGTCTTGCCCCTAAAGTAGCCCCATTCTCTTTTCCATTAAATGTGGCATAGGCAAATCCATTCAGTGCCCCAAAGTGGGTGGTGAATGAGCTTATGCTAGGAGCAGCAAAAAAGTAAAATAACTTATTTCCAGTTTTGAATTACATGCCTCTTCTCTCTGAAGTTCTCCTTGGGAAGAACATGTGGCTATAATAGGTCATAATCAAATTAAGTGGAAATGCCAGGGCAGCAGGAAGAAAAAAAGGAGATTATTTGCTTATATGTAAAGCTGTTATTCTTTATATTATACTGACTGAATTAATGTACTTTCTTTAGCAGCTTCTGCATTATATTTTGCACTATTTGGCTGTTTCCTTCCATGCTGAACAATGAAGAGAATGCTCTGGTATGTATTTTGATAAAGAACTGACTATGGTAACAGTGAATGGTAACAGTAAGCTGTGAATTTTAAAAAGGGATCCAGAGGGGAACTAGAGAACTACAGGCCCGTCAGCCTAATATCTGTCCCTGGCAAATTAGTAAAAACTGTAATCAAAGATAGAATTGTAAGGCACATAGAAGGACAAGGCTTCCTGAGAGAAAGTCAGCATGGCTTCTGCAAAGGGAAGTCCTGCCTCACCAACCTTTTGGCGTTCTTTGAGATAGAAATACTACTTTACATAGAGAGTGATTAAAATGTGGGATTTGCTGCCAGAAGATGTAGTGATGGTCACAGGAATAAATAGATTTAAAAGGGCATTAGATAGATTCATGGAGGATAAGTCTTGTCAGGTTTTTTAACCAATAGCTATGAACATAAGAACATAAGAGAAGCCAGTGTTGAATCAGGCCAATGGCCCATCTAGTCCAACACTCTGTCACACAGTGGCCAAAAATACCAGGTGCCATCAGGAGGTCCAGCAGTGGGGCCAGGACACTAGAAGCCCTCCCACTGCTGACCCCCCCCACGCACCAAGAATGCAGAGCATCACCTGCCCCAGACTGAGAGTTCCTATCTATACCTTGTGGCTAATAGCCACTGATGGACTTCTGCTCCACATGTTTATCTAATTCCCTCCTGTGGCAGTGAATTCCATGTGTTAATCACTCTTTGGGTGAAGAAGTACTTCCTTTTATCTGTTCTAACCCAACTGCTCAGCAATTTCATGGTGTGCCCACGAGCTCTTGTATTGTGAGAAAGGGCGAAAAGTACTTCTTTCTCTACCTGCTCTATCCCATGCATAATCTTATAAACCTCAATCATGTCACCCCTCAGCCATCGTTTCTCCACGCTAAAGAGCCCCAAGCGCTTTAACCATTCTTCATAGGTAAAGTGTTCCAACCCTTTTATCATTCTCGTTGCCCTTCTCTGCACTTTTTCCAATGCTATAATATCCTTTTTGAGGTGTGGCGACCAGAACTGTACACAGTATTCCAAATGAGGTCGCACCAATGATTTATACAGGGGCATTATGATACTGGCTGATTTGTTTTCAATTCCCTTCCTAATTTCATCTCTTCCAGTCGCTGTCCAGTTCTTCACTTTCTTCAACTGCTTTGCAGGCTTTCCAGGGTTATTGTTAAGATCTTCCATTTGCTTTCCTTTTATGTTTTTTCCACATCTGTGATCCTGGTAGCTTTTTTACTATATTCTTTTGAGTCTATTTGTATTGTATTCTTTTAAGCAGGGCTTTTTTTGTAGAAAAAGCCCAGCAGGAACTCATTAGCATAATAGGCCACACCCCATGTTACCAGAAGTGTGGTCATCCAGCCACACCTACCCTTTGTTTCTTATTCTGTTTACCTTGTCAAAACCCAGGGCTTTTTTTGTAGCAGGAGCTCCTTTGCATGGTCGGCCAATCCTAATGAGTTTCTGCTGTTGGGTGTGGCCTGTTATGCTAATGAGTTCCTGCTGGGTGTGGCCAACTCAGGAGCCAGTTGGAACTCCATTCCTGTGCGTTCCTGCCCCAAAATAGCCCTGCTTTTAAGTATTCCCAGAGTTCTTTCTAGAAGGTTGCTGTCTTTTCTTTGTCTGATTTTACTTCTACTTTTCTAGCTCCCTTTAGTGATTTGTAGGACTGTCTTTGGTTAGTTTGGAATTAGAAGTTTTGTTTGTATTATTGGATCCTATTGTTGTACCTCTTGATCTTCTTGGATATTGCAACAATTCTTTCTTTAATTTCTTCTGCAACTTGGGTTATTGTTTTTTATCTGATATTTCTTCCTGAGGTTTGCTTTTCTTTTCATTTTTGAGTTTCCTCTAAAAAAAAATCTTTTAAGATGCTTAACTCTGAATGATATTCGTTGAGTTTCTTTCCTTCATTCTCATTTGCCAGTTTGGTTTTGCCTTAAAATCTTAAACTGTCTTTTTCTTAATGTCCATTCCCAGTTCTTTTTTTATTATAACCACTGCAGTATACATCAACTGGTTGATTTATGTTTGCTGTAAGAATTGTTTCAATCACTGCATTGATATTTTCAATTAGTATCGCAAGTTCTTTCTTTGATGTTCTTTTGAGCATAGATAATCTTTGTCTGTCTTCTTTTCTGTTAATATGCTGTAAGATTCCTGTACAGAGGTGAGCTGATCATGCATTGCCAATATCTCTCTATTAATTAGAGAACAAAGTTTGAGTCCAGTGGCAACTTTAAGACCAACAGACTTTAATTCTGGGTATAAGCTTTTGTGTGCGTTCTGCCTTCTTCTGGCAATATTCTATCCAAAGAAATAGACTTTGTTGGTCTTAAAGGTGCCACTGGACTGAAACTTTGTTCTATTGCTCTAGACCAACATAGCTACCCACCTGAGTTTGGTCTTTCAAGAGCAACTTCATTTCTAAGGCCTACTTCTTGGTTGGTTTCATTTATTTCTTGTTCTTCATGTTCTTCCTTTAGTGGCTGTTGTTCCTTATTTCATATAGCTCTATAGCTATGAAAACCTTGTTTGGCATGATAAAATGGTGCTGATCTGCTAGTTGCTGTTCAGTGATGGTAGAATCGAAACACTTTTATTTCCATATTTCAAACATGTGTTTCAAATATCTATGCTGTTCAGGCCTTGATTCAAAGTAGCATTGCATGATGATTCTGTTTTATTCTCAAGACCATTTTTTCCGAAGTTGCTGGTTTTTCAGTAGCTGATTAGGTCCCTGCTCTCATTGCTTTACAGAAGATTCTGCTTTCAGTAGTGTATCAGGCCTCTTTCCTGGTTGTTCAACAGAAGGGCCTGTGTCCTTGTAGCCCATTTTTTCCCCAAAAAAATTCAGGAACACCAGTCTCTGATGCTGCCCTTGTTAACCTGGGCAATGACTGAGCCAGTATAGACTTTGAATTCAGTTTTCTCACTATGTGGGGGTAGGGGTGGTTTGAGATGCATTTAGTCTGACTCCTCAGCATAGGCATGTCTTTTATGGGAGACCCTGCCAGTAGCTATGCTGTTGATAGCATAGCCCTTTGTTTCACTGGAGCACACAAGCCCACCAGCATGATAAGCTAGTATTCCATGGATGTTGTTATTATTATTAGGTTATTCATTGTCTACCTTCTTGCTGAGACTCAGCGTGGATTATATAGTGTAAGTCAAATACAATCAGCAAGATGGGACATGCAGGCTAGACTGAACTATAAAAAAAAGTATTTTTTGTAGCTGCATTAACTTGCTTCTCCAGCAGTAAAGTAATTGCATGTAGTAACATGTAATTGGAGGATGTGAATTAGGTCCATGGTGTGAGCAGAGAGCCTTTTGAGAAACCTGGCATGTATGTGTTGAACAAAGCATTTCATGGAGAGGTCTGCAGTGATACATGCTTCCCAGAGCCATAACTAGCTAAATTTATGCCTGAGGCAAGAGTATTTAATTGTGTCCCCCTAGTTATTTTGATAAAGAGGTAAATACATAAATAACAACATGCATAACAACATTGTTTACTTTAGTCATAAGGTCTGCATAGTCAACTAATGTACAAGTGAGTATTTAATGTACTATTTAAAATAATAGGAATTCAATTACATCAGGTACAACAATTTTTTTACAACCGCGCTTTTAACATTAAACAAAATTACTATGTTTTTTTTTTTATTTGTAAAGTCTACTTATCTCCAGACAACCAGGAACATTGAAAATATCAGCCGCCTTGCCCTAGTGATTTGCTGTTTCTTTTTCAGACTTTCTCAGATGCCACAAATCAACCAACCACTTTTCTTGAAAAGAGCAAAGAGAGTGGAGGAGCAGGGAGCATGGTGCCCAGTAGGGCTGCTAGGGTGGAAGGCAACAAATGGTGGGCAGAGGCAGAATAAATTAACTCTGATTTTGCCTCCATCCTTGTCCCTTGCACACTAAGAACACTCAAGCACGAGAATCAGTTTCTTAACAGATGACATGTAAATGAATTTAAGAAGAGTCTTTACCTTGGTTCATTAGGCTTGTGTGCTGTCATACTTTCTTGTAAAGAGAAAACGGTGTGGTTTCTGTCACCCCTTCTATCCACAACCAGCCCTCCAGCCACTTGGTAATATCAACTAGTTAGACTTCTTTCTCAATTTTGTATTTATTTTTAATACATGTAATAGTAATAAGCTTTGTATAAAAAGCTGCAGACTGCAATTCTATGCAAGCTAACTTTAGAACAAAACCCTCTGAACACAGTTTACTTCTGCACCAATAAGCATATGACTGACTTGCCAAGTTAGAAGGCATCTCCAGGGCAGGCAGAACTCTTTCTGACACTTCAGTCCCAGGCAGAATTATTCTAGTCTAAATCCATTAATTTAGATAGATTTAGACTGGAGCCACTAATGCATAGGAATGCACTATAAGGATCCTGTACTTTCTTCTGGCAACATTCCATCAAAAGAAATAGGCTTCCTTAAAAAAATCTTTGTAGATTGTACACATTTGCCTGTTTTTATATTTGTTTAAGGAAGGCTATCATCTCACAGGGAGATGACAAACTAATATTACTACTGTACTATAAATGCACACGGTGCTTAGCAGTGTAGGAGAAGGGGGACATAGCAAAGATCTGGACTTATGCTATTGATAGTTAGGATCCACCCCAAGGATCTGATAGATTTTCTGCTTTAACATAAAGAGAAAATCTACAGTAAGACTCATTATTGTATACCCCACTGGATGCAAAGAGTCTTTTTGGTTGACGTACAGGGTAAAAATATTGTAAATAAGTAAATTTGTAGGTTGTGTAAAAGCACTTTCCTTTTCCAACAGCACAGATTGCTATTTACATAGTGCATTTTTCTCCTGTACTTCCCACAAGAAGCTCAGGATGGCATACAAGATTCTCCCCACTTCCATCTATGTACTAATAGGGAAGTTGGCCAGATCTGAGGATGATTAAATCTAGTGATTGGAGCTGTGAATGGGAAAGAAAAATCTGAAATCTAACAAAAAATACACCAGGGGCTTTAAAAAAACCCCAAGTGATAAAAGAAGTGTCTGTAGCTTTCAGCAATGGATTCCGCCAGTGCCTGTTGCTAAGCAACCACAGACTCCAAGCTTGGTTCTGTCAGTAAAAGAAGGGGCAGGGACCTTTCCAGGGCTATTCTGGCCTTAGAAAACAGAAACATTGTGGGTGTTTCAGTAATTCAGTGGGATGAGGATAATCAGTGGGATACAGTGATTCCTGGATATAAATTATATTGGAAGGATAGGGAAGGAAGGGTTGGAGGTGGAGTGGCTCTGTATGCCAGAGAAGGTATACAGTCCAGTAACATTGAGAATTTAAGAAAAATATGGGTGGAAATAATGGGCCCAAAAGGAAGCTTAACTCTGGGAGTTTGTTATTGCCCACCAGATCAAAGGTTAGAAAGCAGCTAGATGAAATAACCGTATCATAATAGGTGATTTTTAACTACTCGCACATTGATTGGATCAATATGTGATCGTCAGGAGAAAGAGACTGGGTTTCTAGATACTCTCAACAACTGTGCCATGGAGCAGATGGTCACAGAACCTACTGGGGGAGGCAATCCTGGACTTGGTCCTAAGTAATGCTCAAGACCTGGTGAGAGATATAAACATGATAGCACCAGTTGGGAACAGTGACCATACTGCTATTAAGTTTAGCATTTATGTAAATGGGGAGTTGCCCAAAAAGACCAACAAAACTTCATTTAAATTTAGATTGTGAAGAAGAAATGGAAAGGAAAGGTAAGGAGGGTCAAATCCCTTCAGGAAGGTTGGAGGCTATTTAAAACCACAATCCTAGAAGCCGAGAAAAAAATATATACTGCAGGTTAGGAAAGGCACAAATAGGTACAGAAAAAGGCCTGCATGGTTAACAAACAAGTAATGGAAGCTGTAAAAGGGTTCTTTTAAGTTGCTTTGGCAAATAAAGAGCAATTTAGTGATCAAACTAGCAAAAAAGGGACTATGAGGAACATATTGCAAAAAGCATGACTACCAACAATAAAATTTTCTTCAAATACATTAGAAACACAAAATGAGCCAGGGAGGCAGTGGGGCCAGTGAATGACCAAGGGATATAAGGATTGCTAAAGGCTGATAGGGAAATGGCAGAGAAGCTGAATGCATTTTTTGCCTCTGTCTTCACTGTGGAAGATGGAAGGTGCTTCCCAATCCAGAACCATAGAGTTCAGGAAGTGTGTTGAAAGACTTTAGTTAGATTGTGGTGAGGAGAGATGAAGTCCTATCTATGACTGATGGACAAATTAAAAACTGACAAATCACTAGGTCTAGATAGCATACATCCAAGAGTTCTGAAAGAACTCAAATGTGAACTTGTGTATCTCCTACAAAAATATGCAATCTATCATTAAAATCTGCCTCCATTCCCAAAGACTGGAAGGTAGCCAATATAAACTCCATGTTAAAAAAAGGCTCCAGGAAATTACAGGCCCATCAGTCTAATGTCAATACCAGGTAAGTTGGTGGAATCCGTTATTAAAGATAGAATTAGTAGGCACATTGATGAACAAAAGTTATTGAGGAAGAATCAATATGGATTCTGTAAGGGAAAATTTTGTCTCACTAACCTTTTAGAGTTATTTGAGCGGGTGAACAAGCACATGGACAAGGGTGCCCCAATTGATGTTGTTTACCTAAACTTTCAGAAAGCTTTTGATAAAGTTCATCATCAAAGCCTCCTAAGTAAACTCAGGAGTCATGGGGAAAAAGGACAAGTCCTCTTGTGGATTAAAAAGGCTTAATTAACAGGAAACAGAGAATATCAATGGGCAGTTTTCACAGTGGAAGGTGGTAAGTGAGAGAAATTAAACTCATTTGTTACAAGGGTTGGATCAGACATACATGCCACTTTGTTGGGCCAGGCTATATGTGCCATAAAATGTAACATGAGGTACTGTAGATAAAAACATTATAAAGGTGATTTCAGATGTCAAATGACAATAGCAGGTGAATGGCAATTGCAGGCTTGATTGGATTAGGTGTGATATGCAGAGGATTAGTAGGCATGGTGACACCAGCCTTGGTAATGAGACAGGAAACCTAGGCCTCAATTCTGTCCAGGAGGTTTCAACCATGGAGGGTGCAAAGAATTAATGGAATTAATGGTCTGACATTAGAAACCACAACATTCAGTTGCTGACCTAAGAGTAGCAGTGCTCTTCAAAGGGAGATTAAAAAGAAAGACTGCTGAATTTCAATTGATAATGAAGCTCAAGACAATGCATCCTCCAGGACTGAATTTAGACCTAGTTTTCCTGTCTAGTTACCAATGTGTTCTATAATCATTTGGCATCTGAAATCATTCTACACTCCAAGATAGAAGGACCAGTCCAACTGTTCTAATTCCTAATCAGGGTCTTTTTGAAAGAAAATAAAACCCAGATAGGAACAGAGAAATCCAATCTTAAAAAAACCCAAAGACTTTTCAGAATAAACCAAAATAATTTCTTCATGTAAATTGTGCTTGTCAGAAGAATCCATCTCACCCACCCTCCCTCCCTCTGAAGAAGTGTGTTTGCACACAAAAGCTTATACCTGGAATAAAACATTGAACTTAAAGCTGCTATGGGACTCCAGCTTCGTTTTCTCTGTCTCTCATCTCCCGGTCCCTTCCTCCCCAAAAGAGGAGGAGCAGTCCCAGAGAAGGAAGTAGAAGCTGTGTTTGTGTGTGTGTGAGAGTATGAAGCAGGAAGTAGCCACTGAGAAAGCTGTCTGTCTGTATGTGTGAGTTGTGGGGGAAGGGAGGCAGGAGGCAGGAAGCAAAGAGCCACTGAGGGAACTGGGGGAAAAGCAAGCTATGGTGCAACCCTGGAAAAGGAAGCATGAGAACGAAGTTGCTCATGGGCTGAACCTGAGCCCTGCGGGGATCAGATCTGGCATGTGGCTGTATGTCTGGCACCCTTGTGTAAGCAGTAGGGTACTGCAGGGCTTGGTTCTAAGTCTGGTGCTTTTTAACTTGTTCATTTATTATTTAGAGTTGGGAGTAAGAAGTGAAGTGGCAAAGTTTGTGGATAAGACTTAGTTGTTCAGGGTGCTGAGAAGCAGGGAGGTCTGTGAGGCACTCCAGAGGGCAAGTGAGTGTCAACATGGCAAATGAAGTTCAATGTGGAGCCAAAAATTCTAAATATGTATGTATGTATGTATGTTGATGGGGTCTAAACTACCAGTAACTGACCAGGAGTGAGATCTTGCAGTCATGGTAGATAACTCACTGAAAATGTCAACTCAGTGTGCGATAGCAATAAAAAATGCAAATGCTATGCTGGGGATTATAAGGAAGGGGACTGAAAACAAATCAGTCATACCCCTGTATAAATCTATGGTGCTGCCTCATTTGGAGTATTGTGTACAGTTCTGGTCACCACAGCCAGGGCTGGCTCCAGGTGGTTCTGTGCCCTAGGCAGGCACAGATGCCAACCTCCTGGTGGGGACTGGAGACCCTTTTGCACCTGCCCCCTCCCCTTCCTGAGGGGGGAGAGGGAGGGCGGTCAAGTTCTGCTGCTGCCTCCTGCGCCCCGCTAGGGTGCTCTTCACTGGCAGTGGTGACTGCCACCCCGCCTCCCCCCCCCACTGGGGCACTCTTTGCTGGTGGTGGCAACCGCCGCCCCTGCCTCCTCTCCCCCGCAAGGGGGAGGGTGAGGGTGGGCAAGCTCCACCACCGCCTCCTGAGCCCCACCAGGGCGCTCTTCGCTGGCGGCGGTGGCCACCCCCCTACCTCCTCTTCCCCCCGAGGGGGATGGTGAGGGTGGGCAAGCTCCGCTCCACCTCCTGAGCCCCACTGGGGCGCTCTTCACTGGCAGCGGTGGTGGGGAGGTGGTGGCAGTGGCGGGGGGCTTTTTGCAGGGGGGCTTTTTGCAGGGGGAGCGGCTTCCCCATGAAGACAGGTTAAAGAGATTAGGGTTCTTTAGCTTGGAGAAATGATGACTGACGGGTGACATGATAGAGGTTTACAAAATTATGCATGACATGGAGAAGGTAGACAAAGAAGTACTTTTCTCCCTTTCTCACAATACAAGAACTTGTGGGCACTCAATGAAATTAATGAGCTGTAGGTTGTTAGCCGAACTGCTTATGTATGCAGTGTCTGGACTAACTTATTATGAGTTCTGGTCTATGTATACAGAGGAAGCAACTTCATCCAGAGAACCCGTTTCCCCAAAGAGAACACTTGACAAGGTTTCTTTAATAAAATCAAATGCGGTTGCACGCATGCGTTAAACCAAGCCGGCTGTGTTTCCTCCGAGCTCCTCCTTCGAACTAAAGAATTTATAGCTCAAAGTTTGTAAATACTACGAAAACCCAGATAAGAGGCTGATAACCAGGAAGCAGCTGGCTAGAACAACTTCAGAGTGGTAAGAAACTAATTTACTGCTGTGCTAGAAAGGAAAGCCTTGAGATTCTTAAGGCCGCTCCCAAAGCTTTGAACCAGATATGGCGAAGACAATTAAGGACCTATCTGAACAAATTTCAGGACTCCAAAATACAGTCCTTGCCTTTCAAGAAAAAATCAGTAGTGAGTTAATCTCACTACGTGGAGAAATTAGCAAAATAGGCACAGAAATAGCTTTTATAAAGCAGACAGCTACAACAGCCAAAGAGCTTGCTGAAGCTAATGAGCAAAAAATAACCGCTCTGAACCGCCAAATAAATGACTTGTCAGACAGAAACAGGAGAGCTAACCTTATTTTATCAGGGATATCTGAAGAAATTTCCGTAAATAAATTGGAGGAATCGCTGATACAGTGGATGCAGACAAACGAAGTAGAAATAAAAACAGAGGATGTTGAGAGAGTGCATCGACTACAAAGGAATGGGAGGGGAGGGGCCCCTAGAGATGTAATAATTAAATTTGCCAGAGAGAAAATTCAACAGCAAATATATACAGCACTAAAGAAGAGGAAAGACCTGACTTTTAGAGGAAGAAAAGTCTGGGTGAGACAAGACTTTTGTCAAGAGACCTTAAGGAAAAAAAAAACCTCATGCGCCCCTTTGCCCAAAAGCTTTATGCAAATAACGTGAAATTTTCATGGGGCTATCCATCCTCGATAATTATATTTCGGGAAGGAAAGCGACTGATGGCAAGGAACACTACAGAGGCAAAGGAACTACTTAAACAATTAGGTATCAACACAGACGATATGGGAGAGCAAGAAATGGAAGCAGAATCGGGGGTTCCTGAAGATGGTGACAAAGGAACTTTAGAGAGAGGAGGGAAACGCCTCAGGACCAGCTCCCGATAACCAATTAAGGGAAGTATACCTTTATTGATTGAGCTAATGACTATTAATAGTATTATCATTTTTTACAGTATCAAGAAGGAGGAGGAGGGGGGATGCGTGCACCCCATGCAGTGGAGAGAGGGGAAGAGATTTTCTTTCCACCTTTACTCTCAACCACGGGGGGGGAAGGGAAGGGGAAGGGTAAACTAACTAACCATTCAAATTTTTCACAGCCACGAGATGTCAAAGCCTTAATTGATGTGGGATATGGATAAAACAATAAAAATTTTATCACTGAATGTCAATGGTTTAACATCAGAAATTAAACGATATAGGATAGCCAAGTTGGCAAGAGAGCAAAAAACTGATGTTCTGTGTTTACAGGAAACACATAAGAAAAGAAATGACAACAAGCCTTTGCTAAAAGACTCGACCTGGATGATGTTAGCGGAAGCTAGGAGCCACACCAAGGCCAGAGGAGTGGCAATAATGACTCATAAGAAACTTAGAGTAGAGGTACTAGAAAGAAAGACAGACAGGGAAGGGAGATATGTGATGGCTAAATTCAGATTAGAGGGGAAGAAATTTACATTGGTAAATATATATGCACCCAATAAAGGACAAAAGAAATTTTTAGCCAGGCTAGTTAAAAAAAACTAAGCAATTCGCAGAGGGAGAATTAATTATGACAGGAGATTTGAACATAGATCTGACTAAAAATAAGGCAATTAAAATAGGAGATTGGGGCTTGAGGGAAGCACATGAATTGATAGGACAGCAGCCAAAACCCACCCATGTATCCAGCCAGCACAAAACCCCATCATGCATAGATTACATAATTGTAGAAAAAAGCAGCAACCTGACTATAAAAAAAATTACAACGCACCCAATCTGGATATCGGATCATGCACCAATCACTATAGAAATAGAAGGCAATCAAAAACCAAAAAATAAGAACTTGGAGGTACAATAATTTAATAATGGCTAAAGAGGGAGATAGGAGCTATATGATGGAGCAGATAAGATTATATTTTGAGGAGAATAGAGGGACTGTCCCAACTAATAACCTGTGGGATGCCGCAAAGGCGGTGATAAGGGGACACTGCATAAATAAGGAAAAGTACATCAAAAGAGAACGCTATCTAAAAAGACAATCTAAAATTCAGGAACTGGAGAGGTTGCAAAAGGAACAAATCAACAATCATGATTTAAAAGTACAGAGTCAGATAACAACAATTAAAAAACAATTAGATGAGTTGGACTCAGTTACATTATGGAAGAGAGAAGCAATGGTAAGAAATGACTTCCATAGAAATAGTATTAATTCGGCCAGAAGGTTAGCTAACTATTTGAAAAACAGGAAGGTAAGGTAAAAGATAGAAAATATAAAAGTGAATGGCCAAAGAACTGGCAACTCAAAAGATATAGTAAAAGCCTTTGAGACCTTTTATAAAGAGCTGTATAAAAAAAAGGACATAGTCATATATGAGGAAGATATAAGAACAACACTCAAAGAAAATGATAAAATTATGTTAAGGGAGGAAATAACACTACAGGAGATAAAGGTGGTAATTAAAGAATTGAAAAAGGGCAAATCCCCAGGCCTAGACGGTTTCACAAGTGAATTCTATAAGGAGATGGTAGACATATTGGCCCCAGAGCTCCAAGAGGTATTTAATGGAATATTGAAAGGGAAAAAAGCCCCAGATTCGTGGAGGCAATCAGAAATAGTGGTAATCCCTAAACCACATAAAGACCCAGAGGAAGTGGGCTCATATAGACCTATTAGTTTACTAAATCAGGATTATAAAATCTTTGCAAAAATATTGGCAAATAGATTAAAGAAGATCATACCTAGCATAATGAAGGAGGACCAATATGGATTTGTAAAAGACAGGAATATAGCCCACCCCATAAGGAATATTATAAATGTATTACAACATGGCCACAAAAAAAAGCTATGCCTCTTGAAATTAGATGTCTACAAAGCATTCGATACACTCTCCCAGGATTTTCTGTGGCAGGTAATGACTAAATACGAGATGGGGGAGCCATATATAAAAGCGATCCAAGAAATGTACAGAGAAGGGACAGCAGTGGTGAGAGTTAATGAAGAACACTCACAACCCCTCAAGATTCAAAGAGGAGTCCGGCAAGTATGCCCGCTCTCGCCCCTCCTATTTATACTAGCAATAGAACAGCTAGCTGAAAGAATAAGAAATTCTGCAAGGGTGGAAGGACACAGGGTAAAGAAGGAAGAAATGAAAATCAATTTATTTGCCGACGACATTATAATCGCTATGACAAACCCCAGTAAAAGAAATAAAAGTTATATTAGAGGACTTCGAAAAATGCTCAGGACTGAAGGTGAACATGGCTAAATCAGAAATTATGTACCTTAATGTGACTAAAGAGGAAAGGGAACAAATACATGGGATTACTAATATTGGAATGGGCACCAAAAAATTCAGATATTTAGGCATTGTACTACAGAAGAATATCGATAAAATAGCAGAGAACAATTATAACAAGGTCTGGAAGAAAATAGAAAAAGATATGAAAAAGTGGAAAAATAAAATAATGAATATATCTACTAGAATAAAAAGTGTTAAAATGTTTTGGCTGCCAAGATTAATATACCTCTTTCAGACAATAACTCTAGGAATGTATACCAAAAAACTAGACCAATGGAACAGAGTGATTAAGGAATGGATTTTCGGTAGTAAAAAATGCAGAATACAGAGAAAGATAATTTATAGCCACAGATCAGAGTTGGGATGGGGAGTCCCTGACCTGTTTAGCTATTACGAAGCCTTCCAAATAAAATCGATACTGGAGATAGGCGATGGAGAGGGACTAAAATGGGTGAGTTTTGAGAACGAAATCAATAATAACATAGGGAGTTTTGGGGTATTCTCCAAAATGACAAATAAAGATCTTATACAAGTTAAGGGACCTAGGTATTCAACACTAACAGTGTGGAACAAGTGGCAGCCCTCATGGCTTAAAAGAACCTCAAAATGGGCACCACTAAAGTCCCTCTATAACGAAACAGAAGAAAATAAATGGTGCGAACTCCTGAGATCAAAGGGATATTATAGGCTAAGAGACTTATTTAGAGGAGGCACTCTAAAACCAGCACAGGAATTAATCGAGGAGATAGGCAAGCAATATTGGTTAAAAAGTACAGGCCTTTATAGAATGATTAAGGAAGTTAATGAAAAAGGAAATATTTGGACAGAAGAACCAATTGAAGAAATACATAATAGGATGCAAAAAGTTAAACAAGGATTAGCAGGATATATTTACAAGAAAATGTTATCCAATAAAGATAAGGCAATACTTTATTTACAGAAAACATGGTGTAAGGAAGGCCAGATATCGGAAAACGATGCAAATAGAATAATGAAGGGAATAGAAGAAACCAAAATTATTAAATTTAATGAATTGGAACATAAATTTTTCACAAAGTGGTATAAAACACCAGCGCAGATAGCAAACATGTTTCCGGGATCGAGTTCTATGTGTTGGCACTGTAAACAATTTAAGGGTTGGTTCTCTCATATGTGGTGGGAATGTCCAGAGGTAAGAGTCTTTTGGTCAAAAATAATACAAATTATAAAGAAAATATGTAGAATTTCATTGAATGTAGACTTTAAACTAATGTTAATGGGTATATTAGGAAATAAGGCAGTCAATAAGGAAACCCAGGCTATACTCAAAGCTATGGTATTAGCAGGCAAGGCAGTGATAGCTCTGGGCTGGAAAGATAAGAGCAAATGGACAATAGATACCTGGCACACTTATTTGTTTGATTTTGTGCAGTCGGACATCATTGAGAAATTGCGCCAGAAGACCACATGGGAGGATAAAGCCAAAGAAATTAAAGCGAGATGGAAGACCTATCTAAAGTGGATAACAGTGGAAGGAAGACAGGACATTCGGTGGAAGATTCAGACTTTGTGCCCGTGGCTGTGAATAAAAGATCAACAAACAAGGGATAGAGGGAGGGAGGGGGGAACTTATTGAGTTAAGTAAAGTAAGGAGACAAAAGATATTGTGTAATATATAGAAAATTCAAAAAAATAAACCTATTAAAAATTTTTTTTAATAAAATCAAATATTCTCTTTACTGAATAATATCTTTGTTTCACAGGCAAACAATACTGATGCACTCACACATACATACAAGTTCCTTTAGATACAGTAGAAATGGAAACACAATATTGGGGTTTTAAACTAAAGATATTTAAGAAAGGAATACGCGTGATACTTATCTGATCCTGTAGCTCGACCTTCCACAGTGAAGAATACAAGGATAGGAATCCTTACTAAGGAAAACTCTCACTACACACTGTTGGAACCTGCCAACAAGTGTGGGCCTCTTGGCTGCAGTCCAAGAAAGCACATGGAAGTTATCTATAGTAGACTCTTAGGTTACTAAGGAAAAGGGTAAGATGACTGGCTGGCTAGCTTGTGAAGACAGATAGGCCAAGGCACAAAACAAAGGTTGCACCTTGTTTTATCAGCTAGTATTGGGGCTGGCTTTGGGGTCTCTCAGTCCGTCCCATCCCTATACCATTGGCTATAGGATGTGGGGTACCCTCCTACTAAGGTGGGGCAATATTGAAAGTCTACACCTTTACTAAGGGGAACCTTTTGGTCCAAGGTGCAAAGATGGGTTGTCATGGAAACCTTAGGAATGCAGATGACTCTGGCTTGGTCCAAGTGACAAACAGGAAACACTCTTAATACATGCAAATGCCAAGCATCTTGTGGGTTACATGTGGAATTCAGATTCCTCAATGGTGGACAGGTTGTCGTTTATAACATCTTTCTAGCAGACCATAATGGAGATGCTTTCTTGTTCCCAGTGCATGTTGGGTAGATGTATGCATATGTGTGTGTCTGTGACTTCATTAGCATGAAAGTGCAGTCTGCAAGCAGCTTTCTAGTGCAGGTGGTCACATCAAACAAAGCACACAATTCTCCCAAACCTAAGACACTTGCTAGCACCATTCAGGTGTGTGTGCAGATCAGAAAATAACAAATAAAAACATTTTCAAAGTACATCGCCTAACAAGGTTTAGAACAGATAGAAGGAAGTACTTCTTCACCCAAAGAGTAACTAACATATGGTATTCACTGCCACAGAAGTGGTGGTGGCCACATGCATAGAAAGCTTCAAAAGAGGATTAGATAAACATATTCAGCAGAGGTCCACCTGTGGCTATTAACTGGTATAGAGGGAACACCGTCTGCAGTAGTGATGCTCTGTATTCTTGGTGCTTGGGGGGCAAGAGTGGAGGGGGCTTCTGGAGTTCTGGCCCCACTAGTGAATCTCCTGATGGCACCTGAGTTTTGGCCATTGTGTGACACAGAGTGTTGGACAAGATGGCCCATTGGCCTCATCCAAAGTGGCTTCCCTTATGTTCTTATGGGATATAGAGGGCTGAGATGATTTCTAAGGTGAGGGGCTAGTGCTTTTAGCTCTTCAGAATAGTATCTTTGCACAACTACTAACCAAGTTAGGACTGATATTACCTTAACATTCAAAAACAAGACTAATGTTCATATGAACATGGAAATAAATTCTTCTGGAATCAGTGAGACTTTCTGTCATAAAAATGTGATGAGAACTGATATTTCAAAGGTACAATTCTATGCACAACTACAGTCCAACTGAATTCAAAGGGAATCTGGATAAGCATATTTTCATCAAATTAAAACTTTAAAAAGCAAAATTTGAAACAATTCCAAACCTTCTCTTAGGAAGATTTTCTAATGTTAATTTTCATAGTAAAGTTCTTAAGAAAAGACTGGGGAAGTCTGATCATTTGTAGATTTCACTAAATGCTCCTTGGCAGTATCCCTCCTCCAGGGAATAAAGTTATCTTTATCTGCTATATTGGTCAGCCCTTGAATCTCAGATTGACTGCTCTGTTTTGGTTTAAATTTTATGTTGCTGGCTGTCCCCGTGCTCACTGGTCCAGAATTTTAGGGAAGCTTGTCCCCTTTGAATTAGGTATAAGAGCTTCTATGGGCTATGAGAGAACAGAATGATGAAAGGTTATGTGGCGCATTATAGTTCTTTCTATTAAGGACAGAGAGTGAACACATTCATTTGTCTTGCCAGGGATGTCTAGGTAAGTAAATTAACTTTCCAATGCTTCAGGTCTCCCATCTGATCAATAGACATAACATATATCTGTCAATGTGAAGAATGTTAAGGTCACCAGAGAAAAGCCACTTTTTAAAAACTCATCCTGTGGTAATCTAAACTTAATTCAGTCATAAAAGAAATGATTTTTGTTTCACCAGTTGTAAAGATCAACTTGATGCAGGTCTAATTATCCTCCATTTAGTAATGACAAAATTTAATTAAAATGCATCTAAATGATTTGTATGATGCACTTAGTTAATTTCTGGAAATGTGTGGTTTATTATTATTTATCTTCACATTAGACATGTGATATCTAAAATCTAATTATAGAAAAAGTAGACAGTGTTCATTAATAAGCAGCTGTTCGATTAGAATGCATGAGAATCTCTGTGGTGCAATCTCTGCATAAGTGCTGACCCCAATAGCACAGGGACAGGTATACAATTAATTTGAAATAGAAATGGGTGAGATATCAAAGTTATCACAAGATGAAGACTCCAAGAATTATTTTTGAAGTTATGAGCATGACCCTCTCTTTATAGCTGTTAGCAAGCCCATCACCATTACTTTTGCATTATGGGGTAAAATCTCTGAATGAATACCAGAGTTTTCCAGCTTAATCATGAGCACATTTTCCTGAAGCAAATTCCACTGAGTACATGTGTAGGTGTCTTCTACCCAATCCGACTATTGATCCATCTATTGTCTACTCTACTCCTGTCCTGGGTCTAATGCATAGAACCAACAGCCTGCAACTTGAGCTCCTTTAGACAAGAGGGGGCTGAGCCTAGGGTTCTGTATTCAAAGCATATGCTTTGCTGCTGAGCCACTACCCTTCCTCAAAAGATCTTTCTCCACTCCTTGATCTTTTAAACTGGAAGCAGGAACTGAACTGGGACTTATACTACCTTGAAAAGTATTTGTTCTACCACTGAGCCAAGGCCTCTCCCAAAGGGGCTCTAACAGACAGCGTCAGAAGCAGAAGCTGCAGTGCTTGCTTAAGTGGCTCGGGCATAGCAGAGTCACTTAAAGCATCCCTGGGGCACAGGCTGACTTAGCTTGAGGAAATCAGTCCAAGGAGTGCCAGGCCAACTAGAAAATAACTATTTATTTACTTCAAAAATTAATATCCAAGTTTTGATGGATGTTTTTGGAACAGCTGCCTTGCAAAAGCAGCTTTGGAGTCTGGACAGATCAGGAATGGATTTTCCATTATATTCAAACTGGCAAACAGTGGTTTGCATTCCACTTCTCAAACCAGGACTTCAAAGCATAAATAAATTATAGTTTGTACTTCTGGCTTCCCAGCAAATGCAAACCATAATTGGAGAGTTTAGATGTAAATGCAAACAGACATAGTTAATTGATTTTGAGTATATGTAGAGCAGAGAGCAAAGAGTGCAAGAGTACAGGTTTTGTTGATATATTGCAGAATAATGTTTTCCTCAAGGCTAAGATCTGCAGAGTCAAGAATACGGATGGGCATGAACCCAGAAAATGAAGTTCAGTTTGAATGCCCCCCAGTGTGTTAGACAAACTAAACTTGCAGAGAATCTCTCGCTGACTCTCCTCTACCTGTCCTCCAAGTTTGGTGAGGATTGGATTTATGGATCCTGAGTTACAGCCTCCAAATAAGGTGACCCCCATCCTCTGTTGTTTCCAGTGGAGGGAAAAAACAGCTAAAAAGCAAGGGCAATAGAAGTCAAGCAGAACAGAATCAAAGTCCCCCAGAAAGCCAGAATCTATGCAGTAGAAACTGAAGGGGGGCATTTTTGCCAGCTGAGCAGAACCAGTGCAGTGTGCCCTGACACCACCTGAGACCCAAACCCAAACCAGTGTGCAACAATGTATGTAGATATGGTGGCTCAAAGCCCTAAGACATGTAGATGTGGTGGGTTGAAGCCCTGCTGAGACCACCTGAGACTGAAACCCAAAAACATGCAATGGCATAGCCACCCTTCAAGTCTAAAAAGACAGGTTATGAAGGAAGGACAGAAAGGTATACCAGGGGGCTCCAGACTTTCGATGGGGTCCCCCAAAAGTAACCCAATGGCTGCTAGGTGGGCATCCCAGCCAGACAACACAAGCAAAGGAAGCATGCCCACAACACTCACAGGCCCCTTCAGGCCCAAACACATAGATCCTCTGGTCACAGCCTACCCCTAGGTACAATTTCTGGTTTTTCACCATTAGCAGAACACATTGTACAGCTAAGAGTTCACCTGTTGTGATTATGAATTGTACAAATGCAGTGAAAGTAGTCAAACAGGGGCTTGCTCATTTCGGCAGATGTTTGTTGAGGTAGATGTTTGCTGAGGTGGATGTTGTTCCATGAGATAGGTGTTGTGCTATGAGGTAGATGCTGGTTCATGAAATAGGTGTTTGTTTAGAGGTAAATGTTGGTTCATGAGGTAGGTGTTTTCTCATGAGGTAGATGTTGTTGGAGTTGGGTGTGGGGCCAGCAGAGGCAGTCATCCCCCCACCTAAATGCCAAAGGTGCAACCTACAGCTGCATACTGAGTCGACCAGAGAGGAGGAGGAATGGGGGGGAGCATGCAAGGGGACATCAGTAGGCCCAGATCTTACTCTGCACGATCCAGAGCAGGGTGGCTTAGCAGGGGGAGGTTGACCTTCAGGAAGGACAACTTGTCCAGGCAGGAGTGGTGGGGCTCAGAAGAACTCCAAGGTGGGAAAACACTCGCTCACTCTGGATGCTGGTGAGAGGGCAGGAGAGGAGATTCACGGCCTCTCAAGAGAGGCCAGCTCAGATGATGGCCTTGCATGACCAGTATTTGAGGGGACCATCGGAGGTGGGCTCAGGGGACTCAGTGACGTACTCTCTCACCATCACCTCTGCCAAATCCTTTGCCATGGCATGTCTGGCCTCCCCGCTGCTGCTGCTGACCTCCGACTTCACTACAGACAGCCAGTAGTGGGGCTTCTGCCTGGTTGGGCTCTTGGAGGCAGAGGTGCTGGTCTGTAGCTGATCCTCCTCCCCACCTCCTTCCCCCAGCTTCTTCCCCCACTGTTCCCTCTGGCCATGCCTGCTGGTCTGAACTCTCCACACTCTGCACCACTCCATGAGCTCTGCATTATGGAAAGCAATACTGGTCTTAATCCACGGAACACAGATACAGGCCAGCTTGTACCCCCTTTCTTTGCAACCTGGTGGTGATACCCACCTACAACCTCTCTGCCAAAGCCGAGACCCATGGGACTACAGCTGTCCACTAGGGGCCTAGCTGCAGTGTGGAAGCCAGTGCCCTGTGCAGCCCTTGAATCAGGGGGAGGCCTTGCCCTTGGTTGGCCATGTGGGTACAGAGCACATTGGTGGTGTTCTGGAAGGGTTTGAGGACACATACCGTTTGGGAGAGGGTCAGCCAGTCATTTGAGTTGGTACTGAGCTCCTCTTCCTTGTGCAGGACTGTCACAGAGGAGATGACATCCTGCACCTTGCTCTTCTGCTCCACCCAACATGCTATCATTGCATACATGGAGTTCCAGCAGGTGGGTAGTTCCCACAAGAACTGGTGTTCAGGTTCACCCCCCTCCTCCAGCCTCTTGTGTAGCAAATGTGCAGACTTGATGCTGCAACAAGGAGTGGGCAGCCAGGTACTGGCAGGTCTTGAGTAGGGACCGCAGCTCAAGGGTGGCAGGCAGCATGCCAGGTGGCCCTCAGCTCCAGAGCACCCTTCACCACTAAGTGAATCGTGTGCACCAGGCAGATGATGCCCTTGTGGCATGCAGTCTTCATCACTGCCATCACATTGGCACTGGCATCCATGACCATGTAGCCATGTACGATGTTGCTACTGCCTACCCACTCCCTCAGGCTGCTCTGTATTGTAGTGGCAATGTTTGCTGCCATGTGGTCTGCATCCATCACCTGTGCATGAAGCAGAACCACTTTGTAGCCAGGTGGCAAGACTGTCCCTTCCTGGACCTCGGCCTGACAGTCTAGACAGTGAGGTCCTTTGGTTGCCACCAGTGGGCTATGAGGGAGAGGTAGCCATGCTGATGGCTGTTCCAGAGGTTTGTGGTGAAGTGGATAGTTCAGCCTTGCATTCTGGAGAGGTCACCTTTGGCCAGTGCCACTGCATTTCTGAGGGGATGGAGTACCAGGGAGCCAGATGATGCAGCAGCTGGTGAAAGCTACATCCTCAATGAGGGAGAAAGGTTGGCTATTCACTGCAATCATCTCACCAATGAGGTGAGTGAGTGCTTTCTGAGCCCACCCTTTTGGGTGCCACTGTTGGCATCCCTGGTAGAAGGGCTAATTTCCTGCAGGAGCACACAGGAGCAAACCTCTGGCAGTAAGGAGCCCAGGGGGTGGGCAGCCCCCCGCCTTTCCCAGCAGCCCCCTGCCTTTTCCAGCCTGCTGGCCGACCCAGCAGAGCGCTGCCATCAGCTGGTCCTCAAGGTGCTCCACCACTGCCTGGGCCATGGCACCCAGCCCACCGAGGCTCTGCCCATCCTCATGCCGGCCCTGACACAGCGCCTCTGCAATGTGGGCCCTGGTGACTCCCATGAGGCCTGCTCGGAGCTGTGCCCCAGCCTCCTGCGCCTCTGCCCCACCACCGCCCTGGCCCGCTACCTGCCATGCACGTCCTCCGTACCGCCCTCCTCAACCCACAAGCAGCCACACACTTTCCTGCGCTTGCTGGCCATCCAAAACAGTCCAGTGGCACCTTTAAGATGAATAAACCTTCATCTTAAAGGTGCCACTGGACTGTTTTGGATGGCCAGCAAGCGCAAGAAAGTGTGTGGCTGCCACTGAGCAGTGGGTGTTCCCTTCTGACACACTTCTGGTGATGTCAGGGCATGTGGCATATGTAAATAAGTTATGCTAATGAATTATGCTAATGAGCTCCTGCACCTCTTTTTCTACAAAATGACCCCTGCCTGGAAGCATGACCTCTTGGAGGGTGGCCTGCTTTGGGGTCCAAACCATGGCACCCAGAGGACAGGGAGCCTTTCTTGGAGGGGCTTCTTGCTCCCTTTCTGCTTGTTCCTGCTGAGAGGGAGTGGGCCTCTTCCTCCCCCCGCTGCCCATCATGCCTTCTACCGGTGGCAACAAAGTAGGGTAGACCCTTTGCAGGTTTTGCTTATTCAAAATGGGTACTATAAGTGTTTCCAGTAAGACAATGTACATCATTAAAAATGATAATCTTTGTGTATTCTATAGACATAAACAGCATATTTTCAAGTTATGTTCATGATTTAAGGTGAATAACTTTGGCAACATTTAATATGCTATTATGTTTATGATCATAATATTTTACTGAAGTGTTCAGTATTCTTGATTTTATAAAGTGAAACTTGATATCTAAATATGCTGAGGGCCGTATAGATTAAATGTTTCTGTCCAAATACTACATTTTCTTTGCTTTACTACAATATTTGTTTTCTGATTTTAGCTTTTATTTCTTCTTACCTATTAGATGGTAAAAAATTAAGATATCTGTGTTAAAGTAGCTTACAGAGCAGTAATTAACAGCTGCCTCTCAACTATTTGGTATATTTTCAGTTTTGCTTGTTGAAACTAGAACTAAGAACTTTTTCTTGGGCATAAGCCCCATTGAATAAAACGGGAGTTACTTCTGCATAGATCTTCTTGGATTGTTCCCAAAGGCACTTATATTTTTAAATTCCATAATTATGCCAGAGAGTACAATTGCATATGCTAACTTACTAAATAACTGAATAAGTGATGTATTTCTGTTGTTAAAGTAGTAAAACAAGTTCAAGTTTGATAGGAAAGTAGACACTGTATATATTTCAATTCTGCCCTCCAATTTAATTTTTTCCTCTGTAAAAAAATGCATGGAAACCCCCCACCTTTTCCTATAGCTTCAAAATGTATGGAAAGTTTACATCTGTAACCTGGGTAATTTTAAAACACAACAACAATTTCTTGCAGTAAGTAAGCTGGCTACACTGTATGATCTGCTTTAAATCTAGCACCCCTTTTATTATGTTCTTAGGAAAATATCTCTCTTCAGCTTTGACACTTCTGAGATAACAGTATATAACTTGAGAGTGGCTATTAGGAGAAGCTTAAAACATCCAAAAGCAATCCTTCTCTTCCTTCAGGCTGTTACTTTCAAAAAACATTTGAACTGCAGTAACTATTTTTCTGTCTTTAACAGCAAATACTGATTCAGTTCCTCAAGAGTGAAAGTGTAAATGTGTCAAACTCCTGTTTCACAGAGTTTTGATTTCCAAAAAGTTTAAAGTTTATAACTTTAAAGCACCTATCTAAAAACAGTGAAAACTTAATGAAATGGAGATCACTGATCTTTTGACTTCTTTAGCAGCTACATTTCAGATATCCATGATCCTCCTGATTCAGATTGGGGCCATGGAGGCAAAGGGAGTTTAATCCTTCTACCTCTGCATGGTTTACCAGTCTCCCCTGAATCTCCTTTATCCTTGAAAGGGAAAAATAGTTATACATTCTTTGCATGTCTTTTTTCTTCCAAGGTTAACAGGAATGTAGAAAGAGGTTTCAAAGTATGGTGAAACCATGCAGAAATAGGATTAAACTTCTTTTCTTGCTTTTCCAGAACCCTGAACACTTGTTATTTCCCTTTTACAGATGCTTGTAAGATCTCATCATGGATCTCCCCATGTCCTGTCTGTTTTGACACTTAAATACCACACTTTTCCCAAAAGTTATGCACTAAGGTATTCATAACCAACACAACAGCCAAAGGTGTAAGAATTCTAAATTTGCAATCTAGTATTGCCACATAAGAATTCCCATACTGTATCATGCTGGTAATCTATTTATGGCTCAGTCCTATTCTTTACTGCAGATATGTTATTCCTTTGGTGCAATGTCACAGCCAAATAATGACAGGGATGCACCAATATGAGTCATTGGTGATGTATCTATGTTGCAGAGCTGGCCAGCACTACAGAGAGCCAAACTAGATGTTACTGTTTACAGAGTTTGCCATGGGGTTTTGCTGCAAGTACAAGTCTTAGTGGCAACTCCTGTGTAAGAAGCACAGATGGGCCGGATTCTTATAAGGACTGTGGAATGAGGAGGGGCTCCTGCTCCACCCCATGTTATTTTTGGCAGCTAAAACAAAGACCATGGGGGGTATTTCTTTGGTTTGGAGGGTGCACATACACTGAATACTTGCACTTGCAGGCTGCCAGCAGGGTGAGTAATGCCTGTCCCCACAGAATGAGATAGCAGCAGGACTGGGAACATCTCAGTCAAACGAGACATTTTTGTTCATCATGTAATAAATTATATTGTGACAACCTAAAGAGTGGCCATCCTTTCCTGTTAGTATGCGATTGCAACTGACATGAAACCTGGAAGAGAAGATTTGCCTGGTCTCTGAAGCTTTTGTGGCTGTGTCAGTCACTCTGTTGCTCATTGCTGTAGCTGAATTTTGCATTAAGATCAAAAGTCTCACATGTTCCTCCAGAGATGACAATGACAGTTCCTTTGTGGTAGACCAATGTGAAGGCGGGGGGGGGATCCAGATTATTAATTATGTGAGAGAAAATGGTATTATTATGTGATTTGTATCTCATTTAATTGGTTTTAACTGTGGTTTAAATTGTGTATTTGCTTTGGAAGCGAAAATATAGAAAAACGGTTGGGATTAAGTACTCAAACACTGTTAAACCATGCTATTGCTTTTACAACAGAAATATTTATAACAAAAATCACTCAAAGAACTCATCAAAAATTACAGAAGATCAATATGTAGCAACAATGTCCAACAATTTCCAAAAATAACGAAGCTTCTGGATTACATTTCTTCGTTTCCAAACTTCATCAGAAGCATAACTGATGCAGTCAGTGTTCAATAGAACATCAATGGTGTGTTGTCTTATTCAATTAACCAAGTTTACAAGGAGTAGTCAACTTCCACTATGAACAACCAGAAGGTGAAGTTGCTGTTCAGCAACTTGTAGCCTTTTGGCATCAAAGACCGAAGCCAACTTAATCTCCAGTGTTCTTCTGGTTGTTCATAGTGGAAGTTGACTACTCCTTGTAAACTTTGTTAATTAGAACCAATTGAATAAGACAACACACCATTGATGTTCTATTGAACACTGACTGCATCAATTATACTTCTGATGAAGTTTGGAAATGAAGAAATGTAATCCGGAAGCTTCGTTATTTTTGGAAATTGTTGGACATTGTTGCTACATATTGATCTTCTGTAATTTTTGATGAGTTCTTTGAGTGATTTTTGTTATAAATATTTCTGTTGTAAAAGCAATAGCATGGTTTAATAGTGTTTGAGTACTTAATCCTGACTGTTTTTCTATATTTTCACTGTACTGTTCAGCCGGTGGTCTCTTTATACTCTTTGCTTTGGAAGCCACACTGAAAAAGTATTGAGAGTTTTTGCAGGATATAAATGTTTTGATTAAATAGTGAAGCAATGCATAGCAACCATTTAAAAAGTTATAATCCATGCATATGCAAAATCGTCTCTACTGATATGACTGGTTTCTGTTGGGATTTAGGCATACACAATTTAAAAAGGCATGAACAATTCAGTTTGTTTGGGAGGCAAATTTGGTGTGAGGAGTGAGAAATCTGACTTCTCTCCTCTTTTTCTTGGCAACAGTAGTTCTTCAAGGGGGGGGGGGAATCCAGCCCAGCTGCTTTTCCCTCTGGTTTTGTTGGTAGCCCTTCCTAATATACATATCTGAGCCTAGCAGTTAGATCCAGGTGGGTAACCATCTTGGTCTAAAGCAAGACTCAAACTTTGAGCCTAGCAGTGTGTAGCTGGAGCTGTGCACATGCAGGGCCATCTAAGGTCCAATCTGCATTGGTATTTCCCAGCATTATGCAAATGATCTCACATTGTCTCACAAATTTCTGTCTGCATATCATGCCGCATCCACTCTCCTATTGTTTCATTTCAGCATCAGCTGTCTGCATCATTTTATTGCTATTTAGTGGTGACTCTGAGGTCATTACAGCATCTCACCACCTTATCTGAATGTGGTTTTAAGATGGTACAACTGCTTCTCCCCACTGTGGAGCGGCTGTGAGCAAAAAGCAGACAACTGGAGCTGAATTCTCCCCCCCTCCATCTTTTCTAAGGAGATATGCAAATTGTCACAAAGGAAACAAGTTAGCTGAAAATCCAGTCATCTACATTTAAAAGCAGCCAGGGAACATTTTTCTGTGATCATATTGGGGGTGGTGGTGGTGGAAGCACACCCACCCCTGAACCATTTGTTATTTCCTGAGGCAGTCTCCAGAACACCCTGCCTGGCAACTGCTGGGTGTTTTCTGTTTTTTACCCAGCTCATTCACTCTGTCTCCCCTCTGCCAGGTCACCCCCTTTTATTTTCAGTGGGGGGGGTCACAGGTGCTGTTTCCTCCCCACAGCACAGTGCCCTGCCAGTGTCCCTGGGAGGCTGCTCCTCCCCCCTCTCGTGCTCTCCTTAAACAACTTGTCTCCTGATGCAGACAGAGGAGAGTTTTATACTGAGCCAAATGGGAAGCTGCCACCACAGCAGCACAGAACAGCAGATTGGGTCCAACTTTTCCTCCTTGAACTGGGGAATGCCTTAGGATCACACACAACATATTGTACCAAATGAGAAGACAGAAAGCTCCCCTAAGCATAGAGCTCTCTGTGTACAAAATGTGTGTTCCAGAGATAAGCTTCTGAAAACATGATGCATTGATGACTGGACACTGTTCTGCCCTTTGGCTTATGTAGAAGCAAATGCTAGAAAGTTATAAAGATTGTTCCAAAGTTCAATTGCTATTTCAGTTTTGCATTATTTAAATGGATTTACCAGTTTGTAGGGTTGCTTTCTCACTTGCAAGGGTTAGTTTTTGTATATTTTTGTGACATATTACAGCATACCTATTAAACCTGAACTATTGGATAAAATAAAGTGCCTGAATTCTTTGATTTGTAATAATTAAAAGGCGACAGAATTAGCCCGAGGATGGAGTGATTTGGCACATTTGTTGCTGAGTCCCAACAGTTTATCAGACAATGGCCAAATTAAAAAAGTGCTGTCTGTGGCAGATAGAACTGATCTGAATGTGGGATTCCCTCCTCTATGCTCACAAGTAATGCCTATTAGAATGGGGAAATAATGGCTGAGAATAGCTGATAAAAAGGAGATAGTAATCAAGATCTTGAAAAAATTATTTATAAATGGATTTTAATGTGGGAATTCTGCTGTCTGAAAAGGAAACACAAATACACTCTTGAGAGGGAAAACTTTGCTATATAATTATGGACTCTACAGCTGAATACAAATTGCATCCAACTGTTGCCCCAGGAAAATGAAACAATATGTGGCAATTAGCATACACTTTCAGCACAATCCTATGCAGAATTACACCAGGCTATAGCCACTGAGATCAATAGGCTTAGGTTGGAGTAACTGTGAACAGGAGCACACTATTTATTTACTCATTTGTATGCTGTAATAGTGCACAAAGGAGGCAAAGGAAGAGTCAACGTCTTTCTGGCACACCTCCCCACCCCAGCTTTTCTATTGCTTGTAACTTTATATCCATAACCATTATATGATTCATGCCTCTGATGAAGTGAGCATCATGAAAGCTTATATTGGAATAAATGTTGTTTGTCTTTATCATGCAAGTGGACTTCCATTTAATTTTACTAATACAGCTACCCCTCTTGAATTAAGATTGTGTATCCGATTTATGAGATGTTCTGTGATTGATTGATTTCTCATTTAAAATATTTATAAGCCTGCCTTTGTCCTGATCTCAGGATCCAGTAATTAGTTTTCAGCATTTTATTGTTAACAAGTATGGTTTTAATTTGTGAACAGTGTTGAGAACCTTTTGGGTAAAATATGATACAAAATACTGCCTGGTTCCCTGCTTTGAGATAAGAGTGGAATATGTTGAGGTGTGTGTATATGAATGGAAACCCCAATTCATGTGAGTGACTGGGCCTGTGAAATTCCTCCCATTTGTAATTCCATTGGTATTTTAGATATTGCAAGGTTCACTAAATGGAATGATTAACTGCTCAAATAGGGGGTGCCTAATACACGTGCCTCATAAGTTAAGACACTAAAGCTGCAGACCAGAAGGTCTGTAGCTCGGGAGTTCGAGACCCTAGTGCTGCTTGACAGAGTGAGCTCCCATCTCTGGCCCTAGCTCCTGCCATCCTAGCAGTTCCAAAGCAAGACATTGCAAGTAGATAAATAGGTACCACTTTGGTGGGAAGGTAACAGCGTTCTGTGCATCTCAGTGTTTAGTCATGCTGGCCACATGATCACAGAAACATCTTTGTATAGTACTGGCTCTTTGGAAATGGAGATGAGCATCATCCCCTCAAGTTGGATTCAACTAGCTTTCGGGCAAGGGAAACTGTTATGTATTAAGATGGCCACAGCTGAGCCAACCAGGCCATGCGGTCATATAGACCTGAAGACCTTCAATCCTAGAACAATAGCCACCTTAGATCCTAGCACAGACCAATAGGGTTGCCTGGATCCTGAAGTGGACCTATAATAACTGGGGCCATGTAAATAGAATCTATCACGGGAACTGGGTGTGTGTTGGGTATGAGTGTGGACACGCATATAAGCTAGCCTCCAACCAGCTAGATCATCTTCCATTTTGATGTAATCAATAAACTTGAGCTGATTTCACCATGCTGAGCCTCAGAATTCAGTACTTTTCACTGGCGACGAGGATGGGATCCCGATGAGTGAGCCTGAATCTGACTCCAGCCCAGCACCCAGCATCAATCCATGGGAGGATAATGCACCCTCCATTGCTCCTTCACAGCACCGCACCGTGCCCTGCTCCTCTGATCATCGCTCACTGCAACAAGTCATGGCTGTAGCTCCAGGAAACATTGAAGACTTCAACCTCATGCACCCTGAGTTCTGTGAAGCACGGGTGGAGCAACCAACAAACTACCTCACCTTCCAAGAAACGTGTGGAGGGGCCAGTAAGAAACGTGTGGAGTGGTCACCATCTGCGTAGCCAAGAGACTTCTGGCTCCTACAAAATTGGCCGACAAATCTTACGAGGACATCCTGAAGACCCTAAATGAGTACTTTGCGCCGAAACCCACCAAAATGGCGAGGCAAATGGACTTATGGGCATGGATGCAAAAGTCCGGGGAAGGGGCTACAGTCTACATGGCTGAGCTACGCCAGCTAGCCATAGACTGTGAATTCCCAGATGTCGAGGACAGTTTGCCAAACTGTGCAGGAAACTCATGGGGAGAAGCTGGAGAAGGCCCTATAGGTCACCATAGCATACAAGAGATCGCATCGAGACCGCTAGCCATCCTTTGCGATGCATCAGGTATCTCCATTAGCAGCATCGACCTCCTCAGATGACCATTGCCCCACTAGCCGCAACCATTGCCCAGCACAGTCTGCAGCCTCATCCAGCACACCAATGACCTGCGCAAGCTGTGGGAAATCGCATGAACAGAGGTCCTGCCATTTCTGAGATGCCGTCTGCTGCTCCTGTGGAAAGCAAGGCCACATCGCCCGTGCCTGCAACTCCAAGGGAAACCAATGCCACACCACCATGCACCAGGAAACAGTGGAACGGCACAGCACCTCAGTACATCACAACCAGATACATTTCTTGCCCCAGGAATCCACCAATAAAATTAAAATGACTGTCTTAATAGAGGGCGCCCCATGTGTAATGGGATTGGATACTGGGTCCTCCCTCTTGATAATTTCCAAGGAGACCCTCTGCATGCTCTGCCCTACATGGGAAGACATGGGTCTCATGCTGAGGGACTTCCAAAAGAACCCTGTAGCCATTAAAGGGGTGGGCCAGTTCTGTGTAAAATACAAAGCATTCGAAGGCCCGTTGGAACTGGTCGTGGTAAAGGGCCATCTCACCAGCTTACTGGGGTTAGCCTGGTTCGACGCCTTGGGTCTGGCTGTCGCTGGAATTCAAAATGTGCAGTCAGGGAACTTCAGTACTGTGTGCAATGAGTTCCCAGCCATTTTTGACGGATTGCTTGGTCTTTACACGGGTCCTCCGGTGGCCCTGACCCTAGACCCTGTGGTACAAATGCACAATTAACAAAGCCCTCCAGGACCACATGTATCCCATTCCTGTGGTCAGCCATATCCTGGCATCCCTGGCTGGTGCAAAGATTTTTGGCAAACTGGACTTGGCTCAAGCCTACCAACAACTGCTAGTAGACGATGCTACCACTGAGGCCCAGACCATCATGACACACCAGGGGGTGTTTAAAGTCAGGTGTCTGCAGTTTGGTGTCAGTGTCGCTCAGGGATTTCCCAGAATCGAATGGACTGTTTGCTTAAAGGAATCCCCGGCGTACAGCCTTTCTTCAACAATGTTCTGATTGCAGCGCCATCACCCGAAGCCTTCTCAGAACGTCTGTGAGCCGTCCTTCAGCACTTCAACGTAGCAGGACTGAAAGTAAAAAGAGAGAAATGTCTGCTTGGGGTCCCCAGTGTCGAGTTCCTGGATTCAAAGTCAACCCTGGTGACATCCATCCCACACCGGACAAGATTGCAGCCATCGTTAATGTGCCAACCTCTTCTTCCAAAGCAGAGCTGCAGGCCTTCCTTGGCCTGTTGAACTTCTATCATTCTTTTCTCCCTCACAAGGCAGCCGTGGCTGAGCCCCCGCTCCGCCTTTTGGACAAACATACATAGCGGAAGTGGGGGCCGTCGCAATCCACAGCTTTCCAGGTGGTTAAAAACTTACTGACTTCTAACGCTGTTCTGGCCCGTTTTGATGAGTCCCTCCCCGTGGTGCTTGCTTGCGATGCATTGCCCTATGGGGTGGGAGCTGTCCTGGGGTACTGGCTGACTGATGGCTGGGAGGTCCCAGTAGCATATTACTTGCTCACCTTGTCTTCAGCAGAGCAAAACTACGCGCAGATCAACAAAGAGGCATTGGCAATTGTGGCAGGGGTGCGTAAGTTCCATGATTACCTGTATGGCCAGATGTTCACCATCCTCACAGACCACAAGCCACTGTTGGGTTTCATAGCCCTGGACCACTAAACACCTCAGATGTTGTCACTGTGGGTGTTGCAGTGGTCTATTTTTCTTGCAGGTTATTAATATACCTTGCTACACCAGCCCAGCAAAGCAATGGACCATGCTGATGCTCTCAGCTGCCTTCCGCTGCCCATCTGTGACCACAGCCGGCTCGCCCACTAGGTGAGCTAGGCACTCACCTAGGGCACGCAGGCCCTCCGGGGCAGCAAACTGCCCTGGCCTGGGTGCTCCTGTGCCCCGCAGATAGCCCGCCCTCCCCCTCAGCAGCATGGCGGTGGCGCAGAATACCTGACCAGCCAGCCGGGGCGCAGGAGGAGGTGGCGGCAGTGCAGCTCACCCACCCTCCCCTTCCCCCCTCAGGTGGAGGAGGAGGCAGCCAGTGCGCATGGAGTCGCCGCCACTGGCGGAGAATGCCTGGCCAGCTGGCCAGGGCACAGGAGGAGGCGGCGGCAGCGCAGGTCGCCTGCCCTCCCCCTCCCCATTGGGTGGTGGAGGAGTCGGAGGTGGCAGCCAGCTGGCTCGGGCCCCAAGGCTAGACCTCACGTGGCACTCCAGAGCTGGAGAAGGACTTGGAGCAGCCGCTGGTCGCCTCTGCTTTGCTGGCGTCTTTCCCAGTGTCCTCTGGGTCGGCTGCGCCAGGTGGGAAGCTAGTGGGGCAAAGTCCGAGTCCGGGGGCGGCCCCTTTAAGGCCAACAAAGTTTTCTGCAAGATGTTTCTTCCATTTTGGTGGAGCCAAAGAAGTGCCCCGGCACAGGAAAGCTCGCCGCCACAATTAGACTTGGTTGGTCTTAAAGGTGCCCCTGCAATGCTCCCTTCCAAGCTGTCGAGTCTTGTGAGTGAAAAAAAACCAGTCTGCTTCGTAAACTGGGCGCTGCGCGAGAGCCAGCCAGCCAACCAGCCGGTGTGAGAGAGAGAGAAGTGGTGGCGATGGTGGGTGTGGGTGTGAAGGCAAAATCTGTGGTCATGGGGGGCGCAGGAGGCGGCAGCAGTGGCGGCGCAGCTCACCCTCCCTCCTTCCCCCTTGGGTGGAGGAGGAGGAGGCGGCCAGTGCGGGACTCCAGGCCCCACCAGGAGGTTGGCATCTGCGCTCACCTAGGGCGCAGATGCACCTCGAGCCGGCCCTGTCTGTGACCTGGACCTGGCTCCCACACACTAGATCCTGCTGCTGGAAGACCTCCCTGATAGGCTGGTGCAGGTACCTGAGGTCGCTAAACACACCAGTAAGGCCATGTCCTCTGCTGTGTTCTGGACTGGGTGGGGAGGGGCTGGCCCACAGGGCATGTGAGCCCTGAATTCACAGCATTCTCATCCCACCGGGATAAACTGTTGGCACACAAAGGCTGTCTCTTGTAGGGAAGCCGGGTAATCATCCCCAGCCCCCTGTGCAAGTGCATACTAGCGGCACTGCATGAGACCCATCTGGGAATTATGCACATGAAAGCCTTAGCATGCAGCTATCTGTGGTGGCCTGGCCTGGACAGGGAGATAGAGGACCTGGTCAAATGCTGCCACACATGCCAGTAAACATGGCCAACCCCTCCCAGGGCCCCCGCGTATCAGTGGGAATCCTCACACAAACCCTGGGCTTGCCTCCACTTGGACTTTGCGGACCCGTTCCGGGACAGACATTTTTTATTCTAGTGGATTCCTATTCTAAGTGACTAGAGGTGGTCCCCATCTCCTCTATGTCATCTCGAGCAGCGAACTGGGCCATGTGGAAAACCTTCAGCACCCATGGCATCCCCGACACTCTGGTATCAGACAATGGGACTGCATTTACGTCAGCCGAATTCCTAGATTTTGAGTAGTATTATGGCATTTGGCACGTCCACTCCTCATCATTTCACCCAGCAACTAACGGACAGGTGGAACGGATGGTGCACACCACCAAAAAGGCACTGTGCTGGATCGTCCAAGGTGAATGGCACTACAGGCTAGCTGCCTTCTTGTTCGACCAATGGATGACACCACACACCTCCATAGGCCATTGCCCCACAGCTTTTAATGGGCTGACGCCTGATGACCAAACTGGACTGGCTTCACCCAGACTGGGCCCCTGATGACAACTTGGGCTCGGTAACACAGGAGGCATCCCGCGGCTTCTTCCCTGAGGACCCAGTGTACACCAGGAATTACACGAGGGCTAAACCATGGATTCCAGCCCTGGTGGTAAGGATGACGGGACCTCTCTCCTAGAAGGTCTCGACTGAAGATGGCCAGCTCCTTCGGAGGCACGTAGACCAACAATGCTGTCACCTGCTGCCCTTAGATGATCAAGAGGCCCGGGACACTGAGGACAGCGAGGCGGAGCTGGACCTAGAGGATCAAGTGGCGGGGCCAGTGGAATTCGACACAGCCACAGTTCCTGCTCCAGGTCCTGCTCCCAAGCCTAACACCAGACCTGCCCCAACCACCATGAATATGCCTGCTGCCATTACCGAACCACATGTGGGGCCATCCACTACAAACAGCAATCCTGACACTTCCCCGACAGAGCCACGCTGCTCAACTAGAGAACAGCAGTGCCCAGAGTACTTGCGGGACTATGTGTGCTAGTACTTTGGAACTATGGGGGCAGGGGTGTTATGTATTAAGATGGCCACGGCTGAGCCAGCCAGGCCATGCGGTCATACAGACCTGCAGACCTTCGATCCTAGAACAATAGCCACCTCGGATCCTACCACAGACCAATAGAATCACCCGGATCCTGAAGTGGACCTATAGTAACTGGGCCCATGTAAGTAGAACCTATCATGGGAACTGGGTGTGTGTTGGGTGTGAATGTGGACATACATATAAGCCGGCCTTGAACTGGCTAGATCATCTTCCATTTTGATGTAATCAATAAATTTGAGCTGATTTCACCATGCTGAGCCTCAGAACTCAGTACTTTTCAGAAACTTTTCTTACCTTTAATACATGTGCTGTAGTGGTAGATTGTTGGTGGAGGTCTAAGTTCAAGTTATAACCAACTCATGGCCATACTAGGTGGTCTTTTGCCATTTCCTACCTCTCAGCTTCATTATAAATATACAGAGGGTGAACAAGAGAAGACCGAGAAAAGCATGTCATACAATTCTAAACACTATATATGGAACAGGAAAGAATAATAATGTATATCTTGGCCACTTTTCAGCCAGAGCAATTTAGAAAAAGAAATCCCACAATTTTTTCCTATTTTGGTCCTTTGTTGATCATAGCACTTTGTCATTTCCAGAGCTACTGTGAAATGCTTTATTTGTATGCCAAAGTCAACTCCCTTCGTTTGCATGGAGTCATGACTTTGCAGGGATGCTATGAGATTAATCTAGAAGAAACCTAATGGCTGAATAACATTTTCCCCTCTTGTCAGTGCTTGAATTTGCATTTCTACATGTAGAGAATAACTCTTTCAAGTTTATGAAGGAATCCAGTTTGAGCTGGGATATTTTAGTGAAATGGAAGGTAATTTGTGCCAGGTTTGTAATGGTGCTGATTAATATAATAGGCAGCAGGAAGTAATTGCACAGTTGGGAGCAGCCAGGACACAATTCAGGGACTTGAGCAAGGATTATGCTGTTGATGTAGCTTTGGATAGTGGATGAGGAGGTGTCTCAGATTTTTCTAACTATGGAGCCAGGTGGGATAGGTGGCTACTTGGTGTGGACTAACAGGTAGGATTGCCAACTACAATTTGGGAAATTTCTGGAGATTTGGGGATGATACCTGGGGAAGATGGAGTTTAGGGAAGAGAAGGAGCTCAGTGGGGGTTGTGATGTCATAAACTGCATTCTCTGAAGTTTCCGTTTCATCCTGGCAACTGATCTCTGTAGCCTGGAGATCAGTTGTGATTCCAGTAGATCTTTAGGTCCCACCTGGAATTGGTAACCCTTCTTACAAGACTAATGATGGGAGAAAAGAATACATTTGTCTTATATGGGCACTAAAACATCAAATGCTGCTTTTTCTTCAGGGGTCTGATGGATGGTTGAAAACTCCACAATGTAATAGAATGTGCAGCTACAGATTTTATGGCTCAGTTCAGACATAATGAAAATCCGTGGGTTGTTTAACTGTGATGAGAATCTGAAACCTGGATTCAGCACACAGACATCACTCAGATCCTGCTTTGCTCCCAGAGACCTGGGGCATTGCCTTCTCTTTGTGGCTAGGGAGGGCACTGTAGTGAAACTAAGGAGTGACTTCAGACACTGGTCTGACAGACTCTAACCAGACTCTGAACCTTCGGGGAGGGTGGGATATAAATCCAAATAAATAAATAAATAAACCAGAAATAGTTTTTGAAGTGGCCAACATTCAGATAATCATACTAACCATAGTTAAGTGATTTAAAGTCCAGTGTAAGAACTGAGCCAAAGCTTTGTTCTTACCTCAGAGGGTGTCTGTTTTGGGGAGGGGAAGGAGTTTGTAAACTACTCTGAGACTCCTTTGGGTACTGAAGGGCAGGGTATAAATCCAATCTTTTCTCTTCTTCTTAGAATACTGATTATTTAAGAGAACATATTGAACGAAGTTAACTTTTTGGCACTATTTCGATATTTATAGTTTGAGGAGCAATGGAGTTGATTTTTGTGACTCAATCAGTCCTGTGTTGAAAAAGAATGAATGTTTATTTCCTTCTCTTAGAATGCTGCAGCCATCCAGCCTGGCAAATTATAATTCCATAATGGGACTAGTACACGATGTGGGGGAGGGTAGTATATGTAAGATAAATAATCTTGTTTAAAGTACATTGAGATGCTTCTGGGTGAGAAAGCCTTTGATGAATCTTTAATGTTTATGTCCCTGCTATGGATACTGGGAAATGTAACTGTATTCTGTTCAGAGTACAACCAGCAACTGCCAACAATGGAAGGGGAAAGAAAAAAACAGTGCCAATTAAATATTAAATATTCACTTCAATCCACTTGTGTGATATCATGAGTAATTTGTAAAAGTTTATGATGCTTGCTTTGAGTCAGTAGGAATAACATTTTGTTCAGATTGATCACATGTTTAAAAACAGACTCTATGCCATTTGTTGGCATTTTTATATATCCTCCTGGATTTGTAGTGTCTGATCTCAGATCAGTAAAATGAGTTGTGGCTCTTACTCAAAGTCATACTGATGCAGCAGTTCCACATATAAATTACATAGGAAGATACATTAGTTTTCTTTTGGGCAGCTTTTTGGAAGTAGAGCAAATAGCTTTCATAGGTTCTCTGGCTTGCTAATTAACTGATAAACAGATAAGATAATTGCAGGGGAGCTTTAATTCATATTAATGGCTCTGTACACCAGAGGAATGCTAGGGTAGGCATGTGCAGGGGTCTTTTCGGGGGGGGGGGAGCGCACCGGAGCACAGCTCCGGGAGCTCAGGAGCCAAGCCCCGCCCCCAGCCGGCGTTCCGGGGAGTCTTTCAGGCAGCCGCATGTCAATTTCAGCTCCATTATATCCTATGAGCCATTGAAGTCAATGGTGAAAACATAGGGTATATTCTGGGGGCTGGAGGGGAGGGGGTTTGAGGGAGAGGCTCCAAACTCACAGGGTAGCTGTTGGAGCCTCTCCCCAAGACACCCACCAAGTTTCAAGAACATTGGATCAGGGGGTCCAATTCTATGGACCCCCAAACAGGTTGCCCCTATTCCCTCCATTGTTCTCTATGGTGGGAAAAAAGTAACCGCAGAATTTCTTTCATTCCCTCCTTTCCTTCTCTCTTTTTCCTCTTTCCCTCCTTCTTCTCTTCTCTTTTTCCTTCTTTCCCTGTTTCCCTCCTTATTCCCTCTCTTTCTTTCCCTCCCCTTTCCTTCTCTTTCTTTCCCTCTTTCCTTCCCTCTTTCCTCCTTCTGTGGCCCAACTCTCAGGAGGAGTTTAAACTTCGAACCCCTTCTCTCTTAGCTCCCCCACCCAGACCAGCTGGGGAAGGGAAGGGGAGGCTTTTGAAGATGCCTCCCCCTCTTTTGCTTCCCCTTCTGACATCACTTCTGGGGGCATGGCATATGCTAATAGCTTAATAGCTCATTAGCATATCATATGCTAATGAGCTCCTGCAGCTGTTTTTCTACAAAAAGACCCCTGGGCATGTGCATTCAGATATATCCAGTCTGAATATATATACCTTTCTGGAATTTTCTAGGTATATTCTGGCCTCCAGATGGTCTCCAGGATTTTCTGGGATACTGGAAACTGGGTCCAGAACCATCCTGGAAACATTCAGGGTTAGCTGCGAATATCAGGAGCCAGTGTTTGAATGCTCTGAGGATTGTTTTTGCCTTTGCTTTTTCTGTATGTCTGTGTCTTCCCAGGCATGGTTTTAGCTTGCCATGTTGTTTTCACTTGAACCTGTCCTTTTAAATTGATACTGTTGGTCTTGAAACAACTTGCACAAGTTGGTTTGTGTTAGGTTTGCAGTTTGCTGTGAATTCTTGGGTTTGACATTGCCTTCAGTTCTCGGCTTCTATTTTAGCACTGATTCTCTGATTTTACATTTGTTAGGCTTGCAACACTGTCCTTATTCAGTTTGTCTTGGATGATTCTCTGGTTTGACATTTGGTTGTACATTTGTTGTATTAGGCTTGCCACACTATTCCATGGTTCTCCCAGGATTTCCTGATTCTTCACTGATTCTTTGGCCTTGTTGGTTTTGTCTTCTTTGGGTGGCTTTTGGCCAGGGGTTGCTTTGTTTGCTCTTGTGACTGTTGCTATTCTTTGCCCTGGAGAAAGTGTGGAACCTTTCCTCCCATAGCAAGCAGTGGAGGATGGCTGGGGGAACTTGTTCAGGAGCCCATAAAATTGGACCTCTTGGTTCAACTCATTTGAAGTTTGGAGGTTATTTAAAGGACAAGCACCAACAGCTCTGCTGCAGTTTTGGTGCCATTTTCTCTCAAAACAGCCACTCCAGTCCTCCAGAAAGATTTCTCATGGGGAATAATGGAACTGAATAATATTGGAATAATATCAGAATCCCCCTCCCCACCCAGATCCCAAACCAGTATTTAGAACCTGGAATACAAATGTTTTTCAGTTCTCTGATATCTGGATCTGAAATACTATTTTTTTTTAGCTATACATCCCTACACTAGGGGTCTATTTGGAGGTAATTGGCTGCTGCCTCAGCTGCTTTGATTCTTCTGTATGATATATTTTATGAAAAATCTGTAGTTGGAATACTCTCAAATCCTGGAGGAATGTTGTGATGCAGTATCAGAGTAAAAAAATGGCATTCACCCCTCAGCAGACACAAATGTAGCTGTCTAGTGCATTCCATGCTTCCTCCAAGGAGCTAAGAGCAGCACACGTGGTTCTTCTTTCCCCACTGTAGCCTCCTAACAACATTGTGAGGTAGGTTAGGCTGAGAGTGTGTGGCTGGTCCAAGATCACCCAGTGAACTTCCAAGGCAGAGTGGGAATCTTAACCTGGGTCTTCCAGATCCTACTCCAAGCACTGCTAGAACTTGGTTTGTAATAAGAAAATATATGTACATATTTCAGGCCTTGCCATATCTGACTACTAGCCTTGTCCTTAGGATTAAAGCTGCAATTGTGCAAGCACTTGAAGTCTGATATTATTGATAGTATGCTTGACAGACATGGCTGAATAAAGAGGGGGGGGGGAATCCATGAAACTTCCTCACTCTCTTTTTTGATCATGTACATCTAGAACACATTTGCTCAGGTTGTACTTCAGATCACAGGAGGGGTCTCACATGTCTGAATGCTCCTTCATACAAAAATTAAAATCCTCTGATTAGAAAGCTACCTTGTTGGGGAGAAAAAAATGTCTGGAATCCAGATATGCTAGTTTTCTAATGTGTAACATTTTTTTTTATATGGTGGAAGATTCAATCATGTGAGCCCCCACATGCTAGCTGAAGTGCTACAGCTAGGTTAGTTACTTCATTTGTGCAAATTAGGACCAAGCAGGAATTGCCATCCCTTCCCACTTGCTCTCCAGTGTGAGTTATTTACAACAACAACAATGTGCCAGTTTCTGACTGTGCCTATCATTATTTTTTTGCAATCTCTTCCAGGCTGATGCTTAGAAATGACCCATGGTGCTAAAACCTTAATCCAGGGTCCCCAAATGTTTTCAGCCTGTGGGCACCTTTGGAAGTCTGACACAGGATGATGAGCAAACCATAAAATGGCTACCGCAGGAGGTGGCGCCAACCACAAATTATTCAGAGAATGAAATTCATAACTTTAATAGTAACTCTTCAGCATTTCAGGCAGAAGCTCTGTTGAACAGGATGCCTTCTAAAATGTACATATTAACTTTTTTTTGCATACATACGGCTTACCTTCAGTCACATGGTAAAGATCCTTGTGCTGTCATGGCAGCTGCTGCTGAAGCAGCTTTTTAAAAATTTGCAAGCCAATCAGATCACCAATGACCAATCAGAAGTCCTGCTGAGCAAAGCCCCTCCTGGCCCCACCCAATTTTTAAAGACAGTTGGTGGGCACCATGTTGGGGGCTCCTGCCTAATCAGGAGCACTGAATTGCTTCTATCATCACATAGTCATCTCCCAAGTAATTATTCAATGTTTTAAATATGTGCTCTTTGACTTTTATCCCTGAAGAACCCATTATATTCTAAGCCTAAAAAATAAACGGCCCAGCAGAAGAGGAGCTGTAGTTTTTGACTGGCTACCCAAAGACCGATTCTTTCCTTTGTCTCATATTAGGCATGTAAAGTGTTTAGGATGCTGCATATTTGGAGACAGCGTTGAACTGTAAATTTCTGGGAGCTGAGATATATGATGTGTATCTTGGCAAACGACTTATGAGAACATAACCTGGCTTGCTACCAGTGTGGAAAAAAACCTTTGCTTATGTTTAAACAACTATTTGCTTGACTGTATTCCAGTGAGTCGTAGTGCTCACTGCTCATGCTGAAAAGGGATTTTGTTCCTGAATTTTTGGTTCAAAATGGAAAGAAACTCAGCTGAATGCTAAGTTGGAGTGTCTTGTCTTTTAATTCCGTTTCTGCTGGGCTTTGCAGCCTAAGTCCTGAGAAACAACTTTCCTCTGTTCCTCACATTCAAAAAACAGGTATCCTCTGATACACACTAATTTCTGTGTGACAGATAGAAGGCTGTCCTGCCCCAGAAGGGAAAAACTGCCACTCACTTGAGCCTACGGGAGTGCAACTCCAGCATCCTTAATTAATTATCATAAGGCATTGTGTGTAGTACAGCCAGGAGATCCTAAGATTGTCTGGCAATCTGAAGTTCTAGCTCTTTTAGAATTATGCACCACTAGGCGGTGAGCTAGACTTAGTTTTTGGGCTGAGAGAGCTCTGAAAGAGCTGGGACTGACCCAAGATCACTCAGCTGGCTTCATGTGGAGGAGTGCAGAATTGAACCCAGTTCTCCAGGTTAGAGTCTGTTGCTCTTAATCACTACACCACACTGGCTTTTATACTCCAGCACCCAATCACCTTTGAGAAGGAGAATGCAATGTTGGAGGGGAACACAGCAGGAGTTCAGTTCTGTCTCAGGGAAAGAGTAGTGAGAGCCCAGAGGCTCAGGAAAAGAGCAGACAGAGTGAAGGGTATCTCTTTGGTAGTGTGGCAGAGTGGTTTGGCTGCACTTCTGACAAAGAACAGAGAAACCTATTGTTAGGCCTGTCTCTGGCTATGAACAGGCTGATTGGGGAATGAAAATGGAACAATAAGGCAATCTGGAAAACCCCTCAGTCTTGCCCAATTCCTGTCCGCATTACAGCTCCCATGACACATGGCTTTTGTCCATGCAAGTCTTGTGATTCCTAGCATATACTTTTGGGTGCTCAAAGGTGACCCCCTTCTCCCATTTTCACCAGCAGAAAAGCTTAGTGGATCCAGCCTAACATTAATTTTACACACTGGGTAGTCTGAGGCCAATACTAAGTCACCAGCTGTGCATTCCTAAATAGAATTATATCCTTCTAAATCCATAGATTTAGCAGGGTAGCAGTCTTGTGTTTTTTTTTTAAATGGTAAGCCATGTTTAAGGACTATAAGCTTGCTTGTATATTCCATTGTTCTTCTATATACATGGGTTTTTATTGAAAATGGAACTTTAGGTAGGTAGGCAAATATGAAATTTATTCTACCCTCTCTTTAGGCAGAATAGGGCATCTTGCTCGGTCACTGCTATTTTATCTGCACAGCAAGCCTTGAGATACATTAGGCAGAGAGAGAATCTGAATTCAGATCCTCCTGCTCTTATGTTATCTTACTGCTGCTGAGCATGCTGATCCATGAGGGTAATTTATTATTCTGCTGATCAGATTTTTTTGGGGTGTGTGTGAGTGTAAAAAACTGACACACACAAAAACAGTATACTGTTATCTTTTGGAATAAATGTAAGCTCTTTCTGAAAAGCTTTAAGAAATATCTACTGTATTTTTACACAGTTTGCATTTGGATGTTGCTAATCGATCCTGAGAAATAAAACGGAGCCCTTAATATGCTGCAGAACTGAGCTAAAACCTGCCTGATTTACAGCCACATAGATGTGCTGTTCTATCATCCATAACATAAAATATGTCTTGTACCACTGAGCTTTATGGCATTGTTAAAAAACTTTAATAGCATTGTAACAAAGTTGTCAAATCAAGTCCTGAGCAGAGCATGCTTTGGCAAAAGAGAAAAAACAGAGCAATTAATTTTAATTGCGTTCTTCATTTTGCAATGATGACTTTGTAAAATTAGCTTGCCTTAGGGAGGAGATGGCATTACTCTGGTGTTTTTGCAAGTCTCTCAGGAGGCTTTGGTCTAATATAGAAGCCTTTGTCCTGATAGAGTCTCACTGGCTGAGTTCAGACTGGCAGTTTGCCCTGCTATAGCCACTTTTCAGCCATGTTTTACAAGCAGATTAAAGGGGGCGTTCACATAGGCACATCTGCCTGGCATTCCCCATCCGTAGTCAACAGTGCTGTTCCACTTCGCTCCCACATTTAAAAGATACCTGGTAAAAGCGGTAGCAAATCCCTGAGAGCCCATTTATCCCGCTTCATTCCGCTTCTGGGAAGTGTGAATGCCAACCTAAAAAGCTGGGAGCAACCCGCGTTGCACATAAAGCAGCGGTGATATGATTGGCTGTGCTCTGCTCTACCGCCCAATGTGGTGCCAGTGCAACGGGATCCTCCCCAAATTGGCTGGATGCGCTTATGCGCACATAGCCTAATTACCAGGGAAAAGCCATTTACAGCCACACCTCTGGGCCAGCAGTCTGAACGGTCCCGGACGTCTCCTCCCGGTATGCTCCCACATCAGTCAGCACAATGTGAGTGGGAAAACCCAGAACAGTTTGTTCCGGGCTTTTTTGCCATGACTGGCTCCCACTTCAAACTGCCAGTCTGAACTCAGCCACTATTTGTCTGAACTGGATCTCGATAAAGATACCAATAGTAACACCATGTTTTGTCTTGTCTAGCTCCACTCACACTCATTCCCATCTCTTTTGTTACACACAGCTTTGGGCATTTTGCATCCAAATTTTGAAAGATTTTAAGACAGGTGTCAAGAAGGAAATGTAGTAGGGTGGCACATGCTGTTCCAAAGGTGGATATTTGTGAATACCCTCTATTGCCCTTAACTCATTCTTCCCTGAGCGTGGGTCTGGCCCAGCTGGAATGGTTCTCCTCCATCTTACCTGTGATCAGCCGGCTCCATCTTAAAAGCCTCCCAGTAACCATGGCCAGCTGCTGTAGATTCTGTAATCTGCCAGAGGAAGGCTTCTTCCTTCTAGGTGCAGTCTTATGATATTATTTGCCAGTGACAGGAGGCTGCTACAGAAACTGGCTTCTGTTGAGGCTGGCTCCCAACCTTGAAGTTTAATAATGGATGTGGTGGCTCAATGAGGCCATGGCTCAACCCCATCTTCAGTTTCTGTGGCAGTGGCTTTGAATCCAAAGGCTGGTCCCCATGCTGCTGGCCTGGTTTTGAATGATGGCAGTAGGGGTGTGGAGGGGGAAAAAACAGTTTTTTTGGATTTGGGCATAATAAAGCTGAATTTTTTTGGTATTCCCAAATATACCTGAATACCAATACTGGTATTGTATTGGTACAAAAAAAAAAATGGTATTCCCAAAAATATTCGGCTCCATTATATCCTATGGGTCCATTGTAGTCAATGGCAAAAATCTTCTAATGAGTATTCAGTGGACTGGGGAGGGAAGGGATTTGAGACAGAGGCACTAAATTTGTACTGTAGCTGCTGGAGCCTCTCCCCAAAAGAACTCCCAAGTTTGGAAAAGATTGGACCAGGGGTCCATTCTAGGGGCATCCAAAAAGGGCAATGTACCCACCCACCAGAACCAGTGCCACTGTGGCAGTCAGTGCCCAAACCCAACAGGACTCAGGTCAGATCTGAGAATCTCTGCAGTATAAACTGAGGGGGCATGTTTGCAAGACCAGCAGCAGAACCAGTACCACTGTGGCAGCCAGTGTTCAAACTCAACAGGACTCAGGTCAATCTGAGGATCTCTGCAGTATAAAAGGGCAGGAAAGAGACAAAAATGGCAAGAAAAAGAAGGTAAGTGGAGCCCTTTAATGTTTAAAGCCTCCCAGAGCCCATATTCGACAATGCCCAAAAAAGCTGGAAAAAACTTGAATATTTTCAGGGGTTTTTTTCAGCATTCAATATTCAGCAGCCGAATCAGATCAGGAAATCTGATTTGGTATGCCGAATTGGATTTTTTTTCAGTTCAGCTTTACTGAATGCACACCCCTAGACGGCAGTGGTGCTGGGTCCAGGGCAGCTTGTCTTATCAGTGACAATGGGTCTGGGGCTGTAGTTCCTTATTGTGCTGGCCCCATTCCTCTTCTGGTGGCTCCTGGCCAGGTAAGTGAGGGGCTCCAGGATTATTGCTGCAGTGGTCAAGGGTGGATGGGGGCCTGCACCCAGACACCATTGTACCAGCATCAATACCAGCACCTTGAACTGTGCCTGGAAGCAAATTGGAAGCCAGTGCAGGTAGAACAAGACTAGAGTGATATGATCCCTATGCCCACTCCGGTCAACACTCTGGCCACAGCATTCTTTACCAACTGTAGCTTCCAGGCAGGCATCAAGGACAGCCCCATGCAGAGCACATTACAAGCTTAGTCTGGAAGAAAGATATAGCTCATTGGCCACAGAAGTAATCAATTGCTTACTATAGGCCAAATCATGTCATCAGTAGTGATGCATCGATTATCAGTAGTACAAAATGGCCTCATGAGAATGGTAAAAAAGAATTGAATCATATCCATGGCAGATAAATCAATTACACATTATTTCATGAAAAGAACATTCTATGGCTCCTGGTATACGGAGTTGCTTTCAACATTCTCCCCTTCTCCATTTTCTAACGTTAGTGTGAGGGCATGGGAATAAGCCATGGGGGGGACCCATAAATATCTGCAATTTGTGAAATCTTTTCTGCTGACTGAAAACATTAGTTAGGTTAGTTATTTGGTAATGTATATTGATTGTCCCTTCATGATCAAAATTGGTGACAACAATGTGTGGGGTTTTCAGCTCTTTGCATGTGGTTTCCTGAACACTGAATAGTAATTGTGGGTACAGCATCAAAGCTAATAATGTATTCTGTTGACTAAATAAGTGCAAGAGGATGTGATTTTTAAAAATATATAGTTATTTAAATTCTTTGTGGCCCTTTGACAGTAGACTTCAGATTGCTCTTCTATATGGATACTTGATGATCTAGGTAGCTTGGTTACTGTCTGGCCACTTTGTGTATAAGGCTTTAATTTTCCCTAACAGCTTGATTGACTTTTCAGTTTTGCCAAAGAAGAATTTGTCTTTCCTATGAACACTCATTGACATTCATTTTAGGAAATGCTGTTTGATTTATCTGCCATGGCTATGATTAAATTCCTCTTTAAAATTCTGTCCACCACGAGGCCATTGTATACTACTGATAAACAATACATCACAACTGATGACATGGTATCACCCATAGTAATAAACCTCCAAGGCTAACCATAATGACCAGAGAAGACTCAAGTCCCATAAAAGAGAATTTGTAATCCATTTCAAATTGAAAGAAGAAATAAAACAATTTTAGTTTTCAAGATGATTGTATATGGTATGTTATGAGCATAAGTAATTCAATTTATTTAGGAAGTTTGACTGTCTGCTTTACTAGATGTAGTACTGCTATTTATCAAAATTCATTATGTTTATGTCATTGGACTTAAGAAAGGCAAGAAATTAAATTTACAAAATGATGTATAATTACTGTTCTGTCTGATCACAGACCAACAGCATTTAGACACAGCATTACATCTTGCTTTTAGTCTATCTTGACACAGAAGACAAATGAGCTTCTTGAGCTCTTTTATTTAAAGTTTTTTCTTCCTTTAGAATCTAAGAGCTGCTTAATAGTATTATTCTTCTCCTTGACCAGATCAATACAGGAAAAGATGTACATACTGTATAATTTAAAGAGCAGCATGAATACAAGGCTGGAGAATTGTAGGAAATGAAGTATTCCATGAGTTGCTGCATGGAGGGAAGTAGTTCTAGGGAACACCCTTCGATCCACTCTTAAAGGAGAAAAAGCAACACCATTGGCACTACCCTGGTTATTTTAAAGGTTTGTGCTTCATTCACAAAGTGGTTTATACAAGCACCCTATTTATATATATTACACTGAAATGATTATCTGGGGGTTTAACTGAGGGAGGGAGGATGGAAGGAAAGCAAATTCCCTACTACACTACATTTTATGGCTATTTCCATAGTGGTCTCCCTTTTTCCCATTGTAAGTTGTACATAGCTTAGTTCATGTAACAAATAACCAGAAAGGGAAGTTTCTCATAGGCAAAACAATGAATGGACCTTTGAGTAACTGTTGAATATTTCACAACTCCTTTGGTTCATTTATTTAGATGATCCCCCATTTTACCCAGGACACTTCTAGCATTTGCATATCCTTATTCTATTTCCCAGACTTTTTGTGTGTGTGTGGATACCTATTCCCACCAACAGGGGCCTCACTCTCCCCCAACAGCTTTTCCTACATAGTCAGTAGACTTCCTGGGTTTGTAGAAAAATCCAAAAAGTGAGAAAATCCCTTCAGGGACAGTTGAATTTCCCCCAAAACCTTTTGAAATGGCCTCTGCAGGGACCTAACTCCAGGCATCAATGGTGAGAGATTAGAACATGGGGGGGGGGGAGAGGCTTCTAACTGGCTCTGTCAGTAAAAGGGGGTAGGGAAGGGCCCTTTCTTTCCAGGCCTCTTTCAGCCTTGGAGGGAGGGAGAGAGCCTTGGGGCCAGGCTGGGGGGATTCCTAGACGTTTTGGGGTGGAGTGTATGGAGGGCAGGATTTGGGGAAGGGAGAGGCCTCAGCTAGGTATCATGCCACAGAATCCACCCTCCGAAGAAACCATTTTATCCAGGGAGACAGATCTCTGTTGTTCACAGATCTCTGGGGTTCACTCTCCAGGCCCCACTTGGAGGTTGCCAACTCTAGGCCTGGCAACAGTCTAGGGCTGCCAGGTCCCCCCAAGGGCACTGGCAGGGGATGGGGGTAGTGGGGTTGCGAGCTCCAGGTCTGGAAACTCTTGGAGATTTGGGGATGGAGCTTGGGGAGGACAGGGACATCAGTGGGGTACAATGCCCTAGAGTTCACCCTCCAAAGCATCCATTTTCTCCAGGGGAAGTTATCTCAGTAGTCTGGAGCTGAGCAGTAATTCCAGGGGATCCCCAGATCCCACCTGGAGGCTGGAATCCCTAGGCAGCACCCTCTGGGTGACTTGATACCACCTAATTTGCATGACTCAACTTGGCCTGGCTGCTTGCTGCTGTTCAGCAGCCACCCTATGAAAGCCAGCAGTGGTGCAGCAGTTAGAGCTTCAGAGTAGGGTCTGCAAGACCCAGGTTCAGATCCCCATATTGCGGTGGAAGCTGACTGGGTGATTTTGGACCAGTCACATACTTTCAGCCTAACCAACCTCACAGGGTTGTTGTGCAGATAAAAAGGAGGTGAGAATAATGTAAGCTGCTTTGGTCCCCACTGTGGAGAAAGACTATAATTTTCCTTGGTAGAAACAGTGGGGGAGGGGGGTGGAGATGAAAAACTGTGGACAGATAAAGGCAGATAAAGGTTAAGTTGGCTGTTGGGTGGGAAGGAAATAGGGTTGCCAACTCTGGATTGGGAAACTCCTGGACATTTAAGGGGTGGATCCTGGGGATGGTGGGGTTTGAGGAGGGGAGGAACTTCAGACCGGTATAATGCCATAGACTCCACCTTCCAAACCAGCCGTTTCCTCCATGAGAACTACCATTGCCAGCCTCTGGGTGAGGGCTGGAGATCACCCAGAATTACAACTGTTGTCCGGGTGACAGGGATCAGTTCCCCTGGATAAAATGGCTGCTTTGGAGGGTTGAGTCTATGGCTCCACCCCCAGAAGGGAGAAAGAGTGTGAGATAGATAAGGGTAGAGGGGAGGAAGCAAAGGTGTGAGGAATGGGATGACCATCCCGCAAGTTTCTTGCGGGTCTCCACTTGTAAATATCTATAATTCCCCAGACACATTAGACCTGCAACCTTTCCCCTGTGGCCTCTAGACCTTTTCAGGCAGTCAGTGTTGTTTGTCACTCTTTCAGTGGCCAGTCCTAATCCATTTCCCTCTAAAACAGTAACAGCTAATCCTTCATCTCTTAGAGATGAGCCATCCCAAAACAGAGACGTTTCATCTCCTGTCAGCTTTCCCCCAAGGTTTAGTTTAAAAACTGTCCTGCCACCTTTTTGATTTTAAGTGTCAGCAGCCTGGTTCCTTTGTACAGGTTCTGCTTGTTCCAAAAAGCATCCCAGCGCCTAAGAAACTTAAACCCTTCCTCCCTACACCATTGTTTCATTCATGCATTGAGATGTCTAATTTGTGCCTGTCTACCTGGACCTGCACATGGAACAGGCAGCACTTCTAAGAAAGCTACCCTGGAGGTCCTGGCCTTGAGTTTCCTGCCTAGTAGCCTAATTTTTTCCTCCAGGACCCCCCAACTACATCCCCCCACATCATTGGTGCCAGGATGTACCATGACCACTGGCTCCTCTCCAGCACTGTCTACCAGTCTATCTAGATCACACATAATGTCTGCTACCTTTGCACCAGGAAGGTAAGTCACCATGTGGTCCATGTGCAGATTCACAACCCATCTATCTACATGTCTAAGACTGAATCACCAGCTACCAAGAGCCACCCTCCCTCCCTGCCCAGAGATGGTTTCTTGGTGTGAAACTATACCTGTACACCAACTGTAGAAGGGGAACATTTTTGTTGGAAAAAATGGCAAAATAGTCAAATATTCAGACATTGCAATGGATCTTTGCTTCACTGAAGAGGAGCAATTTTCTTCAATGTAAAAATCTTTATTTCTAAAGGGAAGGTTTCACAGGAAATCTTCAAAACAACAAATACACCTAAGGACTATATCTTTACAATTTGACCACATGGCCTACAACAATGGAGATTCTTCTTCTTGACCCCTAGAAGGGAATCACCTGAATGCGTTAACCAATGATTGTGAGTAAACAGACTTCAGTTTCGTGGGCTTTCTTTCCATTGACTCTGTGCCAGGTTTCCTTCCAGGTCAGTCTAAATGATAGCACACAAGGTAAAGCACATTAACCCTATAATGACTGAATTTTAGACCTATCAGCCCACATATTTCCAATACATTTCCCCCTTTCTTCAGCATGGTGCCCTGTTTCTCCTTAGACCCTCATGCTCCTTGACAGTGGCAGGGCTGCCATTCCCAAAGTGGGACACATCTAACAAGTCCCCAAGAGTCTTATATATGTGCCTCTGCTTCTCCATGTCAGCCACCTTGGCCTTGGGTGCAAAGCCTTTCCCTGAGAACCAGGAGCTCTTTGCACCAAGCACAAACCCATGACTTCTGTCCAGCTGGCAGATAGTTATATGTGTTACACTCAGTGCAATACACTGGATAGCCCACAACTCCCTGCTGGCATTCTACCTTCATAATTGTTCTTTTTGAATCCCCTTTTTAATAAATTTCCTATTTATGTAGATTTGTTTGTGGAAAGTGTGCTTACCCTTTCAGAGATGTGGAGAAACTAGTTCCCTGGCTTCCTCACCCTGCTGCTGAACTCACATCTGTGTTAAACTTGCCTGTTTATTTCTTTGTTCCAGACTCTTTGTCACTGGAGCTGGGACACTGCAGCACTGGAGCAGGGTCTGCTATCACCCTTCTGCTGAATCATCTTTGCCCCTCTGAGGCCAGAAAACTTCCCAAAATCCTAGGTTTGAAAGGTCTGCAGAATGCAATAGCTTTCCTTTCTAACCTCCTAGAAATTCCTGCATTTGCATAGTATATATCTGGTGTCTTGTCATAGAGAATGGGGTGCTTGGAAAAGAATTTTAGCAATACTCTTTCTCTTCACTGGAAAAGGAGTACTGGGACAAAACACAATATATTTATACATATGTCTCTGCCGTGTGTGTGCGAGTTTTGTTTGTACATATCAAATTGTCTTGGCAGGTACACATATAGTGCTGTCCTAAACAGGTCTAGTCAGAATCCTACTCTGTTAAGGATTGCACTGATACCTAAAAGCATGATAAATAGGAATAGCTTTTTAAAAAAGCACGGTCTTTGGTCATGTATGTGTTACTATGTTAAGAATATAAGCTACATTGGTGTCAATGGAATTAATCATGAATGAATTGAAATCACTACAGTCAATGCAATCCTAAACAGAGTTATACCTGTAAATTCAATGTACTTCAAAGGATGTAACTGCTTAATATTTCATTGTTAATATATCTGCGTCAATTTCAAGTAATCAAATGTGTTTTGCTTAATCCTGATAGTAGGACTTCAGTATTCTGTTATGCAACTGTGACAGACAGTAAATGGTTAAGACTTTAACTCAGTTTGACAGCCTTGAGTGACAGGGGATTCAAATGGAATTCTTCAGTTGAGAGTGTCAGTTAGGAGTTGAGGGCTGAGAATTCAGTGAGAGAACAAAGCAGACAGTGAGAGGATCAAGAAGGATCCTAAGTTAAGGAAGTGTGATGCATAGCCCATCCCTATCAAGACTGATAGAAATAGATCCTAGTAAAGGGGGTTGATCCCTAGCCAGTAGATAAGGAAGGAAACTGGAACTTGCATGGACATTCCTGCCTTCACCAACTTTAGTGCCTGTTAGACCAAGAAGTTTATGCTACTCTGTGTAAGAAGACCTACCAAGAAATTTCTCTCCTCAAGTTTTAAATACCTGTCTGAATAACAGAAACAGTGACCTGTTGGTGACACATTATTGGTGTTTACTTGTGTACAAAGTTAGAATCATCGGATTGTAGAATGTTAGAGCTAGAAGGGACTTTGCAGGTCATCTAGTCCAACCCCCTGCACTTTGCAGGAGCATAGCCAAAAGATAGCCCTACATACCTACAACATACCCAAAAGATGGTCATCCAGCCTCTACTTGAAAATGTCCAAGGAAGGACCACCCCAAGGCAGACTGTTCCACTGCTCAACCACTCTTACAGTTAGGAAGTTTCTCTTGATATCTAGCCAGTAATGACTCCCTTGTAATTTCCACCCATTAGATCTAGTCTTGCAATCCAGAGCAAGAGAGAATAGATCTGCTTATCTTTTATATGACAGCTTTTCAAATACTTGAAGACTGCAATCATGTCCCCTCTAAGTCTTCTCTTTCCCAGGCTAAACATACCCAACTCTTTCAGCCTTTCCTCATAAGACTTGGATTCAAACCTTCTCACCATCCTGGTTGCCCTCTTCTAGACATGCTCAAGCTTGTCAACATCCTTCCTAAAGTTACCTGTTTCCTGTTCACTTCATAAGTCCTAAACCTGATTCCTATCTGACCAGTTCCCCTCAAAGTGAAATAAAACATTTTATTTTGATTTACCATCAGCCTCTTGTGTGCCATTATAAAACCAGAACAAAAGAAGGATTTTAGTCTCTCCCCTCTGTTCCTTCAGCTGGGTCAGCACTTACCAATATATATTCAAACCACTGGATGGGACAACCAGAGAAAAACAAAGTAGAAAGGGGGTAGCTGCTCAGCTAAGAACAATATAAAGGGAAATCCTGTGTGGGAAGGCAAAATTGTTGTATTTGCTGGCAGCATCATGATCCAAAAATAAAACCCACAACTAGTTTGTCTCACCATAAACACAAAATAAAATAAGAAGATATCTTATATGTTCATGAGGAACTTCATATTAAGGGGCAGAATGACCTCAGAATTTCTGTCAAAAATGGCACCACCATAAAGACCCAGAGAGGCACATGGGGATAGTCAGGGAGAGGAAGAAACTACAACTGAAGAAAGTTCTAGACAGGAAGTGGAAATTATGAGAATGAAAACTGAATTGTCTAAAATAGAAGCAAAAAAGGAAAAGAAAAAGCCAGGACTGAGGCAGAAAAAGAACAATAAATACAGTTAGCCAGGACTGAGGCAGAAAAGAAAAAGGCTACAATGGCACAGTTGGAGAGAGAAAGAGAAGCTGAGAGAGAGCATGAAAAAATGTATGTGATGAAAATGAAGGAAATGTAGTTGAGGGCAGAATTACTATTTTCAAAAAGGACTGGAGAAAATACCACAGTGGAACAAAAGAAGTTTCCTTGATATCAAAAAGGGAATGATATATATAGATACATTTTTATCAGCTTTGAACTAGCTTGTAGAGACTTTGGGGTCCAAGACGAAGACAGGATTATTTATTTGCACCCATAGGTTTGTGGAGGACTGAGTGAAGTTTACTCAGAAATGAGAGATGAGGAAACCTCTAATTATTTTCTTTTTTAAAGAAAGAGGAAGAGTTAGGTATGGACTCACAGCTGAACAAAGCAAGAAATCTTTTAGAGAAATCAAAAGAAAATGGGGATATATATGTACAGGTAGGTTGTTGCTTAGACAGAGCCTTAACCAGATAGGTTGAGGGGAGGAAAGACATTTGAGGAGCTAAAACAATTGACTGGTGTGGAACAGTTTTATAAAAAAAGTTTCCTCACACTTAAGATGATACATTAGAAATAAAACAAATCAAACTGCAGATGAACCCTCCTCTTTATAAGATGAGATAGAAGGGGACCTGAGAGGATCTCTTTTCCATCCCAAAATGAAGAAAATCAAAGTTTGGGGCTGCTCAGCTAAGAACAATATAAAGGGAAATCCTGTGAGGGAGGACAAAATCATCATAGCAACAAGAATAGAATCCAGAGTAAGAGTTTTTATTAAGTATCTATTAATCCAGTTTTTAAAAAAATGTATGTAGATCACTGAAGGCAACTGTTCATGTAGACTCTGGGAAAACACAAGTGGCCTGCTCATAAGAGCAGTATATTATGCAAGGCAGGAACTTTTGGACTGAGCTTTTTCTGACATCTGTTCTCTGCTAGATTCTCTCTCTCTCTCCAACCATTTTTATCCCGCTCTTCCTTCAAGGATGTCAAAGTTGCATACATGAGTCTCACCCTCTCATTCTAAGAAACAACCTGTGAGTTAAATTAGACCATGTGTGAGAGAGAATGACAGTGGGATCCATGTTTGATCCCACTCAATGCCAACACATTGAAACATTCTTGACTCTGTAATTCTGTCATTATGCATGGGTTTGTTGAAATGCACTATCAGTCTGAGCTTTTCTTGCTATTACAGCAGAGTACATAATCCAGGTTTAAGTAACACAGATACTTTAAGAGGCAATGGAGCCGCACTGTTTAGCTAAATCCCTCATACAATGGGTTAAATGTTGGGTTGGTTTATTTGCACTGTTGTAATGATTATTTCTCTCCTGAATTTCCTGTACACAGCCTGGCTCCCCCCACACACACACATTTGGGAAGGCATTCGTGAAACCCTCCTCCTTCAAAACTCTCTTCAGTGCTGAAATGGAATCAATAATGATTAGGTTATTTTAAGTCTTCACCTCCTCATTACAACTTTTATCCTGCTATTACTGTGTGGAATTTTGCCTTCTGCATGTTCCCAGGGTCTGCCTTGACAGGCAACTCCAGCTATGCATTCATCCTGTTTTATACACAGCAGTTTCAAATCTATTTCGTTGATTTGATTTATTAAATTTCTACCCCACCCTCCCAGCTGAGGCCAGCTCAGAGCGGCTTATATAAAACACCTAAAATTTTAACAATACACCTAAATTAGGTTAACAACAACAATTAAATAATTCTAAAACCATAAATATAATAAAGTGCTAGTATCAAATTCTGTAATTTCACAGCGGTAGTTGCTAGACAATTCTCTCTCTTCACAGTCAGCTCTTTGGTCTTCGTAGATCATCTTAGGCGTCTGGCTTAGGCTATAGTTAGAAATCGGGGGGGGAGGGGGGAGGCAGGGCTCTCCCATCTCAAGCTGTCAATTGTTAGTGGTGGTTTTGGCTCCAAAAGCCTGGTGGAAGAGCTCTGTTTTACAGGCCCTGCGGAACTACAAGGCCCTAATCTCTTCTGGGAGCTCATTCCACCAGAATGGAGCCACCACCAAAAAAGCCCTGGCCCTGGTTGTTACTCCTTGTGACTTGGGAGGGCCAGCCAATTCTGGGCCCCTGATCGCAGTGCTGTCTAGCGTACATGTGGGGAAAGGTGGTCCCTCAGGTATGCAGGTCCCTGGTGTAGTATGAATGGGAATATAAAGATTTTTTTATATACTTTTTTTTCTTCTTGATTGTTCATATTCATATTTTTTCCTTGGTTTTATAGATTTCTCTTTTAAGTAATATTTTATTAGGATGTTAGAAAGGCCTGTTATATAGATGGTCTGATATTGTTAGCAAACAACATAATAGGTGCAAAGTTCATGATTCTGTAGTTCTTAAGGGCAACACTTTGTAATGTCTGGGTCAGATAAGATTTTGGTCTCATATCAAGAACAACAAACACTTTTGTTTAGGATATGAAGAATCCTTGCCCATTATCATTTAGGTTAGGTTAAGTAAACACTTAAGTTTTACGTAGATTTGATGTAGATACATCTGACAAATCAGAGGCTTATTATTCAAATGACTACTGTCTTTTGTAACCAATTATGCTTTTTGAATATTGTTTTTTTGATGATGTCAGTCCATGTATAAAATACCATGTATTTCCTGAATAAGTTCAGAATATGTTCAAGAAGAAGAAGAAGATGAAGAAGAAAAAGAAGAAAGTAGTCAATTTTTTGATGAGTTATTTGGTCCAATTGTTTTCCTGTTAATTAAAGCATATCTCCCAAATATGCTGAGAAGAAAATAGTCAATTTTGGATGGACTATTTGGTCCAACTGTTTTCCGGTTAATTGAAATAAAACATAGAACTTCCTCCTCATTTGACTTCATTTTTGACATGGAATCAAATATGTACAACACTGGCCATAAAGGGCTTTAAAGGTAAGAACCAGCACCTTGAAACGAATCCAGTATGCTATAGGCTTTAGCATAGGCTGGATGTGCTCCTGAATAGGGAGTCCCATGAATAGCCTGACCGTGTCATTTTGCACCCATAGCAGCTTCCAGATTTGAGACAAGGGCAGCCCCACGTAGAGGGCATTACAGTAGTCCCAGTCTCAAGATGACCATGACGTGGGTTTGCCTGCTGTCAGTATCATTTGGCCATGAAGGTGTCCAAAAGACAGCTGTAGCCCTGTGCATTTCTCCTTGGGAGTAAGCCTCATTGAACATAGTGGGATTTACTCCTGTGTAGACAAGTATAGTATTATATATACTGAACCTGGCTTGAAGTCCTCATTGGTGAATGGGGTGACCTTTGGCAATGCTGACTCAGCAGCACCTTGATTTTGAACAGGTGAACTAGGGCATGAACCCCCTTAGATGAGGGCTTCTACTTGCTAAGTCCCCAGCCTTGAGAGGTGTCATGTAATTGATAAGATCCCAATTTAGTACAATAAATATTTGGGTACAGTTATTTGCAACTTCAGCTTCAGAAACTGCTTAAATGGAAAGACAAGTGTCTGGAAATTTCACATGTTGCTCACTTCCCCAGTAATTTAATGAATGGTGTGTTTCTGTGTTGGTTCCAGCTAGCAATTAGTCTCAATGTAATTACAGTTGAAGAAGATCTTAATCTCAGTGTTCTTTATTTTACAGAAGGCAAACCATACTAAAATGGAAACAAATTATCCAGATGTTTTTTCTAAATTTGCTCTGTCCCAGTGGAGGAGGTAAGTGTGTGTGTATATATAGGATGAGGAGGAGAGATAGGATTTATACCCCACCCTCCACTTGGAGTCTCAGAGTAGTTTACAATCTCCCTTCCTCTCCCCACAACAAACACCCTGTGAGGTAGGTGGGGCTGAGAGAGCTCTGAGAGAACTGCTATTGAGAGAACAGCTCTGAGATAATGGTGACTGACCCAAGGTCACCCAGCTGGCTGCATGTGGAGGAGTGGGGAATCAAACCCAGTTCTCCAGATTAGAGTCCACTGCTCTTAACCACTGCATCAAACAAAGCAGGACAAGAGAGGCTCCCTGAAGGAGGTAGAGTGCTCCTGCCTTGCAGAAAAAAATGGTAAGGGATTTGAGCCCTTGTCTGCTGCCTCTGTATCAGTGTCTGGAGTAAATGAGGGACTGGCTGGGAATGAGCATCTTGAGTGTATAGTTGTTGAGGTATAACTGATATGGGAACAGGTATACAATCTTGTGTTGGAAGGTTCTGCATCCCCTGTCCTTGTAGCTTCAGGATGATCATAGATCTAGATGTATGGACAGTTCCAGGAGCACCTTTTACCAGCTAAGACTGAAGTACTGAATGCACTCTTTCCTAGACAGAAAGATTGCATACAATGAATTTTAGATGAGTGTCATGATCTCTGTCACCTTGTGGGCCAAAACTAGCCACTGTCTTGATTTCTCTTCTATTGTTGTTGCTACCACCTTGAGTAAAATCCAGTCCCTCCCTCTCTCATGGGTTGCATGAGGTGAACTCCACAGGGGTGTACCATTGTAGCATGCCAAGGAGTCAAGGCAGGTGGGTAAGGCCTTGTGCAGACTTTCTCTAATTAAACAACTTTAGTTCTACAAGGCACAAACTCAGAGTATTACAAGGATAGATCTAGGTGCACTAAGCAAAACAAAAAATGAAGGATTGTAAGTTCCTAGTTAGTAACTATATTTTTGTTTATTTTCACTGGTCATGTCAGTGATTGAAGTTGGGATCTTCTGCATGCCAAACAGATGTTCTGCTACTGAGTTCCAGCCCCTCCCCATTTGATTATTTGACAACTACATGTAAAACAAATGTCAGTCAAGAAGGGTTTCATCTCAAGGACTAAGACTGTGGTCAGACATGCCATTTGGCACGGAGGGGAAGCGCCCTTTTCACCTCCAGTGGAATTTGACTCACAATTGTGTGATCACACATCCTTTGAGCTGCAGGCTCAGCCCATCACTGTGCAATCATATGTCCCATTTGGGTGAGTGGGATTTTTTTAACTTTTGTTTCCCATGTGCATAAATGAGGAATCAAACCTCGACGCAGAGGGTTCCCCATGGGGTATGTGGTTATGTGCATACTGTTAAGCAAGGGGAGGGGAGCAGGACCGAGTCAGGATGGAATGGGCAGACCATCTCGACAGCTTGAAAGTGTGCTTGAGTGATCAGACTAAGGAAACCCTGTCCATGGCCCATCAGCAAGTGTTAGGGCAAAAATTTCCTCGGTGTCTTCTAGCTCTGTTTCTGTGATGGGGCAGCACGGAGTGCTGATAACTGCAGGACCTTTCCCAGATGTTGCTGTCTGATTGTGTGCTTTAGATCCATCAGACTTTCGCAGCTGAGTTGGATCTAAAGTCTGACCGTGGCCTACATGGTGCTTGTGGTTCTTTAAGACAGGGAAGTTTCTGGGAGCTCTTAATTTTTTTAGTAGCCTTGGGAGCTACCTAAAATTTCTAACAACTTGGAGAAAAAAATGTCTTGCCCTCTTAATAATGGGATACAATTTATTGGGTGACGTTCTTTACCTCTATTCCTTAGAAAGCTTCAGGTGCCCATTTCCACACCTTAAACCTCAGCTGGGCATTTTTCTCCAGAGCTGCTGGCAACCTTATGTTCTGAGTGACCTTCTGCCCACCCCTGCTTTAAGAGTTCCCTTCTTGGCAGGTCTGGTATGCCTCATCTGTATGTAGCAGATGCAGCCTGTTTCAGAGAGAGTGGACTCCACCTTTTCACTTACAGCAAGGAAAAGACAGGAGAATCGTATAGTTTATATTGGATGAAAGGAGGGGCTGCCAACTCTTCCTGACCCAGAATGATAAAGGAACATGTTCCAAAGCAGCGTTAATTTCCAGGGCCAAAATTTGGTTAGAGCTGTAGGGAGCAGTTGCCTCTCTCTCCCAGCAAATGCTATTAAAATAAATTGCTTGTTTTTAACAACAATCTCAAATCCATCCAAAAGTAAGCCTTCTGACCTTGCTGTATATATCAGCCTTCTCACACTGAAATAATTTGTACCTCAACTCCATAACCTTAAATTGCACCCTGCTACTTGAAAACTGAGGTGTATTCCATGTCAGAAGCTCAGCAACTGGTAGGAGGAGGTGTGAGAAGAACAGATGGCTGGGATATTAAAAAGGTGACAAATTTTACTTGCTATCCAAATTGCCTTACTGATTTCTTGCTCAGTAAAAAAGGTAAATGAAATCTCTTCCTGAATTTTAAAGGCTGCTTAGGACAGCTCAAGAATACTTTACCTATAACAGATATTTAAGAAATTAACAACCTGCAGCTACAGACTTCAGGACCTTTACAAGAGTAACCTGGAGGATTTTCAATTACCAGATTTTTATGTTGTGAAAAACCTGGCTGGGAAATAAAGAAATGTCAATCATAAACAGTAAAGCAAAGATGTTTAGTTGCTGATAACAAATAAACACATTCCCTTTCTGTTACATTATTTGTGTAGATTTTATCCTTATTGCCAGTTCCTCGGGTAAAGTGATTATACACCGTGGATTTTAATGTAAATAGTGCAATACAATCAGAGTCTGTATAAAAAATTATAGTTGATCTCTAAAATTCCAAGTGGTTGTAAAGGTTAGCTGAAGGTGGAGGTAACTTTAAGGTTGGTCACATTATTCTGGTAGTGCTTGTGGTGATAAGAACTGGATACATAGTGTGTACATAGTGTATACAGAGAACTTGATAAAGCACCTTTGACTCGGGGACAATCATACCAATATACAAAAGCCTTTTCAGGGAATCAAGTGGAATGACAATTCAGTAACACACTTAATTTTAGGAGATTTGGAGTGGGTTGTCATCAATGTGTGGATTATTCTCAGATCTGTCTCGTATTTTGGGTGGATCCCAGGAAAGGTATAGAAACCCCAGGAAGGCTATAGAAACCCTGAACTTGTCCCTTGATGCAGTTTGGAGGTGGATATGGACTAATAAATTGAAGCTTAATCCAGACAACATGGTGAGTGGAAGGTCTGACCTGGGATTTAAGCTGTTCTGGATGGGATTGTACTTCCCTTGAAGGAATAATTCCACAATTTGTGGGTATTCCTAGAGCCAGGATTACTGCTGAATAAATAGATGGCAGCTGTGATCAGAACTGCCTTTTACCAGCTGACTGGTAAAGATCTGGGCAAAGATCTGCCCATTGTGGTGCATACCCTGGGTACATCTATTTTAGATTACTGCAATGTACTCTATATGGGCAGCCATTGTAACATTTTCAGAAACTTCAATTGGTGCAGAATACAGCAGCCAGGATGTTGAGTAGATGGATAAGAACTGGTTCCGGTTCCGGTAGTGGGGAGGACGACGGCTCGTTCTCTCCGCTATTCTTTTGGAGTTTTATCTTACTTTTAGCCTTTTAAGCCTTATGCTGTTATATAACAGCTTGTTTGACAAGACACTGCTATGGGAGTGTAAGAACCTTATCGGAGCAGTGCTAACGAGCTGAGGAAATTATGACTGCAAGGAAATGCCGACGCTCCTCCCTAGAAACAGCTGGATTAAAAGCGGGCAAGCAAAAAAAGATGGACAGGTATGTTACAGATAAGAGTGCTGCAGGCAGGGCCGGCCCAAGGTGTTCCTGTGCCCTAGGCAAGGCCAGCTTGTGGTGCCCCCAGGTGATGCCAATCTCCTGGCTGGGCCTGGAGACCTCCCAGAAACACACCTGGGAGGGGGGCGCCAGGCGCCACAAGCTAGCCTCACCCCCCTCTGGCTGCTGGGCTTGGGGGCCTCTCCTTTCCAGGTTGTGGAGGAAAGGAGCAGAGAGGAGAGGAGGGGTGTCAGCTTGAAGGGCACCGAGTCCGCGAGCCCGCCCCGGATCCCTTGCCCCTCCGGGGCTGGAGGCGTTATCACTTTTATGCTGACTCCTGCTGCCCCCCCACAGGAAGGGACAAAAGCATGCAGGCAGCAGCTGGGGCGCGTTGGGGGGACTCCCCGGGGAGACTGCGAGGGGAGGCAGCAAGGCGACGTTGCGCCCGGCCGAAGGCTTCGTGCCTCGTTCTTCTGCCGGCACCCCCCCTCCTTCCCCTGACAAGCCTCAGGTGCTGCGAGAGTCAGCTCCCCTCCCTCCCTCCGCGGGGGATGAATGGAGCCGGAGCGCCCCGCTTGCCTCCAAGCGCCCTGCCTTCCGGGCGGCTACTGCATGACCCGGCTCCTTGCCTGTGCTCTGCCTCAGCCTCTGCTAGGGTGCTGAGTGGGAACCATGGCAGCCGCCACTCCGGGGTCCACCGCAGGCATGCGGCTCTGATGGCAGCACCATCGCCCCTCCTCCCTGCCGCCGCTGCCATGCCTCGCCTCCGAGGGACCAGCAGGTGGTGTTGCTGCTGCTGCTGCCACTCAACACCCAAGGGCCCCACCATCCAGGGAGCCCCAGCACGCTCCAGCACGCTGCTCCTTTGGCCCCCGCCAGGCCCCCAGTCGAGCAGAGGCACCAGCAAGTGAGTGGGCAGGCGGGCAGCCTTCAGGGAGCAGGCGCGTGTGAGTCCAGGAAGTGGATGTGCATGAAGGGGAGGGTAGGCGGGCAAACTCTGCTGTCACCTCCTGTGGCCCTGCCACTCGGTACTGGCGGTGTGGCGGTGGTGGGGAGTCCCGACTGGTCGCCACTTCTTCCCCTCCCCCCCTCAGGGGGAGGGCAGGCAGCTGAGCTCCACCACCACCACCAGGGAGACAGTGGCAGCGGGCGCTCAGTTAGGGCAGCGGGGGGGCTTTTGGGGGGCTGTGGCACCGTTTGGCACCCCAAGGGCCGGTGCGCTCTAGGTGAGTGCCTCGGTCACCTAGCGGGCGAGCCGGCCCTGGCTACAGGTTGCATGTCTGGTGAAATTGAGTTTTCAAACAGATTTGCAACCCTGGAACCTGAAACCTCCTTATTACCAGGAGATGTGAGTGGAGCTACAAATGAGGAGGATTCTTCTTTAAGCCCAAACTTTAAGGATAATGACACAAAAATAAACACTCTGAGTGAGGCTATTAAATCACTGGCAATCTCTGCAAAGTGCAAGCTACCTAGAAATAATGAGCATTGTGGGTCACAAAACTTGAGAGATGACTGCTAAGGACAACATCCATCTGTTTCATTGATTCTGCAATGGGATCAATTGGCCATTTCGTATAAGGACAGTGGACAAACCTTTATAGATGGCAAAATTTTAGAGCTATTAAAATATCCTTGAGTCAATTGTTAAAATGCAACACTGTCATAATACCGTTGAGTTCCTATTTTAAACTCCCTAGAGTTGGACCATATCTAAGACTGATCTTAAATTTTAAAAATGAAAATATTCCTTCTAAAATGATGCAATTACAGGACCTTTTATATAGGAAGTATGGTATTCTGGTATCCAGAGTTTTTAAGAATAATGTGCTGTCTCCCTTATGCACTAGTGCACCAAAAGGAAATACCAGGCCTGGTTCAAATATAGCTGTACCTCCTAAATATTCAAATCTGCAGTGGGAGGAAGGCACAGGAAGTCATATGAAGATCCATGAACACTCCAATTGTAAAGCAAGCAGGAGTAAGTATCTTGCTTTGGATCAGGAGGAGCAGTAAGAAGGGTGTGGTTTTGAAAAAAAATATCAACCATCCTGCAAATGAAGTCTTTCCACAATCCACTCAATGTAAAGGAGTTCTTTACCCACACTCTTCAATTTACAATGAATCATCCAAGGAAATAAAATCTCCTGGAATAGGCGCAGCATCAGCGTGTGATTACTCCAAGCCACTTGAACCTGTGGAAGGAGGAATGTAGGAGGAGGAATTAGACTTGAGGTCCATTAAAGTTATTTCATTCTCACAATGTTGGTCTAGGAACAATAAATCTCTTGCCACAAAAATCGCAGAAGTAGAACACAATTTATCACACCAGCCTGCAGCTTCATCATTATCCCCCTTCTTACCTTCCTACCTAGAAACGGATTTTATGGAGGTGGAACAGAACCCTTTACAGCAGACACCACTCCTTCCTCTTCCAATATCTTCAGCCCTGTCATCCTCTGCCCTACTCTCTGGGAAGAACGACCCCCCCATACAGTTTTGAGGACGAGCAAAGAACGACATCTGCTAGCTCAGGGAAGCCTCTGGAAGAGGATAGATCAACCTCAGGGATGAATGGCAAAATCTCTAATATACAAGAGTATGTAAAATTGCCAAGACCTCACAATAAGAAGATGCAACAGGATCAGATGAAAGTTGTGGGTAAAGGATGCATTTTTAAGGACATAGAGAATATTTTAGATATTATTGAAACATCAAAGTGACAATCAGTTTCCCTCCTCTCTTGGAACATTGCAGGCTGGCTCAATAAAACTCATGACGGAAATTTTATGGATTATATCACACAATTTGACATAGTTTTTTTACAGGAGACATGGATGACAAAGGAATTTAATATCCCCCAACCACATGCCTGTATTAACCCCTGTTTCCCCAGGTTTAAAATGAGGGAGACCCTCAGGTGGCCTAGGAATATTCATATCCACCTCTCTGGAAGCCTCTACTAAAGAGCTGATAAGTGATAAGGAATGGGTCACAGCTGTAGTATTGTCTTTCCATAAATATTTGGTTATATGTATAAATTTATATTTACGACCCCAATCTTTGCAGGAACAAACCAAAAGAATATGGAAGGAGGTGGAACGACATATTCTCAATTATACACAAAAATTCCCTTCTGCAATGCTGATTATTGGTGGAGATTTCAATGCTAGATTGGGGCATAATGATGACCAATTGTTGGAAATATCTGGACTTAATGACTTAGAAATTGATCAGCCCTTTTCAAGCCATATATCTCTAGATCCGGTGGCAAATTTTGCCAGCTCGTGTATGATCCAAATGGTCTCCACATTAAATTTAATTATACTAAATGGATCAGTCAAGGGGGACTGCCCGGGTCAATTTACCTTTCAGTTAGGAACAAAACAATCCACAATAGATTATATTTTAGTTTCTCGAGATATGCTAATCAGTGATCTCCAATTTATGGTATAAGACCAGAAAGTGATCATTTACCCCTGAATTTCAATTGGGAAATTGAAAACATCTAAATCACAATAAAAATTGAACTATAAGGAAGAGGTAGGAGGAGGTAGACTGAAAATTAAATGGGGTAGCCCACTTAATAAGGAATTCATCTCTTGGACACCTTCAAAAGAGGGTAAGGCATTTTATTATAAGATAACAAATCCCGCAGACTCCCCCTTAAATTTTTATACAGAACTTACCTCTCAACTCAAACCACTGCTAACAAGATCTGGCAATTCCCAACCTAGTGGAAAGGTACCTAATCAAGGGTGGTTTGATAAGAAGTGTGTTAAGGCAAAACAGAAACTTATTGAGAGTTTTAAAGTATTCCAAAGAAATCCAAACTGTAATACAAAATCCGAAACTCAGGCTAACAAAAAAGCATATAAAGCATTGTTAAAGTCAAAAAAGAGAACCATATGCTTTCCAAGTGGCAAACTCTTATTGAGGTTACTAAGAATGACAATACAGGATTTTGGAAATTAGTCTCTGGTAGGAATGGAAATAGAAGTAAAGTTATGGCAAACACTATTCCCTCAGAGACTTGGGAGAAACATTTTGCAACATTATACAAGGAACTTTGTCCCTCATACTCCATTGAGATTCTTTTAGAAGGTACTCCCTCATGGCCCCCAGTTACAGTTGAAGAAGTCACTTCCTTGATAAATCAATTAAAAAAGGGGAAGGCTCCAAGAAGTGATTTTATCCCAGCTGAATTATTAAAAGCAAATACAGATTGGTGTGCACTGATTTTGGCTAATCTTTTTACCTATATAGACCAAACTGCCCAAATACTAAAAGACGGGGGTTTGGCAATCATTGTACCCATATATAAGAAAAGCAATACAGCCGGTCCAAATAATTATAGACCAATTAGTCTCCTAAATATCATTTGCAAATTGTACACTGAACATCTATGCATGATACTGTGTAGCTGGCTATATCAAGAGAATTATTTGGAAATAAAGCAAGCAGGGTTCACTCAAGGTCGTTCAACTCTGGACCATTGCCTCATTTTAGATTATTTCATCCAAAAGTATGTAAGAACAGCTAAGGGTTCATTATTTGTCAAAACGGTAGATCTTAAGGCGCCATTTGATACTGTTTCATGAGGGAGACTCTGGGCAAAATTAGAAGGTTTAACCATAGACAAAAGGCTGTTACACTTGATGATTAAATTACATGAGAATACTCAATTACAAATCAGGTATAACTGTGAGGGTAAGGTATCCAAATGCATTCCCTCACAAAAAGGAGTTAGACAAGGCCCCTTTTCTATTTAATATATACGTACATTCTTTAATCTAGTGCTTACAAGGGATAGATGTACATGCCCCTTAATTTATGGGAGGGAAAAGTGTACCAATACTTATGTATGCTGATGATGCCATTCTTATTTCACAAACAAAAATTGGTTTAAAACATGCTCTAAAGACATTTAGTAGTCAATGGGATAATGAATTGTTAGTTATTAATTACTCAGGAACCAAAATAATACATTTTAATAGAGCATACAATAAATATAATTGGAAAATTAATGGTCAGAACATTGAGCAAGTAAAATCTTTTAAATACCTGGGTATAACCTTCTCACACAATGGCAGTCCATCACCCCACATTACATCTGCAATTAATATAACAGAGAGAAGTGCCAATGCTGTCCTTAGATTTTTCAGAAATGAGGGCCCAGGTTTAATACCAGCAGCACTAAAGCTCTTTTCTGCCAAAATGTTGACCCAACTTACCTATGGGATGCAAATAATTTTAAATAACAAGAGTAATTATAAGACATTAGAGAGAGTACAATCTAAATTTCATCAGAGCATTGTTTAATGTACCAAAATGTACCGCTAATGTAGTCCTAAGACAGGAGACTGGTGTACCAAGAGTGGAACTGAAAGCATGGACAATTTCGATCTATTATTGGTTGAAAATCCATCTGAAGCCTACAGGATTGACCCCCCTGCTTCTAGCTCCTACCCCGTATCCAGACTGGTCCGCCAGAATAATAGATAAGCTAGGTATGATTGGGTTATGTCCAGCAAATCTTCTGGAAATCGGTCTGAGTAAAGCGAAATCTTTGGTTCATCAGTGCTTGGTTGATATTGAGGTTCAAACTGATGGAGCGCTTTTATCCAAGATGTATAGCAGCACCATATCTCTCTAACATTACATATGAAAAGTTCTGATGGGCTTTTTCCAGAGCGCATCTTTATGTCTTCCCTTCTAACTTTCTGCAAGGAAGATATCTCTGTTGGCCTATCCATCAGAGATGTTGTCTATTTGCTGATAAAGAAATTGAAACAATCACACACATTCTTTTACACTGTAAACTCTATGTCAGAGAGAGACACCAGCTATTTTTTCCTTTACTTGCCCAATTTAAACCCTTGCACAATTACTTGAAATTTGCAGATACTGTGCTGCTGAAATATTTGTTGGAAGATACCAAGAAGTTGGTAATTCTGGTAGTAGCAAAACATTGTTTTTTAGTAATAAATAAGTGAAAGTTTTTAACAAAAGGCACAGACTGAGGAGAATTTTAGACAAGACTTAGAATTTGGGGAATAGAATTACAGTTTTAATAGGAGTTTGTGGCTTGTGTGATTGTACTATTTTACTGCACTTCTGGTCAATTGGCCATAATAATAAATTTGATTTGATGTTGAGTAGAGTGGCTCATAAGGGCCATATCACTCCATTCTTGGAGCATCTATGCTAGGTCCCCATTTGTTTCCAGGCCAATTTAAGGTGCTGGTGTGGACCTATATGGCTTGGGAGCAGCATATATGAAGAACAGTCTACTTCTGTATGAACCAAACCAACTGCTACAGTCATCTCCCAGGGCCCTGATTCAGGTGGACCCACCTTCTGAGATTACGTAGGTGGACACCTGAGGGAAGATCTTCTCAGTCATGGAGTGGGCTCAGCTCTCCTGCATCCTTCCCAAGCCAGCCAGCTGGCTTGGAGAGGCTGCAGATGACCAAGCTGCTCTGGGGTGGGTGTTGAAGTTTGTTTGGTGGGGGGCAGAGTGGGGTTTGGAGCATGCTCTGCTTGCCAGCATCCTGGAGCTCTGGTGAGGGAATGTTGGCGGGGGGGGGAGCAGAGAGCAAGTGCTATTTTCATTGCCTGCTGGAAAATTTATTAAACTCATGAAAAATGGACTCTTCTGTAATAAAAGCTGGAAAATTTGGTCAATAATCAGTAAGCCACTAACAGTAATCGAACCCTGGATACAGGAGGATTGATAGACAAACATCCTTCATCTCGATTTAGAATTGGTTTGCTATTTACAAGTTTTCTCAGTAAGCATTTGGAACAAAGGCAATTTAGGTGTCACATCTCTCCCTCCCTCCCTCCCTCTCTCCCTCTCTCTCTCTCTCTCTCTCTCTCTCTCTCTCTCTCACACACACACACACACACACACACTCTGTTCCTGCATCAGTTTTAAAATTAAAGATAGTGAGAGATTCAGTCATGGCTCTCTCATGTCTCATCCACTTGCACCTTCAGTTCCACAATAATCAGAAGCTTACTGGAGAGTAAAAGATTAACTGTAAATTACGTTCTGGGCATCCATCTGCAGAGCAGCTGCCTTTGGGTATCTGAGGGTGCTCAGTTCATAGTACAGCTGAGCATTAAGAGCTGGCAGAGCATGTACACTGACCTAGGTAATTATACATTTTGAATGCCATCACTAACAAATAGTGCTATCATGAAACTGTGGTGTAGGCCTCACTTCTATCCTTTCTATAACTTGAATGGATCGGGATAGTGTTTTTTCCAACCAGCTTTCCCAGTCCCCACCTCCATTCAGCTGTGCCTCATATGGCATCATAAAACACACAGGAAATACTTGGCAGTCTTACTATGAATGTCATGTGTACAGTAGTGACAATGTAGTCCACATCCTGTCAAAACTCCCCCAGTTGTTTCATGCATATGTTTAACAGCACAAGGGGTCAGAATGGAATCTTGCAGAATTCTGCATACCGACACATTAAATTTACAGAGCACGAACACCTTCTCAGCCAAAGCATAACTAACTTCTGTTAAGGGAACTTGCAAAATCGGTCTTATTTAAAATCATAAGTGCCCAATGTGGTCATATCGGAGTCCACATACCCTGGCCTGATCCCTACATTATTGAAAAGATTGATGCAAAGTATTGATATGATATGAAATTTGACAGGAAGACCACTTGAAACACACACCACCAACATACACAAACACAAGAGGCAGAAATGATGAGAAGCAAATATTTAAAAGGGTTTAAATATTTATTTTGACAGCTTTGATACAAGTGGAGTCATTACATATATATAAAACCTACATAGAAGTTTGAGTTGCCTCAGGCTTCCAAGTAAGTTCATTTCGGAAGGTAGTTGCTGGTATGATGCTTAGCTAGGGATGTCAGCCTCCAATTGGGACCTGGGGATCTCTGGGGATTACAGCTCATCTCCAGACTACAGAAGTCAGTTCCACTGGAGAAAATTAATGCTTTGGAGGGGGAACACTATGGGGTTGTACTCCACTGAGGTCCCTGTCCTCCCTAGGCTTCAACCCCAAGTCTCCTGGCGGGCAAGCCTAATCCCCCCACACCCGCCGCTGGTCAGGTGGTGCCTGGCAACCCCAAGGCTGTTCCATTACATGATGGTAACTAGAGTTGCTGGGCAGGGTTTTGTGTAGGGGTGATATATGCATACCTTTAGTTATGTACTCCTCTCCTCCCAGTTGGTAGACATAGAGGAGCACTTCTTGGCCTTATGGCTAAGATCAAGTGTGGTACCTGCTCTAGTGTGGTTGTCTTAAGCTTCCAAATTGCCAAGTTCCCGAAGCATAAAGATTTGCACATTCTTTTCTGTGGCAAACGGAATGCGACTGGCATACTTGGCCACAAAGTTACCTGAGCTCTGATAGAGCTACTGAGGCTTGCAATTTGTGTGTGACCTGAGAAAAGAGCGGTGACTGAGTCTTACCGGATTGGGAATGGCTTCCAGTGTTTAAGGGGGAAGCCTAGATTTGTTGTGAATTAACATTATCTAGCAAGCTTCCATGCTAAAGCAGCCTGTGAGTATGGGTAAAGATGGGGTAGAGGGAAATATGGTTCATTTGTGATTTATGGACAGGTACCTGAAAAATATTAAGATTCTAGAGTGCCAGACTAGAATCTGGGAGACCCAGTTTTGAATCCCTACAGTGCCATGGAAAGCTGCTAGGCAACCTTGGGTCATGTGCTGTTTGCTTGTTTTTTCCTTCTGATTGTTAAATGTTTAAATTTTTCATGCTTCTTAAAGTTTTTTGTTATTTTTGCACTGGAAGAAGGCCTAAAAGCCTAGAGGTAATGTAAAGTAGGGGAAAGGTGGGGATGGGAATTGATATATGACTTTGAATTTAAATTTAAATTTTTGAAAGGTTACTTCAGAGGGAGAGGCAGGTTTGGGGGAGTGCCTGGAAAGTGACATCACAGGAAGAGGTGGGGTTTTGGTGCAGTGTACTGGAAGTGACATCACTGGAAGGGGAAGTGACATCACTTGCCATTTGACCTGGAAGTGACATCACAGGAAGTGACATCACAAAAGTCTCCTGGCTCCACCTCTGTAATGTATCCATCTATGACCACGTGCGAGGCGAGGTCTTCATGCGGTCAGGCAAAATTCCCGAGCTTTGCTCCCAGAGACAATGGCCAAGTGGCTCCTAGCCCCTAGCCACTCAGAGGGCTAGGCTCCCGGTCGTAAGCATATAGAACTCTCAGCCACTGTTATAGCCACACACGAGTGTGTGGTGTGGGGTTTAATGCACATATAAGCCGGCTTGAGAGCCGGGTAGTTTGTCTTGTTCTACACTGGAAATAAAGTATGAGAGCTGAAATCACTAATAAGTCTCAGTACTTTTCAACCTCCAAAGGTTCCTGGCTCCACCCCCAAAGTCCTCAGATTTTTCTGGAGTTTGACTTGGCAACCCTAGCAAGGGGCTTTTAAGGCAAGTAGTAAGCAGTTGTTAGCCATTGTCTTCTGCTGCAGAGTCTTCCTTGGCAATCTCCCTTACAAGTACCAACCCAGCTTAGCTTCTGAGATCCGAAGAGATCAGTCTATATGCTGCCTTCCCTCTCACCTTCCTTCCTGCCCTAAGTTTTAATTGCTGTTTTTCTGTGTTTTAACATATATTTTTTAGATTGGATTTTAATTTTTAGGATGTGTTTTTATAATTCTTGTTTTAGATATTAACCACCTTGGTGACCCTGATGGGGCAGAAATGTGAAGTGCAAATTTTGTAAACAAATAAATAAATAGCATCTATGGTTACCTTCTGTCTTCAGACCAATGTAAGTCTCTCATGGATGAGGAAAACACTATTTAAATAGGAAACGACATGAGTATAAACAACTTGTCATTTGTCTGCAACTTTATCATCCACATGGTAGGATGCAATGTAATCTTTCTTTTTTCAGAGCCTAGATTATTGATTCATTTCTCCATTATGTGTAATGTGAAGATTATTCTTTTAGAGAAAGCCACATCTTTATGTTTATAACTCTGAATGAGTCCATAAAGTTTAATTTTATTTCAGGTACTTAATATATGCCTCAGGTATAATAATATGTAAAACTTATTTATTTATTTACTTATCAGATTTTTACCCTGCCCTCCCGGTCGAAGCTGGCTCAGGGTGCCTCACATAAAAAGCAGGTAATTACAAAAAAAAATAGTTGTTGTTAAACTTAAACATATGTAACATAACTTGAATCATCTGATCGGATGAGAATATTTTTTAAAGAGCATAGGGTCAATTTATCCTAGTACAGGTGCACTGCATTAAGGGAGATCACTTCCTTTGTTTTTAGAATAATCTAAAACAAGTTAAATTTAAAATCGCCTTTCAATGTTAGTTTCTTTCCAGACATCATGACTATAAAGAACTAAGGTAAAAGCACACAAGGCTATTTTAGTTGCTTCATAGCTTGTTTCCTGTGATAAATTATTTTTTTAATGGACTGTAACATCTGATGTTCAGAAAAGTCCAACTTTTAACTAGATGAAACTGTTCTGTAACTTGGTCTATGTTACTTGGATTTGGGAGATCCAGGTTCAAACCTCCGCTGGCTGACTTTGGCTACTCTCTCAACATAACCTACCTATTAGGGCTGTGATGAAATGAGGGTGGGGAAGACCGGTGTATACCACTCTGAGACCCCTGGAGGAAAGATAGAATAAAAAAACTGATAAAATAGCTGTAGTAATTATATATATAAATGTAGATATGCTTTGCAGATGATCTAATCATTATCAGGTGAAAGATCTAACAGTGTAATGGCCAGATTAAACAGAACTCTTCATTTGAAAAGGGAAGTCCATCTCCTCTGGGAGCTCATTCTACCAGGATAGGGCCGCCACTGAAAAGGCCCTGGCCCTGGTAGTAGCCAGCCTGGCCTTCTTGGGGCCAGGGAGGGTCAGTCAATTTTGAGACCCCAACCTTAGTGCTTTCTGGGGTATATGCGGGGAAAGGTGGTCCCGTAGGTACATTGGACCCTGGCCATATAGGGCTTTAAAGGTAAGAACCAGCACCTTGAAGCGGATTCGGTATGCTATTGGTAGCCAGTGCAGTGTCCTCAGCACAGGCTGGATGTGCTCCCACTTGGGGAGACCCATCAACAGCCTGGCTTCAGCATTCTGCACTAGTTGAAGCTTCTGAATCTATGACAAGGGCAGCCCCATGTAGAGAGTGTTACAGTAGTCTACTCTTGAGGTGACCATTGCATGAATCACTGTTGCTAGGTTGGCAGTGTTGAGGAAGGGAACCAACTGCCTGATCAGCCGAAGATAGTAAAAAGATGATTTACTCTACCAGATGGCAGCTCTCCAAGGTCTTAGAGGAAGGTTCTAGTTTCTGCTTGTAAGCCATGTATTCTGCCATTGAAGCTATGTGGCCCATTCTCATATGAAACTTGCCATGTGAATTAAGGTGAATGATGAAGTGAATGTACCCTCATTATTGATAAATGCAAGCTCATTTATTGCAGTTTGTTGAGGATGGTGATTAAAAAAAAGAAATGGAAAGTTAATGAAATTAGAATTCTTCTATAAACTGTGTGTTTTCTTTGCTTCCGTGATCAAATTTCTTTTTTTATATATATATATAAGTATTTTATTGATTTTGTAATACTACGGGATTTGGGGAATGGTTACTAAATCCCTACCTCTAAATTCTATAGGAAACGGGGAAGGGAAAATGAATACAACACAAACTATTGGAATGGAGGAGGGAGACTACTGCCCTAAATCTGAGCCAACTAATGGTTATAGGGAAGGGAAGACTAACAAGGTGACACGATCTGGTTACACAGGTATATATCCCTGTCACCTAGTGATACAGCACTGTTATTGCTTGTAAAAATTTAACAAAAAATAATAAAGAGTTGCATTAACTAGCTGGATAACAAAAACTGCATTATCAACAATTATCTTGGTTTTAGAGTCTTTTCTTCTAGCGTTTCTTTTCTCCTCGGGGTTTGGGAGTGGCTGCTCCTTTCTCTGATTCCGATGTATCTGAAGAACTATTAGGTTTGTAACTGTCACTTGATGAATCCTGTGAGTAGGATTCTTCTTCATCTTCTTCTTCCTTCTCTTCTGTTTTAGATTTCTTATCTTTGTTGCATTGCTTGGGATTAAAGTATCGCTTTACAAACTTCTTCGCCTTAAGAACAGTGTCAATGTTGAATTTTTTATCTTTAAATCTGAAACTCAGTCCTTCGGGAAACGACCATCTATAAGGAATTCCTTCCTTCTGAAGAGAGAGAGTAAGATCCTCCGCTTTCTGATTTCAAAGGGGATATCCTTCAAGATTTTTATCTCCTCATTTTTGATTTTCAAGGGTTTCCCCTTTATAGATTTCACCACCAGATCTCTGGTAGACCGTCTCATGAATTTCAAACATATTTCTCCCAGGAGTTTATTTTTTTTATAAAGTCTGGATAAGTTCGGTAGGCTCAGTCCATCTCCTTCATTAAGTCTTCCTGTTTGTAATCCATTATTGGAGCCAAAGTCTCTGCTAAGAGAGCCTTCAAATCTTCGTTCTTTTCCTCTGGGATCCCTTGGAAGCATAAAATGTACATGGATCTTTCCAGCTGGAGCTGTATTAACTGAGTTTTATTGGAGGATCTCTCTTTCTCCATTTCATCCGCTCTTTTATTAATATTCTCAGTCTGTTTTTCCATCTTTTCTAACGTCTTTTCAAACATGGAAGTCCTTTTATCTATTTGGGACATTTGCTTCTGCAAATTATCCATTTTAAGGCTGAGGTTAGTCATCTGTTCCGTTAGAGGGCGCAATGCGCTCACCAGTAGTGTAAGCATACCTGCTGTAACTTCCTGGTTGTGGGAGGGAGTCATTGGTTGGCTATTTCTGATTTGTGTTTTTTTCTCCAGACCTGCCTTCTGCCTTCTCCCAGCCATAATATCAACAAGAAGTAAGTTTCCCAAAACAAAGTAAACGTTGAGTAAATTTTATCTGCTTTGCGTTATTATGCAGTTTTCAATTTCGCTGATATTCTGATGCATTTAGCTTAGTTCAGAAAGTTTTTAAATCCTGTTCTAAAACCATCTTACTTTAAGTGGGGGGGGTTCTTGAGTTTCCTCCCTCCCACGCTGCTTTGCACTTAGGCGCTTCTAACTGCTATAATTGTAGACGCTTTTAATCACCTGAGCTTTGCTTAACTCACGCTTTGAAGCCTTGGAAGTCTTTTAGAAGCATTTCAAAACTTTTGACCGTGTCCGCTTGTCTGGCTGTCGTCTCTTGGCACCATGCTGGCTCTGTGGCGATGGAACCTTTCAGGGAAGAAGGTGAGCCTCAGTTCCTTGGCTGTCACCTTGGAAGAGGCTCTCCTCAGCTCCCCAGGCTGAGGATCTCCTACAGAGATCCCGGGAGGGTCCAAGATGAACTCGGACCCTTCCCATCAGCTGAGTCTCAGCTCCCCCCCATCAGAGCGAGACAGGGTGCAGCCGAGCAGTGAGACGCTTAAACCGGAACTCCCCTGTAATCAAATTTCTGATAACAAAACCCCTCCTGTAGATACAATGCCCTCATACTCCCACACACATTATGATGGACAAGTTGGCCATTTGTGATAGGGAAAGTACTCTAGATTAAGCTTCTCTCTCCTTTCGACTTCAGTCTGAATGTGAACTAAATGTACTTGAATAAATGTAAGTTTACCTTTTTTTACAGTATGCTTCTTGGGAGATTTATTTACTGCACTCAGTATCATACTTCTGTGACTGGCCAAAACTGCTATGTTAACCAAATATCCCTATAGCAATCTCATTTGCTTTTATGAAAATGAAGGCTTAAATCATTTGGTTTACTACAATGGCTCTTCCTGAAAAGCATTTTAGAAAGACTGAGTGCTGCTGTTATGATCAATGATGGGCCGTATGATACATACTGCATGGGTTGACATTTTAACTGAGCTATCCACTATGACCCCAAGAACTTTTCCCTCAGTCTAAGCAAGTTCCGAGCCCATTAGCCTATACTTGAAGTTGGGATTTCCCCCCCCCAAGTCCATCACCTTACACTTACCAACATTGAACTTCATTTACCACATTGTAGCCCACTCACCCAGTTTATGGAGGTCCTCTTGATGCTCTTCACAGTCAGCCTCCCCCCTTTTTCTTTTTGGTATTTTTGCATTTTTATGTGCAAGTGTGTGTGTGTGCATATGTTTGTCTGTGCACCTGGAGTCATGGAGATTTCTGGTGACTGACCCCTACTGGGGGCATGGAAGATATTCAGAGAGGTGGCTGAAGAAAGCCTGCCTCTGCCTCCCAGCTATGAGATTCCAAGGAGATCTTCCATCCAAGTACTTGCCAGATTTGGCCCTGCTTAGCTTCTGAGATCTGACAAGATTGGGTTTGCCTGGGCTATCCAAGTCAGGGCCACAATCAGCCTTGGTTTTCACCATCCTGAATAAATTTGTGTCATCTGTAGGGTTGCCAGGTCCTCGGCTCTCGCTGGCGTGGGATGGGAGGGAGCTTTCTGGGACTGGAAGGGCAGGAGCCTGCAAAATCAGGGGATCCCCCAAATCCCACCTGGGGTCTGGTAACCTTTGTTTATTGTATTGCATTTTGCACTTGTGTTTTATTGTATTTTAACTTGTTGTATGTCGCCTTGAGCCTGCTTGTGCAGGCAAGGCAGGATATAAATCGAAAATAATAAATAAATAAATAAATCTGCAAACTTGGCAACTACACTACTCATTTCTAGTTCCAGCTAATTTATGAATAAATTAAATAGTATTGGCCCCAATACCAATACTTGTGGGACCCCACTTTTTACTTTCCTCCATTGTGAGAACTGTTCATTTATTCCTCCTACTCTTGGCTTTCTGACATTTAACAAATTTTTTATCCATAAGCAGGGCTATTTTTGGGCCGGAACGCACTGGAACGGCGTTCCGGCTGGCTCCTGAGCCTGCCCCGCCCCCCACAGCATCCCCTGCGTGCAGGAGCGCTGGGCCGGGGGACGCTGGGGAACCCCCTCCCCCACAGCATTGACCTGCGCAGGAGCTCTGGGCTGGGGGATGCTGGGAAAACTCCTCCCCACCCCTCGCAGCTCCTGCATGGGCCGGGGGATGCTGGGGAACCCCCCCCGCCCCTCACAGCGTTCCCGGCCTGCGCAGGAGTGCTGGGCCAGGGGGTGCTGGGGAACCCCCCCTGCCCCTCGCTGTGTCCCTGGCCCACAAAGGAGCGCTGGGCCCAGGGATGCTGGGGAAACCCCGCCCCTCGCAGCGTCCGGCCCGCAAAGGAGCACTGGGCCGGGAGACACTGGGGAAACCCCCCTGCCCCTCGCAGCGTCCCCAGCCCGCGGAGGAGCGCTGGGCCAGGGGACGCTGGGGAACACCCCCCGCCCCTCACAGATCCTGCGCAGGCCGGGGTACTCTGGGAACCCCCCCTCACAGTGTCCCCGGCCCACGCAGGAGTGCTGGGCCGGGGGACACTGGGGAACCCCCCCGCCCCTCGCAGTGTCCTCGGCCCGCGCAGGAGCGCTGGGCTGGGGGATGCTGGGGAAACCCCCCACCCGCCCCTCGCAGTTCCTGCGCGGGCCGGGGGATGCTGGGAACCCCCCACCCCTCACAGTGTCCTCCCGCAGGAGCGCTGGGCCTGGAGACGCTGGAAAGCTCCCCCGTCCCCTGCAGCATACCTGGCCACACAGGGGGGCTGGGCCGGAGACACTGGAAAGCCTCCCCCCCCAGCATCCCCCTGCTGCACTGGAGCGCTGGGCCCGGGGGACACTGAAGAGCCACCCCTGCAGCGTTGGGGCCCCTAGGAGCACTGGGCCCAGGACGTAGAAGAGCCCCCCCCAGCATCCCCTGCAGCAGGAGTGCTGCAGCTGGGGGAGAGGCTGGAGAGGCCTGCCACTAGCTTACCTGGCCCCCGCCAATGGTAAGTAAGGGATCTGCAAGGGTGGGGAGAGCAGGGGCTTGATTGGGGGTGGGTGGGAGAGCCTCCCTTCCCTTCATCTCTTTGCCATCTTTTCCTCCTTTCCTTTCCTCCTTTTCTTTCTCTTTACCCTTCCCTTCCTTCCTTCCTTCCTTCCTTCCTTCCTTCCTTCCTTCCTTCCTTCCTTCCTTCCTTCCTTCCTTCCTTCCTTCCTTCCCTTTTTCTTTCCCTCTTTAATCTTCTGGGTTGTACCTTGCTTGTCAATGTGGCCTCATATGCTAATGAGCTGTGCTGTCATGGTGTGGCCTAATATGCTAATGAGTTTATTTTGTTGGGCGTGGCCTATTATGCTAATGAGTTCCTGCTGGGCTTTTTCTACAAAAAGAGCCCTGTCCATAAGAGACCCCATCCTCTTATCCCTTAACTACTTAGTCTACTCAGGAGTCTTTAGTGAAGCATCTGGTCAAAAGCCTTTTAGAAGTCCAAGTATATAATGTCTGCCAGGTCATTGTTGTCTACATGCTTCTCTCCTTTTCAAAGAATTCCAAAAGGTTTATGAGGCAAGACTTCCCTTTGCAGAAGCTGTGCTGATTTTCCCTCAGGAGGCTTTGATCTTCTACACACCTAACAATTCTATCTTTGGTTACAGTTTTCACTAGATTGCCTGGGATAGATAGTAGGATAACTGGCCTGTAATTTCCTGGTTCCCCTCAGAATATTTTTGTAAAAAATGGTGTGACATTTGCTACCTTCTGGTCTTCTTGGTATAGTGGCTGAATGTAGTGATAATTTACATATACATAATCAATGATCTCATTTGAGTTCCCTTATTTGAGAACTCTTGGGTGTATGCCGTCAAGTCCTGGAGTCTTATTGGTTTTTAATTTCTGCAATAGGTCTAGAACTTCATCTCTTATCACCTCAATTTGACTCAGTTCTTCAGAATCCCTTCCTGAAAGTAGTGCATAGCTCCACATTTTCCACATTGAACACAAAATAAAAAAATGCATTGCCATCTCCACATCTTGCTTTAGCAATCCCTTTATTCCTTGGTCTTCCAAAGGCCCAACTGCTTCTCTAGCTGGTTTCCTGCTCCAGATATATTTAAAGAAATGTTTATTGATTGTCGTGATGCCATTAGCCACCTACTCCTCAAATTCTGTTTTGGTATCCCTAACTATTGACTTATATTTCTTCTGCCATAACTTGTAGTCCCTTCTGTTCAATTCATCAGGACAAACCTTATATTTTTTAAAAGAAGCCTCTTTACTTTTTATAGCTTCCTTGACTTGTGTTGTTCACCATGCTGCAGGCATTCCTTTAGGCTTGGCAGTGCCTTTCCCAACAAGTGGAATGCATTCAATCTGGGCTTCAGTTAGTGTGTTTTTAAATAGCTTCCAGGCATCCTCTGGGGATTGACTCTCTTGTGTTTCCCTTTCAGCTTCCTTCTTACTATTCCCCACATTTTGTGACATTCCCTCTTTTGAAATAAAATATTACAGTTTTGAACTGTAGGGGTAACTTTCCATTGACCTGTGCAACAACCTCCACATCTCTCACCAGGTCTTGACCCCCATTCAGCAGCAGAAGAAGAAGCAGAAGAGATACCCCAGTTTTCTCTACCCTAAGGTGTCTCAAAGTGGCTTACAAGCTCCTTGTGAGGGAGGTGGGGCTGAGAGAGTTCTGAGAGAACTATAACTGACCCAAGGTCACCCAGCAGGCTTCATGTGGAAGAATGGGGAATCAAACTTGGTTCTCCAGAGTCTGCTTAGCTACTAAACCATGCTGGTTCTCAGAACCAAGATCACTACCCCTCTGGTTGCCACTGTGACCAATGGTTCCAGTGCACAGTTATTTATGATGTCTAGGAATCTCATTTCTACTGCATGACTTGAGCACATGTTTACCCAGCCAATGTGAGGGTAGCTGAAGTCTCCTAGTATCACAACATAATCTGCTTTAGTCACTTCCCTTATTTCCTTCTCCATCTCAAGATCAGCCTCAAGGGCAATACTACACCCCCACTTTTAAGTAGCTGTTAGGATCCAGTATTTCCACTCTGCTGGGGAGTTAATTCTCTTGATGTTTTCTAACTTATTTGACTCTGTGCCCTCCTTGATGTACAATGCAGCACTTCCACCAACCCATCCTTCCTATAGAACTGATACCCATGAATGGCTGTATCCCATAGGTTTTCTTCATTTCACCATGTTTTTGAGAAACCTACTGTATCTAAATTGTTGAGCAGTAAGCATTCCAGCTTCCCCATCTTGACTTGGAGACTTTTAGCAGTGCCATGTATACACCTATAATCTGTTTCCCTCTCCAGCAACTCTCACCTCCCTCAGCCCCTTAGTTGCCACACATGACCCTCCTTCACCATCCTACCCTCGCTCCCAAGTTCTATTATGCTTCTATCAATATTACTCTGAGTGCTTACACAGTCATCCCTATGGTCTGACTTGTCCCAAACCTGAGACTCCCCAGCTCCTGCTGACTTCCCCCCTGGGATTAGTTTAAAAGCTGCTCTGCCACATTTTTTATATTAATTGCCAGCAGCCTGGTTCCCTTCTGGTTCAAGTGAAGCCCATCTCTATAGGTTCGGCGTGTCCCAGAAAGTTGCCTAGTGCCTAATAAATCTAAACCCTTCCTCCCAGCATCACTTTCCCATCCACATGTTGAGAACCCTAATTTGTGCCTGTCTAGCTGGCCCTGTGCATGGAACTGGCAGCGCTTCTGAGAATTCTCACTTAGAGGTGCTGGTCTTTAACAAAGTAACCGAATTTTTTCTTCCAGGACCACGCAGCTACATTTCCCAATGTCACTGGTGCCAACATGCACCGTGACTGCTGACCTCCCCAGCATTATCTATTAACCTGTCTAGACAGCCTGTGATGTCTGCAGCCTTTGCACCAGGCAGGCAAGTCACCATGTGGTCAAAACACCTGTCACAGACCACACTCTCTATATTCCTAATAATCAAATCACCCATTACCAAAAGCCCACCTCCCCACAAATCTAGAGGTGTATCCTCACTATGAGAGGATATTGGTCTGTTGCCCAGGGAAGGGGCCCCTTCTAAGGGATCACATCACTCCTTCTCAGACTAATGTCCTCCGACCTTGAGAGTCTCACTCTCCACAACAGCAGAAGAACTGTCAGCATGGGAGTGGGACTTTTCTTGTAAGTCCCTGAATGTCTCTTCCCCAAATTACTCTCCCTCTCTCTCTTTCTCTCATCCCCTCCCCCTCTCTCCCCCTCTCCCTCTCCCTCAGCTTCTCCAAGTCAGTAAACCTAGCCTTAATAGAACAAATCTGTTCCCTGAGAGCTCCATGCAATGAGCACGCACCCATGATTTCCACCCAGTGGGTAGATAATCATACATGTGGCAGTCTCTGCAAAACACTGGAAAGCCCTTCATATCTAGTAAGTTGTTTGAAGATATCTTAGAATGAAATAGGATGCTTACCTAAATGAGTGTGGATTTCCATAGCAGGAAAGATACAGCAGCACAAAACCCTCCTTGCTGGCATAGAGCTTGTATATCCCTTCTCAGTAAACTCAGATAGAGAGGTTCTCTCCTGAACCCATGTGACCTCCCATGCTGATCTCCCAAGCTCACTCCCCTGTTAGAAGCCCTGTTTGAAGCATAGTGAGAAAGCCCTAAATGGATCCGGTGTGCTTTTCACAGGGTCGGCCCTCTAATAAGTAAAATGTGCTGTGCTTTACAGTTGAGAGCTGTGGCTCCAAATCCAGGAGTCAGACAGTAGCAGGCAACTGACTCACCCCACTCAAGCAGAAGCCCCTCCCAGGAGAACCATGTGTTTCTCACATTTGCTTTCTGTGGGTCTGGGGCCACCCTTTGCTTAAAGCTCAGGGGGTAGCAGGGGGTGCCCCCCAGGCCATTGGCCTACTGGGACTTTTCCTGGTTGTCTTAATGGTCAATGCATCCCTGGCTGGGTTGTATCATTACTGCTGAATATGTTGACTTGGGTCCAAACTAGCATTTCTGTGAGCACAAGTATTCCTACATGCAGAACATGATTTTCTTGCCTCACTCTTCTGCAGTACCCTGAAATGCCCCCTCAAATCCTGGGGGGGGGTTGGGGGCAGGTATTTCAAAGTGCCAAAGGAGAGAAGAGGTGGGGAAAGCCAGCTACTCTCTATGGTCAGAAATCCTTGCACCCATGGAAATACTAGTTTGGATCCAAGCTGATATTTCTGTTTACTTTTTAATGGTGCCATACGTACAGTAGGACCAAAGATGGTGATATGCAAATCCGAAAACTTAAATATCTGTTTCTCAGTGAGTACATTCCATGTGCCCAATGTGATCCTTCCAATGTGATCCAACATGATTTCAATGCAGGCATCATTCCCCATTAGTAGAACTATTAGTAAAACTATTCTACTATGATAGGGAAATGGCTGAGAAGCTGAATGCATTTTTTGCCTCTGTCTTCACTGTGGAAGATGAGAAGTGCTTGCCCACTCTAGAACCGCTGATTTCAGGAGCGGTGTTGAAAAATCTAAGTCAGATTGAGGTGACGAGAGAGGAGGTCCTACGACTGATAGACAACTTAAAAACTGATAAATCACCAGGCCCAGATGGCATACATCCGAGAATTCTGAAAGAACTCAAATATGAACGTGTGGATCTCCTGACAAAAATATGTAATCTTTCATTAAAATCTGCCTCCATTCCTAAGGACTGGAAGGTAGCTAATGTCACTCCCATCTTTAAAAAGGATTCCAGAGGAGATCTGGAAAATTACAGGCCAGTCAGTCTGAGGTCGATACCGGGTAAGTTGGTGGAAACTCTTATTAAGGAAAGAATTTGTAGGCACATTTGTGACATCCTCACTTATTGGGGAGACAGTTTTACCTTTAAAACACACTCAATGTACATGAACTTGGTGGATTTCTGCTTCCACCAGGAATTAAAAATTCCAAATCTCTCTTTTTTGGTAGAATGACTCAGGGTCTAGGCACTTCAGGGGACTATGCGGCCCTGAGGAAGGACTTTTCTGAATTCTGGGATAAGTTTAAATAAAAAATGATTTATTTAATAAAGAACAATATAAATTTCTGGTTATTTTGAACTGTTGCTGAAGAAAGGAACTTGTAAATATAACTGGCAAAGTTTGGCATCACAAACAGTCTCCCAAACTCCACTCTGACAGGCTTAGACACTCAGTCTAACCTCTCTCTCATATAATATACACACATATAGCCACACAGGCTAAACTCTTTGTCTTATTCACACAGAATAGATTCAAACCCTCATAGTCATACAGACTAAACTGTTTGTCTTATTCACACAGAATAGGCTCAAGCTCCCATAGCCACACAGACTATGCTCTCTCTTCAAACTTCACACACAGAATCCTCTTATAGACACCTCTCCTCCCACTCTCTCAGTCATCAGCCAGTCACATCACACTTGTCTCCCTCCATCACTCTCCTTACATTACTGCAGTCAAACTAAACGTTTAAAGAAACACATACATCAAAACAAGAAATCATTACAACATTGATGAACAAGAACTATTAAAGGAGACTCAGCACAGGTTCTGTAAGGGAAGATCTTGTCTCACTAATCTGTTAGTGGTTTTTTTGACATGTGGACAAGGGGGACCAAATAGATGTTGTTTACCCTGACTTCCAGAAAGCTTTTGATAAAGTTCCTCATCAAAGGCTCCTAAGTAAGCTCAATAGTCACGGGATAAAAGGACACATTCTTTTGTGGATCAAAAACTGGCTAATTAATAGGAAACAGAAAGTGAGTATAAATGGGCAATTTTCTCAGTGGAGGGTGGGAAGCAGTGGGGTACCACAGGGATCAGTACTAGGTCTGACGCTTTTTAACTTGTTTATTAATGATTTGGAGTTGGAGGTAAGCAGTGAAGTGACATGAAGTTGTTCAGGGTGGTGAGAACCAGGGAGAATTGTGAGGCACTCCAAAGGGATCTGTCGAGGATGAGTGAGTGGGCGTCAACATGGCAAATGGGGTTCAATGTGGCCAAGTGCAAAGTGATGCACATTGGAGCCAAAAATCCTAACTATAAATACACGTTGATGGGGTCCAAACTGGCAGAGACTGACCAAGAGAGAGGGAGTCGTAGTAGATTACTCACTGAAAATGTCAAGACAGTGTGCAACTGCAATAAAAAAGGCCAACGCCATGCTTTTCTCCCTTTCTCACAATACAAGAACTTGTGGGCACTCAATGAAATTGCTGAGCAGTTGGGTTAGAACAGATAAAAGGAAGTAGTTCTTCACCCAAAAAGTGATTAACACATGGAATTCACTGCCACAGGAGGTGGTAGTGGCTACAAGCATGGACAGCTTCAAGTGGCTACAAGCATGGACAGAATCAGATAAACATATGGAGCAGAGGTCCATCAATAGCTATTAGCCACAAGGTATAGATAGAAACTCTTGGTTTGGGGCAAATGATGCTCTGTATTCTTGGTGCTTGGATGGGGCAACAGGGCTTCTAATGTCCTGGCCCCACTGCTGGACCTCCTGATGGCACGTGGTATTTTTGGCCACTGTGTGACACAGAGTGTTGGGCTGGATGGACCATTGGCCTGATTCAACATTGGCTTCTTTTATGTTTTTATTATATATTCATCAGTTATTGGAATGCCAGAAGTGTAGGAGCCAAACAAGAGTAGAGCACAAATGTAAGACTAGGAAACATTAGATGAGTGATATTCAGTAGCTTGGGAGCCATATGTGATTCTTTGACATGTCACTTGTGGCTCCTCTGAGCCCGATGTGGCACCTGCCCCATATTATAGAAAAGTGGGCAAAACCATTGCCTGATTGTGACGCCCTCCCTCGCAAGCGGGGGGGTGGAGCGCCCTCTACTGTTGACGAGGAAGTCCCCTTGAGACTGGCGCAGCGTTCCTGCCTCGCCCCGGCGTTCCTGAGGGGCCAGAAGGGCAGGTATGGGAGTCTTTAGGAGGTCAGGGAAACAGCCTCAGAGTCCGGGCAATGCAAAGGGGGTTCCCTCACCCCCTTTTTCCCGCTCAGGGTCTGGCCTCCAGAGCAGGCTGCTCACAGGGACTGGGTTTCTGTCTCTCTCTCTGCCACCTTCCGTCCCAGCCAGCCCAGCGTTCCTCCTCCCCGGCCGTCTCCCTTTCCCCTCTTTTTATTACTCCCGCCTCCCCTTCTGGCTCCACCCCCGCCGGGGTCCCGCCTCCCTTCAAGACTGAGGACACCGAGGCGCCCTCCGCCCTTCCTGTCTGCGCACCCTGCCCCGAACCGCGGGCTGGACCGGCGCCTCCGCCTCCCTCGGCCCGCCCCTCCTGCTTGGCCAGGGGGCCGGAATGCCGCTCACGCCGCGGGCCAGGCCTCACTCGTCCGGCCTGCGGCGCAACGGGTCCCGCTTCCCCTGTCCTCCCGCCCCCCGAAGGCTGCCGACGCTTGCTGCCGCCTCCCAGCCCCTCGCCACCAACAAGAGGTATGTTCTCGGGGCTGGGGGCTACCGCCGGGGCCACTCCCGGCTTGCTGTGGTGGCGGCTGCTGCCGTTGAGACCGGGGACCGCCATGGGCCGTGCCGGGTCAGGGCCGCGCCCGCCGGCGCCATCCCAGCCGCCGCCGGGACACTGATAGGGCATGTAATTGGCAGGAAATAAAGGACACACAATCTTTAACAACCCCCACCTCTCTACACAGCTTCTACACTCTCATCCCAGCATCTAGGCAGCAGCTGGAAGGAGAGCAAGCTGGCTTCAGATAACAGAGAATAACACCACCACAACCTTCACAACAGCAGACACCCAAGAAAAGAGCAAGCTGACACCCATGAGGTGACTATGGTTTTTCTCCAGGGCCAGCTATTCCTTTCTCTGGGTAGATTGGCGCTCTCAAATCTTTTGCCATACCTCTGTGACTCATGCTGGAGAGAGCTGGAAGGCAAGAGGGAAGTGCTTCCTCCTCACTCCAGATACACAAGGGTATATCAGTATATTCAAAAGTGGTGAGAAGATGCAATCCTCCATGTGTAGACAGGGTTGCCAGCTCCAATCTGGAAAACTCCTGGAGATCTGGAGACAGTGCCTGTAGACAGGAAATTTGGGGAAGGGTTTCCCCTGAAATCTGTGGTATACTGTAGAGCATGCTCTCTGAAGCTACTGTTTTCTCAAGGGAAACTTATCTCTCTATTCTGGAGATTCCAGGAAAAATCCAGGTGCCACCTGGAGGTAGGCAACCCTATGAGCAGAAGTACTCTGGTAATTAAAATAATTCAGTTTCATATTTAATATTGATATTTTATATTATGGCATCTGTGGTGGTATGGTATACAGTGCATACAGTAGTCATGTGGCTCTTTTAGTTTATGGTAATTGTGGCTCTTCACAAGGGGCTACAGTGGGAAGGAGGAGGTGGGATCTATTTATGTCACCATTTGGAGAACAATGGCCAGTATATAACAAACACACTCTGTACATAGTGACATTTCCAGCATTGTTCTGCATGCACAAGCCACTAATTCTTGGCAACATTGCCTAACAAGAACTGTTGCCCAGAAAAGCTGGCAAATTAAACAATCATTTGTTTTCCATACCTAGTCACTTTAGTGTTATTAGTTAAGTACTTCCTCCAGCTGATGGTTTGCAAAACATCTCTGAGTGGCTGACACACTGGCCCATTACTACGCACATCTTACTGCAGATTTTCCAAGCAGTAAGCCTTTAAACTTCGGATTCTGTCCCCAGCTTACACACTATTCTTTCTCCTCCAGTGTATTTATTCTACAGCTACAATAAAAATCAGGGTGAGAATGTCCCTTGTGATGTGTGTGTGGGGGTGTCCAAAGTTTTTTAAAAATTTACACAATTGCTTTATTGCAACTGCGCAGTAACATCCAGCAAGGACCTTCCATTTATATTACCCTCTGAGGTAATAGAGGCACAGAAAGAATGACTGGCCCAAGGTCCCCCAGCCAGCTTCCACGGCAGAGCTGAGATACAAACATAGGACTCACAGATTCGACTCCAGCACTCGCAACACCACACCATCACTTTCCTTCCTCACCCAAGGTCTCAGAAAAGCCAGATCCTATGCAGAGCAGATCCTATGCAGGAAAAGAAAGGCATTTAAACATGCCTGGGTTCCCTGCCTGACCTTCTTTAGGTGCCCTGTGGCTGTGGGGCACCTGGAGGAGAGCAGGCAGGGAACCCAGGCATGTTTCCATGCCTGCTCTTGCTTCCATCGTGTTGGGTTGGCTGGGGAAGGGAACGGCAGGCATGGAAACATGCCTCCTTCCCTCTCTGAGCCTCTCCGCTGCTGCAGAGAAACTCAGGGAGGGGAGGGAAAGTGGGGGGGATGTTTAAATGCCTTTCTTTCCCTCCCCAAGATCAGGGAGGGAAAGAAAGGCATTTAAACATGTCTCCTCTGACTTTCCCTCCCCTCCCTGAGTTTCTCTGCAGTAGCGGAGAGGCTCAGGGAGGGAAGGAGGCATGTTTCCATGCCTCCCCTTCACTTCCCCATGGACCTGTCTTTCCCTTTTCATTTTCACTAATAGCTGACTGGCAGGGAGAGAACTTGACAAGGGAATCTGCAGGGACTACGAGAGGAAAAGAAGGCATTTTAACATGCCTCCTTTGTCACACAGTGAGTTAGTTTGTGCAGCTTAGCCCAAGGAACAACTTTAGACTGAGTGCCAGCAATAGTAAGCAATACAGACCACACAGTCCAGTGCTAACTATATACAATGTATTTACAAGATATACAGTCTGGTATACACCATCAAAATGCTCCACCAGACAAGTCATTGAGGAGAAAGGAACAGTTACACAGTCTCTGTACAATTATATACAACTCTCAGCCAATCAGCAGTCACTGCTGAGTCATTGTTAACAAGCAGTTAAGCTTTTGCCAGAACTGGCCTGATCTGGCTTCAGTAGTTGTCATCACTGTCAGATTAGATTGGTAAGATCACCATGCCTGATGTCTTACTGGACATTATATGTCAACATCCTTTCCCTCTGGTGGGGTATATCAGACCCAAATATTTTCAGCAATACTGAATATTTTCCCAATCCAAATACTTTACCGGTATTGGACTGGGGAACTTCGGCATTTACCAATATTTTTTGGGTCTGATTTACCCGAACTTTTTTTTTTAACACCCCTAAATTCCACTTTCAAGTCAATACTAGCAGGGAACTAAACCTCATGCAGCTCCTTTTAAACTCCCCCTCCCCCATTTTAATTGTTTTTGTTCAGCAATCCAAAACTATTGATAGTCTCATGCCACTTGTTTAAAAAAAATTAAAAATTGAAAACAAGGGAAAAATGGAGCTTGTACACAGATGAAGGGGAAGGATGGTGGAAAGTGCAGAGTGGGAGGAATGACCTCAGTGTGGGCAGTGAAGTGGTCTTCGAGGGGTGGGAAAAGGGCAGGGGGGATCTGGGGAAATCTGTATGCTTTTGAATTACTTACAGTTTGGAAGCGAAGCAAGGGAAAAAACAGCACAAAAGCACTCTCAGAAAATCCAGGAAGACAGCAGCCAGAAAGTGAACTGAGCGCTGAAGGGAGGCAAATCAATGCAAAACAAAACAAAAAACAAAATCCAATGGACATGCATGGTGACAGTGAGGCAAAACACCAGTGCATAATAGGCAGCAGCAGTGGCTCAGAGGTTAAGACACTGAAGCTGCAGACCAGAAGGTCTGTAGTTTGGCAGTTTGAGATCCCAGTGCTGCACGACAGAGTGAGCTCCCATCTCTGGTCCCGGCTCCTGCCAACCTAACAATTCAAAAGCAAGAAATTGCAAGTAGATAAATGGGTACCGCTTTGGTGGGAAGGTAACACCATTCTGTGCACCTCGGTGTCTAGTCATGCCAGCCACATGACCATGAAAATGTCTTCAGACAGCACTGGCTCTTCGGCTTGGAAACAGAGATGAGCACCACCCCGTAGAGTTGGATTTGACTGGCTTTCAAGCAAGGGAAACCTTTACCTTTTTAGTAGGATAACAACATGGGCACTATAAAATACTGAATTAAAACAAAAAGGGGTGGATTTTATTTATAAAAATGATGGATTACTGGCTCATTCCTGAAAAGCAGAATCAGCATCTTGAAATATCTATACTTTACATTCAGTTTTCTTTCCTATGCCTGAAAAAAATTGTTTCTGCATCACACCTGGGTGAAGGCATGGAATGAGAAAAATAGTTTATCCATCCTGGCTGGAAAGTGTGAATGTAATATGTGAATAAGAAGATAGTGAGGCTGCATCATATCATCATATTCATCTCATGACTCTTCTTGGTTTGAAAAGCTCAGGAACCCAAACAATGGCACTACAAAAATCTGAGTTCACTATTTTGATAGGAAAATGCTCCACAGCAAGGTGTGTGCATAACAGAGCCACATATCTGATTCCTCATCTAATGAGGGTGAGAGAGAGGTGATTCTAATGACTTTAAGTGGTTACTTAAATATACTTGTAGGCCTAAAACATCTACTTTCCTGTTGTAGTTTACAGAGTAAGATTGTTCCACAGTCAGGAGACTGAAAAGGGATTTTTTTGTCTGTTGAAAGGAAGTTCTCAACTCATTTTTAGCCATGTTACATCAAATCCTGTGATGTCATTATATCACATCATGTAAACCATGCTCACAAACTAATCAGGTAAGTCTAACACACATCCAGGTAGGAAAAAAAACAATTACTACTCCTACAATGCATAATTATCTAGTGCCATTTGCTGTTAGAGAACTTTTCTATATGGTTTCCCCCCACATTGGTCCTGGCTCTATACTGTTTTGGTTTATCCTCTTTTTTCTGCACACATTTTTGTGCTGTTAGGTTTTACTTCATTTTTTCCCCATTTTCCCCTCATTTCCCCCCAAGTTCTTCTGAGACCTCTTTTACCCCAATCATTCTGGAAGCCAAATTTGAATTGCCTTTTCCCTCATGTGTAATGTGTCTGTTGGTTCTCTTTGTCTGGCCAATTCTCACCCTCCTCCAGCCCACTTTTCAACAACTGGACTACAGTCATTGTCCAACTGCTCCCTGTCCCCCGCTACAAAGAAAGATTTTTTTAAAAAAACACAGCCCCTATATTGCTGTATTCATATACTATTGTAATGATACATTTAGCAGGTTCTCCAAATTCAAAGCTTTCATTTTTTTTTAAGAAAATAAGTCTCTAGCTTCTTCCTTTGCAAATAAACAAAGGTCGTTTGGGGCCGGAGTGCACCAGACCACCACTCTGGTATCCCAGGAGCAAGCACAAATGGTGGTGGCAGCAAGTCCCACCCCAGTGCCCCGCCCCCACACTCCTTCTTTCTAGAGTCACACTGCAGCAGCAACGTGATCTTTCCATTATATTCTATGGCCCCATAGAATATAATGGAAAGATCGCACCACTGCTGCGGTGCGACTCCAGAGAGAAGGGGTTTAAACTTTAAACCTCTTCTCTCTTTACCCCCCCTTGGCAGGCCAGCTGGGGAAGGGCATTTTGGTTGGGCTTGGGAGGGTACTCTGGGCCTTCCCAAGGGACCCTAAGTCCAGAGTGGTGGCAGCTGAAGGTGACAACCTACTAGGGGTCATGATACCCATATTCCTGTGGGGTCATGGATGAGTCATTAAATTGTCTGACTTGCATTTGTAAAGCATGGCATCTCTTGCCGTCCATCCTCTCCTTGCACCTGTGCAGTTAGATGCATCCTTTAAGTGACCAACATCAGTTAGATTTCATTCCCTGTTTTTTGCATCTGTGCAGTTCATGTCATCTGTTCAAGAAGTTTTCACAAGGACTGGTCACAAGATGGGCTAACTTCATGGGCAGACACCAAAAGCACACTGAGTTATCCAGGCAGTAAGGCTCAAACTGAAAAATGCAAACAGTTTTTTTTTCTTTTTTAGGTATGTGCCTTTGAAAGATTTGGGGCAATAGTGGCAACAGATGGGGGAGTGGTAATTATGGCTTTGAAAAAGCACTGCAATTATACATATCAGACATATCCAAAATTGCTCCAAATAGCTCACCAAATGATCTGCTCCCTGCTCAAGACCAGTAAGCAGGATGGTAGCTGAACCAGCAGGTGATGAAACATGAGTTTCTATTAGAGTCAATTGTAGGGAGGGGGCTGCATAACAGGACACTGACCAGATAGGCAGGGAATTTTAATCCTTTCTTTACACCAATATAAAAACCTGCCGCCCACTGATATTTGTCTTGTGCCTATTTGTTTCCCCTACCCAGGGTAGTTTCTGTGACACTGGAAGGCTGCCACCTTTAGAGAAAGGATACTGAAACTGCAGCAGTTGTGTAAGTCTCTGTTTCATCTGTGACAGCTGCTGCTGCTGCTGGATAGAATCAAGGTGTTAATGACTGTGGCCTGGGTCACAGAAATGCTCAGAATATATCCAAATTAATAATTAACAGTATTCCAAGAAGAAAAGGTGCAGGGAAATATGTTTACTTTACAAACAGGAGTTTGTTAGTAAAGAATTGCTTCTGGGTTTTGCCTGTTGGCAAGGACGCCACACACACAAAGACACACACTGCTCCTCAGACCTTTCTCTGCTTCCTTTTCCATCACCTCTCCCCAACCCATTTTACTGGCACACTGCCAAAAGGCCCTGCTAGTCTTGCTGGGAATTGTTTATGTATTTTTGTTCAGGAGACAGCCTTAATGTGCATAGCTTTCTGTGAAAAATGTGTGAGCCAGATGGAATGATAAAGCAAAGGTTCAAGTGGGATCCCTACATCATGTCGACATTCTCCATATCTTAGTGTTTCGGTGTGCACGAGCAGATGCCTGAGCAGATGCCTGAGTATTTGAAGAGAGCATCAAGATAACATAAGGAAACAAATGTTATTTGAGGCTCTAACTAGTGCTTGAACATATTGCTTAATCTCATTGGGTATTTGGTGTGTTTTATGGATAGTCTGCAGGGGCAAGGAGTAATTGTTTTGCTCTTCTGTTCAGATCTAGCAGGGCGAAACTGACAGAAAAGAAGACATTTTTACAAGTCAAATTAATCTTTCTATAAATTCAGTGATTTTAATAATGAATAGAGTTCATTAGGTTACAAGGAATTGACTGTCTCACCATTGATCTGTCTGTCCAAAGCAGTTACTCTGTATACTGTCTACTTTGGCTAGGAATAGATATCCAAGATCTCAGACACAGATTTTCCCCAAATTGTAACAGGAGAGGCTAGGGATGGAGCTTGAGAGTCTCTAAGTGGAACTCATGTGCTCATCTACTGAGCTATGGTTCTTTCTTCTGAACAACGTGGAACATTTTCTGTCATGTACAAATCATCTATTTATTATGCTATATGTTATCAATTACTACATATTTCTCAGCCATACATTATATATCCTGTAAAACTATTGCAATGTATTCTAAATAATTTAATTTTAAGACAAGGTATTTTCTTTAATCTTTTCTTTGTACTTAACTCATCAATCTTCCTATTTTTCTTGCCTCTCACTGTCTGCTGCATGCCCTCTACTACATCTCCCAGCATATAGTTTTCATTGATGTTATTTTCTAGGTTTCTCTCTTAATCGCCTGCTATTGGAGGAGGGACTGCCTTTGCCGTTCTAGTGTTTCATCCAATCAGCTAATCACCATCAAGTCAAGTTGGCCCTGCTTTCTGATCTATGTTCACCTCAGGACTTTTGTCCTATATATATTGGCTGATATAATGCAGCAAGAGATGATCTCCTGGAAACTCACAATCACCCCATATTGAGTTGATTTTTATTCCACCTTTCCTCAAAGGAGCTCAGAGTAGTGTACATTCTTCTTCTTTCCTCCATGTTATCCTTATGTGAGGTAGGCTAGCTGGGAGAAAGTGACTGGTCCAAGGTCACACATCAGACTTTATGGTTGAATGGAAATTTGAACCCAAGTCTTACTCCAAACTGATTCTATGCTGGAGACAGGAAGTCTCTCACCTTTCCAGATTGAGATGGCAGCATCTTGTCATCCTGCTGATGTGTCAAGTTCTCATTCAATGGTAATAGAAAATTCATAGTTTCTGAAAACACACAACTGTGCTTTTGTTCATATTTACAATACAAAGCAATGCCTGTAAATGAAAACAGCTGCCTTCTGCTTTGTGCCAGGTTTCATTTATAAGTTCTGAGCCATTACAATCATGTGCATTGCAAGAGCCACTTCTATTGCTCCATGTGAATCTTCCCCCACAAACTCAGTGGTGGTATGAAAGAATCATTGTTGCCCACATTGTGCTGTCTCTAATTGACAGGAGAAAAGAAAAAAAAGCAATTGCCGCACTGCCACACTGCCTTCAACTCTCTTAAAACTAACAAATACACTTGGGCAAGGGTCATTTCCTGCCGGAGCACCCCAGAGCAGCGCTCTGGCAGTAAGGAGCACAGGTCCCCGCCCCGCCAAGGAGGGGGAATTAAATGCCTGGCTTCCCGGCCCAATCTTCTCCAGGTGCTCCGCAGCCATGGGGCACCTGGAGAAAATTGAACAGGGAAGCCAAACATGTCTGCCCACCTCCCCTTCTCCTCTCCACCAGCCCACTGTGACAGGTTGGCTGAGAAGGGGAAGGGGAGGCGCGCAGACATACCCTCCTTTCCCCCTGAACCTCTCCACTTTTGTGGATAGACCTGGGGTGGGGGGGCTTAAATGCCTGGCTTCCCAGCCCAATCTTTTCCAGGTGGCAAGCCGACTGAGGAAGCAAAAAATGGGGGGAAGCATCTTCAAAAGCCTCCCCTTCCCTTCTCCAGCCAGCCATGGGGCCATAGAATACAATGGAAAGATCATGCTTCCCCTGCAGCCCGACTCTAGAAAGAAGGGTTTTAAACTTTAAACCCTTTCTCTCTTCGCTTCCCCCCCACCTCGCCTTGGCAGGCTGGCTGGGGAAGGGAAGGGGAGGCTTTTGAAGATGCCTCCCACCCTTTTTGCTTCCCCTTCTGACACACTTCTCGTGATGTCAGGGTGCATGGCATATGCTAATGAGTTTCTGCATCTCTTTTTCTACAAAATGACCCCTGCACTTGGGTCTACCAATGAAACAGATGGTCTGTAGATTCAGGACAGACCGAAAAAAGTACTTCTGCACCTAACAGACCATTACCTCATGAAACTTACTGCCACACTATAAGGTGAGGACCCTAGCATAGATGGCCAGTTGTTTTAAAAATGATTAGTGAAATTCAGGGTGAGATAATCTAGGTCCAGATGCTAAGCTAACTACTAGTTGGGGGATAAATAACACAGAAAAGTTGTGATATTAGTGCCCACCCTGTGAGCTTCTGAGAAGCAGCTGGCTGGCTACTGTTAGGAGCAGATAGGCCTGGCTACCACAGCTGGCAATTTGCCAGAAAGAATTTGGTGGAGGGGAAAGATACACCAGTGTGCAATGTCATTTTCAGCAAAAACCTGGTTAAACTATAGGAATAGACCTGGCAGCTTTACTGGCACCTCATCATGTCTGTCTAGATATAGCTCTATTGCCGTGCACGATGGATGCCATGATTGGCCATACAGAGAGTTCCTTTCAAAATATGTTTTCAGTACAGACATCATTCAGAAAAATTAATATAATTAGGTCAGTTTAGACAGTAAACACACCGTTGTGAAATATTTTTGTCACATTCTGCCACATCATTTTACTAGGGCAGGCAGTGAGGTCCTGTACATGTAGGGAGTAAGCCAACAATAGGTCTATTGGAGTACAAATGATCTTGGAAAGGGCAATTCCACTAAACATCAAATCTTGGCAGCAGACACCACTTTCATGTTTGTCAGATGAAGCAAAGACTTTTGGTATAAAGCAGAAAGATTCTGAATAATTCAGAAACTATGAGAAAACAAACTTTGTTATCTGAACTTGGTAAATAAAGACATTTCCAAGCATCCTTTACCTCCTGAGAGTCCTGGGTCACTTTTGCTGGAACTCAAGGTCATCTTTTGGTTAAGCATGTGATTTTTATCTTACAAATGAAAAAAAGAAAAGGTTTGTGTTGGACTGTGATGTCCCTTAGTAAAGTCTGGCAATTGGAATCAGCTTGTTTTCCATCCAGGGCTAGTGACTCTTTGTTTTAAAATCTATATAGTGTCTTTCCCTTGTTCAAGGTGATAACTAAGTCAATTCAAAATGAAATCTATATCCACAAAAAATACAAAGTTAAAGCAAATCAAATTAACACCTAAGAATCTTGATCAGAATACCCAACTAAGTGTTTAGAAAGCTATCCAAAGGACTGACAGTAGTTTTGCTACTCCCCAGTGGAGGCAGTGGTTCCCCGCCATGAGGCCCCATCGCTGCGCCACTGATAAGCTGACTGGCGGAGACTTAGCCTGAAAAAGAGCAAGACCCAGCCGACATTAAAGCAATGTATTTACATAATTTCTGATGTGACCCAGAAGTGACGTCACCACATCGGTGGTGTTGGGGTAACGCTCTGGTATTTGGGCAAAAACTCTATGGTAGAAGCCAAATTTACCATAGAGCTTTTGCCCAAATACCAGAGTATTGCCTCAACATCACTGTGTGATTCTGTCACCTCTGTTACACTGACACATCACTGAAACATTGGCTGGGCATCCCTCCCACTCCTGGTAAGTCCCCTCCATCACCTGTTGGTCGCCAGGAGTTCAGAATGAAGCCCAAAGCAAGCGATTTGGCCTAAATTTCTGTAAAGCTTTTGGGTGGGTGAAATTTTTACAGTTAACATTTTTAATGCTTTAAATACTTGATTATTCTTAATCAATGACTATTGAATCAGTCAATTAGCTATCTCTTTTTTTAAAAAAAGTGAAATGCTAACCCTAGAATTGGTGGGTGAGCCCTAACTGGCACCCAAGATTTGTAGCAGTAGAATAAGATGTGTATGACACAGGAGGGACCTGCAACCCTGACAGAATAAACTAAATCTTGTAGGTTATGTGAGATAATGCCAGTGAAGGGGCTTTTCATACCTCAGGAAACTTTTTCTGAAGTAATGGAGCAGAAGAAGAAGACATGTGATCTTGCTGCTGCCATGCATACTGAATAAGCCAAAGCATAGATCCCATGCCACCGGCACAGACAAATTTAACAGGAGGTTAGGCAGATTCATGGAGGAGATGTCTATCAGTGACTACTACCCACGGTGACTGAAGGGAATGTTAGGAGGCAACATCAGGGGAAGGCATTCACCTCTATGCCATGTTACTGGCCGTCCACAGGACCTGGTGGCCACTGTGTGAGACAGGATGCTGGACTAGATGGACCACTGGTCTGATCCAGCAGGGCTCTTCTTATGTTCTTAAGGATTTGCTGGGCTAATCTTAATTAGTGAGTGGGCTTGTATGGGGAGAGGTTTTCCTTTAGGAACGTAGGTCCTATGTCATGAAGGGCTTTAAAGATAATAACCAGCACTGTGAATTAAACCTGGAAGCAGTGCAGCAGCCAGTGGAGAACAGGCTGTACATGTGCTCATTTGAATAAATGTGATTTTCTGTCAAGCAAGTTGGCTCACCACTTCCTGATTTTGAAGATATGTATGGAAATGATAAAGGGATCCATTCTGCTAAATGACTTGGGGAAATGCGAAGGCTATTCTTGAATGTTGTTCTGCTACTCATGTCCTATGGTAATGCCAAGTCTGTGAGAAGGGAAATTGGCCTATTATAATGTGGCTGAACAGATCTTATTAAATTACAGCCTGTCTCTGACAGTTTCCAGCTTCACTATTATGCCACATATGCTGAAGTACTATGAATATTACTCAGGTCATATGGCTAGAACTCTTTTATGCTGTGCTGAGCCACTGGCAGTCTCTTCTGCCAGCAATCTCTCTTGAATGTTAGTCATGCTCACATATTTTTCTCCACTAGTGGCCTTTGCCAGATGTTCTTCCTGTAAGTAAATGTGATACATTACCTAAAGTACATAATGAAGTGGCAATTTAAAAAAAGTATTCTTCTGTAGTGTCTGACATCTCATCTTCCCCTTTGGTTTCACAATAACACAAATACGAACGATGAGTGTATACCAGATTTCTTAGTCATGCATGAGCATTTCCAACAGTTCTAACGAGTTCTATAAAGAAAGATCCAAATATAACTCAAGCCAGAAGTAGGAGCTTTGGTAGTTCCGCTGTATGTTGACGTATCAAGGTCCTAAACTCCTTGGGACCAGCATTAGGGAATGGTCCTCCATGCACAGACTTTCAGTTCTCATAGACAGGAAACCAAGCATGTGTGGGTCTGCTTCTTTTCCTTCTTTCTTTCTGCTCTTTGGTGTAGTGGTTAAGTGCATGGACTTTAATCTGGGAAAGCCAGGTTTGATTCCCCACTCCTCCACTTGCAGCTGCTGGATGACCTTGGGCAAGCCATAGTTCTAGTCAAAGCTGTTCTCTCAAGGACAGCTCTGGAAAGAGCTCTTTCAGCCCCACCTACCTCACAGAGTGTCTATTGTGGGGAGGGGAAAGAAAAGGAGTTTGTAAGCCGCTCTGAGACCCCGAGTGAAGGGCAGGGTATAAATCCAATCTCCTCCTCCTCCTCCTCCTCTTCTTCTTCTTCCCTTTCCTCATCAGCCAAAAGTGGTGGCAGAAATTGCTACCAAAAGAATATGCTGTCCTAAGCCAGACCGAGAGTCAGTTTAACCCACTTCATCAGTAGTATAACAGAAGAGGGGACTGACAAGAGGGGGCAGAAGTCCCATTTCCCCCTGCTAGCCCTGTTTCTTCCCTCCCATTGTCTTTACTCCTCTGTTTGCACTTCCCATTTGCTTGTTCTTGTCTCCACTTCCTTCCAACTCAATCATGTTAGCTTAGCCAGACTGGTGGGGGTGCCTATGATGATATATGGAACTTTATGTGGTTTCTTTGTCCACATGGTGCAAGTGGACAATAAAACTCACTGGTAACATATTTCCATTACAATAGAATATTCCTTTATAAGGCATGTTTCTCTATTTAGATTTATACGCTGTGTTGACCCAAAGACTTGGTAACAAAAACAATACGATATGGAAAACAGAATAAATTCCCTTATACTAAAACATCACAAAATTCTGACATCACTAAAATCCTTCATGCTCTGATATCTCAACCCTGAATTACAGAAGCTAAATGAAAAGAGTAGGATTTGAACTATATTCATGGGTGCTCAGATGGCTAGATGAAACCTCCATGTTCAGAGGCAGTTCATCTCTGAAACAATTCGTTGGGGGTGCAACAGCAATGGGTATTGTTACCTTCATTCCCTACTTATAGGGCTCACAGTGTTTCCTGGTTGGCCACTGTGTGTGCTGTGACGGGGGGGGGGAAGCAGGATGTTAGAGTAAATGGACCTTTCACCTGATCCAGCAGGGCTGTCCCTTGGGAAGCTGTCCATAAATGTAGGAGAAGTACTGAGGCTGTCTCTCTTTATGCGCTTGTTGTCTGTGCCTGGTATAGAGACAGTGTCATTAAGAGGCCGCCCTCAATTAATACATGAGAGTGTAATGGGATGGGCACATGGGATAAAGGTGGTCACTAAGGTTACCCCTAGACTAAGTAGGGTTGTAATTGGTTAAAACCAACATTTTCAATTTAGATATGGATGTTGGACTGAATATGCACAAGCACTTCCAGAATTTTCCAGAGCTTCTCTTCTGTCTTTTTATGATAATTTCTACATAGTTGATGCAAATGAACATTTATATTATATTATCAGATGCTGTTATTGTCAGAAAATGATGAACATCTTGTGAAAGAGCTTTCTAACTATTTTGTTTCCAGGGGTACATAACTGGTATCCTAATGATAGATGTTCTCAATAACACTACTGGAGATGTCGAACTATATTAATGATTGCTTCTCTGAAACCTGGAGTCCTAACCTATGGGCTCGAAAACTTTTCTTCCCCTCCCCCAACAGCTCCCAGAAATAGTTCTGTGTCAAAATACATTTCAAAGACTCCAGTAATCACTATGAAATGGAACATCATTTGTTTCTTGAAGCTGCATTTTATTTTCTTACAGTAACAGCTGTAGCTGAAATACTGGGCATATTTATATTATTTATTTATTTAATTAGATTTATATACTGCCCTCCCTGAATGGGCTCAGGGCAGTGTACAACAATTAAAATAATACAATTAAAATAATGTTAAAATAACAATTTGCACATAGTAATATCATATCATAAGAACATAAGAACATAAGAACATAAGAGAAGCCAATGTTGAATCAGGCCAATGGCCCATCTAGTCCAACACTCTGTCACACAGCGGCCAAAATATACCAGGTGCCATCAGGAGGTCCAGCAGCGGGGCCAGGGCACCAGAAGCCCTCCCACTGCTGCCCCCTCCAGCACCAAGAATAGAGTGCATCACCTGCCCCAGACTGAGAGTTCCCATCTATACCCTGTGGCTAATAGCCACTGGTGGACTTCTGCTCCATATGTTTATCTAATTTCCTCTTGAAACTGTCCAGGCTGGCAGCTGCCACGACCTCCTGTGGCAGTGAATTCCATATGTTAATCACTCTTTGGGTGAAGAAGTATTTCCTTTTATCTGTTCTAACCCGACTGCTCAGCAATTTCATAGAGTGCCCACGAGTTCTTGTATTGTGAGAAAGGGAGAAAAGTACTTCTTTCTCAACCTGCTCAATCCCATTCATAATCTTATAAACCTCGATCATGTCACCTCTCAGCCGTCGTTTCTCCAAGCTAAAGAGCCCCAAGCCTTTTAACCTTTCTTCATAGGGAAGGTGTTCCAACCCTTTTATCATTCTAGTTGCCCTTCTCTGCACTTTTTCCAATGCTATAATATCCTTTTTGAGATGTGGTGACCAGAACTGTACACAGTATTCCAAATGAGGTCGCACCAATGATTTATACAGGGGCATGATGATACTGGCTGATTTGTTATCAATTCCCTTCCTAATAATCCCCAGCATAGCGTTGGCCTTCTTTATTGCAGCTACACATTGTGTAGACATTTTCAGCGAGTTATCCACTACGACGCCAAGATCTCTCTCTTGGTCCGTCTCTGCCAGATCAGACCCCATCAACGTGTATTTATATTTAGGATTTTTGGTGCCAATGTGCATCACTTTGCACTTGGCCACATTGAACCCCATTTGCCACATTGACGCCCACTCACCCATCCTCAACAGATCCCTTTGGAGTGCCTCACAATCCTCCCTGTTTTTCACCACCCTGAACAACTTTGTGTCATCTGCAAATTTAGCCACATCACTGCTACTCCCAATTCCAAATCGTTAATAAACAAGTTAAAAAGCATCGGACCGAGTACTGATCCCTGTGGTACCCTACTGCTTACCACCCTCCACTGAGAAAGTTTCCCATTTATACTCACTCTCTGTTTTCTATTTATAAGCCAGTTTTTGATCCACAAGAGGACTTGTCCTTTTATCCCATGACTATTGAGCTTACTTAGGAGCCTTTGATGAGGAACTGTATCAAAAGCTTTCCGGAAGTCAAGGTAAATAATATCTATTGGGCCCCCTTGTCCACATGTTTGTTCACTCCCTCAAAAAACACTAACAGGTTAGTGAGACAAGATCTTCCCTTACAGAACCCATGCTGGGTCTGCCTCAATAGTTTTTGTTCATCAATGTGCCTACTAATTCTTTCCTTAATAACAGTTTCCACCAACTTACCCGGTATCGATGTCAGACTGACTGGCCTGTAATTTCCTGGATCTCCCCTGGAGCCCTTTTTAAAGATGGGAGTGACATTAGCTACCTTCCAGTCCTCAGGAATGGAGGCAGATTTTAAAGAAAGATTACATATTTTTGTCAGGAGATCCACAAGTTCACATTTAAGTTCTTTCAGAACTCTCGGATGAATGCCATCCGGGCCTGGTGATTTATTAGTTTTTAAATTGTCCATCAGTCGGAGGACTTCCTCTCTTGTTACCACAATCTGATTCAGGTCTTTCAAACCCCCTCCCGAAATCGGTGCTTCTGGAGTGGGCAAACACTTCTCCTCTTCCACAGTGAAGACAGAGGCAAAAAATGCATTCAGCTTCTCAGCCATTTCCCTATCATCCTTCACTACTCCTTTTACCCCTTGGTCATCCAAGGGCCCCACTGCCTCCCTGGCTGGCTTCCTACTTCTAATGTATTTGAAGAAAGTTTTATTGTTGGTCTTTATGTTTTTTGCGATATGCTCCTCATATTCCCTTTTTGCTTGCCTGATCACAGACTTGCATTTTATTTGCCATAGTCTGTGTTCCCTTTTATCAACCTCACTAAGACTAGCTTTCCACCGCTTAAAGGAATCCTTCTTACCTTTTACAGCTTCCATTACTTTATTTGTTAACCATGCAGGCTTTTTTCTATACCTATTTGTACCTTTCCTAACCTGCAGTATATATTTTTTCTGAGCTTCTAGGATTGTCTTTTTAAATAGTCTCCAAGCTTCCCCAATGGTTTTGACCTTCTCCACTCTTCCTTCATAAAATACTATGTAAACAGAGAGCACAGATATTAAATCACTCTGATATCTAAACAGATGTCCAGTCAGGACCAGGCCACTGATGGATGATTGGCTGAAAAGGCTGGGGGGGGGGGAAGCTGGGCGGGACGTCCGCTGCCTCAACCAAATGCTCCCTCTTGCAGGCCCTGCGGAACTGCAGTAGGTCCCGCAGGACCCTGATCTCATAAGGGAGCTCATTCCACCAGGCGGTAGCCAGGGCTGAAAAGGCTAAAAAAAGTTGGTTTGTGGACCTCAGTGCCCCCAGGGCTCATATGGAAAGAGGTGGTCTTGTGAGTATGCTGGCCCCTGGCCGTATAAGGTTTTAAAGGTAAGCATCAGCATCTTGAAACAGATCTGGAATTCAATAGGCAGCCAGTGCAGTTTATGCAGTACTGGGTGGATACGAGCCCACATGGGCATCACCGTCAACACCCATGCTGCCGCATTCTGCACTAACTGCAATTTCTGGAGCAGAGTCAAGAGGAGCCCCATGTAGAGAGAGTTACAATAATCCAGTCTGGAAGTGACCATTGCATGGTTCACTGTAGCTAGGTCTCGGGGAGTAAGATATGGGGCTAACTGCCTGATCTGCCTCCAATAGAAAAAGGTAGACCTGGTGATGGCAGTGACCTGGGTCTTCATGGAGAGGGAGGCATCCAGGAACATCCCCAGATTCTTCATCCCCAACAAAGGCACCAATGGAGCCCCATCGAAGGTTGGGAGCCTGATCCCCTGACCCAATCCCCTGCAACTCAGGTACAGGACCTCCATCTTAGATGGATTTAACTTCAGTCAGCTCTGTCTTAACCATCCAGCCACAGCCTGTAACACCTCATTGAGGTGTCCTGGGGCCATGTCCGGGAAGCCATCCATCAGTAGGTAGATGCAATATACTGGGTTCAGACGCGTAGAAGTGATCAGCTCATAATTTACTAGTGATTCAGCAAGAGACAGAAGACTGAAATCCCTGGCCTCAAAGCCTGGTATTTATGCCTGGAAAGGGTTACACATAAAACACACCCCACTCCCAATGATAGGCTATTTACACTCCATTGTCTCCCAATTGGTTTTCTCTAGAATCCGTGTCTTCCTACTGGTCCATTCTAGGATCCTAGCAAGCCATTGTTATGCATCCTAAGCTAAGCCCTTTTGTAAGAGTTCGATACATAACATCCCTCCTCCTATAGTTTGAATTGTGCCTAAAGCACATAGTCCAGTAAGTAGACAGGTGGCTGATGCTCCCGCTGTGAATGCTGGGGTTCTGGAACTGGGGCCTCAGGAGCTACCCTGGGTGGACCATTCTGGAAGTCTTGAGGCAGCAAGGACTCCTCTTCAGGCTCCAGAGCAGGGGCCAATGCCACGTCACTGGTCCCTGGAGCTGGAGGCAATGCAGGCTCCCCAACCTGCGCTTCAGGGAGGTCGGTGCCCAGTGCCCCTCCGGGGGCTGCCGACGTCCATGTCTCTGAGGACATAGGGAGCAGGTGCCCCCACAGCTGGTCCACATGTTTCTGCAGGACTTGGCCATCCTCCATGGAGACTTTGTATGAAACGGGCCTTGTAGGACACATGACCCAGCCCACCAGCCAAAGTTCCTGATGTAGATGGGGACTTCCAAAAAGAACCCTCTGGAAGCCTCAACCTGTTTGGAGAGCTGCTGCGACTCAGGAGCCCTGTCCAGGTGCAACCTGGTGGGCCACCAGCCCATCAGTAGCTTGGCTGGGCTGCGGCCACTGACCGGGTTTGGGGCGGTCCATTGGAACAGGAGGAATCAGACCAGTTGGGCCTCCCAGTTCCCATCTGTGATTTGGCTGAGGGCTTCTTTAGCGGTCCGCACCATGCACTCCACCAGTCCGTAGGTCGCGGGGTGGAAAGGTGCGGACCGCACTTGCCGGATCAAGTTTCCCTGAAGGAACATCTGGAACTTTTCAGATGTGAAGGCAGTCCTGTTGTCTGAGTCAATTGTGTCCGGTAGCCCATGGGTCGCAAAGATCTGGTGCAGCGCGTGGATGGCAGCCTTGGAGGAGGTAGAGGTGACTGGGTTAACCTCCAGCCATTTGGAGTAGGAGCCCAATGTAATGAGAAATAGTAATCTGTGAAAAGGCCCAGCGACGTCAATGTGTAGCCTGGACCTCAGCATGCAGGTGGTCTCCCAAGCCTGGGTGGGTATGCTAGGGGGGTTTGGGCGGATAGTCTGACATGCTTGACACCTCTTCACCCAAGCCTCATTTTCCACATAGATCCCTGGCCACCACACATAACTCCTGGCCAGGGCCTTCATCCAGACATTCCCTGGGTGAGCCTCATGTAGCACCAGGAGGATGTGGCAGTGCAGGGCACCAGGAATGACTACTCTGTCCCCCCACAGTAGGAACCCCTTGTACGTGGAAAGTTCATCCTTGCAGGCCACAAAAGCCATGAACTCAGGGCCTGCAGTGGGCCACCCCCTCCCCACCCAGCCAAGGACCCGGGAGACGATGGGGTCCCTGGCCAAGTGGCGGGCAACATCGGTGGCTTGGAGGGGTTGTTCTTGGAGGTCCTCAATAAGCAGAATGCAGTGCACTGGCACCAGGTCCTCCTCGACCTCAGGTAAGGACAGGCAGCTCAGGGCATCTGCAAGCCCCATCACTCCCCTGGGGTGGTGCTGAAGATGGTAGCTGTAGCCCACCAAGAAGATGGACCACTGGAGGACTTGCGGGGACAGGACCTCGGGCATCTGTAAAAAGGCTGAGGAGAGGGTGATGGTCTGTCATGATGATGAAGCGCCTCCTATACAGGAAGTCGTGGAACTTCTTCACCCTGCCATGATCGCCGGGCCCTCGCGATCGATCTGGGCATAATTCCTCTCGGTGGCTGACAAGAGTAGGCCAGAGTAGTAGGCCACCAGCACTTCCCGGCCATTGGAGAGTTGGTGGCCCAGCACAGTGCCCACCCCATAGGTGGATGAGTCGCAAGCCAAGACCATCGGCAGTGTTTCATCGAAATGGGCCAGCACCGAGTTAGAGATCAGCAGTGCCTTGACAGCCCAGAATGCCGTGGCCTGGTGAGGGCCCCAGAGCCAGCCCCCGTCCAACAGTTGATGCAGGGGCTCCGCCACCTTGTGAGGGAGGAAAGAGTGGTAGAAGTTGAGACGGCCAAGGTACTCTTGGAGTTCTGTCTTGGACTTGGGTGCCAGGGCCTCCACTATGGCCTTAACCTTGTCCTGGGCAGGGTGGACGCTGTCCACGTTGATGGTGAATCCCAAAAAATCCACCCAGTCGACCCCGAGAAGGCACTTTTCTCATTTCACCTTGAGGCCGGCCTTATGGAAGTGATCAAGGACAGCACACAGTTTATGAACATCCCCGGGGTCGCTGTGGTGATCAGCACATCATCAAAGAATGGAATGACCCCAGGTATCCCTTTCAAGAGAGAATCCATTAGATGCTGAAAAAGTCCTGGGGCCATGCTCACTGTAGCCGCTTAACCTTGAATGCCCCCCAGTGAGTGACTATAGTTTGGGCCATTGCAGTGGCCTCATCTACATGCAGTTGCTGGTATGCTTGGGCAAGATCCAGCTTGCCGAAAATCTTTGCCCCCACCAAGGTAGCTAACACATGGCTCCCGACTGGGACTGAGTATGTGTGGTCCTGCAGTGCCTTGTTAAGCATACACTTGTAGTCTGCACAGATGCGGATGTCACCATTGGGTTTCACCAGCATTACAATGGAGGTCTCCCAAACTGGATGGGAGATTGGTTCCAGGGCCCCTTGTGCTACCAGGCAGTCCAGCTCAGCATCTATTTTCAGTCTGAGGGTGAAAGGGACTCTATGGGTCTGCATATGGATAGGCGCCACCCCGGGGTCAAGTTGTAGGGAGACAAGGGCCCTTGCGTAGCACCCCAAAGATCCATAGAAAATGGATGGGAACTCCCTGCAGACATCACTAAAATCCTGTTGGGCACATTGCCGGACTCCCTCGAAGGGTGCGAACCATGCATGGCCCAAAAGACTGACCAGGTTCCCTTCGACCACAACCAGGTCCAGATAGCCATCAAAGTCCCAGTATTGGACCCGGAAATGGCCCACTCCCCTCACTGGGACATGGTTCCACTGGAAGTCCACCAAGTTAATGTGGAAGGACCTTAGGCGGAGGCCCTCATTGGGTCAGAGTCTTTTTAGTGTCTCCACCGAGATGATGGAGGCGGTGGAGCCAGAGTCTAACTCCATAGTGCAGGGGGACCCCTCAATCACAACCCGAACCTGGATTTTTGGGGCTAGTCCCGTGCTGGGGAGTCTCAGTACCTGTTGTGGAGGTTCCACCATCAGGAGGTAGAGCTCGTCGATGGACTCTTCGTCCTCGTAGTGCGCGGTGGCCTGACGGTGTAGGGGCAGTTTGGTAGTCTGTGCTCTGGACCCTTGAGACCAGCAGGTGTGAGCTATGTGGCCGGAGCATCCTCAGCTCCTGCACGTGGTGTCCTGGAACTGGCATGGCCTCCACTCGTGCTGGTCCCCACAGCTGGCACACTCCTGGATGGAGGTTGGGTCCTCACCCCGGTTGAAGCATGGAGGGGCCGCTGAGTCTTTCCTTCTCGCTGGCTGATGAGTCTTGTGGACCTCCTCTGTGCCAAAACTGCTCAGGTTGGCAGCAGCCTGATGCGTTGCGGTGGCCTGATGACTGGCCACCACCCCGGCGGGGGACGGGTGCGATTGCTCCCAAGCATCCACTGTTGTCTGGTATCCCTGCCATAGGGGGTGCAGGGAGGAGATGAGATGTCAATAAATGTATCTGTTTTCCGTTGGTATGCGGGGAGGTGACGAGGTTGCCTGGGAGACCGGGCTATCTCCACCTCACCCAGGCCTAAATGGCCTTGGAGCCAGGTTTGATGTCTACTTTCGTTTTCCTAAAGACAACAGCCAGGCATGGGAACCTTTGCTGGGTGGGAATGTAGTAATTTAGCACCTCTTAGTTTTCCCGCACGCGGGCTTGCTAACCATTGGTAGAGCTAAGGGGGTTCTTTCCCCCCCTTAGAGTATAACCCCAAGTGCTTCATGTATTCAAGTTATTCTTAACAATGTTCCTGTACTAGCGCTTCAGCATTGCAGTCTATTAAATACTATCCTTATTTCATCAAATGAGGCCTGGCGTTTTGACTGACTAGCTGAGGGTCCTGACAACTGTGGAGAGGATGGAGGCAAGGGTGCATTTCTCAGCTTCCGTGTTCCTCCTCCTAAGTTTCTCATCCTGTAGGCCACATACGAACTGGTCCTGGAGTGCCATGTCTAGATGGGCTCCAAACTTGCAGTCTGCTGTGAGGCAGCAAAGCTTAGCCAGATATTCCATGGCTGACTCGTGTGGCTGCTGATCCCTGGAGTGGAAGGCCACATGGCATGCCATTTCTGATGGTCTGGGAATGAAGTGATCTTGTAGGGCCTTTATGATCTGGTTGAACATGGCCACGTCCAATGTAGTTGGTGAAAGAAGGATCTGTGCCAATTCCATGGTGGTGGGGCCACATGAGCTGATGGGGAGACCCTTCTTCCGTTCTGCATTGGTTACCTGGTAGAAAACCAGGATGGACTTCAGTCCTGTGACCCATGCTCCGCATTGCTGTGGCTGGGCTGGATTGAATGGGGGAACCAGCCCTGATCCTGGAGCAACTGCCCTTGTGCTGGCAGGTTGAGGTGGGGGAGCGATCTGGGTGCCAGCGATGCTCATCAGCTGGAGCGGCAGCGGTAGTCCTTCTCCCTGGGTGCCCTGGCAGCCTGGCTAGCTCAGCAGGATCCCACCTTCGTCACCAGTGCAATATACTGGGTTCAGACACGTAGAAGTGATCAGCTCATAGTTTATTAGTGATTCAGCAAGAGACAGAAGACTGATATCCCTGGCCTCAAAGCCTGGTATTTATGCCTGGAAGAGGTTACACCTAAAACACACCCCACTCCCAACTATAGGCTATTTACACTGCATTGTCTCCCAATTAGTTTTCTCTAGAATCCCTGTCTCCCTACTGGTCCATTCTAGGATCCTAGCAAGCCATTGTTATGCATCCTAAGCTAAGCCCTTTTGCAAGGGCTCAATACATAACAATAGAGTTGGGTAGCATCTGCATACTGGTGACAACCCAGTCCATATCTCCAGATAATCTGGGTGAGGGGGTGCATATAGATATTAAACAGCATGGGGGAGAGAATCGCTCCCTGCAGGACACCACATTCTAGTGGATGCTGCTGGGATAACTCCCCCCCAAGTGTCACCCTCTGTCCTTACCCCTGAAGGAAGGAGGCTATCCACTGCAAGGCAAGCCCCTGTATCCCGGCATCAGCAAGGCAATGGGTTAACACCTCATGGTCAACCATATCAAACACTGCCGATAGGTCGAGAACAAATCAGAAGCACCAAAACTTGTTTATAGTAGTCATAAATAAGTAAATTGGGTTACCTGTAGAATTTGCATGATAACAAGGATTTAACATGTATTATGTTTTGTTTAAATGGTGGAAACAATGCTGGGAGCCAACAGGGGGAGGAGAGGAGTTTTGGAAAAAGGATATGATGTATATTATTTGGACCAAGTTGTGAAGCATTGCATAGCCTAATAAAATTGGTTTTGTTTTTTTTGTTTTTTAAAAAAAGAAGCACTAAAACGCCTCGGTCCAGCTGTCTCCGGAGATTATCCAACAGGGCGACCAGCACTGTCTCCGTCCCATGGGCGGAGCGAAAGCCAGACTGGAAGGTATCCAGGACCTTTGCCTCATCTAAGAAAAACTGAAGTTGTGTCGCCACCGCCTTCTCTACCACCTTACTCAGGAATGGTAGATTGGACACTGGGTGGTAGTTATTAAGGACTGTCAGGTCCAGAGAAGGTTTCTTAAGGAGAGGGCAGACTATCGCCTCCTTCAGTCCCCCTGGGAAGGTCCCCATTCAAAGGGACAGATTAATAATCTCCCTCAGAGGGATCTGCACCTCATTGCCACAGGCCTTAACCAGCCACAATGGGCAGGGATCTAGGAGGCAGGCAGTAGGCTTAGCAGCTATCAGGATCTTGTCAACTTCAACCTGGGAGAGCAGACTGAAGTGGTCCAAGACTGGACCTGAAGATGGTCCAATGGACTTCCAGTTCTCTTATTGTATCAATTGTGGATGGGAGGTCATGGCAGAGCGACAAGAAATGACTCGCAAATGCCTCACAGCCAATAGCCAATTTCCTACCATTTAGTACGCCCTGAGGCAAACTATGATTCATCATTCACTCCTTCCTCTGGGACAAAAAGTCAGTTTTAAGATGAATGCCTGTTTGGCCATAGAATAAAGAAGATTACACAGGAGAAAAATTTCCTGAAGTTCAGAATACTCTTCTCTTTTGAGCTGAACTCAAAATGTAAGAATTGTTGAAGAATACTAATAGACACACCTTCTTTTTCTAGGAAGGCTTTAGTCACTTTTTAAAAGAGAGAATAATTTCAAAATCAGGGTGCAAGCAGGGTACAGTGGTTGGCCAGTCATTTCCCCAGAGCAATTTTTAAGTTCAACTTCTCAGGCAGAATGAAATTCTTTACCTTCTCTCTCTTTCGTTTCAAGATGGTTGCTAGTATCAGCCAGACCATGAGAATCATTTACAACATCATAACTCAGGATGTACATCTTGGTAGAATATAGTCTGAGAAAAGCAACCCTAGGAGGACTAGAGGCAAGCAAACAAGGGCTAAGAAGGAATTCAAGTTCAGGCATTGTTCAGGAACAAGGAAAAGAGAGTCTAGAGTGCCCCAAGGGAACAGATGGAAAGCACATGATGCAGCAACATTGCTGAAACTAAACAAGAGCCTGGATGAGAGGCTCCCTGAGTGTTGGAGAAGTGACAGGGAAATCTGCTCAGGAAGGATGGGAGATGCTGAAAAATGTAGTGCTTAAGGCACCATCACAAACTGTTCCAGTAAGAAAGAAAGGTGGGAGACGGGTAATGAAGTCAAGGTGGCTGAACAAGGAACTCTCTGAAGAGCTGAGACTAAAAAGGGAAATGTACAGGAAATGGAAGGAGAGCCAAATTACTGTACAAGAAGCAGGTTCGAATCTGTAGGGATGGTGTCAGAAAGGCTAAAGCGCAGATGGAGCTGAGGCTTGCGAGGGATGCTAAAAATAACAAGAAAACTTTCTATGCCTATGTTCAGAGCAAAAAGAAGAACAGGGATGGGGTAAGCTCATTGCTGGGGGAAGATGGTCAAGTCTTAACAAGGGATGAAGACAAAGCGGAATTACTCAGCTCTCACTTTGCATCAGTCTTTAACCATAAAGCGAGCTGTATACAAACTGAAGAATGCAGGGCATATGAAGGAAGGAGGAACTGCCAATCCAGAGTAAGTAAGGAAATGGTTAGAGAGCACCTAGCTGCCTTAAATAATTTCAGATCTCCAGGGCCGAATGGCTTGCATCCCTGGGTGCTAAAAGAAATTGCAGATGTTGTTTCAGAGCCTCTGGCTCTAATCTTTGAGATGTCCTGGAGTACTGGTGTTGTGCCGGAAGACTGGAGAAGAGTGAATGTTGTCCCGATCAACCCCCCCCCCCCAAGAAGGGGAAAAGATGGACCCGGGAAATTTCAGGCCTGTCAGCTTGACATCAATACCTGGAAAAATTCTAGAGGAGATTATCAAATGCTCTGTCTGTGAGCACCTTGAACGGAATGAGTTAATTGGTAGTAGCCAGCATGGGTTTATCAAGAATAAGTCATGCTAGACCAATCTTATCTCCTTTTTTGGCAGAGTTATTAAAATGGTTGACTCTGGCAATGCTGTGGATATAGTGTACTTTGTCAAATGCAGGGTCCTTCCAACTCTAACATTCTATGATTCTATGACAGCCTGCTAAGAGTCTAGTTACCATAAATACTACTGAAAGAATAGTTTAGTCCACTTGTATCAGAGGGGGAGCTGTGGAGCATTCTCTATTACTTGGGGTGTATTGAATGTTTTCTCTTGAAATAGAGCCAGTTTGGTGTAGTGGTTGAGTGCACGGACTCTAATCTGGGAGAACCGGGTTTGATGCCCCACTTCTCCACTTGCACCTGGCTGGATGACCTTGGGCAAGCTGTAGCTCTGATAAGAGCTGTTCTTGAAAAAGAGCAGTTTCTGTCAAGAACTCTCTCAGCCCCACTTACCTCACAGGGTTACCATTGTGGGGAGGGAAAGGAGTTTGTAAGCCGCTCTGAGACACCTTTGGGTAGTGATGGGCAGGGTATAAATCCGATCTCTTCTTCTTCTTCTCTTCCTCTTGCAGTTCAGCTTACCTCTTGTTGTTTTCTCTCTCTGCTATGAGTCCCTGCTTGTGCTCTTTCAAGGCCTCTCTGTTATATTAATGGTCTACAGTCAGTTGTTTTCTCTCTTCAAAATCCTTTTGCAGTAAATTCTTTAAAAGCAAACTCCGAAGTGTGGATTGGATTATTTCTTGAACTCTGCCAACACTGAGAACCCTCTGATTGCAGTCTTCAGTTCCCTGATAGATACTTGTTGTTCAGATGGAACAATTTACATTTGAGAATTTTTAATACCTCCACTCCAGAATTTTGCTCAATGAGGCTTATAAATTAAAACACCAAAATCAGTATAAATATCTAAAAACAAGCCAAGTGCATAAAAACCAGATTTTCACCTCTAGTTGAAAAGCATGACCTGGCCATAATAATTAGGGTTGCCAGGTCCCCTTGTGGAACTGGTGGGGAGATCTGGGGGGAGTGTTCCGGGTGGGGGGGATGTCTCAAGCCCTACCCTCAAGCCCCACCCCTAAGCCACAGCCACCTGCAGCCACTCCCTCCTTCCCTTCCTGCAGAGATTTAAAGGGCTTCAGCTGATCAGCGAGGAGCGTGGGGCCTGCAGATCAGCTGAAGGGCCCTTTACATCTTTCAGCAGAGAAGGAGAGGGGCTGTTGCCAGCTGCAGCTTTGCTTGCAAAAAGACCCTTTAAAGATAACAAATGATGAAGATAAACTAGACCATACTGATCACCTTCAGAGCCTGGATGCAACTTTAACTCTCTGTTCTCATGCTTTCAAAGCCATAAAAAGAGAATATTATACTTACTTGCTACTCAAAGTTGTTGCTCAGCTCTTCCAAAGGAAATTATATTGTCCTTTATTCATAAATGTTGTAAGAGAATTTTAACAGTAAAAGGTTTGGATCAGAGAATTGAACCCTTTATGTACAGAAATCATATAGCTATTTCTGTCCTTTCAGTTAGCAAGCAGCTTTCAGCACACAGGGCAAGACTCCCAAAATGCAATGTCTGCCTCTTTGTTTAACATAAGAACATAAGAACATAAGAGAAGCCAAGGTTGAATCAGGCCAACGGCCCATCTAGTCCAACTGTCAGAAAATGCCTTTGATGTTTCTCACTGAATCCATTGTTTTATGTTCCCTACCCTGCTTTGCGCTTGCGTAGCTATGCAGGCAGAAACGTGGGAGCTTCTTCCCTGCCGCTTTTCCTTATCACGGTGGCCTTGAATGTAGGCTTTGGACTATTTTTGTTTTGCTGAGAATTTTCCAGTCCTGGGAAGGCAAGGGGAGGGGGGAGTAGTCTCCCGTTCATGAAGTATTTCTCCCGACGGGAGTTCCCGCGCGAGTGCACAAGTTTCATTTGCTAGGCGCTTCATTGCATCACACTATAAGTTAGCTTGCTTCGCTTAGCCCCCATTCCTGACAATGACCTCCTACTGTGGGTTTTAGCAAGATAATCCAATAAACCTTTCTTTGTGCAAGAATGACTGGATCTACTTGATTTCAAACCTGACAGAAATTGTCAGGAATCCAACATCATTCTCCCACCGTCAGTTTCCGCCGTCTACCACGATGAGCGGAGCTGGGGGGGGAGCCACGGGCGCAGTCCCAGTGACTACTACTTCGGGAGCCACGGGCGCGGTTCCAGTGACTACTGCTTCAGGAGCCACGGTCCCAGTCACTACCGTGGCAACTCCAGTGGTCACTGTCCCGACCACCACTGTTGTTCCGGTGACTACAACGACAGTATTGGCAGCGCCAACACCACAATCAGCAGCCGGGTTGGTTACCCCGCCATCGATCGGCACAATGGGTGCTCCGTACGCTCTCCCAATCTACAGCCCGGCCGGGCCAATGCAGAGTCAAGGAGGAGCGGTTCCACGAACTTACGTGCCGGGAGCCCCAACACCCTGGGATAAAGGGGTGACCTATCGCAGATCGCGCGATTGGACTAAGAACCTGTTGGATACTACCCAGACAACCTGGACTATGCCGGGAAGCCAGAGCTGGGACAGCCTTTTGGACCCCAGAGGTAGTTTTGGACTTCCCCAGGGGAGGTTGTCTCGAGGATCTCCCAGAACTGGGTTCGGTTCGGATACTGATGCCCGCATGGACTCTATTCAAGAGGATACCCGACGTCTGGTAAGGGACATGAGCAAACTAATGCAATCTCTACCACAGATGATGGACCAAGCAATTCGAGTTCATCCGCTGATGCAACCTCGACCAGCACCAGTCCCTGCACCACCGTTGCTACCGGGACGGCCACCTCCTGCTCCCCCGGGCCCGGGGCCGGGCCAGCCAGCACCCCCGGGTCCGGGTCCGGGCCAACCAGCTCCCCCGGGGCCAGGGCCGGGCCAGCCAGCACCGGTCCCACCTCCACTGGTCGTCCCAGCACCAGGACCCGGGCCAGGACAACCAGGACCTATCCAGCCGCCAGCTCTGCCTCCGCCTCAACTCCCTGCTCCAGCACCCCTCATGCAGCCAGTCCCAGTACCGGTCATGGCGCCAGCCCCCCCAGTAATCCGCCCCAAGGACATGCTTGAGATCACGTTTGATGGAGATCCAGAGACTGTGTCCTTTTTCATATTGCAAGTAGGGAAATTTGTGCAGAGATGGGGCTATGTGTTCCCAGACGAAGAGCAACAGGTGGAGTTTATCGCGTCTAGGTTCCGGGGGAGTGCTACTAGTTGGTATGTAGCCCTTCATGATCTGGAGGCAGTGGAATTGGGGAATGTAGATGACTTCATGTGGGCCTTGAGAAACCGTTTCGAGGACCCGGGGGCGGCCCAAAAGCTGAAGCCTTTCTTCGCACATTCAGACAAGGCAAACTCTCCGTGCGGGAGTATTCAAGGGAGTTTCAAAGGCACGCAGTGAAAATTCGGGACTGGACCGATGCGGTCTTGGCTCAACAATATCGAATGGGACTAGCCGTAGATGTCCGCAATAATGTCCTCAGCTCTCAGCAACCTCGCACCCTCCAAGGTTGGATGGAGGAAGCCGAAAAAGCGGAAAGTCGCTTACGTATGATGAAACTGGATCTATCTTTGGGCAACAACCGTCCGAGTCTTGCGGCAGGCCAGGCCAGACCCAAACCAACGTCCACCCCAAGTGGGATGAGAGATCAGCGTATGCGACAGGGCCTCTGCCTGCGATGTGGGGAGAAGGGGCACTTCGCCGCATCCTGCCCGAAAGGGGATCCCAATAGAGCTCTACCACAAGAGGAGCCCAGAAGGTGGACAACCCCTACCCCAAGGAAAGGTACAGCGAAACCACGCAATACACGGGCTCTTTTTGCTAGCCCCGACCAAGCGGATACCATGATGCTGGAGGAGGGGAGTGAGATGCAGGGAAACGAAATGGTCCTGTTTGTGAATGGCGCTACCCAGCAGGACCCAGCACTTGAGGCGCCAAAACTGGTGAGCAATTACCCCTCTCTCTTCTTTGTGACTGTTCTGGTGATGAACCCAGCAATGATGACCCATATTCGGGTTCGGGCTCTCATTGACTCAGGGTGCGGGAGGGACCTGATAAACCCGTCTATGGTTATGGGGTTGGAGGTAGCTGTGGTCAACTTGAAAGACCCAATAACTTTCACGCAAATGGATGGGTCTCCAATGAAAGAACCATGCCGATTTGAGACTGTTCCTTTAAGAGTAGGCATTGGTGACCACTGGGAGCTACGCTCGTTTGTAATAGCCCCTTGTAAGAAAAAGCTGCATTTGATGTTTCTCACTGAATTCATTGTTGTATGTTTCCTATCCCCGCTATGCGCTTGCGTAGGTATGCAGGCAGAAACGTGGGAGCTTCTTCCCTGCCGCTTCTCCTTATCACGGTGGCCTTGAATGTAGGCTTTGGGCTATTCTTGTGTAGATGAGAATTTTCCAGTCCTGGGAAGGCAAGGGGAGGGGGGAGTAGTCTCCCGCTCATAAAGTATTTCTCCCGCCGGGAGTTCCCGCGCGAGTGCTCAAGTTCTATTTGCTAGGCGCTTCATTGCATCACACTATAAGTTAGCTTGCTTTGCTTTGCCCCCTATTCCTGACAATGACCTCTTACTGTGGGTTTATAGCAAGATAATCCAATAAACCTTTCTTTGTGCAAGAATGACTGGATCTACTTGATTTTCAATACCTGACAGAAATTGTCAGGAATCCTCATCATTCCCACTACCGTCAGTTTCCGCAGTCTACCAAGATGAGCGGAGCGGAGTACGGGAGCCACGGGAGCAGCTGCGGCGGCTACTAGTCCAGGAGCCACAGGTGCAGCGACAGTATCAACTGCTCCAGGGGGTACGGGGACTGCAGCGGTGACGGCCACTACAGGAGCCACAGGCGCAGCGGCGGCGGCCGCTACCTTAGGGGGCACGGTTCCTGTTACCACTGTGGCGACCGCAGTGGTCACCCTCCCGACCACCACTACTGTGCCGGTGACTACCACCACAGTTTTGATCGCACCAGCATCACAATCGGGAGCCGGAGTGTTGACCCCGCCAGTTCTAAGCACATTGGGGATTCAGTACGCTCTCCCAGTCTATAGCCCGGCCGGGCACCTGCCGTCTCAAGGAGGAGTGCTTCCCCGAACTTATGTTCCCGGAGTCCCAACGCCATGGGATAAAGGGGTGACCTATCGTAGGTCACGCGATTGGTCAAAGAACCTGTTGGATACTACCCAGTCGACATGGACTTTGCCGGGGAGCCAAAGCCGAGACAATTTGATTGATCCCAGAGGCAGTTTTGGACTTCCCCAGGGGAGAGTACCTCGAGGTTCTCCCAGAACTGGGTCGGGGCCAGATACCGACGCTCGCATGGACTCTATTCAAGAAGACACCCGACGTCTGGTGAAGGACATGAGCAAACTAATGCAGTCCCTACCACAGATGATGGACCAAGCTATTCGGGCGCATCCGTTGACACAGCCTAGACCAGCACCAGCCCCGGCGCCACCGTTGATACCGGGACGACCACCTCCTCCTCCTCCGGGCCCGAGGCCAGGCCCACCAGCACCTCCGGGTCCAGGACCGGCTCAACCAGCACCTCCGGGTCCAGGACCGGGCCAGCCGGCACCAGCTCCGCCTCCACCAGTCGGGCCAGCACCAGGTCCAGGGCCAGGCCAACCAGGGCCACTCCAGCCGCCTGCTGCACCTCCGCCCCAACCACCGGCTCCGGTCCCTCTTATGCAGCCGATCCCGGTTATGGCGCAGGCCCCCCAGTAATCCGACCTAAGGATATGCTTGAAATTACTTTTGATGGAGATCCAGAGACTGTGTCTTTTTTCATATTGCAAGTCGGAAAATTTGTCCAAAGATGGGGCCATATTTTCCCAGATGAAGAACAGCAGGTGGAGTTTATCGCATCCAGATTCCGGGGGAGTGCGACAAGCTGGTATGTTGCTCTCCATGATCTGGAGGCCGCGGAGCTGGGGAATGTAGATGACTTCATGTGGGCTTTGAGAAATCGCTTCGAGGATTCGGGGGCAGCGGAAAAGGCAGAAGCTTTCCTTCGTACCTTCCGACAAGGTAAACTCTCAGTGCGAGAGTATTCCAGGGAGTTTCAAAGGCATGCTGTGAAAATTCGGGATTGGACTGATGCGGTTCTGGCCCAACAATATCGAATGGGTCTAGCAGTCGACATCCGCAATAACATCCTCAGCTCTCAGCAGCCTCGTACCCTCCAAGGTTGGATGGAGGAAGCCGAAAAGGCCGAGAGTCGACTACGCATGATGAAACTGGACTCATCGTTCGGTTACCACCGTCAGAGTTCGACGGCGGGCCAAGCCAAGTCCAAACCGGCAACCACCCCAGGTGGAATGAGGGATCAGCGTATGCGGCAGGGTCTCTGCCTGCGATGTGGGGAAAAGGGACACTTCGCAGCTGCTTGCCCGAAAGGGGACCCCAATCGGGCCCTACAACAAGAAGAACCCAGAAGATGGATGAACCCCACCCCGAAGAAAGGCACAGCAAAACCACGCAACCCACGGGCCCTTTTCGCGGGGCCGGACCAACTGGATAACTTCTTGCTGGAGGAAGAGAATGAGGTGCAGGGAAATGAAATGGTCCTGTTTGTGAATGGCGTTACACAACAGGACCCAACACCTGAGGCGCCTAAATTGGTGAGCAATTACCCCTCTCTCTTCTTTGTGACTGTCCTAGTAATGAACCCAGCAATGATGACCCACATTCGGGTTCGGGCCCTCATTGACTCGGGGTGTGGGAGGGACCTCATAAACCCGTCTATGGTGGTAGGGCTGGAGGCAGCCGTGGTCAACTTGAAAGACCCAATAACTTTTACACAGATGGATGGGTCTCCAATGAAAGAGCCATGCCGATTTGAGACTGTCCCGCTAAGAATAGGCATCGGTGCCCACTGGGAGCTGCGTTCCTTTGTGATAGCTCCTCAAGCCCAATTTCCCTTAGTATTGGGTAGCCCTTGGTTGCATGGACACAACCCTTACATTCTATGGGAAGAGGGGGATGTTCAATTTATTTCACCGAAATGTGCCGAACACAAATGGGACCCAGGGTGGGGAAACCTTCCCTGCAATGAACCTCCACGCGCTTGCTTAGCAATGGAGGACCTGAACCGCATCCCTAGGGATTACCAGTATTTGACTAGGGTTTTTGAGGAGGAGGAGGCGGATGAACTACCCCCCACCGCAACTCTGACTGTGCTATTGAAATTCTTCCGGGGCAGAAATTGCCAAAAGGGAAAATTTATGCCATGAGTCCTGGTGAGAAGCAAGAACTGCGCCGCTTTATTGATAAAAATCTGGCTCGTGGTTTTATCAGGCCAGCGTCGTCCCCGTTCGCAGCACCGGTATTGTTCTGTAAAAAGAAGGATGGGGGGCTCAGACTCTGCACGGATTACCGGGGTCTTAACGCAGTGTCTGCAACCAATGCCTACCCAATGCCCCTCATCAAAGACTTATTGGCAGAGGTGGCAAAAGGGAAAGTGTTCTCTAAACTGGATTTGAGAGATGCCTATTTTCGAGTTCGCATCAGAGAAGGGGATGAGTACAAAACGGCATTTAATACCCCGCTGGGGCAATTTGAGTATCGGGTGATGCCATTCGGTTTACAAGGGGCACCAGGGGTCTTCATGAACTTAATCAATGAGGTCCTACACCCCTATTTATTCAAGGGGGTGGTCGTTTACTTGGATGATATCTTGGTCTATACCCCAGACCTAAAATCCCACACCACACTCATGCGAAAAGTACTGGAAAGGCTTCTAGACAACAAACTATTCGTGAAACTGTCAAAGTGTGAATTTCATCAGGAATGTATTGACTTTCTGGGGTACCGCATATCCTCTGAGGGGTTGGAAATGGACCCAAAGAAGGTCCAGGATGTTGTAATGTGGGAGCCCCCAAAACCAGACGACAGCTCCAAAGTTTTCTCGGTTTCGCCAACTTTTACCGTCAATTCTTACCCCATTTTGCCCAAGTTGCCCTTCCCCTTACCGAACTTCTAAAGACTAAGGGGAAGGGATCCAAGGCTTCAATGCCGGGGCCCCTTTGAACTGGACGCCCCAGTGTCAATATGCATTTGATCAATTAAAACAGCTGTTCACGTCTGAGCCAATACTAGCACACCCAGATGAGACAAAGAAATTTGTGGTCCAAGTTGACGCATCAGATACTGCTATGGGTGGGGTGATTTTACAAGAGAACGCTCAGGGACAGCTGCAACCCCTAGCTTATGTGTCAAGAAAATTCAATGATACCGAAAGGTTCTGGCCTATTTGGGATAAGGAAGCTGCATCTATCCGTTTAGCATTAATCACATGGAGGCATTGGTTAGAGGGTTCCCAAGTACCGTTTGAAATATGGACTGATCATAAAAACCTTGAGGTACTACGGAAACCCCGGAATTTAAATGCTAAACAATTTAGGTGGGCTGAGTTCTTCTCCAAGTTTCAATTTACTCTTCACCACTTTCCAGGGAAGGCTAATCACCTGGCGGATGCTCTTTCCCGTCTTCCCCAACATTTCAGTAAGAGGGTGGAGGTACAAGAGTCTATGTTCACCCCAGAACAACTGGTTGGTGCAGTTGTGACCCGCAAAGCCAAACGAATCTCTGAGAATCTTAGCCAAACCTTACCCTGGGAGAAACAATTTCTCACTGACATCACCCCGCAAGAAACAAGTGAGTTGCGAGGCAGGGATGATGTGAGATGTGATCCAAACGGTTGCTGGTTTAAGGGGAATAAGATGTTTGTTCCTGCAGCCACTCGATCCCAAATGTTGCAAACAGTTCATGACTCAAAATCTGCAGGGCACTTCGGATATGTGAAATCCTTAAAACTTCTGCAGCGTGGGTTCTGGTGGCCCCGAATGAAACAGGAGTTATCACTCTATATACAGTCATGCCCAACATGCAACCGTTGTAAAAACCGACCGGGGAAACCTCCAGGTCTCCTACAGCCCCTCCCCACCCCGACTCGACCCTGGGAAGTAATTTCAATGGACTTTATCACTGATCTTCCCCCTTCTAGACAGATGACGGTCATTTGGGTGGTGGTAGACTTGTTTTCAAAGCAAGCGCATTTTATACCGTTCCCCGGTCTGCCAACTGCTAGGGCCTTGGCTAAGGCCTTTCTTCAACACATTGCCAGACTACATACATTACCATTGAAAATAATATCCGATAGGGGAAGTCAATTTGTTTCTAAATTGTGGTCGGAATTAATGACCCTCATGGGTATTGAACGGGCTCTCAGTACTGCCTATCACCCTGAAACTGATGGGCAAACGGAGAGAGTAAACCAGACATTGGAGCAATACCTGAGATGTTTTTCTAATTATCAACAAGACAATTGGGTTGATTTACTACCATTAGCAGAGTTTGCTTACAACAATTCATGGCACGCTTCCACGAAGATGTCACCATTCAAAGCGGCCATGGGTTATGACAGCCCCCTCTCCCCTTCTTGCAACCGGGGGACGGGGTGGGGAAAGCTTCAGTATGGTGTAAAACTTTTCGCGAGTCTTGGCCCCTAATTATTGAGACTTTGAATGAAGCCAAGGCACAGTACAAGAAACAAGCAGATAAAAAAAGGGCAGGGGGATGGAATCTGAAACCAGGGGACTCCGTCTATCTATCTACGAAAAACTTAAAGTTGCAGCAACAGTCCAGAAAACTGGCTTGGAAATTTATTGGTCCTTTCAAGGTGTTACGATGTATAAATCCAGTGACTGTTCAGCTAGATCTGCCTAAGTCTCTTAAAGCTATACATCCAATTTTCCATTACAGCCTCCTCAAACCTGCGTTACCCCCGACTAAATGGCAAACTACGATTCCGGAGCCTCCCCCCTCTGATGATTGATGATGAAGAACACTACGAGATTGCGGATATCCTTGACTCTAAGATTTTACGTGGACAACTTCTGTACCTGGTCCAATGGGTACATTTCGGGCCCCAACATAAAGAATGGGTGAAAGTTTCGGATATCAATGCACCTGATCACTTGCGAGACTTTCACAATCGATACCCTCATAAACCCGGGGGGCCCACGTTCTCTCCTTCCTAAGTGGCGGGTGGGTGGTGTTTTGGGAAGGGCAGAATGTAAGAAAAAGCTGCATTTGATGTTTCTCACTGAATTCATTGTTGTATGTTTCCTATCCCCGCTATGCGCTTGCGTAGGTATGCAGGCAGAAACGTGGGAGCTTCTTCCCTGCCGCTTCTCCTTATCACGGTGGCCTTGAATGTAGGCTTTGGGCTATTCTTGTGTAGATGAGAATTTTCCAGTCCTGGGAAGGCAAGGGGAGGGGGGGAGTAGTCTCCCGCTCATAAAGTATTTCTCCCGCCGGGAGTTCCCGCGCGAGTGCTCAAGTTCTATTTGCTAGGCGCTTCATTGCATCACACTATAAGTTAGCTTGCTTTGCTTTGCCCCCTATTCCTGACAATGACCTCTTACTGTGGGTTTATAGCAAGATAATCCAATAAACCTTTCTTTGTGCAAGAATGACTGGATCTACTTGATTTTCAATACCTGACACCCCTCAAGCCCAGTTTCCCTTAGTATTGGGTAGCCCTTGGTTACATGGACATAATCCTTACATTCTATGGGAGGAAGGGAGCGTACAATTTATCTCCCCGAAATGTACAGAACACCAATGGGACCCAGGGTGGGGAAATCCCCCATGCAATGAACCTCAACGAGCTTGTTTAGCTACGGAGGACCTTAACCGCATCCCTAAGGATTACCGGTATGTAACCAGGGTTTTTGAGGAGGAGGAAGCTGATGAACTACCCCCCACCGTAACTCCGACTGTGCGATTGAAATTCTTCCAGGCCAGAAATTACCAAAAGGGAAAATTTACGCCATGAGTCCCAGTGAAAAGGAGGAACTACGCCGCTTTATCGATAAGAATCTGGCCCGTGGATTTATTAGGCCAGCATCATCCCCTTTTGCAGCACCTGTATTGTTTTGTAAAAAAAAAGATGGGGGGCTCAGACTCTGCACGGATTACCAGGGACTGAACGCAGTGTCAGCAACTAATGCCTACCCAATGCCCCTCATCAAAGACTTATTGGCAGAGGTGGCTAAGGGGAAAGTGTTTTCTAAACTGGATTTACGAGATGCCTACTTTCGGGTCCGTATCAGAGAGGGGGATGAATACAAGACTGCATTTAATACCCCGCTGGGGCAATTTGAATATCGGGTTATGCCCTTCGGTTTACAGGGGGCACCAGGGGTCTTCATGAATTTAATCAATGAAGTGTTACACCCCTATTTATTCAAGGGGGTGGTTGTTTATTTGGATGATATCTTGGTCTATACCCCGGATCAAGAATCTCACACTACCCTTATGCGAAAAGTATTGGAAACGCTATTAGAACACAAACTGTTTGTCAAACTATCAAAATGTGAATTCCACCAGGAGTGCGTTGACTTTTGGGGTACCGCATATCCTCCGCGGGATTAGAAATGGACCCAAAGAAGGTCCAGGATGTGTTGATGTGGGAGCCCCCCAAAACCAGGCGACAGCTCCAAAGTTTCCTCGGCTTCGCCAATTTTTACCGTCAATTCCTGCCACACTTTGCCCAAGTAGCCCTTCCCCTCACGGAACTGCTAAAAACTAAGGGGAGGGGATCTAAGGCGTCTGTGCCAGGGGCCCCGTTGAACTGGACCCCCCAGTGTCAGGAAGCTTTTGAACAACTAAAACAAGTATTCACGTCTGAACCCATACTAGCACACCCCGATGAGACAAAAAAGTTTGTGGTCCAAGTTGACGCGTCGGATACCGCTATGGGTGGGGTGATTTTGCAAGAGAATGTTCAGGGGCAACTACAACCCCTTGCTTATGTATCAAAAAAATTCAATGATACAGAGAGATTTTGGCCCATTTGGGATAAAGAAGCAGCGTCTATACGTTTAGCATTGATCACCTGGAGACACTGGTTAGAAGGGTCCCAAGTACCTTTTGAAATCTGGACTGATCACAAAAATCTTGAGGTACTGCGGAAACCCCGGAATCTAAATGCAAAACAATTCCGGTGGGCTGAGTTTTTCTCTAAATTTCAATTCACCCTTCACCATTTCCCAGGTAAAGCCAATCATCTGGCAGACGCTCTCTCCCGCCTTCCCCAACACCTCTGTAAGAGGACAGAAATACGAGAGTCTATGTTCACCCCTGAACAATTAGTTGGTGCAGTTGTAACCCGTAAAACCAAACGAGCACAATTGAATCCCATCCAGGCATTAACCTGGGAAAAACAATTTGTCACTGACATCACCACACAGGAAACAAGTGACTTACAAGCCAGGGATGATGTGAAATGTGGTCCGAACGGCTGCTGGTACAGGGGAAATAAAATTTTTGTCCCTGAAGCTACCCGGTCCCAGATGTTGCAGATAGTCCATGACTCAAAATCTGCGGGGCACTTTGGATATGTAAAGTCCTTACGACTGCTACAACGTGGCTTCTGGTGGCCCCGGATGAAACAGGATTTATCCCTTTATATACAATCCTGTCCGACGTGCAATCGTTGCAAAACCAGACCGGGAAAACCCCCAGGTCTTTTACAGCCTCTACCTACCCCGAGCCGACCCTGGGAAGTAATCTCTATGGACTTTATCACAGATCTTCCCCCCTCTAGACATATGACGGTCATTTGGGTGGTAGTGGATTTATTCTCTAAGCAAGCTCACTTTATACCGTTCCCCAGTCTGCCAACAGCCAAAGTCTTGGCCAAAGCCTTCCTCCAACACATTGCCAGGCTACATACGTTACCACTCAAGATAATCTCCGACAGAGGGGTTCAATTTGTTTCAAAGTTGTGGTCAGAGTTAATGACTCTAATGGGTATTGAACGTGCTCTCAGTACTGCCTATCACCCTGAAACTGACGGGCAAACGGAAAGAGTAAACCAGACTTTAGAACGATACCTAAGATGTTTCTCTAACTATCAACAAGACAATTGGGTAGATTTATTACCACTGGCGGAGTTTGCGTATAACAACTCATGGCACGCTTCAACGAAGATGTCTCCCTTCAAAGCTGCCATGGGTTATGACAGCCCCCTCTTCCCTTTTTGAAGCCCGGTGATACTGTTGGGAAAGCCTCAGCATGGTGTAAAACTTTCCGGGACTCTTGGCCCCTAATTGTTGAGACTTTGAATGAGGCCAAGGCACAGTACAAAAAGCAAGCAGACAAAAAGAGGGCAGGTGGCTGGAAACTGCAACCGGGAGACTTGGTCTACCTGTCAACCAAAAACCTAAGGCTAGCGCAACAATCCCGAAAACTTGCTTGGAAATATATTGGTCCTTTCAAAGTGTTGAGATGTGTAAATCAAGTAACTGTACAACTAGATTTGCCTAAATCTCTTAAAGCAATACATCCAATTTTCCATTACAGCCTCCTTAAACCTGCATTACCCCCGACTAAATGGCAAGCTGAGCTTCCGGCACCTCCCCCTTTGATGGTTGGTGATGAGGAACACTACGAAATTGCTGACATTTTGGATTCTAAGATTCTCCGTGGACAACTCCTGTACCTTGTTCAGTGGGTACACTTTGGGCCCCAACACAGGGAGTGGGTGAAAGTATCTGATATCAATGCACCGGATCACCTGAAAGAATTTCACACTCGATACCCTAATAAACCTGGGGGCCCCTCATTCTCTCCTTCCTGAGTGGTGGGTGGGTGGTATTTTGGGAAGGGCAGAATGTCAGAAAATGCCTTTGATGTTTCTCACTGAATCCATTGTTTTATGTTCCCTACCCTGCTTTGCGCTTGCGTAGCTATGCAGGCAGAAACGTGGGAGCTTCTTCCCTGCCGCTTTTCCTTATCACGGTGGCCTTGAATGTAGGCTTTGGACTATTCTTGTTTTGCTGAGAATTTTCCAGTCCTGGGAAGGCAAGGGGAGGGGGAGTAGTCTCCCGTTCATGAAGTATTTCTCCCGACGGGAGTTCCCGCGCGAGTGCACAAGTTTCATTTGCTAGGCGCTTCATTGCATCACACTATAAGTTAGCTTGCTTCGCTTAGCCCCCATTCCTGACAATGACCTCCTACTGTGGGTTTTAGCAAGATAATCCAATAAACCTTTCTTTGTGCAAGAATGACTGGATCTACTTGATTTCAAACCTGACACCAACACTCTGTCACACAGTGGCCAAAAATACCAGGTACCATCAGGAGGTCCAGCAGTGGGGCCAGGACACTAGAAGCCCTCCCACTGCTGCCCCCTCTAGCACCAAGAATAGAGTGCATCACCTGCCCCAGACTGAGAGTTCCTAGCTATACCTTGTGGCTAATAGCCACTGATGGACTTCTGTTCAAAAAGCACTTTTTTTTCTGTCACGTATGCACAAAAGAACCCCCCCCCATAGTTTAAAACTCTACAGTAATTTCACACCCCCACTTGGCTTCAGCAGACAGCGTCATGTCTGTCTTTATCTCATACTGTGAACACAAAAGAACATTCTGATTTCATGGTTGTCATTTAGAATCAGAAGTGCTATCTTGTGTTATTTTGAAAATAAAATATAAATCCTGGAATGTGAGGACATCTCCTGCATGAAATGGTCTCATGATTTTCAAAATCACCTGGTCATCAACATTTGTAACAGCCCGTGCAAGATTCTGTATAAATTTGAGTACTTTTGGGCAGTTCGGTGCTGACTTTTGGGATTCAGTGAGACTTTTCTCTCTCTCGTGAAGACCACTGGTCAGTCCAGGAGCTCCTGTGCACATGCTTTGTAGGAGAAATCTCTGTCAATTTATTTGCTTGTTTATCATCTCTTTAAGACTTGTATTGTTTAAAATTCTGGTGAAGTGCCTAGCTGGCATCTTGCCTGGAGAGCGTTGATACTTGATAGGTTTAATAAAGTTAAGTTTTATTTTTCTTTAAAATAACCTTGTAATGGTCTTTAACTAGCCCTGAAAGGTTTCACCCATTCACTCTGCCTTTGATACGGGGCATCACCTAGGTGGAAAGGGCTGAGGGTGGTTGGTCACACACATACATGTACACCTGTAGGACTATTCCCATGATAACTCTGGTGCTGTGACTTGGATCACACCATGCCCTACTCCCAAGGAGTCCATAACTGCTGGATTTGTAAGTATAAAACCTTTCTACATATTCTTTTATTTCTGAAGTGGGATTCCCAAGGGGAGCCATTAGTGAGAGGCCCTCGGAAGAGGCATTGAGGCCTGAGTGGAGTATTTTAGCATGCCGTAGATCCCAGGAGCGTAATCAGCTGGACTGATCGCAGGCTGGTAGGAGTTGCTGTAGGCAGCACTCAAGCCCTCTGTTAAGGTAGAGGTTTAAGACATTTTGCTGCCTCATTAACAGATGTGCAACATCTCACTGCCCCGCTGGCTCACAGTTAGGAGTCGGTCTCCTTCACCAAGCAGCGGGGGGGGGGGCACTGGAAGCCCGCTTTGTCTTCTTTCTGTTTTTTCTTTTTATAAGTTAAATGGGTGGGCTAAGTGTGTGTGTGTGCGTGAAATTATAAAAGTGTGCATGCCACTTTGGGAAGATTTTGGAATTTTATTTGGCCAAACCTGTTTAGGGGCAGTCTTCCAAGGAACTGGAGAACCCTGGGCCCACCTCAAAGGAGGGTTGTTACTCTCTAGGGGTTGAAGACTTGACTGACACAAAGTTATTCACCAACACTACATCCTTGTTTTCTCCATATCTTTCTCTATCTGTGTACCCCTGTGTGTGAAGTGTGCCTGTTATGTTAATTGGGAAATATTAAATCATCCTTGCAGAAGTTGTCTAAGTAGATTGAATTTAACTTATTAAAATGACTTCAGACAGAAGACACTCAATGAATTGTATAGGCACTCTTTACAAAAAAGGTCATGCCCAAATCCTATTTATACCAATGAGAGTTTAATTGTGGTATTGTAGAGGTATCCTTGACCATTCAGATTTATTGCTGTCTCCTCCATTTTATCCTCACTACTATTCTGTGAAGTAGGTTAGACTGATACAGTGTGACTGGCCCATGGTCACCCAGCAAATTTCCATGACAGATCAGAGATTTGAACCTGGACCTCCCAGATTCTAATCTGACGCTCTAAACACTATAACACACTTGCTGTCTTGTACTGAGAAAGCCCTTTGGTCTGTAAAGTGAAGAATTTTTTACTCTGACTTTCCAGGATCTCAAGTGGAGATCTTTCACATTGCCTGCTACTTGTTCCTTTTAATCTGGAGGTGCAGGGGATAGAAGCTGGGACCTTTTGCATACAAAGCAGGTGCTCAGTAAGCCACAACTTTACTGCCTGATCTCCCCCCCACCCCCCAGCAGATGCCTGTGAGCTTCAGAAATGTAGAATAACAGTTTGGGGTACTCCCATGGATGAAAAGTCATGCAACATGTGGCTGCAGTGAGGAGGAGAAGGTGAGCAAAATTGGCTTTCTTTGTCACCTCCATCATTGGAGGGGCTCTAGCTCCAATGAAAACACCTCTTCTGGAAAAGGCAGGAGGAGCTGTTGTATTTGTTTTAATGTTTCACCTGGTCAAAATGTTTTTTTCAGATTTGAAGAAGTACCTGAGAAAAGTTGAAACAAGTTCCCAGAAATGACCATCATTTTTGTCATAGGTACCTATACATTTGGGTATGTTGCGGGCACCCATCACATAGTATCTATAGTAAGTTATAAGCTCTGCTATACAGGACATGAAGACTATGTCAGGCAACTTCTGTGAAGTTGGTACATTATGTGGGCATCTTTTCCAATGGACTAAAATCTTTCAGAAGTCATACATACAGTGAGCTGGAGGTTTCTCCTTAAGTGCTTTAGGCACTTTTCCAAAGAGACAATCATCATCTCCTGTGCACCCCTGGAAATATGCTATAAGCCAAGAAAGGAAAGGGTTGATCATAGAAGTAGTAGGCTGCCCTTTTCTAAGCAGCTTGTCAACATTCGTCATTATCTGAAAATCATCAAAATTTGATCACAGTGGGCTCTAGAAGCCTCCTAAGACAGAGCTGTCACAAATGAAACTTCCAGGCCAGCGCAGATGTACTCAATTTTATCTGTGAAATACCTCACAAATCTTTTGATATTGAAGATTCTGAGGAAACATAATTAGGGGTCACAGTCGGAAGCCCCCTTATTTTTTACAGCTAAGCTACAGACACAGTGGTGATGGAGGGGTGTGAATGATTTGCTGCCATCATTACCAATGAGTAGGCATAGAAGTGTTCTTACCTATAATCAGTTGGATTCCTGTTGCATATGATGCCTCCTGAACTCCTGCCTCTGCATAGCAACCCTGGACTTCCTTGGCGGTCTCCCATCCAAGTACTGACCAGGGCCGATCCTGCATAACTTCAGAGATCTGATGAGATCAAGCTAGCCAGGGCCATCCAGGTCAGGGTCTAATATGACTATTCTTCTGGAATTGTCCTCTCAGTTCTGTTCTTTTAGTGACTTGCACATGAAATCCCAAACCATACTTATTTACAAGCCAGCTTCCCAGATTGGATTGTGTCATAGCATGTAACCTGATACTTTCTTCTGCTCATGATAAATTACTTATATGACCCATTTGGTGAGATGGAGAGATGAGCCCCAAAGCACTTGCTGTTGTGAATTCTGAGTTCTGATCTCAGCTGTAAGTATCTGATTTTCATTGGTATCAGAACTTGACATTCTTTGACAGTTGGCATTAGAGTAGTAATAGGGTATACACTTCTTTTATTCAGAGACCGGAAACGTTTGACAGCTGACCCATCCCCCTGCGGAAGCCATGCTTCCACTAAGGGGGGGGGCATGCTTCAAAAACAGGGATGGGCAAGATGGCCGCCAGTGTCAGCCCAGAAGGGAATGGAGGAGGCTGTGCTATGGGGCTGTTAGCAGCAGGGGGTTTGCTGTGGGGAGAAGGAGTCTGGTACAATGGCAGCCATTTGTGTTGTTGTGCTTGGTGCAAAAACTTCAGGCTGTGGGGGCAGTAAAGCAGAGAGAATATCCAGGGGGGAGCATATGTACAAGTTTGTTTTTTAACAAAGTGTTGTTGAAAAAAGTGTGTTTGGTGTAAGTTCAAGCGCTTGGAGTTTTCAAAACATCCCCAGTTCTCTCTCACTGGAAAACTCAGACTGGCAAGAAAAGGGGGAGTTTTCCACCCCCTGCTTGAAAAAAGAGAGCTGAAATCACTATGGCCCCCCCCCAAGTCATTCCCCCCAGTGAGAAAAAGGAATGACTATTGGTTCTAACATGTATCTAGTAACAGAAATGGGCTGTTGAACACATTTGCTAAGACCTAACCAGATATTTTAGAAGTGGGGAAAACTGGGCACAGCAACACTCCTTTTCCTTGGGTTGTGTGTATTTTTGCTTGTGTGTGTATTATGTCTTTGAAATTTCCAAGTCTTTTTTGTTAGGAAGAACTTTTTTTTGGAAGAAAAACACAAGTATTTTAAAAATTTGGTTTGGTAATGAACTATTGTAACATCTCAAGACTCTAATTTACATTTTACAGGTTCCTCTGCCTGACTTCTAGAAAAGTATCCTCTTCTAGAAAAGTACCCTGCATAACTACACACACACACCCCATGCACACAGTACAGAAAGCAAAAAGATAACATGACTTACTGTATATTAGTTTTTCTTGAGAGAGAGGCTCCCTAGGCAGCTTAGGCATGGGGGGTGAAATGCAGTCTTTTCCTAAAGGCTGCAAAGAACTTTTTTAAAATTTCCAAGTCTTTTTTTGTTAGGAAGAACTTTTTTGGAAGAAAAACACAGCTATTTTAAAATTTAGTTCGGTGATGAACTATTGTAACATCTGAAGACTCTAATTTACATTTTACAGGTTTCTCTGCTTGACTTCTAGAAAAGTATCCTCTTCTAGAAAAGTACCCTGCATAACTACACACACACCCCCCATGCACACAGTACGGAAAGCAAAAAGATGACATGACTTACTGTATATTAGTTTTTTCTTGAGAGAGAGGCTCCCCTATGCAGCTTAGGCGTGGGGGGTGAAATGCAGACTTTTCCTAGAGACTACAAAGAATTTTTTTTTAAATTTCCAAGTCTTTTTTTGTTAGGAAGAACTTTTTTGGAAGAAAAACACAACTATTTTAAAATTTGGTTTGGTAATGAACTATTGTAACATCTCAAGACTCTAATTTACATTTTACAGGTTCCTCTGCCTGACTTCTAGAAAGTATCCAATGTCCAAACTGTACCCCCCCCATATAACTACACCCCACACACACTCACACACACAATACAGAAAGCAAAAAAGATGACACGACTTACTGAATATTAGTTTTTCCAGACCCTGCAAAAAAGCTCCAAAACAAAAACTTCCTCCAAAAAGGTTTCCCCCCCCCAACAGCCACACATCATTTAAAAAAATAAATAAATAAACAAGGCAGCTTCATGATGGTGCACTGGTAACATTCCTACGCTACATGATCAGCAGAATTTCTGGGTTCATCACTCTGTGTAAGGAGAAGGCAATATTCCGTCTTTGTTCAGGGACAGATAAGGATAACAATAAGACATTTTCAAACATCATTGTCTAAAAGTTTGGTGTCCACATGGTGATTGCTGTTCAGAGCTATCTATGATGTCCATATGGCATTAGAACCAATGGAAAACAGGAGATGATGTCACAGCTAACTGGAAAAACAGGATATGGCGAAAGATGTCCCAAGCAAATGGGCCCACTCACAGTATGTAAAAGGGGAGAATGACACTGATATTATGCCCCCTAAAATACCAGCACATGTGTTTTGAGACAGGCAATATAAGGAGAAAGAGTGGCCTCTACCTCTCCCCTTGAAACTAAAAGGCCACCACCGAATTCATGCCCTAGTCTCTTTCCCCTCTGTGTGAAGTGAAATAAATCCTAGAGGAATTGCAATAAACAAAAAAAAAAAGGTCCTGCAGTGTGCACCGTGGTATAGAGGCATGCTCTAGAGAACCACAGCCTTTTAGGAGAGGTCAGGGGGAGTGTCCTGAGGTGGCAGGTGTGATTTGGGGGTGACAGGTGCTGTTTTGACTATTTTAGCCTACGCCGACCCTGTGAGGTAGACAATCCAAGCAGCACTTGGTTTCATTTTGGGGGTATCGAGTGACCCCTCAGCGGTCTCATCTTGACAGGGGGATCTCTGGGCACTATTATTGGGGTGATTGGGGGTACCCCCAAAATTTCAATTTTGGGGCACCCTCCTCCGTCATGCGGGGGAGTGTCTGGCGACATTTAAATGCACCAATGAGCAGCGGAAGGGGGTAGTTCCAGGGTAACAGAGATAAAAGGGGCAGGCCGCGCTGCACACCTGTCCACGCTATCTTTAAAAACCTACCAGCTTTCACATTCCTCTCTGCCAGAAGCAAAGAATGGATTATTAGGATCTGAACACACAGCCGCAGCATTCCAGCTTCCTAAAAGGCACACAGATTAAAACTACAATCACTTTAAAACAAGTATAATCACATCTATATCACAGGCGTTATCATTACACCTATGCAGGGGAATGAATGTGATCTGTGCAAAATTAAGGGAAAGCAGACATTCCTTCTGGCAAAGTTAATACAGCTGCCCCCCACCCCCACCCTCCAAAAAAACCTGAAAGAAGACATATTGCTTTGCAGCACATGAACGTTGGTTTTATGAAAGTGTATTTTATTTGCTGTAGCAGGAGATCCCAACAGCTCATGTTAAGTTTTATATCACAGCAAAATGCTTATGCAAAATACTCTCATGCTAATTATAAAAAGAAACAGCTGCAACAGTTTGCTTGTAGTCCTATACCATCATGATCATTCCCATGTTCTGTTGCCTCCAGTATGACTGGAGATTCCTGGAGGTTTTATATCATCTTCTGGGTGTGGAACAGGGGTCATCAGGGTGGTGTGGGGGAGGTATTTGTGAATTTCCTGCATTGTGCAGGGGATTGGACTAGACGACCCTAAAGGACCCTTCCAGCTCTATGATTCTATGATTCTGTGTCATGGTTTGGGGAACGCCAATATAGGTTGCCTCTGAGCATGTACACGGGGCTGAGTTTCCCAAGTACTTCACCCCCTCCCCCCCATGCGTGCATGTTAGCATGAGCGAAGACCCCCGGTGCGCAAGCAGAAGTTTGAAACACAGGCATCTCTCTTAAACAGGAAAAACTTTTATCTGCTACAAATTATTAAACTAGAGCACAAGATAAAGGGAAATGACAGTTGTGTCTACTAGGTACACAGATTTAAGGAAAGAAACAACAAAATCATATCACCAAGCTAAACATAACAGTACAGTAGTTACCAACACACCTTGTTACAGATGTTCATGGAGCAAATACATACCCCCTCCAATTTTGGGATTCCATCTACAAGCAGAACAGTTACCCTATCCCAGGGGTCCTCAAACTTTTTAAACAGGGGGCCAGTTCACTGTCCCTCAGACCGTTGGAGGGCCGCCGCGTCGCTCCTCCCCCACCAGCCTGCTCGCCCGCTGCGTTCGCTCCTCCCCCCACCAGCCTGCTCGCCCCGCCGCCGTGTTTGCTCCCTCCCCACCACCAGCCTGCTCGCCCCGCCGCTGCGTTCGCTCCCTCCCCCCACCAGCCTGCTCGCCCCGCCGCCGCGTTCGCTCCCTCCCCCACCAGCCTGCTCGCCCCGCCGCTGCGTTCACTCCCTCCCCCCACCAGCCTGCTCGCCCTGCTGCCGCATTCGCTCCCTCCCTCCACCAGCCTGCTCGCCCCGCCGCCGCGTTCGCCCCCTTCCCCACGACCAGCCTGCTCGCCCCTTCCTCCTCCTCAGCTTCTGGGCGCTCTTGCGGGGGGGCGGGCATAAACACTCTGCGGGGGGGGCGGGCATAAACGCTCGGCGGGCCGCATAAATGTCCTCCGCGGGCCGCATGTGGCCCGCGGGCCGTAGTTTGAGGACCCCTGCCCTATCCAATTAAGCGTGTTGTAAATCTCATGTGCTTTGTTACAGTAAACTGGGAAAGACTGTATGCAATTTAATTTAATGTGTCATGACATACAGGTGGTAACACAATGTCACGGGTATTTCTCAAAATATAAAAGCGTATACCAGAATCTGCACTGCCCAAATATTGGTTTGGGCCATCAAATAAATTCTTTTTTCCCCTTCCACAGTTGTTTCAACAAGGGTAACAATATGACATTCATGATGTTCACAGACTTTTGCTTCAAAAGGTGGCTTTTGAATTAGAACATAGAAGAAATTAGAACATAGAAGAAGTTTACCCGTTAGAAGATTACTACACATTCAGGCGTATGTAGGAATGTACTTATTTGGGACAAAGCATGGCAAATTTTATCCAGCAACATTTTTTCATTTTGTCACCTCATCTGAAATACCTTCGGTATTCAAGGGTTAATTTTTCTTATTCTTCAGATTGCTTATCCTACTTGATTACAATGCATGAAAGAGGGTGGAATCTGGCCTATTTTATCACGAATTAGGAGTACCAGTCTAATATGTTCCAGGTCCCTTATACATATTGGGGGGGAAATATTACAGGATTCACAGCAAGCACCACACTGCCTCCAACCCAGCCTTTTTGCCTTCTATAATTGTCCTTATAAAAATGTGGAAAAGGATTTCCTTTTCACAACATACGAAGAGGTGAGGCATGAGTCTCAAAAGTTCATGCTGCAATAAATGTTGTTAGTCTTTCAGGGTGTCACCGGACTCCTGTTTTATTTTGCTGCAATAGACTCTGAGACTTTGGAAAACTAATATTCCAATTCTTAAATCTATGGAAGTTAGTTATGCTAGGTAACATCACAAATCTAGCCATGTTTGATATAAAAATCCAACTTGAATAGGCTGGTCAAATGCACCAGAAAACATAGTACTTCCTTGCAGTAACTTGAGACTCCTTTTACGACAAGGCTCTTAAGAGTAATTTCAGAAGTTTATTAATGAAATAGACTACTTGGAGATGCAACACTGACAAGGTCCACCAGTGTTTATCAGTCACTAGGCTGTTAAGACAATAGTTACAACAGATATATTCCTGAAGGGGGTTTACTTTACAAGATTGTACCGAATAAAATTTATTTGAATTGATCTATCAGTTACATTATCTTAATAGACCATATAGAGGAATATTAGGTTTTATTCAGAAGTTTAGGTCTTATTCGGAATTTTTACATTCTGATGCAACAGGAATACTAGGCAGTGAAGACAAAAATGGGAATAGATCCCCATCCACAAATCCTGTATCTGCACTTCGGCTAAAATGCTGATGATCCATCATAGGGGCAATCTGGAAACCCTGTGTATCCCAGGAGTATTCTATAGTTTGTTTTTCAAGGCACAGTGTAAGACCCGCTGCTGCCCCCGGTCTCCAGGCCCCACCGGGAGGTTGGCATCTTCAGTGGGGGGGCGCCCCAGGCTGTCCTGCCTAGGGCGCCCAGACACCTGGAGCCAGCCCTGTTGCCACCTTTGAACACAGTATGTCCAAACATCAAATGTCTCTGCAGCAAAATCCACACAATCCCTAGTTTTTATATCCATTTTTTTGCTTGTTGTGAGCCTGATTGCTACCTTAGCATCCTCTCCTAGGTGAGCTGTCCCTTTGAGCTGCCCAATCACAGTACAAACTTACTCTTTTTTAATCCTTTCACAAGCAAAGAAATAAATAGAGGAGGCCATTCAGAAGGTACCTGTTGAAAATTTTAATTCAACTCTGTGGTGTGGTAGTTAAGAGCGGCGGAGTCTAATCTGGAGAGCTGGGTTTGATTCCCCAATCTTCTACATGCAGCCAGCTGGGTGACCTTGGGTCAGTCACAGTTCTCCAGAGCTCTCTCAGCCCCACTTACCTCACAGGGTGTCTGTTGTGGGGAGAGGAAGGGAAGGCAATTATAAACCGCTCTGAGACTCCTTCAGGTAGTGAAGAGTGGAATATAAAAACCAACTCTTCTTCTTCCTCCTCCTCTTCCCAGGAATAGAGTTATAGCCCCCCTCCCCAGCAGCACCATCTGGAAACTACCAGGCAGGTACAGTTGGAAGCAATGGAGTGTGATGCCCTCCATCACCCATCATTGTTCCACAAAGGTATCAAGAGCTGCTGACAGACTGAGAAGAATAAACAAGGTTGTACTCTTCCCATCTCTCTTCTCTTATAAATGAGCAAAAGCAATTAAAGCATTTTCTGCACTGAATCCATGTGAACCCACAATTTCAGGTGAGCAGGGCAAATGAGCACTGGAAGTGAAGCTTGCTCATATAAGGCAGAAGCTCACAATGACGGTTCTAGAACTGGTAAAGTAGGATGGGAAAGCTTAAGGCCAGGGAAAACCATATGCTATCTGCAAAACAGACTTGCATTATGCCTGTGCTACTGACCTTCTTGGTGTACCCACTACTACCTCTCTGTGTGATAATTGAGATCTCTCTGTTTTAGAGCTGCTATTTATCATTTATATTACACATGAACATCCTGCACGCTCAACATTATGAAAAAATATTCTGCAGTGAAATTCACTTGTTAGCTGCCTTTCGTTATACAGCTAAAATACTAAGCACAAAAACCATTAACTGAAGGACTGGTGGACATAGCAACATGGCATAAAACAAATTAAGGCATACACCACAGTGTTTGCATTCAATTGGTCATAAGCTCTTATCTTTGAGTGTGTTGTTAATGTTATTATTTATGAAGAGGCTTTTTTGTATATGATAGGATGAAGTGCCTAGAAGAGGAGGAGGAGGAGAGGAGGAGATTGGATTTATACCCTGCCCTTCACTTGGAGTGTCAGAGTGGCTTACAAACTCCTTTCCCTTCCCCTCCCCACAAAACCCTGTGAGGTAGGTGGGGCTGGGAGAGCTCTTTCAAGAACTGCCCTTTCAAGGACAGCTCTTGTCAGAACTTTGGCTTGCCCAAGGTCATCCAGCAGCTGCAAGTGGAGGAGTGAGGAATCAAATGATGGTGAGGGAAGAAGAGATGAAACATATGCTGTGGAAAGGATAAGCATCATGTCCAGAATGATAATAGGAGGAAAGGTGAGCTCTAATAACTACTGCTTACATTAAGTCTGTATTTACTTCTGCAGAAATGGACAGCCTGAAAAGCAACAAACAATGAAATGGTCACAGTCAGGAGAATTTACAATGTATGAGTCATACAACTGTGATAAAGAAGCATCCACAATTATTTATCGCAAGCTTTTTATGCAAAACATTGATTTCTGAATGTGATTTTTACAAGAAATAATACAATAGAAACAGAAGCTAAAAAGTGGGACGGTGGTCTCCGGATTGGTGCTGCTGTTTTGACAATGTGTCTTCTTCTGACCAAAAATTGTACCAGTCAATGCGAAATATGGAGTTCCACAAGCAACAAAAAGCTGCATACTCATGATTTTTCTAACTCTTATAGCTTGAAAAGCAACATGTCAAACTTGAGATAAATAATTGTGGATGCTTCTTTATCACAGTTGTATGACTCAGCCTGAAAAGCAAGCCAGATACCAACAATGAAATAAGTTTAAACTATATTCCAATCCATGACTGCCACATCCATTTGAGTCTATCTCAAGACTGACCCAGAGCACCATGCTGACTGTAACTCTCTATTCTAAATCATACAACAGGGATACAAAAAGAAACAATTTGAAGAGTTGACTTGTAAGAGTGCTTTAATGCTTTAGCATTTTATTTGTATTTTAGTAGCTGGGATTGTATTGGGATTCTCATCTTGTTGGTATCTGGTGTGTGGACTGAAACTAGGTGGGAATAATCTATTTTAAATACCTTCCCTTACAGGTGTTAAATACTGGGTTCATGGCCAGTGTTCCCTCTAAGCTGAGTTAGTGTGAGCTAGCTCACAATTTTTTAGCCTCTGGCCCACGCATTTTTGTCTTAGCTCAGGAAGGATGGCTCCAAAGCAAATTAATTTATGCAGCGGCCAAATCACTTGCTCACAACTTTAATGTCAGTAGCTCACAAAATAAAATTTTTGCTCACAAGACTCCACAGCTTAGAGGGAACATTGTTCATGGCACATTGCAGTGAACAGCTCTACTTTATTAAGTGATTTCAGGAACAAGACTAAAACACCAAGGCAACAGCCCTGTTTAAATAGCATGCAAAACCCACACCCAAACACCCCCAACTCCCAATGATGGGGAGCCCTGGTGGGCTATTGTTCTAGAGCTCCAAGCTCAACCAGTCTCTGGTAGATAGTCCTGGAATGTTCCTGACCTAATACATAACAACAGGATTCTTGTGTGTGGTTTCACCAGTCTGAGGCTGAGGAAGTTACTCAGCTGATCCAGGTCTTCTGCCCAGCAAGGCTTCTTTCCCTCCTCTCCCTATGTCCTCCTCTCAGGTAACACTGCCAGCAGCCAACCAATTGTAAGAGACTTGCATTATCCACTGGAGTTTGTGCCTGGGTTCCTCTCTATTTTAGGTCACATAAGTAGCACCAAATTAGAATATCTCTCACAAACACACATACACACACATGCAAACACTTTCCAGTCCTGGTAAATGTGACCCAAATGCAGCAACAGATGGTAATGAGAAGGGCTACAGTTTTGAAGTTGAAGGCATCTAAAAACCATCCATTATGTTGGTTTCAGTATTCAGGACTCCCTCCTCCTCTGGAGTGTGTTTACAAGATTGCAAAAAAGGTGAAGAGAGAGGTCTCCAACAAGCTCAGTGGCTTTATACTCTGCCTCCCCCAACCAGGAGATTCGCTACTCTTCCTAACTGCTGGAAGGTTAACTCTTACTCTGGTGTCCTGAAGCTCTATGGCTAAGGTGTGGCCCTAGCTTAGGCAGGGCTCTTTTTGTAGCAGGAACTCCTTTGCATATTAGGTTACTCACCCCTAATGTAGCCAATCCTCCAAGAGCTTACAAAGAGCTCTTGTAAGCTTTTGGAGGATTGGCTACATTAGGGGTATGTTGCCTAATATGCAAAGGAGTCTCTGCTACAAAAAGAGCCCTGATTAGCTACTCTGGGTGCCTATTGTCCTCCTCTGGTATCATCTGCATTTTTATGGCACTGCATGGTTCTGTGCTTAGGGAGTGATTTATACCCATTTGCCTCTTTATTTTCTTTCCTGCTAGCCAGCAAAGAGTTCTTTATAGCCTCTGTGCCTGCACAGAGTACAAACTCAAATTATCATGTGGGGCTGCAAACATTGGCACTAATCCTAGGGTGGAACACAATTCATGGCATTGGATATTTCACTCTACAAATTCTTCCACAAGGCTGTCCAGTTTTGCATCAGAACTATCATGGCACTAAATGGAGCTTCAAATGGATTTAATTTTGCTGGTATTAAGGTTATAAATCAAGCTATTCTGAGACTTTGAAATTAACACACACACACACACACACAAACCTTTATTGGCATTGAGAACGCAAAACATTACGGGAATACAGCAAAATCCCAAGATACAACAATCACACTTTAGCTATCCAAACCCTGTCTTCTGATTGCATAATGTAAAAATTTTGCAACAGCCTCCATTGTTTCACAATTAGAATTAAACAGAAGAAAATGAATAACTGAATCATCAGAATGCCAACTCTTACCATCTAAAAGTGGAGTAATAAAATGAGATTGAACATCCCTATAAAAGGAACAATAAAGTATGGTATGTGTAGTGGATTCTATATCTTTTGGAAAATAAGGACAAAGTCTGTCTACATATGGTATCTGGCAGTATCTCTCTAAAAGCACCTCCAATGCAGAATATTAAAGCATGCAAGCATGTATGCTTTGTGTGGTTGTGGAACTGTTAGACATAACAGATATTTCTCAATAGAGCCCATATAAGAGGTCCCCAACCTACTTGGGGAGCATTGGCTAGCAGTGCGTTCCCTAAGTTCTTGCCTTTCGATATCAAGAAATCTTTGCTTGTTTATCTGAAAAGGGAGTTAAATAATCCAGAGATATTCCCATTGTAGAGAGTTTCTCCTCTATATATCTAAATCATGGAGAGAGAAGGGACTCAGTTAACATATGAGTAATTACACTTTTAGCTTTAGCATGAAAGTGAAATTTAAGCCAAAACTGAGTTATCAGCCATGCTCTGGTTGATAGAAGCCTTTGATTGGTTTCTATGCATAGAGCTGCATAAGGATCACACAAGGAAAGTCCAAGAATTTTCCGTAAAAATCTGGACTGTATTCTTCCCAAGTCCTCTTTTAAGGGTTCCATAAAATAATTGAGCAGCTAATTTAGCATTAAAAACTTTAAGGGCTGCCGGCACGGTGGAGCCTAATGGACGCAGACCGGAGCCGAGGCCGACGCGGGCCTGCACGTCAGGAAAAGAGGCCGGCCGCAGAAGTCTCCCAGCCCAGGAAGGGAAGATCTATGCCGGGAACTCGAAAGTGCACCAAGGCTGCAGCAGGCTCCTACGCCTGGAGCCCCGCCGGAAGAAAAATGGGAAGCCCTGCTCAGGGTGCCAGTAGGATGTCCCTCCCCCATTTCATTGTGGCCCTAGTTAGGAAGGATTATATATATACTGTGTAAACCGCTCTAAGACCCCTCGGGGTCTGAGCGGTATATAAGCTGAATAAATAAATAAATAAATACTGGTTGCCCCTGGTATAATGGAAGCGTATAGCCACAGCGATATTATTTGCTGCCTCAATTGTCCTCTCTTTATGATAGATCCATCTGGTGTTATAGTAAAAGTGGATACACAAGTACTTAAAGCTTTTGACTTGTTCAATAAAATGTTCCATCTAGCCAGCTTCCAGATCTTACTGAAGATCATAATGTCATCAGCAACTCCATATTGTGCTGGAAGTATCCATGCGTATGGGAGAAAGTGCTAGGACAGCCTTAGCCCATCACAGTGAGGAACTGCATCAATGAGCACCCCAGCTTTGCTAGTCCAAAATTCATGTGACTAAAGGCTTTTTCCAGGATTTGGATCACTAAAGGCTGTTAATTTCAGAATGATAGCTGTGCTAATTTGTAGCAGCAGAATAAAACAAAATGTGTCATGGAATCCACTGTTAGCCAAATTGCCTTAATTTCTTATTAATATTGGGAAATTATGCTTATTAAATTGGCAATAGGCAAATTAGGGAGTGAACACCATTGTACATAGAGGTCCCACCCTTCCAGAAGTACCAGTAACAGACACAGAGACTGAAGTAAGTTTAAAATTATGTCTTTACTGTAGTCTTCTTCACACACAAACAATACACAGTCACACACACAATTATTCAGAAAAAAATAACTTGTTTTCCCACCATAGAGAACAATGGAGGGAATAGGGGCAACCTGTTTAGGGGCCCATAGAATTGGACCCCCTGGTCCAATGTTCTTGAAACTTGGTGGGTATCTTGGGGAGAGGCTCCACCAGCTATCCTGTGAGTCTGGAGCCTCTCCCTCAAACCCCCTCCCCTCCAGCCCCCAGAATATACCCTATGTTTTCACCATTGACTTCAATGGCCCATAGGATATAATGGGGCCGAATTGCCGTCCTTTCCTTCTCTCTTTTTCCTCTTTCCCTCCTTCTTCTTTTCTCTCTTTCTTTCTTTCTTTCCCACCTTCTTCTCTTCTCTTTTTTCCTTCTTTCCCTGTTTCCCTCCTTCTTCCCTCTCTTTCTTTCCCTCCCCTTTCCTTCTCTTATTTCCCTCTTTCCTTCCTTCTTTCCTTCTCTCTACTCTCTCTCTTTCCTCCTTCTGTGGCCCAACTCTCATGAGAAGGAGTTTAAACTTTAAATGCCTTCTCTCTTAGCTTCCCCACCCAGACCAGCTGGAGAAGGGAAGGGGAGGCTTTTGAAGATACCTCCCCCCTTTTGCTTCCCCTTCTGACATCACTTCCGGTGATGTCAGGGGGCATGGCATATGCTAATAGCCTAATAGCTCATTAGCATACCATATGCTAATGAGCTCCTGCAGCTCTTTTTCTATGAAAAGACACCTGCCTAATGGTATTTGAAGCTCGTTGTCCTTGTGCCTGGGCATGGCATGGTGTTTGATTCCTTGGTGCAAGCTAGAGAACTGATCCATCTCACAGCTGGTAAGAGGGCTGGCATCCTTGAAGAGCCACTGGAACAGCAACGCAGAAGGAAAATATCATTCTCTCAGGTGTGCCTCCTCAACTGGCTTCATATCGGGTTACCATGCTGTACAGTCCCTATAAGCATAACATTGCACAGTCCCAGTTCATAATACTTAGGTCTTATAGTCCATAAGAGCACATTAAGTGCCTTACAGGGCAACACCACAATCTACTCTGGAGTTCAAATGAAGTAGAACGGATCCATTCTTGGCTCTCTCAAAATGCTCTGAAATTGAATCTGCTCACTGTGATGTCTATTTACTGTTATATCAGTAGTACCAAAACAAATCATTTTGTGTAGTGCCAAAACAAATCACTCAAAGTGCTTCACATATAATAAAACAGATAATATAAAAACAAAGTGTAAAATGAACCTATATAGGAACGTCAATGTGCAATGCTCTTCAGTGCAGCAACTGCTCCAATTTGTTCTGGAGTAGCCCTATACAGCCAGTGCCTAACCAAGGTCATAAAATGTAAAAAAGAAAAGTTTGCAAGATTAAAACAGAAGTATAAGAACCAATGCCAGATAAAAATTAAAACTTAAAGTCCGAGTAAAAGCCTTAACTTGGCATGAAGCATTATAAAGCCTCTTGGTAAAGATATCCCACAATAGTGTTTTACAGTTCAGGGAAGGCTCTGCCCCATATAGCTGAAGCTGACTGTCATTAATATGGGACATCCACCAGGGGCTCCCTGGAAGGGAGTATGTTGAAGTTCCTAAAGAGTAATAAAGCATGTTATGTCCAGGCCTTTAAATATCAGAAAAGTGGCACAGATTGTTTTCAGAAGCTCAATGAAGATTGGTCAAATGACCTCCTGAAGTATCTTCCTGTAAGGAGCCAATGCAATCATCCATGAAGAGGACTGGGCTTTTTCTATATCATATTGTTCAATGTGTTGGATACGGTTAGAAAACTGCTATACCTCTCCTTTAAAAAGCTCTTGTTCAGTTGAGAGGGGGAAAAGTTCAACATGATAACCTGTACCACCTTTCTTATATGGGGAAAGAAAAATATATGTTGGTATTGTGTTGTTCCATAACTGATTGACCAGTAATGCCCACTTCCCCAAGAATAACATTAAAAGGAAATTGGAGGCTTGATTAGATAGTTTCCATCTATTATTGGCTATCCCACTTTGAAATGGCCTTTATGTGATGTAGAAGGAAGATCAACAAGGATTCAATATCTAATCACTGAAGTAACAATGGAAGGATGACCTCAGAACAGACAACAGCTCCGAGGTTTCTGCCAAGTGCTGTTCACTGATTATTACACCTAGTACTAGACACGGAAAAGTCAAAGAACAATTTGTTCAAAGTAGAAAAAGATTTTGTTCTGTTTCTCACTGCCTCAAATTTGAAATTGATAAAGAATCAAAGTTGAGCTGCAACCCAAAGTGAAGCACAGTTGTATATTACGTTTGCGCTTGGTGTTCTATCTGGCATTCTGGCATGGAAGCAAAGCTGCAGAGAATGGTTGAGACTGTATTTGTTCATGTTATTACTGTACTGCCCTGTGAAATCCTTCCAGGTAAATTATATATGATTCACCTGTTAGAATATGCTATTATAATTTAAATATAATGATCTTATTATTTGTCCCTCAGTTCTCTGAGTTCTCTGAGATTACTGATGCACACAAAGAACTCTTGCACAGAATCTTCCCATCATTTGGTGGGAGATTATATGACATGATCAAGTTTTATGCACTCAGGTGAGTTTTTCTTTTGAAGTGAATCAGGAAATTCTTGCAACTGCAAGAGCTCTGTTAGGCATCAATGCTTCCATGCACAGATGGACTTGCTTAATCAGTAGGGTTGCTAACTCTAGGTTGGGAAATTCCTGGAAATTCAGGGGTGTAGTCTTGGGAGGGAAGGGACGTCAGCAGGGTATACTGTCATAGAGTCCACCCTCCAAGACAAGACAGCCATTTTATCCTGGAGATGAATGGTAATTCTAGGACATCTCCAGGCTCCACCTGGAAATTGACATCCAGCCAGGGCTCTTTTTTGTAGCAGGAATTCTTTTGCATATTAGGCGACACATCCCTAATGTAGCCAATCCACCAAGAGCTTACAGTAGACCCTGTAAGAAGAGCTCTGTAAGCTCTTGGAGGATTGGCTACATTAGGGGTGTGTCACCTAATATGCAAAGAAGTTCCTGCTACAAAAAGAGAAGAAGAAGAAGAAAAGAGTTTGGATTTATACCCCGCCCTTCACTGCCCAAAGGCATCTCAGAGTGGCTTATAAACTCCTTTCCCTTCCCCTCCCCACAATAGACAACCTGTGAGGTAGGTGGGGCTGAGAGAACTTCTGACAGAAACTGTCCTTGAGAGAACAGCTGTGCCAGAGCTTGTGACTGACCCAAGGTCACATCAGCAGGTGCAAGTGGAAGAGTGGGGAATCAAACCCGGTTCTCCCAGATAAGAGTCCGCACACTTAACCACTACACCAAATTGGCTCTGGACAACCCTATTAATCAGAACACAGTGTTGTTCTGAATTGGTATGATAGAGAGCATGGCTTCAGATCTCACTGTAGATATAAAAACAATAAGTGAAAATGGCAAAATGCATGGGGAGCACTTGTACATGGCACTTACAAATCTCAATGGCAGTTTATCCACAATAAGCACAAAATTCGACTCTACCTGAAGCAGCCAACAGCATGCTTCAGGAAGGCCGCCTTTGCCTCCTCGTGAGGAGGAAGAGGAAGGGCTGCAGTTGCAGCCAGGCTTCTGGAGGGGGGTGGAGCTGGCATCTCTTTAACAGCCAACTATGGTCCTCCATTCTCAGTTGCTGCCTCGTGCTCAGCTGGGTTAGACCTGCAAGTGTGGAGGGAAAGATTTGGCCTACCTTTTAGGCCTTGACTCCCCCGGCAGCAGTGGTGGCAGACTCAGTGACAGTGCCCCAGTTGAGGCAGCATCATTGATAGCAGCAGCATTGGCAGCATCAGTAACATCAGCGGTGAGATGCGCGGCTGCAGAGCGGCCCTCAGCGGGTGCCCTAATATGTGTGTGTTTGTGTGTATAAAGAGTCACAGCGTCCTTTTGGAGGGGGAAGCCTTGGTAGAGTGGCTGCAATTGGCAAGGCTGCATCATTGCCACCCCCCGAGAAGGCGCCTCCACCCCATTTATCTGCCTACCCCATTTACTGCCCCCACCCCACAGCATTGGCATGCTCCCAGCGGTGGTGGTCCTTTCAGTGGGAATTTTTGAAGCCGTGGTGGTGAGAACCTGGGAGTGCATCAGAGAAAGCGGCCCCAAACAGCAGGACAGCCCCAGACTACGGTGGAAGAAGCTCTGGGAACCGGGCTGGTTGGGGCAGCAGAAGGCTAAGGGTCTGGAAATAAGCTTCTCAGACGGCGGCAGCTATCCAGCCACGGTTTCTATCCCTGGGGGGGGGGGTATTTTAGCGGTGCCCCAATAGCCTGATTATCTGTGCTGCTGTCCATTACTTTGGAGTTGGGTGGTGGTGGCAGGATCAGGCTGTGACATGATTAAACCAGGGAGTTAGCTCAGTCCTCACAAGTTAGGATTCCAGGCACAGACCTTGCAGCATCTAAGGGGTGGCAGCAGGGTAAGGCTGCCTCACACCCCTGTTCCCCCTCCCCCATTTTGCCAATCCCCTTCCCATCCTCTGCTTTTATTTAGGGGCAGTTGGTTGGTTTTTACTGGGCAATATCGGCCTGTGGAATGGCAGTTGGTAGGACTGCCTAGTTTTTACTATCATCCCCCCCCCCACATTGCAGGCTTAACAGGAGCCTGGGGGGTTGCTTTAAGTGAGGTGGCCAATCCAATCTCTTCCTTCCTTCCTTCCTTCCTTCCTTCCTTCCTTCCTTCCTTCCTTCCTTCCTTCCTTCCTTCCTCCACGGTTGCTGGCATGGTTTTTAAGGTAGGATTTATAAGTGACCTAAGCTCTGTAATAACTGCCTTGAGAGCATTTTAAGAAGGGATGTGTCTCAGTGGGAGTCCATCTGCTTGGCATGCAGAAGGTCCCAGGTTCAATCTCCAGCATTTTTAGTAAAAGGATTTTGCAGTAGGTGATATGAAAGACCTCTGCCTAAGATCTGGACAGCCTTGGCCAGTTTGAGTAGCAATACTCATTTTAGCAAGCTTGATAGGGACTATCAAAGGGACTATCCTTTATTAAGAATAATATTGGATTACCTACTTATTGCAGGGAACCTTATTTATATTTGACACTGTAGACAGGGATTTCTATTCAAAACAGCATTTTTACATGGTTTTATTCAGAGAACGACAATATACATTGCCAGTCAGCAGTCTTGAATCTGGGGAACCAGGTTTGATTTCCTGTTCTTCCACACGAGGCCGGTCAGGTGACCTTCAGTTAGTCACAGTTCTCTTGGAGCTGTTCTCTCAAGAGTGATTCTTGCAGAGCTCGGTTGGGTGACCTTGGGTCAGTCGCAGTTCTCTTGGAGCTGCTCTCAAGAGTGATTCTTGCAGAGCTCAGTTGGGTGACCTTGGGTCAGTCACAATTCTCTTGGAGCTGTTCTCTCAAGAGTGATTCTCTCAGAGCTCTCTCAGCCCCACCTTCCTCGCAGGGTGTTGGTTGTGGGGAGATGAAAGGAAAGGAAGAAGTTTGTAAGCACTCTGAGTGAAGAGCAGAGTAGAAATCCAGTCTCTTTCCTTTTCTTCTCTAGAATACTATAGAAGCCTTTAATGGTATCTAACTGTAAACTACAAATAGAACAAAATTTGGGGTAGAGTGCAGCCAATGGGAATGGCTACTGGGTAGCTTGATTAAGCACTCAGTGTGTGGGATGAAATCAAGCGTAATCTGAATGGAAAACAAAGGAACTGAGGGTTTCCTTCTGCGAAGGAATTCTTGTCAGCAACATGTGAATTTGACAGGGTGAATGTTCTCTGAGTTTGCAAACTGGCTTAGTCTTGGTCATGTGTTAGGATTCGAATATATCCATTGCAATACATCATTAGTACCTCTGTTTTCTGTTTTAGCAGGGATAAAGTGTGACTTCCAACCAGATGCTGTGATCTGGGACTTTGAAAGCTGGCACATCGTTACATGTCTTTGGCTTGGTCCCAATGAGCATTTTGCACAGGTTTAATAGTGTATTTGTCTTTAAAGGGAGGTCTAGTGAGCTGCCACAGCCTTCAAGAGTGGCGTTGGTCATGATGGACAGTGCCAGCTGGAATGCCACAGCAACAGGAAATGAGGCAGATGGCTTCCAGGGAGGTTCCGGTGAGGGCTGTTCTGCCCACTCACTTGGCCAGGAAAGAAACTACTTTCAGGCCTGGCAGCACAGCCTTACTTATTTATATATGTGAATAGGTTCCACTGAAGGCTGTTCACATTACAGTGAATGAACATATCGCCTGCATGTATGTGCATACACCTGTTTGTATGAAGGAGCCAGTGCACATAGGATAGGAACCCCGTTTCTATAAGAAATTATAGGTACTGTGCACTCTTCAGGGTAAAGTGTTAAACTTATACAGGTTTTTAAAGTAACACCACATTGTTACACAAGTAACACCACAGCTCTATCTGATGCTGGGCGGCCAGTCGCGCTCCGGACCAGAAGATCTTGACCGGGCGTTGAAGGCCGTGGCTGGGTGGCTCAGACTGAGTCGGCTGAAGCTGAATCCGGCGAAGATGGAGGTCCTGTGCCTGGGTCGGGGTGGTTCAGGGGTGGGGATTCCGCTCCCAGCCTTTGGCGGGGCCTTACTGCCCCCCACGCCAGAGGTTCGAAGCCTGGGGGTCCTCCTGGATTCCTCTCTTACCATGGAGGCCCAGGTAGCGGCCACAGCCAAGTCGGCCTTCTATCATCTTAGGCTGATTAGGCAGTTGGTCCCCTTCCTCGACCGGGCTGACCTGGCCACAGTGATCCATGCAATGGTCACCTCGAGACTAGACTACTGCAACGCTCTCTACACGGGGCTGCCTCTGTCGCGGATCCAGAAGCTGCAGCTGGTGCAGAACGCCGCGGCCAGGCTGCTGCTGGGCCTCCCTAGAAGGGAGCACATCCGGCCTGCGCTAAGGTCACTGCACTGGCTGCCAATAGCATACCGAGTCCGCTTCAAAGTGCTGGTTATTACCTTTAAAGCCCTATATGGCCGGGGTCCAACATATCTGCGGGACCGTCTTTCCCCGCACATATCCCAGAGAGCACTATGGTCTGGGTCGCAAAACCGTTTGACCCTCCCTGGCCCACGGGAGGCCAGGCTAGCTGCCACCAGAGCTGGGGCATTTTCGGTGGCGGACCCTACCTGGTGGAATGAGCTCCCGGAGGAGATCAGGGCCCTGCGGGACCTTTCTCAGTTCCGCAGGGCCTGCAAGATGGAGCTCTTCCGCCAAGCATTTAGTTAGGGTCTGCCGCCGTTGGAGTGCCCAGCTCGTAATGCTACAACGGTGCAGCTGCCTGAGCAGGAACACCTAGTATTTATTACCAAGTTGGTGAGTAAGGAATACCAGCTCTTCAGAGACGATGAAACATTGGCCTATTGGTTGACCACCGCTAACATCTTTGTATTGTAAATTGTATTGTAATGGTTTTATACTTGCATTTATAATATGTTTTATCGGGTGTATTTTAAATATGTTTTATGTATGTATTTATATTGTTTGTGAGCCGCCCTGAGCCTGCTTTGCGGGGAGGGCGGGGTATAAATCCCATAATAAATAAATATAAATAAATTGTAGATTGGCAATATCGTGTTTTGAAAGCTAAATTAACTTCTTGCTCTGATGGGTCTTAGTGGTTATTAGAACTAGAGTATATTAAATTAAATATCACGAAGTATTTCAAAATGCCTTAGTGGGGCAATCACTTGACTTTTAAAACAATGGATGCCTCCCTGTTCAGGTCTGCTTGCAAACAGTGGAAAGTACTTTACGGAATTCCACGGCACTGAGAGAGTGATCCAGCTTTCCTATTGGTATTGTTTCCACAGTTTGACAATCCAGTGGATCTGGAACTGGATCAGAGACACTCTTTTCTCAGTTTCCTATGGATCTGGAACTGGATCAGAGACACTCTTTTATCAATTTTCTATCTTTCCAGGTGCAGGGTTGCCAAAAGATTTGAGAAATAAGTCCTGTCTGTTTAATAGAGACTAAATGCATGGAAAAGTGCAGCTGTAGTTTTTCATGATATAGAGGTAGATAACATCACGGATGACTAACATCCGAAAGGGACAGGGCTTCTTTTTTTTCCAGGCAGCTGGCAACACTACCCAGGAACATCAATAATTATTTCATTTGATCAGTGCAAACATAAGCCCTATGAACATTGTGTAATGCCCTGCAAATCACAATGACTGTGCAATGCAAACATTGCTGTGTCAATGTAGTGGAATTTCTAAAGCATTCTATGAATGTCTTGGGAAAAGGGAGCTCTGGAGGACCAGAGGCAATCCACTTCCCCAACAGTGATGAAAGGGTCACAAGCTACCTGGGTGTCATGGCACTTCCGGTGCACTTTATGCACTTTAGGCTTGCTGATGGAATTCCGCTGGCAAGGCACCAGTTTTTGGGGCCATTACAGCCTGGGCTTTGGGATTGTTGGGCCTTTCTGGAGTAGTTTGGCGCCCTTGCTATATGGTGAGTTCGTTACATTGTTGTGTTCAGTTCCTTGTTTGTTTTTGTTCCTAGATGCTGTGTTCTGTGGCAGGAGGAGACAGATTCTCATCTGCAGAAGCAGCTCTATCTTTGGGCAGCTCATTGGGCCAATAGATCGGCCATTGGTTCTCAAGCTTAGCCAGTGGGCCATTGGGAGGTGATGACCTGGGATTCCTGAAAGTGAAGGCCCTAGTTCAGCAAGCCCAGGATGATCTTTAGTTCATTCAGTGACAGTGGCCAGACACAGAATTGTGTGGTATGCCGTGCTTTTATGCCTGGGTGGTGTAGCGCTTTGGACCCCAATGGGATTGGGGAAGCTCGGCACAAGGCCAGTGGGAAGCTTTGGAATAGTTAAGGTGGCCAGACACAGTAATTGTGTGGTTGGCCATGATTACACACCAGGTATGGCATAGCACTTTAGATTCCAAGGGGATTGAGGGAGCTCGGCATAAGGCCAATGGGGAGCTCCAGAATAGCAAAGGTGGCCAGACACAGTAACTGGGTGCTCGGTCATGATTACACGCCGGGTATGACATAGCACTTTAGAACCCAAGGGGATTGAGGGAGCTCAGCATAAGGCCAATGGGGAGCTCCAGAATAGCAACAGTGGCCAGGCACAGTAATTGCGTGGTCAGCCACGATTACACGCCTGGTATGGCATAGCACTTTGGATCCCAACAGGATTGAGGGAGCTCGGCGCAAGGCCAATGGGGAACTCTGGAATAGCAATGGTGGCCAGACACAGTAATTGTGTGGTCAGCTACAATTCCATGCCTGGTATGGCGTAATGATGTGGATTCCAACGGGATTGAGAGAGCTTGGCGCAAGGCCATGGGGGAGCTCTGGAATAGCACCGGTGGCCAGACACAGTAATAGTGTGGTCTGCCATGATTCTACGCCTGGTATGGTGAAGCGACGTGGATCCCAATGGATTGAGAGAGCTCGACACGGGCCAATGGGAGCTCTGGAATATTCTGAAGGTTGGGCTGGGTCACTTTTTGCCTCATCCCAGTTTGGCTCTCTAGGGGCAATGGCATTCACAGTTCTGAAAAAGGAAATAACATTTTTCCTTCAGAATTTACGGCAAGGGCTTCGGTTACTTTTAGGTATTTGAGTGGGCGCAGGGGCCTAAGCAGAGGCTTGGCCCTTGCGGTGGCAGAAGTAGGTCTTAGATAGAGTTTATGCGGCTTGGAAAGCACCAATCAGCAACCCCATGGGGGAGTATAGGGGTCTGACAGGATCAGCCCTGCGGCCGTGCAGCCAGGGATGAGAATTGCAGACTGCCTTTGTGGATGGTCACGACGGATCCTCTGCACAGGCCATGCGGTTGTGTTGGAGGGATCCTCAATGCGCATCCCAATCTCTGGGCCTGGCTGGGTTTGCAAGCGACTTACAGTTGGCTCCAACCCGGGGCCATGGTGTCTTGCCTGTTGACAGTAAGGATGGGGTCAAGGTGACACCAGGCCTTGCCTGTGCCACTGTTCACTGTTTGCCCTTGCCGTTACTTTCAGTTATGCTAAATAAACTGACCTTAGTTTAACCCAACCTTGGCTGTCTGACTCTTTCTTCCATCTGGGGGGGCAAATGGACACATCTTTTCACTGACACCAGCCTTACATTTATTGCAAGAACATCTGGCCATTTTCATGCACCACTGTCACTCAAAGATGCAGAACGTGTACTGACCTATTTACAATGCAACCCTAAACAATGTTACACCCTTCCAATGTCTCCCCAAAACAAGGCAGAGTTTAGTTCAACTTGTTACACTTTGAAGAGAAAATTGAGATATTAAGACCCTGAGCAACTATGGTCTGGATCAGGGGTCTTTTTTGGGGGGAGCCAAGCCCCGCCCCCAGCCGGCATCTGGGGGAGTCTTTCAGGCAGCCGAATGTCAATTTCAGCTCCATTATATCCTATGGGCCATTGAAGTCAATGGTGAAAAAAGTAAGTTTTTTTCCCACCATAGAGAAAAATGGAGGGAATAGGGGCAACCTGTTTGGGGGCCCATAGAATTGGACCCCCTGGTCCAATGTTCTTGAAACTTGGTGGGTATCTTGGGGAGAGGCTCCAACAGCTACCCTGTGAGTTTGGAGCCTCTCCCTCAAACACCCTCCCCTCCAGCCCCCAGAATATACCCTATGTTTTCACCATTGACTTCAATGGCCCATAGGATATAATGGGGCCAATTGCCACCAAATTTCTTTCATTCCCTCCTTTCCTTCTCTCTTTTTCCTCTTTCCCTCCTTCTTCTATTCTCTCTTTCTTTCTTTCCCACCCTCTTCTCTTCTTTTTTTCCTCCTTTCCCTGTTTCCCTCCTTCTTCCCTCTCTTTCTTTCCCTCCCCTTTCCTTCTCTTTCTTTCCCTCTTTTCTTCCTTCTTTCCTTCTCTCTACTCTCTCTCTTTCCTTCCCTCTTTCCTCCTTCTGTGGCCCAACTTTCATGAGAAGGAGTTTAAACTTTAAACCCCTTCTCTCTTAGCTCCCCCACCCAGACCGGCTGGGGAAGGGGAGGCTTTCGAAGATGTCTCCCCCCCTTTTGCTTCCCCTTCTGACATCACTTTCGGTGATGTCAGGGGGCGTGGCATATGCTAATAGTCTAATAGCTCATTAGCATATCATATGCTAATGTGCTCCTGCAACTGTTCTTCTACGAAAAGACCCCTGGTCTGGATCCTCTGCACTACAAGGGCAGTGAAGTTTGTGGAAGCATTTCTACACTTCCCCATTCTCAGTGCAGTTTACTGTGTTACCTGAAATCTTGTCCTTTGGGGTTTGTGGACAGTAAGGGAAAGGTCTGCCAGAGATCTGCAGCGGAAGTGGGTAATCATAAATCTCGTGTATGGAAGTGCCACTTGCAGATGCAAAACAAGGCATAGAATCCAACTCAGTGCCTGAATTATTCATGAAACATGGTTCTGTCAGTTTTGCATTTCTCATTTTCTGTTTGAGTGTCTGTTATATATTCAGTTTACTGTGTTATTAGATGTGAGCTTAGGTCACAGCTCCATAGAAGCCCAGCATTCTAAAATACGCAACTGGATTGGTCAATGCTGCAACAGACCAATCCGGAGAGACCTTGACTTTCAGTGGGAACAGTTCTCATTGGTCCCAAGCACAGTTTTATGATTGATTTTATTGTTTCAGGAGGTGTGGTTTTCCTAGCTCAAAATGTATATAGTTGGCTTGTTCTGTGTGCTGTCGTATGCTGAGCTGAATAAAGAAATAATTTGTTTGAATGCTGCCTCAATCTCAGTACATAATACTGGTGACAAGGATGGGATTAAGTGGGTAGGCAGCCCCATGGAACCAAAGCTGATCACTGCAGTGGGCAAGGAATTGTCACCTTGGCCCCTCAATAGCTGATCACTGCAAATGGGCAAGGAATGGTCGCCATGGCCCCTCAAGAGAAACCAGGGTACAGACACCAGCACTCCAGAGCAGCACTACGATGGCTGCCAAGGGCCAATTTGAGCTGTTTGATGCAACCACTGAGGACTGGGACACATTCATCTCCAGATTTGACTTCTACGTCACCGCTAATGAGATCATCGATCCAGACATAAAGAAAGCCACATTTCTCAGTGTCTGTGGAAAGAACATTTTCCATGTGGCTAGGACATTAGTGGTGCCGGCTGAGCTCAAGGCAACGGCATTCATTATGATTATGGACAAACTGTGTGAGTATTTTACACCCAAGCTGTCTGTGATTGCATGTTGGCATGCCTTCCACAAGCGTGACCAAGCCCAGGGTGAGTCCATAGCTGAAAAATAGCACGACAGTGCAATTTTGCAAACCTATGCAACAGACTCCATGACAGGCTCATATGCGGCCTGATAAATGAAAAGCTACGGCTTTTTGCTAAAAGAGAACTTACATTTCAATCAGCATACAAAGAAGCTATTGCTGCAGAAACTGCCGACCAATTAACCAAAGTGGTGCAACAGTCCAGAATGCCACCAGAGTCTCATAAGATGCAATCGGTGCATCAAGAGAGGACAACAGAGTTCACTGAACTCAAGCTGAGATTCACAAATGCTACAATTGGCAGCCTGCTACTAAAACAGACTGTGCAAGTTGTGGGGACAACCATGAACACTGGAAGTGCTGATTCCGTGAGGTCCAGTGTCGTAATTGTGGAAGGACGGGACACATCACCTGGGTCTGCCATTTGTCAAAGGTAAAGGCAACACCTCACTTGTTGCCAAGCAGACTCCATCCGCCACCAACGTATATTCCTAAACCTACTGATTGTCATTCAACGTACGAATGCATCCACCACTCATAGGTGGCAGGTACATACCTGCAAACGAAGAACAAAATAAAAGTGACAGCTGTCCTCGACAATGTGCCCTGCAAGATGGAGGTTGACTTGGGATCGGCGCTCACCATCATCTCGATGCAGACACTACGCCGGCTGTTTTCCAGATGGAAAAGACAACAACTCGAGCCTTGTGACTTCCACTTAGTCGATTTCCAGAGACTGCGCATCCTGGTTGCAGGAATCGGCAAATTCATGGTGCACTACAAAAGGTTCTATGGCCCCCTGAAGGCTATAGTGGTCAAGGGACACCGTGCTAGTCTCTTGGGACTTGATTGGTTCGATGTGCTAGGCATCCACGTAGTGGGAGTGCAACAAGTCTCCCATGATAGCTTGGACTCTGTGTAAAGACTTTCCTGCAGTATTTGACAGTTTCCTGGGTCGCTACACGGGACCCCTGGTTTCATTCGACCTTGACCCCACAGGAATGCCTATTCATCTGAAAGCTTGCCAGGTGCCCTTTGCCTTAAAGCTGTGTATTGATGATGAGCTAGACCGCCTCATCACACAGGGAGTGCTGGAGCCAGTATTGCATGCCCATCATGCCCATCAAACCCAACAGATCAGTGCGAATCTGTGCAGATTACAAGTGCACAATAAACAAGGCTCTGCAGCAGCACACATATCCAGTACTGGTTGTCAGCCACCTCTTAGCATCGTTGGCCAGGGACAAGATCCTTGCCAAACTTGACCTAGCACAGGCATACCAACAATTGCCTGTCACTCCAACCATGGCAGAGGCCCAAACTATTGTCACGCACCGCAGGGCTTTCAAAATTAACTGCCTCCAGTTCAGGGGACTTTTCCAAGTCCTTATGGAAGGTCTTCTTCGGGACATTCCCAGCATCATCCCATATTTTGATGTCTTAATAGAAGAAGAAGAAGAAGAAGAAGAAGAAGAAGAAGAAGAAGAAGAAGAAGAAGAAGAAGAAGGAGGAGGAGGAGGAGGAGGAGGAGGAGGAGGAGGAGGAGGAGGAGGAGGAGGAGGAGGAGGAGGAGGAGGAGGAGGAGGAGGAGGAGGAGGAGGAGGTTTGGATTTATACCCCGCCCTTCACTGCCCAAAGGCGTCTCAGAGCAGCTTACAAACTCCTTTCCCTTCCCCTCCCCACAACAGACACCCTGTGAGGTAGGTGGGGCTGAGAGAACTTCTGACAGAAACTGTCCTTGAGAGAGCAGCTGTGCCAGAGCTTGTGACTGACCCAAGGTCACATCAGCAGGTGCAAGTGGAGGAGTGGGGAATCAAACCTGGTTCTCCCAGATTGGAGTCCGCACACTTAACCACTACACCACTACACCAAACAAACCAGCGTGTCCACCGAGGAACTGTCTGCATGCCTTCAACAGGTCCTCCACTGATTCCAAGACACGGGCCTCAAGGTGAAGCATGAGAAGTGCCAGTTTGGAGTTCCACAAGTCAAGTTTTTGGGGTTCCTCATTGACGCTGATGGGTCCATCTGATGGAGAGCAAGTTCAAGGTGATCCACAGTGCACCAACCCGTACTGCAAAGAAAGAACTCCAATCATTCCTCAAGCTTCTCAACTCCTATCACTCATTCCTGCTGCATAAAGCATCCATAGCAGAACCATTGCATCACCTGTTGGAAAAGAAGTCGCAATGGAGCTAGGGGCCAGGTCACGCCCAAGCATTTGCCACTGTCAAGGACTTACTGTCGTCCAACTCAGTCCTCACACATTTTAACAAATGGCTACCACTTACCAGGGCCGCTGATGCCTCACCCTATGGAATCGGCATGGTCCTGAGTCACTGTTTGCCTGAGGCCCCAACTGCATATTTCTTCAGAACCTTGTCATCTGCTGAGAGGAACTATGACCAAATCGACAAGGAAGCACTTGCCCGTGTTGCTGGCATAAAGAAATTCCATGATTTCATGATTTCATGTACAGTCAACAATTCCAGATTATAACTGACCACAAAACCGCTGTTGGGATTATTCACCCCAGACTGCCAGACTCTTCAGGTAATGTCTCCCAGGATGCTCCATTGGTCTGTATTCCTGTCCACCTACACCTACAAACTGTCCCACTGGCCGGGGAAGGCCATCGGCAATGCTGATGTGCTCAGCTGCCTGCCTATCCGGGCTTTGGCACTAGATCCCTCTCCTGCCTGCAAAGTAATGGCTCTCAAGGAGCTACCACAGCGTCTGCTACATGCGTCCAATGTCACCACACGGTCCGCCAAGGACCCCACAATTTCCAGGGTCCTGAACTGGGTGTGGAGGGGGTGGCCAGCTGACAGTCAGACTACTGAGTTCCTGGCGTACAAGTAATGGCAACACAAACTGTCAATCCATAAGGGATGCCTCATCTGGGGGAACCATGTGGTCATTCCCCCCAAACTTCACCGCTGGGTGTTAGAGGCCTTACATGCGGGACACCCCAGAGTGGTACATATGAAGGCATTAGCCTGCAGTTACGTCTGGTGGCCACACCTGGACCAAGAGATTGAAGGATGGGTCTGTATCTGCCAGGTCTGCCAAGAGTCATGACCAGAGCCACCTCAGGCACCAGTGGAAGACCACCAGAGTAGCCTGGTCCCACATGCATATTGACTTTGCTGGCCCTTTTCAAGGGCAAACCTTTTTGATTATCATGGATTCATCAAGTGAAGAATAAGGATTGTTTCTAACTAAGGATATTCTTACTTTTATTGCACACAGTTAGAACCAGCTAACATGTGTGAGGGCTCCTTGGCTGCAGTCCAAGAAAGCACAGCAAGTTACCTATAGTTACTTAGCTATCTTGTTGGTAAGATGATGAGAAGGCAGGAGGCTGGCTGGAGAGCAAGTTTAAGCTTGATAAAACAAAGGTTGCACCTCGCTTTATCAGCTAGTATGGGGGCTGGCTTGGGGTGTCTCTGGTCCATCCCATCCCTGTACCTATTGGCTAAAGGATGTGGGGGTTCCCTCCTACTAAGGTGGGGCAATACTGAAAGTCTACACCTTTCTACAAGGGAGGCTTGGTCAAGGTGCAAAGATAGGTTGGCATGGAAACCTTTAGGTATGCAGATGACTCTGGCTAGGTCCAGGTGACAATCTTCACACATGTAAATGTCAAGCATCCTGTGGGTTACATGCGAGGTAGAGATTCCTCAATGGTGGAAAGGCTGTTGTTTCTACATTCTGCTGGAGAACCATAATGGAGATGCTAATGGAGATGCTTCTTGTTCCCAAGGCCTCATGGGTAGGTATATGCGAGGTGTGTGTCTGTGACTTCATTTGCATGAAAGTACAACTGTGTGTTACCTTCCCTACACAGAGAGCCACATTAACCCAAGCATACAATTCTCCCAAAGCAAAGACACTTGCTGGCACCATTCCTGGTGTGTATGCAGGTCAGAAAATAACAAATAAAAGCATTTTCAAAGTTCATCTCCTAACAGCATGTTCACTATGTATCTACAATCATAATGATCTTGCAGTTACTGAGACTGTTTGGGCTCCGCATGATCACTCAGAACACAGAGCTGTACTAAGGTATGTCACAGAAATTTTCTGGTTCCATAATAATTTGTAGAACAAAATTCGAGTCCAGTGGCAGCAAAGATTTATTCAAAGTATAAGTTTTGTTGATCTTAACGGTGCCACTGTATTCAAACTTTGTTCTGCTTCTTCAGACCAACACGGCTACCCACCTGAATTTTTCGTAATAATTTGTGTTTGAGTTAAAAATATAGCTTTAAAAACACTTTAACAATTATTCAGTCATTTATTTACTTCTAAAACTTGATGGCTGCCAGGCTACAACTCAGCATACTAGCCTACGAGCAAAATGAAAGGAAGCTTGCAAAATGTAAAAATAATGAATGGATTCAAACAGCCATAAAACAATTTTAAAACCACCATTCAAACAGCTATGACGTGATAAACTGTAAAATCCATGGCTAAGAGCTCAATCAAGCTTGAAGCAAGGTCATTGAGGTCTAGTTTCCTTAAAAACATAATGCGAGTGAAATTGTGTCATCAGCAAGTTAATTTTTTACAGTAAGACTTTGTTTTTTCAGGTAGTTGAGTCTGAAAGCTCCAGATTCTGCCAGGCTGCATCAGTGATCCAGCAGAGTCTCTCCGGAACTCACCAAGATCTTCCCTGAATTCACATGCCATCTGCTAAATTCTGCTGTAGCTTAACTGCCTGACCAACCAGGTTCTGCTTTACCCCAGGCCATCCCCATGCCTCTGACCCTGTCCAAGGGAACAGTTGGGCTGGGGCCTGTGGACACTGACCTGATTCAAACAACTTACCAAGGCAGCCATCTGCTCAAGAAGAAGTGAGAGAAGAAGGCTCATTCCTCCACCATACCCATAAATAATGTATGACAACAACACTCTACATGTGGCCCATTTGCACAATGGCTGAATTCATACAGTCTTCCCCATCCTTCATGAATGGGAAGCACTAGGTGGTTGCAGTTAGGTGTTTTTTTTAATGTGCATAGTGGAAAGAAGGGGGGATGGATGTACACATTCACAGCAAAAATGGATTTCTGCTCAGATCATGACAAACTGGATCATATTTCTCATATGTAACACTAAGACCGATTTCCCACTAGCCGCTGCTCTGTCCTCGCTCTTCCTTTTCCCCGATTCTGTGTGTCAATTTCCCACCACTTGCCGCACGGCCACATTTTGCCCTGCAGCTTCACCTGATTTCCTTGCATCTTTTTGATCCTCAAAAAACAGGATCAAGAAGACGCGGGGGAAATCAGGTGAAGCTGTGGGACAAAATGCGGCCACGCAGCACGTGGTGGGAAATTGACACATAGAATCGGGGGGGAGGAAGAGCGAGACAGAGCAGCAGCTAGTGGGAAATCAGTCTTAGTATATCAGTCTCTCTTGAGCAGTTCAGGATATGTGTGAATGTTGTTGATATACAAGGGAAAGTGGGAAAGGGTCATTTTTAAATTAAATGGAATTGCAAAAGAGGTTGATTGTCTAGGTTTTGTCTGGATTCTGTCTGTGAACTGTTAGCTGGTTTGAAGAAGAAGACCCTGCTTTTCTCTAACCTAGGGACATAAGAACATAAGAGAAGCCAATGCTGGATCAGGCCAATGGCCCATCTAGTCCAACAGTCTGTCACACAGTGGCCCAAAATACCAGGTGCCATCAGGAGGTCCATCAGTGGGGCCAGGACACTAGAAGCCCTCCCACTGTTGCTCTTCCCAAGCATCAAGAATACAGAGCATCATTTGCCCCAGATAATAGCCACTGATGGACCTCTGCTCCATATGTTTATCTAATTTCCTCTTGAAGCTGTCCATGCTTGTAGCCGCCACCACCTCCCGTGGCAGTGAATTCCATGTGTTAATCACTCTTCAGGTGAAGAACTACTTCTTTTCATCCATTCTAACCCAACCTCTCAGCAATTTTATTGAGTGCCCACGAGTTCTTGTATTGTGAGAAAGGGAGAAAAGTACTTCTTTCTCTATCTGCTCTATCCCATGCATAATCTTATAAACCTTGATCGTGTCACCCCTCAGCCGTCATTTCTCCAAGCTAAAGAGCCCCAAGCACTTTAACCTTTCTTCATAGAGAAAGTGTTCCAACCCTTTTATCATTCTAGTTGCCCTTTTCTGCACTTTTTCCAAAGCTAAAGGGAGTCTCAAAGCAGCTTGCAATTGCCTGCCCTTCCTCTCCCCACAACAGTCACCTTGTGAGCTAGGTGGGTCTGAGAGAGTTTTGAGAGAACTGTGACTGATCTAGGGTCACCCAGCAGGCTTCATGTGAAGGGGTGGGGAATCAAACCTGGTCCTCCAGATTACAGTCCGCTGCTCTTAACCACTATACCACACTGCCCAACTTCAGTTTTAAACAACTTAAGGCCACAACCATGCATTCCCCCATCTGACTTGGACACCAATCAATTCAGAAGACTAGCTGCCTTCTGTTGTTTGCACATGCACACCAGCAAGAATAGGGGGTCTGATGAGGGCAGCACAAGTAGATTTTCGCGTAAATTGCTACCTTTTGTAGATCCAGCGATATGAGGCAACATAGGCAATCACAATTTTTCTGCCCAATGATGAGGGAGAAACAAGCCCACTTGTTCCTTCTGTTTTTGTAGCCAATAAGGAGAGGCACCACTATGGCTGACACAGACTTGCTATATCTGTGCATCACAAGCTGTGCTATTGCCTGGGGAAAAAACATATGTTAGGTAAAAAGAGGCTTGCCTAGAGCAGACACAAAGCTTGTGTGAGACAGTACATTGATTCATGAGCTCCAACTGCATAATTAGCAGATTGTTTGAATATGGAATCCCTAAATGCACATTCTTTTCAAGTCTGTTTTACAGTCAGATTACAGATATGAGGAATGCAGAAGCAGCTGAAGCCTCTGTTGTGAAACCTCGCTGCATAATAAGCTCTTTCCCCCCCTCACACCTTTAGTACATCATAAAAGATGCTGATGTAGTTTTCATCATAGCATTAACAATGAGGCAACTCTGCCTTTGTTTTTGCAGATTTTGGGTCTCCCTGAAGTAAACAACCAGGCACCGAGAGAACATTGTACCTTGTTAGATAGCGTTTCTGTATAACTATTGTTGAGAGACAAGGCCAGTAGGCCTCACTTCTCTTCAGCGGTCACTCTGACATGTTAAACAGCTCATGGATTTTTTAAAAGAATAATGCTAATGGACACTGATTAGATGAATGACTAAACCATTGCACTAGAAAATAGGTTTTATATTTGTATTTTGAAAACCGCATGGAAGTTTGTGGTAACTTTTAAGAGACAAAAGGGACAACTTGGGCATTTCTTCTCAACATTTCATTCATTACAGAGGAAAGAATTCCTGGTGGTGAGTTATAGATAAGGATAATACAGCAGATTAGTAGTACATTTGGTCTTTGTACTCTATACCCAGTGCAAGGTGCAAGTGAATATACTGGGGATTTCATTCAGATAAAAAGCAGTGGCCAGATCATTACATTTTTAGGTCTGTTGTCAATCTGATGAACAATTAAAGCCAAATTCTAATTTTGTTAGCAGGACAAACCTTAGAGAAGCTACATTTCTTACATTAAAGCTTCCTTTATATATATTGGTATGATATCAGAAAGGGAAAAGAAAAGGCAATTCAGTCTAGAGACAATGCAATCCTAATAACAATTTCCTGGGAGTAAACTCCATTGACTAGACCTGAGAAGATTCTGAGTAGAACTACTTGGGATTCCACTGATAGTCTTGCTAGCTGGAACATTTGATTTCAGTTAAATAATACAAAACATATTTTCCTCTGTTCAAATCTCACTCTTCAGCTTTCCATCTCTCCCCCCCATCTGCAGCCTCCACAGTGCTCTGAAACCTTGACTTCCACATCACATTGGCTGTCATGGGGGGCATCTCAGCAGGGTATAAGGACACAGAGTCCACCATGTTCTCCAGGGGAACTGATCTCTACCATCTGGAGAGCAGTTGTAATTCTGAGTGATCTCCAGCCCTCACCTGGAGATTGGCAACAATAGTTTCCGAGGAGGAAAAGTTGCCTTTCTCTGCAATGGGGACCAAAGCATCTTACATCATTCTCCTCTCCCCCTTTTGACTTGCACAACAACCCTGTGAGGTAGGTTAGGCTGAAAGTCTGTGACCGGTCCAAAATCATCCACTCAGCTTCTACAGCAAGAACCTGGGTCTAGCAGACCCTGCTCTGAAGCACTGACTGCTATGCCTAGGGCAGCCAACCTCCAGGTGGAACCTGAAGATCACCAGGCATCACAACTCCAGACAACAGATCTCCCCCCCACCCCGAGAAAATAACTGCTTTGGAAGGTGGGTTGTATGGCATTCTTTTCAGCTGAGGCCTCTCCCCTCCCCAAACCCTGGCTTCCATAGACTCTTCCAGAAAATCTCAAGGAATCTCCCTATCTGGAGCTGGCAACCTTAGACTCAGGACTGGTCCCAATGAGTTCCTCACAAAGGCCTGCGAAGGGTTTCCTTCCTTTGTCTGAACCAAGCTTGGTTGCCCACTGTGGCAAAATGGGCTCTAGTTTAAAACTCAGCTGTTTGCCTCCCACCCTCATCCTGTGGGCGTATCTCACTCCTTAAGTTCACTGCCACTACTCACTGAATTGTCACTGCCTTTTTAGAGGGACAGTGAGACTCCTCTGGCTGAATCTTCCTATTTGGAGATAGAATCCCCAATCTTTGGGGGATCCCTGGAAAATTGGCAACCCAAGGGTCCGGCCTTTCCTTGCTTTCCCTGGGCTACTCCCTCCCTTTGGTATTGTGCAGAGCAGGGGAGACTATGTGGTCAGAGCACAACACAGATTATTAGCCCAAATAAAAGTGTTTTAAACGATTTATTGTATTTTATCATGTGTAAAATGTATATTGTCCATCAGTTTTGTGGAAGCCTCCCTGAGCCCGCCTTGGCAGGGAGGGCAGGGTAAAAGTTAAAGCAATAAATAAATAAATAAATTTAACTATTTACACAGTTATGGCTGAATTTCTGCTGCCTCCCAGGGTGTTCCCACCAATGCTCCCTCTAAGCTGTGGAGTCTTGTGAGCAAAAATTCTACTTTGTGAGCTACTGGCATTAAAGTTGTGAGCAAGCAATTTGGCTGCTGCATAAATTAGTTTGCTCTGGAGCCATCCTTCCTGAGCAAAGACAAAAATGTGTGAGCTGGAGGCTAAAAAACTATGAGCTAGCTCACACTAACTCAGCTTAGAGGGAACACTGGTCCCCACATCTCTGGTGTGTGGCCTGGACAGGCTGGCCAGCACAACAGCAGGAGCCTTTCCTAACCTCCTGTGGAATGAAGACTGCCTCCTCCCTGGATGGGCTGGAGTCTATAATGATGCCGCCTCGCCCCTTGGGACAGTCACTATTTCCCCACACTTTTTGGCCTTGGGGCAGCTGGGAATTGTAGGCCAGCAGATGAGGAAGCCCCATTCAACTCAGTGAGTGATACCCCTGCAGGTCCCTCTCTGAAACTACAGCTCAATTAAGCCTTATGGGGAAACATTTTAAACACAGAGACAGCAGCCATCTTACAGACACAAGTAACTGCCATTTCGTTACACCTACCAGCAGGTACTGAGGAAAAAATTAATCCCACACAGGAGGCAAGTGTCTTCATCAAGAGAGAAAGCTGTCTGCCAGAAATTCTGACGGTGAACCATTTATATTGTTTAGAAATTCTGACAGGACACAGTGGCTGAAGGAGTGAGCGGGAAAGAGGAGCAAACCCAGCACCCAGCCAATGGCATTCGAGTACCCTTGAATGGCAGCTGGGCGGGATTCAGACAATGCAGCCAGTGGCTAGGGATACCCTCTGAATGACAGATCAGAGGTCCAAAGGCTGTGGGAGCATGTGGAACATTCAGGAGAGTCCATGACCAAAACACAGTTATGTATAAGGAGAGATGAGATCCCTCCCCAGGCTCCACCCCCCAAATTTCCAGGTATTTCCCATGACAGGGACAGCAACCCTATCCATTAAACAGCACTATAATTGATAGATCAGACAGCTTTTTAATCATGTATTCATGAAATCTGCTTTTAATTATTTCTGGCTTGTTGGATTTAGTGTTTCAACAACACATATGTGTTGCAGAGGATGGCTTAACTACATGACCTATAAAATTCAGCATAATGAAGATTTTTCATGTTGTAGTGAGATGCAATCCAGACATGATGGATTTACAAGATTGGTTTGCCGTGCCAAAAATACTCAGAATGATGGGCTGATAAGTTGTCAATGAGGCTTGAACTGTATGAGAGAGGCTATTGGCTGTTTACCAGCTCTGTATAGAGAAGTCACTTCTTCATGTTTCTAAGTTGCTTGGTTTTTTTCATGCCAGAACAATGTGTCTTTAAAAAAAAACTGCAACCACCTTTTTGCTTTATTAACAGACTAGGAATAAGGCCCGTTGTGGAAATAAATACAACGGGCTCTAGAAAGAGGCTCTGGGAGAGTGCCCCGGCTTTGGGCACTCAGTGACAATTTGCTGTGGCAATCTCAGCAGGGTATAATGACAGAGTCCACCATTTTCTCCAGAGGAACTGATCTTTGCTACGTGAAGAGTAGTAGTAATTTTGACTGATCTCCAGCCCACCCCCAAGATTGGTAACAGTGGCTCCCCAGGAGGGAGTGGCTGGTTTGGAGGGTGGAGTCTATGGCATTGTACCTGTCTGAGGTCCCACCCCTCCTCAACACTCACCTTCTCCAGGTTCGACCCCTCAAATCTCCAGGAATTTCCCAACCTGGAGTTGACAACCCTATCTCCCTCCCAGCCAACCATCAACCTACCTTTAGTTTTCCATCTCCTCCCCCATCCCTCCTACAAAGCAGTTGTAATTTTGAGTGATCTCCAGCCCCCACCTGGAAATTGGCAACAATGGTTCCCCATCAGGGAATGGCTGGATTGGAGGGTGGAGTCTATGGCATCGTACCTGTCTGAGGTGCCACCCCTCCTCAAACCTCACTCTCTCCAGGCTCCGTCCCTCAAATCTCCAGGAATTGCCCACCTGGAGTTGGCAACCTGATCAGGACTGGGCCCAATGAGTTTTCTCCCTAAGGCTAACATAGGTGTGGAAAGGGCCTTTTACTGACAGAGGAGAAAGTACAGGTGCCAACTCTGATTAGGGAAATACCTGGAGATTTGGGGGGTGGATCCTGTGGAGGGCAGCATTTGGGGGGGGGTGGAAGGACTCAGCAGAGTATAATGCCATAGAATCTACCCTCCAAAGCAACCATTTTCTCCCGGGGAACTGATCTCTGTCATCTGGAGATCAATTGTAACAGTGGGAGATCTCCAGGTCCTACCTGGAGATTGGCAGCCCTTGGGGAAAGTCAGCTGCACAGCGGGGAGTTGAAGAAAATGGTCTGATGGTCGCTGGCCCACCTCGTTAGCCAGCCAGCCATGCTGAAGCTAAGCAGGAGAAAGAACCTTTTTCCATTTATTCTGACAGGAAAGTGGCCATTGGGGAGGGGGTTATGGGCGGGGTTAAGCTGAAAGTCCTTTGGTTTTTTACTCACAGAACCAAGCTTGGCTGCCTACCAACAGCCACTGAGGGGACAGTCCCTCACAGGAGTAAAGAGAACTGTCTTTCTCAGGAGACGGAGCTGTCTGCCAGGGGGAGTGGGTGGGGAAGAGGAGCAGACCCAGCACCTGGCCAATGGCACGCGAGTACTCTTGAGTGGCGGCTGATGGGCCAAAGGCTGAGGGAGGGCATTTTACAGCCAATGGGAGCGCATGGAATCTTGCGAAACCAAAAGATAAATATTTATAAGGAGAGATATGACTAAGGTTGCCAACTCTGGGTTGAGAAATTCCTGGAGATTTGGGAGCAGAGTCTGGAGACAGCAGAGTTTGTGATGGCATAGAGTCTATTCTACAAAGCTGCCATTTTCTCCAGGGGAACTGATCTCTGTAATCAGAGTTGTAATTCTGGGAGAACTCCATTCTCTATCTGGAGGTTTGCAACTCTAGATCTGAACTTGCCATGAAGTAAAAGGCAGAAGTACTGTGTGGGCAGTAGATTCCAGAAGGGAACTCATTTTTTTGCCTTCAACCTCTATTTCCGTATGTCACTAAAGAACTCAGTTCCATGACAGGGATTATGGTAGTGCCATTTTAATTTTTTTGCATCCAAAGCAAAATAGCAGCTTGACAAGCTTAGCATGGGCTTGTTAATATTTCAGAACTAAGCAGAGTTGGCCATGGTCAATACTTGGATGGTGACCAATAAGGAAGACCGGGGTTGCTATCCAGAGGAAGGCAAAGGCAAATCACCTCTGTTCATATCTTGCCTGGAACACCTCATGAATGTAGGGTTGGCAGTTCCCCCCCCCCCAGCAGAGGGGGATGGGGGAGGAGGGTTGCCAGATCCAGATTGGGAAACTCCTGGAGATTTGGGGATGGGACTTCAAGTGGGATAAAATGCCATAGAGTCCAGCCCCCTAAGCATCCATTTTCTCCAGGGGAATTGATCTCTGTAGTCTAGAATGAGCTGTAATTCTGGGGGATTTCCAGGTCCTACCTGGAAACTGGCATCCCTATATGGATGGGGTCACTATGAGTCATTTGCAACTCAACAGCATGTTCTTCTTCTTCCAGTGCAAAATGCTGAATGACTGTACTTCTAAAGTTCCACTATAATCTTCACCTTCACTTTTTCTCTCATCCAAATTTCCAGTGATTTGAGTAGTGGAAAGAACATAAACTTTGTGTGCACTGGTTGAAAGATTCCTTTTGTATTTGTGCTCATGGGCAGAAGAATTACAGTTCCTTAATGTCTCTCAGCCTGAGGAGAAAAACTTGCAAGCAAATGTCAGAGAGCCTCTATGATTTACTCTATCACTTGAACTAATGAAGAGATGCCAGAACAATGAGATTTTATCTGCACCTCTGAAGTTTTGATGTACAATGGCATTGATGACTTAATATCTATTATTTTCCTCCTTCATCTGTTGACTAATGATGATTAGGGGTCTTCAACACAAGTTGCTTGCTTTTTATGAAAAGTTCTAGTTAGAATTGTTCTTAGTGTATTTATATTCCACCTTTCTTCCACAGAACTCAAGAAAGTGTACATAGGATTCTAAAGTGGCACTGATCAGACCCAGACCCACTTAGTTTCAGCAAGATTGCTGTACTGTAATTCTGAGGGCCTTTGGGCCACAGCATAGGGCTATTTAATTAATAGTGTCTAGCCACAGTGGCAAGTGAAAACTAGCTACCTATTTGCTTCCAAGCTCAAAGTGCTGGCTATTACCTTGAAAGCCTTTCATGGCCTAGGAACCTCACACTTAGCAAATTGCATCTGCCAGGATACCCCCATGGGCTATTTACACTATTCATAGGGCCTCCTTCTTAAGGTGCCCTTCTTTAGGACTGCTGCATGGCCGCAGTGAGGCCATGGGCCTTTTCTTTGGTGGGCCGGGTCTTACTTGTTGAGCAGATCTGGCAGTGAGTTTGCTGATCCTGTGTGTTATTGGATGTGTCGGTCTGGGGCAAGTGATTCTCTGTATTCTTGGTGCTTGGGAGGGCAACAGTGGGAGGGCTTCTAGTGTCCTGGCCCCACTGCTGGACCTCCTGATGGCACCTGGTATTTTTGGCCACTGCGTGACAGAGTGTTGGACTGGATGGGCCATTGGCCTGATCCAACATTGGCTTCTCTTATGTTCTTATGTTCTCTTATGTAAGCAGTCTGTGTACATAGTCCTAGGGAGGAGCAGGTTAGCTGATTATCCCAAAGGGGCCTCTTATTGAAAGTAATGGCAGTGTGCATCACTGTGTTCCCAGCACAATGCACTCTTACATGAAGAGTAAGATGAAGAGAGGTAAAAAAAAATCCATAGAGTATTGGTAGGATCCCTGCCTGCATTTACAGCTTGAAAAGGAGCTGGATTATGCCATACTACTTCCATGTATCTGAAAAAGCAAGCAGTGACTCACAAAAGCTCACACCCTGCCACAAATTTTGTTAGTCTTCAAGGTGCTACTGGACTCTGGCTGTTTTCTGCTATCACAGAAAGATGAACATGGTTACCCATCTTGGTCTATTTCCATTGTGAATGTATAGATCTCATCCATCTGTGCAGCTCTCTGCTTCATTTCAAAGCACTTCTGATCATAGGAATGAGCACTTTGAACATTACAGCATAAGGTGGACTGCACAGATATAAACATGTCTTGTGTCTGATAGTAGGAGATTTCAGAGCCTCTCTTTGGGCCAAATTAGATATGATGGCATCCTCATGACTACCACGACAATACTGCTGCTATTTTAAAAATGCCGTGAGGACCTGATTCTGATTGGACCTGCAGCGCAGCACTCATTTCCTCCCGTGCCTTTGCACATGCCAAAACAGCTGCAGGGGGTCTGGTGCAGCCATTTTTGGTACTTGATAAGGTGCAAGCAGGAGACAAAAGTGCATCAGCCTGCTGCGAGTGCAGACCTAATTGGGATTGGGCCCTCCGACATTTTTAATTCACTTTGAAATGGCAGCAGCAGCCCTATGGTGGCCACAAGGACACTGTCACATCTAGTTTGGCCCTTTCTCTCCAGGAAGTACATCACCAATTCCAGAGAATACACTATACATTGCCAATTCTATGAAGGATTACTTCAGTGGGATGGTGAGTGAATGGTGGGCAGGTTTCAATAATGTGCAGCGCAATTAGGTAGGATTAAAGTTTCCAACTCTGGGCTGGGAAATTCCTGGAAATTTGGGATGGATCCTGGGGAGGGCATAGTTTAGGAGAGAGCTCAGCAAGGATGTAATGCCATTGAGTCCAACCTCTAGCGTTGCCATTTTCTCCGAGGTAACTGATATCTGTAGTCTGAGGAGCATTTACAGTTCTGGGAGAACTCCAGGCCCCACCTGGAGGTTGGTAACCTTAAGAAGGATGGTAGACAACACAAATGTAATTTTCATCATTATTAAAGAAATAATACTGTAGGACATAATGAGATATCGTCTGATAGAATTACAAAAACTGTGTAACAATATGACATTTAAACATGTTTTAAATAAATAGAGATCTCCCTCTTTCAGTTCTTTCCATATCAAGAATTGGATAAACATCAAAAATATATATTGGCACAATGCAGACTGAAACAGAGTTTGTAAAAGAAATAACTCAAGGTAGTAAAGGAATGCTATCCAGACAGTAGACTTTCCCAGAATGAATGTGCTGGGGTGAGCACGATTACTGCTGTAAGTTCTCCTCTGAACTATGCACTTCCATTGGAGATATACATGGGCTTGGATTCTATGCCTTGATTCTATGTGTGCTTCCCTTCAGCCATTGTGGAGGTGGGCCTCCAATATGGAGCCCATTCCTCTCACTGTAGGCACTTTGAAGCATTTTGAAAATATTGATCTTGCACAAGCAGAAGTGTGCTCTGCAGCAGAGGACAGCCTCCACAATGGCCAAAGAGAAGCACCTGTGGAATTAAGGCATTCAAGCCACAAAGTTTATGCTTGCACACTACAGTTTTCCCCATGAAACTGGCTATCTTATCAATTTAGTGTTCTGTCTCATGCATTTTTATCAGTGTAGGCTTTATAGAAATCTCAGTACACGCATGTAAGTCAGGGGTGCAGCATCAACCTTACCACTTCATATACATTCATTTATTTCCCTTAGACTTTCTGAAAAGGCATATGAATGTTTATGGAAAACATCAAGTAAGACGTATTTGGGGAAAGTAAATTAAGATTTCAGCATGGTGAAAATTATTTTACAGTTTTTGCTAGATGGTGTTTCACCATGGAATTTTTTTAAAAAATATATATCTGTAAATTGGAAACCACCACTTACAGGTGATGTGGACAAGAGAAAGGTATGATAGTCATGTCCACATTAAAAAGTATGGGGTAGTATCTTTCAGATGACAGATATTAAGAGTTCTTGTGGATTTGTGCAAGGAGATTGTCACTAGGAATAAAAATGAATTGATTTTTCAGCTTGTAAAAGCAGCAAGGATTTTAATTGTGCAGGAGTAGAAGTCTAAAGAATTACCCCTGATTCATCATTGTATTCATAATCATAATCTGTGATTGGTCTAAAATGAACCTGTTGCATTAGCTACAAAAAAATTTACAATCTGATAAACTATTTAAAGTAATTTTGAAGCTGACTGAATATTGTGAGATTAATTACTAATAATTTTCATAGCTGGTAAGAATTACCTAATTAGTTATGATAGGATTTGTAGTAATTTTACTGATGAAAGTTTATTTTACAGACAGTTCTTGATTTACACATGGAGCTGCCTTATCCTGAATCAGATCCTTGGTCCATCAGAGTTAGTGTTGTCTATTCAGACTGCTGGTGGCTATTCCAGAGTTTCAGGTGGAGGTCTTTCACATCACCTACTATCTGATCCTTTAACTGGAGCTGCCAGGGATTGAACCTGGGACCTTCTGCATACCAAGCAGATGTTCTACCATGGAGCCACACCTGCTCCCTGTTTGATTGTCTAACAAAAAATTGGCAGTGGGCATTGTCAGGTTAGACTGATTTGAATATAGTTTTCAGACATGTGAAAGCCCCTTTTACTGGACCTTTTAAAAAACATCTGGCTTCTTAGTGTCATGTCTAGTACAGTGTCAGTCATGTGATAGCTTGTTTCCATGTAAAGTCTTACAGGAGGGTGGCTTAGGATTGTTACTGGAGGGATCACTATTTTTTGGTTTCTCATGATTTTGAAGGTGTGCCATACAAGAACACTTTCTTGGGAGTAAGCCCCATTGAGTAGACTTGACTAGGCTTCTGAGCAGACCTGCTGTTCAGTCTTCAATGAACTGAATAAAATAAAGCAAAATACATTTTTAAAGCAAAAAGTTCACAAAATGAAACATAATGGCATTCATCACTTTGAAAACAAAAACAGCATTTTAAGCCCTGTAGGGAAAAAATTGTAGGAGAATAATCAGTCTTCCATAGAAATAACAACATGGTGAGAGCAAAGGTTGGGAAGAGATGCCTTGCTCTTCACTAGCAAATGTCACAGGCACTGCACAAAAGTAGTCATGACATTGCCCTCAACATTCACAACAGCAATTAATGCGCTATCTGGGAATAACATTTTAGTGGCAAACTACTGTATTTGGGATGCCGCAAAATACTGTTCTTGGATAATGCAATAAACTTGCAAAAGAACCAATCATTGAGAGAAGAAATGAGTATTTCACAGTAATAATAGTAATAATCGTTCACTTGTACAACAAGTGAGTTAATACCATGAGTTATCATTTGAAAATACCCTTAGTGTTTATTGATGACGAATAATTGGTGTGGCAATTCCATGCATTTCACTGGTCTCTTGCTACAAAAACAGCTAAGTCATCAATATGTACAAAACATGTTTAGTTCTTCAACTTCTTCTCCCTCTCCCTGGATCAACATGAACTAGTTCTTTCCCTTTCAATGTAAAAAAGAAGGCTGGAATAGAATAAAACATGTGACCATTTTAAGACCAGTTTTGTCAATAACTTATTTGGCACTCAATCTATATTCAAAGTTCCATTTTAAACATTGTAGGTTTTTATCCCATGTTGCAGGAAAATACAAAAGATGTCTTTGGTACATACACAAAAATGTTGCATTCTGGGCTATGAATTACAAAAGACACATGATTTGTAAGTCGTTATTTATAGCATTCTCATTTCTTAATAATTTAACTATTTCCTTCAGACAAGGAAAAATATGATATGCGATTAAAATATCAAATATATCACTTCCCTGTAACGTACATAGAGAGAACATATCTCTGATGTCTCAATTCACAGTAAAACATGACGATGCGTCAAAAGTCATTTACATGCAAGTTGCTTCAAGCTGTTGTGTGGCTGATTTTGTCAGACAATATGATGTGCTGCCCTTTCCATCCATCCTTCGAGTGGCAAGAGATAGCATTTGCTACCTGACAGGCCTTTTGCAGGAGGATCTTCCTAAACAGTAGATAAACCCAGGGGTCCAAGATCTGATTCAGTGAGGCCAAGCGGATTGCTGTCAAGAAGAAATTGCACTCTTTGTGAAGTTCTGTGCTTGTCTGGTTGCAGGCTGTTTCGCATTGTTTCATAGAGATGGGGCTGAAGGTGACTTTCAACATGATAATCTATGAAAACAAGAGAAAACATGCATGATGTAGACATAGAATTTCTTTACAAGGAACATTAGGCATCAGTATTAAGGGAATCATTATTTGAAAAAAAAAAAAACCCACACACACCATCACTCCTAAAGAAGTACAGATAAGCCTTTCTTTGGTTCCTGTGCTGTCAATATTTATTGTTGTGAGCCTCTTCATGTTGCTCATACTTGTTCCTGAGTCATATGTTTTTTTTACATTATTTTTACAGCATTTTTTGATACCAACTGTATATCATACAGGATTTCTACACAAAAATATTATAAAAGAAATATGGGGAGAATGTGGCGATTTTAATGTGGAAATTCAATGTGAGTAAACAAAAAATAGTATCAAAATTCACTGGTTTGATCCACACAGGAAGTAACCAAGTTGAAATGTTACATAGGGTTATGTTAGGGTTGCCAGGTGAGGGTTGGGAAATACCTGGGGTTTGGGAAGGGGAGGGACCTCAGCTAGGTATAATGTTCACCTTCCAAAGAGCCATTTTCTCCAAAGGAACTGATCTCTGCAGTCTAGGGATTAGTTATAACTCTGGGAGATCTTCAGGCCCCACCTGGAGAGTGGCAACCCTACCCTAGTCAATGCTCTAGGGCCTTGAAAGTGATATGAATGTAGGCTAGTTCAAACAACTCTTTAGATTAAGGTTGTTTCATTTTGATCCTTATTTCTGCAGTCTTCGTGTAGGCATTTAAATATTTTTCAATCTTTAAAAAGATAAGCACATTGATAAGCTTTCTGACACAATTTGGACGGAAGGGTTGAAAGTTCAAAATCATTTAAAGAGGTTAAGAGGGTAAGAGGTTTTCTCATTTTTTTGGTACTATCATATCTGTGTTATACTGTTTTGAGTAGTATAAAGGCTTTTAAAACAGAAATAAACATTGTGAATAGGTTTGTTTACATCATGGATTTCTATATCATACCACCACATCTGAAAAACATCTACCGTCTGACTCCAGTCTGAACCACTAAGCTAAGACATAATTCCTAGCCCTAGGCCCAATCTCATGGGGTCATGATATTAATCAAGAAGTGACCAAAACCCAAGGTTTTTATTAAAAATTACTCATATGAAGTCATCAGGGACTGCATAACAGACAGACGCACACTTATTCCTGTTTTTCCAAATCCAGTTTTCTCCATCTCATAAAAAGCTACCAATCTGAATAGCAAAGCAACTCTGCATCTGTATTTTATACTTCTCTGACAACCATGGGGCACATTTTTCTGAAAAGCACAGTTGACCACAGAGTATGTATTTTCCCATGGATTCATTTTCTGTTCAAAGCTCCCTACAAAAACATCATTGTCCTAAGATTTAGTACTTCTCAAAGATGTTTGGTAGGGTTGCCAGGTCCCTCCAAGTCCCTGCATTACTGAAGGGGGTGGGGACATCCACAATGTGATGTCACACAGAAGTAATGTCATTGTGTTGGGGACCGGTGGCCCCTGCTTCTTGTCAAAAGCATTTAAAATGTCCCTTTAAATGCTTTTGGCAAGAGGGGGGGGGCATGCACGCCTGCATTCCAAGCCATGAATTTGCCGGCTTGGAAGGCAGGTGCACGCAGCCACCCCTCTTACTCCCTCCCTCTTGCAAGGTTTAAAGGGCCAGCTGTTGTTGTAGGGGTTGCCGGGTGGTTGCTCCTGGGGGCAGAGCTTCCCCCCACCAGCCAGCTGGCTGGCAGCGGGAAAGAACCCCCCCCCAGTTGGGAAACCCCCATGGGACTGGGGGATCTGACAAACCCAGTGTTTGGTAAGCCTTGCCTTCACCAACATTAAGATTTATCAGGTTCTATTGGGGAAAAGGTCTTTCTAGTATCCATATTTAAATGGAAAAAAACGGATTAGATTTGGCTCAGAATATTTTGAAATTGTCTTTGTACAACAATTATTATGATCCAGTCTTGCTATATTAGGGTTCGCAGCTCCCAATTGGGAAATACCTAAAGGTTTGGGGAGTGGAACCTGATGAGGGTGGGTTTGGGAAGGGGAGGGACTTCAATGGGGTATAATGCCACAGAGTCCACCTTCCCAAGTGGCCATTTTCTACAGGTGAACTGATCTCTGTTGCCTGGAGATCAGTTGTAATCCCAGGAGATTTCCAGCTACTACCTGGAGTGTGGTAACCCTATTTCATGTGTAAAACTTCGTGTATGTGTGTGTGTGTTGGAATAATAATACTGAACTGTGAATTAACATTATGTGAAGAACAAAACTAAAGCAAGTGTCATCCATTCAGTTGGTTCTCTGTGCAGGGAACATAGAGTTTTGCTGAAGATAGAGAAAGCCTCTTAAGAGCCTCTTCTGGTTTCGAAAGCCATTTTGCTATGTATTCCAGTCCTAGGGACCATTTCATATGTTTATTTATTTATTATTTTCAATTAATATCCTGCCTTGCCGGGAACCGGCTCAATGTTTTGTCTTTCTGTCTGCCTTTCCCTTTACTTAGGCAAGATGGGACTATGGAAGATTACTACAGAAGACAAATATCATACCTAATCTGTGCTGAGAAAGACCATAAGTATATAACCATAAGTATATAACCTCATATCATTAGAATGGGCATTGTTTGCAGCTTTTAAAGCATGTCACCCTGACATTTGGAGAGATGCTTCAGAACAATGTACTCTCTGCCAATGCAAAATTCTCTGGAATCAATTTGAAAGGGATAATGGCAAGTCATGCTCTTGCCTTGTGGTAAAATGATAAGATGACCACTTTCTTGATGACTGAATTTTCACCATGTACCAAATGACTCACCTTTCCCAAACAGGGTTAGGTGGTTGAGATTGACATGCCTTCCTTATAAAACTTATCAATGACTCTGGCTTCCTATCTAAGAGTGGATTATTTCATTATTTTTATTGGTTTGGGAGCTGTTACAGTCCACTGCTTCGGGCACCACTGGGTTAATATCAGATGCCCTAGATAACCTGGGAAGAGCTGCAGCTTTTTCTACATTCTGCATGAGTCCTTTGGAAAGTTGGAAATGAAGGCTTGGGGGAGAAGCCAAAGTGTGAGCTTTTCCCAAATGGTTTGGGACTTTTCATTTTATCCTTGTGGCTTCCACATTACTAGAGAAATAGAAGGATCTGAAAGTCTGTTGTGGTAAAACTTTCTTAAAAGAGGCTATAAAAGAGTCAAAGCAAGCAGATAAGAGGAGAAAAACTAGTGGTTATTCATCAGAAAAAGGACTTTGCTCTCCTTTCTTTCAGGTTACACAACCTAATTGTAATATTCCAAATCATTACTACAACATAGGAGTTATTATTACAACCACATCTACCTCCCTGCCTGTGCTTAGCTAAAGGGACTCAAAGAATATTTAGTGTTCTGTACTCAATTGTTTCAGAGGCTAATGTCAGGTTTTGTTTTAAAACTCTGGAACAGGACAGAAATGGCAGTACATTGGCTCTCTCACACTTTTAAATTTGTTGCCATATAAGCATATAGTAAACTAAAAGAAGAGAAGAGATTGGGTTTATTCCCCACCCTTCACTACCTAAAGGAGTCTCAGAGCGGCTTACTATCTCCTTTCCCTTCCCCTCCTCACAACAAACACCCTGTGAGGTAGATGGGGCTGAGAGAGTTCTTTCGAGGACTGCCCTTGAGAGAACAGCTCTGAAAGAACTTGTAACTGGCCCAAGGTCACACCAGCAGCTGCATGTGGAGGAGTGGAGAACCAAACCCAGTTCTCCCAGATTAGAGTCTGTGCTCCTAACAACTATACCACTACACCAAAACTGGTGGACCTTCACAAGACGATGGACCCTCACAAGAAGATAGTGGAAATGGCCCCTTCTGTTGAATAAATGGTAAGTGTTCTTGTAATATTTGGGGACCTCAACAGACCTCCTGAACAATTTGAATGGGAAACAATAAAACACAGTTAGATCTTGAATGGAATTAGCTGCTCAGTCCTAGCTATGTTTACTTAAAGATAAGTGCCACTGAAATGAATGGTGCTTACTGCAAGAAAGTATACATTAGATTGTAGTGTTCCAAGTAAATCAAAATAACTTTTGTGATCTCCTCTGAGTATCTGAACCAAAATTAACCTGCTCATGAAATGTCAGTACATCAAGACTCTTTAATATGATTGATCATGCCTATGTATATTTTACAATGATTTAATCTTGAAACAGTAGCTCATTCTCTATTGTAACTGTTGCTTCAGTTTGTTCAATCTCTCTCTTAGAGAAGGTGATGACAGTGGTAAAGTGCTTAGATCTGAATAAGGCATCAGAAAGATTGTTAACTTTTGAAACACACATGCACACTTTCTAGAAACACATTTTTATTGTATTCATTTAAAACATTTCTGTGCCACTTTTCCTCCCAAGTCAGGGTGCCCAAGGACATGCAAATTAAAACATTTTAAACATTAGAACAGTGCTGAAGCTACAGACATATATAAAATATTTAAAACAATTAAATAAAACATATAAATAGGGAGGAGGGCTAGTAAGAATTAGTGAGGGAATGCCAAATGAAGCTAAACAATTCTTCTGGTAGAATTATGCAGAAGTTATATTATTGATCAAAGAAATGTCTGTTTTCCATTTTAAATACAATCAGATTTCTAGCTTTCAAGCAGCGCTGGCCTAACCACTAGGCAACATAAGAACATAAGAACATAAGAGAAGCCAATGTTGAATCAGGCCAATGGCCCATCTAGTCCAACACTCTGTCACACAGCGGCCAAAATATACCAGTTGCCATCAGGAGGTCCAGCAGCGGGGCTAGGGCACCAGAAGCCCTCCCACTGCTGCCCCCTCCAGCACCAAGAATAGAGTGCATCACCTGCCCCAGACTGAGAGTTCCCATCTATACCCTGTGACTAATAGCCACTGATGGACTTCTGCTCCATATGTTTATCTAATTCCCTCTTGAAACTGTCCATGCTTGCAGCTGCCACCACATCCTGTGGCAGTGAATTCCATATGTTAATCACTCTTTGGGTGAAGAAGTATTTCCTTTTATCTGTTCTAACCCGACCGCTCAGCAATTTCATAGAGTGCCCACGAGTTCTTGTATTGTGAGAAAGGGAGAAAAGTACTTCTTTCTCAACCTGCTCAATCCCATTCATAATCTTATAAACCTCGATCATGTCACCTCTCAGCCGTCGTTTCTCCAAGCTAAAGAGCCCCAAGCCTTTTAACCTTTCTTCATAGGGAAGGTGTTCCAACCCTTTTATCATTCTAGTTGCCCTTCTCTGCACTTTTTCCAATGCTATAATATCCTTTTTGAGATGTGGTGACCAGAACTGTACACAGTATTCCAAATGAGGTCGCACCAATGATTTATACAGGGGCATGATGATACTGGCTGATTTGTTATCAATTCCCTTCCTAATAATCCCCAGCATAGCGTTGGCCTTCTTTATTGCAGCTACACACTGTCTAGACATTTTCAGCGAGTTATCCACTACAAGATCTCTCTCTTGGTCCGTCTCTGCCAGTTCAGACCCCATCAACGTGTATTTATATTTAGGATTTTTGACTCCAATGTGCATCACTTTGCACTTGGCCACATTGAACCCCATTTGCCACGTTGACGCCCACTCACCACTGCCGGCTCGCCCACTAGGCGAGCTAGGCGCTCGCCTAGGGCGCTGGGGTCCACAGGGGCGCCAAAGCGCCCCCGCCCCGCCCCCGTGAAGCCGGCGCTGGGAGGGAAGGGCGCCCCTTCAAACGGGCGCCCCTTTCCTGGCTTTCCTGAGCACGCCGCTACTGCGGCGTGCTCAGAAAGCCGGCGCTCCCCCCCGTCTTCAGCTGGCGCTGGGGCTGGGAGGGAAGGGCGCCCGTTCAAGCGGGCGCTCCTTCCCTGGCTTCCCCCCCGTCTCCAGCCGGCGGAAGGGGCGCCCGTTCAAACGGGCGCCCCTTCCTGGCTTTCCTGAGCACGCCGCTACTGCGGCGTGCTCAAGCCGCGCGCGCGCTCCCCATCTTCAGCCGGCGCTGGGGCTGGGAGGGAAGGGGTGCCCGTTCAAACGAGCGCCCCTTCCCTGGCTCCCCCCGTCTCCAGCCGGCGGAAGGGGCGCCCGTTCGAACAGGCGCCCCTTTCCTGAGCACGCCGCCGGTGCTGGGGCTGGGAGGGAAGGGGCGCCTGTTCAAAGCCGGCGCTCCACCCCCCCGTCTCCAGCCGGCCCTGGGGCTGGGAAGGGGCGGCCGTTCAAACGGCCGCCCCTTCCCTAGCTTTCCTGAGCACGCCGCTAGTGCGGCGTGCTCAGGAAAGCCGACGCCCACCCCCCGGTCTCCAGGCCCCACCGGGAGATTGGCATCCCCGTGGGGTGGGCGCCCCAGGCTGTCTTGCCTAGGGCGCCCAGACACCTGGGGCCGGCCCTGCCACTCACCCATCCTCTACAGATCGCTTTGGAGTGCCTCACACTCCTCCCTGGTTTTCACCACCCTGAACAACTTCGTGTCATCTGCAAATTTAGCCACATCACTGCTTACTCCCAATTCCAAATCGTTAATAAACAAGTTAAAAAGCATCGGACCGAGTACTGATCCCTGTGGTACCCCACTGCTTACCACCCTCCACTGAGAAAGTTTCCCATTTATACTCACTCTCTGTTTCCTATTTATAAGCCAGTTTTTGATCCACAAGAGGACTTGTCCTTTTATCCCATGACTATTGAGCTTACTTAGGAGCCTTTTATGAATATAGGAAACTTAGGGTTGCCAACCTCCAGGTGGGGTAAATGTGGAAAAACACTGTGTTCAAACAAAACACCCAATTACACACAATTATGATATGCTACTATGCCTCCATATATTCATTTAAATCATATACTTTAATATACAATAAAGACCATAGTGAATCTTATTAATCATAGTACATTGATTACAAAAACCTAAAGAACAATATATATCTTGTAGAAAAGTCCACAGCTACAGAGATGAATATGCAGACAGGATTCAATGCTGTAGACTATCTTGCTTTCTGATGAGAGATGCAGCAGTCATCAATGCCAATATTGTAGGCTGTTTTGCTTTCCGAACAGAGATGTAGCAAGCATCAATGCAACACACCCAGGCATTTATGTTTTTATTATCAATGTACTATAATTAATAACATACACTAGGGTCTTTATTGTATATTTATGATTTAAATAAATATATGCACAGTAGCATATCAGAACACAGTGTTTTTCCACGTTTACTCAACCTTGCCATGTTTCCTGTGTGCTTATTGCCAAACCTCCAGGTGGGGCCTGGAGACTGTCAGAACAGAGATCAGTTCCCCTGGAGAAAACGGTTGCTTTGGGTGGTGGACTCTATGACATTATACCCTGCTGCAGTCCTTCCACAGGCTCCACCCCCAAACCAGAGTTGGTAACCCTAAGACAACTGCTAGGACACCAAATTTTTAGAGATATCAAATGAGCAAGAGGAGCCTCCTCTTTCCTGGAAGCTGAAGGAAGTTGCCAACAGTCTCCAACCTTCCTTCCCTTTCTCCTACACCTGCCCAAGCAGAGCTGTCTCCGTTCTCCACTGCTGTTCTTCCACGACCACCCACTAGCTCAGCTGAGAGAGTGGTGCAGGGCAAGGCTGTAGCTGCCTGGGCCACTACCTGTACCTGCTGCTTCTGAAGCCACAACACATACCTTTGAGGAAGGTGGGGCTGAGAGAGTTCTGAGAGAATTGTGACTGGCCGAAGGTCAATTGAGCAGGCTTCATGTGGAGGAGTGGGGAATCAAACCAGTTCTCCAGATTAGCGTCCATCACTCTTAACTACTACACCATACTAGCTCAAGAGGAGAGACGGAAAGCTAGAGCATCAGCACTCATGCACAGTCAACCTTAACGGCCAACTGTGTGTGCCAGCAGTAGCAGCATGAATAGCCATTGCTCGCTTTAGCTGGTCCAACTAGCAGTGATGGATCATCCTGCAGTGGACACAGCTCCTGCTGCAGGTTGGGCTTGGTTCAGCCCCAACCACCTTCTGTGGTGGCATGCCTGCCTGTGGCAACCAAGCAGGCAATGTAGCTTGGGTCTTTGCCCTTCCCACCATCTCCTGTGCTCCCACAGGAAACCCTGCAAGATGCCCAGAATACTGTAGTGGGAGAAGAAATATTAAAATAAATAGTAAATAAATTATAACAGGCCTTCTGTAGCTGCCTTGATAGAACATGGAGTGCTTTTGAAGAGCTTATTTTTTTGGCATTGTTTATTTTGAATGAACAATACATAAAACATTCATTCTAATCCATCACCACTTCTACTTTTTATGTTTTATACAATGATCCAACAAATAACATAAAGTATGAAACAATGACATCTGAAATCAGTGATTAAAAGGACAACAGTGAAGTAAGGGAAATGACAACAAACGAACAAAAATACAGATCCATGGGTGGCAATGTGGAGAAATATTATCTGTGCCAGTCAGCCAGATCATGTGGATTAGATTACACTGAATGGTACAAGAAATAATTACCATGGTACAATGAGTCTACGTACATTTCACTCTCTATGACCAGAGTAGAGTCAGCTCCTACTATTGCTGAGAAGGAAACAAGAGCCTGTTTGGGGTGGGTTGATAAGATTTCAAACATATGACTGGAATCCACGCACACTGGATTCCATCAGGTTTGGATATTGGAGCTCCACATGGACACCTCCCTGCTGTTGGAGGCAAGGCCAGTGAGCAGGTAGGAGATGTAAGCAGCATCCCCATCCCATTCAGGAACTGCAGCAAATTGTTTGAACCAGCTCACTTTGGCTCTCATTCTAGCCAAGGGCTGTGAAATCTGGAGAGATTAAGCCCAACTGAAACAAATAGATTTTAATAATATTTTATTTATTTAATCACATCTAACTTTTAAAGCTGCACACATAATTCAGAAGTAATTTCTGATTATTTTCTTGGAGCATTCTTTGTGCAATGTAATCGGGTCATGATTTTCAACATGTCAACATTTCCTGAATTGGGAAAACAAAAAATGTAGTTATGGAAAAGATATAACACACACATTTATGACTACTTCTAATTCGAAGTCTGAAGGCAGTAAAGAGACACAGATTAGGGCATATAATCTATTACTATGATGTGTTCGAGTTATGGGAATTTTGGCTCATAATACCACCTGGGTTTCCATCCTTGCAATATGATACCAGCTTCTTTTCTTTTGTTTCTTGTTGCTATTTGCCTCAAACAGATTTCACCCTGGTGTTGATTTAGTAAGGTTATGACTAGCACAAATTGTTATCAGAAAAACATAAGTAACAGCAATCATGTTAAATAAATAACAGTTAATTTAGGAGGCTAAATTTAGGCTTTTTCCACTTGGATGATTACTGTGCCTGTATGCCAAACTGCCACTGAGTTCTCAGTAAATAAGAGCACCATTTTAAGTTGCATTGAGGTAGAGCAGGGAGCAAACAGATGCAAGATTCCCTCTTAATTTTATTTTAAAATTTGTATTGCACATTTTCTTCCCGAAGTGGCTCACAACAATCTAAGACATAAACAACAAAAAATGTCAAACATAACCTACAACACCACAAAATTATACACATTAGAAAAGCCCAATCAATTACCTATTGCCTACCTCAAATGCCCACGGAATGAGGTCCCGATTGCATGCTAGGGTTGCCAGCTACAGTTTCCAGCCCCCCTCCGCCAATCAGCTGGCTCTCTGGCAGGGAAGGCAGGCCTAGGCCACTGTCACCAGTGACATGGTGATGTTACTTCCAGCATATACTGCAAATGATGTCATTGTGTTGCCAGCATCATGGCAATGCTTTGGTATTTGGGCAAAACCTCTATAATAGAAGCCATTTTTACCATAGTCTCTTTGCTCAGAGTATCACTACAATGCCAGCAACATGACAGCATCATGTCCCATGCACGCTGGAAGTGATGTCACCATTCTACTGGTGATGAGGCCTAGGCCTTCTTGCCACTTCTGGCAATTCCCCCATATGCTGGTTACCAGGTGGAATCTGGCATACCCTTTTAAAAACCAACAACAAAGATGACCTCCTCTGAGAGGCCATTTTACATTGTGAGACACAATGGGAAAAGCCTGTGACCAGGCCAGCGCTGATCTTCCTAGTCTGCACAACAGACTTTTGAGCAGAAATTTCTAGAAACATTAGTGTCATACAAGTTGATATAGGAAAAGGTGATCCTTCCCAGGCCATAAAGACCTTTAAGAGCCAAAAACTTAAATTGAATTCAGAAACAAATAGGGAGCCAATTAAGATGTTCTAAGATAGGTGTTAAGTGTTCAGATCAACCAGTCTTGTCAGGAGTCTAGCTACCATATTCTCCACTAATTACAGTTTTTGAATTGTTTTTACATAAGAAGAGTTATGCTGGATCACACCAAAGGCACATCAAGTCCAGCATTCTGTTCATACAGTGGGCAACCAGTTACCTCTAGGAAGACCACAAAGAAGAAGACCACAACAGCATTATCCTGCCTGTCCCTCCCAGCAATTCATATAAAGAGGCATACTACCTCTGGTACTGAAGGGAGTAGATATCCATCATGATTATTAGCCGTTTATAGCACACTGACACATGAATTTGTCCACACCCTTTTAAAACCTTCCAAGTTGGCAGCCATGACCAGTGTTCCCTCTAAGCTGAGTTAGTGTGAGCTAGCTCACGTTTTTTTAGCCTCCGGCTCACACATTTTTGTCTTCGCTCAGGAAGGGATAGCTCCAGAGAAAACTAATTTATGCAGTAGCCAAATCGCTCACTCACAGCTTTAATGCCAGTAGCTCACAAAGTAGAATTTTTGCTCACAAGACTCCACAGCTTAGAGGGAACATTGACCATGACCACATCCTGTGCCACCAAGTTATACAAATTAACTACATGTTGCATGGAAAAATGCTTCCTTTTGTCTGTCCTGAATCTTTCACCTGCCAGCTTCAGTGGATGATCCCAGGTTCTAGTATTATGGGAGAGGGTGACGAGTGGGGGAAAAGCAGCATTGTAGGAAGTGCTGTGGTCATTTTAAACAGCACAATACAGCAATTCAGAAGTGTAATGAAAGGGTTGAAAACGGGGAAAAAACAGTTTCCCTCAAAAGCTGCTCAGCTACACTTTGTTAATGCAATGCAACAGGTTTGTATGAACAGGTAAATAAATTCTGCTAGCTGCCAGTTACTAAAATGGGTCTGTCTGAAATGACAGAAAAAAATCCATTAGCAAACAGTTACTAAAACAGAATATGAAGACGGTTTGAAAAAGGTCATAGATTTGCATTAAGGGCAGCATGATAGGGGCAGTTTTATTGTCTATTCCAGTTCTAGTTGTGGGCAGCATGGAATTTGCTTTTTTCACGGCAGACACACACTGGGTTGACATTTTCATCGCACTGTCCACTACCACCCCAAGGTTCCTTTCTTGGTCTGTTGCTCTGAACCTGTCAGTGTATATGTGAGGTTGGGATTAATTACCCCAAACAAGCATCTTTTTACACCTGCTCACACTGAATTTCATTTGCAGTTTTAATGCCCATTCCCCCCTTCCAATTTGAAGACATCCTTTTGGAGCTCTTCATAAACTGGTTTTGTATTAACCACCCTAAATAAACTGGTGTCATCAGCAAACTTGGCCATCTCACTACTCACCCCTAACTCCAGGTAATTTATGAACAAGTTAAAAAGCACCAGTCCCAATACAAATCCCTGAGGGATCCCACTGTTCACATCCCTTCACTGTAAGAACTGACCATTTATTCCTACTCTTTTCTTCCTGTTTTTCATCCAATTTTCAATCCATTTATGGGCAGCCCCATACAACATGCATTACATCTTGATGTTATTGTAGCATGGGTTAGCATGGCTAGCATGGAAGATAAATTTCCATGTCTAATATAGTGGTGGAAAGTAACTCTTTATTGCCATACTAACCTACTTCCCCAGTAACAATTTACAAATATTCATCCAAAAGTACCCCTAAGTTCTTAACTGAGTCAGCCAACATAAGATTCAGTCCCTCCAAAATTGGCATAAGCCTTTACAGAACATCAGCCTTACTAACCAGAATCATCTTTGTCTTATCTGGAATCAGTTTTAGTTTTCAGTCACATAACCACAGGTTCAAGACTTTGCCTTGGAATGGAGATGGCAGTTTCAGATGTTTATTTAATGGAATACAGAGAATACAGATGACCCACAACCATACAGCTTCAGATGAACGTATTTGGCAACTGAACACACAAACATCTCCAGGTCTAGAAATTCATGGAAGCCTGGGAGTAAAGTCTAGGGAGGGTGGGGATTTGTGGAGAGGAGGGAACTCAGTGTGAAATAATGTCATAGATTCCTCCAGAGCAGCATTTTTCTCTAGGGGAATTGATCTCTGTAGTCTAGAGATCACTTGTAATTCCAGGAAATCTCAAGGCACCATCTGGAGGTTAGCAACCCTGGGACAGAACCAGTCCTTGTACCCTACAAGGTAGGTCTAATAGCTGCTTGAAAACTGTTAATGGCCACCTTTCCATTGCAACTACCCACTATATCCCACACCACTCTCAATTGTTCCTTGACCCTCGAGCAGCTTTGAGAAGAGGTTACAAGTGCTACACAGTAACAGGAAATAAGGAAAGATTGGTTTTGCAAGCAGGATAACCAAGGGCTGAACTCATGGCTGGCTCAAAATATTGTAGGTGAAGTATAATTTTCTGAAGTACAGTGAAGCTTAGGTGAAGTACAATCTTCTGATTGCTGTCACATAGTGGATACTATAACATTTGTTTAGATGATAGGTGCTGTAGATCAGAATGCATCCCAGCCCTAAATTGTGCCAACAACCAGAAAACAGGCAATAATCCACTTATAGACCAAGTAAAGTTAGTCAAGGTGCAAGATTTCCAGCTCTGGGTTGGGAAATACTTGGAGATTTTGGGGGTGGAGCCTGGGAGAGCAGGGTTTGGGGAGGTACCTCAGCAGAGTATAATGCCATAGAGTCCACCCTCCAAAGCAGCCATTTTCTCCAGGGGAATTGATCTCTGTCATCTGGAGTTCAGTTTGTGATAACGTAAGATCTCCAGGCCCCACCTGATGGTTGGCAACTCTAAAATTTAGGTACACTCTGCTAGTCAACAGAAATGCAGACAGAGGGAATTCTTGAAAGAAATTCCTCACTTAAATTGTTTTAGGGGAATGGAAAGGAACATTCCGTTCTGGAAGGAGAGAAAAGCACTTTTCATATTGGGGGAGGGAGAAAAAAATTGGGAAAATGACCAGCAATGATAAGGCTCCATCCTGGCCAATTTATATATCAATCTCCCTTCCCACCCTGTATTTGGCACATTAAGTGGAGAGGCAACTTTCTGCACATTTACTCTGTCATAATTTTCCTGTTCCACTTTCAGTCTGCACAAATGTAACAGAAAATAAATCAATGGAGAGAATAGCTTCCCCCTTTCTTCAGAATGGCCAGAGGCAATTTCTTCCTCTGTGCTTTATGGCTTAGAGAAATTGTATAAACTTCTCAAAGCTACTGTTAAGAAAACTCAGCATTAATTTATTTTTGAAATGGATCAAGCATCAGCTGAAGATATTTAAATGAGGTCCAGGAGACAAACGAAAATGGAAAAGTTTCTCGCTGGCTATAATCATGTAAAACTTCAGCATAAAGTAGCACAAACTGTCCTGTTAGCAAACATCATTTAATTAATTTCTTTACTTTTTACACATGGGTAGGTCCCATTGCACTTTAGGCTTCATGCACAATCCATCCACATCAAATGTCTGCTCGTAGTTAGTATTTGTATGGGAGACCACCAAGGAATTCCAGGATTTCTGTGCAGAGGAAGGCAATGGCAAACCACCTCTGTTAGTCTCTTGTGTTGAAAAATCTATGGGCTTGCCATAAGCCAGCTGTGACATAGAGGCACTTTAAACACATACAGAAAGACAGATTCCAATGTCCTTTACTAGCCCACTGAAATCAAGAGGATTTCACTTTGATTGTGCTTTTCATTTGCAAATATTTAATATTATCGTGTTCTTCTTAACAAATTATAGTTTAAAGATCATTTCTTATTCTTTTTCTTTAAGAGAAAAATTTTCGTCCCTCCTGAAGCAGTTTCTTTATCCCACCCCCCCCAATGCATCTAATCATATACTTGAACCTTATATTCTTGCCAGGCTTTCTATGGAGTTAAGGAAATAAAAATGGTGAAACACAATGCATACTCCAGGGCGCTCAAGGAGCATGCCTCATAGCCGGGGGTGGACCTATACATATAGTCAGTGTTTCCCAATGGTAGGAATTTGGTCCTACAGTTTCATAGTACTATCAATTGCTGTTAATAATGCAGGAAGTAGATGTAATGTGGCAATAAGAGAAATGAACAATCAACAATGAAATGTGCTACATATAATAAAATAGAAATTGAGAATCAGATTTGCTGTGTATGGAATACAAGAGGATCGGAGATGATGTTGCATGTTCCATGGCAACTGTCTGTTTTATGCTAGATACTATTGCTGTTGACCTAATTGGGAAAAAACTCTTTTTTCTTTCTTTCTTGTGGGAGGCAGGAATGGGTCCAGAATCAGATATTTTAGGTGAGGGAGTACAGGAGTGTACTGGGGAGGGGAGATTGCCAGGTCCCTACTATTTCATCCCTGTTAATATGTTGGGGCCTGATGAAGTGATGGGCGTGTGAGACCTGGTGGTGTCACAGTGAATACAGGTACCACTATGACTTGTCGCTTGTGGTAACAATAATGTGGCTCTGTAGAGATGAACTATTTATTACCACACTAGCAAATATTTTAAAAACATAGAAATTAACAATGAAACATTTAGTTGAGTTATTTCTACCAGATCTCATCACCAGTACATATGTGCAATAGGAGGTAGGAGAACACAGAAGAATTAAAAGAGGCCCTCAAGCATGCAGGCCGATGATACTGAGATTTCAACCTGTTTTCCTGGGAGTGAGGCCCAAAGGGTGAGACTTTAACCTGATGTCCTGCGACACTGAGAAATGAGCCCCAATACTTAAATCTCAGGGTTACAAGCGGGAGACTTCAAGGGTGGAGGTTACCACAGAATTTGAAAAGGGAAAAAAACCTAACTAATTCTGATACGCTAAAAGGTTAATTTATTAATTTGATGTCACTCCTCTTGTGCCCAGAAGTGACTTTCTTTCATGTTTTGCTAATGGTTCCCTAATTTTTCAACTGGAAGAAAGGAAAGCAGCTTGGGGAAAAAAGATTATGGAACAAAGCAAATGAAAATGAATTTTGACAGTGTATTTGACAATTTTTTCCCAGTTTTTGCAATTTTTGCTCAATTTGCATGTGCAACAGAGATTCCACATGGCAGAGAATAATCTATTTCACCCCTTTCTGTGGTTTCCCATTCATACCAGATGCATATTGCATACCTCCCCATGCCAGAATTTGGCATGCTGCTATCAGAATTCTCCACCCACCTTTTAAAAATTGTGCATGCATAGTATTGCTCCAAAATGCTACAATAATTGAATCCTTTGGTAAAGCTACTTGCTGGAAGGCATTTAGTATCCCACTGCAATTATTTACACTGAAAAGACTAATTGATCATCTACTACTTGGGGAAAAGGAGAACAGCAGAGAAAAACTTTGGCCTCTTATATTGTATAATGTAGTAATAGCACTATGTGGTTGCCCTGATCCTCTCCCTAAATTAAAAAAAAATCCTAAAAAAAAAATCTCAGCAAGATAGTCCAGTAGAACCTTTAAGACTAACATAATTTGTGAACTGTAGCCTGAACTGCAGACTGGAAGGTCAGTAGTCCAGCAGGAAGGTTGGTAGTTCAGCAGTTCGAGACCTGAGTGCCGCATGATGGAGTGAGCTCCCATCTCTGGTTCCAGCTCCTGCCAACCTAGCAGTTCGAAAGCAAGAAATTGCAAGTAGATAAATAGGTACCATTTCGGTGGGAAGGTAACAGCATTCTGTGCACCTTGGTGTCTAGCCATGCCGGCCACATGACCACAGAAACATCTTTGGACAGCGCTGGCTTTTTGGCTTGGAAATGGAGATGAACTCTGCAACCCTAGAGTTGGATTCAACTGGCTTTCGAGCAAGGGAAAGCTTTACCTATGAGCTTTCATGAGTCATTATTCACTTCTTCAGATACCTTCATACCCTACCACAAATCTTGTTAGTCTTTAAGGTACTATTGGACTCTGACTCTTTTCTGCTGCTACAGGCAGACTAACACAGCTAGCCATCTTGATCTATCAACAAGGCAGGTCATTATGAAATACAGAGGAAGGAGATATTTCCTTTCATTCAGATACATGGCAACCCCTCCCTTCTGAACAAATGAACAAGATCACGCCAGCAACTTCATGCCAGGAAATATAGGGTTCCTCTCCCAGCTTTTTTAAAAAATAAGCTGTTCACTATTTGTGGAGGATGTATGACCAGAGTTGCTGGAACTCAGAAAAACCTCCATGTGGAACCAGTAAGAGGTTAAAGTAGCAATCATAAATAAATCTACTTGGAAGTAAGTCTCATTTTACTCAAAGGGTCCTACTTTGAGGAAAGTGTCCCCAGGATAGCATGGCAACTGACTCAGTTCCAGATCCACCATATAGCTATTCTTTCTCCGGCAATCTACTTGAAAACTGCTTGGACATTTTTTCTTGCATCCTTTTAAGTGAAAGGGCTAGAACAAGGGTGTCAAACTTTTGGCCTGCAGACTAGATCAGGCTCTCGGAGGGCCCCAATCCAGCCCCCAAGGCCCTGGCTGTTTCTTACTTCCTTTTCCAGTTCTCTTGCTGCTGCCATGTCACAGCTTGCTTTAACAGTCTCTCTCAGATGCACAGGAAAGATAGGTGGCAAGCGTCTCCTGTGCGATTGAGAGAGTCTGATAAAGAACTGGCTGAGGCTCCTCCCCCTCCTCCTCCCAGGGGGAGGGAGGGAACTGGCCAGGCTACCTCTATCTTACAGGAGACAAAGGGAAGCCTTTCTTTCCTTCCACTGGCTGGGTCTCCTCCATAAAGGGAGGGAGGGAATGAAGGAGAGCTTGCTTTTCTGGGCTGCCTCAATTGCATGGGAGAAATACCAAGCATGTTTAAGACCAACAAAGTTTTGTTCAAGGTATGAGCTTTTGTGTGCCTTGCTACAGTATGTGTGTATTTTGTTGGGCTCCTTATGCCAGGACTCTCCTGGGTGCAACTGGGTTCCCTCCACCTTTTCATTGTATTCATGCTTTCGTGAGCCAGTCTTTCTCAGTAAGAAAGCAATGCAAACTATTTTAGAGGAGAAATAAACAAGCCATTGAGCTGGATTAGGCTGAAAGTGTGTGTCCAGACCAAATTCACCCAGCACATTTCCTTTGTAGGAAGTTGTAGTTATTTCTCTGGGGAAGACTATAGTTTTGTAGACAAACACATGGCCCTCAGTCTGTGTTAGGATGCCTTCTCATTTTCTTGACTGGACATGAAGCAACGTATGTATGAGAGGTTGCAATACCCAGCCATTTCATGTTTTTCCCTGGGTCCTAGGCTAGGAACACTGATTTCTGTAATGAATGTCAATAAATCAAAAGTAGGTTTGCAGCTTACAGATACACACCTGAACAGCATACTCAAGATGGCTACAGCACAGACATTTTGATGCAATAATCATCCTACCTGGTGGAATGAGCTCCCGGAGGAGATCAGGGCCCTGTGGGACCTCTCACAGTTCTGCAGGGAGTGCAAGATGGAGCTCTTCTGCCAGGCATACAATTAGGGGCTGCCGCTGCCTTAGTGCACGGCCCACAATGTTAACATCAAGCAGCTGCCTCAAGAATGAGCAGAATGACATCCAAACGTCTTACGTGGAATAACATCGAAGGACTTTGTTTGACAGCACTTTATTTGTTTGATTTTCACCTGCACCAGTATTCTGATATTTTGTAATGCGAATTTTAAAGGCTGTGTTTTAACTCCGTACTGTCTATGCTTTTATCTTGTATTGTTGTGTCTTTTGTTGGAAGCTGCCCTGAGCCTGTTTTGTGGGGAGGGCAGGGTATAAATTTGACTATAAATAAATAATTCAGAGCAGGGGTGTCAGTTATCAGAGACTGTTAAATAGACAAAATATTGCAAGAGTGCTAGTGTTTTAAGTGTGATTTATTTAAAGTTTTTAAAATCTTTAACTGTGTTTGTCTGTGTCCTTTATAAAGTTTGTATCTCCACTACTTGGCATTATATTTTATGACACAAGTGGCCTGGCCCAACAAGGTCTCATTTATGTCAGATCTGGCCCTCATAACAAATGAGTTCAATACCCCTGGGCTAGAGGCTGCAAATACCAAAAAGCAACATGACCTATTCCCAAGGGGGCATGACTCCCATATGCATACTGTAGCTACAGGCCTGGATGGGAATAATTGTATTCATTTCTTGCAATTCTTGTAAAATGGTCTAAGAATCTCAATAAATCACAGCTTTCTTTTCTAAGAAATATCTAACCATTATATCCAAGGACAATGCATAGGAACAGCTTAATTAGGTGTTTTGCAGAAAGTTCTGTTAACTTCTATATTTTGCATAAAGGTTTACAGGTTTTGTTTGTCCTCCCCAAGGATGATACCTTTGGAAGATGCTGTCAGCAAGAAAGTAAGCACCTAGATACACGAAAGAATATTCTGAAAATGTTAATTAGTAAGATGACATTTTGATAAATTATTATACATGAGGTAGACCATGATCCCTATTAAAACTCATTTATTCGTTGAACTTGACTAGTATTCCCTTGTTAAAACATTCATGGGCTGCGGTCACACGAATGAGGAAATGCGGGTGGGAATCGAGGCTGTTTGCCCCGGGCCAAAATGACGCACGTTTGCGCTATCAGATTTCCGCCCACACGCCCTGCAGTTCCGGATACTAGAAACCTTTCCTTGGTGGCTTTTTTCCACACTCCTGCAGTGCAATGAGGCGCCCCGCCAACAACTCCAGGACGCTGGACATGGTGTGTTTTATAATGTGTGTTAATTACATCAGAACAGATATTTTCTTAGAAAAATTAAAAATATCCCCCACCAGTATCTGGACAATACTATCATTTGTAGCAACTATAAACTATGATAGTGAGAAAAAAAATGATGCAACTGTTTAAAAGTTAATAAAGAATTGAAAGAAGAAAAGTAAGCCAAGTAACGGCTCCTATACACATATTTGGCACCCTTAACGTTGTTATGTAGCAGGCGCAAGGTAGCAACCATTCAGAGGGATGGGAATAGATAAGTGGCTGTCAGGCATTCCAAACTGTTTTATTGCCATCTCATTTTAAATAACTTACAAGCCCTTTTTTGGTCTGGTCTCATTCTAAATGCATCAAATAAATCTAGACATCCATAATGTAGAGCACTGGCAGCAGGGGTGTTAATGAGTAACAGGAGCACCGATCAGAAGTAAGTGAAACGTACTTGCTTAAAGTAAGGAGAAAGAGACAAAGGTGCATGCAGTCCACGTCTCCTCACCATTATATTATGAGAACCTGAATGCTAAACAGGACATCTTTAGAAGAAATGAAGTGAAGGGAACTTTATAGGGGATTCATTTGAACTTTTCTTCAACTAGCACATTTCCAGTTAAGGCCTGGCTTGCACATGCTGCCTTGCCTTCTCCCAGCCTCATGCTGCTGGCAGGTCTAAGATGGACTTCCTCTGCAGCCCATTTTGGCCCCAGCAAGGGAAGCACAGAGGGAGTTCACACCTTGCACACATGCCCCTTGGATCCAGTTGGGACAGCATGGGAGGACGAACAGGCTTTCCAGACACACCCATGCAGCTGCAAGCAAGAGCTGCTGCGTCTCCGGATCTCGCCTTGGATGTCCCCAGGAAGGAAGGTCCATGAGTTGGCAAACTGATCTGAGCCAGTTCTGGCCTGGTACCAAATATTTCCCTGGTCAAATGTTTGCTTGAGGACCTCAGAGCAGAGATAGAGACAGCAGTGGTATATTTTGCTCAAGAGCTGGTTAGCCACTGACAACTCTTACAAGATGGAACAGCTTTTGTTTGTATTTTAAAAGCCCCAATTTATTGTTGTTGTTGTTGTTGTTGTTTCAATAGGCTTAACTTTGCAGAACAAGCTTCAAGCAGCTGAGCAACCAAAATGGAGCTCAGATTTCACACTGCTGCTCTTTCCCCACTTCTGTCATAGCATCACAAGTAACTTTACAAATACATTTAAATAGTGTATTTACAATGAATTACTGTTCTAAAATTACAGTTCTACCTTTAATGCCCTGAGCAGTTTGGGACCAACATATCTATGGGACCGTCTCCTGCAATATGTCCCCAGCCTCGGGAGAGCCTTGTGCTCTACTGATAGCAATCTGCTGGTGATCCTTGGCCCTAGGGATGTCCAGCTGTTCTCAACCAGGGCCAGGGCCCCAACCTGGTGGAACTCTCTGCCAAATGACATCAGGGCCCCGCGGGATCTTATGCAATTCCGCAGAACCTGTAAGGTGGACATGTTCTACCAGGCTTTTGATTAGGGCAGCAATGGTTTTTCCTTGGCTGGCACCCTCCTTCCCCCTTGAATTGCTGTTGTGAGTTCCTTCTTCCCCTGCCCAGAAACTGGCCTGATAGTCCAGAGCTGGAGTAGAAATTTCCAGGATGCCATAATTATAGACTCTAATTGAGTCTTTAGCTTTATTAAATTGTTCTGTAGAATTTTAATATTTTATATGTTTTTATGGCCTTATGTACACATGCACGCAGAGCCCAGCATAAGCTGGGACAGGGCGATTAACAAATTTAATAAATAACAGTAATAATTTTAAAAGTCTTATTTCCCTCAAGTAGTCCTGAAACTATTTCTACCTACTACTGAATTTTGCTTTTGACACTCCCCTACACACTGAAATAGTAAAAACCAGTGCCTTTCTCCTCTCATTTCAAACACAACAGAGGGGACGCTTTGCAGAAGAGAGCAAGCAGAACAAAAGGGCCTCTTCCCACTAGGGTAGCCAACTCCAGCTTTGCAAACTGCTGAAGATTTGAGAGTGGAGCCTGGGGAAGGCAAAGTTTGGTGAGGGGCAGGGCTCTTTTTGTAGCAGGAACTCCTTTGCATATTAGGCGACACACCCCTAATGTAGCCCCTGTAAGAAGAGCTCTGTAAGCTCCTGAAGGATTGGCTTCATTAGGGATGTGTCGCCTAATATGCAAAGGAGTTCCTGCTACAAAAAGAGCCCTGGTGAGGGGTATGGTTGCCAGCTCCAGGTTTAGAAATACCTGGAGATTTGGGGGGTGCTAAGCCTGAGGAGGGCAAGGTTTAGGGAGGGGAGGTACTTCAGTGAAGTATAATGCTGTAGAGTTTACCAGTTTGGCATAGTGGTTAAGTGCGCATACTCTAATCTGGGAGAACTGGTTTGATTCCCCACTCCTCCACTTGCACCTGCTGGATGACCTTGGGCAAGCCATAGCTCTGGCACAGCTGTTCTTGAAAAAAGAGCAGTTTCTGTCAGAGCTCTCTCAGCCCCACTTACCTCACAGGGTATCTGTTGTGGGGAGGGGAAGGGAAAGGAGTTTGTAAGCCGCTCTGAGACTCCTTTGGGTAGTGAAGGGCAGGATATAAATCCAATCTCCTCCTCCTCCTCCTCCTCCTCCTCCTTCCAAAGTGGTGATTTTCTCTAGGTGAACTGACCTCTGTCACCTGGACATCAGTTGTAATAGTGGGAAATCTCCAGCCACCCCCTGGAGGTTGGCAACCCTAGTGAGGGGAGGGAACTCAGTGGAAATGTGATTCCTTACAGTCTGCCATCCAAAGATGCTATTTCCTCCAGAGAAGCTGATATTTGTTGCCTGGAGATCAGCTGTAATTCTGGGAGAACTCCATGCCCCAATTTGAGGTTGGTAACCCCGCTTTCCACATTATTGGAGGCAGAGATATGTTTTTAAAAATGTGTCTTTTATATCAGTGTATGCATCATTCAAAACTTGTCTCCTTGTCTCCTTCAGCCAGTTTGGTGTAGTGGTTAAGTGCGCGGACTCTTATCTGGGAGAACCCGGTTTGATTCCCCACTCCTCCACTTGCACCTGCTGATGTGACCGTGGGTCAATCACAAGCTCTGGCACAGCTGTTCTCTCAAGGACAGTTTCTGTCAGAAGTTCTCTCAGCCCTACCTACCTCACAGGGTGTCTGTTGTGGGGAGGGGAAGGGAAAGGAGTTTGTAAGCCGCTCTGAGACGCCTTTGGGCAGTGAAGGGCGGGGTATAAATCCAAACTCCTCCTCCTCTTCTTCTTCTTCTTCTTCTTCTTCTTCTTCTTCTTCTTCTTCTTCTTCTTCTTCTTCTTCTTCTTCTTCTTCTTCTTCTTCTTCTTCTTCTTCTTCTTCTTCTTCTTCTTCTTCTTCATAAACAACATTTTTTAGCTTCTAAAGTGCCCCCCATACTCACAGCTGAATGAATTTATATCGATAGCAGGTCAGGCCCAAAAGTAAATAATTTTTTTTGAGAAATCAATGCAGAACCTAATACAGGTATCTATACTGATTTTTTTTTTAAAAAAAATTAGCTATATATAATATCATTCCAGTACCTCAGCACTCACTGGCCACAGCGTAGAGGTTGGAGGTTTACCACTTAGTCAGCAAGTGGGAAATATAATTTCCAGCCATTTTTAAAGCATGACGTGATAACTGTAGACCAAAGGTCAGGGGTAGCTTTGCCAAATCTTTCAAGTTTGACAGATTACCATAGTTACTTTATATTCATGAAGATGGTTTCAGAGGGTGGCCATGTTGGTCTGCAGTAGAACAGCTGGTAGAGTCCAGTAACGCCTTAGAGATCAACAAGATGTTCTCGGTGTAAGCTTTTTTATTATTATTAACAATTTTATTCAAGTACATAATAAAAAGAGAAATTTTACAGAATTCTTGGTGTAAGCTTTTAAGAGAAGAATGGAGTACCCTGAAAATCTTGTTGGCCTCTAAGGTGCTACTGGACTCAAATCTAGCTATGCCATGCATGCTTTTGCATAAAACACTTTCTGAGCAATTGAAACCGTGCCCCAGATTGAAAGGACATCAGATTTCTTTTTAAAATTCGTAATCATTTCAAATGGAGGCATATATACAATGTGTGGGTAGCAAGCTCCTCCTTAGAAGAAACACCATATCTTCTCTCACATACAAGGGACTGCATCAAAATAGTGTCTGCAGCTTTATGTGTCATATGCACAGATCCCTGAAAACATACTTGTTCAGAAACATATATAGATTAAATTGTTCCTTAATTAACTAAAATCATATGATGGACTAAAATTTCAGTAGTTTGACGACAGGCCTCTTGGTGATATTTTGGAATCTTTACCTTACCATCTCTAGCTGGAATTACTAGTTTTTTTCTAGCTGTTGATGGCTAGGTTGATGACAGTCAGTTCGGTGTAGTGGTTAAGTTCACGGACTCTAATCTGGGAGAACCAGGTTTGATTCCCCACTCCTCCACTTGCACCTGCTGGATGACCTTGGGCAAGCCATAGTTCTGGCACAGCTGTTCTTGAAAAAGAGCAGTTTCTCTCAGAGCTCTCTCAGCCCCATCTACCTCATAAGGTGTCTGTTGTGGGGAGAGCTAGGGAAAGGAGTTTGTAAGCCGCTCTGAGATTCCTTTGGTAGTGAAGGGTGAGGTATAAATCCAATCTCCTCTTCTTCTTCCAGCTCCCTGTCAAGCACATTTATACAGAGGGGGAAAGGAGGGGGAATCATTGCTAGTTCCTTCTTCCTCAGTTTCCTCTCACCAATTTCATTCCATGTCATTGATTTCTCTGCCATAGTAAGACAGTACGGGATAACATATGTGAAGAACTCAATCAGGTAATCGGGGAGCAATACTGATACCAGTTCCTAAGCAGACAGGGGTTTAGGGATGGGCATGAACCAAAAAAATGGCTGAACCACAAATTGAACCAGAAGGTTCATTCACGAAGTGAACCGGTTTGTGGTTCATGGCCCCATAAACCCCATTAAAAAAGACTGCAATCCCTTTACATGAGCTTTGCAGAAACCCCCCAAAAAACAGCTGAGTGGCACAGAGGTGCTCCCCACCACTCAGCTGTTTTTTTGCAGCTTTCCCAGGGAACAGAAAGCAGAGATTTAAAGGGACTCAAAGTCCCTTCAAACCCCCGCTTTCTGCTTTATCTACAAGCCACCATGAACCACTTCAAAAGTTCATGGAAATTTGTGGTGGAAGACCCATCACAAACTTTGGTTCACAAACCTTGAACAGGGCCAAATTTGTGATGAATTTTGCTTCATGGTTCAGTTCATGCCCATCCCTACAGGGGTCTCCAACATTATGCCAGTGGGTACCATGGAGCCTGCTGAAATCTTTCCTGGGGCCCTTTAGAAAGTGAGCAGGGCCAGGTGGGTCCTTTGCCCAGCATCGCTTCTGATTGGCCCACTGGCTATGCAGACCTTTTTTTTTTTTGGTACTGGCATTGGTAGGAATGACTATTTCGGAGGTCACAGGAGTAGTTATTCTGCAGCTCTCTGTTTCTGCAGGATCAGTGGGACTAGAAGAAGCAAAATATAGACATAGTGATGATTGCCGAGAAGTGTAAACAGCTAATAAGAAACTTCAACACTAAGACATCTTTCACTAATGTAGAATTACAATACAAACAAGACACAACTTTGGCAAAAGTGAGTTGCCGCTGGTTTTCTGTGGAGAAGGACATTTACAGTGCAGCATTAGTGAGTGATGGTCTTTAAGCCTTCCCCTGCCTATAATGCCTATCTTCTCCAGAGCCATATGTTTTTAGTAAGCCTCTAAAATCAGAAGCTACCACTGTCGGGGGGGGAGGGAAGAAGCTGAGTATGTACGCATTTATTGGGAAGGGGAGTGTAGAAGAGGGTTCAACACTCTGGTCTTTCATGCTGCAGTTTAAAATGCCACAGTTACTTTATGGGAAGCCAGTACATGATCAGCACTTTGGTTAGTCCCAACATTGAGGTTTGCCCTGAAGATGCTGTCACCTGAACTAGGTTGCTACCAGATACACTGAGTTTGATTCACAAGTGTCACTCTGCTTATGGAAGTAGTTCTTCTATGAATGGAAAGGTACCTTTGGATCCAGCCCCTTGGTATGGTCCCAAATCCACTCCCCCACCCATTTCTTCTAATAAACAAGCCCAAAGAGCTACTTCACCTCATAATATCAACATACTGGATGCCATATGATGGTGCTTGATTATCTCTTTTTACTTGTGTACACAGCCAGAAAGCATAAGAGATTCCCTCACCCGGCAGGACTTTGTTCTTTACTGTGAAGGCTTTTCTGCAGCAACTCTCTGCTAAGCAAGCTGGATCTGAAAGACCATAACATGTCTTCTCTTTGCTCTGAGTACTTGACAGATCAGAGAGAAAGCTCAGTGTGATCCAAAGACATTCACAGCTTTTAAGCAAATAGAATTTACATGACCAACTCTGACTCATCAATTCTCTAGAAAAGACTTCTTGGAGTGCAGATTCGGGGAGGGGGGTGCTGATAGAGGGAGGTTAGAGAGCTGAAGGCGCGATTAGCTGCTTCTGGTATAGGACACTCATTCCACAATTCCCTTTACTGATAGACTTTTCTTGTACTGCTTCAAAAACCTGTTAGACTAAAACAAGGAATACACGCAAACACCATGGGAAATCTCTCTCAAACCACTTTCAACACTCTCAGAAGCCATATGTTGTTCCCACCCATGCGCTGTCACATTCTAAAGCTGCAGAACACAACATCGGATAATGGGCTCCTATTAAAACTTCATAAAACTCTCTGACTATTCCTCTTCAAGAAGATTTGCCACAAACAGAAGATCAGAACTCAATGCTTTGTTTCATTCTGTTCACCCCCTTCATTCCCCTCCCTACCTATGCACTCTGGATTCAGTGTATATTCAAAGGAAACAAGCCGGTCTAACAATGCAATCCTATGCAGAGTCACTGCAGTCTAAACTCATCAATTTCAGCCACCTTGAGCCTGCCTTGGCAGGCAGGGCAGGGTATAAATTGGAAAAATAAGTAATAATAAATAAATTGGCATGAGACTGAAATTGCGCAGGATTGTACTGGAAGTTAGGCATTTAAAGTTGCAGGCAGATTTATGGTTGGTATGTTTTGTTCTAAGTTCAGAGTTTAAGTTCCCTTTGCAGGGATTGTCTTAAAGCAGAGACAGAGGGAGACCCAGATGGGCACAAAGGCACATATGTCTACAGTGAAATCAGAGCAGAGGCAAGCAACCTACCAAAAGGGGAGACCAGCAGGCAAAGAGGACGCACATGATACCCAGCAGCTGGATCAGGGTTTCCATGGTGATTCGGCCCCACTGCCTCCTGGACTGAGACCTGGAGCTTTTAGTTCGGCAGCGACACACCAAAGCAACAATGGTCGCCACGTTGCAGGCCACAGTGATAACGAGGGAGAAGAGACCCAAGAAAGCAAAAATTGAAGCAAAGACTGAGCTGCCCATCCCTGAGCCATCATCATCCCTGGTGCCAATGAAGCACCAGGTACCTGGCCACTGGAGAGCGTACTTCCCTACGCCAATGATGGGCAAAAGTGCAAAGGCAAAGATGGCCAGCCACACGCTGAGGATGACAGATTTAGTCACCCTGGTCTTCATGTGGCCAGAGTACCAGTGCGGGGCTCGGATGGCCAAAGTCCTTTCGACAGCCATGGCGCTGGCGATGAAGAGAGGGCACAGCCCAAAGACAGTCATACACATGCCAAAGAAGGTGCACAGTTTCAGAGACGGGTCCACCTCGCCCCAGTTCCGGTTAGCCAAGTACACCGAGATGACAATGGGGCTTGTCACCAGCTGCCCGGTGAGATCGGTCAGGGCCAGAGAACCGATGCACAGCAAGAACGACTTCTTCCTTTGGTTCTCCTTCTTGTGATAGGCTCGGTACACCAAGAGCATCGCCAGCCCGTTGCCCACTATGCCCGTGATCATCATGGTTAAGGGAAACACGATGGAGACGGAGCCACAGGGCGCCGTGGCGTTGCCGGGAAGAAGGGCCATGGCGGTGGCGTTGAGCCGCTCCTGGCAGAGCCCGCACAGAGTCATGTCGCTTGGTGGAGGTGCGACGGGAAAGGCGGCGGCGGCGGCGGCGGCGGCACCGGGAGCGGGCAGACCGCGTTCTGGTCCCGTCCCATGGCGGCGCGCCTCGGTCCGGCCGTCGGGGCTCCCGAGAGCGAGCCGCCGCTCTATAAGGCGCAGGAGGCGGAGCCCCGCGGTCGTGTCACTTTCATTGATCAGGCTGAGGGAAGGCGAGGGGGCCGGTCTTCTGCCTGCTGCTGGCGCTGGACACGGGCAACGAGCCAGAGAGGATGAGCCCAACTTTGGTAGTGTCTTAGACTCTTAACGTGGAGGGAGCGAGAAGGACCTGGATCCTGTCCGCGCCCAATAAGCCGGTAGACTCTGCCTATCCAGAAGCTCTTGAAGGAAGGTCGATGAAGCGGGACACAAACCTCGAGGAAGCAGCTGTGAATCGGTCAGGGAATGCCTCCTCTATCAACCAGGGTTTTACTTGCTCTCCTCCCCAGATCAGCCGGTCCGGTGTCTCCTAAGAATATCAGAACTTTGCGCTGACGTAGTCCTTGCTTTATTTTTCCTGAGGTCGCACTCACATATGCTTGAGTGAAGCTAGTGTTTCCCCGTTCTTTTATGTATTTAGTTGCTGTCTTGCAGTTTGTCCCCATCAGCGCCTGATTACTCGCAGAAAGATGCATACTGAACGCGGACTTTCTAACGGCAGTTTCAAAATCAGGTGTAAAACACCCCTAGAATGTTTGTTAGAGATTGAAGCGGAAAAACAACCAAGGCGGTATCAGAGGCAATGAGGACATCTAGTGGGAGATGAAAGACCGCGCCAATAGGCAGCCAAGTGTTGACAGTAGTCCCCTGAATAAGCACCCGAGGTTTTTTTCCCTTCTAAAAACCGGTTCTCAAGGCTTGGCTATGAGGGGAGAGCAGAGGACGGCCCTCTAAAGACTGCGCTCTTGTTTACTGTGGATTCCTTACAAGGGGATAGAACTATAATGTTTTAGAAAAAATTCCTAGAATGAGAATGTGGTGTACCCACAGGGAAACATGGAGGGAGGACTACCATGTGCTCAGACTGGTTCTGATTGGTCCGCCACCCTGCCAGGCTAAGGCTTGATGTCTAGAGACAATAGAATGGAGGCTCCTCGCGTTCTTCCAATCGAGGAGCCCGGAGTAATCCAATCAACTGTAAATAGTGAATCACGGGTGTTGTGTGTGTTTGGGGTGTGGGCTCACTGGGGATAAAAAGCCGGCCTGCGAGCCGGCTTACTTGTCTTGTTCCGGATCTAAATAAAGTATGTGAGAGCTGAAATCACTCGTCAGTCTCAGTACTTTTCACTGGCGATGAAGGTGGGATGCCAACTCCCGTCCTGAACAACAACCACGACGAAGAGCATCGCATTGAGCCCGCCGCTCATTGCCCCGCTTCCGAGCACCGCACCGCTGACCCCGAGAGCAGCACTGCCCCGCTCACCGCAACCGAAACAACGCTCCCAAGCAGCACTGCTGACCCCGAGAGCAGCGCGCCTTCAGCCTCCGGCAACTCGCAACCCCACTCACAACCTCGTGGTAAGATGGCCACGCCCACCACTCACCTAAGCGCCTTCGACCTCTCCCAACCGCAGAAATGGGACGCCTGGCTGGAGACCCTGGAGAACTACTGCGAGTATCATGGTGTGGTGGAAGCCGAGAAAAAGAAGCAGTTGTTCCTCAGCGTCTGCGGCATCAAAACCCTCATCTTCTTGCGGGACCTCATAAACCCCAAGACCACTAAGACGGAGTCCTACGTGGCGCTGGTAAAGGCCCTCACGGACAACTTCTCGCCTAAGCCCACAAAATTCGTTGAGCGTCTGGGGTTCTTCGAGAGGGTCCAGGGCCCAGATGAGTCCACCACGGAGTTCCTGGCAGGTCTTCAGCGGGCGGCCACGAGATGCGAGTTCCCAAACCTCGTGGACACGCTGCTGAACCAGTTTCTCGTGGGCCTCCGGGAGTCCAAACTGTGGCAGAAACTGGCGAGCAACAACGATCTCACGCTGGAAAAGGCCATCCAGGAGGCCACCGCCTACGAAAAGGCCCACCAAGACCGCCGCAGTTCGGCGGTCCACTGCACGCAAACAACGCGGGGGTCCGACATATTGGACGATGAGGAAGTACTCCAGGTACGCCACCGACCGTCCACCTGACCTCCGCGGACCTGAGAGGCCAAATCCCAGCCACCCGTAGCCTGCGCGAGCTGCGGCAGTGCTCACAAGCGATGGACCTGTTGATTTCGCTCCGCGATCTGCCGGGCTTGCAACAAGGCGGGACATATTGAGAAGGTCTGCCGCTCCAAAGGACACCGTACGAACCTCACGGCACAGATCGAGACAAAGGACCTCCACACCATTTCCGTCAACCACCAGACGGTATGTAACTTGCCCCCCGACAGCCCAGACAAGGTGCATATAACCGTTTTAATTGAGGGGTCCCCCTGCTGGATGGAAATCGACTCCGGCTCATCATATTTCATAATTTCGGTTGAGACCCTCCGCAACTTATGCCCCAAGGGGGGACCCCGGTTGCGCAAGCCACAGGGTCTACTGTTACGGGACTTTAACAAAAACCCAGTGGCAGTCCGGGGCTGGGGCAAGTTCCGGGTCCAGTTCAAGGGTTTTTCGGGACAACTGGACCTGTTAGTGGTGGAAGGGCGCCTAACCAGCTTGCTGGGACTTTCATGGTTCAGGCCCCTGGGTCTCCAGATATTGGGACTTAACCAAATCCGGGTGGCCGACTGGGAGGTGGTCTGCCAGGAGTTCCCGAAAGTGTTTGATGGGACCCTGGGATGGTACACCGGGGACCCCATTTCCCTGGATTTGGACCCATCTGTCCACCCCATCCGCATTAAGGCACGGGTCCCGCCCCTGGCCATGCGGGCGAAAATCGAGGCCAAGCTTGACCACCTTGTCGAGCAGAGGGTGCTAGTACCTGTTGCGTCCGCGCACTGGGAAACCCCAATTGTAACGCCAGTAAAGCCAAACGGGGACGTGCGGATCTGTGCGGATTATAAATGCACCTTGAACAAGGCTCTGCAGGACCACGCGTACCCGGTCCCAGTGGTGAGCCATGTCCTCGCTTCCCTGGCGGGGGCAAGAATCTTTGGTAATCTCGATTTGGCACAAGCTTACCAACAGCTGCCCGTGGACGATGCCGCAGCAGAGGCCCAGACCATTGCGACCCACAAGGGGGCTTTCCGGGTCACGAGGCTGCAGTTCGGGGCTTGTGTGGCTCCTGGGATTTTTCAATCTTTTATGGACTCTCTCCTAAAAGGCATCCCCGGAGTGTAGCCATTTCTAGATGATGTGATCATCACGGCGCCGGACAACACCTCCTTCACAGACCATCTCCGCCAGGTCCTACAACGTTTTGACACAGCCGGCCTCAAGGTAAAGAAGGAGAAATGCCTCCTGGGGGTGTCCCGAATCAAGTTCCTGGGGTTCGCGGTGAACGTGCAAGGGATCCACCCCACGGACGATAAGGTGAAGGCCATCAAACACGCCCCCCCACCCTCCTCCAAGGTGGAATTGCAGGCGTTCCTCAGCCTCCTCAATTTCTACCACTCGTTCCTGCCCCTCAAGGCTGCCGTGGCGGAACCGCTCCACCGCCTCCTCAACAAAGACACACCCTGGGTTTGGGGCCGGGCACAGGCTGCGGCTTTTCAAGGCGTCAAGGACTTACTCGTGTCTAAGGCCTGGCGTAAACTGGTCCATGGGGTCGCAAAGAGTCGGACTCGACTGTGCGACTGAACAACAACAACAATGCGGTCCTCCACCATTTCTCGGAGTCGCTTCCAGTGGTCCTTGCCTGCAACGCCTCTCCCTATGGAGTTGGTGCGGTCTTGGGGCACCAGTTGCCAGACGGCCGGGAGGTCCCGGTCGCGTACTACTCCCAGACCCTCTCTGCGGTGGAGCGGAACTATGCGCAAATCGATAAGGTGGCGCTGGTGATTGTGGCTAGGGTGAAGAAGTTTCACCATTACCTCTACGGCCAGCCATTCGAGATCTTGATGGACCATAAGCCACTTCTGGGCCTCCTCACCACTGACTGCCAAACACCACAAATGGTTTCCCCCCCCAAGTCCTGCGGTGGTCCATTTTCCTGGCGGGGTACACATACTCCCTCACGCACCGACCCGGGAAGGCTATGGGTCATGCAGATGCCCTTAGCCACCTTCCCCTGGCCACCATGGACCCCAACCCCACCCCGGTGCACATGGTTGCTCTCCTGGAGGCGCTCCCGGCCCGGCCGGTCCATGTGCAGGAGGTGGCCCGCGCTTCGGCCCGGGATCCAGTCCTTTGCTGTGTCTTGGACTGGGTGGGGAGGGGGTGGCCAGTGGCCAAGGAGGGCCCCGAGTTCGCGCCATTTACATCCTGCACGCATGAACTGTCCACGCATAAAGGATGCTTGATGTGGGGAGGACGGGTGGTGATCCCAGGGCCGCTACAGCAACAGGTCCTAGAGGCGCTACACGAACACCACCCCGGCAGCGTCCGCATGAAGGCGTTAGCACGAAGCTACGTCTGGTGGCCAGGCCTCGACCGGGACATCGGGGACAAGGTGAGGAAATGCCAGCCCTGCCAGATCTCACGCCCGGAGTCACCAAGGGCCCCGGACAGAGCCTGGGAATCGCCCCACCGCCCCTGGTCACGCCTCCACTTGGACTTTGCCGGGCCGTTCCAGGGGCAGATTTTCTTCATATTGGTGGACGCCTATAGTAAATGGTTGGAGGTTGTCCCCGTGGCATCCACCTCCTCCAAAGCGGCCATTAGGGTGATGTGGCAGATCCTAAGCACCCATGGGCTGCCGGACACGCTCGTCACTGACAACCGTACTGCGTTCACCTCCCGAGAGTTCCAGGAGTTCACCGTATACTATGGGATTCGGCACGTACGCTCCATGCCATTCCACCCCGCCACGAATGGGCAAGCGGAAAGGATGGTCCGGACCGCCAAGGAAGCCCTCCCTAAGTTTGACTCCCCGGACTGGGAGTATAAGCTCTCCGCCTTCCTGTTTGGACAGCGCATCACCCCGCACACCACCACGGGACACAGTCCGGCGGAGCTCCTCCTGGGTCGCCGCCTCACGTCGTGCCTGGACAGGCTCCATCCAGACAGGGCACTGGAGCGCGAGCTGGACACCGAGGACCAACGAGCCAGCAGAGGGCTCTTCCTGGAGGACCCCGTGTACGCCAAAAGCTACACCGCGGGACCACCCTGGGTCCCAGCACAGGTGGTCCGGGTCTGGGGACCCCGATCGTATGAAGTCTCCTGCGAGGATGGCACCATGCTGCACCGCCACATAGACCAGCTCCGCCGCCGGATCGAGCCGCGGGAACCAGAGGATTACGAGGATCCCAGCCTGCAGGAAGCCGAAGAGCCGCAACCCACAGCCCGGGACCCCATCCCAGGAGAGGGCTCCACGGCCGCACCAACGCCCTCGATGCCAGACATTCGGACGGCCGCGGACACCGCCGCGACAACCGCTCCAAGCCCCTTGGCACCAGCAGGCCCCTCGATGCAGACACTGGTGCCAGCCTCTTCCACGGCCCTGGTGCTCCGACGCTCAATGAGGGTCAAGAGGCCGTCTTATCTACAGGACTTTGTTTGTGGGTGTCTCACAGACCAAGGGGGGATGAGTGTGGTGTACCCACAGGGAAACATGGATGGAGGGCTACCATGTGCTCAGACCGGTTCTGACCGGTCCGCCATGCGGCCAGGCTAAAGCTTGAGCTTTGTGTCTAGAGACAATAGAATGGAGGCTCCTCGCGTTCTTCCAATCGAGGAGCCCGGGGTAATCCAATCAACTGTAAATAGCGAATCATGGGTGTTGTGTGTGTTTGGGGTGTGGGCTCACTGGGGATAAAAAGCCGGCCTGCGAGCCGGCTTACTTGTCTTGTTCCGGATCTAAATAAAGTATGTGAGAGCTGAAATCACTCGTCAGTCTCAGTACTTTTCAGAGAACATAGAATTTCCACAGGTTTTTTTTAAAGGATTATGGTGCACATTTATACATGAGATGGAAAAAGATCTTGGGGTTGATAGCTCAATGAAAGTGTCAACCCAGTGTGCTTCAGCAGTGAAAAACACAAACTCTGTGTTAGGGATTATTAGGAAAGAGATTGGAAATAAACAGCTGACATTATAATGCCCCCATATAGCTCTATGGTGTGGCCTTATTTGCACCATATGTGTAGTTCTGTTCACTGTATCTCAAAAAGGACATCACAGAGCTGGAAAAAGTACAAAACAGGGCAACCAAGATAATTAGGGGTTGGAGCACTTCCCCTATGAGGAAAGGCTGAGGAGTCTGGGACTTTTCAGTTTAGAAAAGAGTTGACTAAGGGGGGGATGCTGGACTAGATGCACTATTGATCTGATCCATTATTTAATCCTGAACCCAAGTATAAGCCTGAAACTTGCAGTCTGGATGACATATTGCCTGTTTAATTCCTTTATTTATATGCTACATTGTGCAAATGGCTTGCATCTATATACTAATAGCAAAGTTGGCCAAATCTGAGGATAATTTTATCTGGTGACTGGAGTTGTGAATGAGCAAGACAGATCTTTCCACAAACCTGAAAAAACACCCTAGGTTTGCAGGAAAATCTGAAATCTAAAACAAACAAAAAAGCAACCTTGGGGGGGGGATAAAAAAACCTGAAAATCATAAAATGAGTACCTGTAGCTTTAAGCATCAGATTCCATCAGTGGTTGTTATTAGGCAACCACTGTATTCCAGGCTAGGCTTCTGCAAGTAAAAAGGCAGGGGGAGAAGTCAGGGTCTGTTAGATTCTCTGAAAGGAGACCACAGCAAGGAGATAAAATCTTTTATTGTAGCTCCATAAAACAACAAGGACTTTCAAACAGAAGAAGCTGAAAGTGAAAACAAGGCATGAAATGTAACCAGCTTATTTAAAGGGCTGAGCTCCAACACCACCAAGGATGGAAAGCCAAAGAGGGTAATGCACTACAGAATCTTTTCCAGGCCTATATTGACCTTTGAGGGAGGACTCATTGGGATCAGGCCTAAGCTAGGGTTGCCAGCTCCAGGTTGGGAAATTCCTGGAGACATTGTGGTGGAGTCTAAGGAAGGCAGGGCTTGGGAAGGGGAGAGACCTCAGCCAAATATAATGCCATAAAGTCCACCTTCCAAACCAGCCACTTTCTCCAGGAGGATGGGTCTCTTTCATCTGGAGTTCAGTTGTAATTCTGGGAGATCTTCAGGTCCCATCTGGAGGGTGGTAACTGTAGGCCTGGAAGCAACTTGATACCACCCAACTTGCATGACTCAACTGGGCCTGGATGCATGCTACTATACAACAGCAGCCACCCTTTGGAAGCTAGTGTAGTATAGCAATTATGGTTTCAGAGAAGGGTTTGGGAGATCTAGGTTTGAATCTCCATCTTGCTGTGGAAGCTCATTGGGTGATTACAGACCTGTCATATATTTTCAGCCTAACCTACCTCACAGGGTTTTTGTGTGGATAAAAAGGAGAAGGGAATAATGAAAGCTGCTTTGGTCCCCACTGGGGAGAAAGGTGGGGTATAAATGAAGTAAATAAATAATAAACATAGCTGAAGATGGGAGGCAGATAAAAGGTAGGATGGCTAATGGCTATGAAGGAGAGAATGAGGCAAGGAAAGAGGACAGGATATGGGGGTTGCCAGGAGGAGGAAAAGAGGAAATAGTGTGGAGAGGGGGATATAGGGGAAAGTGAGGTGTCACCACACAAGTCCCTGCCATGCAAGTGAGCCTGGCCCAATGGCCAGCACCATGTAATGGAGCCAGTTTTCCTAGATAGAGGCTGCTAGGGAGGGGGAGGGAAAGCTTAAGACAGAGGGCAGGGCTTTTTTTTTTTTAAAGAGGTGCTGGAACTCTCAAGAGGGAAATGAAGTTTTCAATCTATATACTGAAAAATAATGAAAAAAGGCTTTTGTTGAAGAGGTTCCAGAACTCCATCCCAGCACATTCCCCCAGAAAAAAAAGCCTTGACAGAGGGGCAGATAAGGGTAGGCTGGCTGTTGGGTGGGAAGGAGATATGGTTACCAACTCTGTTAGGAAATACTTGGAGACTTGGGGATGGACTGTGGCGAAAGTAGGGTTTGAGGAGGGAAGGGATCTCAGAAAGGTATAATGCCATAGATTCCACCCTCCAAAGCAGCCATTTCCTCTGCCAGCCTCCAGGTAGAAGCTGGGGATCACTGGGAATCACAACTGATCTCCAGATGAGAGAGATCAATTCCCCTGGAGAAAATAGCTGCTTTGATGGTGGACTCTATAGTATTATACCCTGCTGAGGCTGCTTTCCTCCCTAAACCTCAACACACACACCCACGCCCCACACCCAAAATTCCAGGAATTTTCCAATCTGGAACTGGCAACACTAATTGGGGGAAGTGGTTTCTGTAGTTGGGAGACCTGTTGTCATTCCAGGAGATCTCCAGGCCTCACAAGGAAGTTGGCAACCCTAGAAGGAGAGAAGGAAAAGGGGAGAGGCTATGGTGGCTTTCAGAAAAGGAAAGAGGAAATAGTGGGGAGAATGAGATGCCTCGCACAAGTCCTTGTGGGTTCCCACTTGTTAAATTCTAAAATTAACTAATTATAATCTAAGAAAAGTAAATAGAAGCACTAGTATGCAATAAAAATCCCAACACATGCAGCACACAAACCAAAAATGCAATCATAAGGCAGTGCAAAATCACTCCCCCCCCTTTTCCAGCTGTTTTTGGAATTCTAACCTCACACTTCTGGGGTTGCTAAAGAAATGCCCCTGTTTCTTATTGAGGCTAGGTTAAGCTCAGGGATGAAAACAAAGCAGTTCATACCCGTACCTCACCACTACTGCTTCAAACCACCCCTCTCCAACATCACTGGTAAAAAGTGTAAGCTACTCTCACCCCTAGGTAGTCTCTGCATAAAATGGAATTTTTAGAACACTCTCATTAATGGATCTAATTGCCAGGAAGGAAGTGGGCATCTGTACTGTATTACCTATATCCATGATTCAGCAATTATGCAATCTCTGCAGTAAGGTAGTGTACATCTGCGCTTCCATTTCTGTCTGGCAGAGTCACAGCATTTGTTCCATGGAGTTCCTCAGGGCACTCCCCCCTTATATTGGGAGATATCAGAGATATTTGGAGAGAGGCATGGCCTGTATACCAATGATACCAAACTCAGTCCTGCCTTTTAATAAATTTCAGGCAAAGTGGAGAAAGTACTTGACAGGTGTTTGGATTTCAGTTTCAATTAACCCTCACATGACTTCTTACTAGATGGGGATTAATTGAAATTGAATCCAGATTTGACAGAGATACTTTGATGGGTGGTTTGTCTGACAGGGGAGGCAGAAGTTGTTAAATCAGTTTTTATTAGGATAGCATTCCCCCTTAAGAATCAGGTTCTTAGATTGGGGCTGTAGCCCTCATTTCAGATGCACAAGAGTAATGAAATACCACTTAGAAACTTATATTAGTGCAGCCGCTGTAACTTTTTTGTGGGAAGGGATAATCTTGCCCATTATCTATGCCTTAGTACCATCCCGTACACTCTACAAACCTTTAATGATTACTCAAACATGAGCTTATTTAGTATATGCCAGTGACACAATTGGGGGGTCTATCTTGATAGTGCTAAAATTTTATACATGCTCCCATTATGTTTCTAGGCATGACTGATATCTATAAAGCCATAAGCAGCTTTGGACATAGAAGATAATCACAGAGGTTACATTAATCTCTCAGATCATCTTCTGAAGCTGTTCTCTAAGTGTCCTCAGCTTCAGAAGTTAGGCCGGTGATTACTAGACAAAACACCTTTTCTATTTTATAGAATACCCTCCTTAGAAATGCCTGCCTGGCCCTTTAATTAAGTGGCTGTTTCTCTTAAAGGCATGTCAGTGCAATCCTAATCAGAGATACACCATTCTAAATGCATTTATATCAATGCGTCAGGGAGAGCAATTCCACTGAGGATTGTACTGTGTGTGTGTGTCATTTATTCCTTAAGTTTTTATTGGTCTTTCACAAATTTTTATTGGTATTTGTTGTGGTTGTTTCATTTTTAAAGAAGCTGTCTTGGGTTTTTTTTGTGAAAGGCAGAGAGTGCTTTAATAATAAGGAAATGAAGACATAGTTGTTGAGCCACACAGTAATTTTATATATTACAAGCTTTCAGGTCATCTGGTCCTGTAGTTTCAACTAAAAGGCTTATAAAGGCAGACCACCACTCTAAAGTAATGGCAATTTTATTAGATATTGCTTCCTCTATTGCTAGAGTTATTACAAAAAGAAAAGAAAGAATTCTGTCCTATTAAACAGAGACACAGACCATTCTGTTTGGATCAAAGCAAATACAATAATGGACTATTGAAACTTCCTGGAGGTAGATAATGAAAACATACTACTCTTCACATACAATATGGAATAAGGGACTGAGGATGGGTGAGTGTGGAGAAAGGGATGCTGACACTAAGCATATAAAGCAACAACCCCAACTCTCAAAGTTGTGTAAAACTTGGCCAGCACATAGGAAAAAATATATTCAAACTACATACAACCTAACTTCTGGATTCAGTATGAAAGCTACCCTCATTCTCCATACATGCAGAATTTCTAATATCTCTGCCCTATATGTTTTGCATTGGCAAGGACATTCAATTTAAACTGGAAGTGCCAGCAAGGCCTATTGGCTGGTATTGTTTTAGTTGACCACTTAAGGTTCCCATATGGCAAGTTACTCATCCTGTAAATATTAAAGCAAGCTGATGTTATTCTACAAGATTCTCTAAAGCATCCACATTATGTCACTCAGATAATCCTGGGCATTGTAGTCTGAGGAGGAACAGTTATGACTCAACATTCTCATTAGTTCCCAGTATTCTTTGAGAATGCCATAACTGGGGGGACTTTCGGTGGAATGGCGTGGTGACGAGGCAGGCATTCAGGTGCTCCTGACCGCCCCCATCCTTCTCCACTTCTTTGTTGAGGTTCAGAGGTTTTTTAAACTGAACGGACCTCATCCAACCTCTTGGAAGGAGGTTGGGGAGCAGAAGACTTGCTCGGTTACCCCAGGAGCAGTGGCTGTGGGTTGTATCAGAGATCGTCTTGAAGCGAGAATGGGGAATGAAGACAAACATGGCTTCCTTGTTCGTCATAGCTGCAACCTCTGCTTTTTAAACTTGAACTAAAATACTTAACACAGCAACAAGAATGTGAGTACAAGTATTTTCTGTTTTGAATCTATGATGACCTTTATTCTACGACTCTTTATGAACACACTCCAAACTTGAGAGGATAAAAATGAGAAGAGAACGGGAGTTCAAAGTTAAATAGAAAATTTTTGTTCTGGGACAAGAAATTATATCTGTCGGAATATGTAATTGATGGGGACTGAATTGATGTTACATGTCAGTATTCTTTTGACTTTGGAAATAGAAGAGTATCGAAGTATGAGTGAAAGTTTAAGTGGTGTGGTTGAATGAGAAAATGGCGTCTGTAGAGGAGAGGGAGGAGATTGTAGCCGAAGAAGACGAGGAAATAGATGATTATGAAAGTAAAGAAATTGGAAGTCTTACTTTGGAGCAGTTTCGCAAGATATTGGTTAATGAAATTCAGCAGGTGATAAAAGCGGCTTGTGAAAATCTTTTTATAAATTCCCCGAGTACACAGCCAGGCTTACAAAATGAGGAAAAGCCTTCACAGTCTCTATGAAACTTGGATGGGCTACAAGACTGTTTACAAGGGAAGGAATCACAGGATAATGTGCCCTTAACTATGAAAAGACCGGGGACTCTCATTAAACAAAAGAATGACTTAAAAGAATTAATGGGATACCCTTGGAAGCAGAAATGGCCAAAAAGAGCTTTTAGAAAATGACTAGGCAAAAAAACAACAAAGTTGACTAAGAAGGAACTAAGACGGGACTTAATGAAAATTAATGGAGATAACAGAAACATGAAATCCGAGTCAGGAGAACTGAAATGGCAACCATGTAAAAAAACAACGAAGAGGACTAAGAAGGGAATAAGATGGGACTTAAAGAAAGTTACCAGAGATAATAGAAACATGGAAGTAGAATCAGGGGAACTGAAATGGCAAATGTTGGAATCAAAATTTAAAGTATATAAAGAGAAACGACATTTATTGCTGATTATTAAAAAAAAGGTGTTGTACGAAGCAGGGGAGATTATTGATTTGTTACTCATTGATAGGAGAAGGGGGAAGGCATATGATAACAGTATCTAGATATCTTACCAGATGTGATTGATATTGAAAGTGATACTTGTGCTTGTGCCTTTTTCCCCCCTTTATTATTATTTACTTTGGGAATATATACAGATAGCCTGATGGTATAGTTAGCTGGGTAGTGATATTACAACTAATCCAATAAAAGATAATAGTAGGAAGGGATAGAAAAGTGAATTCCATAATTAGTGGTCATATTAGGGAATGGTTTATGTCGGATTACATATCCAATTTCTAAAAGCCATAACTAGTGTAGTAAGAGGAAATGACTAAATAGTAAATTTGTGAATTATTGTTTGATGTGGTGTTATATATGAATATAGTATTTCTGTTCTGTTCTTTATTTTTGAAAAATGCCCTACTAGATGTGATTGTTGTTAAGAGGTATATTTATGCCCGTGCCTTGTTTTTTCTTTTTATTTACTTTGAGAGTATTTACAGATAGCCTGATGGTATAGTTAGCTGAGTAGTGATATTACAATTAATACAATAAAAGATAATAGCAGCAAGGGATGAAATAGTGAGTCTGAGAATATCAGAAAGGTTATTTGTAAGTAGCATGTTTGATAATTTTAAAGAAATAGGACCCATTGTAGTATATTAGCAGTTATAAGGACAAACGGGATATTTTTGATTTGTTGCTTAAAGAGAGGGAAAAGGGGAAGGTAAATGATAATAGTATCTAGAGACTTTCCAGACCTGTATGTAGTTAAAACTGATATTTGTGCTTGCATTGTTGTTTTTCTTTTCTTATTTATGTATGGAATACCTACAGTTATGTTGATGGCATAATTAGCTGGGTAGTAATAACTGTCCTATACTTTTTAGAGTGGAATATAAGGATGGTTCCAATATTGGGCAACATTATCGATGAGGTGTTAAATGACCCATAAGAATAGTAAACTAGATAGAATGACAGAATGTTAATGTCATTATTAGTTCACTAAGTGTAGTGTTATGTTGATAAATTTTGTAATTAGTGGTTTTATTAAGGAATGGTTTATGGTGGAAATACATGTCAAAATTCAAAAAGCCATAACTAATATAGTAAGAGGAAATGATTTATTGTTTGATGCTGTGTTATATATGAATATTGTATCTCTTTTTTGTTTGTTATTTTTGAAAAACCAATAAAAAGACTTTAAAAAAGAGAGAGAGAGAATGCCATAACTGGGATTGAGTTATGTTTACAGGTTGGGTAGGCCTTAGATTGCAAACTTGTAATTTTTTAAATTCTCCAAAATGAAATAAGGGCCACTGACCCAGTCAGTTCTGGAAAGCAAAGTTAACTTCTAAAGAGTAGTCAGTAGTACCTGTGCCATTAAAGAAGCTTGCTGGGTCATCTAGGATCTCTCCCCCCCCCGCAAGTACTTTTGCTGCAGTGGAGAGCACAAAAGTTGGCTTGAAACTCAACATCAAAAAAACCAAAATCATGGCATCCAGCCCCATCACTCCTTGGCAAATAGAAGGGGAAGTCATGGAAGCAGTGATAGAATTCACGTTCCTGTTCCTGGGGAGGAAAGCTGTGGCAAACCTAGACAGCATAATAAAAAGTAGAGACATCACCCTGCCAACAAAAGTCCGTATAGTCAAAGTGTTGGTATTCCCAGTAGTAATGTATGGCTGCGAGAGTTGGACAATAAGAACATAAGAGAAGCCAATGTTGGATCAGGCCAATGGCCCACCCAGTTCAACATTCTGTCACACAGTGACCAAAAATACCAAGTGCCATCAGGAGGTCCATCAGTGGAGCCAGGACATTAGAAGCCTTCCCACTGTTGCCCCTCCCCCAAGCACCAAGAATACAGTGCATCACTTGCCCCGGACTGAGAGTTCCTATCTATACCTTGTGCCTAATAGCCACTGATGGACCTCTGCTCCATATGTTTATCCAATTCCCTCTTGAAGCCGTCCATGCCTGTAGCCACCACCACCTCCTGTGAATTCCATGTGTTAATCACTCTTTGGGTGAAGAAGTATTTCCTTTTAACTGTTCTAACCCAACTGCTCAGCAATTTCATTGAGTGCCCACAAGTTCTTGTATTGTGAGAAAGGGAGAAAGGAACTTCTTTCTCTACCTGCTCTATCCATGCATAATCTTGTCACCCTTCAGTCATCGTTTCTCCAAGCTAAAGAGCCCCAAGTGTTTTAACCTTTCTTCATAGGGAAAGTGTTCCAACCCTTTGATCATTCTAGTTGCCCTTTTTTTGAGGTGAGGTGACCAGAACTGTACACAGTACTCCAAATGAGGTCGCACCATCGATTTATACCAGAGCATTATGATACTGGCTGATTTGTTTTCAATTCCCTTCCTAATAACCTCCAGCATAGAGTTGCCCTTTTTATTGCAGTTGCACACTGTCTCAACATTTTCAGTGAGTTCCTATTAATTAGCTGGTTTTTGATCCACAAGAGGATCCCATGACTATTGATCTTACTTAGCAGAGGGCTTGTCCTTTTATCCCATGACTATTGAGCTTACTTAGGAGCACTTGATGGGGAACTTTATCAAAAGCTTTCTGGAAGTCAAGGTAAACAACATCTACTGGGTCTCCCTTGTCCACATGTTTGTTCACTCCCTCAAAGAACACTAACAGGTTAGTGAGACAAGATCATCCCTTACAGAACCCATGCTGAGTCTGCCTGGCCTGTAATTTCCGAGTTCTCCCCTGGAACCCTTTTTAAAGATGGAAGTGACATTAGCTACCTTCCAGTCCTCAGGAATGGAGGCAGATTTTAATGAAAGATTACATATTTTTGTCAGGAGATCTACATGTTCACATTTGAGTTCTTTCAGAACTCTTGGATGTATGCCACCCAGGCCTGGTGATTTATCAGTTTTTAAGTTGTCTATCACTCACAGGACCTCCTCTCTCGTCACCTCAATCTGACTTAGGTCTTTCAACATCCCTCCCGAAATCAATGGTTCTGGAATGGGCAAGCAATTCTCATCTTCCACAGTGAAGACAGAGGCAAAAAATGCATTCAGCTTCTCAGCCATTTCCCTATCATCCTTCACTACTCCTTTTACCCCTTGGTCATCCAAGGGCCCCACTGCCTCCCTGGCTGGTTTCCTGCTTCTAATGTATATGAAAAAAGTTTTATTGTTGGTCTTTGTTTTTTGCAGTATGCTCCTCATAGTCCCTTTTTGCCTGCCTGATCACAGACTTGCATTTTGTTTGCCACAGTCTATGTTCCTTTTTATCAACCTCACTGAGACTAGGTTTTCACCACTTAAAGGAGTCCTTCTTACCTTTTACAGCTTCCATTACTTTGTTAACCATGCAGGCCTTCTTCAATACCTATTTGTGCCTTTCCTAACCTGTGATATATTTTTTTTCTGAGCTTCTAGGATTGTAGTTTTAAATAGTCTCCAGGCTTCCCCAATTTTGACTTTTCTACTTTTCCTTTTAATTTCCTCCTCTCATGTCCCCTCATTTCAGAGAAGTTACCCCTTTTAAAGTTAAGAGTGGTTGTGTTGGTCTTTCTGGGCAACTCCGTATTTATACAAATGTTGAACTCAATAACATTATGGTTACTGTTCCCAAGAGGTGTGATCACTTTTACATCTCTTACCACATCCAAATCCAGGATCACCTCTCCCCTGGTAGGTTCTGTGACCATCTGCTCCATAGCACAGTCATTGAGAGTGTCTAGAAACTCAATCTCTTTTTCCCAACTTGAACACATATTAACCCAATCAATATGTGGGTAGTTAAAACCACCTATTATGACACAATTATTTTATCTAGCTGCTATCTTTAATTCATTCATCATTTTATAATCCTCCTCTATCTTTTGATCTGGTGGGCAATAATAAACTCCCAGTATTAAGCTTCCTTTTGGGCCCACTATTTCAACCCATAAGGAAGGCTGAGTGCCAAAGAATAGATGCTTTTGAATTATGGTGCTGGAGAAAACTCTTGAGAGTCCCTTGGACTGCAAGGAGATCAAATCAGTCAATCCTAAAGGAAATCAACCTTAACAGTTCCCTGGAAGAACAGATACTGAAGCTGAAGCGCAAATATTTTGGCCACCAAATGAGAAGGAAGTACTCACTGGAGAAGACCCTGATGCAGGGAAGGACTGAAGGTAACAGAAGGAGAGGAGGGCAAAAGATGAAATGGTCAGCCAGTGTTATCAATGCAGTGAATATGAAATTGAGCAAACTCTAGAGGACGGCAGAAGACAGGAGGGCCTGGTGTGATGTGGTCCATGGGGCTGTGAAGAGTCAGACTTGACTGTGCGACTGAACAACAACAATTTCTACCAAGATTTGAGCAAAGGCACAAGCCTTTGACAAGTGGCAATAGGGTACTGGCCTTTGACTTGTAGCCTATCATCTGATGAAGGAGGAGGAGGAGGAGGAGGAGGAGGAAGAGATTGGATTTATACCCGGTCTTTCACTCAGAGTCTCAGAGCACCTTACAAACTCCTTTCCCTTCCCCTCCCCTCCCCACAACAGACACCCTGTGAGGTAGGTGGGGCTGAGAGAGCTTTGACAGAAACTGCTCTTTTTCAAGAACAGCTCTGACAGGACTATGGCTTGCCCAAGGTCATCCAGCAGCTGCAAGTGGAGGAGTGGGGACAGTGTCCACAAGGCTGGAAGAGCCAATCTGTTGAAAGATTAATATGTTTGGGCAATTTTTCTGTGGAGGAATGAGTGGGACGGGTGTATTGTTCGGTTTGTCTTATATCATGTGAGAACTGGCTGGTTGTGTGATTTTTGTCCTGTCCATAACCAGGTAAGAGCTGATATCTGGACTTTTGTATATTGTTTGTGTGTGCATCCCTGCTTTTGGGTACTTTCACTCATGCTAAATAATGCAGTTTCAATACATTTCAGCAACTGTTTGCAAGTGGATTTTGGCATTTCACACAGCAAAATCCAGTTGCAAAGTGCATTGAAAGTGTGTTTAGAGTGAAAGCGCAATTTGCATCTCACTGCTTATTGGTGTGTTTTGGGGGGCAGAGCTGCATAGAGCAAGGTGCCATTTTCAATAGGGTGGAGGTAAGGAGAGATACAGTGGTAAGGGAACATACCACGTAAGGGGGAGGGATATCAGACAGATCTTCGTGGTCTCTGTGCATCACACCTCTGGGATATAGTGTGCCTGTGCCAACCCCGATCAGTGTTGTAGAAAGCTAAAAGGGATTTTCGTGCCTGCTTCCCAGTCATATGCCGGGCTCCAGCACACATGACTAGGGGAGGGGCACGATGATCCCACCAGTTCTCTTCTGATTGCCATGCTGGTAGGATCTCCTACGCCTCAGTTGGTAAAAGATTTTTAGCCTTTTGGCCTTTCTTCTTACTTCTTGGACTTGTAGTTTGCTAGTTTTCAGTTTAGTGTAGTTAGGTAGTTTTGGACTCATTACTGCTTTGGCAGAATTTTCTGCCCCCCCTCCGACCTATGGCCACATTTTGGGGTTTCTTTAAACGGTGCTGCAAGTGCAGTAGTAAAATCACTCCCCTTGAAGGACACTCCCTTTGCTTATTGTGCCTGGGGGAATCGCACGAAGTTGACCCCTGTGTCCACTGCACGAAGTTCTCTCAACAAACGAGGAAGGATCGAACGGCTAGACTTTCTGTGGCACTAACTGAATTGGCTCTTTCACCTATGGCATTGTCACAAGAGACTTCTGGACACGTCTCCATGTCGACCCCTGCGTCGGGATCGATGGCCATACGGTCTCCGTCACCGGGCCACTTTGATGCCGATTGATCGATGCTGAAACGCTCGATCCTGGCTTCTCAGTCCAATGCCCATATTCCCACGAAACATCATTGGGAGCGTAAGGATGATTGGTCTATCAAGCATAAGAAGCACAACCTTGTTGACTGTATTTACTTTGGATGAAACTGTTAAAGAGCAAATGATAAAATGGGCCATAAATATGAACAAGGAAATTTCCATGGAAGCATGGGAATTTTTATGGAAAAAAGCTTTTAAAATATCAACCTGTGTTAATGTAAAAGAAAATTGTTATAAGATGATGTACAGATGGTACATGACACCAAAAAGACTGCTAATATTAGTATGGATAAGAACCTGAGTAATAAGTGTTGGAAATGTAAAAGAACAGAGGGTTCTTTTTACCATATGTGGTGGTCATGTGATAAAGCAAAAATATACTGGTCAAATGTACATTGTGAGATGCAGAAAATATTAAAAATTCCTATTAGGAAAAGTCCGGAACTTCTTCTCTTAGGTTTGACAATGGAAAAAATTCCACAAGAAAAAAGGACACTATTATGGTATATGATTACATCGGCGAGAATGGCTTTTGCGCAACAATGGAAAGCGGAGAAGGTACCAGATATACATGACTGGTTAAGAAAACTGCTGTTTTTAGCTGAAATGGACAAAATGACGAAAAAACTAAATGGACAAATGGCAGAACAATATCTAAAAGACTGGGAAGGCCTGAAATTCTACATGGAAACTGAATATAGAATGAAAGGGAAAATGTACAGTCTTGATTTGTATTGATACTGAATGTTAAATGAAATGAATACTTGATTGTACTGTACCTTTATTGGAAACAATGTTGGAAAAATTCAGGTTTTTATGTATCTGAATTTTGTTACCTGATTTGTCGATTGTTATAAGTCTAAACTTGATTACCTTTTAACTTTTTCTTTTTTATTAGCAGTGTTGGAAGCCTATTAGGGGGGTGGGGGGATGGGATGGGAATCTTTTTAAATTGTATTGGTAACGATGTTTAACAATGTTGAATGCATCTCAATAAAATTTTGTTTTTTTAAAAAAAAGCATAAGAAGCACAAAAAGGACTCCTTGATGTCGGGAGCCACTTTGCTTGACTCCTCAGGCCATGGGCAGACACAGGGTGTTCAGTCTCTACCCTCTCCTCGCCCGATACAACTCACCGATTCCAAACAGGATATGGCACTGACGCAGGCCTCTCTTCCAGTGTCGATAGTCAGTGTTCGGAATGAGGAGCGGATGCTGGGGCACCTCCATCCCCATGCGGCCAAACTGATCAGGATTGATCACCTGGACATTTCCAGCCACTCGCTTGGAACCATTGCCAGTGGCAATATTTGTATGGGGCGTACCCTTTCCTGGACGTTCCTTGGCTTCCTCCATGCCCTCCTGTGTAGTGGGATCAACAATCCACCTCCTCTCGAATTTCTCAACATTGAGAGTTCTCTTCAACAACGGAGTTTGCCAAATCATATGCATTGGCACCAATGAATAAATTGCATACTCCCATGCCGTTGATGTCAACTTGCCCTAAAACACTCCAGTGTTTCCAATGCCTCACTTTCTGAGGATGAGGAGTCTCCCATCCAATTAGAACCATCTCCATTGCAACAAGTAGGGAACGACATTCCTATTTTGCCATCTGAAGATGTTAAATCTTATGGAGGATGGCCAACACCCTGGCCCTACCTACTGTACAGTCACCTCCTACCGTCATGGACTCTGTTTTTTGATATTGTTCAGATGGACACTTCGACTGCAGTCGCTCTGCCTCTGACATTGGTCCTCCTGCAGACAGCTAAAGCACCATGGTCACACCCAGCTTCCATTACCATATCTAATAAAAGGATGGATCACATGTATAAGGTGCAGGAAACAGGAGCTGAATTTTTGTTTGTTCATACCAAACCAAATTCTGTGGTCATCTCCTCCTTGTTAAAGGGCAAGCATAGCCATTCCACTCCCTCCGACAAAGAAGGGCGGAACTTGGACACCTTTGGTAGAAAATTCTACTCTGCTGGGGCATTGGGTATTAAGACTTCCAACTATGTAGCCTGTATGGGCAGATATCAATACGCTCTATGAGAGCAGATGTCAGAGTTCATTGCAGCCCTTCCTACAGACAAGAACCATGCAGCTAGATGCACCCAGAAGGAAGATATGCTTCTGGCCAAACACCAACTCAGTGCTGCCAAGCATAATCTGGATGTAGCGTCTAAGTCCCTCATCTCAGCAGTTGCCCTATGACACCACGCCTGGTTGCACTCTACTGCTCTTCAACAGAACACGAAGTTGGTGGTTGAGGACCTTCCCTTTGAAGGTGACAGCCTCTTCAGTTCCACAATGGACTTGGTCCTACAGGACCTCAACAAAAGTATTAAAACCACCCATAACATTGGAGTCACCACGACCTCTAAACAGTCAAGAGGAAAGTCCTGGAATAAATCCTGGTCTCGCCGGTCTTCCTTTAAGTCCTCTCCAGAACTGCAATGGCAAAGATCATCCAACACTTCTGGATGCTCTTATGGGAATAAGCCCCAATTCCCTTCAACTACACAATCTTGGGCTAGGACCCAGAAGAACCCCAAGCAGGGCCTTTGACTGGGGTCAATTACCACTCCCTCCCACCCGTCTGTCCCCTTACCTGTATGCCTGGCAACAGGTATCAGATCGATGGGTTCTTTTGATAATCTGGGAGGGATACCTCATAGAGTTTCTTCAAGTTCCCGACAACACAAACTTCATTCTCACTCCATTGTCACCCCCACTAATGGAAGAGATACAGAACCTCCTGCTCAAGGATGCCATAGAATCTGTTCCAATGCCACAACATTGCCAGGGTTTTTATTCCCATTATTTTATGGTCCCTAAGAAAGACAGAGGCCTCCATCCCATCATAGACCTAAGAAACTTGAACCATTATACTACATACAAGAAATTCTGCATGGTAACCTTGCAATCTATTCTCCGTCTCCTGGAGAGGTGAGTCTGGATGGTGACTCTGGACTTACAAGATGCTTATTTTCATGTCTCTATCCACCCTGCCCACAGGATTTTCCTGCGTTTTGCAGTAGGCGATGGACATTTTCAGTACAAAGACCTCCCCTTTGGGCTATCCACAGCACCCCGTGTCTTCACCAAGGTGATGGTGGTCATTGCAGCTCACCTCCATCTGCAAGGTATATGGATATTTCCGTACATGGATGATTGGTTACTAGTTGCAAATACCAAAACCATTTTACACCACCATATTACCCTGGCCTTCAATACTCTGGAGGCTCTAGGGCTGAAAGTGAATCTGAAAAATGGGTGCAATTCATCGGAGCGATCCTGGACTTGGAGGTTTGCAGAGCATTCCTCCCTCCCAAGAGGGCGGAGGATATTATCTCCCTCATAGGTCTCCTGAGATGTCAAGGCACAGCCTCCGCAAAACAGCTACAATGACTGCTAGGGCTCATGGCAGCCACCACGTTGGTCATGTGTTTGCCAAGCTACAGATGCGACTGCTACGGCTGTGGTTCATCAGGAAGTTCCACCCTCAGAGACAACCACAGTCCCTACGTTTCACACTTCCAGAGTCGGTCTTGAACTCTCTCCTTTGGTGGGAAGACCCGCAAAATCTCCTAGCAGGAGCTCCATTCCACCCTCCAATTCCAGAGATGACTCTAACCTTGGATGCATCACTCTGGGGTTGGGGAGCACATCTCTGCAGAATCTGTGTGGGCACACTGTGGGAACCTCATGTGGCTCACCATTATATCAACTATCTGGAGTTGTTAGCCATTCAGTCTGCTCTCCAGTCGTTCCGACATCTGATCACTTGTCAGGTGGCAGCAGTATTCACGGACAACACCACGGCGCCCTGCTATCTCAATCGTCAAGGCAGGATGGTGTCCAGAAGCCTCTGTCGACTAGCCGTGGACATTTGGAGCGAATGTCAGGTGTGGGACACATTCCTTGTAGTGGCCCATCTACCTGGGACCCTGAATGTGCAAGCAGATTTCCTCAGCAGAGGGGGTGCGTCATGGCACAAATGGGAGATCGACTGGACGTATCTCCTGCCAGTCTTTCATGCGTGGGGCCACCTGGAGCTCGATGCCTTCATGACACACGACAACAAGAAGTGTCGTCTGTTTTGCTCCAGTGCAGGGAATGACCCTCGCTTCCTGGGAGACGGTCTCCTTTACCCGCCAACACACAACTATGTGTTTCTCTTTCTGCCTTTTCCCCTACTCACCGAAGTGATAACCAAAATCCTGCGGGACAGACCACGTTGCATCCTGGTGACCCCCTGGTGGCCCAGACAACACTAGTTCCCCACTCTCCTCCATGTATCCAAGGGCTCCTTTATTCACTTCCCACCAGCATCGGATCTCCTCCTTGTGCAAGCGGGACAGGTGCTACATCACGACGTGCTGCACCTGAAGCTCACAGCATGGAAGATCCATTGGCTGGACTCAGAGATAGGATAGAACATGTGCTGCTGAATTGCCATAAACCATCTACTTGGGCTTCCTATGTTGGGAAGTGGAAGGTTTTTCTTTCTTACCTTAGTTCATTGGGGGTCCCCCCCCTCCCACGAATCTGGTAGTGATTTTTGGTTTCTTATCGTCCCGTTTGGACTTGGGACTTAGTTATACCTCATTGAGAGTGTACTTGGCAGCCATCTCAGCTAATCATCCCACAGTGGATGGTCACTCTGTCTTCACACATCCACAAACCAAACAGTTCCTAAAAGGGTTCAGGCACCTTTTCCCTCCATCTCATGGTCCTACACCGGCCTGGGACCTTCCTTTAGTACTCCACAAACTGATGGGTAAACTTTTCAAACCTATGGCTACCTGCAGTCTACAGCTCCTTTCCTGGTAGCTATTACCTCTGCCAGGAGGGTGAGCGAGCTGTCCGTGCTACAGTGTGATCCCCCCCACCTGCAATTTCATCATGACCATCTTACCTTAGCCCTGGACATTTCATTTCTGCCTAAGGTAGTCCCGGAGTTCCATCTGCGAGCCAACACCGTCCTCCCTGTGTTCTACCCAACAACACATACGACGAGGAATGCCATCTTCACACTTCAGACGTGAAGAGGGTTTTGCTCTTCTACCTGGACAGGATGTGCTCTTTCCGGAAGACTCCGGACCTTTTTGTCTCCTATGCCTTGCCTGCGCAAGGGAAGAAGCTGTCCTCTCAGTGACTGTCCAGATAGATCATGGAAACAATCAAGCTCGACTACTTGCTCACCAAGAAACCACTCCCGGGTCCGCTTCGAGCACACTCCACCTGGGCAATAGCTCAATCCACGGCCTTCCTGGGAGGTGTGTCGCTTAATGACATCAGCAATGCAGCTACTTGGGCTACTCATCACACCTTTGTGAAACACTACGCCCTTGATATACGTCTTCATCAGCGTATGACAGTGGGACAAGCTGTGTTGCAGATGGCGCATACCTAGGACCTTCAGCACCCTCCTCCAGGTAGGTGTATACTGCTTTCTAGTCTCCCAGAGGTGTGATGCACAGAGACCATGAAGAAGATAAACAGTTGCTTACCTGTAACTGGTGATCTTCAAGTGGTCATCTGTGCATTCACACCAACCGCCCTCCTTCCCCTCTGCTTTCAGTCTTTCATTTTACGACTGAGGGCAGCAGTCAGAAAGAATTGGTGGGATCGTTGTGCCCCTCCCCTAGTCATGCACACTGGAGCCTAGCACGTGACCTGGGAGCAGGTGCGAAATATCCTTTTAGCTTTCTACAATACTGATTGGAGTCGGCATAGGCGCATTATATCCCAGAGGTGTGAATGCACGGATGACCACTCGAAGATCACCAGTTACAGGTAAGCAACCTGTTTTTGTGAACAGTTGCCCCTTCTGGTTCTTTTTCCAGCCATCCTGACACTGGTGACCATATAAACAATACATTGGGCTATAATGTACTACTGTTAGATTCAAGGTTGGTAAAATGGCAGCCATCCAAGATTTAATCCTGGGTGAGAAGGCTAACCTAGCATGCATCACCAAGGCCTAGTTGGGGGAGACAAGTGTAGTTAACTTCTCACAGCAGTGCCCCCAGAATAGTGATATACCAGCACAGGCTTGGCAGGTGAGGGTGTGTCAGTGGAGTGTATGATTTTGTCCCCCGGTGCAATGACCTCTCTAGGATTTTTCCAGTTTTGAGCATGTGACTACTGTTGAAACTAAGGTTCTGTTGCTGTTCCACCCAACCCACTGCCTAACCATTGCCCTATCTGATCTGGCAAAGGTGTTCTTGGAGTTCAGAACTCCAGTGATAATTGTCCTGGGAGACTTCAGCATTCATGCTGAGTCTACCTCGTCAGAAGTGTTATAGGATTTCATGGTCTCCACTGTGCTAGTCATACTCATGCTCTGGTTCTTTGGTCACAAAGAAAGTGAAAGAACTGATGATAAACCTTTGGCCATGGATGGATCACGACTTGCTACAATTCTGTACTTAGAGGAATAACAAAACCCTGCAGGGGTGGAGGATAATTAAAATTACCTGCTCCCACAGTCAGCTGGATCCAAATGGTTTTAGATTCTCCTGTTGATACGGCCAGTGTGCTCTTCTCAATACCCTGGTTGACCTCTGGAATGAGGAAATTACTCAGGTAGTTGACATAGAATCATAGAGTTGGAAGGGACCTCCAGGGTCATCTTGCTCAACCCCCTGCACAATGATAACTTCTGGGCATCCTTTCTCACATCTTAGAGCAGAGGTGTCAAACTCATTTGTTATGAAGGCTGGATCTGACATAAATGTCACTTTGTTGGGCCAGGCCATGCGTGCCATAAAATGTAACATGAAGTACTGGAGATATAAACTTTATAAAGGTGATTTCAGATATCAAATGGCAATAGCAAGTGAATGACAATAGCAGGCTTGATTGGATTAGGTGTGATATGCAGAGGGATAGTAGGCGTGGAGATACCAGCATTGGTAATGAGATAGGAAACCTAGGTCTCAATTCCATCCAAGCAATAAATGGACAGAAGTCTAACATTAGAAACCACAACATTCAGTTGTCGACCTAACAGTGTTCTTACAAAGGAATTTCAAAGGGAGAGTAGAGACTGCTGAATTGCAATAGATAATGAAGCTCAAGACAAAACATCTTCCTGGACTAAATTGATACGTTTTCCTGTCTCGTTATCAATGTGTGCTATTATCATTTGGCATCTGAAATCACTCCACTTTCCAAGATATAATGACGAATCCAAATATTCCAATTCCTAATCAGGCTCTTTTTGAAAAAAAAATAAATCCAGATATGAACAGATAAATCCAATCCTTAAAAAAAACCCTGTTCTGAATAAGTCAAAATAATTTCCTCAATGTACATTGTGCTTGTCGGAAGAGCCCACCCCCTCCCTCCCTCCCTCCCACTCACCCAAGCATGCTTGCACATGTAAGCTTATACCTGGAACAAAATGTTGGTCTTGAAGCTGCTATGGGATTCCAACTTGGTTTTCTCTCTCTCCTCCCCACCCTCCCCAAAAGGGGAAGAGCAGCCCCACAGAAGGAAGCAGAAGCTGCGTTCTTGTGTGTGTGTGAGAGAGCGAGAGAGAGTGCGAGCGCACACACGCACACAAGGGTGGGGGAGAGAGGGAGGAAACAGGAAGCAAAAAGCCAGGAGAGAGCTGGGGGGAAAAGCAAACTACAGTGCAGCCCTGAGAAATGAAGCAGGTAAAGGAAGTTGTTCAGTGACTGGATTTAAGCCCTCTGCAGGCTGCATCTGGCCTGTGGGCTGCATGTTTGACACCCTTGTCCTAAGAGTGTAGACATCCTTTTGGTTTACTAAAGGGTTGCAAGCAATGAAGACAAAAAATGACAGCTAAAATGACAGTGGAGGAACTCGTGATGAATTTGACAAGACACAAGCTAGAGTTCATTTTAAATCTTATTCCATGGTGATGACAATGAATAGTCTGCCAGCATTGCATCCACATAGTGTAGGCCTGCAGCACTCTTCTGGGTAGTCAGAGGCCTCTTGGGATCTGGCCTGCAGGAGGTGGGCTGCTTAGTGATCCACTGTGACTACTTTCCTTGACACTGGATACAATCTCTAGCATCTGTAATGATTTGGCCTCTAGATTAACAGTGATCAAGTTGGATAGTGCTCGGATACCAAATAATCCAGTTGTTTGGAATAGTTTTCAATTTATGCATTCTGAAGGTGTAGATAGGAATTTAGACTTCAAAAAATCATATCAGCTTGTATGACCTTTGGACTTCCTGGGCATCTTTTCCTGGGATACAATGGAGAAGTTTTCTACTAGAACTGTAGAGACTGACAATTTATAACCATCAGCTATTATAGCCTTAGTTCGAACAGAAACTATATTTCTGCAGCATATACTACTTATTTACAAATAAACATACATAGGGAATTGAACTACTTGTACAGCAATTACAACTACTTTGCCAGTGCAACAGATTTTAGTAATCCTACCATGTTTAATACTGAAAAGCAGCACATTTTCTATAAAGGATAACAGTAAGGTTTTGCACCAAACCTGGGACTCTGTACATTACATTTATTAACTATCTTAGCATAACTAATAAATGGTCTGTATTTCTCTTGGTTAGATTTGAATTTTATATCATTACAATTCACCCTGTACCTTCTGAATTTCTGTATCCTTTACACATAAAATGGAAGCAAGAGCACAAATCTATGCATTTCATCTGAAGCGGCCTCTAGTCCACAGCTAGCATTGTGGACAAGCTCCACAAGTCAAACGACAACCAAAAAAGTCTACACCACCATTCCAGTAAACATTTGAGATGGAGCTGTTTCACTTAAAAACTATAAGGATTTTATTTCCATAACACAGTTGAAACCATAATATACAGTTTTCTCTGTCTGTTCATTAGATAGTCTTGGGTAATCTTGCTGTAACAATATCATGGGACCCCCAGCAAAGAATATAAGTAGTAGGCCAGAGGAGGTTTCTTACAGTACTTTTGCAATTTGCAGAGTACCACAAGCTGAATGCTCCTTTGTTTGTTTGCAGTATCATTGCAGGGTAATGATTTAGCCAATTGTCACTGCAAATCCTGTCACACCCCACGTATTCCTGTGTGTCCTCCAACTCCCAGGAGCAAGTTTGATGGATGCAGTGTGATTGGGGGCAGTGAGGCAAGGTCTGTTCTGAGAGAGAGGTTTTATATCAAAAGAACTGCAATTCCTGGGGATTCCACTGCTTAACTGCATACCCAACAATGTGTACCACTGATACTTTTGCTAATATCCTTTACACCTATTCCTATACTATAATGAACTTTCCATGGCTGTGAAAAGTAAGTTTATACAGAAGCTGTATTTTCACATTTAACCGAATATATCCCTTTTCACATCAAGTCTCTGTGGTCTAAACAGTAGCTTAAATTTATTGCAAGATAAAAAGCCTGGCAAAAGATACCATCCTTGTTCCCATAATACCAGTATTGCCTTGGAGGGATATTTGTCCACAGAACAGGAGATTGTTTACCCTATTACACCAGATTTCTGCCTTTTCTGCACCATATATGTTTATCAGTACTAGGGTATGCTTCTATTACTGGAATGATTCACCTTGATTTTATGAGTGCTTCTAAGGCAGCTCAATTTATAGATATTTTCCAGTGGTACGACATGCCATTTGTACTGCTTTCCAAAAAGCAATTAACAATCTATAGCAAAAGTTGGTTCATGAACTTCATGCAGAGAACTTAAAAGTTGTACACCACAGATTATAAATACATTAAACACACAAAAACTGTACCACGTTCTTCAGCTCTCCCAATTTACTGCCCCAACCCCTTTTACAACAAAGGTAGGCTTTATGTCTTCGTTAGAACTTTACAAGCAGGGGACCCAGAAGGACTTCCCAGGGAAATCTCATTTTTCCTTTCCCCACTATATCCTCTTTCCCTTTCCCTGCCTCCTCTCCTTCCCACCCACCAGCCTATATTTGCCCCATTTTCAGGTTTTCCTCCTTCCTTCTATCAGGGAAAACTCTGGCTAAGTGCTGGCCAACTGAACCTGAGCCATTTGCATAGTGGAGAATCCACAAGGATTCGCAAGGCACACCTCACTTTCCCCTGTATCCCCTTCTCCACGTTTCCTCTCTCTCCTCCTGGCAGCCCCCATATTCTCATATTTCCTTGCTTTCTTCTCTTTTTCCCCACTTACTGAACCTACCTGTTATTTGCCCTTTATCTTCAGCTATACTTATTATTAATTACTTCATTTATATCCCAGCTTCCTCTATATGGACCCAAAGCAGCTTACATCATTCTCCTCTTCTCCACTTTTCTAAATTTTGTGATAACAGGATCATATTATTAGTTGTCATATTTTTCTATGTAAACTGTAAGGACCATTTGTATTTTTATTAATTATAATATACAGTAGCCATAAATCACAGTGATTGCTTTCTATTAGGTTTTTACACTGTGATCTCAGTTTGTTTTTCTGTTGAACAGTAACAAGCAACTGAGCCTGGGTGAGTCATGTAATTTGCACAGTAGCAAGTTGTCCAGTGGCTGCTGCCAGGCCTGGCCCCAATGAGTCCTCCCTCAAAGGCTTAACAGGCCCCTTTCCATCCCTCTGCTGTTTGCCAAGAGAAACCAAGGCTTGAATACTGTTGTAGCTGCCTAGCAACAGCCACTGAAAGCATTTGTTTCTTAAAAATACAGGCACTTCTTTTATTACTTTTTTGTTTTCTTTTCGTTTAAGATTTCAGATCTTTCTGCAAACCTGGGTTTTTTTGGGGGAAACCCCCCCATTTTCTTCTGCTCTATTTTTTGCATCCTATTCTCATTAGGTTAACAAAGATTCTAACACAAATACAGGATGCAATAATATGACATTGGCTTTAATCAGATTTACCATCCCTCTTTTAAAATTATACACTATATTCTTCTGCATCTTTAAACATGTTAAGTTAAAACTGCAAGAGTAGCTAGATGATTCATTCTCTAATTTAGTAACCATTTCTCTGGTGGAAAAAATGTTCATGTACTTTTACTCTTTTAATACTAACTAATCACCTCTTGAACTATGACTATGGGCACTTTCACACACACTGAATAATGCACTTTCAATCCGCTTTCAGTGCATTTTGCAACTGGATTTTACTGTGTGAAATGGCAAACCCTATTTGCAAATGATCGCTAAAGTGCATCGAAAGTGGACTGAGAGTGCAATTTTCAGTGTGTGTGGAAGTGCCCTTTGTTAGGAGGGGATGCTGTAAAAACAGTCTTATTACTTATAGAAACAGTGACCTTTTCTGTACTCCCAAAGAATTTAAGCAGATATTGCCTATTTGCCCTAACATGTACCCAAATGTTATAGGTGTTGGTATTCATATGCAAGAATAAAGTTTCTAGAATAATATATGGATATTAATGGCTTCACTGGATGTAGCTTATAACATGGCAGCAGAAGACAACAACCAGGGACTGCCACATTGCTATCACTTATAGAAGAAAAACAATGAAATTTACTTCAAGCATGGGATTTTAAGATCATCATTTACTAAACTGAAAATGTGCCAGTAAATCCAAAGAGAGACTACTTACTTCAAGAAGGCTGAGTGTGCAGCCGTGGATACACAGGATGGCCACAGCAACCCACCATCTCTGTTAATCCAACACATATACTCAGAAGCCCCACTTATTTGAAATGGGACATTCATTTAGGATCACACCTTAATCCCAGTCTACATACAAGCTTCACAGCAGTCTAATCCTCAATGAAGTTGCGCCAGAAAATATTAAAGCATTACTTTAGAAAGAGCTAAAGAGTTCCTGGCATACAATTTATATTTAAACTTTTCTTCAGGAACTTAATGTTATATGTCTGGAAATTGACTACTGTTTTTCATCTTTTGATGTTTAAACAATGCAAGAAAGTGCTTATGGAGATTACTGCATATATAACACACTGTATGTATATGCTATTCTGAGAACAAAGTATTATTTGAACAAACTGCAGCTCTTAGCTATTAAATATAAATGGGCATAAGTCTAAAACTCACTCTCTAGTTGCCTTTATTTGTATTCATAACTCAACAAGGTGTTCAAGTGGTGTGATTTAATAAATGCATACATACATTTAATCTTTGACTCACATGCTTTATTTACATTTGTCTACAGAACTGTATCTTCATAGAACAAACCAGTACATTTTAATTCAAGCCAAATGAAACCATAATTTTTCCTTAGACCTCTATAAGCTACCACTTGCCAAAGTTAAAAACCATCTGTTACAATACTTAGGAATACACACAAGAATAACTTTTAACATGTAGCATCTAGCAAGTCAGATTTTCACAATTTAATAAACAGACTTTCAAGAAGTCAGAGGCACAGTTACAGGAGACTATTTGTTCTTGTGCAATCTATGCTACATTAAGCAATTTAAAAAACCAGATCATTAAAGAGATAGCTAAAGAGAAAGCAATAAAGCAATTGCAGGGCACTTTTTTCTGCAAGATTTCTCCAAAACACTTCTACAGCAAAATAAACGTTTTGCTTTGTCATTGATCAGTTTGAAAGAAGTGTAGGATGTTCTTAGAAGGAAAATATAAGACTAGTATGCTCCATTTGTCTTTGTACATCTTACTTTACAAAGCACTGTTCTATATGAAAACTGAAGACATATTGATTCTTTTCTAGAAACACTATTCTCCTTTCACATACTTACCTTGGGATGTCGCAGAAGAGGATACATTTCTCCCAAGCAAATGGAGCTTTAAAATGGCCAGTATTTAACAAATATTGCTAGTAAAACAAATTCTATGAAGCATTTTAAGCCACAAATTTGCATTAGTATAATAAAATTACCTGCAGTGATTCGTGATTACAATTATACTGAAGTATTCATTTCCTTTAAGAGTTACAAACCTGAGACAGAGTTCAGTTTCTTTTACTGACTTACAGAAAGTGATCTCAGTATTACATTCCAATTCCTTTACAAAAAGGCTCCAGAAGATCTGAATAAAAGCAATTCTTGATCCAACTTTTAAGATTTCCTTGTACTTTAATAACTATGCCCTAGCTGTTCAATTCTGGGTGGATCCGAAGTTTCTGCAAACAGAAAGTACATCAATTTCCAATCTGACTGCAGTTGCTCACACCAAATTCTCGAGAATGCTCTTTGTGAGTGATGACTCAAGGGGCTGAACTAGAAAATGCTCATCTCAACAGCACTGATGCACACAGAATACCACATGCACTTCTTTGGATCCCAGAAATTACCACGTTCCAAAGAGACTATAAAACTATGAATTAGAATGTGACAAGACCTAATTCACAGAGCTGAAGCTTATGCAGCATGCAGGTTTCTTCGAAACCATGCCATTAGGAAATTCTCACAGATGTACTATTCAGCTCAAAACTGTACATAAGGTTTTTTTGTTTGCGAAATTTGCAAACAGCAGTATAAGGCAGCATATTCTAACTGCTGGTATCTTACCTATAGAGAAGAGGTATTTTTTGTTTATCAGGATGTGAATGAAATCTTTTCTTACTGTTCCATGTGTTTCTTGGAAGGATGAGGGGAAAAGAATCAGTCCAACTTTGGTAGAATTGGTGTGTGTACACATCCATTTTGATCTGGACATTTCTGTACCTTGCAAATGTTAAGGCTAAGCAGTAAATCAGAAAAGAGCATACAATGCTCTTGGAGACCAGGAAGTAACAAAACAGAACTATAACACTTTCAAATTCAGTCAAATAAAAAATGGAGCAGGCATACATTTTTTGAAAGAAAAGCAGAGCCATACTACTCACCTTTATTGGGTCAATTTATGGCTTAAAATGTTTCATTATTTTTGTTTCATGAATTAAAATAGCTGCAGGTTTCCATTAACATGCACCTCTACTAGCAGATTTAGCACTTCTGACCAAGTAAGACACCAACTTCTTAAAAAAAATGTCTCATGCACTGGACTAGATGGTTTGTGTATGAGTGTAAATCTGAATAGATTATTTCTTTTTAGAACTTGTACGGGATCCAGAATGAGAAGATCCAGATGAAGACCTGCGGTTCCTGTAAGATACAAAATGAGAAAAAGCATGCAAACAAGTTTGAGTTATTATGATCTTTGCCCAAAGCAGAAAAGAGGGAAAAATGGGGCAATATATAAACCATGGATATAATTATTTGATCTACCTCTGTATTGCAAGTCCAAAGGTACAGCTTCTGTTATTATGAATATCTTAGCAAAAATAGCTACACAAGGAACATTCTACATTTTAAAAAATAAACCCTTTACTAGTAAACTCAGAAGTTACAAATTATATATTTTAAAAGTTATAATTTAGAAAAAGATGGAGCCAGGTAAACTGAAATTCATACTAATGGGAACAGTTATCTTCAGTACCCAAATACTCAACTTTTCCTAGCTCTCACATATTCAATCAACGTACAAAGACCAACCATTCTTATTTTCTACAGAAACCCAAACCTTTCAGGTGACCGTGATCTCGTTCGCCTTTTTTTGCGATCACCAGATGAAGATCTAGATCGACTTCTCTTTCGGCTTCTCTCAGGGGAAGAGGACGAATGAGAGCTTGAGTAAGATCTTTTCCTCGGGGTTGATGAACCCCTGACGGACCTGGAGCTGGATCTTTATTAAGAAATAAGGAAGATTTAAGCCTAGTACAAATAATGACCAAACCCCCCATATTATATATCACTTAAATGACAGACAGATAACAAACAAATAGGCTGAGGCACAAATACTTACTGCTGTACTAACAAGGAACTCAATAACCTCAGAAAATGTTTCTCAAGCATAGGCCTGTGGCTTAATTTTGGAATTCATAGCTTGTCCGGCTTCAAAGCCACTTTTGTTACTGATAACTGGTAACAATAAGGAAACCTTTAATATTACTTAATTTAAAGCTTCAATCTCAATAGACAACTGAAGCAAGAGCACAGTATATGCAAAATAAACTTCCTCTATATTAAAAGAATGGGAGAATCAGCTTAAACTTGGAAATTGTATGCAATCTACCATAACCTTTGAAAAAAGTTTCTGGTAAAGTTGCTAGAAAGGCAATATCACCTCCATGTCTGCAAACAGATGTCACACTTTGTAATTTCTATGTGTGTAGGGATAGATGAGGCTGCAGCAGAGATGTGAAAGAGCCCTTTGCATCTACTCAGAAGTACTTTACTACTTGTTCTATGATGAAAACTGCCACGGATGCACCCACTGTTATTGGACTAGTCACTTATGGCTATGTTTCAGGATTCTTCAACTGTAAATTGAAACATTTTTATCTAAATTATACTAGTGCAGTATCTTGCATACATACGTTGTGTTACCTCTCACATATCTGATTGTTTTTAAGTACACGGTAGTTTCTGCTTTTGGCAAAATTTGAGTCTAGAGTGTATTTGTCCCATTAGTACCTGTCAGACAAAGCTGTTAAGCTGCCAGATTCAGCCCACAGGCCCACCCACTGACAGATACCCCGGTTTCCATCTGTTAGAAAGAATAGTGTATTACTGCAATTTACAACTCTAGTTAAAAAAAATAACAGAACTGAACCAAAGCCACTTTGCCATGCATATTTAAGGCAGTGAGTATTAGTCTGCTAATAGTGTGGTCCACCATAGGTGGTACCTGTGGAAGATTTAGAGGTGGTGCAAGGGGAAGAAATGATGTCACATGATACAGGACATCACATATAGTAAAAATCCCAGATGTGATATAAGTGCCCTGGGCAACACTTTGGCTATCAACCAAAACTCCATGGTAAGTACCTTGGAGTTACTGGGGATGTCCAGAGTGTTGCTCAAAGTGCTTATGTCACACTTGGGTTCAGCTGGATGTAATATTACACAATTTCATTTCTCCCACCAGTCTCAGGAACAAGGGCAGGAGTCCTCCCACCACAAGTTTGTACATGGCAACCCTAGAAAAAGAAAGGTTACTGTGGCTGTGAGACTGAACTGCTAGCTTGAGCCTCTGCACTGTATTAGACATGAGCAAACTTTAAAATCAGATTAGAACATAGGAAGCTAGCTTGTAACTTTTGTTTACCAAGTGTTTTGATCTGGACAAAAAATATTTATTCAGTTATTCTTCACTTTTCTCCCCAATGGGGTATCAAAGTGACTTGCTTCATTCTCCCCTCCTCCATTTTATCCTCACAACAACCCTGTGAGTTAAATCAGACTAAGAGTGTGTCTTTTCATGTTTCTACTCTCCTCACACTTCTGTCCACTACTCTGTACCAATAATCAAATAGGAATAATGATTATACAAAGCAACTTGTGAGTTGTTAAATGGATATCAAGACATCAGTTTCTGCTCCTCCACCACATCTATTGCCATACATACAGACAAGCAATGCACCAGAACAATCCAAGGAATGGCAGGTCTTTGTGTACCTCTTATATTCGCATTCAAATCTCTCTGTTGAGAAAAGTTACATAAATTTCAGAGCAAATTCAGACCTATCCCACCCTCCAATAGAGTCTTGGTGCACTGCCAGCATGCAGGTGAAAGTGGAGAAATAGGACTTTGCTGAATCCTTTGGGGGGGGGGATGGGGGATGATACCTTTAAACATACTAATATTGTCACTAACTGTTTTAGCCATTAGTATTTCCAACAAGCTTCCCGAGTCTACAGCAAGGGAATACCACACTAATAAATTTACATGGGGGAAGGGGAGAAGAGTTATCAAGATACCTAGGGCTGAATATAGCACATTACTCATTATCCTTTTACTCTCTCTCTGCCAAGCAGAGAGGCTGCTACCTCATTCACCTTGATTTCGACCCACGAGATCTAGAACGTTCTCTGGAAGTAGAACGAGATCTTGACCTTGAACTGGAAGAGCTTCTTGACCTGAAACGACATGAAGGATTTTGTTTTGGACTGAGCACTCAAGACTGGGGGCAAATACAGACAAAAATTATTTTATCTTCTTGAGTACAGCAAACAGGTTTAAGTATAGCATCTCATTAAAATGCCCTAAAGGGCCAGACTCCAAAACACTTATGAAATGACTTATGTTAATCCAGTGAATTTTTTTCTTAATCTTTTTTCTTCCAACAGCTGACTACCATAACATATCACACACTGCATAGTTTCCCAAGGTGTTTGCCATGTAGTATGGAGGCCTCATGCTGCTTGATGAATACAAATTTAATTCCAAGAGTTCAACATGGCTCTTTGGAGCCAGGTTTGCCAATAGCAATAAATTTATTTGCTTTTAACAAAATAATAGGCTTGCTATTTTAAAATATTGAATATAAATTTGAACAATGTTCCAGTGTATTGAAACTATAGATACATATAAATAAATTTTCAGCTCTTTAATAAAAAGGAAAATGCTTTTCAGCCAAGACCAAAATGCCAATGTGCAAATCACTATAAACAGGCTCAGAATAATCTTTTAAATCCAAGAGTTTCAGGATATATTTTTAAATAATTTAATGTCATTTCAAAGAACATAGTTGTGATTGTTTATGATCCAACTGATTACAATGAAGTTAAGCATGGGACATGCTGATTGTTGAAGTAATGTAATGAAATTCTCTTTCAGGTACTTGAAGCATTTTAGATGAAGCCCCATATTTTTCTTCTATATGTACACTAATATTATGCAAATGACTTATCTTTCACAATTTCTACTTTCAACTGTAGCAGAAGATGCTCCTAAGAGCATTCCTTAACTACAGCATGTTTTTTCTAAGGTTACAAAATGGCTGTAGTGCAAAGGAAGGCAGCTGAACAGTGTAAAGAAGCAACACATGTGACTCCTCAATTCTATGCATCCATTCTTATTTAAAAGAGTAATCCTACTGTAATATCCCACACTAACTAGTAGCAATTCTGCAACATAATGTCCAATTGGGACACCTATGCCTATTGTCAAGAATTATAACCTACTAAGGATTTATTCTCAAAGAACTCAGATACATGAACAGATTGGAAATGAAAACACTGTTCAAGATTGCATTTGTAGAGTAAGTATCACTAGAAGCATAAAAAATTAAATACTAGTTGACAGCTATATAAAAGATGCCCTATGATAAAAGTATAGAACACATATTTTCTCTGTATGAAGTGAAACAGCAATTGCTATCCAATGTAGCTTTGCTTGAAACACCAATATAAGTCAGGATAATGGAAAGAAAGACCTTTGTGGAAAACTGCACAAAATATACTAGGACTTTTGGTGAGGAAAGAGTAAAAAAAAAAGAAGGCATTTTTATTTATACTTCAAGAGTAATCAGTAAAAGGGATTTTCTATATGTAGAAGACTCAGTACTAACTTAAAAACAGATATAAAACAAAAGTTTTCTCCTCTCCAACTGAAAGTGTTAAAAAGTTCAACTATGAAATCTGTACAGCTAAATAAGCAGGGTTCTAAACAGTAAGGCTAGTGCTTTACCCTCAGCAGTCTACTCCCAAAGTCATATGCTAAAGCACTTGATATCATAAAACCTATCAGGTATGATCAAGTATCAGGCCGAAGCAATGGTGGCCTAAGAAAAATCTACTGTCAAGCAATTCACTTACACTGCTGTCAAGCCAGTACATATTCTCAAGTGTATGACTACCTAAAATTTAATAGAGCAACTCAAACTGTGAAAAAACCAGTCACAAAAAAAGATGTAAATAAAGAAGTTAGATACTGACATTTTGTCTGGCGTTACCCTTGACCTGTACCCGTTTACCTGGACCTGGACCTTGAGCTTGAGTGGGAGGATGAGCGAGATGAAGATTGTGAATGGGAAGACTGTGACTTGGAACGGCTGCGTCTAGTCCGGGATTTCTTTTTCTTAGCAGAATCTTCCTCCTCACTGGCATCGAGATTATATTTCGAGAGATCAGCATCATCTTCATCCTCATCCTGGTAAGGAAGAAAAAATTTACACAAGTAACTTTTAGACTAAATAGCTCTTTGTTCCATCTCATATAATATACCATGCAGGTACCAAAAACCTAACAGAGAGGAAGAGCATCATAGAACACACTTAAACATTCATTACATGCATTTTATCAGTGAAAATACTGGGACTTGGATCAGGGAGTACTCGGTTCAGATACCCACTTGCTTGTTTGATTACAAAAAATGATATAAAATACGTAGTTTTACCTCATCCAATTTATATTTTGACAGATCTCCATCCTCATCCTCCTCTTCTTCCCCTTCTGATTCCTTATCTTCAACTTCCTTTAGGATAGACGCAGGGCCAACTGGCTTTCCTCTATATTTTTTCTTTTTGCGACCAAACTAAATAGGAAGCATTTGTAAATGGCTGAAGTGTGGACAAAGTCAAACACTGATTTTGACTGAATACCCTTTACAATCTCATTTTATTTTCTTTCATTTCATTGTCTCATTTTCATTTTTTCCTCATTACTACTTGATGATAATCAAATGGCTACAAAACTATCTTTTTTATCAATTATTGCCTACATAGATAAACCATGACTTAATAAACTGTATGGAATTATGAAGTTTAAAAATCTATGCTGGATTCCAAAGAGGTGATTGAAGAGAACAACACAAGCTGCATATGCTGTTTCAGCTGTGGCTGTCATTGTTGAAGGAGCAATAACGGTATGTTATAGCTAGGTTGGAGCCCAGTAGCACCTTGGAAACCAACAAGATTTCCAGGGTATAAGGTTTACAGAGGTCCTTCCCGCACTTGGATCTCATCCCTGGTTTTGTCAGAGTTCAACTCACAACACGATACCTTGCATTTATCCCTGGTTATAACAGTATCCATTTATCCTGGGACGTGGGCCAAAACCGGAGTTACCTCAGTGTAATGTGGAAACAAAAAACACCTGGAGATAATTACAGGGGTGAACTCAAGTGTAGTGTAGAAGGTAAGTTCGGGGACAGGGTTGAACCAGGATTTAAGGTCTAGTGCAGAATCACGCAGAGTCAAAGCTCCCTTTGTCAGATATGAGTATCTGAGAAAGCTCTGACTCTGGAAGGCTTTTAGCCAGAAAATCTTGCTCGTCTCCAAGGTGCTACTAGACTTGAACCTAGCTGTTTTACTGTAGGCCAACACAGCTACCCTCTGAAACAATATTATATTAATTTATATTATTATTTCTTGCATACTGAAGAATTCTTTCACAGGTTTTGTAGAATCACCAATTATAAAATGGAAAGTTAATTTTTTAAAGTAAAAGCAAGCTGAACCTCAAATTTTAGACTTTCTAAAATTTTTACCCTTGTTTGCATTAAGCCTAACTAGCATCTTGGTTTCCTTCAACCAATAAATTCCTTAATGCAACTACAGAGTGTGCAATACAAATTTACAGACTACTTTCATGGATTAGGACCTAACCACCTGCTGTACTTATATTTCACATTTGAATGAGCTTTTTAAAAAAGGTATGCCCATTTATAATGTATGTCCCACCTACCTCATCATATTCACCATCAGATTCTTCACGTTCTATATACTCAACATTCTCTCTTTCATTGAATCCGCCCCCATACCCTGCAAAGACAAGTTTCCAAGAAACTCAGTATTTCAACAAAGGTGCTAAGCATTTTTCAAAAACTGCCTAAAACCAACATAAATTTCTAAATAAGAAAGTCATCACGAAATATGTAGACTCTTGCCATTTGCTGGGGTTCTGTTCTTGGGATCCCTGTCAATACTGGAGACAGGGAATCAACTATCTGCAACAATGGACTGGGGAGCTGAAATGGCACCCATGGATGAAGCACCAGACTAGAAAAGTCACATACAGCACCCAGTTTAGCTGCAGTATTGGTGAGCCTACAGCACAGCCTACTCTACAGCACAGAATGCAGAGTATAACTACGTGTACAATTATATTTCAAGGTAGGAAAGGGGAGTTCTGTGGATGACATTTTTCCATGATAAGCAGACTGAAAATTCTAAGCAGAATTTAAACTTATCTGACCTATGCTGTGGCTTGGATAGATTTTTAAAAATGTGTGGGTGATGATCGCATTAACAGAATTATCCTGAAAGTGTATAAAAGCACCCTGCCGCAGGTCAGAATCAAAACACTTTTCAGCAGCACCAAAAATTAAATATACACACTTGCAAACATAAATATGCACTCCAAGAGTGCTAGAAAGCACATGCCTTTTTAGTAAGAGCTCTTATATATAAAAATGCCTGGATGAGCCTTGGATTTCTGTTTTTTGATCCCCATAACAGTGCTTAACAACATACAGTGCTTAACAGCATATTTTTTTGGTAGTATACATGCAATGCTCATGCAACCCTGAATACAATACTCCTCGTCCCAGTAGAATTTTACAATGAAGTAGGGTTTTTTTACTGAGACTGAAGCATCACCTTACTTCCACTTTACCCCCATTTAAAGTTATCAGGGGGCTACACTGTCAAACAAATGCTGGTAACATTAGGGAATTTCACATTACCGAGACTCTGCCGGATTGAAGCCGTTTCTGATTCGTCTTGAAGTAAACCGGTACAGGGCTGCCATTTCACACATGGCTTTCCCTGACCGGAAAAGAGCCGAATCAGAAGCGGTTTGGCATTTCAGATTGCACCGCTTTGTTTTCCCGCCGGTTCCCACCACGCCTTTTTTTTTTAAAAAAATGTTCGCTTTAGAGCGCTATAGCGCTATAGTACTATAAAAACAACACTGCAGGCATTCCAATGGGGTTGCTACGATGCTATTGCGCTATAGCGCTATAACGCTCTAAAGCGAACGTTCAAAAAAAAAAAAGCCGGAGATCACCCGCGCAGGCGAAAAAAGGCGGGAAAAAAGCATATCGGATCCGGGAGAAGAAACTGATGACTACTTGGAAGCGGTTGACAGGTAAAACGCTTCAGCCCCGTTTCCTGAACGGGACAGAAGCGATTCTGTGAGAAATTACAAATATATTCCGGTAGGGAACCAGTTCTAAAACGGTTCTGTCTGAAATGCCAGACCAGAAACCGTTTGGGAACCGTTCCTCTTCCGGATTATATCATCTGTCTGAAATTCCCCATTATCACAATGGACATGGTGGTACTTCTGTGTACCCACTACAGCTGCTGAAATAATCTCCACACCCAGTACTTAAGACTTTACACCTCTCATGAAATCAATTCTCAAAAGTTCAACAATATTTTAGAGTAATTACTGATACAATATAAGAAACTGAAATGGAACACAAGACGAAGCCTGAAACACAAAGAAACACACAAGGGCACGCACAAACACACTCTATTTGTTTTCAAAGTTATTAACAAAAAGTACACACAATACATCCAGCTGCTTAATAATTTTCTATGTGTTCACTCCAGGTGGGGGTGGGGGGCAAAGTGCTTATTTTAGTCTCAGCTATACATTACAGCTTCTAAGCATCAAAACCGCATCAGCCCCAGTTAACTTGTAGCACAATTGCCATTTTAAATCAGAAAGACTGTATCAACACTGCACTTTTTCTTTAGGACAAGCTATTATGATCAGTCGCTCCCCACTGCAAGATGGATGTCAAGAAACAAGGCAACTGTTTCCATGTATAAAATACTGTGGTCCTAGATGAAAACCTGTTCAGTGGGTATCCATTCTGTGGAAAGAGACTGATTCCATGTGAATGCTCACCATCTCTGGGTTTAGGGGCAATCTATATCAATTACATTCCAATGTCATTGCTGCTCTCTATTTCAACAAAATTTCATTTTGCTCCCTTTGTAAACCTTTAAATTCTTTGTATACAATTACATATATGTGGTAATCGACGTAGTTGCATTAGACCAGTGATGGCGAACCTTTTAGAGACCAAGTGCCCAAACTGCAACCCAAAACCCACTTAAGTATCGCAAAGCACCAACATGGCAATTTAACCTGAATACTGAGGTTTTAGTTTAGAAAAAACAAGTCATACATTAACATCTTTTGTCTTCAAAGAAAAACATGAGGTTGGTAAGCCAGGGGGAGAAAGAGATAAGTTGCCTCACTAGCAAATGTAGTTACTGATCACCAGTACACAGGTTTAATAAGCACACTGATTCTGAAATGTAAAGTTCTAATAGGGATGGCCATTTGAAAATACAATTTAAGCCAAGGGGTTGTAAAGAAGAAGAGGAGGTCTCCATCTTTCTCACACACACACACAGAACCAACCCAGCATTTTAAGACAGCCTAGAGATCTCACTTTCTCTCTCTCTCTCCCTCACAACCCCCTCCCCCTGCATTTTAAGACAGCCTGGATCACGATCTTTGTCACACACACACACACACACACACAACCAACCCAGCATTTTAAAACAGCCTGGAGATCTCTCTCTCTCTCTCAAAAAGGTTCCACTGGACTCTTTGCATTGCTATTGGGGGGGGGAGAGAAACACGCAGATCTGCCGTCATAGAGAGCTTTTACCTAAATAAGCCTTGGAGCGATTTCCCACAAGCTGTTGCTTTGCGCTCCCTCTTCCCTTTGCCCTGATTGTGTCAATTTCACACCATGTGCTGGGTGGTCGAATTTTGCCTCACAGTTTCACCTGATTCCCCCCGTGTCTACTCAATCCTCAAAAAATAGGATTGAGACACTGGGGAAATCAGGCAAAGCTGCAGGGCAAAATGCCACCGCCCAGCGCATGGCGTGAAACTGACACGAAGGGAAGAGGGAGCACAAAGCAGCAGCTTGTGGAAAATCACTCCAAGGCTTATTTAGATAAAAGCTCTCTGTGAGGGCAGATCTGCATGTTTCCCCCCATAGTAATGCAAAGAATCCAGTGGCACCTTTAAGACCAAGGCTTATTTAGGTAAGAGCTCTCTCTGAGGGCAGGTCTGCGTGTACGGTGGGGCAAAGGGAAGAGCGAGCGTGGAGCAGCAGCTTGTGGAAAATCAGTTTTGATTGGTCTTAAAGATGCCACTGGACATTTTGCATTGCTACCGGGAGGGGACACACTTAGCGAGGCCCTGCAAAGATGGGGGGTCAGGGAGGGCTTCCCAGGGGCCCATGCTTTAGCACAGACCTGCACAGACAGGGTGGGGGTTGGAGAGAGCTTCCCAGGGGCGACTGGGATGGGAGATCGGCGGGCAGCGGGCTGACAGGCGGTGGAGGCCCAGAGCTGGAGGGAGCGGAGGTAGAATGCCCCACCTTACGGATACTCCGGTGGCTGGGGTGATGGTGCGCGTGCCCACAGAGAGGGCTCTCAGGTGGTGGTTGAAAACAAGGACAAGTAATCCTTCCACAGTAGTTGTTTCCTACCTGAAGATTCCTGGTTTTGGGGGGCGGGTGGTGGTGGAGATCTATTCCATGGCCTTCTTGGCGGTTCTAGGATCTTTCAACTGTTTCTAAAATCTTTTGATTTCAAGGAGTCTCTTTGTGAAGCTACAAGTGCCAAGGCTGACCCATACCCCTCAGAAACTTTACTCTCAGTTGCCATAACCCACAGACACAATGTTGAGACAAAAGCACATGTGAATCAATTATAACAATTATAACCTTTGCACCCCAGGTGAAGAGTTCCCAATACCCACAATGGCTTTATTGCAAAATAACAAGAGATTGGATTTATACCCCACCCTTCACTACCTGAAGGAGTCTCAGAGCGTCTTACAATCCCTTTTCCCTTACCCTCCCCACAACAGACACCCTTTGAGGCATGTGGGGCTGAGAGAGCTCTCTTGAGAACTGTCCTTGAGAAAACATCTCTGAAAGAACCTGTGACTGACCCATGGTCACACCAGCAGCTGCATGTGGAGGAGTGGGGAATCAAACCTTTTTCTCCCAGATTAGAGTGCACGCTCTTAACCATTACACCAAACTGGCTTGCCAGGAAACCATGGTCTGTGCACTCTATAAAAAACAATTTTTAAAATTAAATAATCATTCTACCTGTCCTTTCCTCAAGCTTGGCATATTTTGGAGTGTTGCACATATTGCATTCTGATCTCCTTGCCCAGTTGACATTACCACATCTTTTGGAGAGAATGGGGGAAAAAACAACAGTTAGTGGTTGAAGCACAGGAAGCTCTACTGGCTCACATACGAACAGTTGTCAATGTAAAAAAAACCTTAAATACCAAAAAAATTCACAGAATTGACACTCTTTTAGCAGATTATTGATTCAGACTTTTTTGTGCAATGTAAAATCTAGACAGAATCAGCAGTAACCTTGTTCTCATGACTAGCACTACTGAAAGTAATTCAGGCAAAATACAATTAAGAATGATCAAACAAAAGCTAGTATTTGGAGTCAGTAAAAGGCTAAGGTGATGCTGGGGTGGGGGGAGGTGGAACTCAGTGACAAAAGCATGCTCTTCAATCAGGTACAGATTTCAACATGATTTGGTTCCCATGGGATATCAATGAAAATAAGAAACTCAGAAATAAAGTTGATGCTGACTGATATTTTAAATCTACCTCAACTGAATCAAGATTCTTACTAAGCTGATAGTGCAAACAGTTTAAGATGCTAAAAGTTGTCTCAACTACTGCACAAAAGTACTGTAATTCAATGCATTTTTATGCCACTTCTTCAAAAGGAACTTGTAGTCAAAATAGTTTACAAGTCATAAAAACTACAAACTTAAACATACCTTATACTCTAAAGTAAAGTATAAGGCTGTGTGGAAATCCCCTGGTTTCATTTGGTTTCCATGTGTTTAGGAGGTTTTCAAACAGAGGCCAGATGGCCATCTGAAAGCAATGTGGATTCTGTGAACTTAGACAGATCATGAGAGGGAGGGCAGAAAGGGTTGCCTCAGTGCTTAATTCTTGTGGCCCTTTCTTACATGCCCAGAGAAATGCTGATTGCCACTTTGGGGTCAGGAAGCAATTTTTCTCCAGGCCGGTTTGGCTAGAGATCCTGGAGACTTTTTGTCATCTTCTGGGCATGGAACAGCGATCGCTGCGGGTGTGGAGAGGGAGATATTTGTGAATTTCCTGCATTGTGCAGGGGGTTGGGCTAGATGACCCTGAAGGTCCCTTCCATCTCTATGATTCTAGGAATGCAAAAACTGAAGGATTAAGATGAACAAATAGCACACTGATGCTGTCAAGTAAGGATTTATAGCTGATTTTAATGTTTTATTTTCTATGCACTATTAAAGAGAAAACAACTCAGTAAAATAATTTGAAAAAGAGTTAGTTTTTATACCCAGACTTCACAACCCGAAGGAGTCTCAGAGCAGCTTACGATCTCCTTCCCTTTCTCTCCTCACAACAGACACCTGTGACAAAGATGGGGCTGAAAGAGTTCTGAGAGAACTGTGACTGACCTAAGGTCACCCAGCTGGCTTCATGTGGAGGAGTCGGGAAACAAACTCAGTTCTCCAGATTAGAGACCACCACTCTTAAACACGACACCACACTGGCTCTCATTTGCTACCCCACTAATCCAAATCTACTAAACTGACTGACCTATTGATCAAACTGCTTTAGTCCTCCCGTGCTAGTCAGTATGAGAATAGTACAAAATTAAGGCTACAATCCTATGTGTACTTACCTGGGAATAAACCCCACTGAATACAACGGAATTTACTTGTAAATAAATATGCATAGGTTCAAAAGACTGAAGGGAGCAAAATAAAACTGCAAATGAATAATAATTAACCATAATGTTTCATGAAAATTAGAAATGAACTGCAACACAGAAAAATTTTAAAACTAACATACGTTTTACACTGCCAATCATTAGCACTGAAGAGACCACGACTCTTTTCAGCAAGGGTCTTTCCTATCTCAGTCCCTCCAGCTTTCATCATCTTTGCTTCTGTGGTTTTTTCTGAAAAAAAAAAAAACAAAAACACAAGTTTCAAACACCATCTTACAAATTTAACATGTGTTTCTTATCTGCCTCTCAAAAACGAAAACTACCATTTTAGATAATTACCTCGGCCACATCTGTTACAACTGGTTCTTCTAGCAAAGTTAACATTTCCACACCTGCAAATAAGAGACATCATTTAAATTTTATATACAGAATTGAATTTTAATCTTTTATTGCACTATTCTTCAATCTTTTAAACTGTTATACTTACATGGTGTGAGCCGCCCTGAGCCCACTTGCAGGCTAGAGCAGGATAATAATCAAATCAAATAAATAAAACTAAATAAAATAACTTATTTACAACCTAAAGGCTTGGAAGTCCTTCTAGATTCAATATAAATTATTTCCAGTAAGAATGCTTAAGACTATGCTCTTTGTTTTTAATAGATTCTAAATTCTCCCAAGAAATAAATTCTAGTACCTAACATGCTTTTTTTCTTTTATGAAAAAGAAAACCAGACCCACCTAAAGCACACAACTCTGAACTCGTAAAGTGGTATAAAATCTCTTCTCCATCTTTTAAACCTACTAACTTCAGTTATTCACAGAGTAATAGTGAACTGGAAGCTTTGAAACTGCAGTGTTACTTTACACCTGAGAATACCATTGCTAAAGTGAAGATTATGTGGATGGGGGTAGGATATCTTACACGACTACATTTTATTAAAAAAAAACTTTCTACCTGATGCATTTCAGCTGGTCGTTGGCTTGATTGTGAAATGTTTAAGCTATTTATTTCAAACACTTGGATTTTGTCAATTATTGATATTGCATGCATAAATGAGACTTGCATTGTTTCCTAATAAGACCATTGTTGAAATATAATTTATTTTCTTCCTGTAACTTCTCAGTTCCCTACATTGCTGCCATAATAATTGCTATAGCTATCCTTATTAACTTACACTGTTCCAAAAATTACAGCTACTAATTTACTTTAGGAAGGCACTGTCCAAAAGTCTCAACTCCAAAACAGCTAAAGAAAGCAACAGCTTTCATTAATTCCAAATAAAAATATATTTTGGAGTATTAGCATCAATGTGTCTAATTTTCAATGTGGTCACATTTGCAGAAATTTAAATCCTGAGACTACAGCCATGAACAAGCAGCATAGATCTTTCCGCAAAGCAGAAAATTGTCCCAGATTTGCAGAAAACTCTGAAATTAAAACACATACACGCACAAAACCAACCCCAAAACAATAAAAGCAGCACCTGTAGCTTTGAGAAACAACTGTCCTCAGTGGCTATTGCAAGTCGACCACAACAATATTGCCAACTTTCAAATCTTACTGAAAGAAGCTAAAAGGCAGGCAGAGGGAACAGGGACTTTTTCCAGGGCTGTTTTGTTCTTTGAGGAAGGACTCACCATGGCCAAGTCTGGAAGCGACCATCAGATGACTTGCTACCACCTCACTTACATGACTCACTCAAACCAACCTGCTTGCTACTATTCAACAGCAGCCATTCCACAAAAGCTGGTGCTGTAGTGGTTACGGTTTCAAATTAGGATCTGGGAGACCCAGGTTCAAATTCTCACTCTACCATGGAAGCTCACAGGGTGATCTTGGGCTGGTTATACATTCTCAATCTAACCTCACAGAGCTGTTCTGAGGATAAACTGAAGAAAAAATAACTGATGTAAGCTGCTCTAGGTTCAAATTATAGAAGGAAATGGGCTTTTAACCGGAAATAATTTATACATCTTAAATTGGAAGACAGCTAAAAGTCAGGCTGGATGGGAAGAAGAGAAGGAAGCAGCGAAAGAAAGGTCCTCACATCAGGAGTAGACAAGAGAAGAGAAAGAGAAAACAGTGTGGGAAAGGAGATACAGGAGAAAATGAAGTCCCTCTGACTCCTCACTGCACAACTGGTTCCAGTCCAATGGACAGCACCTGCAACTGGGTCATAATTTTCTCAGGTTGAGGCTGCAGGGGGAAGGAAAGATGAACAGCTAAAGAGGGGGAGCAGATAATGGCAGGCTGGTTGACAGGTGGAAAGGAGACTAGGAAGCAGGAAAAGGGGAGAGGCTCTGGGGGCTCTTGGGAAAAGGATATAGTAGGGGAGAAGAAAATGAGATGTTCCCTTCTAGTCCTTGTGGGTCCCTGCCTGCAGCTATCTGCATAGCGAAACTTTTAAAAGGTAGTTTCCCCAACTTTACAACTCAGTATATTTAAAACACAAAGAAAAGGTTTTTGCACCACTATTATGAACTCAGGAAGTTGTATGGTTTATGTGCATTTGACTTTAATTGGATGACACTTGACAGAAGTATCAGACCCACTTTGGGAGCACTTACGTCACTTTCTATGTGCATTTGACTTTAATGGGATGACACTTGACAGAAGTATCAGACCCACTTTGGGAACACTTACATCACTTTCTGTAACTAAGGCTGCTGAGCAGGGAGTAAGAAGTTTTGGATTTCTCTGCAGGTGCAGATGATGAAATGATAGCCATCAGATATCAGAAGAAGAGGCACATTGTTTCCTATGTTCATCTCTTCTACTTTGGCATCTGTTTGTTTACGTTAACCTGTTCTTCTGCAGCTGCTGGCCATGAGACGCTTTGGGGAGCTGAGCTGGTTGATGCTCTTCAGTTTGTGTGTGGAGAAAGAGGTTTTTATTTCAATAAACCAGCAGGGTATAGAAACAATAGACATGTAAACCCCACCAAAGGAACAGTGGATGAATGCTGTTTCCAGAGCTGTGATCTGAAGTGCCTGGGGATGTACTGTGCACCTGCCAAACCACCAAAATCAGCACGGTCTGTACTGCTATGCCTAAAGCACAAGACTGGTAGTGGGCAGCAGATGCGGCCAATTATAGGAAATTACCAGGTACTGTGCACTCGCCAAACCACCAAAATCAGCACAGTCTGTATGTGCTCAGCGCCATACTGATATGCTTAAGCACAGACCAGTAGCGGGCAGCAGATGCGGCCAAGTATAAGAAATTACCAGGTTTAATGTAATGGATTGAGTTAGGGCCAATGTTCCCTCTAAGCTGTGGAGTCTTGTGAGCAAAAATTCTACTTTGTGAGCTGCTGGAATTCAAGTTGTGAGTGAACGATTTGGTACTACATAAATTAGTTTGCTCTGGAGCCATCCTTCCTGAGCTAAGGCAGAAATGGGTGAGCCAGAGGCTAAAAAACTGTGAGCTAGCTCACACTAACTCACCTTAGAGGGAACACTGGTTAGGGCTTAGAAATTACAAAATTGATTGGGGATTGTTTAGTTGTCTAATTTTAATTAATCATGAATTGATCTGATGTATTTGGTATTTTGTTTTCTTGTAGTGATTATGGAATGAGGTGTCTATTTTCCCAATTGATTATGTATTGATTTGTTACATGCCCTGTACCCGATGAATTAATTTCAATTAATTTATTTGATATCTAAATCTGAATCCACAAATTAATTAACAAGAGGATTCTAGCCATCTAAAGGATCATTATTAGCTTAGATTACTGGCTAATTGATTGGCCCACACACACACACACAGAGTTTTTAAAAAAGGCAGCGATAGGCTGCTAGATTAAATTGTCAGGGCTATATCAAATTTAGGATAAGAGGGAGCCAGCACCTGCCCTTAAGAACTGCTCAGAGGGTTTGACGCCCAGTTGGTCTGAGGCTCACAGCTAGTTTGCAGCTGGCAAAGCTCACCAGGCAGGATTTCAGTGCTCCTGGGGAGGGGAAAGTACAACGGTGGGACTAGCCATGGAGTTAAGGGAAAGAGGTGGAGAACTAATTTAACTCAGCCCCCTTCCAGTCTACATCCCATCCAAAAGGTAGTAGGCAGTGGGGCTAGGACAAATGATCCCTCTCCGACATTGGTGTTGTGCAATACCAGGTCTATAAACAACAAGACTATGGTCCTTTGGGACTTTCTGCAGGAGCAGAATGCAGACCTGGATGCGAGACGGAGAGACAGTATCTCTGTTCCACTTAGCACCCCCTGGGTTCTTGGTCCTTCACCAACCATGGACTATGGGGCAGGGTGGGGAGTGGCTCTATTCACCCGGGAGGCTTACTCCTTCAGAGCACTCCTGCCCACTGAGGATCGTGGGCATAGAGTGTGGCAGTCTAATGTGGGAAGCCAGGGAGAGTGTGGCCATTTGGCTGGTATACCGACCGCCCAACACACTGGCTAATAGCCTACTGTCCCTGGTGGAGGCCGTATCGAGTTGGGCATTGGAACACCCTAGGCTGATAGTCTTGGGTGATTCCAATGTCCATACCGACAATGCGGCCTCTACTCAGGCTATGGACTTGGTGTCATCCATCGTGGCTCTAGGACTCTCCCAATTTGTAACAGCCCCACTCACTGGGCTGGACACACGCTCAATTTGATCTTCATGGCAGGGTAACAGTGGACTGGATTACTGCTTTGCCTTAAAGGCCCATTTGAATACCCCACTCTGACCCTGTTTGGGTGGTGAGCCTATTTTGGTTCGCCCGCAGAGCCAAATAGAACTGGTGTGGCTTCAGATGGCTCTTTGGGATCCAGAGCCCCCTGGTGGTTCGTTGGATGACCTTGCAGAGGACTGGCATAGCTGACTCTCGACAACCATCGACGAGATCGCTCGCCAGCGCCTTCTGTGCCCGTGATCTAGGCTTGCTCCGTGATTTACCAAGGAGCTATAGCTGATGAAAGGGGACTAACACAGCTAGAGAGGCAGTGGTAGCACGCTCACAACAAAGCTACAAGAGCAAACATCTTACAGGATGTTTATGAGATCCTATGAGATGGCAGTCAAGGCTGCTAAGAGACAGTACTATACAGCCGCGATTTTGTCTGCAAGCTCATGCCCAGCCCAATTGTTTAGAACAATTTGGTCTATTACTGCTCTGCCACAAAGCAGACTAAATGCTGGGGAATCAGATATTGGCTGTGAGGCTTTTGTGAGCTATTTTGCAGATAAAGTCTTGTCACTCTGCAGCAACCTCCCTGCCACAGCTGGTACAGTGAGTGAACTCAAGGCTCCATGCACGTCTTCTATTCATGTTATGGATCATTTCAGCCCGCTCAGCCTAGAGGAAGCTGACAAACGGCTCCTAACTATTCTGCCTACCACATGCTTCCTTGACCCATGCCCTTCATGGCTAATTAAAGAGGCCATGAGGGGTTTTGAGGTGCCGTGGGGGAAATCATCAACAAATCCCTCTTGGAGGGGCTATTCACGGAGGCACTTAATGAAGTAGTGGTATGCCCTCTCTTGAAAAAGCCAACCTTGGACTGGGCTGAATTGGCCAACTACTGGCTGGTTTCCAACTTGCCATATTTGGGCAAGATAACCAAGAGGGCAGTGGCAACTCAGTTACAAGACTTCTCGGATGACGCTTCCATTCTAGATTCTTCCCAGTCCAGCTTTCACCCGGGCATGGGATGGAGATAGTACTTTTCGCCCTCATGGATGACCTCTGGAGGCATCTGGATCGGGGCAGATCGGCAGTGCTGCTGATGTTAGATCTGTCAGCTGTGTTCGACACAGTCGACCATCAGCTAATGGTCCGCCGCCTCACCAACACTGGAATCCAGGGACTGGCCTTACAGTGGCTTGCTTCCTTCTTCCAAGTTTGGGAACAAAGAGTGGCGCTGGGGGATCAGCTGTCCCAAAGGCACCCACCGGAATGTGGTGGCAGTATTGTCCCCAATGCTTTTCAACATCTACATGCACCCTCTTGCCCAGATTGCCTGGAGGCATGGGCTGGGATGTCACCAGTATGTGGATGACACCCAGTTCTATCTGCTGTTGGGCGGTCAGTACAACTCTAAACCGGAAGACCAAGAACGGGCATTACAAGCCGTAGCTGTTTGGCTTAGGCTGAGCCGGCTGAAACTTTACCCAACAAAGACGGAGGTCCTGTGCCTGAGTCAGGGCAGTCCAAGGGTAGAGATCCTGCTCCCGAACTTCAATGGGGCCCCACTGGTTCCAGCACCAGAGATCAGGAGTTTGGGAGTGCTCCTAGACACCTCCTTAACAATGGGAGGCCCAGTTAACAGCCTGTCAGATCAGCCTTTTATCATCTTTGGCTGATGATGCATCTGGTTCCCTTCCTCAAATGCAATGACTTGGCAACAGCGATCCAGGCAATGGTCACTTCGAGACTGGACTACTGTAATGCCCTCTACTTGGGGCTGCCCTTGTCTCAAATCCAGAAGCTGCAGCTGGTGCAAAATGCCACAGCTAGGCTTTTGATGGGCCTCTCTATCCAGGAATGTATTCAGCCAGTGCTAAAAGCATTGCACTGGCTGCCTATAGTGTACCAGATTCATTTCAAGGTGCTGGTTCTTACCTTTAAAGCCCTTTATAGCCAGGGTCCTACATACCTGAGGGACCACCTTTCCCCATTTATACCTCAGAGAGCACTGCCATCAGGGGCCCAGAACAGGCTGGGCGTCCCAAGTCTCAAAGAGGCCAGGCTATCAATAACCAGGGCCAGGGCTTTTTTGGCGGCGGTAGCTCCACTCTAGTGGAATGAGCTCTCAGAAGAGACCAGGGCCCTGTGGGACCTTTTGCAGTTTGGAGCTGCCACCACCACTAACCAATAATTATTAACAACAGATGGTTCAAAGTGGGAGAGCTTGATTTTCCTGGGATTCAGCCTATAGCCTGAGATAGCCGCCTAAGTTGATCTAAAAGAGCAAGAGTGGACTGTAAATAAAGAGCCCAAGTAATAACAACCACTGTGAATTATTTGATATCAATTTTAGTATGTTTTAATATGAAGTCAGAATGATCTTATTATTAATATGTTCTTACAGTATTTTACTGTAATTTTAAGCTGCTTTGTAAGCCGCCCTAAGCTGGCCCTGGCCGGGAGAGAGGGATAAAAATTTAATAAATAAAATAAAATAAACTGAAACAATAAAACATTTTTTAAAAAAGAACAGAGCAAAGCCACGATCTTTCAGTGGGAGTTACAACACATACTCCCTTCCAGAACCACAAACATAAAGGCTATTTTTTGAGCAACGAGTACGCTACCAAAGGGGGGGGGGAGAGAAAACATAACTAAACCCTCAGATCCTAACTTTGTTCGGGTGAAGGATAAAGCCCCCCCCCCCTCCTTTTCTCAGAAAGGGAGCCGTGTGCTTCTCTCCCCGCGGCAGTCCTAGACAGGCACATCTCACGTCAAGGCCCCGCCGCCGCCAGAGTCCCTCGTAGGCCAAGGCAAAAATAAGGCCTTCCTTCGCACATCTCAGTACTCACTTTTTGTCTGGGCAAATCCAGTCTCCATCGCTGACACGGAAATTCTTAGTCGACATCTTGGAAGCTCAAAACGGTCAAAGCCTCCCCTTTCGCCTCAGCTCACGGCACGGAAACGAAGCGGACGACAACGACGCCAGCAACACCTCCTCGGCTGAGAGCGATAAGGACCCCAAGTCCTGCCTTTGATAGGTCTATCAATCGCAGCGCCTGTTTCCAAGATACCCAATTCTGACAACATTATTTCCGATTCAAGACGTAAAAGCTTACGGCTTTGTAAGTCGAGCCCCAGAGATGGTCGGCCCGCCAAAACGTTTTGAGGGAAAACCAAATTCAATCAGGCATTCAGTTAGACGACTCTAAAAGTATAATACCTGCAAACGAAGGAGACGCGAAAAGAGACCCGGGCTTGTGGAGGACCTTACAGCTCTCGCGAGGTCAGCGGGGAGATGAGGAGGGGAGAGCATAGCTTGGTATGCTTCGTTGGTGGATGATACGTTTCTCCTGTTCTCTTTTTGTGGCCGAGTTTGATTAACTGTAGTAGGCGATTTTCAAAATGGGGTTGCTCTAAAAGGTGAATCGATATAAAAAGCAGATCTTGGTAGTGGCTATGTTTTGAAGAAAGATCTCAGGTACTGATCTCCGGAGCAGGCTTCTTCCCCCACTCCCCCGACACAAGACACCAATATTGGCTATAATTTCCTGGATAGACAACGTTCTAATAGCGTGCGTGCTGCTTTAGAGAAGGAATAAACGTGTCGATTGTGGGTTAGGAGACCTACAAGAACAGCAGCTTGTTCAGTGGATTTTTTTAAAGCTGGCTTTGAACATCTAAAAGTGCCTGGGCATCCACACGTAACAGCATATTGGTGTCCAGCAGTCATAACATAAGAGAAGCCAATGTTAGATCAGGCCAATGGCCCGTCTAGTCCAACACTCTCACACAGTGGCCAGAAATACCAGGTGCCATCAGGAGGTCCATCAGTGGGGCCAGGACACTAGAAGCCCTCCCACTGTTGCTTCCCCCAAGCACCAAGAATACAGAGCATCACTTGCCCCAGCCTAAGAGTTCCTATTTATAAAGGTAAAGGTTTCCCTTGCTCGAAAGCCAGTTGAATCCGACTCTAGGGTTGCAGTGCTCGTCTCCATCTCCACAGTACTCCAAATTAGGTTGTACCATTGTGATTTATTTTGCACCATTATACAGGGGCATGATGATACTGGCTGATTTGTTTCCAATTCCCTTCCTAATAATCCCCTCCCCTAGCATTTTAACATTTCTTTCTTGATTTATTAAAAACTTATTCATTGTTTACAAGGAAGTTGGCCCATAGAGAAAAGAAAAATACTGAAGGAAGGGTAGAATTGAAAAGGTAACACATAAGTAAGATGAGGAAATACTAGGTTTGTATTCCAAACCAGATTAGCCACAGTATATATTCTTTGGCTATCTTAGAGCTGAAACTTCATTTGTAAATCAGATGATGTTATTGACATTTGTTATACTGTTTTTTTAATTTATATTCTAAAAATTTTTCACATATACATATTAAGTAACAATCAAAATACAAAATAATCAAAGATTAGAACAGAAAAAAATAACAATCTTCCATGTCAAATCTTACAGGCTTATTAAGTCGAGAATCTACAATTAGTGAAGCATAATAAATAACCAAGTAACAAATACATGAAATAGTAAAAGTAAACAGTCAAGCCATATTTCAAATTCAAATATGAACTATCATAGAAAAATCATATCCTCATACACTGAGTTGCTAGGCAAGATGTCACATTAAGCAAAAAAGCTTAATACAGAGAGCCACATCTCTGTAAATAAGGAATAATGTGAATTTTGAGATTTCATTTTTAAGTTGTGTGTTATTTTCCCCGTTATAAACTGATCCCAGATTTTCTTGTACCACTCTGAGATCGTGGGGGATCTAAGCAATCTCCATTTTGAGGCCATAACTAGCTGAGCAGAAGTCAATAATAAACAAATTAGCTTCCAGGTGGAGTCTGAGCATTCTCTGTCTGGCCAATATTGTAAAAGAAATATTTCAGGAGTATTTGGTAAATCAATAGTAGTGATGTGTATGATATGTTTGTGAACTTTATTCCAGAATGGATGAATTACCTGACAAGTCCACCAACAATGGAAATAGATTCCAGGTTCTGTACAACCCTTCCAACAAAGTTTCAGGTAATTTTTATTTATACTGTGTAACTAGGGTTCCCGCGGGGGAGCGGGGGACGCATGCTCCCCAGCTGGACCAGTCTTCCTTGTAATGCACCATGCCGTTGCCAGGAAGTGATGCCAGGCAACACTCTGGCAATGGGGTTGAAAACTCGATGGTACCATTGAGTTTCCAGCTGCATTGCCAGAGCGTTGCCTAGCGTCACTTCTGGTGACTGCATGGTGCTCCGTGCCTGTCCTTCCCCTGGGGATGGTCCTGCAAGGACGTATCCATCCCCCACTCCCCCGCGTTAAATTCTTGGCAAGCCTATGTGTAACCTTCTGAGGTGTAAAGTACCAGCAGGTCGTCAATCTGACAAACTGAAAGTATACTTTAAAAATTGGTGATCTATTATTGGGCGATGCTCAGATTTCTTGCCAGACTTTTATGTCAGTAGGTAATTGCATTATTTTATTCCATGTATTTTGATAATGTAGGATATTATGTACTGTAGAAGTTTGTACTAATATTTTGTAAATTTTTGTTAAGGTTCTTCTTTATTTTCTGAATATTTTCGTATTACCAAGTGTAGATCATTCGAGGAGGTAGGTAACATTTTTTTTTAGATTTGAGTGAGAATAAGAAGGATGATAACTGTAAATATTGAAACCAAGGAATAGGTTTACTTAACTTTTCCTCCAGTCGTTTCTTTTCTAGGCTCCTTCCGTTATTAAAGACATCACCAAGCCGGAAAACACTAGCTGTAATCCAATCTTGGAATGTTGAGGAAAATGTACCTGTTTAGAGCCATTACAAGAAGCAAAATAAACATCCTGTTGATTGCAAATGTATTTGGTTGGGGCTTACTACTGCCCTTGCAAAGTGGCAGTATTCGCAGTGGATTTAATATGCAAAAGGTAGAAATAGTAACTACTGTTTCCTTTAGAACAGCAGTCTTCAGTGTTTGGTCTCCAGGCAGCAGCATGAGAGTCACTGAAATGCAAGCATTTGATATGCTTTCACATGACATTAAAAGGACAACTAGAGTTTCTGAAGTACCTATGCTCCTCTTAGCATGTAGACAATGAGAGGCAGGAGGGAAGGGCTCTTACTATCTACTCATGTGCACTAGTTCTTCATGTGCAGGTCCTTCCAAAGGCAGCCCCCAGTTACAGCTCTGTAGGGGCTTCTGGGACACCAAATGAGGTGTGTGCAACTGCAATTAAAAAGGCCAATGCTGTGTTGGGGATTATTAGGAAGGGAATTGAAAACAAATCAGCCAGTATCATCATGCCCCTGTATAAATCAATGGTGCAACCTCATTTGGAGTACTGTGTACAGTTCTGGTCACCACACCACAAAAAGGATATTATAGCATTGGAAAAAGTGCAGAAAAGGGCAACTAGAATGATAAAAGGGTGGACTGCTGGACCTCCTGATGGCACCAGGTAGTTTTGGCCACTGTGTGACAGAGTGTTGGACTAGATGGGCCATTGACCTAATCTAATATTGGCTTCTCTTATGTTCTTATGACCCATGGGTTGAAAACTACTGCTTTAGAGGTATTATATTTTCCCATCTAGACCTTCTTTTGACATCTTATATAAAAATAGGTTACAGGTGATAAGGACAAAGGGAGGAAACAAACAGATGGAGAATAGCATGTGGCTCCCTTCCCCCCAGTGTTCAGGCTGACATGATAAAGTTTTTGCAAGTGCTGATACTTGATTATTAGGCAAAGTAATGTAGCCCAATATAGTAGCTTCCAGGAAAGACCAGAATGAGTTCACCCCCCATAAGGATCCTTTTGCCCACACAAAACCAAGGGCATGGGAAAGCATTCTCTATATATCTGACTTCAAGACAGCAGGACTGTGAGATCAGGCTTTAGAGAGCTCTCCCACAACCCCTTGGCCTCTGTTATAACCATCTTCTAGTGCATTGGTCAAATCCTCTTCAACAATATATCTAATTCTCAACAAGTCTGTAGACACTCAAATCTGTAGATTGGGGCCATGGGCAGCAGAGAGATCTTTCTACAAACCTGAGAAAAACCGCAGATTTGCAGAAATATTGGAAATCTAAAGAAACCCAGCAACACGGGGTGGTGGTCGTGGTTAAAACCACTCAAAATAATAGAGGTGTTGCCCATATCTTTAAGAAACTCTGTGGCCATTGCTAGGTATGTAATTGCCCAGCTGAGCTGTTGTAATTTTGGGGCTTTTACATGACAGCCAGCTGTGATCAATTTGTCACTTGCTTTGCCGACAAAATCTCCCAGATCTGCTCTGGATTAGATGCCAGTACGGATGCGTGTTCAAATGATGTAGCTTTGGCACCTGTCTGATTTATCTGGGTGCCTTTCAGTTGGTTGAGCCCAAGGATATGGACAAGATTCTTGGACTGAGGATAATCTACCATCTGTGTTCTCAACCCTTGCCCTTCCTGGCTGATAAAAGTTGCAAGAGTAGGACTGGCCAAGTGGATAAGGGGAATGGTAAATGCTTCTTCAAGGGCAGGAGTTGTGCCACCCATGCTAAAGGAGACAGTGATTAGATCTGTTCTGAAAGAAATTCTCCCCAAGCCCTACTACGTAGGAGAACTTCTGGTCCAGTGTTCTGTTCTGTTCTTGGGCATGGTACTTGAGTGGGTTGTTGCTTCTCAGTTCTGGAGGCTCGTGGAAGAGGCTGATTTTCTGGACCCATTTCAGTCTAGCTTCAGGCTGTGGTTTGGAATAGGGAGTGCTTTGACTGCCTTGGTTGGTGATCCCCTACAGTGAACTAGATACGAGTAATGTAATCCTGCTAGTTCTGTTGGATCTCTCAGTGGCCTTTGATACTATTGGCAATAGTACTTTGAGCTGCATCTTGGCACTGGGACTGGGACTGGGGGGGCACCATGTTAATGGTGGTTTGAGTCCTATCTGGGGAGTTGGTCTCAGAAGGTGGTGCAGGGGGATTCCTGTTCTGCCCCGTGTCTGGTGAACTGTGGGGTTCTGCAAGGTTCGTTCTTATCCCATGCTACTTAATATCTACATGAAGCTGTTGAGAGAGGTTATCAGGAGGTTTGGGCTATGGTGTCACTAATATGCAGATGATACCTAGCCCTGCTTTTGTTTTCCACAATTCTGAGGATACCGTTGACATTCTGAATTAGTGCTTGGAGTTAGTAATGGGCTGGATGAGGGTGAACAAGCTGAAGCTTATTTCTGACAAGACAGAGATTCTCTAGGTTAGTAAAAAGGCAGACCAGGGACTTGAGATCTCTCTTGTCTTGGATGGGTTATGGTCCCCTTGAAAAGCCAGCTTTGCAAATTGGGAGAGCAGAGCTACTCAACACAGCTGTCACATTAGACAACTAGTTGGCTGAGGTGGTCTGGAGTGGTTTCTCCCCGCTTTGGGTGGCGCATCAGCTGCATCCATAGCTGGCTCAGTCAGATCCACCTAAAGTGATCCATCTAAAGTGATCCACGCCTTAGTTACATCTAGACTGGAATATTGCAATGTGCTCTACTTGGGACTACTCCTGAAAAGTGTTCATAAACTGCGGCCGGTACAGAATGCAGCAGCTAGACTGCTGCTTAGGACCAGCTGTCAGAAGCATGTGACCCTGATACTGCAGCAATTATGCTAGCTACTGATCCATTCCCAAGCCCAATTCAAGGTGTTAGTTTTAACCTTTAAAGCCCTGCATGACTTGGGACTGCGTATTTGAAGGACTGTCTTCTCACATATGCTCCAGCCCTGGAATTAAGATCATAAAGAGGTAGCATCATTATATAAGGAGAACGTTGTTTGAAGCATGGACCAGATACAGGAATACAATTCCCGATGAAAGACCTATATGGATTGTTCCTGCTGCAGTTATTCATCCTTTTTCAGAATATAAAGGTAAAGATTGGTTAACATACCAAGAGCTGCTTCAAAAAGAAGGGAAGAAATTTGTTTTAAAACCAAATAATTAATTGACATTTGAATATTGTTGGTTACAATATGGACAAATACGAGACATTTATAAAAAAGATTGTAAAGAGGTGGGTTTTAGAGCTAAAAATGATGAGTTTGAAGATATTTGGTTGGAAAAAGGGAGAAAAGTGATTTCTAAGTTGTATAAAATATTGTTAACTGTATATACTTTGCATGAAACTGTTAAAGAGCAAATGATAAAGTGGGCCATAAACATGAATAAGGAAATTTCAATGGATTCTTGGGAATTTTTGTGGAGAAAAGCTCTAAAAATATCAACTTGTGTTAACGTAAAAGAAAATTGTTTTAAGATGCTTTATAGGTGGTACATGACACCAAAAAAGATTGCCAATATAAGTATGGATAAGAACTTGAGTAACAAATGTTGGAAATGTAAAAAGATAGAGGGTTCTTTTTATCATATGTGATGGACATGTGAGAAGGCAAAAGTATACTGGTCAAATGTTCATTGTGAGATGCAGAAAATATTGAAAATCCCTATTAGAAAAAGTCCGGAACTTCTTCTCTTAGGTTTGACAATGGAAAAAATTAAGCAAGGAAAGAGAACAGTATTATGGTATGTGATCATGTCGGCGAGAATGGCCTTTGCACAACAGTGGAAAGCGGATAAAGTACCGGATGTACAGGACTGGTTAAGGAAATTGCTATTTTTAGCTGAAATGGACAAAATGACTAAAAAACTAAATGGACAAATGGCAGAACAATACTTAAAAGAATGGGAAGACTTGAAAATCTATATGGAAAATGAAAGGGAAAATGTATAACCTTGATTCTTATTGAAAATGAAGTTACGTTAGATTAAGTTAGATTTTTGTATATAAAATATAAGTTACCTGGTTTATAGATTGTTATAAGTTTAAAATTGATTACTTTTATTGTTTTTTGTTATTGGCAATAGCAGTGTTGGAAGCCTATTGGGGGGAAGGGGGGAAGGGATATAATCTATAACTTGAATTGGAAATTATGTTTAAAAATGTTGAATATATTCCAATAAAAATCTTGTTTTTTAAAAAAAAAGATCATAAAGAGGGGCCCTCCTGACTGTCCCATCAATCAAAGAAACTTGTTTGGTGGGTACTCGAGAGGGCCTTTTCAGTGGGAGACCCCCAATAACGGAACAACCTCCCCAGGAAGTGTGTGTGGCCCTAACACTTTCCATCTTTATGAGGCAGCTGTAGATGGTTTTATTTAGGACTGCATTTGATTAAAGTAGTCCTAAATCATGATCTTAAGTTTTTGTTTTATGTACTTTTATGTAGTTTATTTTATGTATTTTACTTATATTGTAAGTCACCTTGAGCTCCATATGAAGGAAAGGCAGCTAATAAATGTTTTAAATCAATAAATAAGCAGTATTACCAGCATTCAAGTTGTGTTTCTGCCAGTTAAAGGGAGAGGGAGGGGAAGGGGCCCTTTCTGGGGCTGTGGTGACCTTTGAGGGAGGACTCCTTGGAGCTAGCTGGGCAAAAGCCACTCAACTTGTTACCATGCAACTTCCATGACTTATCCAGGCTTGGCTGCTCGCTATTATTGAACAGCAGCCATCACATGAATGCCAGCATGGTGTAGTGCCTAGAATTTCAGAGTAGGATCTGGGAGGCCCAGGTTCAAACCATATTCTGCCTTGGAAGGTCATTGGGTGACTTTGGGCCAGTCACACACTCTCAGCCTAACCCACCTCACAGGGTTGTTGTGAGGATAAAATGAAGGAGAATGATTTAAGTTGTTTTGGGTCTCCATTGTGGACAAAGGCGAGGTAGAAATGAAGTCAATAAAATATAGCTGAAGCTGGGCAGCATATTAAAGCTGGGTTGGTGGGTGAGTGGGAAGGAGAGGAGGAAGCAGGAAAAGGATAGCATATGAGGGCTGCCAGGAGAAGAGAAGGAGGAAATAGGGGATATAGGGGAAGGGGATACAGGGGAAACTGAGGTGCTGCTCATATGTCCTTGCAGTGCAGCTAGGCCTGGCTGCTGACACCATACAACTGCAAGTCAACCAGAATTTTCCCAGCTGCTGGGGGAAGGAAGGAGAGAAATTGAAGGGGGGAGAGATAACCAGTTTGGTTGGCTGGGAAGGAAAGGAGAAAGCAGGAAAAGTTGAGAGGGTATGGGGGGTTTTCAGGGAACAGAAAGAGGAAACAATGCGGGAAGGGAAAATGAGATGTTCCCCCCACAAATCCTTGGGGGTCCCCCATTTGTAATATTTTACTCCTGAAAGAACATTTTCCCATTACTGTCTCAAGAATGGTACCTTGTCCAATCAATCAACCTTCGTGAACCATCAAAAGTATTCAGATGCATTTTCTCTGTAGTTTAATTTCATTTTTGTATTACAGACTGTACCCCAACATTTGTACCTCAGTTCTCAGTTGTCTGTCAATAACTAGCATCTTGCCTACCAGTCTGGGCCAGAAACCAAAGTTCCATAAGCATCCAGGTAAATTCAGGTGTATATGAAGTGTGATAACAAGCCCTTCTACTCTAGATAGCTGTCCCATTGTCTTTACTACAGAAACCTAATACATTGGACCCCTCCTATCCATGGCCAGTACAGTATGGTTTATTCTGTGTTTTGCTTTATTTCCCCCCCCCAAGTTTTGGTCTTTGAATCTCTACTTTGTTAGAGTGATAAAATAACTTGTAGGTTGAATACTTTGTCTTCTTTACATGCTTTTCTGTACTTAGGATGACTGGATCAGCTCTTGGAGTCAGCTGTAAATAGGACTGGAATGGTTCTGATTGGAACCCAGTGCTTGTGCCTAGTCTGTACATGTGTAGGGTATTCTGACATGACAGATCATAGCCTGACCCTGGCTCTTGAAAACAGGGCTGAATCCATACATGAATCCTTTGTGCACCTGATTCTAGCAAGTCATAGTACAACTCTTTCTACAGTGGTTCTCCATCCTTTTGCATGATAGAAGTTAATCCCATGCCCTGTTAATTTACTTTATCAGGAACCTTCTGCTGAGCTTGCATAAGCAAATTGGGGGGAGGGGGGCTATTTCCATGTAGTTGTGATTTTTGTGTAAATAAGGTGTTCCTATGTTCTTGATGCATGCTATAGGGAAGAATCTGTTTTCTTAATATTAAAAAGCACCCAGTCCTCTTCCTCCCAATTTTATTAGGCTTGTGGCATTTAGGAAGGGGATTAACCCATCTCCTGTTCTATTATTATTATTTTATTATTATTTATTCTATATATGAATTGCTCAGCCCCGGCCACAGCAGGGCTCTGGGTGATGTACAAAAAGCCATAAAACAAAACAAGATAAAATCAGTTAAAACATTAATAAAACATTACAGAAACACCTCTTTGGATCTGCTATGTGGGGAACTCATCTCCTTTTCCCTTGAATCAAAGCCAATAGTACCTCTTGGGGAGAGAATGATTTATACCAGGAAACAACATGTGTGTGTGGAAGGATTAAACTTCTTCCTCCATTGCCACAGTTCCAGTCAAAATCAGTGCCCCCCCTAAGAAAAACATTCTGGATCTCAATCATGAATGTCCCGTATAATGTGCTTTTAGTGTCTCATCCCGTTTCTGTTCTCTACCCATTGTTTTTAGTAACTCCCTGTTAGTCCTGGCTTTTTACCATCCAAGTGATGTACAAAGCCTTGTGCATCCCCCTGTGATTGGTCAAAGGCAAATTTTCTTTCATGCATTTGTTTATAGTCCATTTTATGGTGTTTTTTCACCTTTGCTTATGTATTATCAGGGCCGGCCCGAGGGTTTTTGCGCCCTAGGCGGGGCTGCCTTCTGGCGCCCCGCCCCGTGTGCACCCACAAATTACCAGGTTGCCAACCTCCAGGCGGGGCCTGGAGAGAAGGAAGCCCAGCTGCTGAGCGCCCGCCACCCCCCCAAAAAAAAACACGTGTAATGGGGGGGGATAGCACAGGCTTTGTGGGGGACAAGAAACAGAATCCATTCTTATGATAGCATATTTACTCGGGAGTAGGTCTCACTGAGTCTGAGGAGATTTCCAAGGAAGTGATTTTAGTTGGACTGAAATAAGCACCCTCCTCTCTCCGGCCTCCCTCCGCGCTGCGCCATACCGCTGCTGGTCTGCCCGCCCGCCTTTTTCTCCCAAGCCTGAGGGGCGTAGGCATCTGAAGGCGGAAGGAGTCGCTGGGCTCTGGCCGGACTCTGGAGCATCCCAGCCCTCGGTGGCAGCGGGGACCCTCCTCAAGCCCTCTCCCAACTGGGAAGAGGCTCCGGACTGACACCGCGTTCTCCCCAGCGCCCCACACGCACTCAGGCAGGCGGCAGCAGCAGGGAAAGGGGCGGCCCGACTCTGAGGCTGGTGAAGCCGACGGAACTTCCTCGACGGGGAGGCCAAGGCCAGCTCCTCCGGGCTCCCTTGCGTTGGGGGGAGGGGCGCATGCCCGGGGGAGGGGAGGCGCCGCCATCACCTGGAAGCAGCTGCGCATTGAGGGGGCGCGCCTGGGGGAGGGGAGGGCGCCGCCGCGCCATCGCTCCTGCGGGCCAGGCTTCTTCCTCCTCCTCGCTTCCTCCGCTGCCTTCCTCACCTTGCGAGCAGGCCGGGCGCGGAGGTCATGGTGGGTCTTGCAGAGGGAGCCGGATGCCAGGGTGGCACAGAGGGGGGAGCCGGGTCCAGTTTTGCGCCCCAGGGGTCGGCTCGCGCTCTAGGCGAATGCCTAGTTCGCCTAGCGGGTGAGCCGGCAGTGTGTATTATAAACAAACATTGCAGTAAAAGTCACAGAAGGGTTTTGTAGTGTTATGTCATCCCTTCCAAATACAAAGTAATCCAGCAGGATTGTGATAATTATCAACTATATCTGACCAGAAATTGCTTAATGAGGGGTGGGGGGTGATTATGAATGTTGTATTTGGCTTTCTTTGACAAATAGCTGTACAAAGTGGCCAATTTAGGCATTTGTACTAATATCTAAAAAAAAAATTAATGGGTTGTTTTTTTTTGTTTTGTTTTATTGTAAACTCAAGGGAGAGTTTAAAATACCTCACAAGGTCCTTTTCTGTGCAGTATTTGGGGGCTGAATTATACATACGTTTTTGAAGGTTCGAGATAGTAAGAAAGTGAATGAGCTTATGTAGCACTCAGCTTGTGTCTTCACAGAGTTGCTTCACATACTGGACTCCCCCTACCCTCAGACTTACACATTTCAAACTATTTTGTTGAGCCAAGACTGGAACGTTGCATGGAACAAAACTCAACAAAATTACCTAGTTTCTGACCACACCTTCAATGTGCTTACCTATGAGCAAATGTTTGTTTCCAAAGCGAAACGTCAATTGATTGTTATCTGCATTGTTTCTGCTGGTACAGTAGGTGGCACTTTAGCAACATGAAATTTTCAATATCCATTGGTGATGGAATATTAATTTGGAGTGTTATCTTTTATTAAAGGTGTAAAAATAAATGTTTTAAAATATAATTGTCAGGACTATCTTGGCAAAATATAAAACGTATTGTCTCTAGGCATGAATCATGCTGAGGTTTGAATGGCAAAATTAGCCATAATGATGGCATTTTAGAGCAGAAGGATAACAAAATGTATCAGAGTACTGTGCTGGGTCTCGGTGTATTTGCCTGTTAGTGACATGCAGCATTGATATGACTCCTGCAATGAAAATGCTTTGAAAGATATCCCCAAAATGTAGTGATCAAAGCAATGGAAAATAACAAATGCCCCACAGAGCAGTCATTACATTTGCAATGTCAATTCATATTTATTTTTACAATAAATAGAAAGTGTGACTAAAACGCATCCCAGACTTCCATCTAGGAAAGAATTTCAAACAGCTTGCAATCATGCATTATATATGGTAAACAATCACCATTTCATATATCTTTCTGTCAGCACCAGGGCTTTTCTAATACCCATAAAGAGAACAGGATTCTGTAATATAGTTCATGAGAAACATATGGCTCTGAATCCTGTAACTGTACCAGTATCTTAAAACTATGCTTTTTAATAAACTGAACCACATGGTTGTTCTATCAAAGGCTTGTTTTTGTGATCAGTTACCTTGGAACAATAACCCTTGAGTACCTGAACATTCATGCTGACTGCAGCAGTGGGTGATCTTGTATGCATGAAAGAGGCACCACAGATCAAACTACACATGCAGAAGTTTTCACTCTCCTCCAGCCCGATGCTCTGGCTGCTTGCATTTTCTTGCTCAATGCAATCTGAAATGTTAACAAAGGCTTATATTTGTGGCTGATCTTATCTTTCATCAGAAATATTTTTGCACATGTCGGACCCAAAGCAATTAAGAGATTCTCAGCTCAGATGCCAGGAGCCCCACAAGAAATGAATGTTTTAAAAACAGACATATATTTGTTTTGAAAAAAGTAATAGTATTTGCTTTGAATATGCTTGATCCTCCTGAGAATAACTTGTGTTTATTTCTTGCATAGGAAAATGTGTGTTCCAATTACAGTAAACCCATTTACTACCACCTCATGTGGGTTTTGACTAAAGGGACTAAAGTTCTATTTGTTTTAGTGTGAAACTTGACTTGACTTGAATGGGAGCAGGTTAACCATAGATGTGTAGGGGGTTAAAGTGCACCATAATACAAAGCAATGTTGGAGTCAAGCAATTGACACACTGTTTGGTTGCAGGTAATACAGCTGGCGACAGCTGGCAATCACACTGAAGTTCTCAGCATCCTTGCTTTCCACTACTGTTGATCTATTTGTATTGTTAACATTCTTCATATTCAAGAACAGCTGTGTCCCCTGGGGCATTCAAGGAGGCTGTGGTATGCCCGCTTCTAAAAAAACCATCTCAGGATCCGACCAAACTGGCTAACTACCGGCTGGTTTCCAATCTTCCCTATCTGGGCAAACTAATTAAGAGGGCGGTGGCGACTTAGCTGCAGGGTTTCTTGGACGACACTTCCATATTAGACCCCTACCAGTCCGGCTTCCGACCAGGCCACAGGGTGGAGATGGCACTGGTTGCCCTCACAGACGACCTTTGGAGGCATCTGAATTCGGGCGGATCGGCGGTGTTGCTGTTGTTGGACCTGTCAGCGGCATTTGACACAGTCGACCATCAACTACTGACCTACCGCCTTGCCGATGTTGGGATTCAGGGGTCTGCCTTGCAGTGGCTCTCCTCATTTCTACAAGGTCAGGGACAAAGGGTGGCACTAGGGAACAGCTGTCCCACAGGCACCCACTAGTCTGCGGAGTGCCACGAGGGGCGGTACTTTCCCCAGTGCTATTCATGTCCAGATTACCCAGAGCCATGGGTTGGGTTGTCACCAGTATGTGGATGACACCCAGCTCTACCTGTTGTTGGGTGGCCAGTCAGGCTCTAGCCCAGGAGGTCTGGACCTGGTGTTGCAGGCCATGGCTGGCTGGCTTAGATTGAGCCAACTGAAATTTAATCCAACGAAGATGGAGGTCCTGTACCTAAGTTGGGGCAGGGTTGATGGGGTGCCACTGGTGCTAGCGTCGGAGGTAAGGAGCTTGGGAGTGCTCCTGGGTGCTTCTCTAATGATGGAGGCCCAAGTAGCAGCCACTGCTAAGTCAGCCTTTTACAATCTTCGGCTGATAAGGCAGCTGGTTTCCTTCCTCGAATGCAACGACTGGCAACAGTGATCCATGCTATGGTCACCTCGAGATTAGACTACTGCAACGCTCCCTACATGGGACTGCTCTTGACCCAAATCCAGAAGCTTCAGGTGGTGCAGAATGTGGCGGCCAGGCTGTTGATGGGACTCCCCATGCGGGAGTACATCCGGCCTCTGCTGAAAGCGCTGCAGTGGCTACCTATAGCATACCAAATTCACTTCAAAGTGCTGGTGCTTAACTTTAAAGCCCTTTATGGTCAGGGACCTACCTACCTGAGAAACCGCCTTTCCCCACATGTTCCCCAGAGAGCACTATGGTCAAGGTCGCAAAATCGTCTGGCCCTCCCTGGCCCTAAGGTATCGACCAGGACCAGGGCTTTTTCTGTGGCAGCTCCAACTTAGTGGAATAAGCTTCCGGAAGAAATTAGAGCCCTGCGGGACCTGTCATAATTCCGCAGAGCCGTGAAAACAGAGCTCTTCTGCCAGGCATTTATATAAGGAGCTGCATTTCATCACCTTTGCCCTGTGACAACACTATTTCCAGCCTGAGCCCACCAATAGTGGGTCTTACTGCTGTAGGATGTTTACATATGCACATTACCATAGCTGTACCGCCATCATTATGTTAATTGTTTTAATAACTATGCTGTGTATTTTATACTGATATTTATATTGTTGTTTTATTTATGACTTCTATTGTAAGCCGCCCTGAACCTGCTAAGGCGGGGAGAGCGGGGTAAAAATCAATCAATTAATTAATTAGGGCTTCATTTCAGCATAATGTACACAGTACCTCAGCATCATGATGACTTGTCTACGACTGGGTCCCATGTAAAAGCACCAATCATGTATATTGCCCGGATCACAAGGGTACCAATGTCAGAGGTCCCAGTTGGATGTGTAGTGATGGTATGGGAGGTAGCTATTCAACCTGGGGAGTGGTGCTTTTACACTACTGCTTAAGCATGGAAAGTCATCACAGAAAAGTAGTATGTTGGCATCTCCTCTACAATATATAAATTGGCTTTAGACTCCCTTGCTTGGGATTTCATGGCCACCATGTAGCTACGGACTCTTCTCAGTTGATATTCAGGGTTGCACAAGGCCAAAAAATAAATATTGGGGAACATGTTAGCTGTGTATTGTAGATCTGACAAAAGACTGATGTCGGCATATACTGCAGACAGAAATGTGGCAAACTATATATACCACATATCTGCCTATTCTGTTTTGTGACCCTTTGCTTCCTTGGGGCTAGACTACAGCATAGCAGGACCTATGCTGTAGTCTAAAACATCATGTAAGACTTGTATTTTAAGCAAAAATATACAATATTCTTAGGAAGCAGCCATGCTTTGTTTAGGTAAAAAAAAAAGCAACAAGCTCTTTTTACAATTTCTTGCTGGAAGAGAAAACAAAGAGGGAACCCTGAAGCAATCTAGCAAACATTTCTTCAATGCAATGCTAACTGATTCCACTTCAGTTTCCACAGGCGCAGTTTTCATGTTACTCAGTGCATTGTTCCCAAAGACTATTGTAAGTAGGTAAACTGTATAAGCTATTAAGCAAAGCCCCTGTTTGATTATAGTTTGCTAATTATAATGAGACTAACTGTGATAGTACTGGAAAACATTTTTTAAAAAACAAAGCCATCATAACATTTTAACTCTGTTGGTATCCTGCAATGCTTGTTCCAATTTTTGTGTGACAGACTTTCCATAATAGAATGTCTGTAACAGATGCTTAGAGAGGGGTGCTCAAACGTCACTCAAGCTGACACAGTTTGGAATACATTTTCTTCAACATGTAATTGTTGTAAAAGATAAAAGATTAGCACTTGCATGTAAATCTCTGGTTATATTAAATGAAAAGTTCATAACTTCCGAGAACGTGCCCGCCCAAGCTTCAATCCAAAAGATATCAGTAGCTCTAATAAAAATGCTAATACGTTTTAACGGCAATGCAGTATAATATCTGCATTAATTTTTATTTCCATATGTCAGTTTTGCCTCTGCTTTGTCATAAATCTCAAGACTTGGCTTTTTCTTTTGTCTCATTTATTATGAATGCATGTTGTTTGTTTATTGACGAGGATCTTTGTCATTCAGATTCAGTATGAAATTATCTTATAGTCAGACTTGCTGGTAAGGAGAAATACAATGCCTCAGAAGATGCAGCTCTAGTCTAAACCTCAGGTCCTTAGACATCCAGCTACTTGGAGCCACCTTGTCACAGGCAGATGGTTTCTCTGTAACAGCTAAAGGCTATTCCCTGTTGACTCTCTGGGATGAAATTACTTCAGTCCAAAGGTCTTGGTTCCAGTCCTACAAGTAAGTCATGTCCAGAGAAATGTCAGATTAAGGATTCTCAGATAATCTTGCTTGCTGGAAGACCAGTTACGGAGTGTCTTTTTCATTTTTTCCCCAGATGACTTTGTTTAGCAGGTACAGTTCTTATTATCTGTAACCTATATAGATCAGACACTCTCCATATTTTGTCTTCTGGAAAATGATGGGGAAATTTTAAAGATTGTTTTTTAGCATGTACTCATCAGCATTAGGGCAGATTTCAGGCCTTTCCCTTGATCTTGTCAAGATAAATCTCTGTCTGAGAAGTAGATGTATCTTGGTTCCAGTACACATATATGCAATTATTATTTACTTTGTTTATACCCTGCCTTTCTCCCCAGTGGAGACAAAAAGTGGCTTACATTGTTCTCCTGTGCTCCATTTTAACTTTCAGAATAACCCTGTGAGGTAGGTTAGGCTGAGAGAGAGTTACTGGCCCAAGGTCACCTGGCAAACTTCCGTGGCAGAGTGGGATTCAAACCTGGGTCTCCCAGATCCTAATCCAGCATTCTAATCCAGTGACACTTACTCTGCAATTCATTCACAATATCCATGAACCAAGAGAGCCACATGATTATTGTATGCGCTGTGCATCAGCCCAACAAATATCACTCATGCAATAGTATAACTGAATTGTAAAAATATAACTCTTTACTTATCAGAGTGCCTGTGGACATACGGGGTTGTATACCCCCTTTTCTTACCAATGCAGACCCAAAATGGTTTAGAACATTTTCCTTTCCTCCATTTTATCCTCACCAAAAAAAGGTAAAGTGGATTATGCTGAGGTCACCCAGTGAGCTGCCGTGGCAGTATGGGAATTCAGACCTGGGTCTCCCAAATCCTAGTCTGACACTGTGACCTTGTTCCAGACCCGTAGCCAGGATTTTGTAATTCAGGGGGCTTTTCAATAAGTCAGGGGGCACTGACATCACAAAATAAAAAAATAAAAATGTTAAAAACTGACTTTTGCAACATTCGTACTCCACTTGCCTACATGGGGAAGCAAGCCACACTTGGGGAAGGGGCAGTGGTGGAGAGTCCTCCAGGTGGCCCAGAGAGCCGGAAGTCCTCTGGGTGGCCCAGAGAGCCGGGGGCCTGAGGGCTGGATGGCAGTCAGGGGGCCTTGGCAGGAAGTCAGGGGGCCAGGCCCCGAAATGCCCCACTGTAGCTACGGGCCTGCCTTGTTCACAAGTTATAGTGAATGCAAGTGTAATCAATGTACAGTGTATACTTGAATTGTTTTTTTGTACATGTGTCGAGTAATTCTCACATTCCATTTAATACATGTACTCCTGAATGTGAGATTTAAAACCCACATTTATCTAAATACTGGTCCAGGTTTCATTTATAAAATTAATGTGTATTGCCTCTTTCTTATAAATAGGTATATGCACATACATACAGTTTGTACATGCATTCACTGTAACATGTGAACAGAGCTCCAAATTCTCTGGGTTGAAACCATACTGCTTTTTCAATATGATCTCCATCTTATGATTTTTAACATATTTCCCAGATTCTATTATCAATTTCAAGGCTGTTTTGATTGACAACAACCTCTCATCCAATTAGTTTGGGCATGAATTTCACTTGTTAAACTGATCATTCAGTTGTAAGACTCCTGTTCAAAAATAAATAACTGGTGATGCACTTGAGTTTCCTGTTCTGCCAGCAAAATCCAGGCCTTATTTGCCAGCAATTTAGTTGACATTTACAATACAGATTTGGATTTTCTTTTATAGCTGCCAGGGAGCCTGTTTGGTTTTCACATCATACATATCACACAGCAGGCACAGAGATATGAGGCAAACTTCTCTAGATCAAGCTGTCAAGATACTGCCATCCAGGTCTACAGGCCGATTGTCATTCTACATTGTGTGTTCAGGTATAGTGTCCTAAGTACAGTGTACATGTGCCTCTTTTCCTGAAGGGTGTTTTTGTAGTATGTGTCCTTAAAAATATCTGAAGTTGGCAACCAAGGGGGAAAAACTGCTTTTGAGAGTTTTAAAGGGGATCCACACCACCTTTTGTATGCATCATTGTATTCGCATTTCTGTACTTACCTGATAGATTCAAGGGCATGAATTCAGGCTCATAATCTGGCATACTAAACTCACAGTAGTGGAGTTTTGCAGACATTATTTGTAGAAATGGACTGAAACAAATTACCTTTTTGCTGATTATTGCTGCTTAGCAATTAGAATGGTCACACCTTGCCTGATTTCTTAGAATCAACAGCAAGGGAAGTTTGGGGTATGAACCCATCTCAGCATGCATGGAAGACCTGCGTGTGCATAAAGTCTAGCATGCCCAAAGAAAGTGTACACATAAACATGCAAGCAGAAAGAATCAGCCATGGAAGTCTACCCTTGCCCAGCCCTAGGTGCCCCAAGTCTAATCAGATGCATCAGGCCTTAGCCTCTTGCAGGCTGACAAGTGGCAACATTAGTAGCGCAAGAAGAATGCTGCCTGGAGCAGGTGTCCTCTGTTCTGCAGGCTGCAGATTCCTTGACCCAAACATACAACCTCGAGATCCCACTCACCTCTTACACTGCCCTCATTCATCGCAAATCCTTTAGCCTTTGATAAGTACATTCCCAATCAGCGCTAGCAGGAGCATAATGGGACCTTTGTGGGTTAGTGGATTCCTGGGGTCTTGGGACCCAGGGGAACTAATAACCATGTGAATCAGGGAAAGGCATGGAGGAGGCGGCAGAGGGCAAAACTGATTCCCCCTCCTCCTCTCACAAATGCTTCTGGTCCATCACTGGGCTGCCACCGCTTGATACTGGTGTTGGGGGGGGGGACGGGACAGGCATTCTGTTCAGGGGAGTGTTTGAAGTAGTTGTTCCTTATTATTTGCTTAATATATTTTGTTCTGCATTTCCACCCAATCAGGGCCCTCAAGACAGAGGACAATTAAAAAAGAACATTGAAAACAAGCTTCTAAAACAGTACACATATAGAAAGCAGTTAAAAACATTGCAAGTAGATAAATAGGTACCGCTTCGGTTGGAAGATAACAGCGCTTCATGCACCTTGGCGTTTAGTCATACTGGCCACATGACCACAGAGAAGTCTTCGGACAGTGCTGGCTCTTCGGCTTGGAAATGGAGATGAGCACTGCCCCCTAGAGTTGGATTTGACTGGCTTTTGAGCAAAGGAAACCTTTATAAAAACATAGATAGGAAAGGAGGACCAGTAAGGGAATGCCAAATGATACGAAAAGGTCTTCACCTGCTAGTGGAAGATAATGGTAGTGGTTAGAGTTGCTGAGCTTTGGACAATGCTGTACAACACAGAGACGTTTTGGTAAAGGAAATTTTGCAGACTGAAGAAAGTTAAATCAGTCCATAATTTGTTTACATTTGGAGGTTGTTTATGTGATGGGTTCCCAGTGTGGTGGTCATGGGTGTAGTGGCACTTGCTCAGTGTTTTTAGAAAGTGGGTGGGGCTTTTTCAATTTTTTATATTTATGGTATAATGCTGACAGTGGTCTTATGTAAAGTACTTTACCTGGGCAAATAGCTGAATGATATTCTAAAATTACAGTGAGACTTACTTCTGGCTAAACGTAATTGCGTTATATGGCTAAAATGCTTAACGCACGTAATTGGAATCTAACAGCACAGCTTCTTAACCAAATAAAACAAAGTAATGCACTGGGACTGAGACTGAAGAACTGGAAGGGAGAAACAACACAAAGTAGCAAGGCCATCAATGTAGAAATTTTTCCCTAAGAGACATTTCCTCCAGAGCTGATCCAGTTTTACTTCATCTCCAAGAATGCCCTTCAGAACAGTTCTGGTTGTCTTCCTTTTTATAAAATAGTAAAAAACCCAGTAAGACTTCTTTAAGACTAAGAAACTTTATTGTAGCATAAACTTTTGAGAAACACCACTCTCTTCATCCAATGCATGGAGGGTATGAAGAAACTGGCCAGAGATATATAGGTGGTAAGGGGAGGGGGGAGAGGATGCAGAAAGTGCTGTGTGAATGTGCAGTCTAGGCTGGGTGTGACCCCTTCCTTCTGTTGATGAATCTGAATGGAATACCTGAAAGGCAGTTACTTCTGTTATTGAAATAACCATCCAAAGTCTGTATTCAATCCAAGTCTGACTAAGTCACATTTACATATGAATTCCAATTCAGTAGCTTCCCATTGGATTTTGGTTTTGAAATGTTTTTGTTTGATCTATGGTGACCTTTAAGTCCTTGATGGAATGTCCTGGTAGATTGAAGTGTTCTCCTACTGGTTTCTGGATATTGCCATTTTGATTGCCATTTGTGTCCATTTAGGTTTGCCCTATGTACAGAACAGAGGGGCATTGTTGGCATGTGAACAGGCAAACCATTATAGATTTCAAGCAGGTGAAAGTTCTGGTTCCAAACTTCTTGAATCTATCTTAGAAAATTAAAAGCGGAATTTGTGATATGTTGAAGACTGCAGTTCTGTGCTGTTAACTTAGGAATGTCCCAGTAAACTGACTGGGATTTTTTTCTAAGCAGATATGCATATGATCAGGCAATATCACTGAAGCTCCCTTTCCACTGGTTTTGGAAAAGCTTGTTACTAGGAAATTAGTAGACAATATAATTTAATTAAAGACCTGCTAGATAGTTCTAGAACAGGGTCAAAATGGGCTGCTTGTTGTAGCACTGCTGTGCTTTCTCTTCACCCTTTCTTTTCCTGCATAAGAAAATACTTTGATGAAAGGTATCCACAAAAAAACAAAAAATCCACCAGAGTTGCTTTTGAGGCAGGAGGTGTCAAAAATGAAAGAAAAAGGCTTAATAGGCAATATTTGTTTATTTAGATTATTTTTATGCTGCCTCTCTGGGAACCAGGTCAGGGAGATTTACAAAATAAAAAGAATGAAACTAAACATCAAAAGATACTAATTAAAATCCAGCATTAAAAACCCAGCTCAGCATTAAAACTTAGACCATAAAAACAGACTATTAGCAGCTTAAAGCAATAGTTTCCAGGCTGAAATAGTATTAAAAATCAACTCCATTAAAAACCTGGGTGAGCAGAAATGTTTTGGTTTAGTGCCTTAAAGAAAACAATGTAGCCACCAGGTGAGCCTCAAGTGGAAAAGCATTCCGTAAATGAGATGCCACTACTGAGCTCTGTCTCTGGTTGCCACCTGCTTCACCTCTGAAGGCAGGGGCACTGAAGCAGGGCTTGTGAGGCAGACCTTGACATATTGTTCAATAAGGGAGGATGCGGTACTTCAAGCACCCTGGCCCCAAGCCATTTAGAGCTTTAATGGTAAGATCCATCATTTTGAATATTACCCAGAAAAATAATCACTGAGTGTGATTTGGATTATCGCCATCATTTGTCGTTTTTTATTTGTAACTGTTGCTGTTTTTAACTTCTATTCTCTAACTGTTTTAACTTTGTATTGTTTATGTTATTTTAACCCTGTTAGCCGCCTTGAGCCAGCGTGTCCGGCAAGGTGGGATACAAATAGAAATAAATAAATCTCCTGCCAGGACTGCATGAGAGAGGCTATGTTGGGCTGAATGCCGTCAGGAAGGACTAGGGTTGCCAACCTCCAGGTGGTGGCTGGAGATCTACTGGGATTACAAGTGATCTCCAGATGACAGATTGGTTCCCCTAGGGAAAATGAATCCTTTGGAAGGTGGACTCTATGGCATTATACCCCATTGAAGTCCCTACCTTCCCCAAACCCTGCCCTCCTCAGGCTCCATGCCTAAAATCCTCAGGTATTTCCCAACCCAGAGCTGGCAACCCTAGGAAGGACCAGTCAGAGCTTCCATCTCCCCTCCCCCCCAATCTTTCTGTATGCAAGGTTTAAAGAAATTTTGTTTCAATTTGTCTGAGGAAGTGTGCTTGCACATGAAAGCTTACTCCTTAAATAGGACATTGCTAGTCTTAAAGGTGTCATTGGACTCAAACTTTGTTCTGCTGCTTCAGACCAACATGGCTACCCACCTGAATCTATCTTCTTGGGCTGAATTCAAATGTCATTTTCTGCCAGTGGGAGAGGAGGCTGTATGACTTGATGCCCTTCTTCCACTGCAGACCCCTGCTTTTCTCCCCATGCTTTTTCTGAAAGTCTCGTGTCTCCTAGAAGTATTTCCAGGATCTCAATGTCTTTTCAGCATGCGGGGAAGTGGGAAAGTTGTCTTCTGGTGGTGTAAACACTTCTTGTTGGCAGAAAATACCCTTTCAATGGACTATAAGGAAGGCCAAGCGCCAAATAATAGATTCTTTTGAACTATGGTGCTGGAGAAGACTCTTGAGAGTCCCTTGGACTGCAAGGAGATCAAATCATTCAATCCTAAAAGAAATCAACCTTGACTGTTCCCTGGAAGGCCAGATCCTGAAGTTGAAGTTCAAATACTTTGGCCACCGAATGAGAAGGGAGCACTCACTGGAGAAGACCCTGATGCTGGGAAAGATTGAAGGTCAAAGAAGAAGGGGACGGCAAAGGATGAGATGGTTAGACAGTGTCATCGATGCAACGAACATGAAATTGAGCGAACTTCAGAAGACAGTGGAAGACAGGAGGGCCTGGCGTGATCTGGTCCATGGGGTCGCGAAGAGTCGGATTCGACTGTGCGACTGAACAACAACAACCCTTTCAATTCAATGCATTGTAATTGGTGATTGCTGTAATACATGCAGTACCTGAAGAACTACGAACTATGGACGGAGATCCGTGACATTGTACAGGAGGCAGCAATCAGCATCATCCCAAAGAAAAAGAAGCGCAAGAAAGCGAAGTGGCTGTCTGATGAGGCTTTACAAATAGCTGAGGAAAGAAGGAAAGCAAAAGGCAAAGGTGAAAAGGAAAGATTTATCCAAATGAATGCAGATTTCCAGAGAACAGCAAGGAGAGATAAGAAGGCCTTCCCGAATGAACAATGCAAAGTAATAGAGGAAAACAATAGAATGGGAAGGACTAGAGATCTCTTCAAGAAAATTGGAGAAATCAAGGAAACGTTTTGTGCAAAGCTGGCCATGATGAAAGACAAAAACAGTAGGGATGTAACAGAAGCAGAAGAGATTTGGAAGAGGTGACAAGAATACACAGAAGAATTATACAAGAAGGATCTCAATGACCTTGACAACCATGACAATGTGATCACTGACCACAAGCAAAACATCTTGAATGTGAAGTCAAATGGGCCTTAAAAAGCATTACTAACAACAAAACTAGTGGAGATGACGGTATCCTAGCTGAGCTGTTCAAATTCTTAAAAGATGATGCTGTTAAAGTGCTGCACTCCATATGCCAGTAAATTTGGAAAATGCAACAGTGGCCACAGAATTGGAAAAGGTCAGTTTACATTCCAATCCCAAAGAAGGGCAATGCCAAGGAATGTTCAAGCTATTGCACAATTGCACTCCTTTCACACGCTAGCAAGGTCATACTCAAGATCCTACAAGCTAGAATTCAGCAGTACATGGATAGTGAACTGCCAGAAGTAAAAGCTGGCTTTCAAAGAGGTAGAGGAACTAGAGATCAAACTGCCAACATTTGCTGGATTATGGAGAAAGCAACCAACAAAAGTTTGCATGGTCAAAGCGATGATATTCCCAGTAGTAATGTATGGCTGCGATAGTTGGACCATGCACGAAAGAATAGATGCTTTCAGATTATGGTGCTGGAGAAGACTCCTTGGACTGCAAGGAGATAAAATCAGTCAATCCTAAAGCAAATCAACCCTGACTATTCCCTGGAAGGCCAGATACTGAAGCTGAAGCTCAAATACTTTGACCACCAAATGAGAAGGGAGCACTCACTAGAGAAGATTGAAGGTAACACAAGAAGGGGATGGCAAAGGATGAGATGGTTAGACAGTGTTATTGACGCAAGGCACATGAAACTGAGCAACCTCCATAGGATGGTGGAAGACAGGAGGGCCTGGTGTGATGTGGTCCATGGGGTCATGAAGAGTCAAACTCAACTGTGTGACAGAACTATAACAACAACAGCAATAATAATACATGCTCTGAGTCTGTGCTGCTGTCTCCTAGTTTCCAGGTGTATCCAGTCACTGGATGTCATGCTGACCCACTGAGAGAGTCCCTCTGCTTGGGTCTGGGGATGCTGTATGCTGCCTATGTGCTTTGTTCCCTTCTGTATTCTTGCAAACATCTCTCCATAATTTGGGCTCTCCATGTTCAACTGGGTGGATGGTATGGAGCAATTGTATCATACACAATATGCTTATTTCTCTACTATGTATTTATGTACACTTTTTCTTTTCTTTTCTTTTACAGATTTGCATGCCATTTCAAAACATAAATATGGACAATCAGCACAGCAGGGGAGTGAGGAAACACATTAATAATAGATCTAAAAGCGATCAAGACAATTCCAAAGGATTTGAGTCTAAGTCTTTCTGTTTTAACCAAATCTAGAAAACTGTGGATTCAAGCCATCCTCACATGCAAGTGTGCAAGCATGCTTTTGAAAAGAGATTTTCACTAAAGGAAGATAAATGAACTCAAAAGATCATTTTTATTTTTTAAATAATTATACATACAAAACAAACACAACAAAGAGATTAAAGTAGAATACAAAAGAAAAAAAAGAAAAGGAGAACAGAATGGATTAAAGATTTCATTCTTTTAAAAAATAACCATAACAATTAAACATATTTAAATTCAAGTTTAATTTTCATTGCCAAAACACTAAAAAAGGTTCCATGCTGAAATATTGTAAAAAATTCACATCTGCATAGTTGCTGTACACTTTTTACTCTTTATTTGAAAATGCAAATGTAGATAATAATGTGATGCTATGATGTTTGTCATTTAAAGAAATTTAGCACTTTGATTTTGCTCAAAGAAAATAAAAATCTAGATTTCCACTTTTTAATCAAATCCCATAATTCTTTGTTTCAATGGACAATTTCTGAAAAGAATGGGCAACTGCAGATCATGAACTTTAATAGGTTGTGCCATTCTGAGCAACTTAAATTATATGATAACCCTCTGTCTTGTTCTTTGGGTGTTGTACTCTCTAAAGCCAAACTGACATCATTCTTTCAGTTTGCTTTGAGTGTGGTGACAGAGTTGCAGCTGCTTCCATAAGTTTTTGGCTCAGTCCAGAAATTATGGACAACATCTGGCAAAGATGCACAGACCTAAAACAGCTTGTGCCACTCCCCTGTGGGAAATGAGGGCCTTCAGACATTGCTTTCCACTGTTCATATGTTTCAGCTTCAAATATGCTATCATTTCCTGGGAAGAACTTGGCAGACAACCATTCCTGTCTTACTGTGTGAGTGACTGTGTTGATAGCAGATTTTGGATAACAGGCAGCACAGTATTCTGTTAAGAATGGAGGCATTCTGCTAAAAACTCTTCTGCTGCTTGCATGCTTTCCACTCAAATCACCCATGCATTCTAACTCTTGGATCAAATAAACGTGTTGGTGATGGCTCGTTCTGCTGGCAATAGTAAATTTGACTGGCAATATTAAATTTGGATTTTGATTCATGGTCGCTGTGGAAAGGTGACTTCATTGACTGTAAAGTTCTCACTTCTGAAGGTCTGAATGTAAAGTCAGAAGAGATAAAGTCCTCATGCTGCAGCTGTTTCTACAGTACTGGAAGAAAGCTAGGAGATCTCCCATAAGTTCAGTTGATCATGTTTACTTATTTGGTGTAGTGGTTAAGTGCGTGGACTCTAATCTCGGAGAACCGGGTTTGATTCCCCACTCCTCACTTGCACCTGGCTGGATGACCTTGGGCAAGCTGTAGTTCTGATAAGAGCTATTCTTGAAAAAGAGCAGTTTCTGTCAAGAACTCTCTCAGCCCCACCTACCTCACAGGGTGTCTGTTGTGAGGAGGGGAAGGGAAAGGAGTTTGTAAGCCGCTCTGAGACACCTTTGGCCAGTGAAGGACGGGGTATAAATCCAATCTCTTCTTCTTCTCTTCTTATTATTCCATCCTCTCCCACAAAAACTTCAGGTGTCTACTTTTTTATCTGTAGTCAAGCTTTCATCATATTTTCTGACAACCAGGTATGCTGTACCTCACTGAGTTGGAGCTGATGTATACATCTCACATCCAGATGCTGTAGAAAGAAGAAATGTTTATGTATGCTTAATATTTATGTATAATTTTCTATCCCACTTCCTCACTCCCTTCAAAGCAGGCTATAATATTGAAATATATTCTAAAAACAGTACAAACAATCCAACCACACCCAAGCTGTTAATTAACCCCAAATTAAAATAAAATGGCCCAATAATACAATGATCTGTTGGCCACAAAGCCACCGCATCAGAACTCCCTTCTTAAAATAATAGCCTTTTATAGTTTGTGAAAGTTGGTACACAAGATAATCAATGGACTCTCTCCACAAGACCATTCCAAATGGAGAGGAGCATGAGTGGAAATGAACAAGGTTTTGCTACAAATCCAGAGTCACTGAATTCAGGGCAGCACTAGTTCTGTTCACGTTACACTGAATGCATATACATCCTGCATGTATGTGTGTACACCTGTTTATATATAAAAAAAGAACCAATGCATGTTTATGTTTCAACTGAAACTGAAGCAGTACCTGGATACATGTGGGGTTTGTATCACACATTGTTGAATGTAATATGAGAATTGCTCAACATACATATTTTTAAAAATCAAGTGCCCACTGCATGTTTGAAGGCTGACACATCCTTCCTATTGGCACTACTCACTTGGGCCATGAAATCCAGCCCAAGCCATGTGAGAGAATCTCGTAAGGCCAGAAGCCAATCGGGAACAGGAATGAGGGGGTAGAGTTTGGAAGGGGCTCACTGTGCTATTTAAACCAAGCTAGTTCTGGGCCAAGGGGTAATGGCTGGGGACTGCTCCTAGAGTGCAAGGCAGTCTCAGGGAGATTAGGGAGGACTAGGGTAACTTGAACCCTCCTCCCTTCCCATTCTGAGGCTCAAGGAAGCAGATCAGGGTTTTATCCCAGCCAACAACAAACCCCAGCAAAGGGACCAAGAACAATTGTTTCCGGGTAGGTGGGTCTGGCCCCGTTCATTCCCCAAACTGTACATGGACTGTACATGTGTTTGCTCTAACTTGTGAACAGGGCTACTGAGAGCAAATGATAGGAGGCTGTAAAATGGCATATAGGTTGACAGAGGAAGAGGTGGTCCTTCAAGGCGTGAAGGTGCCAAGTCATGATGAAATTTGTATGCAAAAGGCAACAGTTTAAATTGAATTGGAAACAAATAGGCAATCAGTGCACTTGTTTCACAACTGGAGTTATATGTTATGTGTTGTATGTGACCAATGCCTCACAGCTATCTATAGGCAGGCAGCTGCATTTGCACTAATTGAAGTTTCTGTTGGATACATTCATGGGCAGCCCAATATTGCAATAATCCAACCAGTAATCCAAGACAGTGTCACAATAATCCAGTCTACAATCTGCAAAAGCATGGCTCAGTGTGGCTAAATCAGATGAATCAGCTGAATCTAGAAAAGGAGAGTTTATGGGCCAAGGGTAGATGACAAAAGGCACCCGTAGCAACCAAAAAAAGCAAGGATGAATCCAAGAGAATACCCAAAATAAGAGTTTGATGAGGACAACATAACTGCATACAAAATTGAATTCATCAGCCATCACTTTCTGGCAGTAACTATGTTATTGTTATGCAACTAAGCAGATGTGCAGCAGTAAGATACTAAGAATGGTTGGAGTTCCAGATTTTCAGTTGTGATATTGTAGCCATGATTGTCATTGTAGAAAGGTCCAAACAGTGAGCACAACACCAATGAATCAAAATCTCACATACAGGTCATTCAAAAGTTTCTTGAGACTAGAGACTTTTCTTGTGTTTGCTGAATCTCCATCTGCAGAAATTTTTATCCGTTTCTTGACATTTGAACCACATATGTTCAAGGCTTTGTTCACTCCTTAAAGGAAACTTTTCATTCATTTTTGCTGTGCTGAAAAAAAAGAGTATTCATATTGCCATTTGCCACTGCAATTCTCCAACTAATACATTTGTTATCTTCCATCTGTTTGCTGACACTGCCATCAATCTGAATAGTGAACACCAAACATTCATCAAGCATTTCCCCAGAAGATCTTTATTTTTTATGTCTATGGCATTGATGAACTCCAACAATTTTCACTAATAAACAGCATCTCTCTTGTGTAGGTCAGAAACAGCAGGATAAAGTGCAGGTAGGTCAGCAAGTGGTCCTTCATCATGCCAGGGTCTGGATGGCTAGGTGTGAAATATTCAGGCATGTACTGACAAAGGGAGCTGTTGTACCACTTGTAGGTCAATGGTTCCAGGACTTTGACATTTTCTGCATTCTCTGCCTTCAGTATTTTTAGCTATGGATGCGTATCATTGCCTCTCTTGTACTGCAACTTTATTCTCTGCTGAGCCTTAAAAGCTTTGTGAAGTTCAGGTTTAAAGTGACTTGCAAGTCTTTTAAAGTAATCTCCTACATCAATTTGCCTCTCTTGCAACTGGACTTTCTCTGAGTACTTTTTCACATCTGTGTATTGTGAACACAGATAAAATGTGGCTGATCCATGATCAAGATTAGGGATTGGAATAAACCAGGAAAATGAAGTTCGGTTTGTGATTCATGGCAGACCCACAAATCAAACCACGGACCATCATGAACTAAAAAGACTTCATATGAACCAAACCCATTAATGAAATTCGTGATGTGATAGAAGGCCCCCTGGCATGCTAGAGGCATCAAACTCACATGGACTTTCCAGCTGACTCTCCTCTAACTTCCTTCCAAGTTTGGTGAGGATTAGATTTATGGGGTCCAATTTATGGCCACCCAATGAAGATGCCCCCCAGAAAATGCTTTCTGAGGAAATGACAGGCACAAGTTTATTTATTTATTTATTTATTTATTTCATTAGATTTTTACCCTGCCCTCCCAGCAAAGCTGGCTCAGGGCGGCTTACAACAATGTAAAACAATTCAATAAATACAATAATTAATAAAATCCCAACATGAATTTAAAACCATAAACATACAATGTAATAAAGTGCTAGTATTAGTTCCTCAAAGCTTGGTCAGTTTCTTGATCTACTACAAATGTCCCAGGCACTCAGGTCTGCTACGGATGTCCCAGGCACTTGGATCAGGCTATACTTAAGGGCCCAGAAAGTCGGACTTGCACCCTGAGGGCTGTCAGATGTCAGTGGTGGTGGCAGCTCCAAAGACCTGGCAGAAGAGCTCCATTTTACAGACCCTGTGGAACTGTAACAGGTCCTGCAGGGCCCTCATCTCCTCCAGGAGCTCATTCCACCAGAGTGGAGCCACCACCAAAAAAGTCCTGCCCCCGCTGGAGCAAGTCTGGCCTCCTTGATGTTCAGGAGGACCAGCCGATTCTGGGTCCCCGATTGCAGTGCTCTCTGGGGAACATATGGGGAAAGGCAGTCCCTCAGGTATGCAGGTCCCTGGCCATAAAGGGCTTTACAGGGCCCTATAAAGGTTCAGGAAGTTAAGGAATAGAATGCCCTGCCCCCCGCATGCTAGATACACCAAACTCACAGCAGATCTCTGGCTGACTCTCCTCTACCTGCCCTTCAAGTTTGGTGTGGATTGGATTTACAGGGTCCAAGTTATGCCCCCCCGAAGAAAGTGCCCCATTCTCCATTGTTTCTAATGGAGGAGAAATGCCTCCCCCCCAACCAAGGGCAATAGAAGCCCAGCAGGACAGAACCAAAGTCCCTGAGAATCTTTGAAGAAGAAATGGGGGGCAGGCATTTTTGCCAACCCAGCAGAACCAGTGCACTGTGCCCTGAGACCCAAACCAGCATGCAATGACATATTTGGATGTGGTGACTCAAAGCCCTAAGACATATGTACACATGGTGGCTCAAAGCCCTGAGACATATGTAGACATGGTGGTCTGAAGCCACAAGTCCAACCCTGACACCCAAACCCCAAATGGTGCAATGACATATGTAGACATGGTGGCTCAAAGCCCTGAGTCCACACCTGACCCCAAACCCCAAATGATGCAACAACATATGTAGATGTGGTGGCTCAAAGCCCTGAGGCAGAGTTTTGAAGGGGGTTCCCCAAAGTATTCCCAGGGCAGCTGGGAGGATATAAGGGTACTTAGCTGAGGAACCCACTAGCTAAGGCTAGTTTGGTGTAGTGGTTAAGTTTGGTGTAGTGGTTAAATGCACGGACTCTAATCTGGGAGAACTGGGTTTGATTCCCCAGTCCTCCACTTGCAGCTGCTGGATGACCTTGGGCAAGCCATAGTTTTGTCAGAGTTGTTCTCTCAAGGGCAGTTCTCTCAGAGCTCTCTCAGCCCCACCTACCTCACAGGTGTCTGTTGTGAGGAGAAGAAGAGAAAGGAGTTTGTAAGTTTCTCTGAGACTCTGAGTGAAGGGTGGGGTATAAATCTAATCTTCTCTTCATGCACAGATGCTACAGAGCACACCCACCAACAGGGGTGTATTATTCTACTCTATACCTGGGTCTGGAGTGCACCCATTCATCTAGGTGAATTCTTCTATTCTGCAGATAAATGGAAACACATGTACAGCTGCCAGGGCTACCTCTCAAGTTTAAGAAGACAGTAAGGCAGACCAGACATCCCAGAGATTTGATGGGGGCTCCCCAAAATAACCCCACAGCAGCTTAGCAGGCACCCCAGCCAGACACTACAAGGAAGCTCCCAATGCTCCCAGGTCCCCTCAGGCCCAAACACATAGATCCTCTGGTCACAGCCCACCTCTAGGTGAAAGTTCTGGGTCTTCACCATTAGCGGAATATATTGTACAGCTAAGTGATCACCTGCTGTGGTTGTGAATTGTGCAAATGCAATGGAAAGAGGTAGTCAAACAAGGGCTTGCTTGGACAGGCAGATATTTCCTAATGTTGTTCCATGATTGGCCCAGGTAATCCTTTGTCTTAATTTGGGGCAAGCCCCTCAAGACCTCCCACTGGTCAGCATTGCTCTCTAATGTCTATATCCATCCACGTACATGGCCTTAGGGTGGTGGTGGCAAACCTATGGCATGTGTGTGGCAAATGCACTGTTGCCCCAGGCACCGGAGCACCCATAAGGCAAGGTGCTCTGCCTCCACTTCTCCCTGCTCTGAGCCTCTGCCACCCACTAACCCACTGCCCGCCCATCTCCCGTCCCAATCCCGGGGGCCCCTGGGAAGCCCTCCCCGACCCCCACCCCATGTTCGCAGGTCCATGCTAAAGCACAGGCCCCTGGGAAACCCTCCCCGACCCACCCGTCTTTGCAGGGCCATACTGAAGCGTGGGCCCCTGGGAAGCCCTCCCTGACGCCCTGGTCTTCGCAGGGCCGTGCCAAAGCATGGGCCCCTGGGAAGCCCTCCCCAACCCCCTGTCTTTGCAGGGCTGCACTAGAGCATGGACCCCTGGGAAGCCCTCCCCAACCCCCCCATCTTCGCAGGGCCGCGGTAAAGCACAGGCCCCTGGGAAGCCTCCCCAGTCTTTGCAGGGCTGCGCCCCATCTTTGCAGGGCCACGCTAAGTGTGCCCCCTCAGGTAGCAATGCAAAGAGTCCAGTGGCATCTTTAAGACCAATCAAGACTGATTTCCCACAAGCTGCTGCTCCATGCTCGCTTTTCCCTTTGCCCCACCGTACATGCAGACCTGCCCTCAGAGAGAGCTTTTACCTAAATAAGCCTTGGTCTTAAAGGTGCCACTGGACTCTTTGCACTGCTACAGGGGAAACACGCAGATCTGCCTTCACAGAGGGCTTTTACCTAAATAAGCCTTGAAGTGATTTCCCACAAGCTGCTGCTTTGCGCTTCCTCTTCCTTTCGTGCCAATTTCACACCATGTGCTGGGTGGTGGCATTTTGCCCTGCAGCTTTGCCCAATTTTCCCAGCATCTCAATACTGGTTTTTGAGGATTGAGTAGACACAGGGGGAATCGGGTGAAACTGCGAGGCAAAATGCGACTGCCCAGCACATGGTGTGAAATTGACACAATGGGGGCAAAGGGAAGAGGAAGCGCAAAGCAACAGCTTGTGGGAAATCGCTCCAAGGCTTATTTAGGTAAAAGCGCTCTGTGACAGCAGATCTGTGTGTTTCTCCCCACCCCCCCCAGCAATGCAAAGAGTCCAGTGGAACCTTTAAGAGAGAGAGAGAGATCTCCAGGCTGTCTTAAAACGCTGGATTGGTTCTGTGTGTATGTGTGAGAAAGACTGTGATCCAGGCTGCCTTAAAACACCAGGGGGGGGGAGGTTGTGCGGGAGAGAGAGAGATCTCCAGGCTGTCTTAAAACGCTGAGTTGGTTCTGTGTGTGAGAGAGAAAGATGGAGACCTCCTCTTCTTCTTCTTTACAACCCCTTGGCTTAAATTGTATTTTCAAATGGCCATCCCTATTAGAACTTTACACTTCAGAATCAGTGTGCTTATTAAACCTGTGTACTGGTGATCAGTAACTACATTTGCTAGTGAGGCAACTTATCTCTTTCTCCCCCTGGCTTACCAACCTCATGTTTTTCTTTGAAGACAAAAGATGTTAATGTATGACTTGTTTTTTCTAAACTAAAACCTCAGTATTCAGGTTAAATTGCCGTGTTGGCACTTTGCGATACTTAAGTGGGTTTTGAGTTGCAGTTTGGGCACTCAGTCTCTAAAAGGTTCACCATCACTGCCTTAGAGTGTTCTTCTGCCCTGATGCCAACTGGCAGTCCACCCCCAAACCGTGTTTGGGCCACAATCCCTTCTCCAGGGATTCTGCACATCTGGACAGATTGTATCACCCTGTAACTAACCCCTCTATTCTCTATCAATCACCTCTCCTTTCTTAGTTCTGTATTGCTTGCTCTTTTTGAATGCTTAGTATGCTTGTAATTAGGTAAATTCTTCAATTAAATCTATTTAATTTACTCTTCAGATCTGGAGTCTTCCTACTGTGCCACACCTTGGTATACAATTGGTGTGCAGTCCCTGTACTCCTGGTCTCCCCTGCCACATAGCTAATTTCCTCAAACAACGAGGCAGGCCATTGGCAGTAACACTTCCTCAGGCTACTCTGTATTGTGGCAGTGAAGTCTGCTGCCATCTAGTCTACATCCATCCCCTGTGCATGGAGCAGAACCACTTTGTAGCCAGGTAGCAGGACTGTTCCCTCCTGGGCCCGGGCCCAGCAGTCTGGACAGTGAGGTTCTTTGGTTGCCACCGGTGAGCCGCAAGGGAAAGGTAGCCATGCTGCTGGCTGCTACAGAGGTCCATGGCGAGCTTGCCCTTGACCAGCACCACTGTGGAGTGGTGATAGCAGGAAAGACTCACTGTCTCATGGTCCCCTGTGAGGGGATGAAGTACTAGGGAACCAGGTGGTGCAGCAGCCTGCAAAGGCTATGTCCTTCATGAGGGAGAAGGTTGGCCATCCACTGCAATCATCTCACCTTGCCCACTTGGATGCCACTGTTGGCATCCCTGGGAGCATGAGCACTTGGAGGGTGGCCTGGTTTGGAGTCCCAACTATGGCACTCAGAGTGCTGGGAGTCTCCTGTTCCACTTGTCCCTGCTGAGGGGGAATGGACCTCTTCCTCCTCCCACTGCTCGCAACTCCTTCCTCCGGTTGCACACTGCAGAGAACAGAGGAAGACAGGTGTTGGGTGTTTGTGCCCCTGTGGACATGGTCATGGCACACCTGGCTCTCTGTCACATGGGTCATTGGGAAGGGTGTGTACACATGGAATTCACTGCCACAGGAGGTGGTGGCAGCTACAAGCATGGACAGTTTCAAGAGGGAATTAGATAAACATATGGAGCAGAAGTCCATCAGTGGCTATTAGGCACAAGGTATAGATAGGAACTCTCAGTCTGGGGCAGGTGATGCACTCTAGTCTTGGTGCTGGGGGGGGCAGCAGTGGGAGGGCTTCTAGTGTCCTGGCCCCACTGCTGGACCTCCTGATGGCACCTGGTATTGTGTGACAGAGTGTTGGACTAGATCGTCCATTGGCCTGATTCAACATTGGCTTCCCTTATGTTCTTAAGGGTGCAGAAATGTTTCCACAGGGAAGCCTGGCAATGGAGCAGCAGGGACTAGGCACAGGTGCTTGCTAGCACTGGCTTGCGAGGCACCAGAGTGGGGGTGTACTTGGGGCAGCAGGAGCAGCGGGGAGTTGGGATGTGACAAGGGAGGAAGTTTCCCCATCAGTCCCTGAACCACTACTGTCAGAGTCCTCTCCAAAGACTTTTAGTAACTGCTGTCACCTGGACATTTCTAAAATCTCTGTTTTCTCTTGGGAGTCCCCCAAGGACAGAGCAGGGGAAAGAAGGCTCCGAGACCTCTGATGATACCCTGCCAGTGCGGGACTCTGGGGTGTGTGTGTGGCAGACTGGGTTTGATGCACAGGAACAGAGACCTCTGGTACACAGGAAGTGGGTTTCTTCCCACCTCTTCCACTCCCTTTCACCCTCGTGGTAATCACAAGCAGGAGGGATGGAGCAGGAGCAGATCACAACCCCAGGAGCAGAGAGCAGATCACAAGCCAGAAGGGTGGGGGGTATATAAATGGGGGTCCTCTGGGGAGGCACTCAGTAGCTAAGCTTCAGTACTCAGCATGAGCACAGAGGCTGGGTGGCTCAGATCCCTGAGTCCACTCCACACCCAAACCCCAGCAGCAGAGAGCAGATCAGAAGCAGGAAGCAATGAATCCCAGAGAGGAGATAACAAGCAGAGAGCAAAGCAATGATTCTGCTCTGCTAGCTCCATGCCTCTCTCTCACTTCACCAGCCAACAAATGAGGGAGGGAGCAGAGCTGACTAATACATAGCCTTCTGAGCCCACAGAGCAAAATAGGAACTCTGATTGGCAGCCAGCAGTGCCTGTTAAGATTTGGAGGGCTCCCATTGGTGTTTCCGCAACTGGAGAAACTCCCCCCCCATTGTTGCCTTGGAGTTTTGTAAACAGTTTAATTGATTGGCTCCAGTCTGTCTCCATTCATGAACTGCACTAACTGTAAACCACGAACTGGCCAAAGTTAGTCACAAACTTTAGTTCATGAGCTGGTTTGTGCTCATCCCTAATCAAGATCTCCCCACCCCCAAGACTGTGAGCCAAGGGAGGGCTATTTGAAACCCTTTCTCCATGAACCATTTTCCCATTAAAATCCATTGTCCAAAGGTGCTCTTGGTCAGGTGGGACAAGCAAGTCTAGAAAAAAGGAACCTGGCGGTCTTGTGTAATTTGTATACATACTGCAGAAAAGAGGAAGAGCTGCCATGAAGCCACCACTGGCAAAAGGAACACAGCTATTCTGTCCTCCTAATCCTACACTGAAATTCCTGTGAAGGGAAATAATGACCTGACAAGTGTCATTACTCCAAAGAAAACAGCATTCACTCTTGCAATTACTGCTTTCTGGGTTTCAGAAAATGTTTTGTAGTGCTGTGCACTAATTTTTGTTCATTAAAAAATCAATTTGGTGGTGTTATGCTTGTAAGTGAAGTTATTAGTTTTGCCCAATTTGTTCTTTGTTTCTATCAGTTTCAGTGGGAAAAATGTGTATGCCTGCAGTTCTGTCCCCCCCCCAATCTAATTTGGATGAATATTTTCACAGCCTGTACCCCATGCTAAATTTCAGACAGGCAGGGAAAGGCATCTTCAAATTATAAGCAGATTAGGTAGAGGGGTACTTTTGGCAAGCCAACCCAAGAAAATAGGCAGAGTGATGTAACAATTAGGGTGTTAGACTAAGTGACAAAAGTTCAGTTCCTCCTTGTGCCATGGAAGCTTGCTGGGAAACCTCAGGCCAGTCACAAGCTCTCAGCTTAATCAGCTTCACAGGATTGTTCTGTAGATAAAATGCAGAGGTGGACAATGTTGTAAGCCACTTTGGGTCCCCATTGGAAAGACAAGTGAGATATAAATGAAGTGGCAAAGCAGACACCAATATATCAATATTAAATAAATGGTCATTGGGCTGGTACTGTGTTTAGTAGGGAGATGAAAGGCATGCAGGATATGAGATCAGATTGGGGTGTAGTTTACTAGTGTGGTGCAATGGTTAAAGTGCTGGACTGGGGAGATTCAGATTCAATTCTCTACTTGACATGAGACCTTTAATCGTGACATCAGGATGCGAATTTTCGCTTCTCACATGGACTGTAGGGATAGTTCTGTACAGCAGCTGAACAGCCAAAGGAGTTTCCAAGAGGTAGGGAGGCTAAGGGGCAAACAGCCTGAGGCAAACTGGCTGAAAGAAGGGTCCCATACAGACAATGGCCTGAGAAATGGAAATCCAAAGGAAGGGCGTATGAAGAGAATTTTAGAACAAGAGAAGAAACAGAGAAGTATTAAGCTTAAGAGACTAATGAGAAAGGGAAATCTGGAAAGTAAGTATGGAAGGTAAAGAGAAACTGCATATTGGGACAAGAAGGGGAGCCTGCCAAAAATGGCCAGAGGAAACAGAGTAGACAGGGGCAATAGGTTGAAAAATGGAGCAGCTGGAAGGGGAAGAAAGGAAGGAGGTTTGGTGTGGGGCCTGGGAACTGTGGGCTGGGAAGCTACGGGATAATAAGGTTGCTAGGTTTACAGAGTCTGTGTGAAGTGTGGAGCACATACCCAGTAGAAACTGAATTATATGGCTTCTGTTGTCACTGCAGAACTAATTGGGTAAGAGCACCAAGAAGTAGGAAATGTGGGTAATGTACAATAGACCTTCAGCATTCATAAATTCATGACTCACAATTCCACTTATTTGTAGTCCAGCCACATGACATGATCTCTGGCCTCTTTTTATTTATTTATTCAATTTATACCATGCCCTCCCCACTGAAGCAGGCTCAGGGCGGCTTACACAAAATTGTTAAAACAATTTAAAAACACATAAAATCTAAAGTGCAATACATACATACATATTCCCATGACACACCATCATTATAATAACTACATTGTTCTATTTTGTGGGGAATTTGGCTGTTTTACTACCAGGAGGCAGCAGATTCCCTGCCTCCCAATATCAGCAGATCCCTGGAATGGATCCCCCATGAACAGCAGGGTCTCTTGTATTTCACATATTCAGTTAAAGTCACCAGCCAGTATTTGGATTGACAACTTCTAGTAGGTTTGCAGAGGAACAGGCAAAGTATGAAAAACCTGTGTGTGGGGGGGGGACGCACAAAGAAGGCAAACATGGCAATGTTTAGCGGGATGCTAGAATAAGTATATTGTTTGCACAGGTTACCTTTTTTCACTTTAGTAAAGCCGGTCAGGGCAACAGGAATATCATCAATTTCTTGGCAAGAAATGGTCAGACCATGCCCCTTTGTCCAAAAAGGATCTTTTTGCCTTAGCTAAATAGATATCTGATTATGTTAATAACCTAGAGTTTCGTTGCAACTCTGGTGTCATGGGAACAGTGGCTCAGATTCTTTCTAGCCACCTGCATGTCTCCATCAGTTTTTGTATGCACCAGTCATGAAGCCACAAAACCAGGGAGGAAAGAGCCCTGCTTGAGGTGGCTCACAAAATAAAACAATGCAATAAAATCAGTTTATCCTTACCATTCTGCATATTCTCTGCTTTTAAATGTTATTTCAGGTAATGCTAGAAAGGTTACAAGAGCTGCTGCTAAAGACATTTCAGCAGTCTGAACACTCATACCCAAAGTACTGTCATCTCTTGGATAGATTTCAGTCCTAACCACAATTCTGATATACCAAAAGTTTTAAACATTATATGTTGTTCTGTATGCATTACCTCTTTTTGTTTGGTAAATACAATTTATTATTGGATATATTTCCCACGATCATACAACTTAAACAAGTAAATACATATCCATTTCGTTTCACCCTCTCCCCCCCAAACAAGGCTTCCCGCAGTGCTCCAACCCCATTGATATCTCTCTTATTCAGTTACATTTACTACTAAACTTATTTTCTTTTACTAATGGTAACAATTTAAAAATCTAGTCCCTTTCAGTTTCTCCTTAATAACTGTCGAAACAAATCAAACCACGTTTAACATTCCAATTTTTCAACAGATATTCTTGAAAGTCTTTCCAATCTTCAAAGAAATTTTCATCTTCTTCGTGGTTTAATTTTCTTGTTAATTTGTCCATTTCTGCCATAAACAACAACTTCTTAATCCATTCCCATGTTTCAGGTATTTTTTCTTGCTTCCAGAATTGTGCAAAAGTCATTCTGGCTGCTGTAACCAAATACCATAATAATGTTCTCTTGGTTACATTTATTTCTTCCATTTTAAGTCCTAACAATAACATCTGTGGGTCTTTCTTAAAAGTACATTTCAAAAATTTTTGTATCTCATTGTGGATCTCAGTCCAGTAACTTACTGCCTTATCGCAAGTCCACCACATATGGTAAAAAGACCCTTCTTTTTCCAACATTTGTTAGACATGCTATCATTTATAATAGCAATTTTTTTAGGAGTCATATACCATCTATACATCATTTTATAGCAATTCTCTTTCACATTTATACAAGTTGAAATTTTCATTGACTTTTTCCACAAATATTCCCAAGATGACATAGATATTTCATTATTTATATTTACAGCCCACTTTATCATTTGCTCTTTTACTATTTCATCTTCAGTGTACCATTTCAATAACACCTTATAAAATTTTGAAATAATTTTTTTACCCTTTTCGACCCATACATTTTCAATTTCATTATTTTTCCCTCTAAAACCATATTCTCTTTTATCGGCTTTACATAAATCATAAATCTGTCTGTACCTCAGCCAGTCATATTCAAATTCAATATCAGTTCTATCTTTTAATACAAAGTTTTTCCCTTCTATTTTTAAAAGACTTTTATAAGGTAACCAGTCTAAACCCTGATTTCTTGAATATGGATTAATCACTTCTGCCGGCACTATCCAAAGTGGTCGTTCTTCCAAGAAGAATTTCCTGTATCTCATCCAAGTCTCGAACAGTGATCGTCTTATAAAGTGGTGCTTAAAGAATTTATCTATTTTTACTTTTCCATACCATAAATATGCATGCCATCCAAACTTATTATCATGATATTCCAAAGCCAACAACTTCTTGTTTTCAAGATTAATCCACTGCTCCAACCATGCTAAACAGACGGCATCATAATAAAGTCTAAGATTTGGTAGTTGTAATCCTCCTCTTTCCTTTGCATCACATAAATTTTTCATTTTAATCCTTGGCTTTCTTCCTGCCCATACGAACTTCGATATTTCTTTCTGCCACGTATCCAATATTTTACTTTGTTTTAATATTGGAATAGTCTGAAATAGAAACATCAAGCGAGGCAAAATATTCATTTTTACAGTTGCAATTCTTCCCAGTAATGATAGATTCAAGGTATCCCATTTTTTCATGTCTTGCTGGATCTTATACCAAACTTTTTCATAGTTATTTTTAAACAAATCAATATTTTTCATAGTCAGTTCAATTCCTAAATATTTAGTCTTTGTAACTACTTCACATTGAATTTTCTCTTGAAGTTCAATTTGTCTCTTTTTCGTTATATTTTTACACATCACTTTCGTTTTGTTTTTATTAACATAAAATCCAGCAATTGTTCCAAATTCTTCAATTTTTCCTATCAATTGTGGTATATTCTCAATTGGATCTTGAATCATAAACATTACATCATCTGCAAACACTCTATATTTATACATAAAGCCTTTCACTGTAAGTCCTTTGATGTTATTGTCTTTTCTTATCTCTGCCAATAAAATTTCCAATATCCAGATAAACAATAACGGAGACAACGGGCAGCCTTGTCGTGTTCCTTTTTGAACTTGGAAAAAATCTGTTTTTTCTTTATTTATATTCAAAGCTGCTTTCTGTTCTGAGTATATTGCCACAATCATGTTTAAAAACGACTGTCCTATATCCATTTTTTCAATTACTTGTGGCATAAAATCCCAATTCAAGTTATCAAAAGCTTTTTCCGCATCTAGAAAGAGGAATCCAACTTCTTTTTCTGGGTGTTTATCATAATATTCAATTGCATCAATCACCACTCTCAAATTATCTCTTATTTGCCTATTTGGTAAAAAAACAGCTTGCTCTTCCGCTATGACATCCTTCAAATATTTTTTCAACCTTTCAGAAATTATTTTTGCAAATAATTTGCAGTCATTATTCAATAGCGATATTGGTCTATAATTCTTTACATTGGTTAAATCCAAACCTTCTTTAGGTATAAGTGAAATATTTGCTTCTTTCCATGAGTCTGGGATTCGTCTGGTCATTCTTATATCATTTGACAGAAGTACTAAAATAGGGGTTAGCTCCTCCTTAAATTTCTTATAAAATTTTGCTGTAAAGCCATCTGGACCTGGAGCTTTGCCCAATTTTGCATCTTCTATCGCCATTGTTATCTCTTCATTTGTTACTGAACCATTAAGTAGTTCTTTAATTTGTTGTCCCAGCTCTGGTATTTCAATATTCTCCAAATACTTCTTAATTCTCTGTTGGTCAATTCCTTTTTTTTTAAACAGTTTTGCGTAATATTTGAAGAAAGCTCTTTTTATACCTTTCAGATCCACAACATCTTTTCCATCTTCAATAATCTTACTTATGAAGTTTCTTTCTTTTCTATTTTTCAACTGCCACGCTAGAAATTTTCCTGGTTTGTTTGCACCCTCAAACGATTTTTATTGTAATTTTTTCAAGTTCCAATATAATTCTCTATTTAGTAAAACATTCAATTGATCTTGTAAAAAGTGAATCTCTTTAATAATTTTTTTCTTCCCTGGTCTTTTCTTTAATTCCTTTTCCTTTTGTCGAATTTTTTTCATAAAGATCATTTTGTTGTTGCATCCTTTGCTTTCTGTCTTTAGTATTCAATGAAATAAGCAAACCTCTCATTACAGCTTTGTATGTATCCCATACAATCTGTATATCAGTACCTTTATTCAGATTCATTTCAAAGAAATTTTTCGTTTCTTTTTTTAATGTCTCATTAACTGATTTTTGATCCAGTAAATCTTCATTAATTCTCCAATATAATTGTTTTGGTTTTTCTTTTGACATCCAAAGTAAAGTGTTATGATCTGAATTATTTTTTGGCAATATTTCAATTTTATGAATTTTTAACGCCATCTCCTCTGACATCCATATCATATCGATTCTTGAAAAGGAATTATGTCTATTAGAATAGAATGTATAATCCTTGATCTTAGGATTCCATTTTCTCCAAACATCTTCTAGTTTCTCTTGTCTCATCAATTGAAAAAATTTTTTTGGCAATTTTCCAATCCCTTCTCCAGTTGCATGAGACTTTCTATCCAATGCATTGTTCACCGTGCCGTTAAAGTCTCCCGCAAAAACTATTTGGTCATAGTTTAAACAGTCCAACTCTCTTGTCAAGTCATTAAAAAAGTCTCTTTTGCCCCATTGGGTGCATATAAATTTGCAAGCAATGTCCTTTTTCTGTACATCGTTATTTCCACACCAACATATCTCCCTTCATTATCTGAGAAGATTTGTTTGGGTTCCAGTTCTTTAGAAATATATGTCACTGTTCCTTTCTTCTTGTTAATTGCTGAAGAATGAAATTCTTCTCCCAATTTTTTATTAATCAGATATTTGTTGTCTTGTTTTCTAATATGTGTTTCTTGCAAACAAATTATATTACATTTTTGTTTCTCTAGCCAATGATTCACTAATCTTCTTTTATTTGGTGAATTTAGTCCATTAACATTCCAAGATAAGAATTTGTAATCCATAAGTGTTTTGAATTATATGTCTTTAAAATCTTCAAAATTGTTTTCTTTGAATCTACACAAGTCGCCCTCTGTTTTGATTGTAAATCTCACAGAATTGTACGAGAATGATAGTCCATGTGGGATCTCCCATCTAAACCTGATATCCATTTGTTTTAGCTTGTCAACTAATTTTTTGAACTTCTTTCTGTCTTGTAGAATCATTCTCGGAATTTCTCTTAAAATTATTATTTTCTTTCCATTAATTTCCAGCGGTTGTGTAAATTGCTTCTTGAAGATATCTTCTTTCATTTTTGTTGTCACAAATTGCACAATCACATCTCTGGGTAATTTCTTGGCATAAGCTGAATTTACTCTGTAGATTAAGTCAAAGTCTGAATCCAAATCTCCTTGGTCCTCTCCTATATATGTTGTCAACGTGTTTATTACTAATGTACATATATCCTGGTCTTCCTCCTCTTCTATTCCTCTCAATCTCAGATGATTCTGGGTAGCCCTGTATTCCATCATAGATTCCAACCTTATGTTCTCTTGGAGAGTTCTTTTCACTTTTTGTTCCATTTCTGTTGATTTTGTCACCAGACTTTGAACCTCTTTCTTGACTTCTTCCGTATCTTTTTTGATCCCTGCCACTTCTGTTAGTACCAGTTCTTTCAACGCTGCCATATTTTTTTCTTATACTTGAACTTGCACTTGTTCTATTTGCTCCAGTTGTATTTGCATCTGTTGTTGCAACTGTGATTCCATTTGCTTTCCTAAATTCTGCACCACCTCTGTCATCCTTTTCTCCATCGCCTCCATGGCAGCCTGCCACTCTTTTTTTTTCTTTTGCTGTCATTCTTGGACTTGGTGATGAGGCAGCCCTTGGTCTTGACCTCAAATCCGTCTTGGAGGCAAATTCAAAGCTAACCAATCTTTATATTGTCAATCATAAAGTCCAATCGCCACCTTTATAACTTTTTTCACTGCTTTTTTGGCATAAAAATAACTTTTTAAAATTTAGTCCTCCTCAAAATGGCGGGCGCAATTTTTCTATGACTTTCTGGCTAGAGTAGGCTCCTTTGGAACTTCCTGTTAGCTGTCCGTCTCGGTAATCCAACTTCCAGTGTCACACTTTAAAACCTCCGTCTACATCCGGCAGGACAACTTTAAAAACATCCACTCTAGCCTACTTCCTGTACCATGGAATCACAGTCAGTTTCGATTCTGCTACGCAAAGTTTAGTCTTAGCTGACCACAGGAATGCAAAACAAAGTCACTTTTCTGCCGTTTTTTCAGTAAGAAAGCCTTCTTTTTACTTTTAAAACAAGCGGATTAGTTCAGTAAAACTTTATACGCTTATCCGTACGTTTTAATTTCGCGTTCTTCTTCAATCCGGTAAGCAAACGTTCATTGTTACCTTATTTGTAATCTCGGGGTTTCGCAATGCTTCTTCTGCAATTGATGTTAATCTTGATGTTAAAGAGGTCGGTAGATGGCGGATTTATGCTGAATTCTCAGCCCGGCTAGTATCTGTAGTGCTGTCTTGCAACTGCCCTCTTCGCGGAAGGAGATCAAGGTGTAAACAAGCTTCCTCTGAAGCTTATCCACACCGATCTCAACTCCCCCTCAGGCTTGGCTGCTTGCTCGTCACTCCCCCGCCTGGGGAGTGCTGCGTTGGGCCAGGTAAAGCCCAAACTGTCGTCAGATACCGCCGTCCACCTTGCACGAATCGCAAAGTGCGTTAATTCGCCATTTTAACTCCGACCGGAAGCCTCTGCATTACCTCTTTTTATATCAGCATCTATATATCTAAGAACCATATTTGGGCCCCATCTGCAGATACCACATTGACACAACAGAAACTTTGATCCAAACTTGGGGGGCTCTCAGGGTTGCAGGAAATTCCTAAGGCACCTAAAGGGGGGGGCTGTATAAAAAAATCCCCCAAACAGAACAGTTGACTACACAAGTGCAGAGAACTGTTCTCTGCATGCAGGCAAGTATGCAAGGCGGAAGGTGAGAAGGGAAGAGGGATGATCACACATTGCCAGGAAATGGGGTCCCAATTTGTACGTTCTAACAGCAAAGTCAGCCAAATGTGGGATACTTAAATCCAGTGACTGGAGCAGTGAACAGACAAGACAGATCTTTCTACCAACCTGAAAAATGCCCCAGGTTTGCAGAAAAATCTGAAACGTAAAAAAAAAAAAAGTTAAAAATGGGGGGTTTAACAAAACCCCAAATGACAAAAGGAATGCTTGTAGCTTTAGAAATAGAAGCCCTTGGTAGCAGTTGCTCTGTAAGTACAGCATTCTAGGCTGTCAGCAAAAGGCAGGGAGAGGAAGCAGGGCCCTTTCCAGGGCTGTATTGGCCTTTGAAGGAGGACGCATTGGGGGCAGGCCTGGCAGCAACCACTGTTTGCCTTGGCTCCACCCAACTGCATGATTTACCGAGGCCTTGCTGCTTGCTACTGTTCAACAGCAGCCACCTTATTAAAGCCAGTGTGGTGCAGCAGTTAGAGCCTCAGGGTAGGTTCTGGGAGAGCCAGGTTTAAATCATCAGTCTATCGTGGAAGCTCACTAGGTGATGATGTGCCAGTAGCATGCTTTCAGCATGTACAGAGGAGCTCAGTGGTGTTCAGGGGCTGCTGCTAGGCAACCAACAGTTTGACTAGCATTACAGGTTTGTTATGTGCTTGGTTTCTGTCAGTAAAAGGCAGGGGAGGGGCTGTTTTGGCCTTTGACACAGGACTCATTGCTGCTAGGCCTGGCAGCAACCACTAGGCAACTTGATATCACCCAGATTGCTTGACTACTGTTCAACAACAGACACTCCATGAAAGCCAGTGGTTTTATTTGTTTGTTTCTTTATCATATAGCAGAGTTACACACAGGAAGCATATAATAATATAAAATACAGAACCAAGATGATACAATGGGTATGCAGACCTATTGGGCAATCCCCCTAAATACTAATATCTAATTTTTCAATCCACTCAGTCGCAGCTGGGGAGAGTTTAAAGAGCTCTGTCACATTTGGGGTACAATTCTAGCTCACCTCTTTGTAGTGCACCCTGGATAACACTAAAGAGCTAGAACTTCTGGCTGCCAGACAATCATAGGATCTCCTGGCTATATTATACACAAGGAAAGTCAGTGGTACATAGTGGTTAGAATTCCAGACTGGGACCTCAAATCTGTATTATGCTGTGGGGACTAATCAGTTACCTTTGGGCCAGTTACACATTCTCACTCTAACCTACCTTATAGGTTGTTGTGAGGATAACATGGACTAGAGGAGAATGATGTAGTCTGTACTGGATCCACAATGTGGAGGAAGGCAGAATATAAAGGATGTAAATAAATAAGATGGGAGACCAGATAAATGATGAGTTGTTGGGTGAGTGTGAACAAGAGAAGGAAGTGGTAAAAGGTTGCTAGGAACCAACCCAGCTCTCACCCTGGGCCCAGTGATTGATAATTTAGCAGATCGAGGTGGGCAGCCATATTGGTCTGAAGCAATAGAACAAAGTTAGAGTCAAATGGCACCTTTAAGACCAACAAAGTTTTATTCAAGGTGTGAGCTTTTGTGTGCACAGACACTTTATCCAACGTTGAAATGGAATTACATATCATAGTTGTATATGTGGGGGTGTCTTGTTAAATTAGCATGCAAAATAGTGAGGATATTTTTAACAGATCAAAAGAATGACAAGCTGGGTTTCTGGTTATCATTTGTTTGGGTTCAACTGGGGGGGGAAACAACATAGGTAATAAATATGTCAGAACTAGAGATAGATGTGTCCTCAGTTGTGAGAATCCTGTCAGATCCCATCCATCTCCTTTCTAGCATGGAAGCTAACTTTACAGCATCTTGGCTGTGTAGAATATTTTCTTTGTTCCCGAAACAGAGACCTGCATTTAAATCTACCATTCCAAACTAAGAATATAATTGAATATGTAATGTAATCTTCAGTGCTTTTTTCAGCAGCAAGCATTTTGAACCTTCACAGCATGTTAATTCATGGCGAGCCTTGCTTTTCAAGACTTCTCATTGTGGGGTTCAGAGCTGTGGATTGTGCTGTGGTGGCCCAGAATGTACCAGAAGGGTAAAGGTTTTAGGATTCTTTTGCAGTTTGCTTCTGTTGGGTTACCTTGCCCAGTTTGTTACACAGCTGACTACCTTGCCATAAGGCCAGCCACCTTAGGCCCATTTCTCATTCATGCAAATAGATCCTGCTTATCAAGATTCCAGGTTGCCAACATTATGTGCAAGTATCTTTCTGCCCTGGGCCTCTCACTTGCTACCTATGACATTCACTCATTTCACATAGGCTCTGCCACTGTTGTTGCTGAAATCAAGCTTCCACCCAACAAGATCAATGCCATTGGCTGCTGGTACTCCTCAACGTATCAGTCTTAAATACGCCCCCTGTATACATTTCTAATATTCGTCTTATTCAGTTCCTGCAGGTTCACACAAATCCGCTTGAATTACTGGGCATAGTATTACTTATTGGGTAGGGAACTGCACATCATCAGCTGGATGGGGTGATTCCTTGGGGCTCAGTGACCATCTGCAGATCAATGGTCTGAAACACAGAGAAATGCACTAGGCCTCCCTCCTGGACACCATCTCTCACTAAGTTTATCACCACGATCCACCTGATGCAATCATTATACAGCTAGAGGATAACGATCTACCTGCTCCAAAAGGCACTGTACTGTTGCGTTCCATATCTTTGAACCTGCAGATTGTCACCTCATGCCAACCAAACACAGAGTTACCATGGTCTGTACTTTTAGAGCAGTGGGAATAGCATAGTGCAATTGCACCTGACAGAGTGGACTTAACCAGGAGGAAGGTCTGTAAGGTAGCAGGAAAGGTCATTGAGTCTTTTGGTGGACATAGTATTTACTTGGACATTTGCTTCCAGCAAGGAGCTCTATCTAAGCAGATGAGGTCCACCTTTCTGACTGGGGCATGGACACTTGGCTTCACAGCATTCATGATGGCCTGCTTTGTTGGCTTCAGGCTTAGGAGCATTGGTGGGAGCCAGGGGTGCTCCCTCGTTGCTCTTGTGGTGGTTTGAACACTGGGACAGATCCTTTTTGAGGGAGGTGGGCCTGCGTGCCCCCTCCCCTGTTTGGGGACTCCCTTAAGGGGTCTTGGGGTGGCACCATTAAGGGGCATGCCCAGCTTGGGGGCTGTTGGCTGGCAAGGAAACCACACAGTGGCCAGTGCCCAGCTGTCATCCAGCACTAGATACCCCCCAGCAGGTAGGCTGTGGGGAAGGATTCATCAGATGGCAGGTGGCTCATTTAGTGCTGGATCCATCCCCATGCTGTGCCAATGCTCCTTTGTTTGTACACAATAAAGCTGTGTCCATTCCCTCCCACAAATTGTTGTTGTGTTTTACTTCTGCACACTCACTCCTCAATAGGCCATGGCTCTGCAATCTGGGACACCAAAGGTGTGCAAAACAATAGCATGGGGTATTTTATAGATATCTGCAGGATGACATGCTGATTTTCTATCCATCTGTACAAAGTTCTGTGTGACAATAAAGAAAGCTTTTATTTCCAGAATTATCATTATCAATACGTTTTTAAGTTTAATTAGGTGAAAGCTGCTCCATTTCTCTCCAAGGCTGAAAATCATACCCATAGAGTTCTGTGTTTCCTTCCATGTCCACAAGGACGCAGGAGCCCAGATTTTTAAGCTTTCCAGCTAAAGAAAGAATCACTGAGGCTTTGTAATGGTGATTGACAATTTCATTTTTAAGCTGTTTATCAGTTTACACTCTGCCCATCAGGTACCAAAAGAACATGACAACTCTTGTCAGTTAAACAAAAGATCTGGATGACAGCATTTCAGCTGAGTATTTTTTGTCTCCCAGCACTTACTGCATCAATACTGATAAAACAATTCCATTCATTATTCCTAAAATAAAATAAAATAATATAAATCTGGATGGAATTCTGACAGGTTAGATGGATATTGAAAAAATAACAAACCTAAAAATGCACCTGATCTCACTTCTTCAGGACTTTAGAAAATAACCTGTCAAAGTTCATTAGAAATCTGTTCATTTGTTGAAGATAATAGCCAAAGATGGTCATTCTGTCAAGGGAACTGAGTCACCCTCCTGCTGCCAATCCTTCATGTAGGACCATTCTTTTCCAGAACAGAAACTCCAAGAAATATATATGCAAAAAGCAAGAGTCAAAACCAATTCTGATCTAATTTATAATCATAGAAACAGAAAGGGGGAAAGGTGTCCAGTTCAACCTTTTGCTCCAAAAACAGAACCATCAAGTCATGCATCTATGCGAAACAAGCTAGGGGCAGCCCAACCATACAAGTAGTCTCAGTTCCTGCCTATAGAGGCAGAATTAAGAGGGCATACACCAAACCCGATAACACCACAGACTGTTCAGTGACACTGCAAGGAACAGGGCAGTGTACATTGTATAGGAATGTCCCACCCTGCTGAAGGCAGCACAATATCCTGAGTCACCCTGATCCCAACAACTTTTAAAAATTTCTTTAGATACCCTACTTTTCATCTCAGTGGAAACTCAAAGTAGCTTAGAACATCGTTCTTCTCTCTTCCATTTTGTCCTGTCAACCACACCCCTGTGAGATAGATTAGGCTGAGAGAGAATGAGTGGTCCAAGGTCACTCAGAGAGATTCCATGACAGAGTGGGAATTCAAACCTGGGTCTCTCAGATCCTTGTCTGATACTGCAACTGTGACACCTCACTGGCTCTTGGCTACAGACAGAATGCATGCTACAGAAAGGCATATTTAGAGGAAATTCCTTTAAGTCTAAGTGACTCAGACTGCTAAACTTCACACTGTAAAGGGTAACAGCCCTCTGGTTGTTTGCCAATTTGCCCAGATAATAAAGTCCCTCCCTAACTTCACATATGTAGTTGGTGGCAACAGACTGTTGTGTTGTCTTTCCACAGTTAAAATAACAAAGGAATCTTGTGGCACTTTAAACTCCAACACATTTACTATAAATGAAGTGGTCTCTGGCTGATGACAGCTTATGCCCTAATACATTTGTTAGTCTTTAAGGTGCCATGAGACTCTGGTTATTTTAGTTTGAGCCAACTGACGTGGCTCCCCCTCTGAAAACACTGCCCATTGGCATTCCTCTTCTCCCCTTAATACTTACAGCATAGTGGAAATCTCTGTAAGAGTACATTTTCTTTTATACTGAAGAATAAAACACAGGAAATTCCTTTCATTTCAGTAAGGCTAGAGTGGAAGCTGTTTTAATGCAGGCTTCTTCAACAAGGTTGATCGTGAGCTACCAGTAGCTTGCTGGCTGCTACAGAACAGCTTCTGCATCCCCTAGGAGACCCAGGAAAAGATCTAAAAAAAAAAGCCCTGCTCTAGGCTGCCTTATTGCCATTTTTGTTGTTTTAAAATAAGGTTTTGCTTCTGGTACTCTTCCTAGGCCACGTTTGATTTCTTGGACACAACAAAACTTGGTATTGTGCTGTGATGGGGAGGGGGGGAGCTTGGGAATTTTTTTATTACCTAGAAGTAGCTCTTATTTAGGGAGCTGTAACTTATAACACCCTGGCTGCATCCTTCTTCATCCCATTAAGCTCTAGGGAGCCCTAGACCCTAGGCTTTTCACGGACCATGGGGATTTGCAGGGGAAAGGGGCTCCTAAAATCCCTGCTCTCTGTGTGTAGAAGATTCTGGGCTTTCTCTTCAAAGCCAAGCGAAATAAGCATATCCACTGACCTATTACTCCAGTGAAGTGAGCACTTACAATTATTTTACATAGGCATTTAAAAATATTTTAATATATGTATGCTGGCAGACACCCGGGTTATGTTGTAAGAGGACTGAAAAATCTGCTCTATTTTCTGCAACTTTCACTAGATGGTTGGTGTTGTAGCATTTATCTGTACAGAACACTTAACATATGCTTTTATTTAGAAGGACTTGGTATTCTGCACAGGCAGTCTACAAATAAATGTCTCCAATGAACTGTTTACTAAACAAGGTTGAACCCATTCATTCAATGCCATGACTAACAATTCTGATAACTGCATCTCTCTTTCACTTCCTGGATGCTTGAATGAAGCCACACTCTATGCTGGGAGGGCCCCTATTGGCGACAATGAAGAGTGTAATGCACTGCTGTTTGCCCCTTTAATCTGAACGCATGACCCTCATACCAATCCTTTCATTCTGTTAGGTCTCTCTGCTGACAATTTAAGACTTTCCCACCATCAATTCCCCTACCCTCATTAATGGTTCAGATTTGACTTTCTGAAATTGCTTACCAAAAATAATATTACTATGACTTCTAAAACTTTTCAGGGTTCTCTAGATTCTTCCAAGTGCTTTTCTTGTAGACTGTGATCCAGGTTGTGTTAGTTGTAACTAAGTTGTTTTTAAATCGGCGCAAAAAGTTACTGTATTTATTAGATCTCTACCCTGCCTTTCTATCTTAAAATAAATACTCGAGATAGTATAAAATAAAATTCATACCGAACTGTTAGAAAATAGCAGTCATGACAACCTGAATGCACTGAGGATAAAATTAAGTTAAAAGGCCTTCTGAATGATGATGATGATGATGATGATGATGATGATGATGATGATGATGATGATGATAATACTGTCCTTATTAATATTTGAATTTTGGTTCCACCACATTCTATGCTTGCCATAATTGATTCGGCACAAGAACTGGCAGTCAGAGGACACTGGCCAGGGCTGACTGGCTGCTTGGCGAAGTCCCGCCCACGTCAGCCCCAGTCAGTGTGTTCGGCTCAGTCTGCTCCAGTCCTCCGACAGGAGAGGACCGTCTGGAATGTGAACGCAGGGACAGGCCCTCAAGGCTGCGGCAGGTGAGAGAAGCCCTTTTCCGCCCCCCCACACCATCCCCTGGGCCTTCTATGGTGGCAGTAGGCCTAGAAAAGCCCTTTTCTGCCCCCCCCCACCATCCCCTGGGCCAGCTCTGGCACAGCTGTTCTCTCAAAGACAGTTTGTGTCAGAGCTCTCTCAGCCCCACCTCCTCACAGGGTGTTTGTTGTGGGGAGGGGAAGGAAAAGGAGTTTGTAAGCCACTCTGAGACGCCTTTGGGCAGTGAAGGGCAGGGTATAAATCCAATCTCTTCTTCTCTTCTTCTTCTATGGGGGCAGTAGGCCCAGAAAAGCCCTTTTCTGCCCCCACACCATCCCCTGGGCCTTCTGTGGGGGCAGTAGGCCCAGAGAAGCCCTTTCTGCCCCCACACCATCCCCTGGGCCTTCTGTGGGGGCAGTAGGCCAGAGAAGCCCTTTTCGCCCTCATACCATCCCCTGGGCCTTCTATGGGGGCAGTAGGCCCAGAGAAGCCCTTTTCCACCCCTCTTCCCTTCCTTTCCCCACTTTCCTTTCTTCCTCTCTCCTTTCTTTCACTCTTCCCCCCCTTCCTTCCTTCCTTCCTTCCTTCCTTCCTTCCTTCCTTCCTTCCTTCCTTCCTTCCTTCCTTCCTTCCTTCCTTCCTTCCTTCCTTCCTTCCTTCCTTCCTTTCTCCAACCCTCTCTCCCTTCCACCCTCCCTCCCTCCCTTCCTAGGGCCCGTTGTCTTCCACCACAACGGGCTTTGCTCCCTAGTAATAATAATAATCCTGTCCTATTAAATAAAAGGGTAGTGGTCTGACAAGATTCTATGCTTGGAAAAATCAGTTCGCTCCCTGGTATGTCGCTCAGAATCTGTCCCTATCCACTAGCTGCGTTGCTTGAGTTCTCTCCCACCCACTGTAGCCTAGGCCACTCTTCTCTGATTGGGCCAGCATTTCAAGATCATTTGCATATGGAAGCTGATTGGACTTCACTCCATTTCGCACCTCAAACCCCCCCGCCCTGCAAGACAGTTGGAATTATCAGTTGTTTATGCAACCTGTTGTATTCTGAAGTGAAATATGTCCTCACTCACAACACTTCCCCTTCAAAAGAAACAAACCCAATAACACAACCATGCCACACCACAAAAAAGACATGTCACACCACAAGCAGAATACCACAAGGCAAAAAAACCCTCTGGTACTAATTCTGGCAGGGGACGCTGTGAGTGCAGAAAATGATTTATCGACACAGTAGAAAATCTTTAGGAATTGTTTGGTGCATTTACCATGGGGCACCCACCAGAGCCTCTGGCATTTTCTCCCTCTGCTGGCATCAAAACCAATTGAAGGCAAAATAGAGATATGGAGACTTTTCCATCCTCCTTTACATCAATTTCTCTTTGTTGGCAATGGCAACCCTAGGCCTGGCTGCCTGCTCCTGTTCAGCAGGAGCATCCCTATGGAAACTGCCTGGGTGATTTTGGACCAGTCAGAGACTTTCTGCCTAACCTGCTTTACAGGGTTGCTGTACAGATCACAAAGCCAAAAAGAATGAAGTAAACTGCTTTGCTCCCTGCTAATGAGAAAGACAGAATTTTGCCTAGGAAGAGGCTGCTGAGAGGGGATGAGATAAAGTTGCCAACTATAGGTATGGAAATTCCTGGAGATTTGAGGGGTTGAGCCCAGAGATGGTGAGGTTTGAGGAGGGGTGAGACCTCAGACAGGTACCGTGCCATAGATTCCACCCTCCAAACCAACCATTTTCTCCTGGTGAACTATTGTTGCCAATCTTGGCCCAGTGGCCATCAAACCATTCTCTTCCACCCCCTGCTGTGCAGCTGTCTTTCCCCTAGGGTTACCAATCTCCAGGTGGGACCTGGAGATCTCCTGCTGTTACAATTGATCTCCAGATGACCGAGATCAGTCCCCCTGGAGAAAATTGCTGCTTTGGAGGGTAGACCCTTTGGCATTATACCCTACTGAGTCCTTCTGCCCCCCCCCATGCTGCCCTCCACAGGATCCACCCCCCAAATCTCCAGGTATTTCCCTACTTAGAGCTGGCAACCCTACTTTCCCCTCAGTGCCTGTTGGTAGGCAACCAAGCTTGGTCCTGTCACCTGTTTTGGCCTTTGAGAGAAAACTCATTGGGGCCAGTCCTAATAGGGTTGCCAACTCCAGATGGGAAATTCCTGGAGATTTGAGGGATGGAGCCTGAAGCGGGTGAGGTTTCAGGAGGGGTGAGACCTCAGACAGGTCCAATGCCATAGACTCCACCCATCAAACTAGCCATTCCATCCTGGGGAACCATTGTTGCCAATCTCCAGGTGGGGGCTGGAGATCAATCAGAATTACAACTGCTCTCCAGGAGGGAGGGGGGAGGAGTTGGAAAGCTGAAGTCAGGGGGCAGATAATGGTAGGTTGACAATTGGCTGGGAGGGAGATAGGGTTGCCAACTCCAGGTTGGGAAATTTCTGGAGATTTGAGGGCTGGAGTCTGGAGATGGTGAGGTTTGAGGAGGGGTGGGGTCTCAGACAGGTACAATGCCATAGACTCCACCCTCCAAACCAGCCAGTCCCTCATGAGGAACAATTGTTGCCAATCTCCAGGTGAGGGCTGGAGACCACTCAGAATTACAACTGCTCTGCAGGAGAGAGGGCAGAAGTCAGCTGAAGTCAGAGGGGCAGATAACAGTAGGCTGATGGTTAGCTGGGAAGGAGATGGGGTTGCCAACTCCAGGTTGGCAAATTCCTGGGGATCTGAGGGGTGGAACCTGGAGAGGGTGGGGTTTGAGGAGGGGTTGAACCTCAGGCAGGTAGAATGCCATAGACTCCACCCTCCAAACCAGCCATTTCCTCCTGGGTAACAATTGTTGCCAGTCTCCAGGTGAGGGCTGGAGATCACTCAAAACTACAACTGCTCTTCAGGTAGCAGAGATCAGTTCCTCTGGAGAAAATGGTGGTCTCTGTCATTATACCCTGCTGAGGTCGCCACAGCAAATTCACACTGTGTGCCCAAAGCCAGGGCACTCTCCCAGAGCCTCTTTCTAGAGCCCGTTGTATTTATTTCCACAACGGGCCTTACATCTAGTAGTAGTAGTAGTAGTAGTAGTAGTAGTAGTAGTAATAATAATAATACAAAAACTTTTCAGCTGGCACCAGAAGGCCTCTAGAGAAGGAATTGTCCAAAAGGGGGTGCATTCCAAAGCTCAGGGGAGCTGCAGAGAAAGCCTTCAGGTGGGTTCCTAATAACTGGATTTTTCTAAGGAGGTTCCACAATAAAGCTTACCTGGTTGACTGCAGAGCACAAAGCAGCAGATATGGGTGGAAACAGTCCTTCAGGAACATTGAACACAAGCTTTTTAAAGCCATATAGGTTAACATCCTGGAAGTGCACTGAATCTGAATGTATACTGGCAGCCAATGTAATTTTCACAGAATGGGAATAAAGTGCTCATTGCAGCTAGTCCTTGTAAGCACTCAAGCCACCACATTCTGAGCCCACTGAAACTTCCAAACCATCTTCAAAAGGAGCCCCACACAGACCGTATTATAGCAATCCAACCTGGATGTCATCCAAATATGTCAGTCTACTTTTTCCAGAATAGGCTGCTGCAATAGGAAAAATATATTCCTGTGACAACCTCTTTCACCTGGATAATCAGGGTCAAGGAGATATTCAGAAACACTCTTAAACTGTGAGCATGCAACCTCATTCAAAGCAGATTGAACACCTATTCCTAGATCAGTTTTACCCCTCAGTCCATGACCCTTGCATTTTTATCTGGACAATTTCAGGTTGTTGCATTTGGAGCAATCCAGACCTTTTCTGCCTCCAGACATTAGCTGAGCTCATCCCTTACCTCCCTGGATCCTGATGGAGAGACAGAACTGAGAGTCATCTGCATATTGGTGATAACTCACCCCAGGTCCCTGAATGATGTCTTCCAGCAGTTTCATGTAAGTGTTAAACAGCCTAGGGGACTAGAAGGAACTACTAATTTGAATACCAATAAATGCTACTAACATCAATGTGGTCAAATTCAGTGGCCTATCATCATGACTAACTTAAGCAGGATTGGAGCCACTAGTTCAGTTGCTTTTATCATGATCTTTCCCAGGCACATTCTTCACAGATAAAATAGGCTAAAAATAATAAGTCAATGAACAAAACAGTACCACTGCTTTGATACTTATTTAGCTAAGTATAACTGTATGGGATCTTTATTCTGTTACAATAGTAACTAGGATTGTTAAAATGCTGTCTGATGTTTTGTACCCAGGAATTATTTATAAGTATACCCATTCTCTGTCTGTGGAAGGGAAGACTGAGATTTGGAGGGGGTGGAGAGTAAGGGCTCCTTTGCCACAATCTTCTGTGCTGGGCATTCCCAGAGTGGCGGGCGTCCCTTCCCTTACTTGCCTCAGAGATGCAGGAGGGACTAGTCCCTTTTTGCCAGACATGAGTATCACACTACCAAGATTTCCCTGGGCATTATATGCCTTGGTGGTAAATAGTTTCTTTATATATTTTTAGCTTTCTGGTGTTAACTGCCATAAATTAGGACCATCTTTTTTGGGCCTGGCCCCCCGCCTGATGGACCTCTCTGCCAGAAAGCATCCATGCCCTGTGGGAGTTATTACCTTTCCACAGAACATTTAAGGCAGAGAGGTTCTGCCAGGCCTTTGGATGAGGAAAATGACAGGGCACTCTTTGACACTCTCATACACTCCCCCATCCCTCGTAATCCCTCCCCCCAGGGAGGCTGGGGAGCTAGAATTTTCCCCCATCCTGTATATTGTACATTCATATTGTTTTTATCTATTGATATTTATTGGCTTGTTTTAATTTAGATTTTAAATTTAGATTTTGTATATTATTTTGTTGTAAGCTGCCCTGAGCCCTACTACTAGGGAAGGGTGGCCTAGCAAATCCAATTTGATAAATAAATAAACAAACATGTTAGTGCTCCTAGTTGCTTGAAGTAAACTCCTCTGTGTTTCTTTATTTTACTCATTTAGGCTCTGACTAGTGATTGGGAGAATAACTGTCCATTCATGTTTACGAGGTATCTTTTTGATACATCTGTGTGAGGTCTGAAACTAAAAGTTTCTAATAACAGGGGAAAAGAAGATAAGAAGGTTGTGAAGTAGACAATAGTTGTGGGACCAGCTTGTCCTAGCAAGGCGGGATATAAATTGAAACAAACAAACAAATAAATAAATAAATGGTGGACAGGGCTTAGAGAGGTAGTAAACCTCAGTCTGGGCTCACATTACAGAATAAGCCCTTATACAAAAGAAACTCCTCACACACAGCCCACCGCTAGATTTGCATTTGTAACATATGTTTCCATCTACAGTGGGGCTTCCATAGACTGTTTTTCTAACTTCCTTTCATCTTTATTTTTTGTAACATTTCTCTGCCTACCATATAGTTGTCGGGCACCCCCTTGGTCCCATGGCCCCTCCCTCCAGTGGCCGTGGCATCGGGGTCCAAGGGAGGTTGCGGTACTGGGAGGCAGGCGGAGTTCCCAGGGTAAGGTGACGGAGAGACCTCAGAATGACAGGGGGCGGGGTTGGCTTCACCCATTGCCCCTCTGCCCCATGCCCAGGAAGCCTGCCGGCTCAATGGGTTCTCTCTCTCTCCCTTGCACATTTTTGGCTCTCTTCTCCTCGGCACGTGTCTCCTCCCCGGCCTCTCTGCCCTTGCTCCCTTATATCCTCCTCCCGCTGCCCCAGTACCGCCCGTGATCCTCCCTGGCCCCCACCTCCCGAGGCCCCACCCCCCTTGATAAGGGAGGACACCCTCCTTGCATCCAGAGGCGTGTGCTCCTGCACCGCCGGTGGCCTTGCCGGCCCGAGGGCTGCGCCGCCAACGCCGTCGCCGCCGACCATCAGGGGAGGGGCACTCGTCGCGCTGCTCTTCCCAGCCGCCTCCCGGAGCTCGTGCCTACAGGGCCTTGCCCGTCCTGGCGTCCTCTCCGCGCTGTTTGCCTCCGGAGGGGGGCTGGGGCTCGACCCGGGCGCCCCGTGTCGATCCGTCTTCGCCGGTGAGTGCTCGGGGTGTGGGGGGGGGCGTGGCTCGGCCCGGGGCGCCAGGACCGGGACAGGGACAATAGTATATATGTCTGTTGTTCTTTTTTTAATTTAAACTTTTTATTTTATTAAATTTGCACAAGTACAAACAAGTAACATAACATTTTTAAAGATACATATCCAAGATAAACCAAGGAAACAAAAATTATCTTTTACAGTAAAGAAGCATAAAAGTTCACGATCTGTTCTAAAACGGTTATATGTTATGAAACTCATCGTATCACAGCTACAGATAACTTTATAACACAATGTTAGGTAGTGTAGAAACCAATTACATTGAGCATAGATGATTAACTTGGGGAAATAGATACTGAGATCTATTAGATTTATGACCAGAATAAAACTTTAAATCCATTTATGGTATTGAGACCACTCAGAGGGGAGAAATTGCTGTTGTGCTAAATCTAGTATTAGGAACCATTTTCCTGTAAACACATCATGCTTGGGGAATTGAGACCTAAAATTCAATTTATTTGTAATGGCATCCATGAGGTAGTAATTCCAGAGTTTTCAAAACCACACTTCAACATTGGGTGCCCTAGAGTCTTTCCAATAAGACGCAATCACTGTCTTAGCAGTATCCAACATGACCTCTATTGTAGCTTTGTGTGGGCGGGATTCCAATTCATGGGGCCAAATATTTAAAAACAGGGTTTCTGGTGTGTATGGGACTTTCACAGAAGTAACAGATTGAATTGTGTTTAGCACTTCTGACCAAAAATTTTGGATCTTTGTACATTGCCACCAGCAATGGGCGTAATCTCCCATTTGCTGGCAACCTTTCCAGCAATGTGGAGACCTTTGGGTCGACATAAAAGATAGTTTACGGGGTGTGACATACCACCTGGACATCAGCTTTAGGTTTTGGAAGCATACAGAAATAGATTTGTTCTTGAAGCTAGAAGAGTTCCAGACCTCATCCCATAGTTCTTCTGTAAGGTTTACTGAGCAATCTTTCTGCCAAGCAGATTGGTAAGGTAAAGGGGCAACATTTGAGTTTTTAAGGAGAATTGAGTAAATTCGTGAGATGAGGCCCCTATTTTGGCTGTCAAAGTCTTGTAATACTCGTTCCATATCAGACAGGGGTTGAGAGATCAGAGTAGATCAGAGCATCTAACTGTTGTAGTAAATGGCTCAATTGTAGATAAAAAAACCAGGGTACCGGTTGGCCCAGCATCTGGTCTAAAACTGCTTTACTTCGGATACGTCTATTGGTGGTAATATCGATAATACGAGACATGTTTTGTGATCTCCAGGCCCTAACTATTTCTGGATTTTTCCCTGGTAGAAACCATATTTGATTTAGGAATGAGGAGTATCTTGAAACCTTGGGTAACAAAGGTTTAGCGTGACGTTTCCAACATCGTATCGCTGAGAATATTAAGTCTAAAGAATCTGCAGCTTTAGTGGATGGGGTAGCACTCGTCCAAATCGTGTCCTCCAGATAATTAGGGTACATCAAATCATTGCAAATATTGATCCATAATGGTTTCACTGAAGTTCGGAGAACCTTTACGGTGTTGGATAGCATTATGGCTCTATAGTAAGTCATTAAATCTGGCAAAGCAAAACCTCCTTTCGACCTGGATCTCCGTAAAACAGAGAAACCTATTCTGGGTTTCTTCCCATCCCAAAGGAAATCATTCAATGTGGATTGCCATCTTTTCAAGACTGAAGCTGAGATGATGAGGGGGATTGTTCTAAACAAGAAAATGAATTTGGGCAGTATGAAGGATTTGATTAAGTTGAATTTTTCAATCCAACTAAAATTTAGTTTGCCCCATTTAAGAAACGTTTTGGACAATTCCTTGTGTACTTCCTTATGATTGAGGTCCAGGAGCTCAGATTGATCAAGCAGGATGTTGATACCTAGGTAGGATAATGACTTAGAGACCCAATGATAATTAAAAGACCTTTTAATATAATTTGTGTCATTCTGAGAGAGGTTCAGTGGTAGTAGTTGAGATTTGTTATCGTTAATTTTTAGCCCAGAAAATGCTCCAAATGTCCCTAATAAGTCATGTAGCACAGGAAGTGATTTGGTGGGATTTGTGATATATAACAACATGTTGTCTGCAAATAGGGATAGTTTGAATTCCTGCAAACGTAATTTAATACCAGAAATGGCAGGGTGCGATTGAATAGCGTTAGCAAGTGGTTCCACTGCTAGTGCAAACAATAAAGGGGATAAGGGACAGCCCTGGCGAGTGCCACAAAGCAATGAAATGGGGTTAGTGCATGAACCGTTAATTTTTATTCTAGTTGTAGGGGAAGCATATAAGGTTCTGATTGTATTTATAAATCTTTGGCCAAATCTCATTTTTTCTAATATTACAAACAGGTATGAAAACTCCACAGAGTCAAACACTTTTTCTACGTCAAGGGATAAAAACGCAGCAGAATTTTTAGCTTTTTGGTAATGATGAAGAAGTGTTAGTGTCTTGATGATATTATCCGCTAGATCTCTGCCCAGTATGAAGCCCACTTGATCTGGGTTGATGTAGTCAGCTATGAAAGAGTTCATTCGTCTTGCTAGAGCAGCGGTTAGGATTTTGAAATCTTGGTTAAGAAGGGATATAGGTCTATATGAACCTGGGCATAGGGGATGTCTCCCTTTTTAAAGAATTACTACTGTATGTGCTTCCTTCCAGGATGGGGGTAGATTCCCAGATAGTAAGATGGCATTATAAGTTTCAGTTAGTGGACTTACTAGTGATTTTGCAAAGCACTTGTAAAAGTCTGACAGAAAACCATCTGGGCCAGGAGCCTTTGAAAGTTTAAGGGACTTAATAGTATCTAAGATCTCTGTTTCTGAAAAGGGTGTGTCTAACAATTTCTTATGGCATTCTTTCAGTGTGGGCATTTTGCCTTGGGTTTGTAGGAAGTGATGCATCAGATTTTGATCAGGTAAGGATGAAGAATAGAGATTTTTATAATAGTTTTCAAAAACTTCAGAGATCTTCGCAGTTTTATTGATAATTTCTCCATTTGAGGATTTAATGGCTGAGATTGTGTTAGAGGCCATTTGTCTTGTAACTTTATGTGACAGAAGGCGTAAAAATCTTGGGGATCTAGACCAATACTTTTGCTTGGTATATGTTAGTTGCTTCCTTATTCTAACTATTTCAAATTGTGTTTAACTTCTGCGTGCTGATAACAATTGTTTGTAAACAGTTTTGCTGGCAGTTTCTTTATGTTTTTGTTCTAGTTCTTCGATTAGTAAGTCTAATTCCAATTTCTGTCTTTGTCTTTTCAGGAAGGAAGACTGAGAGATTAAAGATCCTCTGAGGGTTGGCTTGAAAACGTCCCAGCGGATAGCTGGTGTTGTGTCCTCGTGTTTGTTTTCTCTGAAATATTGTTTTATGTTCCGTTCTATTTCTTCCCTGAGCAATGGATCTGACAATAAAGAGGTGTTTAACGTCCAATGTCTGATTTTTTGTGAGGGATCATATGGAGTGAGATTGCAATGTAATCATGCATGATCCGACCAAATTGGCGGTTCAATACCTGATGAGAGGACTCTGTCTTGCAAGGTAGAGGACACCAGAATAAAGTCTATTCTAGTGTAGACTTGATGTCTACCTGAAAAGTAAGTGTAGTCCCTAACGGTTGGATTCATTTTACACCAAATATCTACTAGGTCATTTCCCTGAAAAAGTTCTTCTAGGCTCGTATACCTATTCTTATTCTCCTTTTTTGGGCGAGAGTTGCAGTTTGATCTGTCCATTTGCTTATCTACTATGAAATTAAAGTCCCCACCCAGAATGACATCACCTTTAGAAAAAGATCTCAGTTGGTTCAAAGTGTCTTTTAAAAATGATAGTTGACCACCATTTGGGGCATAGAGAATGGCGAAGGTGATTGGCCTGTCATCTAGAGGGCCATGCACAAAGAGAAACCTTCCCTGCGCATCTCCTAACTGGGAGCTGAAAGAGAAACGCACATGTTTTGAAACTAGTATTGCCACCCCCCTTGATTTGGATGTTCCAGGTGACATATATTGGAGTGGGAATTGTTGTGATTTAAAAATGAGGTCAGTGTTGTTGTTTTTTAAGTGTGTCTCCTGGAGGAAGACTATGTCAGCATGACTCTTAATCAAATGGGACAGAACATGTTTTCATTTGATTGGGTTATTGAGACCCTGGACATTTGAGGACACCACCTTCAGTGCACTAGAAGTCATGCTGGAATGCTACTCTGGTCAGTCCTATACAGAAAGTACAAACCCTAGGTGATACTGGTAGGCGAGTAAAAGAAGTACAGAACAAAAGATTATTGTGTGAACTATGTCTAAAGACTAAAAGCTTGAGTATCCCAGTTTTTCTCTCCTCAGATGGACTTTAGGGAATGCAAGAAAGAACAATATTACAAACAGTATAGGTAGAGTATGAATGGAAAAGCGATAAAGTAATTATGCAACACTTGAGGATAGGGTCCACTAGAAGGAGCAGCTTGCTATGGCAGGATATATACCCAAAATGCCTCCTACGTGGCTAGGTAATAGAGAGAACTTGCTAAGAGAAAGTTATATTCCTGTTATATTCCTTGAACCTAAGGTGTGGTTTCCCCCTCTCCTAAGCTCTTTTTTAACTTGATCACTATACCAATGAATTAATTAAATGATTAGATAATTATTTTTATATGTGGGTGTAAGAGAGTTGAAGACAAGAAAACTGTTAAATTATGTACAACAATTAATTTGGGATAAAATATAACAAATTAATCACACAGTGTGAATTAATTATGGAAAGAGTATCACAGATGATGAATTATCAGAAAATTGATTCCGTTATAAAGTAAAGATGTGAAAATGGTTAAAATCAAGACCAAAAACCTGTTGAACTCCCTCCCTCTTAATTAAAATATATTCCCCCCTAACAACGCAGACAATTAATTAAACTTGATGTCACTCAATTAATAGCCGTTCAGTAACCAGTTACAACCCTCAAACGATGAAATTCCAGTAGCTGATTAATATCGAATTTAAACACTAAAGTATAAACAAGCGATCACTTATAACCCCCAAACTATGAAATGTAAGTAATAAAAAAATTGTAATATTAGTTACAAACGGAATTAAAAGCTCTAAAAACTCCCACACTACGGAACTGTGTGTGGAAGGCTGAGTTTTCGCCTAGCAAAAAGGGCATCCCAGCTTTATAACTAAAGAGCTATATGAATAAAAGAGCCCAAAGTGAACCCTGTAGCAAACCACCCACCCCTCCCCCCCAGCGATTTAAAGCATACTATCCCATTAGAAGACAATAAGACTAGATTAAAATACTTTTAGGAACGTAATGTTTTGCTCTTAAGATATTCCTCTCAACTTTACTTTTCTTGCTATATTATGATAGAACAGCTTAACAACAACGGTGGACAACAAAGCTGTACTGCAGCTGACTTCTTTATATAACAGAACAAGTTATACTGAATTATCTTGCCAGTGTAAGTGGACCCCATGCTGTTGGCTTAGACAATTTCCAGAAGCAAGGCATGTATCTTAAGTAGACAACTAAAACAAACAAACAAACAAACAAAACACGAAATGCTCCGACGTGGAGCTGTTAGAACTTTTTTCTTCAGGCAAACAAGAGAGTGAGGCGATTATGAGTCTCACAAAGCCGCTCCTGTCTTCATTGCTCCAATCGGTCTTCTCAGGTCCAGTGAGGTTGAAGGTGAAGAGGAAGAGGAATGCCGTCGTTTCTGTGTTCCTTTGTGGAAGTCAATCGGGATGTCTAGATCTATTCTTTGCAGAAGCTTGTGGCCGTCTTCAGAGTTGGAAATTTGATGGGATTTGCCCTTGTATGAGAATTGTAGTACTAGAGGTGTTACCCAAATATATTTAATTCCAGCTTCCGTTAGGCTATTCGTGATGGACTTAAGCTCTCATCTTTTTTGTAGTGCTTCCTTAGGGAGGTCAGGGTATACTTCAACTTTTTAATTATTATATGTGAGTCCACCTTTTTTCCTGGCCACTTGTAATATTTTATTTCTAAAATGAAAGTCCATGACAGTGATGAGCACATCCCTAGAAGGTTTGGTTTTAAGTATGGCTGGGGAGCCAAGCCTGAATGCTTTAGTAAGGGCTGTGGAAATGTCATGTTCTGCTCCAACTTGCTGTAACAGCCACTCCGAAAGATGTGCGATCAAGTCTTCCTTGTCTGCCACTTTCTTCCCCAGGCCATGTAATTTGAGGTTGTTCTGCCTTTGAGACATATCTAGGTGCAGGGTCCGTTCCACCAGTAAGTCTTCCGTCTCATGAATTAGCCGTATTTCAACTCGGTTTTCTTTAGTATTTTGCAGCGCCCCTTCAGCCATGCATCTTGTTTCAGTTAGATTTTGTTGTATAACATCCAGTTGTTCATGTAGAGGTTGAATCAGAGACGAGATCTTATCAAGGAAAGTGTCTTCCAAAGATTGAAGGGCAGTATTCAATTCCAGCGCTAGGTCTGTTTTTGTGATTGGGAGCAGCGATTTTTCGGCGCCAAGATTCCCAGACACCATTTTATTTGAATCTGAGGCCTGAGAGTCCGGTAATTGTAAGTGGTTTTTGGTTTTTTAAGGTTCGGATGCTGATTTTTCTCATCCTTTCCCCCCATATATTTTATGCCTTCTGAGACAGTAGGATCATTCAGCCAGGGGTATATACAGAAGGGAGTGGAGGAGTGCACGGTTCAGGCGGCCATCTTCTCCGAGCACCACCGGAAGCCGTCTGTTGTTCTTAAGCTCTTCATTTTCTTTATATTACCATCTTTAATTAGCCCCTTCTTACCTTATTTGCCAGTCTTCTCTGCCTTTTCTTCAAATAAGAATATGACAATATAAGAAGAGCTCTGCTGGTTCAGACCAGCAGTCCATCTTGTCCAGCATTCTGGCTCCCGCAGTGGCCAACCAGTTGCTCTGGATGTCCAACAGCAGGTAGTAGAGGCCAAGATCTTCCCCTGATGATGCCTCCTGGCACTGGTATTCAGAGGTTTCCTGCCTCAGTATGTGGAGGTTCCCATTAGTCACCATGACTAGTAGCCACCAATGGATCTGCCCTCCATGAATCTGTCTAATCCCATTTTAAAGCCATCTGTACCTATGGCCATCACTACATCCTCTGGCAACAAATTTCCCATTTTAATAACTTTTTATGTAAAGAAGTATTTCCTTTTGTCTGTCCTGAATATACTAGCAATCAATTTCATTGGATGCCCTCAAGTTCTAGTATTTTGGGGAGAGAAAGAGTTCTATGACCCCAAGATCTCTCCACATGTTTGAGCCACATTAGCATATAATTGAAGGTGCTGGGGGGGGGTTGTTCCAACATGAATCACCTTTGGCTTACCAACATCAACTTTCATTTGCCACTTTGTTGCCCACTCACACAATTTGCAGAGATCCTTCTGGAGTGCTTCATATTTGGCCTTGGTTTTCAGCATCCTGAATAATTTTGTATCATCTGCAGATTTGACCACCACACTGACTCTCCCCAAATTCCAGATAATTTATGAACAAATTAAGTAGCACTGGTCCTAATACTTGCCTTTGTGGATTCCAGCTGCTTAATTCCCTCCATTATGGGAACTGTTCATTTATTGCTACCCTTTGCTTTCTGTTGTTTAACCAATTTTTAATCCATAAGAGAACCTGTTCTATTATCCCATGATGGCTAAGCTTACTCAGGAATCTCTGGTGAATTATCTTGTCAAAAGCCTTTTAAAAGTTAAAGTATATAATGTCTACCAGATCACCATTATCTACATGCTTGTTCACTTTCTCAAAGAACTCCAAAAGGCTGGTGAGGCTGGACTTTGCAGAAGCCATGCTGATTTTACCTCAGCAGGCTTTATTTCTCTATGTACCTGTTAATTCTATTTTTAATTACAGTTGTCACTAATTTCCTTGGACAGATATTAGATTAACTGGCCTGTAATTTCCTGGTTCTCAACTGACCCCCCCTTTTTAAAAATGCGTAACATTTCTTCTAGTATAATGGCTGAATTTATTGATAAGCTACATATAAGGGTTAGTTGATGAACAGTCTCATATTTGAGTTCCCTAAGAACTCCCAGGTATACACCCTCAGAGCCTGGAGACTTAATGGATTTAATTTCCTCAATAGGTCTAGAACTTCATTTCTTATCACCTCAATTTGATTCAAGAAATTTCACTCTCTACTTGCTTTTCCTTAGATCCCTTTTCCTCAGTCCACCTTTCTTCTTGGCTCTAACTACTTGTTCCTTGGAGTTCCTGTCTCTCAGTACCTCTTCCTAGTCCCCAGTTCTAGCCACTGTGTGCTATTTTAATCACATCTGAACTGTCATCTTTCTGTTCTCTCTCAGAAAATGCCCTGGGAAATGCTTTTTTTCTTCTGAATATTCTAAACTATTGCATGAGATCAGGCATAGCCAACCAGTATTTTCTTTCTTTCTTTTTTTTCTTTTAATTTTTTTATTTATCAAATAAAAGAAACTTATGGGAGTAGCTATCCCATTCTCTTCATGTCTGCTTCTTCCCTTTCCTCTCTCCTTCTCTCACACTCTTTCTTCTTCCTGCCACCCCTTTTCTTACTCTGTCTCTCCCTCCCCTCCATGCCTGTCACTTCCTTTCTTGCCTCACCCATCACTCTTTTTGCCCCTGTCACTCTTCCAGCCTCCCACCTACTTCCTCTCCCCCCACAGCAGCAGTGGCAGCAGCCACTCTCCAGGAATCACAACAGATTGCCCAAATACAGAGATCAGTTCCTCTTAGGGTGGCCAGCTCCATGCTGGGAAATTCCTGGAGATTTGGGAATAAAGCTTTGGGAGGATGAGGTTTGAGCTTGGAAGTGACCTCAGCAGGGTATAGTACCATAAACTCCACCCTTCAAAGGAGCCATTTTCTCTGGGGGAACTATCTTTGACATCTGGAGATCAGTTATAAATCCAGGAGCTCTCCAGATCTCACCTGGAGGTTGGCAAAATTAGTTCCACTGGAGGAGGTGACTGCTTTGGAGGGTGGAGTTTATCACATTATATCTGTTTAAAGCCCCTACCCACCTGAAGATTCCCCAGAATTACAACTGAACTCCAGACAACAGAAATCTGTCCCCATGGAGAAAATGGGTAGACTCTGTGGCATTATACCCAGATGAGGGCTCTCCCATCCCCAAATTCTGTACTCCTCAGGCTTTACCACAGAATCTCCAGGAATTTTCCAACCTGGAGCTGGCAATCCTAGTCCCAGGCAAACCAAGGAGAGAGATCACAGGAAGGAAGTAGAAAGGAAAACAACAACTGTGATGTGTTACGTCACAAAAATCTCCACAGACTGAAAGTTTCTTGTTCCAAAATTCAGTTTACTCAATGTAATTCAAACGCCACCACACAACGAATTATGTATATTATCTCGTTTCATGTGCACCTTTGTCAAGCAGAATAGCATTGAAATATCAAAATATCAAGATTAATCCATTTAACAATCCTACAGCTAGTGTCTCATGTTGAGACTTATTATATCCATAATATGCATAATATGCATAATCTGTTGTGTGGTGGCGTTTGAATCCTAGTCCCAGGCCTGGCTCCAACCCCCCTTCTATTTAGCCAGTGGTTAAGATGCTGAACTGCAGACCAGAAGGTCAATAGTTCAGCAGTTTGAGACCTGAGTCCTGCATGACAGAGTGAGCTCCCATCTCTGATCCCAGCTCCTGCCAACCTAGCAGTTCGAAAGCAAGAAATTGCAAGTAGATAAATAGGTACCACTTTGGTGGGAAGGTAACAGCATTCTGTGTGCCTCGGCATCTAGTCATGCCGGCCACATGACCACGGAAATGTCTATGGACAACGCTGGCTCTTCGGCTTGGAAACGGAGATAAGCACCACATCCCTAGTGTCGGATTCGACTGGCTTTTGAGCAAGGGAAACCATAGCAGGATGAATCCTCCCCAGTCCCAGATCCAGTCTTGCTTTTGCTTCCTCCCCTCTCTGTCTGTCTGTTTGTCTGTCTGTCTGTCTCTCTCTCTCTCTCTGGCTATCTCTCACTGTTAGTGAGGCCTGGAGTAGATCCCTGCAACAGCCATTTCAAAAGGTATTGGGGGGGACGGGGAACTCAACCCTCCCTGAGGTTTTTTTTTACCTTTTTGGATTTTTCTGGAGACTCACAGAGTCCCCTGAGTCTGTAGAAAATCCTGTTCGGGGAGAGTGTGCCCCAGTCTGTGGAAATAAGTATCCACATGCCGAGGGGACTGTTGGGAATTAGATATATAGATACATCCAAAGCCGTCTATTGAATAAGTCCAAGAGCATGAGATCCTATTTCTTAAAACCATAATGAACCATTATCAGGAGTATCTCTCAAGAACTGCAGCACAATATACCCCAACATAATAATATGCACCTCAACATTCAAATGATTCATTGTTTAGGGTAATTAATTAATTTAAAATGTTTTATTGATTTACAAGGTGCTCCTGATTAGTTGGGCAGCAGATTGTTTTAAAAGCTTACAATCTTACAACAATTGTGGTTATCAGGTACTTTTTCAAAAGGGGCATTGCCCTTTTTTGTGCCACCTCTGCTAAGATGGTGTCTCTGCAAGGAAAGTATACTCGTTTCTTCAGAAGTATTGCTTTATTCATCATCAGACTTAACTGATTGATCAAATACAACTTGTACAGTTAATTGGTGAAGATCTCTGACATTGAATGAGAACCATCACATAAACAATGTCAATTTAGTTATGGCAAAATAATGATTGCCAGTAAAGTGTGCCCAGTAGATGTCATCATTGGGCTATTACAATCTAAAAGAGGTCCTCTACATTTCATTTTGAATGGACCATAAATATTCAGTATGAAATATCCTGAGATGTAAAATAGCAGGTGCAGCAAATTTGTAGTGAGGATGCAGTTAAGGGGTGAAGGATTCAATATTCTATCTACTGAGCAAACAAATGTATATAAAAACTCCATCTGTAGCTCTTTATATGTTGCAGAATTTTTCAAAATACATGATTTATTTTAAAATACTGGTATCTTTGTTTTGAATGATGGCATTACACAATTAAGTGGCAAAATGTTTGAAAGCCATGATAAAAATGTAAATATTAGATTTGAATAATGTGAGGTTCCATCTGTGTATGAGGAAACAAGAAAACTTATTTTCTGCAATTTTCTGTCTTCTGTTCCCGAAACATCCCCATTCCAACCAACAATTTTGTTGCTTTTTGTTCCTCATCATATCATTGACTTCTATTCTGTCATTTCTTCCTTTCATATTATGGTATTGTAAGGACAAACAACTTCAGTATTTAGCAAGGAATTATTTACTGACAGCTATCTGGATGATTCAGGCAAAACTTAGATGGCAAAGAAATGACAAAACACTTACTTGTTTCTGGCTTTGTGTGAGGGCCTGACTCACTCTTGGAGATGAAACAGCAACTTGCTACTGAGAAAAACAATGTGTCTCTTGGTTACTCACATACTGAGAAACTGCAGTAAAGCTGCCGTAAAGTTTACTAATGGAAAATGCAATGAGATGCAACAGATGGCTTTTCAAGCCTTTCAGTAATACTGTTTTTGGACAAATGCTCTTTCAGAAAGGCACAACAAGATATGACAATGTTGCTAGCAGTACATATTTGTCTGGATTATAAAACTGTTTCTGCTTCATTCTACATTTAGATTTATAGCCTGAACTTTTGACATTGGCATTAATGGCTTTCTACATTTCCATCTGAAATTACAAGAGTTACAGCAACTTAAAATCTTCTGCTCCTCATAACATCATATGTGAAATTGCTGATCTCTATAAGAAGGCATTATTTTATTGAATGCATAAAGATGGCTCCTATATGCACCTTTTTAGAAATCTAGAATTCTCTATTTTTTTTTGTAAAAGCCTATAAAATTCTAAAAACCAATTCATTGTTGGCTCAAATGCACAGCTAGTATAAATAAAACAAGTTTGTTGCAATCAATGGCAAAACTATCCCAGGTATCTTAAATTAAAGATGTGTGGGTCTCCAATACATTATACACATAAAGCCGTGTAGACAGGATGCCAGCAGAGAGCAGTCTCAACGTAATGTCTGGCAAGTTCTTAAACATGTCTCAAGCAGTGAGTGCCTGTGACTGTGTTGGTTTATTCACCAGTGATTCCAAGATCTGTAGCCAGCTTTTCTCTTCTCCATGTGACATTATTAGAAAATCAGTTGGCTAATGCTGTACTTCTGCTACATGTCTACTAACAACAAAATTCTGACTCTTGAAGGCTATTGGGGTTTGTAAGATAAAATGTTATATTTTAATTACTTAAAAATGCCAAAAAAAAAGTTTGCTGCTAAGAGCCAATTTGAAACATGGCATTTGTAAAGCCCATGGGAGTAGATGGAGGAAACAGATTGTCAGAAGTGATCCATTGTATGCTGTTCTGTAACATCTAGCACCATTAGGAGTGAAGAGGAAGTGGGCTGTGTCACTTGCTCATCTCCTTGGAGGGGGAGAGAAATACATGGTATTGGGAACACCTAGGAATTGTTGAATTTGCAAAACAGGTGGATAAATCTAGTTCTAGAAACAAGCACTGAAACAAACTGTCTGTTTGAAATATAAATAAGGAACAGATTCTAGGAGTAGCATTGGTTTGTTAAACTGTATCAAGGCCGAGCATAAAGTTGTTGTACATTTTCACCTCAAACTAGGGGCTTTCAGGAAGGGTGAAAGGTTTCATAAAGCTCACCATTACTCATCTGCTTCATCATTTTTACTGCCTTTTCATGGCCAGTGCCACCCCCCCCCCTTTATTTTAACTAAAAGATGCCAGAGTGAAGGCAGGAAGTATCGCCCTCTCAGCCTGCTTGGGCTTGAAACACTGCAGCATAGCCAAACTTACTGGCTATATGCCTCATCATAGGCTGAAGTCAATGCTTCCTACCTTATTTATTGATTTTTTACAATTTATATCCAGGCTTTCTGCCCTCACAAGGGCTACCAAGGCAGCTAACAAATCAAAACTTAAATGATAAAATAATATTTTAAAATCATTAAAATCATCTCCAACACACATCATTAAAACAATTAAAAGCAGAGCTAAAACATGTAAAAAAACATAAAAACAGTAATTAAAACATTGGTCAGAAAGGAGGGATCACTGAGGGAATGCCAAACAAATTTTTTAAAGAAGAATGAAGGACACAGATTAATCTTTCTGGGGAAAGAGTTCCATTGTTTTGGTGCCATACCAAAATGCCCTTTCCTGGATTGCCACCTGCCTGATTTCAGAAGGTGGGAGTACCCAAAGCAGGGACCCTGAAGATGACTGCAGTGGTTGGGTGGGTTTATAAGCGAGTAGGAGGTCCTTCAAATAGCTTGATTCCAAACTATGTAGGGCTTTGAAGGTCAAAACCAGCAGCTGGAATTGTGCCTGGAAACAAATTGGGAGCCAGTGTAGATGGGCCAAAACTGGAGTGATATGGCCCATCCGCATTCTGTACCAATTCAAGTTTCTGAACGATTCTCGAGGGCAGCCCCATGTAGACCACATTGCAGAAATCCAATCTAGATGTAACCAAGGTGTGCACCACAGTGGCCAGATCTTTTCTGCCCAGGAAAGCCCTCAGCTGGCTAACTATTCAAAGTCGGGAAAAGGCTCTCCTGGCCACAACTGCCATCTGCTTTTCCAGCACAGGCCTGGATCCAAGAGCACCCCAAGCCTATGAATCTGTACCTTCAAGGGGAGTGCAACCCCATCCAGAATGCGTGATGCATCCTTTAGTTAGCTGATTGCTCTGGGGTAAATGGTAAAAAAAAATGCACCTTTTTGCCCTACCCCATGAAAAATCTCTAAAAAATGGGTTCCAGGTTCATATGCTAAAAACAGAGCAGTGAAATGAGGGGAACATCTGGGATCTTCCTTAAAAGAGAGAACAGTTCTAAAATTTTCCATGAAAAAGCCCTCCTGAAAAGCTGCAGGAAAAAGAAGTTAACCCACACTCAGGTATTACTATGGCAATGGTTATGACTGTACGTTTTGCAGCAGTTAACCTGCTAGCCCTTATAACCAGAGGTACACAGAGTTATGAAGCTGCATTGCTGAAGACAAAAGCAGTAGATGAGTTTCTGCATCTGCCCCAGCTGGTATTTCTTCTATTATTTAAAAAAACGCCTTGATGTCCTCATGGAGATGTTTTTTGCCACTTCCATCCTGGCAAGGGGTGAGGTGGTGCCTGAAAGGAGGCATGTATTGGGGTAAGGACCATGCCAAATAGCCAAAATATGGGTTTATTAATAGAAATCTTTCTCAGTATGAAATGTGGCTTGGGATCTAAGCCTTTTGCAATGGCCTCTGCTAGTATATATTTAAGAATACTGAGTCCAAGGTCATCTTTAGACATGGATAGTCTGCTTGATTACTAAGCCATTAAACTGCCTCCAAACACATTTTACATTCTCTGCGATTTAGCACTGGGGTGTTTTTTTGTTTCCATTTAGCTTTATTCATCATTAAAATGAGAGTAATCTGCATACTTTTTAATCCAGGATTAGCCCTTTTTAGTTTATTTTCCCTGCAGACTGACTGTCAGTGCTTCAAAAACATCAACTATTGACGGATTTCTATACAGCTGCCTGCACATCTGTGGCAATAAAACATGAATGTGCTTTAACAATATCTGAAGTCTTCTGTTTGGAGGTTTTGCAGGTTTTTTCTTTCTTTTTTTGAAAGCACCTGCATATTCTTCTGTTGTAGCTTGAAACAAACAAACAAACAAACAAACAAACAAAAACACCCCAGTCTAATCAGTGGGAGAATTTTCTTTTAAAGACATGCCTATGGTAAATAATGCTTTGGGCTTCTGAAAACAAATTTAAAAAAATCTTTCCAGTATCATTTTCCAAAAGGAAAGTTTGCTAGCCAGTTCTACAGCAGTAAATCCAAATATGCAGTTTAATCTAATGCTGGTAGCCAGTATTGTGTTGTCTTTGCATAGATCTATGGTGCAGTCACATTTGGAATGCTTATAAAGGGTTTTTAATTAAACTTCAATTTGAATTGAATCTAGAAGCAAACTGGCAACTGGTAAAGCTGTTTCACTGTTTGTATGATATTATCATATTACCTTCTCCTAATAAGTAAACAGGAAGCTGCATTCTGCACTAACTGAAGCTTCTCAACTGTATTCAAGGACAGCCCTACAAGGGCTGCAATCACACACAGTAAATAATCCACTTTCAATCCACTTTCCAGCTGGCAAAATCCAATTCAAAAGTGCATTGAAAGTAGATTGAAAGTGGATTATTTACTGTGTGTGATCACAGCCTTAGTGTATGTTACAGTAGTCCACCATAGAGGTTACTGTAGGCAGACTGGCTGAGTTGGGGAGTGGACACTTTTTTACCAGATGAAGTTGTAAGACAAAGTCTTTGCCACATCCTGATCTTTTTCTTTTTAAAGAAAAGCATCTCAAGGCTCTTGACCTACTTGAATAATGATAGCATTAGGTGAGCCAGTTTGGTGTAGTGGTTAGGAGAGCAGACTCTAATCTGGGAGAACTGTCTTTGAGTCCCCATTCCTCCATATGCAGCTGCTGGTGTTACCTTGGGCCAGTCAGGGCTCAGGCTGCGATCACACACACCAGTAGATCTGACATAGGTGTGAATGCCCAATGGATCTGAAGGGCATGATCAGACAGCAACATCTGGGGAGTGTCCTGCAGTCGTTGGCAACCTGTGCTGCTTCACCGCAGAAGAGTAGTAAAAAGACACCAGAGAAAATCCAGTAGTGAATGAGTTGCGATGGGCCACTTACAGTCTTTCAGTGTTTTGAAACCAAATGCTGTGTCCTGTTTCCCACAGTCTCCCACAGGAAAAGTGTTTTTGCCATATAGTTTTTGCCATATATCAAAGGAATCACTGATCAGATGGGAAAACTTATGAAAAAATACAACCTACAAACAATATTCAGACCCACCAGAAAAATACAACAGATGCTACGATCGGCAAAAGACAGAAGAGACCCCCTCACTTCTGCAGGAGTATACCACATACCATGCAGTTGTGGACAAGTTTACACTGGGGCCACACAGCATAGCATTCAGACAAGAATAAAAGAACATGAAAGACACTGAAGACTTGGCCAACCTGAAAAATCAGCAGTGGCTGAACATAGCCGGCCTAACCCAAACAGCACTTGGTTCCAAAACACTGAAAGACTGGACAACACTTCCAATTACCATGTCAGATTACATAAGGAAGCCATTGAAATTCATAAACATAAACACAATTTCAAAGAAGAGATTTTAAAAATAAATAGGGCATGGTTTCCTTGTGTCCTGAAAAACACAAAATGATCTACAGCTGACAATAGCACTACAGATAAGATTACACTTTCAATAGCCATTCCAAACAGAAAAGAACCTCCTCAGGAAACAGAAAACCTCAGGAAACAATCCATAGACAAAAGAACCTCCTCAGGAAAGCTGCTCTATTAGCATGTTCATAGCCTGGAGAACTGCTACAAGATAATGACTCAGCCCTACCCCACCTTCCAGGGTAGATATAAATTACCTGCCTACCATTTTTCTGCTCACCTTGACACAGAGAGTACTCCATCTTTCTGTGTTATGCTTCTGAGGATAGAAAAGGGGAGGGAAGAAATAGAAGTCCAGAATAGAAGAGGGCCAAATTTAAAATCTACTTAAAAAACTACAAAAACATGCATGTATTTATTAAACACAGATTAAAACATTATATAGGGGCCCATTCAAACCTCATAAAGAACTGTAAAAATATACAAGGGCTGATATACTGAATGCTTCTGAGGATGCCAGTCACAGCTACTGGCGAAACGTCAGGTCCTACAATGCCAAGACCACGGCCACACAACTTGGAAAATCTACAGCAACGAATGAACTCCGCTGTGAAAGCCTTCGACAACATATTATTCTTGCCGCTGTAAAAATGTATGTTATTATGTATATATTCTCTTTATTACATTGTTCTGGAAATATATTCAATAAACATACTTCTGGTACAAACAGTATTTTGAATCTTGTTATTTCTTTCACTATATTATATATTTTGCACCAATAATGTTGTACTTTTTCACATCTCCACCACATGTGAAAATATGTGCAGACATTTTTTTTACATTTCCAACAGTTTCTATTTCCATTCCCATAGCATTTTGCTATTTTATCTGGCGTCCAGTGCCACCTATGAAACATTTTAAATATATTTTCTTTATAAGGTATGGCTCTCATCAATTTGGCTGATTTCCATATTTTAGTCCACTGAAATATATCTATGTTATGCTCTAAATCTTTCATCCAAGCTATCATGATTGTTTTGACTGTTTCATCTTGTACATAGTCAGTTAATTAAAAATTATATAACATTTGAATTAGTTTGTCATTTGATGAGAGCCATATCTTGTCCAGATCATTATTGTTTCTTATCCTTATTGAATCTTGTCTTTAATTGTGTATTTTCCCACCATGTGAGCCTAATATTCTGTACAGCCAGTTCTTCTTCTGTTTTTAAATTACCATTTCTGTCTAAAAGTCTCTCATATGTCACTCTCTTATTTTTATTGTATAGTGTTGGTGTGGCATCGGTTTTATAAGTGCCTCTAAAGGAGATATCCATTTTGGGATTTTATTATAGAAACAACTTTTTATTTCTTTCCATATTTTCATCAGTTCGCTTCTTATAGTATGTTGCTTAAAGCTCGTAATGACTTTCTCCTCATCATACCAAATGTATGAATGCCATCCCATAGGTAGGTTGAAACCTTCTAAGTTCAAGAGGACAAAAGAAGTTCCTAAACAAAGTAATACTAAAGACCCAAAACTTCTTGCAGGGAGAGCTAATAGTAACTGGTGACTTTAATATGGATATTACAAAGCACAGCAAAAATCTTACAAATAAATGGGGATTAAAGGAAGTATATGAGCTCAGCGGTCAAAAATCTACTCCCACCTTCTTTTCTAACAGGCACAGAACCTACTCCTGTATAGATTTCATGTTAATTAAGGAAACTAGAACACTTTCAGTTAAAGCAGTCCGAACCCATCCAATCTGGATCTCAGACCATGCCCCTATAAGCCTGGAAGTGGACTTGAGCACAGAATGGACCAAGAGACCTTGGAGATACAATAACTTAGTTATAGCAAAAAAAGAGGATAAGGAATACATAAGGAAGCAAATCAAACTATACTTTAAAGAAAATAGGCATTCTGTAACTAGTAATACCTTGTGGGATGCGGCGAAGGCAGTGATTAGAGGAGTTTGTATTGGGAAGGAGATCAATATTAAAAAAGAGTGGCACCAAAATAGACAAAAAAAGATTCAGGAGTTGAGAGTGCTCCAGCAACAACAAGCGAGAGGCTATAACCCCCAAAGGCAGACCCAAATTAGAGAACTGAGAAGAGATTTGGACCAGTTAGATGCAATAACTCTGTGGAAAAAAGAAACATTAATTAAAAATGAATTTCGGAGGAATAGTATAAAATCAGTCCAAAGATTGGTAAAGTACCTACAGGCTAGGAAAGAAAAACAAAGTGTGAAGTGCATAAGAGAAGGCTCCACAGTAATACAAGGTTCAAGGGAGATCAGGGAGGCCTTTGCAAGATTTTATCAAGACATATATAAAGAGAAAGAAACGACAAAATTTGAAGAAAGAATACAGTCCACAATAACATTAGAGGACAGACAGAAGCTAGGGAAGGAGATAACAGTACAGGAAATAGAAGAGGTAATTAAGAAATTAAAAAAAGGGAAATCCCCAGGACTAGATGGGTTTACTGCAGAATTCTATAAAGAATTGGTAGAAATCTTAGCACCAGAACTCCAGACAACGTTTAACGCGATATTGAAAGGAGAACAAGCCCCAGACTCATGGAGGAAAGCAGAAATAGTGGTCATCCCCAAACCTCAAAAGGATCTAGAAATGGTCGGCTCATACAGACCGATTAGTCTACTTAATCAGGACTATAAGATCTTTCTTAAATTTTTAGCAAACAGATTAAAGGAGGTGATACCGAAAATAGTTAAAGGGGATCAATATGGCTTTGTGAGAGGAAGGAATATAAGCCATCCAATTAGGAACATTCTCAACATAATAGAACATGGCCAAAAAAAAAAGTTTGCCCTCCTTAAGTTGGATGTATATAAGGCCTTCGACACGCTCTCTCACGAATATATATGGAAAATGATGGATGAATATGGGATAGGTGAAAAATTTAAGGGCGCCATACAAGAAGTATATAAGGGAGGGAAAGCAGTGGTAAGGGTAAACGGAGGGCACTCAAGGGAGTTTAGCATACAGAGAGGAGTAAGGCAAGGATGCCCCCTCTCCCCATACATATTTATTATGGGAATTGAGATCCTAGCAGAAAGAATAAGGAATAGCGGCAGAATAGATGGATACCATATTGGGAGTGAGGAATTAAAGATCAATTTGTTTGCAGACGATATAATGATTGCGCTGCTAAATCCTAAAGAGGGGATTAGAGAAATAAGGACTATATTGGAGGATTTTGAAGCATATTCAGGGCTAAGAGTGAACATGGACAAATCCGAAATTATGTACTTCAATGTCAGTAAAGCAGAGAGAAGAGAAATTGCAAAGATGACAAAAATGGGCCCAGGAGCTAAGACAATAAAATATTTGGGGATCGAAATCAGGAAGAATTGGAAAAAAAACAGGGGAAGGGAACTTCAAAATGGTCTGGAAGAAGATTTGTAAGGACATGAAAAGATGGGCAAATAAAAATTTGAGCATTTCAAACAAAATAAGAGCTGTAAAGATGTTCTTAATTTCTAAGATGATGTATCTATTCCAGACACTCCCAGTAGAATTAAATATACAACAGTTAGAAAAATGGAATGGAATAATTAGGGAATGGATCTTTGGAAGTAAAAATCCCAGAATGCAAAAGAAGTTTATTTATAACCCGCAAAATGTAATGGGGTGGGGTGTACCCAATCTAACAGATTACTACGAAGCTTTTAATGTTAAGTCAATGATAGAGATAGGAGAAGATATAGAGCAGAAATGGGTTAGATTGGAAAATGAACTAAACGAAGGAGCTGGGAGGCTGGGTATATTTACAAGAAATGTGAAGAAGGAATGCGGCAGAGCTGTGGGACCTAGGAGAACAGCGTTGAAAATATGGGAGAAATGGCAACCAATCTGGTTGAGCAAGCTCTCTGAGTGGGCACCAGTGGTAAGTGTATATGGGGAACCCGACGATCCCCATTGGTGGAAACTACTCCAAGAAAAAGGGTTCGCTAGAATAAGAGATATGTATGGAGAAGGTGGCCGGCTTAAGCCACTACAAACAATAATTGAGACAGTAGGGAAACAGTATTGGTTGAAAGCGACCGGTCTATATAATGCAATAAAAAAGGAGAGGCAAAAGAGGGAGGGGGACTCAGAAGAAGTCGCAGAAATCTTGTACAAAGAAAAGAGGAAGACAAGTAAGGGTCTAGCGGGTAAGATATATAAAATAATGACAACCAATGAGGAGTCAGTAATTAAAAGTACTCAAGTGAGATGGGCTAGAGAGGGACTAACCTCAGAAATAACCTTAAAAAAATTAATGGTGGGGGTCAAAAAGATCAAGTTCGATAAATTTAGAGAAATGGAACTGAAGTACTTTACCAAATGGTACCGGACGCCAGCCCAGCTAGCCAATATGATATCGGGGATGAGTTCGAACTGCTGGCACTGCAATCAAGCCAAAGGGTGGTACTCACACATGTGGTGGGAATGTGCCAAAGTCCAGGAGTTTTGGAAGGAAATATTAGCCAGAATAAAGGATAGGACAGGTGTATCAATACCTATAGATGTTAACTTAATGACATTAGGAACCTTAAAGATCGAGAGAATAGAAAGCACATATCAAGAGGTAGTTAAGGCAATGATACTAGCTGGAAAGGCGGTCATAGCATTAGGATGGAAAGATAAGAATAAGTGGACAATGGAGAATTGGAATAACTATCTGTTTGAATATATTCAATCAGATATAGTGACCCTGACAACAGAAGAGAACACCTGGGAGGAAAAGAAGACGCAAATAAGCAAGAAATGGTCATCGTATTTCGACTGCATCAAGGAGGACGAAGCCATGAAGGATGCCTACTGGAAACTTCGGATTCTGTGCCTGTGGCTGAAGCAATGAAGAAAGAAGAGCAGGGGGAGGGACTGAGGGGAGGGGGGGTGGGGGAAAAAAAATCTGGTATCACGGTAGTGGGAAGACTATATGTGTGAAAGCCTGTTGAAATAAAAAGATGTTAAAAAAAAAGAAATCTTCTAAGTTCAAAAGCCTTATATTTTCTAACATTATCCATTCCTTTATCCAGCCTAGTGAAGCTGCTTTATAATACAGATTCCAATTTGAAAAACCACAACCACCTCTTTCTTTCTTATCCTGCATTACTTTTCGTTTAATCCTAGGCTTCTTATTGTTCCAGATGAATTGACTACAAATTTTGTCCAATTCATGAAAACACTTTGTATTTCTCAATATTGGGAAGTTCTGTGCCAAAAAGAGGAATCGAGGAATATTCATCTTTATTATAGCTATTTTCCCCATAAATGATATTCTTAAATCCTTCCATTTTTGAAGATCCATTTTGATTTCTGATATTAGTTTAGTATAATTATCTTCTATTAATGTAATGTTTCTATTAGATATTGCTATTCCTAAATATTTGACCTTCTTTACTATTTCCATATTGGATGTCATCTGAATTTGATTCATTTGTTGTTCTGTACTGTTCTTCATTAATATGCTTGTTTTTTTAAAATTAATTTTAAGTCCTGCTACTTTACCATAATCTTGTATTATCCTTATTAGATGCTCCATAGATGTTATCGGGTCTTCTAATATAAACACCAAATCATCTGCGAACGCCTGTAGCTTGAATTCCTCTCCCTTTATCTTAAGTCCTTTAATTTGTTCACATTCTCTTATTAGGTCATTTAGTGTCTCCAGTGCAAATATAAACAGAAGTGGGGATAAAGGGCAGCCTTGTCTAGTACCCTTTTGTATTTGGATATCTTGCATCATCTCCACATTTATTATTATTTTCGCAACTTGTGTTTTGTAGATTGCCTTTATTATTGACTAGGAATAAGGTCCGTTGTGGAAATAAATACAACGGGCTCTAGAAAGAGGCTCTGGGAGAGTGCCCCGGCTTTGGGCACTCAGTGACAATTTGCTGTGGCAGCAGGGTATAATGACAGAGTCCACCATTTTCTCCAGAGGCACTGATCTTTGCTACCTGAAGAGCAGTAGTAATTTTGAGTGATCTCCAGCCCACCCCCAAGATCGGTGGTTCCCCAGGAGGGAGTGGCTGGTTTGGAGGGTGGAGTCTATGGCATTGTACCTGTCTGAGGTCCCACCCCTCCTCAACACTCACCCTCTCCAGGTACGACCCCTCAAATCTCCAGGAATTTCCCAACCTGGAGTTGAAAATCCTATCTCCCTTCCAGCCAACCATCAACCTACCTTTAGTTTTCCATCTCCTCTCCCCTCCCTTCTAGAGAGCAGTTTGGAGGGTGGCATCGTACCTGTCTGAGGTGCCACCCCTCTTCAAACCTCACCCTCTCCAGGCCCCATCCCTCAAATCCCCAGGAATTGCCCACCTGGAGTTGGCAACCTGATCAGGACTGGGCCCAATGAGTTTTCTCCCAAAGGCCAACATAGGTGTGGAAAGGGCCTTTTACTGACAGAGGAGAAAGTACAGGTGCCAACTCTGATTAGGGAAATACCTGGAGATTTGGGGGTGGATCCTGTGGAGGGCAGCATTTGGCGTGTGTGTGGAAGGACTCAGCAGGGTATAATGCCATAGAGTCTACCCTCCAAAGCAACCATTTTCTCCCGGGGAACTGATCTCTGTCATCTGGAGGTCAATTGTAACAGTGGGAGATCTCCAGGTCCCACCTGGAGATTAGCAACCCTAGGGGAAAGTCAGCCACACAGCTGGGAGTTGAAGAAAATGGTTTGATGGTCGCTGGCCCACCTCGTTAGCCAGCCAGCCATGCTGAAGCTAAGCAGGAGAAAGAGCCTTTTTCCATTTATTCTGACAGGAAAGTGGCCATTGGGGAGGGGGTTATGGGCGGGGGAGGGTGTTATGCTGAAAGTCCTTTGTTTTTTTACTCACAGAACCAAGCTTGGTTGCCTACCAACAGCCACTGAGGGGACAGTCCCTCACAGGAGTCAAGAGAACTGTCTTCCTCAGGAGAGAGAGCTGTCTGCCAGTAAATCTGACATGCAAATCTGTCTGAAGGGGGAGTGGGTGGGGAAAAGGAGCAGACCCAACACCTGAGTACTCTTGAGTGGTGGCTGACGGGCCAATGGCTGAGGGAGGGCATTTTACAGCCAATGGGAGCACATGGAATCTTACGAAACCAAAAGATAATTATTATAAGGAGAGATAAGAAATTTGCTCCACATTTCCATGCTTCTAACTTTTGTAACAGAAATTCCTGATGTACATTTTTGAACACTTTTTCAGTATCTAAGAATATTAATGCCATCAATTTATCTGAATATACTTCATAGTACTCCAGTACATTAATTATCATCCAAATATTACTTAATTTGTCTTTTGGGGAGGAATCCAGCTTGGTCTTGATGAACTATTTGTGTTAACACTTTCTTCATTCTTGTAGCAATTACTGTCGCAAATATTTTATAATCTGTGTTTAATAAGGATATCGGTCTAAAATTTTTAATATCTTTATCATCCATATTTGGTTTGGGAATCAGCATTATGAAAGCTTGAGTCCATGAGTCTGGAAGTTTTTCTGTTTTTGATATGTTTTGAAATAGCTCTTTTAGTGGTAGTAGAATCTGATCTTCATATCTCTGGTATATTTCTACTGGTATCCCATCTGGTCCTGTTGTTTTATTTTTCTTCTGTTTCTTTATTGCTTCTGTGATTTCATATATTGTGATTGGTTCATTTAAAATTAATATTTGTTCATCATTAAATGTCCTTGTATTTTTACTGCTGATATATTATTTTATTAGATCTTTCTCCTGCTTGTTTTGTTGATATAGTTTCTTATAGAAGTTTTCCACTATTTTCTTCATTTCTGCTATGTTGTGTTTTTCCTTACCTCTTTCGTTTCTGAGTATTTTAATTATCTTTTTCCCCCTCTCTTTTCTTAATTTGTATGCCAACCACCTTGTTGGTTTATTTGCATTTTTGAAATAATATTGTTTTGCAATTTCTATGTTTTTGGTTATATCTTGCGTCGAGGTGATGTTCATTTGATGTTGCAGCATTCTTAAGTTTGTCTTTATTTTTTCAAAATCAGTATTGATCTTTTTTAGCCTATCCTCTTCTTTCTGTATTTGTTTCACTAATTTTTCATATTTCTGGTTTTTTTGTTTCCTTTTCCATGCCTCTTGGTTAATAAACCAGCCTCTTAAAAATGCTTTAAATGTTTCCCAGACTATTTGTATAGATGTTTCAGATTGTATGTTTCATTTAAAGAAAACTTTAATTTCTTCTTCTATTTTCTTGTTACATATTTTGTCCCTTATTAAGTCTTTATTCATCTTCCATCTGGTCCTTCATGGTATTTCTCACAATGTTAACGTTAGTGGGCTGTGATCTGCAAACGTATTGGGTAGAATATTTACATCTATTATTTCTATTACTAATGTCATTGTGATCCAGACTATATCAATTCGTGACCAGGAATTGTGCCTGGCTGAGTAGAACGTATAATCTTTCTTTTCCATATTTCTTATTCTCCACGCATCAACCATCCGATGTTCTTCTACTAACTCATAAAAATTTCTTGGTAGTGTGTTTCCCGATCTGTTTTTTTTTACTTGTGATTTTCTATCTTTTTCCCCATCTAATACCACATTATAATCCCCTATTATGCATAATTCAGTCAGATTATGAATTTTTACTACATCTCTTAGTCTGTTAAAGAATTTTTCTTGATTTTGATTAGGTGCATAAATATTTATTATTACGATTTTCTTATTTTGTCTCATAATTGAAATTGCTAGTATCCTACCACCCTCTCTCTGATGCATATATAAGTTCAAGACATAAGTGTTCTTTTGCATAAATCACTACACCTCTTTTCTTGTGAGCATCTGATGAGGTAAATAGTTTACGTAGTTTTCTATTTTGTAAATATTTCTCATCTTTTTTCTTAATATGGGTTTCTTGTATTCATATTACTTCTAATTGAAATTTAGCTAATTGGTGAAAAGTTCTTTGTCTTTTTACAGGGCTGTTTAATCCATTAATATTAACTGAAAATATTTTTAATTTTTTTATCTTCTCCATCCTAGTTTTTCTTTCCTTTTTCCTGTTCTTTAGTTCTGTATTGATTTCTAGTCAAAATTTGTGGTGGTGTAAAAATAGCCCGTTTTCCTCTCGGGTCTTTCTTTCTTTCCTTTTTCTTCATTTTCTCTTGTATCATCTTCATCTTTTTTGCTTTCATCTTCATTCTGCCACCCTAAATTTTCCCATGTCTCTCTAAGAAATCTTCTACTTTAAAGATTGAGTCAATTCTCTGCCTTCTGCCTTCATAATTAAATAATATGCCTTCCAATACAAGCCATCTATAAGCGATATCATTTTCTCTCAGCAGTTTTGTTAACGTTGTGTAGTTCTGTCTTTTCTCCCTAATTCTCCATGGGACTTCTTTTAAGAATTTAACTTCTGCATCGTGTATCATCCCCTTAGTCTTGTTTGCTTCCTTAAGAATCTTACCTCTCATCTGTCTTCTTATAAATTTCATATATACTTCCCTCAGCGTTCTATTCCTCCTGGCATACGGGCTATTTTTCCTGTATACTTGATCTACTTCCCTCTCTATTTCATCATGTCCCTATCTTTAATTGTTCAGAAATATTTTTTACCATTTCTTCTTTTAAGTTTTTCTCAATAGATTCTGGTATATTTTGACATCTTATTATTAAAGATGCCCTGTCCATTTCTAATCCCATTAATGTTTCTTCTATTCTATCAGCTTTTATCCTTACTTCCTGTATCTCTTGTTCTATTTCCTGTAACTTTTCTTCGATCTCATTATTAGCTGTTGCTATTTTTAGGATTTCCTGCTTGTTTTCACTTATCTGTTTTTTAATCTCATCTGTTTCTGTCTTAATTTGTTGTGTCAAATTATCCATTAGGCTTTTTATCGGCTCTATTTCTTGTTTAATTAATGGTTCTATTTCTTGTTTGATTAATGGTGGAAGAGTTACTTCAGCAAATGTTTTCATCTCTGCTGCTATACTTTCTTGGATGATGTTTTTAAGTTCCTTCATGTTTAATTGTGGTGTGTTCATTGTTTTGAGTTTTAATAAACTCTGTAGGTTAACCTGCCCAGGTGATTTTATAGAAGCTTTTCTAGCTCCACTTGGTCCACTGTTCCCTGTGGCCATTCATTTTCTCTTATGTAGTCTAATGTGTCTTATTTTCTTAAACCTGTTCTCTGTATAGTAGCTTTTTATTTTCTTTCAATCCTTATATGTTCTAATCAGCTCTGTTATGTTCTCCTCCTCTGTTGGCTCTGCCCTCCGCTCTCTGCTTTTCCACACTCACTCTCCCCTCGATGCCACTTTGTAGCACCCCTACAATGGAAACTTTCCATGGAATCACCAGTATCCCATGCCTGTAATGCCTATCCACTAGTCAGAATCATTGACCAGTACAATTGTTGTCTGTGTCTCACAACCAGGCCTAAAATCAGACAGAAGTGGTTCAAGTGCAGGTGTGATTCAGCAGCTATGCCTGCAAATCAGCTTGCACAAATATGGTAGATTAGAGACTGGCCTGTAATTGTATAGATCTAGGGTTGGCAACCTCCCAGTGGGGTCTGGGATTCTGCCAGAATTACAGCTGATTTCCAGATGACAGAATTCAACTCCCCAGAAGAAAATGGCTGCTTGGGGGGAGGCTTTTTTGGCTTTGTGACTTTATACCTCACTGAAGTCCCTTCTCTCCCCAAACTCCATTCTTCCCATATTCCATTCCCAAATTTCCAAGAATTTTCTAACACAGAGATGGCAACCATAGCTAGATCATTCTTTGTCATAGATGGCTTTTTCAATAAAGGTTTTTACTGCAGTCTCTATGATAGTTTTAGGAAAATTCTCCTCTACTAAAGATGTATTCACTATCCTGAGCTACAGAATCTTAATCTTATCCTGACAAAGTTCAATAAACCATGAGGGACAAGGCTCTGCTTTGCAAGTGGTGGCCTCCACAGCCCCTGTTCCATCAGGGAGAACTTGTACAACCCCCTGCCACTAGATATATTGATGGTCACTAGCTTCAATGGCTTTTGAGCCATTACTACTTCTATAATATGGGGAATGCTAATTTGTCCTCACTTTGTAAAGTTCCTGGGAAAAAAGAAAAATGAGAGTAAGAGACAGGAAAAAAGAGCAAAAATTGAGCAATATTGTGATACTGGAAGGGTGGTATCAGATAAAGCCTATTGCATTTTGATAGGAAATGCCTTTTAGCTGTGTGTCTGATAAACAATTACAGTTCAGGCCAAGCACTCCTCATGTTGGCACTTGCTGAGTATCCTTCCAGAACTTGCTAAATTTGCTCAGGAGCAGCCAGATGTGTCAGTAGCATTGGCCCTCTTAGTTCACTTGACCTCTTGGGCAATGGTATTCTACACTTTGCAATGAGGTTTCTTTCCTCTTGAACACATTTTTCTCATTAGGTGGGATTATGATGATTTATGTCGCTTTCTAACAATCTGACATGACCCAGCAAGCGTGTAGGCAGTCTACTTTCCTTCAAATCCTTATAACTTGCACGTAGATAGGTTTTCTCATTTAAGGCCAAAACAGACTTGACAATGAAAAATCTGTGAGCAGATCTTCCCAGATTATTTCAAAAGGAAAGAGCAATAATAGTTCAGATTTGAACCCAGTTCAGATTTGAGCTGCAATGTGGAGAGGGGATGGTTTAAACCTTCCTGTGTTGTTTTGCCAATTGATACTGATAGCAAAGTAGGGGTGTACATAACAAAATTCCTGAGCCAAAGATATACACAGAAATTATGGGTTTGGGTCATAAGAACATAAGAGAAGCCAATGTTGGATCAGGCCAATGGCCCACCCAGGCCAACACTGTTACACAGTGGCCAAAAATACCAGGTGCCATCAGGAGGTCCACCAGTGGGGCCAGGACACTAGAGCCCTCCCACTGTTGCTCTCCGTGCCAAAAATACAGAGCATCACTTGCCCCAGACCAAGAGTTCCTATCTATACCTTGTGGCTAAGAGCCACTGATGGACTTTTACTCCATATGTTTATCCAATTCCCTCTTGAAGCCATCCATGCTTGTAGCCGACACAACCTCCTGTGGCAGTGAATTCCATGTGTTAATCACTCTTTGGGTGAAGAAGTACTTTCTTTTATCTGTTCTAACTTGACTGCTTAGCAATTTCATTGAGTGCTCATGAGTTCTTGTATTGTGAGAAAGGAGAAAAGTACTTTCTCTACCTGCTCTATCCCATGCGTAATCTTGTAAACCTCAATCACATCACCCCTCAGTCATTGTTTCTCCAAGCTATTACCATGATTTGCCAGAACAGTAACATAAATCCAAGATTCTTAGGTATTATGGTGCTCCCCCCACCCTGAACAATCTGTTGTTTTTCTTCAGCTGCTACTAGCAGGCTACTGCATCTGCTCTTGTTTTTCTTTGATCCTACTGATTTCTCAAGCTATGGCATTTCTCTCTTCTAATCAGATCCAGGGAGAACAGAATGCTTCAACCCATTCACTTTTTGAGACAAGCCACAGAGAGTGGCAGTTCTCTTTCCCTCTCTCCTTTCTTTACAAGTACTATGGCTTGGAAAATAGAGAGCCGGGGACATCTTGTTCAGGGAACCCTGGAAATCAATATTCTAGGCCAATTTCCTTGAAACTTGGGGGTTCTTTAGTGGATAGGCAGCACTCAATCCATGGTAATTTGGTTGTCATTTGGTTGGAAAACAGATATTCCAGCACCCTCCCCAAAAACCTCCATAAGGAATAATGGCAGAGGAAAGGAATGGGGGAGGGGTCTGCAAACAAAGCCATTTTCACTTTGTGAAAGGGAACAGGCCACAGCAAGGAAAGATGACAAATGCAGAGTTTTCAGTGGAAAGGTATGTGATTTTTATTGTCAGTCTGTCACTGTAAGAGTAGGAAAATGCAGACGGGGTTTTGTTTTTTAATTCCACCTCTGGCTGAAGCTCTCTGGCTAGGCTGCTGCTTGACCATCAGTATAGAGAAATGTGGTTGCACAGAAACTCATGTACTTTGGGGGTCTGTAAAATTGAACCCTGTTATTCAATCTGCCTGAAAATCAGTGAGTTTTCAGATTACAGGCAGGGCTGGCTCGCTCACTAGACAAATTAGGCGTTCGCCTACAGCGTGCCAGCCCTTAGGCCCCCTGCCAGAAGTCCCGCCAACCCCCCCACTCCTTCCCCATCTTGCCAGCATGCCCCGCAGCTGTGGGGTGCACTGGCAAGCCGGCACTCAGATGGAAGGGACGGGGTTTAAACCCCCGTTCCTTCCCTGGCTTGCCGGTGCTCAGACAGAAGGGACGGGGGTTTAAACCCCCACCCCTTCCCTGGCTTGCTGGTGGGCCCCACAGCTGTAGAGCACACAGGCAAGCTGGCATTCAGACGGAAGGAACGGGGGTTTAAACCCCCACACCTTCCCTTGCTTGTTGGCGCTCGGACAGAAGGGACAGGGGCTTAACCCCCCGCCCCTTCCCTGGCTTGCTGGCGCTCAGACAGAAGGGGCAGGATTTTAACCCCCTGCCCCTTCCCTGGCTTGCCGGTGTGCCCCGGTGGCAGGCGAGTAGGGGAAGGAGGAGGGGAGCCCTCTCTCACCCTGGTTAGCCCTGGTGGCGGAGAGGCAGGAGGTTGGCAACCCCGTAATTGGGCGTATGCCTAGAAGGTAGCCCTGCCTAGGATGCAAAAAAACCTTAGGCCGGCCCTGATTACAGGATGGGCTGTGTTCTGTGCAAATTTGGTGGCATTATCTTTAGAAACAGCTGCCCCAGACCCCCTTTGATCATAATTGTCCCAAACTCCAGGACCACACAGATTTGAATCCCAAACGAGTAATGTCCTATGCAAAAATAAGCAATTACAGGAAAAATCCCCCTCCCTGAAGCCCGGATCCAAAATTATAACACATTTTTTTTCTCAGGGCACATCCCTATCTCAAAGAAACATGTCTTTTCTCTTTGCCAGTCTTCTTTTCCTTCCAGAGGAACAGTCAGCATCATGATATCTGTCTGTCTGTCTGTCTGTCTGTCTGTCTGTCTGTCTGTCTGTCTATCTATCTATCTATCTATCTATCTATCTATCTATCTATCTATCTATCTATCATCTTCAGCATTTATTGTCCACCTTTCTCACTTAGACTCAAGGTGGATTACACAGAGTGAATCAATACAATCAACAGGATGGGACATTCAACAAACAATACAATAGGATTAGGACTGCAGAACCAATCAGAAATCTAAAAACTGAATTGAAGCAAGCATAATCTTTAACATGACACATTAAATGATGCACAAATTACCTAATAGGATCCTAGTAATATGATTATCAATAGTCTCAGTACTTGGGGCATTAACTGTAATTATTCATGTGTTTCTGCCAGTGTGTTGGGAAACATCAGGAGACCCCAAAACATCAAATTCTGGAACATTCTCTAGAAAGCAAACAAGCAAGCTCACTGTTGACACCTGGTTAGTTGAAAATCATTTCCAAATTTATCCTCCAATGCACTGTGGAACACCATGATTGAACAGCTGTTTTTAATAATGAAAGATATTTATAAATTGCCATAATAACATTGTTTACTATTTGCATTGCCTCTCTCAGCCTGGTTCATTAGCTATCATTAAAAGCTTTTCACAACATGCTCTCTGCATATAGAAATACCAAGTATAGTTTGGATGCCATACTAAAAGTTCTTTTTTTACCATGCACAGCATGACCAACAATATGAAGGAAAGGAAGTGTGAGGGAAGAGTAATTGCTCCCCTTTTTTAGATTACTCTACAAAATGACATGGCTGAATGCTTTCCAGCCATCACACATAGAAGAGGCTGAGAGTTTTCATTAAGAGTTAAGAAAAGCTCCATGGAAACTGAATAGCATTCTAGAATCATCCAACAGTCCTGAAAGACCAGTGCATTGCAAATTGCAACATGTATTTTTGTTATACAAATAAAAGTATGTTTTTTTCTCTTTAAGAACATAAGGATTGCTTTCCTGTATTCATCTAATACAATTTTCTGTCTCCAGCAACAAACAGTCATATACTATGGGAAGCTCACAGGCAGGTCACATTGGAATAGCCATATTCTATTTGCCTCCCGTAATTAGAGGTAAATGCTAATGTGGATTTAGGACCAGATTTATGCAACTGAACCAGTTGCCTGAAGGTAACAATGTTTTTTAACTCCTAACCTCCAACCAGCCATTAGGGTTGTCATGTGCCGGCTGAGAATGGGAGATCTCCTGCCCACAGCAGGACTCTCCAGCAGCTAGCAGGAGTTTAAAAAAACACTAAAATCCATGTTGGCAATAGTGTGAAGTCACTTCCAGTGAAACCCAGAAGTGATAGAGTTTCTGGTGATTCCTAGAGGGGCATGACATCACTCTGGTTTTTCCCAGAAGTGACATCATGCTGTCACTTATCCCTACTCCCCATACCCTGCCCTACCTGGTCTTTTGCTAGTGGCCAGGCCTGGCAATCCTACCAGCCTTTCAGCCTGTCTACTACCCATCTGAGTGCAACCCCTGCCCAGGAGCCAAAGGAGATAATGTATGGTTGTCAACTTCCCTGTGGAGCCTGGAGATATCCCTGAATTACAACTGATCTCCAGACTACAGAGATCAGTTCCTTCAGAGAAAATGGCTGCTTTGGAGGATGGACTCTATGGCACTATACGCCGTTGAGGTCTCTCTTCTCCACAAACCTTGTCCTCCCCAGCCCATCTTCCAAATCTCCTAGGATTTTCCAACCTGCAGTGGCAACCCTAAGATAACACCTCATTCTTCCAAGCCTCTTTAAAACCAGCTTGTGTTCTCCTGTAGCATCTGGCCAGGAATGGTGGTGAGACACAAGTGCAGGAACAGGGATCTGTCAAATGCTACCACAGCTACTTGGCTTGTCATGGTAGCCATCAATAGACCTATAAGCCAGTTTGGTATAGTGGTTAAGTGCATGGACTCTAATCTGGGAGAACCGGGTTTGATTCCCCACTCCTCCACTTGCACCTGCTGATGTGACCTTGGGTCAGTCACAAGCTCTGGCACAGCTGTTCTCTTAAGGACAGTTTCTGTCAGAAGTTCTCTCAGCTCCACCTACCTCACAGGGTGTCTGTTGTGGGGAGGGGAAGGGAAAGGAGTTTATAAGCTGCTCTGAGACGCCTTTGGGCAGTGAAGGGCAGGTTATAAATTCAATCTCTTCTTCTTCTTCTATAACTAGACCACATCCCTTTAAGAGGAAAGACCTCCATCTGCAACCACACAACCACCTCCCATTTGGTGACCACCTTACAAACTGAGCAACCATTTGGAGAAGTGGACATCTAATATTGTCCAGGCACACAGTAAGTAGTACTTTGCTACATTCTAGGAAATATCCAGTTTCCCCAGAAAAATATAAATTTGCATTCCCCCTGCTAGTCCAGCCAAGGAAGAAGCTTCTCTCTGCTACACTCCAAGAACATTAAACATTCAGAGCAGCATTTTTATCTTTATTCCTTCAAGTCTGTCACCGGTGCTGCCAGGAAAAACCTGATCTACTGGATTTTAAGGAAAGAACTTGAAGTGGATATGTATGTATAAGACAAAGCCAACCCTCCTCTTTCTCACCTTTTCATTTATTCAGCCAGTGGCAGATTTTCAGTACAAACAACTACAACACTTTAATGCGCCCCAGATAACAATCACACTGTGTTGCTCACAATAGAGGCAGGTGTCCAAATCAGAGGGGAACAAATATCAATAATATAGATGTGGGTGATATACAAGGCAAAGGCAGTAGGAAAACAGGCTCAGTCTATATATTTGAGGGGGGTTTTAATAGCAACAAATAATAGCTGTACATGTAGTGCAACCTAAGGGACATCCTAAATATTCAGAATAATTAGTTCCGGTGGAAAAAAGAATGTTTGGGGTTTTAGTACTCCTCTAACCATATGTCTTGATTCCTTATGGGATCTCAGCTTGTAGTAATATAAGTGCTGCTGCACACATCAGACACATTTTTTTTTAAATAAGCAGGTGTTCTGGAAATCTTAGTTACATTCAATTGTTTGCTAGCTCCATCCGTGCCTCTGGGCTTCTGTCTGTTTTCCTTAGAATCTCTCCTAGCTTGCTAACCTTACAACACTCAACATAGCAGAGAGCCTCAAGCAATGAGTCTCGAATCCATGTCACAGCATACAAAACCCAACTTTCCACAATCCATGTTCTGTATCATAAACAAAATGACTGATGAAAAGCAAGGCAGGATGGTCCCAAATAATTGCAGAAATAATGCAAGGTGTTTCATATAGTAAGCCACGTAAGGTCCTAACCTCATCAGAACAGACCAGGTATTTTGGGGGTAAACAACAAATGGTTTCTTGGCCGGCATTGGTTCCCAGAGGGAAAGTGCCTGTTTCCTGTCTAAGCACCAAGTGAGAGAAGGCAACAGAACAGCTGTGGCAACAGAATTTGGTTGCAAGATAGCTTGGTAATTCTAAAGGCACTACAGGCATTTGGGGCATTTTCAGTAATTGATTGGAACTGAAGCTGGTTTGCATCTCAATTTAACCCATGTTATTAGCATAGGTTTGCCAAAGGTTTGTCAGCCATCCTGGCTGAGAGCCATGGTCCATGTAATCCAGTTTCAGTTTGTGGCCACAGAGAAGCCCACAAGCAGGGACCACAGACAACAGCCCTGTACTGCAGATTTCTTCTCAGCATCCAACAATCACAGGCATTCTGGCCTTGGAATTCTAGGGCGCCATTCAGGTCGAATCTGTATTTGCATTTTTAAATCAGTTTCATGCTGCATTTGCATTTTAAAATCAGTTTTATGCTACTGTGACACTGTCTTTCTCTATGCTTGATGGCGTCACAGCAGCATGAAACTGATTTAAAAATGCAAATGCAGATTCGACCTCAGTTATCATAATTAATAACCAATGATAGACCCATCCTCCATAAATCTGTCCAGTCTCCTTTTAAATCCATATAAGCCTCCTCGAGTACCTGTGAAAGGAATGGGACTCCGTTAACTGCCCATTGAGTCTACATTTTATCAATTACTACCATTGTGGCAGGCAGTTATGTCTGACACCCAAGCTCTTCAGAGCATAGAATGGCTGCCAGGACAGAGTGTATCCTCAGAGCCCCAATGGCTCCTGACATATTTCACGGGAGTCTGTGCTCGTGGAAAACTTGTGCATGGCAGGCAATCCATATATCCAAATTCTATTACTCATTCTATGCTGAACATATTCACTGTACAGTACTTCTTGAGCTCTTTTATCTTATGTGTATGTGTGGAGAACAGAACATAAGACTTATAAAAATGAGTTGTTTACAATCTGCCAGGAATTATTATTCTGCTGCTGCACTAATACATTGTCTTACAAATGCCAAGGCAAGGCGATAAGCTTTTTTACCTGTTGAAGGTGAAGAGCTTTGCTCTGTCTTTTGATTTTGGAATTATATTGCAACTCTTAAATCATTGCTGTTTTAAACATGGAACAACAACTGGCATAGGAGACATTCTGCTGCTTTGCTCCCACCCACCCCCAGCAGTCCCCCTATATTCAGCTCTATGTTCTTAAATCCATTTCCTAATTATTTCAAGAATTTGTTTCTTTGAACATCTGGCATTTTATAATGCCCAAACCCTATGATTCAGTGGGCATCAGTAAATCATCCCCCGAAGAAGTGTCTTTCTTACATACTCTTCTGTGCACAGCATCAATCATCTTACTATATCATAGGAATAAAAAATACATGTTTTCTTAACTCTGTCTTGCTTTATTGTCCACCATTACATAAACAGGATGATTTATGAAACAGGAAAAGGAAAGAAACTGTAGTTTGCACTTATACTTCCATCTCAGATCTGTGGTGGCTTTCTTGTTTCAGGGAATCATCCTTGCGCTAAGTTCATAGAGAGGCACATGGAGGAGAATCAGTTTTGTTTCTGCATTTTCAAAGCTTCCTTAAGGTTTATAAAATGCCTGAACAATCATTTTCGATGAGACAATGCCAAAAATCTGACTGACACTCATAAATTTCACTCTTCCCCAGGATTTGCTTCATTCGAGCCACAGGATTCCTATCAATGCAATCCAGCTAAATAGAAAAGAATGGTCAGAGTATGGCTTTCCCTGCATCAGAAGTACGTTGTGTCTTTGCCATGGAAACCAAGTTATCAGCTATCAACCATACCTTGTCTCTCTCTCTCTCTCTCTCTCTCTCTCTCTCTCTCTCTCTCTCTCTCTCTCTCTCTCTCTTTCTCTCTCTCTCTCTCTCTCTCCCCCTCATCTGTGTGTGTGCACGTGCACACACAGTTGCTATGGTGGCACAAGATGAATGGTCTTCCCTGCAGTTTCATTGATGGCATAAAGTCAGGTAATGAACTGTCAATTCCTTTGTAAGGTTGGCTTTTGGAGATTCGTAGCTTCTACTGATTCAAGGCCAGCAAGATTTTTCTTTAAATACATTGTGACTTCTGAAAAAAACAACAGTTCATGGGCAGATGTAGCCTAAGACACATTCTTTCCAAATAAGCTAGAGATAGTTAAATAGAACAGTGACAACATAGATAGAAGACTGCAGAATTCAGTTGTGGAGGGTGTACCGGCTTAGTATTTGTTTTCAGCACTGAGACACAAACTAAAAATCCTGTTATTGCCATTTTCACCTTGACCCTCCCTTTCTGCTTTCTCTTTCCAGCTCCAAAATCTATTTCTGCTGCTGTGTGCCTCTGCTGGCCTTACTATTGACTTATTTATGGTGGATGGTTATTTTGGGATCTGCCTATAGGCACTCATGCACAATAAAATTCCCAAAATGGTGTCTGGCAGGCAGCAAATGTGTATGACAGCAGATTGAACCAGAAACTTCCATGAACATGGAAGAGAAGAAGAAGAAGAAGAAGAAGAAGAAGAGATTGGATTTATACCCTACCCTTCACTTGGAGTCTCAGAGCAGCTTACAAACTCCTTTCCCTTCCCCTCCCCACAACAGATACCCTGTGAGGCAAGTGGGGCTGAGAGAGCTCTGAAAGAACTGCCCTTTCAATGACAGCTCTTGTCAGAACTATGGCTTGCCCAAGGTCATCCAGCAGCTGCAAGTGGAGGAGTGTAGAATCAAACCTGGTTCTCCCAGATTAGAGTCCGTGCACTTAACCACTACACCAAACATGGGCAATTATGGAGAAATTATCTAAATGGAACCTTATTGAATGAGACCTGGCTTGGTGTAGACACAGAACAGTGTGGGGATATTATACAATTTGAAAAATGGAAACTTGTTTTAAGATACTGAAGGTGATGAGGGTGGACAAGCTACTTCTTTTCCAATGCCCAAATTCAAAGCCTAGCTACATTGTCAGAAACGGAATCATCCAAATTCTTTACTGCTAGGGAAGACAGACTTCCCAGGATTTCTCCTGTGGATAGAAAATGTCTTCTGTTCTTCTCACTCCTTTCCAACTGACAGACTTCCCATCCTGTGTTATTTTACTCTTGTCCAACATCAGGTCTCTCAGATTTCTTTTCAGATGTCAGATGAGAGATCATAACTATGCATGAGCAGAACAAAGCAAACTGTGGCTGTTCATGCACAGAAGATGTCATAGCAAGCCGAACATATATATTTCCATATCTACCATCTTTTAACATTTATACAACAGGAATTCTATTATGGCCAAGCTTGAATGATAAGCCACTCCAGTGTTAACCAGATTCCTATTTTCCCTCTTGTGTACTTCTAGATGGGGCCATGAAAGCACCCTGGCCCCCATGATAGCAGCAGTAGCAAACAACATTGGAGTAAGCAGAAACAGTGGCCCATGCACCCCATTTCCACACTGCATGTTCTTGCTACACCCAGCTCCATCCTGCCTTGCCTGAGCATTGTGCAGCCTCCCCAGACTGCAACCTCCCTTTTAATGCCCTTTCCCCGCAATTGCACCAAAGTGCTACCATGAAGCTTGGTAAATAAAGTGGTGAATACTGAGTTCGAGACACATTGCAGTGAACAGCTCTATTTTATTAAGTGATTTCAGGAACAAGACTGAAACCTCAGAGCAACAGCCCTGTTTAAATAGCATGCAAAAACCACACCCAAACAAACCCAACTCCCAAAGATAGGCCATTTACATAACAATAGTTCCTCATTGGCAGGGCCGGCTCGCCCACTAGGCAAGCTAGGCGCTCGCCTAGGGCGCCGGCCCTGCAGGGGCGCCAAAATGCCCCCCCCCCGTGAAAAGCCCCCCTGGCCACCCAACACCAGCAGCCCCAGCTTTCCCGGGTGCCTAGCGCTTGCGAGGCACCTGGGAGAGCCGCGCCGCCGCTGCTGGGAGGGAAGGGGGGACGTTCTAAGCCCACCCCTTCCCCGGCTCTCCCGGGCGCTGGGCCATCTCCAGGCCCCACAGGGAGGTTGGCATCCCCGGTGGGGTGGGCGCCCCAGGCTGTCCTGCCTAGGGTGCCCAGACACCTGGGGCCGGCCCTGCTCATTGGTCATCTCCAGAGTCCTGGTGGGCTATTGTTCTAGAGCTCCAAGCTCAGCCAGTCTCTGGTAAACAGTCCTGGAATGTTCCAGCCCTAATACATAACACACTCCCTCTAAGTTCCAAAGCACCTTAACATACATAGTCCTCAAGGTACACTGGCTTGCACCTTTCCCGCTGAGAGTGTCTTGGCTCAGATGGTGTTGGCAAACTCACAGGGGCCCTGTCTGGTGTCTCAGCAGCAGTGCTGGGTAAGGATGGTGAGTCAGGAGCAGAGTCCTGGGGCTCTGGAATAGTCTGTATAGGTGGGGGGATTCCATGCTGTTAGAACAGTCCCTGGCACTCAGCACATCCCCCTCCCCACCGTGCTCCAGTGGTGGCAGTCGTGGTCCTGGGTGGCTGGCCTCCACGGCAGCTGGTGCTGGTTCAGATACCTCCAGCTGGAGATGGCAGTGAAGCTGGTCGATGTGCCTGTACAGGACCTGTCCATCGTTGGTAGAGACCTCATATGAGAGGGGGCCGGTGACTCTGATAACCTTGGCAGGAACCCAGACACAGCCTCTGGAGAAGTTCCACATGTAAATGGGGTTGCTTGGAAAAAATCCTCTGGGTGCTTCTTCACTCTCCGGTGATGGATGATGCACTGGGGCTCAGTCCAGGTGCAGTCTGTCCGATGGAGTAGTTAGGCATCTGCCCATGAGGAGTCAGTGGGGCTGTGGCTGGTGGTTATACTCAGGGTCACGTGGTGGCCAAAAATGAATGCTGTAAGCCTATGGTCCCAGTCCCCGTGGATGATCAGCCTGAGGGACTCCTTCATGGTATACACCATCCTCTCCGTTTGCCTATTGGTGGCCAGGTGAAAGGGAGCAGAGTGGATGTGCCTTATGAGGTAGCAGTCCAAGAATTCCTGGAACTCCTCTGAAATGAAAGCAGTCCCGTTGTCCATCATGACCATGTCAGGTAGGCTGTGCATGCTGAAGATTCATCTGAGGGCCCATTTTGCCACTCTGGAGGAGGTGGAGGCAACCAGCATGACCTCCAGCCATTTGGTATAGGAGTCCACCAAAATAAAGAATATTTGTCCTTGAAAGGGGCCAGCAAAGTTCAAATGCACCCGAGACCAAGGGTTGCGGGTGGATTCTCAGTGCTGCACAGGAGCATGGGATGGTTCCGGCCAGGTCTCTTGGCAGGCCTGGCAGCATTGGACCCGGGCCTCTATTTCGCTGTCCACTCCCAGCCACTACACATAGCTCCAGGTGAGTTCCTTCATCCGCACAGTTCTGGGGTGAGTCTCATGCAGTTCCAACAAAACTCACTGGCTCAGGGGAGGAGGAACCACTACCTAACTGCCCCACAGTAAGCATCCTTTGTGAGCTGAGATCTTGTCCTGGCAAGATGAGAAGGCTATAAAGTCTGGGCCCACCTAGCCAGTGGGCCAGCCACTCCCCACCCAGTCCAGAACTTGGGAGAGGATCTGGTCCTTCGCAGTGTGGTTGGAAATGACTGCGATGTGCAGAGGGTGGTCAGGAAGCTCCTTCAAGAGCAAGATCTGGTGTGATGGAGTGGAGCGGCAAGTGGCTGAGGGTGTTGGCATGCCCCATCGCCTTCCCAGGACAGTGGAGGAGGGAGTACTAGTAACCCTATTTTCAGGACTTCCTTGTCTTCATTGGAGGTGTCCATGTGGTGGGCCGTGGTGTTGGGTCCCCGTGAAGATGGTGGGCTCAGTGCTCAGTGAACCTCCGCAGTGAACTGGTTGGCAGCTTCTGCGGAGAGGCCTCCTTCAAGTGTGACATTGAATGTGGGGTCCCTCTTAGCTATGAGCCGCCATTGGATCTGCTCATTCTGAAGTCTGCAAACCAGCCAGTCACAGAGCGCTTCCTCGAGGTCATGGAAGTTGCAGTGTCGGGCAGCATGCTGGAGGGCTGTAACGTAGGCCATGATTGACTCACCTGTGGTTTGGTTCCTAGTGTAGAACATGTGGCAGGCCGTGATAATGGAGGGCGTCGGCGCAAAGTGCTCCTTCAGGTGGTCTATAATCATTTGGTATGGAGTGGTTCGTAGGTCTGCCAGAGCCAACAGCGAGCAGGTAATCTTGAACACTGAGCGGCTGTGGACCCTAAAGAAGGTGGCACACTTCTTCTTGCCCTCAATGATCTTAGAGGACTTGAGGAAGAACTTGAAGTGGAAATTGTATGAGTCCCAGTCCTCAGCTGTGGCGTTGAATGTGTCAAAGTGTCTTGGAGCAGCAGCTATGGTCACCATTGTGGTGCGATACACATGGCACTGGAGCTTGATGCATGGTGCGGTGCAGATCGGCACTAGGCTCATTCAACAGGATCCCACCTTTATCACCAGTGTTAAATACTGAGTTCAAGATGCATTGCAGTGAACAGCTCTATTTTATTAAGTGATTTCAGGAACAAGACTGAAACCTCAGGGCAATAGCCCTGTTTAAATAGCATGCAAAACCCACACCCAACTCCCAATGATAGGCTATTTACATAACATTAGTTCCTCATTGGTCACCTCCAGAGTCCTGGTGGGCTATTGTTCTAGAGCTCCAAGCTCAGTGTCAGGTTCCCCAGATAGTCAGGCAAACACCAGGCTTCTTTAGAAGATAGTGTTTATTCAAGACAAGGCTGGGAATGCATTTACAAGCTCTTTGTCAGTGATATCTTGAAACAGCAAGCATTCTAAGTTATAGCCCATTCAAACAGCCCCCCCCTACTACCTAAGCCAATAGACACCTTGCACACGTGAAGCTCCTAATGAAAAAAGCATAAGAAAATAACCCAGACCAGTACATTCTCAGTGCCAGGATGGCAATGACATGAGACTCAAGGTCAGGCAAATTGATAAGAGACAAAACAGACACCACTATATCAGTGAGAGACCAGAGGCTCCAAATACTCCCGCATTCCAACAGTTGAATGAATGGCAGGGTACCTGACATCCAGCCAGTCTCTGGTAAACAGTCCTGGAATGTTCCAGCCCTAATAGATAACAGAGAGGGAAAAGTCCCTTAAAGTACTGAAAAGGGGAGTTACAGACCTTAGCTTTGCCCCTCCCTATGGTGATTACTGGGTGGCATCCAGATGGATCCACCCAGAACCATCATGCCCTTTACTTTGGAGACAATAAGGTCTATATTCTCTTTGGAGTAAGTAGTAAAAACATGAAGTTAGATGAGCCATGACCATATTGAGCACAGCATTGTCTGGAGCGAACTTTCCTGTGGTAGCTTCTCGCTGTCCATGTGAAGAAAAATCCTGTGGTGGAAGCAGCATTAGTCACAAAAAAGCTGTTTTTCAAAAGCAATATAACTCGGAGTGTATCTAAAAACTGGCCCTGGCTTCTGCTGAATATAGACCGCCTGCTAAAGGAATCTGAAATGGCCTCCAGTCCTTGGCTGAATGGGAACTGTCACGCCCCCTGTCCAGCCTGGGGCGTGGGGGGGGTGAGCCTGGTCGGGCTGGTCGAAGGGGAACACCGAGAGGTCTAGCCTGGAGCCTCAGATAGCGGAAGGGCCTGGGGTTTGCTTCACCTCAGCAGCCTACTTCCTTGGAGCTTTAACATAAGAAAGCCTCCTTCTCTCTCTCGGTCGGCAGGCTGTGCCTTCAAGCTCTTGCTCTCCTCCCCGGCTCTGGCATCCACCACTCTTTTATTCCCTTCCACCAACACCTGACCCCGCCCTCCCCCCTTGACCGTTGCTCCATTGGTTTCCAGCCCTGTTCGTCTCCTTGCATCGTCTCTTCCATTGGCCAGAGTGTTTCTTCTTTTAAGGCTGGCTGAAGACTCCGCCCCTTCCAGTTCTCGGGACTGGGGGCTGGTTGTGAGCATGGGTTTTCCTCATGTGCGTCCTGCCATGTCTGAATCCAAGGTAAGGATTTCTCTAGGTGACCCAGCCCTGGGGAAAAGTGGCAGAGGCTTCGGGGTTGTCCCTGTGTGGACTCTGGCCCCATACTGCTGGGGTTTCCTTTGCTGGCTGTCCCCCCGGGAGATGGGTGTCGCCCGGCGTCTGTTGCCGCCCCAGACGCCGCCCCTCGTGGGTCTCTCGCCCCGGCCCGTGCCCAACCTCGGGCCTCGGGCAGCTGAGCCTGTGTGGGTGGGTGGTTGTTGGGCCGCTTGTCTGCTGGCGTCTCCCCGGCCGCTAGCGTGCTGCCGCGGCCCGCCCCTTCTTCCCTGATCGGGGCTTCTGTCGGGGCTGCCTGGCGTTCTCCCAGGGAGAGTCGGCATGTCTCGTCTCCCTGTCCCTGCTGGCGTCCTGTGGCCTCTCGGGCAGGGCGCCTGGACGAACCGGCTACCGGCGGTCCCGCCCGGGGCAACGGGAGGGCGGGGGCCGTCTCCATTGCCGCAGCGTGCTTGCGGGGCGCGGTGGCTCTGTTTGCCGCGTCCCCCGGCGGCCCAAGTCCCGGCTGGAGTGCCTTCCGCGGCTCCGAGTCGCGGGGCCCCGGCTGCGAGCCGGGACACCCCCCCTGAGAGGTGCGTTGTCGGGGTCTTCCTCGTGTAGCCGGGACAAGAAGTCGGCGTTGAGATGGTCGCGGCCCGCTCGATGTTGAATCGTAAATCTGAAAGGGAGGAGGGACAGATACCAGCGCATTATTCGAGCGTTGTGACCTTTGGCTCTAGCCATCCACACAAGAGGAGCGTGATCAACCACTAAGTGGAACGGATTGTCTGCGAGATAGAATTGCAGGGCCCCCACTGCCCACTTGATTGCGAGTGCTTCTTTCTCGATTGTGGCGTACTGCTTCTCGGCGGCTTGTAACTTCCGACTCAGGAAAAGGACGGGACGCTCTTCCCCGTTCACCATCTGGGAAAGAACGGCCCCGAGTCCAGATCCGGAGGCATCTGTCTGAAGGGTGAACGGGAAGTTGAAATCAGGGTTGTGTAGCACCGGATTTGCCGATAGGCTACGCCGCAGGGTCTCGAAGGCAGTCTTCTGTTCAGTGTTCCATGTGATACGATTCGGGTGTCGTTTGCCAAGACTATCAGTTAATGGGGCCGCAATGGAAGCAAAGCGAGGTATAAATTTGCTATAATACCCCACGAACCCGAGAAAGCGGCGGAGCTGTTTCTTTGTGGTGGGGGCTGGGAGATTCTCTAGCAGTTCTACCTTGTCAGCCAGTGGTCGTAAGACCCCGTTGCCCACCTGATACCCCAAGTACTTCAGCTCTCGGAAGCCAATGCGGCTTTTCTTTGGGTTGGCCGTGAGGCCGGCGGCTGCCAATGCTTCCAGCACTTGCCTGAGGTGGTCCAGGTGCGTATTCCAATCTGGGCTACAGATTATAATATCGTCTATGTACGCCCAGGCGAAGTGGCTACATCTCGCCAAGGCCCGATCTACCAGTCGTTGGAATGCTGCCGCTGCTCCATGAAGGCCGAAGGGCATCCGCCGGAACTGAAAAAGGCCTTGGGTGGTCGCGAAGGCAGTCTTTTCTTTATCTTCTTCCCGCACGGGAATCTGCCAATACCCTTTTGTTAGATCGAGGGCTGACAGATATTGGGCCTTTCCCAATTGGTTGATCAGATATTCGACCTGGGGCATGGGGTACGCATCAAAGAGTGCGACACGGTTTACCTCCCTGTAGTCGATACAAAATCGCACGCTACCATCGGGCTTTGGGACGAGGACGACTGGACTCCTCCACGGGCTTTGGGATGGTTCTATAATCCCTAGCCGCAGCATCTCCTCCACTTCCCTGTTGATCACCTCCCGCCTCTTGTATGGGATAGGACGCCAAGGGCACCGTACCACCACCCCTTCGGGGGTAGGGATATGGTGTTCCGTTAACCGAGTGCAGCCTGGTTCTGATGAAAATACTGGCGGACTGTTTTCTATCACCCCTCGGATCTCTTCCTTTTGTCGGCGGCTGAGTCCCTCGTCCAGCACTGGCTCCTCTTGGGGAATGTCTGTTGTCTGCCGGGGTACCACCTGGACCTCCACCTCTCCCGGGTGCTCTGCTAACAAGCAAGGAGCGGGCCCGGGTCTCGATATGTTGTCCCGCTGGATCCATTCCTTTAAATCATTAATGTGGAGGGTTTTCCTTTGCCGGTCTGTTCGTCCACATTGGATTTCATACGTCAAAGGTCCTAACGCCCGAAGGACCTTAAATGGACCCACCCAAGGGTCTCCTTTACTCCTGGGCATAACCCGCCCAGCCACGAGCACCAACGAGCCAGGTTGCAAGGTACGAGGACAGGTACCTTGATCGTATCTTTTCTTATACCTTTCCTGGGCCTGCTTCAGGTTTTGACTAGCCAACGTCCGGGCCGTTTCCAGCTGTCCCCTCAACCGCTGTACATGGTCCTCCGTTGTTTGTGTCTTTCCTGGGCCGGTGGGTACCCATTGTTCCTCTAGGAGGCTGAGGATTCCCCGCGGGTTCGTCCCGTATATTAACTTGAAAGGGGAATACCCGGTAGAAGCCTGGGGGTCTCTCTCAAGGCCAGGAGCAAGGGGTCAAGATACAAATCCCACGCTTGGGCGTGATCATGCGACAGGCGTCTCAACATCCCTTTGATGGTCTGATTCATCCGCTCTACCAAGCCGTCGGTCTGCGGATGGTAGGCAGCTGTGAAGAGCTGTCGGATGTGTAAAGCGTCACAAACCTTCGCCATGAAGTCCGCCGTAAACGGTTTCCCCCGGTCTGTCAGAATCTCACGAGGCAGCCCAACGTGGGAGAAAAACCGCATGAGGGCGCGAGCCACCCTGGCGCTCTTCATGCTGGGCAAGGGTATGGCCTCTGGATACCTGGTGGCATAGTCCATGAGGACGAGGATATATCTGGCACCTCGGGCAGTCCGGGTCAGAGGGCCAATGAAATCCATGGCAATTCGCTCGAAGGGTCGTCCGTCAAAGAGGATTGGCTGCAGTGGAGCTCGCGGAGCCGGCCGGGAAGTGGTTCGCTGACAGAGGTCACAGGTTTTCACAAACCGGGTCACATCCTTCGCCACCGAGGGCCAAAAGAACCGCTCGAGGACCCGTTTAAGGGTGTTAGCAATCCCTTGATGACCTGCCCAGGGAGGGTCATGCGCCTGCTCGAGCACCTTTTGGCGACATGCCTGGGGCACCAATACCTGTCGTCTGGCGACCCCTTTTACCAAACACTCCCTGAACCAAACCCCCCCTTCTTGCACAATTCGGGACCCTCGCTGCCCTAACCGCTCGTCTACGACCTTCCCCTCGCTTACCGCAGTTCGCTCCCGTAAGGCATCTAGGGAGGGATCTTCTTGTTGCGCGATCGCAAACGCTGGATCGTCGGGTTGGGGTTCGGTTTCCCTCGCCTCGGCTTCGTCCGTTGGGGTTAGTTCTTCTGATGCCGGGGCGGCCCAACAGGGGGTCGGCTTCTCGGTCTGCCGAGCCATGATATACAGAAAATCTGGTGCGTCGCGTCCTAACAACACCGGGAAGGGCAGTGCCCGCACTCGGGCCATAGGAAGTTGATACGTACGTCCCTGCAACCGGATAGGGACCACTACTACTGGGCATCGCTCTTGGTGTCCATGGAAACAGGCAATCTCCGTCTCTCGCACAAGGGGGAGCTTTTCGGGCATGTAATCCTCCCTTACCATGGAGATGGAACTGCCGCTATCGAGGAGAGCTGGGACTTCACTCTCTCCAATCGTAACCTGCACCATGAACAGCGGGAGCCCCCCTGTCGGAGTCGTCACCTGGAGAGAGGTCTCCCATCCGGCATCGCACTCCATCATGGGGCAATCGCGACGTAAATGACCCATTTGCCCACACGTGTAACAGGGCCCCAAGTCACTGCCCCGGGTCATCGGGCTCCGCCCTTCTCCCATCCCCCGGGCCCCGGGAAGGCCACGACCCATCCCAGTGTCCGGAGGAGGAGCGATCCAACGGGGGGTTGCCCCGCCGGGGCCACCCCGGGGTGTGAACGTGGGGCGGGCTCGCCCTCCTCTGGGGGTATCTGGCCCTCGGGGACCCTTTTCATTCCCTGTCTTACTGGTTGCTTCCTTTGGCTTCAAGTCTTCTCGCCGTGCGGTGGTTCCGTCCGCCGCCAAGAAATTCTCCCACAACTCCACCGCATCGGCTAGGGTGTGTGGTTGCCAACAGGCGATCCAGTGATGAGTTCTTGGCGGCAGAATGTGAAGCAGTTGTTCCAACACTACTTGCTCTACGACGCGGCATGCTTCATCGGACTTCGGACGTAGCCATCGGGTGGCCGCGTCCTTTAGGGCAGCCAGGACACTACGTGGCCTGTCTCCGGGATGCCACGACAGGGACCGAAACTTTTGACGTGAGGTTTCTGGCGTAATGGCGAAACGGTCCAAGATGGCGGCCTTCACAGTGGCGTACTCAGCGGCTTCCTCCTTGGTAAGAGCCTTTACTGCGGCCTGTGCCTCGCCCGTCAAATACGGTCCTAGAATGAAAGGCCACTGAGCTTCCGGCCACTTTGCGGCTTCGGCTACTCTCTCAAACGTTTCCAGGTAGGCCTCTATATCGTCCTCCGCCGTTAGTTTGGTCAAAGGAATCCATGAACCGTGACTTGGCCAACCCCCATCGCCTCGGGTCCCCCCGGCCCTGTCCGTGCCTTGGGAGCCGGCTGCTAACGTCTGTTGTAAATCTCGTACCAGCGTAGCTTGCGCATCCCGTTGTTGTTGCGCCACATCTTGCAGCAACCGGGTATTATGTTCCGTGAGCCACTGCCCAAACTGCTGGAGGTCCATGGCCAATCGAGGGCCTGTAGGTGCCGCAACCTGGCTGTCGTCAGATTCAGAGGAGTCGTCTGTTGAGGAGGACTCAATTTTCGTCCCTGGGAGCGACTCCCTTCGCAGCTGGGGGGGTTTCCACCCCTGCGGGGCTGGCAGATGAGGGCGGGGTCTTTCTAGTGGGTCACTAGTGCCCGCATTCTCCACCACGTTGTCACGCCCCCTGTCCAGCCTGGGGCGTGGGGGGGGTGAGCCTGGTCGGGCTGGTCGAAGGGGAACACTGAGAGGTCTAGCCTGGAGCCTCAGATAGCGGAAGGGCCTGGGGTTTGCTTCACCTCAGCAGCCTACTTCCTTGGAGCTTTAACATAGGAAAGCCTCCTTCTCTCTCTCGGTCGGCAGGCTGTGCCTTCAAGCTCTTGCTCTCCTCCCCGGCTCTGGCATCCACCACTCTTTTATTCCCTTCCACCAACACCTGACCCCGCCCTCCCCCTTGACCGTTGCTCCATTGGTTTCCAGCCCTGTTCGTCTCCTTGCATCGTCTCTTCCATTGGCCAGAGTGTTTCTTCTTTTAAGGCTGGCTGAAGACTCCGCCCCTTCCAGTTCTCGGGACTGGGGGCTGGTTGTGAGCATGGGTTTTCCTCATGTGCGTTCTGCCGTGTCTGAATCCAAGGTAAGGATTTCTCTAGGTGACCCAGCCCTGGGGAAAAGTGGCAGAGGCTTCGGGGTTGTCCCTGTGTGGACTCTGGCCCCATACTGCTGGGGTTTCCTTTGCTGGCTGTCCCCCCGGGAGATGGGTGTCGCCCGGCGTCTGTTGCCGCCCCAGACGCCGCCCCTCGTGGGTCTCTCGCCCCGGCCCGTGCCCAACCTCGGGCCTCGGGCAGCTGAGCCTGTGTGGGTGGGTGGTTGTTGGGCCGCTTGTCTGCTGGCGTCTCCCCGGCCGCTAGCGTGCTGCCGCGGCCCGCCCCTTCTTCCCTGGTCGGGGCTTCTGTCGGGGCTGCCTGGCGTTCTCCCAGGGAGAGTCGGCATGTCTCGTCTCCCTGTCCCTGCTGGCATCCCGTGGCCTCTCGGGCGGGGCGCCTGGATGAACCGGCTACCAGCAGTCCCGCCTGGGGCAACGGGAGGGCGGGGGCCATCTCCATTGCCGCAGCGTGCTTGCGGGGCGCGGCGGCTCTGGTTGCCGCGTCCCCCGGTGGCCCGAGTCCCGGCTGGAGTGCCTTCCGCGGCTCCGAGTCGCGGGGCGCCGGCTGCGAGCCGGGACAGGAACTTAATAAAAATATGAGCTTTAGTGATAGGTAAACATTCCTCTGCCCAAATTGTATTTGAGGGGAATTGAAAGCATTCTTGATCATGGAGGGGGATGCTTTTTATTGAGTGTTCTGAGCTGGATAACAAATACCTTGGACAACTGCATACTTTCGCTGTTACTTGAGAATTGTGGTTGGTGTGTGTGGGAAGCCACCCGTTCAGAACCAAACTTTCATATATGTCCCTCATCACACATCCTCATAAGAGCCTATGAAGAAAAGAGGTACTTTGCACCTTGTTGGTGGTTGCCTGCCTGCCTGTCTTGCCCATTTTGCCATTTTACCCACTAGGGTCCCAATCCATCTGAAGAAAGGAGAAATTGTGTGGTTTGACTTTGTAGCCATTTTGAATTACTAGCATATTTTGCCTGCTTACTTCCTGATAGGGAGGCATGAACTGTGTGTTTATACAGTGTTTAAACTGAATCACAAATATTTTGTGCATGCACATTTTGGTATTGCTTCTCAGAAATAGTCACTGGGGTGCGGGAGTGATGTTGCACTCCTAGGCAACCATGTGTGTCAAGTGTGGAGGTGCTGGAGAGTGCTGGGCTGGCTCAACAGGATCCTACCTTCATTGCCAGTGAAATATACTGGGTTTGAGACACGTATAGTGATCAGCTCATAGTTTATTAGTGATTTCGGCTTAACTCTAAGACAACTCTAGCAGGGCCAGAACCCTGCTTATATGCATGCAAAACAGCCCACCCCACACATACCCACTCCCCATAATAGGCTATTTACAAAACATTACTACTTGATTGGTTTATTCCAGAGTCCTGGCCAGCTATTATTCTTGTGTTCCAAGCTCAGCCAGTCTCTAGGGTGATTCAATCAGGGGGATTCAATCAGCCAGTCTCTAGGGTGATTCAATCAAGGATGATTCAATCCCAATACGTAACAGTCACAATATTTTTTCTCAAAGATTCTGGACATGCATCAAGCGCAATTACCAGTCAGCTATTCAGTATACCTATGATTACCAGGCCCAGCTTGGCAACCAGTGGGAGGGAGGGTGACTGGGACATGGAGGGGGCATCAGTGATGGCATGACATCACTTAATTGATGAGCCAGTGGGATTGCCTAGGAAAATTGAAAGTGTTATACAGAAAGAGAAGGCATAAATGGGTGCAGACTTTCCATCCCATCTCCTGTATGTACCATTCTTGTAAAAAAATGCACAACCCTCTCTACTATACTTTACATGTGAATGGTAGAGTTATGCATACTCATGGACTCTAAGGCTGCTCTTACATCCTGCCCTTTTCTTTGTGCTATAGTTTTTAAAACAAGTTTGAGGGACTGATCCAATCAGCTCTGCAAAGTAAGCTGGTTGAGGAAATAAGCATGCCAAAACCAGTCTCTGGTTCTATGGCTCAGCGCTCACTAGTAGCACAGCAGCCTTTCCTGTCTTACAGAAAACACAAGCAAAACTTTGGCATTACTCCCCAAAGGCACCAGGCATGCAATGGTCTTCAGGATTCAACTGGGGAGTTAAGCGAAGATACCTGTGCTTCAGTCTCCCCTAGGCTGACCTGGTCCTCCCACTATGATGGGTGACCTCCCATCAGCTGCCTGATGTCCCCACCACCACTTACTAGGATAGTGGGGGGGGGGAATGGGGGGGATTGGTGTGTCTCCCCTGGTGTTGTGATGTCACTTCTGATATGAACCAGAAGAGACATAAACATGTCAGGTCATGCTATAGCATTCAACCAAACCTTCATGGTAAATCCATATGGTTCAGAACTGGTAGGTCCCTGCTCCCAAAACTTTCCCACTGATGGCTACCCTTGGGCCAGAAACCCTAATCTCTCCTCCCCTACCTTCTGTCTCACATTTGCTTATTCCTGTCATCAGGGAAATGCCTGATAGTGGAAATGTTCGGGAACTGGTAACTCTACTTATATAGAGGAAAAGCCCTTGGCTAGCAAAGTGATTAAGCAAAAATACTACACAGAGCCACCAAGGAATGACACTTAGTGTTACAAACGTGGTCTAAGTATTTTGGTTAGGCTTTTATCTGCTGAATCACTGTCCCCTCTTACTGCCCAGGGAAAAAGAAATTTGAAGAAATCACAGAGGAATAGAAAGTGTAGAGGGAGCTCAGAGGGTTGAATGATAAGTGTATTGATTATTTATTCCATTGATCCCAATATTTTTGAGAAAAAACATTTGAGGCTCCCTGAAATAAAGTAGGCAAAAAACCAATAAAGTATAACATCTGGTTTCCATCACAATTAATGAGCTGGCAAAGAAGCCCAGTAAAGGAATTTGATAATCAGCTAAAGAAGATGCTTTACTTTTAACAAGATGTCAAGATGAGGCTGGTAAGATTTATTGAGCAAAAATACAGCTGAACTCTCTGCAATAGAGATTTGAGTTTAGCAAACCCCTTTCTTATTTGTTGATTGTTTCCAAAAGTTAAATACAACTTTTAATATTTTGTTTATAGTAGAGAAGAACTGTTGTTTAGATCTGTATGGATCTTTTATCTTTCTGAATGTTTGTGGAAAAGAGAGTTGGTCAAATTCTTTATAGTAAGTTAAAGTATTTTTAATATTTTTTAGTATTTACTTTTAGTATTAAAGTATCTTTAATAAGAAGACTTGCTTGTTAGCCAAAAGAATATGACAGACTTATTGATATACAGCTGTGAAACAAGGATTTAAACTGCTACAATAAGCATTATTTTAACAAGCAGAGGGAATCTTTATATTTAGCCAATTATAAGTGCAAGACTGAAAAATAGCCATGATGCTTCCAACAGAAATTAATGAACATATGTTCATTATTAAAGATATCGTTATCAAGCAAAAGTATTTTAACAAGGAATAAATCATGAGACTTTTGACAACTTAATTTAATTGGGGCAGCAGAATTTATATTTTCTATACAAGAAGGCTCTTTAGTAGCCATTAGAAGTAAGGAGTTTGATTTTGCCAAACTGAATTATCATTAAATTTTCATATATATTTTGTAAGAATACTTTATAAACAAGTATAAATAAGTATTTGAATATCTTATATACACATGTGCTAATAGAAAATCACTATATTAATAGCAGAGGAAGTTAATTTTAGCTTATAATATGAATTTAAGCCAGTAAATTTTTTTAGAGATGGAAAAACTGTGAACATATCCAGCAAAAGGTTCTTTGTCCAGGAGAATACCGTATTTCACTTTTAATGAGATTTTGACAAGATGCCTGTGGATGAAAAGATAGTAAAAGTTGAAAGAAAGCCAGAAACATGTTGTTTGTCAAAAGATTACTGGATGGCAGAGACAAAGAAAATCAAAATATACAGGTGTAAATGATGTCAAGGATGTTGTAAAACTGGGAGGAGAACCAAGAGTATAAAAATTGGAACACAACTGATGTTCAGTGGACCTCTAAGCTAAACTTTTGGCTGCACGTTGTCCCTTATTTGAATAAAACTTTTTTTACTCTCTTGCTGCCTGGACATTGTCTCACTGTGTGACTTCAATTGGCTAGCCACACAAGTCAAAGAAGCTTAGCACCCTTCAAAACTGAGTATAGAATTTGACCATAGACCTCTCAATACCACTAGAAAAAAAATTCAGATCTCACATAGCCAGTTCATATCTAAAAGGTAGACCAAATTTCATTGGATTAGGGATTACCAAGGTTCAATTTGAAAGTAAGAGGTTTGCTGATGGTTTCTTGGTGATTGGATTTATTGTAAGGCGAACTTAGGAAGATTCTCTGCATTCCCCAAATAACTGATCCCAATCACTTGTGAAGAAACTCAAGAGGTTTATTTACATACAATACCCTAATTGTAACAACTCCAGCAGCCACCTTATTTACAACAAGAAAGCTTCTTCTTCTTTTTCTTGCTGAACACTACAAGGAGGCAGATGGTTTCTCCTCCAATCAATAACTCTTAAGGTAAAGGTAAAGGTTCCCTTGCTCAAAAGCCAGTCGAATCTGACTCTAGGGTTGCGGTGCTCATCTCCGTTTCAAAGCCGAAGAGCCAGCGCTGTCTGAAGACATTTCCGTGGTCATATGGCCGGCATGACTAAACACCAAGGCACACGGAACGCTGTTACCTTCCCACTGAAGTGGTACCTATTTATCTACTTGCAATTTCTTGCTTTCGAACTCTTACTTAACTCTTTATCACACTCCTCCTCAACACATTCCCTACTCAACATGAACAAATCAAACACTGATGTCCCTTTGTACCTCATATGGACTGATATAGAGTTGACTGTTGCTCTTAAAATTGATGCTGAAGTAATTCCAGAAAAGAACCAACTTTGTCTTGTACTGACTGTTCTGGTAATACAGTATAGGATATTCTGATTCACAGATATTTTACAGGTGCCATATTCATCTTTTCCTTCCAACAAAATATGTAATCGATCCCAATTTCAGGACTTCCAGAATCAGTTTACCTCATGTATCAGGCCATAGGAAATGGATGGACTTTTCTGTGATAGCAGTGAACAGGAGACGGTTCTATTGGTCGTGAAGCCACAGGTTGTGGGATTGATAGCTGAGGCTGTAACAATGAAAAGCATTGATTTTCTCTGGCAGCCTATATGCTGCCACTAGTTTCTGCAGGACCTGAATGATAATGTCAGCTTTGGTACTTTGCAACAGTATGACCTCAACCCACTTTGAATGTGATCACATGAGCAATTTGGCCTGACATAGCCACCCCTCCCCTCCAGATCAAATGGGCATGATCAAACACACACATCTGGCTCGCGTGCCCCACTTGTCCCTACCTCATGCTAAAACAACTCCCACACAGATTAAATAGCCATCAACAAATTATGGCGGCTATCTCAGCGAGGCAATTCCATGGCAGGTTTCTGGGCATCTGATTGCCCGGGCTCACCATGGAAACATATGAGCGGTGCGACTGTTTGACTTCATTTCTGGCATGTCTCCTTTTTTCCAACCCTACTCTGATGTACACTTCAGCGCCCCCATTGAATGTGGCCAGGAGTGTGTGTGTGCTTGTCTGCTTCTGTGCACGCACAGTGGAACTTAGAAAAACAACAACTAAGCTACAGGTCTGTGGTTGTGGCATGTTAGCAATGTGAATGGCCAACCATGTTACTGTGGCACTAGGATGCTGGTTTAGGAGGTGTTGCCTGATTGATGCAAGGCATCCAAAACTCAGGTGGCTTATTTAGAGGTGATATATTGCTGTAGCAAACTGCTCATGTGACCACAGCCTTTAAGTATGCATTCCACAATACTATGAATTTCTGACTGTGCTTTTCACCAATATTTACATGCAATCTCTGCCAAGTTATTGCAGCTGAAGCTGGCCTGGGGTGCAAGAGCAATTCAGCTGACAAGGGTCACAGTGCTGAACCAATTAGATCATATCTTTGCTTAGGGTAGGACACCAAACTATACTATGAAATCTGACCTTCATTTTAGAAAAGCCCCAGTGTCCATCATGTAACTGAAAAGGACCACAGCCCTCATGGCTTCACTGTTCTAGACCCCAACAAATAGCACCCCTTTTTCATAGTGAGTTCCCATCTCCAGTCCAAAAAAGGTGTGAACTTTGGCTCTGTCACATGAGCCAGCCAGCTTTATATGACTCAGTTATGTACTATATTCCAGATGGGGTCTATACTGATAGCATCTGCAACATCCTTGGCCAACAAGGGCAACTGTCCAAAAAGTCTACACAGCACTGTGCATTGACTGGAGATGCCCTTCTCTGTAGAGGCAAGCAAGAGAGCACATCTGCATTTGTAAACTGTGCAGATGGTTTGAAAATTAAGTCAAATCTATAGGAAGTCTGCTAATGAAGGCACTCCTATCTTGGAATCCAAGATGTAAACCAATGGCTTATTATCAGTGATTGGTGTAAACTGATGACCATACAAATACTCATGAAATTTCGTCACTCCAGAAATCAAAGTTTATTCCCTCCTTTTATTCTGAGCATATGCAGATTATGCCTTGGAGGGTATCCATGATGCATAAGCTACTGGATGCTCTGAGTCATCTGACAACACATGAGTAATGATTGCCCCCATTCTAATAGGTGAAGCATCACATGCCAGAACCATTCAAAGTGTACCAAAACTGAAGCACTAGTGAGTACTACCTTGGTTCACTGAAATGCCTGCTGGCATACTGGACATCAGATTCAGGCCCACCCTTGACCCAACCATTCATACACTGTTTTAATTATAGTCAAGGGATGAAGAATGAACTATTCATAGTAGGTCAACATAACTAAAAATGGAAACAATTCTGAAACATTTTCATGGGTGGATACATCTATGATTCTGTCTTCATTTAAGATAGCATCAGGTGTCTGCCCATTGTTTTCCATGCACATATTGTCTTCCATGTGTGGAAAATGAGAGGTTTTTACTCAGCTGTCTGGCTCCTTGGAATGCTACTGAGAGACACTGCAACTGCAACAACTCCAGAAACCATCTTATTAACAACAACACACCTTCTGTTTCCTAGACACCACCAAGAGGCATACTCTCTCTTCCAAACATTAACTGTAACATCCTTTGTAAATCTTTATCACAGGACAAAATTCCACCCATATTTTTCCAAACCAAAATACTGACATTTGATAGTAAAATTGATGCTAAAAATTGACACCAGTTTTATGTATAAATGGTATAAAATAGCTTAAAATATATAAATGTCATAAAAATGCAGTAAAAATGGCATAAAACAAACAAAACAGATACATTAACCAAGAAGAAAGAAAAAATGTGTATGATAAACATGTATAACTACCAAGACAACAACAAACAAACAAACATATACACCCCTCATTTAAGTCAGTGATGCTTTCAAAGTTCAGAGAGTGTATTTTGGTCATGGCTTGATCAGTTTGGGGGGGATTCTGGGGGTCCAAGCATCCCGAGGGTCCAAAGGGTCTGTGTGAGACGACACCAGAGACTGAATTCACTCCAGAGAGAAAAACAGTCCAGTCAGCATACACATACTATTTTATTGAAGTAACCAAAGTATAATATGAACAAAGAATAAAACCAGTAGTATATAAAGGCCCAAAAATAATAAAAGGAATGTTCCTTTTCTGCTCAGCAAGCCCTACAGAAGCGGTTGTTGAAAAAGCAGCCCTGAACATCCAAATTCATAGTATTTTATACCTAAAGGATTCAATGCAAGATGCCATGCAGAATGGGGTTGTCCATGATGGAAACCAGACTCCACCTTCTTACCAATGGCAAGAACAGCAATGAATTTTTAAATAGATACATAATGGGTGCGTTCAGACGCGCCGTTTTCGTCACGGCTCAGAAACGGCTTTTACCTGCGCGTTCACACACCCAACATCTGCCTACCGTCTCCAGCCGTCGCTTTCTGGAGCAAACCCCCTTTGAAACGGAGTATTTTGACACCACTTACCCAAGTGGTGTTTTCCATGATTCTCCGTTTCAAGCCGCACTTTTCCCTGTCTGATCGCTCCATCCAGCCACTTCCGGGTGCTTCAACCCCCCCTCCCCTCTGGGAAGCTGCCTCCAGCTTCCGGTTTTAGTCCGCCATTTTTCCCCCCCCTTAGCGGTGTGCGCTTGAGCGGAGCTCCGCTCCTAAGTTAAATGAAAAAAAGCTTCACTGGTGCCTAATTTAGGCATTTAGACGAGTCCGGGATCTCGGGGAGGCCATTTTCGGGGAGACAATGTAAAAGGAGTCTTCATTTAAACTTTAAAGGGACCAGTTAAGATCGCTCTTCTGCGCACGCGCCAAACTTCCTGTTCGGGAGAGGGCTGCCTGTGCGCATGCTCAAAGGAGAGGGGAACCCCCCCCCCACCTGCAGGAGGACGGCAGGGAGCTCCGAAGGAGGGAAGGAGGAGGTGAGTGTGATCGCGATTCTCCAGTTTAAAAAAAAAACGCATCGTGCCGGAGCAGTTTAAACCGCTCCAGCACGCTGTCTAAACGCACCCAATTATTGTCTATTCTCTTCAGAATGTGTTGAGCCCTCAGTGCTGATCTGAAAGTCAGTTTGGTACAGTAGATAAGAGTGCAGGCTCTAATCTGGAAGAACCAGGTTTGATTCCCGACTCCTCACATGCAGCTGCTGTTGTGACTTTGGGTCAGTCATAACTTCTTTCAGAGCTGTTTTCTCAAGGTCAGTTCTTGAGAGAGCTCTCTCAGCCCCACCTACAGGGTGTGTGTTGGAGAAAAGGGGTTGTAAGCCACTCTGAGACTCCTTTGGGTAGTAAAGGGTGGGGTATGAATCCAATCTCCTCCTCCTGTTTAGGCTAAGTGTCTGGCACATGGAGGGCTTGAAAGCTATGAATCCAGGCAAAAGGTATATCTGAAGGGCACAGCTTTACATTTATGCTTTAGGTTGCCAGCAAGAGAACAAAGGTTGCCAGCATGAACCAAAGAACAGAAGTCAGCTATAGCAAAACCAACATAGAAATAAGGAACACAAAAGGCCCAGGCTCATGAAACCTCAAATTCTGCAACACAGTTATGTTGTAAACACACATCTCTAGGCCTGGAAATCATGCCTCTATGGATTCAGGAAGCCAACAGGGTTTTAATACTTTCCTTATGTGTATGGTATGTACCATTAATATTGAAATATGCACATCATTTTTCAGAGCAGGACTTCCAAGGTTCATGCAGCCCCTTGTAGCACTGGGAAAAAATTCATAATGTACTGAATAACAAAAAATTGAAATATGTGTAGAATGGGAATCTAGCAAACAACTGTATGCCTACGCTATGGGGTTATAAAGAGACAGTGGAGAATGGGACCTGGCTGTAACTCAGGTAGAGCTTTTCTTTTCCTTTTCATTAAAGTTCTTTGTTGATAACTAATGCATTAACTTGCATTTGGAAAAAAACCACCACCACCATCATATCAAGGATTCTGCATCTTTGCAAAGAAAACAATATACTGAGAAACATTTCAAAAATGCCAGCAGCATCTTTTACGGAAACTTGTTTAGAAAATAGGTTTGGCTAAACAAAAGCCTTGGAAGTAACATAATCAGGCTTGCCCCGTCTGGGCAAATGGGCTGAGGGAGGAACAATTTGTCAAAGATACACACTTGTAATGTTCAAAGAAACAATTTTCTAGCACACTGTTATCTCTTGCAACTCCCCTTCTATACCTATTGTTTGCTATATGTTTTTGTTCCAGAGAAAAATTAGGCAGACTCTGGAGTGTTTGCTTGGTTTGAAAATTTTTGTTTGTGCCAAGCCTTTTAATTTATGATGTCCTTCCGTAAGTGAAAGTATCTTGTAGCAATTGTACACTGTAGCAGAATATCTAATTTATTTGTACTCAAAGGCCACCAAGGCATGCATCATTTATAGCTCAAAGTATTAAACAGTTAATTGTTGCTGTCAGTCACCTCGTTGATTAAAGAGAGATTGGAAAAGATGGATTTGTAAAATCAAATCTTAATTAGGGCTCTTTTCTGTTCAATGCTTTTCAAGGCAAAGGGTTTGCATTTTTTACTGCAGGCTGGGAGACAAATAACTGATTAAAAGACAAAGGTTTCCCTTGCTCAAAAGCTAGTTGAATCCGACTCTAGGGGGCGACGCTCATCTCCATTTCCAAGCCGAAGAGCCAGCGCTGTCCGAAGACATTTCCATGGTCATGTGGTAGGCATTAGGTTTGTCCAAATGCCTGAGAACCCCCAGAAGCTGTTAGTGAAATCACTCCAATGTGTTTGTGTAATTTAGCAGAGTATATTAAGACGTAAGCTTAGTACAAGCCATGTGGTCAGCTGGGCTGCGTGTGTGCAAGCATGAAAACAAAAAGATACACGGAGACTTCTTCAGATTCAAACTAATAAGGATTTTGTTATATGAACTCCATTCACTAGATAGGAAAGATGAGAGACAGCATATCTAATCTGATCTATCTGGATGTTCAGAGATGCAAGACGTGTGTCCTGCTTTCATGGTGCCAAGATGGAGAGTCTGGCAATGTGTGCGAGACAGGTGTCAAAGTTGGAAGGAAGGAACTTCTCTTAAGAGTAGCAATCTACACTTCAAACGGATAGCAGTAGAGAAGAAAAGAAGGATGCTCTGTGTCCTGTGCTTATCTTTCTCTCTCTGACTCTTTGGTAGCCCCCTCTGAAGGGTGAGGTTAAGATATAGCATAAAGGCTTCCAGTTCCAACAGAAGCACTTGTGACTTTTTCTTTGAGCCTCCTGAGCCAGATAGCAATTTGCTTTTGCAACTTCTCCCAGCATCAAACGAGGGTTGCCATCTGGCATATAGGCAGGTGACAAAAAAGTTCCCGGAGGTGTGTGGAATGTGTCACACTATTCTTTGGATCCAGGCCAGAGAACTGGATGAATTTTCCATCAACTCTCTGCTTATTAAAATATGCTACAAAAGGTGTTTTCAATTGTTTAAGCAATCAGTGCACTTGGGAAAGGAATACACATAATTTACAAAAAGAGAACATTTAATCAGCATCGTAGGAGGGACTTTAGTAATGCAAACTCAAATCTACTGACAGTATTACCTGATGAATGCAAGCCAATAAGCATGAATTTACTACTACTTGCTATAATAATGCATGACAGTGTATAAAGGAAGAAAGAGATCTTGAGCCTTTAATAGCTGGGTTATGCTCTCATTTACATTTGTTCATCCTACAATAATACCACAGGACAGGAAATTCATATTTTCAAACAGCAGATTAGTGCTAAAATCCAGATGTTGATTCAGGAAGATCGTACAGTAGGTCTGCATCCCTAAGGAGCTAGTATAAAAGGGGCAGCACAAAGGTATCAGGATCCCTAGAGCATCAATTTCTCAAAAGAGAAAGACAAGAATGGTGTTGGAAGGGCTGTAATGCTTTCTTCGAAAAGACAGACCCTCCAAATACATTGGTTAATTACAATGTGCAAACAAAGAAGAAGTAGAATGGAATTGGATGTAATTGCTCTGGAGGAGAGGCAAGCATAAGAATACATTTACTAGTAACAATAGCGATTACAAATGAGGAAGTGGCACCTTGCCATGGTGAGCCATTTAACCATGTGGGAAGCAAACTATGTGTAGTTTCTGCCCTCACGCTGAAGAGAATTCAGCCGCATGCCTGCATCTGATCAGAAGGAGAATTATTGTTTGAAGTAGAAGAAATATATTAGGCACTTTTATAGGTCCTCATCAATCAGCATCATGACAGTCCTTTCCCTGACTCCTCCTTGTTGTGTAGTGGGTTCGACATATTAAGGAGTCAGGAAACAGCGTGATAATCAGCACATGGTTTACTCATACACAACAGAACAACACAATACCGGCTGATGGACAACTATATACAGTCCCCGTGGACCATCCCCAGGTCCCATTGGTGGGTTTAAACTTCCCACCAAGGTTCCTAATGGTGACCGCTTGAGGTTTCAGGATCCTAGTCCCTATTGTATTTTGAGCTCCAAGCTCAGGTACGGTCACTGTTGCCTAGTGGCAGTCAGCAGACATAACAGTTCTCCTAGCAAAACACTGTTGAAAAGTCATTTCCTTTGCTGTCTCTTCTTGCAGGTGAAATGGCGAGGTCTAGGAAAGTCTTGCTCACCTAATGAATGATTTGTTCACTTACCTTTTTGGACTAAGGCATAACTAGTGATGCCATGAAACTCACAAATGGCAAGCTTCTAATTTGAAGTTCTCTAGTTTGGAATGCTCTGGGGAGGTGCTAGTTGAATCCAGAACCTGAAAAAGTTAGTCAAATGGAAAAGAGGGCCAACAATAAAAACTTCAAATATATATAGTATGTATATATATATATATATATATATATGTATGTATATGTATATATATATATATATATATATATATATATATATATAAAGATACATGTATTTATTAACAAGAATTTTAAAAATTATATATAAGGGCCCAATCACACCTCATGTAAAAATACCCAATTCTAATACACAAGGGCTAGTGGACTTGACCTGATGCATTTTGGCCTGCATAGGCCTTCTTCAGAGGTCAAAATCAGTGAGGAACATATTGGCTAATATAATAGTACAGTACAATTATACAGATACAAAATATAAATACGAGAAGAACCAGAAAAAAGTAGAAAAAATAGGAAATTAAATACATACAATAAAATGGATAAATAAATTATAGGTATATACTACTAAAAAACATTTTGACTTACTTCCAAAATGAAACCACTAGGCACAGAATAAAAGTACAAATGAGGCCTCCAAAGATGCAATCACATGCCAAGTGGTGTTTTCCTGGTATTAATCTAGAAACAAATATATATATATAAACCAATGCATTCTCAATTTTAAAACTTAATTCAGAAAGTAATAAATACAGAAAATTATTTAGTTACTTCTGGTCCAGAAAATGCCTTCCTATGATTGTTCAGCCAAAGTATCCTCAATAGAATTGTCCTTAGGCAAAGAGCAGTGCTGGTCAAGTAAGAATGCTGGAGCTTTATAGCAGGTATAGGCTGATGCAATCCCTATGTTAAGGCTGATGCAATCCTTGTAGAGTGCCTTGGAATAGTCATGTGATTGCACATCCCACATAGAGCATAACATTAAAAACTATAAAACAATATAAATTCCAAACTAGGTGTTAAACAGTCAAAAAATCATACACAGATGTTAAACTGTCAAACAATCATATTACACACCAGTCAACCTGTTCATTCAGACCATATGAGGTTACAGTTTCGAGGGCATGAATCCAAAACAATTCTCTGGTTTTCAAGTGCTGAGTCATCTGCAGGTGGTTACAAGGTCGAACATATTCCAGAGCAAAGAATGAGAAGTCTCTGTCATTGTGACCTGCTTCAGCAAAGTGGTCAGTGAGCGGAGCGTTTTTTCTTCTTTGTCTGATGCAACTTCTGTGTTCTGTGATTCTGATCTTTATTGGCCTTGAAGTACACCCTATGTGCTTTTTTCACACTTACAGATGATACAATAGATAAGACCCTTTCAATTACAGTTAAAAAATGATCTAATAGAATACTTTTCTGTTTACTTGAATCATAACAAATGTTAATATGTAAAATCAAATCACAGACCTCACATCTTCCACAGGAAAAGTTGCCAGTTGGTAAATTTTGACCATCTACTCCCCTTTTTATACCTGGTGAAGATTTTAAGCTGCTTCTCACTAACATAACCTTCAGATTTTTAGATCTTCAGTAGGCAAAGAGAGGAGCAGTCTCACATGAAGGAATGTTAGTTAATAGATCCAAGTGTTTCCTAATGATGTTACTGACTTGAGTTGATCTTTCATCGTAACTCAGTGGAATAATAATCCCGTCAGACTGACTTTGTCTTGTTTTAGGTATCAAGAGTGAGGACCTACTAGTATTCTTTGCCTTATGAAAAGCCCGCTTAACAGTTCTAGAAGAATTGCCCCTGTCTCTAAACTGGCCCATCAATGTTTTAGCCTGCTCAATAAAGTCAGAATACTGGCTACAGTTTCTCCTAAGCCTCAACAGTTGGGAATAAGGTACGTTCTTTTTTAGGTGTGGTGGGTGGAAGCTGTCACTAGACAAAAAGGAATTGGCATCTGTAGATTTTCTATAGGTGCTGTTCTGTATTATGTTCCCTATCCTTCTAATACTGACATCCAGGAAGTTAATTTCCTTGTAATCATATTTCATTTCAAATTTGATAGTTTCATGCAAGCCATTAACGAACTCTTTAAATTCCAATAAAAGTTGAACTGGACCTTTCCAGAGTAGAAAAATGTCATCCAAAAATCTCTTTAAAATAATGATGTTCTCAGCATAGATGTTGTTGGCATGAAGGATGAATTGATTTTCAAACCTATTCATAAAAAGGTTTGCCAATTCTGGTGCAAATTTGCATCCCATTGCATTCCCAGACACTTGCTAGAAATTTTTTTCTGAAATTGAAAATAATTCCTTTTCAAACAAATCCCCCCCCCATTTTTGTCTCAGGAGGTCCTAGTTGACCGCTAATACTGTCATGTTATTAATCAAATTCTTATAATTAGTCACAAGCAAAAGCTGAACTGTGGTCCCGATCACATGCAGAATTAGTCGTGCGATACACATGAATGCTGGGTGGATTTTATGGGCATGATCACATGGGAACATCTGGCAAGCATCCCACACCCGTCGCCAACCCATTTCACCCCGCTGAAGAAGTGGAGTTAAAAAATACCGGGGCAAGTGCAGTATCAAATGGATTTGCAATGAGCAGCAGATGGACTTTCCCATGTGATCGCTCTGGCACACTCTCATTGCATCAGCGATCCCTTGTTGGAGTGTACCGGAAACACGAGGTGAAGGAAAAAACCCGATTCATCCGCTGCTGCATTTGATCACACAGTGGTGGGTCAAAGTAATACAGCGCAAATAGCCTTGCTTCCCTCCCCCGTGTGATCTGGCACATGTGACCAGACTCTGTATTTTGCATATGCTTTCTTCTGAAATTCGGCTGGCAGAATCCCATAGGTGAAGGGTACAGTCTCTGAAAACATCATTCCAATTGTTTGGGTGAAAGAACCCCAACCAAAAATGTGTTTCCGACTGAAAACATAGTTCAGGTGTTTAGAGTACCATGCTCCAGGGTTTCCATTCCTACCCTGAGGACAGATTTCAGGATGTGGTCCTGGAACTGTAGTTACGTTCCTTGGCAACTGTGCTAGGGATCCATCTTATAGCCTTTTTTTAAAGAAAGAAACACCAACATCAGACTATTCAGTTAAGTCATCTGGGGATGAAACTCTATTTATCCTTTTCATAAGAGTGATGACTATGCTGAACAGATGTCTGGAGCTGGTAATGAGTTGGACAAAGTTTAATAAATTGAAGGTTAATCTAGACAAGACAGAGGTACTATTAGTATGATATTCTTCAGACCAGGACAGTAGCTTTTAATTTGTTTTAGGTGGTGTAATAGTTCTAAGGACCAAACTTGCAACTCAGAGACATTTTAGATCTGGCCCTCTTGGCTAGATACTGAACCTGAAGCTCAAATACTTTGGCCACCAAATGAGAAGGGAGCACTCACTGGAGAAGACACTGATGCTGGGAAAGATTGAAGGTAAAAGAAAAAGGGGACGGCGAAGGATGAGATGGTTAGAGATGCAATGAATGTGAAGTTGGGCAGGCTCTGGAGGACAGCAAAGGACAGGAGGTCCATGGGGTCATGAAGAGTCAGACTCGACCATGTGACTGAATAACAATTTGTCCTCCTAGAAATAAATGACCTATATAGTTACCTATCTTCTGACCACATCAAGATTATATCACTGTAGTATACACAGTGTAGCTCTACATATTAAGATTCACCAGAAACTGCAACTGGTACAAAATGCTGCAACAAGATTATTGACAAGACCATTATTCAGCGATCCCATAACCAATATTACAAGATGTATGGTGGGTTCAAATCTGCTTATAGATCCAATCCAAGGTTTTGACCTACAAAGCCCAAATAGTCTGCCCAGGATGTGTGAAAAACTGTTCTTTCCTATTTACTCCTATTTACTAGGCTGTTCTTAAGAAGCATTTCTCCGGTGTCCTTGTTCAGGGAGATGATACTTAAGTGATGACCAGGAATAGGGAAGAGGTGACCAGAGACAGAGAGATGAAGCCTTAGTGGTGACTAAGGACAGGAAATTTTCAGTGGTGATGATGCATCTGTAGAGCAGATCTGGACCTGGGACCTTCACGTAGGCTTCCACTGGTGGCCAGTATGGAGCTCAAACCTGGGAACTTGCACTGGCATTATTAGTACTAGACTCCAACCATCTGAGCTAGCTGGCCAAGTACATATAGAAACAAGGGACTGAAGATCTAAAACCTGTTCAGAATCCAAGCACTGCAAATATAAATATCATAAAGACAATAGTTCAAAACAGAAATGTCAACAAACATGTTTTTTAAATAACATTTATTTCCTGTAGTGGTCCCAAGTAAGCATAATATCTCCATCAAAGAATATAAAGTTGTGACCAAGGCTACATTAGTTGCATATAGAAGTTTGACCAAGACTTACATTAAACTGAATTCTTCTTAGAGAGGATTCTCTTTTAAGAACCCTACAGCTGTTTCATATAGCTATGACTATAATAAACAACTACTAATACTCATTGTTTATGCTAGTGGTGAATATGTGGTAAGAGGACCTAGTATACGGCAGGAGTTTTTTTTTTAAAAGTGGCATTAATAAGACAGAGATTATTACAGTTTAGAGGGTATTACCTATCTACATAATTCTTTCTCCTTGGCAGCCCCATCTGGGTTCTCCTTTGACATATGCCCTTGATGTCATAACAGAATTTAAAATACTTTAAATATGTAAATACTGTACAATCTTAGTTTTACAGGGAATGTATTGGAAGCCAAACAATAGTGGAGTGAGATACTCTGTCATCAACGTCCAGGTGGTGATAGTCATTGTATGATTTAGGAAATTCAATAAGTATATAAAATTTCCTTTTGATTGATCAGAATTAACACCAAGTGTAAAAATTAAGCTCCAGGCCAGTCTCTTTATCTATAAATTTGAGTATTTCTAGCCCATAATCAGAGGTCAACAAGGCTTCTCCAAGATATTTTAGCTCTTGAAAAAACACAAATAGAACTAAATTGAAGTGTAGAGCGAAATGAATGGTAAGGCAAGGAAGCCGTGTTGACCTCTTTGAAAGTGCCAACAAATACGGGAGTCTTTTCATGTGAAAGTTTGGATTTGTTTGCATTTCATATAAATCCGTTGACCTGGTCTCAGCAACGCTGTCTTTCAAATTGTTATATTCATTTCACTCAGAGCTTATTTCTTCCACAATTGGTCTCAGAGGTTTTATTTGCTGGTTCATTTCTTTCAGCCTGCAGCACGCTCTGCTCTCTTCACCCACCCTCTGCAGCATACAGTTCTTCTGGGTCTTCTAGTCTACAAAAGGTCAGGCTGTAGTGGTTTGTTTTTATATTTGGGCATCATGCTGCCTCCTCCTTGTTATATGCCAACCTGAGTCAAGCATTTCAGCAAAAAAAATTCCAACATTCTTTGCAGAAAGAAAAACATAGATAAGGAGAGCTGAAAAACTCTTCAACAATCTTATTTAATAGAACTAGCATTACCTCTTAGAACAGATCTGCTGGCATTTAGAAATGTTCATTGGTGGCTGTGGCAGTGGTGGGTGTTGCTGAAAACTGAACAGATTTTTTTTTCCTCTCCAAATTACTGAAGTTCTTCCTTTCCAGCACAATATGTATTCATTAAACATAAGAGAAAAGGAATTCCATTTAGCTAACGCAGCAGACAGTGCTCAACTATACCAATTAAATGATGCAATTAACTGAATAATTAGTTAATCAGGGATTAATTGCATTCAAAGGCTGTTCCTGAGTTTGCAGCAGCAAGGGGTGGTTCTTCACAATATTCTTAAATTAAGAGATATGTTGAGTAATCAGAGAAGGCAATCCTCATTTAGTTTTGAATACAAGGTCTTATTTATGATTGCCAGGTCACAACCCACAGTGCATGTGTGTCCCTTAGGTGAAAGATGTTGTAACCAGGGCTTCTTTCATACTGCTCTGCCTTCTTCTTTTAGTCACCTGATAAGGAGCCTTTCCATTGCTGTTCCAGTAAGTGGACACTGGCATATGGCTATGTGCTCCATCCGGCAGACTTAACCTAATTGCTTATCTAGCTGGGATTATTATGAAACAGTTGCAAGAAGCTGCATCCCTGCATGTCTCTATTACTGAAAGTGAGGTAGCAAATAGCTCTCTGGCCAAGCACCAGAGCTGCATCTAGACTGTGCATCTTTCATTCCTGGACCAGGATTGAAAGGATTAAATATGTACCCTTTTCGGTATAACCTTTCTGGTAACACAGCCCTCTCCCTGAAACATTACCCCAGAAGGTCAGGGGTTGCCAAAAGATGAGAAAATCAGCATTTTGTCCTCCAGACACACCATGCATGCAGAGAAGCACTTAGTGCTCAAACTTTGTGCTCTTTGGATCACAGCCATTGTGAGGATCCCATTAATTAATTGGTTTAAAAGATTTCTTCCGACCACCTTCAGCTTGCAAAATCCATATAAATATAGCAAATTAGCAACACAGACAAAACTGGCGAATGGATGTTGTCCCTGTGGGGGAAAGGAGGAGGAGGAGGAGATTGGATTTATACCCCACCCTTCACTACCTGAAGGAGTCTCAGAGCGGTTTACAATCTCCTTTCCCTTCCCTTCCCCACCACAGACACCCTGTGAGGTAGGTGGGGCTGAGAGAGCTCTTTTGAGGACTGCTCTTGAGAGAACAGCTCCGAGAGAATTTGTGACTGACCCAAGGTCACACCAGCAGCTGCATGTGGAGGAGTGGAGAATCAAACCCAGTTCTCCAAGATTAGAGTCCGTGCTCCTAACCATTACACCAAACTAGTGTTCTTTCACTGTGCTGCCATCACTCTGCTGTACAAACTGTTCCTTTCTTCACAGCAGTGGTGGCCAAAATGGTACTGGGGGAGGAAGATGTTGTTTCATTATCTTCTTCCTACCATTGCTGCTGTAGCTATTGTTGATCTCTGTAGAGGCAGGGCTTCTTCCTCCATGATGCTGTTACTTTGTCATAGAACCCAGTTGCTCTTTTCTTGATAGCAGCAGAGGCCAAGAACATAAAGGGGAAGAAGATGATATTTCTGGACAGGCTTGATCCCCCATTGACTTGCTCATATTGTGATCATGTGTCACAATCATCAGAGCTGAATATGTAGTAGACTTTTTGGTCTATGTTTGACTTGAACATGTCCACCATAGCATTGCTGCCTCTGCACATGTGAAGTAATAATTAGCTGCATTAACCCATTCCCTGCTGCCACACCCAGCCACCTTACTTTTAAAGAAAGAATTTTTGAGATAACATAGAAGGAAAATAATTTAATATGGGTTCTTGTTTTTACTGGTTGGTGACTATTTGAGTGTTTCTGACAGCTTGTTGAACACTTCCATGATAACCCTGAAATTGATTTCACCTACTGCATAGACACACACAAAAAAACCATAAGACAAAGACTCAAAATTTATCTCCCATGGCCTTTGCACAACTGCAACTCTGCCTGTCTCCATATTCAAGTTGTGCAGAGAACAGTGAGGGCAAGAGGAATTGATCTGAGATTCAATGTGTAAGTTGTAGTGATCAATCAAGATATATTCCCCTAGTAAGCATATTTGTCATGAGGTTAACAGCATGCTTAATTGTTCCAGTGTCCTTTCCTTGATCCTCGCAGTTTTCCTGCCCCAGCTGCACTCTGCCTCATAGAAGACTACCTGACTGATTTCAGTTACACAGGCAGTTCTTGAATTGCAGAGAGTTGCCAGGGAACTTTTGTGATGACTCCCCTTATTTACTGTTCGAAGGCTCATAGACTCCTACCTTTATTTAAGAACCTGTGTGCCTGGATTTTCTCTGACATATTTCTGGACTATGAGACTAGCTTAGGAGGGCAGTTTGTTCTTCAGCTTTTTATTGCTGTTTCTCTCCTGATCCGACCGTGATATGACTCCATATGGGATGTATCTTTAACTAACTGGCTGGCTGGTTGCCTGCACATTTCCCCCTATACTTTAGTTTTGGTCAGATACCCTAACAAGTCTATCATATTCTCTTGCCATGGCCCAAGAGTCCCAGCTACCTCAGAGTTTATTGCATATATCAGCTGAGGAAACTTTCCAGCCAAGTGGGAAATGCCTCCTTTATTAACTGCTTTGAAACTTCCCTTCTATCTGGTAAGAACATAAGAGAAGCCAATGTTGGATCAGGCCAATGGCCCATCTAGTCCAACACTCTGTCACACAGTGGCCAAAAATACCAGGTGCCATAAGGAGGTCCAGCAGTGGAGCCAGGACACTAGAAGCCCTCCCACTGTTGCCCCCCCGAAGCACAAGGACAAATTTGGTACAATGTCAGGATCCAAATGAACCTAGCCACAATGCAGGAATTCCTAAAAATCCCTTTTTGAGATCAAAAGAGTGGTAGAACAATAAGTTCTTCTATTCCAGAATGTGATGAGGCACCTGTAAATGTTATCTTGCCACAATGTGGAGAACAGACATACTAGTGCAGAGATTCCATTGGGACCCATCCTATCCCTCGGCTAATAACACTTACCCAGGGGAAGTCTCTGTAGGGTAAATACATCATTGGAACATACCTCTTACAAGCATAATGAGAACAAAGTGGGAAATGGTTATTGATTCAAGTTTTGGGATTATTTCAGGGTTCATGGGAGGTAACAAAAAGTAATAGTGCTCATGAGAATATAGAGCTAATTCTCTCATTTCAAGGTAGTTAAGCAGAGGTTGTTGGTCTTAGTATAATTTATAATCTCAACTGAAGAAGGTTTAAGACTTGTAAGTACTTTCCCGATTGTTGTGTGTATGTCCACGCAAACATGGCTCACTGTGACCAATTCTCCAATTCTATAAACTGAACAAAACAGACCAGGGTAGAGGGGTGAGGATTGTAAGGGCCAGTAGGAGGGCATAAGATCAAGTGGCATCTGGGAGTGGAGTGTGCAAATTTCATTAAGAGAGCAATTACCTCCTGCCAAAGTGATTACTGCGCTTGTGTCCTTTTGGTTTAGTCAATAGTCTTATGTTCCTCATGGGCTTTTGTCTACCCATCTATACAGCTATTACATTTTATCCCTTTCCCTGAGAAACTCACAATGGAGTAGTAGATTCTTCCTTCCTCCATTATTTTTTAGTCTCTGGGTGTGAGATAGGTTAGACTGAGAGAGTATGATTGGCTCAAGGTTACCTAGGAAGCTTGATGACTGAAAAGTACTGAGACTGACGAGTGATTTCAGCTCTCACATACTTTATTTGGATCAGGAACAAGACAAGTAAGCTGGCTCGCAGGCCGGCTTTTTATCCCCTGTGAGCCCACACCCCAAACACACACCACACCCGTGATTCGCTATTTACAGTTGATTGGATTACCCCGGGCTCTTCGATTGGAAGAATGCGAGGAGCCTCCATTCTATTGTCTCTAGACACGAAGCTCAAGCCTTAGCCTGGCCGCGTGCAGACCGGTCAGAACCGGTCTGAGCACATGGTAGCCCTCCGTCCATGTTTCCCTGTGGGTACACCACACTCCTCCCCCCTTGGTCCATAAGACACCCACAAACAAAGTCCTGTAGATAAGACGGCGGCCTCTTGACCCTCGTTGAGCGTCAGAGCGCCGGGGCCGGGGCAGAGGCTGGCACCGGTGTCTGCGTCAAGGGGCCGGCTGGTGCCAAGGGGCTTGGCGCGGTTGTCATGGCGGTGTCTGCAGCCGTCCGGACATCTGGTATCGAGGGCGTTGGTGCGGCCGTGGAGCCCTCTCCTGGGATGGGGTCCCGGGCTGCAGTTTGCGGCTCTCTGGCTTCCTGCAGGCCGGGATCCTCATAGTCCTCTGGTTCCCGTGGCTCGATCCGGCGGCGGAGCTGGTCTATGTGGCAGTTCAGCACGGTGCCATCCTCGCAGGAGACTTCATACGATCGGGGTCCCCAGACCCAGACCACCCGTGCTGGGACCCAGGGTGGTCCCGCGGTGTAGCTTCTGGCGTACACGGGGTCCTCCGGAAAGAACCCTCTGCTGGCTCGTTGGTCCTCGGTGTCCGGCTCGCGCTCCGGTGCCCGGTCTGGATGGAGCCTGTCCAGGCGCGACGTGAGGCGGCGACCCAGGAGGAGCTCCACCAGACTGCGTCCCGTGGTGGTGTGCAGGGTGATGTGCTGTCCAAACAGGAAGGCGGCGAGCTTATACTCCCAGTCCGGGGAGTCGAATTTACAGAGGGCCTCCTTGGCAGTCCGGACCATCCTTTCCGCTTGCCCGTTTGTGGCAGGGTGGAATGGCGCAGAGTGTACATGCCGAATCCCATAGTATGCGGTGAACTCCTGGAACTCTTGGGAGGTGAACGCAGTACCGTTGTCTGTGACGAGCGTGTCCGGCAGCCCGTGGGTGCTTAGGATCCGCCACATCGCCCTAATGGCCGCTTTGGAGGAGGTGGATGCCACGGGGACGACCTCCAACCATTTACTATAGGCGTCCACCAATATGAAGAAAATCTGCCCCTGGAACGGCCCGGTAAAGTCCAAGTGGAGGCGTGACCAGGGGCGGTGGGATGATTCCCAGGCTCTGTCCGGGGCCCTTGGTGGCTCCAGGCGTGAGATCTGGCAGGGCTGGAATTTCCTCACCTTGTCCTCGATGTCCCGGTCGAGGCCTGGCCACCAGACGTAGCTTCGTGCTAACGCCTTCATGCGGACGACAGTGGGGTGGTGTTCGTGTAGCACCTCCAGGACCTGTTGCTGCAGCGGCCCTGGGATCACCACCCATCCTCCCCACATCAAGCACCCTTTATGCATGGACAGTTCATGCTTGCAGGATGTAAATGGTGCGAACTCGGGGCCCTCCTTGGCCACTGGCCACCCCCTCCCCACCCAGTCCAAGACACGGCAAAGGACTGGATCCCGGGCCGAAGCGCGGGCCACCTCCTGCACATGGACCGGCCGGGCCGGAAGCGTCTCCAGGAGAGCAACCATGTGCATCGGGGCGGGGGCGTGGTCCGTGGTGGTCAGGGTAAGGCGGCTAAGGGCATCTGCATGACCCATAGCCTTCCTGAGTCGGTGCATGAGGGAGTATGCGTACCCCGACAGGAAAATGGACCACCGCAGGACTCGTGGGGAAACCATCTGCGGTGTTTGGCGGTCCGAGGCGAGGAGTCCCAGAAGTGGCTTCAAGATCTCGAACGGCCGGCCGTAGAGGTAATGGTGAAACTTCTTCACCCCAGCCACAATTGCCAGCACCTCCTTATCAATTTGCGCGTAGTTCCGCTCCGCTGCAGAGAGGGTCCGGGAGTAATACGCGACCGGGACCTCCCGGCCGTCTGGCAACCGGTGCCCCAAGACTGCGCCGACTCCGTAGGAAGAGGCGTCGCAGGCGAGGACCACCGGAAGCAACTCCGAGAAATGGTGGAGGACCGCGTTAGACACCAGTAAGTCCTTGACGCCTTGGAAAGCCACTGCCTGCACCCGCCCCCAAACCCAGGGCGCGTCTTTGTCGAGGAGGCAGTGGAGCGGCTCTGCCACGGCCGCCTTGAGGGGCAGGAACGAGTGGTAGAAATTGAGGAGGCCGAGGAACGCCTGTAATTCCGCCTTGGAGGAGGGTGGGGGGGCGTGTTTGATGGCCTGCACTTTATCGTCCGTGGGGTGGATCTCTTGTGCGTCCACCACGAACCCCAGGAACTCGATTCGGGGCACCCCCAGGAGGCATTTCTCCTTCTTTACCTTGAGGCCGGCTGTGTCGAAACATCATAGGACCTGGCGGAGACGGTCTGCGAAGGCGGTGGTGTCTGGCGCTGCAATGATCACATCATCTAGAAATGGCTGTACTCCGGGGATGCCTTTTAGGAGAGAGTCCATAAAAGATTGAAAAATCCCGGGAGCCACACAAACCCTGAACTGCAGCCTCGTGACCCGGAAAGCCCCCTTGTGGGTCGCAATGGTCTGGGCCTCTGCTGCGGCATCGTCCACAGGCAGCTGTTGGTAAGCTTGTGCTAAATCGAGCTTACCAAAGATTCTTGCCCCTGCCAGGGAAGCGAGGACATGGCTCACCACTGGAACCGGGTATGCGTGGTCCTGCAGAGCCTTGTTCAAGGTGCATTTATAATCCGCGCAGATCCGCACGTCCCCGTTCGGCTTTACTGGCGTTACAATCAGGGTTTCCCAGCGTGCGGATGCAACTGGCACTAGCACCCCCTGTTCGACAAGGCGGTCAAGCTCGGCCTCGATTTTCGCCCGCATGGCCAGGGGCGGGACCCGTGCCTTAATGCAGATGGGGCGGAAAGACGGGTCCAAATCCAGGGAAATGGGGTCCCTGGTGTACCATCCCAAGGTCCCATCAAACACTTTCGGGAACTCCCGGCAGACCACCTCCCAGTCGGCCGCCCGGATTTGGTTAAGTCCCGATATCTGGAGACCCAGGGGTCGGAACCATGAAAGTCCCAGCAAGCTGGTTAGGCGCCCTTCCACCACCAACAGGTCCAGTTGCCCCGAAAAACCCTTGAACTGGACCCGGAACTTGCCCCAGCCCCGGACCGCCACTGGGTTTTTGTTAAAGTCCCTTAACAGTAGACCCTGTGGCTTGCGCAACCGGGGTCCCCCCTTGGGGCATAAGTTGCGGAGGGTCTCAACCGAAATTATGGAATACGATGAGCCGGAGTCGATTTCCATCCGGCAGGGGGACCCCTCAATTAAAACGGTTACATGCACCTTGTCCGGGCTGTTGGGGGGCAAGTTACATACTGTCTGGTGGTTGACGGAAACGGTGTGGAGGTCCTCTGCCTCAATCTGTGCCATGAGGTTCGTACGGTGTCCTTTGGAGCGGCAGACCTTCTCAAAATGTCCCGTCTTGTTGCAAGCCCGGCAGATCGCGGAACGAAATTGACAGGTCCGTCGCTAGTGAGCGCTGCCGCAGCTCGCGCAGGCTACGGATGGCTGGGATTTGGCCTCTCAGGTCCGCGGAGGTCAGTGGTATGGTCGGTGGCGTACCTGGAGTACTTCCTTGTCGTCCGATACGTCGGACCCATGCATTGTTTGCGTGCGGTGGACCGCTGAACTGCGGTGGTCTTGGTGGGCCTTTTCGTAGGCGGTGGCCTCCTGGATGGCCTTTTCCAGGGTCAGGTCATTGTTGCTCGCCAGTTTCCGCCGCAGTTTGGACTCCCGGAGGCCCACGAGAAACTGGTTCAGCAGCGTGTCCGCGAGGTTTGGGAACTCGCATCTCGTGGCCGCCTGCCAAAGACCCGCCAGGAACTCCGTGGTGGACTCATCTGGGCCCTGGACCCTCTCGAAGAATCCCAGGCGCTCAACGTATTTTGTGGGCTTAGGCGAGAAGTTGTCTGTGAGGGCCTTTACCAGCGCCGCATAGGACTCCGTCTTAGTGGTCTTGGGGTTTATGAGGTCCCGCAAGAAGATGAGGGTGTCGATGCCGCAGACGCTGAGGAACAACTGCTTCTTTTTCTCGGCCTCCACCACATCATGATACCCGCAGTAGTTCTCCAGGGTCTCCAGCCAGGCATCCCATTTCTGCATTTGGGAGAGGTCGGAGGCGCTTAGGTGAGTGGTGGGCATGGCCATCTTACCACGGGGTTGTGAGCGGGGTTGCAAGTTGCCGGAGGCTGAAGGCGTACTGCTCTTGGGGTCAGTGGTGCTGCTTGGGAGCATTGTTTCGGTTGCGGTGTGGCTCGGGAGCGGTGCGGGGAGCGGCAGGCTCGATGCGGCACTCGGGAGCGTGGTTCCGGTAGCGGTGAGCGGCGCGGTGCTGCTCTCGGGGTCAGCGGTGCGATGCTTGGCAGCGGTGCGATGAGCGGCTGGCTCGATGCGATGCTCTTCTTCATGGTCGTTGTTCAGGGAGGGAGTTGGCATCCCATCCTCGTCGCCAGTGAAAAGTACTGAGACTGACGAGTGATTTCAGCTCTCACATACTTTATTTGGATCAGGAACAAGACAAGCAAGCCGGCTCGCAGGCCGGCTTTTTATCATCCGTGAGCCCACACCCCAAACACACACCACACCCATGATTCTGCTGTCTATATACCACCAAATGCAAATGCAAACTCAACATTGGGACTGTCTATATACCACCAGATGCAAATGCGAACTCAGCATTGGGACTTTTGTACAGTGCCATAAGTAGCAACCAAGATAAATATCCCGAGGCGGTGCATATCATTGCTGGGAATTTTAACCACGCTGAATTAAAAACTGTGCTCCCTAAATTTTATCAGCATGTGAAATGTGCCATTCGAGGAGACAAGACCTTAGATAAGATCTATTCTAACATAAAACATGGTTACAGAGCCATGCAGCTACCACACCTGGGCCAGTCAGATCATATGTCCTTGCTTTTAGTACCAACTTACACTACCATCAGGTCACAAGTTCCTGTAAAAATAAGGATGGTTAAAACTTGGCCTGAGGGTGCTTCCCATCAGCTGCAAGATTGCTTTGAGAGAACTAACTGGAATATTTTTGATCATCAAGACCTGGAGGAATATACAGCAGCAGTTCTGGGTTATATCAAACACTGCATAGACAGTGTCACTGTGGAAAAGTGCATCCGGGTCTATCCAAATCAAAAACCTTGGATGACGAGAGAGGTACAGCGACTTTTGAGGGAGAGGAACATGGCGTTCAGGTCCGGAGATACAAACCGTTATAGCTCTGCTAGAGCCAATCTGAAAAGAGGTATTCGACGGGCCAAGATGGACTATAGGCAGAGGATTGAGGATAATGTCAACACAAATGATATGAAGCAGGTGTGGCAAGGGATCCAGAATATAACCAATTATAAACCAACTTTTGCTGCCGTGGATGGAGACCCTTCATTGGCGGAGGAGCTTAACCTCTTCTTTGCCCGTTTTGATGTGGAGTCACCGGGGACAGCCACACTACAGTCATCAGCCCACGGTGGCTCCTACCTTAGGGTGGAAGAGCATGAGGTGAGGCGTACGCTGAAGTCTGTGAATCCGAGGAAGGCAGCTGGACCTGATGGCATCACTGGATGGGTGTTGAAGGAATGTGCAGACCAGTTGGCAGGGGACCTTACTAAGATCTTCAACTGGTCCTTACACCAGTCTATTGTTCTGTCTTGCCTAAAGTCCTCAATTATTGTTCCCCTGCCCAAAAAGTCTACAATTAACAGCCTAAAGGACTATAGACCAGTTGCACTCACTCCGGTTGTGATGAAGTGTTTTGAGAAATTGGTACGTAGTCACATCATTTCGTGCCTTCCATCCACACTGGACAGTCACCAGTTTGCATATAAGGCAAACAGATCCACGGAGGATGCCATCACTACCACTCTCCATACTGCTCTGTCACATCTGGAGCAGCCGGGGAATTATGTGAGACTGTTGGTTGTGGACTTCAGTTCTGCCTTTAACACCATCCTCCCACATAGATTAGTGCACAAATTGGAGGGCCTTGGACTCTCCAGTTCCATACGTTCCTGGATCTTGGATTTTTTGACAGCCCGCCCACAGAGGGTTACAGTAGGGTCTCCTATGTCCACAGTCCTTACCCTTAATACCGGCTCTCCACAAGGCTGTGTGTTGAGCCCCCTGCTCTATACCCTCTACACACAGGATTGTACCCCCACTCACCCCAGCAACACTATCATCAAGTTTGCTGATGACACCACTGTGGTGGGGCTCATCTCTGGGAACGACGAGTCTGCTTATCGGGATGAGGTGGAACGGCTTTGTGTTTGCTGTGGGGAAAATAATTTGATTCTCAATACCACCAAGACCAAGGAATTGGTGGTGGACTATAGGAAGAACAAAACGGAAATTAAGCCACTGTTTATAGGCGGAGAATGTGTGGAGAGGGTGCTACTTTCAAGTTCTTGGGAGTGACCATTAAGCAAGATTTGACTTAGAGCGTTAATACCACTGCTCTGGTGAAGAAGGCCCAGCAGAGGCTTTATTTTCTCAGACTCTTAAAGAAAAACAACTTGAGTGAGAAAACACTGACGTCTTTCTATCGTTGCTCAATAGAAAGCATCTTATCATACTGTGTCTGTGCCTGGTTTGCCAGTTGTACGGCTGCGGATAGGAAGGCACTCCAGAGAGTTACCATCACAGCTCAGAAGATCATTGGCTGCCCTCTCCCATCCCTGGAACAACTGTACAGTTCTTGATGCTTGAAAAAGGCAAAGAACATTTTGCAGGACTCATCACACCCTGGACACTCCTTGTTTGAATTGCTGCCTTCGGGCAGAAGATACAGGACAATTAAAACAAGGACAAATAGATTAAAAAACAGTTTTTATCCAAGAGCCATTATTGCCCTAAATGCTGCATGAGATTGGAACTGGGGACATCAGTGGTCTAGTTGCTATGTGAACTTTAGGGGAGCTATGAAGTAGTTGTGAATGGCTGTGTGAGCACGCATGATTATTGTTGTAGATCACTGAAATGATTGCACTTTTAATTTCGTTGTACTATGTACAATGACAATAAAGTATATTATTATTATTATTATTCGCTATTTACAATTGATTGGATTACCCCGGGCTCTTCAATTGGAAGAATGCGAGGAGCCTCCATTCTATTGTCTCTAGACACGAAGCTCAAGCCTTAGCCTGGCTGCGTGCGGACCGGTCAGAACCGGTCTGAGCACATGGTAGCCCTCCGTCCATGTTTCCCTGTGGGTACACCACAATGACCAAGGACAATTTTGTACCAAGGCCTCCCCAGTTCTGGGTTAGTACTCTAACCCCTATACCACACTGGTTTTCTATAAGCCAAAACTATATGTGCTAGGAAGAGATTGGGTTAGTCCATTTTCCCCTACATGCAATATGGCTTTTTGTGACTTTGAAAATTACAACTGTGAGGTCTTATTGGTCTTACAAAAATACTCAAGACCTTTGTCACATAAATTCATTGATAAACAGAGTACACAGTGTTGGTAAAATAAAACAGAGACATGAAGCCTGACTCATGCTCCTGACTATAGACACATGTTGTTTTCAGCTTTGTAGATCAGCTGCATTGTAAGGCAAAATATACACACATCTGTGTAGGGTGAAGAGAAATTTTAAAAAGCTTGGTGAGGAAAAAATCATAGGAAAATTAAGTTAGCAGATTTAATCAACTGAGCATGAAGTCCTACATGGCTCAAGCTACTATTTCACCCACAGAATCCTGATCCAGCAATGTATCCCAATCCAACAATATCAACATTCTGGAAGTACATAGCTTGCTGTATATACATATTTGGATGCAGAAAGGACAGGATAACCTTTAGGGCAAGCTTAAGCAAACTACCAGGTTAGTGACCTTATCTACCATATAGAGGAAAATTTAAAAACAAATATAAAGAGACCTGGAGAAGATGCCTGTGAGAGAACTGTGTATGACTTCATCTGTTTGAAAACCTGGACAGCTTGAATTCTTTGGGAAACATGCCAAAGTCTGGGCATCAAGAGGTTGCTTTCTCAAGCTGCTTTTGTAGACAGTGGGCTTCCAAATATGGATTTTTACACTCTTGAAGCTTCCCAAATATTTACTATTGTCTTAGGGCAGCCATAGTGTTGTCCTGTCCAATAGGATAAGCTTTAAAGATAGTCCAGAGCAAATGTAGACTCTGTGGGAGCAATTTTGGCTAAAGCCAATATGACATTCAAAGGGCTTTCAAATGTTGTGGATAAAGTATACTCACTTGATTTATAAAATCAGAATATGCACCATGCAGATACATGATGTTTGTTCTTAAAGGTTGGCTGGATTATTATCTATTTAGGTTTGATATCCTCCATTGGCTAGTCTACAAGAGTACCTAAGTCAACTGTACTGCCAACTCTCCAGATATTGTGTCTTACTACACTTTTCCACAGCACAGCTTTACATATGTTTTGCAGCATTGTGAGTCAGCAAGATATATACCATTTTCAGAAGAATCCAGTGGCTCCCCCCAGGGCCAGCTCGCTCACTAGGCATTTGCCTAGAGCACGCCGGCCCTTAGGGGCACCAAAAGCCCCCCGCCAAAAGCCCCGCTAACCCCCTGCCCCTTCCCTGGCTTGCCGGCACACCCTGCATCTGCGGGGTGTGCAGGCAAGCCGGCGCTCAGACAGAAGAGGCGGGGGTTTAAACCCCTGCTTCTTCCCTGGCTTGCCGGTGTGCCCCACAGCTGTGCTCAGATGGAAGGGACGGGGGTTTAAACCCCCACCTCTTTCCTGGCTTGCCAGTGCTCAGACGGAAGGGAAGGGGGTTTAAACCTCCTTCCCTTCCTTGGCCCTTGCCAAGGAAAGAGCACCGGGGGGGGGGGGCACCAGAAGGTGTCCTTGCCTAGTGTGCAAAAACACCTGGGGCCGGCCCTGGCTCCCCCCCCAATTTAAGGTCAAAGCATAAGCTAGGGCCAAGCAGCAATAAGTTGAGTGTCTTGCTGTTTAATGCACCAAAACAAGATCTAAGCTTTACCTTGGATTGTAACACAGGACCTGTTGAAGAAATGCCGGATACACTACCTGGTCTTATTTATGTTGTAGTGGTTAAGAATGGCAGACTGGAAAACTGGGTTTGATTCCCCACTCCTCCACATGAAGCCTGCTGGATCAGTCACAGTTCTCTCAGAACTCTCTCCGCCCTGCCTACTTCATGAGGTGCCTACTGAGGGGAGAGGAAGGTGATTGCAAGTTGCTTCGAGACTCCTTAAGGTAGAAAAAAAGGTAGAAACCAACTCTTCTTGTTGTTCTTCATTTTGTCCCAATTTCCACAATGGATGTTGTCAAAATCCTAGGATCGATGAAGGCCACTAGTTCTCTGGATCCTTGTTCATTGTGGCTGCTAAATTCATGAAAGGACCACATCAGCAAGTCCTTGGTATCTATTATAAATAAATCACTAACTCAGGGCACCTTTCCTCAGCCACTCAATGAAGCATTTATCCATCCACTACTAAAAAACAATCCCTACAGAAAATGATCTGGTCAATTATTGTCCTGTCTCTAATGTGTCCTTTCAGGGCAAAGTGATCTAGAGTGCAGTAACAGACCAACTCCAGGTCTTCAGTTTGGTGTAGTGGTTTGGTGGTTAAATGTGTGGACTCTAATCTGGGAGAACCGGGTTTGATTCCCCATTCCTCCACTTGCACCTGCTGATGTGACAAGCTCTGGCACAGCTGTTCTTGAAAAAGAGCAGTTTCTGTCAGAGTTCTCTCAGCCCCACCTACCTCACAGGGTGTCTGTTGTGGGGAGGGGAAGGGAAAGGAGTTTGTAAGCCACTCTGAGACACCTTTGGGTAGTGAAGGGCAGGGTATAAATCCAATCTCCTCCTCCTCCTCTTCTTCTTCTATAACTCATCTACTCTGGCCTTTCCCAGTCTACTTTCAGAATAGGCTATGGGATAGAGACAGCCCTGTTGACTTTAGTTGATGACCTTTATCTGAATTTAGACAAAAGGTATTCCTCTTTGTTGCTCCCACTGTATTTATCTGCTGTTTTTAATGCAGTGGATCATGCCATTTTGTTGAGGCACCTGGAGGCAGAAGTAGGCATCAGGGGATGTGTGTTGGACTGGCTCAAATAATTTTTTATAGACTGGAATCAAAGGATTGCCATTGGAAACCAATTATCATCAGTTAGGGAACCTATCCTATGGGGTTCCACAGGGTGCAATCCTATCACCCATGCTCTTCAATCTCTATGTAAAGCCCTTTGGAGGAATCATTCACAGTTTTGAGGTTAGCTATCATTCATATGTTGACATACCCAGTTCTTTGTATCCTTTTTCAAATCTCCTAGTGATGTGATACAGGTCCTGAATCACTGCCTGGCTGCTGTAGCTAAATGGCTAAGAGTGAACAAATTGAACATGAACTCTGGAAAGACAGAGGTAATACTGGTTGGGAATGCAGAAATCTTGGTGGATACTGTGCTCCCCACTTTTGATGTGGTTCAGCTAACCCTCACTCAGTTTTTTAAAAAGTTTTTATTGATAATTCAAGAAAATACATAGCTGTCCAAAAATCATTGTAACTTACAGAGAATTAGACATCAACTTATTGCACAAATAGTAATGACATGACTACAATAACAGCAGTAACAGTAATGTAACAATACGTAACACCTGATGAACTCAAAATTAAAGAAATAGAACTGAAATAATCTGTGTACTACCATATTTTCCTAGATGATTTGTGATGTTATATAGAAGGTATATAGTGTTTATTGTTAATGTGTATAATAGTTTGAGGTATGCTGGGTTGGGTTGTGCAATTGTGTGTCAGAAGTATAGACTTGGTATCTACAAAGTTATTGATTGAGTGTGTGTTAATTAAATGTGAATTAGATGAAGATATGTCGGATTGTGAGGTTGTATGTCAGTTGCAGTTATGTATTCTATGAATAGTTCCCATTTCAGAAGAGGATTGGATTGTTGTAATAATGAATCTGCTTGTTTTATGTTGTCAGTAATCTTTTCCACAATGAAGAGGTCCCAGATTTTCGATATCCAGTTATCTATCATTGGAGTTGATTGTGATTTCCATTTTGCTGCTATGCTTGTCCATGCCACAACAATTAAGCTTAGTATTAATTCTTGTCTCATACTAGGTATTTTGGGATCATACCAGATATTGAGGAAGAGTACTTTGGGCATTAGTGGTATATCATAGCCTGTGATGTATTCAATGTGCAATAAGACTCCATGCCAGAATTTGTTTATGATTGGACACTCCCACCAGCAGTGGGTGTAATTTCCTATTTGACCACAATTTTTCCAACAGAGAGGTGAAAGATTTGAAGTGGATACAGATATCTTTTGTGGTGTCATATACCATATATTTGGTGTCACATACCATATATTTTGTATGATTGTAGTTTCATGGCAATGAGTGGAGAAGTAATCTGTTGTGAGGACCATATTCGTTTCCATGCTTCGTCTGAAATTGTAGATTGGCAGCTGGATTGCCATTTGCTTCATATTGCTGAATATTGAGGTTTATTTAGACCAATTAAAATCTTATAAATTTTTGAGATTAGACCTTTATTCTCAGAGTTATTTTTTTTTAACAAATAGAAGCATATTATCTGCAAACATATTCAGTTTAAATGAGTTTGGTCCCAAATCCACCCCAGAATTATTTTCATCACAATGTATTGCTGTCGCCAGTGGTTCTAGAGCTATCACAAATAAAGTAGGTGAAAGAGGCCAACCCTGTCTAGTCCCTCTACTTAGGGGGAAAGAGTTCGAGATAGTATCATTATTTTTAATTGTGCTGTAGGTTTGGAGTAAACAGCTGCTATCGTTCTTAAGAATGTTTCACCGAAATTCATGTGTTCAAGCAATTCTAGCAGGTATGTTGTTTCTAATGAGTCGAACACTTTTTCAATATCGAGTGATAGTGATAGAGATCCTGGGCGTCTTGAGTCACATGCAGATAGAATAAGTAATGCTTTGTGTATATTGTTAGTTATATCCTTTCCTGGTATAAAACCAGATTGGTCTTGGTGCACATAATTTGCGGTGAAAGAGTTGAGGCATTTTGTGATGACTGATGTAAATATTTTGTAATCCTGATTGAGTAATGATAGGGGCTGATAAGAGGCCGGATTAGTAGGATCTTTCTCCAGTTTTGGCAATACTATTATCGAAGCCAAGCTCCATGTTAAAGGTAGGATACCTGTCTTCATGACATAATTGCATGCATCCGTTAGCGATGAAACTAAGACGTTTGAAAAATTCTTGTAGAATTCTGATGGAAAGCCATCAGGGCCAGCCACTTTGTTGGTTTTCAAGTTTTTAATAGTTTTAAGTACTTCTTGTTGCCTAATTGGACTCTCTAAAATTAGACAGTGTTTGTCTGAGATATTATTAATTTCTGGGTGTGTGACCAGATATTCTTTAATCATATTTTGCATTTTTTTTAATGAGTACAGGTTTCGATAAAAGTTTGTCAAAATTTCATTTATGTCCATAGATTTGGTTTACAGATTCCCCTTTTTGTCCCGAAGCATTGCAACGGAGGTGGTTGATTTCCAGTTCTTTACTTTCCATGAGAGTATTTTCAGTTTTACTCAGTTGATAGCCTTGTGGTTATGTTGTTGTTCAGTCGCACAGTCGAGTCCGACTCTTCACGACCCCATGGACCAGATCACGCCAGGCCCTCCTGTCTTCCGCTGTCCGCTGAAGTTTGCTCAATTTCATGTTCGTTGCATCGATGACACTGTCTAACCATCTCATCCTTTGCCGTTCCCTTCTTCTTTGACCTTCAATCTTTCCCAGCATCAGGGTCTTCTCCAGTGAATGCTCCCTTCTCATTTGGTGGCCAAAGTATTTGAGCTTCAACTTCAGGATCTGGCCTTCCAGGGAACAGTCAGGGTTGATTTCTTTTAAGATTGAATGATTTGATCTCCTTGCAGTCCAAGGGACTCTCAAGGGTCTTCTCCAGCACCATAGTTCAAAAGAATCTATTCTTCAGCGCTCGGCCTTCCTTATAGTCCGGCGCTCAGCCTTCCTCTCGCAGCCATACATTACTACGGGGAATACCAGTGCTTTGACCATGCAGACTTTTGTTGGCAGGGTGATGTCTCTGCTTTTTATCATGCTGTTTAGGTTTGCCATTGCTTTTCTCCCAAGGAGCAGGCATCTTTTAATTTCATGGCTGCAGTCATCATCTGCAGTGATCTGGGATCCCAGGAACGTGAAGTCTGTCACTACTTCTACGACTTCCCCTTCTATTTGGCAAGGAGTGATGGGGCCAAATGCCATGATCTTAGTTTTTTTGATGTTGAGCTTCAAGCCCACTTTTGCGCTCTCCTCTTTCACCCTGAGCAAGACGCTCTTTAGGTCCTCTTCACTTTCTGCCATCAAAGTGGTATCGTCTGCATAACTGTTATTGATCTTTTCCCCAGCAATCTTAACTCTAACTTGTGATTCATCCAGGCCAGCATTTCGCATGATGTACTCTGCATATAAATTAAATAAGCAAGGTGACAATATACATCCTTGTCATACTCCTTTTCCTATGCTAAACCAATCAGTTGTTCCATATCCGGTTCTAACTGTTGCTTCTTGACCCTTATACAGGTTTCTCAGGAGACATGTGAGGTGGTCTGGTACTCCCATCTCTTGAAGAACCTGCCATAGTTTATTGTGCTCCACACAATCAAAGGCTTTAGCATAGTCAATGAAGCAGATGTTTTTCTGGTACTCTCTTGCTTTCTCCATAATCCAGCAAATGTTGGCTATTTGATCTCTAGTTCCTCTACCTCTTCGAAACCCAGCTTGTACTTCTGGCAGTTCTCTATCCGCATACTGTTGGAGCCTAGCTTGTAGGATCTTGAGCATGACCTTGCTAGCGTGTGAAATGAGTGCAATTGTGCGATAGTATGAACATTCCTTGACATTGCCCTTCTTTGGGATTGGAATGTAAACTGACCTTTTCCAATCCTGTGGCCACTGTTGTGTTTTCCAAATTTGTTGCCAAATCGAGTGCAGCACTTTAACAGCATCTTCTTTTAAGGCTTTGAATAACTCAGCTGGGATACCATCACGTCCACTAGCTTTGTTGTTAGTAATGCTTTCTAAGGCCCATTTAACTTCGCTTTCCAGGATGTCTGGCTCGAGGTCAGTGATTATACCGTCGTGGTTGTCAAGGACATTGAGGTCCTTCTTGTATAGTTCTTCGGTGTATTCTTGCCATCTTTTCCTAATCTCTTCTGCTTCTGTTAGGTCCCTACCATTTTTGTCCTTTATCATGGCCAGCTTTGCATGGAACGTTCCCTTGATTTCTCCAATTTTCTTGAAGAGATCTCTAGTCCTTCCCAATCTATTGCTTTCCTCTATTACTTTGCATTGTTCATTCAGGAAAGCCTCCTTATCTCTCCTTGCTGTTCTCTGGAAATCTGCATTCAGTTGGGCAAATCTTTCCTTTTCACCGTTGCCTTTAGCTTTCCTTCTTTCTTCTGCTATGTGTAAAGCCTCATCTGACAGCCACTTTGCTTTCTTGCATTTCTTTTTCTTTGGGATGGCAGTGATTGCTGCCTCCTTTACAATGTCACGGACCTCTGTCCATAATTCTTCAGGCACTCTGTCTATCAAATCTAGTCCCTTAAACCTATTCTTCACCTCTACTGTATATTCATCGGGGATGCGATCTAGGTCAAATCTGAATGGCCTACTGGTTTTCCCAACTTTCTTCAATGTAAGTCTGAATTTTGCAATGAGTAGCTCATGATCTGAGCCACAGTCAGCTCCAGGTCTTGTTTTTACTGACTGGATAGAGCTTCTCCATCTTTGACTGCAAATTATATAATCAATCTGATTTCGGTGTTGCCCATCTGGTGATGTCCATGTGTAGAGATGCCTCTTAGGTTGTTGGAAAATGGTGTTCGCTATGACCAGCGTGTTCTCTTGACAAAACTCTGTTAGCCTTTGCCCTGCTTCATTTTGTTCTCCAAGGCCAAACTTGTCTGTTATTCTGGTTACCTTTTGATTTCCTACTTTAGCATTCCAGTCCCCTATGATGATGAGGACATCATTTTTTGGTGTTAGTTCTATGCGGTGTTGTAGGTCGTCATAGAACTGGTCCACTTCAGCCTCTTCTGCAGCATTGGTTGGGGCATAGACTTGGATTAGTGTGATGTTGAATGGTTTGCCTTGGATTCGGACCGAGATCATTCTGTCATTTTTGACATTGTATCCCAATACTGCCTTTCTCACTCTCTTGTTGACTATAAAGGCCATACCATTTTTTCTACGGGATTCCTGGCCACAGTAGTAGATATAATGGTTTTCTGAGTTAAACTCGCCCATTCCTGTCCACTTTAGTTCACTGATTCCCAAGATGTCGATGTTCATTCTTGCCACCTCATTTTTGACCACATCAAGCTTACCTTGATTCATAGATCTAACATTCCAGGTTCCTATGCAGTATTGTTCTTTGCAGCATCGGACTTTCCTTTCACCATCAGACACATTCACAACTGAGCATCCTTTTGGCTTTGGCCTAGCCGCTTCACTCTTTCTAGGGTTACTCGTACTTGCCCTCTGCTCTTCCCCAGTAGCATATTGGACACCTTCCGACCTGGGGGGCTCATCTTCTGGCATCATATCTTTTAGCCTTTTGTTACTGTCTATGGGGTTTTCTTGGCAAAGATACAGGTACTACCCTGCAAATGGGCAAAATCAATAACTGCCTATACCCATGCATTCTCCTTGTGGTCCCACCTTATGGAATGGCCTGCTTGATGAGGTCATTAAAGGTCCCACTGTCCTGGCTCTCTGCAAACTACACAAAACTGAATTACTCAAGAGGGCTTTTAACATAGAAAAGAGGTCTATACAGTAATACAATGGTTCAGAAAAATGGGGTAAAGGGGCTGTGGACTACACTATTGTATATAGTTCGTACTATCTGTTGCTGTAGGTAGATTCCTGCTGTATAATTTTTGCATCATTTAATGCATCATGTTAATACTTATGCTTTGCTTCACCTCTGTTTCAGATTTCTGGTTGGTTCCAGATTTCTACAATTCAAATTATTGGATTCCAATCCTGTTGATTGTATTGACTTATGAGTAATTCATCTTGAGTTTCAGTAAGAAAGGTGGACTATAAATAATGCAAATAAATAAATAAATCTTCCAGGTTTTCTGACTAAATAGTGGTTTATTAAACACAGAGATGTCCCAAACTGTGTCTGCTTTCCCCACAGCATTTTATCTGCAAGCTCTGTGGGCTTGTATATTGATTGCTGGACTCTCTTTACCTGAAGAACATGGAACGGCAGTAGATATTGATATTCTCAAGGAAATGCCACTGCATATTTCACATCTGGAAATTTACTGCCAAACCTTTTGGGGCAGATTTCAATCTTAATTTCAGTCAGTTTGTCAGGCTGGCTCATGAGCTAAGTTCATCTGCATACACAAGCTTCAGGGTGTCAAAGTGTCAGGGAAACCCTATGTAGAGCTACTTTGGTCTAAGTGCCTTATAGCCTATGAAATTAGACTGGAGTGGTGGGAAAGGATTACACTGAGTGTCGCTTTGTGCGTGACTGAACATAAGCATCCTGATGCTATTCTTTCAGCTCATGCACTTCATACTTACCTTCAACTGTTCCAACTGTCTGATTTTGGCTGCTATTCACCATTCCTCTATACGGGTTTTCAAAATATGAATCTGCAAATGTGACACTGAAAGGGGGCTTCACTTTCCACTAAAATGTCACATTCATTTAGGCAGATGCATTGGGGCTTCCTTTTGGGGAAACAAGCATAGGGTTGAGCTGGGTGTGCCTTTAGGAGGACAGCTGAAGTGTGCAAAAGCTAAAGAGTGCTTTATTTATTTGGTTCTCAACTTGGAGGTCTTCTGAAATGTTAAACTAATCAGAGAGAGAATTTCCTAATGTCTAGTGTTGGGAAAATGCTAGAATAAAGAGCAGAACAGCTGGAATTATTAATGCTTTATATTAAAATAATACATGAGAGAACATGCTGGTTATAGCTTGGGTCCTTTAGATAAATGTCACATGCTGAATATTTGCATAAATTTGCTGCAAAGATTGTTTTGTTATGCCATACGATGTACAAACAGTAAGAGTAATATCTCTTGTGGCATTCCAGAACCTTAAAAGTGTGTGCTTCATGGAGAGCAGTTTGCCTCTTGCAAGATTCTTTTACTAGTATTAAATGCTGGGTTCAAGACTCTTTGCAGTGAACAGCTCAACTTTATTAAGTGATTCAGCAGATACAAAACTAAAACACCAGGGCAACAGCCCTGTTTAAATAGCATGCAAACTCCACACGAAACACGTCCAAACTTCCAATGATAGGCTATTTACATAACATTAGTTTCTCATTGGTCACTTCCAGAGTCCTGGTGGGCTATTGTTCTAGAGCTCCAAGCTCAGCCAGTCTCTGGTAGATAGTCCTGGAATGTTCCTGACCTAATACATAACACCTAGAAACTGCAGAAGTTTATCTTTAAATTCCATTCTATGCAGGCTGCTGTGATTTACTTTTCCAAATAGTGGAGGGGGTAAAAAAAACACACCTGTACAGAGCTGATGTTAGTTTCATCTTTGGGTTGGTTAGAAAGGATCTTGTATGTTTCAGACAGAATTTGCCATTTTTTGTGTGTGCTGGTGTTCTTTTAGTTGCCAGACCAAAGCTTTACACAAAAGTTTGTATAAGATGCATTTCCATTGAAGTGAGAATAGAGAACATCTTTTGGGGTTGCCAAAAATTGAAACATGGTACTTTCTTTTTTCTAGGTCAGAATCCTGTATGTTTGACTCATGGACACATTGTAATGATTCAGAAAATTCTTAAGAAGTTGGTGAGAAAGGGAAGATTCTCAGAACGTTAGTTGCTGTAGATTTTCCGGGTTGTGTGGCTGTGGTCTTGGCATTGTAGGACCTGACGTTTTGCCAGTAGCTGTGACTGGCATCCTCAGAGGTATAACACAGAAAGATGGAGTACTCTCTGTATCAAGGTGGGCAGAAAAATGGAAGGCAGGTAATTTATATCTACCCTGGAAGGTGGGGTAGGGCTGATTCATTATCTTCTAGTAGTTCTCCAGGCTATGAACATGCTAATGCAGGAGCTTTCCTGAGGAGGTTCTTTTGTCTATGGATTGTTTCCTGAGGAGGTTTCAGGTCCTACAATGCCAAGACCATGGCCACACAACTCGGAAAATCTACAGCAAATAATGAACTCCGGCCACAAAAGCCTTCAAGAACATCCTCAGAACCATTGTATTTAGGGCAGGCTTATTCAACTAACTTATAAGAGAAACAATTCTTCCAGTTTCTCTTCTTTTTTTTGTTCTTTCTAAACTCAAATACAATAAAGGTTTGCTTTCTTATGAGACTGCATTAAATCATTCACTCTCCTCCCACTAGGATTGCCAGCCTCCAGGTGGTAGCTGGAGATCTCCCACTATTGAGACTGATGATAAAAACGGGTGATAAATGTCCGTTCACCTGGAAAAAATGCCCTCCTTGGAAGATGGACTCTATGGCATTATACCCCACTGAAGTCCCTCTCCTCCTCAAACCCCACCCTCCTCAGGCTCCACCCCAAAAATCTCCAAGTGTTTCCCAATCCAGAGATGGCTTCCCTACCTCACACACATATACAAACATCATACACACATATATACAAGAAGTTTAGAATATTTGAGACTGGTTCTGCAATTTTCAGGCTCCTTCAGTGGTTAGCCACCTCTGCTTTCTGTGTTCATGACAAAACTTAATAACACAACAGGACTCACCTTTTCAAAGTTTCTACTAACTAACACTTTTACCTTGCTGTTTTCTTTCTTGAGCTTATCAGTGCAGTTTCCTTTAGGAGCAAGGCATTGACAGGTAGTACTGAGCCCTATCTGCCAATAAGATGATGCTATTTTAAAATGAACTGTGTTAAGGATTGGGGCCTAAACCATATTAATGGGATGTCTTTAATTAGCAAAACAGTTTCTTGGTAAATAATTGGTCTTACAGGGAAAAATTAGGCTGTTTGTGGGAGATGACAATGTGACAGACTAATTGGAAAAGTTAGAAGTTCCAGGGATTTCTAAGAAGAACAGGTGGAAATGTTTCTGGTGATAATTGAATGCTAATTACCTCCAGCCTAGCAACTGTCTGCCAGGTGTTGTAAAAAACATAAAAGAAGAGCAGAGACAGACACCGGCACCTTGTCAGCTTTTACTGGCAGAACAGCTGGGGTGAACAAGCACTTTAACTACACTTAGGTGCTCCTGTATGGTTGAATGTAATTTTTTTCTCATTTTGCCCATTATTTTATTTTTTAACTGCGATTTATCAATTATTTCCAAATAGCCCTTACTTTTTAGACCTGATGGACCTTCAAGTAAGTTTCCTGTCATGTTTAATAAAACAGTTTAAAATCTTTTTTTAAAAGAATATAGAATAAAAATTCTAAAAATCACAGTGCTACAGTTTTGGATTTTGCATGTGTCATCCTTTCAGTCATGAGAGAGTTAAGCTGAAGTTTCTATAATAATAGCAAGCTTAGCATAGAGCCAATTAGGTGCAGAGTAGATTCTTCCCACGAATAAAGGGGAAGGTTTTATTCTTAATGAGGTGACCCTAAGATTAACTATTGGCTAATCAATATATTGAAGATAATTCATGCTATCTACGTGTACACAAGAGCTTTGGGGGGAAACTTCCATTCCTCCCTTCTTAGGGTCAGAGGGAACAAAGAAACAAGAAGGACTAGACCAGAACTAGAATGATGAGTTTGACTGCTGTTGTTTTCTTTCCATGTAATCCTTTCCCTAATTATGAAGTAAACTTTTTCTTAAAAGTTAAACACACAGTGTCTGTGCCGCATTATTCCACTGCACTACATTTACTCTGCTAAATATCCAACAGCATAAAAATACATTCTCTCAGACACATCCTTTCAACAGCACAAAGACCTTTCAAAATGGAAAAAAAGTCTTTGTCAGCTTCTTAAAAAGAAAAGGCAAGCCTTGCAGATCTCTTTGTGGAAGGAGGGCAATTCCTTAATGAGGGTGCCTACATGCAGAAAGCAATGCTATGTGTAGCCAGAAGCCTACTTGCACAATGCCAAGGCACCTGGGAGGTTCCAGCAGAAGAAGGCAGTGCATAACAGTCCCTGGCTTCAGAAATAGTTGGGCTTAATAGTGTCTAAAAACTAATTAGGAACCGCTAGGTACACCTAGGGATGGGCACAGACCAGCTCTCAAACTAAAGTTCATCATGAATTTTGGCTGGTTTGTGAAATGATGTTCATTGAAGGGCACCCAGCGTGAACATTTCACAAACTTTAGTGCTGTTTGTGGCAGTTCATGAATGATTACATTTCCCAGACTGTCTCTGCTCAATTACAAAAGTCCAAGGCATTAGAAGAGTAGTATTCTCCAGCCTTGGAAACACCAATAAGAGCCTTCCAAAGGTTGAACTTCCAGTCTGTGTTCCGCCGCCATCGGAGGGCTCCCAGGAATGGCTCCCGAGGAACCCCCAACCCTCCCAGATTCAGCGGGAGAACCGGCTCCGGCTGGGCTCCCTCAAGCCTGCTTGGAGAGAGCCTTGTGCAGGGGGCTTGATTTGGAAGCTCCCAGACATGGCAGTGCCTGGGAAGATCCCTCATCACCCTGAGGCAAGATCCGAGAAGGGAATGCTCATGGCAGCCATTGAACATGAAGGTGAGAGCAACCGCTTCCTGGAGCTGTACTCCGACTAGAGAATCTTCAACTCTTCTTTAACTGAACTGCACCGTGAGTAACCAGCAGAGGATTTGTTTTTCCTTTTTAAGGGTTATTTTTCTTGTTTAAGGAGAAAGTGCCATTTAAAGTTTAAAGCCCTGGGAGAACAAGCTTCCCCTTCCCCCACTTCATGGCTTGGAAGAGCTAGCCCAGGGTTTCACTTTCAAAAAGCTATGGGAAAACTACACTTACTATCTATACAGTAACTTAAAGCTTTTAATTACATAAGAATCCTTGGATCACCTCTCCTTTTATTTAGAAAAATTGCTGTCTCTCTTTACAAAGTTTCCTTTAAATCTTAGAAAGGCAAGGAATGTAAGAAGATTTAAGAAGTCCTTTGATTAACTCTGACCAATGAATCCTAACTGAACTCAATTCTGCTTGAACTTGGAGCCTTTGGACTTTACAGAGCTAAGAAACGTTAAGTTTGATAAATCTGGAAACTGTGTTCTACAAGCACTAAGATATATCAAGGCAAAGAAATAAACTTTTTTTTAAATTACAGTTTGGTTTGGCTTCCCCACCCTTACTGCACCACTTCATAATATTCTTCTTTCTTTTCCTGAATTTAAACCTATATATCAGATTGGAATTACAAATATTTGTTTCCCAGTGATGGCAGATATTATCTTTATAGTGGATTATAACTAGAAGACTACACCTGTGGATTTACAAATCTTTGGGTTTTTGCCTGTATCCAATTTTCTGTTTTTGCTTTCTTGGATTTGAGCAATTGGATTACTTTTTAAACTTTTGATGGGTTTTTAGGCCCCCTGGCCTGGATTGGCTTGTGTACAGCTGGTCTTTTCTTTCTTTCTTTCTTTCTTTCTTTCTTTCTTTCTTTCTTTCTTTCTTTCTTTCTTTCTTTCTTTCTTTCTTTCTTTCTTTCCTTCCTTCCTTCCTTCCTTCCTTCCTTCCTTCCTTCCTTCCTTCCTTCCTTCCTTCCTTCCTTCCTTCCTTCCTTCCTTCCTTCCTTCCTTCCTTCCTTTCCTTCCTTCCTTTCCTTTCCTTTCCTTTCCTTTCCTTTCCTTTCCTTTCCTTTCCTTTCCTTTCCTTTCCTTTCCTTTCCTTTCCTTTCCTTTTCTTTTCTTTCGTCTTTGATGGTGGACTTTGACTATCTCCTTGGATTTTAATAGGTGCTATTAGGCCTCCACTTCATTTTTTACTTTTGACTATTTACTTTTACTTTTGACTATTCTTTGGACTTGCCAGTTTGGTGTAGTGGTTAAGTGTGTGGACTTTAACCTGGGAGAACCGGGTTTGATTCCCCCCTCCTCCACTTGCACCTGGCTGGATGACCTTGGGCAAGCCATAGCTCTGTTGTAAGCCGCTCTGAGACACCTTTGGGTAGTGAAGGGTGGGGTATAAATCCAATCTCCTCCTCCTCCTCCTCCTCTTCCTCTTCCTCTTCCTCTTCTTCTTCTTCTTCTTCTATAGAATTTAAGAAGATTGGTGAGATTGAGAACTAGACTAGTGTTTTTAATGGTAAACTGAAACAGTGTGGTGTATATTTCAATGTGTAGAATCTACTTGTATCTACATTTGTAATTCTGTTGAAAAAAAGGGAACTATTTTTGATACTAAATGTAGTGGAAACATTGAATTGTTTGGGAACACAGTGTACAGTCTGCAACAACATTTACTGAGGCTGATTTCAGACTGGCAGTTTGAAGCGGGAGCCAGTCATGGCAAAAAAGCCCCAGAACAAAGTATTCTGGGCTTTCCTGGTCACACTGCACCGACTGATGTGGGAGCATACTGGGAGGAGGTGCGCGGGAGCGTTCAGATTGTTGGCCCAGAGGTGTGGCTGTAAATGGCTTTTCCCTGGTAATTCGTTTGTGTGCACATAAGCACATCAGGCCGATTTGGGGAGGATCCCGTTGTGCCGGCACCGCATTGGGTGGTAGAGCGGAGCACAGCCAATCATATCGCTGCTGCCTTATGCACAATGCGGACTGCTTCTGGCTTTTCAGGTTGGTGTTCACACTTCCCAGAAGTGGAATGAAGCAGGATAAACAGGCTCTCAGGGATTTGCTACAGCTTTTACCAGGTATCTTTTAAATGTGGGAGCGAAGAGGAACAGCATGGGTTGACTACGGGTGGGGAACGCCAGGCAGATGTGCCTGTGTGAATGCCCCCTTTAATCCACTTGTAAAATATGGCTGAAACATGGTTATAGCAGGGCAAACTGCCAGTCTGAACTCAGCCTGAATGAAATAACTTTGCTGGTTTAAGGGGGGGGGTTTATGGTCTTAGATTTAAATTGGATGTAAGTTTGAATCATGTCTTCAGGTAAACCCTCCCCAAACTTGAATAAGTCTGCAGCTGCAAATCTTGCTAATATGTCTAAATACTATCAAAGAAATTGTGGCAAAGGTATTAGACTCCACAGTTCCACAAGCTGTTAGCGATGCAATTAAGGATACTGTTCCTCAAACTGTTAATGCAGCAGTCAATAATGCAATTTCTTTAGCAGTGGAGCCACTACAGGCCAAGTTTGAGGCCTTGACTTCGCAGGTTACCACCCATTCTGAGGACTTCAAACAACAGATCCTGGGGAATGCCCAGAAAATTACAACAATGGAGCAAACAGCTACCCAAATGGAAGATAAGGTAGAAAATGTAGACCAAAAAGTGATGGAACTGAAGAATAGACATGAATCTCTGGAAGATACTGTTCTGAAACTTGAACTAGAGAAAGGTGCTTATGTACTGAGGTTTCAGAATATCTCAGAGAGTACAGAAGAAGACATCAAGGAAAGAATGACAAGGATCTTAGCAGAATATCTAGAAAGAGAAGAGAGTCAAGGTTCTGCTGAAGATATAGATATTGCCTACAGAATGAACTCTTCTTACGCAAGAAGGTTCAAACTGCCCAGGGAGGTACATGTAAGATTCCATAATAGATCTACAAGCGATTTCATTCTAAGAATAGCAAATAAAAAGGCCTTAAAGATTCAAGAGACAGAAGTCAAGATTTATTTATTTTTTGGCCCCCTGAAGGGGATTTTTTTATTGCATTTTCTATATTCTAAAAAACTACAACAGAAAAATCGAGGGTAGGGAACTACATACTATGGGAGAAAGAAAAGATAACATCTAAAAACCCAAGAGTCAGTGACCATACAATCAGTTTAAATTGAAAAGCTGCCTCTTAAATGTGGATTGACTTTCACTGACAATGATCATCTAGCTAATATAACATTTCCATTTTCCACTTGCAATTACAATTTCATAAAAGGCTGCATCCTGTAATAAATATTCTTTCTAAGATACTCCAGAGAAGAATCTATTTTTTCCCTATTTTCTCCCTCAGATTATAGCTTGATTTGGGAGCTACAGCCCCCAGTTTAGAGTCTGAGTCCTCTGTGGAAGATCCAGTCTCTCCTTCTTCTTCACTCTCCCTGGTGCCGTCCGGGTGCCTTCTCCTCCTCCTGGTGGTCGACCATGCTGATGCAAAAATTCACAAGCTTTTTCCGCAGAATCAATCCTTTCTTTACCATTTGCATATCAAAAGATTAGTCCCTCGGGAACCAACCATCTATATGCGATCTCATGGCTTTGTAGAAATAACACCAAGTCCCTGTATTTCCTTCTCTTTCTTCTTATCTCGAGCGGAATGTCCTTCATAACTTTGATTTCCTTATCCTTCCACTTCAAGGTAATTCCATTAGCTGCTTTCAATAGTTGATCTCTCACTCTCCTTCAGGAGAATCTGACAGAAACTTCCCCAGGCAAGTTATTCTTTCGAGTAAATTCAGAATACGATCTAAGACTGTATCTATTTCACTTTGAAGTTGATCCGATGTCATCTCTGCCAAAGGGGCCAACAAGTCACCAATGATTTGTCTCAGGTTCTCCCCTCTCTCCTCTTTAATCCCTTGAAGTCGCCCTTTCAATTTGCAGCTGTAGTACACAAGACTCTTCAATTTGACACTTTTCTCAAGTGCCTGCAGTTTTTTAGCCACCTTTTTCGAGTTGGAACCAATTTCTTTAAGTACCTGCTCCGCTTTTTCAATTTTCTGTGCATTGGCCACCGTTTGCGCTTGTTGTGTGTCAAGCTTATTGTCAATAGCTGTAATTTTCTCCAGCAGAGGGTGAAGCGCCTCTGACAGCAACCTTTGGAGTTCCGCAGTAGAGTCCTGTCTGGAACTTCCAGAAGAAGGTTTAACTTTCAGTAGCTTATCCTTCATGTCTTTCGGAGGCACCATGTTTTGGGATTGTTTATGTTTGGTAAAAGTTCGTCAAAGTCTCTGGAAGTTCGTAATCCAGCTGGTAAGCTCTCGCAGCCTCTCTATTTCAATTCACCCGCTTTCCCTTGCCACCCCCCCTTTTTCTACCTTTGAAACTGCTTGCACACAGTCCTTATCGGGGGGAAGTCCCCTACCCCCCTGTTTTCTTTAGGGAGGGCACAAATGTGCAGGTGCTTCTCGCTTAAACTTGACTCACATTTTCAGTGATTGTCTCTCCGCATTCATATTCGCTAGATCACCGTGCGCTTGCTCCAGTGTGCTGATCTTGTTCCCATTCAGGATGTGCTATGGTGGGCCCATCAGGGCTTGGAGGGGGCCCCCTTCTCCAGCTTGGTGCACCAGGGGGGCTCTCTACCACCCCATGGCTGGGAGTCCAACCCAAGGACTCCTAGGGTGGCATGGACTGTTGTGCCCTCACCCAGCTGCAGACACTGGCAGACTTCTCCCGGAGCCCCGGGAGAAGATGACTGCCATGGTGATTGCCAAGACCAGAAGCTCTCTATCAGAAGTCAAGATTTTAAAGGAAATTACATGGAGAGTAAGAGAAAATGAAGAAACTACATGCAACTTACCAACCTGTTAAGAGAAAATGAAATAAACTATAGATGGCTATTTCCAGAAGGAATTCTATTTACTTATGAAGGAAAGAGATTTAGGATCATCTCAATATTCAAAATAGAAGATTTTTTAAAGAACTATGGAGAAGAACTTGGGTTTCAGGAAGAAGATGAAGAAGGATGAGATGATGAAGAAGAGAAAAATGAAGAAGAAGGTCAGGCCCAAGGGGCAACAGGCTGCAAAACAGGAACTACTAAGAAAAGACCGATAATCCCACCACGACACATAGTAACAAGATTTCATTTCAAAAGAAAAAATGGTGCAAAAAATATTCTTAAAATGGATAAGAAAAAACTGAAAATAATCTCTATTAATATTAATAATCAATTGTGGATTGAATGCCCCACAAAAAAGAAGACATTTTTTTCAGCAAATCAAAAAAATACAGACAGATGTTTGTTTACAAGAAATGCATATTAAAGAATTGGATAAAAAACTGTTGGAAATCAAAAAGCTTGGAAAATTGTTTGTCTCTGCAGATAATCAGAAGAAAAAAGGAGTAGCCACTTATGTGAAGAAACATCTACACCCAGAACTGGTTTATGATTCACAAGATGGAAGAATATTGATTGTTAAGCTTCAAAGACAGTCCAAATCTTTGTTCATTATTAACATTTATGTGCCAAATCAACACCAGGAAAACTTCTATAAAACCCTACATGGGATCCTGTCAAGACAAACTTATGAGGAGATGTGTATAATTGGATATTATAACACGGTATTTGACAGAACCATTGATAGAAAGACCTCTACAGGAAAACAGAAAAAAGGTAATAAGTTACCCAACCCCTTTTTAAAATTAGTGGAAGAACTCTCGCTAACAGATGCATGGAGAATTAGGAATATAAACAAACAAGACTACACATTCTACTCAGCAAGACACAAATCTTTGTCTAGATTGGATATGGCATGGATCTTGACAGGTATGATAAATGATATCAAGAAAGTGGAGATCTTACCTTCAACATTTGCAGACCATAACCAATTACTTCTAACATTGCAAGATATTTTTAAAAAGAATAGATGGAATATGAATACATGGCTTTTAAAGAATTTGGATTTCGTGAATAAATCCAAAAACGAATGTGAAGAATTTTTCAAACTGAATGTCCAACCAGATATCACCATATACATTGTATGGGACACCTTCAAGGCCTTTGCAGGAGGCTGGTGCTTTAAACACAATGTATGGATGAGAAGAAAAAGGAAACAAAAAATTGTATGGATTGAGGATCAAATTAAACAGCAAGAACAAAAGTTAAAGATGAGATCTGCAACAGAACATTTAAGGGTTAAAATAAAGAATTTGCAGCACCAATTGAACTGTTTATTAATGCAAGAGATTGCAAAGAAAATAATGTTTACAAGACAAAAACTATTTTGAAAATGCAAATAAACTGACTAGATGGCTAGCATATAAATTAAGAAAAGAATATGAAAAAGCAAATAAGAATTTTGAAAAATGATAAAATGAAGAACAGAACATTCATAAAGAGTTGAAAAAATTATTGATTTTTTTTATCAAACTATCAGGGAAAAAATACCAATCCAGACCAGATCAGAGACTTTCTAAGGAAATATAAGAAAGAATTTACAGAAGAACAAAGAAAAGTTTTAAATGAACCAATCTCATTTGCTGAAGTAAAGGTAAAGGTAAAGGTTCCCTTGCTCGAAAGCCAGTCGAATCCGACTCTAGGGTTGCGGTGCTCATCTCCGTTTCAAAGCCGAAGAGCCAGCGCTGTCCAAAGACATTTCCGTGGTCATGTGGCCGGCATGACTAAACACCAAGGTGCACGGAACGCTGTTACCTTCCCACCGAAGTGGTACCTATCTATCTACTTGCAATTTCTTGCTTTCGAACTGCTAGGTTGGCAGGAGCTGGAACTAGAGACGGGAGCTCACTCCGTCATGCGGCACTCTCGGGTCTTGAACTGCTGAACTACTGACCTTCCACAGCCTGCAGTTCAGCGTCTTAACCACTTGAGCCACCGCAGCTCCTTTGCTGAAGTAATCACAGCAATTAAAAACCAGAAGAAGAAGACGACGCCATGGCCAGATGGCTTTCCTGCAGAGTTCTACCAGGTATTTGAGGACCAAGTTGCTCTTTGAAATTAACCATACAAAGCATAGCTGAAGAAAGAAAAGTCCCAGAAACTTGGAATCAAGCATTAATCACATTGATTCATAAACCAGACATGGATGAGAAAAAAATCTGAAATTATAGACCAATTTCACTATTCAATGTGGACTACAAGATTTTTGCATCTATATTAGCAAGTAGATCCAAAAAGGTATTAAACCAGATGATCCATCAAGACCAATCAGGGTTCTTGCCAAAGAGACATATGAGAAACAACGTGACAACAATTCTGAATATATTAGAGTACTTTGAAGCACATCCTGAAAAACAAATGACATTAATTTTCCTTGATGCAGAGAAGGCCTTTGACAATCTTATTTGGTCTTTCATGTTGGAACAACTGTTGACCTCCAAATGTAGCGAATATTTTTATACAATGATAAAAGCAATATATACGAAACAATCTGCCAGAATGATAGTAAATGGAGACCTTTTGCAAAACACTGAGATACAGAAAAGGACCAGACAAGGCTGCTCACTATTCCTGCTTTTATTCATTTTTGCCTTAGAGACATTGTGTAATATGGTAAGAAGCCATAATGAAATTAAAGGACTTAAATATAAAGGAGAAGAGTATAAGTTGCAAGCATTTGCTGATGACCTGGTATTTATATTGGAGGACCCACAAGCAACAAGCAACCCACTTCTACAGACAACTAAAATTTTAACAAAAAATTGTACCAAGGAACAAATACAAACATTACAGGAGGGTGCAGGGATTGAAGTACAAGGACAATTAAATATCTAGGAATAAAGTTGACTAACAGATGCAGCTCTCTATTTAAAGTAAACTACACAAAACTTTTAATAGAAATTAAAAATGATTTGGAAAAATGGAAGAATTTACAGTTCTCTTTTATGGGAAGAACAGCTGTGGTGAAGATGAATATCTTACCAAGGTTTATTTTTTTTGTTTTAAACAATTCCAATTATTAAAAACCAACAATATTTCAAAGAAATAGATAAATTGGTGAAACAATTTATCTGGCAAGGTAAAAGACCTAGAATTAAGATGAAAGTCCTGCAAGATTCAAAAGAAAGAGGAGGTTTCGCACTACCAAATTGGAAGTTATATTACAGAGCAGCAGCACTGACATGGATGAAAGAATGGATTACATTAGAGAACCCAAGATTATTAAAACTTGAAAGACATGACCTACAATTAGGGTGGCATGCCTTTACCTGTTATGGGAAAAGCCATATGAATAAGTACTTTAACGATCACTGGGTAAGAGCTGCCCTACTGAAACCATGGCAAGAAATACAGAAGCTTTGCTACACTAAAATCCCTAACTGGGTCCCACCTTTAGAGGCCTTTGTAAACCCCAAGACATTTACAAAAGATGTCTTGTAATGAAGACTTGTTAAATAACCAAAACAAGCTATATAATCAAGAAGAACTTAAGAAAAAGGGTATAAACTTGAGTTGGTGGGAAAAACCACAACTTGACTCTAGATACGTGAATGATCAGAGAACAGGTTTTCATGATACACTCCTAGAGCTTGATAAAGTATTGCTAGGAGCAGAAGGGAAACATATAAAACTATCCTATGTACTGTTACTAGATATGAAAATGCAAGATGAAATTGTAAACATGGGCACAAAATCTAGGTCATAATATAAAATTGGAGGAATGGTCTAGAATGTGGAAAATGAATATGAAATTCACAAAAGCTGTCTCATATAAAGAAAATGTATATAAAATGTTTTACAGGTGATATGTAACTCCAGAAAAATTAGCTAAATGGTACTCAAATGTGTCAAATTTATGTTGGAAATGCAAAAAAAACCCAGGTTCTTTTTATCATATGTGGTGGTCTTGTAAGATAGTTAAATCATACTGGCTATAGATTCATGAAATATTACAAAAAATCTTAGATACAAAAGTACCATTTGATCCTGAATTGTTTTTATTAAATATTGTACCACAAAGTTTTACAAAACAATATATTTACATGATTGTACATGTAGTGACAGCAGCTAGGATATTATATGCAAAATACTGGAAATCAACAGAAACACCTAAAAAGGAAGAAATAGTATACAAGTTGTTGGAAGCTGCAGAAATGGACAAATTAACATTACAGTTGCAAAGAAACCAAGAAGGAACTTTTGATAAGATTTGGTCAAGACTTTACAGCTGGATAGAGACTTACAATAACAGACCATGAAAGCATTGTAAAAGAAATCAGATATTGCCCCTAGAAAAATGATATAAACAGTTATAGGTGCATTAGATACGATTCAAATCAAGTGTTTTATGTTAAATGTGTATAAGTACAGAATTTTTGCAGATGTTGATTGTTGTTTGTTTGTATTGTGTGTTGTGCTTTTCTCTGTAGTGTTCTTTCTTTGCTTTCTGAAAAAAATAAAATAAAATCTTTATAAAAAAAGAGCCCTCCAAAGGTTCACAGACACTGCTGGCTGTCAGTAACAGAGTACCTATTCTGCTTTATGGGATCAGAAAGCTATATATACCCTCTCAAGCTCTGCAGCCTCTTTTCTCTCGGCTGTTCACAGTTACAGAGAGAGGCAGGGGACTTCTTAAAAGCAAAGTAGCAGAGCACATTTCCTTGTGACTGGGAATTCCTCTCCCCTGTTGGAGTTTTGATGTTAGGTGGACTCAGGTCCCTGAGCCACCCTGTCTCTCCACTTACACCAAGCAGAGGGGCTTTGGATTGTGATTCCTCTCCTCTCTCCTGCTGAGGTTTGGGGGGTCTTGGTGGACTCATGCCAAGCAAAGGCTGAGGATCCACATTTTATACCCTCACAGCCCTTGTGATTTTGAACCAACCCCTCTGTGCCATGAGGGTGAAAGTGGTGCTCATCATGGGGGAAAGAAGTCCTCCACCCCACCCGTACTACAGGTCCCTGTCCCAAGGCATCAAACCCATCCTGCCAGCCTACAGGAGCCCACCCCTAGCAGGGCATCACCAGAAGTCTCAGAGCTTTCTTTCCTTTATCTGTTCCGGAGGTTCTTCACAGAAGACAGAGTGGTTAGTACTGCCAGAACATCAGCAGTTGCTAACATTCTTTGGAGAAGTTTGAGAACACTTTTTGGAGAAATATTTCTGCACCCTCCCCAGTGACCCCTGTGTGACAGAGTGCCATGTGTGCCATGCCCACATCTGAAGGGCCACAACCCTCCATCTTCCACAGGCTCCTGCAAAGGGTGCACCCCACTATGTTGCCACCAGGGAAAGAGTGGTGGCCAGTGGGAGGAATAAGAGGCCCATTCCCTCTCAGCAGGGAGAAGTGGAGGAGCTCAGCCGGCCTCTCCAAGAAAGGCTCCCCGCACTCAGGGTACCATAGGTGGTGGGATATCAAGGCAGGCTACCCTCCAAGGCATCATTCCCACAGAATGCCAACAGTGCCATCCAGAAGGGATATGTGGTGAGCCCAGGAAGCAGTCACTCACTTTGTCAACAAAATAATTGCTACAGATGGCCAACCTTTCTCTCTCATGGAGGATGTAGCCTTTTACCAGGTGCTGAGATGTGGACCTTGCTGGAGACCTGCCTTGCTGCCCACTTCTCATGCAGCAAGAAGTCTGCCTGTCTGCTGCACAAGAGGCAAGGGGAGGGGAATGAGCCAAAACAACGGCTCATCCTGGACTTACACACCTGCTGGAGTTCCTCCTGTGCCGTGATTGCATGTTTGGAGGAGCCGAAAAGCATGGTGCAGGATGTCATCTTCTCCATGACCATCCTGCACAGGGAAGAGGAGCTCAACATCAGCTCCAGTGACTGGCTGACCCTCTCTCAAATGATGTGTGTCCTCAAGCTATTCCAGGACACCATGGTTCCCTCTAAGCTGGATTAGTGTGAGTTAGCTGGCTCACACATTTTTGTTTTAGCTCCGGAAGGATGGCTCCAGAAGAATCTAATTTATGCAGTAGCCAAATCACTCACTCACAACTTTAATGCCAGTAGCTCACAGAGTAGAATTTTTGCTCACACAGTTTAGCGGGAGCATTGGGCTCTGTGACCAAACAGCCAGCCTGAGGCAACTCATCCCACTGATTTGAGGGCTGGACTGGGTGCTGGCCTCCACATTGCAGATGGTTCCCAAGGGGATGCTTGTTCTCTCATGATTCAGGGCCTTGACCATCAGGTTGCATCCTCTCTGCAAGGAAGGTGAGTACAAGCTTGCTTGTATCTGTGCCCCTGGATAAAAGGCTAGAAAACGATGGAAGGTCACAGTCACATATGACAGAAAAAAGGAGAACCAAAAGGAAACTGTACAAATTGCAGTTATATCATATATTACTAATGAACATTCTCATTGCATTATAATATAACAATATTCTTTCATTTATACAGAAGAGCAAGAAGTCTTCAACATAGCGAGATAGATGATGAAATTCTCTGGAGTAAATCACGTTTTGTGGACAACTTCTTCCAAAAGATCCTTAATAAATTACATAATATGAAATATTATACAGAAAATATTATACAGAAAATCCAAGCAATGTACAAATATACTCAATACATAATTATACATACAAAGATGTCACTCCTTATTTCATAGAATGCAACTCTCACAACTGAAGTAATTTACAGAATCTAAAAAGAGGAGGAATACATACAATATTATTACAAAGATCATTGACAACATTAACCAAGTTTAACAATATTAAACAAAAAGGAAAGGACTTATGTGTATCATTCTTATAACAGTGGGCCAACAATTGCAAACATGCCTTAACAGGTGCAGCCAGTCAAACTCCTTTTATATCCAAACAGACTTTACTCTTAAAGAACCATATCCAATGCTGGTACCTGAACTGATGCTTATGAAACTTACAAATTACAAAGGAAACTTACTGAAAGGTACCCAACAAAAATATGCATAAAACTTTACAAGAAAACCTACTTATAAGAAGCATGCAAGATCTAGTGATGCATTCAGACCTACAGGTTGACAGATGTTGAGGCGATGAGTCCAGAAAGCCTCTCTGCGGAGTAATACCTTCTGCATATCCAATCTGTTGTATTTTGGGGGGCGGATTACTTCTAATACAATGAATCTAAAGTCAGTGGGACTGTGTCCCATTTCCAGAAAATGCTAGAAGCGGTGTGGGGTGTGGTGACAGGAGAATCGGTGCATGGTGCGGTGCTGGACTTTGGGTTAGCAGTGCGGAGCACGGCTTTCTGGAGGTCGGTGCATGGTGCAGTGCTGGTGTTGTTGGTGATGTCTGGATTGCTCATTTGGATCCCATCCTCACCACCCGTATAAAGTACTGAGGCTGATGCGTTGCAGAGTGATTACAGCTCATACTTTATTAAGTACAGTCAGATCTTGAGATGCTTGACCCGGCTCGTGGGCCAGTTTATATCCCTGTAATTCCCCGCACCCAAACACACACCCACACCCATGATAGGTTGTTTACAGTGTACCCTTGAGTCCCATAGGTCTCTTCTTGGATCCTAGCCCTCCGATAGGTGTGCGCTAAAATCCGTTCAGGTTATTGTCTTCAGATGCGAAGCTAGGGCTTTTCCCTGGCCACGTGTGGACTTGACCGCATGCACGGTCTTCCTGAGTACATAACAAGGTTAATATTGAGCTTGTTTGATATTGATACTTTTTATCTACTGCCAACAAGTTATGAAGCAGTCAATAATCAGAGTACATTACAAGGGTCACCAAGGCAGCTAACAATTCAAAATGTGCATGATAAAATACATTATAAAACCATTAAAATAGACCTCTCTCCCAGTCATACCTCATCAAAACAACTTTTAAAAAGAGTTAAAAGCAGTTAAAATACATTGAGGGAATGCCAAACTAAACAAAAATTTCTTCACCTGCTGATGGAAGACAGCAACAGTAGGGAGACAGATGAATCTCCCTGGAGAGAAAGCTTTGATGCCATGGCCCAGAAGGCTTTCTCCCAAGTTGCCACCTGCCTGATCTCAGAAAGCAAGGGCACCTGAAGCAGGGCCTCTGAGGATAACCATAATGGTCGGGCAAGTTCGTAAGGGTTTAGGTGGTCCTTCAGGTATGTTGGTCCCAAACCATAGGGCTTTGAAGGTCAAGACCAGCACCTTTGAATTGTTTCCAGAAACAAACTGGAAGCAAGTGTAGGTGGACCAAGACTGGACTGATCCCTACAACCCACTCCACTCAATGTGCTGGAGTTGAGTGGATTGTTGGATGTTAGATTGATGCTTTGAAACCACTGAGATATCATCTTGGTAGTATATATGATGCGTTAATGGAGATCTTTAATGACCCAAGCCTACAAAAATCATCCACAAGTAATTCTCGAGTTGAAGCTAAGGCTCTTGCCGATGCAATTAGTAAGTTCAAGTTTGTGGTATCCCTTGTTACATGGTACAACATCCTTTTTGAAATTAATCTGACAAGCAAGCCACTACAAAATAAGGAAGCTGATTTAAATTTAGCTACAAGCCAATTACAAGTAACTACCTTGTGGGCTGTAAGGTGTGATGAGGTTTCTGAACACTATAATTCCCTCTTTGGCTTCCTGTATGATATATACAGTATTAATAAAAAATGCACTGAAGATGTACATAAGGCCTGCAAAAAATTGGAACAAGCATTGATGCATGATGGAATCAAAGATATTGATGCTGAAGATGTGTTGTGAACTGCAAGCAGTAGCTCGATGACTTCCAAAGTCTATGCCATCACAAAGAGTACTTCTCTTCACACTTCAACAAAAACTCCAGGATAGTGTACCTAATGTTTCTGTTGCTCTAAGGATCCTTCTCACACTTCCAATGTCAGTGGCAAGTAGTGAATGCAGCTTCTCAAAACTCAGACTTATAAAAACACACATACACTTGACAATGCTGCAAAAGAGACTACTTGGTTTGGCAGCTATTTCAATTGAACATGCTGAAGCATCAGCACTTGACCTGAAGGAATTGATGACAAAATTTGCTAAAGAAAAGGCACGCAAATGAGATTCTGATGTGCCTGAAATGGAAACATTAAAGAGACTTAAATTTCAACATCACAATTAACAGGATTTTTCAAAATGCTTTGTGATTTTTGTTTTTCTGTTTGAGAGAGAAAATCAGAGATTGTATTACTTGTTCTCACAATTAAAAAAAAAATAGCAATTATAAATTTTGTTTTTCATTCTTCCTAAAATGCATTTATGTTTGAAATTTGTTGGGTGCATGCGGAGGGGGGGCAGAAGGTAGCCTCGCCTAGTGTGCAAAAAACCTGGCAACGGCCCTGGATGGAGGAGGCATGTAATGGTGGAGGATTTGGCAGAGGTGATGGTTAGGGAGTACCTTGCCAAGACCCCTGAGCCTGCCTCCGCTGATTCCCTGGAGTACTGGTCATGCAAGGCTGCCATCTGGCCCAACCTCTCTTGCATGACCATGAGTCTCGTCTCTGGCCCTCCCACCAGTGTCCAGAGTGAGCGGGGGTTCTCCCATCTGGGAGACATTTTCAGCCTACACTGCTCCCACCTGGTCCTGGCCAGAGTGGATGCGTTGGCCTTCCTGAAGGTCAGCCTCCCTTCCTGGGCCACCCCTCTCTGGACCTCATAGGACATGATCCAGGCCTCCTGTTATCCCCCTGTGTTATCCCCCATTCCTCCTCCTCTCTGGGTGATCCGGCATGTGGCCTGTGGGTTGCACCCTTGGTGCTTGGGTGGGAGGATGGCTGCTGGGTGAGGGTGGGCTTCCTCACCCAATATATTCCTCATGGAACAACAACATCTACCTCATAACACAAAACCTACTCATGAGCATTTAAAAAAAAAAAAAAACTGATTTCCACATAGATCTGGTGGGGCTGGGGTGCCCTGCCTACCAAGCTGTCATGGGGTTACTTCAGAGAGCTCCTGTTCTGTTAGATGTCCGCCTTTCTGTCATACTAACAACTATAAATATAGCAAACCTTGATATAACAATTCCACAAAATATTACATACCAATTTTTTTGGTGAGAATTTTTTATTTTATGTCAAACACACAAAAAACCAACCAACAAGCAAACAAACACAAATATATACAAGTTTAGGGATTCCATATACATCTTTGTGGTATCTAGTTTGTTACCTCCTACATTGTCTATTTTATATAGTAATCATTATTTATCTCAGGCCATGGACCTAATGTCATCCATGGCAGCACTGGGACTCTCCCAGTTTGTTTTGACTCCCACACACCAAGCAGGCCACATGCTGGAGCTCATCTTTGCATTGGGGATTATGGTGGATTGGATTACTGCTGATGCAGTTCCATGGTCCAACTACCTTGCTTTGAAGGTTCAGCTGGGTATCCCAAACCCATCCTGTTTAGATGGTTAGCAAATTTATGCTTGCCCATAGAATCAAATGGACCTTAATAGGTTCCAGAAAGCTCTGCAGGATCTGTTTCTCTCTGGCAGTCCATTGGATGTGCTGGTAGAAGTCTGGCATTCTTGCCTTTCCTATGCCATTGACGATGAAGCTGCAAGATCATCTTATAGGCCATTTAAGAGAACCTATGAGATGTCAGTGAAGGCCACAAAGAGCAATTTCTATGCGACCTCCATTGCATCTGCTAGCTCTCACCCAGCCCAATTATTTAGAATTATTCAGTCACTGACTACCTTTCCTCAGGGCACATCAAATGCTAGGGAATTGGCTATTGGCTGTGAGGCATTTGCGAGCTGTTTTGCAAATAAAGCCTTGTCACTCCACCATGACCTTTTGACCACAATTGATACAATAAGAGAACTGGAAGCTCATTGGCTGTCTTCAGGTCCTGTTTTGGACCACTTCAGTCTGCTCTCCCAGGATGAAGTTGACAAGATGCTGGCAGCTGTGAAGCCTACTACACGCCTCCTTGATCCCTGCCCATCGTGGCTAGTCAAAGCCAGTGGTGATGAGGTGCAGACTCCCCTGAGGGAGATTATCAACATGTCCCTTTCAACAGGGACCTTCCCTGCGGGACTGAAGGAGGCAATAGTTCACCCTCTGCTTAAAAAACCTTCTTTGGACCCAACAGTCCTTAATAACTACCGCCCAGTGTCTAACTTACCATTCCTCGGTAAGGTGGTAGAGAGGGCAGTGGCAACGCAGCTTCAGGTTCTCTTGGATGACACTAAGGTCCTGGATCCCTTCCAGTCTGGCTTTCGCCCTGCCTATGGGATGGAGATGGTGCTGTTTTCCCTGGTGGATGACCACCGGAGACATCTGGATTGAGGGGGATTGGCGCTGCTGATCCTTCTTGATCATTCAGCAGCATTCAATATGGTTAACCATGAGGTGTTAACCCACCACCTCACCAACGCCAGGATACGGGGGCTTGCTTGCAGTGTCTGACCTCCTGTCTTCAGGGTCAGGGATAGAGGGTGGCGCTCGGGGGGGGGAGTTATCCCAGCTGCAGGGAGCAATTCTCTCCCCCATGTTGTTTAACATCTATATGCACCCCCTTGCTCAGATTATCCAGAGGTATGGGCTGGACTGCAAGGAAATCAAATCAGTCAGTCCTAAAAGAAATCAACCCTAACTGTTCCCTGGAAGGCCAGATACTGAAGCTGAAGCTCAAATACTTTGGCCACCAACTGAGAAGGGAGCACTCACTGGAGAAGACCCTGATGCTGGGAAAGACTGAAAGTCAAAGAAGAAGGGGATGGCAAAGGATGAGATGGTTAGACAGTGTTATTGATGCAATAAACATAAAATTAAGTAAACTCCAGAGCACAACGGAAGACAGGAGGGCCTGGTGTGATGTGGTCCATGGGGTTGCGAAGAGTCGGACTCAACTTTGTGACTGAACAACAACAACAACATGGGCTGGGATGTCACCAGTATGCAGATGACACCCAGTTCTATCTAATGATGGATGGCCACCTGGACATGGCCTCAGGAGATCTGGACGAGGCATTACAAGCTGTGGCTGGATGGTTGCAACCGAACCGACTGAAGTTGAATTCAACCAAAATGGAGGTCCTGCACCTGAGTCATGGGGGATTGAGTCAGGGAATCAGGCTCCCAACCTTCAATGGGGCCCCATTGGTGCCAATGTCGAGGGTGAAGAGCCTAGGGTATTCCTGGATGCCTCCCTCTCTATGGAGGCCCAGGTCACCGCCACTGCCTGGTCTGCCTTTTTCCATCTGAGACAGATCAGACAGTTGGCCCCATATCTTGACCCCCGGGACCTAGTTACAATGACCCATGCAATAGTCACTTCCAGACTGGATTATTATAACTCTCTCTATGTGGGACTGCCCTTGACTCTGCTCTGGAAATTGCAGCTAGTGCAGAATGAGGCAGCATGGGTGTTGATGGCGACGCCTGTGTGGGCTCACATCCACCCAGTGCTGCATGAACTGCACTGGCTGCCTATTGAATTCTGGATCCATTTCAAGGTGCTGGTGCTTACCTTTAAAGCCCTAGGCAGCCAGGGGTCAGCATACCTTCAAGACTGTCTCTCCCCATATGAGCCCCATAGGACATTGAGGTCCATGAACCAACATCTCCTGGCAGTCCCCAGCCCCAGGGACACTTTTTCAGCCCTGGTCCCTGCCTGATGGAATGAGCTCCCATATGAGATCAGGGTCATGTGGGATTTATTACAATTCTGCAGGGCCTGCAAGATGGAGCCCCTCTGCCGGGCTTTTGGTTGAGTGGCCTTTTTCCTGGCCACTCCCCACCAGTGGCCTGGTTCAAATTTGACATCGGGGCACCACTGTTATACTCAGATATAACTGAGACCTGAATAGGCTATTTTATATGGTAGTTGTGATTTTATGATTTGTGATTTTATGTCGTTTTAATTTTTCTAATTTGATGTAAACTGCCCTGAGCCTGCTCGCAGGGAGGTCATTGGAACAAAAAATCCCAACTTCAAATATAGGCTAATGGGGTCTGAACTTGCTGAGACTGAGAGTGGAAAAGATCTTGGCATCGTAGCAGAGGATACCTCAATGAAAGTGTCAACCCAGTGTGCTGCAGCAGTGAAAAAGGCAAACTCTATGTTAGGAATTATAAGGAAAGGGGTTGAGAATAAAACAGCCAAGGGACTGAGAATAAAACAGCCAATACTATAATGCCCCTGTATAGATCTATGGTGCACCCTTGTTTGGAATACTGTGTACAGTTCTGCACACCATATCTCAAAATGGACACTGCAGAGCTGGAAAAAGTACAGAGGAGGGCAACTAGGCTTTGTGTGTCATTAGACCTTGAACAATTGCTATTTCCATGGGATATTTTGGTTTGGTTTGTTACTTGGTTTGTTACCAAACCAAGTCCTGGGCTCACAGGGGTGAGCCCAGGACTTGCCCTCTCCTCCCTCTGGAGGAGAGGGCCCCGGCCACCTTATCCCCCTCCAACTGGGAGGGGGCCATAGGTGGCCCATGGTAGCGGACAAGCCCAGAGAGAGCTGCGATGACCGGAGGAGCTGTGACCACCCCAGGAGGACCCCTGTGCCTGGAGAAGACAGCCGTGACGTCCAGGACCCACGCCTGAAGGCTGTGAGCGGTGAGGAAGACTGGCCGATTGCCGCGGGCTGCAACGTTGGGGGAACCAGGCTCCGCCTTGCTTCCCCGCCATGGACTATCATCCTTTGGACTTTCAACCTCTGCTGAATGGCTGGATGTGCTGTGCGCGGCTGGCCACCACGATGGGGGGACCAGGGCTCCGCCCTGCTCCCCCACCATGGACTATCGTCTCTTGGACTTTCAACTCCTGCCGCGATGGGGGGACCAGGGCCCTGCCCTGCTCTCCTGCCATGGACTATTGCCCTACGGACTCTCAACGAGTTGCTGGACGCAGCGTGTGTGCGACAATATCTCATTTTAAGCCTGTTTTATGTTTTGTTTTGTTTTTGTATGACATGCATGCACCTGCGTTTCCCAGAGTTTGCTTGTATTTGCTGCATGACATTAATGATTGTAATTTTAAACATTCTCTGAATAAAAGTCAATCTGTTCTTATCTCTTTGGTCCCATTGTGTTTAGTATTATGCCACAGGGAGATTGGCAACTTCATTGACCGTTTAAGGGAAGATTGGGATATGTATTTTGGCAACTCCAGTGATCGTTTAAGGGAAAATTGGGATATGTATTTTACCTCAGGACATGTTCAATGTTTCCCAACAGAAACAAGAAACTGTTTAGAATGTTAGAGGCAAAGGCCAATCAGGCTGTATATGCAAATGACCTCTGTGTTCCAAGTGGCTACTGTGGGGAGAGGAACAGCAAACTGTTTAGAATATTGGAGGCGAGACTCAGGCAACGCAGCCAGTGGATAGGGACAGCTTCTGAGTGCCAGATCAGGGAGTCAACTGATTTGGGAGCGTGTAGAATGTTCAGGAGACTCCATGACCAAAACAGAATTATTATATAGACAGATTACAACAGGAAGGTGTAATATCTCATGACTATGAAGAAAATTCTTATTAAAATGGTGTGGGGACAATTTGATTATGGGGAAACCTAGGAACTGGTCATAAACTACCTTGCTGACAAGAGAATTATCCCTTTTGATCAGCAGATTAATGTATCATTAAACTTATAAAAGGGCAGGAGATTTGCATAAATTATGGAAATCTCATTTTAGTTCGGTAGTTTTATGATGAAATTGTTTTTTAATTTAAATGACATTTTGATGTTATGATATGTATTTTCTTATTTAATTTAAAAAAATGATAAAAACAATAAAATGAGTGAAAACCTGGCACCATGTCGTCGTTTGTTTAGGTTTATGGGACTATTTTTATCCATATTTGAAATTATTATTGGACTGTAGAATTTATTGGAAGTTTTGGAATTGAATATACTCATTGGTATTTTTGCCTCAAATAGATACTGGATCATCTGAATGGTTACATTGTTTGTTCAGGTTTATGGGACTGTCCCTGGCACTTAGGTTTGATGAGGACTCTTGTGCTTCCAATGGTGTTAAAGGTGCCGAGTCCTCATTTTCCAGACTTCCAGGTGCTGGGTCGGGGACAGGCATGACAACAGCTGTCCCAAAGTCACCCACTAGTTTGCAGAGTGCCCCAAGATGTGGTGCTTTCCCCAATGTTATTTAACATCTATATGCATCCCCTTGCTCAGATTGCTTGTAGGCATGGGCTGGGATGTCACCAATATGCATATGACACCCAGCTCTATCTGCTGTTGGGTAGCCAGTCAGACTCCAATCCAGAAGATCTGGACCTGGCGTTGCAAGCTGTGGCTGGGTGGCTTAGACTGAGTCAACTGAAATTGAATCCAACGAAGATGGAGGTCCTATGCCTGAGTTGGAGTGGTCTGAGGATAGGAATCCCACTCCTGATCTTCAATGGGGTGCCACTGGTGCCAGCGTCGGAGGTTATGAGTTTGGTAGTGCTCTTGGATGCCTCCCTTATGATGGTGGCCCAAGTAGCACCCACTGCAAAGTCAGCCTTCTACCATCTCCGCCTGATTAGGCAGATGGTTCCATTCCTTGAATGCAATGATCTATGCAATGGTCACCTCGAGACTGGATTACTGTAATGCCTTCTACATGGGGTTGCCCTTGTCCCAAATTTGGAAGCTGCAGCTGGTGCAGAATGTGGTGGCCAGGCTGTTGCTGGGTCTCCCCATGCAGGAACACATCCAGCCTGCACTAAAAGCCCTGCACTGGCTACCTATAGCATACTGAATTCAGTTCAAGGTGTTGATACTCACCTTCAAAGCCCTTTATGGCCAGGGGCCCACCTACCTGAAGGACTGCCTTTCCTCACATGTTCCCCAGAGAGCACTACAACTGGGGTCCCAAAATTGTTTGGCTCTTCCAGAGAAGCCAGGCTAGCAGTGACAAGGGCCAGGGCCTTCTCAGTGGCAGCTCTATACTGGTAGAATGAGCTCCCAGAAGACATCAGGGCCCTGTGGGACCTTTTGCAGTTATGCAGGGCCTGTAAAATGGAGCTCTTCCACCAGGCCTTTGTCTAGGGAGCCGCATCAATCTATTTGAGGCCCTGGCCCCAATATTAACTGAATATACCAACTGAATAACCTGTGCTCTGCCAATACAACCCAGACCATGTTGCCAGCTGACTCTTGGATGCCCACCATTGTTATATTGTGCTAGCACTTTATGTATTGTTTTAGATCTAATTTATTGCAATTTTATTAATTTAACTGTTTTATCTTGTTATAATATTATGTAAGCTGCCCTGAGCCTACTTCAGCGGGGAAGGAGGGATATAAATAAAATAAAATAACTTATTAATAAATAGAGTTTTGATTTCTTTTTGTTTTCTTTTTGTAGATCTGGTATAGCCTATTGTGTTTGGTATTTATTTTTCCTCCTTCTGTGCTCTAGTTTGTTAAGATACAGTAAATAAAGTCTAGACACTCACTACCTTTAGAACACCTGGTATCTGAGGGGAAGGTTTTAGTTTAAAATACCCTTGGTTTCCCCCCAAAATCATAGGAGGCTGTGTGGGTCCCCTCAGTTGATAGAAACACCTTGTCACAGTGGCAGCTGAAGAACACACATGTATTCACACATGCAAACTAGGGTGGGTTTGTGACCGTACACATATATAAGGTTGCGCTGATTTCCACTTGGGGGAGCCCCTTCCCCCAAAAGTGCTGGTACTCAGTACCAGTGAGTACCATCATACACACAAAATGGTTATGAGGCTACAATGATGACCAGAGCTCCTTGGAGGAAACATAGGATACAAAGAAAATGCCTATATGAGAACTGATTGATTTCATGTAAATGGCATGCCTTCTGTCATCTAGTAATCTTTCTCATGGCATCTGTTACATGTTTTCATGTGTGCATTATGGATAGGTTTACCAGCATCCAAGTGCAGCCTGGAAATCTCCTATAATTAAAAAACGATATCCTGACAGCAGAGATCAGTTCCACTGGAGAAAATGGTTACTTTTATTTAAACATGATTTATAAACTGAATCATAAAAAGCGTAGCAGATTTTAGATTGCCTAAAGGAAATCTGAAATCAGGATTCTGAAGCAGCATGCTTGCAACTGTTGTCCAAGTATTCTTTGTCCTTTTGGCACGTTGTGACAAATCTCAGGCATCTTAACTCATTCTCTGTTATAGCTACAACACAACATGGAAGGAGATATAATTCCAGAGGAGTGGACTAATAAAATTTATTTCTGCATAAGCTTTTGCAAGCCAGAGATCACTTAATGATCCTAGCAAGGCTTTAATATTATCTCAATAACCCTGATCATCTGAACCATGTCTAGTCCAGCACAAAAAAATGAAATTCAGTGTGTGTCCAGTCTTGTGTGCCAGATCACTTAAACAACAACTTCCTTGGTTTTGCAACCTGGTCTTTCCAGGCTTCAAATGTAATTGGATTATATCCTTTGGGGACAAAATGACAGCTAAGAGTCGGGAAGTCTGTCCAAAAAAGGCTGGGGAGAGTTGCAGTAAATCAGCCAGCAGAATGACAAGGAGGGGAGAAGTATGCAGGCATGGAGACCAGCCAAGCTAAGTAAAACGAATTGGCTGTTTGAGGGTAGAGTCATGCTGCAGCCTCAAGAGAATAATACTATCCATTTTTTCACTTACTCTGCAGCCCCAAGTGAATCACCCAAAGGGAAACAACAAATGTGGTTTCGCTAGAGCTGTGCTTTATGAGTCCCCATATGAGCCCACATGCCAGTTAAGCTCAGCCCAACATTCCCTGCTGAACATGTTCCCATGACTCCATTTGGAAGAAATGAGACCCTGTGCCTTCTCAGTGTTGGTCCTGTTTATTGAATGGGCTGCCTCAGGAGGTATGTAAGGCACTCTATGGACTAGCTTTCATTTAGGGTAGAATCTTTTTTCCTTGTCTTATCTTCCATGTAGTGGCATAGGGCCTGTAAATGTTCTTTGTTTTAGAAGGTCTTCTTGTTAAGTTATTGACTGGGAGTCTTTTGATGGAGCATTTTTTTTTATCTTGTTGGGCTTTTCTGGATCATGACTGCTATTTTAACTGGTATACTTTGTATTAAGTGTGATGCTTTGACTAGTTTTATAGTCTTATGATAATTTTAAGAACTGTAAACTACCTTGAAGAATAGAATGACAGGATATAAATGTTTCAAGAAACACAAATACATAAATAATCCCAGGTATTGTGTAGTGCATTCAGGGATATTATTCTTTGAATTTTTTTGCCTGAAGACAAACGTCTTCTGTTAAACCTTCATGCTTTTGCTGCTAAATCAAAGACCAGGGGAAGAAATCTTCTTTAAATAGAAGGATGATACTTTTAAACTCATTTCTGTTGCATCATCCAGGATTAAACAGAATGTCTGGAAAATTTATATTTAAGAACTACTTCTTTAAAAAAAAATTGGAAGAAGGCTGGAGGAGCTCTTTTGGCCATAATTTGTTAGCCCACAGGATCAGTGATCCAACCTGCCCTCCCCCCACAACTCTGCTTTTGTTCCTTCCACTGGATGCAAAACTGGAAAACTACCAATTGTGCTTTCGAGCCACAATGAAAATGGTTTGACAGGGTTCAGGCGGAGAAGGTGTGGCAGCTTGCCAATGTTAAGCCTAAGCAAACTGCAGAAGAAATGGAAATGGTTTAACAGGCTGAACTTGTGTCCCCTGGATTAAGCTGAAATCTTGCTGGTGTCATGTTGGGAGTATTGAAAGGGGCTGTATGTAATGCTGCCAGTTTGACCTAGCAAATGACAGGTCCATACACACACTCAGAAGCTGAACGGGGATATCTCCTCCCTTCCCCAAAAATATAAGCAAAAGAGCCGGAACTGCCTCATGCTGCAAGAGCAAAGGAGCAGAGAACACAAAATTGCCTGCTCCCTGGAAGAGTGCAATTGTGAAGGTTGCTGTTATGAAATTGTTTCACCAGAAGAACAGGCAAATTGTTCCTATTCCCTCCACTTCTCCTGTGGATTAACTGACTCTACATTATTTCCCAGTGATACATGGTATATTATTTATTGCCATAATCAGTAAGACCCCAATGCCATAAATAACTCTTCTCCCACTAGGTGACTTTGCTTTATAGACCCACATTAATGGTTTAAATTAAATTTCATAGGAAGCTGCTATTGCTTTGTGTCTTCCATGAACTTGCCTGGAAAATGACAATGACTTGGATTTCCTTGTGTCTCAACTTTAGTCTTCCATCTGTAAAATTGTTTTTGTAGGGAAAGTGGCAAAGATCTTAAAGATCTGTTTGCAGTTATGAAGGGTTGTGTGTGCACATGTGAAGAAGGCCAAAGGCATTGTTGATGTGGTTATAGGAATGTACTTTCTGTCAGGGTACAAATGGGCCACCTTTACTCAATGGAGCAATCAAGGGTCATTTATGCAAGGCACAGGGAACTGGAATTGGAACAGCATGATCCTATAAAGGCTATTTCAGCAGCATGAAAACAGACTTGTGTTTTTGCAGTTAGAGGTGGCATTTCATGTTATGCAAATGATGCATAGTAACGCAAATATCTCCTACTTGCCCAATTAATTGCCACCAAAGCCCACAGGCCACTCACTACTGGATGTTGCTGGCACAACACTGTTCTGGAGCTAAGGAGGCAGGGCCTCTCCATCAGCTTTCAGAATACTGCACAAGGGACCATTAACAGCCAAGGCTTAATTTGTAAAAAAAGAAGATGCTGGCACTCAAGATCCATCAAAACTTCTACAAATGTGCACCAAATGGAGTCATCTTGGCTGTTCATTGCACATGTTCATCAGCAAAACAATACAAAGAAGACTTATTGTGAAACTTTTCTGGCACTGGCACAACCGATCAAGCAGTCCAAGATTTTTCCTTGCTTCATTTTTTTTTTTTAAGATGAGAGTTCCTGGAGCTCAGTTTATTCCTGGAAATAGAGGTACTTTGGCTCAAGTTAGAACCTGGCAATGGGCTCACCTTAGTCCATCCAATGTCCTCCTTTCTGGGCAGGCATGTGAAGTGGTGTTGATCTCCCCCACTGGTGTAAGGCAATGAAATATTCCCTTGTGCCCAATCTAAAAAAGGTATACTTGGAGCTATGTGGTACTTCCGTGCATATTGAAGCAAAAGCTCAGAGCCAACAAAACATTTTGACAGTGCAGTGGGTAACTGAGGGAGACCACCACACAGAATTTAAATTGGGACTGAGTGCACAGACCCAGGTAAATCATGAGGACCCCTAGGCAGTGCAGAAATCACCATTTCCTCCCTTATCTCCCAAAGTGTTAACATTTCAGATGACACCTATTCTTCTACAGACTGAGGAAAGGCAATTCTGTCTTCTTTTGTAAAGTATGTACCCCCTCTGGTACTCTCACAGTGTGTGTCAGTCTATGAAAATATATAAAGCACAAATGAAAAAGTAGCATGCCTGGAAAAGGTGATGCAGGCATCACAAGTGACTTCACCCTGCGGCATCTAGAAAGGTATAATGATCCATAGATACGGCGAAGTATCATTTTATGCCTATTGTGATGATAGTAGGGTTTCTAGTCTACACTAGTATTACAAAGAACTTCTGCCATTATACTGTCACAGGAAACCCAGTTGTCTAATAAAGACAAAAAAAATCCCCTCTTTCTTTTAAGCTGAGAAAAAAATGTCTGCAAAGTCCTGGATCTACAGAAGCACAGAACTCTTCCTGCTAGCAATGACTAGGCAGGGAAGCAGAAGGAAATAAACCAATATATCTTTGGGGCAAAAGAAACCATGGAAAAGTATCTGCAGGAACTTTGACTATTAGAAAGAGCTTAGCAGGGTACTTCAGGTAATAGTGATCTGGACTCCAAAATCTTACAAAACAAGAAATACAAGAGAAGTCTGATGTCATCAGGAGGGCATTCTGAATGGATACCTTTAAAAATAATGATTACCTCTTAGAAGGATGCTATTCCAGATATTTAAAGAAACTAAATGTAAGGTATGGGCCATTTCACAAATCAGCATTTGTTTGGGCAAGTCAAATAGTACTTGCATGTCCAAAGGGGAAATATGAATATAGGTACCCAGTGGTGTACCTGAGAGCAACTGTCATGTAATGGTTAGATGGTAGACTAGAATTTGAGTGACCCAGGTACAGACCCCCAGGCTGGTGTGGAAAGTTGCTGGGTGACCTTGGGCCAGCTACACACTCTCAGCCTAACCTATTTCACACAGTTGTTCTGAGGATAAAATGGAGCAGAGGAGAACAATGTAAGCTGCTTTGGGCTCCTGTTGCGGAGAATGGCAGGGCATAAATAAAGTTAAAGAGAAAGAAAGAGTAATTATTCGGATATTAAACTAAACTAGGTTCAGATCCCTACTTGCCACGGAAGCTCCCTTAGTGATCTTTGGCCAGTCACTCTCTGTCTGCCTAACCTACTTCGGTTGTTGTGAGGATAAAATGGAGGAGGGGAGAACCATGTAAGCTGCTCTGAGCTCCTCAGTAAGATAAAAACGCTGCAGAGAGACAGAAAACATACAACTAAGCTTTTTGTAGCTGTGAACAAGCCACTGTTTTAGCTTAGTTCAGCAGACTATGGATCTCCTAGCATCTTTAAATGCTGAATTTCAAACATGTAAGCCCCAATTCAGTAGCAGACCATTATGGGAGGGGAAAGAGAATTAAATCCTTCCAATCCTGCTTGGTTTCACCTGTCAAAATCACCTCCCCATGCATCTAATATTCTTTGAAAGGAAGAAGTTGGACACTTGTGTGTTTTATTCTTTCCAATACTATTTTTAAGATACAAAATTATGCAGGGATGGAAAGCTTAACCCTTCTCTCCCACCATATATCTAATTTTCAACATGGTCAAATCTGTGAATACTGGAGCCATGAATGGACAAGACAGATCTGTCTATAAGTCTGAAAAAAACTCGTTTTCAGAAAAATCTGAAATATTAAAAAAAATCCTCAACAATATTCCAAATAATGGAAGCAATGTCTGTAGCTTTAAGAAATGAAGGCCCTTTTGCATTGCCCATTGTGAGGGTTGCTAGCACAACAGTACTGTCAGTCTTCAGGCCTTGATTTATGTCAAGAAAATGCAAAGGGGTGGGGGACAGTGCTGGGCTGGCAACCCTAGTGCAGTCATAGATCTTCCAGACTGCTGTCTGCTTTGACAATGATTATTTATTTAAACATTTATATCCCACTTTTCCTCGTTGTTCAAGGCAGCTTACAATAATAATTAAAAAGCATTTTCAGTATAAAAGCAAAAATAAAATAACAAACCCCAAATCTCCCCCACCCCCCAAAAAAGATGCCTGCCAATTGAGGCTCCCTCCAAAGCCCTGGCAAAACAGGTAGGCCTTGCAGAATCACCTGAAGATCTTCAAGAAGGCACCCCCTCACCTCTTCAGGTAGACTCTTCCACAGAGATGAAGCCATGAAGGAAAAGTCCCAGGCTCTGGTTGATGTCAGACAGGCCACCTTAGTGGGATAGCCAAAAGATAGGTGCCTGATGACGATAGTTGGTACATGGGGACATATGGAAGGAGGTGTTCCTTCAAATATGTGAGGGGCTTTAAGGGGTTGTGAAGGGCTTTAAAGGTCATAACCAGCACCTTGAATTGACTTTGAAAACAGACCGGCAACCAATGTAGCTGATTCAAAATGTTCCTAATGGCTAGTCCTTGACAATAGTTCAGCTGTCACATTTTGGACCAGGGCTGCGATCATATGCACAATTAGACCTATCATAGGTGCGAATGCCAGGTGGATTTAAAGGGCACCATCAGACAACAACATCTGGGAAGTGCCCATCAGCTGTTGGTAACTTGTTCTGCTCCACCACAGAAGTGGAGTTAAAAGACACCAGGGAAAAAAAAAAAAAAAAAAAAGGGGGTTGCGATGGGCCACAGACTGATCACTGATCCCCTGTCTGATCACTCCAGTGTGCTCTCATGGTGTCAGGATGGTCTGATCAGGCCCCTTTCCCCCCTTCTCAGTATGCACATCATCACAAACTCCATAGGGAGCAGAGATGCGATTCATCGATTCCTCGTTTAAGCGCATCAGAAACAAACGCCAAAAAAAACCCAACTCACCCACAGTTGCATCTGATCATGCAGTGGTGGCCTGTGCCCACAGCTTCCAAGGACTGTGTGATCATGCAACTGCGGAGGAAATAGCCTCACTCCCCCCCTGTTTTTTCTGGTGCATGTGACTGCAACCCAGTTGTAGTTTCCAGGTTGTCTTTAAGGGCAACCCCCCGTGGATCATATTGCAGTAATTCAACTGTGATATCTCAGAAGCATGAATCAGCATGGCCAGATCAGCTGACTCTAGGTAATGAGGATTTTTTGAATCTGCTGTCTTGTTGAATTTAGCTGTGTTTTTAAAATTAATTGCTGTTTTATTATATATTTTAATTATGCTTTTAACCAGCAAGCAACTTCATGGATCAAGTTGGTTGAGAGAGTGGAGTGTCCCTTTATAATGTTAACCTCCCCATGCTTAAAAACTAGTACTACATTTGGAATCTTTGTTCAGACCATACACGCAGTTATGTAGTAAATAAGGAATGGGGATCAAGGAACCAATTTCAGCTTCATTGTTCAATCTTCCAGTGTTAACAAACAGCCCACTGGAGTCACTGGATGTAAATTAGTTGCCCTTAGTGCAAGATATTTGCAAACCATTCCCTTGCTGGTTCTGCTTCCGGCTAGCTTTCACCTTCAGAAATAAAGGCTCTCAGAATAATCTAACAAGGGGGGGGGTTTTCCACTCCAACCAAAATTTAACAACTCCTTGAAATAGAACAATTCACACTTTACCAATAGGGGCTGAATACCATCACAGTGGCTCCTGGGGGGTGCTCTTTAAGATCAACAAATGAAAAGGTGCTAGGCCAAAGCATTTTTTATACCTAGGCTTTTAACTTTTAATTGTTTTTAAAATATGTTTTTAGTATGAGGACTATTACCATGATCTGCTAGATTGCTGGATGATCTGCTAGATTGCTGGCGTTTTAATGACTAGTTTTTATTATTTAATTTTGTTTTATTTTGTGAGCTACCTGAAGAAATGGCATATAAATGTTTACAATAACTCTCAAATTTAGGATTGGAAATGGAAGGCAAGAATCTTCTCTTTCCTCATCTTCCTTCCCTTCCCCTCAGTATTTCTTCACAAACTTCTACAATTAAGCCAAATTATTGCGATTTCAAATCAGACAATAGTTGCCATTTTATAATAGAACAGTTTTTAAGTTATTTAGGTGTCTAAGATAGATTCTTTGATATTTGTTTTTTCTAGACTTGTAAAGTACTGGGTTCGACGCATGGAGGGTTCGGACTATGACATGCAGTTTGACGCGTTTATTGGTACTTCACACAACAAGCATGCAAACAGCCCTGCAAGGCCGACTATATACACACACACACGGTACCCCTACAGTCCCATTGGCGGGTTTGAATTTCCCACCAAGGTTCTATTGGTTTTTACTGGGTGGACTGGGGAGCCTCTGTTCTATTGTTCTCAGGAGCCAAGCTCTGACCTGTAACCACAGGCCCCTGGTGGCGGCCCACATACATAACACCCCTCCTCCCATAGTTTTGACTCCACCTAGGGTACATAGTCCTTTAAATAAGTGGGGGGTCTGCGCTCTCTCAGGGAATGCCGGGGGCTGGCATGAGGGTGGCAACAACTGCCTTCAGTTGACTAGCTGGGACTGGAGGCTGGGGCGACTGTAGTGGCAGGGGAGGTATGTCCAGCTCTCATGGTGCCGGCAGCGGCACAGCCTGGGGGGCCTCTTCCATTCTCGGGGGTTTGGGTAATGCTCTGGCCTCCGGGGTGTGGGTCCCTTGCTCTGCAGCCAGTGGAAGTGGCGCTCCTGCCTCTGGAAGTGCCGCCACCAGAGTTGGTCTATGTGTTTTCTAAGGAGCCGGCAGTCCTCTGTCGAGACCTTGTAGGACACTGGTCCTGTGACTCTGACAATCCGGCCAGCAATTCATGGGGGACCTGCTCCGAAGTTTCTGATGAACACAGGGTCTCTGAGGAAGAACCCTTGTGGCACATCACGCTGCTCCACCAGTCTCTTGAAGTCCAGCACTCAGTCAGGGTGTAGCTGGTCCAGCAGCATAGTGGGGCATCGTCACATCAGGAGTTCAGCTGGGCTGTAACCGGAGATTGGGTTGGGCATTTTCCTCTAGGTCAGTAGGCTTATGGCCTCCTTTGTCGAGCGCACCATCCTCTCCACTTGCCCGTTCATCATGGGGTAGAAGGGGGCTGAATGGATGTGTCTGATCAGGTTCCTCTGAAGGAATTCCTGGAACTCTGCTGACATAAAGGCGGTCCCATTGTCAGAGATAATGGAGTCTGGTAGCCCGTAGGTTGTGAAGATCCAGCGGAGGGCTTTGATGACAGCCTTGGTAGAGGTGGTGGATACTGGGTTGACCTCTAGCCACTTCGAGTAAGAATCGACAGTCACTAGAAATAGTAGTCCCTGGAATGGCCCAGTGAAGTCCACATGCAGCCGGGACCATGGGTTTGCACCTCCCCTGAGGAGGCACGTCGACTCCCAAGGCTGGTTGAGTGCGCTGGGCGGGTTGGGCCATATTGCTTGGCAGGTCTGACACCTCCAGACCCATGACTCTATTTCCGCATCGATTCCAGGCCACCACACGTAACTTTGAGTGAGGGCCTTTATCCTCACTATGCGATGATAGCCAACCCCTCTCGGTCAATCTGCGCATAGTTGCGCTTGGCCGCCGACAGGGTCCTGGAATAGTAGGCCATGGGAACTTCGCAGCCATCTGGAAGGATGTGGCCCAGGACTGCCCTGACACTGTAGGGGGAGGCATCACATGCGAGGACCACTGGCAGGGACTCATCAAAGTGTGCCAGGACCTCGTTCGAAATGAAGAGTGCCTTGACCCCTTGGAATGCTACTGCCTCCCTCAGACCCCAGGACCATGGCGCATATCCAGGAGGCGGTGTAGGGGCTCTGCAATGGTGGCTTCGTGTGGCAGAAAGATGTGATAAAAGTTTATTAGTCCTGGTTTCGGTTTCGGCGTTGCGAATGGCGGCCACCTTTTGGGACGCTCCCGGAGGTGGTTAGCCCACGCGCAGTCAGGGGGGGGTCTTCGCATGTGCGAAAGACCCTAGTGAGCCTTAGGTAAAGGCTCCGAACCGGGGGCGCTTTGGGGAGTAGCCTCTTTGCTGGCAGACAGCCGGGAAATTGAGGCTTTCTCCCCGCCCCAATCGGCCCCGCTGCGTCGTGCCCGTAATGGGACTTAGCAGCGCCCCCGAATTCCACCAGGAGTGAAGAAAGCGGCATGAGTTAAAATAAAAAGAAGAATTGCATCGAATCGTGAGTTGAAGATCTAATTTGAAGCGAGATAAACCCCCCCGCAAACATAGGGAGGAGGGAGGAGTCCCCACTCCCTTTTGAGAAGCGAGATCTATAAAGGGAATGCAAGGAGGGGGGCAAAGAGGAAAAAGTGTTGGTGAAGGTACCGTTGGGGTTTGGCAGGCGATTACGACATTGTTAGCCTCTTGGAGGATGCGGCACGAACTTTGAAAAAGTAAACAAAAAGGAAAATGTCGACGCTGAAAACTGTCCTGCACAAACCGGAAGAGAAGAGGGGAGGGACTTCCGGCCCGGGTAACCCCCCCCCTGAGTTTGCTGTCACTCAACAAGAAAAGGAGCTACTGCGGCCCCTGCTGGACCAAATGCAGAGAATCAATGAAACTCTGATTAAAGTGGAAAGTGTTCTCATCAGTCGGCAAACGCAAATCTCAGAAACGACAAGAAAGGCTAATCTGACGTTAATCCTTTGGGGCGAGAAAGAAGAAGAGAAAGAAGATCTCAGTTTTACCTTGACGAATGACTTGGCACCCCTAATGGGCAGTGAAGCGAATGAATTAAAAGAAGAGGTGGACATGGCTCCAAAAGCCTATTCCACTTATATAAAGGAAAATACTCTGCCAGAAGAAGGGGATGCCGAGCTGAGCAAGAAATACATCAGAGATCTAATTTCATCTGTAGTGAATATGGAGCCCGTAAAAATTGATGGTCGGAAATATAAGAAAAGAAAGAAACGAGAGAAGATGGAATCCATCCTTAAAGCAACAAAACTTTTGAAGAGACACGCCAGCAAGGTGGAAGCAGCACTCAAAACTGGGATCAATGCAAGTAGCGAAGAAGACAGCGATCCAGGGGAAGGAGGTGACGGAGCGGGAGCCATCAAGATTAAAAGGACCCAACCTTTAGTTGAAGAGACTTAAGAAGACACCTTGAACAGTGGTTGTTCGTGTAACATCTGGAAGGAGCTGGTTAATAACTAACCCCAATGGACTTTACTAACTGTATTAACAGAGTTATTTTGGACTTTGGACTGTTAAAAAGAAGATCTTCTAACCGTGATGGATGCTAAAAATAGTACTAACTAAAACTAACCCTTATTAACAGAAAGTTTTCACTCCATCCTTTTTTTTCTTTCTCCAGCTGTCTACCCTACCCTTTTCTTATAAAAAGAATAAAATTCTCTCCTCTTTAGGAGAGTTTTACCATAAAAGTTTATTAGTCCCAAAAATGCCTGAAGCTCCGCCTTGCACGTGGGTGCCGGGGCCTTCACGATGGCCTTGACCTTGTCTTTAGCTGGATTAAGTCCAGACGCATCCACCTGGAACCCGAGAAAGTCCACCTCTGGCACCCCGAGGAGGCACTTCTCCCATTTCATCTTGAGGCTGGCAGAGTCAAATTGCTGCAGGACGGCGCGAAGGCAAAGTCATCAGGGGTGGCCACAGTGATGAGGACATCATCGAAGAATGGCATCACTCCAGGAATCCCTTTTAACAAGGAGTCCATTAGTTGCTGAAAGATCCCTGTAGGCACTTCCCCTTGAAGGCCCCCCGGTGCGTCACAAATAGTTTGTGCCGTGGCTGTAGCCTCGTCTACTGGCAACTGCTGATAAGCCTGTGCCAGATTGAGCTTCCCAAAAATCTTAGCGCCAGCCAGGGAAGCGAGCACATGACTAACCACCGGAACCAGGTACGAATGGTCATGTAGGGCTTTGTTTAGTGTGCATTTGTAGTCCACACATATGTGGACATCGCCATTTGGTTTTACTAAGGTCACGGTGGGGGCTTCCCAAATGGCATGCAACATGGGTTCCATTACCCCTTGTGCCACCAAATGGTCCAGCTCTGTGTCGATTTTTAGTCTTAAGGTCAGCGGGCAAGTGCAGAAGCTCATGCGGATGGGGGTAACTGAGGGGTCAAGTTGTAGGGAGACCGGGGCCCTTTATAACATCCCAGAGCCCCAACGAACACTCTCAGAAATTCCCCACAAACATCGGCATAATCCTGAGGTGTGCATTTATTCACACACACCCCCGACAGTGAATGCCCAGCGGCATGAACCAGGCCCGCCCCAACAAGCTGGTTTCCCTTCACCACCACAAAATCCAGGAACCCTTCGAACCCCCTATACTGCATGCAAAAAGTGCCCACGCCCTGGATCGGAATCACATTCCGTTGAAAGTCCATAAGGCTCAGGGGTGATGGGCGCAGGTGGGGCCCCCTGCTAGGACAAAGTCTCTTAACTGTCTCTACCGAAATGATGGAAGCCACTGACCCCAAGTTGACTTCCATCAGACAGGAGGACCCCTCTATCAGGACCCGTGCTTGGATTTTTGGGGCACTAGATGGGTCAGGGAGGCGCAGTACCTGCAGGGATGGCTGGCTGGTGAGGTAGTAAAGGTCAGCCACCCACTTGGTGGTCTCGTAGGTCACAGAGGTATTGTGGTGGGACTGCTGCTGGTGCTGTTTGGCCCCCTTGGACCTGCAGACAGGGGCGAGATGACCTTGCTTCCTGCACGTGTGACATGTGACATTCCAGAACCGGCATGATTTCCTATCGTGTGCGTCTCCACAGCTGGCACACATGGGGTGGTCAGAGGGCTTCTCAGGGGGTCTGGAAGAACTAGACTGCTTATGTCGTCTGGGCAGGTGGACTAGGCAAACGTTGTCCTCTTCGGAATTCTTGGCGCCCGAGTCAGGAAGTACTAGGTGAGAAGCAGTTGACAGGTGGTCACGGTGGGAGGCCTCATGTGCGGCCATGAAAGCTGTGGCCATCTCTCCTGGCTTTTGGATGCACCTTTGGAAGTCCATTCGCTTGGCCAGGAACATAGGCTTGGGCGTGAGGTAGCGGGTTAGGGCTTCTATGATTTCCTCATAGTTGCATTCAAGGATCGCCCTCGATGCAAGGAGGCTTTTTGTGAGTCGGATTGTGTTCATCCTGCATGCGCTGATGAGGAGGGCCTGTCTCTTGCCCGGGTTGGTGATCTCGTGGAAAGCTAGGTAGCACATGAGCTGATCCATCCACAAATCTCATAGCTCTGGCTGAGCGGGTTTGAAAGTCTTGAGGTGTCCTGGAGCATTGGTGGCCATGCCTGGGAGAGCCGGGCAGTGGTGGCACGGCGGCTTCCTTGATGTCAGAGCTCGATGCTGCGCTAGATGGTGAGTCTGGCCCACTCAGTAGAATCACACCTTCGTCACCACTGTAAAGTACTGGGTTTGATGCATGGAGGACTCGGACTATGACATGTGGTTTGACACATTTATTGGTACTTCACAGAACAAGCATGCAAAAGGCCCTGCAAGACTGACTATATACACACACACGTGGTACCCCTACAGGCCCATTGGAGGGTTTGAATTTCCTGCCAAGGTTCTATTGGTTTGTACTGGGTGGACTGGGGAGCCTCTGTTCTATTGTTCTCAGGAGCCAAGCTCTGACCTGTAACCACAGGCCCCTGGTGGTGGCCCGTACACATAGCAAGACTGAAGGAAGCAAAACATTCATTAATGGCAAAAGGAGACCTTTTTAGGTAGATTTCCTTGAAGTTAGTATTGTGTGTCTGAACAAAACTAAAAGAATGTTTTTCATTCTTCCTAAAATGCATTTATGTTTGAAAATTGGAGGGTGCACTGAGGGGGGCAGGGCGCCAGAAGGTAGCCTCGCCTAGTGTGCAAAAAAACCTGGCACTGGCCCACCTCCCCCAAGACACGTGTTCTCCCTTCGCAAGTTGTGTGCAGGTAGAGCTTGCGTGCAAGTAGAACTCCTGGATCTGACATTGCTTTCTTCACCCCTTGGGACTCATGCTTAATTTCCGACAGTAGAGGAGCTTGGGGGGACATGCCTTTAGAGGTTGAACTGAAGCATCTTCTTTAGATAGATCACAGTAAACTTGAACAACTTGTGTTGGAATAAATGTTGTTAGGCTTCAGGGCACCACTGGAGTGTTTTAGTCAGGAGACTTGAGCAGTTTTTAAAAAATATATTAATATCAGCAGAAGTCTTGGTGGACTAGTGGCCAGTTCATTAAGTGCATACCAGTGGGTTGGCATCCATCTAGACCAGGGGTCCTCAAACTTTTTAAACAGGGGGCCAGTTCACTGTCCCTCAGACCGTTGGAGGGCCGGACTATAGTAAAAACAAAAACTATGAACAAATTCCTGTGCACACTGCATATATCTTATTTTGAAGTGAAGAAACAAAACGGGAACAAATACAATATTTAAAATGAAGTAAAGTTAAATCAACAAACTTACCAGTATTTCAACGGGACTTCCTTAGCCCCCGCCCCCAGGATGACATCCCCCCTCTGGCTGAAAGGGATCAGTCCCCCGGGGGGGCCCTTGTGGCACTGGAGCGGGGGGGCTCGCCGACATTGCTCTCACAGGGGGGTTCTCTCCCCCCCCCCAAACAGACCTTTCCCGGAATGCACCTTCCCCCCAAATGTGCAGGAATTCTCCACCCCGGAGTTGGCAACCGTGGCCGAGCGTGTCCCCCGCCTCCCTCCCTCCCTCCCAGGACCTCCCGGCAGCTGGCCCCTCCCCGCGAGCGACTCCCTTCCTGGGACCCTTCCCCTTTGCCACTGCTGCCCTGCCCGGCTGCTCCACGCGGCTTCTTCTCCACAGCCCCCCCATCCCCGGACACTCCGGCTGAACCCTGCTCGGGCTGGGGAGGGAGGGGGGAGGCGCCCGCCCCGCCGGGAGGAGCTCCGCCCAGGCTGCTCTCTGCTGCACCCTCGAAGGCACCTCTCCCAATGGGGCTACTCTGGAGGAGGAGCCCGGCGGGCGGGCAGGGGCGCTGCTGCTGTGCTCCCCGAGGAGGAGGAGGCTCCGGGTGGGGGGGTGGGCATAAACACCTGGCGGGCCATATAGATGTCCTCGGCGGGCCGCATGTGGCCCGCGGGCCGTAATTTGAGGACCCCTGATCTAGACAGACCCCTGAGCCTGCTTGAGGCTCCCAGGTTTCCTTCAGAGGTTTTCAGGGCTGCCCCCTGGCATTCAAAAGGCATACTAGGATTCAACTCCTAGGTTGAAGGAATCTGCCAGGAACTTGCCCCCTCCTTGAACTGAAATGCCTTTTCTCCTTTTTTCTTGGTACTTGCCTGGCTGCTATGATCTTGTTGCAGACCATTTCTGCCCTGTCTGAGGGAGGACTGGTTTGGGCATAAAATCTTAAATTTACTCTAAGAGTGAGTTCATTCTATTTATATCAGTATTTCACCCACTTCAAACCAGAAAAGAGATCCCTGTGTTGTCTGTAATCTGTTCTTTGTCTCTAATCAGTTCTTTGATTGCATGCTGACTGTCAGCACTGAATAGAGAATCTGACTGGTTGTATTATTTAAGCTTCAGTTTAGAAATTTGCTACCCAGTCGTTCTCCTGTGAATGTTTCTAAGAATGACAGTCCTTTATCTAACTTCCCCAAATCCCAACTGAACCTTCTTTTGTAGTACTTGTCTTGAGATAATGTTCTGAGAATTGTTTCCCTGGGTCTCCCTATTTGCTGAGGTGTTGTTAGTGCGCGTTTCCACACACACCCCAAGCTAGCAATCCAAAAGAATCCAGTGACACCTTTAAGATCAAGGTTTATTCAGGTACAAGCTCTCCCTCCATTTTGACAACAAAGTAAACAGAATAATGGTCAACCATCAACTACTGACCCACCACCTTACCGATGCTGGGATTCAGGGGTTTGCCTTGCAGTGGCTTTCCAGAGCCAGTTTGGTGTAGTGGTTAAGTGTGTGGGCTCTAATCTGGGAGAACCGGGTTTGATTCCCCAGTCCTCTGCTTGCACCTGCTGGATGACCTTGGGCAAGCCATAGTTCTGGCACAGCTAGTCTTGAAATAGAGAAGTTTTTGTCAGAGCTCACAGGGTGTCTGTTGTGGGGAGGGGAAGGGAAAGGAGTTTGTAAGCCGCTCTGAGACTCCCTTGGGTAGTGAAGGGTGGGCTAGAAATCCAATCTCTTCTTCTTCTTCTTCCTCGTTCCTGTAGGGTCAGGGACAAAGGGTGGCACTGGGGGAACAGCTGTCCCAAAGGCACCCACTAGAGTGTGGAGTGCCACAAGGGGCGGTACTCTCCCCAATGCTATTTAACATCTATATGCGCCCCCTTGCCCAGATTGCCCGGAGGCACGGGCTGGGTTGTCACCAGTATGCGGATGACACCCAGCTCTCTGTTGTTGGGCAGCCGGGAGATCTGGACCTGGCGTTGAAAGCCATGGCTAGTTGGATTAGACTGAGTTGATTGAAATTGAATCCAATGAAGACGGAGGTCCTGGGCCTGAGTCGGAGTGGACCAAGGTTAGGGATCCCACTTCTGACCTTTGATGGGGCACCATTGGTGCCAGTGCCGGAAGTTAGGAATTTGGGAGTGCTCCTAGATGCCTCCTTGACAATGGAGGCCCAGGTAGCAGCCATGGTGAAATCGGCCTTTTACCACCTACAGCTGATTAGGCAGTTGGTTACCTTCCTTGAACGCAATGACCTGGCAACAGAGATCCATGCAATGGCGACCTCAAGATTGGATTACTGCAATGCTCTCTACATGGGGCTGCCCTTGTCCCAGATCCAGAAGCTGCAGCTGGTGCAGAATGCAGCGGCGAGGCTGTTGCTGTGTCTTCCTGTGCAGGAACATATCCAGCCCGCCCTAAAAGCACTGCACTGGCTGCCAATAGCATACCAGATTCAGTTCAAGGTGCTGGTTTTGACCTTTAAAGCCCTAAATGGTCAGGGACCTGCTTACCTGAAGGTAAGCCTTTCCCCACATGTTCCTCAGAGGGCACTAATATCTGGATCCCAACACTGTCTGGCCCTCCCAGGCCCTAGAGAAGCCAGGCTAGTGGTGATGAGGGCCAGGGCCTTTTCTGTGGTAGCCCCACACTGGTGGAATGAGCTCCTGGAGGACATTAGGGCCCTGCAGGACTTTCTGCAGTTCCACTGGGTCTGCAAAATGGAGCTCTTTCACCAGGCTTTCGATTAGGGGGCCGCTGGTAGCATTGTGGCCCTGGCCCTAACATCAGCACTAAAGTAACATCAGCACCAAAGCAGTATCTGACAGCCTGGCAAGGACCTGGAATATGGCAACTGTTATATCTGGATGCTGAAAGAATGCCGCCATTGTTTACTGCACTGCTAGCACTTTGCATTTTGTTGTGGTTTTAACTGTTTTAATTGTTTTATCTGTTTTAATAGTTGCATAATGTTTTTATATATATGACTGTGAGCCGCCCTGAGCCTGCCTTTGCGGGGAGGGCGGGATATAAATTAAATAAATAAATATTAAGCAAAAGGTGGGTGTGGCTAGATGACCACACTTCTGGTAACATGGGGGTGTGGCCTAATATGCTAGTGAGATTCTACTGTTGGGTGTGGCCTATTATGCTAATGAGCTCCTGCTGGCCTTTTTCTATAAAAAGAGCCCTGGAGATGAGACACACTTTGAGGTTCAGCCCCATTATCAAGATTGCTAGTTCAGCATTTTCACCAGGGTAAGGAAATTCTCACCTGGATAATTCACTTGCCACTTTGGAACTCCCAGGTACCTGAGCAGCTTAGATGATGCATGCAACTGTCTGCCTTACTTCTTTTATCTGCTCCTTCTTCTCTCCAGTTTCCATGCCCTTTGCTCCAGCTCCATTCTCTTTCCAAGTCTTTCTCAGAGAAAACCTCAACAACATACACTGTTTTCTCTCTCTCTCTCTCTCTCTCTCTCTCTCTCTCTCTCTCTCTCTCTCTCTCTCTCTCTCTCCGCTTTTCACGCATTCAAACAGAAGGCAGAGTTTCCAGCTCTGAATTTGGATGTCAGGCAAACATCTACTTTAAAAAGGAACTGCTGCCACTAGGAATGATTTGTATTTCTTGTTGATTACTTATTTCCCAAATGTTTTGTGATGTTGCTTATGTCTGGTTATTTTTAATAAAATCAAGTATATTGCCTACTCTTCCTTGTTTTTCCTCTATGTTTTTGTATGAGCAATAGAGATTAAAATTCAGTTATTGGCATGGATCCAACCTTTCTTCAGCCTAAGGAGCCTTCCTCATACTGAAGTGGTTTTGCATTGGAAGAAGAGCCACAAAGTAGAAGACTCTCTAGGCTGGTAGAAGATTTCAAACTTTGTGCAGTGATAGCAGCAGAGGTAAAATCTATCCCACCATCTCCCTCTGTTTTGTTCCATGATTCTACCTGAGATAACATTCTAAGTTTGTGCTTGTGTAAAAACAGACTCCAAAATCCCTTACCCTAGGATTTGGAGGGGTACACATGTAAAGTCTATATATGTGACATTCCCCTTGTTAACCTGGTAACAGACCTGAATTCTCTATCCCTCCTGGGAATGTAAGGAAAATGCAGGCCACATAGGTAATCAAGATATCTTCCTCAAACTCTGACAGCTGAAAGTGTCTTTCCACCCAATAAAAAATGTCTGCTGTGTATTACGGGACCAACTCCTTGTTGTTCAACAGTTGTTAGCAGTTCCTACATGGGAGTGAGGAGGCACATGGTATGTTGTTAGCCCCGACGCCATTATGGGGCTTTACTATGGACTGTTTGCTGTTCCCACATGGTCTGTGTACTTGCTAGACTGTAAAATGGATGCCAAAGGAGAAACCCATAGGGAAGGAAAAAGCTGTCTTTTTACTCTGAGGGACTCCATTGTATACCTGCCGCATGTCACATACACGGATTAAGGGCCATACAGCAGACAAAGGACTTTTCCTCTGCAAGTCGTTTGCATGATGAGATTAAGTCCTTCCCCACCCCAAGCATACACATAAACAATACCAGAGCCATCAGCTACCTGGAGAAACCATCTGCATACCAGCCAGCTTCCTCTGCCCAGCCCCCAGGTATCCAACGGATGGAGTAGCCAATAAGATTTGAAATTGACACTGACACAGCCGGCTGGGAGGGTCAGTAGGTGTACACCGCCTGGCCTTCCACGCCCAACACCCAAGACGCTATAATAACGCGATCTCTGGGTTAGCTCTGGAGAAAAGAACGCTGCTTATCCTCGCCCTGCTGCTGCTGAAACCACGACCTCTGTCTGTCTGCTTTATCCTCTTATGCCCTCATCCTGTACCCGAACCCTTGCCTCGCTTCGTTCCAGTCGGCCGCTGGAATTATACACGTGTTGCTAGCTGGTCTAGACCGCGTGTCCCTTCTTCCATCCTTCCTACCCCACCTTACCCCACTCGCTGGAAGCTTAGGAGCCGCGCCTTGGAGGTAAACATTGCCCTCAACGAAACCAACGATAACCTGCTCATGCAACTGTGCTTTATCTATCTTTTATTCTTAGACTTTGAATGAATGTGTCTGTGAATTGTATTTGTTGAGTGTAACTGTTATTGGAACTGTGCTTTATTTAAGTAAACAAAACATTATTCTGAGTCCTGTCTCTCGCCTCTTCACTGGGAAGTCTCCGCGGCAGGCCATTCCTCGTAGACATAGACCAAAAGATCCCGAAATTAATTATACCTGTGGTGAAGTGCTTCACCCCTAGAGAGCATTTCACCCAACAATGTATACACAGTGCAGAAAGGACTCTTCTTTTATAGATATGCTAACAGAAAATAATTGAGATGTTGGTGAATATCATGCCAGTGTAATCCCACATTAGTAGAGGAAACGGAGCTCCCGTCCGCCCGGCTTCGCCGCTGGTGGGCGGGGGCTGTTTTGCCGCTCCGTTGGAGTGGAGACAGCAACAGTAGGGACGCTTGCGTCCTGACATGGCAGGGGGTGGAGCCGGCTGTCTCAAAGGGCCAGGCTCTGCTCCCGCCTTTGTCAGTTGCTCCGCGTGCTCGGACGAGCTCAGAGCACGCAGAGGGGAGTTTTTTCTTCATTCAGGCCCGTTCCACGCTGCTGGTGGCGGCGGGCCAAGGGGTGCAGTAGGCCGTTGTGGGAGGCAGCTTTCTCCCTCCGAGCTGCTGTCTGGCGGCTCCGTGCAGGTGGCAGCAGCTCTGGTTGTTGCGAGGCGGCCGGCTTCACGGCCATTCCTTGCAGCGGCGGCTCCTGTGGCGGCAGTTCGCATGGTGGCAAGGCGGTTGGATGAGCGGCCCATTTCAGGCATTTTCAGGAGCAACTGAGGCTTGAGGTGTCGGTGCGGCTGGCAGACCCTGCCCCGCAGTGCTTTGTTTAAAAAAAAAAAAAAAATCCCCCCACACCTTCACATTGGTGGCTGCAGTTTGGTGAGGCTGCCTGGGCCACATTTCCATTCCGTTGTCCCTGGCTGGTATTCCCCCCCCTCATTATTGGGTGGCCATTTTGTGGTGTTTGGTTTTTGCCCCCCCTTCCTTTACTTGGGTAGGCGGCCATTTTCTGGTCTTCCTCATTCATTTGAGTGGTTGCTGTTATAACGGCCATATTAGGAGGGTATTCTAGCAGGGTGGCCATTTTGGGATGGTTTTTTCTTGAGGCGGCCATCTTGATAGGGTGGTTGAGGCAGCCATCTTGAGGGTGTCATTTATAGGCGGCCATCTTATGGTAGAATTTTGATGGTAGCCATTTTATGTAATTTTACTTAGGCAGCCATTTCTTCCTAGGGCTCTGTCACTTCAGTTTTAGCCGTAGAGTTCTACATTTAGTACATAAAGTGTATTAATATTTGTGATGGCTCCGAAGAAAGGTCTAGGTAAGGCAAAAGGGAAGCAGCCTGTGCCCAAGCAGCCCCCTGTTCAGCCAGAGCCGGTTCTCTCATCCAGTGATGATGAGGATGATCCTGTAAATGCTGCTATTTTGCAGCGGTTGGAGGCCCTGGAGAGGGTGCGGGGTGACAAAGGGAGGGAAGAAGCGGGTTGTAGGAGATTCTAACGCTTCTTTTCAAGAGCAGGTGCTGGCCCGTCTGGCTTTCTTGGAAGACAGACAGGTATCCCCTGTATGGGATGGTGTAGACGCTGCAACGTCTTGTCAACAGGGACAGGACACTGAAGAACTGCAGGTCGAGGTGTATAAGGAGCCAAAGAAGGATGGTAAGGAGGCGCATAGTGAAAAGAATAGTTCACATTGGCCATGGGGCCCGGGCCTTCAGGGTGCCCCTGCGGCAGTGTCACAGACAACGCCAATTAGTAGTCAACCTTATGTGGGTTGGGGCTGTGGGTATCCACCGCCCCCTCCGGGGGGGGGGTGGACTGGATGGGCTATCCGCTGCCAGTACCAGGGTTTACAAATACGGCGGCTGTTTCATACGATACAGTCTCAGCCAGTGCTATGCCATCGGGTGATTCGGCATTGCCCCTTGGGGCCCACCTTTCTATCGCCACTAAAGAGAAGATTCTTAAGGGCGAATACATAGATGTATTCACATTGTTATATAGGGAGTTGGAGAAGAAGGACAGGGAGGACCTAGATGACCGTGAAAAAGAACGCCTGAAGAGGCGGGTGGTGGACAGGACCTCGGCAAACTGGTTCCCAGGGTTTTTGATTTATGCAACTGTGATTGTTCGGCATCATCCATGGAGAGCAGTAGCTCTGCTCCAATATATGGATATTATCTATAAGGCTTTCACGGATTTTCCAAGCCCGGCTTGGTCGCAGTACGATGAAGAATTTCGTATGCGGGCAGCCATGAATCCGGCCATGCGATGAGACCGGATACACCCAGACCTATGGTTGCAGATTATGTCCATTATTAGGACGCCAGGGAGTGAGAGGACTTACAGTGGTCATTCGGTCCGTAGATTACAGGCCCAAACAGGCACCCGCGCCCAGGCGGGGCAGGCGGTTCAGCGACGCCTGCTTTGCTGGGAGTTTACCTCCCATGGGACGTGTGGTCGGAAGTCATGTTCATTCCGCCATGAGTGCCCACTGTGTGCTGGGCCTCATTCCCTCTCCAATTGCCCCAAACCTAAGGGCCGGGGTGGAGGTAGAGGTGGTAAGCGCCCCGGAGGTGGTGGGGGCTACAACCCCCCTCCTGACAAAGGGACCTAGTCCAATAAAGTTGAAAGTTTTAGCACGGTGGTTACGGGATTACCCGAATCAGCGTGATCGTATTTACCTGTTGGACGGTTTTCAGTTAGGTTTCAGGATACCTTTCCAGGGTTCTCGGACTCCATACATGGCTCCTAACTTGAAATCAGTATACGGTATGGAGCAAATAGTGGGGCAAAAAATTGCCAAGGAATGTGCGGAGGGCAGAGTCCTGGGTCCTTTTTTGTTCCCCCCAGTTGTTAATTTGAGGGTTTCCCCTTTGGGAGTTGTGCCAAAGAAGGCACCGGGAGAATATCGCCTCATTCACCACTTGTCTTACCCACGTGGGGAGTCGCGATACCTGAGGAGTTGTGTTCTGTTAGGTACACCTCCTTTGATCAGGCCTTGAGGGTAGTCCGTAGCTGTGGACAGGGAGCGGAACTGGCAAAATGTGACATTAAGTCGGCCTTCCGCCTCCTTCCTGTCCATCCGGATGACTTTGAGCTCCTGGGTTTTGCCTTTGAGGGCAAATTTTACATGGATAGGGCTCTTCCTATGGGGTGCTCAGTATCCTGTGCTGCTTTCGAGAGGTTCAGTTTCTTTCTGGAATGGGCCTTGCGGTACAGGACGGGCCTCAGCGGTACTGCCCATTACCTTAATGATTTTTTATTGGCAGGAAGGAGGGGTACGGGTCAATGTGCATTTTTGCTGTCCAGCTTCATCAATCTGGCAAGGGAGCTGGGAGTTCCTCTGGCTGAGGAAAAAACTGAAGGCCCGGCCCTTATTTTGACTTTCCTGGGAATAGAAATTGACACGGTGGGACAGTTCTGCAGATTGCCTTTGGATAAATTAACTGCAATTCAGGCATTAATAGACACAACGAGGAAGAAGACTAAGATAACCCTTCTGGAGTTGCAGCAGTTGGTTGGTCACCTCAACTTTGCATGCAAAGTTGTGACACCGGGACGGGCTTTTGTTAGGAGACTTTGCGAGTCTATGAGGGGTTTGCATCTTCCACATCATAGGACTCGGGTCACCAGGGGGATCCGGGACGACCTCCTTGTATGGCAGCAATTTTTGGAGTCATACAACGGGGCATCCTTTTGGCGTGAGGACCTATTAGTCGAAGCGGAGCTGCAGGTCGCTTCTGATGCGGTGGGTTCCTCCGGCTTTGGGGTATACTTCCGAGGTCATTGGTGTGCTGGGGACTGGCCTGAGGAGTGGTTTCAGGCAGGGTGGGTCACTGACCTCACCTTCCTGGAATTTTTCCTGATTGTTGCAGCAGTGTGGATTTGGTCAGGGGACTTTGCCAACCACACCGTCCACTTCTGGTGCGACAACATGTCCACAGTACATGTAATTAACTCCTTGACGTCCAAATCCCCCAGGGTCATGGCTCTAGTCAGAGCCTTTACTCTGCAGTGTCTACATAATAATATAATGTTCAAGGCTAGGCATGTGCCGGGAGTTAATAACGGGGTCGCTGACGCTCTCTCTCGTAAACAGATGGAGAGATTCCGTCAGCTGGCTCCAGAGGCCGACCAGTTCCCGGTGCGTATGCCAGACGAGGTGTGGCAGATTGGCGGGCTGAGGCCGATAGGGCAATGAGCTTGGCCCTCGCCCCTTCCACTCGCAGGGCTTACATGGGGGTGGGTAAGCAATTCCTCTCCTTTAGGGAGAGGGCAGGCTTGCGGCAGCTTTGGCCCATACCTGTTCCTCATTTAATGGAGTTCTGCGTGACGCTGAAGGATGAGGGCCTGTCAGCTCGTACCATCAGATCCAAGTTGGCTGCTCTGGCCTATGCTAGCAAAGCATCGGGGCATGTAGACCAGACGGGCGACTTCCGTATTTGGAAGATGCTCGAGGGTTGGTCCAGGGAGAGTGGCATAGTGGCTGATCCCAGAGAACCCCTGACCCCAGCAATTTTGAAGGGTCTCAGGGACCAGTGGCACACAGTGTGCGCTGATAGCTATGAAGCTGCCTTGTTTCATGCGGCGTCGCTGGTCACCTTCTTTGGGGCTCTGCGGGTCAGTGAGCTGGTTGCTAGCTCACGGCAGGATGTGTCCGGCCTGGCTCTTAACGGCGTGACGTTTCTGTCTCAGATTCCAAAGTGGGTATTAGGCTGCGCAGGTCGAAGACCGATCAGTGTGGCAAGGGGAAGTTTATTGAGCTTGCCCAATGTTCAGAGGTTGAGTTGTGCCCAGTTGGGGCCTTAAGCCAGTTTTGGGCATTGAGAGGAGAGGGTCGGGGCTACCTATTCCAACACAGGGATGGTACCCCCCTCACTAAATTTCAATTTTGGAGTGTGATACAGAAGGCGCTAGCTCAATTAGGGTTGGGTGGTGTTCACTTTGGCACCCACTCCTTCCGAATAGGAGCAGCATCAACGGCTGCAGCTATGGGGTATACTGGCAGGGAGATTCAGAGGATAGGGCGCTGGAAGTCCAGGTGCTACAAGGGTTATGTCCGGAATTGTGCTATTTAACTATCCCTCAGTGTACTTTCGCTTATTAATGTTTGTTTTGTTACAGATGCTGCAGGCCGCAGGATGCGACAAAGGGTTACTGTCTGCGGCCACAGCATGGTCTTTTGGGCGGCGCATTGTGCCAGATGGACATCCAGTGGCTCTCAGCTTGGCCTTAGCGCATGGGCAGAGGTGGAATGGTTGGGACGGAGGGGCATGTGGTGGCCAGCGCTCCTTCCCTTGCTGTTCCATGAGAGGACGGGGCCTCCTCCTCACGTACTGGTCATACACCTGGGGGGCAATGATTTGGGTCTATTGAAGGGTAAGGCCCTTGTGTTGCAGGCTGAGGCAGACCTTGCGAGGATAAGAGCAAGGTGGCCCAGCGTAATGATAGTATGGTCAGCCATACTGCCCCGCCAAGTGTGGTGGAACCTGGAGGACCCCAGGTGTATTGACCACGCCCGACGTAAAGTTAATAGGCAGCTGAAAAAGGCCATGGATGCTGGATTGGGGATGTTTTTGCCGCACCCCGATATACGGGTCATGTTCCCAGACTTGTATAGGGACGACGGGGTGCACTTGTCTGACAAGGGCAATGGGATCTTTTTACAGGACTTGCAGCAAGGAATTAGGTCGGCACTAGGTTGCTGAGTGGGGAGCAAAGGCCAAAGCAGAGGCTTGACCTTGGCTATGGCAGGTTTATGCAAGCAAGAAACGGAACTGGTGAGCACCTTTCGGCATATCCCGTTAGGGAACAGGCGGTCATCAGGAACTGCCTTCGGATTTCAGGGTCCAGGGTGGGGAATGGTGATCACCTCCACTGGGAACCTTTTATGGCAGGCTCCTCTCTGCAAGTTGAAAGGCTTCAGGGGTAGGCGCTCCTAGAAGGCAACCAGTTGCTGGGCTGCTGGTCACGAGCCAGAGAGTAAATGGCTCACGGCCGGAGCTGGGTGACCTGCCCTTTAAGGGCAAGGGGGTTGGTCAGGGAAGTGACGCCTGCCTTGCCTGTTCCATGCTTGCTTAGTTGTTATTGCTGCAATGTTCTGTTAAATAGTTAATAAAGTGGCCCTTGTTTAATTCCAACCTGTTGTCTGTCTCATTATTCCAACTGGGGGGGCAACAGAAAACAACCACATTTCTCACTGAGTGCAAACTACTCTAGCCATCTCTGCAGTTTTTCCTGCCCAGATATATATGGTTAGCTTCAGCATCAGGACTAATGAAAGATTCTAAATGGTATGACTTTTTCCAGTGTGCACAACTGGGTATGAGGTTACAGAAAAGTTCTACAATGTGTCAGATGTGGGTATGATTCTTGCTACTTCCTCCTGTTTTTCTGCTGCGTATTGTTGCTGGCTAAACATTAAACTTTGGCTTATTCTCAGCTTCCTTCTTGGTGTGATTTGAAACCTATTAAATGCTTTTCCCCAGTGAGCTACTGAAGGGGTGCCGTCTTTGAGTGTCTCTCTTTTGTTGGCACAGTGTTTGTGTTCCCTTTTTACCAAAAGCCATGCCCTCCCCAGACCTGAATTACCTGTATGAGGCTGTGTGGATTTCTTCTGCCAAGTGAACTGAGGAGGTGTTTGGGTGATATGGTTGGAAGACTATGCTTTCTTCTTTATGTGTCCCCCTGTGTCCTGGCACCTGCCAGGATGGCGCTGGGAGGCGTGGCAATGGCCCAGAGGTGCGGCCGGAGACCCCTGCCCCCTTCCCTGAGGCCTGCAGCGGTCCGGGGATGGCCCCGGCAATGCTCCCGGACCTCGGAGCTGCACTCACTGGGCACAGCGAAAGCCCGCTGCCAGGAAGGGGCGGCGCGGGATCCAGGGCCCTGGCAGCAAAGGAGGCTGGGATGGAGGAAGAAGGAGAGTCATGGGCAGGGCGGGCAAGGCCCGGCCCTTGGCAGGCGCAGCGGCCCGATTGAGTGGCCGCACCCCAAGGGAGGGGTGTGACAGACAGTGCACATATGGCTCCCACCCTGGCGAGAACCACGGGAACTGGAAGGGCGGATGCCGGCTCGGCGTTCTTGCCTTTGGAGGGAGGCGGGGCCCAGGGGTGGGAGGAGCCACAGGGGGCAGCGGGGGTAATAAAGGAAGGAGGAAGGGACACGGCCGGGGAGGATGACTGGGCTGGCTGGGGCTAGCCAGGAGAGCCAAGAGGGAAAGACGTGCCCTGACGGCAAGAGTTTCCCTGTGCCAGAAGCCAGACCCAGGGCAGGCAAGAGAGGTGATGGAACCCCTCTGGCAGTCCCGCCATCTGAGGCCACTACCCCTGCCCTTCGGTAGACCCCCACTACCAACCCCTTTTGGCTCCTCTGTCTGCCCAGGAGGGGCTGAGGCTACGAATCCACACCCTGGGGTGGTGTCCCAGCCTTCTGGGCGTGGAGGGCATCACACCCTGTCAAAAGGTTATGTGCTTGCAGGGGAGGATTTAAATGCCCATGTGTGGTGCTCAAAGGATTGTGGTAGTTACAGTCCTCCCTTCAGTGGAACATGCTGGGTTTCCCATGATCCTTCCCTTGTTGTGTTTTGTGTATGGGCAGAAACAGGATGACATCAAGGAAGTGAATTGACATCAGAATACATTTGTTGGCTGGAAGCTACCATGTATAATTAACTTGGAGACATTGCTGGTATGCTTCTCTGTGATTGGTGGGTGATGGTAGTATCATTGTGGATTCCTGTGCAGTTACTATGCTCTTATCTCCAAGGAGCAGTGTTCCCTCTAACCTGAGTTAGTGTGAGCTAGCTCACAGTTTTTTAGCCTCCACCTCAAAGATTTTTGTCTTAGCTCAGGAAGGATGGCTCCAGAGCCTCTGTCCATCATCTTGCAGAGACTCTGTCCATCATCTTCAAGGCCTCCTGGAGGACTGGGGATGTGCCACAAGATTGGAGAAGAGTGAATGTTATCCCAATCTTTAAGAAAGGGAAGAAGGATGACCCGAGAAGCTACAAGCTGGTCAGTCTGAGTTCTGTTGCTAGGAAGATATTAGAGCAGATTTTAAAGGGATTGATCTGTAAGCATCTGAAGGACTACTTAGTGATCCGGGGAAGTCAGCATGGTTTTGTCCCCAACAGATCTTGTCAGACCAACCTGGTTTCCTTCTTTGATCATGTGACAAGCTTACTGGATCGTGGGAACTCTGTTGATGTGATTTACCTGGATTTCATTTAAGCTTTTGATAAGGTTTCCCATGACATTCTGATGGACAAACTGGAAGACTGGACTGGACTATAGGACAGTTTGGTGGATAGGGAACTGGTTAGACGACCACACCCGAAGAGTGGTGGTCAATGGCATTTCATCAGATTGTAGGGAGGTGTCCAGTGGGGTACCACAGGGCTTGGTTTTGGCCCGGTACTTCTCAATATTTTTATCAATAATCTGGATGAAGTGGTAGAAGGGCTACTCATTAAATTTGCTGATGATACCAAATTGGGAGGAGTAGCAAACACCCAAAAAGATAGAATTAAAATTCAACAAGACCTGAATACTCTGGAGAAGTGGGCAGTTGCAAACTAGATGCAATTCAACAAAGATAAATGCACAGTATTACATCTGGGCCACAAAAATGTCAAGCACAAATACTAGATGGGGGAAACATTTCTGGGGAATAGTGTATGCGAAAGAGATTTTGGGGTAAGGGTGGACTGTAAACTACCGTATTTTTCGCTCCATAAGACGCACCTGACCATAAGACGCACCTAGTTTTTAGAGGAGGAAAACAGGAAAAAAAATATTCTGAACCAAATAGTGTAATAAAATATTTAATAAACTATAACAGTATAACATTTGAACCATGTAAAGTGAACAGCAGTCAAATTCGGCCCCATTATATCCTATGGGCCATTGAAGTCAATGGCGAAAACATAGGGTATATTCTGGGGGCTGAAGGGGATGGGGTTTGAGGGAGAGGCTCCAAACTCACAGGGTAGCTTATGGAGCCTCTCCCCAAGATACCCACCAAGTTTCAAGAACATTGGACCAGGGGGTCCAATTCTATGGGCCCCCAAACAGGTTGCCCCTGTTCCCTCCATTGTTCTCTATGGTGGGAAAAAATAACTTTTTCCCACCATAGAGAACAATAGAGGGAATAGGGGCAACCTGTTTAGGGGCCCATAGAATTGGACCCCCTGATCCAATGTTCTTGAAACTTGGTGGGTATCTTGGGAGAGTCTCCATAAGCTATCCTGTGAGTTTGGAGCCTCTCCCTCAAACCCCCTCCTCTCCAGCCCCCAGAATATACCCTATGTTTTCACCATTGACTTCAATGGCCCATAGGATATAATGGAGCTGAAATTGACATGCGGCTGCCTGAAAGACTCCCCATGATGCCGGCTGGGGGTGGGGCTTGGCTCCTGAGCTCCCACGCTCTGGTGCCAGCTTGCTCAGGAAAGCCAGCACTCCACCCCCACCCCCCCAGTATTCCCTCCATAAGACGCACACACTTCCCCCCCCCACTTTTTTTTTGGGGGGGGAAGTGCGTCTTATGGAGCAAAAATACGGTAAATATGACCAGTCAGTGTGATGTGGTGGCAAAAAAGGCTAATTTAGTCTTGGGTTGTATTAAAAGGGCCATAGCATCGAAATCACAGGAGGTCATAGCCCACCGTGAGTACTGTGTGCAGTTCTGGAGGCCTCATTTCAGAAAGGATGTGGGCAAAATCGAGAGGGTGCAGAAGAGAGTGACGAGGATGATCAGGGGTCTGGAGACTGAGCCCTACGAGGAAAGGATAAGGGCCTTGGGAATGTTTAGTTTGGAGAAGAGGAGATTGGTGGGGGGCATGATTGCTCTGTTTAAATATCTGAAAGGCTGTCATTTGGAGGAGGGCAAGGAGCTGTTCCAGCAGAGGATAGGTCCTGAAGCAATGGGTTTAAATTACATGCAGAAAGGTATCAGCTGGATGTTAGGAAAAACTTTTTCATGGTCAGAGTGGTTCAAAGGTGGAATCAGCTGCCTAGGGAGATGGTAAGCTCCTCTTCACTGACAGCTTTCAAGAAAAGGCTGGATGAATATTTGTCAGAGATGCTTCAGGCTGGTCCTCCATTGGGCAGGGGGTTGGACTAGATGGTCTGTATGGCTCCTTCCAACTCTATGATTCTAGAGCAAACTAATTTAGGCAGTAGCCAAATCGCTCGCTCACAACTTTAATGCCAGTAGCTCATAAAGTAGAATTTTTGCTCATGAGACTTCACAGCTTAGAAGGAGAATTGCCTAGGAGTTAGGTCTATTGCCATTTTTTCTCTCTGCTAAGAGATAATAGGATATTTATGTCAGTACTGTACCATCACCCAGGGTTTAAAATTAAATAGCTCATAATCTGCCTAAAGTACGGAGGAGGGGAGAGAGAGAGAGCACACTAACGTGAACACAAACATTCTGGTCCTGACTCATGATTATAACACATTGGAAGTAGTTGGATATTTTTGTTATTCTTTTGGTCTCAATGGGAAGTTTCTGACTTCGGATAGATCAGAACCACTTCAGCTATTCATGGAAAATCTTACTAGTAGGCAATGCTCCCTCTAAGCTGTGGAGTCTTGTGAGCAAAAATTCTACTTTGTGAGCTACTGGCCTTAAAAGTTGTGAGCGAGCGATTCAGCTACTGCATAAATTCGTTTGCTCTGGAGCCATCTTTCCTGAGCCAAGACAAAAATGTGTGAGACAGAGCTAACAAACTGTGAGCTAGCTCACACTAACTCAGCTTAGAGGGAGCACTGCTAGTAAGTTGTTCCTTCTTGAAACATTTTTTCATGACATGAAAATGAGAGCAACATTTGCCCATCATTGTTCTCAAATGCTGTGATGACTTTGTCCAAACCACTTTATCATGCAGGGACACTTTTTGATGACATGATAATTAAGCTGGCCTATGAGCTGAGTTTTATATACATCCCTCATTCAATTTGGCACACAGGTAGGGGGGCCAAGGCCAGACATGAAGGCTGCAAATAACTCTTAAGACTTCATTCAATCCAAAGTTCACAGTGTAAGCCTAAGTAACTACTTGACCAGTTCACCCACATAAAATCTGAAACTAGCAGAGTGGCTGTTTTTGAATATATCACACATATGACTTTTCTGGGAATTTAGTTTCTGTCTCTCTGGATTCCCTCTGCTGTGTCAATTTATCAACTCAGACTCATTAAGAATACATCTGCTCACAGTCTCCTGGGGAATGATATGTCTCAGCATGCTACCTCATTCCGAGGTCCCTAACATAAGCTCTTGCAAAAGCAGCATGCAATTATTAGTACTTTATTCATTTCATACCTCACACTGTTTTGCTTTAGTGTTGCTGTGAGCTGTTCAGTGGGCTACCATGTTTTGAAGTTCAGTGAGCAGATGAAATAATTCCTATAAATACAAATGCAGTCACGGTACCCTGATACCCTAGATCACACCCTCTGAGTCACGATCCACCATCTTTAAGATGTCTGTCATCCAGCTGCTAGAAGGCTATTCACAGAGAATGTCTGGTGTTCTCAACAGAAAAAAAAATCAGGAAATGTTGGTTCATGCCTTCATTCTTTCAGTCATCTGGTTAGACAATTGCAATTCATTATTTGTGAGGTTACCAGAGGCTAGACTTCTTCAGCTCACTTTCATTTAGAATACAGCTGCTTCTAATCTCATGGGGCCTACTCCTTCACAGCAGGCTTCCCTTCATTTCTAAATCTCCCCACAGGCTCAGAACAGTTTTGATATTATGGTTTTGTTAATAAAACAAGAAACTTAGATTTACTGCTTTTTTGTTTTGAGAAACTTTTATTAACTTCCACTTGGTTTCTCACTTAGCACTACTGGAAGATATAGCTGGCACAATCCCCTTAGTCCCCAGTAGTGCTCTTAAACTATTCCGTTTTCATGAAATGGAGGTCCAATTCTCTTATAATGCTTTTTCTTCATAGGGGATTATATATGTTATAATAAAAATCCACATGAGCTTAGCATAAAACTGCACCAAACATAAACCCATTTCAAATTGCCACTGTCATTTTTGGTGTGGTAACAATTTATCTTGGGGGGAAAGGATATGAATGCCTACCTTTTTTCCAGTTAAGTTTAGCACTGTTGTTTCTCTAGACTACTGGCTACTGTTTTATCCTCTTCCTAAATTAGTCACATGGGCGATTCACCCACTTAGCAATCAGGTAGTGCATGGGATGGTGTTATAATGCTACTTCTATTGTAACAACATCACCAGCTTTCAGTAAATAAAATCGCAAGCCAGATATAGCTATATGATGAGGGCAGATATGAGAAACTGGCAGTGAGGGCATGTGATAGAAAATTAAAGGAATAAGCAAACATTTCTACAAGTTCCAGAGGAGTAGGCATGTTTGCCACAGAGAGTGCCATCAAGAGCAATGGTATTTTAACTGTAATATCATTGCTAGAGTAGGAAGCAATTCTGAGTCATTCCCAGTCAACAAAGCTATTTGCTGTGGCAGGCATGATGCATTGAATAAATGTTTCAATATGTGTCCTTATGTCCAGAAATGCATTCTGTTACTCCCAACAAGAATGCATTTCTTCCCAGTGCATTCAAAATGCTCTGTTTTGTACTGAATTGTACTTTATGGCACCGTGGCACAGACGAAGCGGTTGTTACTGTTGTGTCAGAAAAGCAAGAGTTAAGAACAATACAGCCAAAATGTTTTATTTGGGCAATACAAATACAATCAAATCAAAAATATCACAGATTTTCATACATTAGTAAGAAGTTACTGTACACTTGAACAGTTGCCATTTTATACAGCTAACAAAGCTTTACCTTTAATAAATGTATTTTCCTCTCACATAAAATATACACTTTTCACTGACGTATTTTACATCATACACCTCTCTTGGATAAGAAACATGTCACAAACAATGCACAACAGAGGCCATCTTCTCTAAACCCATACAAAATATTACATTGAAGCGAGAAACACTGTAATATCCTACTGTAGGCTGCCGCCCTCATATTCTGCTGCTACTTAAAATACTACATGCATCATAAAATGCTGTACATTGATTGAATATTGGACACATATTTGCTCAGCACTCTGCACAGAACTTTAGGATGTTAAGCTTCTCATTAGATTGTTGGCACACTTGCATCTTGTTTTGTGTCCAAATCTGTGCAGTTCATATAACGGCCCAAGTATTGAATACCATCTTTTAGCAGCAAAACACCAAGAATCATTTTGTTTTGTACTTCTATGTGCCTTGAAGGTGTGGAGTTCATTTTACTCTCAAGGTTAAAGGCTGAGTTTTATTCACAGGCATCTGCGCCAACCCAGGCATTTGTGTATATGGAGGAGGGGTCTTGCTCATAATAACGATTTGTGTGCATCATAAATCCACAACAGAGCCCACCATTAATGGACAGGAAGGCAAATACTGTTCTACCCCTTGAGCACTCAAGTCTTTGCCAGACAGCACCCAGCTTGGACAAAAGATGCATCATCTATGTTGGGGGCAGCCAGTTCCCTGGGTCTTATGCACAAGGGTATACCCATGCCAATGCATCTGCAGCATCCCACACAATGCTATGGGAATGCACATCTTCCTAACTATCTCTTGATGTGGATGCAATCCAATGTCTGTATCACTGCATGGTGTTTTTTTTTTCTATGTCTCATGCTTTGTACTAGGTGTAATGCTTAATTTTATATAAGCATCTCTGAACCGGGGCCATTCATCCATTTTCATGAAATGTACCTAATGCCAGTAACGTGTTCACCTGAAAACAAACTCTCTTTTTGGACTAAGGGTTCCCTCCCCCATTTTGCAAACTGTTACACGCTGTGAAAAAAATACAGCCTTTATGATGGTGTGTCACAGACCCACAACATTGTCATGATTTTCATTACTATCCATACAATAGGAAGGAAGAAAAGATGTACGGAACTATTAGCAAACCTCTTTATATGTCAGGGTTTCCTTACAAGAGATCATGTCTATAAACCATAATCTTATTTGGAAAGCAGATTATGGAAAGAAGAACCTTGAGTCCTACAGGATGCCAGGATCCCGAAATCACACAGCATCCTGATCCTATGCATGCTGAAATGGACTTCCTTCCCAATCAGTATGCACAGGCTAACATCATTTGGCTCAGATGACATCCTATTTACTTAAACCCAAATCTGCCAGCATGTATAAAATGAAGCTAGGGGGGCATAAATTTATAACCAGAAGGTCAAGCAGATGTAGGGATGTGGCCCTTGCTCTGTTCTTATGGCTTACCACTCTCAGCAGCTTGACAACTAACCTCCTTCTCCCTACAGTTGGCTTCTGATGTCCCATATCAGAAATGGAAGAAAACTGGGGAGGACCCTGGAGGAAGGTAAGCTGTAGAAGAGAAAGTTTCACCTCCCATCACCACTGCACCACTATGGCTCTTAAAATCTTGACTTTATTCTCCCCATTGAAGACTATTTGAGTAGCCCCCGTTTTGGGTTTACTACGGTCTGCTTAGACCATAGTAATTCTGCGTAGGTTTGCTCCATCAGACACTCACTCAACATGAATAGCATTTTGCATTGTCTAATTCAGCGAGCGACAGTAATTTTTTGCTCTGCAAGCTCTGAACAGATATTTCCTTCCTATGCATTGTATGATAAGTAAGGAATATTACATGGAAATTAACCAAGTTGTCATAATTGCACTAAACATTGGTTAGGAGATTTTTAAAAAAAAAAATGATCAAAGAGACCTAACAGAAAAGTTTCAATTTAAACATATGGGTGCAATATGTACTGTAGCTAAATTTCCATAGATTTATTTATTTATTTATTTATTATTTTCAATTTGTATCCTGCCTTGCCAGGAAACTTCCATTTGCAGTGATATTTTGCTTGCAAAGAATTAGCTTTAACGACTTAAGTCACCCAGTACAGTAGTGCTGCTCCATTGATTTTTGCAAGGCCTTTGTATTCAGTGGAAATATACCAGTGTATTTGGCAATTGAGACCCCCTTTTAGGGGTACTCCTTGGTCCATTTCTGTATATCTAAAGTTCCCAGCAATGTTGGAAGAGAGTGGGAAAACCAAAATACCTTCTTGGGTTGGGCCAATATTAGTGTACTAAATACTTTCCAATAGATGTGTTTTGTCTGAGCAAACAGTTTCTGCAAGTGTTAACCTTAAATTCAAATATCAAGACTCTTTTCTGACCTCTGTTTATTATTTTGCAGAGTTTCTTCCTTATCTTGCTGTCAATTACCTAATAAAATCCTATGCATTCCAACCCTATTGTCAAGGAGAAATTTTCCCAGCTAAGCTTTCATGTTCTTTTTTCTGAAGTTGCATTTGGAACCCCAAATAGTCTACATTCAGAAAATCTTGCAACCTCATTCAAATAAAGCATCCATTTATACTTTCTTTACTATATTAAAAAGAAAAAAATTCTGTCACCTCGAGAGGATATATCTAGAGAAGAATAAAAAAGAGAACTATACATGTGTAATGTCTTACTTAGAGCCTGACATTGTGTTCTAATTGAAACATAATCAAGAATCAAGGCAGAAGAAAAGGCTGTCCTTACTAAGAAGGAACTGGAATGGAACACAATAATTTGATAACTGCCATTATAAAAATGAGGTGTCTCTTGTCTGGTGGGGGTTTATGATGTGTGTGACTAATGGATGCTCCAGCGCAGAAGATGCAAGCTGCTGTGACTACCTCTAATGTACAGCATCATCAAGCAATGACATAGGACTTCTTTTAGAGTGAAATTATTAATTGACTATAGTGTTTTTTTCCCAGCTATGAGGAATACAACATTCATAAACAGTAATGAGTCATTAAATGTAGCAATGTTGTTTGAAAGAACACTGACCCAGCTGGCTGTTTTTGTCAATGTAACCAATCTGGTTTCATTCAATCCTGTCTCAGTTTGATGTTGGAGACAGCACATTCAGGTTGGTAAATAATGTTCAAGTCAGATTTGATGCTGTTAGATCTATTTTTATGGCACACATTTCCACTGAAGAGTGCTGTTTTCACATGCTATAGTTTACATGTACTTTACATAATCTTTTGTTTGGCTCTTAGCTGAAATGTGTTTGTGTATTTTCCATGATTTGTGTGTTTGGACTGATGTCAGATACATCATTCCCATCAGTGAATCTAGCAGTTATCATGGTTGTTAACTAATAGTATATTCCAGGATTCTGGATGAATATAACAAGCTGAAGACACACTGTATAAGATCCAAAGGACAAGAATTATGATCCCCTTCATGGATAAGATCTTTTCCACTACCCCTACCCACTACAGGCCCCTGAAAAGTGGCTTTTGGGGATAGGGTTGCCAGGTCTGGGTAGGGAAATGCCTGGAGACTTTGGGGGTGGATCCAGGAGAGGGTGGGGTTTGGGGAGGGGAGGGGCTTCAGCATGGTACAATGCCATAGAGTCCACCCTTCAAAGCAGCCCTTTTCTTCAGGGCAGCTGATCTCTGTCAGCTGGAGATCAGTTGTAAAAGTGGGAGTTCTCCAGGTCCCACCTGGAGGCTGGCAACCATACCTTCAAAAAGAGGCCATTTTCTCCAGGTGAACTGATCTCTGTCACCTGGAGATCAGTTGTAATAGCGGGAGATCTCTAGCCGACACCTGGTATTGGCAACCATGTTTGGGGATCAAGGACCTCTCAGGTACATTGTGGGGTGTGACCATCAGAAAGGGAAATTGTCAAAAACCACCACTCTTGCATGAGTGGATGTGGCCTTCTTCTCACGGAAGAGGGATTTTATATCTAACCCACTGCTTTGCTTTGAAAAAGTTTTTTTTCACTGTCATACCATCTTATGGTATATTTGGTGCAATGCAGTGTCTGCGTTTCTCTTCCTTAGTGTGAAAACAAATAAAGAAAGAGAATCAATATTTACCATGCACCACTGGGACACTTAAGTGAAAAGAAATGGATGGATTCTCTTCTTACTCTCACCAACTTAACCCATGTGAGTCAATGGATGAGAACAGAATGAGCTACAGAATAGTAACCCACAGTTAATATAACCTTCTGCTCACATAGCCCAGACTACACGAAAGAACCCATCTGGGTGTCAGGGATGCTCTGCCAATAGAATATTTGCTGCACTAATATATACACTGTCTCTTGGGACAAAGATGAAGATGTAGCATTTTATGACCATATTCATGTTGATAGAAAAATAACTGAACCTGCTTTCCCACTGAAAGTGCAGATTTCTATATACACTATATACAGATCTACAGAATACAACATTGACTGAGTGTCCAGCATGCCTCAGTTTATGCTCCATAGTTTTATAAAGCAGATTTGCTTCTACTATTGCCTTCAGTCTCCCAAGAAAGGATATTCAGCTTTCATCAAATCTCATTCTATTTTGTTTTGCCATTTGATGTAATAAAATAAAAAAAATGTTTCCATTATGGGTCATTATTTCACAGCTGAGACACATCAACTCTGACAAGTTTTAAAAAGAAATCTCTCTTTATATACGTATGTGTGGACCTCTGGGTGTCTGTGAATGTAAGAGAAATATGTTGCTGCCGGATTGCAGAAGCAAAGGATAAGAAATAACAGAAGGTTGGCAAAGGCTAAAGACAATTGTCCTTTATTTAAAAAAATGGGGAAACCAAGCCACTGAGAAAAGCTTTTGCTAAATTCTTACCCATGCTTGTTGAAAAGCTCTGCCATCCAAGCACGTGTGATTTCTTTTGTTTATTTCCAAAATATGCTGGTCTTTGAATTTTGGATTCTTAAATATGGGTCTCTTAATGACATGTACTGAAGAAACAATACATTCAAGAGCCTTCCTTTCAGTATGCCCATGAACATCACTGATAATCACTGGTAACCACATCTAGGAAAACACAACAATTGTTTCCCTGCATGAACATTGTGTGTTGGAAACAAAAGTTCTTCATCACATGAAAGAAATTTCAGATTATGAAAAGAGTCAAGAACAACTTTGGGTCCATCCCATAGAAGCAATAGCAAAGTGTCCCCAAGAAGAGTCAAGGTGTTACCATAATCCCCATGTCTCCTTTGAATGGTTACCCATTGTTCCACAAGGTATCGTAGCACTGCCCAGCAAAAATGATCCCCTGTTTGCTTTAAGTGTTAACACAAGGTTTTATTCTTGAAAAAAGGATGAGTTATGTTGCACCTTCCCTTCATTCTCCTTAATACTTTCAAACCTTATTTTGCTCTTAAGCAGCTTTGCCATCAAATGCTACTTCTGTGGAATGATTTCCCCCAAATGTGAGAAGGAGCCCTACTGTGTAACACTTGCCAAATCTCACAGTGTGCAGCATTACATTGCAGGCAGGTTTCATTACTGACTGATTCCATTTTGCAGTCCAGCTAGTCCTGTCTCATAATTAAATAGCAAGGCTCATGCGGTGTAAAGGTCAAATGTTTGGAACGTGTCAAGAGACATGCCGTATATGTTTATGGCTCAACTTACTTTACAGCAGAGTCAGCATAAATATTGAACCTGTCTGTTTAGCTAACAGTGATGACTAGAGCTAATGATTTAGAAGTTAAGTATTAAAATGCACTGAAGTGTGGAAAGCATTGCACACGGTTTGCAAACACACAGCTGTAGCTGTAGACTGACATTTGCATTAGCTTTACAATCGGGGTACAACACGCACTGTTTATCTTGTTAAAACTTTACTTGAGAGTAAGTGCCATTGATTTCATCCAGACTTACCTTACAAGATAAAGAAGTTAAGTACTGAAGGCATATTTATGGGTGAAGTGGGAATTCTAGCTTATTAGCCAAGGAACTGGATTATTATTTTAGGTTATTTTCTGCACAGTATAAAGTTGGGTATATGTGTGTGTAGAGAGAGAGATAAAGAGAGAGGAATGGATCATGTCTAGAACTCACTAGTACTAATTCTCACTAGTATACTTTCCTACTTCCCTGATCGTGCAGCCAACAAGGGCCAGTAGGCTCCCAGGAAATAGGTAGGTTTGAATTGAGAGTCCTACAGGGGCCAGGAGGAATAATCAAAAAGTAAAAGTGCCTTACACAATTGGAAAAGGAAGGTAGCATCTAAGCCACAGTGCTTGCATCCAGAGAAGATCCTAGCTATCATCATTGACTCTGAATTTCCAGAGGTTGCAGAACATTTTATGTTCTATGTCTGGTAATCTATTTAAAACAGATTTTTTTTAAAAAAAAAATGACTTATACCTTCATCAGCTTTTCCTATAAATAATACTTGTCCACTAAGCATTCCAAGACAAAATACAGCATGTTATTGCACAGTTTGGATTTCCAGTGTTTCAAGACTAGAATATAGCAGGTGATTCATAGAGAACTGCTCTCTGTTTGAAAAGAAATTACTGTGCTCTCTCTCTCGAGCTGGCAGCTGTAACAGATTTCGAAAATTACATTTAAAAAAATAATGGATCCCAAGTCCTTTCAATCCAAGCCATCAAATGGAGGATTTGTAACATTCACTTCCTTCTTATAAATTAATTCAAATAACTACCTAGTCACAATCAAATCAGCCTATTGCATTTTCTAAATGGACTACATGAGAGGACAAAGTAGAAAACTATCAAAAGTATTCTACAGAAGAGTATGTAAAAGCAAGTTCAAGTGAAGCACCATTGGTGTCTGATAAGTAAAGTAATGGCCTTGAATGTAAGGGAATTGGGATTAAGTTCCACTTAGGCAAGTCACAATTGCTCTGATTTAGACCTTCTTCTATAAAATAGGAAGAACAGTGACCTTTCATTCAGCCTTGTGAAAATGAGCATGATACTTGTCTTTTGAAAGTCATACATTTGGTAAATCAGAAGTGCTAATATTCAAGAAGTTTTAAAAAAAGCAAATCCACTCATCCAGCATGGGGAAACGTATAGCCCCCAAAAGATTATGAATAAGGAGTGGTTACCTGCCATTTTTCTCTCAAGGTAAATTTTCAAAACAAATCCAGAACTATAATATCTATCTGTCTCTTACTCCATCTCATTGACAGTGATCTTGAAGGCTGTGCTCGGCCACTGCAGGCAAGCTAGGCCCTCTGTGCGGCCCTAAGCTTTGGGAAGGGGGTGTGTGTGGCAGAGGCAGCGGCAGAAGGTTGTACTCAGCTGCCGCAGGCAAACCGGGTCTGCTGTGCAGCCTGAAGATCTAAAAGGGGGGAGGCAGCAGAAGGCCACGCTTAACCGCAGCAACAGCCAGGCTCCCATCGAGGCCCGCAGACCCAAAAGAGGGTCAGTGGAGGCTTGGGAAGAAAACCCTGAAAAAGATCCACCCAGAGCTGGCCTCTTCAGGCCCCACAAATCTGCTCTAAGTACAGAAAACTCCAAACAGCTCTCTGGTCTCCGTTGGTCGGGTGGAGATGGTAAGTGGCCTGCGCCACTTTTTAAAGGCCTCCCTTTCTCGACCTCCCTGTTGCATTGCCATTGGCCCAGGGAGAGAGGGGAGGTGCCTATATTCTTGCTGCTTGCCCGGCCCCATCCACCACCCCAGCGTCTGGCTAGCTTCTTCCTCCCTGCCCGGCCCCACAAATGGCGGGCCCGGGCCCTTCCTGCTTTTCAAAACAAATCCAGAACTATAATCTCTCTCTCTCTCTTACTCCATCTCATTGACAGTCATCTTGAATACAGCACAGTAGCAATTTTATATATTTTACCAAATCAGCCACATTTCAAAGATGCCCCTTTGTTGAATCCAGGGAAAAATTAGTAACTAAATCCATGGAAAATTGTAACCAGTATATTGGGCTATTCATTTATATTTCTTTAATTTTACCTTAATGAGGGCAGGGGGTACTAAAGCAGGACTGACCAGGATCTGAGATCAGAGATTTTGTATATAGACAGAGTAAAGTCCTTTGCATGGCTTATGTAGCAGTGCCTGGCCAAACAAACAAACCCACAAACATCACTGGTCACAACAATAAAGGCAACGGAATGAGCAACAGCAGCAGCATTAGAAAAATGAAGAAATGCAAATCTCATGGCTGTTGGATCTGGTAAGAAAGAATCAGTGGATGATATAGTTGATTGGTTTATAGCAACAGACTAATGTGGTCATTAACAATAAATGAAAGCCACAGGGAAGCTATTCTCCCTGAAGTTGTGATGGCCACTGTGGCTAATGAAGATTTCATGTTGCCATCAATGGAATGTGTAAACACTCAGACTTCTTACTTTACAATTCCCAATGTAGTAAACTAAAGCACACACACAAAAGGTTTAATCTCTGCCAGCAAAGCTTAGAAAATGACTGTTAACTTTGGGTGTAAGAAATGTAGGATAAGAGCCCCTGGTCAGGCATGGAATGACCACAATTTATTCTCATTCAGCTTTTTGAGCTAAAACAGGAAGGATTATATTCACTGTGTTGGTATAAGGATAAAAATTATAATATCTGCAAAACACTGTGAACAACAAAAGTGTTACAGAAAAATATTACTTTGTTTACCTGGAAGGAAGATCAGTCTTTTTTTACAGGAGTGCTATCAAGAAAAATAGGAGGTTGTTTTAAACTGACATACAATTTACAGGCATGTAAGATAATAAAAACTTTCTGTGTATAGCCTTTTGTTTGGGGGGAATCCCTGAATTTAGAGTCTTCTTCCTTTTGGGTAAATATGGTAATAAAATGCAAAATAGTCATCACTTTACTGGAATATATGGGAAGGAAGTGAGATGGTGCTGGGAGTAAGTGCGGAAGCAGAGATTCTGCAGCTGTGAAAACAACATAAGGAGATATTTCTGTGATTACCAAGGAACCATTTATCAATGAAACAGTCAGTTAGATTAGGGTTGCCAACTTCAGCTTGGGAAATACCTGGAGATTTTGGGGGTAGCGCCTGAAGAGAGTGGGGATTGGGGAGGGGAAGGACTTCAATGGAACGGTTTTATAATGTGACAGTTTGACCGAGGCATGTATAAGGGATAGATGTTCTAGCTGGATAACAACTATCATAAATACAAATGTATACAAATGTGACTGTACCATAGGCTATGTGGAAAGGGGTTAGGATGAAATGCCAACAGGAAGGTCAGGAATAAAACTGGGAAATCAGTTGTAGCACACAGTTATATCAGCCACATGCAGGTGCGGTCACACATGCTAAACAATCCACTTTCAGTGGACTTTCCAACTGGATTTTTTATGTGTGAACTGGCAAAATCCAGTTGGAAAGTGCATTGAAAGTGGATTGAAAGTAGATTATTTAGTGTGTGTGACCGCAGCCACAGTCTTGTACTGGGAAAACAACTCAGCTGTTGTTTTGAAGGGTGAATGAAGCAGAGAAAGCTGCACAACTATCATGCAACAGAACATACTTGGTAGAATTTTTTTGCTTCTCATCACCATTGTAGCCTGTGCATTTTAAAAATTTTCTCTTTCATTCAGTGAAAAAAAATATTTTTATGTCAGTCTGACTTGCATCTGGTACATTTTACTGACAAAGATATACCAGAAGGACATGTAATTAAGCTTGACTTATACAGGGAGTAAAGCAAAAGTTCTTAATTAAGGTTAAGCAGCCTTGAAGCAGTCAGAAAGTGTCATTATTTGGGCATTAGGCTTGAATATCAGTAATATGAAATTGCTATTCATGGAGAGGCATCAATACGACGTTATAACTGGCTACTATGTAACTTTCCTTTCCGGAAGTTATTCAGCCAGATTCTTAGAAGTTTTAAATTAGCTGGGCTCCATTGCTTTACATTAAGCTGCCAAGTTACTTTATCTGAGGATCAGTGGAAGAGGCAGTGAATATCAGACTTTTTGCACTTTAATGGAGCAGACACAAGCCCAATGTCTGTTTTACAGTATTACAAACAATGATCCAGTTAAGAACAAGAAATTATGAAGTCATTGCAGAGGGATTATGGAGTCATTGCAGGGGCATGGATTTTCTTTGCTAATTCTTGCCTGCTAAAATTACACTAAACTTTCTTGACTTGCTTTCATATGGTAGACAATGATTATGCTCACTGCTGTATTAGTTGTTGGTTTGAGGAGTGGCAGAATGAGCCCTGCAGGCCGTTCAGTATATCACAGGATATGTGGAATTTATCCATCTGGCTCAGATCGTAAATTGCTTGATCATAAGGAGGATTTCACCTCTTCAATTCACTTCCATGACCCACCAATAGAACTTAGAAACGTTTTATGGGTTGCCACAAAACACATATTGAGACATCCCAAGTTAGCCCTCTGAAAACTAGACCATCACTTTTTGTTCTTGAAAGACTCTTCTTCAAAGTAAGACCTTCAGGTTTTTGCTGGACACCTTTTTTAAATTACCTAGGACATGGAAGAAACTCTGGAAATCTCCCCTGTTGTAATTCAAATCCTCACAGGAATCTCATTACTGTTTCTTTGTGCTCCGGTATGTGCAGACTAGGTTAGGTTTTTGTGGGTGAGGAAGAACCTCCATAATTCCAAATTCATCATCATTCCAAGTTCATAACAAGAAAATAAATTACTTGTAATTAAAGTTATTGGGTAAAAAGGGCAAAAATTGCCTTAACTATAGGACAAAGGAACACAACTCTTTCTAAATTACAAGATAAGGAAAAAAATCCTAACATTATACCACATTTCTCTTTCATCCTTTTATGTTGGTCTTCTAGGTCTTCTCATGAAGCCATTTTTTCTCCAGCTAGGCCATATTCGGTCCTCTGCCATTCCTGGCATTTCCCAGTTAAGCCCTCCCTCTTTTCCTTTTTTTCCTACCTACAGAGTGCCTTCATTTAAGCATCCCCCTCTCCCTATGGAAAAGGTTACTCATCTGATCTTTGGTGGTTTTTGCCTATATTTTAGAAGATTGGCTTTTTGGCTACCCTCCATTAATATATGGACTGATACCCTCCTACTGAAAACTAGCTGAAAAATCTGACATAACAGTGTCTTGCCTACCCAGAAAGATAAGTCTCTGAGTATTAACGGAGTACAAATTAAAATTTATAGTCCAAAATTGTAATTTTACATAGAAATGAGGAATAACTTTCCACCTTAGGATATCTAACTGCACAGACAGTGCATTGCGAACTTTAACATGTCAACCTTCCAGTTACTTTGAACAATGAACAGCTCAGCTTAACTTAAATAGATGATGACTGTTGATAAAAGACAGAGTACATCAATGTAGGGCTCCTTCAACCATGTTTTAATGTGCCATATTTTTTCATAAATATGACCAACAGAAGGGCATTTTTCTTACATGGGTCCAGTCTCAGGGAGAATTTATAAGTGGTGAAAATATTTGTAAAGATGGATTGATGCTGGAATACTAACAGAGTAGGTTGAAACCGATCAAAAATAATTTTATATACAAATTGTTTAGGAGCACTTTAGGCTGTGCCATTTTTTCTAATCTGAATTACAGACCAATTTCTGTTATCACTATAATCCTGCAACTGCTAATAAGAAATGATACGTTATGGTAACTACATGCATTGCTTGGTCAACTATCTGTTGTAATGCTGTTAAAGCATCTGGATCAGGACCTCCAGGTAGGGCCTGAAGAGCTCCTGAAATTACAAGTATTCTTCAGATGAGAGAGATTGGTTCTCATGGAGAAAATTGTTCCTTAGGAGTGTGGAAGCTATGGCATTTTACCCCACTGAGGTCTCTCCTCTCCTTAAACGCATTCTCTTCAGTCTCCATCCCCAAAATCTCCAGGTATTTTCCCACCCGGAATTGGCAACTCTAACCTGAGTTATATGGGAGCATAAGGAATCTCGTCAGCCACAAAGTGTAATTGTATTCATGCTATAAGAGAAACTGAGTGATGGATCATGGAGAACTGCAAGAAGGATATCTAGGATGGACAACTGGCAAGAACCAGAGAGTGAGCATTTAGGACCTGGCTGGAGGAGGGCTGCAGAAGAATAATGGGTACAAGAAAATGCAACAAATTTGACATCAGACTATGTCAGAAATGTGCATTAACAGAGAAGAAGCCAATGAGAAAACCAGAAGGAAATGGAGGATTCCTAAACTCTTCCTTTCTATGAAGCTCTATCACCTACTTCTGCCATCCTGTAGCACTTGTGGCACAGGAAGAGAAGTGTGCAAAAGACTATAGTGAAGAAAAGATGTAATCGGGGGAACAGGGACATAGTAGGGTTTGTAACTCTAGGCTGGGAAATTCTTGGAGATTTGGGGGTGGAGCCTGGGGAGGGCAGGAATTGGGGAGGGGAGGGACCACAACGGGATGTAATGCCATACAGTCTACCCTTCGAAGCAGCCATTTTCTCCAGGGGAATTGATCTCTGTAATGTGGAGATCAGTTGCCATCTTTTACTTGGGAAATTCCTGGAGATTTTGGAGAAGTGCCTGGGAAGGAAGCAGTTTGGGGAGGCAAGGGAACTCAGCACAGATGGGATTCCATAGAGGCCACCCCCCAAAGCTGCTATTTTCTCCAGGGGCAGTCTGAAGAGCAGTTGTAATTCTGGGATATCTCCAGGCGTCTCTGGAGGTAGCAACCCTAGGTCATAGGCCCATGATATTAATTTTCATGAAGGATGAAGGGAAGGCCACTTATTGGCCTATTTAATTCTACGTTCTTGATTCTGAAGCTTTATTTACTTTTCATATAATATTTATATTTATATTGTGTCATTTTGAAAACTGCTTTAGTGAATCTTCCTAAGACACTCAAAAGCCCAGCTTTGTACAAATTTTGAATGCCAATGTTAGAAAACTCTGGCAACTTTCCAACTGTAAAGCAGTTTCCCACTGCTTTAAGTCTATAATAAAAATATCCCTAGAGACAGCCCTATAATGGGGCTGAAGATTTTTTAAAAATCAGCACACAGAGGTTTGCAGGATCCAATTTTATCTCCAATATTTCATAATATTGGATTACGAAAAAGGAAAAATGTAATCTTTTAGTCTAAGTAAATATTACATAATGCTAGAAGACCTAGGATTTGTAAATATGAGTGTGTGACAGTTCCTGAATGCATGATTAGGGACAAAAATTTAGTGCCAAATTTTATACTTTTAGCAAGACAGTTTTATTTGTTTCTGAGGTTCATTGTTTGTGGCAAAAACAAGAAGAAAACTTTGCCACAATCACACAACTGCACTGGCTCACTGATAAATCATCTAAAAGAACTCCATCCATGATTTATCCAGAAAATACTTTATTTTTTTCCCCTCAGCTATATTTAGCTCAGGAATATATTGTTATCAATCAGTTTGTAATGTCACAATGGCCTTTTAATTCCACACTGCATGGTGCAGGCATTATTTATTGTTTTAATATGTCTCATCATATGATAATGCACTAAACCTTCTGCACAGGACCACTAATGAAAATATATCTGCAGAATGAGGAACAGATGGCTCACTAGCAAGACATTTTTTTCCAGGGCAATGCTTTTTGCCGCTCATCAAAATCCCAGTATATTAATGCAGTAATTAAAATATAAGCTTGAGGTATTAACACAAAGGGCATTTTGCAAGCAATGTTTTATGTCTATGTCTCCCTCTACATTTTCAGCCAAACTTCAATGATAGAAAAAAGGGAAAATTTGATTGATTTATTTTTTTGCAGTGAGTACCATCCATTGCAAACATCCATTCTTTCACATTACCGCTCAGTACCTAGATCTTAGTGCAAATACCAAGTACATCCAGATTCTGCATCACAACAGCCTCTGTGAAATCATTAACATTAAAATCCTTGCAAGAGAAATCTGCAGTACAAAAAAACCAAAAAGCCTCCACCCTATATAAACTTTCCAGTGAATCAAATGGGAGGCTAAGTCCAAACTTGAACTGAAGGTGGCTGTACACGAGAAAGCAGATCCCTGGTTTGCTGTGTTAATACAGTTTAATTGAACATCCTGAATTTGTAATGAGAAGCAATCCATCTTATAACTGTTGATCTAACAGTGCTGTACAAACACTGAAAGTCAATCAGTCCACTGGGTGTGTAATATGAATGTCAATCCAAAGAAGCTATATTCATTTGGGCGCCTGGCAGGATGATGGGGTTGGTGGAATTAACATCAGCTCTGCAGAGATTTTTCTTGCTGAAACAATGAAGCTGAAATCCTGCATGAGAGTTAGGAAAGCAGGAATGGATAAAGGAAGCAGATTAGAGTCTTTCCGCTACAGGAAGGTGTAGTGACCTCGCATATGCTAGGGACTTTGGAAAGCATATTGCTGCTCTCAGAGCCAGAAAATCTGACAGTTAACAGAGCTTCTCATATGCAGCCTGAGTCTGTGCATATATATGAAGGAGTAAGTCCATATTTACTCAGGAGTAAGTCCTATTGGATTCAATGGGAATTAGTCCCAAGAAACTGTATACAGCCCTCAAAGTGCAAAATATACAAAAAAGAAAAAGGGAGTAAGGCATTTTTTGGTCAAAAAGGCATAGAGAAATGCAATAACTGAGAATGCTGTCCATAGGGAAGTGCTGTATAAGCCTCTATGGTAGTTGATAATACTAAAGAAGTTCTAACAGAGACTTCGGTTATTGTCACAGCCATCAAGGCTAGGACTCAGGTAAAAGCTAGCCAGTCTCTCCCTTCCACCTGCTATTAACAAAACAGTGATGAGTCACTTGAATTATCATTTATGAGTCTGTTACACATGTTGCCAGTCCAGAGACTGTGAGGTGCAGCAATTAATATGTCAGTACTGGGGAGACCTGGCTCAGATACTTCACTGCTATGAAGCCTACTAAGTGACACTAAGCTTATCCCACGGGCCTGTTCTGCAGAGAGAAGAACCATGTTGAGTTCCTTGGAGGAAGTGTGGAATATACATGTGGCAGATAGACAGGAAGTGCTTATCCATGAGAAGATCCAAGGCTGCATCAGAATGGTGCAAATACTTGGAAAGAATCAATCTTTCCCAGAGTAACTTCAGTGATAGATTGTAGTTTCTGGCAGGCTGTAATGGTGGGTGATTTTATTAAAAAGACCCAGGCAATTGGCCCAGTTGACACTGGTAAGATACAATGTCCAGAAGCACAGCATCTTTTCATGGAAAAGATGCAGTTACATATAGAGGCACTTATATTTGGTGCATTCATATGATTACATTTGACCAATGACAGTTTAATGAAAGATCTAGAAATAATTTTCACATCAGTTTCCAGCATCCCAGGAGAAATACAAAGACTGTGCTTACTGTAGACAGAAACTTCCTGGATAGAAACAGATGGGCAGTATTTTCCAAAATATACCAAGGAAGATGGGGTAGCCATTTTCTTCTCAGCATGAGATAAGACAATTGTTTATACCCCCACTAAAGTTTCTGTGTGCACAGTGTTGATCCAAAGTATTTCACTGCTGGAGTCAGGGCAGAAAGAAATTATTAGAAATTGCTGAAGGTAATGTAGGAATGGAAAAAATTATGTGCAGATGCACTCTTGTGACATGAGAACTCATCACACCTGAAGCCAAAGTTTCCTTGTGACCTTGCTTGCTGTGTTTGGAGATGTGAGAAAATCACTCAGTTCAGCAGAAAAAGAATGTCGTAATAGCGCCATGTGTCACCAGGGTTACTGAGGGCCACTGCATGCTCACAGACAAAGATTCTCTCTCCAGCCCTCTGCCCAATCCCATACAAAATCATATAAATACAAACAGGATTTGCAGTTAGCATGGCTAATAATTAGCTTCTATCTATGTGCACCATACATTCCCCCACATTCCACTACTCATTTTAATAGCCTGTCCTTAATCCAGGTACAACATGGTACAGATCCATTTTAGCCTGACAGTCTCACAGTGAATTCCCCTTTTCTCTTCTCTTCAAGAAAGGGGCCACTGAATTTATAGTTGTATGTCAGTGGTGCCTTAACAACCCACTTCTCGAGCTCCCTGTGTTTTCCCCTCTCTAGTCCTGCCCCCTCAGCATTCCTGCAGTGAGCTGTAATACATAAGCAGTCTCGAAAAGTGTTCTAATCCATGAAAAGCAACCTGATAGATTATTCAGATCTGGAGTGGTTTAAAATGGGAAGAAGACTGGTCTTCAACTGGCCAACTGCTGAATTTTTAAGTGGATTTCAAGTTGACATAGAGACTCTGCTGAAAGAATAGTAATCAGCCGTAACTTGTATCCTGTAATTTCTGGGAGTAATACAGCAGGAACTGTTTTGCAATAGACTTGAATGCTAACTCTGAGCTGCCCTGGCCTTTCCTCTAGTTGATGCTGGCCCACATGCCATTCTGTGGCAACTTGCCAGTCATCTAAGGTAAAAAGAATGAATGCACTTCTGAATTTCTGGGAGATACCACCACTACTACTTAAATAAAAGGACTGTTTTTCAAACTGATAAATATCTTTGTTTTTTCAGAAACAGGCAGAAAATACTGTTAATTTATTGTAGATGCAAATTCCATCTCTTTTGTATCTTGGTGTGGAGATGCAATAAAACATTTCAACAACAGAGGAACATGCTATTTAAATTAGCATTTGGCAGGATGCATTCAGTAGCAGTCCGATGATCGTATACAAAATATGGCCATGTCCATTAAGAAATCATTCAGCTAATGGCAACAAAACCACAAATATTGCTTCCATTACTACACCAAGGAAATGACAATGTTTTTCAACAAAACTGCTATTGTTAATTGAAGTGCACTCATATTTCAGATACTAGAATTTCCCCTTTGGCAAATATTCCAGTGTCCAGTTTTAAATAAATTAACAGCTTTATGTTTCTTTAGGAAAAAAAATAGAGGGCACTTTCACTGTTCTGGGTAAACTTCTGTTTCTAGGATGTTAGTGCTGATGGAGGCCTATTTGCCTTGAGATAAAAGACTTGCTTGAGTAAAAATCTTCTATATCAGTGTGTTAGTACAAACTAGCTCAGGGCCATATCACACAGAGGCCTGTGAACCAGACCCTGCATGTGCAGAAGCCTGCGGCTGACTGTAGCAGCTGTCACTTCCTATATTGCTTATAGGAGTTCTATTCTTCTCAGCAGTCAGCATCATGACTGCCAGCACTGCTTGCCTGCTTGCATCCCTCTGAGGCTGAAAGGAGGAAATCACAGGGAAACAGCAACTTCCTTGTTTGTCCTCTCCCCAGACAAACAAGCATGGCACTTCTGATGAGGGTGAGCAAGCCAGAGATGACAACACCTGAGATGGATGGAATAGGGCTGTCTGGGTGCTCATAGCAGCTGACAGAAACAATATCTGCTACATCCACATGGAGGATTCCTTTCCATTGGAGCTGACCTGGTTCACATACTCCTGTGTGAACCAACCATCATGGAGTCAGACCATTAAGGGAAGAAGGAGCTGTGATTCAGTCATAAAGCATCTACTTGGCATGCAGATCACGGGAGGGAGCGTATGTGTAGATATGGCCTCCACATGTAGGCACCACACAAAGGTGGGGGGTAGGGGCAGCACACTTGTGCCTGCTTTCCCCTTCTGCACATTCAGTCAATGTGTGGACTTGGAGGGGCTGCATGTAGAGGGCATTTAGAGGAATCGTATGTTACTTCTGATCTTCATTTGAGCACATCAAGTCCTCTTTATAGGAGAATTCACGGCATTCTTCTTAACAGTAAAGGCTTATAATGGGATTGGTCTGAAGTACATCTGAATAGCTCTTCTAGAATTGTCAAGTCTAAAATTTAGATGTTAGACAGAAGTATCAAATACTTCCATCACTTGTCTAGAGGCTTTAATCTTGCTAGGTTATTGCAAAACCTCTTCCTTTAAATTGGCTAAATAGTTACCCTTCTAAGTATAGTATCGGGCTACATCCACATATTGTTGGATATTGCACTGTCACTGTATTTATTTATGTATCTGTCTATTTATTTATTTATTTTTGTGATTTTTATCCCACCCTACCCTGCAATCAGGCTCATGGCAGCTTACAGCATGTCATAAAACCACAAACAATTCCATAAGACAATAATACATTAAAATGTTAAGTTCAACAAGATTAAAATTGTAGGTCCGTAATTTAAAATGTTCCTACACCTAATGAATTCATGCCAGGAGGGGCGATGGATCACCCTGGTGGAATTAAACCAACCGCACATGGTGCCTATAATGTAAGTGGCGCCATGGAGCACTTGAAGCAGGGGAGGCCGATGCTATTTGCTATCTGCTGCCTCAACCAAAGGGCTTTGTGCTAAAACCCTCAGCTATGATTGAGAAGCAAATGCATTATATCAATAACTTGCAACTAGCTTTCCTGTGTAGACAAGACAACTCACTTTTGAATGGTTTCTATACTGCAATGATAACATAATATCCAGCATTGTGTAGAGGTAACCTCAGAGAACAGGAAAGAAGCCATTTTGTTCAGCATCTCTGCAAGAGTTATCCTGTTGTTGTTTTTTTGTATAAGTGATTGGCAGTGTTCCCCGCCCCATATGAGCTTAACTCAAAGTCAAAAGGGAAATGAACACTTTAGTTTAATCAAGTTAGGATTTTATTCTCTTCATTCATGTGGTGTATTATATACCCTGCTGCCGTTTTAAGAGATAAGTATGCCAACAACTAAATGTGTAAACTGAAATTTGAGCTATTTCTTGTCTATTTTTATAAACAGCAGAACTGAATAATGATACAATGATATAAAGCCTGGTAGCTATGAACAGCTGTGGCCAAATCTGTTGGGGAAAAATAAAGAAATATTTTGCAGTTGGGATTTTTCAACTCTTTTTGTCCTGACCAGGGTTCTACTTCAGAAGGTAAAAATAATATTATCATCGCAAAGGTATTTTCATGCAAATAATAACAAAAAACCCTTTAACAATAATCAAAGCCTTTTCATTAAATTACTGAGTCCAAAACATGCATATATTATTGTATTCAATATACTATCACTTATTTAACTGCATTTTGTAAATGTGCTTAAGAAAAAGTCCTCATAGAATGTGTTAACATTTGACCAGAGTAAGCTTTTTAATTCAACATGCATGCATTGACAAAGAAGCATATATTATTCTTCCTACATAGCAGTTGCTCCCATTCGAATCTCCTACATATATTAAGTTATATGGTTGACAACTACAAATAAACATGACCTTTTTGTGCAAAAATAATGCTGCAATTCCAACAGTCATTTTTTTTTCAATACAAAGGAAAATATGAGACATAAAGCAAGGACTTTACTTGCGAATGACAGAATCTAAAGAGTACCTTTGGCGTGGGAGAGTTAATTTTATACTATTATTCCCCCACACTTTAATTTCTGTGATCTGGTTCCTTTTTATGTAAATAGTACACTCATAAGTCAAGACGGCTACATAATCCTGCATGATTTTGTAAATGTTTCCGTCAGTCTCTTCTCTTCTTTTGAACAATAGCAACATTTAACCAGTGGGCTAGGGAACTGTAATTTTCTCTCTCCATCAGTGGAATGATTTATTACTGTGTGTGTACAGTTTATGAACATCATGCTGCTGTTATAATGATGTTTATGCCTTTGATGCTTTACACCTTTGAAGTTCCAACCAAAGTTTAATAATGTAGGTATTGCAAGTATGACAACACTACTATAATAATTAATGCTAATATAGGCTTTATGGTATTGACAATGGTACACTCTCTATGCATAACTAATAACCCATGAACTTTCACATTGTTAATGTATTTGTTTTAGCTGTCTGAATTTTGGAATGCTGCTGAATGTGACATAGGTAAAGGCAGGTGACCATCAGTTGTCTCCCTTTTCCTTTTGTTACTGGATCTCTTATCTGTATCTCTTATGTGTTTTATAGTTATCTAGAATTGGTTGGAAAAACAAAACCAGAGCTCACCATGTGCCTGACATAATTATTATCTATGTGATAACCTTTGGAGATCTTGCATGAGCTAGACAGTTTTGTTTTGGCAACTATTGCTGTGACTGCTACACAGAGTCTTTGTGCTAAAGCCCTCAGGTATAACTGAGAAGCAGATACTTTAAATCACAAAAAAGTCCCTATCTTCTGTAAGCTATAAGGCATTTCATGGTATAGGCTATTGCAATGACTGAAAACATCTTTTATGTTACAGTTTTAATATCAGGTGTGGATGGATATAGGAAGAGAAAGTGGCATAAGGAGGGATGATGCAGCTATTGTGCAAGGCATTCTTTTATCTGCACACCATCATTTAGCACTGAATCGTCTAGGAAGGCTCTCTGCAAGGTAACATTATCCCTTCACTGCAGTGATAATATCTATATGGCTCACAGGCCAGCACAGTTTTATGACATGACCAGGAGCTGCAGAGGCATATGAATGAAGGATTACTTGGGTAGCAGTGTGCTCAAGAAGGTACATAACACAGCAGAGTCTATCTGGTTAGTGTGTGCTGACAAGAAACAAAGTTACACATGGAGCCTCTTTATCTTTGCAAAACTAGTATGAGTCCTTTATCGAACTCCATTCTAGAAAGGATAGATTTAGGATTCTAATCTAGTCTAATTAGCTAGGATGGATAGAGATGCAGGAATCATGTACTGCTCTTATGGTGCCATGATGGAGAAGGGTAGCACAGTGTGGAGAGAAGGTGTCAAGCAGGAAGGAAGGAAGATTCCTTGAGAGTAGCAAGCTACACATCAAAGGGATAGTATCAGTGCAGTAGAAGAGAAGGATGATCAGTGTCCTGGCCTCTCTATCTCTCTAACTCTCATAGATCTTCTCTGAAGTCTGAAGTCTGAGGCTAAGAGACAGTACAAAGTCCTTCACTTCCAACAATGGGTATCCTTTATTAAGAGCTATATCCTTACTCTGCATCTGTAAACTGAACTTCTAGAGGAGAGTAGATATTGAATAAGTAGTTTTGTTATAGAAACTGAAGACATTGTTCCTGGCAGCTGGGGTCGCTTTCATACCACATGTGCCTGTGTTCCTTTAAAGAGAAGATTCCTGTAAAAGTGCATTATGTTTGTGTTCTGCAGTTAACAAATGCAATCAGTATATGTATTCCACTTAACTGAGTAGAGCTTGATGACCTATTTGATACAAATTGTGAATATGCTTCTGTTTTGCAGAAGGAACAAGAAAAACTCGGAAAAAAATAGGAGAACTAAAAGGTATATAGCTCCTAATGGAATGAAGTGTGAAAAAAATACTAACCCTGGTCAGAGGAAACAGTTTCACTAATGTTACTGGGATTCATCAGTTTTTTAACTTAGTTCAAAGGAGCTCCATAGAAATGATGTAAAGTTGGATGCCTTCATATATTTACAGGAGATCTCCTTTTTAAATGCCTTGCTGAATGTGACGAGATTGCTCAGCAACTGTCATGAAATGCTGCGTAGGCAGGCAGAGGAAAGCTGACCGACAAAGAGTTAGGATGAGTTTTCAAAGCCACATCTGCTCTGCTTTACGCACCAAATGCCACAGGCAGTTAGAACTCCGGAGATTTCACAGAAAAAGATCTCACTGGAAAGAGATCCTTGCTAAGCCTTTGAGTATGAGGAGCTTTGTGGAAACATGCAGTTGCCCCATTTCTTTGATACGTCATCATCCCGTAGCAGGGAAATTAAACCTGTCACAGCAATCTCTTCTCTTTCCCCGGTGACATATCGGAAAGCTTAGCAGCTATTCTAACTCACCTGATCTCATTTGCAAATTAATCCAATGCCTGGCTCCATGGGTTACAAGAAGCATGGGGCAGGGGCTTGAATACTAGATCCAGAATCAGTTCTTCGTTTCTGCAGAGAGGAAAATCCTAACTTGGGGGTGAAGGAATGTCAGATCTCTGAGGCAGGGACAGGTTAGAGAATGGATGGCATGAATGTTGCACCTTTTCCTGTGATTCCACAGTTGCTAATGACAGCATGGACTTGAGCAGGCTAGAAGCAGTTGAGGAGGGTTTGTTCCCTTTCCCTTTGTGGCACAGCAGCTAAAGGAGGAGGAGTATTAGGCTGCCTGCCTGAGATGTAAGAAGGAGCCAAATGCATGCAGATTTTTAAAAACTGGTATCATTAACTGTTATTCCCAGAGCTGGAATTTTATAAAAACAAAACATTAAAGACACATGCTCTGCCTTTTAAAATCCATCCCACCATTCACTTAAAACACCGAAGCACATGTTTTATAATGAAATACAGTTAAACTGTATAGATCTAAAATTGTTTCAATAGGCCCATCAATTGCATCATTTCACACTAATAGCAGAGTTTTAAGGGGCATACAAAGGCTTGTTTTGTAATTATCGCTAGGGAACATTTTTCCTAAGCTCTAATTTGAATGGATATTGGTTTAATTCATCAGAATCCCCAATTATTGCAATGCAGGTAAAGCATTAAGGTATTATTCACACACAATGCTATCTGAAACAAAGTGAACCAAAACAATATTATTTCAGATCTAATGAAAGCAACAGCAGCCCTCGCTCTTGTTGTTCTAATGGCATCCTATGGGAAGCAGAAAGTGATTCACACACTGCAGCTACAGTTTGTATATTAATCACATCAAAGGATACATTTATTACCTTTAATGCTGTAAAATACTGATTGTGTGTACTTGGTACATTTAATACGATGGATGCAGTGAAACATTAAAATCCATCTACTCTGTGCTGGAATCAATTAGCTCTATAATGTAGAACTGTGTATATGAAAACACACACACCTCAGAGATTGGCAGAATTCAATATTAAGCGGGGGGGGGATTACATTTATCAGGTATATTTGACTACTTTGCCCTGTGCTCTACTAAGTATTTAATTTCTGATGGAGCAACTCCTTCCATAGCAGATCTCTGGGTAGCTTCAAAGAGCTGACATTTTTAAAGAAGTCAGCTTTATGCTGGGTCACCTTTAACATTTCCTAATATTAGTTCTAACCACACACATGCACAAATATAACTTTTCTCATGTGCTGGCCAAAGTACAGTAAAATCAGTTGTGATTCTCATACAACAGAAACATTAAAGAGCCTAAGTAGGTTTGCTGAGTTATAGATTAAATAGATGTTCCAAATGATGCATTTAGTGCTTGCTGTGAACAAAAGCAGCCCTGAAGAATGTTTTAGAAGCCCTGCCACTTAGGAGGTTTATAGACAATAGCAATGATATGGTGAAAAATTATGCCTAGGTACAGATTTTATGGGCTCTTGGGCAGGAGATGTCCATAAGTCCTTTCCTTGCAATTCCCTTCCATCCCCTTTTCCAAATGCAGCAACACTCACACACTCCTTTTAAATCTGCCAGTACTGGTGGGTCTAGATATGTGAAAGAGACAGGGCTTGGCTTTTTTGAGTTTTCCCTCTACTAGCAAATGGGGTATTGACCCCTAGGTCCTTTCATCTTAGAGCCCTTAGAGGGCAACTTCCTATTCCCTGCATTTGCCTCTCTTCCTCCTCCATCCTATGTCTGCAGTGTTGTTTGCCTGAACATCAGTATGTACAAACAAACCATTTACCCAAATGTCTGGCCCAGGAGGAGTGCCATCTATCAGCAGAGGAAGGGGCAGTTCCCCTTCATTTATCCTTTTCTTCCCAGTCCATTGTGTTTTCTGCTTGGATGAAGCATGCACAAGGAAAGTGTTTGCTCCTGTGTCCCCCCGGGGAGCAGGGATTCCCCTGCTAAAAGGGCCCCCATTCCGCCAGTCCAAATCTGGCCAGTGGGGGGGACCCCACCCCTGAAATGGCCAGATCAGGCCAATGTGCCTGGCGCCATGACATCGCCCAGAAGTGATGCCATCATGCTGGAGCAGGTTGCTCTAGCAATCACCCTGAAAATCTATGGTACCATAGAGTTTTAGGGTGATTACGAGAGCATTGCCCGGCAACATGCCCAGCATGACGGCATCACTTCAGGGTGAAGTCATTGCGGTGTGTGGGTGCTACACGTGCATACAGATGTCCCAGAATGGGATGAAGTCTCCCCCGCTGCAAAAGGTAGGTGACTTGGCAACTCTAGTCCAGCACCTATAGCCCTTGAGAGAACAGACTAGCAAGCAAACAGAGCACAATGCATTTACATGGGATCCAATAAAATGCCTTTCTAGGCCAGTGAGCCAGCAATGTGACTGGTGTAAACAACACTTTGGAAGGCAGACTTTGCAGTCCCTTTAATTGGCAAGTTATGGGTATTACTCTACTGACTGAAATACAATATTAGTTACATATCTGCTGAGCTGCTCTTGATCTCTTTCCCCTTGCCCCACTTCTTCTGACTTGAACCCTAAATCAGATTAAACAGGCACCATAATAAACTGCTGGATGAGAAGATTACAGAGTGTCATTAATTTCTCAATTAAAATTAGTTATAATAATTACATAACTGCATGGAGCATTTTTTGTTTTGATTAGTTAATACTTGTGCATATCTCTCTGGTTCAATGGCATCAGTGTAAGTTTTGCTCTGGGTATTCTAGATAGTTCCTGGTTAAGTTCAGAGAAATTTCGAAATGTGCCTATTGTTCTCACAACTTTGATTATTCTTATGAAGAAACAATATTTTATATTGGATACAGCATGAGAATAACTGAAGAAGAAAATTTCAAGTGTCTTAAAGGAAGGCATAAAATATCTAGTGTCCCAAAGAGATTTAGAAAGCCTTCAACAGGAGATGAAATAAGTATTTAGATTCCTCCCTTAAGACTTTGCATAAAACTCTTATTAAGCTCAATCAAATAGAAAATCGCCTTAATCATGACACATCCCTTTGGTTCTCATGCTGTTGCTTTAAACTACACTGGCTAAAATGTTATTCTGGACAATATTTTGTAATAAAAACACACTCACTACAATTATAAGTTGATAAAACATATTCAAACTAGATAAATCTTTATGCACTCAAGTTAACCAACATCAGAAAAATTTGAGATCTTAAATATATAAGGTTTCAATGAGAATTTACTGGTCAGAATGGCCACAAAGCTTAAACAAGATGGACAAATCAAAGGAAACAACATAATTGTCAACTCAAAATGTGAATTTCAGCTATTCAGGAGAGGTAATTGAATCATGAAATATGATGATTCATAGAAATGCTAAAAATGCTAACAAGACATGCCCCAAAGGCAAAACTTGGGATAAAAGAGGATCTGAAATTTACCAAGGATATGTGATAGGCACTGCCCCTGATAAATGCAAACAGTTGGAGTAGGTGAGGTTTTCCAAAATGTGAGTCTATAGTATCAAACAAGCCCACATATAAGAGCACAGTGAATCTGTTGCAGTCCAAAGGAATCTCAGTAATGTCAGCACTTTATTTATAAAGAATATCAGTGAAGTTTTGCTAAGAGGTGGGCCCAAATCCAGAGAAAAGAAGATGCCTACCCTATCTTTTGGACCTAGCTCTTTAAGTCATTAGCCTCCCTGGTCCATACAGAGAGAACAAAAATAAAAAGTGTATTTATTTGCACAGTCTAGTAGCAAAGAATTTCCAGGGAAATCCAACAACTCTTTATCAGGGGTCTTTTCGCAGAAGAACAGCTGCAGGAGCTCATTAGCATATGGTATGCTAATGAGCTATTAGGCTATTAGCATATGCCACACCCCCTGACATCACCGGAAGTGATGTCAGAAGGAGGAAGCATCTTCAAAAGCCTCCCCTTCCCTTCCCCAGCTGGTCTGGGTGGGGGAGCTAAGAGAGAAGGGGTTTAAAGTTTAAACTCCTTCTCACTAGAGTTGGGCCACAGAAGGAGGAAAGAGGGAAGGAAAGAGAGAGAGTAGAGAGAAGGAAAGAAGGAAGGAAAGAGAGAAAGAAAGAGAGGGAAGAGGGAGGGAAACAGGGAAAGGAGGAAAAAAGAGAAGAGAAGAAGGTGGGAAAGAAAGAAAGAAAGAAAGAAAGAAAGAAAGAAAGAAAGAAAGAAAGAAAGAAAGAAAGAAAGAAAGAAAGAAAGAAAGAAAGAAAGAAAGAAAGAAAGAAAGAAAGAAAGAAAGAAGAGAAGAATGAGGGAAAGAGGAAAAAGAAAGAAGGAAAGGAGGGAATGAAAGAAATTCAGTGGCAATTCAGCCCCATTATACCCTATGGGCCATTGAAGTCAATGGTGAAAACATAGGGTATATTCTGGGGGCTGGAGGGGAGGGTTTGAGGGAGAGGCTCCAAGATCACAGGATAGCTGATGGAGCCTCTCCCCAAGATACCCACCAAATTTCAAGAACATTGGACCAGGGGGTCCAATTCTATGGGCCCCCAAACAGGTTGCCTCATTTCCTCCATTGTTCTCTATAGTGGGAAAAAAGTTATTTTTTTCCCACCATAGAGAACAATGGAGGGAATACGGGCAACCTGTTTAGGGGCCCATAGAATTGGACCCCCTGGTCCAATGTTCTTGAAACTTGGTGGGTATCTTGGGGAGAGGCTCCATCAGCTATCCTGTGAGTTTCGAGCCTCTCCCTCAAACCCCCTCCCCTCCAGCCCCTAGAACATACCCTATGTTTTCACCATTGACTTCAATGGCCCATAGGATATAATGGAGCTGAAATTGACATTCGGCTGCCTGAAAGACTCTCCGGGACGCCGGCTGGGGGCGGGGCTTGGCTCCTGAGCTCCCGGAGCTGCGCTCCGGTGGGCTCCCCCCGAAAAGACCCCTGCTCTTTATACTTGCCCAGAATCTTTGCCTTTTTTTTTTTTTTTTTTGGAGTTCTTAGCTACCCTCTACCTGCACTTTGAACTTGATGGAGCATTTTCATGTGCCTTCACTGCTCCTTGGGGACTCAATAGTTATCAGCAGTAATTTAGCTCAGCTTTTGATTGTGGAAACAAATACTACAAATACTCTCTCTACCTATTGACAGCCAAAGTACACATTATGCTGTGGGTCCATGACCAAACTTCTGATATCTGCTATATGCATTGCATACAGTGACTGTGGTTATGTAACATCTGCATATAATTATGATTTCTGGGCAACCAGAATCTGGGATAAAATACATTTATGTAGTGTCTTATATCAACTGTATAATCAATATGCCCGGAGAGAAAGATACCATTAAGTGATCCTGGGCTCTTTATCTTTCATTCAAGTTAATGGATGATGGTCAGTATCCTGGATAAATGGGGTGGTTGGCAGCTCTTGGAAAAAGCCTAGAGGGGAAAGTGTCAGGTTTAATATCTCTGCCTTGGGAATAGTTGCAGGACTGCCTCCATGAATATTAGAGGGCCACAGTTAATATCTTTTGCAGTTAACATCCTTTAATAAAGCAGCTCATTCTCCTGCTTTCCTTTAGGATAACAAAACTGAATTTCATACTGAAGTTGTTACGAAAACTTATTTCAGATATGGTTATATCCAAAGCCCTGAGGTATAAGACAGGATCCATATATACACTCACTGCAAACAGTGCAGGACTTGCTTCTTTATTAGTTTCCCATCAAAGAAACAAAATGGTGATTAAAATTGTATCTAACTTAACTGAGCTTCTGTTGTTACAGACAACGGTGAACTCAGTAAAAGATTTAACCCCTTTGGATGCAGAACAACTACAGAACAAAATAAATTTGGGCTTTTATAAAGACAAAAATATGAAGGCTGTATTGCTAAGAGATCTCTTCTGGCTAGAGACAGAATAAAAACCAAGACCATGGGCCACACAACCCGGAAAATCTACAGCAACTAATGAACTCTGGCCATGAAAGCCTTCGACAACATATAGAATAAAAACCATTCCTATATCCATATCTTTTCTTCCACACAGCAAATTGAAAGTCAAGAGGACAAATGATCTTTATCAAACTGTGCAGAGAGGATGGGCTAGCCTCCCCTCATCCAACCCCAACTGAAATGAGTACCTCATGCTACAGTTTCTAGCTTTTCAAAAACCTATAGGAGATCTTAATCATGGGTCTCCCAACTCTATCTAGTTTGGCCATCAGGGCTGCCTGTGGTGTCAGGGAACCACCATCATTGACTGGAATGCTACAATAACTCTAAATACTTCATAATTGCTCAGGCTGGGTATATCATTTACCAACACTACAGCCTTTTTGGCTGAAGTAGAGGTCAGTTAAAAAGAAAAACTTCACAGTCGCTGGAGATGGAAGTGGTCCTTTGTCCTGTTGTGGTTGGGGGGGGGGGCTGTGGACAGGTATGGAGCAGGGAAATCAAAAAGGGTGGAGGCTGAACAGTTTTATCCAGGAGAATCTTTAGCTTTGGGTGATTTATTAAGAGACAAATTTGATGAAGGCCTTCTGAAATAATGCATAATTTGACAGGTTGCTAAAGGGGAAAATATTAGTTTCTGGGAAGTGATTCTACCAGCCTGTCTTTTACTCCTGCCTATGAATTCTGTCACTAATCTCACTTTTTAGCTGAAAGTATCAGATCATTTTGAAAGGTACATTTGGTTGGAATGAAAAGAGAATCTTCTGTTACTTCTTCCAGTCTAGTGGCTGCTGTTAGGCATGAAGAAACACACTCTGCAGTGCAAGAAAGGATTTAAAGAGCAGACTCTGGTTCTTTAACTCTGTGTGAGTGTGTGTGGAAATACACATGGTTATCAATTGGAACAGCTCCATGGATGTCATTGGAAGTAATGTCAATGAAGTGCAGCTGGACTACTATCAAAAGAGACAGGCCCTGGCTTGCAAACAGGTAATTCTGGGAAAGGACTTGGTCTCGGGCTTTATTTCAAACACCCTGGAAGCAAAGAATACAATGTATTGTCTATTCCACTGGAGATGCATTTTATCCTGGACATTTTCTCCAAGAGTACTAAATGATGCTATTGAAAAAAAAACAGGAGCTCAAAGAAAGGAAGACAGCAGCTGACAGAGACTCAGTGCTAAGATGGGTGCACTTTTGCCACACATTTCAAGTGCAGAAAGATTTTCTAAGAAATAAGAAAAGCAATCTTGGCAGTGTGATTGCTTGTGCACATCTCTCAAAAGACGACCCGGATAACATTTCTGGCAACCCATCCATTTACTTATGCTTTCCTGATTAGACTTTAAATTAACTCTGATCTAAAGATTAATGCTTCCCCCTCCTCTTGTTTTGTCAGTTGTGCATCTTCACATCCATTCCTCTCCCAGCTTCCTCCAGCCATCATTTGCCCTTCTTGCTGATGGTAAACCACGTTTAACCCTAGTGGGGGAAGATCTGAAAGCATCTCAAATGCATTAGCAAAAACAACTCAAATTATATTTATCCACAAGTCATGCTGAATGCTGTATGCACCAAAGAGAAGAGCTGTTCAGCCTTTGGCTTTATTACTGTCAGCCCTGCAATTCAGTTTGTCTGTAATACACAGGAAACAACCAGTGGCCTTTAAACAAGAAAAGTGTCAAGAAGAAAGAGGGAAGCTCTTGGACAGAAACAATGGTGGTGGATATCATTTTGTTCTTGAGCCCTCAACATGGAACCATGCCAGGGACAGTAGAAACATTAGTTTAGTATTCTCAGCTCAAGAGCTGTCAGATGGCTCCCAATGGGCTGCAATAGCCTACCTCATTGCTTATTTTGAAAATGACTTGAAATTCTGGTAATGGGTTTAATGCCATGTAGTTTTCTGAAGGATGGCGATTACACATTTATGGCACTATTAACTGTGGACTGATTATTTCTTTTCTTCTTCTGATGCACACCACTGTGCACTTTCCTAAGCATGCAAAATGTTTATTTAGGGTTATATTAGGCAAGTATGCGGTGGCTCAAGTGGTTAAGACGCTGAACTGCAGGCTGTGGAAGGTCAGTAGTTCAGCAGTTCGAGACCTGGGTGCTGCATGACAGGGTGAGCTCCTGTCTCTGGTCCCAGCTCCTGCCAACCTAGCAGTTCGAAAGCAAGAAATTGCAAGTAGATAAATAGGTACCACTTCGGTGGGAAGGTAACAGCGTTCCATGCACCTTGGTGTTTAATCATGCTGGCCACATGACCACGGAAACGTCTTCGGACAGCGCTGGCTCTTCGGCTTGGAAACGGAGATGAGCACCGCAACCCTAGAGTCGGATTCGACTGGCTTTCGAGCAAGGGAACCTTTACCTTTACCTTTACCTAGGCAAGTAGACAGACTGCTTGAATAGATTCTATACCAACTCCAAAATTTAAGATAATCTAAATTTTACCAAAGATAGGCAAAATATTAAAATGCTGAAAAGCTGCAAACATTTAAAAGCAATCCCAAGGAAGCAAGAATATTATGACGATTTGCAAAATCATACGATTATGATTTGCAATAAAATAATATTAGTACCCTGATAATACATGTTTCTCTTAATTGTATTATCAGAAATGGGACAAAAATGGTGATTAATTCTTAGCCTTTAGGTCATAGATTCTCCCCCCCTTCCAGTATAATGACTGGAGAATGCAGTTTGGATATTGATTCTTCTGTGGATGAGTCAGATATCTTACATTTATCTGAGGGCCTAACTACATGAGATATGAGATGCAAGTAAACTCAGGGATTCCCTGACCAGATTTTGGGGTCACACGCATGATTAGGGCAATGACCTTCCAAAGTGCTATATTGTTTGCTGCAGCTCAGAAACATTGCCACAAAGGGAGGAGGGGCTTCAGTCTTCCTTTCTACACTATTTTCCAGAACAGGAATGTCTGTTGGGTGGCCCTGTTTGCTTTTCTGCCAGGCTCCACATATCCTGGGATCATGTGTTTGAGGACAAGTGGAGCATGACAATGAGGCACACACACACCTCTGGCAGTGGCTGCTTCTACTTGGGGAAATGGCATGGGAGGGAAGGCCAAAACTCCTCCTCCTCTTGTATAATGCTCCCAAACTACAATGAGCAGCAGATCTCTTTTGATACTTGTGAAAGCGCTTGTGACTAACTACAACTCTTATATAAACTACATTGCACCTTGAAACTCTGATTACCATGAACTAAAAGATTTTCCTTCTCAGTTCAGTTGGCAGTGAAATGGGAATGCAGAGGCCGTATTCAGGTGTCCCAATAAAACACAGATGGTGTCCAGCAATCTCTCAAGCGAAAGTGCTGACTGTCACAGATCATTCCTCTCCATGCAGCAGTCCTTTCTGACCATGGGAAAGTTTATTTCTGGGATCACAGGATTTACATAGAGTAACAGTGAAGTGAACGGGGAGGCTGATGGGAAAGGGGCAAAATCACTTCATCCTGCCTCTTCTATGAGCAGAGCTTTAATCACTGCAGAAGGAGTTTTGGTAGCTGAAGTGCAACAGTGTGCTAGAAGTGGTCTGAATGCAGATTCCTTAAAACAAATGCAAAAACAAGAGAAAAGCCTGAAACAAAGTGAAAGACAGTGGGAGGGAATGCAGAATGGAAGAATAGGATGTGCTAAGAGACTGAGGCAAAATACAGGTGCAGAAAGGGTCTTAATGAGGAAAGAGAAGAACAATTTCATCCCTTCCCCCTCTGCACTGCAGGCTCCTGTCCTATATGCTGTTCCTCCATGCAGACCCAAAGAACCAAGGAGTAAATTTCCAGTCATCAGAAATGGTTGCTGGGAAGGGGGAGGGAAGCCTGGAAGATTCACAGTACTTAATCTTTACATGATCCTTGTGTTGGATCCAACCCCATGATTTGTTTAAACTATGATTTGTACAACAAAATCTAGTTAGTCTTCTAGATGTAAGAAATATTGATTTATATACAAACCCAAGGAAGGAAGGCAGCATGGTATAGCCTGACCTTTTCAGAAGCTAAGCTGGGTTGGTACTTGGAATGGACACCCCACACAAGGAACATTCCGCAGAGGAAGGCAATTACAGACCACCTCTGCTTGTCCCTTGCCTTGAAAACCCCTTGCTGGGGTTACCATAAATTGTCTGTTACTTGACGGCACTTTACACACACACACACACATTTGTCTGCTTCTTTTTTGAGAAATTAAGCAGTCATAAACTAAAATAAAGTAACTGAGGGGCACTGAAGATTTTTCAGCATTGGTACAGTATAGGCCTTTTAGTTTATGACTGCTTAATTTCTCAATCAGTATGAAACACCCAAAGCCTAACTAGTTAAGAAGCCATAAAATACAGTCATCAAACTACAAAAACCGACAACTAAATGTCACAAGACAGCAGTAAAACAGATAAATTATTAAACCAATTAAAGACCTTTAATCTAGTACTGTTTTACTGGCTCTTGCTGTAATAAATTGATCGAGCATCAACCTTTAATCTACTTTGAAAGGCCTGGACACAATATCAATCAGTCATTTCCAGGCATAAGTTAAAGTTTTGTGTTTTATCTGTAAAGATAAAAATGACCAAGGTCTAGGAAATCACAAAGAATGTCTTTTCCTATATGGGTGCTTCAGGGTCACCTGCTTGATCCTTCCAATTTCTGCACTGTCCATGATCAGGCAGGTTGGCACAAAATGCCCCTGCATGCTTACAGTGGAAGGCCTCGCCTACTGATGTGTGCTTAATATTTTTTAGAAGGTCAGTTAAGAACCTATTCTTCAAGTGAGCATTTGAGTTAATAAATAAAATGTATTTATTTTACTTAACTCAGCATTTTACCACCTTATTCTCTTGTAAATCAGGCCTCATTGACAAGGAATGAGGCCTGATTTACACGAGAATAAGGTGATAAAATGCTGAGTTGGTTTAACCTAAGAGTTTTGGGTGAATGCTAGAGCATAACCTAATGGGATGACATCACTTCCAGAAGCTGCATCATCACACGGGGCATGCTGAGTATTTTCTTCCCACTGCCTACCTGGGCAGTGGCAGACAGTGGTAGGGTTGAGGAGGGAGATTTCTTGCTGTCAGTGGCAATGTGGCAACCCTAAATGCACCCTCTGCAGCCTGCTATGGTGCAGTCCCTTCATTCTCCTGCATGTGTAAGCCGGGCTCATACATCTAAATGTTACATGTAAATATATAAACGTAAATGTTACAGTAGGGAGAAGACAATTAGTCATGTAGTTGGCTGTTTTACAAAAGCATGTCAGCTGCACAAAGGTTATGTAGCTAGCTCTTTTATGCAAAAGTGGAAATGGGGCAAAAGCCACCTCCAGGAATAAAACCCAATAATGTTTAGGATTAGTTCAATAGACACTGATTCAGACTATGCCAGCTATGGTCCTTTAGGCCTGGTTTAGCAAAAATCAGTTTAGGGATTGGCACAGCTGCTCTACGATGAACAGGTTTTAGGAGTCCTCCTGCAGTACACCTGACACTTGCAAAAGTGCCCTAAAGCATCAATTCTTATTTTCTGATAACAAAACACAGTTTTCGCAGTGTGGGGCCTGTGATCTTGTTCTTTTCAAGTAAATGAAAAAATAAAATATTTTAGAGTGGGACTTTAACCACAGGCATTTCTGTTCTGTCTTCTTTTCTTTCACTGGGACCACTGTGCTGGAGATTCTAAAGTTTATTTTCTTCTTGTGAATATATTTGGCCTTATCTATTTTATTTTTGCCCTTGCTGTACTTCAAGTTAAAATCATCAATGGCACTTGCTCCCCTAGTCTGTGTCAGAATATAGATTTGCTTATTTCAAAATCTCTAAAAATATTGCTGCAATAGGGAATCTTTGAAATGTATTTTACCCTGGTTATCAAGTACGATAGAGCAACAAAAGCTGTGTTCCTTTTAAATGTTTTGGGTGTTGCTGAGGCTAACAGACAATACACTTAAGTAGAAAATAGCATTACTGTCCTTTTGTTTCAGTACATTTAAGAGTCAGAATTCGGTAAAACTTCATGAAATCATGAAAATTAATTTTCAAATCAAGAGCAAGAGTTTTATAGGGTCTGTGTACATTCACATGTGAGAATTTCAAATGTGTGGCACCCAATTAATTTCATACTTTTGCAGTATTTCAGTGGCCAAGTGCAGTGGTCTGTCTTTCAAGATCTAGTCTCTCCACTTAAAAGAATTTCAGCTAACACGGCTAGGAAAAATCTGTGCTGGAGCTCTTAGAGAAATGCTGCCATTCTATATAGATAGTTGTGACTTAGGCTACTTTCTAATTCATAATATGGCTTCATATGTTCACAGGAGGGTTTTTTTGGTGGATATGTATTCATCTTATCAATTGGATACTGAACTTGGTGGTGGATGCCTTTTAAGTAATAAAATGTCTTGAGGAGCTTTCAATTTTCATTAAAGGCAAAGTCTTTATAATGACAAATCTCTAGTAAAGTTATCTACTCAGGGACCTTGCTGTAGCTCCGTGAATAATTTTAATTTTGTTTAAATTTTCAAGAATCTACCAGACTTGTGGCTGGAGGGTTCAACATATGGCTTGTTTTGTTGCTTGTTGAATAATCTACAGAGTTGCCCCACCCCAAAGTTTTCAAAACATGTGTTCCACAAGAGGGGAACAATTATGAGCATCTCAGACTTGTTTTTCAAGCAGCTTTGGGGCTGTGGTCCAAGGCAAATCTTAACAAAAATTGTATCAGTCTTAATTCAATTATCTTCACTCATCTCTCTCTATAATAATCCTGTTTTGGAGTGGACATATTCCATGCACTCCCTCAGCCACTGGCCCATCAGCTGCCAGTCAAGAGTACTCTTGTGCCATTGGCTGGGTGCTGGGTTTGCTCCTCTTCCCCACCCACTCCCCCTTCAGCCCCCTGTGCCCTGTCAGAATTACTGACAAACGGCTTTCTCTCTTGACGAAGACGCTTTTTCTGCTTGTTAGTGTGGGACTAACTGTCTCCTCAGTGGCTGTTGGTAGGTGTCATGAAATGGCAGTTACCTGTGTTTGTAAGATGGCTGTGGTTCTTTGTTTAAAATATTCCCCCATGAGGTTTAATTGAGCTGTAGTTCCAGAGAGTGGCCTGCAGGGCGATTACTCACTGGGTTGAATGGGGCTTACTCATGTGCTGGCCTTTACTTCCCAGCATCCCCAAGGCCAAAAAGTGCAGGAAAACAGGGACTGTCCCAAGGCAGTCTTTATCCCTGGGAAGCAGCAGAAATTCAGCCACTCCACAGTTGGCTGGACTGGGGAATGAATGGAAGTTTCCCTGCTCTCTTGAGCAAGAGAGAGAGGCTGAAGTACAGCCAGGAGCTGGTCCAAGGAGAGATCCTATCCTGAGGTAGAGAGTATTGTGTGTAGGGAAAGAGGATTGTGTTTAACCCCTGTTGATTTATGCCCTGTTGATTCATAGTGTGTGCTTACTCCTACAGTGTTTGTGTGCTCCATAACTGTGTAAATACTTAAATAAATTCTTTAATTTGGGCTAATAATCTGTGTTGTGCTCTGACCACATAGTCTCCAATACCAAAGGGATGGGGTAGCCCAGGGAAGCAAGGAAAGGCCAGACCCTCAGGTTGCCAACTTTCCAGGGATCCCCCAAAGATTGGGGATTCCATCCCCAAATAGGGAGATCCGGCCAGAGGGGTCTCATTGTCCCTCTAAAAAGGCAGTGACGATTCAGTGAGTCGTGACAGTGAATTTAAGGAGTGAGATACATGCATGGGACGAGGGTGGGAGGTAAACAGCTGAATGGTAAACTAGAGCCCGTTTTGCCAAGGTGGGCAACCAAGCTCAGTCCAGACAAAGGAAGGAAACCCTTTGCAGGCCTTTGTAAGGAACTCATTGGGGCCAGTCCTAAGGTTGCCAGCTCCAGGTAGGGAGATTCCTGGAGATTTTCTGGAACAGTCTATGGAAGCCAGGGTTTGGGGAGGGGAGAGGCCTCAGCTGAACAGAATGCCATACAGGCCACCTTCCAAAGCCTCCCATTTTCTCGGGGGGGGAGATCTGTTGTCTGGAGTTCAGTTGTGTTATCCCGTGATCTTCACCTGGAGGTTGGCGTAGCAGTCAGTGCTTCAGAGCAGGGTCTGCTAGATCCAAGTTTTTGCTGTAGAAGCTGAGTGGATGATTTTGGACCAGTCACAGCCTAACCTACCTCACAGGGTTGTTGTGCAAGTCAAAGGGGGGAGAGGAGAATGATGTAAGCTGCTTTGGACGCCATTGCAAAGAAAGACGATGTTTCCTCCTGGGAAACCATTGTTGCCAATCTCCAGGTGTGGGCTGGAGATCATTCAGAATTACAACTGCTCTCCAGATGGCAGAGGTCAGTTCCCCTGGAGAACATGGGCTTCAGAGCAGGGAAAATGGTAGACTCTAGCAGTCAGGGCTTCAGAGCATGGGAGAGGCTGCAGGTGTGTGTGTGTAGGGAAATGGAAAGCTGAAGAGAGAGGGGGAAATAAAGGTAAGTTGATGACTTGCTGGGAAGGAGATAGGGTTGCCAACTCCAGGTGGGAAATTCCTGGATATTTGAGGGATGGAACCTGGAAAGGGTGAGGTTTGAGGGGTGGGACCTCAGACAGGTACAATGCCATAGACTCCACCCTCCCATCCAGCCATTCCCTTCTGGGGGAACCTCAGTGGAACCACTCAGTTCCACTGAGGGGTGGAAATCACTCAGAATTACAACTGATCTCCGGGAGGGAGGGGGGAGGAGATGCAAAGCTGAAATCAGAGGGACAGATAATGGCAGGTTGATGCTTGGCTGGGAAGGTGATAGGGTTGCCAACTCCAGGTTGGGAAATTCATGGAGATTTGGGGAGTGGAGCCTAGAGAGGGTGAGGTTTGATGAGGGGTGGGACCTCAGACAGGTACAGTGCCATAGACTCCACCCTCCAAACCAGCCATTTCCTCCTGGGTAATAATTGTTGCCAATCTCCAGATGAGGGCTGGAGATTACTGAAAATTATAACTGCTCTTCAGGTAACAAAGATCAGTTCCTCTGGAGAAAATGGTGGACTCTGTGTCATTATACCCCGCTGAGGTCACTACAGCATATTGATGCTGAGTGCCCAGGGCCTTGGCACTCTCCCAGAGCCTCTTTCTAGAGCTCGTTGTATTTATTTCCACAATGGGCCTTATTCCTAGTAATGTAATACTGCTGTTTTTATTCCATAATCAGCTTCCCTAGTTGTTACCAGGTTCCCAAGCAATATAGCTATTTTTAATTTTAATAACTTGGCATAATTTACACTTAAACCAACTGATTCCTAATGTTCTGTATATCATGTTTTCATTACTTGTAGCCCTTTATTAATATTTCTCCAGTCGGGTGCATGCATCACAAGACGTCCATATAGTTGGCTGTAGACCCTGGGCAAAGACGCTAAGGACTTTTTTTGGTCCAGATTGGAAACTGGAACTGAGATGCCTTGCTCCTTATCTTGGAGGAATATATAAGTTTCATAAAGAAAAGACTGACACTGATACACATTCAGGAAGTATTTGGGGAAGCAGATACCTCATACTAATCAAAAGGCTACAACTGTGGGCTGTGCCTTTAAATTCAAACTTTATTTTGAGAATTTCCTGGAGCTCATTAAGAACTACTTAAAATTTTACTATGAAATATTCAGGAACTCTTTCTTTTTTTAATTCAGGTTGTCTGAAATTTTAATATCTACTTAATTTTTAATGGCAGCCTTGACATGCATAACGAAATGCAAAATCTGTTCTTTTCACAAATATGCAAAGATGTAGATTTCATATAACAGAGTTCCTGATTCCCACACACATTGCCTAGAGTTACTAGCAGACGCATGTCAGCCTTTGATTTCCTTTCTAAAGATTTTTTTTAAGGTGTAGGTTAGACACATGCAATATTTTCAAGTGGTCCTATTCTGTCTCTTTGGTGATATATTGAGGTTGTAGTTATGGGAATATGCTACTCTTGTACACCCAGGTATGTCAAGTGATTATCTTATTCTAAATTATTTTCATTCTCTAATTAACAAGAAGCTCCATTTGATTTTTAAAAAACCCTAGCAGACTGTATTTTGGAACTTCTGCATCATTACTTGCTATCGTGATGAACCTGAATCGCATTGTATTCAGCCTTCCTGAAAATTTCAGTTATATCGAGCATTGACTTATGACATGTTCTTCATAAGACCTCACCTACCCAGGATTTTTTTTAAAAAAACAACAAAAACACATATAGATCCAGGGAATGAATTATGTGGAAATTACAGTGATTATGTTTGTGTCATCTGCCTATTTAAGCAATACCAGTACAAAATCTAGTGTAGTTTGTACACTGCATCAACGGTATTCAAAACGAGGTTACCATGCAATCAGAAAATGGCCCAGCCAGCCCCTTCTCCATTTTTGGTAGTTTTAGAAGTTGCCAAAAAAGTGAGTGACTGATTTTTCATTCCAGTGTGTTAGTCCGTTGCTGAAAAACTAAGCAGATACCAAGTAGCACGTTAAAGACTAACAAAATGTATTCTACCATAAACTCTTGAGAGTCAGAATTTATGCTGGAATAAATTTTGCTAGTCTTTAAAAGACTAGGGAATTCTTGTTTGATGCATTATTGTGATTGCTGCCCTGTTAATTTAATACTTTCAGAAATCATTTAAAATATTTAATTCTCCTTCTGGATGTGAGAAGAAGAGGAGGAGGAGATTGGATTTATACCTCACCCTTCACTACTAAGGAATCTCAGAGCAGTTTACAATCCCTTTCCCTTCACCTCCCCACAACAGACACCCTGTGACTGGTAGGTGGGGCTGAGAGAGCTCTCCTGAGAACTGCCCTTGAGAGAACAGCTCTGAAAGAATTTATGGCTGACTCAAGGTCACACCAGCAGCTAGCATGTGGAGGAGTGGGGACTCAAACCTGGTTCTCCCAGATTAGAGTCTGTGCTCTTAACCACTACACCAAACTGGCTCTCGAGTAGAAAAGGAAGTTAATTAATACCTACTGCTGCTCTTGTGCACCTGAAATTCAAAATGGCTGCCAGGATTACAGGAGAGGCATGAGCTCAAATGCCTGTAGGAACATCTTTTCTCAAGGTTGGGTACAAATATTACCTGATCATATAATTCCAGATTCCAAACCAGAAGCAAGTCAAGATGTTACAAGCAGCAGCAGCAGCAGCAGCAACAGGACAGTGCACTGGTCTCAGGTAAGTTTGCCAACCTCCATGTGGCAGCTGGAGATCTCCTGGGATGACAACTGATCTCCAGGCAACAAAGATCAGCTCGCCAGGAGAAAATGGCTGCTTTGGAAGGTGGACTCAATAGCATAATACCCTACTGAAGTCCTCCCCTCCTCAAACCCTGACCTTCTCAGGCTCCACCCCCAAAATGCCCAGGTGTTTTATTTATTTATTTATTAGTTGGATTTCTATCCTGCCCTTCCACGTGGGCTTCGAGCTGGCAACCCTAGGTGGTATACACAGCATCTGTGCTGCTCTTGGCAGCAGATAGTAAATACAAGTATCCATTGTAGCCTTGCCTTTTATGAGTGAGAATGTGTTTCTTTGTCTCCCTTGTATATTTTGTTTCCTTTGAGAATGTGTGGTTCTGCTTGCAGATTCTGGCAAACTCTGTGAGTTTGCCTTTTGTACCCTAACAAAATGTGAAAGAAAATTACCAACATACTTTGTGGTAAGTAAACATAAAGAGATACAGCCTGGGATGATTTCTTAATTTCACAGTTATTATGAGGACCTGAGAAGCCAGGTAGTCCACCTGTCTTATTTTGCTTTCATGCAAAAAAGGGAGCAGGTGGCATGATGCCTGTTGTTCTGGACTGATAGTTTAAATCTTGGGGCTTGAGTTAGATGCCTCTCTGGGAAATCACAACCACTTAATTTAACTGTTTGTTTTGCTTGAAATAATAAACAAGAGGAGAACACTCACTAGGTACTGTGGTTAATTTAAAGTATCTGGATTTCTAGAGAGGCTTTTTCCTGTGCTGTTCCTCAAGAATTCTCTGAAGAGTTCCTTGAGTGTGTGTCTTTTTCTGGTTTGTCATGCCCAGAGAGCAATGAAGGAAAAATAAAATTCTCTGAGGTCAATAGGGTTGATTTCACCCTGTCTTCCTTTCCTTCTTAATCTTGTGTCTGTTTAAAAAGGGGACAGGATAGAGGGAATGCTTGTCTGAGGGCCCTGGTGGTTCTTGTCAGCTCTAGGAGTCATGGTAGTTCAATGAAAATGTAAGATCAGTTTTGAGCAGCAGTAAAAAAAATGCAAATTCAGTAACTGTTAGGAAGGCTGTGTCCTTGGTGCAAGGACCTCCTGGTTCTCAGGGAACAAGTTTGCACACTGAAGGCCAAGGTGGCTGACTTGGAGAAGCAGAAACAGTAAATTAGGCACACAGATGAGACTCTTGGGGACTTCTTAGATGTGTCCCACTCTGAGAATAGTGGCCTTGCTGCTGTCAGAGAGCATGAGGGTCAAGGGGAAACAGGGCACTATGCTGATGAAAAGGGGAATGTTCCCTCAGAAGGGACCCCTTCTGCAATTGGTTAAGAGGTACCTTTCACACCAAGGAATCATCCCGAGGCAGGGGGGCTCTTGGTAGCTGGTGACTCAATACGTAGGCATGTAAATAGATGGGTTGTGAACCCGTGTACTAACTGCATGGTGACTTGCCTGCCTGGTACCAAGGCAGCGGATATTGCACATGGTCTAGGTAGGCTGGTAGATAGTGCTGGGGAGGAGCCAGTGGTTATGATACATGTTGGCACCAATGATGAGGGAAACATAGTTGTGTGGTCCTGGAGGCTGCTAGAGTGGAGAGTCAAGGCCAGGACCTCCAAGGTAGCCTTCTTAGAAGTGCTGCCTGTTCCACATGCAGGGCCAGCTAGGCAGGCACAAACTGAGAGTCTCAATGGTATAGGGAGGAAGAGTTTAAGTTTGTTAGGCACTTGATTGCTTTTTGGAACAAGCAGGACCTGTACAAAAGAGGCAGCCTCCACTTGTTCCAAGAAGGAACCAGCTGCTGGCACTTCAAATTTAAAAACTGGCAGAGTAGTTTTTAAACTAAACTAAATCTTGGGGGAAAGTTCACAGGAGATTAAATGTCTTTGGTTTGGGATGACTCATCTCTAAGAGATGAAGGGGTAATTGTTACTGTTCTAGATGGGAGGGATATTGAAAGACCTGAGTCAGATTGAAGTGATGAGAGAGGAGGTCCTACGACTGATGGACAAATTTAAAACTGTCTGATCATCAGGCCCAGATGGCATACATCCAAGAGTTCTGAAAGAACTCAAATTTGAGCTTGTGAATCTCCTAACAAAAATATGCAATCTATCACTAATTCCCAAGGACTGGAAGGTAGCTAATGAAAGCCCCATCATTCAAAAGAGTTCCAGATCTAGGAAATTACAGGCCAGCAAGTCTAACATCAGTACCAAGATAGTTTGTGGAATCTGCTATTAAGGACAGAATTAGTAGGCATGTTAATGAACAAAAGCTATTGCGGAGAAATCAGCATGGATTCTGCAAGAGAAGATCTTGTCTCACTGACCTTTTTGAGGCCTTTTGAGGGGGTGAAAAAGCATGTGGACAAGGGTGATGCAATATATGTTGTTTGCCTAGGCTGATTTCCCACTACAGCTGCCTCATTGTTGCGCCGCCGTTTTCCCCGACACTATTGGTCAATTTCACACCCGAAGCTGCGAGGCTGCATTTTGACCTGTGGCTTCGCCCAATTTCCTCTGCAGTTTCATAATCCTGTTTTTTTAGGATTACGAAACTGCGGAGGAAATCGGGCGAAGCCGCGGGTCAAATGCAGCCCCGCGGCTTCGGGTGTGAAATTGACCAATAGTGTCGGGGCAAACGGCGGTGCAACACCGAGGCAGCTGTAGTGGGAAATCAGCCCTAGACTTCCAGAAAGCTTTTTATAAAGTGCCTCCTCAAAGATTCCTAAGTAAACTCAGCAGTCATGGGATTAGAGGACAAGTCCTCTGGTGGATTACAAACTAGTTAATTAACAGAAAACAGAAAATGAGTATAAATTTTCACAGTGAAAGGTGGTAAGCAGTGGAGTACTGCAGGTCTGGTGCTTTTTAACTTGTTCATTAATGAATTGGAGTTGAGAGTAAGCAGTGAAGTGTCTAAGTTTGCAGATGACACAAAGTTGGTTGGGGTGGTGAAAACTAGGGAGGACTGTGAGATGTTCCAAAGGAATCTGTTGAGGATGAATGAGTGGGCGTCAATGTGGCAAATGAGGTTCAACATGGGCAAGTGCAAAGTAATGCACATTGGAGCCAAAAATCCCAAATATAAATACACATTGATAAGGTCTGAACTGGTGGTAACTGACCCGGAGAGAAATCTTGGAGTCATGGTAGATAAATCACTGAAAATGTTGACTCAGTGTGTGACTGCAACAAAAAATGCAAATGCTATGCTGGGGATTATTAGGGAGGGAATTGAAAACAAATCAGCCATCATCATAATGCCCTTGTATAAATCGATGGTGTGACCTCATTTGGAATACTGTGTACAGTTCTGGTCACCACATTTTAAAAAAGATATTATAGCATTGGAAAATGTACAAAAAAGGTTAACTAAAATGATTAGTTTGGAGAAATGACAACTGAGGGGTGACATGATAGAGGTGTACAAAATTATGCATGGCACAGAGAAAGTACTTTTCTCCCTTTCTCACAATACAAGAACTCATGGGCACAGTGCTGGTGATATTGGAGAGGAACCCCAGTGCCTGTAGCTCTGACGCTGGTTGCCAGTCTTGAGCTAACCCCTGAAAAGCACAAACCTAATAATCACGTTTGGTACACCTTCTCTACAAAGCTGAAACATTTAGGGATTTTTAATGGGACATTATTATATGTACTCTGTACATGTCATTCAATTTCCCCCCTCCATTATAACAGTTGAGCTCAGGATCATCCAATAAAATTGCTTGGCAATAAGTTCATAGCATGCAGAAAAAGCAGAATAAGCACTATTTTACATTAAGATTAAGTTATGCAACATGTGGAAGAGAGAGCTATTATAGTTTCTCACCAACTCCATGGAAGCCTTCATGTTCAGAGGCAATATATCTCTTGTGTCCTCTCCTTGCTACTTCTGTTTACACCCAATTTGCTACTGTATTCCTGTATGTCTCTATGTGCCTTCTGTCATAGAACCATGGTCTGACTTGGGCAAGTTGTCTCTCAGCTTTGTTTCTACATTGTAAATGGGGATTAATGAAGGAGTTGTTAGTCTTGTGTTTAGGAGTGTTCTGGCATACATATCCTGTCTGACTGGGATGTATCTCTCAGAATACAAGACTTTTTCAGTGATGGCACCTTGTCTGTGGAATGCAGTATTGCTAGGAGACCACATAACCAGAAGTGATATCATCACATCACTCTAGGAGCTCCAAAAAAAATCTGTGGTATAGTGTTGGGATGTCACTTCCAGGTACTCAGCTGGAATTGACATCTCAGCATTGTGTGGCACTGTTCCTCCACCCCGCCTCAAATGGCAGGAGGGAACACAGCTGCAAGGCAGGGCAAGAGGTTCCTCACCATAGCAGGCAACCTGGAGAATATCTCTTTGAGATGAGAAGTTTTCATAAAAGATAACATGTCTTAATGATGAAAGAAAGAAAGAAAGAAAGAAAGAAAGAAAGAAAGAAAGAAAGAAAGAAAGAAAGAAAGAAAGAAAGAACCTTAAAATCTGATTCTTCATTTGATAAAATACAAGATTTGGACTATGAACTACAAGATTTAAAGTTAAGGAATGATAAGTTGGAAGAGACACTGATAAACCTAGAGATGGAAAAAGCAGCACTGTTATTGAGATTCCAGAATGTTCCAGAGGGTACAGGAAAAAATTTAAAAGAAGAGATGATACAAGCAATAGGAGAACAACTGAAAATAGGAACCAGTGAAGAAATTGGAAATGAGATTGAAGCGGTATACAGGAGAAACTCAGCTTATGGCAGAAAACATAAAATACCTAGGGAAGTTCATGTAAAATTCACCAGAAGATCTATGCGAGATAAGATCTTAAAAGCTGCTAGTGAAACAAAAATGGTAATGAAAGAGACTGAAATTAAAATTCTAAAAGATATACCATGGCGAGTTAGAGAAAGATGACAAAATTATGCAATTTTAGCTAGCTTTTAAGATCCAATGATATATCATATAGATGACAACTACCAGAAGGGATCCAATTTACGTTCAAAGATAAAAGATTGATTCCATATTTAAAGTTGAGGATTTCCTAGACAGATATTGGAGAGATCTGGGACTCCAAGAAGAAGATGTTAGTGAAGCTGAAGAAGAGAATTTAGGACAAGAAACTGAAGGAATGACAAAGAAACTGGGAAAAAGGGGGGGAGAAGCTATACTGTCATGGATGTTCACCAGATTACAACAAAAGACCAAAATAACAGAGACTAAGAATAAAGAAAATGGAAAATAAGAAAATATGAATACTTTCCATAAACGTCAATTGTTTAAATGGTCCACAAAAGAGAAAGAGAACTTTTCACCAAATTAAAAAATTGAAAGTGGACATAGTATGTTTGCAGGAGACTCACATAAGAAAGGATGATGTAAAATACTTATTATGCAAAAAATTAGGGAACCATTTTGTTGCAGCAGATAATAAAAAGAAAAGAGGTCTGGCTATATATACGTGAAAGATCACCTACACTCTGAACTGACATATAAATCCGAAGGTGGTAGAATACTGGCCATAAAAATCCAGAGAAAATCTTTTAAAATGTTACTGATAAATATATATGCTCCAAACAAAACCAGGAGAATTTTTATGCTTCTTTCCAAGAGCTCATTTCCATCCAAACTTTCAACGAACTATGTATAATAGGAGATTATAATGTGGTTTTTGATCCAGAGCTAGACAGAAAGAGGAGAATAAGTAAACACAAGGTTGGAATGGTACTTCAAATAACTTTTTTTCAACTAGTAGATGAATTTAATATAGTGGACTCATGAAGAGTCAAGAATATAAACACAAAATACTTTACATTTTATTCCACAAGACATGACTCATAGTATCGAATAGATATGGCATGAATTACACTGACTACGGTGAATGACTCGCTAGATGTAGAGATATTACCAAGTATGTTTGCAGACCATAATTCTTTTGTTTTGACATTAAAGAATGACCAAAAAAGAACAGACTATAAACACTGGGCTAATAAAAAATGATAAATTTATAAATAAAATGAAAACAGAAATTCAAGACTTCTTTAAATTGAATATCCAACCTGAAACAAATATAGATGTAGTCTGGGATATATTTAAAGCATACATATGAGGCTGTTTCATTAATCAAGATGCCTGGGTTAAAAAACAAAAGAAGACGCAATATGATAAGCTGGGAAAACAAATTAAAGAAGAGGAAGATAAAATGAAACAAAATTCCATCACAGAAGCAACAAGGATTAAATAAAAAATCTTCAACACCAAGTAAACCTTCTATTGACACAGGAATTAGCAAAGAATATAGAATATACTAAACAATATTACTTTGAGAATGCGAATAAGCCAACCAGATGGCTGGCTTGTAGATTAAGGAAAGAAAGAGAGAAAAGGTATATTAAATCATTAAGAAATGAAGAAGGAGAGGAAAAATATTTTATACATGGCTTGAAGATCATTATAGAAACTTTCTATAAGAAACTATGTCAACAAAATAATCAAAATAAACTCCAGATAAGGGAGTATATACAAAAATGGAATACCAAGAAATTTAATGATAAACAGAAAGCAATATTAAATGATCCGATTACGGTCTTTGAGATAATGGAATCTATTAAAAAAGAAGAAGAAAAAGAAAACAGCGGGCCCTGATGGACTTCCCACAGGAGTCTACCAAGTATTTGAACAACAATAATATTACCATTAAAATCTGTAATACAAAACATAGCCCAAAAAGATAAAACTCCTGAGTCATGGAACCAAGCTTTGATTACATTGATATACAAACAGGAAATGGAAGAAAAAGAAATAAGAAATTATAGACCTATCTCCCTGTTGAATGCAGACTATAAAATATTTGCAAATATATTAGCCTCCAGATTTAAAAGAATATTGACTCAGTTGTTCCATCAAGATCAAGCAGGATTTTTGCCAAGAAGACAAATAAAAAATAACATATGCACAATTATCAATGTGCTAGAATATTATGATATACATCCTGAAAAGCAATTGGCTCTAATCTTTCTTGATGCCAAAAAGGCTTTCAATAATGTGAGTTGGGAATTCCTACTACAGAAACTGAATGCATGGGATTGCGGTGACAAGATTTTTACGATGATTAGAGCCATATGTAATGAACAAACAGCAAAGATACAAGTGAATGGAGATCTTACCCAGAAAACTGAAATACCAAAAGGGACTAGGCAAGGATGCCCTCTCTCCCCCCTACTTTTTATTTTTATCCTGGAAACTCTCAATGACCAGGTAAGAGAAGATGACATGATAAAAGGATTAAGAATAAAAGGGGAAGGTTTCGGTTTCGGTGGAGCGAATGGCGGCCACCTCTCAGGACGTTCCCGGAGATGGTTAGCCCACGCGCGGTTGGGGGGTTCTTCGCACATGCGAAAGACCCTAGTGAGCCTTAGGCAAAGGCTCCGAACCGGGGGCGCTTGGGGAGTAGCCTCTTTGCTGGAAGACAGCCGGGAAATTGAGGCTTTCTCCCCGCCCCAATCGGCCCCGCTGCGTTGTGCCTGTATGGGACTTAGCAACGCCACCGACTTCCAGGAGTGAAGATAAGTGACATGAATTAAAATAAAAAGAAGAACTGGCATCGAATCGTGAGTTGGAGGTTTACTTTGAAGCGAAAAACGCGAATCCCCCCTGTAAGCGCATAAGCGGTTGGGAGGAAGGAGGAATCCCCACCCCCTTTGAGAAATGGGACTTATAAAGGAAAAGCGAAGGGGGGTAAAGGGGGAAAAGTGTTGGTGAAAGTACCTTTGGGGTTTCATTGAAGATCAAGAGCAGGCTGGTCTCCTGAGAGATGCGGCACGAACTTTGATAAAGTAAGCAAACAGGGAAAATGTCGGCGTTCAAAAAGGTCCCACAAAAGCCGGAAAAGAAGGGAGGAGGGACTTCCGGTCCGGGCAACCCCCCCCCAGAGCCTGCTGTCAATCAACAGAAAAGCGAGCTACTGCACCCTCTGCTGGAGCAAATTCAGAAAATCAGCGAAACTTTGACTAACATGGAAGGTGTTCTCAACAGTCAACAAAAACAACTAACGGAAACAGCAAAGAAGATGGAGGAGATCGCACAGAAGTGTCTGGTCTCGACGGAAGACACCAGGAAGATAAAGAAAAGGGTCAACAAATTAGAAAAGCATCAGGATATGCAAGAAAAAAGAATTTTAATGTTGCAGATGGAGAAATCTAATCTGACTCTCCGCTTTCAGGGCATTAAAGAAGAAGAAAAAGAGGATCTCAGGTCTATACTGGCGAATTCCTTGGCACCCTTAACGGGCAGAGAAGTGAAAGAATTAAAAGAAGAGATGGATACGGTCTATAGAGCCTACTCCGCCTTTACAAAGAAAAATAATCTGCCCGCAGAAGTGGTTATCAAGTTCACTAAGCAGCGTACCAGAGATCAAATTCTACGTGCAGTTTCAGCGGTGCCCTTGAAGATTGGGGAGCAGACTATCAGAACTTTGAAAGATGTTCCTTATGAAATCCGTATGAAAAGGAAAGCATATAAAGGGTTGACCACATTCTTACAAAGGCATCAGATTATTTACAGATGGAGCTTCCCCGAAGGGCTGGTGTTTAAATATAAGGATAAAAGAGAGAAGATTGACTCCGTCTTCAAAGCACAAGAATCTCTGAAGAGACACGCCAGTACAGAGGAAGATGCAGCACTCGCAATTTGGTCAGAATCAAGCAGCGAAGAGGACAGCGATCCAGAGGAGGGAGGTGCTGGAGCGGGAGACGTGAAGGCTAAAGAGGGCCCATCTTACAATTTGAGAGACACAAAAAGAAGACAACCTAAGAAATAACTGTTCGTGAAACGTCAGAAAGGAGCTGATTAATAACTAACCCCAAGGGACTTACTAACAGAGTTATTTTGGACTTTTGAAAGATGAAAAGAAGATCTTCCAACCACGGTGGTTGCCAAAAATGGTATTTTTACTAACTGAACCTAATCCTTTAACAGAAAAATTCACTCAACTCTTTTCTTAATCCATCTATATACCCTACCTCTTTCTTATTATAAAAAGCAATAAAATTCTCTCCTTTTTAGGAGGGTTTTTATATATAAAAAAAGAATAAAAGGGGAAGAATTTAAGCTCCAAGTGTTTGTGGACACTTATATGTGTTACAATATAGATAGGATACATACTAACTTTCATCAGCATGTGATAAGAGGGGCTTTGATAAAAATCTGGAAAGAAATAAAATTAAAGCATTATGATAAAACTCCAAGATGGGTTTCACCGCTCAAAGCCTTTATAAAATGTGTTAATTTCTAAATATAATCTGAGCACTTATGAAGATTTATTAGATACAAACAATAGATTAAAATCAGATGAAATGCTACTAAGCCAAAATTTAAAACTAACATGGTGGGAAGGACTACAGTTAAAATCAAGCTTTGTCAAAGATAACTGATTAGGTTTTTATAAGATTTGGTTGAGCTCGGATGAGAAATTGATTAAAAAGCTATATACGTTACTAATAGAGGAATATACCTATGATGAAGTTCTTAAGGTACCAATAATTGCGTGGATGTGGGATATTGGCTATAATATAGATCTAGATGGTTGGACCAAAATGTGGAATACAATAAAGCTCACTAGAGCTACAGCTTATAAAGAGAACATTTATAAAATGTTCCATAGATGGCATTGGTCCCCCAAGAAACTAGCCAAATGTTATTCAAATGTAACCAATACTTGCTGGAAGTGCACGAAAACTGTTGGGACTTTTTTCCATTTGTGGTGGGTGTGTCAGAAAAGCCATAAATTTTGGTTAAGAATCCAAAAAATGATCTGGGAAATATTAGATATCAACCTACTGTTAAAACCGAATTTATTTATTGAATATGATACTGGAGGGATATAATAATATATATTCTTACAATGGCAGAATCCTGTTCGCAAAATATTGGAAATCGAAATACATATCAACAAAGGAAGATCTAATACAGAGACTATTAGAGATGGCAGAATTTGACAGACTGAGCATATTACTACAAGGGAAAGATAAAGAGATTTATTTGAGACTTTGATCAAGAATGTATAACTGGATTAAAAAAATATGGGAATGTTGAGGCTCTGTATTTTAACTGTAAGCATAAAGATTTTGTTATACTGTAAAAGTTTAAATAAATCCTTTTTAAAAAATTAGGTATGTCTGTAGTTCATATAAAATGTATTTAAGAGTTTGTGACTATAGAGTTGTATGCCAGCAGGGTATGAATAAATACCCAAATTCCCAATTTTTATGTTTCAGTTTTAAAGATATGTTGCTATATTAAAGCATTATATCTGTCCTGGTTAGTAAAAACAATTTGAAGTTTTAATCTTGCTTTGATTGATATTAATGGGAATTTAACCACTGACAGAATTATACTGAAGAATTTCAGGCTTTGCTGAGAAAGGTAAATCCTTGCTATATATTTACATTTTTGATCCATACTGCACCAGTAGAGCAGGGACATTTAGCTCTCTTTTCCTGTTTGGTTATCTCATAGAAATTGGTTTGGCCATAAAATTATTGCTGTGGCTATATATGTTAGTCATGTGTTAAATAAATGTTTTCTTGTTCTGCACAACAGCTAAGAGATTTTATTTTAAGCCCTGATCCAGACTTTGTTGCTGCATTCAAGGCTTCTCCCAGTTTGTACTGTCAGCTGTAGCTGCGCAGATCAACACTAGCCAATGCCAGCTATTTGTTTAGATGAATGCAAGGCCCCATCTTATAGGGGAGCTGCAAGTGGGTCACCCATGCAGGTTTGGGACAATAACATTTATACTCTAGAAATAACTTGGAACCTCTTTAAGGGGTTATGTATGGAAATATTTCAGAATGGGATGTCTGTGAGAGGAGGACAAGGATTTAAAAAAGGATAGTCCACAGAATACTGAGAAGGCTTCACGGGATACTTTGTGCAAAAATGTCAGTACACAGTGTGTGTAAATTGCTTTCAAGCTGCACCCAAATTATGGTGACCCCAGCAAGGGGCTTTCAAAGCAAGTGAGAAGCAGAGGCCATTGCCTTCCTCAGCAGAGTCTTCCTTGGTGGGCTTCCTTCCAAACACCAACCACAGCTTCTGAGAATTGATGACATTGGGCTATACTATCCTGCCTTCCCTCCTTCTTTCAGTGCACTACTAGAACTGTATTTCCATGGTACTTTTGAGGAAGTAGTTATATGTATGATGACTGTGAGTCATTTCTGCCCTCATAAGATCTACCAAGGTGGCAAACAAACCCAAAATTAAATGGTACCCTAAGCTTAGCATGTACAGATGCTGTTCAGTTCCACAGTACACACAGAGAAGGATCAATTATCTTCATACCTAGGATATAACTTTAGTACAGAGTTGTCCTGTACAAAAGCTCCAAATAAAGGACCAGGTAGGACCTCCTGTACATCCCTCCCTAAGGGTGGACTGGTACAATAATATCTCTTGTCCTCAACCCAAAGAGCTGTTAACTACATGCACTCCCAGTTTGCACTTCTGAGCATTCTGCAGATCCCCTGATTTTCTGAAAGTTTTTCAGATGAGATATGAGGGGGAATCCCTGAACCTGAGAAGGCCTGAAGCAAGTGAAAGCTTCTTTCCAACTTGAATTTACTCTGTGTTTGAGAAAGTTGCCTTCTGAGAAAGAAAACTTCAGCAATGTTGCTACTTCTATAGTTCACAAAATAATAGCTCCTTTACCAGTGTGTTTGTATCATCACTGATTAGCAGCATACCAGGACTTCCCTTGCACTTCTTTGAGGAGGGTGAGATCTGGTTTAAGTAGGTCACGTAAAGCCAAATCCTGGTGCTCTCTGATTTGTATGTGTGAGAACGAGCAAGAGTCGCAAATAGCAATGCATTCTCTCCCTTAAAAAATAATCTCTCTTTCTCTTTTTAAATACTGTGACTTTGTTTCCATTTCATTTCTCACTGTTTGTCAGAGGGGTTATGACACTTCAGCAGATATTCTTTGAGAAATGGTCTGGGCATTTATACTTTCATAGTAACTCCTTTCCCCTTTCTCAAGGTAGATAAGGAAACAAAAGAGCTATTGTTGCTTCCAATCTCAAGGCAATGGAAAAAAATACATACAGGTTTAAACATTTGTTTTCTTTCTTGAAAAAGAAAATCTCATATCCCCTGTATATCGTTGTTAGATTAGGAGAACAGAAATAATGGAGAAAGGCAGCACAAAGACCCAGGGAGTTTTGCAATAGTCAGGGCTCGAAATGTTAGTTGCTTGTATGTGAGTCACAATTTTTAGATGCAGTTTGAAAGGCACAGAGACTCATCATGAGGATATCAGCTTTCACATACTATATACAAAAAATGACTTTGCAGGTATGCATGCCACTTCAGATCATCAGCATATGGATTATTTCTGCAAACAAAACTGAAAATAGAATTTCTGCTTCTCATGGAAGCACCAAAGAACATATGCAATAAAGATTCATTAACAAAAAAGCAAACAAAAAAGAAGCATAGTTTGCATCCTGCCACAGTGTTCAGCTAAGTACAGAGCCTTATTCTGATGGAAGTAGCCTTTCTCTGATGGAAAAGACTCTGCCTCCAGGAGAAGGTTGCCTCCATCAGAGGAAGGCCACTGGAGCGCAGTGGCAGGATACAGCTCCATATCTTAGGGGGTTTTATTAATGTAAAAGCTGGGACATTAAAATTATCCTCTTCAAACAGCAGAAATTTCTGCATTTTCAGCATTTTAAGCCAGCAACTGCCTGCATTTTGTGGTATAGCTCTGGTTAGGATTGTTAAACCTCCAGTTAGGTCATATTTTTAAAACATTCAAAAATGGGTTTACATGGAAAAAACTAGATCAGTTCTCTTGTATTTGGAAAAATATTATATATGCACACTACTGGAATCTGAAGAAGTGTGCTTGCACATGAAAACTTACACCTTGAATTAAACTTTGTTGGTTTTAAAGATGCCATTGGACTCAAACTTTGTTCTACTGGAATCAATGGATGCTAAAGAGATAAAGCTATATCATCTTGAGGTACACTAACCCCACATTCAGAAAAAATTCAAATAATATAAACTTTAGAAACCCTGCAATTGAATAGTCAGTTGGTCATGCTGTATTAAAGTGGCTGAATTTTTTCAAAACTGAATATATGCCAACTATATATTTCAGCTTTTTCCTTTTAAAAATTGTCCCTGGGAAACATTCCGTTCACTATCGTTAACCTTTCTAGAGTAATTTTAGATGGTGCAAATCTTGAAGGCAGAGGTGATCAGTAGAATCCACCACTTTACTGGAATTACCAGAGCTTGTATCAAGGATGATGTGAAACAGGTGTCCTAGAGATCTGAACTGTAAACCTACTGTACATCAATTCTAAAATGAATTCTAACATTTGTCCCCATGCAAGTGTTGGAAACCTGCAGTCATTGACTCCCCTGTACCAGCATATTTGGCAGGATTTAGTTTCTTCTTAGAGTTTCTGGAAATGCTATGGGTTGAAATAGTGGGTCCAAAAGGAGGCTTAACAGTGGGAGTTTGTTATCGCCCACCAGATCAAAAGATAGAGGAGGATTATAAAATGATGAATGAATTAAAGATAGCGGCTAGACGAAATAGTAATAGGCGACTTTAACTACCCACACATTGATTGGGTCAATATGAGTTCTAGTCGGGAAAAAGAGATTGCGTTCTTAGACACTCAGTGACTGTGCTGTGGAACAGATGGTCACAGATCCTACCAGGGGAGAGGCGATCCTGGATTTGGTCCTAAGTAACACCCAAGACCTGGTGAGAGATGTAAAAGTGATTGCACCACTTGGGAACAGTGACCATAATGTCATTGAGTTTAACATTTGTACAGATAGGGAGTTGCCCAAAAAGACTGACGCAACCACTTTTAACTTTAAAAGGGGTAACTTCTCTGGTATGAGGGGACATGTGAGGAAGAAATTGAAAGGAAGAGTGGAGAAGGTCAAAACCATTGGAGAAGCTTGGAGACTATTTAAAAAGACAATCCTAGAAGCTCAGAAAAAATATATACCACAGGTTAGGAAAGGTACAAATAGGTATAGAAAAAAGCCTGCATGGTTAACAAATAAAGTAATGGAAACTGTAAAAGGTAAGAAGGATTCCTTTAAGCGGTGGAAAGCTAGTCTTAGTGAGGCTGATAAAAGGGAACACAGACTATGGCAAATAAAATGCAAGTCTGTGATCAGGCAAGCAAAAAGGGAATATGAGGAGCATATCGCAAAAAACATAAAGACCAACAATAAAACTTTCTTCAAATACATTAGAAGTAGGAAGCCAGCCAGGGAGACAGTGGGGCCCTTGGATGACCAAGGGATAAAAGGAGTAGTGAAGGATGATAGGAAAATGGCTGAGAAGCTGAATGCATTTTTTGCCTCTGTCTTCACTGTGGAAGAGAAGTGTTTGCCCACTCCAGAAGCACCGATTTCGGGAGGGGGTTTGAAAGACCTGAATCAGATTGCGGTAACAAGAGAGGAAGTCCTCCGACTGATGGACAATTTAAAAACTAATAAATCACCAGGCCCGGATGGCATTCATCCGAGAGTTCTGAAAGAACTCAAATGTGAACTTGTGGATCTCCTGACAAAAATATGTAATCTTTCTTTAAAATCTGCCTCCATTCCTGATGACTGGAAGGTAGCTAATGTCACTCCCATCTTTAAAAAGGGCTCCAGGGGAGATCCGGGAAATTACAGGCCAGTCAGTCTGACATCGATACTGGGTAAGTTGGTGGAAACTGTTATTAAGGAAAGAATTAGTAGGCACATTGATGAACAAAAACTATTGAGGCAGACTCAGCATGGGTTCTGTAAGGGAAGATCTTGTCTCACTAACCTGTTAGTGTTTTTTGAGGAGTGAACAAACATGTGGACAAGGGGGACCCAATAGATATTATTTACCTTGACTTCCGGAAAGCTTTTGATACAGTTCCTCATCAAAGGCTCCTAAGTAAGCTCAATAATCATGGGATAAAAGGACAAGTCCTCTTGTGGATCAAAAACTGGCTTATAAATAGGAAACAGAGAGTGAGTATAAATGGGAAACTTTCTCAGTGGAGGGTGGTAAGCAGTGGGGTACCACAGGGATCAGTACTCGGTCCGATGCTTTTTAACTTGTTTATTAACGATTTGGAATTGGGAGTAAGCAGTGATGTGGCTAAATTTGCAGATGACACGAAGTTGTTCAGGGTGGTGAAAACCAGGGAGGATTGTGAGGCACTCCAAAGGGATCTGTTGAGGATGGGTGAGTGGGCGTCAACGTGGCAAATGGGGTTCAATGTGGCCAAGTGCAAAGTGATGCACATTGGAGCCAAAAATCCTAAATATAAATACACGTTGATGGGGTCTGATCTGGCAGAGACGGACCAAGAGAGAGATCTTGGCGTCGTAGTGGATAACTCGCTGAAAATGTCTACACAATGTGTAGCTGCAATAAAGAAGGCCAACACTATGCTGGGGATTATTAGGAAGGGAATTGATAACAAATCAGCCAGTATCATCATGCCCCTGTATAAATCATTGGTGCGACCTCATTTGGAATACTGTGTACAGTTCTGGTCACCACATCTCAAAAAGGATATTATAGCATTGGAAAAAGTGCAGAGAAGGGCAACTAGAATGATAAAAGGGTTGGAACACCTTCCCTATGAAGAAAGGTTAAAATGCTTGGGGCTCTTTAGCTTGGAGAAACGACGGCTGAGAGGTGACATGATCGAGGTTTATAAGATTATGAATGGGATTGAGCAGGTTGAGAAATAAGTACTTTTCTCCCTTTCTCACAATACAAGAACTCGTGGGCACTCTATGAAATTGCTGAGCAGTCGGGTTAGAAAAGATAAAAGGAAATACTTCTTCACCCAAAGAGTGATTAACATATGGAATTCACTGCCACAGGAGGTGGTGGCAGCTGCAAGCATGGACAGTTTCAAGAGGGAATTAGATAAACATATGGAGCAGAAGTCCACCAGTGGCTATTAGCCACAGGGTATAGATGGGAACTCTCAGTCTGGGGCAGGTGATGCATTCTATTCTTGGTGCTGGAGGGGGCAGCAGTGGGAGGGCTTCTGGTGCCCTGGCCCCACTGCTGGACCTCCTGATGGCACCTGGTATATTTTGGCCGCTGTGTGACAGAGTGTTGGACTAGATGGGCCATTGGCCTGATCCAACATTGGCTTCTCTTATGTTCTTATGTTCTTAAGTTTTGAGAAGCTAACTTTTGTTTTTTGATGAGACAATCTTCATTCTTACATGGATACCTTTAAACATCATTTTTTTTGGCATCTAATTGTTGATAGGTCTAGCAAATGTACTTCTACTTTACTCAGTTGTTACTAGGCAATAATTTTGCTGATCTACCTCGCCTCTGGACACCCATAAGCATTTTCTAACATTCACTTCCAGGACTATCAATATGACAATTTTTGTTCCTTATCATAACATGAGGTTGGTTGCTTGGTTGCATGCCAATATATAGAAGAAGAGGCAAAGGACTTGAGTAATTGATGCTAATATGATCAAGGCACTAATACCCCCCCTCCCCCTAGCAGGGAAAATTATGCTATTAGCCTATGCAGTTTCTAGAGGGATGTGGAATTTGGCTGTTGTTTCACTTCTGGATGTTTGCAGGTTTGCCGGACATGCTATTACCTTTCATGGGTTTCTATTGACAGCTCTTCTGGTGCTTCAAAAGATGGACAGACACAGATATGTAGGACATTATGAATGGGGGGATATCTATGAAATGTCACTGGGGAGGAACTGGGCCTTGAATAGGCAAGAATCCTGTTTGCATGATGACAGGAAGACACAGAGCCAAACCAACCATTTCTTTTTACATGATCTTGCCACAGGTACTTGTAGCCATATTGCAGCTGCAAGTCCCAATGACAACTTCTGTGTAAAAATCACAGACAGGACCAATTCTGATTAGGACAGCAGTGCAGAGGGAGAAGAGGCTCCTGCGTCCCCTCCCCCACCATTTTCACCTGCCAAAATGATCCAGAGACTGCAGGGTCAGGTATTATCCACCCTGTCATAAGGGTGCAAATGCAAATTTGCCTGAGGGAAATAATAACAAAATGCATGCACATTTCTAACACAGGGCAGTGTAAGGTTGGTGAGAAAAGGGGTTTGTTCTGTCTCCCCATTATTTTTTGGCTAAGGTTCTCCATGTCTGCTCTCCTTCTCCTCCTACTCTCCATTTGGGTCCCTGGGATGGTATGCCAGCACATGTGGATTTTCTACTTTACAGAGAGATGTTTTCAAAGCTAAAAAGTTTCCCACTTCTTCTGTGGGTTATATTTGCATGTTATATGGGAATCAAGGCACTGATGTTAAAAACTGACAGCACAAAGTAAATAAATGAGTATTTCTCAATATTACATGTATTTGATCTGGGATAGGGGCATACTTGCAATTCAAATAATCAAAAGGGTGAGATAAATGAAGTTAGCATAAAGAAATATTGTTGAATGTAAAAGCTGTAGGATTGGATAAACTACCTGCAATAAAGCAAACTGTTCAAATATTCCCTCTGTATTACTGGAATATAAACATATGCTGAGATAAAATAATATTTTAGAGCTATAACTCTTCCTCAGAGCAATTCAGTGTTCACACACTGAGCTCCAGGAGAAAAGGCTTTGTAAAGTCATATAAACAATACAGGCTTTTCAAGCTCTTCCAAGCAAAAATCAAATCCTATGATCTTTTAATAGGCAGTATCTGTATAGTTTTTTTAAAAAAATGTTAAAAATGTATGCTGTAACAAAGATATATTGAAAGGGTAGGTAGATGAACATATACATTCTGGTGCAGTGCTACCTTTTTTGCAAGGTAGGGGGAAGAACACTATGGAGGAAAAATAGCAGCAAGGAAACAAAGGAAATTCAGATTATTGTATAAGGGTTTCAATGTTCAACTTTAAATGAAGGCTTGGGATAAAAACAGATAGCTGGGATAGGAGACTTCTACCTGATCATCTGTGATAGCACCATAACTTCTTGATGGAGGGGGGGGAGTAGAGTTGCTAGGAGAGACTTCAGGTCTGCTCCCAAATAAATGGTCAGCACTGTTGCCAATTATCTGATTAGCACAACAGGAGTATGAATCATGGCTGAATCAGGCCAGAAACCACCTGCACAGTACCCACTCACACATTCTGTTCCTCACCCAGCTAGGGCATAAACATGGGAGCCTGTTTCCACACATGAAGTTCCCTAGCTAGATCAGTGCTGTTATGTTTGCCTTTTTAAAAACTTGCCTGTGGTTTAAACTTGTGCCTGCTTGATTAACTGTGTCAAAAGATACTGCTTATGCAAATATCTCTGAACAAATGCACAGATGAATGTTTCAGCTGTGTTTTTGTTTAAAAATTCTAAATTATCCAGAATTCCACATGGCTGGGTTTCAAGCTTATTTTCCAGATCACTGAGAGCAATGAGAGAATTTTTTGACAGGCACTGGCTAAAGCAGCTTAAAATCAGAGATGTTGGTTTCTAAAGGAGTATCTCTCAAAGAGCCATTGACCACATTCTCCATGGGTCATTGCTCAGCTATTTGTTAGGTGGTATGCTGGGATAAAAAATGCACATAATGCAGTTGGCTTTTTCTGTGGCACGTGCAGGGCAGACAAGACAATTGTATGTATTTTATTTAGCTTTAAATTGTATTTAAAAGGTATGGATTTTTTAATGGTTAATACTTGAAGTACATATCTATATGATTGATATTCTTTAAGGCAGCTACTTTTGGCTATTTCATGCCCTATGGCTTGGATTCTGAATACTGTAGTAGAAGGGGTTGTGGGAAGCAGATTTTTCCCTGGGCCTTCCTTCTGCCAGGAGTTGCCTGTGAGCCTCAAAAAGGTGAGAGAACATATGTGGATGAGACACCCTACAAAATGGGAGGCTGCATTCAGCAGGAGAAAATGGGCAAAACCAATTGCCCTGCCTGCTCTGCCATCAGTGCTTCCAGTGGTACCAGATGACCAGAGGGGAATTGTTTTGCTCACTGCCCCCTCTTCGATGTAGCTTCCTTTGTTGCGCGGCCTTTCACCCATTATTGTCACTCAAACCTTGGCATCACTATTTTGCAGCAACTTCTACTGCAGATGCTTAGGATCAACCTTATATATCTAGCTTTTATATATATTTATACCTGCTACACACCACAAGGAGCTTCTGAGTGGGCTTTGTACTATATGTCCAATGTAAGTATTGAAGCAAACTTTATACGTCATGGGAGATAGTTTCATGGAACACTTGAAGATTTATATTTACATTTTGACTCCGACAGTGCATCCCAGAGCACATAACATTGTACATCGATGACATTTGTCTTTTTGGCACTGTATTAGTTGGTTCCAACAGAGCCCCACTTCATGGTTTGGCGTTATGTGTCCCTACCTCAGTGCTCACATTCCCTCTTTCAGTCACACACTGAGATTTGATTGACTACTTCTGTTAGTGCAACCATAGTTTGCCTTTGCTGCAGTTGCCTCCAAACCAGGATGGTATACCACATTTTCAGGTGGATAGCCATGTTGGTCTTCATTAGAAGAGCTAGATTTGAGTCCACCTTAAAGACCACAAGATTTTCAGGGTATATATGCTTTTGAGAGTCAAAGCTCTCTTCATCAGAAATCTGATGGAGAACTGAGTCTTGAAAGCTTATACCCTGGAAATCTTGTTGGTCTTTAGGGTCCTACTGGACTCAAATCTAGCTATAGTACATTTTGTACCTGGTTTGGAAGGCAGGTATCATTTGCTTGAAAAACAACTGTTTGGCTGAGTTCAGACTGCCAATTTGTCCCGCTACAGCCATGTTCCAGTGACGTTTTAAAAGCGGATTACAGGGGGCATTCACACAGGCACATCTGCCTGGCTTTCCCCACCTGTAGGCAACCTGCGCCGTTCCACTTCACTCCCGCGTTTAATAGATACCGCATAAAAGTGATAGCAAATACTGGAGAGCACCTGTAAGCTGCATCAGTCCTCTTCCCGGCAGTGTAACCGCTCAGCCGATAAGCTGGGAGCAAGCCGGAACAGCAGCAGCAGTTTGATTGGCCGTGCTCCACTGTTCCGCCCAATGCGGTGCCGGGATCCTCCCCCAATCGACGATCTGCGATACTCTCCCCCAATCCAGGCCAGCGGTCTGAATGCTCTGGCGTGCCTCCTCCCGATATGCTTTCATATCAGATGGCCCCATGTGACTGGGAAACCCCAGAACAGTTTGTTCCGGGGCTTTTTTGCCGCGACTGGCTCCTGCTGCAAATTGCCAGTCTGTCCTCAGCCTTTGTGTTGATGAGCAAGTAACTAGTGAATCAGAGAATGCAAGAAGAGGAGGGAGGAAAAGGACTGGGGAAGGCTGAGAAGAGAGTGTGAGAACACATGGCTCATTTACTTGCAGCCATTCTGTGCACATGTGAATCCTCTAACATGCCCAGGAGAAACTTACTGGATCTTGGTTTATAGGTATGAAACTGCTGAACCCCACCTTATCATGAATGCAGTGGATTCTATTAATGTGATTAGCGTAAGTGTACCTTTTCCAGCTTCATCCTATGAGCTGAGCTTTAACCTTCATTATACAGCACGCTTTTAAATCACTATGAAGAAGTAAAGCTATTGAAGGTTCCCCCCCTAAAGCTAACTTTTTCAGTAAATGTCAAAAGGTCAGAATTAATGAAGAAAAACAAAAATTCATAGTTCCACTTGAGAAATAACCCAACGCTTTTAGCAATTCCTGTTGAAATGAGGGAGGAAAAAATCCAGTCCCTCTAACATTTTAAAGCTTTCATAGACTAATGAAGCATGTTACCTCCTGTAGTTCTTACCAACTTGAAATTTCTGCAAGGAACCATCTCATTAGCATTAAGTGTAAGCAGGCCAGCTAGCCAACTTTTCATGGTGGCTTCCTGGAATGTTTTGCCTCTTACATTTGTATTTCACTGATGAAGTAGCACTACCTTAAGTGATACCCAAAGATGATGGAAAATGTTAAGCACATCTAGAAGATTCTGTAACTTCCTACCTAAATTATTCTTTTCTCAAAAACAGACAGACAGACAGACAGACAGACAGACAGAAAGAAAGAAGCAGAAGGGGGGGAAGTTTTGTCCATCGCTTCCTGCAGAATGGGAAATGAATACAGAAAGGCAAAATCCATGGTGTTACGTTAAATCACTAGGAGTTCTTCTCTCTCCAAATGAATGCTTCTAAGGCTTCTGTAAGGTCAATGGGAGCTCTGTTATAAATGTAGTGGGTTTGAAGAACAAAAATATTATGTTATTACATGTTGAATAAGGGTTATTCTGGTTCCAGTTGAAAATTATTATTTGTGAGTGTACATTAAGGGAAAATAGACTTATCTCCCTGCACAGCCAAAGATACGCCCCTTTAAGTACTACTGATTTCAGTAAGAGAGATTTAAACATGTATTTCTTAATCAATGGAATTTGAAAAAAATACTTTGCTTTGGCTGAATTGAGCCCCCTAATACTATAGGAAAGAACATTGCACCTTCAGAGTGAATCCTTGGTACTGTAGTGTTCTGGGCTGACTCAGCATTGTGGCTCCCTGCCACCATGATTCTGATTCTTCTTGACTTCTTTTAAATTTTAGATTTAGATTACATTTCACAACTAAGGGCAGTATTCTTTCCCATGGTTCAAAAAAAATATGAGGGAGTTTGTTTTTTGTAGGGAAAACAAAATCATTAAAAACCAATGAGGAGTATGACTGCTGTGTTGCCATATCAGTTTTCTGCCTCAGAGATGTTACTGGTAGAAGGACAGTTTTGGGGAGCTTGATCTGTTACCTTGATCAGCCATCTTGTGCTACAGGGAAATGTGAAATAGATACAACTAGTCCAAGGCTCAGCCCAGCATCACCGGATGGAATAATATGGCTTCCAATATCATCCTTGATATGGTCGAAAGCTCTGACATTTGCAGCTAGTTTAAAAATCTTGATTTATTGCTAGCCATCCTCAGTTGATGTCATCAGTTTATGGAAGCCAATGCCAATGTGTTAGATTCATGACAGACAATTTTTAAACTGGAGAGGGACCTGAATACAAGTTATAATGCAAGCACAAAAGGACGTGCTAAGGAAAATGAAACATGTGCTTAATAATCAGTGCTAAGCATAACAGAAAAGAATGGCCGGAAGAAAAATTCTACATGCCCAAATCGAAATTACTTTTCAAACCAACAGCAGTTCTCATTCAGAATCTCCTCAATATCTTGTTAACATTGTCTCAACATGGCTATTTTTAGGCCTATCCAGAAGGAAGCTTTTCCTCTAATGTTTAATATAGAGAACAAGAGGGAAAGAGATTAAATTGTTAACAGAAACAAACCCAATTAAAGTGCATTAAATGCTGTTATTCATGTATAATAATGAATATACTTAACCTAATCAAACTGAAAATGAAGTATTCTTCCTGAGCGTAAACGTAATTGTATACAAAGTCCTTCTCCCCGATGGATACAGCAAAGAAAGTAATGTAAAATGAAGTTTGTATGCAGTTTTAAGCATGGCTTGTTTATTTTCTACTTGTCATGCAAGCTAGTTCAAGGTTTTTACGGATGTAAAAAAGCAGATTGCCCTACAGACCCTCAAGTATACTTGCAGGATCACTGGGCCCCATGAAGTTACGACAACTATATCTTTTCATGGGTACTTACTACCCAGCACATTGGTCCTGAAAAATCTGCATATGAAGACTTTTTTAGGAGTCTGTGAGGGCCCTGCTATGCCCTTGTACAACTATATTTGTTAATACAGCCTCTGGATCCAAGGAGTACCTTTGGGTAAACCCAAGGCCTTGTGAGTAGTAACTGAGGATTTTTATACATATATTTCTTTGAACTGTAGGCCGCTATAATGTATCACAAATGTCTTTTGAAATGCCACTCAAAGCATTCTTGGGCTCACAGAATGAACTGGGGTGACCTTGGATTTTGGCCACTATGTAAAAGTATCCAAACAGGATTGCCAGGTTTCATCGATGAGCTGGCAGGGGATGGAAGGGAGTCTTCCAGGAGTGGGGTGGGGCTCCCTGATGTGATGATGTCACCTGGAAGTGTGTGTCATCGTGCCGGGGATGTCGTGCAGCAATGCTCTGGTTTGAGGGCAAAACTCTATGGTAAAATTGCCCTCAGACTATAGAGTTTTGCCCCAAAAAACAGAGCATTGCCATGTAACATCTATGATGTGAATGACATCACTACTGGGTGACATAATTGTGTTGGGGACATCACCAGGAAAATGTAGCTGTTTGAGGGCGGGATTTCTCCTGCCAGCCAGCAGGCCAGTGGTAGGCAGAAGTCCCCCAAAATGGGGAATTCTCCGCCTGGACTTGGGTAATGGCATCCCTATATCCAGAAGTCCTGGGTGATTAGCACTTTGCTTTGTGGGAACACATGGGATTACAGAAGAAAGAGCTTGAAGAAAAGAGTTTTCTTCACTGATCTCCAGAGGGGTTTCCACAGACATTAATAAGGGAAAAATACTGAGTAGTGGGAAAAGTGGAATATCCTCATAAAATATTATTATCATGTATAATAGAGGGCTTTCCCCTCAGGTCCTTTTGCCCTAGCACTCTCTTTAGAAAGTAAAATGATTTCACTGGTGAGACAGAAGTTGTGGGGAAATGGTCATAGTTCTCATTGGCTACCTGGAAATAATTTTTAATATATATATTTCAATCTAGCCACTTCAATTTCCTATCACCGTGCTGTAGAGTTCAAGGCAATTAGTATGGGAACATTTCTTCCAGAATCAGGTTGAGGGAACATGTCTTCCAGAATCAAGTTGAGTACCATGTAGGCTGAAGCAGGCTTAAAACCTTGCATGTATGACACATGAGAGGGAAACAGTTGTCTACTTTGCCGAACTAAATTATTATGAGAAAGCATGAGTTGCTTCTCAAAACCATCAGGTTGTATACACGTTTTGGAAATGTAGCATATATGTTTTCATCAGCTTCTGCCTCAGATAAGTATATTCCCATCCCATCTCCCTCATACAATCAGCATTCTGTTTTACTGATTTTTGTGCTTCTGATGAATCTAATGCCATAATTGGTTCACTTCTCTTGGTATAGTTTCCTCACCCACATGTCAAGCCAGATGTTCATTGAAGGAAATCATTTGCTTGAAACTTATGCAGGCACTGTACATTGGCTGTGTGAGTACAATGCAGGGAAGGGAGTGGTGGTGATGTATTCCAAAGAGAAAATGGAAGAAGACAACTGTGCTTTGAAAGGTTAGCAGAAAGATCAAGCAAAGAAATTTTAGTTAAGAGTGGAAGAAAGGAGAGATTGTATTTGAAATGTGAACAGAGTGATCACCAATGAACTCTTTACAAATGTTATTGAAATATATTTGCCTTCCATATTCACAGTAGTTTCTTTAGTAAGTACAGTAAATACAGGATATATTCCACTATGATGTCCACCAAGCTTGCAAAATTTTTTACTTACCAAGCCAAACGCAATGCCTCAGCCATGTATTGTGGCCCACCAGGTGCTTCACAATTCCTCTTTCCTGTCTGTGTAGGCATCCCAGAAGATTTATTAAGCTCGTGGTGAGCTGCTATACGTGGTTGGTTGGCTGCGGTCATCTTGGTGCTTCAACAGTTGCACAGGCATGGTTTACATCAAATGATTATCTAGCAGCAAGGAATCATGGTTTCACGTATTTCATGTCCTTCAGATACAATCCATAATCAAACCTATTCCAGTGGACACCAAAGGATCTGGATTGCAACATTAATAATTTCCTTAGGTAATATTATTCTGCCTACCTGGAATCTCAAGCTAGAGTTCCACCATGGCTTTGAATTTTAACACAGTCTACTTGGTAAAAGAATATTTAAAATGGTTGAATGCCCTTTTGGGGGTGAAAATTATTTTCCAAAACAAACTCTTCACTGTAAGTTATGGAATATGGACTATTTTCCTCAGACTGGAAGAGGGTGGTCCAGTCCCTGAAAGTAAGTGCATACTGAAATATTAAGGCATATTATTTATCCATGTAAATACATATTTTGGTATACACATTCTTAAGTGCACACAGTTGTGTGGGGTAGATGGGTATTTTGGTCAATATAATGTTGAGCATTGACTTGAAAATGTGCAAAATAACTTTACTGTTGGTGATTTTAACTTCTGTTTCTAAAATGGAGTGTAATTTTAAACTGGCAAGAGCAGAGAAAGCTCTCTACTTCAGTTGGATTTTGAATAATTATTTTTAGAGTTAGCTCCCTAAACTCTGGTTTTTTTTGTGTAAGATTTATTGAAATATCCCTAACTCCAGTCTAGCATCACAACCTGCAACAGTAGAATCACAACCTTATTTCCACTGTCTGACAACAATGTAAGGGTAGAGTCCTGATTTGCTATACATATTGTCACAACCTGTAACTATTCAATGGGTGCGTTCAGACAGCGTGCTGGGAGCAGTGTAAATTGCTCTGGTCCAATGTTGTTGTTTTTTTAACCCAGAGAATCATAATCACACTGACCTCCTTGTTCCGGATCCCTGTGCAGCCACATCGCTCCCCGCTGGGAGAGAGCATCAGTGGGTTTTTTCCCCTCTCAGCTTGAGCATGTGCACAGGCAGCCATTTTTAGAACTAAAATTTTCGCACATGTTCAGAACAGCAATTTCCACACTTCCCTTTAAACTTTAAATGAACACTTTAAATGAAACTTTTATCCCCGAAACTGGCCTCTGTGAGATCCCGAACTCGTCTAAATGCTTAAACTAGGCACCAATCAAACTTTGCTTTTACTAACTTAAGAGCGGAGCTCCACCCATGCGCATACTGCTGAGGCATAAAAAAAAGGCTGATGAAAAGCGGAAGCCTGAGGCTTCCATGGCAGCTTTCCAGAGGGGAGGGGGTTGAAGCACCCAGAAGTGGCTCAACACTGGAGCAATCAGACAACAGAAAAGTGCAACAGAAAAACGAAGAATCAAGAAAATACCACTTGGGTAAGTGGTATCAAAATATTCCATTTTAAAGGGGGTTTGATCCGGAAAGCGACGGCTGGGGACGGTGCGCAGATGTTGGGTGTGTGAACGCACACATAAAATCCATTCCTGAAGCGTGCTGAAAGCGGACTAAACAGCCCATCTGAACGCACCCAATGTTTGGAACAACTTGTGCATAATAAGTCCTCAGTTGTATCTCTTGGAGCTAATCCATTTATTTTTCATAGTTTTTCATGACTAGGAGAAATATAATTGTGGCTGATTAAAAATATGAACATCAGTGATATCAACTAGATGAGCACAGATTATCATGTCAGAAATAGAAGAAAGCAAACATACCCCACAATTTAAGGACTAATAAACTCTGTAAATGTTATTGTAATTTGCAACAATCAACACAATCCACATCAATTCCCAGTAAATCCCAAATTGTACAATGATTATATAGGAAAAAAAGTTTACCAACAAAGCATGGAACTTTTATCAGGGAGTAATCCTATGAATACATAGACACTTGCTAATTTCTTTCTTTTTTAAAAAAATATTGGGACTACACAGTGCAGATCTGTATGCATGTGCCTGTCTTGACAGGATTAGTCCCGTAACTGACCACATTTTCAAAAGGAGCCTCTGTGTGGCTAATCCTGTAAGCACCTGCTACAAAGGTCCCACTATCACTGTAAATACTTATAGGACTGAGCCCAGTTTTGTGCAGATGATTCTCCTCCTGAACATACAGGCAGAGGTTTGCACACCATTTTCATCTGCAACCATAGGATTAGGCTGTTGAAAAGAAATTGTACCCAATAATTGCAAGCAAACATTCAGAGGCTAAAGTGAACATTGGATTTATGTGTTCCCGATGTTACTGTGGTAGGAGTTCCCCACACAAACAAACAAACAAACAAACAAAAAAACCCCAATCTTTTCACAAGGTACTTCCATGTTCAATAATTAAAAAATCACCCTGTTTTGCTGCTGGAATCATCAGACTCCATGTGCTGGGGGAGATCATGAAGGCAATTAACTTGACGATAGAATTTGGATGAGCAAATGAATTAAAACAGCTCTTGATGCATCGTTTTGAACCATCTTTGAATTGTTCCTTTCTCCTTGAGAGAGTAGTGCCACACACATACTTTCTGCAGCACTACCCTTTCAACCTATTGAACACTTCCTAGAACTTTAAAGCTGCAATACAAGAAAAAAAGGGTGGCTTCACACATTCAAATGCATAGGGAGAATAGAAGGCACAAGGGACTCACACATGCTGTTCTCTGTACCTCTTTGTACCATTCTATAGGGGATATGCCTATGTCCTATTTAAAAGTTCCCATTACAAAAGAAGCACAAAATCCTTCAGTTGCAAATCACTTGTGCTTTCTGCTATCCCATCATGTCTGAATAGCCAGTCACCCAAAGTATTCTACCAGACCAATCAAGCTTTTTTAAAAATGCCTTATTTATGTCACTGATAGTCCTATAAGATAGGATGAGGAAATAATAACATTTTATCTGTGAATCCAAACTGTATGATTAAATAATATTGTCCTGCCATCTTCAAGTTTCAAAACAGAACATTTGAACAATTTCTAAGAGCCATCTGCTACATAATTTGATTTCTTTCCTAATCTGTGTACAGTTTACTTATGGAGAAGAATATCAAGGACCTAAAGGAATGTATAATTTAAGCCTTCGAAATTGGATGTGGATAAACTGAGCATATTGAGTTTCGAGCCCGCAATAGCTGTGCAGAGCTCTGATAGAAGACCCAGTTGAAGACTGTGTGACTGTTCTGCAGCAGGATGCTCAAACTGCTCACAAACTCTTTTTCAAGTCTCCTTCTTTCCCTCCAGCTGTTGTAAGATGACACATGGGTGATGTACAGTGCAACCCTAAGCATGTTTTACTTAGAAAGAAGACTCACTTAGCTCAAGGAGGCTTACTCTTTGGTAAACATACTTAGCGTTACAGCCTTAATTATTTAATAAGCCACGATTCTTTATCTGAATGCCAGTTTAAACTGAGTTATATTTTAACCACTGCAGCCACTAAATTTCCCTTGGTTATAATCACTGCTCTAAAAGCTTGTTTACATGAGCTTATTCTGAGCTGTAACAGCTAACCTCTCTCTCTTTGAGACATGAACTTACTGTGTTTTGTGCATAGCTCCTAACAACTTCAATTAAAGAGCTGTTATCCCTTAGGTCCTTTCCGCACTTGGATCTCATCACTAGTTTTATCAGAGTTCAACTCGCGATGCAATACCTTGCATTTATCCCTGGTTATAACAGCATCCATTTATCCCAGGACAAATTTGGGGCAAAACCGGGGTGACCTCACTGTTATGTGGAAACAAAAAATACTCTGAGATAATTACAGGGGTGAACTCTAGAGTAGTGTAGAATGTAAAAACACCCCGAGATAATTACAGGGGTAAACTCACGTGTAGTCTAGAATGTAAGTTTGGGGGCAGGGTTGAACCAGGATTTAAGGTCTAGTGCAAAAAGGACCTTAGTCTGATTCTGAACCAGTGGGAACAAATATCTCCTCAGTCAAGCAGCAAAGGGTAATTTCCCACCATTTGTTCTTCCATAAGGAACCAGACTAAATCCAAATGAAAGCATTTTGCACGTACTTCAGTATTTACTTATTTAACATGGGATACATTTGTAAACACCACCCTCCCCCAGTTTCCAGGTGTAATTTTAAGACCTTTGTTACCTGGCAATGCAATATACAGTGGAGACAAAGCATCACCTACAAATATGCAGATAATATTTTCATTTGCATTGCTTTGCTAATAGAATGCCTATTACAGCTATATAAAGACAACATGTTATGTATGTAAAATGAAGTTGTTTTTGCTAAGCCTTTTTACTTAGGTGCAATTTGCAACATTAGTTCTGAAGCAGGAACTGTAGGATTAGGAATAATAGAAGTCTTTTCTGAGGAGAAAATGGAACCATTTTCCTAACAAAATTTTGACAGATATCTAGTGTGCAACAAATAAAGGGAGGAACCCTTTTCTTCACAAGTTGCACCTAATAGTAGGTTTGTCAATGATAAGGGATGTATGTATGAGAAAGTAGCTCTTCTCTATCTTATTCAGTTTTCACTAGGCTGAATAGAACATTGAAACGTTCCGTCTCTACAGAAAAGTTGTATCCATTGGCATTTTCCCATAAACCCTAGCCCTACATGTGTAGTAGAATGATGTCACATCATTTACATGACTTCAATCCACACCCACCCCTTTCCAAGAGGTGATATGGATGGCATACGGCAGAGCAGGTGTTTGAGGAAATTCCTGAGCCACATGACTGATGGGAGACAAAGCAGTGGTTTATGGATTTGTCTGTTTGTTAAAATGATCTTTGGGTAGAATTTTTAAATGGATGCAATATGTTAGCATTTGTTCTAGGAAAAGGGTCCTTTCCTGGAGTCATGATTATTTGTCTGTATGTGTTTTAGATGTATGTGTACAATGAGAATTCTGATGCTCCTAAAGATTTTGCAAGGTTAAGCACTATGATCCATAAGTGAAGCAACCCAATACTGTATAAATTCAATGGGAAAAGCAACCTTGATATGTTGAATTAGCTTCTAATTACAGGAAAATAAAAGGGTTGTTGCTTTCTTTGCAGCCTTTTAAGAGTTCTTACTTGAAATGATAAAAGGAACAGTTACATTCAAAAAGAATTTTCAGAGAGAGATCTCTGCTGTTTTTGTACAGGCTTGGGATATCTGTTGTACATGACAGACTGCTAAAAAGTACTAGACTTTTTTTGCTGTGCTCAGTGTTTGGAGTAGTTCCTTTACCCCATTGGTAGTAGATATTTTACAGCCAATAGCACCTTTGTCCCATAAGAAGAAATTCTGTACCTTTGAGCTTAACATCTACCAAAAAACATCCGAGTTTGTTGGAGAGGAAGAGAAAAAGCAGTATCTTATCTTATGAAGGCACACCCATGCTGAACTGACAGGAAAATAAAAAATCAAAGCAGAAATGCACACTGCAGTCATATTACAAGGCTCATTCTTGAAATCTGAAGATCATGCTAGAAGAAAATCTAGATATGTATTCTATTTTTTGAAGAAGTGAATCAAAGGCAATATTATTTAGCTTCTTTGTAAAAAAAAGAAAAAAGATTCCATGTAAATGCAGATAGAATCTTATTTAAAGAAGGAAATGAATGCTTGTATTGCAGCCTTAAAGATCATATTTTAACTGCAATATTTGGGTTCTTTTTATGTAAACTACAATCTGCAAATCAGCAGACTATGACTGAATGCTTTTGAAAAGTTATAGATTACAAACATGAACTCACAATTAATATCCTCTAAAATTAATTTCAGAGCTTTCACGTCTTTAAAAAAAAAGGACAATGTGTACTGCTTCACAAGGTAATGCAGCTAATAAAAAAGAGAGTAGAATTAAAGTATTTACATAATGAGCAATTCTACAGAAGGCGATCATCCCCATATAAGCACTGCTGATTATATCCCACGCCGCTTTTTAACACACTCTACCAGATTGGATCCAGTCATCAGCACTTTCAAAGAATCCTTAAAAGCCTTTCATGGTTCTTTACATTTATTGTAGAATGATATTCTTCAGGTACAGTATGCTGGTGTAAGAGGACAGTGTCAAGACAAGGTACCAGCAGGACAATAGAACTTCAGCGCCCCCAGTGATTCCAAGCTGGGTCGTACTTGGAGCTGAAAAGAAAAGAACACAGACCTTTAAGCCAATGATTCTGTCGTTTCCCCACTTCCCTACCTTTTAAACTGTAAATTAGAATTATTATATCAACAGATGTCAAAATTAGCAAACAGCAGAAAAGCACAGCTGAAACAAAGAATGCATAGGGGAAATTATACAGCTAACAGCCTTTGAAGTAATGCTAAAATGGGGTGCTTCAGGTAAAGTCCTGTAACATAGGTAGTCACTGAAGGGCTGGTTCACACATTTCATTTCTAGAGAGTGGATACATGTACTTTAATAGCTCTTTATACTCCTTTTTAGACAGTGGGATTGTTTATTGGTACATTTGTATAGACCTTATATGCACATGGTTAACACTGAGTGATCAGGAACACAGTCTTTTGAGGTTTTCTAATAGCATAGGAAAGAGTCCAATGCACATAGGTTCCATATACGCATTCCAATGAAAACTCGTAAGTTTTAGTCAGAACTTTCTGATGTGATGTCAATATTTCAAGACAGCGCCCTCGCATGCAGCAGTCTACATAGTCTTCACCTGGGATATATTGCCCAAGGAATCTGGTATTTTCTTTCTTGTATTCTTTCTCTGCCAGTTCATGTAGGCTACTGTCTCAGCTTTCCTGTCATATCATCTGATCTGACCCTTTGTGTTGAAAGATAATTTATGTATTGATTTCATGGACCATGAACTATATCTGATCTGGACTGATTGCTAACATTTTCTGCTAAGATATGCTCAATAACATTTCTTTAGTTCTGATCAGGGGTCATTTCATAGAAAAAGAGGAGCAGGAACGCATTAGCATAACTCATTAGCATATCTTATTTGCATATGCCACACCCCGATATCAGCAGAAGTGTGTCAGAAGGCAACAGCCACTTCTCAGGCTCTACCCCAAAAAGCTCCGGGTATTTCCCAACTCAGCTGGTGAGCCTACCTGGAGAAAAACTGCTTCAAAACTACATAAGCGAAAAGAAAATTTGTAGCAGGGGATCAGCTTTTGTGAGCCGCTGCTCTCTTCTACAGATACTTCATAGCTGAAGAAGTGACCAGTGACACAGTTATGAACAGAGGCTACAGTTCCCACATTTGCAGAAGTCTACAGATATGGGCAACATCCTCCTCACTTGCAACCTACATGTAATGGTTGATGACTCTGTTTCAATGTATCTGAAAAAGAGTGCAAGAACACGAAAGCTTATACCAGAATTAAACTTTGTTGGTCTTAAAGGTGCCACTGGACACAAACTTTGTTCTATTGCTTCAGACCAACATGGCTACCCACCTGAATCTATGCAAACTGAAATTATTCAAGAGGGCTCTTCTACACAGGCAATAGGGTTACACTGGACAACAGACTTCACAAAGTTACTTGAACAAATTATTAGGGTAGACTCAACACCTTCTGTCCACACCTGCTTAAGGTAGGATAGCAGCTCAACGTTTCATTAGCAGTGGTACTTAAGAATACCTGTTCCAGTGCAACAGAACAAAGTCTGAGTTAAGTGGCACCTTTAAGACCAACAAAGTTTATTCACATGGAAGCTTAGACCAGAATTAAACTCTGTTGGTCTTAAGGTGCCACTGGATTCAAGCTTTGTTCAGCACATTTTGTGTTTATTGACAGTTAACCTTTATTTAAGCTGGTTATAGCCTAACTCATTAGCTGAAAGAGAGAGGGAGAAGGAGGGAGGGAAGGAAGGAAGGAAAATAAAAAGAAAAAATGGAAAGAAAGGGACAGAAAGAAAGGGAAGGAAACAAAGAAAGGGAAAGAAATGGGAAAAAATAAATGGGGGAAGGGAAGGAAAGGAAAGAAAGATAGAAAGGGACAGAAATGGGGGAAAGGGAAAGAAAGAAATAGGGGAAAGGAAAAGAAAGGGAGCAAAAAAAATGGAAAGAAAGGCTTAGAAAAAAATGGAAAGTGAAAAGTACTGAGACTGACGAGTGATTTCAACTCTCATATACTTTATTAGTTCAAGAACAAGACAAGTGAAGCCGACTCGCAGGCCAGCTTTTATTCCCAAAGGAACCGACACCCCAACACACACAAAACCCCGTGATTGGACTATTTATATTGATTGAGTTATCCCCTAGGATTCCGGCTCCCTGATTGGTCAGGAGCTAGGATCCTACTGTCCATTGTCCTCTGGAGTGAAGCTCAGGCACTTTGCCCGGCCGCATGTCGGACTTGCTGAAACCGGTCCGATCACATGGCTGGCCGGAGCACATGTTCTGAGATGGATACACTACAGAAAGGGAAAGAAAATGAAAGCCTCTGTGTATGTTTGCTTTCCTCAAGTTCTAAATCCCCCCACCAGCAGTTAAAAAGGAGCTTGAAGGCTTAAATTTGAAACATCCCCCTTCGGCTGTGAGTTCCTATGACACACGCCCCTTCTATACCGACAGTACTGTGAGGGTCTGCGTGTGGTGTCTGGTCAGAGCTACTGCTGATTTCTTCTGACCAGTCCTCTAAGCAAATTTACAATAGTCTCTTCGGGGTAATTGTTTTTCTTCTTGGTCAGGGATATTTATAAAGACCACTGCTAAGTGTATTTACAATGAAATAGATAGGCACCACAGCTTGCTAACATTAAAACTGAACAGGCTTTATTTACAAATAACACAACAGGGGGATAGAAGTTGTATAGAGGATAGTTTGTTTCCTTTCAGGCTTTAGCTCTTTCCCTTATGTTCACTTAGGCTGTGTGTTTATTTCTTTCAGTTCAGTACCTAGATGTTTCTTCAGTTCACAACACACACCTCAGATCTCACTCTCCAGTCACTCCTTTAGTGGTTAACTTTTGGCTGGCCCCTCGAGTCTAACTGGTCCCCTAACCAGCCTTCCAGACTCCTCTCTTCAGACCCTCTAGCCTTTGCTCAACCACTTTATAAGTCCCTGTGGAGCAGTGTCTTTGGTGTCTGTGACCACTCAGGTCTTATACTTTTATTCACCTCAATATATTTGAAAAGTACTGAGACTGATAAGTGATTTCAGCTCTCACATACTTTATTAGATCGAGAACAAGACAACCTAAGCCGGCTCGCAGGCCGGCTTTTATTCCCAAGTGAACCCACACCCCAAAACACACAACCCCCATGATTTGTTTATTTACAGTGATTCAATTATCCCAGGCTCCCCGATTGGAAGGGAGCTAGGAGCCTGCAGACTATTGTCTTTTGGGGCGAAGCTCAGGCCCTTCACCTGGCCGCATGGCAGACTGGTTTAGACCAGTCTGCGCACATGGCTGTCCCGAGTCCATGTTGCCACGTGGATACATTACAATATTAGAAGAATCAATGCCAATTGCTCTCAAGTCCCAGTTCTTTACATGAACTGTTCACAGGCTGTTTCCACAGAGCTACAGAGATCTGACTTCTCTCTGTCTCACAACGAACTCCTTGCAGCTTCTCAACTGCCAATTCCAAACAGAACATTTGGTCTGTTAAATGTCAATCACTGAGGGTTCCGAACTAAATGGCCCCCTCCTCACTCTGTCATGTGACTCAGCAGTGTTCTATGTTTAGTTTCCGCTGGTCCCAGATTTTTAAGTCCGTCACAGTTTCTGGGCTAGAGTACTCACTCAGCCACCCGTTCTCAGGTCCATTCAGCATATAAGAACAAAAGTGAAACAAGAGCTCCAAGAGGACCAAACTAAATCACACAGATATTAAGGGAAGAGCAGACTGTTCCACTATCCATAGCTTTGCCATCAGCTCCCGCGGGCTTGGGGGGGAGAGACAAGGCTGAAAAGGGCTTGGATCTCTTAGATTCAAGCCCCTTTCAGCTTTGCCATTGGCTCTCGCGGGCTGGGAGGGGGGAGAGAGAGAAGGCTGAAAGGAGCTTGGATCTCTTAGATTCAAGCCTCTTTCAGCTTTGCCATCGGCTCCTGCGGGCTGGATGGGGGGGAGAAGGCTGAAATGAGCTTGGATCTCTTAGATTCAAGACCCTTTCAGCCTTGCTCTGGGCTCCCGTGGGCATGGGGGGGAGAGACAAGGCTGAAAGGGGCTTGAATCTTGGACTGAAGAGGAGGCAGGGAGACATATCTGGCTTGGCTGCTCGGTCTCCTCCAGGTGTCCCGCGGCTGTGGGGCACCTGAAGGAGCTCGGGCAGGGAAGCCAGGGATTTAAACCCCCGTCTCTCCCCGCAAAAGCAGAGAGCCTCAGGGGAAAAGGAGGGCATGTCTCCCCGCCTCCTCTTCCTTCTCCAGCGAGCCTGCCACAGCAGGATTGCTGGAGAAGGAAGAGAAAGCAGGGATTCATGCCTGGCTTGCCTGCTCAGTCTCCTCCAGATGCCCCACAGCTGCAGGGCATCTGGAGGAGCTCTAGCAGGGAATCCAGGGATTTAACCCCTCCACAGTCTCTCCAAAAAAATGGAGAGGCTCAGGGGGAAGGCAAGCATGTCTGCCTCTGTGTGCTCCCTGTCTCCAGCCAACCCACCATCCTGGGCTGGCTGGAAATGGGGAGGGCACGGAGGCAGTCATGCCTGGCTTCCCTGCCCCAGCTTCTCTAGGCTGCGGGGCACCTGAAGGAGCTTGAGCAGGGAAGCCAGGGATTTTTAAAAAACCATCTCTCAGCAAAAGCGAAGCGGCTCAAGGGGGAAGGCAGGAGCATGGGATGGGGAGCTGGGGGTGGGGCTTGCTACCACCTGGGCTGCCAGAGTGGCACTCTGGCACGCTCCACCCCCAAAGACCCCTGGTTCTGATCACGTTCCAGGCTACTTCTACAGCATATCTACTACCATACAGACCCCTGAGATGTTTCTGAAAATATAATAATTCCCTTGCGTATTGGCCATTTCCAGCTCTCCCATTGGTTGTGCAGTGCGCTCTATCAGCCATTGGCCCATCTACTGCCACTCAAGAATAATCACATGCCATTGGCTGGGGGGCTGGATCCACTCCTCTTCTCCGCCCACTGCCACCTCAGCCACTGTTCTCTATCAGGATAACTGCCAAACAGCTGTCTCTCCTGATGAAGACACTTCTCCTGCTTGGCTCCTGTGGGACTAACTTTTCCCTTAGTGGCTGTTGCTGGGTAACCAAGCTTGGTTTTGTCAGTAAAAAGACAAAGGAATAAAGCCCTTTCCAGGCCTTTGTGGGGAACTCATTGGGGCCAGTCCTGACTAGGGTTGCCAGCTCCAGGTTGGGAACTTTGAGGGATGGAGCCTGGAGAGGGTGAGGTTTGAGGAGTGGTGGGACCTCAGACAGGTACAATGCCATAGACTCCACCCTCCAAACAGCCATTTCCTCCTGAGGAACCATTGTTACCAATCTCCAGGGGAGGGCTGGAGATCACTCAAAATTACAAGTGTTCTTCAGATAGCAGAGATCAGTTCCTCTGGAAAAAATGGTGGACTCTGTGTCATTATACCCTCTTGAGGTTGCCACCACAAATTGACGCTGAGTACCCAAGGCCAGGACACTCTCCCAGAGCCTCTTTCTAGAGCCCATTGTGGGGAAGAGCAGTGGACCCAGCCCCGAGCCAATGGTACGTGATTACTCGTGAGTGGTGGTTGATGGAGTGAGATTTGAGGAGGGGGTTGGTCCTCAGACAGGTACAATGCCACAGACTTCACCCTCCAAACCAGCCATTTCCTCCTGGGGAACCATTGTTGCCAATCCCCAGGGGACGGCTGGGTATCACTCAAAATTACAACTGCTCTTCAGGCAGCAGAGATCAGTTCTTCTGGAGAAAATGGTGGGCTCTGTGTCATTATACCCTGCTGAGGTTGCCACAGCAAATTAACACTAAGTGCCCAAGGCTGGGGCACTCTCCCAGAGCCTTTCTTGAGTTCATTGTATTTATTTCCACAATGGGCCTTATTCCTAGTCTCTTATAATTTTTTGCTGCAACTCTTCAGCAGTTGACATAATTCCAAAAAGCAGGAAAAAAAAAGTGTATTTGACCCATAGTGTGTTAAAATTTAACAGGTTAGTAGGTTCCTTAACTAGTCACATAGGCAGTAGCTGTCTTTCACAACCACAATAGTAACCAGCCCACCAACACTGAATGTCTGCTGGTGTTGGAATGGAATACTATTGTGGTCCAAATCTGACTTGAATAAGTGCTTAGGGACCCTAGCAGCCTGTAGCCATTTATTTTTTTTGTTTCGGAGATGCCCCAGCTATTAATCTATGGGGTACACAGCCACCCTGGCTATAACCATTGCTCTAAAAGTAAATTCAGTCTAGCCATCACTGAAAAGGATGTATTTTTGCATCCTTGAATTACAGGGATGACTGCTGGGTCTATAAAAATGTGGTGCATCCCATGACACTCTCAAAGGCCTTTGTAAACTTCAGATTCTTTAAAATAGGATAGTTTGTGCTCTAGCATACTTACACCATACATCAAGTTTAGGAGTATGCCAGCATCCTGTGCTGACAATCACTTTTTTTCTGCCTGTACTAGTTGTTGATAAAATCACTCCTCCTTCACATTCTGTTCTGCAGCTATTGCTGGTGCAGCAACACACTTTTTTCTTTTAGACATCTGGTATTTTCTTCCGATAGTATGCAGGCAAAATAATGACTGCAGCCACAGTATCAAATTTAAATTTCATAGGAATAAAATGGCCCAGAAGAATTAGTATTTTGATCACCTGATGATATTGCACGATGCATCTATGAAGAGAGATTGATTACTTTCTGCTTTAACCAGGGATTTTGGCTGTATTTGCTGGCTTGGTGCGTTATCCTGCATGAACAGGAAAATGATTTAATTTTCTGTCTGTGTAATATATTAACCCCCAAAGAGGACAAGTTGTTGATAGATGTATAGTGTAAGTAAAGAACTCTTTGTGGGAATGACCTATGTGGTGGTGTTGCTGCTACACTTTGGTGGTCTGGCTTTGAACCTGGTGCTTGGAGTTCTCTGCTGTATTAGGGCCTGAAGAAATGTGTCACTCTGTGACCCAGCTGTGAACTCAATTTGTGCTTGCATGACTTCAGAGTCTCTGCAGATGTCTATTGCCTTTGTAAACTCAGCTTGGATTCCCTTAGCAATTGCTATTCTAGTTTTTTAACAACCACACTGAAGAGAAATTTGGCCCTGAGCAAATAGGATTCTCAGTGTTCCCAAACTACAGTTCCTTGCATTTGCCTCAGCTTTATAGCATATTTGTCCATCTGAGTTTCTACTAAATGAGACCAGCAGTGATATATCTCAAGAGCAATGTTATTTGTAGGATTACAATGATTCTTAAGTGTTTTGTTTTTTTTTAAAAAAACACAATCTATATTAGGCCCCTTGGGCTGTTATGATAGGTTTTTGTAAACCTCTAGGCAAGTTCTTTCACAATAGTGTACAGCAAAATGGCTACTCTGTACTTTTCTCTTTTTTTGTCTGCCTTTTGAGACTTTCATATAGATGAGCGAACACTGTTCATATCATCTCCAGTTTTCAGCAAGATTGCCAATTAAGAGTAGAGATGAAGGTGCTCTGCAGTCCTTCTTGTCTTCAAGCTTTTTTTTTTTTTTTGGTTCTCTAGCTTTTCTATATATGAGGAGAAGGGCATTTTTCTTGAATTTGGATCCCACCCTCCCCATGTGTTCTGCACTTCCTTTGAAAAGGGGTAGTGTGGCCATGTCACCATGTACTTCGTCTGTGACGGAACCTCCTTTTTTTTGCGCCTGTGTAGTAACATTATAACATCATAACATTTTTTTAAATGGATGGATGTATCATGGGGAACAGCATGGATGCCGCCATTTCAATCATCTCTCCTACCCCTTAGTCACCAATTAAGAACATAAGAGAAGCCAATGTTGGATTAGGCCAATGGCCCATCCAGTCCAACACTCTGTCACACAGTGGCCAAAAATACTAGGTGCCATCAGGAGGTCCACCAGTGGGGCCAGGATACTAGAAGCCCTCCCAGTGTTGACTCTCCCAAGCACCAAGAATACAGAGCATCTCCCAGACTGAGAGTTCCTATTTATACCTTGTGGCTAATAGCCACTGATGGACCTCTGCTCCATAAGTTTATCTAAATCCCTCTTGAAGCTGTCCATGCTTGTAGCTGCCACCACCTCCTGTGGCAGTAAATTCCATGTGTTAATCACTCTTTGGATGAAGAAGTACTTCCTTTTATCCATTCTAACCCGACCACTCAGCAATTTCATTGAGTGCCCACGAGTTCTTATATTGTTAGAAAGGGAGAAAAGTACCTTTCTCTTCCTGCTCTATCCCATGCATAATCTTATAAACCTCGATCATGTCACCCCTCAGCCATCATTTCTCCAAGCTAAAGAGCCCCAAGCACTTTAACCTTTCTTCATAGGGAAAGTGTTCCAATCCTTTTATCATTCTAGTTGCCCTTTTCTGCACTTTTCCCAAAGCTATAATATCCTTTTTAAGGTGTCGTGACGAGAACTGTACACAGTATTCCAAATGAGGTCTCAGGATTGAGTTATATAGGGGCATTATGATACTCGCTGATTTGTTTTCAATTCCCTTCCTAATAATCCCCAGCATAGCGTTGGACTTTTTTATTGCAGTCACACACTGTCTCGACATTTTCAGTGAGTTATCTACTACGACTCCAAGATCTCTGTCTTGGTCAGTCTCTGCCAGTTTGGACCCCATCAACGTGTATTAATAGTTAGGATCACCTTGCACTTGGCCACATTGAACCCCATTTGCCACGTCGATGCCCACTTGCCCATCCTCAACAGATCCCTTTAGAATGCCTCACAATCCTCCCTGGTTTTCACAACCCTGAACAACTTTGTATCATCCACAAATTTAGCCACTTCACTGCTTACTCCTAACTCCAAATAATTAATGAAGCATGCTAAATATGTCGTCATGTACTTTGTCAGCAACAGAACCTCTTTTTTGTGTGTGCATATGCAGTAATGTTATAACATCATAACATTGTAAAAAAACACACCAAAACGGCTGAATGTATCATGGGGAACAGCATGACTGCTGCCATTTTAAAGGTCCCCTGTTCCTCTTTAATCATCAGCTAAGAAAATGGCTGCTGATCAGCAAACTGGATACAACAATTCATAGCAGTGTTATTCAATAATTATGACACATACTAAATGTGTCATCACATACATCATCAGTGATAGAACCTCCCTTTTTGTGTATATGCGGTAATGTTATAACATCATAACATTGTTAAAAAAAAAAGGCTGGATGTATTGTGGAGAACAACATGGTACCACCATTTCAAAGGCCAAGTAAGAAAATGGCTGGCAAAGATTTCCACAAAATCCTAATGAAAATAGTATTCCATTCATGATAGTTTTACTGAACACACCAGTTCATAACAGTGCTATTCACTAATTATAAAGCATGCTAAATGGAAACACTGCACATGTTGAGTTTCCATGATTATCAAATCAATTATGTAATTCCATTACTTTTAGATATTTAAAAGATTGAATTGTCATCAAAAACACACCAGGAGCTATAGGGGAAAAGAAGGGAGGGGAATGAAGAAACAATACAAGAGTGAGGCTACAAAACCTACCCCCCCAAAAAAAAAGGAAAGGAAAGAAACTACATGAAACTTTGCTACCTGTTTTGTCCCAACGTTATAATGTTGCTATATTATAATGAAAAAAATTCATGTTGTAATGCAATCAACAGTATGGTTAAAAATTAGCAGATCACTCAGGGGACAACTTGAGGGGGGGTGAACTCATGACACTGACAACACAAAAGGGTGGTGGGAAACAAAATTCGAAATTGAGAATTCTTCACTATAAAACTGTGAGTTCAGATCCGAAGGGGAAAAAATCATGGAAAAAGTGGATTTGGAAAATGCAGGGTAATAGGGCACTAAATTCAGATCTACTCCTGGGGAGACAAATAGTTGTGCAGAAAGTTTTACAAACTTCAATTATTTAAGAACACTGATGTGAAAGTTTGCACTTGTGCGGAAATGGTCCATGTTGTATTGTGAGGGTGGTATACTTTCTAGGATGGGTTTGAATTCACTCTTTATTCGAGAATCAGGACTGGAATCATTTCCCAGAGTTCCCTGAGCTTCCTTCGGGAAAGCATGAACCTCACTGGCAAGGTCAGTTAGCTGATCTGTTATCATTCCTACTTTGTGCATTGCTGGATGAGATCTACAGGGCCCCTTCCTTGGCCAAGCTCTGAAAATTTGTACACTGGTTCTGTTCAATGTTCTCTCTAAGCTGTGGAGTCTTGTGAGCAGAAATTCTACTTTGTGTGCTGCTGGAATTCAAGTTGTGAGTGAGCAATTTGGCTACTGCATAAATTAGTTTGCTCTGGAGCCATCCTTCCTGAGCTAAGGCAAAAATGTGTGAGCTGGAGAATAAAAAACTGTGAGCTAGCTCACACCAACTCAGCTTAGAGGGGACACTGGTTCTGTTCCAGATCAAATTTGCAATAATTGTTTGCCAACGGGTCAGTTAGCTGTGGTTTTATATCCATTGTGTGTTTCTGTCATTATATTTTAATTTAATTTTAAATTATTAGCCACTTTGAACAGTATTCAAATTAAGTGGGTTAATTTTAAAGTAAATAAATAAAAACAGAAGAGATTTGGCTGAAATACTAACAGAATTTCACTAGTTCCTGATGAAGTCTGGATTACAAATACAGTTCAGCAGGGGTCTTTTCGTAGAAAAACAGCTGCAGGAGCTCATTAGCATATGGTATACTAATGAACTATTAGGTTATTAGAATATGCCACACCCCCTGACATCACCGGAAGTGGTGTCAGAAGGAGAAGCAAAAGGGGGGAGGCATCTTCAAAAGCCTCCCCTTCCCTTCCTCAACTGGTCTGGGTGGGGGAGCTAAGAGAGAAGGAGTTTAAAGTTTAAACTCCTTCTCATGAGAGTTGGGCCGCAGAAGGAGGAAAAAGGGAAGGAAAGAGAGAGAGTAGAGAGAAGGAAAGAAGGAAGGAAAGAGGGAAAGAAAGAGAAGGAAAGGGGAGGGAAAGAAAGAGAGTGAAGAAGAAGGGAAACAGGGAAAGGAGGAAAAAAGATAAGAGAAGAAGGTGGAAAAGAAAGAGAGAAGAGAAGAAGGAGGGAAAGAGGAAAAAGAGAGAAGGAAAGGAGGGAATGAAAGAAATTTGGCGGCAATTCGGCCCCATTATATCCTATGGGCCATTGAAGTCAATGGTGAAAACACAGGGTATATTCTGGGGGCTGGAGGGGAGGGGTTTGAGGGAGAGGCTCCAAACTCACAGGATAGCTGATGGAACCTCTCCCCAAGATACCCACCAAGTTTCAAGAACATTGGACCAGGGGGTCCAATTCTATGGGTCCCCAAACAGGTTGCCCCTATTCCCTCCATTGTTCTCTATGGTGGGAAAAAATTACTGTTTTCCCACCATAGAGAACAATAGAGGGAATGGGGGCAACCTGTTTGGGGGCCCATAGAATTGGACCCCCTGATCCAATGTTCTTGAAACTCGGTGGGTATCTTGGGGAGAGGCTCCATCAGCTATCCTGTGAGTTTGGAGCCTCTCCTCAAACCCTCCCCTCCAGCCCCCAGGATATACCCTATGTTTTCACCATTGACTTCAATGGCCCATAGGATATAATGGAGCTGAAATTGACATTCGGCTGCCTGAAAGACTCCCCGGGACGCCGGCTGGGGGCGGGGCTCCTGAGCTCCTGGAGCTGCGCTCCGGTGTACTCCCCCCAAAAAAGACCCCTGCAGTTCAGTGATATCAGTTTACATTACGTTTCCTTGTCCACAAAAGTTCAGTAGAGCCCTATGCATGGAGAAACAAAGAGTGGGCCTCATTGTTATGCATTCCAGAGCTCCCAAGAATCACAGGAAAACTACTCCTGACTCAGGAGACTCTCAAGATGGAGTGGAAGGGTTGTGTGTTGGGGAAGGGGAATCTGTGGAAATTGCTGCCTCCCATTATGTGAGCGGACATGCTTTATAGCTGAACAATGGCTACACTGGAGCCAACCTATTGGTTTGGATCCTGTATTGTCATTTTGTTCACAGAGTGTGGTACTCCATTTTGGAGAGCATTCCTCTGGTGCTACATGCTTTATACTCATTCAAGGCAAGGTGGAAGAACTTTATAGGATCCAAGGAATTTTTTTGATGGAACATAATTTCAGCTGATTTCAGATTGATAGCTGAACTATCTATAATATCCAGTTTCAAGACACTGACCAGTTATTACAAGTGTTTCTGTTATGGGAAGCTACATCTATTCTGGCTACATCTATTCTGGCTCTCAATAAAATTGTGAAGATATTGACTATCTGACCAAAGGTATCCACAGAGCAAGTTGTTTGGGTAATCAAATTACATGATAAATGACAGCAGCATTTAATTCAGTGCACCCACAATTCCCATCAAGGGTAAAGGTGAAGAGAAGTAGAAATGCAAATAAAGGTCTGACCTCAATTTTACATGAAGCCTTGGATACAGAGCACGTGCAAAACAAGTGAATTAAATGAGGATGAAGTTGTTGAAGCAAATTAAATGAAGTCAAAGTTGTCAAAATGAATTAAACAATGTTGAAGTTGCTGATGCAAATTATTCCAAACCAAAGTTTTCAAGTGGCCTAAGTCAGTGAGTGTTCAACCAATGAAATTTGTGGATTTAATAAGAAGCCTGTGTCGTGTGCCTGCAACAAGGAACTCAGTTGACAATGCAGATTGCAATAGGCTTAAATGTTCCCATCATATCTAAAGCATATCTAAAGCAGGGAAGGGTGTTTGTCAAATTGATAGTGCCAGGGAGATTTAAGGATCAGTGTGAGAACTGCTGAAACATCATTGTCTCATTGAGGTGAATGAGGACTTCTAGAGAACAGGGCTACCAATTCCCCACCTTGAGCTCCCTTTGTTTCCTACCACTCCAAGTGGAGGCAGGGAGAAAAATTAAAAACAAACAAACAAATCATCACACCAGCATCACAAGTGTGATATGTTATTTTGTGATGACAGTAGCTTTAAGATTTGCTGGAAACTCTGTGTTTGCCCCATACTCAATCCTCCTACTGGTTTCCCATTGGATCCCTTTTTAAAAATTGGTGTCACATTTGCTACTATCCAGTCTTCTGGTATAGCAGCTGAATTTAGTGATGGGTTACATATATGGGTTAGCAAATCAACTATTTCACATCTGAGTCCCTTAAGAACTCACAGTTGTATACCATCAGGATCTGGAGACTTATTAGAACACTAGGAATAAGGCCTGTTGTGGAAATAAATATGAGAGAACAAATGTAAAGAAAGCAGTCATGAGAGTCTGACCCACAGATCAAGCAGTCAATAAGACTTGCAAAGAAAATGCTTTCTGTATATTATGGTCAAAAGCACTACAACACAATACAATAAAAATTCCTTCAAATCATAAGAAAATCCTAGTGTAAAAACACATCATCAATGTCATCTCCAGATTATATAACAACGTTTCAAAATTGGATCTTCCTCAGGAAATATTAAAGTAGTACAAAAGTTCTCTTGCTCATAAAATGCTTTACAAAAAGTCATTAAAATAATACATTCAGATAGAGGCTCTGGGCAGGTGCCCAAACCTTGGGCACTCAGCGTCAATTTGCTGTGGTGACCTCAGCAGGGTATAATGACACAGAGTTTACTGTTTTCTCCAGGGGAATTGATCTCTGCCCTCTGAAGAGCAGTTGTAATTCTGAGTGATCTCCATCCCTCCGCTGGAGATTGGCAACAATGGTTCCCCAGGAGGACATGGCTGGTTTGGAGGGTGGAGTCTATGGCATCGTACCTGTCTGAGGACCCACCTCTCCTCAAACCCCACCATCTCCAGGCTCCACCCCTCAAATCTCCAGGAATTTCCCAACCTGGAGGTGGCAACCCTATCTCCTTCCCATCCAACTATCAACTTACCGTTATCTTCCCCTCAGACTTCAGGTTTCCATCTCCTCCTCCCTCCCCACAGCCTCTACCTAGGAAAAGTACAGTCTTTATCCAAAGTGGAGACCAAAGCACCTCACATCATTCTCCTCTCCCCCTTTCAATTTGCACAACAACCCTGTGAGGTAGGTTAGGCTGAAAGTCTGTGAGTGGTCTGAAATCACCCAGTCAGCTTCTACAGGAAGAACCTGGCAACTGCCATCTGGAGAGCAGTTGTAATTCTGAGTGATCTCCAGCCCTCCCCTGCAGATTGGCAGCAATGGTTCCCCAGGAGGAAAAGTACAGTCTTTCTCTGCAGTGGAGACCAATACAGCTTACATCATTCTCCTCTCCCCCTTTTCATCTGCACAGCAACCCTGTGAGGTAGGTTAGGCTGGAAGTCTGTGATTGGTCTGAAACAAGCAAGAACTGGGTCTGGTAGACCCTGCACTGAAGTGCTACTGCTAAGCCTAGGGTAGCCAACCTCTAGGTGGAGCTTGAAGATTGCCGCATATCATAACTGAACTCAAGACAACAGATCTCTCTCCCCCCCGGAGAAAATAACTGCTTTGGAGGGTGGACTCTATGGCATTCTATTAGCTAAGGCCTCCCCCTCCCCAAACTCTGCCTTCTATAAACTCCACCATAAAATATCCAGGAATTTCACAAACTGGAGCTGGCAACCCTAGTCAGGACTAGCCCCAGTGAGTTCCCACAAAGGCCAAAGGAGGCCTGAAAAGGGCCTCCGGCCTTTGTCTTTTTACTGACAGAACCAAGCTTGGTTGCTTAGCAGTAGCCACTGAGGAAAAAGTTAGCCCCTGAGCAGGAGGAAAAGAGAATGGTTTGACAGCTGGTGGCTCGCATTAGTAGCCAGCCTGCAGCAGAGTAGCCAAGCAAAAGCCATTTTGGCAGTTTATTCTGTTAGTGAAGAGTGGCAGTGGACAGGGGAGAGGATTGGACCCAGCACCCAGCTAATGGCACACGAGTACTCTTGACTGGTGCTTGACTTGTCAATGGCTGATGGAGCACACAGCACAGCCAATGGGAGAACTGGAAAGTGGTAATACATAGGGCAATTTTATATATACTAGGAAAAAGGCCCGTCATGGAAGTAAATACAATGAGCTCTAGAAAGTGGCTCTGGGCAGATGCCCTGGCCTTGGACACTCAGCGTCAATTTGCTGTGGTGACATCAGCAGGGTATAATGACACAGAGCTTACTGTTTTCTCCAGGGGAACTGATATCTGCCATCTGAAGAGCAGTTGTACTTTTGAATGATCTCCAGCCCTCTCCTGGAGACTGGCAACAATGGTTCCCCAGGAGGAAATGGCTGGGTTGGAGGGTAGAGTCTATGGCATTGTACCTGTCTTGGAGGTAGCAACCCTATCTCCTTCCCAGTCAACCATCAACATATTGTTATCTACCCCTCTAACTTCAGCTTTCCATCTCCCCCCCACACCTGGATCCTCTACCTAGGAAAAGTACAGTCTTTGTCCTCCTCAGTGGGGACCCAAGCAGGAGGGGAAATTACCTCAGTGGGGCATAACGACTCAGAGTCCACCCTGCAAAGCAGCCATTTTCTCTAGGGGAACTGATCTCTGCTGTCTGGAAAGTAGTTTTAATTCTGAGTGATCTTCAGCCCTCACCTGGAGAATGGCAGCAATGGTTCCCCAGGAGGAAATGACTGGTTTGAAAGCTGGAGTATATGGCACTGTACCTGTCTGAAGTCCCACCCTTCCTCAAACCCCACCATCTTCAGGCTCCACTCCTCAAATCTCCAGGAATTTCCCAACCTAAAGTTGGCAACAATATCTCCTTCCCAGCCAACAATCAACCTACCATTATCTGCCCCTGAACTCTACCATCTGGAGAGCAGTTTTAATTCTCAGTGATCTCTGGCCCTCACCTGGAGATTGGCAGCAATGGTTCCCCAGGAGGAAAAGTACAGTCTTTCTCCACAGTAGAGAACAAAGCACCTCACATCATTCTCCTCTGTCCCTTTTGATCTGCACAACAACCATGTGAGGCAGGTTAGGCTGAAAATCTGTGACTGGTCTGAAATCACCCACTCAAATTCCACAGCAAGAACCTGGGTCTAGCAGACCCTGCTTTGAAGCGCTAACTGCTATGCCTAGGGTAGCCAACCTCTAGGTGGAGCCTGAAGATCGCTGTGTATCACAACTGAGCTCCAGACAATGGATCTCTCCCCCCCAATAACTGCTTTGAATTCAGCTGAGGCCTCTCCCCTCCCCAAACTCTGGCTTCCTTAGACTCCACCACAGAATATCCAGGAATTTCCCAACCTGGAGCTGGCAACCCTAGTCGGGACTAGTCCCAATGAGTTCCCCACAAAGGCCAAAGGAGGCCTAGAAAGACAGCCATTTTGATAGTTTATTCTGTGAGGGAAGAGTGTCCAGGCTGGCAGTGGGTGGGGGAGAGGAGCAGACCCAGCCCCCCAGCCAATGGCACATGAGTACTCTTGTGTGGTGGTTGATGGGCCAATGGCTGATGGAACACACTGCACAGCCAGAGAGCTGGCAACAGAAGGTTTCTTTCACTTACCGTGAAGCTTCCTTTCTCAGTGGTTCAGGAGTGGGACAGTCCTCACGCTTGGGATAAGCTCCTCCCTCCTTCTCAGGGTCCGCTCTGGGCTTTGATCCAGGCGGAGAGGGGCTTATCCCCTGTAGACTTCCCAGTCATCTTCGAGCCCTTGTCTCCCACCAGAGAGATACCAGAAGGAAGAAACTTCTACCCCGAACGTGGAGAGAAACTCAACAAACTGATTAACGTAACCAAAAACAATCAACCTGTCACCATTCTTTTTCTGAGCCAAGCTAAGAAGAGCATACCAGTACCTTCCACCACCACCTCTGTAAACTGGGAAGAGCGCCCAAAAAGGGAGGGCTGGACAGTCCCACTCCTGAACCACTGAGAAAGGAAGCTTCATGGTAAGTGAAAGAAACCTTCCGTTCTCCAGTGGTTCAGCTCATGGGACAGTCTTCATGTTTGGGACGTAAAACAGCAGAGTGCCCCAAGGGAGGGAAGACTTCCCTGTTTACAGAGTGTATTGAAGCACCCTATGACCGAAGGCCACTTCTGCTGATGCTAACTTATCCACTCTATAGTGTTTGGTGAAACAGATTTCCAGGTGGCGGCTCCACAAATGGCCTCCAAAGTAGGGAAAATCCTATAAGCCACCGAGGTTGCAGCTCCCCTGAGGGAGTGTGCCACTATCCCCTCCAGGGGTTCTATCCCCTCAGCCTTGTTGTCCAAGATAATGCAGCCCTTAGCCTTGTAGGTCAAGATAATGCAGCCCTACTACTGAGCGTAGTAGTGGAGACCTGCTCCCCCATAGCTGCCTTCCTAAAGGACATGAAAAGCGTATCCAACTTTCTCCATGACTTTGTCCTATATATGTAGTAACTTAGGGCCCGTCTGACAGCCTTTTCTTTGTCATGAGTGGGATTTGGGCAGAAGGATGGTAAAACCAGTCTTCTGCCCTATGAAAGACTGTGTTTACTTTTGGGACAAAGGCGGGGTCCGGACGGAGGACCACTTTGTTCCTGTGGAAAACACATAACTCTTTATTGATGGACAAGGCCCTTAACTCTAACACTCTATGTGCTGAATTAATACCTACTAAGAACAGTGTTTTAAAGGTCAGTACTTTGAGTGGGCAGGTCATCATTGGTTCAAACGGGGGTTGGCACAAGACCCTTAATACCATATTTAAATTCCACGTGGGAAACCTGTGGACTTGTGGAGGGTTCAATAAGGAGGCCTCCAGAAATCTTTTGACGTGAGCATGGCAAAGGAGAGACTTTCTATGTCTGACCCCTTGAACTGCCAAAATAGCCGACACCTGTCTCCTCAGCATACTAGTGCTGAGTCCTTTGTCTAGGCCATCCTGTAAGAAATATAGCACCTCCCTGACTGAAGCCCTAAGAGGCTGCACACCATGAACAAAAAACTTGCCATGTTGCATTGTATGGCCTATTCATGGATGTCTTCCATGATGCTAGCATGGTGGATATGACTGACTCTGGATACCCTGCCCCCCTTAGCATGTCCCGCTCAATCTCCACGCTGTGAGTCTGAGCATCTCTGGACACGGGTGGTTTGTTACACCTTGTGACAGTAAGTCCTCCTGCAAGGGAAGGGGCCACGGTTCCTCTGAGGATAGGCTCTGCAGGTCTTGAAACCACGCTCTCTGTGGCCAAAACAGGGCTATCAGTACCACTTCTGCCTTCTGCTGGAGGATTTTTTCTATCACTCTTTGCAGGATCTGAATCAGAGGAAAGGCATAAAGGAGGCCCGTGGGCCACTCGCAGTTTAGTGCATCGGTTCCTCTGGCTTGGATGCTTCTTGTTCTGGAGAAGAATTCTGGGACTTGTCAGTTGTACTCTGTGGCAAACAGGTCCACTTCTACTTTACCATACCTGTCGCATATCTGCTTGAACACTGTCTTGTTCAGCGTCCATTTGGACTGGTCCATCCATTTTCTGCTGAGCCAGCCTGCTAGTCTGTTGCCTTTTCCTGCCACGTGTGTGGCTTTCAAGGACAACAGGTGACCTTTGGCCCAGGTCATCAGCTTGGATGCCTCGAGGTGTAGAACCCACACCCGAGTCCCTCCTTGGAGGTTCACATAAGCCTTTGCCATCATGTTGTCTGTCTGGATGAGAACATGACAGCCCACTAAATGCTTTCTTAGACTTAGAAGGCCTTAGATTGCCCTGAGCTCCAGGTAATTGATATTCTCTTGGGACTCCTGAGCTGACCACTCTTCCTGAGTCATTAGGCCCCTCGAGTGAGCTCCCCAGTCCAACAGGCTTCTGTTTGTCGTCATCACTGTTCTTAGGGGATCCTGGAGAGGAGACCCCTGGCTGAACCTGAGAGGTGCTGTCCACCAGACCAGTTGCTGATGTACTGATGTGGGGAGCTGCAGCAGTTTGACTCTCCGGTGCGCAATTGCCCCCTGATAGGATAGCAGAAATCTTTGCAGTGGCCTTGCGTGGAAATGGGTCCACTGTAAAATCTCTTGGCATGATACCAGCACTCGCAGGAGTTTGGCCAGGGTCATCAACTCTGACTCGGGGCTTTGTAGGATCTCCATCAGTAGGGAGCACACTTTTTGTTCCCTGTCCTGCAAGAGGAACATCGGATCCTGGATCGTGTCTATCTCCACTCCCAGGTGAAGCAGTCTCTGGGTAGGCTGTAGAGGACTCTTCTCCAGGTTGACTCCGAATCCGTGGTCCCTCAAGGTACTCACTGTAAGTTGTGATGCCTGCATGCTCTCCTGGAACAACGGGGCCTTTAGAAGGATGTCATCAAGATACGGGAATAGCTGGACCCCCTTCAGCCTGAGGTGTGCAATCAGGGTCACTAGCACCTTTGTGAAGACCCTCAGGGAGAATTTCAAACCGAAGGGTAGGGCCCTGTATTGGAAGTGCTGATTGGCATAGACTTGTGGTAAGAGCTGTGGATAGGGATGTGGAGGTAGGCCTCTGACAAGTCTATAGAAGTCAGAAAGTCCCCCTTTTGTATGGCTGCCAGGATGGATTTGAGGGTTTCCATCCTGAACTTCCTGTCTTGTATGTGATTGTTGAGCCATTTGAAATCTAAAATGGCCCGGATATCCCCATTTTTCTTGGGTACTATAAAGAACAATGAGTAAACGCCCTGCCCCAGCTGGGAGGGTGGAACTCTCTCTATAGCTCCGATTTCTAATAGGTGTTGCACCACTTTTTTGGTCTGAATGTGTTTCATTAGATTGCGATTCTTTGGGATCTGAACAAAACGTTATTGGGGAAAGAAGGAGAACTCTAGTTTGTAACCGTGTGTCACGGTATTGAGGACCCATAGATTGGACACTGTCTGTTGCCATTGGTCTGCAAAGGCTTGAAATCTTCCCCCTATCCCCAACAGGTGCACTGGACTTGTATAGTCATGCTGAGGTTCCCTTCTTAGGGGTTTTGGAGGTGGAATGATCTCCTTTTCCAGAGGAGAAGGGCTTGTTACTCTGCTGTCTAGATTGCCACTTTCCCTTGAAGGATCTAGAATAAGAGGGTTTCTGTCCCATGTTCCCGTAAGGGCTGAAAGCGTTTCCTAGGTTTAAGTTCTCTCTTTTTGGAGGGAAGGACTTTTTTCTTGTCCCTATCCTCTATTAAATACTTATCAAACCCTTCTCCAAAAAGATTGCCCCCATTAAAGGGAACTGCCGCCACCTTCGGCTGTGCTGAGGAGTCCACATCCCAGTGGCGTAGCCAGTTATTCCTCCTTGCCGTCACACTACACGCTAGTGCCCTAGCAGATAGTTGCGGTTCCTTAGGCACCTCGCTATCTGCCAAGGCCAGATTATGAGTCCAGTCATATGCGGCTCTGGCAAATAGTGACCCCGCTGTGGAGGCTTTGATCGAAGAAGAAGAGGCCTCAAAATTCTTACTAAGTGCCTGTTTTATTTTCCTGCCTGTGTGTTCCTTAGGCATGCCATCCGCATCCATAGGCAACACTGAGTTGGAGTACAAACTGGTGACTGGGTCATCTACTACTGGGAGTTTCAGTTTTCTGGTAGCCTCTGGCATCAGGGAGTAAAGTTTAGAAAAAAAGATGATGGTTAGCCTTGGGCATAGCAGGTTGTTCCCATTTGGCCTTCATTATGTTGTAAAAGGATGCTGGGAGAGGTAAGCCTGGCTGAGAAACGGAGAGTTTAGGCATCAGTTTGGAATTCTGATTCCTGTTCAGCCTCCTCCTTTGGTTTGGAAGTGAGGTCTAGAGTTTTAGGACCTTAGGTAGGAGGTGAGAATATAACTCTTGTGGGAAGAGTCTGGATTGTACAGTAGGCACCACTTCCTCCTCTTCCTCAGATAATTCTCCTTCCTCCCTTTCTGGGGAGGGCATGGAGGACTCTGACTCATCCTCTCTGTTCCCCAACAGGGGACTGTGCTCCCTAATAGGGGACTTGTGCTTCTTCTGTTTAGGTCTAGTAGAGGACCTAGAGGCACTGGAAGAATCCTCTTCCTGGCTATGCCTGGTTCTTTTGGTAGCTCTCCTCTTCTCTACAGGAGGTTGCTGAGATGTTGCACTCTGTAAAGTTTCTTTAAGCATCTCTTTAAACTCCCTCCTCATCTTGCCTCTAAACCAGGTCAGGAGTTCAGTTCTATCTGACTCTCTGGCTTCCTGGCTGAGTGATTTTGATAATTCTTGTGAGGCCAAAGAGCCCGACAATCTAGGGATACTTGGCTCTCCCTGGGGACTGCCTCTATCTTGGGAGCTGCCCGGGTTCGCTTTATCAGCCATGGCCCTTTCCTGTGGGGAGGAGAATGGAAACAGAAACCACCAACAGGAAAGACAAGGAGAACTATTCCTCCCTTCCTGCTGGCACCGAAAGTGAAACCAAATGGCCATAGCCATTTTCCCTCCCAAACTTTTGTGCCCAATAGCCCTTGAGGGGGTCAGAACTCAGTTTCTAGGCCTTCTGGACTCTCTCTCTCTCTCTCCCCCAGAAAGGACCAATGGGTGTCTACAGGGGCTCAGCACTACTGATCCCCCTCCACGGGGCTTTCTCTCGTGGAACATAGAATCCGGCTTGGGATGTCCCACAGCTCTCCCGTCCCATGTTAAAGCTACTTGGGAGTAAGGATGCCGGTTCTTACCGTGGCTCAGGCGAATGCTGGAGTCGGCCTCTGATTGTCCTCGTCGTTACGCTGCCTTCCGTGATTGTGGGGGGGGAGCAGAGTCTCTGGCCCCATCCCGTTTGTGTCACCCAAGACTTCTCCACACTCCCACTGGCCTTTTGGGAGCAGGCCCTCCACCCAGGGGCAGGTAAGGCTGGCGGAAGTCTTTGCTGGAGCGTCTAAGAGCCACTGTGGCCAGGAACGTCCCAGCACTGCTCAACCCTCTTTAAAGTGCCGCGTTTCCCCCTTTCTCTGGGGATGCGGCTCCAATGTTTCTTAAACCTTCCTTCTTCTCTTTCTTTTTTAATCTTCTGGCTGCGCTGTGCAGCGCTGCTCAGACAAGTCCTGCTGCAAGGCAGGGCCGGCTAGAACTGGGAAGCCTACAGGGGATAAGCCCCTCCCCGCCTGGATCAAAGCCCAGAGCTGACCTTGAGAAGGAAGGAGGAGCTTATCCCAAGCGTGAGGACTGTCCCATGAGCTGAACCATTGGAGAACGGCCAGTATGTAAGGGAATTATATGCATAGGATAGGATAAGAAGGGCCTTGCTGGATCAGACCAATGGTGTATCTAGTCTAGTGTCCTGTCTCACACAGTGGCCAACTAATTCCTCTGGATGGCCAAAAACAGGGCATAGAGGCTGAGGCTTTCCCCTGATGTTGCCTCTTGGCTCTGGGATTCAGAGGCTTAGTGCACATATGGAACTGTGACAGAAATAGTGGTGGTTCCCCTCAGTCACCATAGCTAGTAGCCATTGATATTTAATCCCCTTTTAAAATTATTTAATCCCCTTTTAAATTGTTTATTCCTGTGGCCATTATTACCTCCTCTGGCAGCAAATTCCACATTTTAATCAGCATCTGTTTGATTTTTAATTTCCCCAGTAAGTCTAGAACTTCATGTCTAGTTACCTCAATTTGGCTGAGTTTCTCAGACCCCTTCCTGAAGATAGGGGCTGTGGAATTGGTATGTGTCCCACACTTTCCACAGTGAACGCAGAAGCAAAAAAGTCATTGAGCTTCTCTGCCATCTCCCCATCTTCCTCTACCAATTCCTTTATTCTTTGTTATCCAAAGGCCCCACTGCTTCTCTGGCTGGTTTCCTGCTCTGGATATATTTTTAAAAATGTTTATTGTTTGTCTTGATGCTTTTAGCAACCTGCTCTTCACATTTTTCTGTTTAAAAACCTGTATATATGCTCTAACCTCAGTTTCTGTCACTGTTTCATGTGTGCTAGGAAGGAGCTAACTTGAGAAGGAAGTGGGTTGGTTATGTTAGGATCTTGACTGTTCTGTTCCAACCTTAGCCAAAGAATGCATATAATTTCCACTCTGAAGGATCAGACAGCTTGCTACCTGCTTTCCTTCTCCATCAGCCAGATAGAGGTCCTCTTGTAATTATTTTGCTCTTAGATGGGCCAAGGCTTCTTTTAAAGCTATATTACTTGGCTCCTCATGGCTATGTTATTGTACCGTCATGGAATAAACTGGTACAGGGACAGCTGTTTCACACAGCCTTTCCCTTCCAGTAAAGAGCTGTTTCTGAAGTGGTATGTCATTTCAAACTGCACTGCTTTCTTTTCCCGCCATCCCCCCCCCCACGTGCATGATCTCCCTGGCAGGGTTTTGTTTTGTTTTTTAAAAAACATTCTATTGGGAGCATTATGGCGCTGAAGCAGGACTACAAACCAGTGCCATAGCGACCCCGGTGAGATTCCTGGACTCTGTTTAGATACACTGACATTCAATACTGCTGTCACCTGGAAACAAGGAGCTCACTGAATACAGAACTCAAGCCCTGGGGGGGGGGGGGAGGAACCAGACAATTGTGAAACCCAGGAAGCTTTCCTTCCTTCCTTAACTCTCACAAACCGTGGAGCGTGTGTGCTTGTGCGTGTGTGTCTGAGTCTACACCTCCTCTAAAGCAAACTTTTTAAAAATCGACCAAACATCTGTCTCATCATTCACTTATGCCCCTGATTTCCCGTTTAAACACGCTGCCCAATCAGGTACTTGTTTCCAGGGGACAGCAGTATTGAATGTCAGTGCATCTAAATGGAGTCCAGGAAACTCAATGAGGTTGCTATGGCACTGATTTGTAATCCTGCTTCAGTGCCATAGTGCTCCCAATAGAATATTAAAAAAAAGAGGACAATTGTGTGTGAGGAGAAAAAGGGCATGAAAAGAACTGTCATCGCAGGAAGTGCTACGGGACATTTTATACATCACCCTATAGCGCTTCAGAAGCGGTAGAAGAAGAAGAAGAGATTGGATTTATACCCCGCCCTTCACTACCCAAGGGAGTCTCAGAGCAGTTTACAAACTCCTTTCCCTTCCCCTCCCCACAACAGACACCCTGTAAGGTTGGTAGGGCTGAGAGAGCTCTGAGAGAAACTGCTCTTTTTCAAGAACAGCTGTGCCAGAACTACGGCTTGCCCAAGGTCATCCAGCAGGTGCAAGTGGAGGAGTGGGGAATCAAACCCGGGTCTCCCAGATTAGAGTTCGCACAATTAACCACTACACCAAACTGGCTGGAGGATTGAAGACTGGAGGAAAGCCATTTGAGTCAACAATGCTTCAGGACAGAAGCGTGTTTGTCTGAACAGGTAAATATATTCCATCAGGGATCAGTTACTAAAACGGGTCTGTCTGAAATGACAGAAAAAAAACGTTAGTGACCAGTTCCTGAAACGGAACACATAGGCTGTCTGAAACTGACCTTAGTATTGTCTGCCTCAGTTTTCTGGGGCTACCAGCAGAGAAAGGTCTTTCTTAAATCATGCTGAAATCCTTTAGTTGGAGATGTCAGGAACTGTACTGGGGACTTTCTGCATGCTCTACCATGCCTGTTGAGTTTGCATTCCTCTGGGTTTGCCTTCCTGCTATCATTGCTAATTGTTCTAACTTTGACTGATCAGGCTGGCAGCAATATCATCTTTCTGAGAATTTCTTCATAGCTGTTACAGCAACATATGTTTGAAAAAAACCTTATTTATTTCTCTAACAATGTCAAATGCAATAGTCGTAGTTGACACAAGCAAGATGCTGCATGTATTCCTGACCATTTCCATTAAGGGTTTTTTCCCCCTGCTGCCCACACACCAAAGGGGAGCACAACCAGGCAGTTCAAAATGATAACCACTACTGATGCACATTTTGAGTAGAAAACAGTAATTGAATTTCTCACAGCTGAGGGGATCTTGCCAACTGAGATTCACCACTGCATGATGAATGTATATAGCCCTCTCTACATGTTGTGAATGCTGGATACACTCTGAAAAGTTGGGGGGGGGGATGAGCTTAAAGCTAGACCTTATGGCAGCCAGCAGGAAAAACTATTAACAAAAAGAATGTACAGATAGCAACTGAACTGGTCTGCAAAGACTGACACCTCACATGGTCTTAGCTGAAAGGAAATCTCTGGACCATTTAGTGTGCTATACCAGCCACCAAGGCCATTTGCACAGAGCACTGTGTGGCTAACAAAGAAGCAACACTCTTCCTTGAACAACACCATGGTGAGGTTGTGGATCAGGAAAGTGTCTATCTATTGAGGGGGGACCAGGCAATACATGCCTCCCCCAAATAACAGTTTTCTTCTTAGTACCATTAGGGAGGAATGGATTTTCCCCACTACCTTTTTTTATTATTCTGGACTTTCTCTCTGCTTTGCATCTCATTCTTCATTAATCCCTGTTTAACTAGGAAAATTGTTAAAATAAATTCTGGAATTGGATCATGCTTAATTTGCCACAGTTTTCAGTGTATATAATCTTTTCTGCATTTCTGATATACATGAACATATTGAAGAAACACTACAAAACAAACTTGTTATGATTGCTTCCTGATTCTTTTTATACTCTGCTTTACTGATTTGCATAAGCACGTAGTAAGCACCACACACAAAAAAAAACTCAGTACAAACATACGTACATTCCCATCAAGTGATTTTTTTGAAGTGCCTTATCAACAAAGGTGGCTTTCAGACAAAGACAAAATTTTGTGGTTTTCCCATTGCTGGTTTGGCTGCAGATAAAGTGCAGCAGCAACAGGGCTTCCACATGACTGGTTTTCCCACAGTTTCCTTGCCCCAGTCCCCTAGAACTGATCACTCCTCCTTCCCCTGTGCAATAAAAATCAGCACTAGAATATTATTATATCACTAAATCATTGTAACTATAGGTGCAGCAGGCTCTCTGAATTCCCAGTTTTCATTTTTTTTTTAAAAAAGTGGGTCTCTAGCTCCTTTCCTTGGAAAGATATGCTTTCCCCCATATCTCCACAAATTCAGAATTTGAGAGGACATTTGGAGGAAGAGAAATGCAGAACTCACTAATTTATCACACAGTTTTGGAATCACCTGGAAGTAGGGTTGCCAGGTCCCCTTGTCGATCCAGCAGGGGGATTTGGGGGGCGGGCAGGGATGTCACATGACATGATGACATCACCCGGAAGCGACATCATTGTATTGGTGATGCTGGGGGCGACACTTTGGTTTTTGAGCAAAACTCTATGGTAAATTTGCCCTCAAACCATAGAGTTCTGTCCAAAAACCAGAGCATCCCCATGTGATGTCCCTGATGTGATGACATCACTTCCAGGAGATGTCATCGTGATGGGGGCATTGCACAGTGATGTTCCTGTTTAGGGGTGGGATTTCCCCTGCTAGCCAGCTGGTCCATGGCGGGAAGAAGCCCCTGAAACCAGGGGATCTCCTGCTCAGACCTGGGGGCTGGCAACCCTACCTGGAAGTATCTTTGTGAATGCTGAATGAAACACAGCACAGCATTGAAAATCCTGTCCAAACAGTATATGGACAACTTATTACACGTAACAGGGAAAATCCTAAATCCTTAACTTCATGGTATACTGGAATTTGAAGAATTTTATATGTACAGGTGTTATACTATAGAAAGATTAATGTGCAATGAGGTTGTGGGATGAGCTATGGTGTTTCCTACACAAAATGTTGGACTTGGTGTTTTCTGGCTATCCTGAATCTCTATGATTTGAGTATTCATACAGATTTAAGTTTCAAATGTCATATAGATGCATCTGATGTACATGCCCTATTATCTCCTCTACAGCCAAGAGCTATCATCTCTTGACAGAGGCCCGAACATGCAAATTTTCACAGGTGATGTTTCCCTGTGAATCCTTGTAACAAATTATATTTATCAAGGTATTAATGTAATTTGGAATTCAGTCTAATTTAGCAGGAAGGAGATAAAACTGTTAATTTAAAGTCTAATTATGATTTGAAAGATAACCAAATTAAGAAAATTAAGATGAATCATGCCAGACCATTTTGAATAGCTTTTTTGAACTTGTAATAATTGTGCAAGTCAGCACCATGCCTGTGCAACCCAGACTGGAAGCAAGTACTGAAGGCACTTCAGAGCAGGCAACCTTTTTGTAACTCTGGTGGGTCCCAAAAACTGCACTACACTTAATTGTACAAAACAGGAACTTTAATGTAGAAGCAAATCCAAAGGGGCAGAAAAACTGGGATCTGCAAGCCCTTTTCAAGGCCTTTTAATGCTTGCCAGCCAACTAATAAGAGTTCACTGTCTCCATGCCCTTCTTTCCAGGGCTTGCCTGACACCATCCAACAACAAAGTCTCTACCTGTAGCTTCAGTCCTGCAGTAGGAATCCCCAAAGTTTTCTGCTCCAGTCCTTGGTTCCCATTTTCCACCTTTCCACCAACCTGCTTTTCCTCGTTTGCTTATTTCTCACTACAGCCTGCTCCTGACTAAGCCCACCAACCTTCTCCCTCCTCCCCTCTGGAAAGAGGAAGGCAGCCTCTCCAGAGCCAGGGCTGGAGGGAGATGTAGTCCCTCTGAAATTCCTTTACAAAATAAAATTGGCTCTTATAAGCTTGATCCAGTGGCTATTATGAGCTTGATCTAGTCTACCATGGGCACAGTACCCATACCAAGGCGTGTAATAGGGTCTTGTTTTCTTCCTTTTTCTGCAGCAGATAAGCACAGAGTGTGTACAAGCAGGCCATGACAGGAAATAGGAGGCCTGTGGACATCTCCCACACCCATGTTCTCCAAGGTGACCAGAAAAAAGCCCACAGGAAAAAAGCCCACAGAAAAACCCCCACAGTCATAAATGCTCACAGGAAAAAAGCCCATACACCAAAAAGCCCACATGGAAAAATACCATGTAAAGCGCCATAGATATTTATAATTGTGGATAACTATTCATCTCCATTTATGAGAATGAACAGGTATTACCTATATTTTATATTGTTATTTTAGGATTAAAACATGTCATATTCACATGCAACAATTTCTGTTGTGATTTTATCAAGTATAATCTTAATATAATAATTTCCTTACATATTGGCCATTTCCAGCTTTCCCATTGGCTGTGCAGTGCGCTCCGTCAGCCATTGGCTCAACTAGGGTTGCCAGCTCCAGGTTGGGAACTTTGAGGGATGGAGCCTGGAGAGGGTGAGGTTTGAGGAGCGGTGGGACCTCAGACAGGTACAATACCATAGACTCCACCCTTTGTGTTGTGATGTATAATCTTAATATAATAATTCCCTTACGTATTGGCCATTTCCAGCTCTTCCATTGGCTGTGCAGTGTGTTCCATCAGCCATTGGCCTATCAAATGCAATTCAAGAGTAATTGCGTACCATTGGCTGGGGGCTGGGTCTGCTCCTCTTCCCCGCAATGGGCTCTAGAAAGAGGTTCTGGGAGAGTGCCCCGGCCTTGGGCACTCAGCATCAATTTGTGGTGGCAACCTCAGCAGGGTATAATGACACAGAGTCCATAATTTTCTCCAGTTGAACTGATCTCTGCTATCTGAATGAAAGGTTTTATTGTATTTAGCCATGGGCCATTACAATCCAAAAATACCAACAGAGAAAAATACTATAAACATAGGAAATTGTGTAAAATTGAGTATAGTCTAAAACGTTTAAAAGGTCTAAAATATTTAGAAGGTCTAAAATAATTAAAAGATATAAAGCCAAAGATACGAACAGTTAAGTGAAACACAGCATACCCACTAAAATCAGTGTTAACTAGTTCCTGTAAGAACAGCGTTGGCCCGTATCTTCTTTGCAGCCAAGGCAAATAAAGCCATTCTATAGGATATATCAGCATTAGAGTCAGCTAACAAAAATACGGTCTTCTCAGGGACTGAGAAAGAGCTTAAAACTGATAAAATACCAGAGAGAAATTTTACCCTAGGTTGGATGTACAAAGAGCATTCAAGGATATAATGGGGAAGATCCTCAATAGCAGAAGAACCACAAATGCATAGACGCTGTTCCTTGGGTGTTCTACTATAGCGACCAGCTAATACGGCCGTAGGCATTGATTCAAAACGCAGAGAGGTAAAAGCTGCTCTGAGGTTATGATTATCTATATTAACCAGGTAGGGTGATCTAAAATGGTCATTCTTAAATGATTTAAACCAGGAAGCAGACTGTGAATTTAGAATTAACTGTTCGTCTAACAGAACATCCTGCTTAAATACCCATTCTCTAAGTTCTGAATTGTTTGTTGAAGAACTAAGAAGGTCGTCGGGAATGGAATATCTCAATAGTAAGTTATTAAGAAAGCAGGCACGATCTGAGTCTGTAGATAGCATTGAGTTAAAGGCTAGTTGGCTAAAAGAGTTGGTGCCTGCAACTCTGATTTTCTTCCAAGCTTTTAGAACCACAAGGTGCACCCGCGCCCTTAAGGAAGGCAGACCAGTTTCTGATCTCTGCTATCTGAAGAACACTTGTAATTTTGAGTGATCTCCAGCCCTCCCCTGGAGATTGGCAACAATGGTTCCCCAGGAGGAAATGGCTCATTTGGAGGGTGGAGTCTATGGCATTGTACTTATCTGAGGTCCCACCACTCCTCAAACCTCATGCTCTACAGGCTTCATCCCTCAAAGTTCTCAACCTGGAGCTGGCAACCCTGGTCAGGACTGCCCTCAATGAGTTCCTCACAAAGGCCTGGAAAGGGCTTCATTCCTTTGTCTTTTTACTGACAGAACCAAGCTTGGTTGCCTAGCAACAGCCACTGAAGGAAAAGCTAGTCCCACAAGAGCCAAGCAAGAGAAGTGTCTTCGTCAGGAGAGACAGCCATTTGGCAATTATTCTGACAGGAACAGTGGCTGAGGTGACAGTGGGCAGGAAAGAGGAGTGGACCCAGCATCCAGCCAATGGCATGTGATTATTCTTGAGTGGCAGTTGATGGGCCAATGGTTGACAGAGCACACTACACAGCCAATGGGAAAGCTGGAAATGACCAATATGTAAGGGAATTATTATCATACTTGATAAAATCACAACAGAAATTGTTGCATGTGAATATGACATGTTTTAATCCTAAAATAACAATATAAAATATAGGTAATACCTGTTCATTCTCATAAATGGAGATGAATGGTTATCCACAATTATAAATATCTATGGCACTTTACATGGTATTTTTCCATGTGGGCTTCTTTCCATGTGGGTTTTTTTTTCTGTGTGGGCTTTTTCCCCCCTGTGGGCTTTTTTGATAGAACTGTTCTCCAACCCTCCCCTCTACTTCCAGTCAAGGAACATGAGCTCCTAGGTTATGATCTTGAGTGAAGTGGAGGGGAACTCCTGGGCAGAGTTATATACATGTGACACTGGTTCTAAGACTTTGAACGACCTTTAAACCCCCCCACCCCACATGCCAAAAGCATATGTGCAAATTTAGAATTGTCTCTCATTGTGTCTTAGCAAAAATGGTGTTGGAGTTGAAGTGGTGAGCCTTTTGCTAGTCTTGGGGCTCAACCTGGGTACCTCTGGATCTTGTCTTCTACACAATCTTCCCAGTCCCAGCAACAGTTTATATGCTTAGTGCCCATGTGCTATGCAGGTGACAAGAAGGCACTCTTAAATGGACCTTCTCTGTGCAGTGCTGAGCTTGCTGCAAACTTGATCAAGCCCTTTATATTTCTATTTATTTCACAATAGTGTTAACCAAGAGCAACCCAAATAGTGTTAACCAAGAGCATAAAGCAGCTAGCATGCAACATGGCATATATCTGCATGCATCCTGTAAGGATATTTGAGCGAGCACTCCTAAGCAGGTCTACTCTGAAGCAAGTCCCATATTATGCAGTGGAGCTTACTCCAAGGGAAGCGTCCTTAGGATTTTCGCCTGAAGCTGCAGCCAGATGTGCAGCTTGATCCAGTGTGGCCCCACTTCTAAATGATCCAGGATTTTTTGTAATAGAGAGATTTGATGGTTGATTGATCAGATGCGGCAGCCACGGAGTGGCATGGTGGGCATTTAAAAAAATAATTTGTCTTTTAAGCATGTGCATGAGCACTTATGGGAAGAACCACTTCAGACTCCTGGCAGAATGGTGGCAGCTGGTGGCCAATAGGATTGCTGGAGGAGGCTGCTGGAATATGTAGTCCAGCATGGCAGAAGTGTTTTTGAAATGGTGTATTTGAAAAATCCAACATTTCAAACATTTCAAAGCCAGGGGAGAGAAGAAAGAAGCCTCATCCTGTGTCCTTTATGGTGCTAGTGCTTTTATTTAAAAGCTTGGAGCAAAGCTGGAGTCATAGGCATTGTCCTCAGAGTGCTCACTTCACCCCCTCCCTCTCTGAAAAAAACTAATCTCTTTTCAAGCAACCCCTTTCCCATCTGGTGTGCTGCAAAGCACAGAAAAAAGCTGATATACACAGGTGTCTTTCTTTGGAAGTTTGAGAAGCTCCTGTGAGAGGGAGGAGGTAGGTGTGAATATGCAGTTATGCACACATCGCTAACTAGTAACAAAAATGGTAGCCAGGAAAACAAGAGACCAGTCAGACCTGCCTGACAGCTTGGGTACACAACAGTGCAATCAGACAACATGAAATCCAGTTTGAAACTAGCTCAGTCCAAAAGGATTGGACTTTCACAGGTATCAAATAAGCATACAGTAAATGGGGAGGGAATGGAACACAGATGACTGGGGCATGACAGACATTTGTTGCTGTCTGATTGTGTATTTTAAATCCAGAAGGGAACAGCAACTATAATGGATCAAATTGAATGTCTGATTGCAGCCTGAGAGTATATTTTACCTCAAATTACAGAACTGCCTGTCCCACCCTCAGTTCTTGTCAAATCTCCTGTGACCTGTACTGTGTGTCCTGCTGACTGCGCTATAGCTCTGTGGTACATCAAACACATAAGGGTGGGTAAGTGGCTTACACTGTCACTGTGAATGGGAAGAGAAGTTAATGTTTATCACAACAAACATCCCTAATGATGGTGCTCTTAAAGGTCCTAAAGCAGGGCTGGGGTCAGCATACCCTAAGGTGGGCCGGCTGCCAGGATCCATGGTATCCTGTTGGGCTCACTACCCATGACTTTCTACTCAAACATCTCCTCTGATTCCTGCACTCACACCCTTCCATTGCCTGTTTATGAGTACTTTGTCACTTGCGCTACCAGCTGCATGTGCTGGAAAAGGGCATGTGACATGAATGGTGCACAAAGCATTGGTATTCCTGGTGGCCCTGGCAATGGTATGCCTAGCTGCTCCCACCAGCCAGCACCATCAGGGACAAGGGTGTACACCTAGTGTGGGCAGCTGTGACAGTAGGTGGTGGAAGAGGTTGTGAATGGGCAAAGGAAGGATCACAGGCAGGTGGGGGCATGCAGGTGGGTAGGCAAAAAGAGGGTCCTAGTAGTGAGCATGGGGGAAGGGGTTGGACACTCTCTGGCCAGGGCCCCCCAAAACCTGAAACTAGCCCCATGGTAGAGCAGAACAATTCTTACAGAAAACAAAGCACTATATCCACATACTTTGCTGCATTAATCATGATTGAAAAGTAAAAGGCCTTAATATTTTTAATTAAAGGGCCTTACAAAGATTATTGGAGCACAACACACAAAACATGTAATATTATTAAGGGAACAAATACTAAAGGGTTTGCCACATTTTGTTTGCTTTGTGGCTCTGCAATCCCCCGAGTTGGAAATTTAATTGTGTTCTGAACAGTCGACCTAACATTTCCACTCATTTGCTTGTAAGAGAAGTCAGACACACAGCTGTCACGCTCTTGACAATTTCCAATTTATTATGAGTTATTTGCTTCTTATTATGCACAGAATATGACATGAACAAAACATCCTGAACTCCTCGAGGAAAAGCTTCACCTAATGCAATAAATGTGCAAAATCCAAAATGAGGCCCCAATTCCAAAATTTTAATTTGCATGAGCAATGCTTTCAGCTGAGAACCATTTGTAGACCTCACTAATCACCTGAATTCTCAATGATGCTGAAGCAAAAGGAGTTCTCTTTTACATTTTGCTTCCTTTGATTACAGAGCAAAGTTAAATTAGAAATCAGTATGACAACCAACCTTTCATTCATATCAAAAATCAAGCTAGGAAGATCAAGCGTACTGTAGGTGGTATTTCATCTTATCATATTAAAACCAGTTTCCCCAATGTAAGAGATAATCTGGACTGTTGTGACTTCTTAAATAAGCAGAAAATTATGTAAATCTGATTTCCTGCCTACAAACTGCAAGCTTAATAAATCATATCCAGATTGTACAAACACAAATGTGCCAGATCTACAATTCATTTGTTTTTGAAAAATGTGGAGTTGTTTCAGAAAGGTAGTGCGAGGTAAGTAAATGAAATATTCATGTGTCTTCTTGTGCTGATAGCTCAGGCAAATCTGAAACAGTATCAACAGTAGCATGGGGGCGGGGGTGGGAACTTCCATTGCCTGAAATTCACACACTGTTAAGACCAGCGCAGGCTCTCTAAATCACCAGAATTACTTGGGAATACTGTTGACAACCAGCCACATTTTTACTTTTATGGCTGATTGCCCAAACGGGTGATTTCAAAAACAAGCAAAAACCCAGCTGTCAGGCTTGTGCTCAATGGCACCTCAGGGGACAGGGGCACAGCCATCCTTTTTTGCCCACCCCCATCATCAGCTGCCACAAGCCTCTTATTTATTCATTTTTATACACAGCCAAGGAGCACTGTCCCTTTGAGTTCCTTCGCTCGGTTTGAAGCCTGTCTGTTGGCCCTACCTCACCCAGGGAGCTGCTCTGCCTGGAGCTACTCTCTGCTGCCTAGTCCTCTTTGACTCTTCCTTCCTTGGGAGCAGTCTCTGCTCCTCCTTCAAGCAAACTGCCTGCAGGTCTTTCCTTGGCCTGCTCTCAGCAGTCTCCTTTCCTTGGGTCCTTCCTCCCCTCCCCTCTCCTAGCTGGGCCCTCCTCTTTATCAGGTCCAGCCTGGGGGAGGGGAGGCTGCCCCTGGCTATTTTCAGCTCAGCTGGGGCCGATGGTGGCACGGAGCCCATGCACAGCTCCCACAGCCCTCCTCTCTCACACCAGCATTGCAGATTTTGGTGTTAGCACACTGAGCCATCACTACATAAATTGGTGATGGTTGTGCTGCATTTGTAGAATATAGTATACATCAGGCCCATAGCCAGAAAATATTTTATTGGGGTGGGGGGCAACTGAGTACAGTGGTGGTAAACACATCATTATTTTCTTTATTATGAATGATCTATGATATAGTGCAAAGACTCTACAAGGGATCATTCTACAAAAAAAGGTTAAACAATAGTCCATTTTGTTTAGAACCAAATTGTAACAGACAGTTTCTGTCCTGCACCCAGGGTGGTCTTTCCTGAGAGAGGGACACCCCAAAATGACCTCCAAACCTCCACCAGCAGAGCCCTCATAAAGCCAGGCTTGGCTTAAACAGTGGCTTTTGCTGGGAGACTAAGAGAATCTCATTTTGGCATAAAATACAGGCCAAGTGAGAACACAGGGCTAACTGCACTGTCAGAACATCCTCCATTCTATACCCCCCCTCCTATCAGCTCAGTCCATAAGGACTACTAGAATGGGCAAACCTCTGCTCTCACCTCAGGCTTCTCCTCCTGACCAAATGGCAAGTCTTTTGTCTGTCAAATGTACAGGCAGGCAGAGACAAAGAGCCTCTGGTCTGTATCAATGTCATGAATGGAATATGTTGTATGTTTCCTGTTCCACTTATGACAGGAAATACCAACTGGATAATCCTCTCATTCCTGTCTCCATATATTTGTCTAAAATACCTGCATTCTTACACCTATGCCAAACTCATCAAGATAAACATTAACTCTTCATGTCTAGTGAATGGTCACTTTTATTCAGGTTCATCCTGCCACATGTTAAGAAATATCACCTCCTTTTGTCTGGCACTAGGGAAACACCAGATCATGCTACCATCCCATAATGGAAATCCCATCAATCCACTGTGAAACTAGCCACCACACTTTAGTATACCTTCAGGATACATTTACCCAGACTGAAACAGGCATATTGTGATTGGACTGAGTGCGCACAAAGTATCAACCCAATCCCCCATCCTCTCCATCTGTCAGCTAACTTCTCCTTGTATGCTTGCAATCCTTGATTTGAGTGTAAAAATCTAAATTATTATTTTCCTATAATAAAATCCATTTCTCTTTACAATTTGGACTGGTTATTGACTCAGCTAGGGGTCTAAAAGGGACCATCTCCATAAACACTGATAGCAGATTCCTGCTCCTTCCCCAGGCTCTCGCTAGCCCTGCCTTTGACACTAATTTATCCAATTAAACCAAAGGCAAGATTTTATTTATAAAGCTGGTAGGGGTAACAGAATATCCCCTTCCTTTATTTACACATGATGAACAGAGTTTTGTACATACATGAAGATCCCCACCCCATGTTATTTGTCCCACTTCCACTTTCCTGGATTGCAGTGTGCCAAATGGGAATCCCTCCCATCAATGTATCACCATAAAAGTGTCTGTTTCTTCCTCTGAGCATGAAATGAGCTTTTGCTAACAGAGATCACAGAAGAAGGTGCATTTTTTTTGGATGGATAGCCCCTTTGATTCACAACACCATCTTCCATTGAACTCACACCCCACCAAAAGCCCCAGCCCCTGCTCTGGTTTGATTCCACATAACTTGCAATAAGGACTTAAGGATAGATATCAGCACTCAGGCTGGAATGCATTATAGGATTGCCAAACTCCAGGTGGTGCCTGGAGACCTCCCAGAATTACAAGTGATCACCAGACTAGAGAGATCACTTCCCCTGGAGCAAATAGTTACTTCAGAAGATAGACTCTTTGGTATTACACCTGGTTAGTGTCCCTCCCTCACCTTTCCCCGGCTCCATCCCCCAAATCTCCAGGAATCTCCCAGCATGGAGTTGGCAACCCTAGCAAGTATGCACATGCACACACACCTTCCCCTCGCAGCTACAGCCTGCCTGGCATGCAGGGTAAGGGTGGCTTTATTGCTTCACGCAGATGGGAAAAGAAGCTGGGAAGACTCCCCTCTACAGAAACAGAGACTGACTCCCCCCTTGCTGAGCCCATTTAGAAGAGAAGGAAAAAGTGTTGCCAGCACCAATTCATCATCACCATTTTACAAAGATTTTTAAATGCTGTGGTGCCCAGTTTACTGTGGGCTTGTGGTGCTGCTGCCATCCACCCCATCTGATTCCAACCACCTTTGAACACTCCCCACCTGGGCTAAAACAGAGCAAAAAAAAAAAAAAAAGCTTTTACCTTAATGTGCTGTAGTGCTGCAGATCAGAGGAATCCATGACTGGCATGAGCTGGCAAGCTAAGGCGGGAAGAGCACAGCTGATCAAGTACTTTGTGCAGGAAGCAAAGCACAAAGGGAAAGCCTGGGAGGGAGAAGGGAAAGAGACTCTCTCCCTCATTGGCAAAGCCTGGGAGGGAGGCAAGAGGAGGGAAGGAAATGCCATCTCTCATTGGTAGAAGATTTGTGACAGATTTTACAACCCCTAATGCTGGTTGGAGGGGCCTGACTAATGATTGGTGGGGCCATGCCCCTTTCTGCACCACCATGGCTATAGGCCTGGTGTGCATGCATAGAACATATATGGTATGAACGCAACTGTGATGGCATTATTCTTATGGACAAACTGCTTCCTTTTCAGTTCATGTTTTCTCCCTCTCATCCTTCTTGATGCTTAGAACAACCCCTCTTTCCAGGGTAAATGGGGCCAGGAGACGCTTTCTGGCCATTCCACTGACAAAAGGTGGGAGAACAGGAGAGGAGACTTCTTTGTTGTCCAGTGTCTGGGTCATCAAACTGTTCGGTGTTCAATCAGTGTGCCTTTAGTTACATACAAAACCTGCCTTATTAGCATTTCTCAAACAGAGTATTTTCCCGCTCCACATTAATCTAATTTAGATTATTGCATTGTCCAATAAAGTGCCACTTTTGATCAGACTAAGATAGCACTCAGATACCCTTTCTCTCTGCCTGAATATCTCACCTTCCTTACCTATTTGGAAACTTGCCCAGGAGCCACCAAATCTTCCTTTTTGATCCAACAGGCAATATAACTGATCATGCACACCCATCTTTCTACAGCTGGAAAGAATATATATGTATATATATATATATATATATATATATATATATATATGTATGTATGTATGTATGTATGTATTTTGGATGTGGGTGCCTGTTCCATCATTGGAGAGAAAGTCTGCTCCAAAAATGTGTGCTTCCGATGGTTTCACCCCATGTACAATGTTCTGTTTGCCTTCTTCTTTATATATATGCTTTTGGGCTGTGAAGACATGTGGCCCTGCTTCTTCCCTTGGAATTTTTGGAGTTATTTGCTGCCTAGATGCTTGCATCCTGCCTTGGTGTTTGGATCTGCAATTTAAGGGTTTAATATCTAAAGTATTATTCCCTTAACTCTCACTATCTGTCCTCCTGCCTCTCCTGAGAGCGAGCATGAGTGGCAAGACTCTGGGGAGAAGCAAGTGGCAGCGAGGCGGGACGATCGCATTTCAACACGTTGGCCACTTCTGGGTTCTTTTAAAGGGTCTCCTGACTTGTCAGCGACCCCTCACCACGCCGGGGGAGGGACAAGTGGGTAGCAAAGGGCTTGATCTGGACCCCTGTGGGTTAGCTACTCACAGGGAGAATGAGGGATCACCTCCAATGCTGGATCCGAAGAGGAGCCCATTCACATGGGCAAAGCCATTGCTTCTGCGCTGGGTTTTGTTTTTTTTAGAAAATGCTGCTGAAGAAAACTCCCATGAGTAAGACTCTTGATTGGGGCATATAATGAGGGAATCCACTAAGTTTTAGCCCTAAAAGGGAGAAGCGAAGGTGGGTGGTCCCCCCCCCCAAGGCATAAGCGGCTAGTAAACATGGCAGATGGAAACAATGGTACTTTCATTTGCAAGTACAGGGCGATTCTCGGCAAGAACAAGCCTGATTTACTGTTTAATCTTATGAACCAGATGGCCAGTTCAACTAATTAGTGACTAGTGGAGTCTGTGGAGTTTGTAGAGACCCCTTTGCATCGTTCCCAATTTTTGCCCCATTGGGGGTAGGGTATGGAGTGCTAGTTACCCTTTATAAAACTTAGGGATCCACAGGAGAGAGAAGCAGGCAGAGCATCTGGAGCCCCTTTGCAACGAACTCAGTTGTTTAACCCTACGGGGCAGGGTGGAATTGGCGAAGGATTTATTTCAATGACCCCAATTTTTTCTCCAACGGGGCAAGGAGTGGTTTACCAGGGAAACCCTCTACAACTCTTCAAGGAGCCAGAGAAACAAAAGTGAACATGATAAGAGAAGAAAAGTAAAATTTGGACTTGGCATTATTAAAGACTTGCTGTATGGGTATTGTGTATGGTCTGGAAAAAAATTGTGATTTAAAAAAGAAACAAAGCTATACTTTTCAGGTTTTTCTGGGCTAAAAGTGACTGAGAGGAGAGAAGGGAACCGAGTGGTGGTGGCATATTGGAGGTTTTGGTTTTAAAGATACGATGACTGAAAAAGCCTAAACAAGTGTCTGAAGTAACCTAAACAAATTCTGAGCAAGCAGCCAAGGGTTTTGAGTGTTCCGAATCAATTGCTGGGGTTTAAGTAAACAAGTTCTGGGAAGCTGGCCAGTGAAATTTAAATGTACCAAAACAAATTAGTAAAAAAGAAAACAATCATTAGAGGTAAAGCAGGATAAAAAATGTTGAGCACTTTGTTAGAATTGAAATATTATAATTAACGAGATATAACTATTCAGGATGTCAAGTCAAGCCGGTCAAGGTAAAGTAAAAATACCAGCCTCTTCACTGGGTCTTTCTAGCATAGCCACTGCTAAATTTGCAGGCCCAGCACAAAAGGAGATGCAGGCTTTGGTCCAGACCACCATTCAAAGTTCCATCAGCGAGGCGGTCAATCCAATTAAACTAGCAGTGGAGGAAATTAGGAATTCCATTCCCATGGCAGTCGATCCCATTAAGGTTTCAATGAAAGACATAACTGACCGATTCTCTCAGAGTTTGCATGCACTTCAGAAACAGATAATGGAGAATACCAACAAGATTACTAAATTAAATATTGCAACAGGGAAGACTCAAACTAAGACAAAGGAAATGGAGACGAAGATTAAGGAGTCAGAGGAAAGACAGAATACCTTGGAGCAAGACGTTACAAGACTGCAGGTCGAGAGAGCAGCACTTTTTCTGAGATTTCAGAATGTATCAGAAGAAAAAAATGAAGATCTCACTGATAAAATGGCAAAAGTTTTGGCAGAGCACATGCCCATGGAAGATGTAGAGAAGATAGCCCAGGAAATAGATGTTGCTTTTAGAATGAACTCAGCTTATGCAAGACGATTTCAATTACCAAGAGAAGTACAGATCCAATTCCATAAGAGGGCAGAGATATTAAGAGAAGTGAATGCCTTGCCATTGATGATGGACAAAACAGAAATAAAGACTCCTTGGAGAGTTAGAGAAAAAAGGAAATAATACTCCAATTTGATGACATTACTGAGAAATAACACGATTAACTACAGATGGCTCTTACTGGAAGGCCTGATTTTTACCTTTAAAGGGAAAAGATATAGAATAACATCAACTTTCAAGGCAGCAGATTTTCTGAAGACTTATGGGGATGAGCTATCAGCAGAACAAGAAGAGAGGAAAGAGGGAGAGGAAGAAGGAGAAGGAGAGGAAGAAGGAGAAAATGCACAGGGTGCGACAGCAGCGTTGGTGAAACCACAGAGATACAGAAGATATGGAACAAGGAAATCACCAGTTAACATGGGACAACAGGCAAAAGAGAAACAGGAACAACAGAACCGAAATCAGGATGGATAAAGGAATAAAATTCATTTCAGTAAATGTAAATGGCTTAAATGGACCTCAAAAAAGAAGAAGAATATTTCATCAACTTAGAAAACAAAAGTCGGACATAACATGCCTTCAAGAGGCACATATTAAAAAAGGGGACGAAAAGCACTTAAATGTTAAAGGGTTAGGGAAAATCTTCATAGCTTTGGATAAGGACAAAAAGAAAAGTCACATTTGTAAAAGGTCATCTTCAGCCTGAATTAATATATGCATCTCAGGATGGAAGAATTTTGATGGTGGCAATACAAAGGCAGCTGAAAAGAATGCTTATTGTCAACATCTATGCCCCGAATCAACACCATTTTTTTTTTATGGCAAGTTACAAAATCTTATTACGCAACAAGATTTTCAGGAGATTTGCATTATTGGCGATTACTATACAGTTTTTGATAAAAAAAAGGAGGATAGGAAAACAAGTACCCAGGGGAAGAAGAGAGGAGGCAGTGAATTTCTCAATATGTTATGCCACCTTATGGAGGAATTGAGGCTGGTAGATGCTTGGTGGGTAAGGAATCCCAAGAAACAACAATATACGTGTTTTTTGGCTAGACACGATTCATGGTCGAGACTGGACAGGTGTTGGATCTCGAGCTCGGTTGTTAAAGACCTACTAGAAGCAGAGATTGAGGCTGGAATCTACGCCGACCACAAACCCATTACCTTGGAATTGCAAGAGACAAGACCTAAAAGTAGGTGGACATTGCATATATCTCTTTTGAAGAATGATAAACTGGTAAAAAAATACCAGGGAGAGGTGGCTGGAGGCCCGGTGTTTTAAAGGGGGCCAATCTAGAGCGGAGTGAGGCGGCAGCATCTATCTGCCTGCTCCCGGCTCTGACTGAGGGGGGGGGCTTCCCCTTTTGCAGCGGTTGCTCATGGCAGAGGGCCCGTTTGTGGCAGCACTTTTGGGAGTCAGCGGCTGGTCCCTGGGTCTGGGACACTGTGGGGACGTCTTTGGTGGTGGCAGCTGTGGTGGATCAAGGTGCTGAGGCGGCACGTGGCGGCAAACAGCTTGCCGTGGTGCCTCTTTGTTTAACAAAACACATCATAGCACAATAATAGCGCACATGTACATTAAGGCCTTTCGTTAGTGGGGCAGTTTGGTGAGGCTGTTGGGGCCCTAGTTCCCCTTTAATCAATCCCCCTTCCCCAGGAGACCTGGTGCAATTAGGTTGCAGGCCGAGGCCAGGGGTGATTGTGGTTTATTACCCACTGGGGTGGCCGTTTCAGGGTAGTGCAGGGGGCAGCCATTTTGTGGGGTTTTTCCTGAGGGGCCAAGGTAAAGGCAGTGGCCATTTTAGGTGGGTCTTGCTAGTGTTGGCCATTTTGTGGAGGTCCCCTCTAGGAGGCCAATTTTTAAATACAGGCGGTTGGTGCCCTGTGGCTACTTTGTTAAGGGGCCACTAGGTTTGAGCTTTAACTTTGGCTAGTGGCATTGCCATTATGGCTCCTAAAAAAGGTAACGGGACAGCAAAGGGGAAACAGCCGGCTCCTAAGCGGCTGCCGGTGCAGGATTTGCACGTGATTTCCTCCGATGACGAGGATGAGGATCCTGTTAATGCTGCCATTCTGCAAAGACTTGCAGCACTCGAGCAGTAGAGGGGTGCCCCTCCTAGGCGTGACGTTGGTAAGAGAGTGAAGAGGGACGCTAATGCTTCCAACATGTCTTTTCAGGCACAGGTTCTGGCAAACCTGGAATTTCTGGAAGATCAGCAGGGAGCGCCTGATGGTGGTGGTGATGACAGCGAGTAATCTGGTCAACAAGGCCAAGGCATGGATGAGCTCCAAAAGGCAGTGTATAAGGGACCTCCTAAGAAAGATGGTAAAGAGGATCACTCTGACAAGAGCGTTACACATTGGTCATGGGGACCCTGCCCGTTGGGTAGTTCTGGGTCTGCTACGTCCATGCCAGCTGTGAATTGGCCACAATACCTGGGCTGGGGGTGCAGTATGCCTCCCCCTCCCCATGGGGCTTGGCCTGGATGGGGCTATCCACATCCAGGTTCAGGGTATGTAAATCCAGGGACTGTGTCTTATGACACAGTCGCTCTTGGTGCCATACCGTCTGGGGATTCTGGGCTGCCATTAGGTGATCACCTGTCCATCGCCACAAAGGAAAAGATTCTGAAGGGCAAATATGTGGGCATTTATACTCTCTTATACAGGGAGTTGGAGAAAAAAGACAAAGAAAAACTGGATGAGTGAGAGAAAGAACGCTTAAAGAGGCAGGTTGTGGAGAGAACATGGGTGAACTGGTTCCCAGGGTTCTTAACTTATGCAAGAATTATTATTAGGCACTAGCCATGGAGAGCATTAGCACTGCTGCAATACATGGATATTATCTATAAGGCAGTTATGGATTTTCCTGGCCCAGCATGGTCGCATTATGACAAAGAGTTTTATATGCATGCAGCCATGAATCCAGCCATGAGATGGGACTGGATACACTCGGACCTCTGGTTGCAGATCATGTCCACAATCAAATCACCCGGTACTGAAAGGTCGCATAGTGGCTGTTCAGTGCGCAAGCCATAAGCCCAGTCAGGCACCCGCGCCCAGGTGGGGCTGGTGGTTCAGCGACGCCTGCTTTGCTGGAAGTTTACCTCCCATGGGACATGTGGTCAGAAGTCATGTTCCTTCCAGCATGAGTGTCCATTATGTGCGGGGCCTCATTCCTTCTCTAATTGCCCCAAACCTAAGGGTCAGGGTGGAGGTAGAGGTGGTAAGCGCCCCAGAGGCGGTGGGGGCTACAACTCACCTTCTGACAAAGGACCTAGCCCAATAAAGTTTTAGAGCATTGGTTATGGGACTACCCGAATCAACAGGATCAGGTTTACCTTTTGGATGGTTTTAGGTTGGGCTTTAGGATACCTTTCCAGGGTTCTTGGACTCCGTACATGGCTACTAATTTGAAATCAGTGCACAGGATGGAGCATGTAGTTAGGGAAAAAATTGCCAAGGAATGTGCAGAGGGCAGAGTCCTGGGTTCTTTTTCTCTCCCCCCCCCGTTGGCAATTTGAGGGTTTCCCCTTTGGGTGTTGTTCCGAAGAAGGCACTTGAAGAATATCGCCTCATTCACCACTTGTCTTATCCACATCGGTGAATGACGCAATACCAGAGGAGTTGTGTTCGGTCAGGTACACCTCTTTTGGTCAGGCCCTGCGGGTGGTGCACAGCTGTGGACAGGGAGCGGAACTAGCAAAATGTGACATTAAGTCAGCCTTCCATCTTCTTCCTGTCCACCCGGCTGACTTTGAGCTCCTGGGATTTGCCTTTGAGGGCAAGTTCTATATGGATAGGACCCTTCCAATGGGATGCTCGGTGTCCTGTGCAGCTTTTGAGAGGTTGAGTACCTTTCTGAAATGGGCGCTGCGGTATAGGACGGGTCTCGGCACTACAGCCTATTACATTGATGATTTCTTATTGGCAGGAATGGTATGGGTCAATGTGCCTTTTTGCTGTCCAGCTTCATTAGTATGGCAGGGGAGCTGGGAGTTCCTCTGTCACAGGAAAAAACTGAAGGCCCTGCCCCTATTTTGTGGGAATAGAAATTGACATGGTGGGGCAGTTCTGCAGATTGCCCAGGGATAAAATAACTGCGCTGCAGGTATTAATAGACACCGCTAAGAAGCAGACCAAGATAACCTTGCTGCAATTGCAGCAGTTGGTCGGCTATCTCAACTTTGCATGTAAAGTTGTGGCACCCGGAAGGGCTTTTGTGAGGAGACTGTGTGAGTCTATGAAGGGCCTCCATCTCTTCCATCATAGGACTAGGGTCACCAAGGGGATGTGGGATGACCTCCTTGTATGGAAGCAATTTTTGAATTCATACAATGGGTTTTCCTTTTGGCATGAGGACCTCCTAGTCAAAGCTGAGTTGCAGGTTACATCTGACTCTGCAGGTTCCTCCAGCTTTGGAATATATTTCCAGGGGCATTGGTGAGCTGGGGACTGGCCTGGTTCCAGGCGGGGTGGGCCATAGGCCTTACCTTTCTGGAATTTTTTCCAATTGTCGCAGCAGTGTGGATTTGGTCAAGGGAATTTGCTGATAGCTCCATCCACTTCTGGTGTGACAACATGTCCACAGAGCATGTAATTAATTCTTTGACATCCAAGTCCCCCAGAGTCATGGCTCTGGTCAGAGCTTTCACTCTGCAGTGCTTGTGCAACAATATAATGTTTAAGGCTAGGCACATCCCCGGAGTTAATAACGGGGTTGCTGATGCTTTATCTCAAAAACAGATGGAGAGATTCCGTCAGCTGGCTCCAGAGGCCGACCCGTTCCCAGTGTGGATGCCGGTCGAAGTATGGCAGATTGGAGGGCTGAGGTCGACAGGGCTATGAGCCTGGCTCTTGCCCCCTCCACACACAGAGCTTACATGAGGGTGGGTAAGCAATTCCTGTCCTTCAGGAAGGGTGCAGGCTTGTGGCAGGTTTGGCCCATACCTGTCCCTCATTTAATGCAATTCTGTGTGACGTTGAGGGGTCAGGGCTTGTCATCCCGTACCATCAGGGGCAAGTTGTCATCACTGGCATAAGCCAGCAAGCTTCTGTATTCAGAAGATACTTGAGGGTTGGTCCAGGGAAAGTGGCATCATGGCTGCCACCAGAGAACCTTTGACCCCAGGAATACTGAGTGGGCTCAAGTCGCAGTGGCGCACGTTGTGTGCTGATGGCTATGAAGCTGCCCTTTTTCACACAGCATCACTGGTCGCCTTTTTTGGGGCACTGCAGATCAGTGAGCTGGTGGCGGGCTCATGGCAGGATGTTTTGGGCCTAGCACTTGGCCGTAGGGATGTTTCCATTTCAGATTCCAAGGTGGGAATTAAGCTACGCTGATCTAAGATGGACCAGTGCGGCAAAGGAAAAGTTATAGAGCTTGAACAATGTTCTGAGGTCGAGTTATGCCCAGTTAGGGCTTTGAGCCATTATGTGGCTTTGAGAGGGGAAAGCCGGGGCTATTTATTCCGGCACAGGGATGGCACCCCCCTCACTAAGTTTCAGTTTTGGAGCCTGACACAGAAGGCTTTAGACCGCATGGGATTGGGTGGGGTTCATTTTGGAACACACTCTTTCCAGATAGGGGCTGCTTCAACAGCGGCTGCTATGGGGTATATGGGCAGTGAGATTCAGCGGATAGGTTGCTGGAGGTCATGATGCTACAAAGGCTACGTACGGAAATGCGTTGTTTAAATATCCCATATGTTTAGCTGATTCATTAATAATGTCTTTTACAGATGCTGAAGGCTGCGGGGAGAGACGAAGGGTTACCATCTTTGGCCATAGCATGGTCTTCTGGGCAGCTCATTGGGCCAAGAGGTCATCCAGTGGTTCTCAGTTTAGCCTTAGTGCATGGGCAACAGTTGAATGGTTGGGAAGGAGGGACATGCGATGGCCCGTGCTCCTTGCCCTCCTATTTGATGAAAGGAAGGGGACTCCTCCTCACATTCTGGTAATACACTTGGGGGGCAATGACCTGGGTCTATTGAAGGGCAAGGCCCTTGTGTTGCAGGCCGAGGCAGACCTTGTGAGGATAAGAGCAAGGTGGCCTGGCATGAAGACAATATGGTCTGCCATACTGCCCCGCCAGGTGTGGCGGAATTTGAAGAACCCGAGGTGTATTGACTGTGCACGACATAAAGTTAATAGGCAGCTGAGAAAGGCCATGGATGCTGGATTGGGTATGTTTTTACCGCACCCTGATATACGGGTCGTGTTTCGGGACCTGTATAGGGATGACGGGGTGCATTTGTTGGACAAGGGCAATGGGATATTTTTGAAGGATTTGCAGCAAGGAATTAGGTCAGCTTTAGGATGCTGAGGGGGAAGTAAAGGCCAAACCAGAGGTTTGACCTTGGCTGTGCAGGTTTGTGCAAGCAAGAAAATGGAACTGGTGAGCACCTTTCAGCATATCCCGTTAGGGAACAGGTGGTAATCAGGAACTGCCTTCGGATTCTAAGGTCCTGGGTTGGGGAATGGTGATCACCTCTGGGAACCTTTTAGGGCAGGCTCCTCCCTGCAAGTTGAAAGGCTTCAGGGGTAGGCGCTCCTAGGGGCAACCAGTTGCTGGGCTGCTGGTCACGAGCCAGAGAGTAAATGGCTCACGGACGGAGCTGGGTGACCCGCCCTTTAAGGGAAAGGGGGTTGGTCAGGGAGTGACGTCTGTCTTACCTGTTCCATGCTTGCTTAGTTGTCTTTGCTGCAATGTTCTATTAAGTAGTTAATAAGGTGGCCTTTGTTTAATTCCATTATCATTGTTTGTCTCATTATTCTGGCTGGGGGGGCAAATACCAGATTCATGGAGAGAAGCAATAATTTCCTTAATACATAAGCAAAATTCCGACAAAAAAGAAATTAGGAATTACAGACTGATATCACTTTTAATTGTGGATTACAGTGTCATCGATGCAACGAACATGAAATTGAGCAAACTTCAGCGGACGGCAGAGGACAGGAGGGCCTGGCGTGGTCTGGTCCATGGGGTCGCGAAGAGTCGGACTCGACTGTGCGACTGAACAACAAAAACAAGATTTTTGCCTCAATATTAGCTGAAAGACTTAAAAAAAATACTATCTAAAATAATCCACAAAGACCAGGCAGGATTTTTACCTAAAAGACAAATAAAGAACAATTTAAGATGTATTATAGATGTAATAGAATATTATGAAGCGCATCCAGAAAAATCATTAGCTTTGATATTTTTAGATGCAGAGAAAGCTTTTGAAAATGTGAACTGGCTTTTTGTTATGGAAGCATTGAGAATGGCAGAGGCAGGAGTGGAATTTGTCAACATGATCCGAGCTATTTATACTACGCAAAATGCCTCTATCATGATTAATGGGGACCAGACGCAAAACTTTGAAATTCAAAAAGGGACAAGACAAGGTTGTCCCCTTTCACTATTGTTGTTTATTTTTGCTTTGGAAATACAAAATGACGTAGTTAGAAATGAAAAACAGATTGTTGGGCTTAAGACGAGCGGAGAGGAGTATAAGCTATTGTCATTTGCAGACAATTTAGTATTTATCTTGGAGAATCCACTATCTTCAATAGCCAAGTTGAAGAAGGTACTTTATGATTATGGCCAGGTCGCAGGTCTGAGAGTGAATGTAAATAAAACAAAGATCCTGACTAAAAATATGGGAATGGTACAGAAGGCAAAATTACAAGAAACTTCAAGTTTTCAGATACAGGAGAAAATAAAATATTTGGGAATAGTGATGACAAACAGATGCAGTGCACTTCAAGAGAATAACTACAAGGAGCTTCTGAAGGTAACTAAACAAGATTTAGAGAGATATCTTTAATGGGAAGAATTGCTTTGATTAAAATGAATATCCTCCCTAGGTGGATATTTTTATTTCAGACAATCCCTATTTTGCAAAATCAAACAATCTTTAAAGATTTAAAGAAAGTAGTTTCAAAATTTATTTGGCAAGGAAAACAACCTAGAATAAGACTGAAGGCACTACAAGATCTGAAAGAAAAAGGAGGTTTTGGATTTCCAAACTGGCCGTTGTATTATAGAGTGGCAGCACTAGCATGGATGAGGGACTGGATTATGTTAGAGGATAAAAGAATATTAAAATTAGAAGGCCATGACCTTGTGATGAGATGGCATGCGTTCCTATGGTATGGAAAGGTATCTTCGCATAAATACTTTAAACAACATTGGCTATGTGCTTCCTTGTTAAAAATCTGGGAAGGTATACCTAAGCTATTCTTTACAAGGAATTCAAAACTGATTGCTCCCTTAGAGGCATTTACTCTACGAAATACTTATGATGAAGATAAGCCAAGAAGATATATGGACATTTTAGACTCTAAGAATGAGCTGAAACCGTTGGAAGACCTGTCGTGGTGGCAAAAAGCTCAAATAGAATCCAGATATTCAAAAGATAAGAAAACTGGCTTTCATGAGAACTTGATTGAGATTGAGAAGGTACTGATCGCCCCGGACCAGAAATTTATAAAAAGAGCCTATACACTGTTACTTAATGAGATGATGTTAGAGGAGACAGTTAAGGGAAATATGATTCAATGGGCCCAAAATATGGGACATAATATAGATTTAGAGCAATGGGAGCAATTGTGGAAGAAAAATATAAAAATCATAAAGGCCTACAAAGAGAATCTATATACAATGTTTTATAGATGGTATGTAACACCAGAGAGGCTGGCAAAATATGGTAGTAAATGTTCAAATAAATGTTGGAAATGTGAAAATAAGGCGGGTTCTTTTTACCATATGTGGTGGTATTGTGAAATAAGCAAAAAATATTGGATATGGATCCACCGGGTGATCCAAAAGTTTTTAGGTATGGCTATACCATTCACGCTGGAGGTAATGTTATTAAGCATTTTGCCGAAAGATTTTAATAGGGATGTCCGCTATCTTATTGTATACCTAACTACAGCGGCAAGAATTTTATATGCTAAATACTGGAAGACTACTCAGACCCCCATGAAGCAAGAATACATACACAAGGTTTCAGAAGCAGCCGAGATGGACAAATTGATGTTACTGATGAAAGGACTTTCTGATTCCACATTCCGGAACACTTGGGCAAGGTTTTATAACTGGTATAATAATCTTGGGTAGGCCGATATAGTTAAGGATATTTATAAGGTGAAATATGAACATGTATCCAGCAAGAGGGAAGTGAAAGGATAGGAGATATACTCACTCTTTGTTAAGCCAAATTTACTGTATTTTTGAGGCATAGACTAGACGTTAAACAAGAGAATGTATTATCCCCATATGTGTTTTATGTTGTGAGTGATGTCTGTTTTCTTTCATGTAAAAAACTTAATAAAATTCTGTTCTTTGGGACAGTTAAAAAAAAAAGAGTGGCAGACTCTAATCTGGAGAACTGGATTTGATTTCCCACTCCTCTTCATGGAGCCTGTTGGATGACCTTGGGCCAGTCACAGTACTCTCAGAACTCTCTCAGCCCTGCCTACCTCACAGGGTGTCTGTGTGGGGAGAGGAAGGGAAGATGATTGTAAGCCCTTTGAGACTCCTTAGGGAAGAGAAAAGTGGGGTATAAAATCAACTCTTCTTCTCCTCTTGAGTGGAGAAACTTCATAATTGGATTCTTGCAGTGACTGGTTTGTTATATGGGCTTCTAGTTAGGAACATTCTTATGGAATGCTTGATATTATTTTGACTGCTAGAGTATTCTGATTCACCAGACCAGATATTTGTATTACCCCCTTCAAGAAGACTTAATGTTGATTTCACTCTAGCTCTCATTATTCCTTCAGATTTTATAGGGGTGTCTCACCACTTAGTGAAAGATCCCTTATTGCCACAGATTGGAAATGTGCCTTAACCTGGTTGTAGAACCTAAGTCAGTATGGATCTTCTAGGATCAGATCAGTCTCTGTGGCAAGCATAAATGCCTTGTCCCACTTTCTCTGTGTGTCCAATCATGGGAATTATTTGTGGAAATCACGTAGCCTGAAAACCATGTCATGTGAACTATAACCAATAGAAGGCAATGCACACGAACTTACTCATATCCCTCCTTAATTTAAAGAGATGAAATCATTGCAATTCCGGTGTTACCCATTATTCGATTACACAGCAAAGGCCACAATCCAATAGAAATTTAAATGCACACCACTGATTTTAGTGGACCTAAACCAACATTAGTCTGTGTTAACCCATGGCTGTCCTGGACTACATTTATAAATCTTTAGATATTGTGTCCCCATTGCACTATAGGAATCATTTGCAAATGACTTGTTTTCATTGTGCAGGACTATCCAATTGTGAATGACAATGTGAGTACAACCTAGGTCACACATCTATAATGTGTATAATATAAGAGTCTACAGAACTGTACATATAACCAGTAAAGTCCCTGTCAGAAGACTGGGAGGTTCCCAGCCCCTTGTGCCTTCTCAAGAATGATTTGATTCCCCTGTCCCTGCACCTGGGACCCTGGAATAAATCCCCTTCTGACAGTATGACTGAGACTGGGTTTGGACTCTTGCACACACAATAGAGCACATCAATAAAAGCAATAAGCTTTACTGAAATAAATTTAAAAAGTGATTCAGGCTAAAGCATAAGCAAGAATAAGCAAGTGCAAATAAAATAACAAAGTCTAACTTCCTACATATACATACATATGTGAAGACAGGCAGACTGCAGTATCTTCAAATCAGCATGAGTAACAAAGCAGCAAGATGGTTCTTGGCCCCCAGTGGTAATATTAGGCCAAGCTAGTAACTCGTAACTTACTGCTTAACCACTGTTTCTTGTTGTTATCTTACATGTTGTTCTCCTTACCTCCAGATAGGTGTAAGCCAAATGTATAGGAAAACTGAATCACTGACCCCCTGACCAGTGTAAGCCAATCAAGAATGTGATTCAACAGAGGATTCTTGAAGAAGAGCAGGACTACCCCCCATCGGTGTGTAATAAAGTCAGATCACTTTGATATTCAAAGGTGCAACCTCACACTTTTTACTTTGGTCTGGGAACAGTGGAAGAGTTTTGACATATTCAGGTGGGTAGTTGTATTAGTCTAATGCAGCAGAACAAAGTTTGAGTCCAGTGGCACCTTTAAGCCCAGCAAAAGTTTAATTCAAGGTATAAGCTTTCATGTGCACACACACTTCTTCAGATACTGAAGTATGAGGAAGATATCTGAAGACATTTATGTGCAGAATAAAAACTCTGTTGGTCTTAAAGGTGCTATTGGACTCAAAATATGTTCAAGCATTTGATGTGGAACTCTCCCCAATGTTATTCTTTATGCTTGGATGGCACAACAGGAAATAGGCTGTTGCTTTAAATTTATTACAGGGCCAAATGCTGATGGTTAAACTGTCAGGTTGATCGATATAGAGGTGACCATCTCTCTTGACAGTCCCAAATCAAGCCATAAAGATACTTCACTCTCAAGGCAGGAATGGGATTTTAGCTTGCCTGGCTATAGGCTGACATATTTCGTAGCTTAGTCCTTCATGAATCCTTGCCCTTCCCTCTGCACCTCTAAGGCTGCAATCCTAGGAGCACTTTCCTAGGAGTAAGCCCCACTAAATAAAATGGGATTCACTTCTTAGTAGACTTGCATTGGATTGCTCCATAGTTAGTTTCAATATTTAAATTTTGCTTTTCTGCTATACAATATTCTGCTGACAAAAAATGTAATGTGATCATTTTCATTTGAACAGCAGATTAAAATAGGTAAAAGACAAAAACAAAATACAATGTACATGTAAAAAAATAAACCAGCTTCCCCAGATTTTCCCTAATGTGACATTCAAAGTAAATTTGATGAGTGTTGTCTCCAAGATATATCTGTAGGAAGCCTGTGAAAGTACCAAGACCGATGAGTGATTTCAGCTCTCACATACTTTATTAGTTGAAGAACAAGACAAACTAAGCTGGCTTGCAGGCCGGCTTTTATTCCCAAGTGAACCACACCCTAAACACACACGCCCCCGGTCATTCGCTATTTACATTGATTGAGTTAACTCCTGCTCCTCAATTGGAGGGAAGCCAGGATCCTCTAGTCCATTGTCTTTCGGGGCGAAGCTCAGGCTCTTCGCCTGGCCACATGGTGGACCGTTTAGAACCAGTCCAAGCACATGGCTGCCCTGAGCCCATGTTCTCAAGTGGATACATTACAGCCTGAGTCAAAGTAACGTTAGGAAATAGAAATTACAATACCCACTGTTTCCTCTTTCCTTTCCCTAAAAGCCCCCAAAGTGTCTCCTCTTTTCCAGCTTCCGTCTCTCCTTCCTACTCACCGGCCCCTTTTATATTCCCCTTTCTCTTCTACTTTCCCTTCTTCCCTCCCTCTAGCAGCCTCTACTTGGGAAAATTATGGTCCAGTTTGGGGGTGGGAAAGCAAGAAATTTCAAGTAGATAAACAGGCACCACTTCAGTGGGAAGTGTTCCATGCACTTTGGCTTTTAGTCATGCCCACCACATGAACACAGAGAAGTCTTCAGACAGCGCTGGCTCTTCAGTTTGGAAACGGAGATGAACACTGCCCCCTAGAGTTGGATTCGACTGGCTTTCAAGCAAGGGAAACCTTTACCTTTACCTTGGGGGTGGGAAATCCTCAGTTTCCCCTGTATCCCTCCTCCACACTCTGTCTCCTCCTGGCAACCCCCATAGGCACAACATCCTTACTTCTTTCTCTCCTTCCCCTCCACCAGCCAATCTACCTTCATCTGTCCCCATGGCTTCAGCTTTCCCTCCTTCCCTCTCCCTGGCAGCCTTTCCCCAGGAAAATTTGTGTGCTGTTGGGTACCAGACTGGACCAGGCCCAGCTGTACAGTGCCATCTGGCCCAGGTGTGTGGCAGCTGTGGCTGCTGGGCTGAGTCCAGGTGTGCAGTGGCCCCTGCATCCAGGTGCACAGGTTGTACAATGCCAGCCAGGGGAGGCCTAAATATGCAAAGCCAGCTGGACCGAGTTGCAGGGTGGGGAACCTGCAAGGACTTGCAGGAGGCACCTCACTTTACCCTGGATCACCTCTCCACAAAATTTCCCCTGGCAGCCCCCATATCTTCATCTTTCTCTGCTTACTTCCCTCCTTCCCAACCAAAATTTACCAAACTTTTATCAGCCCCCTTTCTTCAGTTATATTTATTTACTTCATTTATAACCCACCTTTGTCCACAATGGGGACCCAAAGCAGCTGGCAGCTCCTTTATTTTATTCCCAAAACAATCCTGTGAGGCAGGTCAGGCTGGGAATATATACTTGGTCCAAGATCATCAAGTGAGCTTTCACAGCAGACTGGGGATTTGAACCAGGATCTCATAGTCTGAAACTCTAACCACTATACCACAATGACTTTTGTGCAGTGGCTACTGTTGAACAGTAGCAAGCAGCTGTGCCTGCCAGTTGTTGCTCTGGAGCTTGGCCTCAATAATTCCTCCCTCAAAGGCAAAAAATAGGCCTGGAAAGGGCCATGCCCCCACTTGATAGAAACCCCCACAATGGCCACAGCTGAGGAAATTAATTTGTTACAGGTATGGGAGCTGATTATATTGTTTTTTTAGGGTTCAGATTTTTCTGCAAACCTGGGTCTTTTTCAGGTTTGTAGAAAGTCATGTTTTGTCTTTTCATGGCTCTAGACTCCAAATCCACATTTGGGCTACATTGAGAATTGTGTATATTAAAGATACTTCTTATGGAAAAATCTCAAATTTGGAAACCCTATCTCAGTGTAATAAAATCGGAGCACTAATTATGGCATGCTTATTCAAGATTGTTCATTTTGTAACTTCTGCATATGTGACCCATATTTTCAGTTAGAGGAGTAAAATATTGCTTAAAACTATTAAATTAGAAAAAGCTATGTTCTTTTTTCTTTACAGACCACTTCTAAATTGTATTATAAACAAATATATTACTTTGAAAACCTGAAAATATATTATAAATGCCAACCTTCTGTTTATTAAATATCTGCAAAACATCTTCAAAAGATAATTCTGCTTAACTAGAAGGCCTAATTGGAATGAGTGCTTACTATGAGTGTTAGCAGCCTGGGCATGATCACCTTCAGACTAAAGCATTCTTAAGAAAATCTGGTTAGTAGGAAAAGAAAGGAAAACAAAGTAAGTGGCCAGCTGCTGGTTCATTTTTAAGGCTGCCAAATCTCTGAGGCATAACGTGTGGTGAGCTATCGGAATGTGCTACCATCTGGTAAGTCCACCATACACACACTCCTTGCCTCGACCTGTATGACTCTCCAGCTGTTCCTTGCTTTGCTCTATCTGTATATATAAAATAATACCCCTCCATCAACTTTTACTGCCAAACAAGAGGCGCCAATGGTAGCCCTGACAGACATAACACTTTGCTATTACGCTACTACAGTGTGACATTTATGCAAGGTCTAGGAATTGCATGTCATAGACTTCATATGGTCCTTCTACCTACATTTTCCTTTGTAATTATTAGTTCAGAAATGCCAAAGATTTTTTATTTCAGAATCCTTCCCATACTCCCTCTTTCTTTTGTTAGATGCTAAATGCTGTCACTTAGTATACAGCATGTGGTGGTGACTTCTCAACAGTTGGTCAAAGAAATTCTAAAAACCCAGTAGGTATTCTTAACACATATTATTTAAACACATACACAGATGGTTATTTGCCATTCAACACACAGGGTTGCCAGATCTGGGTTGGGAAATATCTGAAGATTTGGGAAGTGGATCGTGGGGAGGGTGCAGTTTGGGGAAGGGAGAGACCTCAAAGGAGCATAGTGCCCTACAGTCCAGTCTCCAAAATAGTCCTTTTCTTCATGGGAACTGATCTTTGTTATCTGGACATCAGTTGTAATTGCAGGAGATCTCCAGACCCCACATGGTGGTTGGCAATCCTATCTACACAACGAGAAGAGGACCCAGGCATGACAGTGTATTCTCTCCTGCTATGCACAAGGCCTTAGATGCTTGTTCAGAACAAGGCCATCTGAAGTATCTCACAACAACATCAAAAACAAGCTACAAAACTTAACAACTTTCAACCTGTCTCTATTGCCTATCATTGTTGTATAAATAGCATTACAAATAAATAAACCAATCAGGAACAAATATGGGTAAAATGAAAATGTTCACAACGCCAATGTGCAAAATAAACTGGCCAGAAATACATGCCATTCTAATACACCTTGCTGATCTATAGTAACAGCCAGATCTAGAATAAGGTTTTACTTAATAGCACCAATGAATACAATAAATATTTTATTCATGAAATAAAATTATTATACTCAGATGATTGAATAATTATTTCAACTAAAATGAATGTTTTGTCTAAGTTACATCATAAGGGGGTATCCAGCAATTACATAATCATATGTTCTTTAGGCAAAGAGACTTGCTGTTACAATATAGATTCCAAGCACAGTGGGACTTTGTGCTAGCTGGTATTTTCCAGATGATAGTGAAAGACAAATAATACATAATAAGCACTTACACCTATTTTGCTGATAAAAGCAGTACCTAATGTCTGCTGGATAGATCATGCAGCTTTAGAATTACAATGCAATTGGAGGTGATGAAGTACAGTGATTATATGCTGTGTTCACCAATGCTACCTTACATTATTTAGTGGCTATATATATCTATATATATAGATATAGATATATAAAGATGAAATTAAATTCAGCCTGGACATAGATGGCTGAGTCTAGTAACACCATCTTTGCTGCAAAAACAGAAGAGGGTAAAACATTACTAATATGAATGTGCCTTACAATAATATTTAAGCAAGTTCTTCCTAACAGATCCCAAGTTTGAGCAAGATTCCTTTTCAATGTTATCAAAGTAACTCCTTACAGAAACTGATGAACACCTTAAGGACTTTGATCATGTATTAACTTGTCATGTTTTAAGAGCACACATTGGTGTTTCTTTTCCGTTGGTGGGCTCTCTCATTGGTAAAAATAGAGCAGGCATAGGCAAGCATGTCATTTTTAATCTTTGGAGGGCACTACCTTGTTTTATTAGGGGAAGCAGTTAACAATACTAGCTTTTGTAATTTCTTGGCCATCATGGTTATTACTTACCATCTTGGGACAGTACTGCTCCATGTTATTTTACAAGGAAATCAGCATGTTTTATTTACCTGGTTTCAGCACTATGCTCTGTGTTTTATGTTCACACTAGGAATAAGGCCCGTTGTGGAAATGACTACAATGAGCTCTAGAAAGAGGCTCTGGGAGAGTGCCAAGGCCTTGGGCACTCAACATCAATGTGCTGTGGTGACCTTAGCTGGGTATAATGACACAGAGTCCACCATTTTCTCCACGGGAACTGATGTCTGCTACCTGAAGAACAGTTGTAATTTTCAGTGATCTCCATCCCTCACCTGGAGATTGGCAACAATTGTTAGTCAGGAGGAAATGGCTGGTTTGGAGGGTGGAGTCTATGGCATTGTACCTGTCTGAGATCCCACCCCTCCTCAAACCTCACCCTGTCCAGGCTCCACCCCCCAAATCTCCATGAATTTCCCACCTGGAGTTGGCAACCCTATCTCCTTCCCAGTCAGTCATCAGCCTACCTTTATTTCCCCCTCTCTCTTCAGCTTTCCATTTCCCTCACACATACACCTGCTGCCTCTCCCGTGCTCTGACTGCCAGAATCCACCATTTTCCATGCTCTGAAGCCCTGACTGCCACAGAGTCCACCATGTTCTCCAGGGGAACTGACCTCTGCCATCTGGAGAGCAGTTGTAATTCTGACTGATCTCCAGCCCTCACTTGGAGATTGGCAACAATGGTTTCCCAGGAGGAAAAGTCATCTTTCTCTGCAATGGGGATCAAAGCAGCTGACATCATTCTCCTCGCCCCTTTTGACTTGCACAACAACCCTGTGGGGTAGATTAGGCTGAAAGTCTGTGACCGGTCCAAAATCACCAACTCAGCTTCTACAGCAAGAATCTGGATCTAGCAGAACCTGCTCTGAAGCACTGACTGCTACGCCTAGGGCAGCCAACCTCCAGATGGAGCCTGAAGATCACCAGGTATTACAACTGAACTCCAGACAACAGATCTCCCCCCCCAAGAAAATAACTGCTTTGGAAGGTGGGCTGTATGGTATTCTGTTCAGCTGAGGCTGCTCCCCTCCCCAAACCCTGGCTTCCATAGACTCTTCCAGAAAATCTCCAGGAATCTCCCTTCCTGGAGCTGGCAACCCTAGACTCAGGACTGGCCCCAATGAGTTCCCCTCAAAGGCCTGCAAAGAGTTTCCGTCCTTTGTCTGAACCAAGCTTGGTTGCCTACTGTGGCGAAACGGGCTCCAGTTTACCACTCAGCTATTTGCCTCCCACCCTTGTCCCGTGTGCATATTTCACTCCTTAAATTTGCTGCCACGACTCTCTGAATCATCACTGCCTTTTTAGAGGGACAGTGAAACTCCTGTGGCTGAATCTCCAAGTTTGGAGATGGAATCCCCAATCTTTGGAGGATCCCTGGAAAGTTGGCAACCCAAGGGTCTGGCCTTTCCTTGCCTCCTTGGGCTACCCCTCCCTTTGTTATTGTGCAAAGTGGGGGAGATTATGTGGTCAGAGCACAACACAGATTATTAGCCCAAATAAAAGAATTTTATCTAACTATTTACACAGTTATGGGGAGCACACACACACTACGAGTAAGCACACACTATGACCCAGCAGGGCATAAACCCACAGGGGTTAAATGCCATCCTCTTTCCCTATACACCGGCCTCTGGCTCTCTGCTCTAGCCTCTCTCTCTCCGGCCCAAGAGAGCAGGGAAACTTCCATTCATTCCCCAGTCCAGCTGACTGTGGAGTAGCTGAATTTCTGCTACCTCCAAGGGTTCACCCACTTCTCTGGCTTGTGGCCTGGACAGCCTGGTCAGCTCAGACAGCAGGAGCCTTTCCTAACCTCCTGTAGGACAAAGACGGCCTCCTCCCTGGATGGGCTGCAGTCTATATTGATGCTGCCCTGCATGTTGGGACAGTCCCTGTTTTCCCACCCTTTTCTGCCTTGGGGTAGCTGGGAAATGTAGTCCAGCAGATGAGAAAGGCCTATTCAACCCAGTGAGTGATACTCCTACAGGCCCCTCTCTGGAACTACAGCTCAATTAAACCTTATGGTGGAACATTTTAAACATACAACCACAGACAGCAGCCGAGCAGCCATCTTATGAACACAGGTAACTGCCATTTCATTACATCTACCAACAGCCACTGAGGGAAAAGTTAAGTCCCACACAGGAGGCAAGCAGGAGAAGTGTCTTCGTCAAGAGACAAAGCCATTTGCTAGGAATTCTGACAGAGAAGAGTGGCTGAAGGGGAAGTGGGCGGGGAAGAGAAGCAGACCCAGCACCTGGCCAATGGCACGCGAGTACTCTTGAGTGGCGGCTGGCAGGCCAATGGCTGAGGGAGGTCATTTTACAGCCAATGGGAGTGCATGGAATCTTGCCACCCCAAGTCAGCTTTATATATAAGGAGAGATGAAGAGCTGCAACCATAGTAACAGACTTTATATTAAATTATATTTAAATGCCTAAATTTCTGAGGACACTGCAAATACCATTTATTGGGAGAAAAAAATCTAATAATGCAAGATTTATCAGTTATATTGAGAAAAACTGGAAAATTTTGCTGCTTTTGTTACTATTTAATTTTAAAGAGGTTAACTCTTTGTTTTATGGATGCATCAGATTTCATAAATAAAGTAGCACAAGTTGCAGTCCTGCCCTGACAAGGAAATTGTAGAATACACAGCCCCCTACCACTGTGATTCATTACCTTATGTAGATTGCAATCGTTTATGAAGAATTCTTATGATAAAAAAGAACTCCCATATCCCCCCCCAAACCTTGAACTAACTAATTGTGTAAATCAGGGAGAGAGAGAAAAACTTTGGCCACCCTCCCCGCATCATAAGTGACATTGCACTCCAATTTAGAAAAGTGCATTTTTATTGTACACATCCTACAATGTATATTAATGAACTGATGAGATACTTTTAAAAAAGTAGTTCTTCACTAAAACCAAATGCACAAGAGAGGTTCCTATTGTAGGACAAGGGATCAGTGAATGTGATTTATGAATGTGATTTCTGACATTCCTCCTGTCTTGTACGTTACAAACTGCCATTGTGCCTTTTTAGAAGCCTGACCTCAGTATATTCATTTCCTAGTATCTAACCTGGACAGAAGAAACTTAAAATAGAAGAAAAGATAGATATATATGTTTTATGGTTTTATTCCCTTTTAGAAAGGAAGATAGAATTTAAGAAGCCTTTAGCAGTAATTAGAAAGCAAGATAATGGAATGCGCTTGAGATTAACAGCACAGGTGGAAAATGCAGCACCCCAGTTGAAGGACATCCACGAGCGAAATATATGTTATAACAATAACTGTAGAGAATCTGGATGTTCCCAAACAACATCTTCCTTTGTAAAGCTAGGCCCCAGTAAGTCTGCCAAGAGGCGAGCCCCATGTGAACTATTACACCTTATCAGGAAACTTCCCAGTACTATACTGAGACAAATGAGCTTTAAATGATTCCTGAAAGAAGACCTCACTGTTCCTTGAAGTTTCTCATTGTTCCAGGACCAGATAAGCAGACGCAAATACTTGTCATTCTGACCAGCATATGGGTACATGAAAAGAGAAGTGCCTGCTCAAATGATGCTATATATTTGGCACCAATTAGGGATTTCTTGAAGTATGAATTATAGTGATGTCATTTGGGATATAAGACCTTCTGCCCTTCCGGGTTGGGGCAGAATACAGCTTGGTGTCACTGGGTGCTGAGGTATCCAGTCCTGTATTTTCCTGTTATTGCAATAAACAGATTTTTATCCGACTCGCTGAACTCTGACTGTGTGTTCTTCATCTGACCCTGGGAGCACACAGGACACAGATTTGTGCATCACTTTTAAGGGTGCCTGAATATACAGGAAGAATTCAGTGTCCTGGATTATAAAAAAAAGATTGTTAATGGAAACCACCAACTACTTTAATTGGACTAACCAAAAAAAAATGTATGAAGTCGTTTGTATTCAGGAACTGAAATGAGGTTTCTCAGAGAAGCAAACTCAAGGTCAGAACATGTGTTTTAATAGCAAAAAAGGGGAGGGAGAAAAAAGGAGACAAACTCAGGCTTATCAAAAATTCTCTTTAATAGTAAAGATTGGATGATAATGGCATTCTATAGAACCAACAGAGTTCTACAGATAAAATCTCTTAATATTGTTATACTTTATTTTAGTTGAGGATTTATGATTTCAGAAAGCAAGACAACAGTCTTTATAAAACCACTGAATTAGAAAGCACTGACGAGACAGGACACCTAATCCGTTTGGAAAGTGTCAAAATCGAATCACAAGTGTTTAGAACAGAGAAAAGTTTGTCAAAAATGAAAAAAGTCAGAAATTTATAGCTTGAAGTCAGGAATAGAATAATTGAAACAATGACCTTAAGAGAACAATATCAGAAAGAACTCACAAAGATCTGAATTGTTAAAACTCCATTTGATAGCATTATAAATGTTCTTCCAAGACTCTTAGCAACAACTTCATGTTAAGAGCAAATAATTCACAAAAAGGAAGTACTGTCAACCAAAAAAACCACAAGAGAGAACAGATAAAAGGAAATGATAAAAGTCAATGAAAGATTTTTATAATAACGATATATGACCATCCTGGTCAATTCTTACTTTTCCCTCAGGTTCCAGGAATGCTGCCTAAAACCTCCTCTGAGACTGATTCTTAAAACAAATATTAAACAATGGGTGATTGGATCCAGCCTGAAAATTGTTCCTACTACCAAAAGTGGTCTACACAAAACACTGGAAAATAACTAACATTGACAATCCTTCCTAATTATATAAAATCCATTGGGGTGGCAACGTTCTATGCACACCAAAATCAGTTGGCTGCATGAACTGCCAGCCAGAAGGCACTGGCTGGGTTGGATGCCTGCCTTGACGAGTCCTGCCCACAAAAGTCACAGCCAGCACCCCCAGTTCACTCTGCATGAAGCTGACAGAAGGGAAGGGTAGAGTAGACACCCTCCCTGCAGCACGGTAAGCACAGGAACAGGACTCCCCGGGCAGGGAAAGGCCTCCAGAGGGCCCCTGTGCCTCCTTTCCCTGCTCGCCCGCTGAGGTGGACAGGCAGGGAAAGGCCTCTGGAGGGCCCCCGCACCACCGTTCCCTGCTTGCCTACTGAGGTGGACGGGCAAGGAAAGGCTTCCAGAGCCCCCCTTCCCCACTCGCCAGCTGAGACAGGGAAGGGCTGGAGAGCCCCCCCTTCCCTGGCCCTCCCTCCCTCTTTCTTTACCAAGCATCTCTTGACTTCTCTCCCTCCCTCTCTCCCTCTTTTCCTTCCTTCCTTTGCCTTCTATTCCTCCCTCCCTCTTTCTCTTCCTTCCTCCCCATCTCTTTGACTTCTTTCCCTCCCTCCTTCATCCTCCCTTCCTCCCTCCCTTCCTGTCTAGAGCTCGTTGTATTCATTCTACAATGGGCTTTGCTACTAGTGTTACGATAATACAGTTTATGAATAGTATATATCACAACATATTTTCATGAGTGACTTACCAATGAAGCAGAGCCAGATGAAGTCCATTAAATCCATTAACGTCAATGTGCTTCAAAGGGTGTAAGTCTGCTGAGGATGGCAATGATAGATGATTTTCAAACTATGCAAGGCATGTCTGTCTGTTCTAACTTAAAAAGCAAAAGGGATAACAGTGTGATGACCTCTTGTTTATATATGGCTGGATGATATTGATTCCTTCATCACTTACAATTTACTTATCTGCAGTTTGTCACCCAGCACTCCTGTTGCTTTGTATGGGCTTTGATACATATGAACTGAGACAGAAGGAGACTATACATCAGAAGTAGGAAATACATTAGAAATAGGAAACCAGCCAGGGAGGCAGTGGGGCCCTTGGATGACCAAGGGGTAAAAGGAGTAGTGAAGGATGATAGGGAAATGGCTGAGAAGCTGAATGCATTTTTTGCCTCTGTCTTCACTGTGGAAGAGGAGAAGTGCTTGCCCACTCCAGAAGCACCGATTTCGGGAGGGGGTTTGAAAGACCTGAATCAGATTGAGGTGACAAGAGAGGAAGTCCTCCGACTGATGGACAATTTAAAAACTAATAAATCACTAGGCCCGGATGGCATTCATCTGAGAGTTCTGAAAGAACTCAAATGTGAACTTGTGGATCTCCTGACAAAAATATGTAATCTTTCTTTAAAACCTGCCTCCATTCCTGATGACTGGAAGGTAGCTAATGTCACTCCCATCTTTAAAAAGGGCTCCAGGGGAGATCCGGGAAATTACAGGCCAGTGAGTCTGACATCGATACCGGGTAAGGTGGTGGAAACTGTTATTCAGGAAAGAATTCGTAAGCACATTGATGAACAAAAACTATTGAGGCAGACTCAACATGGGTTCTGTAAGGGAAGATTAGTGTTTTTTGAGGGAGTGAACAAACATGTGAACAAGGGGGACCCAATAGATATTATTTACCTTGACTTCCAGAAAGCTTTTGATACAGTTCCTCATCAAAGGCTCCTAAGTAAGCTCAATAGTCATGGGATAAAAGGACAAGTTCTCTTGTGGATCAAAAACTGGCTTATAAATAGGAAACAGAGAGTGAGTATAAATGGGCAGTTTTCTCAGTGGAGGGTGGTAAGCAGTGGGGCACCACAGGGATCAGTACTCAGTCTGATGCTTTTTAACTTGTTTATTAACAATTTAGAATTGGGAGTAAGCAGTGAAGTGGCTAAATTTGCAGATGACATGAAGTTGTTCAGGGTGGTAAAAACCAGGGAGGATTGTGAGGCACTCAAAAGGGATCTGTTGAGGATGGGTGAGTGGGTGTCAGTGTGGCAAATGGGGTTCAATGTGGCCAAGTGCAAAGTAATGCACATTGGAGTAAAAAATCCTAAATATAAATACACATTGATGGGGTCTGAACTGGCAGAGACTGACCAAGAGAGAGATCTTGGAGTCGTAGTAGATAACTCAATGAAAATGTCTAGACAGTGTGTAACTGCAATAAAGAAGGCCAACGCTATGCTGGGGATTATTAGGAAGGGAATTGAAAACAAATCAGCCAGTATCATAATGCCCCTGTTTAAATCACTGGTGCGACCTCATTTGAAATACTGTGTACAGTTGTGATTGCTGCCACACCTCAAAAAGGATATTGTAGCATTGGGAAAAGTGCAGAGAAGGGCAACTAGAATGATAAAAGGGTTGGAAAACTTTCCCTATGAAGAAAGGTTAAAATGCTTCGGACTCTTTAGCTTCGAGAAATGATGGCTGAGGGGTCACATGATCGAGGTTTATAAGATTATGCATAGGATAGAGCAGGTTGAGAAAGAAGTACTTTTCTCCCTTTCTCACAATACAAGAACTCGTGGACACTCAATGAAATTGCTGAGCAGCCGGGTTAGAACAGATAAAAGAAGAAGAAGAAGAGTTTGGATTTATACCCCGCCGTTCACTGCCCAAAGGCGTCTCAGAGCGGCTTACAAACTCCTTTCCCTTCCCCTCCCCACAACAGACACCCTGTGAGGTAGGTGGGGCTGAGAGAACTCTAACACAAACTGTCCTTGAGAGAACAACTGTGCCAGAGCTTGTGATTGACCCAAGGTCACATCAGCAGGAGCAAGTGGAGGAGTGGGGAATCAAACCCGGTTCTCCCAGATAAGAGTCCGCACACTTAATCACTACACCAAAAGGAAGTACCTCTTCACCCAAAGAGTGATTAACACATGGAATTCACTGCCACAGGAGGTGGTGGTGGCTACAAGCATGGACAGCTTCAGGAGGGAATTGGATAAACATATGGAGCAGAAGTCCATCAGTGGCTATTAGCCACAAGGTACAGATAGGAACTCTCAGTCTGGGGCAGGTGATGCTCTGTATTCTTGGTGCTGGAGGGGGCAGCAGTGGGAGGGCTTCTAGTGTCCTGGCCCCACTTGTGGACCTCCTGATGGCACCTGGTATTTTTGGCCACTGTGTGACAGAGTGTTGGACTAGATGGGCCATTGGCCTGATTCAACATTGGCTTCTCTTATGTTATGTACTTGTAAATAGGTACTTTAGGAGGGTAAAATGTAGACTTAGGAAGGGTTAAGACTCATTGGCTTTGAGGTTTTCCAGTTTAAGCGTTTCACTGCTTGGTCACATCCCTGTCTTGCTCCGATGGGGTTGTGCCGAGACTTGGCTGACGGGAAGGGTCCGAAAGTGTTCCGGACCCTCCCGGGGTCTCTGTAGGAGGCCTTCAGCCTGGAGAGCTGAGAGCCTCTTCCAAGGCGACGGCCAAGGAATTGAGGGTCACCTTTATCTCCAAAAAGTTCCGTTGCTGCAGAGCCAGCATGGCACCGAGAGATGACTGCTGGACCAGTGGACGCAATCAAAAGTTGTGAAAGGCTTCTAAAAGACTTCCAAGGCTTCAAAGCGTGAGTTAAGCAACGCTAGGTGATTTAAGCGAACAAAAGAGCCTTGGCAGCAATTAGAAGCGCCTAAGGGCAAAGCAGCAGGGGGTGGGAGAAGCTCAAGAATTCACCCCCCCATCTAAAGCAAGGCGGTTTTAAAACAGAACTAAAAAACTTTGAATTAAGCTAAACGCATTAAAGGATTAGCGAAAACAAAAGCTGCATAATAACGAAAAGTAGATTAAGTCCTGCTAACTTTTACTTTGTTTTGGGAAACTTACTTCTCGTTGATATTATGGCTGGGAGAGGGCGAAAGCCGAGTCTGGTGAAAAAAATGTCAACTGGAAATAGCCTAGCAACGACTGCCTCCCACAACCAGGAAGTAGCTGTAGATATCTCTACACTGTTGGTGAATGCACTGCGCCCCCTAATGAAGCAGATGACTAATCTCAACGTTAAAATGGATAATATGCAAAAGCAGATGACTCAAATGGACAGAAGGACTTCAGTAATCGAAAAGACGTTTAAAAAAATGGAAAAACAGACTGAGAGTATCAATAAAAGAGCGGATGAAGCAGAAAAAGAGAGATCCTCCAATAAAACTCAACTAATATAGCTCCAGCTGGAAAGATCCATGTACATCCTACATTTCCAAGGGATCCCAGAAGAAAAGGACTTAAATGCTCTCTTAGCAGAGACTTTGGCTCCAATAATGGATTACAAACAGGAAGATTTACTGAAGGAGATGGACTGGGCTTACAGAATTTATCCAGACTTTATTAAAAAAATAAACTCCCGGGAGAAATATGTTTGAAATTCACAAGAAGGTCTACCAGAGATCTGGTGCTGAAATCTACACAGGGGAACCCCTTAAAAATCAAGAATGAAGAGAGAAAAATCTTGAAGGATATCCCCTTTGAAGTTAGAAAGCAGAGGAGACTCTACAGGGAGCTTACTCACTCTCTACAGAAGAAAGGGGTCCCTTACAGGTGGTTATTTCCCGAAGGACTGAGTTTAAAATATGAAGACAGAAAGTATAATATTGACACTGTTCCTAAGGCCAAAAAGTTTCTGGATCAATATTGTAATTTAAAGCAACACAACAAAGATAAGAAACCTAAAAAGGATGAGGAGGAAGAAGAGGAAGAAGAAGAATCCTACTCACAGGATTCAGCAAGCAGTAGTCCAAAACTCTTTAGTTCTTCAGATACATTGGAGTCAGAGAAAGGAGCAGTCGCTCCCAGACCCCAAGGAAAAAAGAAACGCAAGAAGAAAAGAACCTAAGACTAAGATAATCATTGATAATGCAGTTTTTGCTAACCAGTCAGTTTATGCAACTCTTTATTATTTTTTGTTAAATTTTTATAAGCAATAATAACTCTGTAACATTAGGTGACAATAACATATATGTAACCAGATCGTGTCACCGTGTTAGTCTTCCCTTCCCTATATCCAGTAGTTTGCTTAGAGTTAGGGTTTAGTTTCCTTTCCCCATCCTTGTAGAGTATGTTGTATTAGTTTTCCTTCCCTATTTCCCATAGGTTTTAGAAGTAGGGATTTAGTAACCTTTCCCCATATCCTGTAGTAATGCAAAATCAATAAAATACTTATATATATAAAAAAAGACTCATTGGCTTCATCTTTCTTTTCTATTGAGATGAACAGGAGAGAATTTTATATCAACTGTCCAGCAATTCATTCTGCTAGATTTCAAATAGCAATAATTCCTTCATCTTGATTACGTCTAAACTAGAGACCATGATTGCATTAGGAAATATAGCCTTTCCTTCATATACAGAAACACAGGACTATTATAGTAAGTACTGGTCAGATCAATTGAACAGAGAATGATCATGAGCCATAGGACAATTTTTGCATTTGGATTTAAAATTTCTTTCTTCAGTACAGTGTGCACAAGTAGCATAAAAATGAAAACAATGAATAGAGAAATCCTTTCACTATATAATGAGAATGTATTACACTCTTAAAGTGTATGCAGCTAAAGTGCTACATACATCACATTTTTACTTGAAATTTTCTAAAAGTACACATTGTTCAGATACTGTACACACTGTACAGTAGATTTGACAGGACAAGCATTTCACCACATTTTAAATTTCATTGTCCAGAAAGCTATTTTTCCTTACATCAACAAACCATCCATACTCCCTATATCTTGGATTAGTGTCCTAACATGTCAATCAGAAAAGATTTGTTAGCAAATTCTGTTTAAAAAAACAACACAAAATACTTTATGGAACTAGAAAAAAGTTCAAGAAATAAAAAGGGACCTAAAACAGCAGTATAGACTAATTTAATATAGATTTTTAGATCTTCTACCCTTAAGGCAGGTTCTCTGAAATACAATTTCCGCCTTGGGAAACAGAATGGTCCTGGCAGTGTATGCTGTAAACTCAATAATATCATTTGACTATAATGGAAATTGGCAGTCCCAACATAGCCAGGGCTCTGGCTACACAACAGGAACCACTGAGATGTAATTCACTCAAAGAAAGGTTTATTGCATCATCTCAAATATTCTGATTTACATGAAAACAGATAGTGTTAAGGTTGCCAATTTCAGAAAGAGAAATTTCAGGATATTTGGGGGTAGAGACTAGGAGGCTGGGGTTTGGGATGTCAGTGAAATGCAGCCTGAAAAGCTTCTATTTCCTCCAGGGGAACTGTAGTGTAAAGATCAGCTGTAATTCTGGGATCTTTCCTGGCCCCACTTGGAGGTTGGCAACTCTATACCATATAGTACAAAACTGTTTGAAAGCACACATGCATATGTTGTTCTTAATTGTATTATTCTTTTTAGGAATTGTATGCTTGATTAACAGAGTTCTTTCAATATCTAGGAGCTAGTCTGAATGGCTACAGTGACATGTACATTCTCCCGGAGAGCCAGTTTGGTGTAGTGGTTAAGTGTGCGGACTCTTATCTGGGAGAACCAGGTTTGATTCCCCACTCCTCCACTTGCACTTGCTGATGTGACCTTGGGTCAGTCACAAGCTCTGGCACAGCTGTTCTCTCAAGGACAGTTTCTGTCAGAAGTTCTCTCAGCCCCACCTACCTCACAGGGTGCCTGTTGTGGGGAGGGGAAGGGAAAAGGAGTTTGTAAGCCACTCTGAGATGCCTTTGGGCAGTGAAGAGAGGGGTATAAATCCAATCTCTTCTTCTTCTTCCCAATAAAAGAGGAGGAGGAGGAGGAGACTGGATTAATAGCCCACCCTTCACTACTTGAAGGAGTCTCAGAGCGGCTTGCAATCTCTTTCCTTTCCCCTTCCCACAACAGACACCCTGTGAGGTAGGTGGAGCTGAGAGAGCTCTCTTGAGAACTACCCTTGAGAGAACAGTTCTGAAAGAACTTGTGACTGACCCAAGGTCACACCGGCAGCTGCATGTAGAGGCATGGGGAATCAAACCCGGTTTTCCTAGATTAGAGTCTGCACTCCTAGCCAACACACCAAACTGGCTCTCACACCAAACTGGCTCTCAAAAGGAGGGCTGCTCAGCTGAACAGCTTGTGCTATGGCTGAAAATGGAACAATCACATCAACTCTAACTCCTTTATAATAATTACAAAACAACACATTGAATACAGTCTCTGTGGCTCCACTTAGGGCCTTTCTGCATTCAGTCTTTACTCCCAGTTTTCCCAGGACTCGAGGTGGTATACTTTTGATTAGAATAATTTCCTTTCATTCTGCATATGTAATTATTCTTCAATACTTTGTGCTGGAAACTCACTCGACTTCCGGATTGGCAAACTGACAGCAGCCATTCTCCCCTTCTCCTGGGGAGATGGTCTGCAGACCAGCAGGTAGAGAGGGAGGGCGATCGTACGCTCTTCCCCAGGGTTCAGGCCTGAGTCAAGGGGCACTGAAGTTCACCCCCCCGGCTTCTAGCCTGGGGGTGGGGGTGTCCTTTTGCCCCGACGGTCTCTCTGCTGTGTTCCAGTAATGGCCAAGGCTTTGCGTACCGGAAACCAAGCGGATGGTGATTAAGCGGTAATCAAGCGACTGGCTGAATCGATTTCTTACTGAAGAAGTGTGAGTACAAGTTAACGAAGCACCAGAGGGAAGAGTATATTCTCGCAAGCATGGGTGGGGGAGACAATGGTAGACCCCCCATGGAGGACTAGATAAAGGAAACTAACATCGGAGGAATGGAAAATGAAGGGACTGTGACGGAGGAATACTGAGAGTTATGAACTGAGTAACACACAAGCAAATATTTGGGACTTTAAAAACAGCAATTGAAAGCGTTTTATATGGCTAGCTAGAAATGGCTAGAAGGAAGAATTAGAATCTCCTTTAAAGACTGCTAACATCATAGTGAGAGACTGAGTTGGAATAAAGTCTTCCCCTTCCCCCTCAAAACAGAAGCGGGGGAAAGGGGACTCCCTCCCCCCCGCATAACAATATAACAATATAAAAATGAAGATTTTTAAGGGATAGGGGAAGTGAAGAAGAAGCATAATAGAAAAGAGAGAAGCATTGAATGGAAATGGAAACTTACATTAGCTTGAAGTGTTTTCTGAGTGATGGCTGGAAACGATGCAGAATCCATCTTTAGCAGGCGGAGGGTGGGAAACTCCCCCTCTCGAAAGATAAAGGGACTGTGCAAACATCTGAAGGTAATCTTTTTAGGCATTGAAGAACCCTCTTTCTTCTTAAAGAAACTCTAAATATCTCTGTAAGTGGTGGCTGTGAAAGGCTGAAGGTTGAAGGGGGGGGGGGGAGTTTCCCTCTGCCTAAAAAGAAAACAATTCGGAATGAGCTGGAAATAAGGCTGACTAATTTAGAGAACTTTTAGAGGCGGCGAAAAGATCTGATGGATTTATGGGACCCTGGCGACTTGATAACAAAGAGAAGATAAACAGACCTCAGGCTTTGGAGTGCATCTTTGGATATGGCATCTTGTGTCACAGTTAAAATTAAAACGAAACTGAATCTTCATTAGGAACTCGAAAGTAATTGAGTAGTTGTGAAGTTGGATGAGACAGTAATGTAGCTATGTTTCTCCTATGACAAACGGGGGGGAAGGGGAAACTCTCCTCCTAAAAAAATAAAGTTATTATATATTTTGATGGGGGGACAAAGCTAATAGAAGGTTGGGCGAAAGGTGGTTATGTTTTAACAATAATGGACTGTGAGTTAAAGAAGACTGAGGAAGATTCTATAGTGAAGAACCCCTTCTAGAGATGAGAATTTTGGCTAAGGGGGTATGTTGGAAAAAATTAAGGGAGAGGATTTCTACAGAATTGATAATGAATGTTTAAATTAATTTTAAAAGGATTTTATTAATTTAGGCTAGCTCCATAAAAGGAAGAGGGAAAAGGGGTGTTATGTGATGCATATGGAGGTTCCAGTTTGTTTGTCTTTTTTTTCTTTTTTTTTAATAAGATGGTAAATGGAGAGTTTTCTTTTAAGAGAAACATGTTTAAGCCTAACTTGGATGTTTTTTAATAGCGGTATTTAAATGCTATTGGACTGCATGTATTGATTGATAAAAATTCTAAAGAGTTAGAGGGGCAGAAAATAATAGGCAGAAATTATTGTAACGGGATGATGAGAGTGCCTGATGTTTGTATAAAAGAAATGTTAGTGTATTGCAGAAGTATACTCCAAACAGTCTGTATGAGCTAGAGCTTCATAAGCGATGTACTCAACTGTCACCTTCGAGGTTAACAACTGAAAGTTTTTATTTGTTAATGCCACATTTGTAAGCACTATATATAATCACCATGTTTTGGATCTTCTTTCCTATCTCCCCCTTCTTGTACCTATGTTTGTTAGTACCCCTCCCTTTTTCTGTAGATATCTAGAAAATGCAATAAAAAAAACCCCTTCGGGGGGATTTTAAAAAAAATACTTTGTGCTGGAAACTCAAGACTTATGCTTTTTGCAGAAGAAAGTGTGCTTTGAGACCTGATTGCTCTTATCCTTTGGAGGAGTAGCAGCCAAAGTGCCAGCATGATACGTCTCCCTTCCCTTCAATGCCCCATGTTCTCTCTTCCTTTTCACAGAGCCCTGGCTTGTGGGAGGAATTCTTCCAGGAAAATCAGAATGACTTTGTGTGGACGTGGCATTTCAGTGTTAACCCAGGGATAATATATAATTATCAATGCTCAGTATCAAATCAAAATGCAAACTGTCAATCCATGCATCCATTTTTATTTTGAGGGAAATATTTGTGATTTAAGTCTGTTTGGCTTAGAAGTGCTTCTTGAAAAACCGGATTTTCCAGTAGCTCTCCCATCCTCCAAACTGGTATGAACTCGAAACATATGTAAATATTCAGCAATTGCCCATGAGAAAACTTGTTATCATATAAATTGGCTGCCTAACATAGACCAAAGAGAAAGAGGCTGAAACAGGGGAGGGCAGGGGACAGCACTTATATATTCGCAGAAATGATTCTTCTTTAAATAGTAGTATCAATTTCAAAATGTAGCAGAACAAAGGTTCATGGCAAAAACAATTTTGGGAAGTGCGGGGCAACAATGTGCTGGAAGCTATCTGAGTGCTGATCCCCCTAAATAAATGCAGAGCCAAGAAGAAGCCCCAACACCAAGTAGCAGTGAAAATGGGAAGGGGATGCAGAATGAAAGACTGAGATGTGCTCAGAAACTGAGGAAAAAGACAGGTGCAGAAAGGACCTTAGAGTAACCAGGAAAATTAAGTTAACCAACAAGGCAGAGTGGCAAATCACCCCTCATAAATTTACATACAGTTATAATTGGGATACTTAATGAAATAGATCAGTATGAAGAATTGGTATTACTTCTTCGACATGCTATTTCTCAGATTAATAGAACACACAAACCAAATGGGTATTCCAGTTTGAGTTCCTGGTTTGACAAAGAGTCAATCTTAAGCAGTGAGTTCATGGAATGCAAACTATACTGAAGCCTTGTACCCATATTCCCATCTATTGTTTATGTACAAAAACTTGATTATGGCTCTTGATATTAGGGCCACACACAAAGGTTCACTGCTGTTGCTGAACTGGAAGGCAAATCTGGCTCCTTTATTCAGATAGCATCAAGAGGAGAGTCCGGAGCTGTTAAGTAGCAAGCAGCATCCAGTGCAAATAATGACATTACTGGTCTGTGCTGGGCACCACTAGTTACTCAGCAGATGTGCATCTGTATGGTGTTCCAATAGCAGTATTAATTACTGCCCTCCCCCCGCACACATAAGCTTCCTGATGTCCTCCAGTAACAGCACAAGATACCTTCCCCAACTCAATGGCTTGTAGTGGTTGGTAGTCCTTCAGTGAATGCCCTAATGAGTCACCCTTGGTCACATGTTCTGATTTATATATTTACTTGATATTCATAATATGCAATATAAAATATAGTTCAGGATTCATCATGCCTGAAATTCTTAAGAATATAAGCTATCATTCATTGAATAAACATAAGCGATCATTCATAAATGTTGTTTTTCTATTTTGGAAAATAGCTAAATCTTCTATATTATATTTGAAAAACATGCTGGAGTTTAGAGCAGGTGATATTACTTGTCAGACCAACAAATTCTTGTTAAAAGAGGGCGTATGTATCAAATTTCATTTGCTGAAGTTAGGTAGAAGGCATAGTTTCTGATGGATCTTTGGCTTCTGACAAGTTAAGAACTTTCAGATCATTAGACTGGATTGACCTAGTTTGTCAGTGGAAAAACAAGTGTTTAAGTATATTCCCATATGCTGTATCACAACAGAAATTTCCTTTGGCATAATTTGCTCTCCTGGTGAAATTTTAGTGGTGCCTTCAGGACAACATTGAAGGAACATTTGCAACTGAACCAAACTGGACCAGAACTTATATATTATCAATTCAAGACTGTGTTCAAGATACTAAAACTGCCATTTCCAAGATCTTCAGTGATCTAGTACTTCATACACAGGATAAAGGTACTGATGTTTTATTTCAGTCAAAATATTCTAGTAAATGTTTGCAACTATTAGATCCCTAACAATGTTGCTTGGTTCAAAATAAATCTTAGTATTATGCATTCCATATCCACCGTGCCCAGCTGTTCCAGAGGTAGGATTATAGGGTTTCATTTTTTTGGATACTTATAGCATTTTTGTTGTTTCTGTATCTGTATATTTATGAATATACACATGAACATGAAGAAGCGATCAACACCCTGACAGACCAACTACTCCACAATGCAACAAGTTTCCCAAGATGCAAATACTATCTACTATGTAATAATATTCCATTACTCCAAGAAACCTTCCAGGCAGCCCATTAACCTTAATAGGCCATTGGAGAAACATCTCCCATCATCTTTTGCTTTTAGCCAGACAAAGGCCTAAGAAAAAGGCCAACTTCTTACTTGACAACACACAACAACATTCTCATTACAATATATTTTATTAAGCACTCTCATTCTAGCAGATTACTTGTTCAGTGAGTCCTTACACTCCTTTGAAAGCCAGACCACTCTACCCTGTCAAAACATGTTTAAATGAAAAGGGTGTTATATGATGCTATGTTTTCTGAGACAGAATGGAAGAATTACAGCTCCCCATCTATTCTATTTATTTGGATCTATGATGCTTTCAACTTTAAATGAAACCTCCAGCACTTGAAAGCAACAATGGGGAAAACAGAGAGTTATCCCATTTTATTTCAAGTGGTATATTAGTAAGAACAACAGTGGCTAATGGGAGCTATCGTCCAACAGGGAGAAAGGCCAGGAGGGAAGAAACAACATAACACTATATACTCCCATAAAAGCTTGTGCAGCATTACATCTTTTAACTTGACAGCCAATCTGTCAGCAATATGATCTATGTTAGGAAAGGTAGTCCATAAGAAAGTGGGAAAGTAACTCCATTTTCTGTTACCCTATGGATTGTTGAAAACTACCTATATTCCACATTCTTCTAAATACTAAAACATGTCATGTATTGACTTTCAAATTTCAGAGGCAGAAAAAAATTGACCCCTGTCAGGTAATCCTGACATGAGATGGATGGAAGGGAAGGAGGGAGGGCTGGTCTGCAACTTTTCATGTTCTGGAATGTAGGGAGGTGAACAGGTTGCCTAGGAAACCCAGATTTACAGCGCCTGGGCAATCTGCTATCTCACCAAATGTCCTTGGGTCCCACAGACTCTTTTCTCTGTTTTCCTCTGGTTGGGACAACTCTGGCCATTTGGTTTTATTTACAACTTTACACCTTTTGCCGCGCACGTGCTTGGCGACTATTGGTAGATAGATGGGGGGGGGGCATTTCAAAGCTAGTATAAACATGGGTGCCTGTTTTGATCTGGTCATCACTGACAATGGATTGTTACCATTGTCTTAGAACTGCTTTCAATAAATGCTATCTTCTTTATGAAGCCTGGTGTTTGACTGACTTTCTGGAGAACCTGACAACCCCATCATTGGAAATTCTGTACCCACAGTAACTACCATTTTTGTTTGTCACTTAAATGTAAGCTAATTCAATCATTGTTTAATCTCAGACATAAACGTTGACTATATTGCATTTTAAATGAAAAGCATGGTTACATTCATCTCCCCTTTTCAAAAACAAATATTTATATACATGTAGAAAGCCTATGGAGAAGAAACCAGTGTAACTCTGAGCATTCCTGCTATTTGACAGTAAAAATCCCTACTGAAGCACATGAGCAATGAGTTCTGTTAATGTCTTTAACAGACAAAGCATTATCAGCAGACAGGCGTCAACATCTAGTGGCAGAAAACAAGACTGATCCAGTGATCTTGCAGATGATGCCTGCTATCAAATAATGTTTCATGTTTTGTAGAAATATTCATGAGGCAAATTACTCAAAACAGCCAAATAAAATTTGATTTTATATAACATTTGTGTCTTATAAAAGTAATTGTACTGGCAATTCACAGCCTTCTTCATTAGTTCTTGTTTTTGTCAAAAGAGGGAAAGTTGGCTAAAGTTAATGTCAAATAAAGATGAAGCAAAAAGGTTTAACATGCACTGTTGGAAGCTACTACATATTATTTCACTCTCAAACATACATTAAAGCAAACAATTATTTTACAGTCTTTAAAATGTTTATATACTTAAGATCATTTGCACTGAAAGGAAAAGGAGTTTATCTTCTTAACACTACCTAGCATCCTAGCAGAGTGACACCCTTCTAAATCCACTGATGTTAATAGGATTAGAAAGGTGTAGCTTCATTTGGGATTGGAATGATAAGTTTTTTTCAGGTTAAAGATGCAAAGATGGATAATACCAATTCTAAATATTCTAGAATGCTTTCAAAGAACACGTCTCAGAAGGTACTATTTAGTTAACTTCATTTGGCTGACCATTTTGAGTGAACATTTAACCATTTACAAATATGACAAAACATTAAACAGACTAAAACCAAACACTGGAAAATCACAGTAAACCCAAACACAGTCAGGTCATCATCTTGACATTCAATCACATGAACCTCCCTGAATTCCTTCCTGAATTTTAGGGTTGTCATGCCAGAGATACTGATTCGCAGAATCATTACAGAGAAGAAGCCCGTAAGTTTAGTCAGGATCAGCACGTCCAGTGAGCTAAGCAAATGGGAGACAGCTGGGTCAAGGCAGCAATCCCTAATTAGTCTAGGACGGGGATTGGGGAAGTGAAAAATAAGAATCCAGTCCAAGAAGCAGAGAAAAACCAGAGGAACCGATGGACTTGCCTGAACACGCACACATCTACGCATTCGGAGGAAGCTGTGAGACCGGAGGTTCTCGATAACTTGACGAATGCCAGGAATGCTGCACATGGCCTTGAAGAGCCAGAGGCTGTGGTGGGAATCTTCCTGAACTGCTCACTGTGAGGTATAGTCCGGGTGCAGAAGCTGCTCAGAAGACAGCCAGTGTCTGCAAGCAACTGAGTCTTGGCAGTTCTGTGTGAACCCTGAAGCGAGTGGCTAAGCCAGAGGGGGCCGGATGTTCAGGGAGAAAGGATCAACAAACCGTATGTTCGTAGTAGCTAGATAGTTAGGATTAGTTTTGTCTATTGTCCGTTTTATTCCACAACTCCCCTTTATTTGTTTTTACTACTCTTGAATAAACCTTTATGTTTTATAAGCTGGGAGTCTGAACAAGTCTTTGGGCAATAAAGACTGTTCATGTGCCCTCCTTGCTTCTCCTAAGTTGAGCCAGCCGGCTCTGGAAACGAAGGGGACTCAGGATAAGGGAAGCACGCTACCAGAGTGACCGTGAGCCCCAGTCTAAACTGAGGCCCAGACCCAGGGGGTTGCCGGAGAGATATTGTGGTCAACACCCACCTGGCACCCCAGGGCCCTAATAGACGAAGCATTTATATCACATGTATGTGATAAGGGTCTAAACAGCAAATATGGCCACTCCATATACTAAATGTATTACAAGATAGCTGACATGTGGTAGTTAAAGTGTCACACTAGGACTGGAGAAATCCAGTCCAAATCCCCACACAGTTTTAAAACCACAGGGTGACTTGGAGTCAATTTCTTTTTCTTATCAGAACCTACTTCACATGGTTACTTTTTTCCCCACCATAGAGAACAATGGAGGGAATAGGGGCAACCTGTTTGGGGGCCCATAGATTTGGACCCCCTGGTCCAATGTTCTTGAAACTTGGTGGGTATCTTGGGAAGAGGCTCCATCAGCTACCCTGTGAGTTTGGAGCCCCTCCCTCACACCCCTTCCCCTCCAGCCCCCAGAATATACCCTATGTTTTCACCATTGACTTCAATGGCCCATAGGATATAATGGGGCCGAATTTCTGCCAAATTTCTTTCATTCCCTCCTTTCCTTCTCTCCTTTTCCTCTTTCCCTCCTTCTTCCCTTCTCTCTCTCTTTCTTTCCCACCTTCTTCTCTTCTCTTTTTTCCTCCTTCCCATTTCCCTCCTTCTTCCCTCTCTTTCTTTCCCTCTTTCTTTCCTTCTTTCCTTCTCTCTACTCTCTCTCTTTCCTTCCCTCTTTCCTCCTTCTGTGGCCCAACTCTCATGAGAAGGAGTTTAAACTTTAAACCCCTTCTCTCTTAGCTCCCCCACCCAGACTAACTGGGGAAGGGGAGGCTTTTGAAGATGCCTCCCCCGCTTTTGCTTCCCCTTCTGACATCACTTCTGGTGATGTCAGGGGGCGTGGCATATGCTAATAGCCTAATAGCTCATTAGCATACCATATGCTAATGAGCTCCTGCAGCTGTTTTTCTACAAAAAGACCCCTGGGTGTAACTCTGTTTAGGCTTGCACTGTGACACTGCAGTCCTATGCATGTCTACTTATGGGATTTTCCTCTCAGAAAATATGGATTTGATCAGGCTGCACGGGTACAATCATATGTTTGCTTAACTAGGAGTAAGGTTGTTCACACGATCACTATTTCACCAGTATGAATTCAGCTAGACTGGCTAAATTCAGTAGAACCAAGTAAAAATGCCCATGCTCTGTAAAATGAGCCATTTTATGGTTACTGGTTTAAGCAGCCCCTGCATAGCCTGGTCTGTGAAGCTATAATACATGAAATAATTTTGAACAAGAATTTTGAACAAGAATTTTAAAATAGCATTTGTTTTAATGAGACCCCTAAATCTTTTTTTGTTTATTAGTTTTTCCTTGCATTCTCAAGATTTTCTGTATTAATTATACCATACACTAGTGAAAGATTTTCCCAACATAAGGGGAGAAAAAAACACCCTTAAGCTTTCCTACCAAGTAGAATGCAAATTGCCATTTTTACTTATGTACATATTTATTTATCTTCTGGCTACTAGCTTCATCATTTGCACATGGTACAAAGTATATAGGGATACACTTACTTCTGAGTTGTTACTTCAAACATCTCTGAACTCTGAATTGTCAAAGTCTGATTAAAAACAAAACAAAATGAAAACCCTTTAGATTTAAGTAAAGGCATCTTTTGCTAATCAACCTCCTGCCACCTCATTCATTCCTGAAAACAACAAAGTGATGATTTGGGCTTCTAAAAACAGCATTGAAGAGATTCAATTCAATGCTTTTAGCACCCCAATCAAGACATATCAGATCAGAAGATGGGGGATGAAGGGAAACAGAAGTGAATCTAACAAAGGTTGTCCATAAGCAATGGCCTACAAAGGAGCAGGTATACAAGGGTAAAATACTGCAAAACAATGCATTTACTCAGAGGAATTTTAAATACCAATTTCACTTGTGATTGAAGATAGAGGAACCTTCATATTATTTGTATAACGTGTTTGGTTTGTGCCTCCCATGCTGGCCAGACAAATGGCTTATTCTGCCTTGTAGACTGGCAGGGATCATTCATTCTGCATCTCAGGGCACTTTAAAAGTAGCAGCTATATGTCCAAACGGGCAACCAGTCCCAGCTGGATATGTGACATTCAAGCAATGAGCCAAGAACACTTACATTCAGATTGGAAGTAACAGAAAGGCAGAACATTAGCAGAATAAAATGGAACTTAGAAGAAACATTAGAACACAGAGGCATATTACATAACATCTCTTACAGTGATATTATTCTTGCAGAGTTATTCCAATCAATGGGCTTACACTGGAGTAAATTCTGTTTAGGATTGCATTGTTACAAAGCATCAGTCTTTCTGAAAACTGTTGGAGTGAGCAACTCAGCATGCCTGGACATTGGGTGGGGGGCACTACATCATGCTGTGATCACACACGCTAAATAATCCACTTTCAATCCACTTTCAGTGCACTTTCCAACTGGATTTTACTGTGTGATCTGGCAAAATCCAGTTGGAAAGTGCATTGAAAGTGAATTCTTTAGTGTGTGTGACTGCAGCCTCAGTGTGTACAGGTGTTATCTCCATGAATGTGATGGCTGTCAGTGGTCCTTTCTGCACTTGGATCTCATCTCATCCCTGGTTTTATCAGAGTTCAACTCGCGACACAATACCTTGCACTTATCCCTGGTTAGAACAACATCCGTTTATCCAGGGTGTGAGCCGAAGGGTGAGAGCTAAAGGGCTCTTAGCCTGTAGATACGAGTAAGGGGCCCCATAGAAGGCTGAGTAGCTCTTACATTCTATATTTGTTAAGTTAGTTTTTGTTTTCACAAGTAGTCTTGAGAAGCAGTTTGGCAGGGAAGTTATCAAAGATGTGTCAGTTAAACTGAACTAAATTTGAAATGGATTGCAACAGCATGGCTGGTGAGGGAGCTGAGGCAGTGATGTGCAAAGTCTGTGGCATGTTCATACTCTTACCTGAGGGTAACAGTAATTACACTTGCAGCAAGTATTGTTGGTAGCCGTACTGGAGGAGAAGATACAGGGACTTGAGGCATGCTTGTCCACACTCCAGTTTATAAGGGAAGGTGAAGAGTTCATGGACAGAATGCATGAAGCACTCCTGAGAGGGCAACAGGAGGAGGAGGGAAAGGTATCTCAGCAACTGGAGGAGCACCCAACACAAGAGGAGGGCACATGGAAGAATATAACCCACAGGAACAGGAAGATCAAGAGATGTTCTGAGCCTCTGTTACTAAGCAATCGGTTCCTGGATCTTCCCACAGATTGTTAACCACTGGAACAAGAGCTCTGCCCCCAGACTTCACAAACCTTGAAGAAAATTTCTCAGACCTCTGTGGATGAGAGGACTCAAGCCTCTGCTCCCCAATATAGGAGAAGGCATGTGTTGGTAATTGGGGATTCCCTGCTGAGGGTGGTAGAAGCTAAAGTCTGCCGACTGAACTTGTCATCTTGAGAGGTATGGTGTCTACCAGGTGCAAGCATCCAGGATGAGATAGAAAGGATAGGAAGACTCATCAAGCCCACAGATTACTATCCCTTCTTGCTCATCCATGTGGGAACAAATGATACAGCATGGCACAGCTCAGAACATATTAAAAGAGACTATGTGGCTCTGGGTAAAAAGGTGAAGGTATTGGGAGTGCAGGTTGTATTCTTATCAGTTCTTCCTGTCAAAGGCTGTGGCTTAAGAAGGGAAAGAAGAATATTGCTGATCAATGACTGGCTACGTAGATGGTGTCATCAGGAAAGGTTTGGATTTTTGAACCACAGCTTACACTTTTGAGATGAAGCTCTTCTATCGGGAGATGGTTTGCACCTAACAAGGGTACAAAAAATGTCTTTGGAAACAGCCTTGCAAACCTGATAAGGAGAGCTTTAAACTAAATCCTATAGGGGAGCGAGACAAAAATGCAAAGCCCAGTATGATGCCAAAAACTGGAGATAAGAACTCGAAAGTTTTGCGGAGACTAGCACATATGCTAGATATCATTAACTGATATGTAAGTACAGAAACTAAAACCTCAGGGTGCATAAAACATGGATTCCAGTGTCTCTACACTAATGTGCAGAGTATGGGAAACAAGCAGGAGGAACTTGACGTCCTAATATAGAAAGAGGACTGTATCCTAATAAGCATTTCTGAAACTTGGTGGGATGGCACTCACAATTGGAATATTAGGAATGAGGGGTATAACTTATTTAAAAGGGACAGACAAATAAGGAAGGGTGGAGGATTTGCATTATATGTAATATACTTGTGAGGAAATATGTGAACCTGAGCATGAAAGTCCAGTTGAGAGTTTCTGGGTAAAAATGGAAAGAGTAAGAAATAATACTGATATCATGGTGGGTGTCTGCTATAGAACACCAAGCCAGGCAGAGGATTTAGATGAGACACTCCTAGGACAGATTACAAAGTTCTCAAAGAGATGGGACATTGTGTTCATGGGAGATTTCAATTACCTGGATATCTGTTGGAAATCCAACTCTGCTAAAAATGAAAGGTCCAAAAAATTCCTGACTTGTCTTGCTGACAACTTCATTTTCCAGAAAGTGGAGAGGGAAACAAGGAGTTCTATTATTTTGGACTTGATTCTTACTAACAGGGAAGAACTGGTCGATGAGGTGAAAGTAGTGGGTGTTACCACCAATGGCCTGCCTTATTGTTTGGGGAAGTTAAGTTATGTGGCAGGATAGGCCACAGGGGTACAGGAATCACACACCACTTGTATACTGAAATCCAGCACAGTAGGAAAGCTCCAGATTGGAATTGTAAATTAAATAGTTTTTATTAAAGTATCTCCCTAATTACAAGTACACCAAACATTCAAAAGAGCAAGCAATACAGAACTAAGGTAGCAGAGGTGATTGACAGTGAATAGTGGGGTCAGTTACTGGGTAATATTACCTGTCCAGATGTGCAGAAGTACTTGAAGAGAATAGCACCAATGGCCAGTGTTGTGTGCTATGAGGGGGCAGAGAAAAAGAGAGAGAGTGGATATGTGTGCGTGGACAGATAAAGACTTTGGAAAATAATGCTGACCAATGGGAGATCTTGAGGGATTACCAGGACCAATCCTGGGTCCCAGAGCGTGTGGTATCAGGATGAGCCAGACCTGGATGCAACCAATGATGTTCCAGAGGGGCAGAGTCAGGCTTAACAATGGCCTTGATTAAATCAGCCAAGTGCTGGGTGGCTAGTTGAATGGTTATTCTGACCACTAATGGTCCAGTCAATGCAGTTTGAAAAGGTTCCCAAGTATAGACAAAAGGTCTCTGATTAGATTGCTAAACATTTGAATGTATGATTGGTTTATCTCAGTATCCTGAGAGACAGAGCAGGAAAAACTGGTTTGGAGACAAAGGTTTCTCACATAGGCATGGGTCACACAAAAGGGATAGGTGAAGTTCTGAAGATAGAAGAACTATTCACCGGGGGCGAATAGCCTTTAGAAATGCAGATATCTACCTAGTTGAACCCATTGTTTTATATGCATACCTCTTATGGGGGAAGGGGGAGAAGACTGGAGGTTTTCTCCTCTGAAAGCTGCCTTTTATGCCACCTGATAATGGAGATCCTTTTTCAAGGCTTTTGTTAGCTCTGTGGTTCAGAACTAAGAGTGTCTTCCTTGGTCTGGGTTTGTAGGTCTCTGGCTCAGGTTAGAAAGTGGGGTGCCCCTGTTTTGGGGCTACCCTAGGGTAAAGGCAGCACCTCTGGGCTACATGGGTACCCTGGGATAATGATGACCATGTAATTTTGGAAGTTACAGTCTTGGGGAAGGTAAAAACTGTGCATAGTCAGACACATAGAAGAAAAAGAAGAGATTGGATTTATACCCCGCCCTTCACTCAGAGCGGCTTTCAGAGTGGCTTACAGAGAGGCTTACAGAGTGGCTCCTTTCCTTCCCCTCCCCACAACAGACACCCTCTGAGGTAGGCAGGGCTGAGAGAACTCTGACAGAAACTGCTCTTTTTCAAGAACAGCTGTGCCAGAGCTTGTGATTGACCCAAGGTCACATCAGCAGGTGCAAGTGGAGGAGTGGGGAATCAAACCCGGTTCTCCCAGATTAGAGTCTGCACTCCTAACCACTACACCAAACTTCAGGAAAGCAAATTTTGACAAACTTAAAGTTATGCTGGGTAGAATCCCATGGTCAGAAATACAGAAGGAGAAGGGAATTTAAGAGGGATGGGAGTTTCTTAAAAGTGAAATACTGAAGGCACAATTACAAATGATTCCTATGAGAAGGAAAAATGGGAGGAGCCTAAAGAAGCCTAGGTGGCTCCATAAACAGCTTTCTAAAGACTTGAGAAATAAAAAAGATTCATTCAGAAAGTGGAAGGAGGGCCTTATAACCAAGGATGAATATAAACAAATAACCAGTGCTTGTAGAGAGAGAGTTAAGAAAGCTAAAGCTCAGTATGAGCTTAGGCTAGCGAGAGATGCTAAAAACAACAACAAATGGTTCTTTTCTTGTGTTCAGAGTAAGAAAAAGAGCAATGGGTTGGCCCACTGCAGGAACAGGAAAGTAAAATTGTAACAGATGATGAAGAGAGGGCAGAACTGCTCAATTTCTACTTTCCTCCAGTCTTTCTTGTGAGGGAAATGGTGCTCAATATGGCAAAAAGAGAACACATGATGAGGGAAGGGAGTTGCAGCCTAGGATCGACATAGGGGTAGTACATTGTAATGTATCCACTTGAGGACATGGGCTTAGGACAGCCATGTGCCTGAGCTTTGCCCCGAAAGACAATGGACTAGAGGATCCTGGCTCCCCTCCAATTGAGGAGCAGGAGTTAACTCATCAATGTAAATAGCGAATCACTGGGTATTGTGTGTTTTGGGGTGTGGGCTCACGGGGGATAAAAAGCTGGCCTGTGAGCCGGCTTAGTTGTCTTGTTCTTCAACTAAAAGTATGTGAGAGCTGAAATCACTCGTCAGTCTCAGTACTTTTCACTGGCGACGAAGGTGGGTACTCCCTCGTTCACCGGCCAGGCAAGGCGTTGGGTCATGCGGATGCCCTGAGCCGCCTTCCACTGCCTGCCACAGACCCCGACCCAGCCCTGGCCTACCAAGTCGCCCTCCTGGAGGCGCTCCCGGACCAGCCGGTGCACGTCGGGGAGGTGGCGCGCCTCACCGCAAAGGACAAGGTCCTCAGCTGCGTTCGTGACTGGGTGGTGAGGGGGTGGCCCGCAGGCCAGGCAGGCCCAGACTTCACAGCTTTCACCTCCAGGAAGGAAGAGTTGTCCACTCACAAAGGCTGTGTGATGTGGGGAAGCCGGGTGGTCATTCCCGCGCCACTGAGGGAACGGGTCCTAGCCACCCTCCACGAGGCACACCCAGGGGTGGTTCGGATGAAAGCCCTGGCTAGGAGTTACGTATGGTGGCCGGGGCTTGACAAAGACATAGAAGACATGGTCTGGAGATGCCAACCATGCCAGTCATCCCGCCCGGAACCACCCAGGGCCCCTGAGCATGCCTGGGAATCCTCACACCGCCCCTGGTCCCGGCTGCACTTGGACTTTGCGGGCCCATTCCAGGGACAGCTGTTCTTCATCCTAGTGGATGCATACAGCAAGTGGTTAGAGGTGGTCCCAGTACCCTCCACCTCTTCCAAAGCTGCTATCCGAGCCATGTGGCAGATATTCAGTGCCCAGGGCATTCCCGACACACTAGTCACAGACAACGGGACGGCCTTTACGTCCAGCGAATTCATGGACTTCACCCGTTACTATGGAATATGCCATGTCCGGTCTGCCCCTTTCCACCCCGCGACCAACAGCCAAGTGGAACGAATGGTCAGGACGACCAAAGATGCACTCTGGCACTTGGACTCAAAGGACTGGGACTACAAGCTGGCAGCATTCCTCTTTGGCCAGCGGATCACTCCCCACACCACAACAGGACGTAGTCCAGCCGAACTCCTCCTAGGCCGTCGCCTGATGACCCGGCTAGACCGTCTACATCCCAATCGCGCTGCAGAAAAGGTACCGGTCACCGAGTCCCATGAAGCAGCTAGGGGGTTCTTCCCAGAGGACCCGGTGTACGCCCGAAACTACACCAAGAGTCCACCCTGGGTTCCGGCCCGGGTGGTCTGGGTCAGGGCCCCCCGTTCGTATGAAGTCTCCTGTGAAGATGGTACTGTGCTCCACCGCCACATCGACCAACTCCGCCGCAGGGTGGCGCCGCGGGAGCCGGACGACTTCGAGGACCCCGAACCTCAGGAGGCAGAGGAGCCACGATCTTCTCCGCAGGAACACAGCCCGGCGGAAAGCACAGCCACGACCCCCCTCGCCCCATCTACTGAAGCCTCGACCATAGCTGACGACACCCCGGCGGCCAGGTCCCTTCCACCAGCACCGGTCGGCTCCCCGGCCAGGACACTGGCACCTGCGTCTCCTCCCGTCCTGCCCCCCGGCGCTCAACCCGGGAACGAAAGCCTCCGGCTTACTTAAAGGACTTTGTGTGTGGGTGTATCTCTGACCAAGGGGGAGGGGTGTAATGTATCCACTTGAGGACATGGGCTTAGGACAGCCATGTGCTGGGACCGGTTCTAACCGGTCCACCATGTGGCCAGGCGAAGGGCCTGAGCTTCGCCCCGAAAGACAATGGACTAGAGGATCCTGGCTCCCCTCCAATTGAGGAGCAGGAGTTAACTCAATCAATGTAAATAGCGAATCACTGGGTGTTGTGTGTTTTGGGGTGTGGGCTCACGGGGGATAAAAAGCCGGCCTGTGAGCCGGCTTAGTTGTCTTGTTCTTCAACTAATAGAGTATGTGAGAGCTGAAATCACTCGTCAGTCTCAGTACTTTTCATACATAAACACCTAGTTTCTTTAAATGAAACTAAGTCCTCGAGGCCAGATGAGCTGCATCCAAGGGTACTAAAAGAAATCATGGATGTAATTTCTGAGCCTCTGTCCATTATTTTTGAGAATTCTTGGAGAATGGGTGAGGTGCCTGAAGATTGGAGGCAGACAAATGTTGTCCCCATCTTCAAGAAGGGGGAAAAGGATGATCCAGGTAACTACTGACCCGTCAGCTTGACGTCTATACCTGGGAAAGTTTTAGAACAAATCACCATACAGTCAGTCCTTGAGCATTTAGAAATGACGGCTGTAATTACTAACAGCCAGCATGGGTTTCTCAAGAACAAGCCACGTCAGAATAACCTTATTTCTTTTTTCAAGAACGTTACTACCTTGCTGGATCAGGGGAATGCTGTAGACATAGTTTATCTTGATTTCAGTAAGGCTTTTGATAAGGTTCCACATAAAATGTGGTTTGGATCCTATGACTGTTAGGGGAATCTGTAACTGGTTGACAGATCGTACCCGAAGAGTGCTTGTGAATGTTTACTCATGTTCCTGGAGAGGAGTGACAAATGGAGTTCCTCAAGGATCTGTCCTGGGACCTGTTTTGTTCAACATCTTTATCAATGATTTGGATGAAGGGACAGAGGGAATGCTTATTAAATTTGCAGATCACACTAAATTGAGAAGGGTAGTAAATACAGTAGAAGACAGATCAGAATACAGGATGATCTTGACAGGCTGCAAAATTGGGCTAAAACAAATAAAATGAACTTAAGTGGGGATAAATATAAAGTTCTGCATTTAGGTAGGACAAATCAAATGCATAATTATAGGTTGGGGGAGACTTGTCTTGGCAGTAGTATGTGCGAAAAGGATCTAGGGGTCTTAGTAGACCATACACTGAACATGAGTCAGAAGTATGATGCGGTTGCTAAAAAGGCAAATGCGATTTTGGGCTGTATCAACAGAAGTTATAGTGTCCAGATCACACAAAGTGATGGTACCACTTTATCCTGTTCTGGTTAGATCTCACCTAGAGTATTGTATTCAGTTTTGGGCACCACAATTTAAGAAGGCTATAGACAAGTTGGAACGTGTCCAGAGGAGGGCAAGGAAGATGGTGAGAGGTCTGGAGACCAAGTCCTATGAAGAAAGGTTGAAGGAGCTGGGTATGTTTAGCCTGGAGAGGAGACGACTGAGAGGTGATATGATAGTTATCTTCAAGTACTTGAAGGGCTGTCATATAGAGGATGGTGAGGAGTTCTTTTCTGTTGCCCCAGAAGGTCGGACCAGAACCAATGAGTTGAAATTAAATCAGAAGAGTTTTCGGCTAAACATTAGGAAGAACTTCCCGGCAGTTAGAGCGGTTCCTCAGTGGAACACGCTTCCTCAGGAGGTGGTGGACATTCCTTCTTTGGAGGTTTTCAAACAGAAACTAGATGGCCATCTGGCAGCAGTGTGGATTCTGTGAACTTAGGCAGATCATGAGAGAGCGGGCAGGAAGGGTTGCCTCAGTGCTTAGTTCTTGTGGCCCTTTCTTACATGCCCAGGAAAATGCTGATTGCCACTTTGGGGTCAGGAAGCAATTTTTTTCCAGGCCAGTTTGGCCAGGGATCCTGGAGGTTTTTTTTTATCATCTTCTGGACGTGGAACAGCAGTCACTGCGGGTGTGGAGGGGGAGGTATTTGTGAATTTCCTGCATTGTGCAAGGGGTTGGACTAGATGACCCTGGGGATGCCTTCCAGCTCTATGATTCTATGATTCTAAGTGTGAGACGAAACTGGGGTGACCTCAATGTAATATGGAAACAAAAAATACCCTGAGAAAATTACAGGGGTGAACTTGAGTGTAGTGTAGAATGTAAGTTCAGGGACAGGGTTGAACCAGGATTTAAGGTCTAGTGCAGAATCGCGCTTTGTCTTAACCTGTGAGCTACCCTCTGACCCCTCCTCTCTTTCTGCTTTGTCCTTTCACTTTCCATATGATCTTTCATGGAGACACATGTCTCTGCAGGCCTCCCCTGTAGATACAGTGCCCTCATATTCCCACACACAGAATGCCAAACACACTGGCCATTTGTGACAGGGAAAGTACTCTTCAGATTAGGCTTCTCTCTCTTCTGTCAACTAAAACCTGAATGTGAACTGAATCTACTTGAATAAATGTAAGTTTACCTTTTTTGCAATATACTTCTTGGGAGATTTATTTATTGCACTCAGTTGTGCATCTATGATTGGGCACACTCTGGCATATTAATTAAATATTCCAATGCAAACAACTTTTAAATGAAATCTATCTACACTGTACGACCTCTCATCTTGGTTCAGTTGCAAATTTTGTACAGGGTTTGCTCCCCCAGAATAGATTCTGAAGTACTTTTACTTGTAAGCAATTCCCACTGATTTAAATGGAACCTATGTCCACAGGTGTTTGAGGCTAACTTGTGTGCAAGCATGCTGCTAATTGAGTTGCAAGAGTCTGCTCAAGTATCTTTTTCAACTCTGTTTACACTGCTGCATTTAAGCCCTAAGGGGTGCCGTGCCACCAATAATTAATTTTCACTCCCTGAAAAAGTAAGAATTTTTTTTAGACTACCTCATGTCTTCCTATTTTTTAAAAAACACAAGTATTTGACATGTTTTCATATGGCAGAAAATGATATAAAAATTAAGCTCTTTGAAATCAAATTGATTTAAAGAGGAAAACTAAGACTATGCTTAACTATTACATAAAAAGACTACAAGGGAAAATTTTGTCTGCGTGCGTGTAAATATGTGTCTATGTGGATTTTATTATCTTTTAAGTTCTCTGATTAAGGGTCCAAAAGAGCTGTGTGATATCTGGTGTGTTCTTTTGAGTCTGTCCTAGACTAGGGTATGGATTTCATAGGTAGTCTCTGGACAGTTTTTTCTTGCTGTTAGTGAGCTGAATTTCATCAACACTATGTGGTGCATAGTTTCTGTAAACCATGGGCAGTGTGGAGATAGAGTTGCCAGCTAGCAGTTGACACCCAGAGGGATCTGGGGGAAGGTAGATGGGGGGGTACTATCATGTCAATAGTATGATGTCATTTCCCAGTTACACCCAGAAGTGATGTCACACCAGCCTAGGAGTCAGCAGATTTGGAGGCCTACCAACTGTCTGTACTTCCTGGCTAATTAAATCCATCTGTGGGGGAGGGGGAGATGGTTGATTGGGTCCAAAAGATTGTTAATGCCTCTCTGACGGAGAGGGCAGTTGACCCAGCCTAGAAATGGGCTGTGGTGTGCCCACTTCTAAAGAACCCTACCTTTGACCCAGGAGATCTCAATAAATATTGACCAGTCTCAAATGTTTCATTCTTGAGCAAAGTGATTGAACAGGGGGTGGCTGGATATCTTCAAACTTTCTTTAATGAGACAAATTGTTTCAATATTTTTCAATCTGGTTTTAAGCCTGGTTATGGGACTGAAATAGTCTTGGTTGCCCTGGTGGATGTCCCACACCAGAAGACAGAAGGAATGCAATCCTCTTGATTCTCCTGGACCTCTCAGTGGCTTTTGATAGCATTGATCATGGTATCCTGCTGGAACACCTTTCCAGGCTGGGATTGGGAGGCAGTGTTCTGCAGTGGTTTCAGTTCTTCCAGGAGGATAGGTTTCAGAGGGTGGTGCTGGAGGACTGCCCATGAGTTTCCATCTTGTCCCTTATGCTTTTTAATGCCTACATGAAAATGCTGGGTGAGGTCATCTGGAGCTTTGGGCTGGGCTGTCATTAATATGCAGATAACACTCAGCTCTGTGTCATGCTTCCAGCTGATTTTGGAGAGGCTGTTGAAATGTCGAAACAGTGCCTGGAGGCAGGGTTGAAGTGGATGTGGGCTAATAAACTGAATCCCTACAAGATGGAGGCATATGATGACCTTAAACCACTGAAAATGATATTTGAGATGTTTTAAAATTCAAAATAACAAAATATTTTATTTAACATAGAGGGGAACAATCAGGTGAAATCAGGGGTTGAAATTTCTGAGGTAAAACCAGTACAAACACAGACTTTAGTTCTTATATATCAGGCTAATGAGAAGTTTCCTAAGCTTTACACAGTAATTTAGATCTTTATATTGAGAGGCTTTTGTTCCAGTGTTTTCCCAAACACTTAATACATTTTCTTTGAGTAATCACTGATTCTTTTGCTGGCCAGAAGACTGGTACATTCTTTCTAAAACCCTTCTCTTGAAACAGCAGTATTTGTCTTGAGTTTTTAACTGACTCTTAAGGTCTCTAAAGGCAGTTTCTACCCACATCAGACCAGAGATCACTGTGCCCTTCAGAAATAACTCCCTGTTTGACTGGGTAGGGAACCTTCTTCTCTCTCTAAAAGATCTTTCCTCTTTCCTTGGACTGAATGGGAGTCTTAGTCTACTTCCCAAACTTCTTTGCCAAACATTCTCCAAGGTCCCTGTCTGAGTTCAACTGCTCTCAGCTAAGGCTGAAATCAGACTGTATTCAGTCAAGTAAGCAATCCGACTCTGTCAGCACTAAACCTTTTTTCTGTCAGGGCTAGACTCAGACTGTCTCAGTGCTTGACTCTTCTCAGTTAAGGCAGAAATCTGTCTGACTTTTCCTCCACTTCACTCCAGTACTGGCTAAAACTAAATTTCTACCCTCAGGGACTAACTCATTTGTTACTTTCAGACAACTTTCAATCCAAATGGCTGAGAGCAGTTCATAATAAACTACATGCTCTTGGCTTTTCCTCCCAAGTGATTTTGAGTATGTGATGGGATGTAGCAAAATCAGCCCTAAAACAGAGAATGATGGACATGGAGAGACAAGCAGATCTTGGTTGATGTCCTAAGTTTAGAGCCATGGATTTTGTCAAATATCGCTTGTAACCCATGTCCTATTTATCGCAGCTTGATATTCACAAGTTTAGGAAAGCCTTCACATTAGCCAGATGTGAGGCTTTCCCCTCCGCGATGCTTGAGGGCAGATTCAAAAGGATCCCTTTTGAATACAGATTTTGTCAATGTGGCTCAGAGGAGATAGAAACTATTGAGCACATGATGCTCAGATGTAACTGGTATAACAAGTTCCCTGACAAATATATGCTGAGCAGTGTAACCAATTGTTAATCGATGGGAACCAGACGATTACTGAAACTGTGACAAAATTTTGGATAGCGTGCTACTGCATTCAAAGTACATGATCAAATATATAATAATAGTTGCCTAGTAGTCGCTGATTTATGCTTTTTCTCTATTTTATTATGCATGACTGTATTTTTATAGAGATGTATTTTTATACTGTGTTAGCCTGATCGCTCTTAGTTATTATTAATAATAGGGGGAATATGCATAGTTATTAATGGACAATCAGCTGCGGGAGCGAACACCAGTGTATACAGAGGTCCCGCCCTTCCAGAAAGTATCAGCAACAGACACAGAGACTTTATGAGGTTGAAAATAAAGTATTTTACTGGAAATCAGCAGTGGCACCGATATTATGGAACTCTTTCCCCAGGGAAATTTATCTGTCCCTTTCAGTTGTTGCCTTCCTCTAGTGGGTGATGACTTTTTTTGATTCACTTGGACTTCACTTGGTGATCCCTCATTCTTCCCCAATATTTTAACTAGTTTTTAAAAATCTTTGGTATTTATTTTAAACTCTGGTTTTAACATTAATAATGCATTTGTGTGTTGGTTTTAATGGAGTTTAATTTGTTAATTTGTATGTTTTAATTCATTAGCCTACTTGGTGGCAGAAAAGTGGAGTAAAATCTTATTAATAAATAAAATAAATATAGTGGAGTAAAGTGGAGTAAAATCTTATTAATAAAAAAAATAAATATAAATAAGAAACTCTATGGTTTTAATGATTTTCCCTTTATTTTTACTCCCCCTGGCTTACCGAGTGGCAGTGGGGAATGGACTGATGGTGGCAGATCCACCAACTTCAAAATTCACCAGTCACCACAGCTGGAATCCTAAAAGAGTAGCAGCCATAAAATACGCAAATCCCTTGATAAGTGCAGTGACTATTAAACTGCATTTTAAATTGTTTATCTAGTGAGGGGTAGCCCTCCTAGTCATAAGAACATAAGAATATAAGAAAAGCCAATGTTGAATCAGGCCAATGGCCCATCTAGTCCAACACTCTGTCACACAATACCAGGTGCCATCAGGAGGTCCAGCAGTGGGGCCAGGACACTAGAAGCCCTCCCACTGCTGCCCTCTCCAGCACCAAGAATAGAGTGCATCACCTGCCCCAGACTGAGAGTTCTCATCTATACCCTGTGGCTAATAGCCACTGATGAACTTCTGCTCCATATGTTTATCTAATTCCCTCTTGAAACTGTCCTTGCTTGTAGCTGCCACCACCTCCTGTGGCAGTGAATTCCATGTGTTAATCACTCTTTAGGTGAAGAAGTACTTCCTTTTATCTGTTCTAACCCGACTGCTCAGCAATTTCATGGAGTGCCCATGAGTTCTTGTATTGTGAGAAAGGGAGAAAAGTACTTTCTTCCCTGTTAGTACAGACTTTTTAAAAAAACTTGGGAATTGCCTCTCTGTATGTTGATGAGGCTGCAGCTGAAATGCAGATCTCCTGTGAAATAAAAATACATTAAGCAGAAGTGATATTTGTTTTACCTTGGCTATGCAGTTGCTTAGTTTGAGATCACTGGCTTCCATTTTAAAAGGGCAAAACTCCAGCAATTTTTCACTGCTTACGTGCATTGCTAATTGTCACCAAGACAACAAGGCTCCTCTCTTGCCTAGTTAATGGTGAGCCAATCACCTAAGTATTTGTTAACATCTTATTACATTTGTCATTGAATTAATCATTTGAATCAGTCTATTAATTAGTAAATTAAATTTGCATAACATCGGATATTTAAATTTACATAAATTATTTAATTAGCAGTGAGATGAAGAAATGATAAATATAATACCAATATGATCTTCAGCTCACTATTGAGGTCCTGTTCAGACTTTTATATTTGTATCTGATTTGCAGTGACATAATGCCTCTGAATGTAGAAGTTCCACTCAAAAGTACTAATGGTTAATAAAGGAAGTGTTCTTAGAACAAATAATACCTTGCTGGATGATGCTGAATATCCATTAGTGCAGCATCATGTTTTAAACAATGGACAGCTAAATGCTCATGAGAATTCCACAAAGCCCTCATCTTTTGTGTATCTTTGACCTGTTACCAGCAACTAGTAATCCTTGGCTTTGCTTCTCCAGGGAATAGGATGGAGAATGTGCTGGGCTACTTAGTTTCTTCTGATGGATCTCCTATTTCTCCCATGGCCACAGTGGGAGATGTCAGAGACCCACAGCTCCTCCTTTATTCTCATCCTTGGTCATGGCTGGCTAGGTTTATGGGTCATGTTGGATAGAAAGAGATGTACCACCTTCACCCTCCCACAAACATTTCCCTTCATTTCTATAAAGCATTTCTTTTCACTCCCACTCTATGGGGGACAATGCAGCCAGGTCTATGTCTAAATCCATGCTTCATCATTTGGGGCTCTGCGGGAGATCAATATATGCAAACCTTCTGTTTCAGTTTTCAAAAGGTTTAGATGGTGAGCATAAATTTGCCTAATATCTGATTTGTGTGTGTGTGTAAAGTGTCCTCCATTCACAGCTGATTTATGGTGATCCCAGCAAGGGGCAAGTGAAAAGTAGAGGTGGTTTCCATTAGGGATGTGCAACAAACTAATAATAATAATAATAATAATAATAATAATAATAATAATAATAATAACAACAACAACAACCATTATTATTAATTATTTCTATATGATCTTTCATGGAGAAAAAGAAAAAGAAGAAGAAGAATTCCAAATATGGTACAGCCTTCAGCTTCAGTTTTTTCCCCCTCAAGTTTCTGAATTTTTGGAGTCCATTATTCCCTATGCGAAAACAATCTGGGAGGCTGGTTGTTTTTAAAGGTACAGTCATCAAAATCACAGCAGATCTGCTGGTGCCTGTCTTTTAAAAAACCCAGTACGTTGGACCAAGGGCTTCAGTTCTATTGGCTCCAGAACAGGGTGCCCCCAGCCATCCTCAATTATTTCCTGTGGAGAAAAAAAAAGCCCTAAAATCTCTAAGCTGCTTCCAGGGCAAAAGCCATGCCTGCAAGCAGCAATCACTGGTCAAATGTCTCCCATGGAAGAATCAACAACAAGCCCAACAGAACCATTGTATAACCCAGTAATCCCAGCAGAAATACAAGCCAATGTGTCAAGCCAAAGAGAACTGAAATCAAATTAGAGAATCTCTATAGTGGAAACTCAAGGTGGGGGTGAGGGCACTTTTTGCAAGCCCAGCAGAACCAATGTCAATATGCTGAAGACCAGAAGAACCCAGTGCTACTTTGGCAGTGCAAGAACAACAGAACCAAAGTCAAACCAGAGCATCACAGCAGAACAAATCTAAACCAGGGGGGGGGCACTTTTGCAAGCCCAACATAACAAATGGCGATGAGCAAAAGCCCAGCAGAACCCAGTGCTACTGTGGCAGTGCAAGAACAACAGGACTAATCTCAAATCAGAGTATCACAGCAGAACAAATACAAGCAAGGGGAAGGGAAGTTGAAAGCACTGTGCAGCACTGAAAAAAACACAAAGAAACTCTGGTAAAGGAAAAAAACCCTCTTGAAGCTGACATACAGTTTGGATAAAGTTGCTAGCAGGAGAATATTAGACTGAATTGATGTGGAATTATTTTTTGTTTATTTTAAGATAAAGACTCACACTGGGACACTTAGTTGTCCTGGTGCTTTGAGCTCTGGAAAGTGAAAATGTTAAAGCCACAGGAGTTGTTTCCTTTTCTAAATGGAAGATGTACCATAACAAAAAGATAAGATAAAGACTTAAACTGGGATACTTAGTTGTCATGGCAATTTGAGTTGTGTAAAGTGAAAATGTTGAAGCCACGAGCTATCTTTGTCTCCTTCACTGCTAGAGAGACTTTGGATATAATGGACAATGGCAGCTTCTAAGAAAGGAAGGAGTGGTTCTATGGATCAACCTCTGGAGAAAAAACAGTCATACCTGAGTTGCTCCAGAAATTATTTGATCAGATGAGTAATAAGATAATCCGGTAAAAATGAAAGAGGAAATGACAAAGGAAATAAAAGATCTGGAAACCTCTATAAAGCAAATATCTGGAGAGATTAAACAAATTAATGGCAAAGTGGACACTTTAGAACAGGGGTCCTCAAACTTTTTAAACAGGGGGCCAGTTCACTGTCCCTAAGACCGTTGGAGGGCCGCCGCATTCGCCCCTTCCCCCCCACCAGCCTGCTCGCCCCGCTGCCACGTTCGCTCCCTCCCAGGGGTCTTTTCGTAGAAAAACAGCTGCAGGAGCTCATTAGCATATGGTATGCTAATGAGCTATTAGGCTATTAGCATATGCCACGCCTCCTGACATCACCGGAAGTGATGTCAGAAGGGGAAGCAAAAGGGGGGAGGCATCTTCAAAAGCCTCTCCTTCCCTTCCCCAGCTGGTCTGGGTGGGGGAGCTAAGAAAGAAGGGGTTTAAAGTTTAAACTCCTTCTCACTAGAGTTGGGCCACAGAAGGAGGAAAGAGGGAAGGAAAGAGAGAGAGTAGAAAGAAGGAAAGAGGGAAAGGAAGAGAAAGAAAGGGGAGGGAAAGAAAGAGAGGGAAGAAGGAGGGAAACATGGAAAGGAGGAAAAAAGAGAAGAGAAGAATGTGGGAAAGAAAGAAAGAGAGAAGAGAAGAAGGAGGGAAAGAGGAAAAAGAGAGAAGGAAAGGAGGGAATGAAAGAAATTTGGCGGCAATTCGGCCCCATTATATCCTATGGGCCATTGATGTCAATGGTGAAAACATAGGATATATTCTGGGGGCTGGAAGGAGGGGTTTGAGGGAGAGGCACCAAACTCACAGGGTAGCTGGTGGAACCTCTCCCCAAGATACCCACCAAGTTTCAAGAACATTGTATCAAGGGGTCCAATTCTATGGGTCCCTAAACAGGTTGCCTCTATTCCCTCCATTGTTCTCTATGGTGGGAAAAAAATAACTTTTTTTCCCACTATAGAGAACAATGGAGGGAATAGGGGCAACCTGTTTGGGGGCCCATAGAATTGGACCCCCTGGTCCAATGTTCTTGAAACCTGGTGGGTATCTTGGGGAGAGGCTCCATCAGCTACCCCATGAGTTTGGAGCCTCTCCCTCAAAACTCCTCCCTCCAGCCCCCAGAATATACCCTATGTTTTCACCATTGACTTCAATGGCCCATAGGATATAATGGAGCTGAAATTGACATTCGGCTGCCTGAAAGACTCCCCGGGACGCCGGCTGGGGGCGGGGCCTGGCTCCTGAGCTCCCGGAGCTGTGCTCCGGTGCACTCCCCCCCAAAAGACCCCTGCTCCCCCCCCACCAGCCTGCTGCCCCGCCGCCGCGTTCGCCCCCTCCCCCACGACCAGCCTGCTCGCCCTTCCTCCTCCTCAGCTCCTGGGCGCTCTTGCAGCCCAGGGCTGCTGGAGGAAGAAAGAGGCGGGGGGGGCCTTTGGGGGGGGCGGCAAAACACTCGGCGGGCCGCATAAGTGTCCTCCGCGGGCCGCATGTGGCCCGCGGGCCGTAGTTTGACGACCCCTGCTTTAGAAACTAAGAAGGAATTCTTAGAGAGCTGGAGACAGAGTTAGATAATTTGGTCTTACGACAGTTAAGAGAGAAAGAATTCTGTTTAAGGCTCAGAGACATTCCTGAAATTTCTTTTTTTAAAAGAATTTTTTTTTCAATTACAATGACAAAAACATACAAACAACACATAGTCTAAACATAAAAATGGGGGTATCTTGTGTTTACATATTGATTAGTGCTTCTTTTCTGTTACATACAGTTTCTACCTCATACTAAACAAAGTTTGTTTTGCAACAACAATAATAAAATTTCATTTCTTCATGTCCTCTTCTTCTCTTCCCTTTGGTTATGCATCCTGTCCTGTTTAAGTAAGAGTGTGTTGATCATTCCATTTGTAAAATCTCTACCAAGTGTTAACAAATAACTCGTCCGAGTGACCTTCTGTTTAAGGCTCAGAGACATTCCTTAGATTTCTGATGAAGATATTAGAGATAGGATTGTCAAAGTTTTGGCAGAGTTTGTAGATTTGGAGGAAGAATATATGGACTCTGAAAGTGATAAAGTCTATAAAATAAATTCCAGATTTACTAAAATTAAAAAGGTACCAAAGGATATTCTGGTGCATTTTGTCAGGAAGAGGAGAAGATATAAAATTTTGCAACAGCATTATAATATGACTGAAAATTGACAATACAGATATAATTATATTGAAAGAGATACCTATCAGAATTTTACATAAAAGAAAGGAATACACCTTCCTAACTGAAAAACGAGGGCCGAGGACAGACTGGCAATTTGCCGCGGGCTGGGACCCGGGCTGACAACGACTCAATATCGGATTAAATGGAATGTTCACACAGGCACATCTGCCTGGCGTCCCCCACCCGTAGCCTACCGGTGCTCTCGCGCTTCACTGCCGGATTAAAAAAACACCTGATAAAAGCCGACGCAAATCTTGAAAGCCTGCGTTTGTTGCGCGTTTCTTCGCTTCCGGGGAGTCTGAACACGCAGCCGAAAAGCCGGGAGCAACCCGCGTTGGGCATGAGGCAGCAGCGGTGTGATTGGCTGCGCTCCGCTCCACTGCCCAATGCGGTGCCGGCGTTGCAGGGCAAAAACACACACACGCCAAAATGCACTTATGCGCACATACGCCCACAGCCGAAATAATGGGGAAACAGCGAATATAGCGCGCCTCCGGCGCAGCAGTCTGAACGCTCCCACGCGCCTCCGTCCAGTATCTTCCGGCAGAGGCCCCCACTGTGTGGACGGGAAAACCCGGTATCGTTTACTCCGGGGTTTTTTTGCCGCGACTCGATACCGGGGCAAATTGCCAGTCTGTCCTGGGCCGAGGATAGAAAAAATCTCATTCTGATTATATAAATTGGGAAGATGCTCTTTATTTTTAAACAGCAAAAATTTAGATTTAACTCTGTCCAAAAGGCAAGGGAATTTCGGGCTTCCGGTCTGGGATTCATGGCGTCCTAATGTGTTCTGGCTTGCTCTTAGAGCTCCCAGAGCATACGGAGGGTCTTGACGACAGGGTGGGCTTCACACAGCCCGCCGCAGATCCCCCCAGGCAGGGGGTGACTGGCAGCGAGCCTGGCCCGAGAGAGGAGTTGAGATCGGCTGATAGCGGGGCTTTAAAGAGCGTCGCGACCAGCCTTGATCCCCTCCCCAGAGAAGGCACTTCAGAAAATCTCTACAAGACCCCACCGAGTTGGATTCTCAACATAAGAACGCATGACCCAGACCTCCAAAACATTCTACAGAAACTGATATGAAGGAAACACTGCTATAACAAGACACGGACTTTGAAGGTAACTTTTTAAAATTGCTCACCGGAGACGCGTTTCGGCCGAAAATAAACAACATCCGATGAAGCGTATGATCGTGCTGTATCTGTCGTACTAACATTGGAGCGGAAAAAGTGCAGTTAAACAGCTAAAAAAGGCCAAAAAGCCGAATTGTTGATCATTGCTGCGGTTAGATTATTGACTTTAAAATAGAAACTAACAGTAACTCCGCGAGAATTACAGTGGAAAAGTACTGTAGCTGCTGCAGCAGAAATCGGCAAAACAGGAAGTGACTTCAGAACAGACAAGTAATCATCCTAGAGAAGACCAAGGAGGCCGGAAGAAGGGAGGAAATCAGGAACAAGGGGGACCATCAAGACTGCCGGACAGGAAGTGAGTACCTGGAAGAACCATTTACCATAGAGAAATTGCGCCCGCCATTTTGGGAAGGTCAGAAAAATTTTCTTTGATTTTAAACGAAAGACTCAATATAAAAAAGTGAAACTAGTGCGATTTAGGTGGGCACAAGAAGGACTTTGATTTAGAGTGGGTTGGAGGGAAAACTTTGAACAACGGCTTACGACCTGCGGCAACGACAGAGGGCAAATACCTGGTCCTCCCCGAAAATGGCTGGGAAAGAGGAAAAAAGCTACAGGGCATGATGGAAGCTATGGAGAAACGAGTGATGGATGCGATTCTGAAGTTGGAAAAGACTGTAATAACAGAAGTAACAGACTTGAAAAAAGAAATGTCTGGAATTACAAAAGAGATACAGACGCTGACCAAAAGAGCAGATGAGATGGATGTAAGGGTGAAGGGAGTAGCATCTAATATAGCTGAGGTCACTATAGAAACAGATAAAGTGAATGTGATGGTCCAATATAATGCAATGATTAACCACATGAGATTCAGGGGGATCCCTGAAGACAAGAATGAGGACATCCATTCAGTTATGGTAGATGCTGTTGCAGACTTTTTGAAAATGGAAGAGGAGAGAGTGGCGGCACAGATTGATGTGGTATACAGAGTCAATTCTGCGATTGCGCAAAGGAAAAAATTACCTAGAGATGTAATTGTCCAGTTTATATCTAAGAAGCTGAAGGAGGATTTGTTTAAGCAACAATTTCAGGATGACTTCACAATTGGCAACAAGAAAATTATGGTCCTAAAGGAACTACCCAGAGCGATGCTTCAGGACAGACGACTTTTTAAAGATCTGATTGACAAGCTGAAAACAGAGGGCATAAGATATAGATGGGAAATTCCTAAAGGCGTCAGTTTTTCGTTCAAGCAGAAGAGAGTCACCATCAAGTCAGTTGACCAAATGACCAGATTCATCAATGATAATTTTAAAGACTCTGATAAATAATTATAAAACCAACATGGAGAGTCAAATAATTTCATGGAATGTTAATGGACTGAATTCACCCCAAAAAAGGAAAAATGTCAGACTCTGGTTGGAAAAACAGAAATGTGATATTGTTTGCTTGCAAGAAACACATATTAAAAAATCAGATGCCAAATTTTTGATTCAAAAAAGATTAGGAGAGGAATTTTATTCACTCTCCTCCCAAAAGAAAAAAGGAGTTGTTACATATATTAAAAAGGAGTTGGAACCAAAAGAAATTTTTAAAGACAATGAAGGGAAATTTTTGGCGGTAGAAGTTGTGTTGCAGAATAAAAAGACATTAATTGTTAATCTCTATGCTCCCAATGGGGCAAAGGAAAACTTTTTTCAGGATTTGTGGGAACAACTACGACAGTTGACCTATGAGCAAACGATTTTAATGGGCGATTTTAATGGTACTGTTGACAATGTTGTTGATAGAAAATCAAAAAAAAGGAATTGAAGCCATGGGCAAACTTCCTAAAGTCTTTTTTCAATTGACTAAACATGAACACTTGGCAGATGTTTGGAGAGTTAAAAATCCCAGAGATAGAGAGTACTCTTTTTATTCATCAAGACACGAATCTTTTTCAAGGATATGATGTGGATGACAGAGAATTTAATCTTGCAAACACGCAAAATTGAGATATTGCCTAGGATTCTTTCTGACCACAGTCCGATAAAATGGTCAACGTATGTTAAGAGAAAAAATTTTCGATGGCGACTTAATGAAGATTTGCTGGACAAGCAAAATATTGTGGATAAAATAAGGACAGAAACCCAAACATACTTTCAATTGAACTTAAATAAAAGTGTACAGACGCAAACGGTATGGGAAGCCTACAAGGCTGTGATGAGAGGACATCTGATTGCAATTAATAATAATGAAAGGAAACAACAAATGAAGATAGACAAAGAAATTATGGAAAATATTCGGAAAAAAGAAACAGAACTCAAGAAAAGGCCTGGCAAAAAGAAGATTTTGAGAGAATTGAGGATTTTAAGGGAGCAATATGAGGCAAGGTTGAACAAAGAAGTATTTTGGAACTTGAAAAAATTGCAACAGAAATCCTTTGAAGGTGCAAACAAACCTGGCAAATATTTAGCATGGCAATTGAAGAAAAGAAGAGAGAATAAAACAATCACTTGTTTGAAAGATGGAAATAAAGAGATTTTAGACCCAGGAGGAATCAAGAGGGAATTTTTTAAATACTACGCGACTCTCTTTCAAGCGAGGCAAGCGGATCCTCAAAAAATGTTGGATTACTTATCCAAAGCTAACTTGATACAACCAAACCCTGAAATGAAAACATTTTTAAATGCTGCAATAACTAAAGATGAAATTAGTAAAGCAATAGCTGAGGCAAAAGTCTCTAAAGTTCCAGGCCCGGATGGCTTTTCAGCTAAATTTTATAAAAAATTTCATGAAGATTTGGTCCCGGTGTTGGAGATTCTTTTAAACGAAATTAGAAAGACAGGAAAGATTCCAGACTCCTGGAATGAAGCTGCAATCACCTTAATTCCTAAAGAAATGCAAGATTTAACAAATGTTAAAAACTACCGGCCCATTTCATTATTGAACAACGATTATAAAATATTTGCAAAAATACTGGCAGAGCGCCTTAAAAAGTTTTTGAAAGACACTATTGTTGAGGATCAAGCTGGTTTTTTACCAAATAGACAAATTAAAGACAATATGAGGGTTGTTTTGGACGCAATTGAGTATTATGATAAACACCCTGAAAAAGAAGTTGCTTTTTTATTTTTGGATGCAGAGAAGGCTTTTGATAACTTGAATTGGGAATTTATGTTTAAAGTGCTTGAGGAATCTTTGATGGGCGTAGAATTTATAAGAATGATTCAATCGATATATAAAGAACAAAAAGCTTCGGTGATTGTCAATGCAGAACCAACAGATATGTTCCGGGTAAGAAAAGGTACTAGACAAGGTTGTCCCCTGTCACCATTGTTATTTATCTGGATTTTGGAGATTTTTCTACAAGCGGTTAGAGATGATGAGAACATAAAAGGTTTGAATATTGGAGGTTTTTCATTTAAATTAAGAGCATTTGCAGATGATATCATGTTTATTGTTGAAGATCCTGTTAATAATATGCCTAAGGTATTTGAAAAAGTAAGAGAGTTTGGTGATCTTGCAGGGTTTTATGTCAACAAAAATAAATCTAAAATATTGTGTAAAAATATGACTGGTACAAAGCAACAAACGTTACAAAATGTGACAGAATGTGAAGTGGTTAAAAGGGTTAAGTATTTGGGAGTTGAAATTACAATGAAAAACATAGATTTGTTTAAGAATAATTATGAAAAACTGTGGGGTTCGATAAAGAGTGATTTAGAAAAATGGGAAAAACTAAGATTATCTCTTCTTGGAAAAATTGCCGTTATTAAAATGAATGTACTGCCCAGGTTAATGTTTTTGTTTCAGACAATACCAATTGTGAAAGATGGGAAAGTGTTGGTAAAATGGCAAAGAGAAATCTTTAAGTTTATCTGGGCAGGAAAGAAGCCAAGAATTAAAATGAAGATAATGTATGATATTAAAGACAGAGGTGGCTTCCAAGTCCCGAATTTGCGTTTGTATCATGAAGCAGTATGTATGTCTTGGTTATCTGAATGGGTAAATTTGGAAAATAGAAAACTTTTAGCTCTTGAGGGGCACGATTGCAGATTTGGCTGGCATGCCTATCTTTGGTATGGGAAAAACAAAGTCGACTCTATGTTTAAGCATCATTATGTAAGGAGGACATTGTTTGATGCATGGACCAGGTATAAGGATACAATTTCGGATGAGAGGCCTCTGTGGATTGTTCCAGCTGCAGTTATACATCTGTTTTCAGAGCATAAAGGTAATGACTGGTTGAAATATCAGGAATTGTTGCAAAAAGAAGGGAAAAAATATGTTTTAAAACCAAATAATGAATTAGAATTTGAGTATGGTTGGCTACAATATTGTCAAATAAGGGACATCTATAAAAAAGATTGTAAAGAGTTTGGTTTTAGAGCTATGAATGATGATTTTGAGAATATATGGTTGAAAAAAGAGCGGAAAATGATATCAAAGATGTATAAAACTTTGTTGACTGTATATACTTTGGATGAAACTGTTAAAGAACAAATGATAAAGTGGGCCATAAATATGAACAAAGAAATTTCTATGGAATCATGGGAATTTTTGTGGAAAAGATCTTTTAAAATGTCTACCTGTATCAATGTAAAAGAAAACTGTTATAAGATGATGTATAGATGGTACATGACACCAAAAAAGATTGCCAATATTAGTATGGATAAGGACTTGAGTAATAAATGTTGGAAATGTAAAAAAGTAGAGGGTTCTTTTTACCATATGTGGTGGTCATGTGATAAAATGAAAGCATACTGGTCTAATATACATTGTGTGATGCAGAAAATATTGAAAATCCCAATTGAGAGAAAGCCAGAACTTCTTCTCCTCGGTTTGACAATGGAAAAAATTCCACAAGAAAAAAGGACACTGTTATGGTATATGATTACGTCGGCGAAAATGGCCTTTGCTCAGCATTGGAAAATGGAGAAGGTGCCAGATATACATGACTGGTTGAGAAAATTGTTATTTTTAGCGGAAATGGACAAAATGACAAAGAAATTAAATGGACAAATGGCAGAACAGTACTTAAAAGACTGGGAAGGATTGAAATTGTATCTAGAAACTGAATATAGAATGAAGGGGAAAATATATAACTTGGATACGTATGGATATTGAACGAGAAGTGAAATGAATTTTGAACTGTATGTACTGTTATATATAATATGCTGGAATTGTAGAGGTTATATATAATGGAAATGTGTTACCTGGTTTGTCGATGTACTTAAGTCTAAGCTTGATTACCTTATAATTTTTCTGTTTGTTATTAGCAGTGTTGGAAGCCTATTGGGGGGTGGGGGGATTGGGACGGGGATCTTCCTTTTTGAAATTGTATTGGTAACGTGATTGGAAATGTTGAATGTATCCCAATAAAATTTTGTTTCAGAAAAAAAAAACAAAAGGCAAGGGAATTTCTAGAAAGATTTAAAAGAGAGTTGGATGAGTTGCAAACAGAGACCCAACAAGAAGAGACTGCACAAGATCCTCAACAGGATACAGAAAAGGAGGATACTGAAATGAACAATGCAAGTTTGGACTTTTCTAAATGTAAGGTCTAATTATGGATTACAAATGTTTAATGTGAAACATAAATGGAGCAAATGCTCCTTAAAAGAGAAAATGACTACTTCATCATCAGAAAAAGTTAAAACAAGATATTATTTGCCTACAAGAGACTTACATTAGAAAAAAGGATATAAAATATTTGGTCTATAAAATATTGGGAGAATAGTCACTAAAAAGAAAAATGGAATAATTGTGTATATTAATCCCAAATTGAAACCAGAATTGGTATTAACAGATGAACATGGTAGATTTGTAGGAGTAGAAGTCTATTCCCTTGGAGAAAAGAGTGGTTGTGGTTGTGGGAATTTATGCACCAAGTGAAGATAAATGAATTTTTTGTAAACAACTTATGGATGTTATTAGACTTTTCCTATGAAAGTTGATGTTTGATGGGAGATTGGAAAAGAGTGATTTCTCTGCAAATAGACAGACTTTCAGAAAAAAGATTAAAATTACGCAAGGTAAATTGCAAAAAGTTCTAAAAATCTGATGGACACTCTGGGCCTGGTTGATATATGGAAACAGAAAAATGGTAACTCAAGGGAATATACTTCTCAGAAAGACCTATGTCTCTCTTTTTCAAGAATAGATTTCAAGAGAATAACTTACCAAGGTCTCTACAGCAGAGATTTTACCAACAACTTCTTCGGATCATAACCCTGTAAGCTAGGACTTTTAGGTAGTGATTAAATTAATCATTGTCACAAAAAGAAGTAATTGTTGAGGACTGTAAGAAAAAACTAAAATAATTTTAAAAATCAGTTTAAACAAAGGCACTGACGAGAGTGGCTTGGGATGCAAGTAAAGCATTTATTAGAGGTCATTTGGTGCAACATAATTCAGAACTCAAGAAAAAAGGCAACAGAAATTGCAAAATATTATAAACAATATTAAAAGAAAGGAGGACAATTTTTTAAAAATGTCCTGGGAATATAAATATATTGTCAAATAAAAAATTGCAACAGTTATCTATGTTAACAATAAGAGAAAGAGAAACAAAACTGAATAATGTAAAACAAAAAAGTTTTGAATGTGAAAATAAACCAGGAAGTGGCTGACATATAAATTGAGAAAAGAAAGAGAAGAAAATGATATACAAGAGGGAGATTAGTGGACAATGTGGTTATTCAAAAAGCATTCTATAAATATTATTCTACTATATATAAAGGCCAAGATGTGTCAGAGACAAAATTGATGAATATCTCAGAAAACAAAATTTACCTAAAATTCCAGAAGAACAAAGACAAATTATGAATGGACTTATAATGATAAGAGAAGTTGTAGAAGCTATAAAAAAATTAAACCAAGAAAAGTTCCTGGACCAGATGGGTTACTTGGTTTGTATTACAAGTGCTTTGAGTATGAAATCCTACAGCCTTTGCAAAATACAATTAACTCTATTTTACAGGGAGGAAAGATATTAGAGACCTAGAAAGAGGCCAACATAACATTAATACCTAGAGAAGGTCAAGACTTGACACTGACTTTATTGAATAATGACTATAAATTGTTTATAATGGTTTAACTGAAATATTGGGGGGAAATACAAGAATTTATTCATGACGACCAATGTTGATTTTTGCTCAGAAGACAGTTGAAGGACAATGTTATAGTTGTTTTAAATATTTTGGAGAATTTTGAAAAACACAATGGAAAGCTTTTTACAGAAGAGAATGATAACTAAGCATAATTGGTTAACATATCATAATATATTAGACTTTCTTCAAGGGGAACTTAAAAGGAAATTAAGAGAAGATTTGACAATAGAAGGGTATATTGGTCAATGGGTTTTTTATGCACAACTATTAGAAAGACTTAAAACAGACAAAAGAACTTATGGTTTTGAACAATCTAAAATTGAATTTGAAACAGAATTATGTACAAATGCTGAGTATATTTTTGCTAAAATGTATACTATTGAAATTTGAGACACAGGAAGAATGAGTGAAAGAATATATGATAAAATGGACAAAAAATATTTGACATAATATACTGATTGAACAATGGAAATATATGTTAAAGGAAAGTCTTAAATTTACATTCAGTTCTAGTCATGAAGAAAATTTATATAAAATGATGTACCGATGTTATAAGTCACCAGAAAAATTAGCTAAAATGTCTAAAAATATTTCGAATAGATGTTGGAAATGTGAACAACATGAAGGGAAGTGTTATTATTTAAGGTGGAATTGCAATGAAGTTAAAAAATTCTGGATACCATTACATTCATTAATTCAGAAGATTTTAAGGTTTAAGCTACAAATGAAACCAGAGGCATTTCTTCTGGGTTTAATGGACTGACAGTTGGGGAAAAAAGCCACAGAACTTTGTTTTTATACATGATAATGGTGGTTGAGATTACAGTATGCACAAAAACGGAAAAGTTCATCACTACCCACAAAAGAAGAATGATTGATGAAGATAATGGAACTTGCAGAGATGGCTAAACTTACTGCTTTGATTAGAGAGAAGACGTTATCTAACTTTATTGCCAATTGGAAACCCATTATAGCAGGGGTGTCAAACATGCGGCCCGGGGGCTGGATCAGGCCCCTGAAGGGCTTCCATTAGGCCCGCAGTGGAACTGACCATCTCTTGCTTCCAGTTCTGTTGCTGCTGCTGCATCATAGCTTGCTTCACCAGACTCTCTTAATCACTCAGCCATTTCATGTTTTAACCTGGGTCCTAAACTCAGAACTCTGAGCATGAGATTTCTGTGGTGAATATCAATAAATCAAAAGTAGGTTTGCAGCTTACAGATACACACTTGAACAGCACATTCAAGACTGCAACAGCACAAATATTTTGATGCAAAAATTGAGAGCATGAGGTGTCAGTTATCAGATACTGTTAGATAAACAAAATATTGCAAGGGTACTACTGTTTTAAGCATGTTTCTATTTTAAGTTAAAAAATAATCTTTGTGTCTGTGTCCTTTATAAAGTTTATATCTCTGCTACCTGGAATTACATTTTATGACACACATGGCCCTGCTCAACAAGGTCTCATTTATGTCAGATCTGGCCCTCATAACAAATGCGGTATAAACTTTTTGCACGAAAAAAAATGTACTGATGTCTTGTGGCTCTGATGATTATGGGAAAATTTGGGGACGGGGTAAGTAATAGGGAAAAAAGAATTACTATTCAGCTGAAATTTTGGAGCAAGTGTTAAATTTGCAATTTTACTTATATTTGTCATAGGATAAATGGATTATAGAGCAGGATTCAACTTCTATGTATTGCAAGACAGATTGCCCAAAAACGCGCAGCAGCCTGGGAAACCTCTGGGTCCACATCCGAGAGGATGAAATATAGAATCCAATCTGGGCTGCATACATGGATTTTACTCTGGATATCAAAGAAAAGTTTCATGTTGGGCTACTCATATCAGCAGCACTGTATTAAAACATGTTGTAGAATCTCTACTTCAAGCGCGCCACAAAGGCAAAAATGCTGGGAGAAGGGGATTTTGTTAAATCTACCCTCTAAAACCATAGACAGCAGGGAGGCACTCCTCGCTAAGCAAAAAGCCCTTCTTTGCTTGGGATTCTCAATGTGGAATAAATAGGATGCTGGAGCTGGATTATCTCTAAGGGGACTAGTGCATATAAACAGGGAGAGGTTGGCCAAGTCTTCCTGTCTGTCTTGGTCAAAAAGTTTCTGCCTTACCAGTTGGAATGCCTGTTCATCCTGTCCTTATAATAAAAGCCATTTCGGGTGGCAAGATTTGATGCGTGGCAAAATCAGTTGGCACCCTGATGTGCCGCTGACCCTGGGTCTGTGTCTATTGGCTGCCTTGCCTTGCAGCCTTGCATCAGTCCTGCCCGAAGACCTGCCACAACAGGCCTTATTCCTAGTTGTTTATAAATAGGACGTCCTGGGGAGAAAGTCCAACCAATTGTAATTTTTGATTAATCGCTTTCAGCCATCTGGAGTGAAAGCTGTCTGCTATAATACTGTAGGTTGGCACCTGGGGATGCGAGTTTAATTTAAGCTGTAATTTTAAAGATGCTACAACAATCCTAGTTTCCATTTTAACTACTCCAAGCTCGAGATGAATAAAAGCATTTGGAATGCATTTTGGCACTTGTAGAAAACCTCAGAGAAATCTGGATTGTGTTCTTTCTAAGTTTGAAAGATCTGTGGCAGATGCTCCTAAAAAGGAAACATACAGCATTATAGAGATGGTTTTGGCATTGTATAACTTTAGGGCTGCTGGGATAAATGAGGCTCCTTTGGTATAACCCCTCCAAAAAAAATTGCATTAGCCATTTTTTCACCTTGTGAGCAGGCCAATTTGAAATGGATCCCATTGTTTCCCAAAGCTTGTAGGGTTCTGCCTAGATATTTATAGTTGGTCACTTGTTCAATTGGATTCCCATTTATAGACCACAGTCTTGTTGTTTGTTTTGGACCAAAGGCAATAACCTTTGTTTTCTGGTAGTTTATTTTGAAATTATTGATTTGGCAGAAATTATTAAATTTTCCTAAAGCGCTCCTTAAGCCCAACGGAGTTCTTCAAAAGAAGACAGCATCATCCACATAAAGAAGGATGGAAATGTATCTACTGTGTACTTTTGGAGGGTGTAGATCAAAAGATGACAAGAAATCCACAACATCATTTATATAAAAACTGAAGAGGAAAGGAGCAAGCAAACAGCCTTGGCGGACTCCCTAGAAAGCTGAAATTGAGGATGAGAGATGGCCACTTCTCGTGTAATATATGTATGTATTATTTCTCTGTTATAAAATTTTCAATAAAATTCTTTTTAAAAAAGAACATAAGAACATAAGAGAAGCCAATGTTGAATCAGGCCAATGGCCCATCTAGTCCAACACTCTGTCACACAGCGGCCAAAAATACCATGTGATATCAGGAGGTCCAGCAGTGGGGCCAGGACACTAGAAGCCCTCCCATTGCTGCCCCCTCCAGCACCAAGAATAGAGTGCATCACCTGCCCCAGACTGAGAATTCCCATCTATAGCCTGTGGCTAATAGCCACTGATGGACCTCTGCTCCATATGTTTATCTAATTCCCTCTTGAAACTGTCCATGCTTGTAGCTGCCACCACCTCCTGTGGCAGTGAATTCCATATGTTAATCACTCTTTGGGTGAAGAAGTATTTCCTTTTATCTGTTCTAACCTGACTGCTCAGCAATTTCATGGAGTGCCCACGAGTTCTTGTATTGTGAGAAAGAGAGAAAAGTACTTCTTTCTCAACCTGCTGAATCCCATTCATAATCTTATAAACCTCGATCATGTCACCCCTCAGCCATCGTTTCTCCAAGCTGAAAAGTCCCAAGCGTTTTAACCTTTCTTCATTGGGAAGGTGTTCCAACCCTTTTATCATTCTAGTTGCCCTTCTCTGCACTTTTTCCAATGCTATAATATCCTTTTTTAGATGTGGTGACCAGAACTGTACACAGTATTCCAAATGAAGTCGCACCAATGATTTATACAGGGGCATGATGATACTGGCTGATTTGTTTTCAATTCCCTTCCTAATAATCCCCAGCATAGCGTTGGCCTTCTTTATTGCAGCTACACACTGTCTGGACGTTTTCATTGAGGTATCCACTATGACTCTAAGATCTCTCTCTTGGTCTCTGCCAGTTCAGACCCCATCAACGAGTATTTATATTTAGGATTTTTGGCAAAAATGTGCATCACTTTGCACTTGGCCACACTGAACCTCATTTGCCACGTTGACGCCCACTCACCCATCCTCGACAGATCCCTTTGGAGTGCCTCACAATCCTCCCTGGTTTTCACCACCCTGAACAACTTCGTGTCATTTGCAAATTTAGCCACTTCACTGCTTACTCCCAATTCCAAATCATTAATAAACAAGTTAAAAAGCATCGGACCGAGTACTGATCCCTGTGGTACCCCATTGCTTACCACCCTCCACTGAGAAAGTTTCCCATTTATACTCACTTTCTGTTTCCTATTTATAAGCCAGTTTTTGATCCACAAGAAGACCTGTCCTTTTATCCCATGACTATTGAGATTACTTAGGAGCCTTTGATGAGGAACTGTATCAAAAGCTTTCTGGAAGTCAAGGTAAATAATATCTATTGGGTCCCCCTTATTCACATGTTTGTTCACTCCTTCAAAAAACACTAACAGGTTAGTGAGACAAGATCTTCCCTTACAGAACCCATGCTGAGCCTGCCTCAATAGTTTTTGTTCATCAATGTGCCTACTAATTCTTTCCTGAATAACAGTTTCCACCACCTTACCCGGTATCGATGTCAGACTCACTGGCCTGTAATTTCCGGATCTCCCCTGGAACCCTTTTTAAAGATGGGAGTGACATTAGCTACCTTCCAGTCATCAGGAATGGAGGCAGATTTTAAAGAAAGATTACATATTTTTGTCAGGAGATCCACAAGTTCACATTTGAGTTCTTTCAGAACTCTCGGATGAATGCCATCCGAGGCTGGTGATTTATTAGTTTTTAAATTGTCCATCAGTTGGAGGACTTCCTCTCTTGTCACCACAATATGATTCAGGTCTTTCAAACCCCCTCCCGAAATCGGTGCTTCTGGAGTGGGCAAGCACTTCTCCTCTTCCACAGTGAAGACAGAGGCAAAAAATGCATTCAGCTTCTCAGCCGTTTCCCTATCATCTACTCCTTTTACCCCTTGGTCATCCAAGGGACCCACTGCCTCCCTGGCTGGCTTCCTACTTCTAATGTATTTGAAGAAAGTTTTATTGTTGGCCTTTATGTTTTTTCCGATATGTTCCTCATATTCCCTTTTTGCTTGCCTGATCACAGACTTGCATTTTATTTGCCATAGTCTGTGTTCCCTTTTATCAACCTCACTAAGACTAACTTTCCACTGCTTAAAGGAATCCTTCTTACCTTTTACAGCTTCCATTACTTTATTTGTTAACCATGCAGGCTTTTTTCTATACCTATTTGTACCTTTCCTAACCTGCGGTATATATTTTTTATGAGCTTCTAGGATTGTCTTTTTAAATAGTCTCCAAGCTTCCCCAATGGTTTTGACCTTCTCCACTCTTCCTTTCAATTTCTTCCTCACATGTCCCCTCATACCAGAGAAGTTACCCCTTTTAAAGTTAAAAGTGGTTGTGTCAGTCTTTTTTGGGCAACTCCCTATCTGTACAAATGTTAAACTCAATGACACACACAAGAAACTGACACACACAAGCAACCTGCCAAGCCCATGGTCCATCCCCCCGCAAGACACAGAAATGCAGGGAAAACTGGAAGGATTGAACAGTCCCTGGGAGCCTGCAAACACTTGCTCCCAATCTTTCCAGTTTATCCCAAATATTTCCAGGATCTTGGGGCCCATTTTTTCAGTATCCAAAAAAATTCCCAGATACATTTGGGATGTTGAATATTTCTCCCCCAAATACTAATAAGATATTTTGTTGGGGATATTTTTGGTTTGGGTGTATCCAAATGCCCACTCCTATTTGCCATTGCGTTCCTCCACAGTGTCTTCCTTGGTGATTTCCCTTCCAGCTGTAGACCCTGCTTAGATTCTGAGGACTGATGAGATTAGGCTATATCATGCTGCTTTCCTTCCCAAATTGTTGATTACTCAAGGCATTTTCAATAATTGATCAATTATGTAGTCAATCCGCACACATCCTTCTTCTTCTGAGTTAAATTGCATATTAGGAGATGCAGTCCCTAAATGCAAGTGTGAACCCTAATCACCAGAGATCTTTTTAGAAAAACCGGTTTCCCCTTCTTGCGGCCCTAAATGCCCCCTGAAACGCTCCTGCTTGGGGACAGCATATTTCCCAAAACACTATGAAAGGCAGAGTCAGAGGTCTGCAGGCAGGAATTGACAAATATCCTCCCCTTCTGTATCCAAAACCCTCCTGCTGAACTCAAGCCATCTTTTATGTTTTTAATTCCATGTGACCTGATTTCCTAACCATAAGCCTGTTTTTACTCATTGCACACTGAATTGCTTTTAGGTTAGAAAGTAAATCATCAGCCTACTTGCTAAATGCTGTGTTGTGCACTATGCTGTTAGTACATATATTGTAATTTTATGTTTAAGAATGTAGCTCAAATTCCTAGAATATTAAAAGGAAAGCAGGAAAATCTATTCAGCATGGTATACAAGGTTGGCGTAAGTCTGCCTGCCCTACATATATGGTGGGAAGGGGACCCTACAAATATTGTGGGGTCTGAGGGAGCACTTATGCTTCCTTCCTTCCAACCCAGCATGTTTTCCTCATATAAGCACATAGACGCTTAAAAGTTTTAATAGTAGAACTCATGTATAAGTTGTATTATCAATTCCTGTACGTTATTTGAGTCACGAACTACCTGTATGCACAGATGCCTGGTCCAAGCTACTGCACAGATGTCCCGACATGGGGTAGGCATACTGGATGGCAAGGTAGTCACAACTTTCTCTCTCAGTTTAGCATTGCCTAGTCTATGGTGGCTCCAGTGGTTAAGACGCTGAACTGCAGGCTGTGGAAGGTCAGTAGTTCAGCAGTTTGAGACCCGGGTGCCACATGACGGAGTGAGCGCTCGTCTCTAGATCCAGCTCCTGCCAACCTAGCAGTTCGAAAGCAAGAAATTGCAAGTAGATAAATAGATACTGCTTCGGTGGGAAGGTAACAGCGTTCCATGCGCCTTGGTGTTTAGTCATGCCACATGACCATGGAAACGTCTTTGAACAGCGCTGGCTCTTCGGCTTTGAAATGGAGATGAGCACCGCAACCCTAGAGTCGGATTCGACTGGCTTTCGAGCAGGGGAACCTTTACCTTTTTAGTCTAACCCTAGGAAGCAGCAAGAAAGCACTGTGGGATTCAAGGAAAGATAAAGGGTGAGATGATGGAAAGAATAAACACACAGAACAATTCTTTGATAAAAATATTGCCATAGCTTATTTTATTGAGTACAGATGATGAAGGAACATTGATGCAGCACAGGGATAGATCCAAAGCATCAGGTGACCTACCTGCCACCAACCTTTTACCCCTGCAGGGGTTTTACCCCTGCTTTCTGCTTTTCATGAAAAACAGCTGAGTGGCAGGGAGCTGTTTGGTTTAAATGGCTCTTAGCAATTTAAACCAAACAGCTGAGCAGTGGCCCTGCTACTCAGCTGTTTGGAAGCCCCTGCTTTCTGCTCCCCATGAAAAGCCATGGAGAGCAGAAAGCAGGGGTTTAAAATTTAAATGGGTTGTGAACCAATATGAGCCAGGTCAATCTGCGAATCAGCCGCCTGTTCATGTGGGTTAGTGATTCGTTTCGTGGCTCAGCTGTGAACCATGAATCAAAGTGCAAAAATGCGGTTTATGCCCATCCCTAATGCTTATCACTGCACTCATTTGCTTCTGTTGCAAAGACCTAACCCATGGTGGTCTTTTCTTCCTTTATGTTACCCTTGCCAGTCTGTTCCACAACTTCTGTTCATTTCCATAGAGTCTGAAAGGAAGTGAATCGAAATTGTACACTATCTTCCAGTGATATCTACATTCTAGAAGGAGGGGCTGAGACAGAGGTCCATGAGCAATGCTCAGCTTCACACATTTTCATAAGGACTGGAATACATTTGAGCAACCTACCTCACTTCTGTTTTGATAAATATGCCTAGTACAAAAATGTCAGGTTATAACAATAGCTACAAGGTGATAAATTAAAACTGGGACAAGCATATTTCAGTCCTAATATGCACAGCACATACTATTGGATGTTTATGCATATACTGCTGGCACTCTGCTTCTTCAAAAATAATTCCATCATTTGTTAATGTCGTGTTGGAGAAAAAGAAAGAGCATTTTAATATGTGAGGATATTTTAACTGGGGTACTAATTACTCTAATTTGATAGAATTTTTGTCACATTTGCATCCCTGACAATTATTTATGACTTACTATAGGTAATTAGTGCTTGGGAGTTGCATTAGAATATTGTAAATAGCTTTACAGGCATTAGCTGAACTTCTAATTTTTAACAGAGATGAATTTATTAGTAGCATACATACAAAGTGTTTATACATTTGACCTTTTAGAAAATATTTCTTTCCATATCCGAAAAGAGAGGCCGCTAGAATAATTTCACCTCAAAATAAAAGGGTTACATTGTAAATAAGTTCTAAAATTAAGCAATATATTCAAATCTATGCATTCAGTGAGACTGCTGGTTGTTCTTCTCATGTATCAAAATCATTCAGTGGGGTGGTTGCAATCAAGCAGAATGATGTTGTACATTTTAAAATGATAATCTTTTGCACTGGACTTTGCAGTGCCAGAACTGTGTAACCACTAGTCTTATTAAAGCAAAGGATTTGAACTTGAAAATGGTTTTTGATTTCCTACCAATTACTGTCTAAGATATAAATCTCTCCTGTGAAATTGTTGGTCATGGTTATGGGTCTTACAGTGTACCTAGAATGCAGACCCACACTGGTCTGTTAGCCATTCTTTTGCCCCAAGGAATGCAGGGAACAGTGAATTCTCACCAAATAAAGTTCCCAGTATTCTTTGGAGAAACCATGCCCAGTCCAGATATTTACCCATTGTTATGTACTGAGCTCAAATTGTACCAGAGAACTGACCCAGCTTGAGTACCTGAACAATAGACAACTAGGATCCTGAAGGGAACCTATTGAATGGGAGTTATCATGTAAATAGCCTATCACTGGGAGTGGGTGTGTGTTGGGTGTGGTGTGTTGCACACATTTAAGGAGGGTTCGAGTCCTGACAGAGTGTCTTTAGAGTTATCACTTAATAAATATGAGCTGATCACTAAATGCATCTAGAACCCAGTATATTTCACCCATACTGAAAAGGACCCCAGTAGATACAGACAGACAGACAGACAGACAGACAGACAGACAGACAGACAGACAGACAGACGAGACAGAGAGAGAGAGAGAGAGAGAGAGAGAGAGAGAGAGAGAGAGAGAGAGAGAGAATTATGCAGTCCTTTTCTTTATTTAATTACAATGATTCTGTCCTCTGTATCCATAGATATCTGCATAAAATAACCATATTTCATTATGTGGGTGTTGGAAGAATTACACTATCTGCTTCTCCACCATGGTAACAAGCTTGTTGGACCAGGTAAGTACAAAATTCGGCTGCATTAGTTTAAAACTAGTACATTTCATGATATTCTATAGTCTTAGAATAACTGAATCATGTGACTAGAAGAGTCCGTCTCCACCAATCATTATCCTTACATGGTTCAGTTTATACAATCAAAGACCACAATGTGCGATAAACAAAAATCCAGTATATTACTGAAACAAGTCAAAATGACATTCTACAGAAGAAGGTGAACACAGGGTCACTGGCAATCTGACCTGTAGCAACATTCATTTTCAACTGCAAATATGGCAATCATTGGGGGCAAATCACATCCACTGAATAATTCCAGGAGAGATTCAATTGGGTATATATCCTGCCAATATGCTGTCCCTTCCAATAGCATTTGTCATTGCCTGAAAGTAGAAAAGAAATCCCCCACTATCAGAAGGAACACTTCCTGAGATCAGTCATCTGTCACCCAAGTTATCAAAGAAGAATCTTATAAAATAAACCCTGTGAATTTTTTTAGATCCAGCTGTAGCCCCAGGACTGCAGGGCAGGAAGCTGTTGTGTGGCAGAGCACAGGGTGAGGGGTCAAGGCAGATGCAGTTACCCCAGTGCTGGAAGCAGAGGCAGAAGAGGACTACCCACAGGACAGACTACAACTCCCTGGAGGCAGGTGGGCTGGGTGTGACCAGGGATCAGTGTTGTGGGGTGGGGGTGGCTGGCTGTAGAAGCTGCTATTGGGGGAGATTACATTTCTTTATTTATTATTTCTTTATTTTATTTATTTATTTAATTTGTACCCTGCCCTCCCCACAAAAGCAGGCTCAGGGCAGCTTACACTGATTAACAAATAAACAACAGTTAAAATCCACATAAAATCATCTAAAACAAGTCAATTATAAATAGATCATAAATCATAAAGTGCTGGTGATGTTTCATTGATTGATTAAGATGGTCCTGAAGAGTGCCTACAAAGGTCTAAACAATTTTTCTGCTCAGTGCTCTTCCTAATGCGAGCGGTGGCACAGGCTAGATGTCAAAGCCAAGGGCCAGGGCTCTATGGTTAAGATTGTTGATGGTAATAGTGGTGGTGGCTCCTTAATTGAAAGGCTGGTGGAAGAGCTCCGTCTTGCAGGCCCTGTGGAACTGTGAAAGATCCCACAGGGCCCTGATCTCTTCTGGGAGCTCATTCCACCAGTATGGAGCTGCCACCAAAAAGGCCCTGGCCCTGGTGGTAGCAAGCCTGGCATCCTTCGGACCCGGGAGGGTCAATCGATTTTGAGACCCTAACTGTAGTGCTCTCTGGGGTCTCAGAGGGAAAGGTGGTCCTTCAGGTACTGTATGGGGAAAGATGGTCCTTCAGGTACTGCCTTTAGTGCTACTCTGGGTGTTCTCGCTCATGGATCGCTGTCTCGATGTGGCGAGGGGGCTTGCATGGTTTGATAAGGCTGTGGGCTATGCCATGGAGGGCCACCCAGGATGGAAAGGACACAGTGGAGAACTCAGGCAAAATGCAATCCACTGGAGAAGGAAATGGTAACCCACTCCAATATCTTTGCCAAGAAAACTCCATGGATGGTAACAAAAGGCTAAAAGATATGATGCTGGAAGATGAGCCCCTCAGGTCAGAAGGTGTCCAATATGTTACTGGGGAAGAGCAGAAGGCAAGTACAAGTAACCCCAGAAAGAATGACGTGCTGGGCCAAAGCCGAAAGGACCCTCTGTTGTGGGTATGTCTGATGGTGAAAGGAAAGTCCGATGCTGCAAAGAACAATATTGCAAAGGAACCTGGAATGTAAGATCTATGAATCAAGGTAAGTTGGATGTGGTCAAAAATGATATGGGAAGACTGAACATCAATATCTTGGGAATTGGTGAACACAAGGATCTAGAAGATGCAGGGGAAATCAGGGGATGCTGCAGTTCAAAATGCGATCGTGCTGCAAGTAGTGGAAAATTGATGAATACAATAGGGGGAAAGGGAAGAGTGAGGGCAGCACAGCTGCTTGTGGGAAATCAGTCCCAATCTCTCTCTTTTTTTTTTAAAACAAAATTTTTATTGGGATACACTCAACATTTCCAATCATATTACCAATACAATTTCGAAAAAGAAGATCCCCATCCCAAGCCCCCCACCCCCCTAATAGGCTTCCAACACTGCTAATAACAAACAGAAAAATTATAAGGTAATCAAGCTTAAACTTAAATGCATCGACAAACCAGGTAACACATTTCAATTATATATAACCTCTACAATTTCAACATATTATATATAACAGTACATACAGTTCAAAATTCATTTCACTTCTCGTTCAATATCCATACGTATCCAAGTTATATATTTTCCCCTTCATTCTATATTCAGTTTCTAGATACAATTTCAATCCTTCCCAGTCTTTTAAGTACTGTTCTGCCATTTGTCCATTTAATTTCTTTGTCATTTTGTCCATTTCCGCTAAAAATAGCAATTTTCTCAACCATTCATGTATATCTGGCACCTTCTCCATTTTCCATTGCTGAGCAAAGGCCATTCTCGCCGAATCCCAATCTCAAAAACAGAATGATCTCGGTCTGAATCCAAGGCAAACCATTCATCATCACAGTAATCCAAGTCTATGCCCCAATCACTTACGCAGAAGAGGTGGACTGGTTCTATGAAGACCTACAACACCTCCTAGAACTAACACCAAAAAAAAGATGTCCTTATCATCATAGGGGACTGGAATGCTAAAGTAGGAAATCAAAAGGTAACCAGAATAATGGATAAGTTTGGCCTTGGAGAACAAAATGTAGCTGGGCAAAGGCTAACAGAGTTTTGTCAAGAGAACATGCTGATCATAGCAAACACCCTCTTCCAACAACCTAAGAGGCGACTCTACACATGGACGTCACCAAATGGGAAACACTGAAAACAGATTGATTATATCATTTGCAGTCAAAGATGGAGAAACTCTATACAGTCAGTAAAAAGAAGACCTGGAGCTGACTGTGGCTCAGATCATGAGCTACTGATTGCAAAATTTGCTTAAACTGAAGCACCATCCCAAAGAAAAATAAATGCAAGAAAGCAAAGTGGCTGTCTGATGAGGCTTTACAAATAGCTGAGGAAAGAAGGAAAGTAAAAGGCAAAGGTGAAAAGGAAAGATTTACTCAACTGAATGCAGATTTCCAGAGAACAACAAGAGAGATAAGAAGGCCTTCCTGAATGAACAAAGCAAAGTAATAGAGGAAAACAATAGAAGGGGAAGGACTAGAGTTTTCTTCAAGAAAATTGGAGAAATCAAGGGAATGTTTCGTGCCAAGCTGGCCATGATAAAAGACAAAAATGGTAGGGACCTAACAGATGCAGAAGAGATTAGGAAGAGATGGCAAGAATACTCAGAAGAACTATCCAAGAAGGATCTCAATGTCCTTGATAACCACGACAGTGTGATCACTGACCTTGAGTCAGATCACTGGCCTCAAGCCAGAGTGCGAAGTCAAATGGGCCCTAGAAAGCATTACTAACAACAAAGCTAGAGAAGATGATGGTGCCACAGCTGAACTATTCGAAGTCCTAAAAGATTATGCTTTTAAGGTGCTGCACTCCATATGCCAGCAAATTTGGAAAACACAACAGTTTCCACAGGATTGTAAAAGGTCAGTTTACATTCCAATTCCAAAGAAGGGCAATGCTAAGGAATGTTCAAGCTACTGCACAATTGCCCTCATATCACATGCTAGTAAGGCCATGCTCAAATTCCTACAAGCTAGGCTTCTGCAGTATGTGGATAGAGTACTACCAGAAGTATAACCTGGGTTTCAAAGAGGTAGAGGAACTAAAGGTCAAATTGCCAGCATTTGCTGGATTATGGAGAAATCAAGGGAGTACCAGAAAAACATTTACTTCTGCTTCATTGACTATGCTAAAGCCTTTAACTATGTGGATCACAACAAACTATGACAGGTCTTTAAAGAGAAGGGAGTACCAGACCACTTCACATGTCTCCTGTAAAACCTGTATAAGGGTCAAGAAGCGACAGTTAGAACAGGATATGGAACAACTGATTGGTTTAGGATAGGAAAAGGAGTATTACAAGGATGTATATTGTCCCCTTGCTTATCATGTGAAATGCTGGCCTGGATGAATCACAAGCTGGAATTAAGACTGCCAGGAAAAACATCAACAACCTCAGATATGCAGACGATACCACTCTAATGGCAGAAAGTGAAGAGGACCTAAAGAGCCTCTTGCTAAAGATAAAAGAGGAGAGCACAAAGTTGGCTTGAAACTCAACATCAAAAAAACTAAGATCATGGCATCCGGCCCCATCACTCCTTGGTAAATAAAAGGGGAAGTCATGGAAGCAGTGACAGATTTCATGTTCCTGGAATCTAAGATCACTGCAGATGGTGGCTGCAGCCATGAAATTAAAAGACGCCTGCTCTTTGGGAGGAAGCGATGGCAAACCTAGACAGCATAATAAAAAGTAGAGACATCACCCTACCAACAAAAGTCTGTATAGTCAAAGTGATGGTATTCCCCGTAGTAATGTATGGCTGCAAGAGTTGGACCATAAGAAAGGCCAAGCACTGAAGAATAGATACTTTTAAATTATGGTGCTGCAGAAGACTCTTGAGAATCCCTTGGACTGCAAGGAGGGGCAGGGTTGAGGGAACACCCCACAGAGGACAAAGGTAGCAGAAAGTAGGGAGTGAGGAAACTACCTGCTGAAGCAAAGGGAAAGACTATTTTTACATGACTGATGCATGCTAATAAAGAAACCTGAATTCTACATGTCTGGTGGTCAGGTGAGCTTGTGTAGGCACCATGGACCACAGCTGCATCCAGAGTTTATGGCATACTCCTCTGCTGCAGGGTACCCAGGGGCCAGCAAGTCCACTTGTACCAACCATATGCTTTTAGAGCTAGTCTATTTTAATGCTGTTTTATAGATTATTTTAGATGTGTCCTTTTGTGCACCTTTGAAGAAAAGTGCCTTGCAATAATTAAATAATAAATTTCTGAAGTTTTGGTTTTCTGGAAAGAATGAGAAGATTCACTTTCCTGAATCCAGGGTGCCGTTAATCATCAGTTCCACTGGTGTACAGCTTACCTCTCTCACAGGATTGTTGTGACAATAAGACAGTAGAGGAGACTATGCATGTTGCTCTGAGCTCCTTTGAGGAAATGTAGGAAGGGTGAATGGATGGATAAACAGAATTTAAAATTCTTGTATGGAAACAACAAAATGTTATGCCAAATGTTTTTGCTCAGAACCAGGAGGGCAAAAGTGAGTCTGTTACCTTTGAGGCAGAAAGTACACTACCTTATCACCCTCTCCATTTCACCTGACATGATTTCTCTTAGGTGATGGGAATGACTGGTTCTGAACAAAAAGAAAATCTCATTGGTTGTTCAAAAAGGTTTGAGAAGAATCACTGCTTCCAATCACACATTCATTATCTTCAAGGAAATTCATGCCAGCGTGTATCCAAGCTAAAAGCTACATCATTTTGTTCCGTAAATCAGGGTAATGATGTTCTTTGTTATGGGCTATAATCAAAATAGAAGGGCATTGGATAAGTCATACACATAAAACAGATCTACAGCTAACAGGCAGATGAAAATTCTTCTAATATATATGTTTTATGAAATTACCAGCACATTATGGGCTTCGTAGCATAAATAATAAAGTATGTTATCCGGACAATTTTGCATTTACTATAATAGTTAGTAAAAGCAATGACCACCGTTATTCTTCTGCAATAAAACCTACCAAGTCTTTTCATGAAAGATGATTGTAATTTCCACGGCCTGTATATGTGATAAAAAAACATAACTCATCAAATTTGAACTATTTGTTCTTAGGATACAAGTGTATTTTTCTTGAAGACTCTCTGTGATATTAACTTTTCATGAGAACAGAGTGAATTCAAACACCACCCAAGAAAAAATGTTACTATTATTCAACTTGACTGAAATCTGTTCTCAATGAGATGTACACCACAGCCCACTGAGAGGTCTATTAAAAAATATAGGCTGTAGAGATATGCAGAATACATCCAGGTACCGTAGCTGCTAGTGATCGATTTCTCTAAACACTCTTGTCCCTCCTCTGAAATTGATTCATGATAACAGCCTCCCTTTGGGTCAAACAGTATTTAACCACTTGTAAATTTTAATTAAATGATTTGTCACTTTGAACATATAGTTTGTCATCTTGCAGCTAAGCAATGTGTCTTTATCAGAAAATGACTCAAGGGAAAGACATTCATCTACTTTGTCATTTCAATACCCATTAAGATAATTTGGTTGTCGCATAGAAACAAAGTTGGGGATTTATAAAATGGGCTGTTCTACTGTATAGGAGTTGTACCACAGTGTCAAGTTTAAGTCTATAATTTGTTCTTTAATTGCATCCTAATAATTAGTTTAGCATGGTTGTTTCTCATTAGCACTTGCTTTGTTTCAATGTAGAACAAACTGTTCTCTAGCTCTTCTTTACAGGTCCTGTTTTGAACCTTCTGGGAGCCTGCAAGTTGTTGGACTTCAAGTAATTATGCTAATCAGGAGCATATCTGCAGCTAGAATTAGTTTTTAATACAATTTTGATCAAAAGAATCTGAAAAGAGATGTTGTTGCTTCAAAGTCTAGGCTCAGGCACATCCACATAGATGGTAATGCACAAGGCTCTCTAGATCAGAGGTGTTAAACTCATTTGTTTTGAGGGCTGGATCTGACATAAATGTATCTTTGCTGAGCTGGGCCATGCATGTTATAAAATGTAACACGAGGTACCAGAGATATAAACTTTATAAATATTATTTCAGATGCCTAATGACAATAGCAGGCATGATTGGATTAGGTGTGATATGCAGAGGGGAAGTAGGTGTGGAGATATCAGCATTAGTCATGAGACAGGAGAGCACGAGGGGTGAAGGCAGGAAGCTGGAAGCAAAGAGCCACTGAGACAGCTGGGAAAAAGCAAGCTAGGGTGTGGCTGCAGCAGTAGTCCTGGGAAAGGAAACAGAAGAAGAAAGCTGCTTGGTGGGCCAGTTTTGAGCCCTGTGCAGGCTGGATCTGGCCCATGGGCTGCACATTTGACACCCCTGCTTTAGATCAAAAAAATCCTCATTTAAAAAGAAATCAGAGATGCTACAACACCCAGGGGCTTCTACAGCCCTTTTCAGGAGTTACACATGATCATGGGAGAGAGGCATCTCAAGTTTAAAAGGACCAGGTAGTAGATGATGTGAAAGACTTCTGCCTGAGACCTCAAAGAGCTGCTGCCAGTCTGAGTAGACAACCCTGCACTTGATGGACCAATGGCCTGACTCAGTATAAGGCAGGTTCATGTGTACATGTGAGGGAAGGAGGCCATTACATGCATTCATTTAAATGTATGCATAGCGCCTACTTGCATTCAAATGCATGTGGCTCTCTCTCCCCTGGTTTGAATCCCCACTGTTACTGTATAATTTGAGGATAAAAATCAAAGTTAGGTTCGCCTATGTTTTGATGAAAAATATAAAATTTGGAGCTAATTTAGTTTTAGAAGCTTTTGTGTTCTGTTGTATGTAAAAGACCAGTGTTTGCTGTATTACTGTTACAATGATTTTGAAAATGTTTTCGAATGATGGTCCTTAAAGAAGTTGAATGAACACCTACTGACCATATAACTACCTGTGCCTGATTTTATCTCCAGTGCTCAGGATATGCTATCTCATATACATATTAAAAACAACAAACCTGTATGGTAAAAAACTGCAAAATATTTGAAAATATGTACAATTAGATTTTGGAACCAATTTAATTTTTAGGTTGTTTTGTAATCTGCTGTAAAAGGATCGATGCTTGCTATACTACATTAACAATGCTTTTGAAAATGTTTTTGAACTATGACCCATTAAGAGGCTAAAAGAGCTCTCAAAACATCAGACCACATAACCACCTAAGCTTGATTTCATTGCAATACTCAAGGTATGATTGGAAGCTTGTGTCGGAAAAGGTAAGCATACCACCATACATTGTATTTTGTCATATGTTAATTATGATTATTTGTTTGATTTTCTAGTGAGAAATTAGAATAGAATTCTGTAACATAATGCCTAATTCTCAAAAAGAATTTCAGTTGGTAGGTTCCTACGTTGTGTTTTCTGATTCTAACTTTTAGCAAAATTTTCCATTTGGATTATAATGACTCTATATTTTTTATGAATGATTTTATTCTATGAGTGTATTTTCCTTGCTTATAACAGATCCCCTGAGGAAGCTATAGGCAAAATACATTGGGATCAAGTAAGAATAACAATAAAAAGGGTTTTTTGACACCTTGATTTCTCCCACTATGCCATGGAGGTTGCTGGATGACCATAGGCTTCTCATTTTCTCTCATAGGGAGCAATGTAACCTCATAGGGATATGTATTGTACTCAAAGGGATATTGTACCTCAAAAGGAAGCAAGATAAAAGTGCAGTGGATAGATCTAAATATATATGCCTGAGATCCCTGGCTTGGATCGGACAGGATGTTTCCATAGATTCCACAAGTGAGCAGGACTCCTATAATTCAAATTTGGGCCCAGGACAGACTGGCAATTTGCCCTGGTATCGAGTCGCAGCAAAAAACCCCCGGAGTAAACGATACCGGGTTTTCCCGTCCACACAGCGAGGGCCTCTGCCGGAAGATACTGGACGGAGGCGCGCGGGAGCATTCAGACTGCCACGCCGGAGGCGCGCTATATTCGCTGTTTCCCCATTATTTCGGCTGTGGGCGTATGTGCGCATAAGCGCATTTTGGCAATTTTTTTTTTTTGCCCTGCAATGCCGGCACCGCATTGGGCAGTGGAGCGGAGCGCAGCCAATCACACCGCTGCTGCCTCATGCCCAACGCGGGTTGCTCCCGGCTTTTCGGCTGCGTGTTCAGACTCCCCGGAAGCGGAGAAACGCGCGACAAACGCAGGCTTTCAAGATTTGCATCGGCTTTTATCAGGTGTTTTTTTAATCCGGCAGTGAAGCGCGAGAGCACTGGTAGGCTACGGGTGGGGGACGCCAGGCAGATGTGCCTGTGTGAACATTCCATTTAATCCGATATTGAGTCGTTGTCAGCCCGGGTCCCATCCCGCGGCAAATTGCCAGTCTGTCCTCGGCCTTGGTAAAACCAATTTATATTCTACCATACCCAACCTGTTACTCCTCTAAGAACTCAAAATGTTCTAAAAAGAAATCCAAGTAATTCATATTTATGTACCTTTCCCAACACATTTTTGGTCATTGGGCAAAACTTATGAAGACAGAAAAAATGAAATTGAAGTTCCCTTTGTATCTTGCCTTTTTATTTTCATATTGGCAAATTTTCAGTGTCCCCACATTTCTTTTTCAGCAATCTCCCATCATTTTTTAAACATTACACAATTTTTGTGCCATTTTATACCATTGATAAGTTATATGTGAGGTTTACACACTGAGCAAACTAAAATAAAACCCCCAGATTATTAAGCTTGGAATTTAGGGGCCAGTTGCACCTCAGAATTCTAATCACTCATAGGTATAATATTTTTCTTTTGCTTCCCCCTCTCTATAGCTAAAAATAAAAGCAAAAGCTTAGTGATCATATTTTTGCAATATCTCAGGAAATGAACAATTTTAAAGAGCAGTGCATCAAAGAAATGATACAAATAAAAACAGTAATATGAAGCAAATGTTAGACAACTTCACAGTTATGCCTAAACCATGTCTGGTCTCTGTTCTAATATAAAAAATTAGCCATCTAGAAGATTATGTGAAAGGTGGTCTTTCTTACTTTTCCTGGCATTTCTGGAGACAACACACAAGTGAAGAAACTAAATATATACCTAAAAGCATGACAGTGGACATGAGTTGAGCTATCGTTATGACAAAGAATCAAAATTCAGCTAAATCAAGGTGGACAAATGTGGAGAGTCTTGGACTTCAGAGAAATCCTCTGTGTATAGAGTCTATAATGCTCTGTTTCAGCTCTCCAGTTTGACATGTCCTACAAGAATCGGATAGGATAAAAAGGCAACCCACCAATTTTGTCTTAAAGAGAGTTTAGATACGGTATACTCGTCCAGAATTCTTCCATAAAGAACTGCTGGCGCAGAGGAAAGGTATTTTCCTTATTACTATTTCACTGAGCTAGATCAATATTATCGAAAAAGAACATTCTAAGTATCTCCCCTGCTCAAAATAATTATAGAACTGTATTAGTTGCATGCAATCCTGGTGATGTACCTCTCAATGCAGGCATTCTTTCACCATAATGCTTCAGGTTATATGGCGATAGCAAGCTATGAGTCAAAGTTGACACAGTCAGGCATCTGTTGAGGCCCATAACTTAGCAGAAGACCACTCTTCTGGGAGGGTTGTATGTGAATAGTTATCAATACAGATATATCTGCATGGCAACAGTGTGCAGGGTGTGTGTGTAAAATGGAGGACATCTGGAGCTATCACCCCCCATTCCATTCAAAAGGCATCATATAACCATAACACGGCTACATGCTCTGTGCCATCTTAAATAAATAAACATTCACCCTTCTGAATACAATCTGACTCTTCCTATCACACATAGAAAACCAGATGGTCAAGTTACTTTAATAATATCATTAAGTACTAAAAAAATCCAACAATGGGCTGTTTTTTTTACTGTTATAGCCTTCCGTATTGTAAAGACTAAGAATGCATAATATATATTGCTACAGTGGCACAAATAATAGATTAAAATGGTTCAAAACACAAAAGGCCTGCATTTTATACCTGGCAGAAACTTGAATCTCAGGGGAGGAAACGATGTTCATTTAGTGGTGACATAATGCAGTGGTTCCAGATTTGTAGTTGTTCTTCTGTTTTGTCATTTTTCATCTTTCTATTTCTGATGAAATTGCACAACTGTACTGTTATGTTTCCCTGCAAAGAAATGTTCATTTTATTTCAGCTGAGGAGGCTTTTCTTCCTTATAAACAACTGTGCGCTTCTTTAGGGCAATGAATTGAAACATGTTATAGTTTCTTTGGTGAGTTTCTTGACATATACGTATGGAAGGCCTCTTTTCCCCATGCTCTCCCTCCCCACTTTCAACAATAAACACTCTTCTTTCTGTGACATGTTACTAATTGTCTCCCTGGTGGCATTAAAGGTTGGGTGTGCATATTCCTTCTCTCTACCTGCAACTGATGCATCTCCAGCTCTGTTTTTGCCTCCAACTGTGCTGTATGCTTCAGCTTCCAGTATGCAGCAACTTAAGGCTGTGTCACCCTCTTCAGAAACAACTGCTTATATTGACGGGGAAAGGCACAAATACCTTTCGGCAGTTGAGAAGTTGTGGATTGAACTACATGAATGGACACATGGAAACAAGGGGTTATGTTATCTAATTAGAAGGCTGATGCCTAGATTCTATATGCTCTCTGTATCACTCCAAATGATATTCTGTTGAAGACAAAATGTACTGGCATTTATTCTTTAGCCATTTGGTTACCATTGGCTGAAACCCTATACTGAATCTTAATGTTTTTTCAGGCCTTGTGACAGTCTGAATCCTGACATTTCCATCTGTTGCAAAAGCTTCCTTACAAATTGTTCTACATACTTGTGTAATTTTGAAGCTCTTAATGGGATGTGAACACCCTGTTTGATACAGTAGAAATAAATTAGACTGGCTTTAGTTCAAGACAAATATTTCCATGGGTGCGGTCACACGCGCAAGATAAACCGGTGGGGGGGGGGGAGAGGCTACTCCCTCCAAAGGAATTTGACTCGCAGTTATGCAGTCACACAATCATTTGAAGCTGCAGGGGCAGCCTGCCACTGCATGATCAGATTCAACCGCAGGTGAGTAGGGTTTTGGGTTTTCTTCCTGTTTGTTTCCAATTTGCTTAAACAGGGAATCGATGAATCACATCTCAGCACTGAGGGCTCCCTATGGAGTGTGCGATGATGCACATACTGAGATGGGGGGGGAACAACAGCATGGAGTCAGGATGGCCTGATCAGACCATCCCGACACCATGAGAGCATGTTGGAGCGATCAGACAGGGGAAAGTCCATCCATGGCCAGTAGCAACCTGTTCGCTACCAGACTTTCCCCGGTGTCTTTTTACTCCGCTTCTGTGGCGGAGCAAAACGGGTTGCTGACGGGTGCGGGGTACTTCCCAGATGTTTGTGTCTGATTGCACCCTTTAAATCCGCCTGGCATTCATGCCTATGGCATGGCTAATTGTGTGTGTGATAGTGCTATATGTTAGTCATCTGATAGATGTTTGGTTGGGGTTTCTATACTCTTTGGAACATTGTCTCTTTTTGACTGGAACCATATATTAAATGTGCATCTGGTATTGAAAACAGCAATACTCCATTTAATTTACCTCCTCTAAACAACAGATCACTAGTGGCCTGATGCCATGGTCTACATCTATTGGAGGAAGGCTCTGTAGACTGGAAGAAGACTTCAAACTTTGGTCATACAGTCTACAGTATTGCATATCTCTCTAGGTCTAACAATGTGAAGCAGGAAAGAAGAAATGCATAACATTAGAATATCAGAAACAGTAAGGCCTGTTTCATATTTGTAGGATAAAGAGGTGGCAGGTGTTTGCACAGACTGTACTACTTTAGATTGCAGGCACTACATTCAGATCTGAATGTTGCTTTATTTAAAGACCTCAATGCAAACAGAAAACTAGCACAGCAAGGAGAAAGGTTCTGCCATCTCTTTGCACTTGCTTTTTTGGTTGCAGGATGATCTCAAGGTAGATGAACATTTCAATATGTAACCCTGTTATGATTTTCCACTGAAGGGGTACAGTCCGTTCTCTATCACTTCAATACCACCTCACCCCACTGTGTGTGTACTCTAGATACTACATAGGTGATTTCTGGATGGGTATGGGTTGTTTCTGATGACAGACTCACATTTAATGTACTTAGTTCCAGCCGCACTTTTGGTTTGCTTTCTTGCCACTGTAATGTCATTCCATAGGCACTTTTGTATATCTCCATCACTTCTTTCTTGGCACTGCAGTTTTAATTGTTGTTCAGTTGCACAGTCGAGTCTGACTCTTCATGACTCCATGGACCACATTACGCCAGGCCCACCTGTCTTCCATAGTGCTCTGGAGTCTGCTTAATTTCATGTTTGTTGCCTCGATAACACGTTCTTACCATCTCATCCTTTGCTGTCCCCTTCTTCTTTTACCTTCAATCTTTCCCAGCATCAGGGACTTCTCCAGTGAGTGCTCCCTTCTCATTTGGTGGCCAAGGTATTTGAGCTTCAGCTTCAGTGTCTGGCCTTCCAGGGAACAGTCAGAGCTGATTTCTTTTAGGATTGACTGATTTGATCTCCTTGCAGTCCAAGGGACTCTCAAGAGTCTTCTCCAGCACCATAATTCAAAAGAATCTATTCTTCAGCACTCTGCCTTCCTTATAGTCCAACTCTCGCAGCCATACATTACTACTGGGAACACCATCACTTTGACCATACGGACTTTTGTTAGCAGGGTGATGTCTCTACTTTTTATTACACTGTCTAGGTTTGCCATCGCTTCCTCCCAAAGAGCAGGCGTCTTTTAATTTCATGGCTGCAGCCACCATCTGCAGTGATCTTGGATTCCAGGAATGTGAAGTCTATCACTGGCTGCTTCCACAACTTCTCCTTCTATTGGCCAAGGAGTTATGGGGCCGGATGCCATGATCTTAGTTTTTTTGATGTTGAGTTTCAAGCCAACTTTGTGCTCTCCTCTTTTATTCTCAGCAAGAGGCTCTTTAGGTCCTCTTCACTTTCTGCCATTAGTGTGGTATTGTCTGCATATCTGAGGTTGTTGATGTTTTTCCTGGCAATCTTAATTCCGGCTTGTGATTCATCCAGGCCAGCATTTCACATGATGTACACTGCGTATAAATTAAATAAGCAAGGGGACAATATACATCCTTGTCGTACTCCCTTTTCCTATCCTAAACCAATCAGTTGTTGCATATCCTATTCTAACTGTCGCTTCTTGAACCTTATACAGGTTTCTCGAGACATGTGAGGTAGTCTGGTACTCCCATCTCTTTAAGGATTTGCCATAGTTTCTTGTGATCCACACCATCAAAGGCTTTAGCGTAGTCAATGAGGCAGAAGTAGATCTTTTTCTGGTACTCTCTTGCTTTCTCCATAATCCAGCAAATGTTGGCAATTTGATTTCTAGTTCCTCTCCCTCTTCGAAACCCAGCTTGTACTTCTGGCAGTTCTCTATCCACGTACTGCTGAAGCCTAGCTTGTAGGATCTTTAGCATGACCTTGCTAGCATGTGAAATGAATGCAATTGTGCAATAGTTTGAACATTCCTTGGCATTGCCCTTCTTTGGGATTGGAATGTAAACTAACCTTTTCCAATCCTGTGGCCACTGATGTGTTTTCCAAATTTGCTGGCAAATTGAGTGCTGCACTTTAACAGCATCATCTTTTAAGACTTTTAATAGTCTTAATAGTTTTAATATTAAGTTTAATTATGTCAGCACCCAGAGCCTTATGTAGATGTCAACTGAACCTAGGCATGTTGAGGGACTGGGATTGCTTCTGCCCTGCTTTAAGCTCAGTGTGCTTGTCCTGTCCTTGGGTTAGCCTGATATCTCAGTGTTAGAAGGAATTTCTCAGAAGGGGTGTTTCAGCACAAATCTAAATAAATCTAGGTCTGATCTCTCTAGGTCTGATCTACTACATCATGATGGCAATCATACTGATTTGGTGCATACACACTGGATCCTATGTACATTAGCCCTATTTCAAAATGATGTCACATGACACTGGGCAGGCCTGGAGGGAACAGAGTATCTGGTTGTTTTTAGATGGTTTTAGAATTGTTTTAACTGTTATATTTTTATCCTTCTGTAAGCTGTCTTGAGCCTGCTTCAGTGGGGAGGGCGGGGTATAAATTTGATAAAATAAATAAATAAAATAAACATCATAAGCTCTATAAAGTTAGAGCCACATTTACACTAAACTAAATTATCTTATATCAATGCAGTTATAGGTAAGCATGACATTATCCTCTTACGATGTGTGTTTGCTGAATTCAAACAACCCATTGCAGGTTGATAAAAATGTAAATACAGGGCCAAACCAAATCAGTTCATTAATTTGCTGTTAACTCTGTTGAAGGAAAAGACAGGAACATCAGTGGGGAACAGAAGGAGATAAGATGGGTAGTTTCTATTGGGAAAACATGGTTATTGAAAGGGTTAACCTCCGCCCACTTCCCCAGCACTCAAGTCTTGATCTGATGTTCCCCACAAGTGGCAGGTTTTAAATTCAAAGTACACATCAAGAGATCTAATCCTACCATGGATCTCAACCATAATATCAAGCATAATTTGGCTATGATGGTTGCACCAATTCCGCTGACTTCATGGTGTCGGGAAGACAATCTAAAGGTGGGGAGGGCCCTGAGCCTGTTTCCGGGGAGAGCAGGGTATTAAATAAATAAATAATATGTAATGTGTCCCTTTTAGTTCAACATGGCTGGTATAGCACTACAAGCAGTGCCATACTGCTACAACAATCCTAATACGGTCATATCTCAGAACTGTAATATCCCCCTCCCTTGAGATTTTATAGCTGAATGTACTGGCGAGCTAAAATGGCCAAAACAATTCTGGAATTTTAAACAAACCTGTTTCAACGTCTGCACTTCTGGCTCTTGACAATCTGACCACTTTTCTAGTAGAAACTTGCTTTGAAACTGTGAAGGGAGACTTTTATTTATCTGGAAAGTGACATTTGACAACACTTTCTAAAATTCATACCAGTCTAGGTGAATTATAGGTTCACTCTCTTTTTGTGCCATGTTATATTTATGTGTTCTAGTCAGACAAACTTTCAATCATTCATATTCCCCAGTTCATGAAAAGATGGCAGACTTCAGCTTCAAGAGAGTTCTTTTCATCTGCAATTAGTTTTTGCCATTGATTTTACCATCTATTTGGCACTAGCATAATTTTCTCTGTGCCCTTGACTACACAGTACACTGCCTTTCATGTAAATGAAGAATGATTGTCCTACTGATGTGCACGCAGATAGTGAGAAAGCATGCAAGTGCCTTCAAGTAATGGATATGCATCTTGTACAACTTATATATTTCCTTTACAGCTAGTGTAATGTCCTGAAGCAAGTGCAGAAGACAATATTTCAGCACAAACCAACATAGGTAAAATGACACTCACCATTTTTGAACAGACGTTGCTCAGATAATGTCTCACGGCCATTTCATATATTATGATTTCATGCCCAATGGGTTCGTTCATGAATTACTAAGGGGTCTATGTGTCTTGAAGCAGTAGATTTTTGTTTGATATGTTTAAAGCTGCAATTCATATAACATTTATTCTGAAGCAGATATAGCCACACAAATGGGAGTACTATGCAATAACTGATTTATTATGGATTGTAGTCAAATTATTCAAATACTAAACTTCTCTGTTCTTTCCAAAAGTCAATTTCAAGCATTCTATAGCAGCAAACCCAGATAAAATAGGTTGGCTTGGTTCTTAGTCTTTAAATACTCCTGACTCTATACACTGAGATGTAGGATGAGATCCTTCCCATAGCCACAGGGCAAGGTGGTCATTTCCTGTTTGAGAAAGTAGACTATTTGGGGGAATAGGGGAAGGAAAGAGATACTGACTACCCAGGTTGTGGGGATAGAGAAATGGACCCCCCCAAGAGGTAAGGAAGGGGGGTCCAGTGAGGAGGAAAGGATTTTGCCTCCTTTGCAAGTCCTTGAAGGTTCCTCTTTTGTAAATACATAATACACAAATATTCATAATCAAGAATTATGATCATATAATCATAGTCCTTATAAGACACAACTGTTCCATTAACACAAACCTTTCCATATGAGATTAGGAAAATGCCCCAAGCAGTGGTATCTGATATATGACCTTGAGTTTCCGTGGACCATGGTCATCACAGGTTACTCTGAAACAGCCCCATAGCTAAGGAGTTTTTGGGGAGGAGGCCTGGGGGTCCCACCAGCCAATTAAATTAAAATTAATTAAATTAACTTTGATTAATTGGTGGAACTCCTAAGGCAGCTCTGCACACACAACCAGGCTCCAGGATAATGCCCAGTGGCCGCAGCTTCCCTCCCCACCCCCCTGCAAGGGCAGATCAGTCCCCTGTAACTCATAGCTCTACTAACAAGAGAACCGGCACAGAAGTGGGTGACCTGTTATGTAATCCGCTGTGCTGCAGAGAAATCCAGGGGGTGAGGATTCCACTCCTTCAGCTCCCCACTCAGCTACCTGGCACCAGCCGTCAGCCTCGTCCTCCTGCAGTTCCTTCCAGAACCTTCCCAACAGCTGCACCCGCTTCTAGGCGCTCTTCCCCCAGGGCATGCAGCCTCGCAGTCTGGCTGGCTCTCTGTCCTTCCTTCCCTCCCTCGCTCGGTGGGTCATCGCTTCCTTGGACCGGCTGCAGGGCTCTCCAGGGCATGGGTGGGCTGGCAAGCAGTGGAGTGCCCTTAAGCTGAGGAGCCGCTTTGGGGGGCTGCAGGACGAGCCCTGCTCTGCAGAGGGGAGCAGTGAAGACACACCAGAGAAAGTGGGTGCCAGCACCAGGAATGAGGGAGGCAGGCACCCAGGAGTAGAAGCAGGCAGCGCAGAGTCACCAGCTACTGGGCTGAGGGCAGAAACGGTGGAGAGCCGAGGATTGGGGAGGGTGCGGGAGGCGGGCCCCATGGTAGCATTGTCTTTATTTGATTAAGAGTAATTTTAATGAAAGACAAAATACCTGATAGAATAACGATCTTAGGAAGCTCAGACTGCAATACCTGATTAGTTAGATTCTATGGTGATGTAGAACTTGTGACTTTAGTGAACAATGAATAATAAATTCACAGGGCTCTTTACCCCAGTACTGTGCAGAGCACTTTCTGTCCTTTCTACATGTCAATACGCTATATTCTAAAAATTAGTTATCTGATCATCAAAGTCTATTCAAACCATTTTTCGTCTTATTGCATTCTATTCTCTTGTATTTGCCAGAATGGTTGTGATATTATCAAAATTTGCTATTCTTAGAAAAGCATATGCTAAAAGTTGTATAATACAGTACAAAATGACACAGGGGAAATAATGGGGAGAAACTCTTTTGAGCTCAGGAGCATTCTGACAAGTGAATAATCATTTTGACCTGAGGCTTTTTAAAACTGTTTTTAATTAAAATGCCCAGTTGCACAATGCAGTAGAAACAAAATGGGGAGAAGGAAATAAAGAAGCAGGCATAAATAGCTAGGGTTAAATAGGCAACAACTTATTCCTGCAAAATAGCATAACATAAGAAGAGGATGGCTATAAAGCCATTTGATTGTTTTTCAGGTGTTACAAGGCCCCACAATGTGGATCTATTCATACTAGAGGCCTCATAATGCAAGCTCCATGCTGGCCACCTCTTTTCATCTAGTCCCAGCAACCTCCTCTCTTTCTGCAGGCCCCATTACAATTAACAGAGTAGGGGGTCAGTTGGCATGATGTCATTAAGCAGGAAGACATGCATAAGTGGGGTTATACAGACTACAATTTTGTGAAAGGATCATTATATAATATGTTTTCTCTGAAGACCTGTTTGGGAACTGTGGTTAGCTCTTCTTCTTGAGATGCATACAGGAATTAATTGGAAATCCAACTGAAAGGTTTCCCTGACTCAACCAATCTTAAACTGCACGCTTCTCCCCTAATTGCTGGTGGTTTTCTATGTATATGGTATTCCTTCTGCTATAGGAAATGGTTGTAGTGCCTTGCTTCTCTTCCTCCTTACCCCAACTGATTTTATTAATTCCAAAATCCCAACTGTCATATTCCGTTAAAAAGCACACCCATCATTGCTTTAAAACTGCAGTAAGTGATGGTTTTGACAACTCTATTCCTTTAATCCAGACCATTGTTTTAGACTGTCCTGGTCCACTCCAGGATTTAGTGTGGGTTGGAACAGGGAGAAAGGAAGTTGTTGTCACTGCAACTCCACACAGAGAAAGAACCTGAGTCATTAAAATGTGTTCCTGTTTGAAATTATGCTGCTTCCTTATTCTGATATCTAGCATTAAGGACACAACTCACTGCTTAGATAATAATCCTTCCTCTCACAATAATGATGCTTACTTAAGTCTTCTTTTGGTCTATCTAATCTGGTGGGGTTCATGTCCCTTTGTCATATTCTTTTAAAGCAATTTCTAACTGGGCTGTCCTCTAAGGCAATTTCTAACTAGGTGAAACACTCAGAACAAATACCTCTTCAGGACTTAACAGGGATAATGGTTTCTTATCCCATTACATATGCTAACTCATTCAATCCTCACATATGTATTCTCACCAAGAAGGGCTATATCTATATCTATATATCATATCTATATCTATCTATATAAAAGAAAGTCCCTCACTGTAAAATCAATGCTGAGGCCAACCCCTTGGACCTAGAAACACGAAATTCAGGGAGAACACTCCTACCATGATGCAGATGCTTACTAAGATGGGATTTTTAGAAATTCGACTCCTAAGGGGGCCAAAAAGGATAAAATGTGCTCCCCACATTTCTTCCTATGTGGCTGCCAGGCTGCTGCCTCCTTGCACCCTCCACTCTCTGATTGAACAGCTGCAGAGCTCAGTGTTCTGAGGTAAAAAAAAAACACCAAACAGTTACAGGTGCTGCAGAGAGCTAATGACAGTTTTGGAAATCAGGAATAGCCAACAGCCTGTGAAGTGCAGTAGCGTTGCTGGCACAGCCTCTCCAATGGCTTCAAACATGCTTCCCCCACCTCCTAAACCTGTCAGGTGTAGCAGCAGGTGCAGGGTGCTTAAAGCCATCAGGGAGCCTGTCCCAGCAGTAACGCTTTAGTGAACATGCTGGCCCAGCCTCCAGAATGGCTTGCAATACCCCTCCCCATCCTATACCATAGAGCCGGTTGTCTGTCAGGTGCAGGAGCAAGGCAGAGCATTGAAAGCCATTGGGGAGGCTGCCCAAGCAGCATCGCCTTAGCAGTCTTGCTGGCCCAGCCTCCCTGATGCCTTCAGACATGCTACCCTTCCTACACCTGACAGACAGTTGCCTGTCAAGGGTTGGAAGGGGCATGGATTCCTTAAAGCCATTGGGGAGGCTTGCTCAGCAGGATTGCCTTAGCACTGCTGCAGGCCCAGCCTCCCAGATGCCATTAAACAAAATCCCCACACACACAAGACAGGCGTACTTTAATCCATCAGGGAGGCCGCCCCAGCAGGATCACCTTAGCAATGCTGCTGGCCCAACCTCCCCAATCGCTTTAGCCACACTCCCACCCACTATGGAAATATACCCCAAATTTGTAGAAAGTTGGTTTCCTGTATTTGGTTATTTAACTTCTCACAGTGTGGCTCTAGAAAATTGGTTGCTTAATATCTGATTGCTCAGATGTTGTTTTGAATACGTAGTTTTGTCCCACTTCTTAAATACAATGTAACTTAGAAGCATATTTATTATTAAAAAAATATGCCCTGCACACACACACACATCCAAAATTCAATGCCCAGGCCAAACCTTAAATACCATAATGAAGCATGGGGATGAGACTAGTTGCCTATATTTTAATGTTGTTTTTTAAAATAATATATTATAATAGTGATTGTAATGCAATGAAATATTTTGGTTTTTTAAAAATAATTTGTATTGTTTTAAATTTCAATACAACAACAACAAGGGCAAATAACAAAGAAAGAAGTACCAGTAAACACTGCACCCCAGGAAAAGGATTCTGTCAGTTAACTCTATGCTTTAGTGAAGCAAAATGTTAATTTTTAAAAAAATCTCAGTTTACTACTCTTAACAATTAAGAATATACTTGAATATATAATGTAATTTGGAATGGTAGATTTAAATGTACTTCTCTGTTCTGTGGACAAGAAAAATACTCTACACAGCCAAGATGCTTTAAAGTTTGCCTCCATGCTATAAAGGAGATGGATAGGATCAAGTGACTGAATTCTCACAATTTAGGGTACATCAACCTCCAGTTCTGACATATTTATTACCTATGTTGTCCCCCCCCCAGATGAACTGAAAGAGATCATAACCAGAAACCAAGCTTGTCATTCTTTTTATCTGTTAAAAAAACACTTCACTATTTTGCATGCTAATTTAACAAGCCACCTTGTATATATACAAATATGATCTGTAATTCCATTTCATCATGTGACAAAGAGTGCATGTGCATGAAAGCTCACACCTTGAATAAAACTTTGGTCTAAAAGGTGCCATTGGACTCTAACTTTGTTCTATTGCTTCAGACCAACATTGCTGCCCACTTTGAGCTGTTTAATGGGTTCAACATCCCTCACTACCTCATTATGATTCCAAAGACAGACACTTTATACAAAGACAAGTGAACACAAGACTGTTATGTCCAAGATGGATTGCAAGGTCCTAGAAAACTGCACCCATCTTGTCTTTTTTTGGTGGAGCAATGACATCAGCTTGTTGCAAAGTATTCCTTCAGAGCCAACTGACAGATTCCATTGGCTGGTGCTCAGCTGAACCCAGGTATCTGATAATCAGTCATCTCTACACCCATAAAACCATACTTTGTCCGCATATCCAATTGTGAAATAGAACAAATTTATAGCAAAAACAAATAATGCTTTTTGGGGGAAAATGGGAGGGGCACAGCTGCAGTAACATTCCTGTTAAGTATGAGACGTAAGTCAGATTTTAACTAGTGATTCAGCTTTATTCCATTCAACAGTAAACCAACACAAGGAACAGTGGAGCAACAGGCTCCCTTTTTAAACTGTCCGGGCTATGGTAAAGATAAAGGTAAAGGTTCCCTTGCTTGAAAGCCAGTCGAATCCAACTCTAGGGTTGCGGTGCTCATCTCCGTTTCAAAGCTGAAGAGCCAGCGCTGTCCAAAGGCGTTTCCGTGGTCATTTAGCCAGCATGACTAAACACCAAGGTGCACGGAACACCGTTACCTTCCCACCGAAGTGGTACCTATTTATCTACTTGCAATTTCTTGCTTTCGTTTTGCTAGGTTGGCAGGAGCTGGAACTAGAGACGGGTGCTCACTCCGTCATGTGGTACTTTCTTGTCTTGAATTGCTGAACTACTGACCTTCCACAGCCTGCAGTTCAGTGTCTTAACCACTTGAGCCACCGCAGCTCCTTCTGGGCTATGGTAACCATGCCTTTAAACAAGTTAATAACCAATAACAAAAGAGAGATAACAACCAATAGAGTTCGTTCCCTCTGGAACAACTCTAGATACTCTGATTGGCTAGCTTTGCAGAGCAGCCAATCAGATTGCTCACTTTTAGGATACCTTCTCAAACCTCAAGCTCATACATATTATTACAATGCATAACAATTCCTGAGGAGTGTGCCTATGAGATGGTGCACACAGATATTGCATTAAGGAGAGGTTTCAGATGCAATAACTAAGAAAGGTGGGGATGAATTATCTCTCTCCGCCCACCACTAGACTGAAAGCCAGCATAAATCTGCTGTGCTGACAACAACTTGCTGTGTTATACCTGCTGCACTCCAAGATGAAGAGGGAATTTTCAAAGTTCACATTAATCAGTGCCTGACCACTTCAAAGTACCTTGTCTCTGGCCTGCCAGCTTCTGACACACTGGTTACAAGTCTTGTGAGAACCCTAACCATATTTTGAGTCTCATAACATAAGCTGTTAGTTATAGCTATATTGGTTGAAGAGGCCTGTACCAAGGTTTATCTACTTTAGGAAATCTTTTGAAGCACAGAAAAGCATGTAGCAGTCAGCTATGTAGGGGCAGCAAAATATTGGGCAAGATTGCCACTGATGAGGAAAGGGATGTATCCCATGGCAGATTAATTCTTTTCTAATATGAGAAATGAGATTTCATAACATTCTAATTGCAAACAGACCAAAACTGAAAACCAGTGATGAAATCCGCCTTTCAGAGTTGATTGTTTCACTGCTGTCAATGGATGCAAAGGATAGTGCTCCTCCCAACCACGTAGGCAATACAATAAGGAATTAGGCAAACTGGTTTATATTTTTCCATCTGATGCCTTGAACTTCAAATGTCAAGAATATGTCCAGAATGCCTCTAACCAGATCAGCAAGAAAGACTCCCTGAAGACTCAATGAGCTACTCTGCCAAATATTATAGTAAACCATAACAATAAATTAGTTTCACTGGTTAAAAGTGCAAATGTCTTTACACTGAATAATTTACTGGTACCTTCACTTCCTCAGCTGATATACAAAGACTCAAGCCTTGTAAAACGGAGCCTGGCAAAAACATAACCTCTCTTTATCCACAGACTTAGTCCCAGTGGATGTGTAAGGAGGCTTTCTGTATGCCAGCTTTGGAAGTATAACAATATGGAATCAAGGATCTTTTGTATTCCTGTATACTTCTGTAATTTTCTTCAAAGTTATTGCTAATCGTAATGAGCAGATCATCTAGCATTGCCTACCCCAGTAACCATGGACACATGATTTCTTGCAGATCTTACTACTTTTTTTCTTTCTGATTGAAAGAACTTAATCTCATCTTTTTATTTAAGAAACATCATGAGAATGGTTCTGTAACTTGGATTTCACAAATGATCCTTAGCACAAAAGAGGAAGAAAATATAAAAAATTATATTTACAAAAATATAAAAATAATGGGTTTTATATGTAGTTATATATTTCTGTGTATTTATGAGACTGTATTTACAAAAATTTATTGTTAAATGTCCTGAGCCCACTCATGGGGAGGGTGGAATAATAATAATAATAATAACAACAACAACAATAACAACAGCAGCAGCAGCAGCAGCAGCACAGCTTTAAATGCTACTTATATGAGAACTTTGCCTTACACAAGGAAGATCTCTTGGCTTCTGCTATACTGTCCAAACAGAGAAGTCTTTATCCTTGGATTAACATTTGAACATAGAGCTCAAAAATGCCAAATAATATGCCCAGAAGTATTTTTTTCTACTCAGATCTGATGGCAGGAAATGGTATTCTTGCAGCCATGATGGCTGCTAATTTATTCATTTAAAATATGTATGGCCTGTCTTTCACTTGAGGGGACCAAGGCAGCTTACAATAAACCATGCGTCAACAAAATACTCAGATGAATTTCATAAGGAATTTCCCAACCATTATTATTATAGGGCAACCAAAATATCCAAGCTTCCCTGAGGGTGCTTCTGCAGCCCTCACTTGCTCTTGGCCTCCCTAACACAATCTATCTGAGTCAGCCTCTGGGGCTGAAAGGTCTTACAGACTGAGATCAGTACAAAACTCAGAGTCTCTGCTCAGACTCACATTTAATGTCAAAAGAGAAACAAGCAATTATAATCACAAAATGGCCCCCACAAACTCATATCTACTATTGAGCCACTGCAATATTTTAGAAATAAATATAAAGCCAAACCTGAGTAATTTGGAAGGTAGTTTATTTCTAAGAGACGTAAAGACAACCAAAATATTGCATTTTTATCTGAAAACCATATGCCCTGCTATAATTACAGGAATACCCAAGATTACTATAATTGAAAAAAAATGATAACGTTTACCTATCTTCTCCCAGATTACTTATTTACAGCATGTGACAACTGTTTCTGTTGAGCAATTTTCTCATTTCCTTTTCACAGACACTTATGAATATCAACAAGCATGCATAGGGGGAAAAAGCTGATTTTAATTTATTTTTTTAAAGTTCAGAGTTAAATAGGTTGATCATAACCACTTCATGGAACTGTTTTAATGGTGATGAATAACAGAAGATTCAGGCTGGCAGCAAGAAAAGTGGGGAAATTATGCAGTCTTAGGTCATATTTCCCACAAGGTTGAGAAGTCAGTTATACAAATTGAAGTATACATTGTCAGCACTGCCATGGAACAGGGTCAAAGTAACTTTATATGAGCAGCACTGAATAGTGTCTCCTTTCTGATTTTGTGAGAAAACAGTGTTTTTCATTCAAGGCAAGCATGTTATATTGTAACTTGGGAAGGATTTATTCACATATCTGTTAATGAGTCAAGATATAGGAGCTCTAAGCCATTGGCATAATGCTTGTGGGGGAGGCATGCACGCATAAAGCAGGCACTACAATGACGTCACCCAGAAGTGATGTCATTGTGCCAGGCATGTTGCTGGGGGGATGCTCTAGCATTCAGCCTGAAAACTCTACAGTATCATAGAGTTTCCAGCCGAATTCTAGAGTATCCCCTGGTGACATGCCTAGCATGATGACATCACTTCTGGGTGATGTCATTGTTGTGCCTGTGTTATGCATGCATGCCTCCCCCACCAGCAAAAGGTAGAGACCTAGCAAGCCTATCCCAAACTGAAATATAGAAGGAGCATTCTTTTCTTTCCAATACATAGAAATCAAAATTTTTACTATGTTTATTATTACAAAATTTCTCTAATATGTTTTCAGATCCTCTTAATGTCATAGGCTCACATATATACTTAACACACCATGGCACTGTTGGCTACACAATAAAAACCAACATTCACCCGGAGAAATCACAGTGCCTTCTTTCATAGATATTTGTGACTGCCTTGGAGAACAGCCCTCCTGCTGCCTTTGTACACAGCACAGACATTGCCTTTTGTCCACAGAGAGATACAGGCTACAATCACACCCACAATTAGATCTGACATAGGCACTAATGCTGGGCAGATTTAAAGGGAGTGATCAGACAACAAAATCTGGGAAGCGTCCCACAGCCATCAGCAACCTGTTCTGCTCCGCCGCAGAAGCGGAGTTAATAGACACTGAGGAAGATCTGGTAGTAAACAGGTTGCGATGGGCCATGGAAGGACTTTCCCCTGTCTGATCACTCCAGCACGCTCTCATGGCGTCGGAATGGTCTGATCAGGCCATCCCGACTCCATGACATTGTTCCCCCCCTTTGCAGTATGCACATCATCGCAAACTCCATAGGGAGCCCTCAGTGTGGAGGTGCGGTTCATCAATTCCTCGTTTAAGCACATGGGAAACAAAGACAACTCACCTGCAGTTGCATCTGATCACACACTGATGGGCTGCACCTGCAGCTTCAAAGGGAGGTGTGATCTTGCAACTGCGGGTCTATTTCCTCTGGAGGAAATAGCCTCACTTCTCCCCACATTTTATCTGGCCTGTGTGACCATATCCACAGTGACTTAACCTGTCCTTCCTACAAGAACTTCAGGGCAGCATAGATAGTATTCCCCATGAAGCACTTTAGGCTGAATGACTGTTCCAAGTTCATTATGTGAACAAAGCAGGGATTAGAACCCAGATCACCTTCACTGAAGTCCAGAACTCTAGCCATTACAACAGTGGTCCACACTGGTCAATGCTTTGCCTCAAAGCTCCTCAGCTACCAGCTCAAAGGATAGCATGGAAAGTCCTACTTTTAAAAAAGAAATGAGCTGTATGTTAGGTATATGGTGGTGATTAAGCTAAGAAATAGAGTTGTCTAGTGGCATGGGAGTAAAAGAGAGAAAGACAGGTTTTTAGTATATACCACAGTCATGAAAATAAGTGATCTCAATAAATAAAAGCCTCCATTTATTAATGGAATTCAAAATACAGCAGAGTCCTTTATATACTTATCAAATCTTTATATAATCCAGAAGCATATTGACAAAAAAAGAAGGAAATGAAAAAACAGATCAATCAAAATAATGCATAAGGTGCATGAGATGGCTGGGTATTCTAATTTCTCTTTGAAGCACTGACGTTCATGTGTTGTATTATGAATGGCATAAGATTTCTGACTGAAACTGCTCAGATTTGTAGTAAAGCTGATTAGTATTATAATTGTCCATGAGGAGATCTGCATTTTGTCTACAGAATTTTTTTTTTTGCCTTCTAGAAAATGGGGAATCAGTGAGCTCAGGATGACCTGCTTCCAATCCTGTCATTTACCTGATACGAAGTGGTTAAGTGTATGGATGCATTTTTTGAGGGCTCCAAACAATTCTTTGGGAATAATGCAGTCTACACTGTGAATCTCCTTCTTTGGAAGGAAACATTTATCTTTACCCCACAGTTTTTGTTTTTAATATTGTCCTCAATATTTTACAACCTTTTCTGGAACTTGCATTTGCTACTACGATTACCATCTACAAAGTAGGAACAATTAATAAATTGCTTCAAAAGAAACATTTTCCCAACCACACAACTGCTTTTGTCAGTCCTCTAAATATCACTGTTTAATTACTTTTGTACATGACTCCTCAGCTCTTAAAGCAGAAAGTGCTACAAAGCAGACAAGTACATAATGAAACACATTTTTTCTTTCATTCAGACCATGCTATCCTTATGACCATTCAAATGCCTATTTACTTCTACTGAAATAATTCACTCTTTTCTAGTGACATAAGGGGCATTCTGCTTTAATGAAATGAAACAGAAGAAGGAGGTCCCAATACAAACAGAAAAGATCCCAAGTCCTCTACAAACAACATTACCTCGTGACATAGAACTATAAAAAGCAGCATTCTGGATTACAGGTTATGATCCACATGTTTTCCATATTGAACATTCTCACACAGCTTTTACCAATCACCTTATGTAGAGGAGAAGAGCAATAGCACATAGGCAGGGGCCATCAGGATTTCTCCTGCCCCCTACATGGGAAGTTGTGCCCAGTGTGGGGCTGAAAGGGTAGGCAGGCAAGCTGGCTCTTTCTCACTCCTTTTGGTGGGTGAGGCTCTTTTCCAGGGCCAAGTTTTCCTCCTAGTCGGTCCTAGGGTGTTCATTCTTATACTGCTTCTTATCCATTTCCAATCTCTCATCCATTCTATATAAAAAAATTAATCAAAAGGTGTGCTTCAACCCTTGCAGGGGAGTTTGCATACCTGCCTCCATTCTAGCTTAGTCTATTTTGCCTGGTTGACTTAACTGTTCCCAGATCTGGACTGCAAGGGTGATTTCCCACTAAAGCTGCCTCAGGGTTGCGCCGCCGTTTGCCCCGAGACTATTAGTCAATTTCACACCCGAAGCCGCGGGGCTACATTTTGACCCGCGGCTTCGCCCGATTCCCCCGCAGTTTCGTAATCCTCAAAAAACAGGATTACGAAACTGCGGGGAAATCAGCGAAGCCGCGGGTCAAAATGCAGCCCAGCGGCTTCGGGTGTGAAATTGACTAATAATCTCGGGGCAAACGGCAGCGCAACCCGAGGCAGCTTTAGTGGGAAATCACCCCAAGTATTTTGCCATGACTATCTCCCCTCCCATTTTCCAATACATCTGATAAGAAAAAAACAACAACAACAGGTGATTGGTTTTAGTCTTGTTTGGTACAGAAAAGTACATGGCTCGTCCTTTCTAGTGTTAAAGCCATGGCTATTATACCTCTCCAAGCCAAATGTATTCAAATTCTTTGCTATTAGTTGGATTTTATACATTCTTGCACTGCCATGAGGAAACTGTCGTTTTGTCAGTTCTGAGCATACACCAGAATGTACAAGCACAAAAGCTACCAATAAATTCTATGTGGATTTTTATCGGTAAACAATCTGCTTATGGTTACCCTGGGGGGGTAACCAATGAAAACCAATAAACAGCTACCCAGTCAGCTACCATGCTGAGTGCCATCACTGTGCAGCTGCAAAATGACTCAATCTTAAATTTAAAGCAAGTCACTGAGATGATTGTATGAGGTATTTGATCCAACACAGAATGGACATTACAAATACTGAAAGTTCAAATACAAACCACATTTTAGGTGACATTCACAGTGTCCTTGATAACAACTGCCTTATCACGTAGCCAGAAACCACCACAACATTGTTGGTGGATGTAAGAATCTCTACCAGAATATATTAATAGAATGACAAGATTATATATACAAAACATTTTGTATGAAAGGGATTCTACTCCTAATTCTCTAGTGAAAACTTCACTTGAATTGGTTTTCTCAAGACGAACAGATTTGATCAGTGTTATCAAATGTACTCTAGAGCTTGGTGAACTTTACCTTCAGCAGAAGTGTGGAATCATGTAGGTGTGATCCAAAAATTCTCAAGCTGTACTCAACAAGTTGGATCCTATGAGATTCTTCTTGCTGTCCTTGCAGACCATTGTGCCCCATAACGAACTGTTCTTGCACTTTGGAGAAGCTCAAGAATTAAGTAGGGAAGCAGTAGGAGGAAGGTGCAGCTTGAGAAAAAAATCATCTGAAATGATACCGCCTTTTGCATAAGCTCTTTGGCAAATGGAACAAGAGTTCACCCATGAGAAGGGGGGGAGGTTGCCTCCTGCAGTGTATTCCACTGTACTGCAAAGTGTCCCCTAACATGTTCCATGAATTCCTTCCATTTGCAGCTGATAGGATCCAGCCTAGAAACCCCTTTCCACTAACATCGCTTGCTGTTTTATAGCCATTTGTGCTTGTGATGGCATACCGAATTACTGTACTGCTTACCTGAAGCAGCAGAACAAAGTGGCGCCGTTAAAGCCAACAAAAATTTATCCAAGGTATAAGCTTTTGTGTGCAAGCATACTTACCTGGTATTACCCTAATGTGGCTTTTTAGTGTTTATAAGTGTATAAGCCACCTTGAACTTTATGGAATGTGGTGTGTGTGTATATGTGTATGTATATGTGTGTATATATATAAATCCTCTAGAGAAAAAACCCCACTTTTTATATCACCTTCTGTACTGGTTGAATATGTAAGTGTGAAATATAAGAAAAGTGAGGATTTATTTTCCCAATTTTTTACTGAAGACAGATTTCAACTCAGCAGGTCTTGGTTTGCAGAGAAAAAAGGACAATCTGCAGTTGGAAAGCCAAAGAAAATACCATATGATCATTTGTACAAATTGTATTAAAGATAAACCAAATACAATTTTTCCTTCACAAAAGAAATGGCTAAAAGATGAGTTATTATACAAGAGACTTATTGACCAAAAAGATCAGTATGAAATAACCTTTTTATGCCTGCAAGTTCTCAGGTTGCAGAATGTATGCAATAATTAAGAAGCAAAATGGACAATGATTACAAACTGTAGGGGTTAACATGTTTCCTCTGTGGTTTAGCCTCTAAATGTTTATTATTTTAGTATCCATGAATATTTTAAATATTGTAAATCAATAACAATGGCAGGAAATCAGTGTATGAACTGGAAGCCCAATTTGGCTTTATTAAAATTGGAGTACTTGCTAACTTAGTAACGAAAGGAAAGACAAACACTTCTCACAGAGAAACCTAATTTAAATAAAAAAACCTTTGATGGAATGACTCAATGAAGAAGGTCACAAATTATTTTCCACTAGACTGTTAACAGGATTTTCCTTTCCAATGCATTATTTCAACACCTCCCTCCAACAATACTTACTTCTAAAGGAAGACCCTTCTAATCAATGCCAAGGTTTGAACCCTGCTAAATTATTAACTAGATACCACCAGTAGCCAGTTTTCAAATCTGTAAGCTAATTTCATTACCTGTGGAATCAATACCATATCTAATTCCTAGCTAGGCTATAGAATGTGGATCAACAGATCCACAAAATGGAGTTAGGAACAGGTGGGAGGATTTCTCTACAAATCTGGATACTCCAAGTTTGCAGAAAAATCTAAAACCTAAAAAACCCACACACATTAGGGAATTAAAACTCCCTCAAATAATAGGAAAAAAACACCTGTAGTTCTAGGCAACCACAACTCTATTGCTGTGTATTCCAAGCCTTGGTTTCTGTACAGCAAGGGGTACAGAACAGCCAAAACAGTCCTGGAAATGGTCCCACTCCCCTTTCCCATCATGCCCCCTGATGGAGGAGGACTTGCTGGGGACAGTATGGCAGCAACCATCACAGACTCCACTCAGCCCAGCAATGACCACTATACAGCTTAGCATTTTTCCCTGAAAGAATCTGTCAGGGAGAGAAAGAGGGAAAACTGAAGACAAGGAGACAGATAGAGGTAGGTTGGCTGGTGTGAGGGAAGAAAAGGGGAGAGGCTATGGGGGCTGCCAGGAAAGGGAAAGTCTCTATAAGCAGTGACATGATAGTTCAGGGGCACTGATAACTTTTGTCTTGACCAGTCTAAGGATGTGGACAGGATTCTTAGACGTTTGAGATCTACCACCTGCTTGTATGACTCTTGACCCTTCTGGATGCTTAAAGGATTGTTTGGATCCATTCCAAACTGTTTTCAGGACTAGTAATGGGACTGAGATGGCCTTCATTGCACTGGTGGATTACCCATGCCAGGGAATGGACATGGAAAGTGTAACCCTGTTAATTCTTCTGGATCTCACAGCAGCTTTTGATACCATCAATTATGGTATCCTTCTGGACTATATCTGGGTTGGAACTGGAAGGTACTAGTTTGATGTAGTCGTGAGGAGCATGGACTCTAACCTGGGAGAAATGGGTTAGATTGCCCACTCTTCCACAGGCAGCTGCTGGCAAGACCTTGGATCAGTCACAAGTTCTTTCAGAGCTTTTCTTTCATGAGCAGTTCTCGAAGGAGCTCTCTCAGCCCTACTTACTTCACAAGGTGTCCATTGTGGGGAGGGGAACGGAGATTGTAAGCCACTCTGAGACTCCTTCAGGTAGTGAAGGGTGGGTTGTAAACCCAATCTCTTCTCTTCTTCTACAGTGGTTTTGGTTCTATCTTAAGAGGAGGTTTAAGAGTGTGGTACTGGGGGACTACTGCTCTGCCCCATGGCCTAGTCCTGTAAGGTTCTCTCTTGTCTTTCATGCTTTTCAACGTTTATGTAAAGCCACTGGGTGAAATCATCCAGAGATCTGTGCTGAGTATGAACATGAAACTCAGCTGTATCTTGTGCTTCCAGAAGATCCTAGGAATGTTGTGGACACTATAAATAGGTGCCTGGAGGCAGTTTTAGAATGGATGAGGGCTAAGAAACCCAGGCACTGGGATATCTTCTGTTCTAGATGAGAGTGCTCTCCCTGTAAAAGAGCCAGTGACCCTTGAAAACTGTCTGGAAGCTACAGTTGGTGTAGAATGCTGCAACCAGAATGTTGACGGGAGTGGAATATTTATTTATTCATTTTATTTATAGATTGCCCTTCCCTATGCAGGGCTCAGGGCAATGAACAACATCTCAATAAATAGTTTTACAGATCCAATTAAAAACAGTAGAACAGTAACAATTCCAAGTCTATTCAGATGGTGGTTAAGAACCAATTGTATCCTACCTCCATAGGGGAGATGAGAAATGAAAGAGGACCATTGCTGTCCTCAACCATAGGCCTGGTGGAACATCTCTGTCTTGAAGGCCCTGCAGAACTGCACTAGGTCTCACAGGGCACAGATGTCATTCGGCAGAGAGTTCCACCAGGCTAGCACCAGGGCTGAAAAGGCCCTGGCTCTGGTTGAGGACAGCTGGGTGTCTTTTGGGCCAGGGATCACCAGAAAGTTCTTCTCTTCAGAATGTGGTGCTCTTCTGGGGGTTTACCAGGAGAGGCAGTCCCTTAGACAGGTTGGTCCCAGACCATTTAGGGCCTTAACAGTTAGTACCAGAATCTTGAACGTGATCCAGTATTTAACTTGGAGCCAGTGCAACTGGTGAAACACTGTTTGAATGTGTGCTGTCAACGGAGTCTAAAAGGAAAGTAGTTGGCTTAACAGCACTCAGATATGATAGGGATCATATCCCTTCAGTTTTGTTCCATCTACAATGGCTCCCAATCTGTTTCTGGGTACAATTCATGGTGCTGTTGTTGACCTTCAAAGTCCTATACATTTTGGATACAGCTTGAGCCAATCTTCTCCCATATGAATCTACCTGTCCACTATGGCCATCTTCTGAGGCCCTGCTTCAGGTGCCTCCATCATCTCAGACCAGAAAGGGCCTTCTCAGTCATGGTGCCCAAACTTTGGAACTCCCTCCCCAGAGAGGTTTGTCTGTCTCCTTCTATTAGTGGGTGCAGATTTATTTCTGCTTTGTTTAGCATACCCCCCTTACTGGTTGCGTTGTTACATGTGTTTGTGTGTTTATATTTACTTTATTTTAAATGTTTTAATCTGGAAATTTGCTAATGTTTCAATGTTCACTGATTAGATGTCATGTGTAATGAGATGCCATGTATAAATAAATAATTAAAAATGAGCACAGCTGCCTACATGCATACAGTGCTACCCTGAGAACACTTTCCTAGGTGTAAGCTCCATTTAATAGACCTAAGTAGTATGATGAGTAGACCTGCTTGGAACTGATATCATAAAGTATTATAATTCCAAACTCTGAATGTATCTTTCCCATTTATTTATTTATTTTATTTATTTTTCAAAATGTATACCCCACTTTTCTGCCCTCATAAGGGCTACCAAGGCTGCTGGTAAATTAAAAAACATACAGAAAACCACATGTTGGGATTTTAGTAGGGTAGCAGAGTGCTCAAGGCTGTAACGAAGCAGAGCTCATCCAGTCAGTTCTTTATTATAGGATCTTCATTCCTAGACAGGATAGTGAAGAGATAGATTTTCTAATCTAGTCTAACTAACTAGATGGATGGAGATGCAGGAATGCATCTTACTCTCATGGTGCCAAGATGGAGGAGCAAGGCACTGTGTGTGAAAAGAGAGTGTTAGACCGGTAGGAAGGAAGTTTTCCGTAAGAGTAGCATTCTATACTTCAAAGGGGTAGCATCAGTGAGGGTGATCAGTGTCTTGCCTATCTAGCTCTCTGACTCTCTTGTAGTCTTCCTCTGGAATCTGAGGCAAAAGAGACAGCACAAAGTCCTTCACTTCCAACAGGTAAAACCCATACCAGTCAGTGTCCTGTCTGCAGCATTCTGTCACCAATTGAAATTTCCTAGCACTGTTGAAGAACAGCCCCCAAATAGAGTGCATTGTTGTAATCTAATCTAGATGTAACCAGAGTATTTACCACAAATGGCCAGATCATTTCTGGCTGCAGCTGGCTAATCAGTCAATGCTGGTAAAAGACACTCCTGGCCACAGCTGCTACCTGCTTATACAGTGCTAGGCCTGGGTCAAAGAGCATCCCCAGACTATGGAACTGTTCCTTTTAGGAGAGCGCAATCCCATCCAGAATGGGTGACATTTAAATCCTGGGTCAGAACTTCTGCTCGCCAGTAGCACTTCCATCTTGTTGGGATTAAACTTTTGCATCCTTTTAACTAAAAAACAAGCAATTATTATACTTGGCCTTACGGAATACCCTTCCCAGGGAGGTGCACCCGGACCCCTCACTTTCAGTCTTCAGGAGGCAGTTAAAGACAGTTTTATTTATGACTGCATTTGACTAATTTAGTTTTTATTTATTGGCCTTTTAAATTGGAGATTTTAAATTGTGGCCTTTATTTGATTTTTATCGTTGTTTTATTTATATGGTCATAGAATCATAGAATGTTAGAGTTGGAAGGGACCTTGCAAGTCATCTAGTCCAACCCCCTGCACTCTGCAGAAGCATAGCCGAAAGATAGCCCTACAACATACCCGAAAGATGGTCGTTCAGCCTCTGCTTAAAAATGTCAAGCAAAGGAGCATCCACCACCTCCCAAAGCAGGCTATAACACTGCTCAACCATTCTTACAGTTAGGAAGTTTATCCTGATATTTAGCCGGTATCGACTCCCTTGTAATTTCCACCCATTAGATCTAGTCTTGCAATTCAGAGCAAGAGAAAATAGATCTGCTCCATCTTCTACATGACAGCCCTTCAAATATTTGAAGACTGCAATCATGTCCCCTCTAAGCCTTCTCTTTCCCAGGCTAAACATACCCAACTCTTTCAGCCTTTCCTCATAAGACTTGGATTCCAACCCTCTCACCATCCTGGTTGCCCTGTTCTGGACACGCTTGAGCTTGTCAACATCCTTCATAAAATGTGGTGCCCAAACTGGACACAGTACTCCAGGTGAGGCCTGACCATAGCAGAACAGAGCGGAACTACCACCTTCCGTGATCTGGACACAATGCTTCTGTTAATGCATCCTAAGATTGCATTAGCTTTCTTCACAGCCACATCGCACTGCAGGCTCATGTTAAGCTTGTGATCAACCAGAACACCCAGATCCCTTTCACATGTGCTGTTGTGTAATGGTAAGCCGCCTTGAGTTCTGCAGTGTAGCAAGGCAGCTAATAAATATTCTAAATAAATAAATAAAGTCTCTGTTGGTAAGGTGAAATTGAATATTTATGTTTAATGTATAGCATGCTAGATTTGGTAAAAATGCTTAGCATCTTTTTGCCTCCTAAATTAAAAAGAATCAATTTGTTCCAAAGAAAATGCAGAGTCTTATTCATTAACTGTTTTAATATATTCATCTTCTTGTAAAAGTAAAAAGGGAAAAAACTACAGTTTCCACAAATTAGCAAGCATGCAAAATTTTTACAAAAGGAATTGTCATTTAAAATCTCTTTGTTGTAGATGATAATAAATGTTCTCTTGCAATAAGAAATGAAAAAGCAATTCTACTTTCAGGAATAAAAGATTTACAAAGCACATCAGCACAGTTCTGTTTTCTGCTCCACAGCCAATTTAGAACCCCAAAGATCTCCAACTCAATGGTAAATTCAGACAGATATGTGCAAAACAAAATCTGATCTGAACATTTCTATCATATTATTGCTTCTTTTTGTATATGGTATTCCACCTTTCTCTTGAAGGGAACTTGGACCTTCCATTGACACCTTTAATACTTTGCTCAGTTTTGTCTTACTGCAATTCTAGCATTATGCCTTACGGCAGCTTTTGCATCAAATTTTCAGCTCTAGGACTCAGTGATATATATACTGTTGTCAGCTATTACCAGCAACTTGTTTCTGGTTTTCTTCCAATGGAATAAAGTCTAAAAGACAAATGGCTGATTTTATCATTTTACATTTTGCCCTGGACCTTCAGGACAGTTTTTTTAAAACCAATCACATATCAAGGCTGATTGAATGCAATGGTATTTGTGTATCAGTCAACTTGCAGACTGAAGGTTGCTGTGAAGACCTTCCCATCATGGAAAGCCTATAGCAGTCCCCCCTTCTTCTCTGTAGGTTCAGCCCTAGACAGACTGACTTCCTGTGACTTGCTAGGATATTGACAATAATGAAAATCAGCATATAATTTCTTGGCATTGTATGGTAGTTCTGTGAGGCAGTTCCCATTGATTTTGATGTGGCATGCAGGGGCCTTTCTCATAGATTGTGCCCCATGTGTGCTCTTCAGCTAAGAATAGTTTTAGTCCACAGAAAAAAGTGGAGAGGACCTCAAGCTTGTAAAATAGGAGGCAATTGTGCTTGCCACAACAAGCCTAGTCTTTCCCCTCATTCTTGTTTTCCAGGAAGTTCCAACCTCGTTAAGGCTGCCCCTAGTTCTCTCACTTTCCTTCATGACCATGGTGTGGCCACTCCTCTATTTCTCTCTAGTAAAGCCATAATTAAGGGTGCTGCTATTAATTGCAATTTAACAACTGTCATTAAGAACTCGCTCTACATAGGCCTGCCCTTATATCTGATCCAGAAATTGCAGTTGGTGCAGAATGCGACAGTGCATGTAGTGACTGTGATGTCTTTGTGGGCATACATTTGGCCTGTGCTCTGTGAAATGCACTGGCTGCTGATAGAATTCCGGGTCCATTTCAAGGTGCTGGTATTTATTTTTAAGGCCTTGAGTGGCCAGGAATCAACATACTTATGGGACTGCCTCTCCTTATATGTGCCCTGTCCAGCCTTATGCTCATTAGACCAACATTTACTGGTGATCCCCTGCCCAAAAGACATCTGCCTGGTCTCAACCAGGGCCAGGGCCTTTTCAGTCCTGGCCCCAACTTGGGGCAAAGAGCTCCTGCTAGAGATCAGGGTCCTGTGGGACCTTTCACAGTTCTGCAGAGCCTGTAAGATGGAGCTATTTCACCAAGCTTTTGGGTGAGGCAGTGGACGTCAAATATCATCTGGCCCCTCCTGTTACCATTGTGTTACCTCTCTGTTACAATCTATATTATGGTCTACAATTTTTGAGGACACAGAATGATAGCCACCTTGGTCTACCTAAGGTAGGGTATTCATAATCTGGAATTTCTTTTCGGATCAAGCCCTTCAGTTTTTATTGTTTAACACCAGGGTACCACTGAAATAGCTGTGATGTAGTTTGATCACCATTGTCTAAGGGTCAAATTTATAGTTTTATCTTGATTTTATTATGTTAATGTTTGAACCCGCCCTGAGCCTGCTTGCGGGAAAGGCGGGAGAGAAATTGAATCAAATAAATAAATGAATAAAGAAGGGACCTCTCTCTGCCTCAAGACTGCTCATCTGTAAAATGGTAGTAATAATTAGCTGCCTGTTACCAGGTCTCTGAGTAATGGTAGAATTTGATACTGACATTCCTGATGCACAGAAATTCAGTTGTTAGGGATGTGCATTCAGTATTTACTGAGCCAAATAAATACATGAATAATGCCTTTTCAGCATTTTGTGGTATTTATTAAACTGAATACAGAATCAGAGCATATATTTGGAAGCCAAACAGAGATTCCTGAATATTATCCAGCTATTATTTGGCTCCATTATACCCTATGAGGCCATTATAGTCAATGGCAAATCTCTTAGGGTATATTCAGTGGTATGGGTGAGGGGAAAGGTTTGAGGTAGTGGCACCAAATTTATAGCATAGCTGCTGGAGCCTCTCCCTAAAAGGACCCCCAAGTTTAAAAAAGATCGGACTAGGGGGTCTAATTCTATGGGCACCCCATCCTCTATTGTTTCCAAGGGGGCAGGAATAGCAAGGCAATATAAGCCCAGCAGAATGTTCCAGATAATCTCTGCAGTAAAAAATGAAGTGTGTGTGGGAGGGCATGTTTGCAAGGCCAGCAGCAGAACCAGTGCAATGTGACCAGCAGAACCAGTGCCACTGTGGCAGTGCCAAAACTCAAAAGGAGGATCTCTGAAGTAGAAACTGGGGGGTGGATTTCTGCAAGGACAGCAGAACCAATGCAACATAGCCAGATGACAGCCTTGTGTGACCAGTATTCCAGGGGACCAGTGTTGGCTGTCTCAGGGGACTTAGTGAAGTACCTCCTCACTTGGTCAACCTGGTGGTGATGCCACCCTGCAGCCTCTCTGCCAAGACCCTGACCCAAGGGAGAATAGCCAGCTCAAGTGTGGAGGCCAGCATCAAGTCCAGCCCTTGAATCATGGCGATGACTCGCTCCAGGCTGGCTGTATTGGCACACAGCACATCGGTGCTGTCCTGGAAGTGCTTAAGGACATGCATCTTTTGGGAGAGGGTCAGCCAGTTGCTGGAGCTGATGCTGAGCTCCTCTTCCCTGTGCAGGATGGTCATGGAGGAGATGACGACATCCTGCATGATACTCTTCTGCTCCACCAAATGCACAATCATGGCATAGATGGAGTTCCTATAACCTCTCCCTGCCTTACACACAGCAGATGGACAGACCTGATGCTGTGTGAGAAGTCTTGAGCAAGGACTGCATCTCAAATGGGGCACTGTCCCAGGTGACCCTGACAGTGCTCCCCAGTCCCAGAGCATCCTTCACCACTAGATGAAGTGTGTGCACCAGGCAGACAATGCCCTTGAGGAGCACACATTTCACCTCTGCCAGCATATTGGCCCTGGAATCTTTGACCATGTAGCCATGGATGATGTTGCCACCACCCACCCACTCCAGCAGACTTCTCTGTATCACACAGCAGTGATGTTTTGTGCTGTGTGATCTGCATTCATCCCCTGCACATGGAGAAGAACCACTTTCCTGAGGCCTGGGCTGTGCCCTCAGAATCCTGCTGGCTGCTCCAGAGGTCTGCCATGAAGTGCATCGTTCTGCCTTGCACTCTGGAGACCTGAGCCTTGACCATTGCCACTGCACCCAGCAAAAGCCTATGTCCTCTACGAGGGAGAAGGGCTGGCCATCCACAGCAATGATCATCTAACTGCCAACAAAATGAATGACTGCTTCCTGTGCTCTCCACGTAGTCCTTTTGAAATCTTGGAGAGTGGCCTACCTTGATGTCCCACTCACAGCAGCCTTTTGGCAAGCCTTTGTTGGAGGAGCCTCCTTCTATCACTCCACTTCTCCATGCTGAGAAGGAATGGGCCTTTTCTTTTTCCCACTGACCGGCATTCTTTCCTTTGGCAGCAACCTAAATCCAATCCTCACCAAACTTGGAGGGCAGGTTGAGGAGAATTCTCCAGAGATCCTCTGTGAGTTTGGTGTCTCTAGCTTGCACAGGATCCATTCTATACACTCCTGAACCTCCTAAACTTGCACCTGTCATTTCCTCAAAAAGCAGTTTCCTGAAGGCACCTTCTTTGGGGGGCCATAACTTGGACCCCCAATCACCACCAAACTTGGAGGTCTGGTAGAGGAGAGTGAGCCAGAGATTTCCCACAAGTTTGGTGTCTCCAGCTTGCCAGGCCATTCTACTGCATCACAAACTTCACAAACTGAACCAGTTTGTCTAGCATTAAAAAACATGGTCCATGGTTTGTGAACCATGTGAACCATGAACCACGAACTGAACCATGTTTTCCCAGTTCATGCCCATCCCTATTTGTGAGTTTGTTTTGTATGGGTGTTTATGTAGCAAACAAATATGACTGGTTGGATGGATGCGCGACCTGACATTTCTGGAGTTTTTCTGCATAGTGGTAGCAGTGCACATCTGGGCTGCTTACCTGGCAAGCCAGACAGTTCACTTTTGGTGTGATAACTTGGCAACAGTACAAGTTATCAACTCATTAACATCTAAGTCTCCTAGAGTGATGGCGCTTGTCAGGGCTTTTACCCTCCAATGCTTGCAGTATAGTATATTGTTTAAGGCTAGGCATGTGCCAGGAGTCAATAATGGGGTCGCTCTGTCTCGAAAACAGATGGAGAAGTTCCATCAGTTGGCTCCAGACTCCGATCCTTTGCCGGTAAGAATGCCCAAGGACCTGTGGCAAATTGGAGGGCTGAGGCTGACAGGGCAATGGGCTTAGCTCTTGCCCCCAGCACACACCAGGCTTATATGAGAGCTGGCCAACAGTTTGTGGCATTTAGGCAACAGGAGAGCCTTCAGTAGCTTTGGCATATCCCAGTGTCACATCTGATTCAATTCTGCATGTCATTGAAAGGTAAGGGTTTGTCTGTCTGTTCCATCCGGGGCAAACTATCAGCCCTTGCCTTTGCAAATAAGGCCGGGGGTTTTGAGGATGACACTGGTGATTTCCAAGTTCAGAAAATGTTGGATGGCTGGGCCCAAGAGGATGGCCCTTGTTTCATGCAACTGACTTGGTTGCATTCTTTGGGACCCTGAGAATTAGTGAATTGGTGGCCTGATCCAGACAGGACAAGTCGGGATATGCATTGTGCATTAGGGATGTTCAGATTAGTGGGGATAGCCTCCACATTATAATTAGGCATTCCAAGATGGACCAATTACTGAAAGGAATCGTGGTTTCAGTGGGTCCTTGTTTGGATCAGGACCTTTGTCCTGTCACTGCACTCTGCTCCTATTTGGCCCGGGGGGGTGGAGTGAAGATCTCCTATTTCTACATAGGGATGGATATCTCCATTAACAACATTTCAATTTTGGGCAATTACTAGGAGAGCTCTGGAGGCTTTAGGTCTTGGTAGTTTCCAGTTTGGCACTCATTCTTTTAGAATTGGGGCAGCTTCCACTTCTGCAGCTATGGGGTATCAGGGAGCTGACATTCAGAAATTAGGCAGGTGGAGGTCAGCATGCTACAAGACTTATGTCCGGACCTGCAAAGTTTAAGTTGCCATCCTTTTTTTTTAAATACATTTTATTGTGTTTTTTTTAATAAAAGAAAAGAAAAGCAACAAATTTATAAGAGAGTTAGTTATACATAACATTGTGGAACAAGATCACTTTAGTAACTTTATCAAATACAAACTTAATTTTAAACAAAGGCAGTGTAACTAAACCAAATGTAGGCTATTTACAATATCTGGAATTTCTCCTTGTTGTTGTAAATATTCTAAAATAGGAAGCCATAGTGTAAAAATTGTTTTATCAGATTCTGTAAGTTTAGCTTGTGTAAACCCTGTAATTCTTTCAATTAAATACAAATTCCAAAGTTTATTATGCCAAGCAACTAATGATGGTGTACCTTCAGATTTCCAGTGTGTGGCTACTACCACTTTTGCAGCGTATAACAGTAGTCCCATTCTCCTCTTATTTAAGTGGTAAGTTTTAAGTCCTTCTTTATCATTTAAAATTATAACTTCTGGCATAAATGGAATGTTAATCTGTGTAATATTTTCTATTTGTTGTAGAGTTTTCCCCCAAAATATCCTTAATTTGGGACAGAATATCCAGCAATGGAGGTAAATTCCTTTTTCCTTACATTTTCTCCAACAATTTGAGTTTGATTGTTTAGTATGTGCCATTTGGGCTAGCGTTAGATACCAAAAAGACATGATTTTGAATGACTGTAATCTGACTGCATTAATAGGAGAGGTACACTCTATTGAATTCCATATACAGTCCCAAGTTTCTTTTTCTATATTTGTAGATGTTATTTTGTCCCATCTAGGTTGATATGTCAGTATTGTTTCACCCCTTTGTAGTGCTAAAATTTTGAATACCTTTGATATGATTCCTTTTCTGTTATATTTAGCCGAATTAATTATCATTTCAAAATCCGTTAAAGGTTGTTTAACCATTTTCTCTAGATGTATTGTAGTACATAAGTGTCTTATTTGTTGGTATTGATACCAGGGTATAGTTGTCCCTAGTTTCATTACTAGTTCTACTTTCCCTATAATTTTATTAGAAAGTAATAAATCTTTTAATTTAGTTATATTGGAAATATACCATTGCTTATACTCCTTAGTATTTAATCCTGGTTTATACCAGTGTTGCCCTAGAAAATTCATAAATCTAGAGTATTTAGGTACTAGTTTCCCTCTTAGATTATCCCATATTTCTAGGGAAGCTGATAAGAAGTCATTTTGGTATACTTTGGGTAGCCTTTCCTTTATATTTTGCCATATAGTTTCTGAAATAGAGTCTGGTGACGTGTTATCATAATAAATTTGTATCCAGTCTGGAGTAGATTCTTCCTGCATCATTAAAATTATTCTAGTTAAATGTATTGCTGTGTAATAGTCTTGTAGGCAGGGGAGATGAAAACCCCCAGTCTTTCGCTTACGATATAAAGTTAATACATTTATTCTAGCTTTTTTGTTGTTCCATAAAAATTGAATTAACATGTCCTGCCAACCTTTAATTTGGCTAGCTGTTATTTTTATAGGTATGGCTCTAAAGAGAAATATGAATTTAGGAAGCAAAAATGTTTTAATTAGGTTGTATGTGTCTATCATAGATAATGAATATTTTCCCCAATTTTTTATTTGTTTTTTCATTTCCTTTTGCAGCTCGTTATAGTTATAGAGAAGGATTTAGCTGAGATCAGCTGGTAACTGAATACCTAAATATTGCAGTTTAGTAAAGGACCATTGATATTGAAATAATTTTTGTAATTCTTCTTGTTCTTGTTTTAAAATATTAAATGGCATTAATAGGTTTATTTTTAATCCTGAGATTTCTGCAAATTCTTTTAATATATTATGTAAATTTTTAGAGAGATTTTGGGGTCAGATAAAAATAATAGCATATCATCTGCAAATAATATTATTTTATATTCTGTATTTTTATTGTCACTCCTGTTATATTTTTAGTATTTATAATTTTTTGTGCCAGTGGCTCTACTGCAAGAGCAAATAATGATGGTGATAGGGGACACCCTTGCCTTGTTCCCCTTTCTAGTGGAAAACTGTGAGAAAGCATTTCATTTATATTTAAGGAAGTTTGTGGGTTTTCATAAATTGCGTGGATATTTCTATAGTATCAAAAGCTTTCTCTGCATCTAGAGAAAGCATGATCATTTATTTTCTATTTTTTGAGTATATTGAATTATATTTAGTGCTTTATAGGTATTATCTATTAAATCCCTACCTTGGATAAATCCCACTTGATTCAGTGATATATATTCAGGGATGATTTTATTTAAACGTTGGGCCAAGGTTGAAGTGAAAATTTTAAGATCTATATTTAGCAATGAGATAGGCCTATATGAGGCTGGAATAATGTTGTCCTTTTGAGGTTTAGGAATGACTGTCATTAATGCCTGAAACCAGGATGGGGGGAGGTGTCCTTCTTTTAAGATGTAGTTGCAAGTATCTAATAATGGGCATAATAAAGTTTGAGAAAAACACTTGTAAAATGCGGCAGTAAAGCCATCTGGTCCTGGTGCTTTGTTTACTTTCAATCTTTTAATTGCATCCAAGATTTCTTGTTTTGTATAATCTGTATCTAAAAAAAGATTTATGTTCTTCTTTTATTTTTATTGCCATATTAGATTTGGGAGGTATATAACCCTTTATAATAGTCTACGGATGTTTTAATTATTTGTTCAGTTTTAGAATGCAATTTACCATTTTTATCTTTTATTAAATGGATTTGTCTTTCTAGTTTCTTTTTGTTTACTCTTCTATTTAAAAAATTCAGATTTTTGGAAGTATAATGCCAAGATTCTTGTTTTAAATACAATAAGTCCTTTTGTATTTTCCTAGTGTCTAAAAGTTCCAAATTTCTTCTTCCTGCTAGTAATTGTTTATAAACTTTTTTTATTACAAGTTTTTTAATGTAAGTTTTCTAAATCACTTAATATATTTTGTCTTTTTTCTCTTTTTTGTTTCCTAATATAGGATGATTTTGCAATTATTGTTCCTCTTAATACTGGTTTCATCGCATCCCAAAGGATCAATGAAGAGGACACGTCTAAACAATTTTCTTGAAAATATAACTTAATTTGTTGGTCTAACTCTTCCTTAACAATTTGGCTTTCTAGTAAACCATTGTCCATTTTCCAGTTATAAATATTAGTTTTTTTGGTTTGTCCAATCTATGATGCCTTCTATCCATGAATGGTCTGTCCATATTTTATTTCCTATTTAAGTAGACCTAATTTGGTTTTGTAATGTCTATGAAATCAAAAGATAATCTAATCTGGTATATATTTTGCATTGTGTTGTAATGCAAGATAAGTAAAATCTTTCTCTGCGGGGTATTGTAATCTCCAAATATCTAATAAAGCAGTTTGGCTAAGTCTTGTTTTTCTTTCTTTTTATTGTTTTTCTTTTTCTTTTTTGCCAGAAAAGATCTATCCATTTCCTGATCAACAATATAGTTTAAATCTCCACCTAGTATTGTTTCTCCTTCTTTAAAGTTATCTAATTTGTTGAAAACATCCGATAAAAAATTAATTTGGTTAGAATTTGGTGCATATTACTATGCTATTACAATCTTATAATTAAACAAAATTCAACTCCCTATTCCTTCTATAGCCTTTATCTATTCACACTCTTGTTCCCAAACTTGTCAATTAACAACTTTAAAACGGTAGAGTAATTTAACTAACTATTCCCTTAATCAATTTTTGTCTAACAACTAACACTAGTACCTACAGGTTCCTGCAACCAAAAGCAGGAAATCAGTATGTAATTCCTGACCCTTTTAAGGTACCTTTCCTTAAAGGTTTTATACACTTGTAATACTTTTCCCTTTGGCCCCAACCTAAAAAAATAAATAAAAAAATCTTGAGTGCTCTTATTGCAAAACACATTTTATTTTGAATATATTACAGAACATAAGATATCATAGATTTATAATAACAATCAGCGATCTGTGTTCATTATTGCAGATGCTACTGGAATTTTGTTTTCTCTGAGTGGGGTTGCATTAAATTGCAGTTTCCTTTCTGAATTCCTCTTGTCTGCCTCTTCTGGCATTTTAAGTCCTAATTTTACTAATAAATTCTGACCAGATGCAGGGCTTGTTGCTTGTAGACGTTCGCCCTTGTAGATAATCTGTAAAGTAGCTGGGCCAATCCATTTGCATTTAATTTTAGTCTCTTGCAATTTTGCAGTAGTAGGTTTTAAGTCTCTCCTTTTAGTTATTGCCTCAAAAGGTAGATCTGGGAATGCCTCAATTTTACGTCCTTCAAAATCAAAAAAACTTTTCACTCTAGCTTCATTTAGTATTCTTTTCCTTATTCTATAGTCCAGAGCTGTTATCACAATATCTCTAGGACTTTTCCTCTGAGTGTTTCTTGGGAAACCAATATGATATGCCTTTACAATCACTGGGACTATATCTTCTTCTAGGTTCAGAATCACTGCCAGCCAATTTGCCATAAAATCAGAAAGTTCCTCAGTATTATTAAGTTGTCCCAGGAATCCCCTAAATTTTATATTATTTTTGCATTGTTCCATTTCCAAAGAGAGCGTTTTATGTTGCATAGAGGCATTCTCAGTTTGCAAAGTATGTGTTTCTTCCTGTATTGTCTCTGCAAGAGTCATTGCACATTCTGCTTTTTTGTGGGTCTCAGTTATATATTTTTTTATTTCAGATAGTTGTTCTTGGACAAGTCTAAGTAATGATCCCATTTTTAATAGCAGCCTGTCCTCCATTTCCATTAGATCAAGTTTTGAGAGAGGGGTAAGAATTTCTTGGTCCTCTATAGATTCATCAGCCATTTTAGATCTGCTGTGACTCCCGCCCCGGCAAACTCTCCATTGAACATGCTTTTTTTAACAAGAAAAAACAGGCTTACCGACCGGATTTCTGCAGCTTAGTGATCTTGGGACACTTGCTTCTCTCTCAATTCACTTTATTCTTTGTTTTGCGCAGTCTTTAGCAATTTTCTTTAATGATTTGTGTAGGTTGGGGAAGAGCTCAGGACTCAGACATCCATTCCCATTCGCGTGACGCCACACCTCCCCTCCTTTAAGTTGCCATCCTTCAGTTGGTATAATGGGAAGGATCAAATTGTTTTGAACCTGGATGTCCTTTGTGTTCTGTATGGTTAACCTAGTTCTTGTTCTAGGTGCTGCTGGTTGCCCTGAGAGGAGCCGAGTGCTTATTTGTGGCCACAGCATGGTGTTCTGGGCTGCTCACCAGGACAAGAGGATGCACATCGGTTCCCAGTTGGGATGCAGTGAGCAGGCAGAGGTCAAGTAGCTTGGCTGAAGAGGCCTGCACTGGCCTAGGATTATGCCTCTACTGTTTGAGGAGAGACGTGGTCCTCCTCTTGATGTGCTCGTGATACACCTTGGTGGTAATGACTTGGGTCTGGTGCAAGGTAAAGCCCTAGTCATTCAGGCCAAGGCTGATTTGGCAGACATCACTGACCGGTGGCCTGGGGTGCAACTGGTCTTATCTGCAATGTTACCATGCCAGATGTGGCGTAGCCTAGGGGATCCTAGGTGCTTGGACTGGGCAAGGCGGAATGCTAACTGGCAGCTTCAGAATACCATGCTTGGGCATCTTTTTGTTGCACCCTGATATACGGGTTGAGTTAACAGACCTGTATAGGGGTGATGGGGTGCACCTCTCTAACAAGGGCAATGATATATTTCTTGCTGATTTGAGGTGAGGGGTGCTGGCAGCGCTGGACTGCTTGGTGGGGGTGAAGGCCTAAGCAGAGGCTTGGCCTTTGCTATGGTGGGGTAGTGTGATCAGGAAGTTGAAAATGGTGAGCACCTGGGCATAGTTATAAAGGAATTAAAAACTCTTCCAAGAACGGCTTTTGGGCCTTTGCAGCTCAAGGCTAGGAAGGGGTGATCTTCCTTAGAACAGTCTGGCCCGGCCTATCTTAGCAGGCCTTGTGGCTTCTGGGGTGAAAGGCCAGGGGTTCTCCTAAATATGCCAAGCTGCTGGTTGAGAGCTACCTTGGGTGGCTCGAGATTGGGGCAGGTGCATCATCCAGAAGGAATTGAAGGTGGTCAGGAGTTTGACACCTGTCATATTCCTCAGTACATTTTAGCAGCCCCTTACCAGTTTGCTTATAAATAGTTAACAAAGTGGCCCTTGTTAAATCCATATTGGTGTCCGTCTCTTCATTCCAATTGGGGGGGGGGCAATATTTTATCACATTTGGAAGATATGTAACGTTACTCTGTTTATCACTCTAGATTTAGAGTTGACGAAACTGTTACAAATACAAATGTAATCATGTTAAATGCTGATGATTTGAAAAAGGGCAAATTATTTTGTCACTAATGGAAAATAAAACCCCACTAATGAAATGAAGCGTTCTCCTTGTTTTCTTAATTTGCTAGTTTGCATTATAGCAGGCTGCTAAGTAGCCAAAGCTGCAAAATCACAGAGGGAGGGAGTGAAGATGTGACATACATGCACTCGTTTTAGCTATTGCTTCAACAATCTATACATTTATCTTACTTGATTTAGCAAATGGGTTAGCCTTTCCTGAATGTAAAATATATACACAATTATGTTTTTCTTAGGGTTTTATTTTTGTTCTTCTATTATTATAGATTCATGGATCTCCTTTACATGGAAGATATGTACAGGCTTAAATTATAGACACAATGACGAACTATAAAGGAAAAAGTGAGCCAATTATATTTTACTGATATACGCAATGAAAGCTGTAAGGAATCATGGAAGAAGGGTGAATAAACTATTGGGAAACTGTTAGAGAAAATTCCCCTCCAGGATTTTATAAGCTCTCAAGGACTTGAGCAGGCACTGCTGTCAGCATCCCATGTCCCCTAGAGCAGTGTTTTTCAGCAAGTGCTACATGTACCACTAGTGGGATATAGAAGTATTCTCGGTAGGATGCAGAGTTTCTGTAACAACTAGGGTCAACACTTTCTGAGAGCACTTTAACTGTATTATTGCCATCTCGTGATTTATGTATGGATTTGAATTTTAATCTTTTAAATTGTTATGTGTTGTGAGCCACCCAGAGCCTCCTTGTGGGATAGGATGGGATAAAATTTAAACAAACAAACAAATAAATAATCCATCTGTAAGGTTGCCAACTTCCAGGTGGTGGTTGGAGATTTCCCACTATTACAACTGATCCTGAGGCAACAGAGATCAGTTCACCTGGAGAAAAGGGCCACTTTTGGAAGGTGGACTCTATGGCATTATACCCCACTGAAGTCACTCCTCTCCCCAAACCCCACCCTTCTCAGGCTCCACCCCCAAAATATCCAGGTATTTCCCAACCTGGATCTGGCAGCCCTATCCATCTGTTACCTTCTGGCTTGCTAGTAGTAATATTGGACACTTGGTGTTTCATTCCCCCTACCCACCAGCAAGTGTCTTTGATGTGCCACTTCGTGCCAACACTACATGCCAAGAATTAACCATTGTGCTTACACAATATTTTTATGTCTTTAACACTTACAATAAATGATAAATATAATAATGGAATATGTGTAAACATATTAAATGCCCTTGTCAGAAAAAAATGAGCTTTTTGTTTCTGTCATGGGGATCTCCATGTCCTTTAATAGATGTAAGATTTGAAAAGTTGTGAGCCCCTGCCCTAGAGTATGCTAAGTCCTCATCAAGCCATTTACAAAGTCATATTTTTCTGTATACCATAGGACTCCCTTAAATGTGCAGAAAGCTGCTACCTTATCTGTGAGTGGCTGGGTTCTTTTGTTTTTGTTATTAACATGAGCCCCCTAGGAATAGTGGTTGGGGCCCTGGGCCCATAGGCTATAATGGAGAACTAATCCGGGGGTATATGAGGCTTGGGGGGGGGCTTTTTTGAGGTAGAGGCACCAAATTTGCAGCATAGCTGATGGTGCCTCTCCTCAGAAAAAACCCTAAGTTTCAAAAAGATCAGACTAGAGAGTCCAATTCTATGGGCCCCAGAAGGAGGTGCCCCCATTCTCCATTATTTCCAACTGAAGGGGGAAATGCCTTCTCAGTTCACTTGTGGGCCAAAGCAAAAATCCCTGTGCTATCAGCTAAAATTTTGTGTGCCAGCATTCCCTAGCTCAGCTTAGAGGGAACTTTGGTGGTTGCAATATGATATTCATAATAGCCATTTAAACATAAGCAAGTGAGGGTTATTGACAGTTGACTTTTGTGACAATCTTGCCCTCTTCCCTCCCCCACATGCAAGATTTTCCCTTCTGTCTTCTTTCTTACTGAGTAGCCCTTTTATCTATTGCTTCTTATTTGTCTGGCTATGGCTGTCCCAGTCATTGTACACACACACACACACACACACGAGAGAGAGAGAGAGAGAGAGAGAGAGAGAGAGAGAGAGAGAGAGAGAGAGAGAGAGAGAGAGATGCTGGCCTCGCCCAGGGATCTGAGGGAAGAGACAAAATTGTGTTATTTTCTGCTTTTGAAATGGCACATGGGAGGCTTTTTTGAAAGTTCAAATAAAGAAAATGTTTTATTTAGCTTGGAGGAGAAAAGGTCAGGTGGAATCAGTTGTAGGACGTATGAGATGATAATAAAACTGAGGTAACTTTGTATTCACACAAACACCAGATAATTTGTTGCCAACAAGTAAGTGTTTCTGCTATTCTATAAGATCTTGAAAACTTTGAGGAGAGAGGCTTTCTTTTCAGTTTCTGCTCAAACACTCAAGTATAGGTTTATGAGTTTTACTGACATGTAGAGTTTATAGGGCAGGAATATACAGCCAAGTTCCCCAAATCCTTCTTTATACACAAATCAGGGATCACTTCTTTCTTTAAGAGCTATTTCCCTTTTTGACTGTACAGGAATCATTTTTCTTTAGTAGAAGCTGTTTCCCTTTTTAACTGGGCAAGGATAACTTCTCTTTACTGGAAGCTATTTCCCTTTTGTGGCTTGAATTAAGATCTTCCTTGATCCAGTCACTCTCTTAGCCTCCTTCCAAGTCCACAGTCAGTCCTGAACTGGCTCTTTGTCAACTGTCACTTCCCAACTATCATTTCTTAACTGATTGTCTCAACAGAATTCCATTCAAACAGCCTATCACTCAAAGGTTCTCAGACTCTGTTAGGCATTAACCCTTGACAGTTCATCATACCTCTCGTTAGTTGTGTGACTAAATAAAGATGACCCCTTCCCCTGGCACTTGCACTGCTGCTAGTATGGGAAAAAGAAAAACGATTTGCTCGGGACCCTGTCTAACTGTTTTGGGTGGAAACTAACAAACTTTAAAGCAGTATCTGCTGACCATGAAAACCAAAGGGAAGCCTCTTCTACTTTGGAAGGTACTATGTGCAAAACACTGTCATTATTATGCAGCCAAACTGGCCTTTATCTATAGTAGCTTATGTCCCACTGGCAGTTCCATGTGCCTCATCCAGAGCAGCAAAAGTAGCTCTACCATACTTTTTGCCCAAGTTGCTTCCTGGTGCAGGCTCATTCAAGTCACCACTACTGGAAAGTTAGCTCCCAATTCAGTGTTAAATAGGGATGCCAACTTCCATGTGGGACCTGCAGAGCCCCAGAATTAGAACTCAGTCTCCAGACTACAGAGGTTAGTTCCCCTGGAGAAAATGGATGCATTACAGGGTAGTCTATATACCCTGTTGAGGTCCTTGTCCTCCTCAGGCTCCACCCCCAAATCTTCAGGAGTTTCCAAACTTGGATCTGGGAACCCTACTCCCCCATTTCCAGCCAGTGGCCTGGGGGGGGGGATCTGGCAACCCTAGAGTTAAAAGATGAAGAAATATTTGTGATGTACACAAACACATTTTGCTTTTAACCAAAACATATGTCTTCCCTTTTTATTGTTTTAAAACAATCAGTTAATTAAAGAAAAGTGTTCATAGAAATGTGAACCACTTACATTCCAAATATAGTTCTACCTTCTGGATTGTTAGTCTGTAAGCCACTGGAGCATGCTTGTCTTCTTGTATTCTTTTTAAACAATTTATGAAGTGCTGTCATGAAACTGATTTCAGTTTTATGAGAGATCTCCAACAAAGCTACAAAACTGCTCTTTGTGAAAGCTTGGTCATCATTTTGTGATATATCACTCATCTGCGGTAACTAAGTACCATTAATAGAACGAGACTGTATGCTGGTGATATTTTTTCAGAGACCCAGAGAAGGTATGATAGCTCAGTTTATTATATGGTAGATTTTCATTTTCACCCCCATCTTCATAAACCTCTCATCAAGATTTTTAAGCCTATAGGTGGGCATATTCTATGTATTATTGTATTATCCTGAATAAAAAGTTAAAAAATGAAATTTCATATGTGTTGTTACTCATGCATCTAAGGTTAAGCCCATCTTTGCTCTCAAAGACTAGAATCTGTGCATCTATGAAGCTGCCTAAAACTGAGTCAGTACAACCAAAAAATCCTGCATGAGAAAGGTGACCAAAAAGGCTGAAACAAAGAAAAAGTAAAATATAATGATGCACATAGTGCAAATGTACAATTTATATATACATATATATCTATATATATACATACATAATTTAATAATACATTCAGAATGCTAGATATCATTTAAAAACAACAGTCCTATGGTTCAGCATATAAATATCTCATCCCAATATACAGACAAATATCATAGAATCATAGAATGTTAGAGTTGGAAGGGACCTTGCAGGTCTTTTAGTCCAACCCCCTGCACTCTGCAGGAGCATAGCCGAAAGATAGCTCTACATACCTACATACCTACAACAAACCCGAAAGATGGTTGTCCAATCTTCGCTTGAAAACGTCCAATGAAGGAGCATCTACCACCTCCCGAGGCAGGCTGTAACACTGCTCAACCACTCTTACAGTTAGGAAGTTTCTCCTGATATTTAGCCGGTAACGACTCCCTTGTAATTTCCACCCATTAGATCTAGTCTTGCAATCCGGAGCAAGAGAGAATAGATCTGCTCCATCTTCTACATGACAGCCCTTCAAATACTTGAAGACTGCAATCATGTCCCCTCTAAGCCTTCTCTTTCCCAGGCTAAACATACCCAACTCTTTCAGCCTTGCCTCATAAGACTTGGATTCCAACCCTCTCACCATCCTGGTCGCCCTCTTCTGCACACGCTCAAGCTTGTCAACATCCTTCCTAAAATGTGGTGACCAAAACTGGACACAGTATTCCAGGTGAGGCCTGACCATAGGAGAATAGAGCGGAACTACCACCTCCCGTGATCTGGACACAATGCTTCTGTTAATACATCCTAAGATTGCATTAGCTTTCTTCACAGCCACATCACACTGCAGGCTCATGTTCAGCTTGTGATCAACCATAACACCTAGATCCCTTTCACATGTGCTGCTGTCACTCTAAGTCCCTCCCATTCAATATCTGTGCCTTTGATTTTTTGTACCTAAGTGTAGGACTTTGCACTTATCTCTATTGAAATTCATTTTATTTGTCTCAGCCCACTGTTCCAGCCTATCTTGATCATTTTGAATCCTGACTACGTCTTCTTCAGAATTAGCAATCCCATCCAGCTTTGTGTCATAGGCAAATTTGATAAGCATCCCCTCTATGTCTTCCTCCAGGTCATTTATAAAAACATTAAACAACACCGGGCCCAGGACCGAGCCCCGTGGCACTCCACTCAAGACTTCCCTCCATGTAAACGCAGAGGAGGAGGAGGAGGAGGAGGGGAGGAGGAGGAGGAGGAGGAGGAGGAGGAGGAGGAGGAGGAGGAGGAGGAGAAGAAGAAGAAGAAGAAGAAGAAGAAGAAGAAGAAGAAGAAGAAGAAGAAGAAGAAGAAGAAGAGGAGGAGGAGGAGGAGGAGGAGGAGGAGGAGGAGGAGGAGGAGTTTGGATTTATACCCCGCCCTTCACTGCCCAAAGGTGTCTCAGAGCAGCTTACAAACTCCTTTCCCTTCCCCTCCCCTCCCCACAACAGACACCCTGTGAGGTAGGTGGGGCTGAGAGAACTCTAACACAAACTGTTCTTGAGAGAACAGCTGTGCCAGAGCTTGTGACTGACACAAGGTCACATAAGCAGGTGCAAGTGGAGGAGTGGGGAATCAAACCCGGTTCTCCCAGATAAGAGTCCGTGCACTTAACTACTACACCAAACTGGCTCTCCCTTCCAGCTCCATGGCCCTCAACAGATAAATGGAAGAGAACACCACCTGAGCCCCCAGATCTTTCACCTTCTTGTACAGAGCCTCATAGTTTTTGGAGATCCATCCAAGGTTTCTTCAGGCCATATCATTTATTCCCATATGGATCAGCAGGAACGGGTAGCAATCAGAGGTCTTGACCAGTCTTAGAATTCTCTCAGTCACATCTCAGATACACGCTCCAGGAAGACAACAAACCTCTCGAGATTCCTTGTCCGGTCTGCATACACCTTCCATCCCTCTCAGTAGGGAGTCACCAACCACCACTACTCGTCTCTTCCTCCATGGGATAGCTTGGTTCCTTCTCTGCCTATGTGCTGTGTGTCAGTCACAACCTTTTGATCTTGGAGTGTGCTATTGTGATCTTCCATCATCAGAAGTGGCTGGTATCGATTTTGCAGCTCCACTGGCTGTGAGTGTTTCCCGATTATCTTACTCCTCAAGGTCACATTCTTTCACTCACCCACCTGTTCCTTGTTACTTCCTTCCTCTTGCTTAGGACTTGTTAGCTCTTGCCGTTCTCTCAGGAGCCCTTCTTCCGTCATGTCTAAAATGCTTTCTGCCTCCCTGATGTTCCTCAGTGCACAGATTTGTGTCTCGAGTTATCTCACCTTCTCCTCAAGCATTCTTATAAGCTTGCACTTGCAACATGTATAATGCATGTCATGGCATGGCAGAAAGATGATCATGGTGCAACCCAGGCAGGTCACTGGAATAGATCCTTCGTTATCCATCTTCCTAGGAGCAATACTGTCTTCTACAGCCTCAGGAACTTTCCTCGAACTCCGACATAAACTCTTGTTGTGGTGATGTACCCTGAAAAATTTGAATGTACCCTGAAAACTTTGAATAAAAGATATATTGTCGCCATATGCAAGAACCAATACCAAATGCATTTTGGCACCTGGCCTTCCTCAGTGGTATAATTCAAACTGAGCAGTTTGAATTATACCAAAGGCCAGTTACTGAAACGTGTTTGGTATTGGTTTTTGTATATGGAGACAATATATATTTTAAAACCTGTATTTATATAAATGGACATTTGTCTGTATATTGGGATTAGGTACTTATATGCTTGATGCTGGTCATGGTGCTGTTTCCTAAGGCCATGAACTAATGCAATAGAGTTGATGATGATGATTTATATGCTGAACTACAGGATTCTTGTTTTTAAATGATATTTTAGCACTCCTTAATGTATTATTTAATTGTATATGATATTTACATTTGCACTATGAGCATAGCTATATTTTACTTTCTTTTTCTTTGTTCCAAACTTTTTGGTTGCCCTTATACTGAGTCAGACCAAAGATCACTGAAATTCATTACTGCCTATTCCAACTAGGTTATCCAAGCAATTTCAGTCCTGAAATCCTAAATCCTCTTATTTATTTAGTAAATAAGTAGTAGTAGTACTTACAAATAATAGAATATAAGATGCAATAATAACTAATAATAACACACCGGTAAAAATATAAATAGTGAATATCTTGGGAAGACACACCGGAGTTCTTCAAAGGCCTTTGTAAGCAAGTACATTGGTGCCAGAAGGCTTGTAGTGATGGCAGCAAATCTCACATCAGGGGTGAGGGACAATGTTCCAGAGTTAGGGGCGGTAGCAAAGAAGGCCCTCGCACAGATTCTTACCACCTGAACTTCTGTGGACTATATTTTGCAACAGAGAACCAAATGAATAATTAAATGTTAGATTCTTGTTTCACCCCCCCCGAAATTCTGTTCAACATAGCTCATCACTGGTTTATGTAATGCAAGAGAATTTCTGTTACTGATTCATCACCACATCAGTTCTAAAGCTTCTAACTGCCTGCAAAGGATATAACCCTTGACATAAGGACAAATATGTAGAATGCATGCATGGTTCAAAGGACTACAACTCCCAGCATGCTTTTGCTGACAGAGATTGCTGGTGTTTCTGTATGCATTAGTGTAGGAAGTGGTAATCTTCATGATCTAATGATGCTGAAGACTGAGTCTAAAACCTTATGCGTGCAAAGCATACTCCACCACTTATATATGGTTCCTTCTCTGGTTTCCCAGTTGTACTGGTGTTCCTCCGGGCAATCAACTACACAAGAATTAGATTTTATATGCTGTTCCTAGGTATGCTCCCTTCACTTTCTTTACTTGTAAACTATCTGTTTCTGTTCACTTTTCCTTTTCTCCTCTACACATTTTTGCCATGTTAGTCATTTAGTCATTTTTATAAATTGTCTGTTCAATCATCACATTCTTAATTTGGCTTGTGGGTCAATAATTTTTCTGCAGAATCGCTAGAAAATACTAGCTTTAAGATCCACTAAAAAACTCAGTATTGAAAGATGTAGTCTTTGTTTCTCAAGCACTGCCAATACATTTGAATCATCCACAGTGCCTGCTTTTCAAAATGTCAACCATTTATGTTTGTGATTTTTCAAATGATATTTTCAGGGTTTGTTAAGGAAGTCTCCCCTCCAATTACTTTTGATGTTGACTGAAAGCAAACAATAGCTAATTAGCAGTTTGCTTGGCAAGAAGCAATTTTAACTGTGAACAGCCAGTTGTGCAAGATATGAACTAATGGCAGGATGGAAGTTTTGCCACTGATGTCAGCACAAGAAAATGAAAACCAGGATGGAGGTGTTTATAAAAAAGCAAAAAACAGTATGCTCATTTCTAAAGCTGTAATTTCCTCCCCCTGTCATCACCGATTCCCTGTTTCCCATGAAAGCCACCTAATACAATATAATGCAGGCTTGTCCATAAACATTTTCGTTGGTGAAAGCACTTCATAAATCTTCATTATTTGCACTCCAATTTTATTTTCTAACAAGAAATAAACAGCTATTAAAGTGGAAGATGTACAATCCTCGATTGCTACCCAAAGTATAGCAATTTAGTTGTGTGTTTGAAACACAAAACAACATAAGCATAAAACTCAAACAACTTACATTACCAGTCAGGAAAATGGAATGGGGGGGGAGTTCATTTAACATTATTTGTTGAATTTAATGTTAAAGTGCCCACAACTCAGTTAAACCCAGTGAAGTTTATTATCTGTAATGCACTGATCTTTCCAGACCTCTGCTTACATTCTAAGCTTGTGATCTTATGTTGCACAAGAGATTATTAGAACTGTGGTCCCAAGCCCAACCCCCACCCCACCTGAAGCTGGTCTAACATCTTTGTGCACACCAACTGTACACTTGTCACATTTATCACCACAATTGCAAACTCCGTCTTTGTAGTGTTCCCAAATATGTTGACATAGCCTGGGCAAAGAAACAGGCAGAGTTCAAGGAGACCATATTCCACCCATCTACATGTTTGTGCACCACAAGCATGCACAAATAACTTTTGTTGGCTTGTGTCCCATAGTCATTTTATAATTTTGCTCCACCAGAAAGTATCATGCAATAAGCTGCACTGGGTGAATTTCACATATTTTGGATGACACTGTTGCTTTGTAATGAATGATCCATCAGTAGTAGAGCCAGGGTTGCCAACTCCCCCGGTTTGGCGGGGGTCCCCCGCTTTGGGGGGGGGTTTATCCACCGCCGGTCAAATGGCTGGCGGGGGAAGCCCCACCCCCAAGCCCCAACACCCACAGCCACCCCTCTCCCTTCTCTCTTGAAGGGCTCCCTTTAAATGCACAGAGCTGGCATTCCCCACTCACCCAAATGCCAGCTCCACAGGCAGCCTTCCCTGCACGCTGGATCTCAAGCGGAGATTGGGGTGCCTGGAAACTGCTCTTAAAGGGGCAGTGCAGGAAGCTGGCGTTTCCCTGCAAGCCCAATCTCTGCTCAAGATCGAGCGCACAGGGAAGGCTGCCTGTGCTTAAACGGAGCTGGCATTCAGGTGAGCGGGGAAATGCCAGCTCTCTGCACAGCATTTCCCCATGCACAAGGGGCGCACGGCCGGGGGGGGGGGACAGACGTCCCCAATGTGACATCATCACATCAGGGATGCCCCGTCCCCTCCAGGAACGGCCCCCAAAGTCCCCCGCTGGGGGCGAAGATGGACTTGGCAACCCTAAGTAGAGCTTAAAGTGGATGTGGTTTCACCAAAACTCATGATATGCAGTAGAGAAAGATATGTGAGCATGTCTGTGGAAAGAAACTATATTCCTATTTATTAATGCTAATTCCAGTCAAAAACTTCCCAAGTGGATTGAACTGAACCCAGATTTCCCAAATATAAACTTAATTGAAATTCTCTATGTTACCAATTAGGATTACAGTCCATTCTTCTGCCAGAGCTCCTATTCATTGAATAATGACCCAAGAACCAATAACTCAATAGATTTTTTTTCTGTAACTGTATCTTAAAGTAGCACCTGCTGAATTTTATAAAATTATTATTATTAAATTTATATGCTGCTCAAAAAAAAGTCGAATCCAGCTGCAGGGGGCAGTGCTCATCTCCGTTTCCAAGCCAAAGAACCAATGCTGTCCAAAGATGCTTCCATGGTCCTCTGGCCGGCATGATTAAATGCCAAGGCACACAGAATGCTGTTACCTTCCCACCAAAGGAGTACCTATTTATCTACTTGCAATTTCTTGCTTTCAGACTGCTAGGTTGGCAGGAGCTGGGGCCAGAGACGGGAGCTTACTCCATCACACAGCACTAGGGTTTCGAACTGCTGAACTACAGACTTCCTGGTCTGCAGCTTCAATGTCTTAACCTCTGGCCACCATGGCCCCTCTTGAGGCAGCTAGTAACAGCTAAAATATTAATAGACACTAATTTAAAACATAAAACTAAAAGGCAGACTGCATAAACGGACCGGACTAATGAAAAGCTAAACGGAAGAGCTTTGCTTTGCAGGCCCTGCAGAACTTACATAAGTCTTGCAGGCCTTCCATACTATCTGACAGCTGGTTCCACCAGGACAGAGCCACCACGAAGAAGGCCCTCATTCTGGTAGATGCCAGGTGAACATGCCAGTGGCCAGGCACCACAAGCACATTGCAGGTTGAAGAACAAAAATTTTTGGGGGGGAACATGTCGGAAGAGGTGGTCAGCCAGTTGTTAAAGTTGTTAAAGGCCCAACTACAGGGCCTTCAGAACAAAGGAGGCAACTACATGTATTTATTTAGATTTTTATTCTGCCCTCCCCTGAATGCAGGGCTCAGGGCAGCTTACAACAGATGATAAAACAAATAAAAACAGTTAAAGCACTCTATTGGATAAGCGATACAAACAATAATACATAAGTCAGCATTTAAGATGGCAAGTGAAGCAGGGGATGCCAATATAACTGGACACACATTGCCTCAACCAAAGGCCTGGGAGGACATCTGCATTTTACAGGTCCTGCAGATATATTGGTCCCATACCATAACCTTGAACTTGATTTGGTACTGGCAGAGCACTGGTTGTATATATGCTCTGAGAGATGCCACGGGAAGTACATGTGCCACTGCATTTTGAACCAGCTGGAGTTTCCAAGTCATCCTCAAGGGCAGCCCTGCATAGAGTGAGTTACAGTAATCCAGCCTCGAGGTGACCATTGCATGGATTGCTGTGGTTTGGTCATAAGGAGAGAGCTAGGGAACCAGCTACCTAGCCAGCTGAAGATGGTAAAAAGCTTTTTATGGCAACGGCTGTGACTTGGACCTCCACAGAAAGTGAGGGAACCAAGACCACGCCCAAGCTCCTCACCATTGGCATTGGTGTCAATAGCACCCTGCCAGGGGTTGGAAGCTGAATCCCTAATTTCACCTCTCCACGACTCAGGCACAGGACCTCCATCTTTGATGGATTTAATTCCAGATGACTCCGCTGCAACCAGCTAGCCACAGCCTCTAATGCTGTAGCCAGAACCTCTGGGGCGGTGTCCAGTCAGCTGTCCATCAACAGAGACAGCTGGGTGTCATCAGCATACTGGTGACAACCCAGCCCAAACATCTGGATCAGCTGGGCAAGGGGGCCCATATAGATGTTAAATAGCATAGGGGAAAGGATGCACCAAAAGGTAGTGTGAGGAAACCCTCTCCCCAATCACCACCCTCTGCCCCCAATTATGGAGAAAGGGTACCGCAAAGCAGCCCCTCATATCCCCACCTCGGCAAGACCATAAGATTGTAACAGAACATGTCAAATACCACCGTTAGGTCAAGTAACAACAGCAGCACTGACCTGTCTTGGTCCAGATTTGAAACCCACCCCCTCAGCACATCTATTATAATCTATTCTAGAGAATTGTGTGCAACAGTCAGAGGCCAGTTACTCTGTAAGAGATAAGCCTATACAGCAGATCCTTTCTGATCAACAGGCAAAGCAAGCCAGACTTGCTACAGGGAAGCCTTGTCTTACTCACCAACCAGTCCAAATCAGAGAGGAAAATTCTTCACTTCATTGTGCCCTGAACACAGAGGCCAGAAAGGGTAAGAAGAACGCGTGGAAGAAGAAAAGCCCATTGGGGAGATAAGGCCACAAAGAGGCACATAGACACAGAAGCATCCAATGCCTGCCAGCCAAGCCCAAAAGCTAACAAACAAATAACGCATCATGGGTACACCTACTTCCACTATTACACACAAAAAGCAAAAGAAAGAGGAAAAAAGGGGCACCTTCCCAACAGCAGCCAATGCTTCAGTGGGGGAAAAGGTCTTAGCTCAGTGGAAGAGCTCATGCTTGGCATGCAGACAGTCCCAAAGTTCAATTTTCACCACTCCCACATAAAGGATCTCAGGTAGCCAATGGTGGGAAAGACTTTTATTGCCCAAGAATCCAGATAGCTACACCAGTCAGAGCAGAGAATTCTGGTGTAGATGGGCTGATGGTATATGTTCATATATGTTTACCTCCCACCCTTCCCACAAGATATAAAAGGAAAAAAAGTACCTTGTTGTTGATGATGATTAAGGAATGCTAAAGATTTGAGGAAGGGGAAGGAGATGCACAAGAATGTATTAATTGAGTCTGATAATTGGATAAAAATAAACATTGGCATTTCAAAATAATACTATATTGACTAGGGCCGCCAGGTGCCTTCTTCCTGCCAGCAGGGAGATTTGGGCGGCATCCCAGGGGTGGGTGGGACCACTGGTGACGCACTGAAGTCACTTCTGGAAATTAAGTCATCATGTTGGCTGTGTTGGGGTGATGATCTACTTTTGGGGCAAAACTCTATGGTAAAAATAGCTACAAACCATAGAGTTTTACCCCAGAAGTAGAGTGTTGCCCCTGACATCGCTAATGTGATGATGTCACTTCTGGAAGTGATGTCAGCATGTTGCTGACATCAAGCAGGGACACCTTTTGGAGGTGGGGTTTCCCCTGCCAGCCACCTGGTCACTAGCGAGCCAAAGCCCGCAAAAGTGGGGTATCCCCCACCCCAACTGGGAACCTGGCAAGCTTAATATTGACTCATCATAAACTTGAGGCAAGGAAGAGAAGACAGGATGAACTGATACTTGCTTGTGCTGTAAGGCAGAGAATAACTTAAGAATTCAGCCTTCTATTTATTGTTTGAGATCAGTAGGAAAGCATCTACATGCTAACAGTGACTTTGGCATCTGCATGCAAACCATTTGGAAGACTAGCCCTGACACTTGAGTCATTGCATATATTTCAGACTCAGCAAAATAATCTGAAGGTGGGCGACAACTTACTACCTACATCTACCAGTGAGGAGAGCAGATGGAGGACAAGAGGTCTCAGCGACCCAGTAAGTCTATTTTTGAATAATGTGGGATAAGTTGGTTGTCTTATGAGGCTAAGCAGGAATTTTTTCAGCTCCCTTCAATTTGGCAGTGTTCAACACTGTCATTTGGGTGTGTGTGTGGAGTAATCATAATGGCTGGAGAGGCCAGGTGGGATGGGGAACAGCTGTCCTTGGGGTTAGGGAGTATCAATCAATCACTTAGTTGCTTAAGCAGCACTTAGGGGAAGGGAGCTGTGCCTCTTGGCACAGTTCTGATGTACAGACTAGAATAAATGAATCCAGCAGTAACACTGACCAAGTTGCCAGAGGTCCAGTTTGGAAACAGACAATTTGCATTTTCTATCTGGGGGGGGACTGAGAAAAGACCAGACATATAAATGTCTGGCATTTTCTAATTACCAGCCCTACCAGAAGCAAGGTAAGGAAGCAAGTCCAGGCAACTTTACCCTCAGTTAGGTGCCATGCACTAAGGATTGTTTTTGTCACATTGGAGGCTGAAGCTCTGAGTGAACTCAGGTTGGGTTGGTTTTGCTGCTGCAGCTGCCTTCAGGTGATTGTGATGCAGCTGCCAGAGCAAAAGTATTGGTGGCTGAGCATTCAGGATCCGTGTCCCATGGGAAGCTGAGACGGTGGCACAGCAGAGATGTTTCTTGGGGAAAAAAAACCCTGGGGTTCTAAATCCTCTGCAGGCAGCTACTTAGTACCTGACATCCTGAAAGTAGATGTACAGGGACCTCTGGAAGGGCCACAGTCTTGTGTCCACACTGGCTCCTTCCAGAGAAGGGCTGGGCAAGAGCTGCATGGAAGATAGAATGCATGCCAGACAGACAGGCTACATGTTATAATTATCATGTCAAACTGTCTACATGAAATGGAGATTCAGTCCCACTTTATATGTGATGCCATGGGTAAAGCCTTTCTGCTTGTTAACATTCCCCATTGTGTTCAAATTCACTTACTGTGCTTTGATCCATTTGCCTGCATCATTAGTACACCAGAGCTAGCCTGGGCAAGCATGCTTCTGGTGTTGTATTGTTACATGATAATGTGCTGGAGCCAAAATGCATCAGGAGATGATAAAAAATTCACCTGCAGCCCATATCACTGCCTGACCGTTGAGAATACCACGCACACACGCACATATACACACCAAGCTGAGGATGTTGTAGGCAAACACAAAGGAAGGAAACACTCTCTCTCTCTCTCTCTCTCTCTCTCTCTCTCTCTCTCTCTCTCTCAGCTGTCATTCCCTGTTCTTAAAATACACTTTTAAATGTATTAATTATGTGCATTATCAATTCACATGTAGCATCAGTATACTAGCACCTGGTAGCCTGGAAAGGTGTGCTGTTAGTATACTAACACTATGGGTAACAGTCATGGCAAATACAATGGAACATAAAAGCACAAATATCAGATCTGGTCCAAATATCAGATTTTGAAGTCTAGCAGAGAAAGCTGGAGGTGCTGTTCATTATCCTCCAAACCTTTAGGCCTTTACAGTGGAGATGAGGAAAGAAGGCAGAAAACGACAGAGAACGGAAGTCAGTGGCTCTCAACTTCCCCATGGGTCTGCCTACCACCCTCTCTAGCATTCTGCATCTTTTTCAAGGGAACCTTCAGAATTCTCTCTAATTAGAGTCTGACTTATATTTGGCTGCTTTTTAAACGCAGTATGTGTAGCAGGTAGCTAGGCTATCACAGAAGAAGGAAGGACACGTGGCTATTGTTGAACCACTCCTGAACCACCAATGTCCTTCATTGCTCAAAAGGGAGTTCTTTCCCCCAAGTTTCTGTGAAATGTTCTGGGTCTACTCTTCTCAGTGCTATACAGTTTAGATCTGCAGTGCCTCTGGATAAACAAACCAACCTACTGGTGATGTTTAGGCTGCTACTGAAATACAGATTTCAAAGACACAACACATCTTAATCTGTGAGATATTTTCTGGGAACATGCATTTCAAATACACTTTCTTCGCAAGAATGAACATCAACTGGCAACCTCAGTACAAAGACACTTTCAGTGACTATTGCTGGTGAAATGAGGATTTATTGCCATATTTGATAACAACTGCAAGAATGAAATGACAACAACAACACAGCACGATCTAGCAAAGCTATATATCAAATATTTCAGTGCAATTCAAACAAATGCCAAGTACCTGAATGCCAAACAAATTAGAAATGTTAGTTTATTGTAACTGTTTACTTCAAGGCATTTTTTGAGTTGAAGTTAATTCATAACACAGCTAAAGTGCAACCTATATACTTCAGAAAACATATGAAAGTCTATATGGAGGCAGATGCAATATAATCTTTACCAGAAAAGCATTTTTTTTTCAGTGAGGGGCAAATTTCTACCCCCAAAATTGCAATACCACAAATATCTGTAATGTATTCTTGCCTTCAGATGTACAGCTGCCAGGGACAGGCTGAGTCACCCTGTTGTGAATGCAGAGCAGAATGGTAGGAACAACTCAGAATGACAGAAATGCGTGTTTGTTCAGGGTGGATCCATTTCCCTCAATTTTGATTTTGGGAGAGCTTTTCTGAAATAATTAGCAAGCATAATATCACTTGCCTATTCTGCTTAATGTGTCATAGTTTCCTACCACTGAAACAATCTCTAAATGTGTAAGTCTACATAAATTAAAGGAATGAAATAAATAATGAATTATTCCCTCAAGGACAAATGAATGAGTCTAGATTCAAATGAATAGAGAAGATGAAGCTACCAAAATGGTACATTTCTCTCAGAAGGTTTAGTACTGTAAGTAAAAATTCATAACACTTCCTTACCTATCTTGCATCATTCATCTGGTAGGTTTCTCACATAAAAAGACAAACTCACAAAAAATATACTCCCTCATTAATATCTCCCTGTATGTTGTCATAGATATTGCAAAACAACATTCACAAAAGAAGAGCTAAAACAAAATGCCTTGCTTCCAGCAAAACAACCAATAATCAATTTGCCATACATGATACCACAAAGGGAATAGAAAAGCAAAGGCATTTCATGACTAAACCAGTGTTATGCACATCCACTGTGTGATCTTTGAAACAGAGAAATGGAGACATGTTTTCTTGAAAGAAATCTACCAAGACAAAACATTATTTGCTTGAAAAGCAGCACAGACAGTGAATGCACAAAGAAAGGAAAGAGACACTACAGCAGTATCACAAGTCATACTGCCCAACAATAATTGGAAGTTTCTGATATGACAACAGGTATGTTGTCATTCCTGGGACAGAGACAGAGTAAGAAAGAGTACCCAAGCATACTTCGGGGATGTATGTGGATACTGACCTGGGCTTGAGACAGGACTAGTAGTAGTAGGCTCAATAATTTCTACAAAAAGGGAAAAGGGAAAAAAAGAACATTTGGATATTAATCACATATGGAAGACAAATACAAAATGAGACAGTCAACATTCATGGTCATGCAGCAACAGACATCCATGAGGCTGACTATGGATACAACCCCACCAGAACCATTCACATATCTGGTGAAAATCATGCAGTAAGCCAGAGCTCTGTTCAAAGGACACACATAAGTGTAGGCATGCATCACTAAGATGCAGAAATCAGAATACAACATTTTGAGTAAAAAAATGTCAGTCAAGTTGCCTTTGCTGACCTACCCTTGAAGTTCTCTGAGATGATGGAATATTGAATTGGCATACAAAATGCACCTGATGTTCATCTTTTACCATGACGGTGTGTGCGAAGTGCCATCAAGTCACAGCCAACTTATGGTGAACCCAGAGGGTTTTCAAGGTAAGTGACAAACAGAGGTGGACTGTCATTGCCCACCTCTGCGTAATAACCCTGGACTTCTTTAGTGGTCTCCCATTGGAGTACGAATAAGGGCTGACCATGTTTAGCTTCCAAAATCTGATGAGATTGGGCTAACCTGTGCTATTCAGATTAGCCTGGGCCATCCATGACTACAAACGCCATATCGGTTCATGTAAAAGAATGGGCTTTTTAAAAGTACATCTGTCCACTTGAGATAGACAAAATACCTTTTAGTGTTTAATCAAGGAGGGAAAATGCTCCAAACAAACAAATAAAAGAAAATGTATACCTTTTCCCATTAGTAGCCTGCATCCTTAACCAAGCTGTAAACTGTATCAAAAAGGTTCCACAAGTCATATAACAATCTATACATTTTAGGTCTTCTCTCTAAACAAGGACTATTTCACAGATTTTAATTAATGCTAAACAAAAAGAAATGATGACAGAATTTATTAATAAGGTCCAAGTAGAAATCCCAGCAAGATTTTCAAATAGAAACACAATTGTCCTCCAACACAGTCACTTGGAATAATGCACACTGATTTCATAGAACTTATTTTCAGGTGAGCACGCTTGGGATTGTACCACAGAATTTTCACTGTTGCATTGTCCCCTCCCTCTTACAATCCATGTTCAACCCAAAACCAAATATATATACACCTCAAAGAGAGAAATTCAAATGACCATTTCTTTGAAATGTGACTGTGTATTGGAAATGATGAAAAAGCATACTAAAATCATGCACTTTGAGCACTTAATTTTTTTGTAAAACATATTCTTAGAGATCTCAAAAAAAATTACCATCAACTTCTCTTATAAATTAGCACATTTTTAAAATTGAAAACCATTTTGGATTGGCACTTCTTTGATAATTATGCTACTTGAGGACCTTGACCTGCAATGCAGTAACTTCACAATTCCTTTGAGAAGCTAAAATGTGTGCCCTTTGAAAGGCTATTATTTCATATCATATACTGTTAATCATAACCAAGGAATGAAGCTACAGTATTAATTCTCCCTCCATTTTGCCCAGACAGCTCACAGGTGCTCTTATGCGGTCTTTAAACACCATGGCATTACCTGAGATCAGAATTCAAGCATCACTCTATTATAATGTAAAAAGCTGCAAAGAGATATTTAATCTTCATGCACACTTAGCACACATTAAGTTAGGGGAGTGGATTAAACCTACATCTCACCACATCAGAATTATGTATGAATGCTGATACAAAGCAACACTTTGTCTACATCGCAAGAGAAGAGGAGAGAAGAGAAGAGATGAGAGAAGAGATCGGATTTATACCCCGCCCTTCACTGCCCAAGGGAGTCTCAGAGCGGCTTACAAACTCCTTTCTCTTCCCCTCCCCACAACAGACACCCTGTGAGGTAGGTGGGGCTGAGAGAGCTCTGACAGCAACTGCTCTTTTTCAAGGACAGCTGTGCCAGAGCTTGTGACTGACCCAAGGTCACATCAGCAGATGCAAGTGGAGGAGTGGGGAATCAAACCCAGTTCTCCCAGATTAGAGTCCGCACACTTAACCACTGCACCAAACTGGCTTTCTAATATACAGAGATACCCTGTATATTAAGACATGCTGGAATTTTTCAGAAATTCTTCATTTCCCTAAAATATCAAAACACGCCTTCATAAAAGAAATTCTACTCATTAGTGCTGTAACTTTTATACCCTAGGGATCATAACTTCAATGTGGTGATGACTGCAGCAGATCCAAAACATAAATTAGTATCCAGTACAGACGAAACTATGATGTAAGGAGCAGGGGGGTTTTTTGAAGAAAAAGCCCAGCAGGAACTCATTAACATAATAGGCCACACCCAACAGCAGAAACTCATTAGCATATTAGGCCACACCCCTGGCAGCACAGCTCATCAGCATATTAGCATATTAGGCCACACCCCATGCCTTCACTTGGCTCTGGGGAGCCTGGGCAAGCCGGCCCTTGGACAGGCCGGGGAAGACACAGGGAGGCATTTAAATGCCTCCCCAATCCTTCCAGGGGCCCCCAGGTCCGCCCACCTTGGAGTTGCCAGGGGGGTCACTCTCCAGGCCTTCTCTCTGTTGCCACTAGCTGTAGGGAACTTAGCATTCACCTGAGGAGGAAGAGCCTTTAGTACATAGGAGGAGGCAGCACTAGTATGCAAGGGTTGGGGGCAGGGGAGTGATGCACTTAAACCAGCATTTAGTTTATTGATCTATTCATTACGAAGGTCAGCAACCTAGGCTTGGAGTGCTCTTGTTAAACATGATTCTCTTCAGGCTTACATTTAGAAAGTTCTTTCTAATTTCCAGTTAATATCTATCGTTACAACCAGTGTTTCCTCCAAGCTCCACAGCATTGTGAGCAGAAACTCTACCTTGTGAGAAAAAAGCTAATAGCATTAAAGTTGTGAGCAAGTCTACATTTGACATAAATTATTTTAGAAGATTACTTCTATAACCTTGTAAAAACCTCAGAATAAATTCTTTTAAATTATATTTAAACTGTATTTTAACAATAATTTTAAAATTATAAGAGAAAATAGAATCAAGTCAAATTCCACCCACCTCTTTCCACTATATTGGTAGACCTGTCCTTCAGAGAATGGGTCTACCCACCCCAGTCCACTATATTGATAGACCTGACCTCTGGAGAACAGGTCTACCCACCCCTTTCCACTATATTGGTAGACCTGGCCTCCGGAGAACAGGTCTACCCACCCCTTTCCACTATATTGGTACACCTGGCCTCCAGAGAACAGGTCTACCTACCTCTTTCCACTATATTGGTAGACCAGACCTCTGGAGAACAGGTCTACCCACCCCAGTCTACTGTATTGGTAGACCTGGCCTCAGTCCATCAGCCTGTGCTGAACCTTAGAAAACATACCAGCACCTGGGGGGAGGGGAGAATCTTGCAGTATACTTTGGTTTTTTTAGTGAAATATGAAAACCAGCACTACAGGTCAAATATAACAGAGGAGGAATAATCACTGTCAGAACCCTGCCTAACCTAAAAAACAGTTGCTTAAATGTTATCAACCTGCCCAAACTAGTTATTCTTTCAGATAACCCTTTTCCCTGTGACTCAAGGCAGTTTACAAATCATACTGAAAAGCATAATAGAGGTGTGCAAAAAAAAAAATCTTTCCCCCCAGCTCCATTGTAGCCTATGGGGACCATTATAGTCAATGGGCCCCATAGACTATAATGGAGAATCAATCTGGGGTATCTGGGGCTCTGGGGGACTGTTTTTTGAGGTAGAGGCACCAAATTTGCAGCTTAGCTGCTAGTTCCTCTCCTAACCCCCCCCCAAAAAAGTTTCAAAAATATTGGACCAGGGGGTCCAGTTCTATGGGCCCCAGAAGGAGGTGTCCCCATCCTCCTTTGTTTCCACTGAAGGAAAAAATGCCTTGTGGGCTGAAACAGAAACCCTATGCACTGCCTGTTAAAATTTTGTGCACCAGCACTCCCTAGCACAGTTTAAAGGGAACTATGGTTACAACTTGAGGCCATTTAAACAATCTCTGTATATCCCACGGGGAACATGTCACACAGTGCATGCAGGACAAAACATGTATACTGTAAAGGGGTAGCGTGGGACAAACGTGTTTCATATCATGAGATCATGCATGCAGGCATCAGCTTGTGAAATATTAATAATAAAAAATATTAAAATCATTCTCTCCTTATGAATATTTCCTTCTCCATAGGAAAACTGTAAAATGTGGGATGGCTCTTATTCTAGAAAAGCAGGCTTGTTTCAGTTATTAAAACCATTCACAGAAAGTGACAGCATGAATATTTTGGCAGGTGCTGCTCCCAAGTAGTGACCTGTGTCAGCATGAGGGCCTTTTTATTTTTAAACCTGTGCAGCTCACATGCATAGTTCACAATTAGCAAGAAGTGATTTCTGTCAGCATCACTACTCCAGTCACAGTTGCTTCTTCAAACAATGTCAATGTGAATGCCATATGGAAGATTCTAGACCATCTATTAAGGTTGAAGATATGAAGCAGCTTTATCCTGAGTCAGTCCTTTTGCTTCCTATTATCTGCTTCAAGAGGTACCAGCTCTCCAGGATCTCAGGCACAGAAAGGTCTTTCCCAACACTTGCTAGCTATAGTCCTTTAAATGATGAGGCCAGGGACTGAACCTGGGATGCAAAGCATATGCCCTGCCACTAAGCCATGGTCCATGGCACAGGTTAGTGGTTGCAGAGAACAGTGAAATGTCCTATGAAGGGAATATTTCAACTACATATAAAGCATAGGCAATGTGCCATTCATTAAGACAAACACAGTTTTCTGAAAAAAATTTTATTTTACTCTTTTAAATGAACATTGTGCTCAATCAACAAAGCAAGATTAACCTGAGGAACAAAAACAATTCTGTTACCAGAAGAAATCCAGATAATCAGCATTGTGTAGGCAGGAACTAGGGCTGCGTATTCTTGAAACACTATCTATTACTTATTGCTCTATTTTCTTGTAATTTGATTTGAGGTCTATCAAATCTCCCAGCTTTTCCTGGTCATCTCTAGTTCCCCAGGAGGTACGGTTATCTTTATTTTAAAAAGCATTATTCAGTGGTGATGACATGAATTATCTTTCTTGGTCTTCTGAGATAACATCATTTTGTTTTTGTGACATTGAAGAAGTTAATCTTTTTTTTTTTTTTTGCTATGGTTTCTTATAGAAGTTATAGGGATGTTAAATACAAAATGTACCTTCCTTCCAATATTCCGGAAGGGAATTCAACTTGGCATCATACTCTACATAAAGGAAAGAAAAAATCATGTACTAAATCATGAAAAATATTTCCATAGGAATATTCAAGAAAAGAAAATTGCTTACCTTTACTTGCAACTAAAAACCTTGAAAAACAAACCCGTAGCACATTCACATATATTTGCCTGAGTTAACAGGTCACAACCATCCAGGAAACATTATGACTGATTCTTTCTACCCCTTTCAATCCCTGGTATTTCTATAAGGCTTCCATTTTTTAAAACTCTGTCTCCTCCCTCCTCCACAGAAACGGAATACCAATAACTACAACCAAAGTGCTATATACATCGTGTTTTATGTATAGTAACTCCTTCTATAATGGCTGATAGAAACAGTAAATTCCATAATTCTTTTTGTGGAATGTCGGAACATGTATATAACAGTTGCTGTAGATTTTCCGGGTTGTGTGGCCGTGGTCTTGGCATTGTAGAACCTGACGTTTCACCAGTAGCTGTGACTGGCACCCTCAGAGGTATAACACAGAAAGATGGACTACTCTCTGTGTCAAGGTGAGAAGGCTTCGACAACATATGTATATAACACTTTGTTTGTAGTTGTTGGTTTTCTGTTTCATACAGATTAACAGTGTTATGTAGGTGGACCGCCACCAGGGGTCTGCAGTCACCGAACAGAGCTTAGCTTAGCTCCCACAACCAAAAGGGTCCTTGGATCCTAGTCCACCTAGCATTGACCTATCATAACTTTGGCAGGAAATTCAAACCCCCCAATGGGACAGTGGGTGTGCTGGGTGGGTGTGTATATAGTTGGCCTTGCGGGGCCGTTGTGTGTCCATGTTGTGAAGTACTAAAAAACGTGTCACACCGCATGTCATTGTTCAAGTCCTCCATGTGGCGAACCCAGTACTATACAGTGGCGACGAGGATGGGATCCCTGGAGCAGGCCTGAATGTCCTGCCAGTGCGGCCATGAGCACTGATACTGAAGAAGCCACTGCAACCTGCACTGCTTCTGAGCAGCACCATGCTGCACCTGGCTCTTCTCATCTCTACTCCCCACATCGCACTAGGACAATGCCACCACTCAGGGAAACATTGAAACCTTCGACCCCACACATCCCCACATATCCTGAGCTCTGGGATTCATGGACAGAACAGCTTACCTGCCACCTCGCCTACCATGAGGTGACCAATGCAGCTAAGAGAAGGAACCTCCTCCTAAGTTCCTGCGGCACAGCCACCATTAGGCTAGCCAAGAGCCTCCTGGCCCCCAAGTCCATCCTTGAGTGTACCTACGAGGAAATCATCGATGTGCTGACAAGGTACCTCGTGCCCAAGCCAACTGCACTGGCCTGGCAGATGGAATTCCAGGGGCACCTCCAGAAGCCTGGGGAAGTGGCCGCGGTGTATTTGGCAGCACTACGCCAGCTAGCCATGGAGTGCGCCTTCACGATGGTCACAAAAAACCTCTCCACGCAGTTCACCTGGGGCCTCAGCAATGCCAAGCTCCACCAGAAGGTAATCGGCACCCCCAACGTCAAGCTAGAAGAAGCCCTACAACTCGCCCTTGCACATGAGGCCTCACATTGCGACCAGCCATCAATAGCTTCGCACCTCATCCTTCCTGACTTGGTGCCTGAAAACTTGGATGAGGAGAACGTCCGTCTTGTCCACAAACCCACCCACCAGAGACCACTGGGTGCCGCCGCGGGACCCTCCAGAAAGGCCGCAGGACATGCTCCATGCACCAGCTGCAGGGACATGCATGAACAAAAAACATGCCGGTTCCGTGATGCCACATGCTGCACTTGTGGAAAGCAGGGGCATCTCATCCGCATCTGCCGGTCCAAGGGAAGCCGGACACAGCCACCACCCGCTCCGCCACTCTGCCAGGCCACCGCCACCTACGAGATCACAGCAGAATACTCCAATCTCTACCTCCTCACCGACCGGCCATCATTCCAGGCACTACATCTCCCCAACCAGTCTGTGACCCTGAAAATCCAGGTCCAGGTCTGGATCGAGGGGTCCCCCTGCACTATGGAAGTAGACTTGGGGTCAGTGGCATCCATCATCTTGGTGGGCACACTGAACAGACTTTGCCCTAATGGGGGACATCCCTTGCCTCTGAGCTTGGTGGACTTTCACAGGAACCCAGTTCCAATCCGGGGTGTGGGGACTTTCCATGTACAGTACCGGAGTTTCGAGGGGTCTCTGGACTTGATTGTGGTAGAAGGGAACCTTGTTAGTCTTTCGGGGCGGGCATGGTTTGAGCCGTTGGGCATCACAATTGGGGGTGTTAACAAATGTGTGTCATGGGACTTTGCAGAGTTCTGCAGGGAGTTCCCTGCCATCTTCGATGGGGCTTTGGGATGTTATAAGGGCCCCTCAGTTTCCTTACAATTAGACCCCAACGTAGCCCCTATTCGCATGTGGTTTTGCATGGTTCCGCTTACACTCTGACCAAAAATCGAGGCAGAACTGAACCGATTAGTAAAACAGGAGGTTCTAGAGCCAGTGTTGCATGCCATTTGGGAGATGCCGATCGTTACCACCATTAAGCCAAATGGCAAAGTCTGCATCTGCACGGACTATAAATGCACCTTCAATAAAGCCCTCCACGACCACTCCTACCCAGTCCCGGTCATGAGCCACGTACTGGCATCTCTGGCAGGGGCTAAGATATTCAGCAAACTTGACCTGGTGCAAGCCTATCAACAATTGCCGGTGGATGAGGCCACAGCCATGGCACAGATGATAGTTACGCACCGGGGGGCTTTTAAGATTAAGAGGCTGCAGTTCAGCATAAGTATGGCCCCGGAAAACTTTCAACAATTAATGGACTCCTTGTTAAAAGGGATCCCTGGAGTGACACCATTCTTCAACAATGTCCTCATTGCTGCGGCCACCCTAGACAACTTCGCTTCCCGCCTCTGCACCATCCTACGCCGCTTTGACTCTGCTGGCCTCAAGGTGAAGTGGGAGAAATGCCTCCTTGGGGTTCTAGAAGTGGACTTTTTGGTGTTCAGGGTCGATGCGTCTGGCTTCCATCCTGCCAGGGACAAGGTGAAGGCCATCGTGGAAGCCCCGTCAGCAAAGAGTAATACTGAACTGCAGGCGTTCTTAGGCCTAATAAATTTCTATCATGCCTTTCTACTACACAAGGCTGCCATTGCAGAACCCTTGCACCGCCTCCTAGATAAGTCAGCTCCTTGGTCATGGGGGCCAAGGGATGTGGCGGCGTTCAAGGGGATCAAGGCGCTCCTAATTTCAAACAACGTACTGGCCCACTTCGATGAGTCCTTACCGGTGGTCCTCGCATGTGACGCCTCCCCCTATGGCGTCGGTGCAATCCTAGGCCACATCCTCCCCGATGGCCACAAGGTCCCCATGGCCTACTACTCATGGACCCTGACAGCCGCCGAGCGCAACTATGTGCAAATAGACTGGGAGGGCCTGGCAATTGTAGCGGGGGTGAAGAAGTTCCACAACTTCATATATGGCCATTCCTTCACTATTGACACAGATCACAAGCCACTGCTAGGACTCTTTGCCATTGACAAGCAGATGCCCCAGGTGCTGTCACCTTGCATCCTCCGTTGGTCTCTGTTCCTAGCAGGCTACAATTATCACCTGTTTCCCCCACCAGTGGAGAGACCAGGAATGTCTGCCCCAGAGGCCAGCGTGCTTCCCAACCCCCGAGCGCAGGAGAGAGCCCCCAATCGAAATGCAGCCAGAGGCAATGGAGCCAGAGGGACCTCAGCAGCCGCTCCAGATGCCACAATCTCCAGCTGCAGCTAGTCAACCAGAGGCCATCACCCCGGGCCCAGTGCCAGCCACCCAGCGTTCCCTCAGGGAGCGCAGGCCCCCAGCCTATTTGAAGGATTATGTGACATTGGCAGGGTCTGAACTATGGGGGGAGGGGTATTATGTAGGCGGACTGCCACCAGGGGTCACCGAACAGAGCTTAGCTCCCTCAAACAAAAGGGTCCTCGAATCCTAGTCCACCTAGCATCAACCTATTGTAACTTTGGCAGGAAATTCAAACCCCCCAATGGGACAGTGGGTGTGTCGGGTGGGTGTGTATATAGTTGACCTTGCGGGGCCATTGTGTGTCCATGTTGTGAAGTACTAATAAACACGTGACACTGCATGTCATTGTCTGAGTCCTCCATGTGGTGAACCCAGTACTTTACAAACAGTGCTGTATATTAGATATAGCAAAGTAGTTCTAAAGAAGAAGCTATCAAAATGGGACAATCAACCAGTGAACCATCACTGCTCATACTGTTTTGGATTGCTTTACTGTTTATATCATCTGAGTGCTTATTCTGTTTATACACTGACTTTTTTGGACTGATTTTTTTGGCATTTTTCACATAAGCTATGTTTTATTTACAAATCTACTGTCTTTGGATTTTTTGCAGTAATTATTATGGTTAGTAATGGCTTTGTGCCTTTTTGTAACCTCTCATACTGTATACCTCCTCCTTTCTAGTTGTCAGAGGTGCCTCCCTTCTTTTTTTCCTTAGGATACAAAAATGGTGAAAAATTTGCTTCCACACTGGCTCCCCTTTTCTGCCTGCTTCTATCAGGAAAGCCCTGCTGAGACATTTAGGAACAGGTGCAACTCATCAACCCGCTGAGTCATCCAGGGGTAGGTGCAACCCATCAATGGCTGAGCAGCCTACAGCGCTGTCATCTGTGATTCTGTGGTGATTCAAATTCACAGGCAGAGGGTAACCGGTGCTGGACTGCCAACCATGTGCTACAGCAGTGATCCTGCATCACTCTCCAGGCCCACCTTCTCTGGTGACCTTGGGGGTAAGGCTGGTAGCTGCAGAGCTTCAGCTTCAGATCCCAGGCTTTGGGATTGAGGGTATGGTGCACTAACTTCAGCCTGAGACTCCTCCTCTGCACCTGACAGAGTCTCTACCTTGTCTGGTGGATCTTCTTGCAGCATCTGAGGGCCAGGGTCAGCTTCCTCCATCTCTTCCTCAGCCAAGCAAGCATTGGCAGGCAGACCCACAACACAGGGGTGGAAGTAAAAGTAGCTGTTTTGCTTGATAGCAATTTCAAATGTGGCTCTCCCCAAGCTGCAGGATGAGTACCACTAGTTTAAGGAATCCACTAGTACATAAACAAAGTAATTCTATGTAGACAAGAGTGCTCTGCACATGATTGTACTGAAAGTTCTGAAAAAGGGTCACAGGAATACTTACAGAGGGATCATGCAGCAAAAGATATAATGAACAAACTCCCACTATAGATATGCAAGCTAGGACCTCTTTTCTTCCATGCAATCCATACCCTTGCATAGAACCACATGTATATACGTAAGCACATTCCACATTTTTTTGTTTTAGGCAATTCAAAAACAACTATCAGAAGTAGAAATACTCTTGTATAGAAAAAAGCTTACACATGGATGATAGCTTCTAAATAGAGTAAATGAATAATGGAGAATGAAAGCTATAAATAATTAATGATCTAAATGAATAAACAGCACCCATTAATACATAATTTCTCATCCTTCTTACTGAAGGAATACCAACAAAGCATACATTTTTGAACTGAGAACTAAACAGAGGCTCCTTTAAAGCCACATAAGAGTTCTCAAGAAGGAGGAAAACAGTAGATGGATTAAGAACTGCAGATTTCTATGTTATATTTGTACAAGTGCTCTCATAGGATCATTCTTTCTGATCCCAGATGGCTTTGCTGGTAGTAAACCCAGAAAGGATGATAGAGTCTATGAAAACAGAAAAATGCCATGCAAAAATGGACAGAGATAAATTACCACTCTCAAATGCAGGGTTTCTTTCCAATAAAATCAATCAGGTATCAGCTTGAGAACACCAGAGTGAAAAGCTCCATTTTATACCACCCCTTAAACTTTGTTGCCACATGTAAATTTCCCAGGGCACCTGCATAGCTGTTATCAGGAAGTGCTGGGTGAGATATACCTCCCATCGCCCCCAGAGTTACAGTTATTGGACTTTATACACGAATCAGGCAACATTATGAAAATGAATGAACAGATGGAAAATCAATACGCAGTTGCTTAAAATGGCATCACTTTATCCAGAACTAAGTTCAAAGCAGTGGCCCAGCTGCTATTCAGTGACTTTTTAAAGTACCACAAATGCAGAGCATCAGATTTAATAACTATTTACTACCATATGCAGCAATATTCTAACCATTTTCATGTTTAACATGTGCCAAAATACTTTTAAAATCAACAACCCACCTTATTTGCAAGCATAAGTAATACCAGTACTAAAAATCTTTATACCTAAACTTAGAGGAAACAGCTGGTTGAGGTTTTATTTTTACAGCTGTTCAGCACAGAACAAAAAGGAAAAAAAATGACAAAGTACTCATGGTTCCTTGTAGTTTATTCTTCCATTAATATGTATAAATAGAAAATCTATGAATAATGTAAGGCATAGGAAAAATTGTTTGCAATTTTGCTCTTAGAAATCCATATGATTAGCACTACTTCAGCTCCTAATAATTATACAGCCTTGTTCTCAGAGGTCATTCTCTGAATCTGCATAACTAGTTATGTATGGGAATAACTCAGGTTTTTAGAAAGGCAAACAGGAATTAGAATTGTGACAGATTCAGTGCTTGCTACAGGGATGCCTTACTTTTGCACAAAATCCCTTCATTTTGTGACACAAATTAATCAGTGCTCCATTCAAATATGACCATTTCCATATGTGAAAGTAAGGTGATAGAAAAGCAACCTGAAGTTCACACTCTTCTGTAAACTCCAGGTTGTTTTTCACCACCGTATTTTAACATACTGGTCTACTACTTCAAGGCTTGAATTAGTAATAGTCATACATCTACCGTTGTGCTCTTTTAAGAGAGAATCTCTAGCAAATAACCTAGAAAAAGCTATAATATGAGATCCATAATCAGGTCTGGGAGACACTATTACAGTTGTTATCAGTAATGCCATCAGAGGGAACAGTTAGGCCAGATCACAGTGTTCCCTGACGGCCGCTCCCTTCAGACTTCCAACTAGGGTAGCAGAGGCCATTAGTAGCAGAGAAGGCACCCTATCTCACGCCAGAATCCAGCTGCCTTTATGAAAAGTACTTACATATTTTGTTGGGAACAGTGACCATAATGTTATTGAGTTTAACATTTGTATAAATAGGGAATTGGCCAAAAAGACTGACACACCCACTTTTGACTATAAAAGGGGAAACTTCTCTAATATGAGGGGACATGTGAGAAGGAAACTGAAAGGAAAACTAGAAAGGGTCAAATCCATTGGGGATGCTTGGAAACTATTTAAAACTACAATCCTAGAAGTTCAGAAAAAATATATACCACAGGTTAGGAAAGGCACATATAGGTATAGAAAAAAGCCTGCATGGTTAACAAACAAAGTAATGGAAGCCATAAAAGGTAAAAAGGATTCCTTTAAGCGGTGGAAAGCTAGTCTCAGTGAGGCTGATAAAAGGGAACACAGGCTGTGGCAAATAAAATGCAAGTCTGTGATCAGGCAGGCAAAAAGGGACTATGAGGAGCGTATAGTGAAAAACATAAAGACCAACAATAAAACTTTCTTCAAATACATTAGAAGCAGGAAACCAGCCAGGGAGGCAGTGGGGCCCTTGGATGACCAAGGGGTAAAAGGAGTACTGAAGGATGATAGGGAAATGGCTGAATGCATTTTTTTGCCTCTGTCTTCACTGTGGAAGATGAGAAGTGCTTGCCCACTCCAGAACCGCTGATTTCGGGAAGGGTGTTGAAAGACCTGAGTCAGATTGAAGTGATGAGAGAGGAGATCCTACAACTGATAGACAACTTAAAAACTGATAAATCACCAGGCCCGGATGGCATACATCCAAGAGTTTTTTTTGTCAGGAGAGAGTTTTTGTCAGGAGATCCACAAATTCACATTGAGTTCTTTCAGAACTCAAATGTGAATTTGTGGATCTCCTGACAAAAATATGTAATCTTTCATTAAAATCTGCCTCCATTCCTGAGGACTGGAAGGTAGCTAATGTCACTCCCATCTTTAGAAAGGGTTCCAGAATTACAGGCCAGTCAGTCTGATGCTGATACCGGGTAAATTGCTGGAAACTGTAATTAAGGAAAGAATTAGTAGGCACATTGATGAACAAAAGCTATTGAGGCATACTCAGCATGGGTACACCAGTTTGGTGTAGTGGTTAAGTGTGCGGACTCTAATCTGGGAGAACCGGGTTTGATTCCCCACTCCTCCACTTGCACCTGGCTGGATGACCTTGGGCAAGCCATAGTTCTGATAAGAGCTGTTCTTGAAAAAGAGCAGTTTCTGTCAAGAGCTCTCTCAGCCCCACCTACCTCACAGGGTGTCTGTTGTGGGGAGGGGAAGGGAAGAAAGTTTGTAAGCCACTCTGAGACACCTTTGAGTAGTGAAGGGCGGGGTATAAATCCAATCTCTTCCTTTTCTTCTTCTGTAAGGGAAGATCTTGTCTCACTAATCTATTAGTGTTCTTTGAGGGGGTGAACAAACATGTGGACAAGGGGACCCAATAGATATTGTTTACCTTGACTTTCAATAAAGTTCATCATCAAAGGCTCCTAAGTAAGCTAAAAAATCACAGGATAAAAGGACAAGTCCTTTTGTGGATCAAAAACTGGCTAATTAATAGGAAACAGAGAGTGAGTATAAACGGGCAATTTTCTCAGGGGAGGGTGGTAAGCAGTGGGGTACTGCAGGGATCAGTACGATGCTTTTTAACTTGTTTATTCACGATTTAGAATTGGGAGTAAGCAGTGAAGTAAATTTGCAGATGACACGAAGTTGTTCAGGGTGGTGAAAAGCAGGGAGGATTGTGAAGCACTCCAAAGGGATCTGTCAAGGATAGGCGAGTGGGCATTAATGTGGCAAATGGGGTTCAATGTGGCCAAGTGCAAGGCGATACACATTGGAGCCAGAAATCCTAACTATAAATACGCGTTGATGAGGTCCAAACTGGTGGAGACTGACCAAGAGAGAGATCTTGGAGTCGTAGTAGATAACTCACTGAAAATGTCAAGACAATAAAAAAGGCCAATGCTATGCTGGGGATTATTAGGAAGGGTACCTAAAACAGGTCAGCCAATTTCATGCCCCGATATAAATCATTGGTGCGACCTCATTTGGAGTACTGTATACAGGTCTCATCACCACACCTTAAAAAGGGTATTATAGCTTTGGAAAAAGTGCAAAAGAGGGCAACAAGAATAATAAAAGGGATGGAACACCTTCCCTATGAAGAAAGATTAAAACACTTAGGGCTCTTTAGCTTGGAGAAATGACAGCTGAGGGGTGACATGATCGAGATTTATTTATTTATTTGTTCAATTTTTATCCTGCCCTCCCACCTAAGTGGCTCAAGGCAGCTTACAACATCAATAAAACTAGTATACATAAAAACACGTACAATTCATATAAAGCAGTTTAACTAAAAATACAATAAATATAAACGGTTCAAATACAAATACAATACCTTTATTGGCATAGAAAATAAACGGTTCAATATATGTTATATCTAAACTTCTACCACAGTGATGACTTAGCAGATTGACATGGCTCAATGGGCATGACATCAGTCTCACTGATATGCCCTGTGGAAAAGCTCCATCTTCATGGCTGTGCGAAATTGCTGGAGATCTCGCAGGGCCTGGATCTCACTAGGGAGCTCATTCCAATATACTGGTGCAGCCAAGGAAAATGCCCTGGACCTAGTTGTTGTCAGCCTGGCCTCTTTAGGGCCAGGAAGGGTCAGGCGGTGTTGTGTCCCAGATCACAGTGCTCTCTGGGGGACATCCGGGGAAAGGTGGTCCCTCAGGTAGACAGGTCCCTGACCACATAGGGCTTTAAAGGTCAAAAACAGCACCTTGAAGCAGATCTGGAATGCTACTGGCAGCCAGTGCAGTGACTTTAGCACAGGCTGGATGTGCTCCCACACAGGGAGACCCATCAGCAGCCTGGGCGCTGCATTTTGCACCAGCTGCAGCTTCCAGAGTTGCCCCAAGGGAAGCCCCATGTAGAGAGCATTACAGTAGTCCAACCTCGAGGTGACCATAGTGTGGATCACTGATGCCAGATCTTTGCATTTGAGGAAGGGAACCAACTGCCTGATCAGCTGAAGATGGTAAAAGGCTGCCTTGGCGGTGGCTGTTACCTGGGCCTCCATTGTCAAGGAGGCATCCAGGAGCACTCCCAAACTACAGACCTTCAGCACTGGCAACAATGGCACCCCATCGAAGGTCAGTAATGCAATCCTTAACCCCGAGCTGCTCCGATTCAGGCACAGGACCTTGAGGTTGGACTACTGTCAGATTCAGTTTCAATCAACTCAGTCTCAGCCATCCCGCCACGTCCTGAAGCGCCTGGTCCAGGTCTTCTGGGATAGAGCCCGACTGACTGCCCAACAACAGACAGAGCTGGGTGTCATCCACATATTGGTGACAACCCAGCCCATACCTCTGGGCAATCTGGGTAAGGGGGCGCATATAGATGTTGAATAGCATTGGGGAGAGTACCGCCCCTTGAGGCACCCCACATATTAGTGGGTGCCTTCGGGACAGTTACTCCCCAAGAGCCACCCTTTGTCCCTGACCCTGGAGAAAGGAGACAAGCCACTGCAAGACAAGCCCCTGAATCCCCACGTTGGCAAGGCAGTGGGCGAGCAGCTGATGATTGACTGTGTCGAATGCTGTCAACAGGGTTAGCAACAGCAGCACCGTTGTTCCGCCCCAATCCAGATGCCTCTGGAGGTCATCTGTGAGGGTGACCAGTGCTGTCTGTCCCATGACCCAGGCGTAAGCCGGACTGGTAGGGATCAAGCACGGAAGTGTCATCCAGAAAGCTCTGCAACTGTATCGCCACCGCCCTCTCTATTAATTTGCCGAAATAGGGCAAATTGGAGACTGGCCAATAGTTAGCCAATTCGGCTGGATCCAGGGATGGTTTTTTCAAGAGAGGGTGGACCATTGCTTCCTTGAGAGCCCCCGGGAACAGCCCCACAGAGAGGGACTTGTTGATAATATCCCTGAGGACTCCTCAAAACCCCTCATGGCCAGCTTTAATTAGCCACAAGGGGCACGGATCAAAGCTGCATGTGGTTCGGCATACCGTTGAGATCAATCTGTCAACTTCCTCAAGGCTAAGTTGACCAAAATAATCCAGAATGGGACCATAAGATGCGCATGGAACCTCGCGTTCACTCACTGTCTCAAGTGTGGCCGGCAGGTCATGGTGGAGCAACAGGACTTTATCTGCAAAATAGCTCGCAAAAGCCTCACAGCCTATGTCCAATCCCCTAACATTTTGCCTGCCCTGTGGCAGAGCTGTCAAAGACCAAATTGTTCTATACAATTGGGCTGGGCGTGAGCTTGCAGATGCAATCGTAGCTACGTAGAACTCCCTCTTCACAGCCTTGACTGCCATCTCATAGGACCTTATAAACATCCTATAGGATGCTCTTGTAGCCTTGTCGCGAGCACGCTGCCACTGTCTGTCTAGCTGTCTGAGCCCGCGCTTCATCAGCCTCAGCTCCTGGGTATACCAAGGAGCCAGCCTAGAGTGAGGGCGCAGAGGGCATCTGGGAGCGATCTCGTCGGCAGCCGAGAGTCGGTCATCCCAGTCCTCGAGCAATTCATCCAATGAGCCGCCAGGGGGCAATGAATCCCAAAGAGCCAGCTGAAGCTGCTAAGGGTCTATTTGGCTCTGTGGGCGAGCTAAAATATGCTCACCTCCCAAACAGGGTTGGGGAGACACATTCACCCGGGCCCTCAGGGCATGGTGGTCTGACCATGGAACTGCCATAGCAGTAATTCGGTCCACTGTAACCCCCGCTCCGAAGAGCAAATCGAGCATGTGACCGGTTCGGTGATTGGGGGCCTACATATTTTGAGAGTCCTAGCGCTGCCATGGACGATGCCAGGTCCACCGCCTGAGAGGAAGCTGCATTGTCGGTATGGACATTGAAGTCACCCAGGACTATCAGCCTCGGTTGCTCCAATGCCCACCCCGACACAGCCTCCACCAGGGATGGCAGGCTATCAGCCAGTGCGTTGGGCGGTTGGTACACCAGCCAAACTCCCCCTGGCCTCCCAGACAAAGTCGGCACACTCCATGCCCATAAGCCTTGTTGCTGGGAGCGCCTTGAAGAAGTAAGCCTCCCGAATGAACAGAGCCACTCCTCCCCCCACTCCATTGTCTGAGATTGGTGAAGGACCGAGAACCCAAGGGGCGCCAACTCGCACCCAGGTCTCGGTCATGCACACCAGGTCCACATCCTGCTCCAGCAAGAAGTCCCAAAGGACTGAGGTCTTGTTATTTATGGACCTGGCATTGCACATCACCAATGTCGGAATGGAGTTCTTAGTCCTTGCCCCACCACCTGCTACCTTTGGGATGGGACACAAGCTGGAAGGTGGCCGAGGTTCTCTATTTCTCTGCCCCCTTCCGTTCCATTTTTGCCTGGTCCCACCACTATACCTTCCCCTCCCCAGGAGCACTAGAATTGCCTGCCTGGCCATTCTGCACCTGATGGTCTTCGTCAGCTGCACTCGGCTCAAACCTCAGACCAACCAGCTTGATTGGTCGATGTCAGGATTCCACAATGCCCTTCCCCCACTCTTCCCTACCATACAATCTTTGGCTCAGCTGTTGTTGCCACCCCCGTCTTTTAATTCTCAGTATTTCTTTTACCCACCCATATAATTGGGCTGGTAGCCTATGGATGCCTCTTTCTTCTCTATTTTCCCTTATACCCTTCCAGCCAGTTATTTAAATAAAGGCTGATCAGCCAATGGCACATTTTACTTCAAGCTATCCAGCCTACTCCTCCATCAATCAACCACTACCGGTGGATAGTCATTTCAATTTATTAAATGGACCCTATAATCAATTAGTGAATATCAAATGCAATCAAACCTCACCCCAACTAATTAGGCCAATAAAATTCCCTAAATCTCTTTATAAATTAATCCATCAGTTTCTTCAATTTAAACCCAAGTTAATTGAGGGGAAGAAAAATCAGCCCTAATTAATTTAAACCCAAATTAATTAAGGAAAAGAGAATCAAACAACCCTAATCAATAACCCACCCCAACCTAATTGAGGGAAAGAAAATCAATGACCCTAAGAAATTTAAACCCAAATTAACTAAGGGGAAGAAATCAACCAACTCTAATCGATAGCCCACTCCAACTAATTAAGTCTACAGCCCAAAATTTCCTGAGATAAAACAGAAGTTGTTATTAAAAGATTCACCTTTGGGTGGCAGTAGGGGACAGTTCCGAACAGCTGCTAGCCCGTAGGACTGTTTTGATCTTTTTTATGCTGGTCACTCTTAAAGTTTGCACGAGTGAACAGTGGCCCACGCCAGAGCTCACCAGCTTGGTCCCACTGATGGGTGTCCACTTACCAGTCCCTTCGGGCATGTAATTGGTAGCCTTGCAGCTCTTAGTCCTCATCGAAAACAGTAACTCCCAGTAGCCAGGGGCCCTCATCTGTTTCCTTGGCGCTGCTTTCACCAGTGATGTTGTCAGCGGCCCCAGGGCGTCCCACCATGCCCTTTCCGATGTACCGTGACACTGCAGGTAGGCTTGGGCAAGGAGGGAGCCCTCCTTGGGCTATCCAGACTCTCTGCTGGCAGATGCAGCACAGCTTGTTTTAACAACAGTGGTCTTGACATTGATCTATTTGTGTCGCTGTGCTGGGCAATATGGTGGCTGCAATAGTTCAGCCGGGTGTTCCGCAGGGTGAGCCACCGGCGAATGCCATCAGAGATGTTCCTCAGCTCAGCAGGGCTCTCAGCCCACTCTGCGGCACCTTTACATGTTCTCACCACTAACAGGCCGCTCCGGACTATCCTCTGTTTCATCTCTGTCCCCTCTAGTATAATGGGTGCAGCTGGCCTCTCCAGTTCCCTCTGCTGCTTGGTATACTCAGAAGTCCATAGGTGGGGAACATAAGTTTGTACATAGGTCGTACTTAGGTAGAAGCGTAAAAGTAGCAGGAAACCTAGCGCCGGCGCTCCCTACCAGTAACCATCTTGAAAATTATGATTATGCATGGAATAGAAGTGGGAGAGAAAGGTATTTTTCTCCCTTTCTCACAATACAAGAACTTGTGGGCATTCAATGCAATTGCTGAGCGGTCGGGTTGGAACGGATAAAAGGAAGTACTCTTCACCCAAAGAGTGATTAACACATGGAATTCACCGCCACAGGAGGTGGTGGCAGCTACAAACATGGATGGCTTCAAGAGGGAATTAGATAAACATATGGAGCAGAGGTCCATCAGTGGCTATTAGCCACAAAGTATAGATAGGGACTCTGAGGCAAGTGATGCTCTGTATTCTTGGTGCTGGGGGGGGGTCAACAGTGGGAGGGCTTGTAGTGTCCTGGCTCCACTAGTGGACCTCCTGATGGTACCTGGTATTTTTGGCAACTGTGTGACAGAATGTTGGACTGGATGGGCCATTGGCCTGATCCAACATTGGCTTCTCTTATGTTCTAACATGATCTTTGATAATATTAGGATATTTGAATTGCTTACTCCTGTTTCTATAAACCATTTTCAGAACATTTGTATTTAAAAGTGGTATATGAATATAGTAAATAAAGTAAAACAGGCCATTTTCTTCTTTACTGCATGATTTGGTTCCATGTGTTTGTTTTGAGGAGTGGTTTAGGATAAAGCCTGTCACCTAATTTAAGACAACTCAGAGTGTGAATTCGCATTGAATTTGCATGTGCATAAAATGTTCCTTGTGTTTAGGTGAGAAAAAGGCACTCCCTTTTCAGGTTTAAGTGTGATCAAAACTGTAGAGTATTTAAAACTGATATGAGAATGATGTATCAAACACAATTTGATGTATCATATCTAAAGGCTTTAATTCTTAATGTGATGGCCTTGGAGTCAAAATTTCACATGGTATCAAAGCATTCTACCTGGTTCTTCTGCATTATGTGAAAAAAGGGATTTGTGTACATTTTCGAATAAAGTCACCTGAATCAAAAGGAACTAATTTTAGCATATGTACATGATTTAAAATCTAACCCAAGGCATTATCTGAAACACAGTTCATTATAATTTTGTAGTCCTCTAAATCAGTTGCACATTGAACAGATACCCTGACTATTAGAAATCTCAAAGTGAAGTAAGCATGCAACAGGTGAGGTGGGGGGAAATAGGCAAAATCCCCCTGGAGTTATATAGAGAAACTTCTGCTATCCATATTTATTTGTAGCTACAGACAGACTACTATGGACAAACATAAAACAGAATACCATTAATTCATTTATTTTCAAAATCTTTACGGCTGTTTGCACAAGGTGCTCTTTGTACATGAGACTCACAGAGCAACAACTGGGGAATCCCAAATTTGGGTTTCTGCTGGGAACTATTAATGGCGCACTTAGTAAGTATAGAAAGCAAAAGATTGCGTATTTGTCTGAGATCATATGTTAATAAAGAAAATTTGTAGACTGGCTCACACTAACCCATGGTACTTCTTTGGCACACAGTTGTTGGTTCAGTTTTGTGCTGGTTTATGAGAAGATTAAGCTCATGTACCACTTCTGGAATTGCTTTGCAGTTCAACATGTGAATGGGCCTTCTTCAGTAATCACCAATGACGATGTAGACACATCTTTATCAAGAAGACTCCCAATAGTGTCATAATGACCTTTGGCTTACAGCCAACTGTATACATTTGTCTTGCCTTTTACGCAGTAGGACATGATAATCATCTTAGTTTTTCTTGTGATCATTTACAGTGCCATCCTAAACATAGTTACACCTCTTCTAAACTCAGTATGGTCAATGAATTTAGAAGGGTGTAACTCTGCTGAGGATGTCCCTGCTCATATTCCTTTTTAAAGGTTATGCTGCAGTACATGGCATCTACTTCTACTACCAAACACACATACATACTTTTCAATATATGTTTTTCTAATTGTGAGGGTTGAATTAAATTAATTTTAAATTTTATTGGTACCATTTAAAATGCAATCAAAAATATGCATACATATGTTTAACAATATACTTGAATTCAGAAAACGTTTTTCTATAATGTCCTAGTGCTTCTTTACTGTATACGGATTATATCTGAAAATAAAAGTCTTTTGTGAATGAGATGTTACACAAAAGTAGTTTACCTTTTCTCATGCTGTGCCTCTATTTCTGCCACTATGACAATTTGCACATAAGTTCTTTGCTAATTACTGTGTAATTACTGTGCTACTGATCCATGATAAATTGAAATCCACAGTCAATGTCCCTCAAATGAGTCGTTACAAATTTGTATAAATTGCATAGTGAAATGGGCTTCATGGTGAAATTCATAAACCAGATAAAATTCTGAGAAAAACAAATTCATTAAGCTGATATTATAGCTGTAAAATTATATCAACAGTGAAAGAGAAAACATGTGTATTCACTCAGTTTCAACTTCCTGTAAAACATTTTATGTTGTCATGATCTTTGCTCACAACTAGAGCAAATAAGGATTTTGTGTAGTGCAAATTGATTCATAAACAAAACTGAACCCAGTGCTACAATAGGAAGAGAACAGAAAACCTGCTAATAAAATACAGAATGATCTTCCTTCTTATGATAAATGTGATGACAAAATATCTAAGTACTGATCACAGGTCAGTTTTAACTTGCAACCACTTTGTATTTGAGTTATTTATTGCGGCATTTCTTTGCAATGGCATGCAGCAAATTACTGAGATCTTCTGTCAAAGAGGTAGACAAAGGCACTTAATTCCATCCCTTCTGATCCCTGAAGCATCCCTAAAGGATGGCATAAGCTTTATTCAAGATATGAGGACAGTTATATACATTTTACAAAGTCAATAAACATTGCTCTAACCATTAGGGCCTGGTCTTATAGGATTTGTTTTTCTACAGATAAGTTAACAAATTACCTAAGTGGGCAGCAGTGTTGGTCTGAAGCAGCAGAACAAATTTTGAGTCAAGTGGCACCTTTAAGACCAGCAAAGTATTACTCACTTGTAGGGCTATTTTTGTGCAGGAACACACAGGAACGGAGTTCTGGCTGGCTTCAGAGTTGGTCACGCCCACTACAGCCAAAACCTCTGCGTGCATGGCTACAGAGGGAAGTTCTGGAGAGCAACCTCCCCTGGTGACTCCGAAGTGGGCAGGCCAGAGGGGGGCCCTGGAAGGGTCAGGGAGGCATTTAAATGACTCCCCGTGCCTTCCCCAGCCTGTCCAAGGGTCAGTTTGTCCAGGCTCCCCACAGCCACAGGGCACCCAGGCAAGCCAAGGGAAGGCAGCTTAAACTGCCTTCCCTTCCTTTCAAGGAGAGGCTTGCCCGGGCTTCCCACAGCCATGGGATGCCTGGGCAAGCCAAGGGAAGGCATGGGGTGTGGCCTGTTATGCTAATGAGCTGTGCTGTCAGGGGTGTGGCATAATATGCTAATTAGTTTCTGCTGTTGGGTGTGGCCTATTATGCTAATGAGTTCCTGGTGGGCTTTTTCTAAAAAAAAAAAAAAGCCCTGCTCACTTGACATGTGGGTGGGGGTCAGTGCATAAGAAAGAATTCCTCACATCCAGAACCTATTTTACAATATGAGTCCTGTAGAATGTGATGACATATTATTCTTATTTGTTACTGCACACTACTATAACCTCTTGTTCTTTATACTAAATAATACTGCTATGATCCTAGGCATGGCTCACTATTATAAAATTACCAGTGGGAGACCTGCAAAGGCTTGGGCTCACTTCTTTCCCCCCTGTATCTTCATATTATTTCCTCTATCTCACCATTTGGCAGTGCCCATATCCTTTACCTGCTTCTTTCTCTCCTTGCCACTGACCAACCAACATTTCTTTTGTTGGCTCCCTGCCTAGTTAACTTGTTGATTATTAATTTACTTCATTAACTTTGTTAATTATTAATTTACTTCCTTGATACACTAACTTTCTCCCCAATGGAGACCCAAAGCAAATTATATCATTGTCCTCTCCTCTATTTTATTCTCAGAATAACGCTTTGAGATACAATAGGCTGACAGAGAGTGACTGATCCAAGATCACCCAGCAAACTTGCATGGCAAAGCAGGGATCTGAACCCAGTTCTAGTTTAATATCCAATAATTATTCCTTCCTTCCTTCCTTCCTTCCTTCCTTCCTTCCTTCCTTCCTTCCTCCCTCCCTCCCTCCCTCCCTCCCTCCCTCCCTCCCTCCCTCCCCTGCCATTCTTCCCAATGGGGACCTAAGGCAGCTTACATTGTTCTCCTCTCCTCCATTTTATTCTCAGAACAACTGTGTGAAATAGGTTAGGCTCAGAATGTGTGATTGGCCCAAGGTCAAGATATATTTATGCTAATGTATATACTTTTCAGCTACGATTTTCCAAATAAAAATATACGCTCTATGCTGGAATGTAGAAAATGCTTGAGCGTCAGTTAAAGGAAAAGGTGGGTGGGAGGGGAAATTAGCCTGTCCCTGTGAGCACACAGAAATATGGGGAGGGATTTCCAGGTTTCCCCCCCTTCTGAGGTCTTCAGCCTGTATTAAATATTTCTAATATTTGGCTTGGATCTAGTTATATGCAAGCAGAAACATAAAAGGACTTGGCAGAGTTCCACTTCTGAAATATCTTCCTCTTTCCTCTCTATATATTTCAATGCCAAGAAATTGGTTGCACAAGATTTTGCACAAGCAAGTGGGGATTCAGTATGCTTGATGTAGTGCAAGTAGCTACTGTGGTCTTTTTGCTATATTTCTGGTTGTGCGAGAGCTCTAGTGCAAGTAGAAATTTTGTGTTGCATCCAATCCCTTATTCCCCCCCCCCAATTAAAAATATGATGTGTATTGGTTGAAGTGCTGGATGAGAATTCAGGAGCCTCAGGTTCGAATCTCACCCTACCACAGAAACTTGCCAGATGACTTTGGGCCAGATACACTCTCTCAACTTAACTTGACCTCCCATGGTTGTCGCAAGAATAAAATTGCAATGTTGTAAGCAATGCTCCCTCTAAGGTATGGAGTCTTGCAAGCAAAAATTCTGCATTAAAGCTGAGTGAGCAATTTGGCTACTGCATAACTTAGTTTGCTCTGGAACCGTCCTTCCTGAGCTAAGACAAAAATATGTGAAATGGAGGCTAAAAAAACTGTGAGCTAGCTTACACTAACTCAGCTTAAAACACTCTGGGTTTCTATTGGGAAGAAAAGTGAGGTATAAAGAAGTAAATAACTAATGAACTAGATTTTATATTGCTTTGGTAGAGGATCCAGGTTAACTGGGCTTCCAATGGAAGAAGAGACACCTGCTCAGAGCACCTCTCAATGTCCTTATTGTCTGTACTAGATGACAGGCGGGTCTTCAAAAGGCAGCTCCCACTGGACAGTGCAGACTGCAACATGAAGAAAACAGTCTTGTGAGGAGCGTATGTAAGACTACAAAGCCAACATTTGGAACAACCTTTAAAATCAATGATTTTTCTTTTTAATTTGTCTTCAGAAAGGTGCAGAGCTCTTAACTTCATAAAAGTCAATCTCAGACTTGTTCACTTAATTAGGGAGGGAGAGAGAAATCCCCAGAAAATTAATGATGACAGATCTTCTTAGAAAACATTAAGAGCAATTATTTTAATATCTATCCATAGCTTTCATGGCACAGTTCTCATAAAGCATAAAGCATTACAGGGAAGACACAATATCTTTTTATTAACATAATGAGGAAGAAAAAAAGTTTTTTTAAAAAAAACAAACCCAACAACCAGAAAACTCATGGTAAGGGTGGATTTTATGGAGCTTCATCACAAACTGTTCATTAGAGTTCCCAGCCAGCACAGAGTCTGTCTTGCCTTTCATCCCTTATTCCTAATCAGAACTCCTCAGACTGCCTATTTGGGCTTCCTCTGAATCAGAAGGCTAAGCAAAGGAAGAAAACTGCACTACTGAGATGATGGGAAATCCTAATTGCTCCTAGTGAAGACAACAAAGGCTCTCAAAAGGTACCGTTACATTCAAAGCAGAAGAATAATATCTCAGGGTGAATTTTCATGTGTGACATGAGCAGAGGGCATTTTCTTTTCCAAGTGTGTGTGTGTGGGGGGGGGGGGTGCAAACAATGCTACAGTGCCATCACACAGAACTAAATATCTTCCTTGGCCATCTGTGATTGACGAAAGATTGGACCTCCCTGATATATTTTGTCCAATGATAAAAAAGCCAACAGAAACAACATGGAACATCAATAATACTATTGATATGACTGCTGTCTTTGAATTGTGATGAGAATGCAGTGTTTGCAGGTAGCATGAGTTCCACTATGCTGAGTCCACCAAATCAAACCAAAGCCTTTTAACCTTTAAAAACTACAACATATAAATACTGAAGATTGCTTTGCAAGTTATGGAAAAGCAGGGAGAATGCAAGCCTAGACAAATTAGGGTTTTCACTCCCCTTAAAGAGCAGAGGTGTAGTTTGGGTGATAATTTTTTGAGTTGGAGGCACAGAGTTCCTGTGTGGCATGTAGTGCATTCTATTAGCTTCACCTGGATTTGAATCCAGTAGCGCCTATGAAGACAGTTTGAAGTTTCATTTGGCTCTTAAAGTGGCAGCTGGCTGCTAGAAAGTGTTACTTAAAAGGAACCATATCCTGCCACTTTCGACAGCTTGCACATTTCGAGCCCCAAAGAGCCCTCACATCCTCCTTAAAAATTTGAAAGACGACACAAGCAGGGGATATGGGAGAATCAGTCACCTGATTGGGGTGCCCAATAGGAGAATGAGGTGTGGGGGATATTTATAGCCTTCCCAAGCTTTTGGATACAGCTTTGCCTCATATTTGCTACAGAACCCTAGCTGATTAACTATGCAACATTCACTGCTTGCTTTGGGGCCTAACAGGAATACTTGAGGGGTCCCTTCTGATTCTGAATGGCCAGGAAGGGAACCTTTTTTCATCAACTTCACACTGTTTTTGAGGGAGAGAGTTAATTAAATACAAGTGGAAGACCCACAAGATTTGCAGGGTCATTTCATTCCCCGTCTCCCCCACTATTTCTTCTTCTATTTCTTCCTTCCCTGAAAGCCCTTATAGTCTCTCCTATTTTCTTCCCACACAGCAACCTACCTACCTTTATCTGTCCCCTGTTTTCAGCTTTCCCTCCTTTCCTCCCCAGCAGCCTCTGTTAGTAAAACTCTGGTCAAGCTGTGCAGTGCTGGTGGAACCAGGCCAAGCTGTGCAGTGTGAAATGTGAAAGAAATTGCAGGGGTACCTCACTTTCCCCGGTATTCCCCTCCCCACACCATTTCCTCTTTCCTTCCTCCTGGAAGCCTCCACATCCTTACTCTTCCCTCCATCCTTCTTTCTATCACACCCACCACCCTATCCTCTATCAGCCCCCCATCTTCAGTTGTATTTTTTATTTTTTACTTCATTTATATCCCATCTTTCTTCACAATTACCCAAAGCAGCTTACACAGTTCTCTGCTCCATTTTATCCTCATAACAACCCTGTCAGGTAGGTTAGACTGAGTGTGTGGCTGGTCCAAATTCACCCAGTGAGCTTCCACAGCAGAGTGGGGATTTGAACCCAGGTCTCCCAGAACCTGCTTCTGTCAAGGCCCTTGTCCAGCTCTCCAGTATGAGTTCCAGCCCAGGATTCCTCAGCTGCTACATCTAGTTTAGACAATTGGCCATGTGAAGTATAAAGTAAGAGTCTTAGGCTGCAGTCAGTCACACACACAAAGTAATCCACTTTCAATCCACTTTCAGTTCACGTTCCAACTGGATTTTAATGTGTGAACTGGCAAAATCCAGTTGGAAAGTGCACTGAAAATGGATTGAAAGTGGATTATTTAGCGTGTGTGACCACAGCCATAGTAAGCTAGCTCAGTTCTCCTGTACAAAAACTTACATATATAATTTGGTTGGTCTCCAAAACTTCCTGGTCTTTGCTAGCTGAGAATACATTTCTCGTACCAGTCACTAATAACTTCAAGTGAAAGATCTTCAGATACAAACTTTAAAACAATCCAACCACAATTTAACTTTACTAGCTTGGTAAGATTCCCAATATTTTTATAGTAGTCATTCCTCATTCCATCAATGTTTTCCCTCTCTGTTGAAGTTGCGGTCCTGGCAGGGTTGGAGACCATGCTCCACACAGCTGTTTCAAGTACCCCCACCTTTTTGGTCTTAGTAAAGGTACATAGTACCAGCTTGGCTTCAGACAGCATCATGTTATCAAATCTGGTTGATTACATAGTGTCAGAAAGGGGGCAAATCAGAGTAAGTCCAATGCTTCTTCCCTTCACTCTACTGCCATGTGAGCCAAAAGGAAAAGTGGTGCTAAGCAGCAACAGCAGAAGAATTGTTGCCATTGATATTATTATTACTACTACTACCACCACCACCACTACTACTACTACTACTACTACAATTATTATTATTATTATTATTATTTACATTTTTACCCCGCACTCCCTGCAAACGGGCTCAGGGCAGCTTACAATAGGGCACCATGTGCCAAAGCATAAAACAACATAAAAACAGGACAAAACAATCAGTGTTAAAGTGCTCAGTAGTTACAATCAAAATTTAACAAGATGGGATCAAATTTACAGATGGACTCCCCAGTATCTTACATAGCAAAAAGGATGCTACTCGATGGTACTCGGCCCCATCCAGCGGTACTGATCACAGCGAAGTCATGGTTGATCTTCATAGGGCCACCCCTTAGGTCTACCAAAGGTGGTAGCGGTAGTGGTGGCTCCTACTTGAAAGCCTGGTGGAAGAGCTCTGTCTTGCAGGCCCTGCGGAACTATAAAAGGTCCCTCAGGCCCTGATCTCCTCTGGGAGCTCATTCCACCATGTAGGAGCCACCACTGAAAAGGACCTGCCCTAGTTGCAGTAAGCCTGGCCTCCCTGGGGCCTGGGGTTACCAGGCGATGTTGTGTCCCCAACCGAAGTGCTCTTTGGGGCATATGTGGGGAAAGACGGTCCCTCAGGTATGTTGGACCCTGGCCATATAGAGCTTTAAAGGTAAGCACCAACACTTTGAAGCGAATCCGGTAGGCTACAGGCAGCCAGTGCAGTGCTTTCAGTACAGGTCGGATATGCTCCCACCTAGGGACACCCACCAACAGCCTGGCTGCAGCATTCTGCACTAGCTGCAGCCTCTGGATTTGCGACAAAGGCAGCCCCATGTAGAGAGCCTTACAGTAGTCTAACCTCAAGGTGACGATTGCATGGATCACTGTAGCCAGGTCATCGCGGTCGAGGAAAGGAACCAATTGCCAAATCAGCCAGAGGTGGGAAAAGACTGATCTGGCAGTGGCTGCCACCTGGGCCTCCATAGTTAAAGCAGGATCCAGGAGCACTCCCAAACTCCTAACCTCTGGCGCTGGCACCAAAGGGGCTCCATCAAAGGTCAGAAGCGGGAGCCCCAACCCCGAACCGACCCAACCCAAGCACAGGACCTCTGTTTTCACTGGGTTTAGTTTCAGCCGGCTCAACCTGAGCCACTCAGCCACGGCCTGCAAGGTCCGGTGGAGATCTTCTGGGTCAGAGTCTGACTGGCCACCCAACATCAGATAGAGCTGGGTGTCATCCACATATTGATGACACCCCAGCCCATACCTCTGGGCAATCTGGGTGAGGGGGCGCATATAGATGTTAAACAGCATTGGGGAAAGCATTCGAGCGAGTGCTTCTGGGACTGCTGTTCCCCTAGTACCACCCTCTGTCCCTGACCTTGGAGAAAAGAAGGGTGAGCCCCTGAATCCCCGCATTGGTGAGGCAGTGGGTCAGCAACTGGTGGCTGACCGTATCAAATGCGGCCAACAGATCTAACAACAGCTGAGCTGCCATACCGCCTCGATCCAGAGGCCTCTGGAGGTCGTCAGTAAGGGCAACCAGCACTGTCTCTGTTCCATGCCCCGGGCGGAAGCCGAACTGAAATGGATCAAGGACGGAAGCGTCATCCAGAAAGCCCTGGAGCTGAGTCGCTACTGCCCTCTCAATCAATTTGCCCAAATAGGGCAAATTGGACACCGGCTGATAGCTGGCCAATTAAGCCGGGTCCAGAGTTGTTTTTTTCAAGAGAGGGTGGACCATCGCTTCCTTGAGTGCCTCAGGGAACCGCCCCTCTGAGGGGGACTTGTTGACAATCTCCCTCAAGGCACCTCGAAACCCCTCGTGGCCCACTTTGATGAGCCAGGAGGGGCATGGATCAAGGCCACATGTGATTGGGCATGCAGATACAAGCAATCTATTGACTTCCTCCAGGCTGACCTGGTCAAAACACTCTAAACCTGAAATCGAAGACGTGCAAGGGGCCTCAAGTTCACTAACTGTTTCAACTGTGGTAGGGAGGTCACGGTGGAGCACCAAGACTTTATCCACAAAAAGCTCCCAAATGCCTCACAGCTGATATCCAATTCCCTACCATTTTGTCTGCCCTGTGGCAGAGCCATCAAGGACCGAATCGTTCTAAACAATTGGGCTCGGTGTGAGCTCGCAGATGCAATTGTAGCTGCATAGAATTCTCTCTTTGTGACCTTGACTGCCATCTCATAGGATCTTATGTTAAATGAGATTAACTTTTTACCCATCTGCAGTCCCTAGAAATTGCCAAAGAGGGCAGTAAACTTAAGGAGGCATATTTTGACTCAACCTAAGATTTTTATTCTGCTATGCTACTTTAACTGTACAGTGGTGGGCTACTTATACCTAGGGGTCATTTCGTAGAAAAAGAGGTGCAGGAGCTCATTGGCATAACTCATTAGCATATGCCACACCCCCTGACATCACCGGAAGTATGGGGAGAAAGATAGAGAGAGAAAGAAAGAGAGAGATGGGGAGGAAGGAAGGAAGGAAGAGAAAGAGGGAGGGAGGGAAAGAGGGCAAAGAACTTTGGAAAAGAAGGAAAGAAAGAGAGAGAGATGGGGAGGAAGGAAGGATGAGAAAGAGAAGGAGAGAAAGAGGGCAAAGAAAGACGGCGAGTGGAGGGGGTGCTCTGGAGTTCTTTCTCTGCTCACCACTGAGGCACACAGGCAGAGAAAGGTGGCGGGTGGGGGGGTGCTCCACAGTTCTTTCTCTGCCTACATGCCAAGGCATGCAGGCTGAGAAAGGTGGCGGGTGGGGGGGTGCTCCACAGTTCTTTCTCTGCCTACATGCCAAGGCATGCAGGCTGAGAAACGTGGCAGGTGGAGGTGTGCTCCGGAGTTTTTTCTTGCCCACACGCCGAGGTGTGCGGGCAGAGAAATGCGGCAGGTGGGGGGCGCTCTGCAGTTCTTTCTCTATGCCAAAGGCAGTGGGTGGGGGGCATGCTCTAGAGTTGTTTATCTGCCCACATGCCTTGGAGGGCGGGCAGAGAAAGGCAGCAGTTGGGGGGATGCTCTGGAGGAAGCTGGGCATAGGGCAGGAGGCAGCCAACTTATCTTCCTTCTTCTGCCTCCTCATGGCTTGAGCACTGCTGGGAGCAGGGGGCGGAGCTTAGTCATGTGCCTGCCCCCCAGGCGCCTCACTCCCAGAGCGCCGCTCCTGCACTCTCCAGCCCCAACCGAAGCCTGCTTATACCTGAGCTGCAGTCGGGAACATGTCGCCCATACTTATTCACTTTAGCTTATTGCCTGATTGAATGGCAAAGATTTCCATTCTGTTCTACTTTCTTTCCCCGAACATTTTAAATAAGGATAGAAATACACTGAATTGCAAAGATCCCCAGTTTGAATTTGTTCATTGAATGCAGTTCAGGGATAGAATCCAGGGCACTAATTTTGTAAGACTATTGCATTTACATTTCTTTACTAGGTCAGCAGTGTCAGCTCTTCTTTGGAAGTTTCTATAGAAAAGCATTTTAGAGCAAACTCAGAAACCTGAGCCCAGCTGCTTGTAATAGTAAATGTAAAATGGAACTACATTATCAGAAAAATAAATTATATGTCTTTGCCTCTACATGTCTCAAGTGTAAAGTTGTTGGCATCTGTTTCTAACATACTCCTCTTTTTTCTGTTTTGGTTTGAAACAAGAGACTGCTATAAATCCTTAGTTGTTAACAGAAAGAAATACTGTTTTAATGCTCATTGGTTTGATAAGTTAACACACTAGGCAGACAGAAATGTTTACCTGGATTTCCATGTTTTAAAAAACCCAAATTTTGGAACCCGATTTTCAAAGCATGATCTTCTCCATCCCCTATATAACCCCACATGGAGATTAATTGCCATCTTTGAACTCACTGTGTAGAAAAGCCAGTGTGGTATAGTAACTAGGGGTGGACTAGGATTTAGGAGAGCCATGTTCAAATGCTGCCATGGAAGCTTGCTGGATGGCCCTGGACTAGTCACACACTTTCAGACTAACCTACCTCACAGGTTGTTCTGAGAATAAAATGGAACAGGGATTTACGTAAGCCACCGTGAGTCTCCCTTGGAGAGGAAGGCAGAGGATAAATGAAGTCAATAAAAAATATTAACTTTTCAGAGATAAGTTTTGGTACTAGGTAGAAACATTGTGAGCTCATTGTAAAAGTTGGTATGCTATGTAAGTATTTATGTGTTTTTTTTTAAAAAAATGATATTCTGTGCTATATATTCTCTGTTGGTATTTTTAAAAAAGTGTCTCCCCATGTATGTCCCCATGCACCAGCTATGGATTTCTGGTTGCCTGCTTCTTAAGGCTGTGGTAGGAGACCTCCCACTGGCAACCTTTCCTGTGTTTGCAGGAGAATAAAAAAAATAATGCTAGCGCCTAGGGATGCCAGTCACCAGGTGGGGGTGGGGGATCCCACAAATTCATGGCTTGCAGGGCAGGTGCATGGGGTGACCACTCAAATTCGCAGCTTACAGGACTGGCATGCCGAGCACCTGCTTTTTTCAAGCGGGGGCCATATGCATCTGCTGTGCAAGCCGCAGATTCGCAGCTTGCAGGGCAGGCAAGCACGGCACCCACTTCCCCCCAACCATAAAGGGAAGGTTCCCTTTAAATGGTTTGGGGAAAGTGGTTTGTGTGTGTATGTGTGCATGGCACTATGCATGATGTCATCACGTTGGGATAGCCCTGCCCCTTCCCAGACCACCCCCAAATTTCCCTGCTGGGGAGAAGATGGGATTTAGCAACCCTACTAGTGCCATGTATGCCATAACATCATGTTGCTCTAGGAATTGCTGGAATCTTTATCATTTTACCACTATGGTAAAACTGTAGAGTTTTCATGATTCCTGGAGTGACATGACATCAGTTCTGGTCTCCCCTGGAAGTGATGTCATGGTGTACATGATGCTGGTGCCCCCATGTCTCTGTCCTATTGCCAGGTATGGCCTGGTAAACCTACATCTTCTAGTTGTGTCTGCTTGACATCCACTAGAACCCATTCCATTGATTTAGTGGATCCTTATGAAATGGGGTCTCTGAGGAGAACACCATCTTTAGAAGTTTTTAGAAGCTACTCTAAGGCCATTTAATTTGCGAAGACTATTTAATAGGGTTTATGTTTTAGGCATTTTCTGGGGAGGGGGATAAATGGGGTTTCACTGTATTTTGTACATTTTTAATTTTTGGAATTGTAAGCCACAAGGGGATGTGTGGAATGGTATAGTATAGCCCTGTCTCATCTTGGAAACTAAACTTGGTTAGTACTTGGATGGGAGAACACCAAGGAAGACTTTACAGAGGAAGAAAATAGCAACCCTCCTTTGCCTAATCACTAGTCTAGAAGATCCTATGGGGTCACCATAACCTGGCTGTGATCGGACAGCTCTTTATACACACACAAACCACAAGGAAAAGATGATGTATAATTATTTTCATAATACGTACCTCCATATGTAAGGAAAAAGAAGCAATGTTGTGTAGGTGTGACACAATTTCAGATGACAATGCCTGATTTTAATGCTTCTTCTCTCACAGCACTCTAAAACTGATTGAAAATGCCAATGACATTATTATGATTGCATAATGGGGTCAGGAATTTACTTTCCAGAGAAATAAATTTACCTCCCCCCCCCCCAATAGCCTACAGCCAGAAACTGAAGCTAAATAAAATAGCAGTCAGGAATCATTATTTGTTTTTAGGGTTAGTGTTTTGTGAAACGGTACTAGAAAAGAAGGCCTGGTGGCTTTTTGTAAGCGATTGGCTGACACAGAAGTGAAAACATGAACATAAACCAAATTTCCCTGGAGAGCACCTTTCTTTTGTAGAGATGACAAAAGGGCTAGTTCTGTGGTGTTTCTGAGCTAAAACCAAGCAGAATCTGCCACAGAATCAAACACATTAAAATGCCACTGAGCTCTAAATTTGTTCTACATTAAAATGCCATTGATCAGTCAATAAAGAAAACTTTCCAGTTTTATTGCATCACAAGCTATAAAATATTCACAATATTTCCATTAAATTTGAGAAGGAAAATAATCAATTTAAAACAACTCTACAAATGATTGAACCTTGTAAAAATAGTCACCTTTGGAACTTTTGTCTCAATGGAGATGTAACACAAACAAACATTTAACATGTGCAAAGACAGGGAAAGTAATAACAGAAAGCACAAATGGAACAGAGCAAGTGACACCATATATATGAGATACGAACAAGGTATCAAAGCATCTAGTCTTTATACAGGGATGCCAGCCTCCAGGTGGGACCTGGGGATCCCCCGGAATTATAGCTCATCTCAAGACTACAGAAATCAGCTCCCTTTGAGAAAATGGATGCTTTGGAGAGTAGACTTTATAGCTTTGTACACAACTGAGGTCCCTGTCCTCCCCAGGCTCCATCCCCAACTTCATGGCTGGTGAAAGCCAGTGGTGGGGGGAATATGAGACCATCTGATGGGCATTACCAACCTGTCCCTGGATTCAGGGGTCTATCCAGAGGGTCTAAAGGAGGCTGTGGTAATACCGCTCTTGAAAAAGCCATCCTTGGATCCTTTTGATCTTTCCAATTATCCCCTAGTTTTGAACTTATCGTTCCTGGGTAAGGTGATTGAGAGAGCAGTAGCTGAGCAGCTCCAGCATTTCCTGGGAGATACATTGGCACTTGATCTGTTCCAGTGTGGTTTCTGCCCTGGCCATGGGATGGAGACTGCACTGATTGCTGGACTGAGGCAGTTTGGCGCTGCTGTTATTGCTAGATCTTACAGCAGCATTTGACATGGTCAGCCATGCCTTCTTGACCCACTGCCTTGCCAACATAGGAGTTCATGGGGTGGTCTTACAGTGGCTTTCCTCATTCCTCCAAGGTCAGGGACAGAGGGTGGCACTAGGGGGTAGGGTGTCAACTAGGTTCCCCTTAATCTGTGGGGTACCTCAGGGGGCAGTCCTCTCCCTGATGTTGTTTAACATCTATATGTTCCCCCTCACCCAGCTGGCATACAGCTTTGGGCTGGGGTGTCATCAGTACACTGATGACACCCAGCTGTATCTGCTGGTGGGCGGCCAACTGGACTCTGCCTCACAAAATCTGCCCAAGGGCCTGAAGGTCATAGTAGGATGGTTGAGGAAGAGTCGGCTGAAACTGAATCCAGTCAAGAAGGAGGTTCTGTGGCTGGGGGGGGGGACTCAGGATTGGGGTCCCCACTCTTGACGGTGCACCTCTAATACCAGCACAAACCATCAAGAGTTTGGGCATGGTCCTGGATACCTCCTTATCCATGAAGATCCAGATAACGACTGTTGTGTTTTTAAAATATTTTTATTGCATTTTACATTACAACCTACAAGGTAAGAGGAAAGGGATAAAACCTAAATATAGAGTAGCAAGGATCATTGTTATGTTATACTTCAAATTGTTGTTTCCCTATTATCTCAATAGTAAAAGATGAGAACTAGCTATATATAAGTAAAACAAACAATCACAATCATACTTAACTATAGTGAGTGCATTTTAGTGTTAAGGTTATTAATTAAAAAAGCAAAACATCAGACTTTCAGGGTTAGACTACTTTGCAGCTTTCTTTCCTCTAAGCTTCTTTTTGTCAAGATCTAATTTGACTTTTACAGGTCTAGGAGCAGTAGCTCCTAATTCTGATTCCAAGTCAGACGATTCTTTTGAGGAACTGCTCGAGGTGCTGTCAGCAGTTCCCATGTCTTTATCCTTGTTGTCTTCTGCAACCTTCCTGTCCTTGGCTTTCTCAGATCCATTCGTAGCTTTCTGTTACTTCTCCAAAAACAATTTCAGTTTAGTAACAGATTCCATCTTTTCTTTTCCCCCGCTGAAGTTGAAGATGGGCTTCAGACATTATCCATCTGTAGGGAGTGGTATTTTTCTGTAGAAATAGTATCAAATCTCTGTATTGTTTCCTCCCCTTTCTAATTTCAAATGGAACATCTTTCAAAACTTTAGTTTCTTCTCCTTTGATTTTTAGGGTTATTCCATTTGTCACTTTCAATACTTTGTCCCTTGTTGACCTTTTAGGGAATTTTAGGAAAACTTCACTGGGGAGCTTGTTTTTTTAAATAAATTCTGGATAGATGCGGTAGATGCCAATTTCCCACTGTACAGCCCACCACTGGAGTTATTCCTTCGCTTAAGATCCCTTTTAGGTTCTCTCCTTTCTGCTCGGGAATACCTTGGAATCTCAGGACGTAAGTTGATTTTTCCATCTGAAGAAATAACAGCTGTTGTTTCTCAGAGGTTTTTTCCTTTTCCACTGCCTCCAGTCTTTGTTCTAACAAATTTGACTTAGCGTCAACTTTTTTGAGCTTCTTAGCTGTTTTCTCTGTCCTTGCCGAGGTTTCTTTCAGTTCCTTTTGCAGCATATCAAAATTATTATTAAGATTGGTCATCTGGTCCAGCAGGGGGTGCAGTGCTGCAGCAATCATTTTGGGAAAGTCCGTGGTTACTTCTGGTTTAGTACCCGGAGTCAATGAGCTGGCAGTTCATGAAGAGAATTTCCCCTTAGCCGCCATTTTTTCTACCTTATGTGTCATAGTTTACATTAAAAGATAAGTTTTTTTTTTTTTTTAAGTCTCTGAAAGTCCGGTGGATTGCAATCTTCTTTCTAGTCTGCACCATTCTCAGCCAAGTTATCAATCTCCCTTTCAAGCCAGCCTCCTGCCTGTCGCTTTTCTCTTACAAGTCAGTCTTTCTGGAATCAGGTGAATTCCCTTCCCCCTTCTGCTTTGTTTGGGGCTTCGGTGCGGCTTTACGGGTTTGCGAGTGGGCAATTGTTTATAGAAGCAGACATCAACTCACATTTTACTTCATGCTTCAGTTCAGAGTGTAGGGGGAATCATTTTTCCACCATATCGCTTGCGCACTCTTCCCAATGTGCGCTTCTGTGTACCATGGCTGGTCTCACATCGCGGGAACCTTTTGGTGCAAAAAGGAGCCTCGATCCTTTGGCTCGCGCCTCGGGAGAGGCACCTCTCACTCACCAGGCTACGAGCCCCCTACAAGGGCTTGAGAAGGTCCAAGATCAACTCGGACCCCTCCCCATCAGCACGATTTGCGGGGCGCTCACATCAGAGTTATGATTGAGTGCACCCGCCAGCAAGTTGTCAAAACCTGGAAGTCCCAGATCATGACTATTGTCAAGCTGGCTTTCTACCAGTTGTGCCAGGCTAGGCAGCTGGCCCCTTTCCTGTCTCGCCCTGACCTAGCCACAGTAATCCATGCAACTTTTACTTCCAGATTGGATTCCTGTAACAACTTCTACACTGACCTGGCCTTGAGACTGATTCGGAAACTCCAACTGGTTGAGAATGCGGCAGTGTGGGTCCTGACTGGGACACCACAGACTGCACATATTCAACCTCTGCTGCGCCAGCTGCACTGGCTCCCAGTGGAGTACCAGGTCAGGTTCAAGGTTCTGATATTGAACTTTAAGGCCTTGAGTGGTCTAGGACCCACATGTCTTTGGGACTGCCTCCTCTGGTATGTCTCCTGAAGAGCTTTACACTGTGCTGGAAATTATCTACTTATGATCCCTAGCCCTAAAGATGTCCAGCTGTCCTCAACCAGAACCAGGGCTTTTTCAGCCCTGGCTCCTACCTGGTGAAACTCTCTGCCAAATAACATCCATGCCCTGCAGGATCTTATGCAGTTCTGCAGGGCATGTAAGGCAGAGATGTTCTGCCAGGCTTATGGTTGAGGACAGCAAAAGGTCTTCTTATCTGGCACTCCCCTCCCCCCACCTTGCTTTCTCCTGCTTGAGGGATGGTAATACATATTGTATCTACTTTGGTTCCACTTGATGTTCTTTTAACTTTAACTTAACTGTTTTATTTTTGGTTGTATATTGTATTTTTGTTATATTGTATTTTTTGCTGTCAACTACCCTGAGCCCTGTGAACTCAGGGAAGGGTGGTATATAAACTGAAATTTATAAATAAATAAATAAACCCTACTGCCCCATCCTCTACTGGTGGCCAGGGGGGACCTTGGAAACCCTAATTTTGTATCATGCTGAGGTGCCTGAAACAGTACACACTCATATTAAACCAAAACCCAGTATCACTCCATGTACGTGTCTGTGCCTAGTTCCTATATTTCTACATTCCCATGTCCACAGGAAGGTTCTGATCTCCCCCTCCCCCCAAAAAGTGGTATCAGTTCATTAACCTTTTTCATAGGCAGCCATCTCAACAGCTGAAGAGATAGCAATGGCAGCTTTCAGGCCATTATCAGCAGTAGCATGGGGAGAATCAGCAGGTCTACATATTATCGAGTGGAAATAACCTGTTCCTGCCTCTTACACACGGATGGGCACCAACTGTCATCTGTGCTGATGAATAATGCAGGAAGTGCTAAGTGTTCAGTCTCTGACTGTTTCCATACTGTTCAAGAGACATTCAAACCAAAAGAATCTTTCCTAGCCTGATATCCAAACCTGGTTTGTGGTGACTCAATGAACAAGCAATGCATACATAGAAGCCATGTTAAATGGATTATCGTTGATATGAATGACAGAAATACAAACTAGATAAAAATTCAATACACATTCTAATTCCAGTCTCACAAAATAAGAGTCTTTCATAATGATAGAATTAGGTCTTTAGACCAAGATGATATATAAATATATTTTTATAAATATATAAAAAACAGAACTCAGAGGTTTCTGGCATCATTGGACTGGCATTTTGCCTGCATATCTGGTATTGCCTGTAGAATCATGAATTTTTAAAAGGCTTACTTTATTTTTAAGTTTAAATAAAATGGATGGTAGTGAATAAACAGTGTCACAAAAGTGTAAGTGATATTCAGACTGTAATCTTTTCCAATATACTACACCCTCTTCGATGCATGTAAAAGTGTTCATGATATGTACCATATGAACTGAGAAGTATTTATATTCCTTCACATTAATCTCATGTTTGTTTATGGTTTAAATAAATGTCAAAGGCACGCTGATCATGTATAGGAGGTACACATTATGTTGAACAGAACAATATTTATTTCATATGATGCTAAGTGCCCATTTGGCAATTTGAACCTCACATTAAAATTGTATGTGTAATTATACACCACTAGATGCTGTGTTCTAATCACAGAGGCTTAATTAAGATGCTTATTTTAAGCAGTAAGGATTTTTGTTTACAATACAGCTTAAGATAATTTCAAAAATCAGCTGTATGTATTGGTGCCACCACCACCAAATGTACCATTCTAATGAATGGTCTTCTGCAGAGAGAAATGCGAAAGAACATAAGAACATAAGAGAAGCCAATGTTGAATCAGGCCAATGGCCCATCTAGTCCAACACTCTGTCACACAGCGGCCAAAATATACCAGGTGCCATCAGGAGGTCCAGCAGTGGGGCCAGGGCACCAGAAGCCCTCCCACTGCTGCCCCCTCCAGCACCAAGAATAGAGTGCATCACCTGCCCCAGACTGAGAGTTCTCATTCTATACCCTGTGGCTAATAGCCACTGGTGGACTTCTGCTCCATATGTTTATCTAATTTCCTCTTGAAACTGTCCATGCTTGCAGCTGCCACGACCTCCTGTGGCAGTGAATTCCATATGTTAATCACTCTTTGGGTGAAGAAGTATTTCCTTTTATCTGTTCTAACCCGACTGCTCAGCAATTTCATAGAGTGCCCACGAGTTCTTGTATTGTGAGAAAGGGAGAAAAGTACTTCTTTCTCAACCTGCTCAATCCCATTCATAATCTTATAAACCTCGATCATGTCACCCCTCAGCCGTCGTTTCTCCAAGCTAAAGAGCCCCAAGCATTTTAACCTTTCTTCATAGGGAAGGTGTTCCAACCCTTTTATCATTCTAGTTGCCCTTCTCTGCACTTTTTCCAATGCTATAATATCCTTTTTGAGATGTGGTGACCAGAACTGTACACAGTATTCCAAATGAGGTCGCACCAATGATTTATACAGGGGCATGATGATACTGGCTGATTTGTTATCAATTCCCTTCCTAATAATCCCCAGCATAGCGTTGGCCTTCTTTATTGCAGCTACACATTGTGTAGACATTTTCAGCGAGTTATCCACTACGACTCCAAGATCTCTCTCTTGGTCAGTCTCTGCCAGATCAGACCCCATCAACGTGTATTTATATTTAGGATTTTTGGCTCCAATGTGCATCACTTTGCACTTGGCCACATTGAACCCCATTTGCCACATTGACGCCCACTCACCCATCCTCAACAGATCCCTTTGGAGTGCCTCACAATCCTCCCTGGTTTTCACCACCCTGAACAACTTCGTGTCATCTGCAAATTTAGCCACATCACTGCTTACTCCCAATTCCAAATCGTTAATAAACAAGTTAAAAAGCATGGGACCGAGTACTGATCCCTGTGGTACCCCACTGCTTACCACCCTCCACTGAGAAAGTTTCCCATTTATACTCACTCTCTGTTTCCTATTTATAAGCCAGTTTTTGATCCACAAGAGGACTTGTCCTTTTATCCCATGACTATTGAGCTTACTTAGGAGCCTTTGATGAGGAACTGTATCAAAAGCTTTCCGGAAGTCAAGGTAAATAATATCTATTGGGTCCCCCTTGTCCACATGTTTGTTCACTCCCTCAAAAAACACTAACAGGTTAGTGAGACAAGATCTTCCCTTACAGAACCCATGCTGAGTCTGCCTCAATAGTTTTTGTTCATCAACGTGCCTACTAATTCTTTCCTTAATAACAGTTTCCACCAACTTACCCGGTATCGATGTCAGACTGACTGGCCTGTAATTTCCTGGATCTCCCCTGGAGCCCTTTTTAAAGATGGGAGTGACATTAGCTACCTTCCAGTCATCAGGAATGGAGGCAGATTTTAAAGAAAGTTTACATATTTTTGTCAGGAGATCCACAAGTTCACATTTGAGTTCTTTCAGAACTCTCGGATGAATGCCATCCGGGCCTGGTGATTTATTAGTTTTTAAATTGTCCATCAGTCGGAGGACTTCCTCTCTTGTCACCGCAATCTGATTCAGGTCTTTCAAACCCCCTCCCGAAATCAGTGCTTCTGGAGTGGGCAAACACTTCTCCTCTTCCACAGTGAAGACAGAGGCAAAAAATGCATTCAGCTTCTCAGCCATTTCCCTATCATCCTTCACTACTCCTTTTACCCCTTGGTCATCCAAGGGCCCCACTGCCTCCCTGGCTGGCTTCCTACTTCTAATGTATTTGAAGAAAGTTTTATTGTTGGTCTTTATGTTTTTGCGATATGCTCCTCATATTCCCTTTTTGCTTGCCTGATCACAGACTTGCATTTTATTTGCCATAGTCTGTGTTCCCTTTTATCAACCTTACTAAGACTAGCTTTCCACCGCTTAAAGGAATCCTTCTTACCTTTTACAGCTTCCATTACTTTATTTGTTAACCATGCAGGCTTTTTTCTATACCTATTTGTACCTTTCCTAACCTGCGGTATATATTTTTTCTGAGCTTCTAGGATTGTCTTTTTAAATAGTCTCCAAGCTTCCCCAATGGTTTTGACCTTCTCCACTCTTCCTTTCAATTTCTTCCTCACATGTCCCCTCATACCAGAGAAGTTACCCCTTTTAAAGTTAAAAGTGGTTGCGTCAGTCTTTTTGGGCAACTCCCTATCTGTACAAATGTTAAACTCAATGACATTATGGTCACTGTTTCCAAGTGGTGCAATCACTTTTACATCTCTCACCAGGTCTTGGGTGTTACTTAGGACCAAATCCAGGATCGCCTCTCCCTGGTAGGATCTGTGACCATCTGTTCCACAGCACAGTCATTGAGAGTGTCTAAGAACGCAATCTCTTTTTCCCGACTAGAACTCATATTGACCTAATCAATGTGTGGGTAGTTAAAGTCGCCTATTACAACACAGTTATTTCGTCTAGCCGCTATCTTTAATTCATTCATCATTTTATAATCCTCCTCTATCTTTTGATCTGGTGGGCGATAACAAACTCCCACTGTTAAGCCTCCTTTTGGACCCACTATTTCAACCCATAGCATTTCCAGAAGGGAATCCAATTCTCTTACCCTCTCAATCTTACTGGACGGTATACCCTCTCTGACATACAGAGCCACCCCACCTCCAACCCTTTCCCCCCTATCCTTCCGATATAATTTATAACCAGGAATCACCGTATCCCACTGATTTTCCTCATCCCACCAAGTTTCTGAAATACCCACAATGTCTATTTCCCCCCCAACACCAAGCATTCCAACTCCCCGATTTTACCTCGGAGACTTCTAGCATTTGTGTATAAACACGTATAGTTTCCCACGTTTTTTAAGCCCACAGCCTTCCTCTTGCTGCCTCGAGACCTTGCCAGGCAGTTCCTATCATTAGCCACAGTCTCAGTGGACAATTGTAATCCATTTCCTTGTACAAAAGTAATAGCTACCCCTTCATCTCTTTGAGATGAGCCATCCCGAACCAGAGACTTTTCATCTCCTGTCGGCTTTCCCCCATTATTCAGTTTAAAAACTGCTCTGCCACCTTTTTGATTTTGAGCGCCAGCAGCCTGGTTCCTTCTCGGGACAAGTGGAGACTGTCCCTTTTGTACAGCTCCCTCTTGTCCCAAAAAGCATCCCAGTGCCTAACAAACTTGAACCCTTCCCCCCTACACCACCGTCTCATCCACGCATTGAGACTCCTGATCTGTGCCTGTCTCTCCGGCCCTGCGCGTGGAACAGGTAGCACTTCCGAGAAGGCTACCTTGGAGGTCCTGGCCTTGAGTTTCCTGCCCAGCAGCCTAAATTTCTCCTCCAGGACCTCACGACTGCATTTCCCCACATCGTTGGTGCCGACGTGCACCACGACCACTGGCTCCTCCCCAGCACTATCTACCAGCCTATCTAAAACACGCGTAATGTCCGCTACCTTCGCACCAGGCAGGCAAGTCACCATACGGTCAGTACGCGGGTTCGCCACCCAGCTGTCTACCTGCCTAAGGATCGAATCACCAACTACCAAGAGCCCCCTCCCACCCTTCCCAGGGACGGTTCCTTGGTACGAAAGGATACCCGTTCACCAGCTGAAGAAGAGGTCCCTTCTGAGGGCACATTCCCCTTATCCTCAGCATGGTGCCCCTTTTCCCCTTGACCCTCATGCTCCCTGGCAGCAGCCGGGCTGCCAGATCCAGAGTGGGACATATCTAACAAGTCCCCGAGAGTCTTCCCCGTGCACCTAACTGACTGTCCCTGCTTCTCCAGGTCAGCCACCTTGGCCTCAAGGGAGCAAACTCGCTCCCTGAGAACCAGGAGCTCCTTGCACCGAGCACACACCCAAGACTTCTGACACTCCATGCAAAACACTGGATAGCCCCCAACCCCCTGCTGGCATTCTGGCTTCATAATTGTTTTTAAACAAATACTTTTCTATAACCCCCTTTTAAAACCCTTTGTATTTATATGGCTCCTGTTGTAGGAGTCTACTTACCTTACCAAGGAGCCAAGGTCCTGGCTTCCTGGCTCTTCCTGGGCTTCTTACAGAGCCCCTAGGCCAAGAGCCACAGGCAAAGAGCCTCGCCCTTTTGCTCTCGCCCTTCGGCTCATGCCAGAGGCTCGTGCCTCTTGCAAACTTCCTGCCTTAAATGGAATTGTCTCCCAGGAGAGGGTGTGGCCAGCAGCTACTCAAAATCACCCAAGGCACTTAATGACGGTCAAACAAAGCCCCTTTCACACTCCAACTCCAGCAGCCAGGAGTCTGCTATTCAATCTCACCCAAGCACTTAATTACAGGCAAACAATGACCCTTTCACACCCTAACTCCAGCAGTCAGGAGTCTGTTACAACTCACCCACACACTCCCAAATACAGTCCCTGACACAGTACCTTTTCAGCTAAAGCACCTCAGCTGAAAGTAAATAAATAAAAATACCACTCACCCCTCTGGCAGCTCAAACACCTTGCTCCTTCTCAGAGCTCAGCTGGGTCAGCTCTCTATACAGATTTGAGCAAAAACTGGGGATAACCTGTCTACTCTAAGAGCTACTGAGCCAGTTAGGCTGATGCCATGCTAAGTATTAAGCAGCAAACTAACATGCAGCATAATAGAGAAGGGGGAGGAGGAGGAGGAGGAGACTGGATTAAAAATCCACCTGTTTGGGTGAAGAAGTACTTCCTTTCATCTGTTCTAACTAATAACCTGACTGCTCAGCAATTTCATTGAGTGCCCATGAGTTCTTGCCTTGTGAGAAAGGGTAAAAGTACTTCTCTCTCTACCTGCTCTATCCCATGCATAGCCTTGTAAACCTCTCATCATGTCACCCTCAGTCATTGTTTCTCAAAGCTAAGATCCCCAAGAACCTTAACCTTTCTACATAGGGAAAGTGTCCTCCTCTTATTATTGTAGTTGCCCTTTTCTGCATTTTTTCCAGTGCTATAAATATTCTTTTCTAGGTGTGTGCAGGGGTTGTTTCCTGCCAGAGCACCCCAGAGCGGTGCTCCGGCAGTAACGAGCCCAGGCCTCGCCCCCTCCCTAGGTGGCAGAATTAATGCCTGGCTTCCCTGCGCAATCTTTGTGTAGGGAAGCCAGGCATGTCTGCTGGGCTCCCCTTCATGTCCCCAGCCAGCCAGACACAGGAAGAGAAGCCCGGCATATATGCCCTCCTTTCCCCCTGAGCCACTCAGTCTGGCTTCCCTGAGGGGCACTCCGAGAAGATCAGAAAGGGAAGCCAGCAATGCTGGCTGGAGACAGGAAGGGAAGCAGGGCAGATATGCCCTCCTTTCCCCCTGAGCTGCTCCGCTTTCACGGAGAGACTGGGGGGTGGATTTAAAAGCCTGGCTTCCCTGCACGACCTTCTAGCCATTGGGGACTCAGAGCAGATCACAAAAGGAAGCCAGGCATGTCTGCTGGGCTCCCCTTCCAACAGGAAGCCAGGCAGAAATGCCCTCCTATCCCCCTGAGCCTCCTGGAGCCCAGCAGACATGTCCTCCTTTCCCTCAGCCAGGCACCTGGAGAAGATCTAGCTGGGAAGGCAGGCATGTCTCCCCACCTCCTCTTCCTTCTCCAGCCAGCCTGCCACAGCTCATAGTTTATACTGGAGGAAGTCCATCCCCCCCCACCCCCGCTTTCAGTTGGTTTTATTTATTTATTTATTTATTATATTTCTTGGTCTCTCACTCCTCCCAAAGGGTCTTGATCTTGTATACATGTCTATGTGTAATGGAACAGTCTGCTCTTCCCTTAATATCTGTGTGATTTAGTTTGGTCCTGTTGGGTGGAGCTCTTGTTTCACTTTGGTTTTTATATGTTGAATGGACAGGAGAATGGGTGGCTGAGTGAGTAGTCTAACCTGGGAACTCACAGCCAAAGGAAGACGTTTCAAATGTAAGCCTTCAAGCTCCTTTTTAACTGCTGGTGGGGGGATTTAGAACTTGGGAAAAGCAAACATATACAGAGGGTTTCATTTTCTTTCCCTTTCTTTGCTCCCTTTCTTTCCCTTTCCCCCATTTCTTTCCCTTGCCTGCCTTCCTTCCATTTCTTTCTATCCCTTTCTTTCCATTTTGTTCTTTTCCCTCCCTCCCTCCCTTCCTTCCCTCCCTTCCTTCCCCTCTCTCTTTCATCTAATGAGTTAGGCTATAACCAGCTTAAATAAAGGTTAACAGTCAATAAACACAGAATGTGCCGAACAAAGCTTGAGTCCAGTGGCACCTTTAAGACCAACAGAGTTTAATTCTGGGTCTAAGGTTTCATGTGAATAAACTTTGTTGGTCTTAAAGGTGCCACTGAACTCAAACTTTGTTCTGTTGCACTGGAACAAATATTCTTAAGTACCACTGCTAATGAAACATTGAGCTGCTATCCTACCTTAAGCATGTGTGGACAGGAGGTGTTGGGTCTACCCTAATAATTTGTTCAAGTAACTTTGTGATGTCTTTTGTACAGTGTAACCATATTGCCTGTGTAGAAGAGCCCTCGTGAATCATTCTGGTTTGCATAGATTCAGGTGGATAGCCATGTTGGTCTGAAGCAATAGAACAAAGTTTGTGTCCAGTGGCACCTTTAAGATAAACAAAGTTTAATTCTGGGTATAAGCTTTCATGTTCATGCACTCATTTTCAGATACGTTGAAACAGAGTCATCAACCATTACATGTAGGTAGCAAGTGAGGAGGATGTTGCCCATATCTGTAGACTTCTGCAAATATGGGAACTGTAGCCTCTGTTCATAACTGGGTCACTGGTCACTTCTTCAGCCATGAAGTATCTGTGGAAGAGAGCAGTGGCTCACAAAAGCTGATCCCCTGCCACAAATTTTCTTGGCGCTTTTGAAGCAGTTTTTCTCCAGGTAGGCTCGCCAGCTCTAAGTTGGGAAATACCTGGAGATTTTTGGGGTGGAGCCTGAGCAGGGGGTGTTGCCTTCTGACACACTTCTGGTGATGTCAGGGGGTGTGGCATATGCAAATAAATTATGCTAATGAGTTATGCTAATGAGCTCCTGCACCTCTTTTGCTACAAAATGACCCCAGGGTGTATGTGGTGTGAGTGGTCTAATATGGTTGCACCATCAATTTGTACATGGCAGGGCCTGTATAAATGTTGTTCCTGTTGGTCTTTTGGGGTTTCTGTGTGGCACTGTGGCATGCTTGCAATGCAACAGTGCCACTTGTTCTCATGGCAAACAAGCACCTCCCAAGACAGTTCACTTCCCCTGAGATTCTCTGGGAGAGTCTGACTGCTAGGTGCTGCTGGCTTGCCTGCCTTAAGTGCTGCTGCCTGGGTTTCCCCATTGGAAACAATGGAGGTAATAGGGGTAACCTGTTTGGGTGCCCATAGAATTGGGCCCACTGGTCCAATTGCTTTGGGACATGGGGGTTTATATGGGGAGAGGCTCCTGAAGCTATCCTGAAAATTTGGAGCCTGTCCCTCAAATTCCTTCCCCCCAGAGCCACTAACAGTTTGGTGTAGTGGTTAAGTGCACAGACTCTTATCTGGGAGAACTGGGTTTGATTCCCCACTCCTCCACTTGCACCTGCTCATGTGACCTTGGGTCAGTCACAAGCTCTGGTGCAGCTGTTCTCTCAAGGACAGTTTCTGTCAGAAGTTCTCTCAGCCTCACCTACCTCACAGGGTGTCTGTTGTGGGGAGGGGAGGGGAAGGGAAAGGAGTTTGTAAGCCACTCTGAGACACCTTTGGGCAGTGAAGGGTGGGGTATAAATCCAAACTCCTCCTCCTCCTCCTCCTCCTCCTCCTCCTCCTCCTCCTCCTCCTCCTCCTCTTCTTCTTCTTCTTCTTCTTCTTCTTCTTCTTCTTCTTCTTCTTCTTCTTCTTCTTCTTCTTCTTCTTCTTCTTCTTCTTCTTCTTCTTCTTCTTCTTCTTCTTCTAACAGCACTGTGGAAAAAAAGTAACTTTTTCCCCACCATAGAAAACAATGGAGGGGATGGGGCAACCTGTTTGGGGGCCCGTAGAATTGGACCCCCTGGTCTAATGTTCTTGAAAACTGGTGGATATCTTAGGGAGAGGCTCCAACAACTACCCTGCAGGTTTGGAGTCTCTCCCTCAAACCTCTCCCCTCCAGCCCCCAGAATATACCCTATGTTTTTGCCATTGACTTCAATGGCCCATAGGATATAATGAGGCTGAATTGCCACCGAATTTCAGTGGCAATTCGGTGGCAAGCTGATTCAGATCAGAGAATCTGAATCGGCCTGCAGCATCTGAACTGAATGCACATCCCTACTTCTGAAGCCTTGTTTACTGCTTCAGAGCTACAAGGCATTGGCTCGGTTTCAGCTGTAAGCTGTGACTACTGCTTAGCTGGTAGCCTGATCTCTTGTTGCTCTATTCCTGGCTCAGAGGCAGCTGCAGCTGGTTGTTCAATTACTGGCTGGGAGCCAGCTGCAGGTCACTCTTCTGAAATACAAAAGTTATCTGTTTAACATTACATACTGATAGGAACTTTTGAACAGAAATGTGAAAGGGGCCTATCGCTTAATTCAGTACTGAAGCAAACCTGTTAGCTACTTAACATTACATACCAATAGGAACTTTTGAACATATAATTGAGATCTCATAAAAAAATATTATCATGCATAATTGTCTTTGCTTGAGTAAGGCAGCAGTTCTCAACTTCCTGAGTGCCATATCTGAGAATCTGAAATGAGTGCTGTTCTGCATCATAACCAAATAAAGCTATTTTTTTTTTCAGATACACAGCAAAATGATGATGACATCATGTCAAATCCTTTGTGTCTGAAGACTTTATTTATAGTAATTGCTGGTACTGGTATCTATTATACATTACCATATTTAACCTAAAGTATTACATGAAAACAAATATTAGTAGGTAAATTTAAGATGTCTGTGGTAAGCAACAGTGAAACTTATGCTCACATCACATCTCATGCATTGGCTTAGATTTCAAGGACTCTGAAGGGAGCAAAATTTATGAATAAGCTATTTGCTCATCCCTTCTTTCCTCTGCATTTCTCCCAAAGAATCAGTCCAGAAGGTTGGGGGAACCTTGGGAATGATCCATGATGTGGTACTGTAGCGGAAAGGAAAAATTGGTGCTTTGTGCACAGAACACTTGCGGGGTAGGGGACCCAGTTTCCTACTGGTTCAAATCATGCCCACAGGCCTCTATTTACAGAATTCTAAATAGATGAGAGGTCCAGTCATGAATCTGTAACATTGCAGTTTAGCATTGAAGCTTAGAAGCTTCAGCAGGGAGGACAGGGTACAAAATAAATAAATAAATAAACAAACAAACAAACAAATAAATAAATAAATAAATAAATAAATATTTCCATAAATGCAGTAAATATGAAACCAGTTGCTTCATGTATAATTCACAGTATGAATTCTTAGGCTTACCAGGTACCCACTAATGCAAGAAACTCCTGGTAATTCTTTCTGATGCCTGCTGATACTCTTCTGGGCCAGGAATGATCTTTGTTGCCACAAGATGACATCACTTCCAGCATGACCCTGAAGTACCAGCATTGCACCAGGGCAACACTCCAGCACTCGCTCCAAAATTCGAGTGATAGAGCATTACTCTGGTGCAATGCTGGTACTTCTGGGTCAGACCACACACCAACGAAGATCACTGTCCCCCTGCAATAATTACCCAGTCGTCCATCTCCCACCTGTTGCCTGGTTCTTATTGGACTAAACCCAAGAATTTGCCGGCCACAGAATGCAGTAATCATGTTTTTGATAACCTTAGCTCCTGTGGTTTGGGGATAGACTCAATTCCACTTAGTCACTAAGGACATTTCCTCAAGTGTTATCTGTCTCAAGTTCAATGCTTTTGAAAAGTGTTTTTTCCCCTGCTTCCAACAATATTGTGGTACATTTGTGCACTTTCTGGGATTTCCTTAGCTTTTATCTGATCTTTCTCAAATCTGTTTTGCTCTGAAGTTTTGGGAAAGATCACAGTAAATCCTGGATGGCTGTGTAGATGGGAAAGTTTGGGCTTTCTGGCCCACATGGCAGCCTCTTCCTTGCCCTCACCCCGGGACTTTTCATGTTTTTTAAAATCAACCCTAAAATATAATTATACCAATATTCTGTTGTAACAATAGGTGTAGCAGGTTCTCTGAATTCTCAGGTTTCATTTTTTAAAGACGTTATTAGCCCTTTCCCTTGAAGACATAAAAGGAAAAAAAGATATATCTTCACAAGGGAAGGAGCTAGAGACTGCAGGGAAAACTACCACGTGGAACTCCCATTGCTGTTGCTGTTGGCTGGCCCAAGGGTTTTTTGCACACTAGGCGGGGCCACCTTGTGGCACCCCCATGGTGAGGCTACCTTGTGGTGCAGGAAGAGCCCTCCTTTCTGGGGGAAGGGGGAAAGGGTTTGTTTTTGCACGCAGCAAGAGAGGACTGGAAGAGGCTGCAACCCTGCAACAGCAGGAGGGAAAAGCCCTACAGCCAGTCCCCCCCCGGGAAGGTCTCCTTGGAAGTAAGGTGTCAGGGTGGGAGAAGCTTTGACTGATGAAGGGAGATCTTCTAATCCTGACACAACAACAGTGCAATCCTGAGTGTATATAACTCCAAAGTAAAGCTCATTGAGTTCAACGGGACCTACTCCCTCACTGAAGCATGTGGCTCAGAGCCTATATCTGTCAGACTCTCGCTTGTTTTGGTTAAAATAGAGTTTTCAAAGCCCGGGTCCATAAAAACTATTTTGCCAGTTCTAGCCTTGGAAATTCCTGTAGAATGGGGGGGGGCAGCAGCAGTACCTGTAGAGTGGGGGGACTGGGGAAGTATTTCGCCCAGTGTCCCACAGAATTTGCCCTCTGAAGTTGCCATATTCTCTAGGGGAACTGACCTTCTTAACCTGGATATCAGTCATAATTCTGGGGGGACTCCAGGCCCCACCTGGTAGGTGGCAACCGTAAGATAAACAGAGAGGGTGTTTTACACAGCCCCCGGTTGGCGAGGAGGAAGCTTCTCTTCCTGAGCCTGCAGGACCGACGGTTCAAAGTCGAGCCCAAGACAACAAGGAACACTGAGTCTAGAAGCAACAGCTCTGCTCCCCAGCAACTGATGACTCCCCTCATCTCAGAGTCAGCGATTGGCTGGAAAAGCTTGCATTCTGTCTCAAGGGATGTCCCGGCCAAAGTCCCAAGCCAAATCCTCCTCGGGTGACAACAAGCCATTCCTGGGAAGTCCCTGGCCCGCTTTCACCTGGCGCAGGGGTGGGGGGAGGGGAAGGGGGGTGCGAGATATGGCAAACCTCCCCTGCCAGGTGGAGAGGCCTCTCTCAGAGGACATTTATGGAGCAAAATCACTCCCAACCCAAGTGCAGGGTGGTGGGGTGCAGTGTCCCCCCATGCAAGGGGTGGGGGGCCATCGGCCAAGAGACTTTAAAGGGTGCCTCCCCGGACCATCGGGAGACAATGGTGCTCCTCGTGCCTGATCTCCCCGAGTGGCAAAGGAGTACTTTTGGCTCTGGATGGCCCGGAGAGGTGCCCTTTAAAGTGTGCTGGCCAGCAGGAAGGGGTGTGTTGAGTAGGCCACCCAGAAAGGGAAGGGGTTGCTCCTCCGACTCCAGCCTCCGACCCAGGGTGGGATTGTGGCCCAGTGGGATTGTGGCCCAGTGGAAGGAGGGAGGGTGGTCAGGGGGTGGGTCCGGCAGGCTGCAGGTGGTACTGGTAGGAGGTGATGGTGAATCGGGGAGAGAAAGAGGTGGTGGGGGAGAGAAAGAAGCAGTGGCTGGGGTCAGGGCGATGCAGGGCTTTTGGTGGGGGTGGAGGGCTTTTGGTGGGGTGCCAGTTCAGCGCCCTCATGATGGGCCCACCCTAAGTGAACGTCTAGCTCGCCTAGTGGGTGGGTCAGCCCTGATTAGTCCCTTCCCTTGAAGACATAAGAGGAGAAAAAGATATATCTTCACAAGGAAAGGAGCTAGAGACTGCGCGGAAAACTACCATGTGGAACTCCCATTACTGTTGTGCTTTATCTGTGCCCGCACCAGCAACAGGGAAACCACAAAAGCCCATCCCCATGTGGAAACCATTTAAGTATTGCCAGGAAAGAGCAAAGGTAATGTTATTGGCTTCTTAAAGACTCCTTTCGTTGCTGGTCTGCCTTGTTAATGCTGGTTCTATAGAAGATGCAAGAGAAAGAAAATATCAGGTGGTACATTTTGTCAGCTTACCCTGAACATCTCACCCCCCCCTTCAAAAAAGGGATTTTAGAAAGCAATCCTGTACAGCCTTGCTTGGTGCTGGAGATTTCAGAATACTAAACTTCTCATGAAACAGCTATTTCATTTTTCATTTTAGCAATCTGAACATTGATCGTACATCTCTGTTCACTGCTTGTTTCAGCAATAATATTGTTCTCCCTCGTTTTGTGGTTGGAAACAAATAATAACTGTATAAAAGAGAGTTAAGGTTTGTCCCCATTTCAAACAATCTCACACATGCATTTTCAGAGAAGTGTTTTTGTTTTAACTTGACATGGTGCTAATTCAGAAGCAGAGTCTGCATATTTAAAAGAAGCTTAAGCCCTTCTTCCATTGTCTCTGTCTTTAGTTTCTTTGCAAACAGAGCCTTTTATCACCAGTAGGTACCTTACTACTGCCTGCTCTGCTGGGAGAATGGGTTTAATGACTCATAAAATGCTTGCTTTTACTTATAGTAATGACTGCATTCCCTCCCTTTCTGAGAAAAGCCAACCAAATATACAATCACAAAATGCTTGACGCAGACCCCTAGATGGCAGGATGGGACTATCCATTATATGTACCCTATGGTGCAAGTGGTCTCTTGCTCACATGGTTTCCAGCACATTCTGGAAACACAGAAAATAGACTTAAAAATAATATATTTGGAAGAGGTTAGAAGAAAGATTTAGACACAAATAATTAGAATATTGCAATTTCCTGTTTTACCCTTGGCATCATGAAACAATCTGCAGTATTTTGTTTTTCATTTCTGCTGCTGATGGTTTGTGTCGCAGTCTGCCACAAATAGTTCATCAGTGCTCCAGGCAGTGTTATCACTAGTCTCACAAGGCACTGATCAACCAGAAAGATTGAAAAAAGCACCCACACCATCTCTTCTAACATGCAGACCCTCCATTCTTTTGCCTTCATCAATTCTTTTTTATCCTTTAGCCTTTATTCTTCCAGCTACATGTGGTTCTCAGTGAGGTCTCATCTAGGCACTGATCACCTGCTTAGTGCCAACAATAATAGATCACTGAGTGCCCAGTCTTGATTCGTATCCTCCCACACTCAATGGCACTGCTGTTCTGCAGTAGTATAAAGAATTCCTCATGATTATTCTTAATGTTGTTCTTCCCTCTTTTACCAAGGAAAACTTCGGACATTTGTGTTTGGAATCTCTCTACTTGTTCCTGTACTCTCTTTATAGTGTAGTTTTGCACATCCTTGACATCCTGTTAAGTAACCCTGTGCTAAACATATAAGTAGACTTTTTTTTTGATTGGCGATAATTCGTTTTGTCTAGGTATAAGTTGTATCTGTATGCATGATCAGTTATCCTCCGCTAACAACACTTGAGCTCCCTGAAAACTGTTTTGTTTACATGTTGAACTAGAAGTTAAAGTGAACTGGTCAAGAGCTTTCAACTACCTTTCCTTTTATTCTAAGTGAATATGTGAACAGTTGTCTTCTCTGGTATGCGAAGATCACAGTTCCATACAGAAACACAGTGAACTGTGAATGATCGAAGATAGGTCAAAGGAGTATGAACACCCTGGGATTCCTCATTCATGTAGACAAGAGAACGTAAGGGTAGACATATTGTTGCCTAAAGCTTTTGTGGAGTAGAAACTACCTCATCAGATGTATGAGATGAATCATCTGTCAGCAGACTGGAACATGTGCATGCACAAACACATACAGAGATAGAGAGAGAGGTGAAAAAATGTAAACAAGAACCCCCTCATTGTGTCAGTTATTCCCTTCCATGAACATAAGAACACAGAAAAAGCCTTGCTGGATTGGACCAACAGTCTATCTCATCCAACTGTCAGCTCATACAAATGCACCTGGGTGTCATACAACTATGAGATAAAAGCGTGATGCAGGAATGACTTGCACCTGTGTTCAGCTGTCAAGCCAGATATGCGTACAAGGAGAATGGCATAGAAGGCTGTGTTTCTGGCTATACAACTTGGAACTTGAACTTTTTGTCATAGGAATGAGTTCATACTGGAAGCAGCCCTGAAGTGTCATTATTTGTACTGCCTTATAACCTGATGATGAAAAAGATATGGTCTTTCTACTTTTTCCATAGGTGGCTAAATCCTTTTCTGGGAATGCAGAGTGAAGCAGCTAATTAGCAAGGATGCTGAGACAGTGGGAATTTTGCCAAAGCTGAGGTGTGTCATCTTTTCCATTCCTGGACTCTGTTGCTCTAGGGCTGTAGCAGAGCTTTGTGACAGAATCATGATAAAATCACTTTGTCTTTATACACCAATTGTAGCTCTGCAGGGGAATAAAGATAGCTGGCCAACAGGGGCTCTGTATCCTTAGTCAGTATTGGCAGCTTTTCTAATTACCCTATCCCAACCGCTCAATTATTTGTTGTATCTTCCAAACGCATCACCAACGTTTTATTTATTCATGCACATTTTAATGAAGAAATCAAAGTCTAATTTTAAAAATATAGTGAGCAATATTTTTCATCAGATTACATTTATTGTAACACTTGATAAAATATGTCAGTGAATTCCTTATTGTCAGCTAATTGAATTATAAAAAGAATTATGCGCGGAGGATGATTTTGCAAACTGCTACAGCTCCCAGAAACACAGATACACATATCACCCTGAAATAAATAACTGATTCCTGTAGGCAAAATCTTGCACACATCACTTATTTACAGTGTGCTTGTTACTTAACTGTACTTATCTGAACACTAACAGCCTATTCAGATTCAAAATCCAACAAATGATTAGGGAGGATAAGGCCTGAGGCATCCTCACATGCCTTGATGTAGGGATTGCCCACATGATGCATATGTCAGCAATTGGTCACATGTGAAAGAACATTTCAAACTTGGGGCCAACATACTTTCAGCTTTTGTAAGACTGTACCATGTATTAATGCCATTTATTAAAATAATGGACCTGTTTACAGCAATGGATGCCCACTGAAAGATTCAAAAAGGTGCTTTGCATCTCCATGTGCCCTGTACTTTCACTATACAGGAATATAGTGCTGATAAAAACAGTGTCATGGATCAAGCGCTGCCTCCCTGAAGTTCTTTGCTTTATTCACTGATGGATAAAGGCAAGCCTTTGTGGTGAAGAAACAATTCCCCACAGGATATTGTGGCTTATATCCTGGCTACCCTCAGTACAAGTCAGATCCACATTCCATGGCCATGTGTGAACCAGCCCTGAGACACAGATCCATCCTGGCCTGGTACAGCATTATTTTAATCATATTCACATTGCACTCAGGTTAACCCAACATGAAAAAGGTTTAAACCAAATGGGTAGGAGGGGGATCACTTCAAAACAAGCAACAACCAAATTAAACAAACTGAGAAAGTGTCTACAACACTGTATCTGGCAACAGTCACAATCCTTTTGAACAGCCTGCATCAAGAACACTGCTGTAGTTTTGTGTTCTTCGGGACAGAGGAAAGAACAACAACCCAAACATGAATGTTTTTCACTTTCTCTTGACTTACGGTTAAGAAGAAGGCTGGCATTGGTTGTGCCTAGTTTGTTGGCAGCGACACATGTATAGTTGCCAAAATGCTCCTCTGTCACATTGTTGACATTTAAAAGTGATCTTGAACTATAGCTTTTAATAGTAATCCCTTGTTGTCCATTGATCAGTCTAGAAGGGGAAACAAAAAGGAAGACAGTACCTATTAGACGCCACAGATCAAGCTGTTTGCTTTTGGGTCTGATCACCTTGCAATACCTGAATGAGATTTTGCCAGAATGGAAAGGGGAAAAAGAATGTGATCATAACAAAGTTAAGTAGTGCTGGCAGTGTCTTACTTGGAGAGAATATGTTACTGCCATAGTATCCCAATGGTTGTAATTTTTTTAAAAAAGGAAGTAATGTTGCTGTCATTTCCTCTTCTGCAGATCTCTGTACCAAACCACATTAACAAACTGCTTTAAAATTCAAAGAAATGTAAATAGTGGATTGATGGGGGAAAAGTACTTGAGGATAAGTGCCTGAGAGATCCCACTGCCTCTGGGAGCATGCTGCGGATGGAAAGCTGGTTTGTGGCCAATTTGCTGCACAAAACTAGGTCCAAAATTAGAGGGCTTCCTTTCTTTAACTATCATATGTCAGGGAGCAAACCAAGATGTGGGTGATATAACTATACCAGGGAGAAAGCCAGAGGTGAAAAAAGGCAAACAACAGACACACAGACCGGAAAAGATTCAGGGAGAGGCAAAGCCGAGCAAGACTACATGCAGAGTCTTGGCACGGCAAAGGAGCACTATGTAGTAGATGCTGAACTAGCCTGCAGCAGCAGAGTCCTCTTTCTTCCATTCATGGGAGGGTAGGGTAGAAAAGACTTGACTGTGCGACTGAACAGCAACAACAGCAATCCTTAAAACTGCACTTGTTATTAATTACAAACCTTTTCCATTCATCATCATCATCATCATCACCATCATCATCAGGAAATCAAGTGCCAGAGACTGTGATCGCACCAAGAACCACATGGATGATTCCCCAGCACAAATGGGATTTAAATGCAATGTTCAATCCAAGGCGCTATAGACTTGTGTTTTAGGTCAGATTAAATTTCTTCTCTTCCATCACATAATCTTCTATCAATTTATTAGGTTCTACTGCAGTCCTTTTCTGTAAAGGTCAGCAATTCTTACATCAACCCATGTGTCTGTTTTGAATATGCGACACGTTTGGCTCCCAAGATTAACATGCCTTTGCACATAATTTCATGCTGAACCTAACTCTGAACCAGTACTGGTCTGATACTAAGTTTTCTTGCTTCCATTGCTGTTGCAAAACTTTATTTTTTTTCTAATGGCTTTGGTTCTTCCGATCAGCATCACTCCGAGTTCACCAAAGAGTATGTATTTAAAATTCTTCCTATGTACATCCAAAATATCATTTCAGTTCATGACAGGCACTCCAAATAGATGCAACTAATCCACTGTCTTTGGTTTCATCTTCAGATTTGTCCATCAAAAGAGCAGCTAATGATAAATCAAAGTTAAAGGAAAGAAAGCAGTTGGACACATTTCAATCTACACAGAAATCCAAAGTATGACTAAAACAGTATGATATATGATGAGCAGCCCTAGTTTACTCTGCAGAAAGTCCCATTATACTAAGCATGGCTTGTTCCAAGATGAGTGTGTATACAATTGCATGCTAAACCTGAAAAGGTGAAGGATTATAATATCTTTGAACAAGATGTCAGCAACATATATTTTCCATAGAATGTTCACTTTTTCTCACCTTCTGGACTTAAGGAATATATGTAAGCTCAGTTATACTCCTATCCTTAAAAGGACAGTCATTCTCTCTTATCACAGGGCAAAAAATCTAGCAGGAATAAAGCAGTACTTTCTGCTTTAGTGCCTGCACTCATTCACCCTCCCCCCCCTTATTTCTTACAGATGGCTTGTAATGTTTTCTGCCAGTAGGAATGCATCTTTCTAGGAGCAAAAATATGCCAGATTCCATGTGAGGTCATCCCGCCCCCCAGTAGTCATGCTGCTGGTGTGATTGGTGCTGAATTCACACTTGCAATGTAGATTTCACATGGCACAGACAAGTTAATTGAATTTTTCCACCCTTGTTAACCATAGTTTCTGTTTCACACCAGATGAGGATTGCTTCACTCTCCTCCTGCCACTGTCATGCTGTCCTCATGATTTTCTTCTCACTTAAAAAAAAATTGGGTGCATGGGTAGTGCTACTCAGTGCTCCAGAATAGCATAATAGTGCCACCATGTGCTCAGGGCCGGCCCCAGGTGTCTGGGCGCCCTAGGCAAGACAGCCTGGGGCGCCCACCCCACGGGGATGCCAATCTCCTGGTGGGGCCTGGAGACCGGGGGGGGTGGAGCGCCGGCTTTCCTGAGCACGCCGCACTAGCGGCGTGCTCAGGAAAGCAAGGGAAGGAGCGCCCGTTTGAATGGGCGCCCCTTCCCTCCCAGCGCCGGCTTCACGGGGGGCGGGGCGGGGGCGCTTTGGCGCCCCTGTGGACCCCAGCGCCCTAGGCGAGCGCCTAGCTCGCCTAGTGGGCGAGCCGGCAGTGCATGTGCTGCTCAAGAATAGCGTAATACTGCTGCCAAGTCATAGACATCTCATGGCAAACCCAGCAAAGGTTTTTCAAATGAGAAGCAGAGGTGGTTTGCCATTGCCTTGTTCTGAAGAGGCTTCCTTGGTGGTCTCCCTTCCAAGTACCGACCCTGCTTAGTGTGAGAGACCCAATGAGATCAGGCTATCCTGTGCTGCCTTCCCTTCCACTACAATATTACACATTTAAAAAAACCCTGCGAATTTGCATAGTGCTGCTCCAGAATAGCACAATACTTACATCCTTTGGTAATGCTGCTAACTGCTGCAAGGTGTCCACACTGAAGATGGTCTACTAAATGGTCTACTCCTCGGAGGATGGGGAGAAAGAGCATTTCAGGGACTTTTCAAATGATAATCTAGACAGCAGAGGAAAAAATGCTTGCTACTTGCATTGCCCTGTAGAGTAACTGACTTGGGTATGTAAGTAGCCTTGACCTGGGTAGTCCAGGTTAGTCCGATCTTGTAAGTTCTCAGAAGCTAAGCTGGTTCGGCCCTGTTAAATACTGGGATGAGAGACCACCAAGGAAGTCCAGGATCTCAACACAGAGGCAAGCAATAGCACACCATTTCTGAATGTCCCTTGCCTTGAAAAACCTACAATATGATGGCAAAACAAACAAACATGGCATTGCCCTGAGCCCCTGTTGTATAGTGGGTTAGCCGCATAATGAAACCACAGACAACAGTGTAGTGATCATCATGGTTCGCTATTATACAACACAAGACAAAATTACCTGGCCAAGAGGCCAACTATATACAGCGAAGGGGAATGCCCCCTGGTGCCATTGGCGGGTTTGAATTCCCGCCGCCGTTCCCATTGGTTCCCCTACGTGCAGGGCCGGCTCACCCACTAGGTGAGCTAGGCGCTTGTCTAGGGCGCCGGCCCTGCAGGGGCGCCAAAATGCCCCCCCCCCATGAAAAGCCCCCCTTCCTTCCCAGCACCGGCAGCCCCGGCTTTCCTGGGTGTCTTGCAGCTGCGAGATGCCCAGGAGAGCCGGCGCCGCTGCTGGGAGGGAAGGGGCGGGCGTTCTAACCCTGCCCCTTCCCTGGCTCTCCTGGGCCCCTCGCAGCTGCAAGGCGCCCAGGAAAACAGCACTGGGCCATTTCCAGGCCCCACCGGGAGGTTGGCATCCCCGGTGGGGTGGGCACCCCAGGCTGTCCTGCCTAAGGCGCCCAGACACCTGGGGCTGGCCCTGCCTACGTGGGACCCAGGAGCCCCAGTCCCATTGTTCACAGGTACTCATGCTCAGACTCCTTCGCTGATGGCCCGTAGTGGTCTGCGGACACAACACACACACACCCCGGAAGGGGGTGAAAGGACTGTTTCCTTTCACTACAACAGAAGGTATACTTTCCCATATAGACAAATGAAAAGGATCATCCCAACTATGTCACCCAGGAAAATATTTTTTTTTTTCAGGTTTAGAAGGAGAGCACAGAGTTGCTAAAATGGGGGGGGGGTTACTGTGCTGAATCTGTCCATATTAGAAAATTGAGTTCACTGAAACCTGGGTCTTGGGTCCCATGGTAAATCACGGATGATGGAAGGGATTTCTATTAGTGAAGTGGGACTGTTTTGCCTCACCCCCTCTTGTTGCAGTCCAAAATTAGGGATGCCAGCCTCCAGCCCCCAGGATTACAGTTCCCCTCCAGACTATAGGGATCAGTTCCCCTGGAGAAAATGGATACTTTGGAAGGTATACTCTGTGGCATTGTACTCCACTGAGGTCCCTGTCCTCCCCAGGCTCCATCAGCAAATCTCCAGAAGTTTCCCAGCCTGGATCTGCCAAACCTACCCTCCCATCCCCTGCCAGTGGCCAGGGAGGACCTGACAACCCTGCCCCAAATGCTGCTCCTGGAGGACAGGGGACCTCATTCCCAGAACAGCATAAGGGGGGATTTGGAGATCTGCAGCAGAAGAAACAACATGAAATGAAACAGATATTAACTCACCTTGACTTAACATATACAATGCACGATTCAAGGGCCCAAAGAAACTAGTAAATGTAAAGTGACCTTGCCTATGGAGGATAGAGAAATTGCTAGGAAAAGTTAATATACTCCTTCATATAACATCTTCTCCCTTACAACTTGGATTGATTTCCTTCCCCTTTTTTCTTATTTAGACTTCCTCCCTTGTGAATATTTAAAATATGCCACCACTTCTTGCCCTTCTCTAGTTGGTTTGCTCTAGATTTCAGCAGCTGTTTCATCCTTTTGCCCCAGGAACCCATTCAAAGAAGATATGAGACAAGAGCTTAGGTTTAACTACTTTACTTAAACAATTAATCAATTATATATTAAATGGGCAGTTATGCTAAGGCAGCTTGCCTGTGGCTGCCTTTTCTGACAGACCCACGGTGACTCCAAACACAGCCAGCATCTTCTGCCAGCTTTGTTTATCATTGTCTGTACACAATGTCCCAAGAGGTGCCCAGACCCACCACCCTCACCTGATGTACTGCATAGCTACTACCAGGTTTAGGAAAATGTTGGTCAGTACCAAGCACCACTCCTTCCTAGCTGCACCTAGGGTTGCCAAGTCACCTACCTTTTGCAGCAGGGGAGACTTTGCCCTATAGAGTTTCCAGGGTGATTGCTAGAGCATCACCCAGCAATGTGCCCAGTGTGATGGCATCACTTCCAGGTGACGTCATGGCGCTGGGCACGTTAGCCTGATCTGGCCATTTTGGGGGTGGGGTTCTCCCCGCTGGCTGGATCCGGACCAGTGGATTGGGGGCCCTTTTAGCGGGGGAATCCCTGCCCCCTGGGGGACTTGGCAGCCCTAGCTGCACCCGACCACACAGTCAGTGATACATTGTTCTGGGCACACCCTCTAAAATTTGGAAGTCTCTGGGTGCTTGCCAATCATCCCTATCGTGATCAGCCCACCCAATCCCTACAAAACTAGTTGTGGCCTATACAGTCCATTACCAGACCTATTTAACAGAACTTCATCCTGGCAACACAAAGCAGGAGGAAAAAGGTACCTTCCACAGCCAATTAGAGGGAATCCAAAAAATTTCTGCTTGGCTAATCCTATGATTCTTGAGGAGGCACAGCCAAAACCAAAGGAACCTTCCCATTGGCTGCCAATCCATTTTAATTATCCAATGATGCTTTGTACCTCCTTTGACTCCTAGTGGACCAGGACAAACTGCTCCACAGCAATAATGCTGGAAATTCTAATTTTACTCAAACTTAAGGAAACTCCAGATGTGAATTTAATGATAGTTGGAAGGTTGACATGACATTGTATGAGATTCCCTAGCACAAAGACCTCTAGGAATGGATGGAGCAGCAATTGATGCCTGTCTTGGCCAATCCAAACATTGCTGTTTTGAAATCATTTATTATCAAGCCGCACGTAACCACATTCAGATATAGAAGCCTAGTTAAATGTGAAAATACTTAGCTATGCTTGATTACTCAGAGAATTGCTTATATTTCATCCTGAAAGCAGAACTCTTGCTTATATAAACAAGTTACCATTTAATTTTGATATATGGAGGCAACACATCATAAATCCAGGGGAGATATGCAATTTTTTCCCAGCATTCAGCCTCAAAATTCACATCTATCATTATTAATGGTATAGCTGCATATTGATGATTTAATATTTTACATTACATTAATGCTTCTATTTTTTATTTAATCACTACACAGTTTTGCATATAAAATAGATTTTCATATAAACATAGGTTCCCAAAGCAGTAAGCTGCAAAATAAAAAAAAAAAAAAATGAATGGTCCTTTTCAAAATCCAAAAAGAAATGGGCTATTTCTGCATTTGGCAAATGAACATTTGCCCCTCTATGCATTTTAATTTTGAACAAGTTTTCTAGCCACTTCAACACTATTCCACTAAGTGATTCACTTCATCTACTTCAGTTTCAGTGACATCATTCTCATTACATCAATCTTATTTAATTCATGAATGCGGAAAGGATACTTTCCTGGGAGTAAGCAACATGGAATAAAATGGGACTCATGTTCATGTAGATTTGCTTACAGTTGCTCCCTACATGCACTTTATTTTCCAGAGCCAATGGGGTTCAGTGGTTAGAGGGTTGGACTAGGATCTGGGAGAGCCAGGTCTGAATCTTCACCTTGCCCTGGAAGCTCTTTGGGTGACCTTGGGCCAGCCACAGACTCTCCGCCTAATATAGCTTACAGAGTTGTTGTGAGGATAAAATGGAGGAGAGGAGAAATGATATAAGCTAGTTTTGGTCCTCATTAGGGAGAAAAATAGGGCATAAATGAAACAAATAAATAAATATTTTTTCATTATTGTGGCACACCGACCATCTTAAAATACACAAATATGTGTTGTGATAAATTCGCAAACACTGAATTGTAATCTATGGATTGAGGAATTCTCTGCAGCAAGCAGTGGCTTTATGAATAATGATGAGACAAACACAATAGAGAATGATGATTATATTTGGATCTCTTACATACTTTTTCACAGTTGTTGTTTAAACCTATTTCTAAAGGCTAATTAATCTGATCAGAAACATTCAGGCATTATTTAACCAGAATTGTCACAGTAAAACAGCTTATACTTTCATGGCAATTTACACATAGCTTGAGGTAAAGGGTTACAGACTGTACACTGTACTGCTAGGTATAATTTGTACTATATGTTGCTGTAAGTAGGTTCCTACTACATAATTTTTGCATCAAATGTGTCATGTTAATACTTATGCTTTGCTTCAACATTGTTTTTGTTCTTGGGTCGGTTCTGTATTTCAACAAGTCAAATCCTATTGCATTGTCTAACAGATGTCCCATCCTGTTGATTATTTGACCTATTTTGTATAATCCACCTTGAGTCCCAGTGAGAAAGGCAGACTATAAATATTTTAAATAATTAATAATGCTGGAGGAAATTGTAAATGTTTCTCCCTGAAAGTGCTAGTTTTCAACATATTCTTTTTAGCACAAGAAAGAGAATTCAAAAATTCAGTTTCTTTCCTAAAAGCTAGAAGACATACTTTCACACTGCACTTTGTGTATAATGACTGTTTGCTGCTCCTCAGACCACTGTGTACCTGGAATGAATTTGAATATCTGTCCTCTGTTGTGTATCTGAAATAATGATTGCCCGGTTCAATAAAGTACAGTTTCTCATCCCAAAATAAAATTCCGGAGTCCCAGAGGCCCTTAATTATACTCACTTTGGCTCACCTCAGCCTCTAATTCGTTTTTCAAAGCATAAGCGCATAAGTTATAATATATGAATACATTGTGCATAAAACAGAAGTGCCCCTCATCTTTCTCAAGAAATGCTTTTCAAAGTCACATTTAGGGAATTACTGACATTTCAGAGAAAACATTTTTTGTGTGTGTGTGACTTTTTTGTTTTTGTCTCTGTACTGCAGCATTACAAGAACTAAGGATTAAACTCTTACTCCCGAGATAATAGGCAAGAATGGAGAACATCATGCATCAGCTTGAGCCTGAAGGAATATCTATCTTTAGTCTCATATTTGAATACATTAATGATATTATAATGTATTAGAACAGTATCATGGTTTGAGTCTTTCATTAGGCTCTTTGAAATGTACAACATGTTTGTTTCATAAGTTTTAATGGAATGAAGGGGGCTGGATCCTACTACTCTGCTCAGCTGTGTGTGGAGACTTCCTTTGGTGAAAGAGGTTCTGGTGGAAATCCCCTGGAGTTCCCCACTTAGTTGAGTATAACGGCAGGGATCTAACTCAACATTTTTTAGTCAAGGCTTTTAGGGAGTATCTCTCATGAAGCCTAATTTGAAAAAAAAGAATGTTTTGATGCTTAAATGTATGCTATGCAAATCATAAATATTAATTCTGCAGAACTTTTAATTATATAAGCTTGCTTCAGAGTCTTTATTTGATTAACCCAAATTAGTTTGAAATACCCCTGTATTACAACAGAGAATTGGTTTTGATAGTTTCCTCAATGTATATTAAGGTAGGTCTTCTAGAAATGATATTTGTAAGCTAATATATTTGGAAGAGAGGAGCAATGCAGGTTTGACTGGCTGCTTCCTGAGATAACAATTAAAACAACAACAACACTATGCGGAATCCAGAGAAAGGCATCCAAATTTTAGAAAGAATGTGGATATGCTCTACAAACTTACTTTCTTTCTCCTTTGTACCATTCAAAGGCTGGAGAAGGAACACCCGCACTTTCGCATCTGATGAATCCAGCCCCTCCAAGCGTCACACCGCTGGCTTTTATTTCCTGAATGGTTGGGGCAACTATAAAGACACATAAAGGTTGATTAGTGAATATATTTTTATATACATATTCATGTAACACTTCTTAGTCTCCAGGGCCAACTTTTAAACTAAAAACAAAACAAAACCCTGTAAAGTAAGTCAATATTATTTTCTGTGAATAAGCAAATATTTTCTATTTCACTGATTTCAAAAATTCATTTGCATTTTTTTGTCAGTATTTTGATTCTTCAGCTTTCATTGGTGGTTTTGGAGGTTTGTTTGCCATGTGTACAGATGGTATGGTCTTTATTTTGTATTTATATGTACAAAGTATCCCACTTATATGTATACTATTTATTTATTTTATTTATTTATTATTTCAATTTGTATCCCGCCTTGCCACAGAACTGGCTCAAGGCAGTTAACAACAATTAAAAGCATTAAAACAATAAATACATTAAAATACAATAGAATATAAATACAACTGCCTAAGGAACTGAACAGAACTAATGATAATGATGGTGGCATGCGATATACAAACAGAGGCAATAACCAGCCGATGTTTCATGCAGGCCGAGGTATATTCCGGCAGCGCATTCATCAGGGGCGCATTCGCCAGTGGCCCATTCATCAGTGGGGGCTCCTATACTATGTGTGTGTATACATTTGTTTATGTGAGGTTGATTTCTTCATGCCCAAGCAACACTTAAAAATGCAGAAGTTTTATGGAGAAAACATGGGGTGAGGAAACAAAAAATGGGATCAATTTGCACAAAAGAAAAAAAAGTTAATTATTTTATTAATACCAGAGTCTTCTTTGTAACAAAGTAACAATCTACTTTCAGAAGACTCTTCTGGACATAAAGAATTGTTTCCCATAATGCAGTACCTATACATTAACTTGCATAACATAAGATTACATAAGCATTGCTATAGACTCAATGCCTCTATGGTAAAGACTTCAAAGAAGGGAGCTGCTGCTGGGGAAAGGGAAAAGAACTAGCCAATAGTGAAGACTGTGATTTTTCCTGTAGTCTAATGAGATCATAGTCTGATGTTTTGCAAGTCTTTCAGTGAGAAGTGGGAACTGGTTCTCAGTGAGACTTGATCCACCCAGCTCTAAGACCAATCAAGTCAGGCAGGCAGGCATCTGTTTGGACAGAGGAACAAACTGAGTTTTAACCGGTCACTGTCAGAGAAGAATCTATATGTCAATCCTGACTGATTCTTGGCTTGGGTCCCCACCCCTTAGGGAGTTCCTTCTTCCAGGTAAGAATTTTGAGTTCTGTTATCTGGTGAATTTGAACTATTAATTAGGAATGGACATACACCTAAAAAAGGAAGTTCGGGATTCGGGGCAGCCCCCAAAACAAACTCTGTACTGAAAGAGCTCCACCTAAATTGAACTAGTCCAGCAAGTTCGGTTCCCCCCTTCTCACAGCTGGGAGAAAGAGGGAAGGAAACTGTGGCTCACCATGGCTAGGAGAATGGGGAGGGGATCCCCCATGAAAGGACTTCCTTTCCCCCTTTCTCCTGGACGCAGCTTGCAGCAGCCAGGAGAAAGGGAGCAGGGACTGCCCAGGAAGGGGCTTCATTTAATCCTTCATTTTTGCTCCCCCCTTTGAAGCAGTGGGGAGCAAAACTGATGGGGGAGCAAAATGGAAGGGTTAAATGGCTGTAGCCATTTAACCCTTTAATTTTGCTCCCTGCCGCTTCAAAGGGGGGGAGCAAGATGGAAGGGTTAAATGGCTGCCAGATAGTTAAGCCTAACAAGTGAGTGGCACACCCACACTGCTTAGTTGTTAGGTTTAAATGGTTGGCCCTGAACAGTTGAACCAAACCAGCCAAAAGTTTGGTAAATGTCTGGGGAATGCGCCTTCCTGAGCATTGGTTCCTGAGCTCTGAACCGGTCCAAGTTCAGCTTGAATTTTGGCATTTGAGCCAGTTTGTGCCCATCCCTACTATTAATTGCTTTATTATTTCATTTTTTCACAACTTTGGTAGAAATTCTAGTGTGGAGTTGGGGAAAAAACCACCAAAAGGGATGGGATTTGAAAGTGCCTGGGAAGGCCATTGTGGAGATGGAGATGGAGATCACAGGACACTCACCTTGCTGGAGTGGCATTGCTGACTAAAGTTGCCAAATTATGGTACATCCAGCAGAGCAGTAGGTGACTCAGATGAGAAACCCTCCCCATATGCCTCTGCAAGCAAGGTGAAATTCAATGTGTAGTTCAAGGGTGAGCAGTCTACTGCAAGAGCAATACTGCAGCTGGTCAACTTAGAATGGCTACAAATTAGAGCTTCATCCTCCTCACTAGTGTAGGGTATTGAATCAAGCCTTGCTTTTTCATTAAGTTGTGACTGCGCTTAATTCCAGCTCCTAGTACATCTCTGCATCTCTTCTTTCCTCCCCTGGGGCAACCAGTGCCATGAAAGGGGCACTGTGGAAGGTAACTCTCAGGTAGTAAGGCAGAGGGTTCAGCCTCAAGAGGGCTTGTGGCTTTGCATTTTTGAAGTAGGGAATTTTTTGGTTCCAAATGGAGGTTTGAATCAAACAACTGTTTCCTCCTTTCTGTTTCCATCCCCCTTTAGAGCCTTTTTAACTATGAATTTTATTGCACTGGTTTTGTATGGGCTGTTGCCTGTAGTGTGTGTGTGTATAAAACCAGGGGTCATTTCATAGAAAAAGAGGTGCAGGAGCTCATTAGCATAACGTATTAGCATATTTGCATATGCCACACACCCTGACATCACTGGAAGTGTGTCAGAAGGCACCACCCACTGCTCAGGCTCCACCCAAAAAATCTCCAGGTATTTCCCAACTCAGAGTTGGTGAACCTGCCTGGAGAAAAACTCCTTCAAAAGCACAAAGCATAAATGTTTGAGAAATCCCTCCCCAAATCTCCCCAATCAAGATATAAATTCTTAAAGGCTTGAGCAGAGCAACCTCCCCTCTCAGCTGCACCCCACATGTCAGGGAAATGACTATGTTCCTTCATCAGCATGTGTGGTGGGGGTCTTTTAATTTGCAAACTTAATATTTTCCTAAATATTTAAGAATTCTCAAGAAACAATTTAACCCGTTATTTCAGAATATCTAAGCATCTAGTTCGTGAATAGTCAGCCTGCCGCTATCCACTCTCTCAAGGAGGAAATGGTTCTTCCCTTTTCCTCCATCCTAGTGAGCTATCAAGCAGAACATACACAGGTGGATCAGATTCCTGACTATAAGCATGTTGGCTCAGAGTTGAGCTCCACTTGACGCAGTGGTACTTCTTGACGAGAAGACTGACGCATTCCCACTGGGACAGAGCAAAGCCCATCAGCTGTTCCCATTATCCTTCCCTGGAATGCAGAGACTGGGCTAGCCTGATCTCGTCAGATCTCAGAAGCCAAGTAGGGCCAGCCTTGGTTAGTACTTGGGTGGGAGGCCACCACAGAAGTCCAGGGTCACTACACAAAGGCAGGCAATGCCAAACCACCTCTGAACATCTCTTGCCTTAGAAACTCCATGAAGAGTCACCACAAGTTGGCTGCAACTTGATGGCACTTTCTCCTACCACCATCAAGCACCTTTAAACCCCATTAATTTCAGCGGTAGAGACAGGCCCTTGCTTAACTTCCTCTGAAACCAGTCATGTACTTATCTTTGGCTGGGTCATGCCTAAAGGTGTTTAGACATAATACCTAAAAAAAAAAGGTTCTAAATACTTGTACCAGAGAATAAGTGCAAATCTGAAATTAATGCTTCATTCACATGAAACAAAGAAGAAGAAGAAGAGGAGGAGGAGGAGGAGATTGGATTTATACCCTACCCTTCACTACCCAAAAGAGTCTCAGAGTAGCTTTCAAACTCCTTTCCCTTCCCCACAACAGACAACCTGTGAAGTAGGTGGGGCTGAGAGAGCTCTGACAGAAACTGTTCTTTTTCAAGAAAAGCTCTGACAGAACTATGGCTTGCCCAAGGTCATCCAGCAGGTGCAAGTGGAGGAGTGGGGAATCAAACCCGGTTCTCCCAGATCAGAGTCCATGCACTTAACCACTACACCAAACTGGTTCTCTCTTACCAAACCACATTTGGAAAGAAAATAGTCTTACAGAGCATCACTTGCCCCAGACTGAGAGTCAGGGGTCATTTTGTAGAAAAAGACAGGAAGGAGAGCCCAGCAGACATGCCTGGTTTCCCTTTGTGATCTGCCCCAGGGCTAGAAGGTCCCACAGGGAAGCCAGGCTTTTAAATCCGCCCCCCCCAATCTCTCCACAAAAGCAGAGTGGCTCAGGGGGAAAGGAGGGCATATCTGCGTGGCTTCCCTTCCTGGGCTGACTGGAGACAGGAAGGGGAGCCCAGCAGACATGCCTAGCTTCCCTGTGCGATTTGCCCCGGGGCTAGAACATCGCACAAGGAAGCCAGGCATTTAAATCCGCCCCCCCAGTCTCTCTGCAAAGCAGAGTGGCTCAGGGGGAAAGGAGGGCATTTCTGCCTGGCTTCCCTTCCCTTCCTGGGCTGGCTGGAGACAGGAAGGGGAGTCCAGCAGACATGCCTGGCTTCCCTTTGTGATCTGCTCTGGGGCTAGAAGGTCCCACAGGGAAGCCAGGCTTTTAAATCCGCCCCCCCCATCTCTCCATGAAAGCAGAGTGGCTCAGGGGGAAAGGAGGGCATATCTGCCCGGCTTCCCTTCCTGGGCTGGCTGGAGACAGGAAGGGGAGCCCAGCAGACATGCCTAGCTTCCCTGCGTGATCTGCCCGGGGCTAGAACATCGCACAGGGAAGCCAGGCTTTTAAATCCACCCCCCCAATCTCTCCACGAAAACAGAGCAGCTCAGGGGCAAAGGAGGGCATATCTGCCCAGCTTTCCTTCCTGGCTGGCTGGAGACAGGAAGGGGAGCCCAGCAGACATGCCTGGCTTCCGTGCACGAAGATTGCACAGAGAAGCCAGGCATTTAATTCTCTCCCTCAGGAGTCATTACTGCGGGAGCGCTGCTCTGGGATGCTCTGGTAGGAAACAACCCCTGCTGAGAGTTAAGAACATAAGAAGAAGAAGAGAAGAGAGAAGAGATTGGATTTATACCCCGTCCTTCACTACCCAAGAGAGTCTCAGAGTGGCTTACAAACTCCTTTCCCTTCCCCTCCCCACAACAGACACCCAGTGAGGTAGGTGGGGCTGACAGAACTCTAACACAAACTGCTCTTTTTTCAAGAACAGCTGTGCCAGAGCTTGTGACTGACCGAAGGTCACATCAGCAGGTACAGGTGGAGGAGCGGGGAATCAAACCCAGTTCTCCCAGATTAGAGTCCACATACTTGACCACTACACCAAACTTAACCACTACACCAAACATACGAGAAGCCAATGTTGGATCAGGCCAATGGGCCATCCAGTCCCACACTGTGTCGCACAGTGGTCAAAAATACCAGGTGCCATCAGGAGGTACACCAGTGGGGCCAGGACACTAGAAGCCCTTCTGCTGTTCCTCCCCCCCCCCTAGCACCAAGAAAGAATACAGAGCACCACTTGCCCCAGACTGAGAGTTCCTGGATGAGCCAGCTGGGCCTTCTGCACCTGACAGCTAGCCAACAGTCGAGCCTTCTTCGTCCACCTTGGCTTCTGTGGGGCTCTGGCTTCACCTGCTGCTCTTGGGCAGAGAGGGGCTCCGGCTTTGCCTGCTGCTCTCGGAAGGGAGGGACTCTCATCACTGGACAGGACCTGCCCCTTTAAGCACAGAGGAGGAGGGGGTGGGGCATAACACCTGCTGAGAGTAAAGGAGGCTTCTCCCTGGGTGGGTTGGGACAGCTGAGCAGGCAAGGTGGTGACCCTCCAGCCTCCACTCCCTGGGCAAGCCCTTCTCGATGGTGGGGAGATTCGCAACTCACGGGATCCAGCCTGGATCCTGCCGCAGCAAGGTAGCTGCTTTTGAGCCAGAGCACCATAAGGGGGTGGGGAGGGCCATGTACTCAGCAGCCCCGCCAGCTGCCCACTGAGTGGTGCTTCTCGGCCCTGGAAGCCCGAGCCTGGCAGCCCTTCACCTGACCAAGATGCTTGTGGGCAGCTGAGCCGCTTCAGCAAGCCTGACTCACGGGCACTGCCAGTGGTCAGGCAGTAATATAGCAAGGGAGCAGAAGGAATGAGGGAGACCTGGTGGAAGAGCTCCATTTTGCAGGCCCTGTGGAACTGTCCAAGGTCCCGCAGGGCCCGGATATCCTCCGGGAGCTCATTCCACCAGGTAGGAGCTGCCACTGAGAAGGCCCTGGCCCTAGTCACAGCGAATTTGATGTCCCTGGGGCCTGGGGTAACCAAAAGATGTTGGGCCCCTGACCGTACTGCACGTGGGGGAACATATGGGGAAAGGCAGTCCCTCAGGTATGTCGGACCCTGGCCATAGAGGACTTTAAAGGTAAGAACCAGCACTTTGAAGCGAATCCAGTATGCTATTGGCAGTCAGTGCAGCACCTTCAGCACAGGCCTGATATGGTCTCTCCTAGAGAGGCCCATCAACAGCCTGGCTGCTGCATTCTGCACTAGCTGCAGCTTCCGGATTTGCATCAAAGGCAGCCCCAAGTAGAGACTGTTACAGTAGTCCAGCCTCGAGGTGACTGTCACATGGATAACTGTGGCCAGGTCATCGCGGTCAAGGAAGGGAACCAACTGCCGAGCCAGCCAAAGATGATATAAGGCCGACTTGGCAGTGGCTGCTACCTGGGCCTCCATTGTTAAAGAGCACACCTAAACTCCTAACCTTCGGCGCTGGCACCAGAGGCACCCCATCAAATGTTGGGAGAGGGAGTCCCAACCCCGAACCGGCCCGACCTAGCCCCAGGACCTCCATATTCGCTGGGTTTAGTTTCAGCAGACTCAGCCTGAACCATCCAGCCACAGCTTGCTGTGGTCATCCGGGTCAGAGTCCAACTGGCTGTCCAGCATCAGATAGAGCTAGGTATCATCTGCATATTGATGACACCTGAGCCTGTACCTCCGGGCAATCTGGACAAGGGGGCACATACAGATGTTGAACAGCATCGGGGACAGCAGTAAAATTCTATATACGTATCAAAACAAATTACTAAAACTTAGATGGGGTAACGTTTTACCTCAACAAAATGGGTTGAGAGAAAGTTACCTCAGTTTTTCAATCCATTGTTTTTCTGGGGAAAATTAATTTCTCCTTATATAAAAAAGAGTTTTGGTGTCTCTCCTCGACACATTTCCACAGCTTTTGGCCCACTCAGCTGCCACTCTCACAGTCTCCCAATCCCATGTCTGCATTGGATCGCTGCGTTGGCTTGGCCCCACCCACTGAGCCAGTGGGCAGCATTTTGCCCTCAGTCTGGAGGGAGCCGGCGAAGGGGATGGATGCTCTGCCAAGAGAGCGGCATCCCCTCCATGGGAGAGAAGGAGGCAGACCTAGTAAGTGGTGGCAAGCAGGGGAAGCACTCACCTTCGCTGACCCTCACGGCCCCTCTACCTTGGCCTCAAGGCCTGCACTTCATCAGGGTGATAGCTCAGCGCGCTGCACCGCAGAGAAGGCTGCCTAGTGCCTTTCAAAGGCTCCCCCATCTTCCTTCAGCAACGCTGGCAGCACCAGGGATGGTCTGGCCTAGAGGAAATGAGCTGCGGCTCCTGGAAAGCCAGACTCTCTTCTGAGGAAGACAGTTCTCTTGGCTCCTGTGGGGGACTAACTCTAACTAACTGTCTCCTCAGTGACTGCTGGTAGGCAAGCAAACAACCAAGCTTGCTTCTGTGAGTAAAAAAACAAAGGACTTTCAGTATAACCCTCTCCCCCGCTTGGCCACTTTCCTATCATAAATTTAACATGCCTCTCACTCCTTTTTGGCTGCACCATGGCTGGCTGCCTAATGAGGTGGGCCAGCAACCATCGAACCATTCTCTTCAACCCTCTGCTGTGCAGCTGATTTCCCCCTAGGGTTGCCAATCTCCAGGTGAGACTTGGAGATCTCCCATTGTTACAATTGATCTCCAGATGACAGAGATCAGTTCCCCTGGAGAAAATGGCTGCTTTGGAGGGTAGACCCTATGGCATTATCCCCTGCTGAGTCCTTCCATCCCCCCCCCCAATGCTGCCCTCCACAGGATCCACCCCTCAAATCTCCAGGTATTTCCCTAATCAGAGGTGGCAACTGTGCTTTCTCCTCAGTACCTGTTGCTAAGCAACCAGTTTGTGTCAGTAAAAGGCCCTTTCCACACCTATTTTGGCCTTTGGGAGAAAACTCATTGGGGCCAGTCCTGATAGGGTTGCCAACTCCCAGTTGGGAAATTCATGGAGATTTAAGGGATGGAGCCTGGATAATAATAATAATAATATACTTTATTGTCATTGTACATAGTACAACGAAATTAAAAGTGCAAACATTTCAGCGATCTACCACAATAATCATGCACGCTCACACAGCCATTCACAACTGCTTCATAGCTCCCCTAAAGTTCACATAGCAACTAAATCACTGATGGAGAGGGTGAGATCTGAGGAGGGGTGGGACCTCAGACAGGTATAATGCCACAGACTCCAAACCAGCCATTCCCTCATGGGGAACCATTGTTGCCAGTCTCCAGGGTAGAGATGGAGATCATGCAGAATTAAAACTGCTCTTCAGATGGCAGAGATCAGTTCCCCTGGAGAAAATGGTGGACTCGGTGTCATTATGCCCTGCTCAGGTCAGCACAGCAAATTGGCACTGAATGCCCAGGGCCGGAGCACTCTCCCAGAGCCTCTTTCTAGAGGTCATTGTATTTATTTCCACAAAGGGCCTTATTCCTAGTCATAAATAAAACATAATTTTCCTTTGAGGATACCATCCAAAAGTCTGTCAGTGACAGTGTCCTAAAACAGCAAAATGTTATAGCCACTAAACCTTTGAGTTTTTGCTAGAAAAGAACACCTGGGGTAGGTAGTTATCCCCAATTCCAGGACCAGGCATCTAGAAAATGTTCTCCTTAAGGGTATTAAGCAGCATCAAACAACACAGAAAACAGAATAGCCAAGCAATTATAATTCTTCTTCCCAGATTTGTGTATGTTTAGTTTAAAATATAATTTTAACAAGTGGAGACCCGCAAGAAACTTGTGGGATGGTCATCCCATTCCTCACACCTTTGCTTCCTCCCCTCTACCCTTACCTATCTCACACTCCTTCTCCCTTCTGGGGGTGGAGCCATAGACTCAACCCTCCAAAGCAGCCATTTTATCCAGGGGAACTGATCTCTGTCACCCGGACAACAGTTGTAATGCTGGGTGATCTCTAGCCCTCACCCAGAGGCTGGCAATGGTAGTTCTCATGGAGGAAATGGCTGGTTTGGAGGGTGGAGTCTATGGCATTATACTGGTCTGAAGTTCCTCCCCTCCTCAAACCCCACCATCCCCAGGATCCACCCCTTAAATGTCCAGGAATTTCCCAATCCAGAATTGGCAACCCTATTTCCTTCCCACCCAACAGCCAACTTAACCTTTATCTGCCTTTATCTGTCTTCAGCTTTTCGTCTCCACCCCCCTCCCCCACAGCTTCTACCAACGAAAATTATAGTCTTTCTCCACAGTGGGGACCAAAGCAGTTTACATTATTCTCACCTCCTTTTTATCTGCACAACAACCCTATGAGGTTGGTTAGGCTGAAAGTATGTGACTGGTCCAAAATCACCCAGTCAGCTTCCACCGCAATATGGGGATCTGAACCTGGGTCTTGCAGACCCTACTCTGAAGCTCTAACTGCTGCACCACTGCTGGCTTTCATAGGGTGGCTACTGAACAGCAGCAAGCAGCCAGGCCAAGTTGAGTCATGCAAATTAGGTGGTATCAAGTCACCCAGAGGGTGCTGCCTAGGGATGCCAGCCTCCAGGTGGGAACTGGGGATCCCCTGGAATTACTGCTCAGCTCCAGACTAATGAGATAACTTCCCCTGGAGAAAATGGATGCTTTGGAGGGTGGACTCTAGGGCATTGTACCCTACTGAGGTCCCTGTCCTCCCCAGGCTCCATCCCCAAATCTCCAGGAGTTTCCAGACCTAGAGCTGGCAACCCCACTACCCCCATCCCCTGCCAGTGCCCATGAGGGGACCTGGCAACCCTAGACTGCTGCCAGGCCTAGGGTTGGCAACCTCCAAGTGGGGCCTGCTGGAGAGTGAACTCCAGAGATCTGTGAACAACAGAGATCTGTCTCCCTGGATAAAATGGCTGCTTTGGAGGGTGGATTCTGTGGCATGATGCCCAGCTGAGGCCTCTCCCTTCCCCAAATCCTGCCCTCCTTGCACTCCACCCCAAAAACTCTAGGAATCCCCCAGCCTGGCCCCAAGGCTCCCTCCCTCCCTCCCCCTCCCTCCAAGGCTGAAAGAGGCCGGGAAAGAAAGGGCCCTCCCCCACCCTTTTACTGACAGAGCCAGTTAGATAGAAGCCTCTCCCCCCCCCCAATGTTCTAATCTCTCACCGTTGCTGCCTGGAGTCAGGTCCCTGCAGAGGCCATTTCAAAAGGTTTTGGGGGAATTCAACTGTCCCTGAAGGGATTTCCTCACTTTTTGGATTTTTCTACAAACCCAGGAAGTCTACTGACTATGTAGGAAAAGCTGTTGGGAGAGAGTGAGGCCCCTGTTGGAGGGAATAGGTATCCGCACAGAAAAAAAAAGTCTGGGAATTAGAATAAGGATATACAGCAAAATATATGTGCAAGACTCAACATAAATATAAATTCATCTTCCAAGCCATTTGCAGTCTTATCTAATGCTGTTACAGATGTGTGAACTTTTAACTCCTCATCACTCTCATCATTTCATAATCACACACAAGTTCCTGTTTGCCATGAAGAGAGGGTATAATCTTTTATGATACCAACTTCCTGAAGAAGTAATAGCTTTATTCCAAGGAGATGCTTAAAGAAGCCTGGCCAGCATTACTGTACGTTTTACAGTAACATTGGGACAAAAGCAACACATTTGCAAGCTCTTTAGATGTGTATGAGTAGAAGCTGACATTAAGCCCCCTCCCCCACAGAGCAGTATAACAACAGATTGCCTATGGATGGATAACAGATACGTGCAGCTACGACAGCTATGACATAATTGATTCAGAAAGATATGCAGAGCATCCATTTGGGGACATCCACAATGTATTTTAATACCCAAAGATTCTAAGGAATTGGGGATAACTCAAAAGTACAGGAATTCCTTCCTTGCTATCTCAAAGTTTCTTCTGTTGGACTTAGGCAGCATAGATATAGATGGTATGGATAGCAGCAAGTCCTATATTTCAAGTAAGACTTTTAAAGGAGAAAAGCACTGACTTATTTCACTTGCTGATTGATTCAGGCATTTATTTTTGAGGTTGTAAAGTCAAAATATGTTAACTCCGAACTTCCAGCATAGCAGAATGCCATCTGTTGAAAAATCTCCCCATGAAAACATGAAATGTCTACATTCAACCATCATTCTCTTTCTGCTTTCAAAGAGTTTAGAGTAGCAGTAGTTGTCCTTTGAAAGAGAACAATTTGTGACCAGGGTGATGCTGGTGACCATAACAACATTCCGCTGGGCAGTAATATCATGCTTTTAAATGCCAGGTCAGTAAAGTGGCAGTCTCCACAATTTAATTCTGGCATGAATCACTGAAATCTGGTGGGGAAAGGGGGTGTTAATCTTTCCCAACTATGACCCCAGGGTACTCAGTGATGTACCAGCATAGGCCTCCTGGGCAGGGAGGTGATATCACTGTAGTTTCCTGGGACTGTATCCCCCTGTCTCGATACCCTCTGGAACTCTCCTGGATTTGAGAGTGTGCATCTAGTGGTGGGAGTGTGAGAAAGGACTGGGATTCTGTTGGTGTAACAGAGCCCCCTGCCCGACTGTCTTCCTGCCTGAGCTTGTGGTTGTGGTCTTGGACGTGATGCCGTGAACTCTTAAACTGGTTATCTTGGGGGAACTTCAGCATCCATGCTGAGGCTAACTTGTTTGGAGCAGCACAGGATTTCGTAGTCTCCATGACAACCATGGGCCTATTTCAGGTAATAACAGGCTCCATACTCTGTGTAGGTCACACTCTTTATCTGGTATTTTGTTTTGGGCAATATGAAGAAAATTAAAGTGGTGGGATTGAAGATGGTCCTCTTGTCGTGGACAGATTACTACTTGCTGGGGTTCAGACTTATTATAGAGGTACCAAAACTTCACAGGGCTGGGAGATTGATAAAATGTTCCACACATAGCCTGATTTATCCAATAGGTCTTCAGACAACATTGGGGGATTTTCCTGCTCAGTGCTCTTGTTGATGCCCTGGTTGACCTCTGGAATGGGGAAATGACCTGGGCATTTGACACTATTGCACCTAAGTGCCTTCTGTCAGGTCAAAAAGCCCAGGCAGCCCCTTGATTTATTGAAAAGATAGGGGAGATGGCTAGAGTGACAGTGGAGCAAGACTCAGGATGAATGAAAAGGCATGGGCTAGAGCTCATTTGAAAACTCACTCTGGACTTCCAGTTTTTGGCAGCTTGCTACTTGGACTCATCCCATTGACCTCCTGATGGGGTGTGCCAAGACACGGCGATCAGGAAGGATCCTGGCTGGTTCCAGACCCCCCCCCAGAGTCTCTGTAGAAGGCTCCCAGCCTGGGGAGCTGGGACGAGCCTCTCCCGAGGAGATGGCTTAGGGATTGAAGCTTGCCTGTTCCTGAGAGGTCCTGATGCTGCTGAGCCATCATGGTGACCAGAGCTGGCCCCCATACAAGCAGTCAAGAAAATAAGCAAAATTAATGCCTGTAATGAATAAACAGTGAATCAAACAAACTTCTGTCTAAGCCATTAAGTTTCTGAATGCTGGATCGACCTGGGAAGGAGTGGCAGATGGGGAAGGGTTGGAGATCCACCCCCCTGAATTGGAGCAGTCCGTAAGCAGCATAGAAAAGAGAAAGAAAACAATACTAACCATACAAGACTTTAATTGAGCTTGAAAGGTGCAATTTAATCCAAGATGCATTAAAATTAGAGAAACTTGACTTTAAAACTAATAACTTTCTTCTTGTGTAAACAATGGCTGGTAGAGGGAGGAGAATGGCGATGGAAAAGAAACCTCTCACAGGAAATACTATACCAGTGACTCCCACCCAGCCACAAGAAGTGGCTGCAGACTTTCCCAATATACTGGCTTCAGCATTGCGTCCTCTGCTGGAGCAGATGTCAAATATCAACAGTAAGCTGGATTCTGTTCAAAAACAGCTTGTGCAACTGGATAAGAGAGCTGATAAGACAGATAGAAAGATCAAGGAAGTTGAAACAAGGACTAAAGATATTGAGCAAAGGTTGGAAGAAGTGAAAAAAGAAAGAAATATGGATAAAAGCCAACTACTGCAATTTCAACTGGAAGAATCAATGCATGTTCTACATTTTCAAGGAGTCACTGAACAGAAGGGGGAAAATTTAAAAACAAGTTTAAGCGAAGCAATAGCATCAATTTCATATATTAAGCAAGATGACCTGCAAAATGACATGGACTTGGTTTATTGTACTTATCCTGACTTTATAAAAAAAACCAAGCTACCTGGCGAAATATATGTGAAATTCTCCAAGAGAACTACTAGAGAGAACGTTCTGAAAGCCACATTGGGAAAAAATTAAAAGCCAAAGGTGAAGAAATTAAAATTTTAAAAGACATCCCATTTGAGATCCGGAAATGAAGACGACAATATAAAGACTTAATTCTTTTCCTTCAAAACAAATCAATCTCTTATAGATGGATCTTTCCAGAGGGACTTGTCTTCAACTTTAATGATAAGAAAAATAAAATTGACTCTGTCCAAAAGGCCAAAAACTTTTTGAAACAGCAACAAAGCCCAAATAAAGATGATAAAACAACTATGGATGAAGAGGAGGAACCCAGCGATGGAGAACTGGACAACACCTCAAGTGCCTCTAGCAGTACAACTGAAACTTCAGAGTCTGAGAAAACAGCAGCAGCACCCAAGATATTAAAAGTAAACTCTAAACACAAGAAGAAGAAGCGCAAGAGATAAACGGAATATAAAGGATTACAAAACACTTGAACCTAGCGTTACTAAATTTCGTTTTACAGAAGTTTGAATTCTCTTTTCCAATTTCCATTGCAGGAGTGATATATTTAACTGTAATGTCGCATATGAACCTTGTCTTATATTTTAGCTGTAGTGTATTCCCCCTGTCCCCCACCCTATAGGATGTAGTATTATAAAACCAATAAAAATAATAAAAAAGAAAATTTACTCTGTAGCAGTGATGGGGACAAAGAAGCAATACTTTTTCATCACTATTACATTTACCTAAGGTAGACCTGCAGCACTCTCCTGGGTGGTCAGAGGCCCAGGAGAGTTACCATCCAGTCTCAAATGTACCGTTCTTGAGAAAGGTGCTTGAACAGGTGGGCAAAAGCCAAATCAGATTCTGTCAAATGATGGGCCATTCAGCTTTATAAAGTCACAAATATCATACGGCTAGGGGGCTAGCTCAGTACCTGAAAACTAAGAATTTTGGCAGGAAAAATCAGCATCACAGTGAAGAAGAAGCAGGGGTCTGTCAGGCCTGGTTATAGGCCTGAAATGGCATTGGTCAGCCTGGTGGATAATATGTGGCAGGAGATGAATGGGGGAGTATGACCTTGTATGGTATTGATCTTTAAAGACCTGTACAGCTTGGGGACAACATACCTTAAGGGCCACCTTCTCCCATACGAACCTATGTGTTCACTCTGGTCATCCTCAGAGGCTCTGCTTCAGTTGCCCCCAGCCTCTGAGGCTAGGCAGGTGGCAACATGGGAAAGGGCCTTCTTCATCGTGACACCAAAACTTTGAAATTCCCTCCCCAGGGAGATTCATCTGTCCCCCTCTATTGGTGTCTTTCGCCAGCAGGTGAAGACTCTTTTGTTTTGTCTGACATACCTCAAATAATAGTTATTGGCCCTCCTCCTAGTGTTTATTTGTTTACATGTTTTAATTGAACTGCATTTTTAATCGTTTAAACATTTTAATGTTCTTATGTTCACTGCATTGTGGATCCTTTGGGTGGAAAAGCAGCATAAAAATGTTTTAAATACAAAATAAAATAATATACTTTAATAATAATATACTGTCATTTCTTGAAAACTAGAATGTCACATATATGACTTAGATTCTATTTGCCTTCACTATCGCTTCTCACATATGCGAGAGTTTTTTAAAATCTCTGATTTATTCCTTTGTCATCCCACAGAACAGGAATGCTGCTGATCAATGCATTTCTGCATGAATGTGCTTCCTATAAGGTATACCTAGTCAAAATCTACAGCACTTTACACTCACAGAAATCTGTTCTGTATTCCTATCACAGGGACAATAGACTACTATGACTATTACATTGAACATTAGAATAAACTTCCTAATAATAAGAGTAGTTCTATAATGGAACTAATTACCTTGGGAGGTGGACAGCTTTTCCTCTGTGGAGACCATCAAGAGGAGCCTGGAGAAACTATATGTTAGGGATAGCTGCCATACATAAGCTCTGTTCTGACTTTCATATCAGCGCACAAAAGTTAACAATAGAATACCAATTATCAGCACAGCTTACAAGGATTTTGAAGATATGAAAAAGGTTAAGGGAAACATGAACATTGATTCTGGAAATACTACTAAAGTTATCTTACAGATTTCTATTGGAGTCTATATTGAGGATAATGTGTAGCCCAGTTGCTTGTAAATTTTAGCCATAGGAAGATGCTTACTATGTATGTTTTAGCTTGTTCCAGATCTTTAAAGGGATGTAGTTTGGCTTGAAATATGTTTTCAAGTTGTACTTTGGAGGTTCCTAGCTGTTTGAAGACAAAAGTTCACGCAATTCATAAATAGCAGATCCATTTTGAAAATGTTACAGAAATGACTAGGGTTTTATGATGCAGAACTGTTAGCAGGCTCGGAAGAGCTAATATTGACTATTTACTTTAATGGCAAGTCATCAAAGGCTCACATTCCAGTGTATAAATATCTTTAGGAGTGCAGCTAAATTTGAGGCAAAATTATTGGTAATGCACCAGGTCAGCAATCTGGAGCTCCAGCTGCTTCTACTGACATGGAAGGTTTGAGAATAATTATGGACAAATTATACCTGAGAATTTCTGTGCCTTGTGATTACCATTGTTTGTTTCATTTGGAGACTTTTTAAATTAAAAAGGCAGATATTCACTAGTCCTCCAGTTATATCACAATTTCCTATTTATTTTAAAGGAATGGTAGCTTTCTGGATGGTAATAACAAAAAAGGTGCAATTTTCTCTTTTGCTGAAATTGCAATTGCCAACTTTTCTTTCAAGTAGGTTTCTTTTCTTATAGCAGTGAGTAATCAGAAGTAAATCTTTTTCCAATAATGCTCTTGCTTAGCAAAGCTTCACCTGGTAAATTTTATACCAAAGTTCCTTTCCATTAAATTTGGCAATCCTAGAACAGTCATCTTGAAATGCAGCAGTATTTAAATAGCAGAGGTTCACTGGGTAGACTCATATTGTCTATACATGTATTAAATGTAGCCATGTACCCTTCCTTTTATCTCTTGGACAAAAGTACCTGATAGGGTGACAAACAAATGTAGATCTGTCTGCAATTCACTTGTAAAGCTGGGGATAAACCTAAACCTAAACCCTAGAATAATGATATATTTTTTCTAAAGTATTTTAATTTTATTTTAACCCTTTATGCCTAGAAGAAGAAGCAGCTGCCAAAAACTTTGCAATGGCTGTTGTACAACCATAGTTTATAGCCATAAGAACATAAGAGAAGCCAATGTTGGATCAGGCCAATGTCCCATCCAATTCAGCACTCTGTCACACAGTGGCCAAAAATACCAGGTGCCATCAGGAGGTCCAGCAATGGGGCCAGGACACTAGAAGCCCTCCCACTGTTGCCCCCCCCCAAGCACCAAGAATACAATGCATCACTTGCTCCAGACTGAGAGTTCCTATCTATATCTAATAGCCACTGATGGACCTCTCAGTTTGGAAAACTGAATCTGGCGAGATGTTATGGTGCAACCAAACTGCACCTCTGGATTCACTGCTCTCTCTCTTTTTAAGCAAGGGACAGTTCACCATTATGTTTGAGATGGTATTGATAATGCCAGAACCACATTGACAAAATCTCTGAAAAGGAGATACCAAAAAACCTGCCATAAAAACTCATAGAAGGGAAAGCATTGAAATGTGCTAATATAATTGTGTTCCTATGCTCCTGGCAAGGCTGATGGAGGGTGGGGGGCATTTTTCCATCCAGAAGGAGGGCAAGGCAGTGATGGCATTGTGACACCACATGTCGCAATGTTGGGTGGGAGCAGGGCCTGCCTATATAGGCTCAGCCCCATTCCTGCCTGAGCCAGAATGTCACCTCATGCTCAGAGAGGAACTCCGAGCATGCTCAGTGCAGGGGAGCTGGGAGGCCTACCTCAGGCCTGAAAGCCAATGCCACCAGCGAAGGCAGTGAGGCAGCAGCATCGGCCTTGCTCAGGAGAGTTGGCCTGTGGAGTCTGGCATCAGCCCTGGGGCCTGCACAGCCACAGGCAGGCTGGGGTGTCTGGCCAGCAGCCCAGGGAGTTGGCGGCAGCCTGCCAAGTCCAGTGGTGGCCCCTGGGTGGGCTGCTGGCTTGCCTGCCAGGGTGTCCCCAGAGCGACGAATACAGGGTGTGGCCCCAAGCAGGCCCAGGTGACAGTAGTCAGCCCCTGAGTGGTGGTGGCAGCTGCGGCTGGAGCAGCGGCTTGAGGCAGCAGTGGTGGCCTTAAGGGCACCCTGGGTTACTAATTTATACAGGGGTTATAGTGCGTCATCAGCCCTGGAGAACCTTGCTGATGCTGCAGTATATGGATATCATATACAAAGCATAGATGGGTTTGATGGGGTTTGCCTGGCTGGCATATGACAAGGGCTTTCGCATGAGGGCTGTAATGAATCCTGCTTTGAGGTGTGATCAGATCCACCCTCACCTGTGGCTTCAATCTGTGTCCTCCTCCCAGCCATCTGGAGGTGAGCATTCAGACAGTGGCCATGTGGTTCACATGGTACAAGGCTATGTGGTTCGCAGGCTACAAGGCCAGGGCCCAGGTGAGGCAGGCCACACAAAAATGCCCACTTTGTTGGGAGTTCACCTCGCAACCCATGTGTAGCAGGAAGGTTTCCTCCTTTTGGCACGAGTGCCAACTGTATGCAGGCCCCCATGCATTCCACGGCTGCCCCAAAGCAAGGACCTGGTCAGGAGCCCGGGGAGGGGAAGAATGCACAGCAGGTGGAGCAGGCCACAACACTACTACTGACAAAGGGTCCCAGTCCAATTAGAGTGGAGGTGTTAGCGCTCATGTTATGAGACTATCCCAACTTGCGGGATAGCAGTTACCTGTTAGAAGGGTTTATGTTGGGTTTTAAGATTCCTTACCAGGGTGATAGGAGGCCATACTGGGCTCCTAATCTGAGGTCTATTAAAAGGATGGAGGTAGTGGTGTGTCATAAAATCAATAAGGAATGTAAAGAATGAAAAGTCTTGGGTCCATTCTCTTCGCCTCCGGTACCAAATTTAAGAATGTCCCCTTTAGGAGTGGGGCCTAGGAAGGCTGTGGGAGAGTATTGACTCATCCACCATTTATCCTATTCTCAGAGCAGCTCAGTGAATAATGCAATACCTGAAGAGCTATGTTCGATTAAGTATACGTCCTTTGTTCAAGCCATGCAGGTTTTGTGCAGTTGCAGACATGGAGCTGAACTAGCCAAGTGTGATATTAAGTCGGCCTTTCTACTCCCCGTTTATCCTGGGGATTTGGGGAGACTGGGTTTTGCATTCAAAGGCAAATTCTATATCGACAGAGCACTTCCTTTGGGGTGCTCTATGTCCTGTGCCGCTTTCAAAAAAATTAGTTCATTTTGGAATTGGCTCCATGCTTTAGGACAGGCCTGTATAGTACCGCACACTACCTTGATAATATTTTATTTGTGGGAAGATGTGGAACTGGCCAGTGTAAATTTTTACTTTTGGTTTTCGTGGAGCTGGCAGTGGAACTGGGAGTTCCTCTGGCACATGAAAAAACAGAAGGACCTACCCCAGTTTTGACGTTTTTTAGGATTGAGATTGACACTTTGAGGCAGTTGTTGAGGTTACCAAAGGAAAAGCTGCAGAAGCTGCAGAAGCTCATTGTTAGTGCTGTGACCTTCTGAAAGATAACCTTGTTGGAATTACAATGGCTGGTGGGCCACCTTAACTTTGCATAGAAAGTTGTGGCCCCAAGTTGGGTGTTTGTCCATTGCCTTTGTGATGCCATGGCAGGTTTGCGCCTGCCACTCCACAGAACTATGGTCACTAAGAGAATGCAGGAGGACCTCTTGGTTTGGCAGGGAATTTTTGGTGTCCCCTCTTTTTTGGGGGAGGATCTTTTGGTTGAGGCTGAGCTGCAAGTTACTTCTGATGTGGCTGGTTCTTCTGATTTCAGTGTTTATTTCTGAGGGCAGTGGTGTGCAGAGGATTGGCCACCTGAATGGTTCCAGGCAGGGTGGGTCAAGGACCTCACCTTTCTAGAATTTTTTCCAATTGTGGTAGCAGTGGGGCTTTGGATGGCTGATTTTGCAGACCACACAGTCCACTTCTGGTGCGACAATCTTGCCACGGTGCAAGTGAGTAATTCTTTAACCTCTAGATCACCCATGGTCATGATGCTGGTTAGGGCATTCATGCTACTTTGCCTGAAAAAACAATATCTTGCTCAAAGCATGACATGTGCCAGGGGCAAGTAATGGGGTCTCTGATGCTCTCTCCCACAAACAGCTAGAGAGGTTCTGTCTGTTGGCCCTGGACACAGATCAGTCCCTGGCAAGGATGTCACAATGTCAGGTGGGGATGGGGCCAGCCTATATAGGCTCACCCCCATTCCCGCCTAAGCCAGAACATTGCCTCATGTTCGACCCACTTTCCTGTCCTGTGCTCAGTGTAGGCATTTGCTGGTTGCTTGTTGGGGCCAGGTAAGAATTTTTTGCCTTCATCCAGATTGGCTTGAGGATGGATGTGTTTTCGCCTACCTTACACTAAGGGCAGTGGATTTTGAAGTTGGTATTGGTGGTTGCTGTTAAATAGGTTGGTCACTTGGCGGAGTAGTGTGGGTAAGAAAAGCAGAACCAGTAAGGACCTTCAGCCATTTCCCATTTGGGAACAAGGGGGTCATCAGGAATGGCCTGTGGGTTTTAGGGCCCAGGGCTGGGAATGGTGATGACCTCTGGAAACCTCTTAGGTAGGCTCCTCCTTGCAATCTGTATGGCTTCAGGGTTAGGTGCTCCTGGGGGGGGGTAACCAATGAGCTGAGCTGCCGGTCATGGGCCAGAGGGGTAGCCTGTACTGAGGCTGGTGGCTTGCCCACATGCTGGGCAAGGAGGTTGGCTGGACTGACACCTGCCTTACCTGTTCTGCACCTGCTTAGTTCCCTTGCCGCTTAGTTACAGTTCAATTAAATAGTTAATAAAGTGGCCCTTGTTTGATTCCAGAATCATTGTCTGTTTCATTATTCTGTCTTGGGGGGCAAATGCTCAATGTTCTGATGGGACAGTAAGGGTAAATAAATAATGAGGGGGGTCTCCCATTGGAATAATTCCAAGAGAGAAGTGTTGTATAGTCCTATCTTGAAGTCAGGTAGTTCTAGATGGTTTTCTATGGATTGCTTCTTATGCGGATAGCGGTAGCTAAGCTGTATTCAGGCTCTATTCCACAAGTCCTGGGCCTTAACCTTTTCCACTTCATCTACACTGGGCTTCTTTTGAGGATCAGGGCGGCCTAGGCCACAGTTGCCTATCAGTGACTTTTTCCTGACCTGGCTGTTCTTGCAGCCACATAGTGTCTAAATACAATGCTTCCTCCAGATGTTCCTGGTCATGGCCAATTTTCTTGTTTGGGACAGCTGCTGAGTCAGAAGAGTCCAGTGACTGAAGCATGGGCCAAACTTCTGCACTCCATCACTTGAGGATATTTTTTCCAGCCATGCTCCAATACTACAGATATCAGCCAGTGTGTGTGGAGGGAGAGATATGCAGGAAAGGGCCCAACATTCAGTATCCCTGTGCTGAAATACACTACTTTACATGTACTTTTTCAAAGATGCTGGTCTGTATATGCAATTTAGGCCTTGGACTAACAACATATCTCTATTCACTAAGTTTCCCCTTGATCTTCAGGAAATGCCTCTTGAACTCCAAACCATCACCCTTTGACAGACAGAAATCCACAAGAATTTTATCTTCCATTTCCACCAGGTTTGCCTTGAAAATTAGTTTGTTGTTTCTTCTTTAGTTTCCAGGGTTGATATGGTGACCTGGTTTGTGCAGCCTATCTTCCAGATATAGCCCATCTTTTAACAAGCCTCCTTCAAGATGCTATACAATTGAGCAGCATCCAGCTTCAGAAGGAAATGGGTCATTCTCTTCACCAAGTGTTGCCAAAGGTTCTGTGAAGAACTTGCCTTGCCGAGCAACTGGTATTTCAGCAGTGTGTGTTCAGGGCAGGCTGGCTGGGAGAAGCTGATCCCTTGCACTAGCTTGTCCATACTTGATGGATGGCTGTTCAACAAGAAGAGGCCAGTTCCCAGTTCTGGTTGAGAACTGAAACTCATCATTCTTTCCTGTCTGCAGTTTTCATGGGCAAGAAGCTTGCAAGAGGCACGAGCCTCTGGCACGAGCCGAAGGGTGAGAGCAAAAGGGTGAGGCTCTTTGCCTGTGGCTCTTAGCCTAGGGGCTCTGTAAGAAGCCCAGGAAGAGCCAGAAAGCCAGGGACCTTGGCTTCTTGGGTTCCCAGTAAGGGAAGTAGACTCCTACAACAGGAACCGTATAAATACAAAGGGTTTTAAAAGGGGGGTTATAGAAAAGTATTTGTTTAAAAACAATTATGAAGCCAGAATGCCAGCAGGGGGCTGGGGGCTATCCAGTGTTTTGCATGGAGTGTCACATGTATGACTATCTGCCCACTGGTCAGAAGTCTTGGGTGTGTGCTCGGTGCAAGGAGCTCCTAGTTCGCAGGGAGCGAGTTTGCTCCCTTGAGGCCAAGGTGGCTGACCTGGAGAAGCAGAGACAGTCAGTTAGGTGCACGGAGAAGACTCTCGGGGACTTGTTAGATATGTCCCACTCTGGATCTGGCAGCCCGGCTGTTGCCAGGGAGCATGAGGGTCAAGGGGAAACGGGGCACCATGCTGAGGATAAGGGGAATGTGCCCTCAGAAGGGACCTCTTCTTCAGCTGGTGAATGGGTATCCTTTCGTATCAAGGAACCGTCCCTGGGAAGGGTGGGAGGGGGCTCTTGGTAGTTGGTGATTCGATCCTTAGGCAGGTAGACAGCTGGGTGGCAAACCCGCGTACTGACCGTATGGTGACTTGCCTGCCTGGTGCGAAGGTAGCGGACATTACGCGTGTTTTAGATAGGCTGGTAGATAGTGCTGGGGAGGAGCCAGTGGTCGTGGTGCACGTCGGCACCAACGATGTGGGGAAATGCAGTCGTGAGGTCCTGGAGCAGAAATTTAGGCTGCTGGGCAGGAAGCTCAAGGCCAGGACCTCCAAGGTAGCCTTCTCAGAAGTGCTACCTGTTCCACGCGCAGGGCCGGAGAGACAGGCACAGATCAGGAGTCTCAATGCGTGGATGAGACGGTGGTGTAGGGGGGAAGGGTTCAAGTTTGTTAGGCACTGGGATGCTTTTTGGGACAAGAGGGAGCTGTACAAAAGAGACGGTCTCCACTTGTCCCGACAAGGAACCAGGCTGCTGGCGCTCAAAATCAAAAAGGTGGCAGAGCAGTTTTTAAACTGAATAATGGGGGAAAGCCAACAGGAGATGAAAAGTCTCTGGTTCGGGATGGCTCATCTCAAAGAGATGAAGGGGTAGCTATTACTTTTGTACAAGGAAATGGATTACAATTGTCCACTGAGACTGTGGCTAATGATAGGAACTGTCTGGCAAGGTCTCGAGGCAGCAAGAGGAAGGCTGTGGGCTTAACAAACGTGGGAAACTATACGTGTTTATACACAAATGCTAGAAGTCTCCGAGGTAAAATCGGGGAGTTGGAATGCTTGGTGTTGGGGGGGGAAATAGACATTGTGGGTATTTCAGAAACTTGGTGGAATGAGGAAAATCAGTGGGATATGATGATTCCTGGTTATAAATTATATCGGAAGGATAGGGGGGAAGGGTTGGAGGTGGGGTGGCTCTGTATGTCAGAGAGGGTATACCGTCCAGTAAGATTGAGAGGGTAAGAGAATTGGATTCGCTTCTGGAAATGCTATCAGTTGAAATAGTGGGTCCAAAAGGAAGCTTAACAGTGGGAGTTTGTTATCGTCCACCAGATCAAAAGATAGAGGAGGATTATAAAATGATGAATGAATTAAAGATAGCGGCTAGACGAAATAACTGTGCTGTAATAGGCGACTTTAACTACCCACACATTGATTGGGGCAATATGAGTTCTAGTCGGGAAAAAGAGATTGCGTTCTTAGACACTCTCAATGACTGTGCTATGGAACAGATGGTCACAGATCCTACCAGGGGAGAGGCGATCCTGGATTTGGTCCTAAGTAACACCCAAGACCTGGTGAGAGATGTAAAAGTGATTGCACCACTTGGGGACAGTGACCATAATGTCATTGAGTTTAACATTTATACAGATAGGCAGTTGCCCAAAAAGACTGACGCAACCACTTTTAACTTTAAAAGGGGTAACTTCTCTGGTATGAGGGGACATGTGAGGAAGAAATTGAAAGGAAGAGTGGAGAAGGTCAAAACCATTGGAGAAGCTTGGAGACTATTTAAAAATACAGTCCTAGAAGCTCAGAAAAAATATATACTGCAGGTTAGGAAAGGTACAAATAGGTATAGAAAAAAGCCTGCATGGTTAACAAATAAAGAAATGGAAGCTGTAAAAGGTAAGAAGGATTCGTTTAAGCGGTGGAAAGCTAGTCTTAGTGAGGTTGATAAAAGGGAACACAGACTATGGCAAATAAAATGCAAGTCTGTGATCAGGCAAGCAAAAAGGGAATATGAGGAGTATATTGCAAAAAACATAAAGGCCAACAATAAGACTTTCTTCAAATACATTAGAAGTAGGAAGCCAGCCAGGGAGGCAGTGGGGCCCTTGGATGACCAAGGGGTAAAAGGAGTAGTGAAGGATGATAGGGAAATGGCTGAGAAGCTGAATGCATTTTTTGCCTCTGTCTTCACTGTGGAAGAGGAGAAGTGCTTGCCCACTCCAGAAGCACCGATTTCGGGAGGGAGTTTGAAAGACCTGAATCAGATTGCGGTGACAAGAGAGGAAGTCCTCCGACTGATGGACAATTTAAAAACTAATAAATCACCAGGCCCGGATGGCATTCATCCGAGAGTTCTGAAAGAACTCAAATGTGAACTTGTGGATCTCCTGACAAAAATATGTAATCTTTCTTTAAAATCTGCCTCCATTCCTGAGGACTGGAAGGTAGCTAATGTCACTCCCATCTTTAAAAAGGGCTCCAGGGGAGATCCGGGAAATTACAGGCCAGTCAGTCTGACATCAATACCGGGTAAGTTAGTGGAAACTGTTATTAAGGAGAGAATTAGTAGGCACGTTGATGTACAAAAACTATTCAGGCAGACTCAGCATGGGTTCTGTAAGGGAAGATCTTGTCTCACTAACCTGTTAGTGTTTTTTGAGGGAGTGAACAAACATGTGGACAAGGGGGACCCAATAGATATTATTTACCTTGACTTCCGGAAAGCTTTTGATACAGTTCCTCATCAAAGGCTCCTAAGTAAGCTCAATAATCATGGGATAAAAGGACAAGTCCTCTTGTGGATCAAAAACTGGCTTATACATAGAAAACAGAGAGTGAGCATAAATGGGAAACTTTCCCAGTGGAGAGTGGTAAGTAGTGGGGTACCACAGGGATCAGTACTCGGTCCGATGCTTTTTAACTTGTTTATTAATGATTTGGAATTGGGAGTAAGCAGTGAAGTGGCTAGATTTGCAGATGACATGAAGTTGTTCAGGGTGGTGAAAACCAGGGAGGATTGTGAGGCACTCCAAAGGGATCTGTCGAGGATGGGTGAGTGGGCGTCAGCGTGGCAAATGGGGTTCAATGTGGCCAAGTGCAAAGTGATGCACATTGGAGCCAAAAATCCTAAATATAAATACACGTTGATGGGGTCTGAACTGGCAGAGACGGACCAAGAGAGAGATCTTGGAGTCGTAGTAGATAACTCAATGAAAATGTCTAGACAGTGTGTAGCTGCAATTAAGAAGGCCAACGCTATGCTGGGGATTATTAGGAAGGGAATTGAAAACAAATCAGCCAGTATCATCATGCCCCTGTATAAATCATTGGTGCAGCCTCATTTGGAATACTGTGTACAGTTCTGGTCACCACATCTCAAAAAGGATATTATAGCATTGGAAAAAGTGCAGAGAAGGGCAACTAGAATGATAAAAGGGTTGGAACATCTTCCTTATGAAGAAAGGTTAAAATGCTTGGGGCTCTTTAGCTTGGAGAAACGACGGCTGAGGGGTGACATGATCGAGGTTTATAAGATTATGAATGGGATTGAGCAGGTTGAGAAAGAAGTACTTTTCTCCCTTTCTCACAATACAAGAACTCGTGGGCACTCCATGAAATTGCTGAGCAGTCGGGTTAGAACAGATAAAAGGAAATACTTCTTCACCCAAAGAGTGTTTAACATATGGAATTCACTGCCACAGGAGGTGGTGGCAGCTACAAGCATGGAGAGTTTCAAGAGGGAATTAGATAAACATATGAAGCAGAAGTCCATCAGTGGCTATTAGCCACAGGGTATAGATGGGAATTCTCAGTCTGGGGCAGGTGATGCACTCTATTCTTGGTGCTGGAGGGGGCAGCAGTGGGAGGGCTTCTAGTGTCCTGGCCCCACTGCTGGACCTCCTAATGGCACCTGGTATATTTTGGCCACTGTATGACAGAGTGTTGGACTAGATGGGCCATTGGCCTGATTCAACATTGGCTTCTCTTATGTTCTTATGTAAGTCTATATCAGATCGAACGTGCTTAGAAAACACTCCTGGAGAATCTGAAAGTCCCCCTGAAGAGACCTGAGGTTGCTTTATACCTTTCTTTAGAGGTTTTTTATACCGTCTGTTGTTTTTATGTCTACTAGTAAGTTGTGATGTAGGGTTCTCCATTAGTATTTTGAGAAGTAAAGCTAAGGACAATGAATCAATCTTCTTCCATGGTGAAAGGTACATGGTATATTTCTTTTCTTTCCAATCAGAATATTCTTGACAAATGTCACTAGGCTGGTCCCATGGCAATTCTCCTGCCAACATAGCAGTGAGCATTATTCCACAGGACCAGACATTAACAGGCTCAGCATGAAAATCTTTGATTTTAAAGACCTCTGGGAAGACATACGGGATGGTGCCACACATTGTGTCCAACAATCGCTCATGACCAGTGTATTTAAACACAGTTGCTAGACCAAAGTCTGAAATTTTGAGGTTATCTCCTTCATCTACAAAAGATTATCAGGCTTAATATCCCTGTATGTTACCCCTATACTGGGGAGGTAGACCACACCAGCTATAAGTTGGTGGGAAAATGTCTGTGCATCTGATTCAGGCATTCCTATATCAGGCTCTATTTGGTCAAAGAGTTTTTCTCCACTACAGTACTCCAAGAAGAGATATGAATAGTGCCTTCTTGTCAATGCCCATAGAATTTTACAATGTTCTCATGATTTAACATTTTGTTAATGCATATTTCCTTCTTAATCTGATCTGGACACTCCACTGTATTTTTCATGTCAAAAATTTCACTGCAACTGCTTCTTCGGTGCATCTGTTCTCAGCTAACTGAACTGCCCCATAGGCCCCTTCTCCAAGAGTTTGCACAAGGTCTCACTCCTTCACAAAGGGCATTGCCATGTTTACAAACACCACATATACCACCTGGTGGCTTCCAGCTCTGCAGCTCCTCAGCAAATGGTGCTTCCCGTCGAGCAACACCAGCCGCCATGGCAACAATGAGAGCCCAAAGATATCTCTATTTAGAATCTCTAAAATATAATAAGTCTGTATCCAAATATATTTTCAGTAATCACCCAGAGTGATGGCACTCTTATTTTTCATGCATGCAGTAAGAACTACATGGTATAGCTTTGAGCTATTATAGGTACTTCAGGTGCAGGAATTACTACTTCTTCATAGCATGCACACACAGAGTATGCATGACCTTACACGGATTTCACCTCTAAGCTGCTCTTAATATGAAATGACTTCTACACTACATGTATCTTCACATGGAAAAACCATGTGTGACCACTTAGCATTATATGATTTTCCATGTATTCAGCCCCCACCTACACACAAGTGCAAGTTATCAAACATGCTAGCTCATTTAGAGTAGGAAAAAAACTGGTGGCAACAGTGAGCAGATAAATGGCAGGGCATGTAACTCTTTCCCAGTCCCTACTTCCCAACTCCTAACAATTCTTGTAAGCCCCCCACCCCTCTTCTGAGGTGTCTTAAATGTGGGGAATGTTGGAAATGTATGGTTTGCAAGGTCTCAGATTCCAGCCATTATTGGGTTAACCTGTTTACCTTTCTATGCTGTTGTTTAGACTGACCTGGAAGGGAAACCTGGCTCAGAGCCAATAGGAAAATAGCCCAGGAAAAGTGGTCTTTATTGTAATACTGATTGGTTACTGTGTTCAGGTGACTTCCTTTCTAGGGATCAAGAAGAGGCAGATTCCCCATTGTTGTCTATTGTGTGTAACCATGCTTTCCTAGCAGAAAGATGTTAGAAATTTAGCTCTTAGTTGTTTGTTATTTTGTAGGTCTCCTGTGTATCCTTTACCCTTAAAAATAAAGCTTTTTTAAACACAAAGAAATCTCTCCTCTCCAGTGAAGCAAGATCCATCAATACTCTGAGTAATTAAGTACTTTTGACTATTTTCCAACAGGGAAAGCACATGTGCAATGATGTGGTGGGAGCGCTGCTAGGGGTGATGTGGAGCAGATGCAGTGATCAGGGAAAGAATGAAGAGTTCTCTCCCTCGTTGTAATTGTTCTTGCAATTGTCCTGCCAGAAGTGGCTTATTTTCATCTGCACAAATATATTAGCATGCTGTTCCATGTATTTGCGTTTAACATATAGCTTGGGCCTTAGATCCACAGACAGCTGAGAAAAGTTAAGAACTGCTTGAATTCCCACTTGAAGAAAGGTTGTCATGTATTGGACCTCCTGTTGCTGGAAGGAAGTGCTGGAACTGAACCTCTTAGCAAGAATGCACAGAGTATGGGAAATAAACAGGAGGAACTTGAACTTCAAATATTAGAAAGTAATTATGATCTGATAGGTATCACTGAGACTTGGTGGGATGAGTCTCATATATGGAGCACAGTGATTAAAGGATATACCTTGTTTAAACGGAACAGAATAAACAAAAAAGGTGGCGGGGTGGCACTATATGTCAAGAATGAATACACCTGCACTGAAATTCAGGACTTTGAGAGTTGCCCTGTTGAAAGTGTGTGGGTAAGGATAGAGTGGGCGGGGGGGAAGAAGGGGATATTGTTGTGGGGGTATACTATAGATCTCAGAACCAACCGGAGGAATGGGATGATGCATTTGTACAACAGATTGCTAAACTTTCACAGAGACAGGATGTAGTGATTATGAGAGATTTCAACTATCCAGATATTTGCTGGAAATCTAACTCTGCTAGACATGGGCATTCCTGCAGATTCTTGAATAGTCTTGCAGACAACTTCATCTCTCAGAAAGTGGAGGTGGGAACCAGAGGATCTGCTATCCTAGATTTAATTCTAACAGGGAAGAACTGGTTGATGAGGTGAATGTTGTAGGATCCTTGGGGAATAGTGACCATGTCAGCTTGGAATTTAACATAGTGAGGGATGTGAAACCAGAGCATAGTAGGACTCACATCCTGGACTTCAGGAAAACTCAGAGAAATATTAGATAGGATCCCATAGCTGGAAATGCTGAAGGGGAAATCTGCACAGGAAGGATGGGAGATGCTGAAAAATGAAGTGCTTAAGGCACAATCGCAAACTGTTCCAGTAAGAAAGAAAGGTAGGAGACGGGTAATGAAGCTGAGGTGGCTGAACAAGGAACTCTCTGAAGAGCTGAGACTAAAAAGGGAAATGTATAGGAAATGGAAGAAGGGTCAGATTACTGAGGGTGAGTACAAGAAGCAGGCTCAAATCTATAGGAATGGTGTCAGAAAGACTAAAGCGCAGATGGAGCTGAGGCTTGCAAGGGATGCTAAAAATAACACGAAAAATGTCTATGCCTATGTTCGAAGCAAAAAGAACAGGGATGGGGTAAGCTCATTGCTAGGGGAAGATGGTCAAGCCTAGGGATGAAGACAAAGTGGAATTACTCAATTCTCACTTTGCATCAGTCTTTAACTGTAAGGTGAGCTGCATACAAACTGAAGAATGCAGGGCATATGAAGGAAGGGGGAACTGCCAGTCCAGAATAAGTAAGGAAATGGTTAGAGAGCATCTAGCTGCCTTAAATACTTCCAAATCTCCAGGGCTGGATGACTTGCATCCCAGAATGCTAAAAGGAAATGCAGATGTTATTTCAGAGTCTCTGGCTCTAATCTTTGAAATGTCCTGGAGTACTGGTGTTGTGCTGGAAGACTGGAGAAGAACACAAGTTGTCCCGATATTCAAGAAGGGAAAAAAGACGGATCCGGGAAATTACAGGCCTGTCAGTTTGACATCAATACCTGGGAAAATTCTAGAGCAGATTATTAAGCTGTCTGTGAGCACCTTAAATGGAATGAGTTAATTGGTTGTAGCCAGCATGGGTTTATCAAGAATAAGTCATGCCAGACCAATCTTATTTCCTTTCTGGAAAGAGTTACTAAAATGGTTGACTCTGGCAACACTGTGGGTATAGTGTATCTAGATTTCAGTAAAGCATTTGACAAAGTTTCTCATGATATCCTTGAGGATAAGTGTGGGCTGGATGGTGCAACCGTTGGACGGATTCATGGTTGGTTGCTTGTAAATGGCTCTGTGTTTACACGGAGGGAAGCCTTGAGTGGAGTGCCGCAGGGCTCGGTCCTGGGCCCGGTGTTTAATGTTTTTATAAACTGGAGGAAGACATAGAGGGGGATGCTTATCAAATTTGCAGATGACACAAACCTGGGTGGGATTGCTAATTCTGAAGAAGACAGAGTCAGGATTCAAAATGATCTAGATAGGCTGGAATAGTGGGCTGAGACAAATAAAATTAATTTCAATAGAGATAAGTGCAAAGTCCTACACTTAGGTACAAAAAATCAAAGGCACAGATATAGAATGGGAGGGACTTGGCTTGACAGCAGCACATGTGAAAGGAATTTAGGTGTTCTGGTTGATCACAAGCTAAACATGAGCCTGCAGTGCGATGTGGCTGTGAAGAGGGAATTAGATAAACATATGGAGCATGTTTCAAGAGGGAATTAGATAAACATATGGAGCAGAAGTCCATCAGTGGTTATTAGCCACAGGGTATAGATGGGGCAGGTGATGCACTCTATTCTTGGTGCTGGAGGGGGCATCAGTGGGAGGGCTTCTAGTGTCCTGGCCCCACTGCTGGACCTCCTGATGGCACCTGGTATATTTTGGCCGCTGTGTGACAGAGTGTTGGACTAGATGGGCCATTGGCCTGATTCAACATTGGCTTCTCTTATGTTCTTATGTTCTTAAGAAAGCTAATGCAATCTTAGGATGCATTAACAGAAGCATTGTGTCCAGATCATGGGAGGTGGTAGTTCACTCTTTTCTGCTATGGTCAGGCCTCACCTGGAGTACTGTGTCCAGTTTTGGGCACCACACTTTAGGAAAGATGTTGACAAGCTCGAGCATGTCCAGAAGAGGGCAACCAGGATGGTGAGAGAGTTTGAATCCAAGTCTTATGAGTAAAGGCTGAAAGAGTTGGGTATGTTTAGCCTTGGAAAGAGAAGACTTAGAGGGGACATGATTGCAGTCTTCAAGTATTTGAAGGGTTGTCATGTAAAAGATGGAGCAGATCTATTCTCTCTTGCTCCAGACTGCAAGACTAGATCTAATGGGTAGAAATTACGAGGTATCAGAGAAACTTCCTAACTATAAGAGTGGTTGAGCAGTGGAACAGTCTGCCTCGGGAGGTGGGGGATGCTCCTTTGCTGGACATTTTTAAGAGGAGGCTGGACTACCATCTTTTGGGTATGTTGTAGGTATGTAGGGCTATCATTCAGCTATGCTCCTGTTGGAGTGCAGGGGTTGTACTAGATGACCTGCAAGGTCCCTTCCAACTCTAACGTTCTATGATTCTAAGCTGCACTTTCATTTTGGCTTTTGCTGGCACTCAGTTCAGTTTAAAGTTTCCTCCTGACATATGTTTTTGTGATTGCTGTAAAAATACCTTTTGGATTTGTAGTGTCTTTGTGGCTCCCTCTTCATGATATCTAATGCTAGTTTTGGTATTATGTGTCTGCACTGGACCAAGAAGAATAAAACCTTTAAATATGCTGGCAGAAGATGATTTAAATTCTACTAAATCGAAGTAGCAATTATAATCCTTCTAATGTTTTTGGCAAATTTCCTGTGAGGCCATTAGACATGTTCTAATTGATATTAATATTCTTCTCAGGAAAGAAACACAGTTAAGTAATACTATATCATTCCAAACAATTTCCCCCCAGCCAATCAGACTGAAGCTGGCTCTTTATTATTGTTAATTACTGCAACTGTAGCAAGACCCAATAACATCTGATGTCAAATAAAATGTTCTTATTGGCGCTATTATTAATATAATTTCAATTCTATGAACCCCCCCCCACATTGTGCTAACATGTCATTCCAACTAAAGATAAGCAAATCATGATGCAATCAGGCCATTTTTAAAATATGCATCAGGAAGGGAAGGTTTAAATAATCTGTAGAGACTAATGACTAGTTACAAAGAGCTCAAGAAAACTAAAAGTTTTCTTGAGAAAATTAAACTAGAGAGATTTAAACACCAAATGCAAAACTGTTCTGACAAAAAGACAAAACAGAAGGAAAATGCAATGGGAAAATTGGATACATAGTGTTGGAGATGTCATGTAGAACTCTGCTACAATTCTTTACCCCACAGTTATATGGTGCATAGATATAGGTATAAATATGCTGTTAGATACATTTGGCTGTGGCTCGGTATCTTTTATACACTATAGCATATAATGTCATATTCATGCTTGGGAAGAGAGAAAAAGGACCTTCATCTGTTGCCATATTTGATTTAAAATGATTAAGCTAATTGCTGGGTCACTCAAATGAGTTTCTTCACACTATTCTCATTTTTGATTCTTTGTTACCCTGGTGGTCAGCTGTGAAGCAGGTGATAAGGAGAGTTAGATCCTGGTCACATTAAAGAAGCCTTTTTGACTGCTGAAAATTCAAAGTTCTCGTCAGAGACAGGCACAGAAAGCTTAGAGATACTATAGCAGCTACATCTTCGTTTATCCATTCTAAGACAGGTTGGGATACAGGTTGGGATACAGGTTGGGATAGGACAAGCTAAATTAGCTGCTGAATTAGCTACTAAAGCCAGCAGAGATAAATTCTGGATTTTTTTAAAAAAAGTATCTAGAAGGTCCTGCTTCCCTCACTCTATGATCTTCAGCATTTTCTGTCCTTTAAAGGAGCTTTACCATTCTGAAGAATGACTTACATGATATTGTGATTCCGCTGTGCAGCACATGTATTACAGCAAGAAGTTTCAGTGTTCTATGTTATCATCTTCAGCTAATAAATACTGGGTAGCAGATGTTGGAAAAGATCGTTCTGTGTTAGTTAGTCCAAGGAGAACCACCTCCTATCAGCGTAGACAATACTGACCTTGATAGACCAGTGGTCTAACTCACTACAAGGCAGCTGCATGTGTTCATGGATACATTCTCTGGAGACCCTGTGGATCACTGGATCTTGAGCTAAGTTCAATATGAACTCTGATTCCATGTCTGATGCTCAATGAGAGAGTTATATGAGTATCATTAGTATAACTAGGGCCAAAAGCTCTTGATTGGATGCAAAGAAGAAGATATAACATTTTAATAAGTTTGGAGGCTTTTAATGTTCACAGCTTCTGAGGACTAATATGCCTGCATATGAGCACAACAAATGAGTGAACATTTCAGCAAATAAATATAATTTCATTGTCCAGGAAATGGGACCAAAAAAAGTGATAAAAGTGTTTTAATTGTATTATATTAAGTTGCGATGTAAATTGCCCTGAGTCCACTTGCAGGGAGGGCGATATATAAATCGAATAAATAAATACGTAAATAACAAATAAATCTGATTCTTATCCCAAATGTTTTAGGGATTTCCCCCATTGTTTCTTTTCTTTTCTCAAATGTGCAGTTCAGGAAAGCATAGATAATGCAGTGCAGGAGGTATATTGGCATTTAGATGGTTTCAAAAATATGCAAAAAAACCCCTATCTACGCCAGGTTTCATCTTTTTACATTTTAATGAGCTTTGGGACTTTTATGCATATTAGTTATGTTGCCCTAATTACTCATTATAATTCTAATGTGCATTTTTATATTTAATTACAATGCTTATAAAGATTTGATATGGACAGTAAATTATTATAACTAGCATGTGCATAATGATTACGAGCTGAATTTATTAACTTTTACGCTAGCATTCAACAGTGGTAACTTTCAATTTCACCTTTGTGATTAACCACATTGTCTGATTAAACAAACATTTTATGTGATTAATTGTAAATGCCATAAAGAAGTATCCCTTATTATTTGGCTGGTTTGGGCCACATTTTATTTCAATTTGTTTTACTTTGCTTTTGTTTAGCAAATTGTTTGCCAGTGTGCTGAAATAAAGATAATTTTCTTAGAATAAAGGAAGTTTCTCTACACACAAAGAAACAAATGATCCAAGATTACTGAGGCTTATTCTGGTTTGAAATAATTTCCTTAAGTCCAGACCTCACAAATACAGTTTTGCTTGTGTAATATGTTTTCTGGATCTGGTGGCTGGGTAGGGGATTGGCCCCTTTCCCTTCTATGCAATTTCTCCCATAGAAATTGCTCCCAGAGCCATGGTGGTATAAACAAAGGACCAAAAAGCCTCAGCACACTTCTCTCTTTTCTGTTAAGACAATTAATGGAAACTCCAGGGGCAGTTTCCATCAGGGCTCAAACATCCTGTTTCCCTCAGACTGTGTAGACCCAATCCAAGCTCAATCCAAATTAATGCTGCACTCGTATATCATAGTGTTACAGACGAAACAACAAACCGGGATCACAGTGTAAAAATGGTCCTTACACATTACACAGAAAAATATCACCACTAATAATGTGATCCTGTATCACAAAACTTAGAAAAGTCCCATCCTTGTGACTTTAGAGTCACAAGGGACTCTGTAATGAGTTGTAGTAAGTTGACAAGCATCTAGATCTAAGCCTCTTTTGTAGTTGATCTTCCTCAGAAGTTATTCATAGTAGATATTCCTCAGAAATTATCTCTCTTATTTCTTTTACATGAGAAGCAAGTCAATCCATTAACATGTTATTAATCATGTACAAATCCTTCTGCTCTGATACTATCATGAAAGCAATAAGTCCTTGGTCATGACCACAAAAAAGCTCATCTTCTCTTGTGCTACCTGTTATCTTATGGCAGTATAGGAAACTGAGCATAGGAAATACCAGGTATACCCAAGATTTGAAAACCTCAGTACAAATATTGTGCAACAAACCATTAGTGCAACTGCAACTACTAAGAGAAGTTGCAAGATGTTGATAGTAGGATACAGCATGACACAGGATTTTGTCTCCTTGCTAGGGGCTGTTGCAGCTGCATTTGTATATCACAGCAACATTGCAATTTGTGTATGACAACTGGGTCATGTGATCTTTCAGTGTCAGAAATCCCTACTCTTTGCCAGAGCTGAACAGATAAAAAGTATCAGCATAGGGTCCCTCAGTGCTGCATGGCCCCATTTCATTGAGGTGCACACTCTTAATGAATGAGATAGCAACCATAATGATGAGTCAAACCTTTGCTGTGGATTTCTGTATAACTCTTTTTGGAGATAACTGTTTCAAGCAGTTCACACACACTTAATCGCTATAATGTGATGAAGCAGAGGAACAGTTATTCCTTCTAACAGATTATCAGTGTTTTAATTATGCATCATTTAGATAATTTCTGATTCTGATAAAACGTGGATCTCCCACAGGTATGCCTAATGGATTGTTCTATAACTAGTTATAAAATCACTAATACACATTAAGTGATTTCCAGATTCAAAGTATGCCAACACTAGATGAGGATTATAACTAAAAATGTAATCTATTAGAGCATAAACCAGCCAGCTAAACATTTTAAATTTCATTTATTTCAATGGAAGAATTAAGCACAAAAATGTCTCACTGAAATCAATAGGACTTACTGCTTACATTTGGCTGAATCATACTCTCAATACATTATAATCATTCGAAGATTAAACATTTAAAAGCTTCATTTCTAAAACAAAACCAATGAAAAATTAGAGCCTTTAGATTAAAAGAAAGGGTATGAATTGCACACTTAAAACAATTATATGCCAGAGCAACCTTATCTCTTTTTTTGACAGAGTTACTAAAATGGTTGACTCTGGCAACACTGTGGATATAGTGTATCTAGATTTCAGTAAAGCATTTGACAAAGTTTCTCATGATATCCTTGAGGATAAGCTGGTTAAGTGTGGGTTGGATGGAGCAACCGTTGGACGGATTCATGGTTGGTTGAAAAATCTTACCCAACGAGTGCTCGTAAATGGCTCTGCATCTACATGGAGGGAAGTGTCGAGTGGAGTGCCACAGGGCTCGGTCCTGGGCCCAGTGTTGTTCAATGTTTTTATAAATGACCTGGAGGAAGGCATAGAGGGGATGCTTATCAAATTTGCAGATGACACAAAGCTGGGTGGGATTGCTAATTCTGAAGAAGACAGAGTCAGGATTCAAAATGATCTAGATAGGCTGGAACAGTGGGCTGAGGCAAATAAAATGAAATTCAATAGAGATAAGTGCAAAGTCCTACACCTGGGCACAAAAAATCAAAGGCACAGATATAGAATGGGAGGGACTTGGCTTGACAGCAGCACATGTGAAACGGATCTAGGTGTTTTGGTTGATTACAAGTTCAACATGAGCCCGCAGTGTGATGTGGCTGTGAAGAAAGCTAATGCAATCTTAGGATGCATTAACAGTAGCATTGGGTCCAGATCACAGGAGGTGGTAGTTCCGCTCTATTCTGCTATGGTCAGGCCTCACCTGGAGTACTGTGTCCAGTTTTGGGCACCACACTTTAGGAAGGATGTTGACAAGCTCAAGCGTGTCCAGAAGAGGGCAACCAGGATGGTGAGAGGGTTTGAATCCAAGTCTTACGAGGAAAGGCTGAAAAAGTTGGGTATGTTTAGCCTTGGAAAGAGAAGACTTAGAGGGGACATGATTGTAGTCTTCAAGTATTTGAAGGGCTGTCATGTAGAAGATGGAGCAGATCTATTCTCTCTTGCTCCAAATTGCAAGTCTAGATCTAATGGGTGGAAATTACAAGGGAGTCATTACCGGCTAAATATCAGGAGAAACGTCCTAACTATAAGAGTGGTTGAGCAGTGGAACAGACTGCCTCAGGAGGGTGGTGGATGCTCCTTTGCTGGACATTTTTAAGCAGAGGCTGGATGACCATCTTTTGGGTATGTTGTAGGTATGTAGGGCTATCTTTCAGCTATGCTCCTGCAGAGTGCAGGGGGCTGGACTAGATGACCTGCAAGGTCCCTTCCAACATTCTATGATTTTATGATTCTATGGTATGCCTACTTGGTTTTGCATAAGGAACAAAAAGCCCTTTATCAGAGGACTACATTTTCCCAGTGCATATAGAATTTACCAGTCACTGTATTATAGGATTTCCATAGAGTAGAACTTGCTAGGATTCAACTAGGCGTAAGGCCCGTTGTGGGAAGAAATACAACGAGCTCTAGAAGGAAGCTCCAGGTGAGTGTCCCGGCTGTGGCTGGTCGGGCAGCAGAGGAAAGGGGAAAATAGAGGGAGGCAAGCCATGTTTATTTCCTTCTGCTTAGCTATAGGGGTGTGCAAATAAATAAATAAATTTGTTCCATTCGGATTCGGCCAAATGGGGCAGAATCAATTCCGGCTGGCAGAAAGACTCCCACATATCAGTTTCGGTAATACAAGCTGATTGGGGAGTCTTTTGGCCAGCCAAATGTTAATTTTGGCCCCATTATATCCTATGGGCCATTGAAGTCAATGGTGAAAACATAGGGTATGTTTTGGAGGCTGGAAGGGAGGGAGTTTGAGGGAGAGGCTCCAGCAGTTACCCTGCGAGTTTGGAGCCTCTCCCCAAGATACCCACCAAGTTTCAAGTTACTTTTTCCCCACGATAGAGAACAATGTAGGGGATGGGGGCAACCTGTTTGGGGGCCCGTAGAATTGGACCCCCTGGTCCAATGTTCTTGAAATGTGGTGAGTATCTTGGGGAGAGGCTCCAGCAGCTACTCTGTGAGTTTGGAGCCTCTCCCTCAAACCTCCAGCCCCCAGAATATATCCTATGTTTTTGCCATTGATTTCAATGGCCCATAGGATATAATGGGATCGAATTGCTGCTGAATTTTGGTTGGAATTTGGTGGCAAGCCGATTCAGATCAGAGAATCTGAATCGTCCCAGAGCAGCCCAAAAGGGGCCCGAATGGGCCATTTTTGGGGGTGCATTTGGTTCAGACAAACCGAATGCACATCCCTACTTAGTTATAAGGCAGGGCTGTCTCAAGTCATTTTTCTGCCCCAAGTGGTTAGTATGGGAGGACAGTCTCATGGTAACAGGTATGGTTCCCTCCACCCCTGACTTACATTCATTTGGGGCTATGCAGTGACAGCTAAGGTAGAAAAGCACCTCCTCCTATGCCATGTCTTCTGGCTTCCAAGGGTCTGGAAAGTGGTTCCATAGCCAGTTACAGGGTTACCAACTCTGAGTTTGAAAATACCTGTAGATTTGAGGGATAGAGCCTGGGGAGGGCAGGGTTTAGGGTGTGGAGGGACCTCAGCAGGGTATAATGCCATAGAGTCCACTGCCCAAAGCAGCCATTGTCTCCAGGAGAGACTCAGGCAATGCAGCCAGTAGATAGGGACAGCTTCTGAATGACAGATCATGGAGCCAAAGGCTATGGGCGCCGGGTGGAATGTTCAACAACGTGCCACCACCAACACAGCTTTATCATATAGGAGAGATTACTTGACCACCATATTTTCCTAGCCCTTAGAAATCTGGGTACAATGAGCACCTTAAAATGGCCCAGTGCATATGGGATCCTGCTGTGAGATGATTCCACAAAGAACGCCAGCAAACGTGAGTATCTGGATTTGGCCATTGAACACAAATCTGTTTTTGTTTTATTGCACATCACAGAGCTATATTATAATGGAATGGTTCAGAAAAGCACCTTTGTAAAGGGAATGAGACTTGAACTATTCCACTGTGTATAGTATGTAATATCTGTTTGAAGTATGTATTAGCCTGCCCTCATTGCATTGCTTTCTGTTTATGCAACACTGTTTTCTGCATTGTTTAAAATATCATGTCTAATACTTTATGCTTGTTTTAGATTTCTATAATCCTAGTCCTATTACATTGCTTATGTGTTTAAACCCTGTTGAGTATTATGCTTGGAAATCCTATGATTTGGATAATTTTTTATCCTTACAATGGAGGGTAATTTAGGATTGGGAAACTGTGAGGCAAAGCACCCCGATTACCCTTAAGGGTTTATGTGAATATTAGTAGGCCTGTGCCAGCTTGCAGGTGTCCATAATTGGACCTCCCTGCTGATACTATCCTTATCTCTTTCAAGGTCGGATTAAAAATTATAGTAATTGTCTAATTGTGAAAATCTGTGTTCAATTCCTTAACTAGATCAATAGGACTTACTGCTTAAATTTGGCTGAATGGATGTCATCATCATCTAGCAGGTTCTATCAAGCAAGCTCCCTGATTGGATTTGAGAGACCACCTGGGGTCAGATGGCCAAAGACTATAATTAAACCCTGGGCAGGAGGGAAATTTTGCTAACTTTATGATTATGATGGATTGCTACATAGACAATACTTAAGCCTCTAGCTTGGACTCTTATATTCTAAAAAGCTGTGCTATCTAATACTAGGTAGTGAAGTATTAGATAGAAAGATAACTTTTCTTATGTCCTTGCTATTGGATTGCAGAGTCTATGTTGCCTAGTGATATCTTATTTCTTAAAGTACTGAATATACCTTCATAAGGTCTGTTAATTGTGTATGAGATCTGAGCACCTTCACATTATTTTACAAAGGTCTGTTTCTTGTGTCTGAGGTCTGAGCACTGCTTGCTTGCACAAGTGTTAGTGACTCAGAGGGACCCAGGCTTGGGTTCTTGAAAGAAACCATCTGTGTGAAGTGGTTTCAAACTTCTGCCTTCTGGAATCCTTTCCACATAGCCTTGTCTATTTAGGAAACCCTATACATCTGCCACAGAACTCCAATGTAAAATGGAGAATTCTGGGGCATATTCTAGAATCTTACAATGCATACTAAGCCATGATTGGCCTGTTCTCTTAGATCTCCCCAGTGCCCCATGCGAACAGAGGGTGACTTAGAGCGATTTGGAATACATTCAGCATTCTTGTGGCAAAATATTTCAGGAAGCATGAATGGCTGAACACAATATGGCTTTATATAATAGTTTGTATCGCTGTGTAGATTTTAAGGATTGACAATGTTCCACAAATGCTACGTTAACATTTCCATTGTCAAACATATTAGTCTAGTTTCCCTCTCATCCATTTTACTATGTGCTAATTGTGTGCCATTGCTTTGTGGTACCTTTTTAATGAGTCTGTCTGCTATGAGGATAAAGTGCTGGAGATCCAATCATTCCTACTGCATGTACTTACTGTGCAAGATATTAATCTTAATAAGAACCTCCATGAGTTCATCGATGGAAGGTTGTGCACAAAGAGTCATATCCAATAACACCCTTGCATGCAAATGCTCAAACACTTGTAATAGCAATAAACTGATTCACTTAAAGTATTTTAGTAACAGTGACACCATGATGTTATTTTTTTTAACATTTATAAATGTATAAATTGATGGTGCAACCTCATTGGACCACTCACACCACACGCACCTCAAAAAGAATATTTATAGCACTGGGAAAAATGCAGAAAAGGGCAACTGCAGATGAAAGGAAGTACTTCTTCACCCAAACAGTGATTAACACATGGAATTCACTGCTACAGGAGCTGGTGGTGGTGGTGGTGGTGGCTGGCATGAACAGCTTCTAGATGGAATTTGACAAACGTATGGAGGCTGGAGCAGACAGGAAAAAACCAAACAACCCCCCCCCCAAGCAACAGCAACCAGCAGAACTTTTTAAAGTTGTAAACCTGTAAGATCCAAAAAGCCTTTCATCTATTCTAACTTCTAACCTGACAGCTCAGCAATTTAATTGAGTGGTCACGAGTTCTTGTCTTGTGAGAAAGGGTGAAAAGCACTTCTTTCTCTACCTGCTCTATCCCATGCATAGTCTTGTAAACCTCTTATCATGTCACCCCTCAGTCATTGTTTCTCAAAGCTAAGACCCCCAAGCACGATAACCTGTCTTCATAGGGAAAGTGTCCTTCTCTTATCATTGCAGTTGCCCTTTTCTGCATTTTTTCCAGTGCTATAAATATTCTGGTGTGTGTGTGTGAGTGGTCCAATGAGGTTGCACGATCAATTTACACATGTATAAATGTTGTTCCTGTTGGTCTTTTGGGGTTTCTGTGTGGCACTGTGGCATGCTTGCACTGCCACAGTGCCACTTGTTCTGGAGTGTGCCACTTGTTCTCATGGCAAACAAGCACCTCCCAAGACAGTTCAGTTTCCCTGAGATTCTCTGGGAGAGTCTGACTGCTGGTGCTGCCTGCTTGCCTGCCTTAAGCGCTGCTGGCTGGGTTTCCCCATTGGATGCCCATAAGATTGGGCCCATTGGTCCAATTACTTTGAGACGTGGGGTTCTACGTGAGGAGAGGTTCCCGAAGCTATCCTGAAAATCTGGAGCCTCTCCCTCAAACCCCCTCCCCCCAGAGCCACTAACAGCACTGTGGGAATAAATAAACTTTTTCTCCCACCATAGAGAACAATGGAGAGAATGGGGGCAACCTGTTTAGGGGCCCATAGAATTGGACCCCCTGGTCCAATGCTCTTGAAACTTAGTAGGTATCTTGGGGAGAGGCTCTATCAGATACCCTGTAAGTTTGGAGCCTTTCCCTCAAACCCCTCTCCTCCAGCCCCCAGAATATACCCTCTGTTTTTGCCATTGATTTCAATGGCTCATAGGATATAATGGGGCTGAAATTGACATTCGGCTCCGGATCCCCTGGTACTGCCGAAACTGACATGCAGGAGCCTTTCTGCCCTCCAAAACTGATTGTGCCCGATTCGGCTGAACCGAATCAGGCCGAATTATTTTTTTTTCACACCCCTAGTTCTTATGTTCTTACGATTATGGTCAACTTAAATTTCTTATGCTACCATGAAGGAAGGAAATGAACAAGGAGTCTGAATGCTGGAACATCTCTGTATGCTAGAGGTAGAGATGTAAAATTTCCAGAAATTGTGAAGCTTGGGAAAAAACCCAGTTTTTTTCTGTTTTTTTTCCCCCCAGAAAAAAATGGAAATTTTTGGAAAAATTGAAAAAAATGCTACATTAGCACTTCTTTTGTCTTTTCCAGATTGAAAGACATTCTGTTATTTTAGGAACATAAAATATGACTATGGACAATTTTACTTGGCATGAAATTATCACAACTAGCATATTAAAAATATAGTGTATCCAAACAATTATTACAAACAGAATTTACTTATTTTATAATATTTATTTGTAATTGAAACAAATGGAGCAACAATCTTTTGGTGTAGTGGTTAGGAGCATGGACTCTAATCTGGGAGAACCAGGTTTGATTCCCTACTCCTTCACTTGCAGTTGCTGGTGTGACCTTGGGTCAGTCACAAGTGCTCTCAGAGCTGTTCTCTCAAGAGCAGTTCTGGAAAGAGCTTTCTCAGCTCCACCTACCTCACAGGGTGTCTGTTGTGGGGAGGGGAAGGGAAATGAGATTGTAAGCCGCTCTCAGATGCCTTTGGGTAGTGAAGGGTGGGGTATAAATCCAAACTCTTGTCTTCTTCTTCTTCTGAACTGAACTTATATGGAATAGACAAAAAAACCCTCCATAAAACAATTTTTAAAAATCAAGAAGTAACAATTACTCATATTTCCTCTCCACAGTATTAAATAAAAATAAAAACCCATTCTCATAAAAAGAATTGAAGGGGGAGAAGTGTATAGAAGGAAGTGTGGGACTAAGTTTCAATGAATGGGTGTGAAATTTAATCAGAATCATTTTCTGAGTTGCAATTATCAGTAACAGTTTCAGTCTCTGCTTCTGCAGCTACTCTGTTGTGTCTGTCATTATCACGTTCCATAATCAATTTCTTTTCTTTTTTTAATTTTTCCAATTTATTGCAAAAAAACCAAAAAAGGCTTCAGGGGGGAAAAAAAAATTTCTGAATTTTTTCATTTCCCCCCCGGGCCTTTACATCTCTAGCTAGAGGTAAATGGGAGTACCCTTCTGACATTGATGGGCAGAGATGGCTGCCAATTTCTTTTGCTTCTGCATCTCTTTCACTTTCTATTCTTTCTCTTTTGTGAGTGACTTGTGGGAGCCTGCCCAATAGTGAGCAGGCTGTCCATCAACTGGGATCTGCTTCCAACCAACAGAGGAAGACTCTCAAAAAGCATTTAACTAAGCTCTGCCAATGGAGCAAGGAGAACGCATAATCCAGTCTTAAGTGTATATTCCTGTACAGGTGGATTTACCACTTCAGATAGTGTTGTATTAGGAACAACTTATATATTTTTAAGAGTAAACACAAAAATCTGATGTGGATCTATACAAGTGTAATGACACAAATGTGTTTCTGTTACATGTATCACACAACAGGGAGCTCAATTTGGCTGTAGCTCCCTGCCACATGTATACATCAGGTGATGGCAGACATTCATTTATCAGATGTTCTGAAGTGGTTTGTCATTGCATGCCTCCATGTCATGACCCTGGTGTTCTTTGGAGGTTTCTCATCCAAATACTAACCAGGGCCAACTCAGCTTCCAAAATCTGATGACATCAGGCTAGCCTGAGCTACCCAGGACAGCATATATATAATGTCAGGTGAGTTAAAAATGGTGCTCTATCCATGACTGCTAGTTTGGAAAGTTTTACACAGAAGTCTTAACATCAGACTTCCCAGCAATAATTTCACAATTCAGAAAAGTATGTAATTGTCAATGTTCCATCTGCAGCATTCATTGACCAAAACTATTTGTGATGGCAAGTAGCATTAAGGGGATTATTAAACCACTAGGGAGCAAAGCCCGTTGTGGTGGAAGACAACGGGCCCTAGAAAGGAAGGGAGGGAGGTGGAAGGGAGAGACGCGTGGAGGAAGGAAGGAAGGAAGGAAGGAAGGAAGGAAGGAAGGAAGGAAGGAAGGAAGGAAGGAAGGAAGGAAGGGGGGAAAGAGTGAAAGAAAGGAGAGAGGAAGAAAGGAAAAGGGGGAAAGGAAGGGAAGAGGGGCAGAAAAGTGCTTATCTGGGCCCAGGGAAGGACTTTTCTGTCCCCCACACCATCCCCTGGGCCTTCTATGGGAGCAGTAGGCAGTGTATGGGGGAAAAGGGCTTCTCTGGGCCTACTGCCCCCGTAGAAGGCCCAGAGGATGATGTGTGGGGGACAGAAAATGGCTTCTCTGGGCCTACTGCCACAATAGAAGGCCCAGGGGATGGTGTGTGGGGGACAGAAAATGGCTTATCTGGGCCTACTGCCCCCATAGAAGGCCCAGGGGATGGCATGTGGGGGATGGAAAAGGCCTTCTCTGGGCCTACTGCCCCCATAGAAGGCCCAGGGGATGGAGTGTGGGGGACAGAAAAGGCCTTCTCTGGGCCTACTGCCCCCATAGAAGGCCCAGGGGTTGGTGTGTGTGGAATGGAAAAGGGCTTCTCTGGACCTAGTGCCCCATAGAAGGCCCAGGGGATGGCGTGTGGGGAGCGGAAAAGGGCTTCTCTGGGCCTAGTGCCCCATAGAAGGCCCAGGGGATGGTGTGTGGTTGGCGGAAAAGGCCATCTCTGGGCCTACTACCCCCATAGAAGGCCCAGGGGATGGTGTGTGGGGGACGGAAAAGGCCTTCTCTGGGTCTACTGCCCCCATAGAAGGCCAAGGGGATGGCATGGGGGGACGGAAAAGGCCTACTCTGGACCTAGTGCCCCCATAGAAGGCCCAGGGGATGGTGTGTGGGGGGTGGAAAAGGGCTTCTCTGGGCCTAGTGCCCCATAGAAGGCCCAGGGGATGGCGTGTGGGGGCAGAAAAGGCCTTCTCTGAGTCTAGTGCCCCATAGAAGGCCCAGGGGATGGTGTGTGGGGAACGGAAAAGGCCTTCTCTGGGCCTAGTCCCCTCATAGAAGGCCCAGGGGATGGCGTGTGGGGGCGGAAAAGGGCTTCTCTGGGCCTAGTGCCCCATAGAAGGCCAAGGGTATGGCATGTGGGGGGTGGAAAAGGGCTTATCTAGGCCTAGTGCCCCATAGAAGGCCCAGGGGATGGCGTGTGGGGGACGGAAAAGGCCTTCTCTGGGCCTACTGCCCCCATAGAAGGCCCAGGGGTTGGTGTGTGTGTGATGGAAAAGGGCTTCTCTGGGCCTAGTCCCCTCATAGAAGGCCCAGGGGATGGCGTGTGGGGGCGGAAAAGGGCTTCTCTGGGCCTAGTCCCCTCATAGAAGGCCCAGCGGATGGCGTGTGGGGGCGGAAAAGGGCTTCTCTGGGCCTAGTGCCCCATAGAAGGCCCAGGGGATGGCGTGTGGGGGCGGAAAAGGGCTTCTCTGGGCCTACTACCCCCATAGAAGGCCCAGGAGATGGTGTGTGGGGGACGGAAAAGGCCTTCTCTGGGTCTACTGCCCCCATAGAAGGCCAAGGGGATGGCATGTGGGGGAACGGAAAAGGCCTTCTCTGGGCCTAGTGCCCCCATAGAAAGCCCAGGGGATGGCGTGTGGGGGATGGAAAAGGCCTTCTCTGGGTCTACTGCCCCCATAGAAGGCCAAGGGGATGGCATGTGGGGGATGGAAAAGGCCTTCTCTGGGCCTAGTGCCCCCATAGAAGGCCCAGGGGATGGTGTGTGGGGGTGGAAAAGGCTTCTCTGGGCCTAGTGCCCCATAGAAGGCCCAGGGGATGGCGTGTGGCGGGCGGAAAAGGGCTTCTCTGGGCCTAGTGCCCCATAGAAGGCCCAGGGGATGGTGTGTGGGGGGTGGAAAAGGCTTCTCTGGGCCTAGTGCCCCATAGAAGGCCCAGGGGATGTCGTGTGGGGGCGGAAAAGGGCTTCTCTGGGCCTAGTGCCCCATAGAAGGCCCAGGGGATGGTGTGGGGGGTGGTGGAAAAAGGCTTCTCTGGGCCTAGTGCCCCATAGAAGTCCCAGGGGATGGCGTGTGGGGGCGGAAAAGGGCTTCTCTGGGCCTAGTGCCCCATAGAAGGTCCAGGGGATGGTGTGTGGGGGACAGAAAAGGGCTTCTCTGGGCCTAGTCCTCTCATAGAAGGCCCAGGGGATGGCGTGTGGGGGACAGAAAAGGCCTTCTCTGGGCCTAGTCCTCTCATAGAAGGCCCAGGGTATGGCGTGTGGGGGCGGAAAAGGGCTTATCTGGGCCTACTGCCCCCATAGAAGGCCCAGGGGATGGTTTGTGGGGGACGGAAAAGGCCTTCTCTGGGCTTAGTCACCTCATAGAAGACCCAGGGGATGGCGTTTGGGGGACGGAAAAGGCCTTCTCTGGGCCTACTCCCCTCATAGAAGGCCCAGGGGATAGCGTGTGGGGGACGGAAAAGGCCTTCTCTGGGCCTACTGCCCCCATAGAAGGCCCAGGGGATGGCGTGTGGGGGATGGAAAAGGCCTTCTCTGGGTCTACTGCCCCCATAGAAGGCCAAGGGGATGGCGTGTGGGGGACAGAAAAGGCCTTCTCTGGGCCTACTCCCCTCATAGAAGGCCCAGGGGATAGCGTGTGGGGGACGGAAAAGGCCTTCTCTGGGCCTACTGCCCCCATAGAAGGCCCAGGGGATGGCGTGTGGGGGATGGAAAAGGCCTTCTCTGGGTCTACTGCCCCCATAGAAGGCCAAGGGGATGGCGTGTGGGGGACAGAAAAGGCCTTCTCTGGGCCTAGTCCCCTCATAGAAGGCCCAGGGTATGGCGTGTGGGGGCGGAAAAGGGCTTATCTGGGCCTAGTGCCCCATAGAAGGCCCAGGGGATGGCGTGTGGGGGACGGAAAAGGCCTTCTCTGGGCCTAGTCCCCTCATAGAAGGCCCAGGGGATGGTGTGTGGGGGCGGAAAAGGCCTTCTCTGGGCCTACTGCCTCCATAGAAGGTCCAGGGGATGGCGTGTGGGGGACGGAAAAGGCCTTCTCTGGGCCTAGTCCCCTCATAGAAGGCCCAGGGGATGGCGTGTGGGGGACAGAAAAGGCCTTCTCTGGTCCTACTGCCTCCATAGAAGGCCCAGGGGATGGCGTGTGGGGGACGGAAAAGGCCTTCTCTGGCCCTAGTCCCCTCATAGAGGGCTCAGGGGATGGTGTGGGGAGACAGAAAAGGCCTTCTCTGGGCCTAGTCCACTCATAGAAGGGCCAGGGGATGGCGTGTGGGGGCGGAAAAGGCCTTCTCTGGGCCTAGTGCCCCATAGAAGGCCCAGGGTATGGCGTGTGGGGGGCGGAAAAGGCCTTCTCTGGGCCTAGTCCCCTCATAGAAGGCCCAGGGGATGGTGTGGGGGGGGCGGAAAGGGCTTCTCTCACTTGCCTCAGCCTTGAGGGCCCTTCCCTGCGCTCACACTCCAGATGGTCCTTTCCCGTCGAAGGACTGGAGCAGACTGAGCTGAAAACAATGACCGGGGCTGACGTGGGCGGGACTTTGTGAAGCAGCCAGTCAGCCCTGGCCAGTGCCTTCTGACTGCAAGTTCTTGAGCCGAATCAATTATGGTAAGCATAGAATGTAGTGAAACCAAAATTCAAATATATATAAGGACAGGATTACACTAATGCACGTACAATAAATCTAATGATACCTGCTGGCTGCAACAGTGAACAATCAAACCACTCTCCTCAGAAACAGGATGCTTACTGGACTTTGAGGCAGACAATCCATATGACTACCCAGGGTACCGGGGTTGAGCTGCACATGGCACAGACGATCTACTCAACTCTCCAGAGCTAAAAGAAACAGAACAAACCACAGGCCTAGGGATAACATTCCATTGCATCACCCACAGTAACAGTAGAGTAACACTAATCTCCTTGGTTCTGGTGGGTAGCTGAAGCAACAGAACGAAGTTTGAGTCCAGTGGCACGTTTAAGACCATCAAAGCTTATACCTTAAATAAAACTTTGTTAGTCTTAAATGTGCCACTGGACTCAAACTTTGTTCTCCCCAGTTTTGGTATAGTTTGTTAATGTGTTTTTATTTAATTTTGCATGTAGTTTTTAATTGTTTCAGTGTTTTTATGTGTGCTACCTTGGGACCCTGATTAGATGGAAAGGCAGCATAAAGGGAGCCAGTGTGGTGTAGTTGTTAAAGAGTGTTGGAGACCTGGGTTCAAATTCTCACTTGTGCCATGGAAGCTCACTGGGTGGCCTTGGGCCAGACACAACCTCTCAGCCTAACCTACCTCACAGAGTTGCTGTGAGGATAACATGGAGGAGGGAGAATGATGTAAGCCTCTTTGGGTCCCCATAGGGGAGAAAGGTCTAAGAAGGTCAAAGAAGAAGGGGACAGCAAAGGATGAGATGGTTAGACAGTGTCACCGATGCAACGAACATGAAATTGAGCAAACTTCAGAGGACGGTGGAAGACAGGAGGGCCTAGCGTGATCTGGTCTATGGGGTTGCAAAGAGTCGGACTCGACTGAACAACAACAAAAGGGGAGAAAGGTGGGGTACAAATGAATTAAATAAACATTTGAAATAAATAATAAGTTTAATACTGGTACAGCTCAGCTTTTGGATGCTAGTCCATTTACGGTATACTTAAATTTAAAAAACTCAGAGAAAACGTATTTGATTGTTGCTGTTTTTTGCTTATATACAGAATGGATAAATACAGATTTGCAGATCCATTCCTATGTGCAAATGTATCATCAAATATAATGATGAGAAATAATGCATCGAAGTTATGAAGAGGAATACAAATGTAATTAAAATAAGATATCCCAAAGTTGAATAGACAGTCATGCTGACAATGCTGTCTTGGGTCATCATTTGGTCTAGGGCCCACTCAACTTCTAACTACCACCAACAGGAAATGACCTTTGCTTTCATTTCCTGCTTTTTGCAATGCGAGTACTATTCCTGGTTTACCAATGTTACAGCCAATGACAAAGCTGCAGAGTAATATAATGAAGAATTTCATATTACCCTTTTAAAATCGTTATTGTACCATCATGGAATAAACTGGTACAGAGACGGCTGTTTCACACAGCCTTTCCCTTCCGGTAAGGAGCTGTCTCTGAAATGGTGTGTCATTTCAAACTGTGCCACTTTCTTTTCCCGCTACCCCCCCCCCACGCGCATGATCTTTACTGGCTCTTGCTGTAATAAATTAGATCGATCAATCGAAAAGACAAGTTTGCTTCTTGAAAGAAACAGATGCAGGCAAAATTATAAGGAGACATTCAAAGCCTCAATTTTGGCTTTCCTACATATTTTCTCAACAAGAGAGGGTACATAAGTAAGGCATTGTCTGTGTCTTTGATGTGAACTGGATATAATCCTAGAAGGTATAAAAGCAACCAAGCTTTTTTGAATATGCCATAGGCCAGACAACCAGTCTAAGGCAGCACGTCTGCTCTTTCCTCTTTACAATGGCTACTGAGTTGAATAAAGACACAAGAATATTCATCCATCAATTGTCCTTTGTTCTGGCAGAATGTTCTGCAAAATGGCAGCAGATCTTAATCACTAAGAACTGTATTGATAAGACACAAAGTACTGAAATGCTCATGTGAAACCTGCAACATCACCAAGCATTATTATTTCAACTTTGGGTCTAAAATATAAGAATGGGATCTGCCAAGAGAAACATACTGCACTTAATTAAAGAACCCAAGCACCATATGCAACAGAAATAGAAAGTTTAATTAAATTTGGAAGGACTTCATGATGCTGTTTAGATAGGAGAAATGGAGCTTATCAAGCGGCTGCTAAAGCAAGTGGGAGAAATTACAGTTTAAGCACAACAGAGCTGAGTAAATCTAGAAAAAGATCCCTCAAGAACAATCTAGTGTACATGTCACCAAGCCATAAGTGATTCACAGTTGTGCAGCATTTTATCCATCCAATTTTTGAATTCTATAACTGTAAAAATAAATACACTAGATCATGATGTACACAAAAAGCTTACTATTTATAAAATCATTTTAATCTATCATATAACATTTTCCAAAGCATTTTCTTTTTTTAAAAAAAAATCAATAGAAAAATGTGTTTTACTGGTGATTTAATATTTGGATGTACCAAAAACTGCCACATTAATAGAGAGCTATTCTCTGTTATTTTAACATGTCTAAATTAGAGATTATTACAAAATCTGATTAGATCCAATTTTCCACTCCATGGCTGAGTTCAGACTGGCAATTTGAAGCAGGAGCCAGTCGCGGCAAAAGAGCCCTGGAACAAACTGTTCTGGGGTTTCCCGTTCACACAGCCTGGACTGCTGCGGGAGCATACCGGGAGGAGACGTGCAGGAACATTCTGATGGCTGGCACAGAGGTGCCACTGTCAGCGGGTTCCCTGGTAAATCAGCGATGCGTGCATGGGCGCCCATGTGCACAAGCGCATCTGGCCGATTGGGGGCGGATCCTGTTGCTCTGGCACCACATTGGGCAGTAGAACGGAGCACGGCCAATCAAACCGCTGCTGCCGTCTGCCCCAATGCGGCTTGCTCCCGGCTTATCTGCCGAGTGTTCACACAGCCAGGAAGCAGAATGCCATGGGATAAATGCGCTCTCCGGGATTTGCTACCCCTTTAAAGAGGTATGTTTTCATTCTGGGAGTGAAGCAGAACAGTGCAGGTTGCTGATGGGTGCGGAATGCCAGGCAGATGTGCCTGTGTGAACGCCCCCTTTAATGCGGTTTTAAAACGTCACTGAAACGGGGCTCTACCGGGGCAAATTGCCAGTCTGAACTCAGCCCATCAGACCCCTCATCAGGATCAAATCTCATTCCAAGGGATTTCTGATTAACAGTCTGACCGATTCGCAGACTTGATCCTGATACTCAGAGATGACATTTTGAGTGCCAGGAATACCTCTGACAGCCCTGAAGTATGGAAGATCTTTGAAGCCAATCTCTAGGAGTGGAAAGGTCTCAGACCCTAAAACAAAATGGAACTGTAGGAATCCACTTATCTGTAGTTTGAATGTTCCTCCTTCTGAACATCTGAAATACCAAGCTTAAGGCTGTCAAAGAAAATGTAAATCTAAGATCTTACCACATGGTGGCCCTTTCAGAAGCAACTGTAATGTCTGTCATTAAAAAACAATGGATAAAAGTTGCACTACAATGATTTTACTATATAAAAAAATTCTTTAGAACTGGTACATAATAAATCAGTAAGCTTATTTTATTCCAGTAAAATTGTATATGTGTGTATAATCAGAATAAAGACTGAGGCACATAGAATGATAGTCTGAGACCAGAGTTAGTTGCTAGTCACTTTCAACTAGTTTTATTGGTAGAGGTGAACGATCAAGATGTGTAGTCACATTAGCAGTAGAAAAGAGTAAGAGTCCAGTAATATCTTAAAGACTAAAAAAAATGTGGTAGGGTATGAGCTTTTGTGAGTCATTGCTCACTTCTTCAGATAAGAAGAAAGCTCACAAAAGCTCATAACCTACCCCAATTTTTGTTCATCTTTTAAGGTGCTGCTGGACTCTTACTCTTTTATACTGGTAGAAGTGAAGAGTATAGTAAGAATGGTAGAGTGACCAAAAACCAATATGTGTAGAAGTTAATACTATTTCATGAGTTACCGTCCACTGTTATTGTTACCCAGGTGCTTTGTGCTAATTCACCACAGGCCTTCCAAAGTAAGTATGAGGGTCATAGCAAGAGCATCATAGCAAGAGAAAACAAGCAGGAATAACCCCATTACACTGTGGAAACAGCAGAAAACCTGAGGCTCTGCTGTGCTTAATGAGGAGCTATTTGGAAGACTATTAAAATCAACAACAAAATACATTTTTATTCCAGCATGTCTTTTCAGCATAGCAACTCCTGTGTCCTTCAGATGAAAGCAGCAGCAACTAGCTACAGTCTGAAGTAATATGTACCTTGCTGAAGCACAGTGCTTCAGAAATGCTATAAAACTGCTTAAAATGCGGTAAGACATAGAAACTCCACCTGGAGTTTACATTCTTTGCTAGGTTCTAAAGTGCATGAGTCTATTTATTTATGTCCTTGATTTAGTTGCAAGAAGCTGTATAGCATGAGGCCATTTTCCCTGTCTTTTCTCTTTGAGGCTGTTTCATATTTGGGAGAGCATATTTTAATCTATGTGCTTGCTGCATAGTAATTAATGTGGTTAAAAGCCATTCTAGTTAGGAATTGTTTCTGGATTAGGGCAGTTTATATAAACTGATTCCCAAGTGACACAATTAACAAACTGATTTTGCAGAAAAGCAATATCCGGTTGCTTGCTTGCTTGCTTTTGAGTCTGTAGAGCATACACACGTAGCAAAGCAGCCAACTTTGTCCAGTCAAATGATATTGCTGAGGACATTGCTCATTACTACCACATAATAAACGGGAGGGTTAAGTCAGTGTTAGCACAGAACAGATTGTCTGGGGTTGTGAAGACAGCAGCTGTCACAGCGTGACAGCTTTCTTGTTAGTGAATCAGCTTAACTGACAGTCTTTTTGATTGAAAAACCGCTGTTCACTGACAGTGTGTTATAGCTGATATACATATGGGTTTCATGATGGGGAGAATAGCCATGAAGGAGTGTAGAAGCTCCCACATTAAAAATAAATTAAGTTTACAAAATACTTTTACAGTAAGCTGCAAACCGACAGAAATAGATCGAAGCATATTAAGTTGATGATTGGTAAATGGATACTTAAAAAAAAAATCATTATGCCAGTACTAAAACCCTTTTCCAGCAAATGCAACAACTGGAGAAAGAGGACTTTTTCAAACAAGTACAAAATCCAGATCCAGCAACTGGCAACTGCCTTGAAAAAACAGGGTCATCAGCAGGAATGATGGACAATAGTTAATTACTTGATCGTATTCTCTGGGAGGGATCTAAAGAAATTCCTTATATTTCTAGCAGGCTTGGACAACAGAGAAATCAACCGTAACACCACAGGTATAGGCCAGATAACAATCACAGGTACACTTATTCTAATTGCCATGGCACAATATTTAAAACGGACCTACATGTATAGAAAAAGTGCATAGTAAATTATACTGAAAATAAGGTGGGGTCATAGATTTGAATGCATCTCCAAAAACTGCCTGTAGACAGATAATGTGTTAGGAATTATTATTTTAATCCAGCCTATTTCCTGACAAGCTACTTTGCAATGTGCAAAGAGTATTTCAAACACGGGGAAACATGTAGCCCAGAACAAGGAAAACTGTATGCAATTCTTTTTCTGGCTGGCCAGACCATGAGTCAAACATACCAAGGTCGGATTCACACATCATTGGATATGGCATTATTGTTATTAGTTGTAGATTTTCCAGGCTGTATGGCCATGGTCTTGGCATTGTAGTACTTGATGTTTTGCCAGCAGCTGTGACTGGCATCCTCAGAGGTATAGCACAGAGGTATAACATTATCATTATTGCTTACTTCCTGGATTTTCCTCTCCCCCCAGAAAATTATGATAGTGGAATATCCAATTAACTGTGGCTCTTGTCTGTGGCACAAATGAGCCCATTCTATAATAAAATTCCTTTTGCTCTTGGTTCTCAAATCACACACTACTCATGCAATCAATATCCTCGTGCCAGTGGTTGTAGGGACACTTTTTGGTGGATGCTTCAAGCTTTTCATTTAGCTACAGTTCTAAGCACTGTCTCATGATGGAACCCAGCTTAATCTATGTCCTATGAAATGTCAGTAAATTGTTTCACAATGCTTCACAGTGCTCCACAATGTACCTATATACGACCCTTACCACTCTGCTTCGTATCTTGTTGTACAATGTATGGATCAAGGAAGGATCTAACAGCTCTCAAATACAGCATACAGTGTCAGAACTAAAAGTGAACAAGATAGAAAGATATAATATTGTTCAATATTTTTACATTGCTACTTTATTTAATATCACTTATTTTAAAAGAAACCTTTGCTTTTAGGTAATGCTAATTGGATTGGATCTCAATAATATGGGATTTTACACAAATTCAGAACAGAAATTAGTGCTTTTTATAAGAAAATGTTGGGATCAGTTGCTTAGTCATAGCTCTCACAAAAACACATGAGACATAGAGACCAGATCAAGGTCTTAATCTAGCACAGAGGCTTAAATTTCTGGATACAAATTAATTTTAACTGCTAAATCTGTGTTGGATTATGACCTGCAATGTTTGCCTGCCCTGAAAAACAGAATGTTTTAATGGTGTCATTTTACCAGCATTCTGAGATTTTCATGGGGCAAGTTAAGCATTTTGGCATTCTTCTATCATAAAATACAGAGAAGGGATGGACACAAACTGGGAAAATGCGACTCGATTCAGGGTACATGGCATGCCTGGTCATGAACTTTAGTAGAATTTTTATTAGAACAGTAGAATGGCCCCTGGCAAGTTAAAGACACTAAACTCACAGGGGATCTCAGACTGACTCTCCTCTACCTGTCCTCCAAGTTTGGTGAGGATTGGATTTACAGGGTCCGAATTATGTCCCTTCCAAGAAGGTACCCCCAGGAAAGTGCTTTCTGGGGAAATGACAACCTGTCATTTCCCCAGAAAGCACATTCCTAGGGGCACCTTCTTTGAAGAGCTGTAACTTGGATCCCATAGATTCAATCCTCACCAAACTTGGAGGGCGGGTATAAGAGAGTCTCTAGCATGCATAGGATCTGTTCTGTACACTCCTGAACCTCCTGAACCTGCCTCTTTCAAAATGACTGCCTGCCATTGTATAGAATGGATGTTGTGCAAGCTAGAGATATTAAAGTTGTAAGGGACCTCCTCCGGATTCTAATCTACATGCCCTCCAAGTCCATCCTCCCCTTGAAAGTTTGGCAAATATTTAGATGAGTGGAGACAGTCTATCTGGAAATGTATCAATTCATGAACCAGCATGCACCACCACAAACAACTTGAAAGTTTGTGGAAAGTTCATGCAGGTTGACCTGCCATGGTCTTCAATTCACAAACCACAAACCAGCCAAAATTTGCCATGAACTTTAGTTTGTGAGCTGCTTCATGCCCATCCCTATTGCAGAGACTGAAATCTGCTGCAGAAAATTGTGTATTTGCATGGGGGGGGGCTTCTTAACCATTTCCCTTGGTGTGTTTTTCCTGCTAAAATGCTTTTCTGCCTGTGTTCTCTCTCCGCCACAGAAAACCCCTGGTAGATTGTGGCTTCTGCAGCTCCATTTTGTTATAAATCAGAAAACCAGTGGGCAGCAAGAAGGGAGGTGTTGCTAGGTCTGATGAGTGACGAACAAGCACTGAAATCAAATGCAAGATCCCTTTTTACATTCATTAGTTCAGGGAAGCTAATATAAGAAGAATAAATCTCTGGATTACTGAAGGATATAATCATAATGGCAAGGCAGGGGTGCAGAAGAAAGCACAGCTACAGGATGTATGCAAGAACTGTTTAGAAGGAAATGAAATAAAAATAGCTTTCATGCCTTGTGAGCCCTAATTCTGGTTTTTGGGAACATCATTACGTCACCATAAACATGAGAAAATCCTACAGCACTCAATAGACTTTCAAGCATAGCTTCATGAACTGCAGGATATTATATATGTATACCTTAGTGTTGTGGCTTTAACAATTAGGGTATGGCTCACTGAATATACAAAAAAAGAAAAGAAAAGAAAGAATTGCTAAAACAGTTGCACACAGGTCTTTTGAAAATGGTGAGATGGAATCTGTAGAACAGAAAATGCAGATGCGATTTGTTGGCCAAATGCTTCCATGTCTTATATTGCATCTTTAGCAATATATTTGAGCTATGCTCGTTTTAGAAGTGAATTGGAAAGCCTGAGTTCAGCAGCCTGCAGCTAGGTTCAATGCCATACAGTTTACAGAGCCAAACAAAAGCCAAACTACTGAGTAGTAAGTATTCCAACCCCTGTGTATTTTTTCCAATATTGCTAAATGTGTTGCTATGGATGTGCCTGTGTTCCAATAGGAAGATCAATTTCATTCCAAACTAACATGTACTTGCTGGCATATTTTATTAACTGTTCAGGTACCCAGGAAAAAAAATTGGGAAAACACATGCACTATTCTATGGAATGACTGCTGCACAGATTGCTGCAGAAAGAAAACAACTGACTCTGCTCTGTAGATTTTTGGACAATGCAATATGTGTAGTGCAAGCTATCGGCAAAGGTTGCATCCCTGAGACACCACCTGCAATTCTTTGACAGAATATCTGGTAAAGAAAAGAAACTCATCACGGTCAGTCATCAAAGAAATAACTGAAAGCAGAAAAGCCTACAGGTAATGATTACTCCAATCTGTGTTTCATAACCATTTGGGAAGTATTCTTTTATTGCACGGGTCATAAATTCATTGATGTTTTCTGTTTGAAACATAATATTGGACAAGGCAATTAAAATAAGTCCTTTGAACATAGTTTCAAAATCCCAGTAATTATGCCTGGCACTTGGGCTGAAAAATCCATCTATTCTTCCCTTGGAGAAGGGGAAAGATCACATACTTGCTAGCAGCCTGATCGACTGGTACAGCTTGCCACTTGAACTGAATGCTATACATCCTCCCCGACAACAGTTGAATTTGCAACCTCCCACATGCAAAGCACATGCTCTGGCACTAAACCACATCTTTTTGTCAGTTTCAGTACAGAGTACCTTCCTAGCACACAGCACATGCCACTCCTTCCAGCTATCAAAGCAAAAATAAATAAATAAAAATAAAAAACCCAACTCATTATAATTTGTCCTTTTTATTATTCTGATGAACCTATTATAGCAACAGGTTGCATGGACTAAATAAGTTGTTCTCAAACTTTAATCCACTACCACCCACTAATAATGTATGCATTATTATTATAATTGAATTCCCCCAAGCCAGAAGTATTTTTAAGGGCATACAAACAGCATGCCAGAAAATGAAATTTTATATAGATATATTTATGATATATGCATACAATACACAAAACAAACACAACAGTCAGTGAGACACTTGTGCCTGATTGGCATCAGCCGACTCCTTAATGTTAGTGTGTGTCACTTTTAAGGGAGAGAAGACCTGGGATTTTTTTCCTCAGGGTGTGATAAACAATATAAAATCATTCTCTTTTGCTTGCTTTCAGAAGCCACTGTAAGCAAAGAGCAGAGCTGCCTAAAATCCTAATATGCTAACTATGCCCACCATAGTTCTCAGTGCCTCCCAATAATTATTGATTGCCTCTAATAAGAATCTCTAAATTGCTTTCCATTGTTATTACTATATTTATTTTAAAGAATCAGCCTGCAGGCATTCATATGATGGACTGTGTGCATTTTATCAGTGTACAGAACTTCCATGCGAGCACAGAATGTAAGAATGCTGCAGCTGATGAATCTCAGTTGTTCCTACAATCAGAAAAAAATATATAAAGGCTTGTAATAGTGCATAAGTTTGCAGGACACATGCCGAATCTGATCTTTTATGCAGGAATTGATCTGGATTCAGTGGTTCTTTGTGAACTGGTGCCATGGACTGAGCATTACCTTGTGAAAGTCGGTTTGAGATGTGCCTCCTCCCTCTACAGGGGCGGCGAGTTTATTTATGCTCACCCACGGAAGTTCATGGATCCAACTGGATCTGCTGGTAGCTGTCTTGATGAACTCACTGATTCCTGGAATCTGGGTCTTCAGGAGGCCATTGACCAAGTTGTCCCCCCAGCACCCTCTGCCCCTGTACTATCTTGGCTCCCTGGTATACGGATGGACTAAGGATGGTAAAAAGGGGGTTTAGACGGTTAGAGCGCTGCTGGCAATGAACTCATGACAAAGCAACAAGAGCACTTCATAGAGCCTGCTTGAAGGCCTATGAAGTGGCAGTGAAGGAAGCAAAGCACTCTTACTTTTCTGCTGCCATTGCATCTCCAGCTCAGTTGTTTAGAGTTATTAGAGAACTGGCCACCCCTTCAGTGGCTTCAAAAGTAGATTGAAATTTGGCTATTAACTGTGACACATTTGCAATGTTCTTTTCAGATAAAGTCTCACTCCTTCACCAAGACGTGGTTGCCAGATTTGGAGTCACTGGGAATCTCGGGGGCCTGTCCGCATAATCGGGCCCATTTTTGGACTCCTTCAGCCCACTCTCACAGGTGGCTGTTGACAGGGTCCTACTAGCTGTGTGGCCTACCACCTGCTCCTTGGATCCTTACCCTTCCTGGTTGATGAAAACTTCCAGAGAAGTGGTAAGAGGAGCCTTGGGTGACATTACAAATCTCTCAGTCTCCTAGGGCTCTTTCCCTAGCTCCCTCAAGGAGGTAATGGTGACACCCCTCCTGAAAAAGTCATTGTCAGATGAGAGGGACCTAGCCAGTTACCACCCAGGATGTAATAGTCCATCTCTGGGAAGGGTGATTGAGTGAACAGTGGCTGAACAGCTCCAGGAATTCCTGGGTGAGACATCAATCCTAGACCCTGTCCCATCCAGCTTCCAGCTGGGGTTCAGGACTGAGACAGCTCTGGTTGCTCTGGGTGATGATCTCCAGTTACACCTTGATGCAGGTGGGATGGTGCTACTGAACCTGTTGGATCTGTTTGCTGCCTTTGACACAGTAGACTGTCTGGTCCTGGTCAACCACCTAGCCTCTCTGGTGTGAGGGTGTATGGTCTGGAGCTGGTTCTCCTCATCCCTCCAGGGCTGGTCCCAGAGGGTAATCATGGGTGAAGAGAGGTAGTCACTGCAGGCCCTAACCTGTGGAGTTCCACAGGGGTTGATTCTCTCCCCAATGTTATTTAACATCTATTTGTGCCCTCTGGCAGAGATTGTCAGGAGTTTGGAGTGGGGTGCCATCAACATGCAGATAACACCCAGCTCTAGCTCTTATTTAAGGAGTGACTGATAGCTGGAATTCCAGTCTTGGCCTCCTGCCTGGATGAACTGGTGGAATGGCTAGGTGTAAGGTGGTTGAAACAAAATCCATCTAAGACAGAGATTATGTGGCTGGGGAAGCCCAGACCACTGGGGTGGCCATTTCTACCAACCCTTGATGGCTCAGTTCTTTGCTCTCCGTGGACAAGCATGTGTCCTCAGTCGCAAAAACTGCATTTTACCATTTATGCCGGGCCCACCAACTGGCTCCCTACCTGTCTTGGGAGGACCTCACCATGGTAATTCACTCAACAGTCACCTCAAGATTGAACTACTGTAATGCGCTTAATGCAGGGCTACCTATGAAGATCCTTCAGAAGCTACAAGTGGTCCAGAATGCAGCTGCCACATTGCTGACAGGAGTGTCTTGGTCAGTGCATATAACAGCTATCCTACAGCAGCTACACTGGATCCCAACTCGTTTCTGGTGCCAAGTGTTGGTACTTACCTTTAAAGCCTTAAATGGCCTGGGACTCTCATACCTTCAGGACTGCCTTAAATGGCCTGGGACTCTCATACCTTCAGGACTGCCTCTCCCGGCATGATCCTCGCCAATCTTCATCTCAAAATTTATTGAAGGTCCCTGATCCACAAACTGCCAGCCTTGAGTTAATAAGGGTGAGGGCCTTCTCAGTATTAGCCCCATCCTATGGAACCAGCTGACAGAAGAGGTACATTCCTTGTGGAACCTCCCTAGGTTCCTCAGGGCATGAAAGGCTGCTCTTTTCCAGGCAACCAGGTGATTGTGATCCCCCAGGCAGCTGGTATGCTTCAGCTGTGTCTTCACCATTCACACATCCTACCCTGCTTGATAGTGGATAGATTTTAATGGGGATAGATTTTTAAACGTTTTATATTTTAAAGGTTATTTATTGTATCCTCAAATTATTTTTATTGGAGTATTTTAAATGCTGTTAGCTGCCCTGAATCCCATTCAAGGAAGAGGTAGTGGGATATAAATTTGATAACTAAATAAATAATTCATGTTGTATACAGGAGGTGGTCCCTAGGATCAGGGCTCTTTTTGTAGCAGGAACTCCTTTGCATATTAGGCCACACACCCCTAATGTAGCCAATCCTCCAAGAGCTTACAGAGCTCTTCTTACAGAGGCTACTGTAAGCTCTTGGAGGATTGGCTACATTAGGGTGTGTCGCCTAATATGCAAAGGAGTTCCTGGTGCAAAAAGAGCTCTGCCTAGGACTAGTTAGGTAGTGTGGGGGAATAAAATGATAGGACTAGCAATTATTTCGTTGCCCAACACTGAGGGTTCCCTATTGAAAATACAGCCGTGAAGAGGACCAACTAGAACCCTTCTTTTATGCTTTGTAACAGTTGTGAAGGGTGTTTTCAAACAGCTGAAATTAGTTATAAATCATAAAGTAATGGGGGATTACATTTAATAACAACAGTGCAAACAGCATGCTGAAAACTCAAATTTCACTTACACAAAAAGGTACAGATATTGTGTGATTCTACCAATAACAATACCCAGATTCTTTGGCTATTTTATTATGAGATAAAATTACAAAAAGGCGTATAATACTTGTGGGAGTCTTCATTTTTATATCTAGTTTATTTCTTAAGCTTTCAAAGTCAAACCACAATTTATTCTAGAACTTCAAATTGATCTTTTGCAATTCTTTACTGTAAAAGAAAACAAAAATAAACACTCCACCAAGCAGCATCCCTTCTTAAGGATTAAAGCAAGAATGATATGTCTTGACAGCAAAAGCTACAACAAACACTGCAGTCCCCTCATTTCCTCCACATTAGGTTTAAGGGTACAAATATAATTAAGTTCTACTGGCTTGTACAGTATGTTTGAATTCAAAGTAAAATGAACATTATGCATAATGTTATGCATACTGCCATAGCAACCGTAACACAGACTTCTAAGAAATGCTAATAAGTTAAGTGTCTGCAAAAACTAAAGAATCGAGAGAGAGAGGGAGAAAGAGAGAGAGAGAGATGTTGTTATGCTGAAAAGTCTTCTAATTCCTTTCTATCAAACAAAGACTGTGCTGAAATCACCACCATCTGACTGTTGCCCATCATTTTTATGTTTTTTTTTGTGAATCTGCCCCCAAGTGGTGAGATCTGAGATATACTAGGTTGGATCATGCAAATCACCTATCAACAGTGCTATCCTCTGGATGAGCAGCCATCCAGTGATGAAATGGAAGGCTCCTTGACTTAAAGGAAGTATTGCCATTACTAAAAGAAATCAAACTCAGTGTGTTTTATAAAACATCATTCATCTAGGAAATCAAACATCAGAGGTGATCTTCTGGGGCATATGTAGAAAAAATGCTCACTGGAACAGGTGAATGAATGTAGAAAAAGAATGTAAGAATTCATCCTATATTCAGCATTACTTTGTAATGATAATATCATTTTAACACCAGAGTTTTAAAAACCATAAATGAAATGACAATGTTCCATTATTTTTTCTATATTTAATACAATTATGATTGTTTAACAGTGCTAGCAAAACATTCAGTAGAGATGTTAATATGTTTACAATATGTAGAACCCTGGCGGAGATGCTCAGGAAAGATTTACTGCTACAGGCTGCCTCAAGGGAGAAATGATACTTGTTTATTTCAATTTGTTTTGTAATATGATGTGCAAGTAACACATCACACAACTACCAGAATACCAGTGAAAAGAGAAGCAGCAAGGTCCAACAGAGAACATATCTTTAACTTTTAAAAAAGTATAAACATATCTTATAAAGCCAGTTTGGTGTAGTAGTTAAGTGTGCGGACTCTTATCTGGGAGAACCGGGTTTGATTCCCCACTCCTCCACTTGCACCTGCTGATGTGACCTTGGGTCAGTCACAAGCTCTGGCACAGCTGTTCTCTCAAGGACAGTTTCTGTCAGAAGTCCTCTCAGCCCCGCCTACCTCACAGGGTGTCTGTTGTGGGGAGGGGAAGGGAAAGGAGTTTGTAAGCCGCTCTGAGACGCCTTTGGGCAGTGAAGGGCGGGGTATAAATCCAAACTCTTCTTCTTCTTCTTCTAAAGCACATCTTTTGTATTTGTAATTTTGTTATATTTGCAATGAAATATCTTCTTGGTTATGGGACGTTTTTGTAGTTAGGCACAGATACTAGGAACGCATAGTCATGTTGATGTAATTTTTGAGGAGCCCTTATCAGTTCTTCCCTGGGTTCTTTAAGGGGAAAAAATCAAATTCAGAAGATTTCTCGATGCTCATATTATGTATGTTTTACACTTAAATGTCCACTTTTATGTCCGTTTTCTCTAGCCATCTGGTTAACAACATCTGGGTTTAAACTGATTCAATTACAAAGCATCCCTTTATGAGAAGTGTGCTTCCTCAGAAGCTCATACCAAGTCTTATTTGTAATAGTAGATTGTATCCTATCACTTAGTTCAGCTAAATTTTGAGTTTTTCTCTGGCACAAGAAACCTTCCTCCAGAGGAACAGCCTCCATTTTTTGGATGGAGGAAAGCTCCATCCTTCGGTTAGCAATGTAGTAGGATACAATCCAGTGTATCTGGGAACGTTGGCTGGCCATGCCTTTCTTGGATTAATGCTCAGAATGTTTGGCTAATGCTGGTTAATTTGGAAAACTAAACAGATGCCGGATACAGGAAGGGAATATCCAACATACAAAAAATATGCTTAGACAGAGTAGCTTCTTGATCAGGGTTCATTTCGTAGAAAAAGAGGTGCAGGAGCTCATTAGCATAACATTAGCATAACTTATTTGTATATGCCACACACACACCCTGACATCACTGGAAGTGTGCCAGAAGGGAACACCTGCCGCTCAGGCTCCACTGGACTGTTTTGGATTGCTAGCTATGGGGGGGAAGCATGCAGATCTGCCCTCACAGAGGAGGGAGAGCTTGTACCTGAATAAACCTTGAAGGTACCACTGGACTCTTTTGGATTGCTAGCTATGGGGGGGGGACGGGACGCACAGATCTGCCCTCACAGAGGAGGGAGAGCTTGTACTTGAATAAACCTTGGTCTTAAAGGTGCCACTGGACTCTTTTGGATGACTGGCAAGCACAGGAAAGTGCATGGCTGCTTGGGGGTCGAGGAGGGTGGTGCGGAGGATGCGCATGACCTCAAGCAGGTAGGGGGTCAGGGTGGTGGCGGGGCAGAGACACAGGAGGAGGCCGAGTAGATGCTGGAGGCCAGGTTGGAGCTCCTTGCAGGCCTCACGGGAGTAGCCGGGGCCCACCTAACAGAGGCGCTGCGCCAGGGCTGGCATGAGGACGGGCAGAGCCTGGGTGGGCTGGGTGCCATGGCCCAGGCAGTGGCAGAGCAGCTCTAGGGCCAGCTCGCAGCAGCGCTCTGCTGGTTCAGCCAGCAGGCCAGGAAAGGTGAGGGGGGCTGCTGGGAGCAGGGGCGGGCCCCCTGGGTTCCTTATTGCCAGAGCTTTGTTCCTGTGTTCTCCTGCTTGAGATTAATTTTAACAACATAATGTAAACAGCAAATAGCATAATTTTTTAATCAGTAGGAAATCATCAGTAGCATCTCAAATAGCCTTACACAGATCTTTTTAAAGGGGAAACATGAAACACAGGTGATTACTAACTTACTGAGAAAGTCCTCTGAAGATGAAAAAGGGTAATGAAATCCAGAAGTGATCGAGCTGCCAAATGGCCCAAGACCCCAAACACTACAGTTAATGCAACGCTCTCACATGATGTGAAAGGAATCAAGTAGGCAACACCTCGTCCAGAGTTAATGCTGTATCCTGACTGTACTTTACACAGAGGAAGCACAAAGTGAAGTGTAGCCCTGATGTACAGTCCTAGGCAGATGTCAGAGGATTCATTCACACAACCAGCAGATTAAGCAGTAAAACTGTTTAGGGCTAAAACCACTTGAGATTGAATGCTTCTCCATGAAAATAATTCCCATCACACATAAACATAAAAATACTCTCTAGTATCTACTTTACATACATACTGTAGTGTATCCATCTCAGAACATGTGCTCCGGCCAGCCATGTGCTCGGACCGGTTTCAGCAGGTCCGACATGTGGCCAGGTGAAGTGCCTGAACTTCGCTCCAGAGGACAAAGGACAGTAGGATCCTAGCTCCCTCCCAATCAGGGAGCTGGAATCCTAGGGGATAACTCAATCAATGTAAATAGTCCAATCACGGGGTTTTGTGTGTGTTGGGATGTGGGTTCCTTTGGGAATAAAAGCCAGCCTGCGAGCCGGCTTCACTTGTCTTGTTCTTGAACTAATAAAGTATGTGAGAGCTGAAAACACTCATCAGTCTCAGTACTTTTCACTCACAACGAGGATGGGATTCTAACAGCCTCCATGAACAACAACCACGAGGACGAGCATTGAATCAAGCACCGCTCCTGAAGATCGCATTGCTGACCCCGAGAGCAGCACCGCACTGCTCACCACAACTGCAACTGCTCCAGAGCATCGCATCGCTGACTCCGAGTGCAGCACCACCCGCTCACTTCGGCAACTGCCACCACCTGAGAAACCACTCCAGCAGCATCCTTCATGGGCACGATGGTGGCTCCACAAGGTAACATCCAGGCTTTCGATGTCTCCCAGGCTCAGCAATGGGACACCTGGCTGGAGACCCTGGAAAACCACTTTGCCTACCACGATGTTGAGGAAGCCGGAAAAAAGAAGGCCCCGCTCCTCAGCTCCTGCGGCATGGACACCTTCCTGCTCCTGAAGGATCTCATCAACCCAAAGACAACCAGAGAAGAAACCTACGAGGTATTGGTGAAGGCCCTCTCCAATCACTTTTCTTCTAAACCTACTAAGTTCATGGAGCGTTTGGATTTCTTTGCATGAATCCAGGGCCCAGATGAGATGGCATCAGATTTCCTGGTCGGCCTCCAGCGGGCAACCACCAGATGCACTTTCCCAAGTCTAACCAACACCCTGCTGAACCAATTCCTCATGGGCCTCCACGAACCCAAACTGCAGCAGAAACTGGCCAGCAAAAATGATCTCGACCTCAACAAGGCCCTCCGGGAGTCCATCACCTACAAAAAGGCACACCAAGACCACCCCAGCAAGGCGGTCCACCGCACATGAGCAACTCGTGGTTCCAATGTCTCTGAGGACGAGGAAGTGCTCCAGGTAAACCGACGGGCATCCCAGCACCCTCAACGGCCCAAGGATTGTCCGCATCCAAAGCCCAGCACCCCACAGCCTGCGCTAGCTGTGGTGACGCCCACGAGTGACAACTTGCCAGTTCTGCACAGCCATCTGCCAGACGTGCAACAAGGCGGGGCACATTGCAAAGGTCTGCTGCTCCAAGGGACAACAACCAAATCTCACAGCATAGCTCGACGCAGAGGATCTTCACACCATTTTGGTTCACCAACAACAAACGGTATGTAACTTGCCCCCTGATGGCCCAGACAAGGTGCACGTGACTGTCCGGATTGAAGGGTCCCCCTGCCAGATGGAAATTGACTCAGGCTCATCTTTTTCTATCATCTCGGCCGAGACCCTCCATTCCCTATGCCCGAAAGGGGGACCCCGGTTGCACAAGCCACAGGGTCTCATGTTACGGGACTTTAATAAGAACCCTGTGGCGGTCCGTGGCTGGGGCAAGTTCTGGGTCCAGTTCAAGGGATTCTCGGGACAGCTGGACCTGTTGGTGGTGGAAGGGTGCGTCACCAGCTTGTTGGGACTATTGTGGTTCAAGCCCCTGGGCCTCAAGATAACGGGGCTTAACCAGATCCGGACATCCACTTTTGAGGCTGTTTGCCAAGACTTTCCCAAGGTGTTTGATGGGACTCTGGGAAGGTATACACTCGGAGTTACACCACTGGACCGCCATGGGTCCTGGTGAGGGTGATACGGGTAGGGGCCCCCGATCATACAAGGTCTCCTGTGAAGATGGCACCGTGCTTCACCGCCACATCAACCAACTCCGTCGCTGGGTGGTGCCCCTAGAACCAGGCGACTCTGAGGAACCAGAAACCCAGGAGGCCCGAGTGCAACAACCCTCCCCAGTGTTCCTCAGCCCAGCAGAGACCCCAGCCATGGCATCCAGCACTGACTGCCTCAAACAAATCCGCAGCGGCAATGCCACTTCCTCCAGCAACAGCTAGCTCTCCGCCTCGAACACAGGCATCGGCGTCTCCAACAGCCACCACCCCACACCACTCTATGAGAGACAGAAAGCCTCTGGCTTTTTTAAAAGTCTTTTTAAATGACTACCCTTCACTGCCCAAGTCACACCGCCATGGCAGCACACCTCCACAAATGAAGGGAGAAGGCATTTGATTTCCCTTCACTTGCAGAAGCATGTTTCAGCAACAGTATGCCTCCATGAGTGGAGAAGGCATTTTTAAATGCTGAATAAATTCGGGTTTCCCGATTCTTTAAATTTGGGTTTCCCGATTCTGGGTATATAATACTGGGATTCAGGAATATCTGGAAATACTGATACTTTGGGGGTCCAATGGACCCAAATCCAAAAAAAGCCAATTTTTTCCCCGTGCACACCCCTACTTGCAGTCTGTTTGCCAGGGCTTTTTTTATAGAAAAAGCCCAGCAGGGACTCATTAGCATAACAGGCCACACCCGACAGCAGAAACACATTAGCATATTAGGCCACACCACCGACAGCACAGCTCATTAGCATATTAGGTCACACCCCCATGTTACCAGAAGTGTGGTCATCCAGCCACACCAACCTTTTGCTTCTTATTCTGTTTACCTTGTTTGTTGTCAAAACCTAGGGCTTTTTTTATAGCAGGAACTCCTTTGCATGTTAGGCCACACACCCTTAATGTTGTTGTTGTTGTTCAGTCACACAGTCGAGTCCAACTCTTCGCGACCCCATGGACCAGATTACGCCAGTCCCTCCTGTCTTCCACTGTCCTCTGAAGTTTGCTCAATTTCATGTTCGTTGCATCGATGATGCTGTCTAACCAGCTCATCCTTTGCCGTCCCCTTCTTCTTTGACCTTCAATCTTTCCCAGCATCAGGGTCTTCTCCAGTGAGTGCTCCCTTCTCATTTGGTGGCCAAAGTATTTGAGCTTCAACTTCAGGATCTGGCCTTCCAGGGAACAGTCAGGGTTGATTTCTTTTAGAATTGAATGATTTGATCTCCTTGCAGTCCAAGGGACTCTCAAGAGTCTTCTCCAGCACCATAGTTCAAAAGAATCTATTCTTCGGCGCTCGGCCTTCCTTATAGTCCAACTCTCACAGCCATGCATTACTACGGGGAATACCATTGCTTTGACCATGCAGACTTTTGTTGGCAGGGTGATGTCTCTGGTTTTTATCATGCTGTTTAGGTTTGCCATCGCTTTCCTCCCAAGGAGCAGGCATCTTTTAATTTCATGGCTGCAGTCACCATCTGCAGTGATCTGGGATCCCAGGAACGTGAAGTCTGTCACTACTTCCACGACTTCCCGTTCTATTTGCCAAGGAGTGATGGGGCCGGATGCCATGATCTTAGTTTTTTTGATGTTGAGCTTCAAGTCCACTTTTGCGCTCTCCTCTTTCATCCTGAGCAAGAAGCTCTTTAGGTCCTCTTCACTTTCTGCCATCAGAGTGGTATCATCTGCATATCTGAGGTTATTGATCTTTCCCCCAGCAATCTTAACTCCAGCTTGTGATTCATCCAGGCCAGCATTTCACATGATGTACTCGGCATATAAATTAAATAAGCAAGGTGACAATATACATCCTTGTTGTACTCCTTTTCCTATGCTAAATCAATCAGTTGTTCCATATCCTGTTCTAACTGTTGCTTCTTGACCCTTATACAGATTTCTCAGGAGACATGTGAGGTGGTCTGGTACTCCCATCTCTTGAAGAACCTGCCATAGTTTATTGTGATCCACACAATCAAAGGCTTTAGCATAGTCAATGAAGCAGAAGTAGATGTTTTTCTGGTACTCTCTTGCTTTCTCCATAATCCAGCGAATGTTGGCAATTTGATCTCTAGTTCCTCTACCTCTTCGAAACCCAGCTTGTACTTCTGGCAGTTCTCTATCCACGTACTGTTGGAGCCTAGCTTGTAGGATTTTTAAGATGACCTTGCTAGTGTGTGAAATGAGTACAATTGTGCGATAGTTTGAACATTCCTTGGCATTGCCCTTCTTTGGGATTGGAATGTAAACTGACCTTTTCCAAACCTGTGGCCACTGTTGTGTTTTCCACATTTGTTGGCAAATTGAGTGCAGCACTTTAACAGCATCTTCTTTTAAGACTTTGAATAACTCAGCTGGGATACTATTACCTCCACTAGCTTTGTTGTTAGTAATGCTTTCTAAGGCCCATTTAACTTCGCATTCCAGGATGTCTGGCTCGAGGTCAGTGATTATACCATCGTGGTTGTCAAGGACATTGAGGGCCTTCTTGTATAGTTCTTCTGTGTATTCTTGCCATCTTTTCCTAATCTCTTCTGCTTCTGTTAGGTCCCTACTGTTTTTGTCCTTTATCATGGCCAGCTTTGCATGGAACGTTCCCTCATCTTATGTTCTATACAAATTTTCCCTCCTATCTGCTTCTCTTCCTAAAGCCTGACTAGTGTGAGTCTGGTGTCAATGAGGCCTCTGGTTGTACCAAAAGGTATAAGAATGTTTTTTACTGGACAAGAGGAAGAGCAAGTACCCCTAATGTAGCCAATCCTAATGAGTTTCTGCTGTTGGGTGTAACCTATCATGCTAATGAGTTCCTGCTGGGCGTGGCCAACTCAGGAGCCAGCTGGAACTCCGTTCCTGTGTGTTCCTGCCCAAAAATAGCCCTACTGTTTGCCAATTGCTATTAACAGGCTCAAACATTTAATGTACGATTCACCTGTGTACTAACAGTCTGCATGTAAAAGTCATGAAAAAGATGATTGCATATGCCCACTCATACATGCTGGCTTTCCTACAGCTTCTTCCCTTGTGTCTTCATTTTAACTTACTAAAAAGACAATAGCACCATAGCATCTGGTTATAATGAGCTCAAGACAATCCAGGGCTGAACCAAAGAATCAGAGACAGATGGAACGGACAAATGCCCTTACTGACCCACTTGTACAGCTATATCCTCATCTTATGTTCTATACAAATTTTCCCTACTATCTGCTTCTCTTTCTAAAACCTGACTAGTGTGAGCTTGGTGTCAATGAGGTCTCTGGTTGTACCAAAAGGTATGAGAATATTTTTTACTGGACGAGACCTCAAACTGGATTACACAGGTTACCTCTAGTACTATTATGGCCAAATGGTCATTATGGCTAGATGCTTTTGCTGACCCAGAAGGAAGCTTACAGAAAGCACCTTTAATTGGTTCACACACCTCATATCTGCACCATTAAGTAGTTGAAAGGTCTTTAAAACTGGCTTGAACTCCATTTATTTATTTAAATTTTTAATTATTTGAATGATAAGCTCAAAATTAGCAGATAACTTATAATAACAATCCTTGATTCATCACAAACTTAATGATCATTTTGTAATTGTTTTCTTTCATGCTTTACTAAGTACTGCATTGTATTTTCTTTTAATCTTCAATAAACAGTTTAATTTTTTTTTTAAGTGAGGCTTCCAGTTCTCCTCACAGGCACAGTCTAGTTGCCCATGAACTTTGCATATGTGTTTCTGGGGTGTAGGGTGATGATAAATAGTTTCCATCCAATGTACGTCCTATCAGGGGTGATACCAAATCTGGCTGCTGCTGGATGCCATGACCGGGCCAGCTGGACATTTCATTGACATGGGGCCAGGTAGAAAGGCACAGGGGTCCTGATGAGAAATACTCAACATTCTACTTATCTTTTCTGTGTTTAGTTTACAATTCAGGTACAATTTTACCCTTTAATTTGTAACAAGCCAGCATTAGGATGCACATGTGTGTCAAGGATCTGTCTTTGCATAGACAAAACTAATAAAGACCAGGAGAATGTTAACTTGGTAAATTGACTGGAAGAAGGGGGGGGGGACTCTGGAATTTTAGCAGGAGGAGTATCAGCATTAGAAACAGCAGAAACAGCAACACAGATTAGGAGCATTGCAGGAATTTGTTTTCAAACACACAAACTTAAATTAACATGCAGACCCACCCACAAATCATTTCTCTGACTCTGAGCTGCTTTCCTGTCTACAGCTGTTCTTCTAAATGCACATCTGGTGGGTGTAATAGTAGCCCCACCCTGATAAGTTAACTCAGCTTGGCAGGCATATGCTCATTTGCATGATACAGAGATACAATGTCTCCCTTGAAGGAGTCATTGCTGCAGGAAGCTTCCTCTACTGAATTATGGCTTGTATGCACACCCTCAGCCATCTATCAATATTTACAGGTATTTTAATTACAGTTGTAGAACCAAGGCCATTAGGACAAATTGCACTTTGCTATGCTGCTACAAATCTGGCACAGCACCAATGATTTCTAGCCAGTTACTCTGGATTTACAACAGTGTTGGAGAAATCTGAATCCTATTCAGTAAATTCAAAGACAGCTGAGTAGTAAATGATACACAATTTCTAAATCAAAAGGACCAGTAAGTAACTATGATCCTTTTTTTATAGTTGGTAGATCTCTCTTCCAACTCCCCCTCCCCCAATGTTAATACTGCAGATTACACAAAATCTTCTTTTCATGTGGCAGGCAAGGCAATAAAGTTTACTCTCTAGTGTCAGAGAAGCACAGGTATACGACTTGTAATATACTGTGATTTAAGTACCAAAACCTGGATAAACAATATACTGTACTGTTATGAGACTGTTCTGCCATATGGATGAAATTTTGCTTTCCAATACAAAACCAAAGTAGAAAATGGATGGAAGTCACTGGTCTGTATTTGATCAGCTTTCTCACAGTAGCAAGTTTCTAAACTAAAACAGAGAAACGGGGGTGGGGTGGGGGACTAAAATTTCTTTCATTAAGATGATCTTTCTCTACTAGTTAAGGCTGAAGCGTTTAAAATTCAGGCTTGTGTTAGTTTGGTATAGTAACATATAGTTGAAGAAAAAAGAGATGAAGGGTTTTTTTAAGGGTTTAATGGAATATGAAAGTTTTTGGAAATGTGGGCTGTCTCAGCAAGTTAGATGACACTGAATCTCCCTGATGTACCCAAAATGTCCCCAGGTGTTCAAAGCCCCCTGACATCTCTGGAGTAGAAAGTGGATCATTGTAGTGCAGTGACACACAAAAACAACAATGCTACTATTAATTAATGAATGACAATTCCCAGCGAATTTGGAAACTAAAACCTAGCAGAAGGGGAGCAACATTAAGAAAACAAGCATTTAGAACTCTGCAGATATCCCGCTGATGAAACAACGACTTGACTTCTCAAACTAAGAGTGCCTTATAGGGCAATCCTAAGTGAACTCAATAGTCTTAGAAGAATCTAACTCTACTTCAGATTGCACTGCTACTCATTTTCCCGCTTGTTTAGCACTTTTTTTGCAGCTCACACCAAAGCCTGCCATAAATCAGCGCTCCCAGCCATGCGTAACTTTACACTGAAGGTCCACTGAAAATCTGATACACCCAGCAGTTTGATAGCTACAGGGGGCATGTGCTCTCCTAATGTAAGTAAGTTTTAGCTTGAAATGTTGCTAAATATTATTCAGCTGCCTAGAGAGAATGAATAGATGCTTGTAGTAGGGAACAGGTGCTAACAATATTTCTGCATTTATCTCAACAAGGCTAGGTGATGCACTAATCGGTAGAGAAAGTCAAAAACTCTATATAATAAACTGACTTTTTGGGGGGAGGGGGAACTTTTACAAAAATACCTTCCTTGGCATAAAGTATTGTTAAATCATGTCCATCTTGGGACATTGGTCTCTTTCTGTGACCTGTGTGCTCATTAATTATTATTGTTACTTTCAATGTTGCAAGCATAGCATGACTTTTCTAGTAGAGATACAGGAACTTAAAGTAACATGGAATGAAAGGTAACATTGTCTAGGGAAGAGAGACAAGACATAACAAGAGGAAGAGCAAGTAAGTCTTGAAACCATTCTATGAAACCACAGATACCCCTCTTCAACCTCCAACCTGGATGGTAACTCATATGACATGCATCTCTAAACAGGAAAGTACAAAGGTAATCAGGAAGACATTTCCCCCTAGGTGTTTACAGGAGGAGGAATAAGAATTGTCTTGCTGGAGCAGACCCAGAGTCTATATAGCCCAGCACTAAGTATATATGAACATACGAAACCACCTTATTCTACGTCATCTAGCTCAGTACTGTTTGCTCTGACTTGGCATTGGCTTTCTGGAGTCAAAGGCAAAGACCAAAGTCAGGTCTCTCATGCCATCTGCTACATGAGATCCTTTAACTGGAGAAGCTAAAGATTGAACTTGGGGCCTTCTGCATGCAAGGTGGGTATTCTGCCATTGAGCTGTAGTCTCTCCCTTCAAAATAAACAGAGTCCAATTTTCCTCCAGTTCACCTGAAAGGCTAGATCTATTTCTTCAATGAATCTCATCTACCATCCACCTCTGACAGATGGATGAATTTATGAAACTACCTTATATCAAGTCAAACCATTTGTCCATAAAGCTTAGTATTGTGTCCTTGGCATGCAAAACATGTGTACTGACACTGAGCTGTAAACCACACTGTTTGTTCCTGGTCTACCAGATGTATCTGGAAAGCTCAAAGGCAGGCACAATGAATAGTTATGAATATTCTATCCTGCGAATGCATTACCTTTTTGATGATTTGTTATACTCCATTATGAAAGAGCATGAACTGTTCAGAAGAAGATGGGTATCAGGAGGAAGAGGGAACTGCCCCTATCATCAAGACAACTGGACTGATGCTCCCTCACCAATCCTACCACACTTCATTTATTAGTTGAGGCAGAATGAGAGGCACATTGAAATGTGCATCTTATTTAAAGCAATACATTGCAGACAAATGTCATGCATTGCACATTCACAGGTTCATTTTATTAGCATTCATTCAGTGGGATATGTATTTGGTGGATGAACATCCAACAGCCCTTCCACTGCAGCTAGCCATTTGCTAGAGATGGATTGGGGTGATAGTCTAGCTGTACAGTGCTGGAGGACAACGAATCTGCCAGAACAGCGTGGTCAACCAGACAAGGACCATTGGCCCAGTTTCCTGGGTAAGAAGGATATATTCCAACTGGTTTCCCAAAGCAGAAGCAGGATATTGGGGAAATAGTAACTACAAAAAGGCATGGATGTGGGTTTTATTCATGTATCCCCCCCAAAGCAGAAACTAAACTTCACAAAAATTCAACACAGCAGCACTACTAGGGCAAACTTAATAATAATGATTCAAGCAAGAACCAAACCTACAATGTCATAGATGTGTAGCTCGTGGTGTAAGGGTGGGATCTAGCTTCATGATGGTGAACTAAGGTCTCAGAACCCTACCCAGGCACAGAAAGGATTCAGGTAATACTACACTGCCCACCACAACTGGCAAGTCATATCAAACTTTTGGATTGGCCTTCAACTCAAACACATACCACTATCAGACAACTGCTTATAGGCTGGATCCGATGAACTATGAGTGGAAGGGACTCATTTTCCCCCCTCCTCCCTGAAACGTCTCTCAAAAATTGCACCCAAGAGTGCAGAGATCCTTTGGAACAATGTGGGATGAAGCATGAGGGACTCCAGCCTGAGGAGAAATCAACAGAAATCAGTCTGGTCTTCTCTTGTGTGAGCTTCTGCCAGTAGAGAAAGAGATCACACAAAGGGTGGGGGGACAGTTTCTGCTGATATCTGCTTTTCCTTGCAGCTCTCTCTTCTATATTGCACTCTGTTCCCAACTGTCTGGACTAGCTCATGGAGGGGAGGTGTTAACAGGCTGCAGGGGAAAGGTAGAGAGAAAGGCTCCATGAACTCCTTCCATTCACAGTTTGAAGAATACTCATTCTCTTCTATGTATTTTTTTTTAAAGTACAGCTAGTTAGTCCCAACATTCTTTCCATTATTATTATTTTTATTGCAGTTCTCGACTTACAATTTACTGTGACTTTTACTTTTTTGACATCTGGAACAGAGACATCATTTTCGGCACTGCATTCATATTCCCCAGCTTGGTCTCTTGTAATTCCATAGATGTCCAGATACTGTCCACTTTCAAATGGTTTTGCTGAAATTAAGACAAATAAATGAGAGAAAGTTTACAGAAGTTAAACTGGCATTGACTGGAGTGTCATTCAGGTATAAACAGACAGCTCATGACCTGCTATTGGAAGGGAAACTGCTAAGAGGACTATTCCAAAATAAAGGTGAAGAATGATTACATCTTTTTTCTCTCTGTGTGTAGAGGAAAAACAACTTCACATTGTACAGCATCAATTAAGTAGCAATAGTATAACAGTGACTATCACAGAACAGAATATACACAATCTCTTTATAATTGATTAGAGGTACCTAACCTAGACATACATCAAATAAATCTATGCCCATTTTGGAATTGAACTGAACAGGCTTCTAGCCGAGTAGATGAAATTCTACCATTACGGCGCAGTTTATATTGACTTTTACAAAATATAAGGTTTCATTTTCACCAGAAAAAGCTGACACACATTTCAAATATTTGCAGTGGAAAGGCATTTCATTTTGACTAAAGCTTTTGAATCTCAATGTTCTGTTAACAACTTCAATATCCATTGTGTTCCACTTCAGGCTTAAAGGCATATAAAAGTTGGTACGATGTGCTCGCTTTCAGAATCAAGAAACAAGCCAGGTAGCAAATGAAAGACCTGAATACCAAGGCTTCCTTCCTCAAATCACTCACAGATGAATTCCTGAACTGAGTTGAACACATATGAAACTGCCATATATTGAGTCAAACCATCAGCCTATCAGGGTCAGAATTGTCTACGCCAACCAGCTCTTCTGGATGTCAGTCTTTCACATCACCTAATGCCTGATGCTTTGAACTGGCGATTTCACCAGTTGAACCCAAGACCTTCTACATGTAAAGCAGATGCTCTGCTATGCCAGTCCCCTTGTGAATTGGCATGGCATGTAAGAAATAAATGAGATGTGTTTCTGACAGATATGACAAAGTGAAACAATTTTCAAACAAACTGATATGTTAGCAATGCATTCAAATTAATAAAAAAATAAGTAACAGAAATGAACAATTGCTTAGAAAGCATGTATGAAATGCTGCATGTGGGTGCTTCACCAGATTTTTTTGGAAATTCAATATTTGATGAAAAAAGCAGGATTTCAAGGGTACGAAACCCCCCTTTTAAAAAGTTAGGAATCATTGTAATGAACGTGATGCCATCACAGCATATGTAACCTATCAGATTTTGCTACACAATGGCGAAACTGAGGGAAAACATAACACTCTTATCACCCTCACTCAGGAGAAAAATGGAAGGTTTCCCCATTGTCTAAGCATGCCCTGCCATGCTTCAGTTTCAGTACTTACCAGCATTGTGCAGCAAGAGACTTTCAACCTAATCAGTCTTGTCATGTAATTGCATACACTAGTTGGGGCAGAATATGAATGGACGCTCCACAGAGATGCTGGTGTCCACATCTAGATGTACATCTGGACATACATCTGGACATGGATGATGTTCATCAGTATTGCATTATTTTCAAAGGGATGTGCATCATCAGCTACATTCTGTTCCAAATTATTATATTAGAGGAGAGAGAGAGCAACATCAGAGGGAGCATCAGCCTAATTGTCTTGGCAACAGGGATACATTCTCCACAATATCTACTCCCTTAGGGGAATAACCAGTTGCCAACTGCTTGCCTTCCTTCCTACTGGGGCTCCCCTTTTAAATAGCATGTTTGAAACAGTGGGGATCTATGTGGTACAGAGAACCACTTCCAGAATCAAAAGTTTAAAGAATGTATTAAAAAGAAAATGTTTACAAGCATATTTTAGCACCATGACAAATTGAAGCAAGGAAGAACAAAAGAAATTGGTAAAACACAAGTCCTCTGTCCCTCTATCTAAAACATGCCTTAACTAGATGTTAAAATTAGGAAAGGCTCTTTATTTTAGGTGTCCTAGTTCTCTAAAATCCTCCATTACCTTGAGGGTTAGCCCAACCACATGGCTCAAAATGGAGGCCTGCTCCCAACCTCAGACATCAGTTCAATTCAAAGCATCCCAAGGAGAAGAGAGACCACCTTCCCCTTGCAAGACAGTTTTAACAAATCTGTGTCTCCTCCCCCTTGATCGGCACAATGTTCCCTCTAAGCTCCACAGTGTTATGAGCAGAACTTCTACCTCATGAACAAAAAAAGCTAGTAACATTAAAGTTATGAGAAAGTCTACATTTGACTGTTACATAAATTATTTGTTTGTTTAGATTATTTCCATAACCCTGTAAACATTTCAGAATATGTTTTTTAAATTATATTTAAACTATATTTTAAGAATAATTTAAATATTATAAGTGAAAACAGAATCAAGACAAATTTTACCCACCCCCTTCCACTATATTGGTAGATGTGGCCTCTGGAAAACAGGTCTACCCACCCCAGTCCACTATATTGATAGACCTGGCTTCTGGAGAACAGGTCTACCCACCCTTCAACTATATTGGTAGACCTGGCCTTGGACTATCACCCTGTGCTGAGCCTTGGAAAACATACCAGCACTTAAGAGGGAAAACAACTCTTGCAGTCTACTTTGTCTTTTTTTTTAGTGAAATATGACAACCAGCATTACAAGTCAAGTATAACAGAGAAGGAACAATCACTGTCAGAATCCTGCCTAACCTAACAAACAGGAAGTTGCTTAAAAATTATCAACCTGCCCAAACTAATTTATTCAAATATTTATATCCCACTTTTCGTTGTGACTCAAGGCAAATTACAAATCATACTGAAAAGCATAATGAGGTGTCCAAAAACCCATTTTTTCCGGCTCCATTGTAGCCTATGAGGACCATTATAGTCAATGGTCCCCATAGGCTGTAATGGAGAATCAATCTGGGGGGCTCTGGGAGAGCTGTTTTTTGAAGCAGAAACACCAAATTTGCAGCACAGCTGCTGGTGCTTCACCTCAGCCCCCCAAATTTCAAAAAGATTGGACCTCGTGGTCCAGTTCTATGGGACCCAGAAGGAGGTGCCCCCATTGTTTCCAATGGACAGGGAAAATCCCTTGTGAGCTGAAACAGAAATCCCTGAGCTGCCTCTTAAAATTTTGTGTGCCAGTATCTCCTAGCACAGCTTAGAGAGAACTATGAGCCCAGGTCAAGGCTTCATTTCCTGTTGTTTCCAGGAAGCCCCATACTCAGCCTCTCTAGAATTTGACATTCTCAACTCTCTGTTCCTTGCTAAGAGGGAGGAGGGGGAAGGGGGAAGTTTGGCCCTTCTGCTGTCTCTAGCCAGTCCTATTAGCATATCTTAAGAGGTTTGTCTGGAAAGCCATTGCTGGACATCCTCCCCCCCCCAGCTTATAGAGCAACCCCCCCCAACTTTTAAAATGGAGGCTTGCTGCTTGACAGTCTTCTTCCAGGAGAAAATGCATTTCTTCACAATTGGCATAGTGTAACTTTTGCAAATGTCAATACAGCCACTGTATTTGGTACATTTTTTCCTGCCATAACTTCAAGGGATTAAGACTGCTGTATATTATTCTTTTCTGTTCCATTGTGTCCACACAACAAATCTTTGAGGTACAGTATGACTGGCCCAAAGTCACCCAGCAAGCCTCATGACAGTGTGAAGATCTGAACCCAGATCATAGTGATACTAACCACTAAACCATTCTGTCCACTGAGATCAGCTGTTTCAGCTAACACAGCTACAGACACCTGGGTCATTATGTACTTATGGTGATGCATAATCCCTACTGTGCTAGAGACATACTGAAAATGTGCTTCTGACAAATAAACTCACAGATGAGCACTCCATACCTACCTCCTCTCCTCTTTTTCCAGCTGGGAAAAAATTAACAAATCAGGTAGGAAGCTTTCTTTCTCATGCACTGCTCTATGTTAATATTCCCCAGAGGGAGGAGGAACAGGAGGCAGCTATAAGCAATGGAGAATGCAGGCAGAGGAGAGCAATTCTGGCAGTTTGAACTAGTCTCTGATTTGTTGGCAACTAGCATCACAGTGGGTTCTTCAGCTGTTCTGTGAGGATCCTTTTAATTTGGTCTAACTTCAGCATCAGGTATATGCTATTCTGCCCTGCATTTGTTTCAACAGGAAAACTTTCCAAGTCTTAGTACTGCTGGCAACCTGATAGCAAGTCCAGATTCATGGGTCCAAAATCAATTTTATTTCAGAGGAACTACATGCATGGTACCTACTTTAAAGATGTGAATGTCCCTTTCCTATTTCACAGGGTATGGCTATACTATATTGACCCTTCTTGGAAAATGTATAGTATGGTATTGTATTTATAGTAAAATGTTTGTGCTACCTTTCCTTTAAGCTCCAGGTGACTTACAACTGATGAGGGACATGATATACATTTATAAAATTATGCACAGGGTGGAGAAAATTTGCTTGGAGTCATTTAAATCCCTGTTTTCTGCTCCTGGCCACTCATCTGTTTGGTTTATATGGCTCAGAGCCATTTAACCTCCTGAAAGGTAGCAGCCCAGCTGAGTGGTGGGGAGCAGAAAGCAGGTGTTTAAATGGCTCTGAGCCAGAGATTCATCTGACTGCACCCAAGTGATAGTGGTCATGTGGCAGAATTTATTCCCAACTGTGACAGTTCAGGTGCATTTACCATATTTTTGACCCCTTCTAAGGATATCATTAGTTTTTCCAGTGACACAGATTTGTTTTCCTTAACAACAGCACTCATAATTTCAGCCCAATTCCAGTCCCATGGCAATAATAATAATCCTGTCCTTATATATAAATAAATAATAAATAAATAAATATATAAATGTGTTTTCGCATGGCAACTTTCTACGCTTGTCAAAATCAGCTGGTTCTGTGATATGGCAATCACAAGGTGTCTCTATGCACTGGCTGCATTGCCTGAGTTCTCTCCCACCTACTACAGCCTAGGCCTCTCTTCTCTGATTGGGCCAGCATTTCAAGGTCATGTGCATATGGAAGCTGATTGGGCTTCACTCCATTCTGCACCTCAAACTCTCCCCCCAGTGAGACAGTTGGAACTGTCAGTTGCATATGTGACCTGGTGTATTCTGAGGTAAAATATGTCCTCAGCCACAACACATCACTTCCCCTTCAAAAGAAACAAACCCAATAACACAACCATGCCACGCCACAAAAAAGACAGATCACACCACAAGCAGAATACCACAAGGCAAAAAATGATAGGAAAAGGTGCCAGCAGTTACCCCAATACTGCCACAGATATGTACCTGGAGAGCGCTTCAGAGGATGGTGTGCAGGTCCCAGGTTCATGTTATAAAAGCTGCCTCGGGGATTATGGACCATTCACAGACTTTCTACCTTAACATACCTCACAGGGTTGTTGTGCGGATCATACAGAGGAGAGAAGAATGATGTCAGCTGCTTTGGTTCCCACTGTAGGGAAAGACTGCCCTTTCCCTAGGCAGAGGCTGCGGAGTGGGGGGAGATGTAAACCTGAAGACAGACAGGCAGATAAAGGTAGGCTGATGATTGCTTGGAAAGGACATAGAGTTGCCAGCTCCAGGTTGGAAACTTCCAGGATATTTTAGGGATGAAGCCTGCGGAGGGTGGGGTCTGAGGAGGAGGAAGAGGGGGACCTCAGACAGATACAATGCCATAGACTCCACCCTCCAAACAAGCTGTTGCCAATCTCCAGGGGACAACAGGAGAGCTCTTAAAGCTCTGGTGCTAATTCAAAGTGCTGGGGATGTTTTGCGTTCTGGCAGGGGACGCTGTTGAGAGAGTAGTGTTTTGGAAAACCTTTAGGAATTGTTTGGTCCATTTACCATGGGGCACCCATCCAGAGCCTCTGGCATTTTCTCACTCTGCTGGCATCAAAACCAGTTTAAGGCAAAATAGAGATATGGAGACTTTTCCATCCTCCTTTTAATCAATCTGCCTTAGTTGGCAACCCTAGCCCTGCCAGCACTCTCAGGGTGACTTCATGCCTCCTGACAGCCATTACTTCACTAGCCCTGGCTGCTTGTTCCTGTTCAGAAGGAGCCTCCCTATGGAAGCTGCCTGGGTAATTTTGGACCAGCCACAGACTTTCTGCCTAACCTACCTCGCAGGGTTGCTGTACAGATCACAAAGTGGAAGAAGAGAATGAAGTATGCTGCTTTGCTCCCCACTAATTAGAAAGACAGAACTTTGCCTAGGAAGAGGCTGCTGAGAGGGGAGGAAATAAAGTTGCCAACTTTAGGTATGGAAATTCTTGGAGATTTGAGGAGTGGAGCCTGGAAAGGTTGAGGTGTGAGGAGGGCAGGGACCTCAGACAGGTACAGTTTCATAGACTTCACCCTCCAAACCAGCCATTTCCTCCTGGGGAACTATTGTTGCCAATCTCCAGGGGAGGGCTGGAGAGCACTTAGAAATACAACTGCTAGCCAGGAGGGAGGGGGGAGGAGATGGAAAGCTGAAGTCAAAAGGGGAGATAAAGGTAGGTTGATGGCTGGCTGGGAAGGAAATAGGGTTGCCAACTCCAGGCTACAAAATTCCTGGTGATTTGAGGGGTGAAGTCTGGACAGGGTGGGCTTTGAGGAGGGGTGGGACTTCAGACAGGTACAATGCCATAGACTCCACCCTCCAAACCAGCCCTTGCCTCCTGTGGAACCATTGTTGCCAATCTCCAGGTGGGGGCTGGAGATCACTTAGAATTACAACTGCTCTCCAGGAGAGGGGGGAGGAGATGGAAAGCTGAAGTCAGAGGGGCACATAAAGGTAGGTTGATGGTTGGCTGGGAGGGAGATAGGGTTGCCAACTCCAGGCTGGGAAATTCCTGGAGATTTGAGGGGTGGAGCCTAGAGAGGGTGGAGTTTGAGGAGGGGTGGGACCTCATACAGGTACAATGTCATAGACTCCACCCTCCAAACCAGCTATTTTCTCCTGGGGAGCCACTGTTGCCAATCTCCAGAGGAGGGCTGGAGATCGCTCAGAATTACAAATGCTCTTCAGATGGCAGAGATCAGTTCCCCTGAAGAAAACAGTAAGAAAATTGACGCTGACTGCCCAAGACGAGGGCACCCACCCAGAGTCTCATTGTAGAGCCCACTGTATGTATTTCCACAACAGTCCTTTTCCTAGTTATAATAATTTTTGAAATTGGGATTTGTAATATGCTGTGATCTCCCTTCATATCTTTGTATTCTGTACACACTTTGAATAACAATAAAAATAAAGTAACAGGCTGGGGATGTATTCTTCAAAAGGTCAAGCTGATTGTATATTAAGAAAAATATGGCCACTGAAATAACTAATTTAAGGATATATCTGTCTAAAATCTTGGTGAGGTAGACCTGAAGAAACAATCTTCCTCCAAGGTTAACAGCTCCCTCCTTCTCATGTCAACACTACTGCACAAAGCCATCCAGAATGGTGGGACTTTGGACTCCAGCAGGCAAATGTTTACAGCCAGCAGTTATTGCTATATCATCTTGCTCATTCTCTTTGCTCTTCCCCAGCCTACCTCACACAATATCACCTTCACAGAACAGAAATATCATCCACAGCAGGAATGATAGTGCTAATATACAAAGCAAAACATGCCTGAGAAGAACCTATATAAATGATGAGAACAACTTAGAAAAGCAATTAATGAGTACAACGAATTATAGCAGAATAATATTCTCTCCCCCTACCACCTTTCTGGTTTGCTTGAAAAGAATATATTCTAAAAGGTAAGCTTCCACTAAAGAGTTCATGTTTATGCGGTTGGCTGCTGTTACATTCCACTGTGACCAGACTGAATGAATTCTGAGAAAATATTATTTGCTATCAATCTGAAATGAGGCATATGTTAGCAGCCAAAATGGAATGAAAACTAGCTTATGCTCTGCTTGAAAGTAGCATGGTTGAGTCAAGACACTCCATTTTCATACACTGTTGTGCATAATATTTGAATATACTTTGATATATTGATAACAAATTTCTCTTTCAGAGGCTAAACCAAAGTAGTGTCATAGCAATATATTTCATTGCAATGAATGAATGGGGAGAAATGAAAAAAAAAAAGGTGGTAGCTAAATGAACCAACCACTGAAAATGAGAGATCTTGAAATTCTGGGTTATCAGTAGGGGAATTTGGTCTGCTCATCAGCCACAAAGTATGGGAACTTCATTTCTAAATATTGATAGGTGTCCTAATTTACCTTTAGAATAATCTTTCATATGTATTTAGGGGAGCGTGGAAGTCCCTTCCAACTCTATGATTCTGTGATGATTCTATGATTGGCTTTGGAAAGTCTCCCTTGCCTATCAGGTGTTCCTCAGTTCACTTCTACTGAAGATGACCTTGATCCAAGGATCATACTTTAAAACCCAAGGTCTGAAGTTATAGGCACACAGAGCTTCCTTACAACTGGTCCATCTTGCTCAGTATCATGTACCCTCACTGTACCCACCAGTTGTTACCTCAAATCTTTTACCTGGAGATTCCAGGAACTGAACCCTGGACTCTGCATGTAATGCATGTACTCTGCCACTGAGCTACAACCCCTTTGAGTCAAAGCAGCTAAGTTTATACAATTTGAAGAGAAATGCAACCACATATAAAACTACCACTGCACAAAAATAACCTTTATTTTTCTCTCCATCTGGAAACTGGTAAAAGTCAGAAAGATTAGAAGGCTATCATATTATCATTAACCAGGGGTTGTTAACCGTAATAATAGAACATTTTCATCTTTACTTCAGGAAATTATTACATCAAATAGGTACTGAAAATTGTAAGAAATTTTCAAATTAATGCAACATTTATTTGGCAAAGACACTCTGAGTTCATTTCATGGAAGCAACACTCCACAAAATCACTAACAATAATTTGGGTTCCTATGCATGTTCTCACTTGCAATTGCAAGTTCAAGTGATGGTTTGCATGTGTAAATAGGCACACATTTAATACATTATCTCAACATGGTAATTTTCAGTGAAGTCAGTGTAGAGTAATGAACTATAGCGTAATCCAATGATTCTACGAGAATCATATGCTTTTGTTTACCCCATGAGGGCCTATTGTCAATAACCTCCTTGCCTAAGCTACATTCTGCAATTGTCTGGGCTTGGGCTTTTTCATTGGCTGCCCCATGGCAGTGGAACAGCCATCAAGAAGGGATTAGGGAGTTTTTACCCTCCTGGCTTTCCAGCAAGGCTGTATATCAGACTCAATATGGGAAGCTTTTGGGACAATCTGAGAGTAGACAAAGGAGAAATACCTAGATGATGGGGCATGAGATATTTTTTGACTATATGTATGTGTGTACATGTGTAAGTGTGTGTGTGTATGTTTTAAAGTTTATTGTTTTATTGAATTGATTTAATATTGTTGTTACTGACCATGGATCCTAAGAAGCTCGGGAGAAAGGTGGGTGTATAAATACTTTAAATAAAGTAAAATAAAATAAGGAATCTTAGCTTTCTATTTAACAAGTCTCTAGCTCTCATGATTTTGGAAATAAGCTCAGAAATACTGCCAGTGGCTTACAAAAGTTCAGAAACCTATGAGGAGATATAGGAGCTAAGCAGAAGAATGCCTGTATACACACACACATTCAATGTGTAGGAGGAGGTCACACAATATTCACCCCTTGAAGCATATTGATGGGGACTGATAAGTGGCTCATTAAATTCCAGGGGCCACCTTCCAATGAGGCAAGTACATAATGTGCATGCAATTCAACTCTGAACACCAGGAGTTCTCTCTTGGTTACAGCATAAGCCATTCCCAGGATTCTAATACACATGGCATTTGCTTTGCAATCTTGAAAGTAGTAACATTCAGCTTCAGCCAAGGTCAATATTGCTGCCATTCCATATTGACAGAAGTGACAGGTTTCAGCAGCCAAAGCCGCACTACCGCACAAGTAGTGTAACTTGCCAGATCTACGAAGCCATCACCAGCCCAGCTGAAAAATATCATTGGAAACAGTAACAGCAGGGAAAATGGATGTGCACTGTGCAAAAGGCTGCTAGCTGTAGCCTTTGCGAGAGGAGTAAGACAGACAGACAGATGGACTGACAGACAGAGAATCTTGACTAGCAAACCCCCCCAGAAATAAAGTGCAATGGAGAGAAGAATCTTAAGGGCATTTCAGCAATTTTACATCAGAGTTGCAATTATAGTGTCTGTCAGAGCTTCCTAGAACAAAAACTCAGGTGGGTGGTATTTGTATGTGAGGATGTGATAATCAACTGTACCTTCCTTTCAACTGTGCCTTATGCAGGTGACCTTGGAGGTCCCTTCCAACTTTGTAGATTCTGTGATTTCTCTGTATGTTACGTTTTTAGCCCACCTTACCACCAAGGATCTCAACAGTGGCATATAAGGTTTGTGCCTCTTCCATTTTATCCTCACAACGATCCTGTGAGGTAAGTCAGGCTGAGAAAGAGTAATTATGCCAAAGTCACCTAGTGGGCTTCATGGCTGAGTATGGTCTTAGTCCAGCATAATAACCATGGCATTTCATAGGCCTTCACTGGTATCGCCCTCTAGGAAAGAAGAAGAGTTATGTACGTTTGCTTTGGAACTATCAGCATATGATTTTTTCCACTTTCAGAGACATAGGCAGGCATCAAGTAGAGGAGAAAAAAGGGCCAGCAAAGGAATTTATTAGAAGAGAGTGATTAAAGATATATGAAAAGGAGTAGCTCTAGGTAGGTGTGCTGACAGGTAATCAGCAGATTCCTCTTTTTGGTGTTACTTTTCATTCTGTAATCTTACGGTGCGCTTTTAAGGAGCTTGCACACATGTTGGCTGTTGTTGGGGCCTGAATCTTTGCTCTTGCCACCACTTCTGCCTCACAGGAGTTTCTAGCTCCTCTGCTGCCTCCTTCCTTGCACTGGACAATGCAAGGCTCCTTTCACCCTCACCTCTGCCCAGCATCTGTAAGCATAGTGTGGCAAGTGGCTCACATCCCGTGGGACTTTGACTACTCTCACAAGTTTGACACGAGTATGGAAAACTTTGTTGAGCACATATAACTTGCTGCATTGTGTGTGTAAAAATGCCAGGAGGAACAGGTTGGGAAGGAGCACCAGTTTTATCAGGTGCTGCAGGGTGAAGCAGTGAATGGAGGATAACAGCAAGGAGTGGTGACCTCAGCCGGCATCCCCTGTTGAATCACCACTGGCTTCTCTGAACAGCATACAACATAATCTGTATGCATGTTCAAGCAGAAATGTACATTCAGATAAGGTCGTGAATAAACCAGCATATTAAAAATTGTTTGTGCGATGACTGGGTATGTATTGGAGTGTGCACTGTTGTACTTATGATGACAGCAAATGTGGGTGGAATTTGGTCAGCCAAAGTACAGATGTCATATTATAGAATGGTTGAGATGCGGTGATGCTCAGAAAGGGATTCCAGCTCTTTTGTGTCCTGGGCAAAGTCCCTCCCAGAACTTTCAGGACTGGCTATCTTTATTACTAAATTATTATGGGGGGGGGGGAGATGGAGCAATGATGAGGAGACCATAAAAAGCCTTCATGTGTTGATTTTGGTTTAGATATCACTAACTGTACATAATTTATTTGATTTATTTATATGATTCTTTACATCATTTCTATGCTGCCTTTCTACCCAAATGATGTCCCCAAGGCAGTAAACATCAAAATATTTCAACATTAAAACAGCATTTAAAATAATGCATATTTAAAATATCAATAAAACATGTCCTTTCAGGAGGTGCCTCCCCTGGGACCCCTCCTTCCGTGTTGGTGACCGGGAGACAGGGATCCTGGCTTCACCGCCAATGGCAGGGGCCCAACACTGGACTGCTGGGCTGGGGATCTAGGTTGGGTACAGAGCCAGCCACAGGCGCCCTTGATGAAGGAACCCAAGAGCCCAGTTCCTGGCCCCCAGGCAGCCAGCCCCTAGGCTCTGTGAAGGACCCGGGGCACTCCTGCCCTGACCATTCAGAGGCACTCCCGCTGCCCAAGGAGGACTAGGAGGAAGAATGCGGCAATGGTATCAGCAAGGGACCAACCGAGAAGAGGAAGGGTGGATTCCTGCAGGAGAAATGGGGAGGTTGGTGGGACCAATGGCTGAGTTGCTGTAAGGAGGGAGGCAGGGACCTACCTGGGAATAAAGAGGAAAAACCTGAAGGCTCAACCGGGGAGGATACGGTCGGTGCTTATGGTGTGAGTGGGAGCAAAGTGTGGAGAGCCAGTGGCTGCCTGAACCCCGCAAGGAGAGAGAGTGAGGGAAGGGTGACGACCCAGCCGCATGACGTAACACCGGCCCCAGAACCTAAACCCAACGGTTGGATAATATGAAGCAACACCTGTGGGCCAGGAGTCTGAGGTAGAGCCAAGGGAACCCCTCGACTTACTCAGCGGTCTCCCCGCCTCCCCCCCCCCAGCCTCGCAGCAGGAGGGGGCCGAGTCCTGACACATACATAACAATACAACCAAGAAGAAGGTCAGTAACACTAGTTGGAGGTATACCAAACCAAACAAAAAGTCTTCACACCGTTGTGTTAAGTGCTACTTAGTGACTTCCAACTTATGGTGACCTTGTGAATTAATGGCCTCCCAAAAATTCTACTGTTAACAGTCATGCTCAGGTCCTGTAAACTGACAACCATAGCTTTCTTGATTGAGTAAATCCATCTGATGTTGGTAGCTGTCTCACCCTGTCATGTTATATATTTAGATGCTGGCCCAGTGCAGGGAACTGAGGAAAAAAGACAAAATCATATATTTGCCTTCTGAAATGAAGGGCTTTTGTGATTTTCAAAATAAACATGAAAGGCCTTTGAAAGTTCAAAATAAACAAAATATTTAATTTAACGTGGAGGGGGAAAGGTCAGGTGGCATCAGGGTTAGAATGTATGAGGTGAACAGATGATAAAAACTGAAGTATCTTTGTAATCACACAGTCTCATGATAATTTGTTATCAACAAATAGGTGTTTTTGCTTTTCAGCAAGGTCTCTGAAACTTTGAGAAGGGATGCTTCCTTTTCAGTGTTTGCCTAAACACTCAAGTTCCTGAGTTTCACTGACTCTTAAGTTTTTGAAGGCAGGAACACACAACCAAGTGTTAGCCAAATTGCCTTGTATTATTAATAAACTTGGGGAATTAGGAATATTAAAGGACAATAGGCATAAAATATAGGGACATAACGTGTGTATACCAGAGTCAGAATTCCCAGAGCCCATGAATAGACAAGGAGACCAGGTTGCTGAAATAATTGGTCTTTTTACTTAATGATTCTCAAGCATACAATAATAATAAGCAAGCACTAACACACACAATACAGGACTAAGAAAATAGAGTTAAAAAGATAGCTATGTTTGCATGAGCAGGATTATTGTTGGAGGGTGATATGTTACCAGTCAGAAAAGATGAATAGATCATGCAGTGAAAAAGAAACAAATTGGGGGGTAGATCAGAGCTGGCCAGCAACCCACGTGGAATGATTCCAAATCGGCTGAGAATGGAACCAACAAGGTAGGAAGGGGGCAAAGAGAAGAGAGTGAGCTCAGGGAGAGCTCATCTTAAGTAGCTAAATTGTAACCCAAGGCAATGGCCAGGTAGTTACTGGTTCCCAGGAAGTGTTAGAAAAAAACTCCCTATACTCTGGATGGGTGAAACAAAAATTGGGAAATTTAGGGTTGATGGTCAGCAGAGAGTGACACCTCTTGGGGAAGGGGGTGAGACAAAGGAGAGGGTAGAGGGATCCAATCACAGTGCTGGTCCTCTGCTTCACCTTAAAAATCAGATGCTTGGCAGAGGCTTAATCTGGATAGGTGGCAGGAAGGCTTAATCACTTCTTTCATCTTTAGCTGGGCAACAGTCTTTGTTCAAGAATGGCTTGTGGGGGATGTGCTACATGGGGAAGAAGAGATCTCTTCTTGGCTTCTGTGCAGGAACATTGTTCCTCTGTCAGAACATGGATTCTCTCCAGGGCTGCTACTGTTTGTGGTCATGGAGGCCAATGCTGTTGGTCTGCATCACAGTCCTTATGTGGGTACAGAGGTGCAAGGGGCAGAAGGCTTCTGTAGTCCCGGGTCTGCAGCTGGCTTGGCATACTTCTTTGGCACAAGGCTTCCCTTGGCTGCAGTGTACAGTCCATAGTCCAGCATTGGGAACTTCACTTAGGACCACAGCTCTGTCCATTGCCCTGGCATACTCTCTTCACAGTCCAGGAAGGCAGTGATAAAGAGTCTTTAATAATGCCTTCTGAAGTGGCTTCATGGCAACACAAGTTCCCAAAATCCTTCTCTATACACTGAAACAGGGATTACTCCTCTCTTAAGAGATATCTCCCTTTTCACTGGGCAGGGATTACTTCTGTGGAGGTTTATAAGATTATGCATGTGGAGGTTTATAAGATTATGCATGGGATAGAGCAGGTTGAGAAAGAAGTACTTTTCTCCTTTTCTCACAATACAAGAACTCGTGGACACTCAATGAAATTGCTGAGCAGTCGGGTTAGAACAGATAAAAGGAAGTACTTCTTCACCCAAAGAATTATTAACTCATGGAATTCACTGCCACGGGAGGTGGTGGCAGCTACAAGCATGGACAGTTTCAAGAGGAAATTAGATAAACATATGGAGCAGAAGTCCATCAGTGGTTATTAGCCACAAGGTATAGATAGGAACTCTCAGTCTGGAGCAGGTGATGCACTCTATTCTTGGTGCTGGGGAGGGCAGCAGTGGGAGGGCTTCTAGTGTCCTGGCCCCACTGCTGGACCTCCTGATGGCACCCGGTATTTTTGGCCACTGTGTGACAGAGTGTTGTACTAGATAGGCCATTGGCCTGATTCAACATTGGCTTCTCTTATGTTCTTATGTTCTCTAGATTAGAAGCTCTGTCCCTTTTTTGGCTTGAATAGGGATCTTCCATGATCCTCCCAAGTCCTCTTTTGCCTCCTTCCCAGTCCACAGTCAGTGCTAAACTGTCTCTTCTTCAACTGTCAGTTCCCAACTGTCATTTCTTAACTGACACTCTCCACAGATTTCACTTGTCACCCAAAAGGTTCTTTGATTCTGTGAGGCATTAACCCTTGATAGTCCATCACAATTGATGATGAAGCCAAGGAATAGAAGATCTTAAAGAATTTCAATTTTCTTATTGTCAACTTTAAAGTTGTATAATTCCCCAGTAGTCATTACTTTTTTCTTGTTATTCAGCTGTAATCCTGCTTTGGTACTTTCTGATTTAATCTGCATCAGTAGTCATTTCAAGTTTTCACTATTTTATGCCAGTAATATGGTGTCACCTGCATATCTCAAATTGTTAATATTCCTTCAATCAATTTTCACTTCACCTTCATCTGAATCTAACCCAGCTTTCCTTTTGATATGTTCTGCATGTAGACTGAAGAGATAGGGAAAATATATCCTTTTCTGACAACTATGGCAACTGGAAACCATTCTGTTTCTCTATAATCTGTCCTAACAGTGGCCTCTTGTCCAAAGTATTCACACCCTGATGGAAGACAATGATAGTTTTGGCACCATGACTGAGAAGGCCCTTTCTCAGGTTGCCTGAGATGTCTAGCCTCTGATGATGAAGGCACCTGAAGCAGGGGCTCCAAAGTTAATTGGAGTGGATGGGTAGGTTCACATGGGAGATGGCAGTCCATAATGTAGTGATGCCAAGATGGAAACACCAATAAATCAACTGATGATTGTTGACCAGACTAGTCTTTGCTTGTATGCTTTTTATTTTCAGCTAGCCAGTGAATCGTGGTTACACTACACAATACATTTTACCCTTTGAAGGGCAAATCTTGGCATAGTAGGAACACCATACATAAGCAGGCAGAGTTATTATGAAACCACCATAACTGTGATTATGACAAATGAGTACAACTTAACAAGGAAATTAACAATTACATATGAAAGACAGAAATAAGTCTTCATTGTACACAGAGTATACATATTAGAGCTTGTGCTCAGAACTAAGATGGTTCACAGCCCAAAGGGCCTGATACCATTATGATTACTGCCAGTTTACTAATAAATATTGTATATGTTAGCTGAAGATCTATCATGGATTTTGCATTTTTAACTAACATACTGCCTTTATACATGGTCATTGAAAAATGAAATGCTTAAGGCACAATCGCAAACTGTTCAGATAAGAAAGAAAGCTGGGAGACGGGTAATGAAGCCAAGGTGGCTGAACAAGGAACTCTCTGAAGAGCTGAGACTAAAAAGGGAAATGTACAGGAAATGGAAGAAGGGTCAGATTACTGAGGGTGAGTACAAGAAGCAGGCTCAAATCTGTAGGGATGGTGTCAGAAAGGCTAAAGCGCAGATGGAGCTGAGGCTTGCGAGGGATGCTAAAAATAACAAGAAAAATTTCTATGCCTATGTTCAGAGCAAAAAGAAGAACAGGGATGGGGTAAGCTCATTGCTAGGGGAAGATGGTCAAACCTTAACAAGGGATGAAGACAAAGTGGAATTACTCAACTCTCACTTTGCATCAGTCTTTAACTGTAAGGCAAGCTATATACAAACTGAAGAATGCAGGGCATATGAAGGAAGGGGGAACTGCCAGTCCAGAATAAGTAAGGAAATGGTTAGGGAGCATCTAGCTGCCTTAAATACTTCCAAATCTCCAGGTCCGGATGGCTTGCATCCCAGGGTGCTATAAGGAATTGCAGATGTTATTTCAGAGCCTCTGGCTCTAATCGTTGAAATGTCCTGGAGTACTGGTGTTGTTCTGGAAGACTGGAAAAGAGCACATGTTGTCCCAATCTTCAAGAAGGGAAAAAAGACGGACCCGGGAAATTACAGGCCTGTCAGTTTGACATCAATACCTGGGAAAATTCTAGAGCAGATTATTAAACGCTCTGTCTGTGAGCACCTTAAATGGAATGAGTTAATTGGTTGTAGCCAGCATGGGTTTATCAAGAATAAGTCATGCCAGACCAACCTTATCTCCTTTTTTGACAGAGTTACTAAAATGGTTGACTTTGGCAATGCAGTGGATATAGTGTATCTAGATTTCAGTAAAGCATTTGACAAAGTTTCTCATGATATCCTTGAGGATAAGCTGGTTAAGTGTGGGCTGGATGGTGCAACCATCGGACGGATTCATGGTTGGTTGAAAAATCGTACGCAACGAGTGCTCGTAAATGGCTCTGCGTCTACATGGAGGGAAGTCTCAAGTGGAGCGCCACAGGGCTTGGTCCTGGGCCCGGTGTTGTTTAATGTTTTTATAAATGACTTGGAGGAAGACATAGAGGGGATGCTTATCAGATTTGCAGATGACACAAAGCTGGGTGGGATTGCTAATTCTGAGGAAGACAGAGTCAGGATCCAAAATGATCTAGATAGGCTGGAACAGTGGGCTGAGACAAATAAAATTAATTTCAATAGAGATAAGTGCAAAGTCCTACACTTAGGTAAAAAAATCAAAGGCACAGATATAGAATGGGAAGGACTTGGCTTGACAGCAGCACATGTGAAAGGGATCTAGGTGTTATGGTTGATCACAAGCTAAACATGAGCCTGCAGTGTGATGTGGCTGTGAAGAAAGCTAATGCTATCTTAGGATGCATTAACAGAAGCATTGTGTCCAGATCACGGGAGGTGGTAGTTCTGCTCTATTCTGCTATGGTCAGGCCTCACCTGGAGTACTGTGTCCAGTTTTGGGCACCACATTTTAGGAAGTATGTTGACAAGCTCAAGCGTGCCCGGAAGAGGGTGACTAGGACGGTGAAAGGGTTGGAATCCAAGTCTTATGAGGAAAGGCTGAAAGAGTTGGATATGTTTAGCATGGGAAAGTGAAGGCTTAGAGGGGACACGAATTTGAAGGGCTGTCATGTAGAAGATGGAGCAGATCTATTTTCTCTTGATCCAGATTGCAAGACTAAATCAAATGGGTGGAAATTACAAGGGAGTCGTTACTGGCTAAATATCAGGAGAAACTTCCTAACTGTAAGAGTGGTTGAGCAGTGGAACAGACTGCCTCGGGAGGTGGTGGATGCTCCTTCACTGGATGTTTTTAAGTGGAGGCTGAACGACCATCTTTCAGGTATGTTGTAGGTATGTAGGGCTATCTTTTGGCTATGCTCCTGCAGGGTGCAGGGGGTTGTACTAGATGACCTGCAAGGTCCCTTCCAACTCTAACATTCTATGATTCTATGATTTTGAGCAGCAAAAGGAGAGAACTCTTTATTTTGCTCATCATAGTTCTCTGCTTTGTTGTTGGAACCTGATCTGATAGTGATAATCTTGATATGAAGGAGAAGAGTTGGATTTATACCCCACACTCTGCTTGGAGTCTCAGAGCAGTTTACAATCTCCTTCCCTTCCTCTCCCCACAACAGACACCCTGTGAGATAGGTGGGGCTGAGAGAATTCTGAGAGAACTGTGACAGGCCCAATGTCACCCAGTGGGCTGCATGTAAAGGAATGGGGAATCAAACCCAGTTCTCCAGATTAGATTCTGGCGCTCTTAACCAGTACACGAAACTGGCTCTTTATACACATCTTTATATAATGTATTGTATGCTACACATACACTTTGCTATCATCCTAAGGCACTGTTTTGACTCCTTGTTTAGAATTGAGTGTAATCAGTTTCCTTATAACAATCTGTTCCTAGTGCCCACTGACTGTCCGGAACACAGGCTCTGAAGTTTCTAAGGAAGCTTGAGGTCTCTATCTAAATGATGAATTTTCAAAAAGCTTCTAAAAATGATAGAAAAGCAGATCCTTTAAAAAATTCAAACTAAAAGCTGCTGAAATGGATTGAGTCACACAAAGTATTTGTGCACTTTTATAGATGGAAATGTCCTATGCATCTGAACATATGGATGTGCATTCCATTTCCTTACACAACTTGCTATGTACCACAGTTGGGTATATATATTAAATGAACATCTATGTTACTGAAAACACTGGTCCCCCAAAGACCCTTTCCACCTTGTAGTATGAATGTCTTATTGTAATGTATGTGCTGTATGTTGGGGAGCAGGAGGAGGTTAAGGGCAGAGATCATGCTTTTGGCATGAGTATCCTTCTTTCCTCCCTCCCTCCTTTTTCCCCTTGCCTTTTCCTCCAGTGGTCATCCAAAGCAATCTACATCATTCTAATCTCTTCCTTTCCCCCCCCTCAAAACAACCCTGTGAGGTATGTCATGCTGAGTGTGTTTAACTGGCCCGTGGTCACTTAGCAAGTTTCTGTACCAGAGTGAGGCTTTGGGCCTGGGCCTCCCAGATCCTAGTCTGACACTCTAACCACTATTCCACAATCACTTTCCTTTCACTCTATCCTCTGTTCAGTCCTTGCATTGAGTTAAAGGATAGAACTGGAAATGACCACATTCTGTGACCCTGAAGAACCACTGCAGTTTATGCATTTAGCAGAATCAAATGTATCACTTCAAGAGTTGCTTGCTGTGACATTTTTTCTCGCATAGGGGAACACATAGACCTATGATTCTCTTGCTTGTCACAGTAACTATAAGTGAGCTAGAATATGTCTTTCTTTATGTGGCCACCTTGTCAAACTTTTAGCACATTCATTCATTCATTTCTTTCTTTTTTTGAATGTTTTTATTTTTCCGTATCAACAAACATAAACAAACAAAACGAACATAACATATACAAATAAAATGGGGGGTTACATATACATATCTGTATTACCTAGCTGTCACCTCCTGCAATGTTTACTGCAATTATTATCACCAAATAGTTTTGCATATTAATAAGAAAATGAAATCAATTTTTTCTCCTAAAATAATTGTGTATCTATATTGTTCATTTGTGATAGTCTTCCAGCCATTTATAAAATCATGACCATGTTTTATGAAATCTTCCTTCTTGTTGTCCTCTCAAAGTTAGAGTCAATTTATCTATCTCAGCCATTTCAAGAGTTTTATATATCAGTTCTTCTTTAGATGGCAGCTCACTCTTCCTCCAATATTTAGCATATAAAATTCTTGCAGTAGTTACTACATGAATAATGAGATAAAAGTTTTGCCTTTTACAATTTTCTGGCATTACATTCAATAAAAATAGTTCAGGAGTAAATGGTATAGTACATGCTAACATTTTTTGTAAAATTTCATGGATCCAAGCCTAGTATTTTTTAACTCTATCACATGTCCACCACGTATGAAAAAATGTACCAATAAAGTTTTGGCATGTCTAACAATCGTTTGATAAATCAGGGTGACATTTTGCTAAAATATCTGGAGTCATATACCATATATAAAACATTTTATAAATATTTTCTTTACACGAAACTGCTTTCGTAATTTTTACATTTGTTTTCCATACCCATAACCAGTGGTCTATGTCAATATTATGACCTAAGTTTTGTGCCCATTTGACTGTACAGTTTTTAATTATTTCATCTTGTGTCTTATTTTCCAACATTATTAGGTATAGTTTTTTATCATTTTTTCCTTAGTATATAACAATATTTTATCAATTTCTATTATTTTTGAATAAAAACTTGTTTTTTTACCTTTTGTATCTCTTGATTCAATTTGTATATTTTCCCAATTTAAATCATTTTTTTTAATAGCTTCTAATTATTTTAACTCATTTTTGACATCCAGAAGGTCCTCATATTTTAACAGTACATTTCTTTGAAATAGGTTTGGGTTAGTAAGCACTTCTAAGGGTGAGACCCATTTTGATATTTTAGTATAGAAAAGCCTTTTCACTTCTTCCCATACCTTTAAGAGTGCTCTTCTAACAAGATGTTGTTTAAAGTATTTATGAACCTCAGCTTTTCCTCACCATGTAAATGCATGCCATCCCAACATTAAGTCATGACCCTCCAGTGCTAAAATCCTGGGGTTTTCTAAGGTAATCCAGTCTCTTAACCACATCAATGAAGCTAATCTATAATATAACTGCCAGTCCGGTAATGCAAATCCAGCTCTCTTTTTAGCATCCTGTAGAGCTTTCAGTTTTATTCTAGGTCTCTTGTTTTGCCATATGAAATGTTTAGCACATTCATTTCTGTATATCAAACTCTCCTTGTATAAAACTATGAGAATGATATTAACTTTCAGGTAAAGGACTTTGAGAAGAAAGATACACAAAAATGCAACATAAGAACTTGTTTTTGTTAAAAGTCAGAGGCACTGCTTATTCACAATGACATACACATTTCAGCAATAATAGGTACATTACCTTTTTATATGATTATTCCAACAATTATAGAGTAGGAAAAATGATACTAATATATCTCTAGCAGGGAATAGAGAAAAATAAGGTCCTCCTAAAGAGAAATAGACCTAGTGAAAGAATCAGCATAGGCCTTGAAGCAGGAAATTTCTCGAGGCGCCATGCCAACCAGGTGTTATCTAACAGCTACATCCCTAGTAGATGTATTCAAAAAGAGAAATAAACCAGCACAAACAAGTTATGAAATTGAATTAAGGCCACTACACACAACCACTCTGCTTGTGGTGAGTGGATGCTCATAAACAGTCGCCACTAGCTGAAATAACAATTCTGATGCTTTCACAAATCTTCTAAAGATTAAGAATTGGTAAAAACTATACCTTTTGGGGCACTTTAAACACTAAAGAACCCACATCAGGGTTGCCAAAAAATAATCTCTGTGGAGCACTGTTCTGCATCATGGGTCTAATGTTTAAATATCTCTTATCCATGTATCAGCCAACATAGCTTGACAACACATCCCTGGCAGGTGCCAGTGCAAAAGGCCCAGGCTTTGGAAAGTTACAACTGTAGCGTGAGGTGCCACGTGGTGAGGTGCTTTCAGCAACCTCTGAACAGGTTCTCTAACAATGCAATCCTTAGCCCATTTGCCTCAATGGACTTAGAAAGATGTAGTTGCAGCCTACACCATGTAACTACAAGCTAAGTGTTTTCATGAATCGACCCCTAGGGTCAGACTACATATGATTTCTTGACATTTGGGCCCAGAGTCCATTGTTTAAGATTAAAGCTATGGTAATAAGGATGTGCTGGTCTGCATTTGAATTGCAACATGTCTGGCCAAAGAACCTTGGAAACTGTAATTCTATAAAAAAGACCAAGGAACCCTAAGAATTCTCCAGGTGGTCAGCCGTGTTGGTCTGAAGGAGTAAACTCTAAATTTGTTCTTAAGAATTCTCATTACTTCTGAAAATTGCAGTTATTAGGATTTTGGGGAGAAGCTATTGCAATTAAATCAGTTGGAAAATCTTGTATTTTTAGCACAAATATGATAAGGCTCATCATACATTGCCCCCCCCCATTGGAATAACGAGACAGACAACAGTTTGGAATTAAACAAGGGCCACTTTATTAACTATTTAACATAACAGTGCAGCAAGAGACAAACTAAGCGAGCATGGAACAGGCAAGACAGGTGTCACTCCCTGACCAACCTCCTTGCCCTTCATGGGCGGGTCATCCAGCCCCGGTCTTGAGGCAGTTCAAAGCCACTTATATGGGGTTCTCCATGCAGAAACAAGTCAAGTGGAAACTCCTTAGTTTAAATGACTGCTTAACTCTACCATATTTAAATATATGTGTAGGGGATCATAACTTAAGGAGGTATAGAGCTATGTCTTATACTAAGCCAAGTCCAGGGCTGGCTGCAGATTATTTTGGGCTCTAGCTAAGCTGCCTTCTGCCCTTCAGTGGGTCCCAACACAGTGGGAGAGAGCAGGTGGCGCCTGCAGTAGCAGTTTCTGTTGCTCTTTGTTGCAATTGCTGATTGCTTTAGTCATTCACTCACTTGGGCTGGCAAACAATGAATGAGTGATTGTGGTGTGGCACCAAAGAGACAGCTACCAGGCAAGGTGTTGTCTAATTCTCACTCAAAAAGAGACAAAGAGAAGGCAGAAGGCGGTAGTTGCTTCTCCTCTTCCACAATGGTGATAGGTCAGGAGTATACAGCAAATCCTTCCAAGGTATCGGGGCACTATGAACAGCTTGGTACTTGTACTGATTCCTGATGCTGGCTTTGCAGGCAGAGTTCTTTATGAGACAGACTACCTGAGATTCTGAACTGAATTTGTCAGGAATTATACCATAAAATCAAAGTATGAACTCTGTCCCTAACTGATAGCTGTTCTAAGAAACTTTAAGGGCTGGTAGCAACCCTTAACTCTATAAGGCTCAGAAATAACTGTTCCCTTTTTTAACTGGTCAGCTTTAAGTGCAATTTTACACATCCTTTAGAACAAACAATGCATAAATATAGGTGTGATATCAAACTTTTACAATCCAGAAAAGTACTCTGTCATAATACAGTAGTCTGTCATTATATAAATGCATCATTAGAGCAACAAATCTTCTAAAGGTATTAAATTTATGCATTACTGTCAATCATCAAAGTGTTGATATGGTGGTGTGAGAATGGGAAGTACCAGTAATACTGGCATAAACCTGTCAGAGAAATTCACTATCATGTAATAAATCATGTTTTATAGTGAACTGCATTGCAGTCTCCCTTTATAATTAAGTACTAATCCTCAAACAATCCCTTGCTGGAAAAAATATCCTGTTTTTAACATTCTGTTCAGAGACATAATGACTCATGGGGACTATTCTCCCTCCCTCCCTCCCTCCCTCCCTGTCTGTCAGTCTGTCTGTCTGTCTGTCTGTCTGTCTCTCTCTACCAGCACAATGTCCAGTTTGCTGTTGTTTTAAAATTGCTAGCTTTAAAGCTAGTGTACAGAATTGGTTTTAAAATGGAAAAAAGCCGAGTTTAATTTTTCCCCAGTTTCAAAAGTTATATTAACTTTCTATCATTGAGTCAAACGGCTGTCAGGCTAAATTATATATAACTGAGATCCATAACGTCACCATACTCTGAAGTAACTTTGAATTTTCCTTTTCCAGTCATTATACCAAGGCATGCTTAACCAGCCCATGTGCTAGGATACATTAGGGTATTGATTTTGCTCTCTTAGAGGTAAAATCTTGATAAAAGGATGCCTATCTATATTTTAATACTCATGGTGAAGATAAAACCAGCTGCTCCCTGTTGGAAAGAACATAACACACTTAAACAAATAGATTTGATGGATATCTGCATGCCGTATGGAAAGTCATATGATCAGACATCCTTTATAGTGAACGGAAAAAGGATGGTGTATCTGCACTACAGATACAAAAGGTCAGTGTTCCATCAGTGATAGAAATAATAGCTGGGGATCAAGTTAAGTGTGTGCTTCTTCAAGGTTCTTTGTTCAGAATATTCCCATGTCAAAGCCATGGACAAGGCAGCAGACTTTGCAGATTAACATTCACTTTTTGGGGTTGTGAAATACAAAGTACAGAACTGAAGCCTATGTGTTGTGTCCATCTTGATCATATGCCTGCTTATTTGGAAGTATACTGAGTTCAGTGGGCTTACTCACAGGATTGCAGCCTTATTTGGGCACTCTGATTTGTTGTTGCTGAAACGAAGCTTAAATTGTAGCAAAAGTGAATGAAGCATTCTCAGATAGCATTAAGGCAGGCCTCCATATATTGTGTAATAAAACAGAAGTCCAGTAGCACCTTACAGACTAACTGCATTTACTTCAACATGAATGTTCATGAGTCAGAGTTCACTTCTTCAGGTGAATATTAGAAAGAAATAATTTTATAAGGAAAATTTATAAGGAAAATTATGTGGCAGGGGGAGTTAGGGCAGAGAAAGAGACTTGGCGTGGAATCCATCATAAATCTTTTAGGTGTGATTCTCTGTGTGATTCTCTGTGTAAGGGACTGGGATGGACTGGAACAGATTAGATTGTTACACATAATGGATGATAAATTGTAATCCATGATGCTAAATTCAGCTCATACATGGCAGCTCGCTATGAGTTCATGAGTCTCCCAATTTTTGCTGTTTCCTTAAAATGGTTAAACAAACAACTGGGGGTCACAGTATGTGGTTAATAGATTTGTTTTGGTTTGCTGAAGTGTGATCTTAAAGTCAGGTACAAGTTAACATGTCACTGTTATTTCAAATGCCTCAACTCAGCAGTACATCTTTGCCATACATCACTGCACCACCACACTAGTTCAAGATTCAGTACCTGTTAAGGGGATCCATTTTCATTCCTATTGCACAGAAGGTTACTTAAGGCTGAGAGGCCGTGACTTGCCCAAAGATGGTAACTGTTATCTGACGTACGGGTATACTTATCTTATCTAGATCCTCATTCACAATGATCTCAGGGAGGGCCACTATCAGAGTTAAACTAGACTTTTTAAGGAATATGAACTAGAAGACCTGCAAACCTCATGAAAGCTCATGACAAGTCCCAGATTCCAATTTTTGCAGCTATCCAAACACATTGTAAAATTGCTTCATTACTGTCATGGATAATCTGCTATATGAATTTTTAGCTGGGAGCAAGAGAAGAAAAATGTTTTAAATATATGCAGATTAAATAATTAAATAAAATAAATGTTTTCCAAGAAAGACGGATGCAGCAGAATGACAACATCTGTAAATAAAGAGTTGTTGTTGTGTTAGAATAAAAACAAAATGGGTTCTGTGGAACCCTTGAGACTTACCGTGCAAAAAAGCTGTTCTAGACTAGAGGCCATGTCATGTATCTGATTAAATGTATTATAGGCCACAAAAGACTCCTCTTTGAAAACAAATAATGAATGCTTCTAGAGACACTTCAATGTGTGAAGGTATATGAAAGCCATACATGGATCATACATGGATCAACAATGGATCATAGGAATCCCTAGGATAATGGGCCACTAAGAGGGTTACCTGTTCCTCAAATGTTACAACTTGCTCTGCTGCAGATTCCTCACATCAGCTCTTCTGTGCAATATCTCATGAGAACTACAGACAGAATGGGAGGGGGAAATGGCCCTGGAAAATGGCCCCACCCTTGGCCTGCTAAAGCTCACACCTCAAAAAGGGGGAGGAAGAGTAGTGTTCCTGCCTTGGCCCCATCCCCTACCCAGCTTTCCAGCACATCTATTCCTGGACTGTGCAAGGCTCAGGTGGGCTGGGAACTGCACTTCTTACTCTGTGCAGGGCTTGGATTGGCCAAGCACCACCTACCCTGTGCAGGGCATGGTTCAGGTGGGCCAGGTACCACTTTTCTTGCTCTATGCTGAGCTAAGTTGGGTTGGGCACCACTGTCATAGCTTTGCACAGAGCTCAACCACCATCTTCCTCACTCTGAATGGGGTTCGGGTGTTTATGGTTGCCAAGTCCTACCTTCTGCTGAGTGGGGGTATCCCGGGCCCTACCCAAGATCTGCTGCGTGACATCTATGTCACGATGACATCACCCAGAAGTGACATCATCACGTTGCTGGCATTGGGGAAGACTCTAGTTTTTGGGCAAAACTCTATGAGTTTTTGACTTCAAATCATAGAGTTTGCCCCAAAACTAGAGTGTCCCCCCTGACATCGGCAATGCGATGACATCACTTCTGGGTGACATTATTGTGACAGGGATGTTGCACAGTGATGTGCCCGTCTGGGGGTGGAGATTCCCCCACTGGCCAGCTGGCTAGCAGCAGGCTGGAGCCCTGGAAATTGGGGAAACCTTTGCCCTGGCCAGGGGTCTGGCAACCCTACAGGTGGTCCAGATACCACATCAGCATTGAAGGGCTCAGATGGGTTGGCTGCTGCCTTTGAGCAGGCCAGGCCCTGCCTCCCCCATGCATCACAGGGCTTGGATGGGCCAGGTGAAGCCCTTTTGCCAATGGGCTGGTGTGAAGAGGCTATCAGTCACCAGGACATGCCACAGTGCACATAATGGCCAATCTGCCCCTGATGTGAAGCAGATGGTAGCACATAACAAGCTGAAAATATATAAGGACAAAGTGCCAGTCATGTTTATGGGCAACTAATAGAAAAACATTAGTTGTTGTTGTAGATTGTCCAGGCTGTATGGCCGTGGTCTTGGCATTGTAGGACCTAACTGAAAGGCTGGACAATGATAGCACTACAGATAAGATTAGAATTTCAACAGCCAATCCATATGCAAAAGACTCAGCCCCACCCCACCTTCCTGAGTAGATATAAATTACCTGCCTACCATTTTTCTTCTCACCTTGACACAGAGAGTACTCCATCTTTCTGTGTTATACCTCTGAAGATGCCAGTCACAGCTGCTAATGAAACGTCAGGTCCTACAGTGCCAAGACCATGGCCATACAGCCCGGAAAATTTACAACAACTAATGAACTCTGCCTATGAAAGCCTTCAACAACAAATAGAAAAATAGTTGGCTTGCACAAATGAGCCAAGCCATATGATAGGTAAAGGCTTCCATAGTCACAAAGCATTCTGGCCAGGGCATTTTCAGTGGTGGCCCCATCCTGGTGGAATGAGCTCCCAGAGGAGATCAGGGCCCTGCAGGATCTCTTACAGTTCCACAGGGCCTGCAAGATTGAGCTCTTCCACCAGGCTTTCAGCTAGGGAGCCGCCGCCACTATAGAGCCCTGGCCCTTGGTTTTTGACACCTAGGCTTGGTTTGTGACACCTAGCCTGAGCTGTAGGAAGATCTTGAGCAGAATGACATCTAAGCTCCGAAAGTAAACTCTGAAAGTATGCCATCTTGGATAACTAACCAACATCTCCAACACTTTATGATATTGTTTTAGCTATAATGGAATTGTCATAGATGATTTTATGTTGTTTTAAGTGTATTTATGTACTGATTGTGAGCTGACCTGGGCCTGCATTGTGGGGAGGGCGGGGTACAAATATGACTAATAAATAAATAAATAAATAAAATAATGATGAACATGCCAAAGGCAAATGCAATAACTTGACTCAAACAAGCATGTAATGTAACCAGAAAATCCTAAAGAGTATAGAGGGCTACTGGTCATTCTCAACCTCCAGTCATGCTTAGTCAATAAAGAGCACACCAACTATTCAATCATTACGATTGGAATAAGATTAAGGACATATTGATGCTTATTCTCATTTACTTACTAAGATATGAATGCTGATGTGCAATGCATGCTACAGACTGAGATTGAGATAAATTGCTTTCAACAGGCTAGGGTAATTATTCATAATGGCCTAATGTTCAAATTTTGCTTTCCCTACATGAAAAATGAAGGCCTTGGAGCTCTTGGCTATTCCCGGCCAAGTCACAGTTCATTCTTCCTGGTGTGGTTTGCCACAAAAGATTTTCTGGCTGGTCTCCAGACCAATTCTAACATAGCTACAGGGAACAGATGTTTCACCTCATTCCTCTATCTCTCACCTGGAACATAAGTACAGTGCTGGTGCCCATAATCAAGCTGTTGCCTGCCAGCAAAATAATGATGGCATAAGGGAGGTATGTCAGTGCTCATCAAATAAAATCACTGAATTGTTTTACATTGTTTCCCCTGCACGTCTAAAAAAAGATACAGTAAACTCCTGTAATAAATCCTTAGTCCTCTAGAAAATTCAAACATTTTACTATAACCTGAACAGTAGCACCTCTCAGAAACCCAGCTATGGTTCCATTCTCCTGCACATTTCACCTACAGCAGTGTTAATTCTTATGCTGGGATAAACTTCTCTACTTTAGAAACAGCTAGCATCTTTTCTCTCCAATTCCTAACTTTTTCCATTTGCTTTCACAGTATATCAAACCTGTGCAGATGAGACAAAGTTGATGTGAAATGAAGCAAGACAGAAGGTGATCTGTAGCTTAGTTGCTCAGATTAAAAAGCAGCCTAGTATGTCAGATATCTCCTGACCTGCTCTCACCAAGGGATGTGAGCCTGTTACACAGGATGCATCCACACCTGGGATCTGTTAGGCCATCAAATCAGGACTTGCTGCAGACTGGGATGCTGACATCATAGTCTGGACCTAAAGCTTTCTTCCCACCGGTGGAAGGTCAATTTCCCCCAATTCTAGTCTCCCACTGCAGACCCCCACATTGTACCCAGAATTTCTCCTCAGAGATGCCTGACTGCAGTCCCCTGGGCTACAGCAAAAGATGCAGGTGAGCAAGTTTTATTTTGCAGTCTCTTCTCTGCTTGCATTACTTTGGATCAAACCTAGCGTTTGCAATGCATTTCAGCTTGACTAAGATAGTGACCATACTAGATTTATTTAATTTTTTTAAAAAAACACATTCTAAGATGCAGCAAAAGTGAGGCAGGAGCCTAATGGTCAGTATTAGAACATCTGATAGATTCGGTCCCTGCCTTCTCTAGTTTAAAGGATCAGGTGCTGGAAGACCTCCTGGAGAACCACTTCAAATCAGAGTACAAATGATGGACAAGATAAACCAGTGGTCTGACTACATATAGGAGATCTTCATATATATGTATGTATGTATTTATATGTTCTGGTTAACAAAGTAATTCTTTTTTTTATTTCACTCCTTTTCATTTTCCGATTATGTACTTACAATTTATTTATTTTTAAAAAACATATATCCCACCTTTCTGCCCTCACAAGGGCCAAAACGGATAAAACATGTACATATCAGGAGTTGAGGTTTTCTCAGATAACCTAATTTCAACTTTGCATCCATCAGATACAAGATGACTACATTCTTACTGCCTATAGACATGTTTTGTTACAGTATTTATAGAAGTATAGATGTGTGTGGAGCCAGTACAGTGTGGTTAGAGAGATCTGGGAAACCCAGGATCAAATCCCCACTCAGCCATGGAAGCTTGCTAGGTGACCTTGGACCAGCCTCTTTCTCTCAGCCTAATTTACTTCACAGAATGGCTGTAAGGATAAAATGGAAGGGAGGTGAACAATGTAAGTCACTTTGGGTCCCCATTGGAGAGAAAGGCAAGAAGTAAATAAATTAAAAAATCCCATTGAAACAATGGAGATTTATCAATCTATGATGATATTCTGGCTTGCAGACTAATTTGATCAAAACATGTACACAGTCTAAGGGCATCTTCACATCTATATATATAAAAGAAAGCCCCCTCACCATAAAATCAACACCTAGGCCAAACCACTGGACCTAGAAACACAAAATCTGGGGAGAGCATCCATGATGTAGATGCTCACTAAAAAGGGATTTTTAAAAATTTGACCCCTAAGGGGGTCAAAGGGGGTAAAATGTGCTCCACCCATTGATTCCTATGTGGTGGTCAGGCTGCTGCCTCCTTGCACCCCCACTCTCTGATTGGTCAGCTGCAGAGCTCAGTGTTCTGATGTAAAAAAAAAAAAAACAGTTACAGGAGACTGCAGAGAGCTAATGACAGTTGAGGAAATCAGGAATGGCCAACCACCTGTGAGGTGCAGTAATGCTGCTGGCCCAGCCTCCTCATGGCTTCAAACATGCTTCCCCCACCCCCTACACCTGACAGGTGGTTGTCTGTCAGGTGCAGCAGCGGGTGCAGGGTGCTTAAAGCCATAAGGGAGCCCATCCCAGGAATAGCACCTTAGCGATCCTGCTGGCCCAGCCCCCACAATGGCTTGTAAGATGCCACCTCCTACCCCTTCTGCACTGGACAGGCAGCTGCCTGTCAGGTGTAGGAGAGGGGGTGGGATGCTTACAGCTGTCAGGGAGGCTTGCTCAGCATGATTGCCTTAGCACTGCTGCTGGCCCAGCCTCACCGATGCCTTTAAACACACTCCCCCCCAACACCAGACAGGTGGGTGTCTGTCAGGTGTAGGAGCAGGGCCAGCATACTTTAATCCATCGGGAACGCTGCCCTAGCAGAAACACCTTAGCAGTGCTGCTGGGCCAGCCTCCCCAGTGGCTTTAGACACACTCCCACCCACCCCCTCCATCTGACAGGTGGTTGTCTGTCAGGTGCAGGAGCAGGGACAGAGCATTGAAAGCCATTGGGGAGGCTGCCCAAGCAGCATCTCCTTAGCAATCCTGCTGGCTCAGCCTCCCCAATGCCTTCAGACACACTACCCCTCCTACACCTGACAGACAACTGCCTGTCAAGGGTTGGAAGGGACACAGAGTCCTTAAAGTCATTGAGGAGGCTTGCTCAGCAGAATTTCCTTAGCACTGCTGCTGGCCCAGCCTCCCTGATGCCTTTAAACACAATCCTCCCCCCCTTACACCAGACAGGCAGATGTTTGTCAGGTGTAGGAGCAGGGCCAGGCTACTTTAATCAATCAGGGAGGCTGCCCCAGCAAGATCGCCTTAGCAGTGCTGCTGGCCCAGCCTCCCCAGTACCTTTAGCCACACTCGACCAACTATGGAAATATACCCCAAATTTGTAGAAAAGTGGTTTCCTGTATTAGGTTATTTAACTTCTCACAAGGTGGGTTCTAGAAAATAGGTTCATATTAACTTGTTTAACATCTGATTGCTCGAATGTTGCTTTGAATACATAGTTATGTTCCACTTCTTAAATGTGACATAAATGAGAAGCATTTTGGTAAAAAAAAGAAAAAAAAAGAAAAAATATGCCCTGCACACAGACACCCAAAAAATCCAATGCCCAGACCAAACCCTTGCACCAAGAAACCCAAAATAAGAGGAGTGCATTTCTACCACGACATCAGCCCCCACTACAAAGAGATTTCTGAGAAACATGACCCCTAAGGGGGTAAAAAAGGGGCAAAATATGTTTTTTGTTTTCCATGTGCCTGGCAGACTGCTGCCTTCTTGCCCCCCCCCCCAAGGTCAACTGTGTAGCTCAGAGTTCTGCTTGCACAGACCTCCCTCTGATTGCTCAGCTGTGGATCTCAGTGTTCTGAGGTAAAAACAGAGTTAAAAGAGACTGTAGACAGTTGCGGACAGTTATAGAAATCAGCAGTTCAAGATTCCTGAATAGACATTTCTCATAACAGTCAGCATGGCAACTGAGTTTATGAATGTTCATGGGAAGATAGTAAAGGACCTTTCTAGGAGTCTGCTCCAGAATGAGCTTAGCGAGCAGCCTGGTGATCCTAGCACCTGAGGGCAGAACCACCACTGTAGTCTACAGAGAAGTCTGTCGGTAGTGGGGGCGGGGAGTACGTATGTCTCACTTCATCCTCTACAATACAATCTTCTCCATTAGAATTCCTACAACAAATGTTACATTTCAAACTTCACATCATCACTATTATAACTGAATTTATGGAACTTAAATACCATAGTGAAGCCTGGGTATCAGGCTAGTTTTATATAATCAAGAACATATATTTGCACTTTTCCCAGTGGTTCTCTGTGTTTGTTTCCCTATGTCATTCCATGTGCTTATGTACCATCGGCGTACATTCTTAATCTGTAACATGCACAATGTCTGAGAGAGGTCTTTGTTTGTTTATTTTACTTTCCCAAGATGTGAAGGATTGTGCACAGGAGGTAATGTGTGGATCAAAAGGACCAAATCCATGCCTATGATTATGCCCATTCTCACAATCACTTTAGCGCTTTTTGGAGCCATCACAATTGTAGGAATCACAGCAATTCAGATCACTGGTATATGTGTATGAACATGCTCATCTGCTTCCCACAGATCTTCCTTGTCATGATGTGCCCCTGATGCATGGAGGATGGGAGCAGCACACGCATAGCTCCAGCCCTAAGAATGACAGCATTTTCCCACTAATATGGTCTAGCAAGGCTTCCACAGGAAGTATTCTCTTTCTCTCTCTGTTCAGTGACTAGCAATGCCTTTTGTCCAGTAATTGAATTGAATCAACTCCTAGACAGCCCCATCATTTGAGTGCTCTGAAGATGTATTACACTAATATATCGTCAGAATGACAGTCCTATGATGATACATTAGTGTAATACATCTTCAGAGCTTTAGCACTGTCCAGAAATAATAGGGATTGTACTGGATAGAGTTCAGTTATGGCACACACACACACACACACAGAGAGAGAGAGAGAGAGAGAGAGAGAGAGAGAGAGAGAGAGAGAGAGAGAGAGAGAGAGAGAGAGAGAGAGAATGATTTCTAATAGGGAGGTGAAAGCACAACAAAGCTGACAATATCACCAAACTACAAATGCCCAATTACAAAAGTCTTATAATACTTTGTAATTATTCTCCCTTCAATACCCATCATTTTGGCCCAGTCATTTTCAGTTCTGTGTCCTCAGCATAACCATGTATTTCTACATTTTCATAATTCCAATTTCTAAAGAGATGTTCTGCTTTTTTTGATATTTTATTTATCAATCAATTTTTATCTTGCCCTTCAACAACCTTACAATGTTGTACATTGCCCTCCTCCCCCATTTTGTTTTCACAACAGTACTGTGAGGTAAGCTAGGCAGAAAGAGTGTGACTGAGAGAAGGTCACCCAATCATCTTTTGGGCTGGGTGGGGCTGTGATAGACTGGATTTTTGAAAAGCTTAGAAGTGCTGTACAAACAGCTGAAAGACTGTGAAGGGTTAATTCTCACAGAAATAGAGAGCCTTGTGTGACAGGCTGCTCCAAGTAATCTGATTGGTTAACATCAGCTGAGCAGAGAAAGACTTGAGAGCTGCGTGCTGAGAAGAGAAAGTCAATCAGATTTCTGCCTTGATTGAGCTGAGTACTGACAGTCTGATTTCAGCCTTAGCTGAGAGCAGTTTGACACGGATGCAGAACTGGGGGAAAGCTGGCAAAAAAGTCTGGAAAGTAGGCAAAGGTCAAGGAAAGGGGATAGATCTTCTAGAGAGAAAAGGAATTTCCCTACCCAGTCTAAACAGGGCGATAGCTCTGAAGAGTGCGAAGATCCCTAGTCTGGTGTAGTTAGAAACTGCCTTTAGAGACTCTAATAGTCAGTTAAAAACTCAAGAAGAGTACTGGTGTTTCAAGAGAAGGAGTTTGGGTTCTGGAAAGAGTGTACCAGCCTTCTGGAAACCTAAAAAGTAAGTGAATCCTCAAAGAAAGTGTACTGGAGGGTTTGGGAAAACAATGGAACAAAAGCCTCTCAACATTAAGATTTAAGTCACTGTGAATAGCTTAAGAAACTCTCATTGGCCTGAAAGATAAGAAGTAAAGTCTGTGCAGAGTTATCTATATTGAGTTATCTCAGAAATTTCAACCCCTGATTTCACCTGACCTTTCCCCTCCATGTTATATAAGATATTTTGTTAAAGGGGGTTCCCAATCCTTCCCTCAGGTTCCTAGGTTGAGCCAACAGCCAAAATATTGTAATTTGACAGGGTGAAATAGCCAGAATTCTTCAGCAAAGAAGAAAACACATTACTAAAGTGGCTCAGTCAGTAAAGGGAAAGAAAAAAGGAGGGAAAATCTTGCCTCTGTGGGAGGGAAGTGGATGGGGCTATCATAGGGGCTATGAACCCAGATCCTTGTCTGACAACTACACACTGGCTCTGAAACAACTGGATTATCTTGGATTTGTAAAGAAAAAACACCTTTCAGTAAGAGCAAAAGTCTATATTGAGAATTATTTCTTGAAAACTCCTGTACACTCACTTTGCAATCAGTGGGCATCCATAGTTGGGACACTTCTAGCTGCTTGGACACTAAGAGCATGCCCCCTTGGATGAGAGTGGAGTGGATGAGGGTTCAGCTGCTGTGAAGTGAATGCTGTATGATTGGGGTGTTTGACTGGGGTTTCCAGGGTTGGGATATTTGATGTATTTGTAATTATTGTTTGTATTGTAATTATTAGAATTGTTACCCCTGGTACGAGCAGCTGTGTTGGATAGCTGGGTAGGCTAGCAGCATTTTGTAATTTTTTGTTATCAGGGAACTGGTTAAATTTAGTTTGTTGCTGGAGTGGTGGGGACCTTTTGTTGTTGCTGATTGGCAACCTGAAGTTTATGAAGGTGGCCAGTTTGCTCCACTGTGACTGAGCAGCAGATTCTGGTGCTCTTGGGGAGGGGGAAGTTTCGCGGTGGGCCTAGGCAAGATATTAAGGGAAGGACATGGAGACTGAGAATGGCTCAGTGCCCTTCCAGCCTACAGCTCATCCCAAGGGTGGCTGGCAGTGGGGCGAGGATTGTTAACCCCCCTCTGTCATTGGTGCTGTGCAACACCAGGTCCATTAACAACAAAACCTCAACCCTTCGAGATTTTATGTTGGATCAACAGGCGGATCTGGCGTGTGTGACTGAGACCTGGGTGAGGGAGGGTGAGACAGTTGCTCTCACCCAGCTTGCCCCACTGGGTTACTCGGTCCTCCACCAATCACAGACTAGGGGACGGTGGGGAGGAGTGGCTATTTTCATTCGGGAAGCTTACTCCTTCAGGTTGCTCCCGTCCATGGAGATCGCAGGCTTAGAATGTGTCAGTCTGATGCTGGAGGCTGTGGAGAGTTTGGTGATCTAGCTGGTGTACCGACTGCCTAATGCACTGGCCAGTAGCCTGCCATCCCTGCTGGAGACCATAGCAGGCTGGGTGCTGGATCACCCTAGGCTGATTGTCCTGGGTGATTTCAACGTCCATGCTGAGGACGTGACCTCCAGGCGGGCTATGGACCTAGTGTCGTCCATGGTGATGCTGGGACTCTCACAGTTTGTATCGGCCCCCACGCATTGGGCTGGTCACATGCTCGATCTGGTTTCGCAGTGGGGGTAGAAGTGGACCGGATCACTGTAGAGGCAGTGCCATGGTTGGACCACCTGGCCCTGAAGACCCATCTGAATGTTCCACCCTGACCCTTTGTGAGCGGTGAGCTGATTTATGCAAGCCCAGATGGACCCTTTGCAGCTCCAGAGGGCCTTGCGGGATCCGAGGCGGCTCGTTGGATGAGCTAATGGAGGACTGGCATGCCCAGCTCTCCACAGTCATCAACAAGATCGCTCCCAGACGTCCTCTCCAGGGTCAGCTGAGGCAGGCTCCTTGGTATACTCAGGAGCTGTGGTAGATGAAGTGAGAACTGAGACGACTAGAGAGACGGTGGCGCCGTGCTCACAATGAAGCGTCAAGAGCATCTTATAGGACATTTATGACAGCCTATGAGAAGGCGGATAAGAAGGATTTCTTTGCAACTGAGATTGCATCTGCGAGCTCACGCCCGGCCCAATTATTTAGTATGATTCGGTCCTTGATAGACCTGCCACAGGGCAGGCGAAATGATAGGGAATTGGGATTGGGAAAGCTGTGAGGCTTTTGCAAGCCATTTCACAGATAAAGTCTTGACGCTCCAACATGACCTCCCCGCCATGATTGAGAAAGTGAGCGAACTTGAGGCCCCTTGCGTGCCTTCAGTACCGGGTTTAGAGTGTTTCAGCCCACTCAGCTTGGATGAAGTTGGCAGATTGCGCATTTCTGTATGCCCAACCACATGCGACCTTGATCCGTGCCCCTCCTGGCTCATTAAGGCGGGTCACGAGGGGTTTCAAGGTGCTCTGCAGGAGATTATCAACAAGTCCCTTACTGATGGATGATTCCCCAGAGCACTCAAGGAGGTGATGATCTGCCCTGTCTTAAAAAAGCCATCTTTGGATCTGGCCAAATTGACCAACTATCGACCAGTGTCCAATTTGCCCTATTTGGGCAAATTGATAGAGAGGGTGGTGGCGTTACAGTTACAGGGCTTTCTGGATGACGCTTCAGTCTTGGATCCCTCCCAGTCTGGCTTTCGCCCGGGTCACAGGATGGAGACGGCGCTGGTCACCTTGACTGACGACCTCCGAAGGCATCTGGATCGAGGCGGTGTGGCGGCATTGCTGTTGTTAGATCTGTCGGCTGCATTCGATACAGTTGACCATCAGCTGTTGACCCACTGCCTCACCAACATGGGGATTCAGGGGCTTGCCCTTCAATGGTTTGCCTCTTTTCTCCAAAGTCGGGGACAGAGGGTGGCGATTGGGGATCGGCAGTCCCGGAGGCATCCTCTTGAGTGTGGGGTGCCTCAGGGGGTGGTGCTGTCCCCAATGTTATTTAACATCTACATGCGCCCCCTCTCCCAGATTGCCTGGAGCTATGGGCTTGGGTATCATCAATATGCAGATGACACCCAGCTCTATCTGATGTTGGGTGGCCAGTTGGAGTCCAGTCCTGATGACCTTCACAGGGTGTTGCAAGCCGTGGCTGGTTGGCTCAGGCAGAGCCAGCTGAAACTAAACCTGGAGAAGACAGAGAGGTCCTGGGCGTGAGTCAGATCGGTTTGGGGTTGGGGTTCCGTGTCCTGATCTTCGACGGGGTGCCTTTGGTGCCAACACTGAGGGTTAGGAGTTTGGGGGTGTTTCTGGACTCCTCTTTAACGATGGAGGTCCAGGTGGCAGCCACGGTCAAGTCAGCTTTCTACCATCTTCGGCTGGTATACATAATGCCCCTGTATAAATCATTGGTGCGACCTCATTTGGAATACTGTGTACAGTTCTGGTCACCACATCTCAAAAAGGATATTATAGCACTGAAAAAAGTGCAAAGAAGGGCAATTAGAATGATAAAAGGGTTAGAATACCTACCCTATGAAGACAGGTTAAAACGCTTGGGGCTCTTTAGCTTGGAGAAATGACGGCTGAGGGGTGACATGATTGAGGTTTATAAGATTATGAATGGGATGAAGAAGAAGAAGAAGAAGAAGAAGAAGAAGAAGAAGAAGAAGAAGAAGAAGAAGAAGAAGAAGAAGAGGAGGAAGGAGGAGGAGGAGGAGGAGGAGGAGGAGGAGGAGGAGGAGGAGGAGGGATTGGATTTATACCCCGCCCTTCACTTGGAGTCTCAGAGCGGCTTACAAACTCCTTTCCCTTCCCCTCCCCACAACAGACACCCTGTGAGGTAGGTGGGGCTGAGAGAACTTCTGACAGAAACTGTCCTTGAGAGAACAGCTGTGCCAGAGCTTGTGACTGACCCAAGGTCACATCAGCCGGTGCAAGTGGAGGAGTGGGGAATCAAACCCGGTTCTCCCAGATTAAGCAGGTTGAGAAAGAAGTACTTTTCTTCCTTTCTCACAATACAAGAACTCATGGGCACTCCATGAAATTGCTGAGCAGTCGGGTTAGAACAGATAAAAGGAAATACTTCTTCACCCAAAGAGTGATTAACATATGGAATTCACTGCCACAGGAGGTGGTAGCAGCTACAAGCATGGACAGTTTCAAGAGGGAATTAGATAAACATATGGAGCAGAAGTACATCAGTGGCTATTAGCCACAGGGTATAGATGGGAATTCTCAGTCTGGGGCAGGTGACGCACTCTATTCTTGGTGCTGGAGGGGGCAGCAGTGGGAGGGCTTCTAGTGTCCTGGCCCCACTGCTGGACCTCCTGATGGCCCCTGGTATATTTTGGCCACTATGTGACAGAGTGTTGGACTAGATGGGCCATTGGCCTGATTCAACATTGGCTTCTCTTATGTTCTTATGTTGGTGCGACAGTTGGTTCCCTACCTGGATCGTGATGACCTGGCCACAGTGATCCATGCAACGGTCACCTCGAGGTTAGACTACTGCAATGCTCTCTACATGGGGCTGCCTTTGTTGCAGATCCGGAAGCTGCAGCTAGTGCAAAATGCAGTGGCCAGGCTGCTGATGGGTCTCACGAGGTGGGACCATATCCAGCCTGTGCTGAAGGCGCTGCACTGGCTGCCAATAGTGTACCAGATCCATTTCAAAGTTCTGGTTCTTAGCTTTAAAGCCCAATATGGCCAGGGTCTGGCTTACCTGAGGGACCACCTTTCCCCATATGTTCCCCCAAGGACACTACGGTCAGAGGGGCAACATCTGTTGGCTATCCCAGACCCCAAGGCAGTTAAATATGCTGCAACCAGGGCCAGGGCTTTTTCGGTGGTGGCCCCTATGTGGTGGAATGAGCTCCTGGAGGAGATCAGGGCCCTGTGGGACCTTATGCAGTTCCACAGGGCCTGTAAGATGGAGCTCTTCCACTAGGCTTTTGAGTAGGGGCTGCCACCACTATTGTACCACCACCATATTAACAGCATGAGGTGCACTGACTCTGGGATGGGGATGACAGTTATAGTGTAACTTCAATTGAGCAGAGACAATTGTGTTTACTTGGAGTGTGTTTTTGTTATTGGCATAATTAATTAATTAATTAATTAAAATGCACAATACTATTTAAAGATAAACACATATGGTCTTTTACATTTCCTTTTGTGATTTGTATTTTGTCACTGTGAATCTTTTTGTTTTGTTCACTTTCACTGCTGGTGTTTCTGATTTTTGTTTGTTTGTTTGACTGGATTTTTACACCATTTTGACCATTACCTGACTACCATTTTTCTTCTCACCTTGACACAGAGAGTACTCCATCTTTCCATGTTGTACCTCTGCCAGTCACAGCTGCTGGTGAAACATCAGGTCTGACAATGCCAAGACCATGGCCATACAACCCGGAAAATCTACAGCAACCAATGAACTCCGGCCTTGAAAGCCTTCGACAACACATTTTGACAGTATTTGAATGTAAAGAATTCAAAACCAATGTTAAAATTGTATAAATGTATCAGGAAAAAATGGTGCCAAGGGAGAACTGGAACAGGGATTTTTGTGGAGGCAGCACCAAGTTGTGGGTGGACAAGCCAAGGTGGTGGTGAAGCAGCGGGCAGACTGACGAGCCCCTTGTGGGTGATCAAGTTGAGGTAGCACCAAGAAGCAAGTGGGACTTGAAATTCAACTCATCCCCTTTGAAACATAAAATATGAGGAAACTCCTTTAAGTCAAGAGGTGAATATTGAACTCCACTCTGAATCCTGTGATTCTTGAGTTTTTCAAAAGCATTTGAGTCAATCTGAGACATAAACACAGAGTAAACATGAGTAACAATAAGTTCTGGTCCCCCTCCCCTTTTTCAAACCAAAATGTTTGTGAAGCATTGAATAAACTGCCTGTTTGGTGTTTCATGGTGCCTCAGGGTCACTAAATCACCTTTGGGAGAAACTCAAGCTGGACGGAGCCAACAGACCTGCAAGGAGTAGGTGATCTTGTGGATGGCTGGATGGTGACCCTCTACCCTCCCCCTTTTGCAATGTAATTAACAGTCTAGAAAAGGAGCCAGTTTCTTCTTTTCTTTCTCTGTTTTTATATCTGTAAGAACTCAGCTGTAGTCTGGGCAGCCAAACCGCCCACCAATTCCCTCTTCATTTCAATATTGTAAAAACAAAATGCAAAGCACAATGAGCAACACACATTTCTCTCTCTCTCTCTCTCTCAAATTCCAAAGTGAAATTAGCAACATTTTAATGTGACTCCATTAGTGGGAGAAACATACACATCTTGAATTGGTTGGGGGGTAGAGAGGTGGGCTAAGCAAATGCCATTCCTTAACAACCTTGCTTTCTAGGACTAATGCTTTTTAGGCTGATATTCTTTCCTTTTCCCCACGTTGAACTGAGACTCCCCAATAAACATAAGAACATAAGAGAAGCCATGTAGGATCAGGCCAACAGCCCATCCAGTCCAACACTCTCTGTTACCAAAACCTAAGTGGCATCAGAAGGTCCACCTGTGGGCCCAAAACTCCAGAAGCCCTCCCACTATTGCCCCCAAGCACCAAGAATACAGAGCATCACTGCAATTGACATTTGCTCAGCTCAACTTACCAGGAACCATCAAAGAGCATTTCTGCATATGCTCACCCAAAATACTCTTGCCATCTAACTTTGCTGATGGTGGATAAGCTTTTAAGACTTTAATTATTGCAAAGGCAGAGCAATGTGGGGAAATGAAAAGCCACAGTGCTCCAAGAATAGAGGATACTTCTGGCTTGAAAAGAGAAAATGGAAGGGGCAGTGAGGCAGCTGGCAGCCCTATGAGCCCCTTGTGGGTGGGTGAGTTGAGACTGCAGCCCTAACTTTCACTGGCCAAAAGATGTGTACAGTTTCCTCCCTCTCTCACACACACCTTCTGTGAATAAAACTGGTGCACAATAATAATGAATCGAGAATAAACACAGCAAAAAGTTTTACTGATGAAGAGAATGGAACCAGTCTAAGGGTGATTTGAAGAACCTGAACAATAACCTTCCAAAGCAATATTCCCTTAGCCCTGCAATCAGCCATAATAATAGCTATGCTGAATCCTTTAGCTATTATCTGTAAGTCAAAAGGGGAAGCAAGGGCACTACAGCCAATCAAAACAAGTGGTCTAATGTGGGAAAGCAGCTAACCAATCAGGCAGACAGACAGACAGGTAGGCAAGGTATAATTAACTGGTGGGATTTGGGGATAGTAACCATGTAAGCCAATGGGGGTGTTAAATTGCAACCCCCCCAAAACACTACCGAATACTGAACAGTCTTTAAGACTAAAGAATGACACACACATGGGAAGTTCCACATCAAAACAGGAATTGCGGTTCCAGGTCCTACTTGGGACGCCGAGGTCGGCCTGCATTGTACCCGCGCCCCCGCGCTCACTACAAATGAACTCATACAAACAGTTTCCTTTGGAAATTAAGTGGATAAATTTGGCCACAACTTTTATTGGTTACAGCTGTAGAGCATTGGCACAGCATGGGTCCACCGGATCCGACCTATCGGCTGGCCGGCGTGCCAGCCGAGTTAACCGTTACCCAGCCAGCCGGCATGGGTAGAGAAGGCGGGAGGGCAGGTAATCGGAGTTCACGTGGACGCTTGCCCCTATGTGAACTCCCCTGCCCTCTGGCTGTGAGGGTAAGCACTGTTATTCCTTGAGCTAGCCAGCTCCGTTCCGCCCTCACGCCAAGACCCTTAAGGGGTCCCCAACTCCGAAATTGGCACGCAGGCCGAATTCCGCCAACGGATCCGGCCCCATGCTGTTACCGCTGAAAGTTGTGACAAAGTGTGCAAGAAACAATAGGTAAACGCTAACAATATCATAACCTACACCCACTAAACCCCTTTTCATACACCCAAATTCAAAATACCAAATCCCAACACCATAACACACAGGGAGGGATGGGTGGGCAAACCGGGCTCGCCTCGTGGTCGAGTGGGGAGGGGGAGCGGCTTCCCTGCTGCTTTTTAACGCCTCCCCCTCCCCGACCGCTCTGCTGACCCCCATTGGCTAGGGAAAAGGGGGGGAGGAGGCACGTCATTCCCCGCCGCGACCCCCGGCCCCCCCTTCCCCCTTCCGGCCGGCCTCTTTGTCCCCGCCCGTCCCCGCAAATGGCGGGCCCGGGCTACCCGGGCCCTTTCTGCTTGTGGTTCCAGGTCCTACTTGGGACGCCGAGGTCGGCCCGCATTGTACCCGCGCCCCCGCGCTCACTACAAATGAACTCATACAAACAGTTTCCTTTGGAAATTAAGTGGATAAATTTGGCCACAACTTTTATTGGTTACAGCTGTAGAGCATTGGCACAGCATGGGTCCACCGGATCCGACCTATCGGCTGGCCGGCGTGCCAGCCGAGTTAACCGTTACCCAGCCAGCCGGCATGGGTAGAGAAGGCGGGAGGGCAGGTAATCGGAGTTCACGTGGACGCTTGCCCCTATGTGAACTCCCCTGCCCTCTGGCTGTGAGGGTAAGCACTGTTATTCCTTGAGCTAGCCAGCTCCATTCCGCCCTCACGCCAAGACCCTTAAGGGGTCCCCAACTCCGAAATTGGCACGCAGGCCGAATTCCGCCAACGGATCCGGCCCCATGCTGTTACCGCCACAAGAACAGGACGCCCCTTTAGTCCTGTTCCCGCCAACGCCCTTACAGCTGTAGCCAGGCAAGCAGGCAATGACGGACTCCGTGCCACCAGATGTCCATACCCCAGGCCGATAGGTGCACGCCATCTGCTCGGTACAGGGCCTCCATCTTGTGGGAGATGTCTGGGTGGCGAATCCAGATCAACAGAAGCACTTTGAAGGTAAGAGAAATACAGGTCTGGGATGCAGAGTGGAAGGAGTTTTGTTCTGCTGGTTGCTTCTGTCCTTCTGGTGGAGCACCATTGGAGAGATAGAGAAAAGGCTTGCTGGTGGGGTGGGCAGGCTTACTGTGCTGCCTGCCACTCCCTCAACTTGGAGCAACCATATGCCCCCCATGGCCTAGTATGAATCACTGTGTCAGCACAGAACCATGATGATTTGGACCAGGGCTCTACAAGTGAAGGCTGGATTTAATAACTTTACTGTTATTTTCTACTAACCAGCTGTAAAGGCCAATTCCATTATCTGTCAATCGTCTGTCTGTCTGTCTGTCTATCTACCATCTATCTATCACATTTATTAACTGCCTTTCTTCCTTACACAGGTAAAGGAGGCTTACAACTGATAACAATATTTTTTTAATTGAGGATTGCTAGTAAACTTAACCAAATATGGTCCTAAATAAAACTTTCTTCAGCTGCCTCCTAATGACAGAAGGGGGGGGCAGGCAAACCTCCCTGGGGAGGTTGTTCCATAATTGTGGGGCTGCCACTGAAAAGGCCTTCTCTCCTGTGTACCCAACCAACGAGCTTCTTGGACTGATGTGACAGTTTGCAGTGCCTTTCCCTATGATCTTTATTCCATGGTAGGAATGTTATTATACTATTACCATACATTAATTATATTAATACAAGAAAAACAATTTTTTTAAACTTGAAGGTTTACGTTTGCTGTCCTGAGTGCTTCCTATCTTCAGTTCCATATAAATTAGTGCACCTATGAAACAACTTAATTTCAGGTGACAAGACTCCTGCTTATTTTTGCTGCAACAGGCTATCACAGCCACTTCTACTTTAAATCTGTTATTGATTTTTTACGTTTTCCACTACTCAGGCATTTCAATATGTATATATTTTTAGCAAATGAATAATGGTTATAAGAAATGCAAATAGTGTAGAACATTTACATTTCTGGTGAAAAAAAGAACCCCTTCAATAAAACTCAAACAAATTTAGGTTACTTCATAACTAGGGATGTCCAAACACCTGCCAGTTTGGCCCATGTCCTGTTCACCACTAATGAACAGAGAGCTGACTTTTGATGGTCAGTTTGACTGTTTGTCATCCCATTTGTGGCTGTTTGGCAGGTTGCTTAACCGTGTTTCCAGCCACACAACAAAACTGCAGTCATGTTCTCACACAGCCTGACTGAGTTCTGCTCCCTACCAATTCTTGCTGCCTGACTGCTCAGTTCAGCAGGCAACTGTTTAAACAGACAATTAGATCAGTCACAAATCATAAAAATAAATGCTATGTTTTAATAAAACCTACCCTTCGGTGTTTGTCTAAGTAGTCCCTAGTGATTTGAATTGGCAGCATCTTTGTGCATGTATAGTTTTGGAAAAACCTAATGCAAACCTGTTTGACAAGCATTTACAACTGTTCAGTACAAACCTAATAGGCTGGGTTATTGGCTCATATCCGATTGACATCATGAAATGTGATAAATTTGACTGTCTATCATGCTTGTGGCAAAATTCACACATCACTATCCATAACTGTACATTTGGGGTGTTATTTTTCCACAAGATCTGCATCATGTTATACAGTTTTTGAGCTTGTTATAAACATAGTGAATTTAATGTTTGAAGGGCCAATACAATTCTGGTTTTAAATCCCTGGCCAAAAAGAGTTTATTGCTGATGAGGACTTCCAGGTTTTCTAACGACAAAAAGTTCTGTGAGACTGATACATTGCAGCGGGGATGCAATGGTGGGAAATTAATAGAGTCAACTTTTTCATATACATTTTTTTCATATAATGGTGAAGAGGATAGTTTAGTCGTAGAGTACCTACTTTGCATGAGAGCCAGTTTGCTGTAGTGGTTAAGAGTGGTGGGCTCTAATCTGGAACTTGATTCCCCACTCACATGAAGCCTGTTGGGTGACCTTGAGTCAGTCACGGGTCTCTCAGAGCTCTCTCAGCCCCACCTACCTCACAGGGTATCTGTTGTGGGGAGAGGAAGGGAAGATGATTATAAGCCACTCCAAGACTCCTTTGGGTAGTGAAGGTTGGGGTATAAAACCAACTCTTCCTCCTCCTCAGTTCAGACCCAGGCATTTCTAGGGATGTGAATTCTGGAAGCAAGGCCACGAATGATCTCAATTCCAGAGTAGACAATGCTGGGCTAGATGGACTAGTGCTGATTCAGTATAAGGGATCCTCCTGTATTCTTGGTTGCAACCTTATGCCCACTTGTTCATGAGTAAGCCCTATTAAACTAAATGGAATTTTGTTGTGTGTAATATGACTAAACTGAAGGCCAAATCTGATTTCAGTTTTTGAAAAGTACAAAAACAAAGTCACAACAGGGAACTTTGGGCAATGGTGCTGTGCACCCTCTGTCTGTCTCACTGTACCATTACCCCTCTCTGTCAAGCTGAAGAGATGTCAGGGGATGGAGATTAGCAAAAATGGCAGCAAAAAGAAACCATAGAAAAGCAGCTTCTGGAAACCCAGAAAGGTGAAAAAGGCTGAAAATGTAAATAATAAAATGTAGCAAGTGAACCTCTTAAGGGAACAGTGCAGCAAATTCTTTTGCTTTCAAAGGCACTGAACAGTAATCCCAGTCTCAATTCAACCATCTGGCTAACCTGTCAAAGTGCATAGAGGGATTATTACTGGATTAACCTTTGGGGGACTAAACTCCTTTAATCCAGACTTTTGCAATGATTGGTCAAGAATTAATTTCAGAAGAAACTTTGACCCTGCACACTAAATCCTGGTTGACTCCAAGAAGGAACTCTGAGGCTTCAGAAGGTTTAGCCAGGGCAGCAATTCTGTGTCAAGGATGGGCCCTGTCAAGCTGTGCAAAGATGCTCCATTTTGGACTCATTCTAGGACTGCTTATACACCAGGGTGCTTTCCCGTGGTAGTCTCATTGTTGATGTGATTCTGTGTCAAATCGTCCCTGTAAGAGAGACTGCCCAGAGACATCTATTTTGACTCACATTTTAGCAGAAGTTGCCCTTTCACACCTCGTATGAATTGAGCCCCACCCCCACTGTGTGAACATAAGACATTCAGAATTCTCCACCTACCACGTTCTATTTCTTTTTCATATTTTGAAGAGCATGGGTAATGCAGTGCTGCACAGACATAATGAATGTGCGTAGAGTGTCATCAAGTCACTCTAGACCTATAGTAACCCTGTGAATTAATGACCTCCAAAATGTTCTATTGTTAACAGCCTTGCTTGTCTTGCAAACTGATGGTCGTGGCTTCCTTGGGTCTTCCTTTTTTTCCTAATGCCTTCAACTTCTCCTAGCATTATTGTCTTTTCCTGTGAGTCTTCTCATAGTGTTACCAAAGTATGACATCCTCAGTTTAGTCATTTTTGCTTCTAGGGAGAGATCAAGCTTGATTTTATGTAGAATCCACTTATTTGCTTTTTAGCAGTCCATGGTATCCATAAAACTCTCCTCCAACACTGCATTTCAAATGAATCAGCATTCTTCCTTTCCACTTTCTTCACTGACCAACTTGCACATTCCTATATAGTAATGGGGAATACTATAGTATGAATTAACTTGATCTTGGTCATCAGTGACACATCCTTACACTTAAGGATCCTTTCTGGCTGCCCTTCACAGTCTCAATCTCCTTCTGAATAGAAAGAATGCAATACTTTAAACAAAACAAAAACCCTCCAAACAACTTCAACAGTCTCCTTCCGCCTCCCTGAAAGATTTTCTTCTTCTTTTTAACATGAGTAAGAGCTGGATAGGAATAACACAATACCTTTAACAACCTTTCAGAAAGAAAACCTAGTATTTGCAGTGCCTCCAACAATCCACTTCCCACTATCTAAAAAGCAGATGATTCTGTTCTGTTACAGTAATTGTTATAGGGACTGGCCTTTATCAACAAATAAAAAGAGTAATTGATGAGTAATTGACTAGCTCTTCAACAAAGTCCTGCAAGTGCATTGTTTCCCCTTCAGACACAAGAAACCGCTTGTACCAATAGCATCAAGTACAGGTTTAAATTAAAGTACTTTTTTCCCCCCTTTGGTGCACAAATCAGTCTCTTAGTGGTTTGTGCATAAACAAAGAATGGCATTGTGTGGAACATGAAAAAATGCCCTAGCTGGGTGGTTGAAATGTTGGAAATCTTTGGTGTGGAAGGAAGCATACTGTTGAGATGCTGCAAGTATAGGGTTTGCGAGCAAAGTACCTTTGATTCTTTTCAAAGGGTTTCCTAACTTTCCTTATTTCTACATGGCTATAGACTGCTCCCAGGTATCTGTGCTTTCTGGGAGAGAGAGATATATATAACTGTTAAAATTCTTTTATATCCCAAATCTTTGGGGGGGGGGTGGCTTACTGTAGACAGATTTGAAAGAATCTCACTCACATACCATCTCCTGATTAGACTATTCAGAGGGAAGTGGTGCTGAAGGACAGCACTAGCAAGGTAAATGCACATAAACACTGAGGGGGAAAGTGGAGGAGAAGTCCACATCCATTTCTTCACAAAAACACACAGATTTCTGGCTTGCAACAGGGACCAAGATAAAAATAATTCCTTCTGCTGGTAGCATTTCTTGGGAAGGTGAAGGCCTTGAAGGACATTTTGCTCTCCACCTTCAATGGGGTTCAGCTGACCTTTGCTGACTCAGTTAAGAGTCTTGGGGCTATACTGGATCCAGCATTACTGTTGTGGGTAAACCTGAGCTCAGCATGAAGTCCTATGGGGAAGAGGACTCTTCATGAGAAAGGGAGCCACACATGGCTGGCTCTGAGTCAGCAGACGTCAGCAAATAGGCTGATGAACTGCAGACTGACCAAGACTCACCACAAACAGCTGATCCACAGCCACCATCCAGCTCTGATGCAGCAGGTGACACTCAAGCGATTAAGACCAGTCCACCAGACTCATCTCCACCCTTTGAGTGCTGAAGACAGAAGCTTAGAAGGGAGCTACAAGCAAGGAGGCAGAGTATATGTCTCCTGGCCTGTTGCCAGGTGCTTGCTGATGACAGCCTAGAGTAGTTACAGCAGTACTCCCAAGCAGCTGACTGCTAACAAGAGCTTGCTCGGAAGTGGCTATAAAACCCAGGGCTGGGAGCCTGCATGTTGCAGAAGTAATCATTCCTGCTGTTGTAGTGTGCATCCACAACTCCTGAGCCTGCTTTCTTTGTGTGACCTTGGACTGAGTTGGGACTTTGTGACTCTCTGGCTTGTGGATGACCCTTGGACCTCCTGACAGTGCTTTCTGCTTAACCCCTTCTTGTAATAGCCTTCTGGCTTGTGGACGTCTGGGACTGAACTCTGGACTTTGTGGGAGCACCTGAATGTGTCTGGCTTGCCTGCCTGTGCCTGCTATGTGATAATTACTGCTAGAGAAACAAATTAATATAGCTACAAAAAACCCAAAAAATACCTTATTCTAACTTAGCCTGGCCCAGAAGATGGCCTCTACCTTGACATGGATGATCTGGCTGCCTGGACTGATGCCATGGTAAGATATAGACTGTTGCAAGGCACTCTCCATAGGTCTCCCCTAAAAGTCAATCTGGAGACTCCAACTGATACAAAATGCTGCAACTTGGTTCTTATCTGAAGCCAGACAGAGCATGCATATTTCTCCCATTTTCTGTCACTCCATTGGCTGCCCAACAGTTACTGGCTCAATGTAAGGTACTGGCTATCACATCCAAAGCCCTCCATGGGCTTGGTCCCTCATATCTACAGGACTGCCTCTCCCTCTATGCTCCACTATGACAGCTTTGCTCACCTTCTACAAGTGCCACCCTGCAACTGGGCGAAATCAACAACTACCTGTACATGTGCATTCTCTGTTGTGGTCCCCAACTTGTGGAATGGTCTACCTGATGTGGTCAGGAAGGCTCCCATCCTCCTGACTTTCTGCAATCCATGCAAAACTGAATTATTTGAGAGGGCTTTTTGCACATGTAATAGGGTGTTACTGTAACAATGTGCCTCAGAGAGAGGCCTGGGGTGGAGGAATGGGGACTGTGGGCTAGTTTGGTATAAATGGTTAAGAGCATTGGACTCTAATCTAGAGAACTGGGTTTGATTCCCCATTCCTCCACATGCAGCCAGCTGGGTGACCTTGGGTCAGTTACAGTTCCCTCAGAGCTGTTCTCTCAAGAGGAGTTCTCTGAGAGCTTTCTCAGCCCCACCTACCTCACAGGTGTCTGTTGTGGGGAGGAGAAGGGAAAGGAGACTGTAAATTGCTCTGAGACTCCAAGTGAAGGGCGGGGTATAAATCCAACTCTTCTCCTACTTAGTTTGTACTGTCAGTTACTGTATGTAGGCTCCTACTATGTACTTTTTGCTTTTGTTCAATGTGTTCTGTTAATGTTTATGTTGTGCTTATTTCACTGTCTTTTGGACATCCCACTCTGTTGCTTGAACTGATTTAGGCTGTGTAATCCACCTGAAGTTCTAGCATGAAAAGTGGAATGTAAATAATATAAAATAGAAACATTTTTCATTCCAAAGAAGAGACCCAGAACAAGGGGGCGGGGAGGAGTTAGTTGTTCTCTGGGGAGGTGTTGGAGTGGGGGCACCTAGGGATCCTGAGAACCAAGGCAGTTTTATGACCAAGGCCATTTCAAGAGGCATTTGTGCAATAAAGGTAACACATAATTAGGAGAGGCTGCAGAACCTTCTTGCTTAGACATGTTCAAGAATAGTGGAGAGGCATCCTGACCTGGATGCCCCAGAGTAGCCCAATCTCATCAGATCTTGAGTGCTAAGCAGGGCCTGCCCTTGTCAGTATTTGGATGGGAGATCACCAAGGGAGTCCAGGGACATTATGCAAAGGCAGGCAATGGCATCCACCTCTGCGTAATCAGTTGCTCTACAACTGTAATTTGGCTGTGACTTGATGGCACTTTTCATCACCACCACCATCCCTGCATTAGCAGCTCCTCCTCTGGGATGGTTTTGCTTTCCAAAATGGAAGCTGTAATAAGCATACCAGGTATACAATTATTAGGAAGTAGTATTATGTTGCAGACAGCCACAAATTCTTCAAGATTTTATTTCATTCTTCAGCTATTGATGTTGCACTTTGCTCTTAAATGTCAGAACAAAATAACTAATACCTGCAATTTATTCAGATGACATTTCAACAATATAAGATTTTCAGATTACAAGCTTCTGCTCCATGTTCCTTCTAGTGTTACACTAAATGTGTAGATTTGGTGGATTTACATAATAGCTTTGGATAATGAATATTTATAATAATGAATGAATTTACATAATGACTGCAAGTTAAACATGCCCCATTAAAATGACATGTTCTAATTTATGTACTAAGTTAAAATAACTTCTAAATACATTTTATTTTCACTCATATTAGAATATCACTTTTCTCTTCAAAAAGAAATATAACAGCTTCTGCCAAGTAGAAGCTGTTGATGCAAACCTTCATTTTTTCCCAAATTAGGCTACATTGAATAATTTGTGTTCAGAGGTTTTGCATTTGATTCCTCACTAAAAACTTTGGCAAACAATCCTAATTCTGCTTTATATGACTAGCTAGACACCCAACAAATGCTTCCAATGTGCATGAAACCATGGTCTAGGAAGAGCTGAGTTCTTGCTTCATTAGCAAAGTTTTTATTATGATGATTATTATTCAGCTAAAGACCGAGTCAATGTGGTCTCACTTCCAAATCCTGCACAGTCAAACAGCTGTGTGTTTGACTCTGTTGGATCATTTTTCCATGCCTGCTATGCATGGCAATTATTACTCTTTGCCCTGAGAAACTTCAGGTATGGATGTTTGTTTCTTTCTCCATAATCCTTCATCATAGTGATTTAGCTGTCATTTTGTTAATAATCTTTGATGCTGTTGTTGTGGCCCCCTGTAAGGGTCAATGGATGTTCAGCACACATGGATAGTTCTGTGCAAATGGAATCATCTGTTGGTTGCTGGACAACTTCTTGAACTGGATATATAGAATATTCAGCATCCATTTGCCAGGATCTCCAAAACATACAAGAAAAAACAGGAAGAGAGGTGAGATTGATTTATTGCCTATCACAAAGGCACTGAAGCTTGTGCACACCTTAGGAAAGATTTTTTCCCCCTCTGGAGAGGTGACAACTTTGCTAAACACAGCTTCCAACCTTCCACCCCTTTTCATCTTCCTATTTACAATGCTCCCATCTGGGCAGGCAAGGCATTTCTGAAGAAGGAGATTGACAGATATGGAAAGACACAGAGGTGCACAATGCACATTCCCCAAGTGGTACGGGAACCCCATTTGTAAGTAGTTCTTACAATCAAAATAACAGGGAACAACTGTGCAGGACTTTGCCCCCAAATCAGAAGTCCAACAGGAAAGGTGAAGCTGATTGGATGGATAAGAGCAGTTCAACCAAGCTCACCATATGCAGCGCTGGATTTATGTATAGGCTAAGTAGGCTGAAGCCTAGGGCCTCTAAATCTAGAGGGCCTCTAAATCTAGGGGGCCTCCACAGCCCTGCCTCCCCCAGTGGGCACTCTCCCCTCTCCCAAAATTGCAAACCCAAGACTTCATGCAAGGGCAGGGCAACTATGAGACTCAGGGCCAGCCAGTGGGGCCCAATTTGAAACTCTGGGGCCCAACTGGAAAAATTTTTGTGGGACCCAGTTACAGCCAAAGTCTGCAGAATCTTAGAGATATAAATAAAATCCATCTAGATTGCCCTGGTGTGGGGGCCCCCTTAGGAGCAGCCCGTGGGGCCCAATTTGGCCAAATTGCTCCAATTGCCTTAGGGCCAGTCCTGATGAGACTGTGCAGGGGTTGGACTGACAAGTCTTGCCCCTTCTAGGTCCCTGGTGCCACTATTCAGAGTACAGACTCCAGGACTCCAGAGCCAGCAGCCCAGAGTCAACAACCAGCTGCACAGCCTTCCCCAGCTCAAGGGTCAGGTTAGTAGTGATACATGCTGCACTTTAATCAGTGGGAATGTGTGAGTGGGGGGGCAGCTAGGGCAGATAGACCAGGCAAGCAAGCTCTCCCAAGTCCTTTCCATTCCTTCCCTCCTCCTTGGCTTGAACAGAGCAAGCATATGTGACTGGCACTGGCCTTACCCCTCCCAGGCAGGGAAGTCTATCTTTCACACTTCACAGAGCCCTGTTGGTGCCTGCAGCATGCACTTGCAACCCCTTTCTCAGAACTTCTTGGATATGAAAAAAAATATTGATGGTGTCAATTGTCATGCCAATAAATACCAACAAGATTGCTTCATACATTAATAGTAGATTAATTGTTCTTAAGCCATTGCAGAATCTAATCAAAGGTTTACATGGGCCTGGTCACATGGAGCATTTACCCCACCGAAGGCACAGTAGCCCTGCAGAGTTTCTGGGTGTGTTACCCCACCGGCACATCTGGGAGGCATAGCACTCCCATGGCCAACCCACAGCTTCCTGAAAAAAAAGCGGAGTTAAGAACTACCGGCTAACCAGTACTACCTTCCATTAAATGCACAGCACTGGCGGGTGTCTGATCAGAGACGCGTTGGTAGCCCATCACTTCCAGCAGCCATCGCGTCGGGTGCATGCGCACAAACATGGTGCTGCTGCGTTGCCTTGCAGGTCCTGCTGCATTGCCTCGCTGGTCTGATCAGCTGCTGGAGGCCTGCAGACGGAGCTGCAGGGGGATGTGAGATTCCACTACCATGCTTCTTTTTGCTCCGCAGCTAAAAGCCTCCTATCCCCTGCGGAGTATCCTGCTTGTGTCACCAGGGCCCATATTTATTTTATATAACATTTTTTGGCAGTTGGCTCTTTTAAATGGCTAGTACTGATTGCTGGATGGGAGCCTGGTGTTTACTGCTGCTGGAATTATTAAATGAGAAATTATAGTTAATTATTAACTTACGTTTTTGCATCATTTTCAAGTCTCCTAATTGCATGTGTGGAGGAGAAAATGATTTTGAATCCTTTTGGCAATTTTGGGAGTTTATAAACGTTTGAAAATGTTTAGATTGGAAAATGATGTTGTGCTATAGGGTTGGCTTGTTGGATGTGACAGAAGACTCCATCTTGTGTTTGCTTTAGTTTAGGTTGTTTAGTTTAGTTAAAATGGCCACCCACCCTGGGAAGTAGGGCAAAACACCAGGGTAGGCCTACAAATCCCAGATGCCTCTATGGCCAAAAAGTGCAGGAAAGCCAGGGGGCGGAGTCAGAAGATATAAATGCTCCAACCAGCCTGGCAGGGGGGAGTCATCCTGCAACCCTCAGAGAAGCCAAGAGGCTCTTGCTGCAGATTGCCCACAGGCAGAGAGAGGCCTTGGGGATCAGGGAAGGCAGCAGTGGGAGGGAATCCTTAGAGGGATCCAGAACTACCTGTAGAAGGCAGGAAGCCAGGCTGCAGGTTGGTAATTGAACCTCATCCCGAGGGAAAATAAGTATAGGAATCAGTTCAGGGACAGAGGAACTGTGTTTTGTCTTATTTTATTTGTGCCCGGTGGTGTTTTCCTTTCTGTGTTTGATTTAAAGTGCCTTTTTGTATTTAAAATCCTGTAAATAGTCAATAAAATCTTTGTTCTTTGTTTAAAGCCCCAGTCTGGTGCTCTGACCATGGAGTCTCCCCAGCTCTGCCCACTACCAGTGCCTTAAGAAGGGTCCTGGGAGGGAAAAAGCCCAAAAATGTGGAGGTGCCAACCCTCCAAGAGAAACCCAAAGTTAGGGGTTTTCATCTCCAAACCCCAAGAGTCAGACAGAGGGGTCTCACTGCCCCTCAAGAAAGGCATAGGGAAGTCAGTGAGTGGTGGCAGCTACTGAAGAGTGACAGAAACCCACCAAGGAGGTGGGAAGGTGAAGTGGGGCTCATGAGCCACAAACCAGCTACTCAGTCCCCCAGGGCTGAGGGTGGGTGCCTGTTTTGCCACAGTGGAAAACTGAATTCTGTAATCCTTCAGCAGCAACCATCTTCTATACCTTGTGCCAATAGCCACTGATGGACCTCTGATCCATGTGTTTATCCAATTGAAGATTAATTTTACTTTTTATTTTTAGATTCTAATCTGAGCATGAGTAAAAGATTTGAAAGCGGTGCTAGCAAGTGCAAGAGACAGAGACTTGAAAATGCTATGGTAATGAAATTAAGACCAATTACTTCTTTCGTGCATCAACCACTCATTGAAGCAACAAGAGCCAGCAGTGAAGCTATCCAGCCTGAACTAACTACTAGCATGCAACCAGACAAAAACCTCCCTGAAAGAGAAACAGCAAAGCAGGATGTGGAACAGCAAGCTGATTATGAGGAAGCAGCCATGATGCTGGTTCAAACTGAAAATATAGAAGTAATTCAAGAGTCACTTACTGGACAGGGAGAGGCTAAAGAGCTACAAGAAAATAATGTAAATAGTAAGATTTTGCAGTTCACGCCTGGTAAGAAAGGCCAATTCCAAGGATGCAATTCTGGCTGATGTGAGAAAGGCTGGATATTTCAGCTTTTCAGTAGATTCCACTTCTGACATTTCACATACTGATCAGTTGACTTTAATTATCAGATATATATCACCTGAAGATGGTTTGCCAAGAGATTTTTAACTTTCCTTGAGCTAAAAGACCACTCAGGAGAAAGCATGGCTGACTTTAGTGTTCAACTATTTCACTACTGAGCTTGAAATTGACTTTAGAAAATGCCGTGGACAGTCTTATGACAATGCTGCGAACATGGCTGCTGGTAAGTACAATGGTATGCAGCAAAAAATCATCAGAAAAAAAACTGCAAGATTTATTCCATGTGCAGGTCACTCTTTAAATCTGGTGGCCGTTCAGCTGTGGATTGCTGCCTTGATGCAGTGAACTGTTTTGACACTATCAATGAAATTTATACCTTCTTTTCATCCTCCACAAAGAGATGGGCAGTTCTAAAATCATTTTTGCCACCTCAGTCTAAAGTGCCTAAATATTTGTTAGACACTAGGTGGGATGCACATGCAAAAGCCACAGAAGCTGTTTTGGAAACTTGCAGTGCTATCACTGATGCCCTCAGTCATTCATACTCTGACGTTAATGGGAAGGGGGAGACCAGACTTCAAGCTAATAGTCTTTTGCAGAAAATGGAAGAACTGGGTGTTTATGCTGCATTTTTGGACCCGTGTGCCAGGTCATTTTCACAAGGTCAGCAAAGCCCTTTAGAAATCAGACCTCTTATTGAGTTCTTCTGCAAGTTTGTACAGTTCACTTCTGGATTTTTTAAGGAAAATTAGAGAAGATTTTGATGAGCTCGAGAAACAAGCAAAAGCCACCTTGCCAAATGTTAACTACAAAACAAGGAGACAAAGAGTAAGGGAACTACAAAGAAATGACAGAAGTGCACCTGATGCCATAGATGCACTTTCTTCAAGGGATAAGTTTAGGAAAAAATCCTTCATTCCTATATTAGATGCACTTGAAGCCAATTTAAAAAGAAGTACTGTGTACAGTGATGTTGCACAATTATTTGACAGCATCTAAGCAAGAAATTCAGGATGGTGTTGAACTGTTGATGAAAGCATACCCAGAAGATATTGACCTGAAACTTTTTGATAAACTTTTGCACTTTCACCTGTATGTGAGACAAAGCCATAGGCTTACAGAAGAGCACTCTCTGTCTCATACAGACTTTTATCAAATTATATACAAGGAAGAAATTCAGATGGCCTTTCCTAATGTGGACACAATCTTGCAGCTATTAGCTTTATGGTCGCTAACTGCTCGGGAGAGAGGAGCTTTTCAAGAATCAAAAGAATTAAAAATGAATTAAGGGCCATGATGTCTCAGGAGATGTTGTCCGCACTGAGCATTCTGTACATTGAAAGTGACAAACTTAGACAAACAAATTTTGATGAAGTTTTGGATGATTTTGCTATGAGGAAGTCTAGGAAAAAATATTTTTAGTCTAACTGTATTTGATGGTTGTAGTTTACTTCTTAATATGTATTTTAAAACTGTTTAATGACAACATAAAATAGATTCTAAAAGTGCCACACTGTCAGGTAATCATGATCATATTATTTTCACTTCCCAGGCAATATAGTTTGTAAACTCAAGGTGTTGTTGTTTTTTAAAGAATAACATTACAACTTCATTTTCCTAAAAAATAATTCTTATACCACAAAAGGTTCACAAAATTCAGTTATTGCAAAAGTTTTTCAGTATTAATTTTAACATTTATGCATTTTTTTCAATCACTGGTATTTAAGAATAACACCTTATGTCCTTTAAAGGAGAAATTGTGAATTGCAGAATTTTAAATACCTGTCATCATCCTTGGCTTCACTCAGTTTTGTTTATAACACTCTTCCATTTTCTTCTAGGGTGGGGGATTGGGAGGGGCCTCACAAGTAGCCTAGGGCCTCTCTTCATCTAAATCCAACCCTGATCCACATGCATTGGTTTATTTCAATCTTAGACAATGTGGAGAGGAGACTCTAAATAAAAAAGAGGTTCTATACGTATAAGGTAAAGTGCTCCAGAAAATATTGTATGGGGGGGAGGGAGGGAGAGAGAGAGACTGTATTTTGATCCTGATGCATGTAGGAATCAGGTCAATAACCTATCTTTTCTAGTTACAGAAACTATATGAGCTTTCCACAGTTTCCATCTCTTTCCATCTCTCCAACTTCACAAATATTCTGCATGGCTTCTACCTAGAAATAGATATGGCAGAGATTGAATCTAGGACCTTCTGTATAAAGAACATGCATTCCATTACACAGCAACAGGCTTTTAATGGATGCTATTGTGAACTACAGGTAACAAGACACAAAGTGTCAACGACATTCATTAAGTTGAATGTATGCCACATAACAAAGGCTTTGTTCATTACTCAATATATTAGTTCCTTCCATTATCAGTAAACATTAAGCCAATGTGGTGATTAGCATGATAGCCCAATACAGAGGTGTCAGACTCATTTGTTATGAGGGCCGGATCTGACATAAATGTCACTATGTTGGGCCATGCCATATGTGCCACAAAATGTAATGCCAGGTACTGGAGATATAAACTGTATAAAGAACAGCAACTGGTAAGCTCTGAGTTGGTGTGTCCTCACTGCAAGGCCCCATGGCCTGGGAGAGGATGCAGAGGAAAACCCACATGGGTGGACTGGAGACCCAGTAGTACAGCACTACGCAGATGCTCCTATACCCTAAGAGAGGATTGTCTGCACACACACCCATGTGCATTTGCTGGTTCCTATGGCCATTTGGGACAGCATCTCCAGAGCTGCAGGCTGGGTGAAGAGGTATGAATGCAGCTGCAGTGGCTCCCAATTTACCAGTTTCAGAAGTGAAGAGGTTTTGCTTAACTGCTGTGGACAAGGTTCTCCCACCATGCTGAACCCGCAATTGGAGTGGCTCCGCCCACCCACCCCCGAGCAGCCTCCTGTTCCCTCCCTTGCATCAGTTGCTTGCAGGCTGCATAACAGCCCTAGTTCTGGGGCCTTGTGTTTGACACCCCTGGACTAGCATCTGAGAAACCCAGCTTTAATGCCTGAATGTGCCACAGAAACTTGTTGGGTGACCTTGGGCCAGTCACGCAATCTCAGTCTAGCTTACCTCACAGAGTTGTGATGATAAAATGGAGGAGAGGAGAAGGATGTAAGCCACACTGGGTTCTCACTGGGGTGGGCATATAAATAACTTTAATCAAATTACAGAATTCTGTTCTTTCCACAGTTTCTATATGAATTATTTTCTGTACTTTTAGTATCCATATGTAACTCATCACTCCTTTTATAGCACTCCCCATTTATAACACTATATACTAGAGTGTGACCCTATACTAGATTGTAGCATTATATTTTCCTTTATACTAGAGTGAAATAGGGATTTAAAGCAAGCAGGTGTTACAGTAGACTAAAATCTAGCTACTGGTTCTCTATAGTGTGTAGATACCACTTCAAGATGACATATGCTTTCTGAAAGCTTGTACCTCAGATAAGGTACTTCAAAAATATCTTAAATAGTAGCTAATAGGTAGTAGTAGCAATGATAATAAGTAAAATTGTTCAAGCATATAAAGAATGTCACAATAGAGTTGCAGCTATGTTGGATTGGAATCTTTGCATGAAGTATGGCTCACCATCAGCCGGAAATTCATGGGAGCACACACTAGACAAGGTAATAGAGAATGATGAAACACTTCCAGTTTTTGGCAGCTTGCACCTTGATGTGTCCCATCGACTCTCTAATGGGGACATGTCAAGCTGAGGCGATCAGGAGGGGCCTTGGCTGGTTCCAGGCCCCTGCAGAGTCTCTGTAGGAGATTTGCAGCCTGGGGAGCTGGGATAAGCCTCTCCTGAGGTGACGCCTGAGGGATCGAGGCTTGCCTGTCCCCAAGAGGTCCTGGTGTCTCTGAGCCAACATGGCAGCCAGAGCTGGTCTCTGGATGAGCAGACAGGAAAATAAGCAAAAGTAAACCTGGCAACAACTGAAATTGTCTAAACAGTGAATCATTCAAACCCCTGTAAAAGTGAAGAAGTCTCGGTCTGCTAGATTGATCCGAGAAGGAGTGGTGGGCGGGGAAGGGTTGGAGATCCACCCCCCCTCGAAACAGAGCAGTTCTTAAGTGTTTTAGAAAAGAGAGAAAAACCAGAACTGACTGTACAAGACTCCTAATGAGCTTGAAAGCTACATTTTAAGCCAAGAAACATTGAATTCAGATAAACTTTACTTAAAAAACTGTTCTTCTTTGTAAACAAGATGTCTTGGAGAGGGAGGAGAAGAGCACCGGAAAAGAAACTGATTCCAGGAAGCTCTGCACCGAAGACTCCCTCCCAGACACAAGAAGCGGATGCAGACTTTTCCAATGTGCTTGCTGCAGCAGCATTATGACCTCTGCTGGAGCAGATGTCAACCATCAACAACAAGCTGGATTCCATCCAAAATCAACTCGCCCACATGGGAAAAAAGGCCAAAAAGACAGACAAAAGGATCGAGAAAGTTGAAAAAAAGATGACAGATATTAAGCAAGAACTGGAAGAAGTAAAAAAAAAAATACGAACAAAAATCAACTACTACAACTGCAGCTAGAAAGATCTATGCACGTTCTATGCTTTCAAAGAAAGTCTGAACAGAAGGGAGAAGATTTAAAAACAATGTTAAGTGGAGTGATAGCTTCAATTTTGGACCAAAAACAAGAGGCTCTCCAGAGTGACATGGACTTTGTATATCATACATACCCTGATTTTATAAGAAAAAACAAACTACCTGGCAAAATTTACGTTACATTTTCCAAGAGAACAATGAGAGTCAATGTTTTAAAAGCTACAACAGGAAAAACATTAAAAGTCAATGAGGAAGAAATTAAAGTCTTAAAAGACATTCCATTTGAGATCCGGAAACAAAGACATCAATATAAAGACTTAATTATTTTCCTGAGAAATCAACAAATAGTCTACAGATGGAGCTTTCTGGAAGGACTTATCTTCAAATATATGGATAAGAAATTAAAATTGACTCTGTTCAAAAGGCCAAAAATTTCTTGAAGTAGCAATTGGGCATGGATAAAGACAAAGACCCAAATTTGGAGGAAGGAGAGGAACCCAGAGAGGAAGAGTCGGATAATACTTTAAATGACTCCAGCAGTTCTACTACAGAGTCTGAGAAAGGAGTAGCAGTGCCTAAATTATCAAAAGTGAAGAAAAAGAAGTGGAAGAAATAAACGATTTACTCTGGATTACAAAATATTTGACTTTAGAGTAATTAAATTCTATCTTGCAGGGGCTTGGGCTCTTTGTTTTTTATAATCTTCAGTATATCATATTTTTCAGTATATTATTGTTATTGCAGGAGTGAATTACTTATCTGTAACCTAATGTAAAATTCTTGTCCTAAATTAGTGGTAGTATTCCTTTGTACCCTTTCCTTTAGGTTTTAGGATGTAGAGTATAAAATCAATAAAATATTATATAAAAAAGAGAATGATGAAACAAAGATTCTTTGGGATTTCTGATTACAAGCAGATAAACACCTGGAGCAAGCAAATCACCTCTACATAATTGTAGAAAAAATAATAGGGCTTGGAACATTAGCATTGCAATCCCAGTAGACAGCAGAATAGAAAGGAAAGAACAGGAGATCACAAATACCAGGATCTATGAACAGAGCATCTCTGGGAGAATACCATCATGCCAGTTGTCATTGGAGCCCTTGGAGTAATGCCTAGAAGTCTCAAGAAATATCTGGACACTCCAGGCAATGAGCAAGTAACACCAGCTCAGCTTCAGAAGACAGTGTTGCTTGGAACAGCAAGAATCCTGAGAAGGTACATCTACATTTCCCAAGAACTTGGCTAGATCTTGAATTGCAGAACACCATCTACCAGTCAAATATCTTACTGTGAGAATCCATCATCATCATCATCATCATCATCAGTAATAATAATAATAATAAGCCTTGCCTATAGGCATTTTATAGATTTTATAGATTCAGTACTGTCTTCATGTGTGGTCTTTTTTTTTCAGGACAAGCTTGGCATTCAAATCCGAATATAATTGGTTGACAGTCACATGAACACACATGAAGCTGTTTTATTACTGATTCAGACAGTTTGTCCATCAAAGTCAGTATTATCTACTCAGAATGGCAGAGGTTCTCAGGTCAAGTCCTTCACATCACCTCCTTTCCAGGTCTTTTAACTGAGATGCCAGGGATTGAACCTGGGACCTTCTGCATGCCAGCAGAGGCTCTTCCACTGAGCCACATCCCATCTCCATGAGCTTTTTTGGGTGCCGTAAGATACATGATGGAACATGATAAATGACACTTTCTCAATACTTATTTGAGACAAGATGAAAGAACCCTATTATTCAAGGAAATGCAAATCAATGATTCTATTTCTGGTTGCCATTTATTCCAAACAGAACAATTCTCTCCAACAAATTTGTAACAACATAATTCAAGGACTGTATGAATTTGCATGACTGCAGCTGTGTAGGTGAGACAAAATGTGATCTCTACCAGAGAACTAGGAGAAAACCATAAACTCTAGATGAAGCTAGGTGACACCCTAGAGCTGCTCATTATAGATAACAAAGCTTTTGCAACACAAATTTCAAAATTTACTCCAGTGTACTGACTTGTTTTTGACCAGCCTGGCCAGTTTATAGACTTTCATATTGGTTGGCAAATCAAATCCCTGCTTCTGGGGGTGTTTGGAGAGGGGAAATTTCCATCTGTTCTCCTCCCTTCTAAAGCCATACATTCCTGGCTTTTCCATGCACACCTACCCCTAATCCCGGGACAAATGTTCTTTTTCTCTGAGTGGTGGCTGACTAGTGGCAGCGGCATGGAGCAAACAGTGGACAGAGGCTGCACTTGTTGCCTTTTCTTCTGCCTTCGATGCCTGGTGGCACTGGCAGTGCTGCAGAGGCTTGGCTGGGACACAGCTGGTGCAGGTCTGTGAAGTGACAATGGGGTGCCCTGTGTCTGTTGCTGCCCTTCTTCCACTATTCCACAGATAGGAAGAAAATCAGTCTTTGCCCCTCTTCTTCATCATTGCATCACGAACAGCTGACTGAGTGGCTTGAGTGGAGAACTGGGCCTGTTTAAAAGAGCCTGAGTGAAAAGAGAACTGTGATTGTGTGAAGGGGGGGAAGGGGGGTTATAAGCAGGCAGTTGTTTCAACCAGCAATGGACCCCATTGGGATACCCGAGGAGTCTATATGCCAGGCATCTAGACGTAAGTGGACACAAAGATGAACACCAGGACTGGCAGGCCCCATAATCATGCCTAGGCAGTGCCCCTGGGAAGTGAAAGAGAGCTTGTTCTGACAGCTGCAACCTCCCCTCTGCCCTGTGGACATCTGTATACTCCAGACAATGGACTTGCCTCACTCCAGAGCTCTTCATTTCAGCCTCAATCCCTAATCCTATCAGTCTTGCCTAAGCCTTCCTCCCCACATCTCCTTTATAATAAAAAGTTCTGACTCCTACTCCTTTTCCACACCCCAAGCCCAGGTGGCTCATTAAGCAGAATTGTTTCCATTTGATTAGTTTAAATTAGCAATCCATTAGTTCTTCAACCACCTGAGAATCAGGAATCAACCCAAATTGTACTTTACATCTAGAAGAGAACCTCCGGTCTCTTTTGTCCACTCCTGGGAACTCTGTAAAGCGTTTCCAAACTGCAGAGAGCCACTTTGGTGCAGTGGTTAGGAGCATGGACTCTAATCTGGTAGAACTGGGTTTGATCCACATGCAGCTGCTAGTGTGATCTTGGGTCAGTCATAAGTTCTTTCATAGAATCACAGAATGTTAGAGTTGGAAGGGACCTTACAGGTCATCTAGTCCAACCCCCTGTACTCTGCAGGAGCATAGCCAAAAGATAGCCCTGCATACCTATAACATACCCGAAAGATGGTTGTCCAGTCTCCACTTGAAAACGTCCAGTGAAGGAGCATCCACCACCTCCCGAAGCAGTCGGCTACACTGCTCAACCACTCTTACAGTTAGGAAGTTTCTCCTGATATTTAGCTGGTAACAACTCCCTTGTAATTTCCACCCATTAGATCTAGTCTTGCAGTCTGGAGCAAAAGAGAATTGATATGCTCCATCTTCTACATGACAGCCCTTCAAATACTTGAAGACTGCAATCATGTCCCCTCTAAGCCTTCTCTTTCCCAGACTAAACATACCCAACTCTTTCAGCCTTTACTCATAAGACTTGGATTCCAACCCTCTCACCATCCTGGTTGCCCTCTTCCGGATACACTTGAGCTTGTCATAAGAACATAAGAACATAAGAGAAGCCAATGTTGAATCAGGCCAACGGCCCATCTAGTCCAACACTCTGTCACACAGTGGCCAAAATATACCAGGTGCCATCAGGAGGTCCAGCAGTGGGGCCAGGACACTAGAAGCCCTCCCACTGCTGCCCCCTCCAGCACCAAGAATAGAGTGCATCACCTGCCCCAGACTTAGAATACCCATCTATACCCTGTGGCTAATAGCCACTGATGGACTTCTGCTCCATATGTTTATCTAATTCCCTCTTGAAACTCTCCATGCTTGTAGCTGCCACCACCTCCTGTGGCAGTGAATTCCATATGTTAATCACTCTTTGGGTGAAGAAGTATTTCCTTTTATCTGTTCTAACCCGACTGCTCAGCAATTTCATGGAGTGCCCACGAGTTCTTGTATTGTGAGAAAGGGAGAAAAGTACTTCTTTCTCAACCTGCTCAATCCCATTCATAATCTTATAAACCTCGATCATGTCACCCCTCAGCCGTCGTTTCTCCAAGCTAAAGAGCCCCAAGCATTTTAACCTTTCTTCATAGGGAAGGTGTTCCAACCCTTTTATCATTCTAGTTGCCCTTCTCTGCACTTTTTCCAATGCTATAATATCCTTTTTGAGATGTGGTGACCAGAACTGTACACAGTATTCCAAATGAGGTCGCACCAATGATTTATACAGGGGCATTATGATACTGGCTGATTTGTTTTCAATTCCCTTCCTAATAATCCCCAGCATAGCGTTGGCCTTCTTTATTGCAGCTACACACTGTCTAGACATTTTCATTGAGTTATCCACTACGACTCCAAGATCTCTCTCTTGGTCCATCTCTGCCAGTTCAGACCCCATCAACGTGTATTTATATTTAGGATTTTTGGCTCCAATGTGCATCACTTTGCACTTGGCCACATTGAACCCCATTTGCCACGTTGACGCCCACTCACCCATCCTCGACAGATCCCTTTGGAGTGCCTCACACTCCTCCCTGGTTTTCACCACCCGGAACAACTTTGTGTCATCTGCAAATTTAACCACTTCACTGCTTACTCCCAATTCCAAATCATTAATAAACAAGTTAAAAAGCATCGGACCGAGTACTGATCCCTGTGGTACCCCACTGCTTACCACCCTCCACTGAGAAAGTTTCCCATTTATACTCACTCTCTGTTTCCTATTTAGAAGCCAGTTTTTGATCCACAAGAGGACAACATCCTCTTAAAATGTGGTGCCCAAAACTGGACACAATACTCCAGGTGATGCCTGACCATAGCAGAACAGAGCGGAACTACCACCTCCCATGATCTGGACACAATGCTTCTGTTAATGCATCCTAAGATTGCATTGGCTTTCTTCAGAGCCACATCATGCTGCAGGCTCATGTTGAGCTTGTGATCAACCAGAACACCTAGATCCCTTTCACATATGCTGGTGTCAAGCCAAGTCCCTCCCATTCTATATCTGTGCCTTTGATTTTTTGTACCTAAGTGTAGGACTTTGCACTTATCTCTATTGAAATTAATTTTATTTGTCTCAGCTCACTGTTCCAGCCCATCTAGATCATTTTGAATCCTGACTCTGTCTTCTTGAGCTGACCCAGCTGAGCTCTGAGAAGGAGCAAGGTGTTTGAGCTGCCAGAGGGGTGAGTGGTATTTTTATTTATTTACTTTCAGCTGAGGTGCTTTAGCTGAGAAGGTACTGTGTCAGGGACTGTATTTGGGAGTGTGTGGGTGAGTTGTAACAGACTCCTGACTGCTGGAGTTAGGGTGTGAAAGGGTCATTGTTTGCCTGTAATTAAGTGCTTGGGTGAAATTGAATAGCAGACTCCTGGCTGCTGGAGTTGGGGTGTGAAAGGGGCTTTGTTTGACCGTCATTAAGTGCCTTGGGTGATTTTGAGTAGCTGCTGGCCACGCCCTCTCCTGGGAGACAATTCCATTTAAGGCAGGAAGTTTGCAAGAGGCACGAGCCTCTGGCACGAGCCGAAGGGCGAGAGCAAAAGGGCGAGGCTCTTGGCCTGTGGCTCTTGGCCTGTGGCTCTTGGCCTAGGGGCTCTGTAAGAAGCCCAGGAAGAGCCAGAAAGCCAGGACCTTGGCTCCTTGGTAAGGTAAGTAGACTCCTACAACAGGAGCCATATAAATACAAAGGGTTTTAAAAGGGGGGTTATAGAAAAGTATTTGTTTAAAAACAATTATGAAGCCAGAATGCCAGCAGGGGGTTGGGGGCTATCCAGTGTTTTGCATGGAGTGTCAGAAGTCTTGGGTGTGTGCTCGGTGCAAGGAGCTCCTGGTTCTCAGGGAGCGAGTTTCCTCCCTTGAGGCCAAGGTGGCTGACCTGGAGAAGCAGGGACAGTCAGTTAGGTGCACGGGGAAGACTCTCGGGGACTTGTTAGATATGTCCCACTCTGGATCTGGCAGCCCAGGGAGCATGAGGGTCCCACTCTGGATCTGCCAGGGAGCATGAGGGTCAAGGGGAAAAGGAGCACCATGCTGAGGATAAGGGGAATGTGCCCTCAGAAGGGACCTCTTCTTCAGCTGGTGAACGGGTATCCTTTCGTACCAAGGAACCGTCCCTGGGGAGGGTGGGAGGGGGCTCTTGGTAGTTGGTGATTCGATCCTTAGGCAGGTAGACAGCTGGGTGGCAAACCCGCGTACTGACCATATGGTGACTTGCCTGCCTGGTGCGAAGGTAGCGGACATTACGCGTGTTTTAGATAGGCTGGTAGATAGTGCTGGGGAGGAGCCAGTGGTCGTGGTGCACGTCGGCACCAACGATGTGGGGAAATGCAGTCGTGAGGTCCTGGAGGAGAAATTTAGGCTGCTGGGCAGGAAACTCAAAGCCAGGACCTCCAAGGTAGCCTTCTCGGAAGTGCTACCTGTTCCACGCGCAGGGCTGGAGAGACAGGCACAGATCAGGAGTCTCAATGCGTGGATGAGACGGTGGTGTAGGGGGAAGGGTTCAAGTTTGTTAGGCACTGGGATGCTTTTTGGGACAAGAGGGAGCTGTACAAAAGGGACGGTCTCCACTTGTCCCGAGAAGGAACCAGGCTGCTGGCGCTCAAAATCAAAAAGGTGGCAGAGCAGTTTTTAAACTGAATAATGGGGGAAAGCCGACAGGAGATGAAAAGTCTCTGGTTCGGGATGGCTCACCTCAAAGAGATGAAGGGGTAGCTATTACTTTTGTACAAGGAAATGGATTACAATTGTCCACTGAGACTGTGGCTAATGATAGGAACTGCCTGGCAAAGTCTCGAGGCAGCAAGAGGAAGGCTGTGGGCTTAACAAACATGGGAAACTATAAGTGTTTATACACAAATGCTAGAAGTCTCCGAGGTAAAATCGGGGAGTTGGAATGCTTGGTGTTGGGGGGGGGAAATAGACATTGTGGGTATTTCAGAAACTTGGTGGGATGAGGAAAATCAGTGGGATGTGGTGATTCCTGGTTATAAATTATATCGGAAGGATAGGGGGAAAGGGTTGGAGGTGGGGTGGCTCTGTATGTCAGAGAGGGTATACCGTCCAGTAAGATTGAGAGGGTAAGAGAATTGGATTCACTTCTGGAAATGCTATGGGTTGAAATAGTGGGTCCAAAAGGAGGCTTAACAGTGGGAGTTTGTTATCGCCCACCAGATCAAAAGATAGAGGAGGATTATAAAATGATGAATGAATTAAAGATAGCGGCTAGACGAAATAACTGTGTTGTAATAGGCGACTTTAACTACCCACACATTGATTGGGTCAATATGAGTTCTAGTCGGGAAAAAGAGATTGCATTCTTAGACACTCTCAGTGACTGTGCTGTGGAACAGATGGTCACAGATCCTACCAGGGGAGAGGCGATCCTGGATTTGGTCCTAAGTAATACCCAAGACCTGGTGAGAGATGTAAAAGTGATTGCACCACTTGGGAACAGTGACCATAATGTCATTGAGTTTAACATTTGTACAGATAGGGAGCTGCCCAAAAAGACTGACGCAACCACTTTTAACTTTAAAAGGGGTAACTTCTCTGGTATGAGGGGACATGTGAGGAAGAAATTGAAAGGAAGAGTGGAGAAGGTCAAAACCATTGGGGAAGCTTGGAGACTATTTAAAAAGACAATCCTAGAAGCTCAGAAAAAATATATACCACAGGTTAGGAAAGGTACAAATAGGTATAGAAAAAAGCCTGCATGGTTAACAAATAAAGTAATGGAAGCTGTAAAAGGTAAGAAGGATTCCTTTAAGCGGTGGAAAGCTAGTCTTAGTGAGGTTGATAAAAGGGAACACAGACTATGGTAAATAAAATGCAAGTCTGTGATCAGGCAAGCAAAAAGGGAATATGAGGAGCATATCGCAAAAAACATAAAGACAAACAATAAAACTTTCTTCAAATACATTAGAAGTAGGAAGCCAGCCAGGGAGGCAGTGGGGCCCTTGGATGACCAAGGGGTAAAAGGAGTAGTGAAGGATGATAGGGAAATGGCTGAGAAGCTGAATGCATTTTTTGCCTCTGTCTTCACTGTGGAAGAGGAGAAGTGTTTGCCCACTCCAGAAGCACCGATTTTGGGAGGGGGTTTGAAAGACCTGAATCAGATTGCGGTAACAAGAGAGGAAGTCCTCCGACTGATGGACAATTTAAAAACTAATAAATCACCAGCCCCGGATGGCATTCATCCGAGAGTTCTGAAAGAACTCAAATGTGAACTTGTGGATCTCCTGACAAAAATATGTAATCTTTCTTTAAAATCTGCCTCCATTCCTGAGGACTGGAAGGTAGCTAATGTCACTCCCATCTTTAAAAAGGGCTCCAGGGGAGATCCAGGAAATTACAGGCCAGTCAGTCTGACATCGATACTGGGGAAGTTGGTGGAAACTGTTATTAAGGAAAGAATTAGTAGGCACATTGATGAACAAAAACTATTGAGGCAGACTCAGCATGGGTTCTGTAAGGGAAGATCTTGTCTCACTAACCTGTTAGTGTTTTTTGAGGGAGTGAACAAACATGTGGACAAGGGGGACCCAATAGATATTATTTACCTTGACTTCTGGAAAGCTTTTAATACAGTTCCTCATCAAAGGCTCCTAAGTAAGCTCAATAGTCATGGGATAAAAGGACAAGTCCTCTTGTGGATCAAAAACTGTCTTATAAATAGGAAACAGAGAGTGAGTATAAATGGGAAACTTTCTCAGTGGAGGGTGGTAAGCAGTGGGGTACCACAGGGATCAGTACTCGGTCCGATGCTTTTTAACTTGTTTATTAACGATTTGGAATTGGGAGTAAGCAGTGATGTGGCTAAATTTGCAGATGACACAAAGTTGTTCAGGGTGGTGAAAACCAGGGAGGATTGTGAGGCACTCCAAAGGGATCTGTTGAGGATGGGTGAGTGGGCGTCAACATGGCAAATGGGGTTCAATGTGGCCAAGTGCAAAGTGATGCACATTGGAGCCAAAAATCCTAAATATAAATACACGTTGATGGGGTCTGATCTGGCAGAGACGGACCAAGAGAGAGATCTTGGAGTCGTAGTGGATAACTCGCTGAAAATGTCTAGATAATGTGTAGCTGCAATAAAGAAGGCCAACGCTATGCTGGGGATTATTAGGAAGGGAATTGATAACAAATCAGCCAGTATCATCATGCCCCTGTATAAATCATTGGTGCGACCTCATTTGGAATACTGTGTACAGTTCTGGTCACCACATCTCAAAAAGGATATTATAGCATTGGAAAAAGCGCAGAGAAGGGCAACTAGAATGATAAAAGGGTTGGAACACCTTCCCTATGAAGAAAGGATAAAATGCTTGGGGCTCTTTAGCTTGGAGAAACGACGGCTGAGAGGTGACATGATCGAGGTTTATAAGATTATGAATGGGATTGAGCAGGTTGAGAAAGAAGTACTTTTCTCCCTTTCTCACAATACAAGAACTCGTGGGCACTCTATGAAATTGCTGAGCAGTCGGGTTAGAACAGATAAAAGGAAATACTTCTTCACCCAAAGAGTGATTAACATATGGAATTCACTGCCACAGGAGGTCGTGGCAGCTGCAAGCATGGACAGTTTCAAGAGGAAATTAGATAAACATATGGAGCAGAAGTCCACCCGTGGCTATTAGCCACAGGGTATAGATGGGAGCTGCGGTGGCTCAAGTGGTTAAGACGCTGAACTGCAGGCTCTGGAAGGTCAGTAGTTCAGCAGTTCGAGACCCGGGTGCCGCATGACAGGGTGAGCTCCTGTCTCTAGTTCCAGCTCCTGCCAACCTAGCAGTTCGAAAACAAGAAATTGCAAGTAGATAAATAGGTACCACTTTGGTGGGAAGGTAACAGCGTTCCGTGCACCTTGGTGTTTAGTCATGCCGGCCACATGACCACGGAAACGTCTTCGGACAGCGCTGGCTCTTCGGCTTTGAAACGGAGATGAGCACCGCAACCCTAGAGTTGGATTCGACTGGCTTTCGAGCAAGGGAACCTTTACCTTTACCTTTATAGATGGGAACTCTCAGTCTGGGGCAGGTGATGCACTCTATTCTTGGTGCTGGAGGGGGCAGCAGTGGGAGGGCTTCTGGTGCCCTGGCCCCACTGCTGGACCTCCTGATGGCACCTGGTATATTTTGGCCGCTGTGTGACAGAGTGTTGGACTAGATGGGCCATTGGCCTGATTCAACATTGGCTTCTCTTATGTTCTTATGTTCTTATGTTCTTCAGAATTAGCAGTCCCACCCAGCTTTGTGTCATTCAGAGCGGTTCTCTCAAGAACAGTTCTTGAAAGAGCTCTCTCAGCCCCACCTACCTCACAGGGTGTCTGTTGGGGAGAGGGGAAGGTAAAGGAGATTGTAAGCCACCCTGAGACTCCTTCAGGTAGTGAAGGGTGGGGTATAAATCCAATCTCTTCTTCTTCTTCTTCTACATTGTTTTATCCCTGATTAATCTCATAAATGCAGGGGGTTCTGAGGGACCCCCTGCATTAGCAAGCCCTCTGGACACATTTTCGGTATAACTAGCCCAGCACAGCCCCATTGCTGTGTTTGTGTTGTCTTGGGTGCCTACCAACATGCACCCCCATAGACTGGATCCTTCCTCTCCATGAAGTGCTGGTCATTTTGCCATCTTTCCTTCTTCACAGACTCCTCAACTTATTCAGGAAAGATAGCTATCACCTCACCCCCGCTTTTCTTCCTCTCCTCCCTTTGTTTCCCATAGACCTTGCATGTGTATATGATCTCTGTGTGCTTTTTGCATATTAATTTTCTTTCAATAAAACAACCTTTATTCTACCCTTTCTCTTAAAGGGAAAGATCCCTGTGGACATATGTAGTAGATCCTTGCTAATATCCCACCTCTTGCTGTGCCATTTAGCTAAATCCCCCCAGAAACTGAAGGCAGCAATTTAGCTTCTTAAAATCTAAGCTGGTGGGGTAACATGGTCAGTGACAAGACAGCAATGAAGTAATGGCCAATTAACTTCCCCAAGTTCCAGCCTGGCTTAGTTATCCCCTGGCAGGATGTCTCACAAACAACAGTGAATGCTGGCAGTTGCACATTGTCCAGACTCCACAATGTAGCCTTCTGCACCTGTCCACCTGGGACTGGCATGCACGTTCCCAAGTCGTAACAAATGTAGAGCAGGGACATCCAAACCTCTTGATCCAGGGGCCACATCGAAATGCAGAAACCATTGGGTGGGCTAGGGCAGGCTCTGCCCTATTTTGCAAAGCCCTGTTGAAGAGTGCTGCTTAAGAGCCCTGCCTCTTGAGCAGTTTCTGACCCACTTCTTAAGCAGGGCTTTGGCACACAGCAAAAACCCTGTCTACAAGCGCAGCTGAAGCACTGCTTAAGAGGCTGGTAAGCCGCTTCAGCTCAGCTTTTTCAGAGGCCAGTTGAAATGTGTCCAGTCACCAGTAGTGGCCTTTGGGCTGTAGTTTGGAAACTCCTGGAGTGGAGGAAAGGTGGTGGTTGGGTAGTAGATGGTGGTGGCAATGAGGCAGCAGCAGCAGTGGGGCTGGCTTGTCAGCATTTTCTTCTCCACAGTTGGGATGGTGGTAAGTTTGGCTGGCAACAGCAGCAATGCACTTCCAACAATGCTTGGCATTGGTCTTCCTTCCCTCTAGCTTCTACCGGGCCTGTCTGTTTTATAGCCGTGGAGCAGCAGGAATTTCAGCAGCAGAGAGCAGCAGCACATCATGGACCAGTTATGCAGTCCCAGTTCCTTGGGAGTGCTCTGGCCTTAATTTCTGTAAAAATATATGTGGTCTGTCCCTTCTTATCATCTCTATGAATCTGCCCCTGAATTGGTCACATGCTTGTATGTTTTGCATGGGATTCACTAATTATCCTAGGAACTTACAGCCTCCGTCTTCTCCATCTGTAAAATAATGTTTTATAGAGTTTCTTCTACATGTTAACTTGTGTAATAACATTTTGAATTATGTGCTTGTGAGATACATTACTTGACATGTAGCCTGTAACCATTCTCACTTACTTATCTGCTGTGCATATAATTTTAATTCTTGTTTTATGCTTGTGATACAGTTGTGTGATATAGCCTGTTTTGGCCAGTATCATATGAAGATGGTATTGCTTAGCAGGGGACTTATAAGTACACCTTAGATAAATACATTTATAGTCAGGGACCTCAGGCCCTTTAACATTGGGCCTCACTTTTCATTGTTGTATCTGCCCTTGACCCACCAAGCTCCATCTTGAGGGACCAGGGACCAGAATTCAGTTTTACAGGTAGACTGTATCCAGCTTTCATTTTATAGAATCTCTCTGTTTCCTTCCCCCCTCTCTCTTAAAGGAAACTATGGAACCAACTACGCATCACTCACTAATATGTGTAATGGTTCCTTGTGAGCATTTATTTTTACAAAGCCAGGCTACTGCAGGGCAAGGGGACTTTAGATTGCAAAGCAGGTTCAGAAGGAGGGGTCTTTATATGGTAAACCATTTTCACCCCAAATCCCATTTAAAAGATTATATTGTATGCATAGCATATAACATATAGTTTGTCACTAAATAAGATAGGGGGCAAAAGTAGAATATTTGGAACTGGTTTAGAAATCAGAGGTAATGCATTTCCCTTCTGAATCCCTTCTTTGTTATGCCCCTATGCAACTACAGTTCCACTCTGCACAAAGCAGAGAGAAAGAGAGAGAGAAAGAGAGAGAAGAAAAGAAAAGAAAAGAAAAGAAAAGAAAAGAAAAGAAAAGAAAAGAAAAGAAAAAGGGAATTAAAGTCTGCAATACTCATTCCTCCTAATTAGGAAAACTCCAAATAGAATAGAGACGTGCTGTTCTCCTAGAGATCTGGAGGCAAAATAAGCCAAACAATGGTCAATTTTTGTGCACAAAAAAGAGAAATGAAGGCTGGCGACAATTCAGGTGGAGAGTGGAGTTCAGTGTACCCACCAGTGCAATACAAGTGGAATTGTGTCAGCTTCACCAGTGAAGGGTAGAGTTCACAGAAGGGTGATTTTGCAACAACAAAGACATGCAAGCATTGCAGGCCTTCAGTATAAGGATCAAAACAAATGAGCTCCATGATGAGGCTTTCCCATCATCTTTTAAAACTAAATTCAAACCAGGCATGAGAACTGATTTGAATGAGAGCCATACTGACAAGGTGTTTAACCCTTCATACTGTGCCTAGTGTCATGAAAGCAAAACTGCCCCCCCTCCCCATGTTGTTCGAGCTTTTTAAAGGTGTGGGGGGAGACAAATAAGGGACAGGGAGCTTTAGATGGCTAACAGCAGCACAGAGGATCTAATTTCTTCTAGACAGACCATTTTCATTTATTTATTTATAAGAAGTTGCAATATATTAAATGCGTGGCACAGAATTTGCTCATATTAAGTGCCCCGATAATCACCATGTCAAATACACAATAAGTGTGTACAATTTCACATACTTCCATTTCTACAATCTATAAACATTGGCAAACCCAGTTCCAATTCACAGTGGAAGGATCAAATCACTTCTCCTTTCATCAGATGGCCCATATCCAAATCAGGACCTGACATAGCAGTAATTCAGCTATAAAAGATGCTGGGAGATTTCTCTGTTTTGACCTCCATTTTTGAACAAACATCTGTTTGGAATGCTTCAGAGAGCAGGTATCAACCCCCAGGATGACATTAAACTTGGTGGCCTTCTGGCCCTTTCCATTTCTATAGTGTTACAACCGACACATGGTTAGTTTCTCCTGGAACTCACTAGTTTTTTCCTCCTTTGGTTTGTCTAAATTATATTTTTTCTGCTTCTTTGCAAGCCACTTTGATTCCCAAGTGGAGAACCCCCTGCATGTAGAATGCTGGTATGCTAAAAAGAACATCCTTGCTATCTATGTTAAAGGATTAAAAAAAAAAAGTCATGCATATTCCAACCCCTCCCCCAAATCCTGAAACAGTACCGTTCCAAGACAATGTTTTTCTTGAATATTCTCATCTTTGTCCAGCACCATTCAGCACTAATAAGACCTTAACTTGCATTTAGTGCCAAATGACTCTATCTACTGGCTAATTTCCAAAACAACAGTTTCCCTTTATTCAAGTATATCTATGCATGAACAGATGTTTCAGAATGCAAATGTAGGATCAGGAATCAAGCCTCCTACTTGTGGAGGTTTCCTGAAAAACCCTAATGGATTTTGTACTCTGAGACTAACATTTTTATCTGTATTTTCCTCTACTGAATGGATCCTCTGTGGAACTAACCCTAATGCAGTGTGCATAAATTCAAGCTGTGACATCGATTATCAAAGAATAACATCTCACAGGACTGAGCCATTCAGATATTAACTCTTGATCCAATGAGTTTGCAGTCACTTAATTTACTTTTATCTGAGAGAAAACCTTGAATACTGTACTGAATTCGTCATAGGATAAGTTATGGGAAGAAATCTCATCTTTTCCCTTTTGTACTGAAGTTGCAAGGTGGCAGTAGGGTACTGTTAATGCCATTTTATCAATGAAACTCAAGGTCCTATGTTGCCATTAGGCGAATGCCTATCCTAGGCTCCACTTTGAAGACTCCCCAAGGTTCCCAACACAATTTTGTTTGACATTTAGTTAAAGACCACCTTTATGATATAACTGATTTTTCTACTCCCTGGGTGGTCACTTAAAAAGGTTTAATTGTTGCTCTTTTAAAGGTCACTATTAGTAATTCTTTCAAGTCTTTCTCTATAAAGCAAAGTGCTGATTAGCATTACTTTCAGGCATACTAGGTTGTGGTTCTCCCACCTACAAACCACATCTGGTTCATCTAAAAAAGTTCACACACCTGAATAAGCTGTTTTGCAATAGCCAGTTCTGTACCTTAACATGGTAGAGATGAATGCAAAGTTAATTTGATATAAACTACAACAATACTAATAAATGCAATATTGACGAGCACAGATAGTCATACAGCAACATAAACAACATAAACAAGTCACTCTAAATATCAAAGGAGATGAAGAGAACACAGATGTTACCAAGGAGGCAAAGAAAAGACAACAGGCAAAGGAAAGAAATGGGTAACAAGGAATCAGTGTGAAAACTCACCATTACATGAACTTACATTGCATTGCAATTTAGAGTGAAAACTAAGGAAATTACTAGCCATTTCAGGTGTATCTTTTCTGAACAAAAGTAAACAGGCCAGAAGTCAGCATCCTCATAGTTTGGAACCTGCAGAACTTATTGAGGATGATGAGTAACAGCAATGACACCATTACCCTCTTATCCTCCCAGGTTCTGCCATGAGGTACCATGGAACAACCACTCACTGTCCTGTCCTCTTCCTTCCACGCTCTATTCCTTCTCAACTTCAGCTATGGGATGGCAGCAGTGGTAGATTGTTAAGGAATGGCCACAGCTGTCTGGGAACAACCCAGCCTACAGATTGAAGGGAACGATTGAGGGAAATAACATAGCACTTTTTCTTACAATCCTAGCAACAAAGGGACTTAAAAGGAGAGGAGGCTTGATATTAACATTAGCATGCCTTCCTTGACTCCCCAGGATTCAACACACTGGTTTTCAGCGAGACCTACAACAATCCTCCTTGGTCCTTCTCCTTGGGCACATATGCCCTGTACTCCCATCCCAAAGTCCTGTGCAGTTGGGGTATATGCCCAAGCAAAAGGTCTGAGATTGACTGTCATGTAATTTCTGGCAACATGGTAAGACTGCATGTCCATTGTCACAGCAATTGGACAGTTCTGCACCAAAGTTCCCTCTAAGCTGTGGAGTCTTGTGAGCAAAAATTCTACTTTGTGAGTTACTGGCATTCAAGTTGTGAGCGATTAATTTGGCTACAGTATAAATTAGTTTGCTCTGGAGGCATCCTTCCTGAGTTAAGACAAAAATACATGAGCCGGAGGCTAAAAACCTGTGAGCTAGCTCACACTAACTCAGCTTAGAGAGAACACTGTTCTGCACTCTAATCAATGCATCCTGCCACCTCTTTCCTGGCTGTCAGCCTTCCTATTTGGACTCTTGCACTCCTTTTTGGCCAGCAGCAGAGCACAGGCAGGCAAGGGAACAAGTGGCAAATAGTAAAGGAAAATTTTGGAACTGAAATCCAAATGTTATGTTGAAAACCCTTTGACATTCATAAAGAATCCAAAGCCAATTGCTAATTTTTAGTGTGCATTCATACCGGCAGCTAATCCCGCCATTATGCCGGCTCAAATTTGATCCAGAGCTTTTTAATCCATCCTCGCATGATCAGACATCCTCCGTGGGAATCGCCTTTACCATGTGCTGTTTCTACTGTGGATTGTCTAGACAGTGTCCACTGAAGGAAGTGCGCGCGGTGGGTTTTTTTAAAAAAACTTTTTGCGCATGCATATAGGCATGACTGCACATCCTTGTAGATCTGAGGTGCTTGCAGGGATGGACTAAAGGACTCCCGGCCATCCCCCTTGCCATTGAGATCATGCTCAATGGAGGGACTATTTTGCATGTTAGAAGACTCATCCTCCCTCCAGGTCCCATTCTATTAACTGATCGTCCTTAAAGTGATGGGTCATTCATAAACATTAAATTCTTTGTGGCGCTGAATTGAGTTCCGCAGCCTCATTTTTAAATGCGTTTAAGTGGATATCGGGTAGTGATTTTTTTAAAATTGCACCCGCTCGGGATGGTCTGACATCAGACCACCTTGATGGGAGGATTGAGCACTGGTGGCACAATCAGATGGATGAAAGTCCGCTGTTGTCTCATTGGGCCCGGAAAACACCAGATTTAAAGTGCTATCTTTTAAATCTGGTTACGAGGTGCGGCAAAATGGGATGTCTATGGAACAGGGACATTTCCCAGATGTTTAAGTCTGATCATTCTGCTTAAATCCACCAGGAAATCGTTCATGTTGTGGATCTAAAGAGCCATCTGATCGGGATCTTAGGCTACTGACCTGACTCACCATCAATATACATTTAGTATGATTCAATTACTAACTTTAACTAAGTTCCAAAGAACATTTTAAACTCCTAGGTACCAGCACTGTATTTCTTTTTAGTAATCTGATTCTTGGAATCTTGCAAGACTTTTTTCTAAATACAACAACAAAAGTTCTATGAAAGGTGAACAACACAGCTGAACCTACCTGATGGAGAGATGTGTCTCCAAGAAATGGAAGGGTCTGGTTTCCCTGATGCCAAGCAAGCAAGTGTGACGTTGCTTCCTTCATTCACCACAATGTCACTTGAGATATGAAATATCTTTGGAGAAACTGAAATAAAACAATAAGAAAGGGTTAAAGTGTTTTCCTTAATTCCACAAACACTTTAGTTTCCTTATCTCAGGCATAGCTGGCACTGAACAACAGTTATGTGACTATGGCTTGGATCCAGCCTAATACGTTCATGGCAGCAAGGACTTCTGTCCTCAGACTGCAGTTTTGCTTCTTCTTTCAGGGAGCATTTTGAGCTGCAGCAAAAGTGGGGAGCTGGAAAAATCAAGCACCATGGACAGAAGTCCTTGTGCCAGTGTAAACATTAGTCCGGGTCCTATCCTTTGAATCTGTTATCACAAAAGCCATTTCCAAATTAATCTCAAACAGCCATCCCAGTTCCCTAATCACATCATTGTGAGTTTATATGAGCAATACCACCATGAAGAAAGAATTCCCAGTAATTCTTATAGTACTTCTACAGAGGCAAACGAAGTGCATTTCCTTGATAGTTATTTATTGCATCCTGTTTGTAATTGAACCCCATTCATAATGCACATTGTGTTACTGACTACCATTGACCTGGATAGCCCAATCTTGTCAGATCTTGGGTGCTAAGCAGGGTTGTCCTTGGCTAGTATTTGAAAGGGCGACCTCCAAGGAATACCGGGGTCATGATACAAGGGCCTCTGAAACATCTCTTGCCTTAAAAAACAAGTCTAGCTTATCACCTAGCGGTGCATAATGCTAAAGAACTAGAACTTTTCACTGCCAGACAATTTTAGGATCTCCTGGCTGTTCTACACACAATGCCATACAATAATTAATTAATTTGCTAACTAGCTTACTTTTGTAGAGTCATCATAAAACAACCCAGAAGAAGGTCATTAAACAGGAGAAATAATTAACTGAGTACATTTTTATCCTGCTCTCTTCTTCCAAGGAGTTCAAGCAGTGCACATGGTCCTTCCCTTCATTTTGTTCTCACAAATAACTCATGCCACACATTGCATCATCAACCAGAAATATAGTATGTTCAGTGTTTAGACCAGGCCTCAGTCAGCTGCTCTACACCACAATGGTTACTTCTTCAGCCAGAAGACTACTTCTGTATCCCTGCTAATTTATTAGATTTAAACCTTTTCATATCCTGGCTTCATATTATTTAGGACAGCTTTCAATACCTAAGGTAATAATAATAAAAAACACCACTGCCACAATATACAAAATGGGCAATAAATCACAGGCCAAATCTGGTGAGTTACAAATAGCAATGAACAGAATAGCATCGTACCAAATTGTAAGCAGAAATTAAGGTCCATCCTGCATCTAGTATTTGCTCCGTTGTTTTACCAAACCCACGCTGGAACAGAAAAAGATAATGCTCAAAACCACATTCAGATACCCCAAGCCAATGCCTACTGACTGCAGAGTCACCCCTGAATGGCTATAAAATGGCCATAAATCTATGCAGACAGTACCATAAAACAGAAATCAAAGAAAATTAAACTCACATGCAGTGTGGAGGCTACCATAAAATCCAACAATCAAAGAAAGTGAAAGTGGCATGCAATGTAGAGGGGAATTTCTTTTCCAACGTGGGCTTGGTAAAAGAGTGGAGTGAATGCTAGATGCAGGATGGGTCATAGACAATTATTGAAATTCAAAAACACCTAAGAATAAACACAACTTTAAATTACGTTGGAAGACAAAAAGAGACAGGACCAGCTGTGCTGCCAGGAAATGGGATTCCACTATCTGAAGGGCAACATTTGAAAAAACTTTGTCAGGTGCTTGAAAATGTCACCTCTGGTAACGCAGTTTCCTGGAACATGCACTACCTGCTGATTTCAAGCCTAGAGAAGATTCATATGAATAGAAGAGGCACTCTTTCAGGTACTTCGGTCCCAAGTTATTAAGAGTTTTAAAGAGCAAAACCATCTTGGACCAAAAAGAAAAAAAAGGATATAAATTGGGAACCAGGCAGTTGATACAGCACTACCTTTTTATGTTCATCAGGGAAGGTTTCAGTTAGGACTCTATATTATGTGCCAGTTCCTGGACAGCCATCAAAACCCCCATAGAGCATCAAAAACCCCATTTTACCAAAGAACATGAGGGAAATGGTCAGGTCCATCTTCCCCAAGAACAGCCATAACTGATAAACCAGCCTGGATCGTTGAGAGATCTAAGATAACCAACATGATATGGATAGATCTAGGATAACCCTGACTCTTGTTGAGTGAGGGCCAAACTGAATGTTACTTTTGGGGGCAAGTTGTGTTTGGGTTTCCCCAACTCATGTTCGCTGTAGTCACATAGCAGCCTTGGCATGAGTTTTCTTCCATCATTCTAATCATCATCCTAGCTGTTTCACTACCTCTACCTCCACTGAAATCATGGAAGTGACTGTGGTCCCATATGTGGGAGGGGCTGCTTAGGGGCAATCATGCCAGGGAAATTACATAAACAGTTAAAGACACATATGTCAGTGGTTTCCTGCAGTCTTGGGTCTCTCAAGGCTATACCCTGTAACAGATAATTGCTCCATTACATAAGAACATAAGAACATAAGAGAAGCCAATGTTGAATCAGGCCAATGGCCCATCCAGTCCAACACTCTGTCACACAGCGGCCAAAATATACCAGGTGCCATCAGGAGGTCCAGCAGTGGGGCCAGGACACTAGAAGCCCACCCACTGCTGCCCCCTCCGGCACCAAGAATAGAGTGCATCACCTGCCCCAGACTTAGAATTCCCATCTATACCCTGTGGCTAATAGCCACTGATGGACTTCTGCTCCATATGTTTATCTAATTCCCTCTTGAAACTGTCCATGCTTGTAGCTGCCACCACCTCCTGTGGCAGTGAATTCCATATGTTAATGACTCTTTGGGTGAAGAAGTATTTCCTTTTGTCTGTTCTAACCCAACTGCTCAGCAATTTCATGGAGTGCCCACGAGTTCTTGTATTGTGAGAAAGGGAGAAAAGTACTTCTTTCTCAACCTGCTCAATCCCATTCATAATCTTATAAACCTAAACCTGTATTCACAGAACAAACTCCAAATCATTTAAATCAGCTTAAATCCAGTAAGATCAAGAGCCAACTAAAATATGGAGATAAGCAAAAGACGATTTCCATCATTTTATGATTGTACCTGCCATTTTAAATATATTTGCTAATGTGTACCCTTGCACTCTCTAACATTCAGAGCAGCTTATAAAAATAGAGAATCTCAATATGTAAAAAACAAACAAACCCCACCAGAATTAAATTTGAAAACAACAAAAAAGAACGAGGCAGCTCTCCCATCACTGCCAAATCAATGGATCCCTCAGCAATCCACAAAAGTTCTGTCCTAGATGACCCTGGCCAGGCCTGATTCAGATATAGATACACACTTAAGCCCTAGGGATTTAGTTAGTTGTCTACGTATGAGATCATTCATCTCCCGGCAAGAGGTACTCTTCCACAACATTTGTGGTATAGTGACAAATGAAAATATTACCAGAGGAGCTTTTGCCTTCATTTTATTTTTTATTAAAACAATCATATACGCTTTGATATGATACCATCCATTGATTTTACATGGATAATTAAAGGAGAACCATTATTTGAGCCCATTATTTTTTTTTTACCAAAAGTAAGAAAGCTATAGGCAAGGGGCATCTTTGAAGAAGATGCTCCAGATCAATTCAGTTTCCTATATTTCAAGGTTTAAAAAATCATCTTCCAGTAATAGCTACCCACCCCACTTTGAATGGGCTCACATTTTTTTGCTAACTAATCATTTTATAACTTCCAATACTATACAGTTATCTATAACAGAATATCTTCCTGAAATATATACTAACTAGGAATAAGGCCCGTTGTGGAAATAAATACAATGGGCTCTAGAAAGAGGCTCTGGGAGAGTGCCCCGGCTTTGGGCACTCAGTGACAATTTGCTGTGGCAATCTCAGCAGGGTATAATGACAGAGTCCATCATTTTCTCCAGAGGAACTGATCTTTGCTACCTGAAGAGCAGTAGTAATTTTGAGTGATCTCCAGCCCACCCCAAGATTGGTAATAGTGGTTCCCCAGTAGGGAGTGGCTGGTTTGGAGGGTGGAGTCTATGGCATTGTACCTGTCTGAGGTCCCACCCCTCCTCAACACTCACCCTCTCCAGGTTCGACCCTTCAAATCTCCAGGAATTTCCCAACCTGGAGTTGCCAATCCTATCTCTGTCCCAGCCAACCATCAACCTACCTTTAGTTTTCCATCTCCTCCCCCCTCCCTCGTAGAGAGCAGTTGTAATTTTGAGTGATCTCAAGCCCCCACCTGGAGATTGGCAACAATGGTTCCCCATCAGGGAATGGCTGGATTGGAGGGTGGAGTCTATGGCATCGTACCTGTCTGAGGTGCCATCCCTCTTCAAACGTCACCCTCTCCAGGCTCTATCCCTCAAATCTCTAGGAATTGCCCACCTGGAGTTGGCAACCTGATCAGGACTGGGCCCAATGAGTTTTCTCCCAAAGGCCAACATAGGTGTGGAAAGGGCCTTTTACTGACAGAGGAGAAAGTACAGGTGCCAACTCTGATTAGGGAAATACCTGGAGATTTTGGGGGGTGGATCCTGTGGAGGGCAGCATCTGGGGTGTGTGTGGAAGGACTCAGCAGGGTATAATGCCATAGAGTCTACCCTCCAAAGCAAACATTTTCTCTGGGGGAACTGATCTCTGTCATCTGGAGGTCAATTGTAACAGTGGGAGATCTCCAGGTCCCACCTGGAGACTGGCAACCCTAGGGGAAAGTCAGCCACACAGTGGGGAGTTGAAGAAAATGGTTTGATGGTCGCTGGCCCACCTCGTTAGCCAGCCAGCCATGCTGAAGCTAAGCAGGAGAAAGAGCCTTTTTCCATTTATTCTGACAGGAAAGTGGCTGTTAGGGAGGAGGTTATGGGTGGGGGAGGGGGTTATGCTGAAAGTCCTTTTTTTTTTTACTCACAGAAACAAGCTTGGCTGCCTACCAACAGCCACTGAGGGGACAGTCCCTCACAGGAGTCAAGAGAACTGTCTTCCTCAGGAGAGAAAGCTGGTCTGCCAGGGGAGTGGGTGAGGAAGAGAAGCAGACCCAGCACCCAGCCAATGGCACGTGAGTACTCTTGAGTGGCGGCTGATGGGCCAATGGCTGAGGGAGGGCATTTTACAGCCAATGGGAGCGCATGGAATCTTATGAAACCAAAAGATAAATATTATAAGGAGAGATATATACAAGCTGTTAGTTAATTCTTACTGCTTTTTATCATAATAAAGAATATCAAAAATAGGTATTACAGGTTTCTCATGCATAAGGCCATCTGCTGGCGCTCAACCAATATATCCCGTCTGAGAACTGTATCTTTGCTTCTATATACTTAGCTTAGACATGGTGACGTTGGATCCATGTCTGCAGTACTTTTGAATTCCCACCTTATCCTATTATTCCTGTAAACCCCTTGGATAGGAGGGATCCATGTTCTGTGCCTTGTAAAGAGCCTTTCACACTGTTGGCATTGAAGAATTTTTTTACCAATGATAGCAGTGATGTTAGCCTCTAACCCTAACTTCTTATATTCCCTACTAGGGATGGGCACAAACTCAAAAATCCTGGTTTGATTTGGGCCAGTGCTGAACCAAGCCCTGAACTGAACAGCGCAGAAAATTCCCAAACCAAACCAGCCACTTTGGGTCCTCCTTTCTCTCAGTTGTAGAGAAAGGGGGGGATCGCCATTTGACCCATCCATTTTGCTTCCCCCTACTTTGAAGCTTTGCCATTTAAACCTAACAACTGATGGCTAGCAGCTTGTAAGCAGGGGGAAGTGAAACGGAGCACTGAACTGTCTGGCAGCCATTTCAGCCTAACAGCAGGGCTGGTGCACCCATCCACTGTTAGGCTGAAATGGCTGCCAAGCGGGGGGGGGTGAAACAGACTACTGAAATGTTTAGCAGCCATTTCAGCCTAACAGCAGGGTTGGTGTACCCATCTGCTGTTAGGCTAAAATGGCTGCCAGCCATTTCAATGAAATGAACCCCTGAAATGGCTGCCAGCTATTTCAGCTTAATAGTGGGTGGGATCACCTGACAGATGTTAGGTTGAAATGGCCTGAACAGCTGAACTGAGCAAAAGTCTGGTAAATGTTCGGGGAAGGCACCTTTCCCAAACACCAGTTTGGGGCTCTGAACTGGGCCAAGTTCATACTGAATTTTGGCTTGTGAACTGGTTCATGTCCATTCCTATTTCCTACAACTCAGTTTTGCAGCCTAGTGATCTGCCACTCCCCCCCCCCAAAAAAAAAAAAAAAATGTAGAAGCACTTTGATTTCATTTACCAGCTGCGAACCATAGAGTTATAGATAATCTTACTAAAACCACAAGGGTAGAACCAATCAAAACTCAAACAGCTAATAATGTTGTTTTGGTGTGATTCTGATGTTTTGCATCCACTTTCAGGATGGAGGAAAAAAGATCTGTAATGATATGTATCAGGCCAGGCTGGTCAAACAGCTCTATAAAAATTACATAGTGGCAGAATCGATAAAAATAATTCTGACCAGCTTTCTTTCACAAGAGCTGCTGCAAGACTGCACAAACACACACAAATCAATTCAAGGCAGACTTCCAGGATGGAAGGAGTGCATGGAATGTTTACTGAACCTGGCCTAGGGACATCACAGTCATAGTACTGCATCCTTGAAAAGCTACACTTCAGCATATTTTTTCTAAATCCATAGTGTTTTTTGTTTGTTTTTTTTAAAAACTATTTCTCAGTAGATAGGAGGGGAATTGCTCCAGATTGTTTCTAGGATATGGGAGGAGAATTTGACAAACATTTCCTGTTTATTTCTACAAAACAAATCACTTACATGTGGGCACAATTTCAGTGATTGATTTTACCGGAGGAGACTAACATTTCAAGAGCAGTATAACAGCAGATGACACAGTAAATACTCAGCCAGCTGTGCAGCTCAACTCTTACTCCTATGGCAGCCCTTAGGAGATCTGAGTTTTGATTGTTGCTAGGTTCAGGCATTCACATCAGTACTCTTAACATACATCCATGCCGGGTGTGTTATTTGCTCAGCTACCCTCATTCTTATGTCTTCACAAAACATATCTACCAGGTCTGGAGTGAAAGCAAGAAATGAGGACTGCCACCTTCACGCCCAAGGTATGGCCTTTCCAGAACATCTGCCTGACAACTGGGGATGTGATGCTGGCAACTGCTTAATCAAGGTATGACTCAGACAGCACTCCTAATAAATACAACAAATGCTTTGAATCCATAGAGAATTACTTCCAGTGTTCAAGAGCAATTGGAAGCCATTTACTCCACAGTTGTTGTGGAGCCTTGTTGTCTGGGTTTCTTTTCCTAAGCACTGGGTGAGCAATGAGGAAAGAAAGTGAATGGGAGATAGGTGCCTGTCAGAGATGTCAACCAGAACAATTAACCACCCATCCAACCAAACCAGATAATCCCAGAGGGCATTTCTTTGCATAGCATTTCCACTGTCTGCTAAGTATTGCAGCACCTCGCAGGCTGGGAGTAGGGGGGCTTCCTGGTAAAGGATTGGGTTATCTGTTTTTGTGTAAGAGAGTTGTTGATGCAGGATCTGGTCTCTCCTGGATGTCATTATTGTGTATAAAAGCATGTTAACCATGGCAGAAAGTAATATGCAAACTTTCATCCATTTGGCAATAGGAGATAACCACACTCTCCTTCCTCTCTGCCTTACTTAATTGCATATTTTCTCTTGGCCACAGAAAGGATTGGGAGAAAATATACTGAAAGAAACAGAATAAAGTAAGATAAAGCATGGTAGGGTTTTGTTTTTTTTAAATCCACTCATCTGCAAATTTTATTTTATTTTTTTGTAGGAAAACAGATCGCTCACTTAACTTCCTTTCTGAAGACCCTGGGGAAGGAGAGGAAAGGTTATTCACACACCCATGGACAAGTTCATGTGTCCACACTGCAAGTGTAACTGTAACTGTTTCTAGAATGGGGAAACTTCCTCCTAGCAAACTCGTATTTGAAAGAATTCAAGAGGCAAAGCATCTCCAGACTGTGTCCATTTTCTCCTTTACCACTGTTAGAGGGATGGGACCCCTGCTATGGGGAAACAATGGGACCTTAATCCTGTAAGAAAGGGTGTAGGGCTTTTCAGTTTAGAAAAATAAGTGACATGAGGGATAACAGAAGTTTATAAAAATTATGCATGGGGTAGAGAAAATTTATACAAAATACCTTTTCTCCCTCTCCAGTAATACTAGAACCCAGGAGCACCCAATGAAGCTGATGAGCAACAGGATGGACAAAAATAAGTACTTTTCCTCTAAAAAAAATACTTAAATTGTAGAATTCAGCATCAGTGGATATAGTGTTGGCTTTAAAAGGGGATTAGGAAGTTTAATGATGGAGAGGTCCATCAACAGCTACTAGGCAAGATGACTAAAATGAACAACCACATCCAAAGTCAGTAAATCTCTGAATACAGTGCTGGCAAGTGACACCAGGGGAAAGTCTTAGCATTTGTGTCCTGTATGCTAATCTTCCAGGTCATACAGCAGGCCATTGCATAAAACAGGTTACCGGAGTAGATGGACCACTGGTGTGGTCCATCAGGGCACTTCTTATGGTAAGCCTGACACTTCCAGGCTATTGTGGTTTCTTACTTCCTTGTTTGAGAACTATTAAAATAACATGCATTATTTAAAAGCATTCAAGCTCTCCACTGCCCTGGCTGAATACAAAAAAGCTTGGACAGAAATTATTTTAATGATGGAGGAAAAAGAACCCCCTTGGGAGATGTTGGTGCAGGAATGATCAGTATAACCTATGCAGTATTCCTTCAACACTGGCCCAGTCAGATTCCACTAGCCAAACATATCCAGTGGATTTACAAAAGATATACTACACTAGGTTACTAAAATTAGTAGTGACATTTTTCTCATGTCATTTTATTAACAAGGAGTGCTTACCAAGCACTATTATTAAGCTGTTTAAAGTGTATGGAATGTATATTTTGTGCTCTGATGCTTCAAAACCAATCATTTCCTTTTTACCTAATCATTTCCTTTTTACTGATCTTGCTCAGCCACTCATACTCAGAAGTATGATTTTAAGCCAGACTGACCTATTGATCTTGCAGTCACCTTATTAAATTCAAAACTTCCCTTAGAAGATGCTTGTAACAGACTTGCCTTGCCCTCTGCCACTGTATGCATAGCTCACTTTTCACTTGTTTGTGGCTGAGTTTCTCTGTATCTTTTGACACAGCCGTTGTCAACACCACTTGATTAAAATAACAGTTTTACAATTAACAGTTATTATCTAAGCCACCACTCAGGGCTTCCTTCATGATGACTGATCCAGTGCTTCCTAGGTGGCATCTGTGTTGTTCTTTCTCATTCTTTGTGGCCAACCCTGCTGCAGAATTACTTCTTTCTTGATGCTCCCTTGTGATTTCTCCCTGAGGATCAAATTAAACTTTACTAAGATGCACCTAGGTGGTTGGGAGAATCTTTATAGAATCATATACTTGTTGGATTTACAGAAGCCTAAAAGGTCTTCAACCCCATCTCTTGAACATAAGAACATAAGACGAGCCCTGCTGGATCAGACCAGTGGTCCATCTAGTCCAGCATCCTGTCTCACACAGTGGCCAACCAGTTCCTCTGGACAGCCAACAACAGGGCATAGAGGCTGAGACCTTCTTGTGATGTTGTCTCCTGCTCTGGGATTCAGAAGCTTAGTGCCACTGAATGTGGAGGTTCCCCTCAGTCTCCATGGCTAGTAGCCATTGACAGATTTATCCTCCATTAATCTAGCTAATCGTCTTTTAAAGTTGTTTATTCCTGTAGCCATCACTACATTCTCTGGCAGTGAATTCAACATTTTAATCACTCTCTGTGCTAACGTACTATATTTCCTTTTGTCCATCCTGAACCTACTGCCCATCAGCTTCATTGAATGCCCTTGAGTTCTAGTATTTTGGGAGAGGGAGAAAAAGTTCTCTTTGTCAATTCTCTCCACCCCATGCATAATTTTATAACCCTCTATCATGTTTTCTCTTAGTTGTCTCTTTTCTAAACTGTAAAGTCCCAGACTCCTCAGCCTTTCCTCATAGGGAACGTGATCCACATCCTTAATCATCTTTGTTGCCCTCCTCTATACTTTTTCCAGCTCTAGGCAGAGTATCTATGTCTAGAGCTCACACAAATTTGCCAATGATACCCAGAGTTGCCAGAGACTTGCCAATGCTTTTAAAACATCAAAGTATCCACTGGCTCCTTTGCCCACAATCCTCCCCATCCCTGTTTCCTACAGCCCTGCTAGAAGGAGAAATGGTAATGGGCAGAGAGACTGGTGGAGAGAGTGCTTTGGACATGTAAAGTACAGCACAATCTCCTGACAAATAGCAAACTGCCTTTTCCTTGAAATAATACCAAGGTGGTGATTCTGCAGCCCCTGAAGTTCCTCTTAGAGGAAAAAAAAATCCTCCTGCATATAGATAATGAGCATATTTGAGAGAAAACGTCACCATAAACTAGCACTACATGCAGGGAGTGCTGTAGTTCAGAATGCACTGTTAAGATGAAGAAAGCCTTCCCATCAATCAAAGATATCCTTCCCTATTATATAAAAGTGTAGTGGTCGACTGGCATGCCCAAATAAGGCAAAAATGCACGGCAAAATAGGTTGGCCGTGGGGGCTGCCACTCACAAGTGGGCCCTGGCCATTGGCTGATGTGCCTGGCTGTGTGGGCTCTGCCTCCAGCCGCCAGACCAGGCGGATGCTCCGGCAGCTCCATGCTGGCAGCCCGAGCTCGAAGACGGCCTCCCTCCCTCGCTGTGACACCCACCCCCCGGTAAGTGACTCGGCCCGACTGGGGCCGGTGACGCCTTGCGTGGCAGAGAGGAGACAGCAGAACTGGCCTCACTGTGAAGGCGTCACTGGCAAACAGGGGGACGAGCAACTCGGGCCGACTGCGGCCCGCGACTCCTTGTGTGGCAGGGAGGAGGCAGCAGAGCTGGCCTTGCTGTGCAGGCGCCACCAGGAAACAGGGGGACGGGGCCTCCAGCGGCTGGCCAGAAGAATGAGACGGCCTCCCTCACTCGCCGCTCTGCCACTGCGGAGCCACGGTGGGGAGGAGGAGGCAGAGCTGGCCTCGCCCTGCAGGCGCCACCGGTGCAGAGGGGGACGGGGCCTCCAGAGGGAGTCCAGCTAGCACTCATTGCATCGGACCATGCAACGGGCCTTGCTGCTAGTTGGTATATATTATAACACTATCATCATCTTCCATTCACCCTTAAACTTTCATTCCTGAAAAAAAGATGTCCTGTACTTTCTGCTACTGATTGCAGACTTCGGATTCTTTGCTGCTATTCTAACTCTTCTTTGTATACTTTATACCTTCAAAGATTGTAGTGCCTGGATTTGAACACAGTATTCTAAGGTAGCTGTGATTCTCTTCTAAACAAGCTATGTGTTGCCATTTTCCTGAGACTTACTTTTTTCCCCTAAGGATTTTGCATCACATTATTTACAATGGAAGCACTGATACCTCAGACTTCTTTGTGGTACCACCATATTATACTTAAGTAAATGAGAACTGAATGAACATCTTGAAGGACATTTTGAACAGGTGTTACTTATAACTTGCTTAGCCCCCATGTTTCTGTACTTCAAACAGTTCTTTTGTGAAAACTGTTCAAATTATTTTTTTAAATCTGTCTGTGCTAGATCAAACAAAAACCGATCATCTAGCATTCTCCAAAAAATGGCTCAGCGGATGACTAAAGTAATAAAAATATGGAGGCTGCATTTAGCTGACATTTCAATTATTATCGTCTGGAAAATTTTCTATGGATTCATGTAGTCTTTCTGCAATGCTGTCTAAGCTTCAGGCTATCACCACCTATTGTGGCAATAAATTGTATGACCTGGATCCCATGGAAATCAATCTTATAGCAATTGCCCTTGTGTTAATGGAACATGCTTTTTTTGCTGGAGGAAGGTTCCTTGCGTCAGATGAAGGCTCCACCAATTGTGGGATAGAACCTTTGGATACACCTGCATAGGTTAAGTATGTGTTGCAAGTAGTCAGGTTTTTTTTAGTCCTGCATCTTCCGCCAATCATTGTTAATGTGACAGAATGTTTATCCACAATTTCACTCTTAAGGAAAATTATTTTTAAAATTGTATGGGATTGGCATATTGTATTCTTCAAGTTTTTGTATGCGACACACTAGCTATGGCTGAATACATGATTTATTCCATAATCAAGAAGCTCTCATTGCTAACTAGTACCAACTTCATTGTAGATCCTGACCACCTGTGAAGAGACAGGTTTGCATGGAGAAAGGGCCACACCTCCAGACTGGACTGTTCCCAAGAATAAATTCAGAGGCATGATATTTAATACACTCAAAGGCATGATGAGAATCATTCCAAGGGCAAGACTGCTGGAACGGTACAAGTGAAGGGTGGGCTCTCCTAAAACAAGAGCTCTTGTAAGCTCAAGCCACTGCAAGCTCAAGCCACTGCTATTCCAACAAGAAAGAAACATGGTAGGGAAAAGAAGGAGGAGGAGGAGGAGGTTGGATGTATACCCCACCCTTCATTACCCCAAGGAGTCTCAGAGCAGCTTACAATCCCTTTCCCTCCCCACAACAGACACCCTGTGAGGTAGGTGGGGCTGACAGAGCTCTCCCGAGAACTGCCCTTGAGAGAACAGCTCTGAAAGAACTTATGTCTGACCCAAGGTCACACCAGCAGCTGCATGTGGAGCTGTGGGGAGCCTAGTGTGGATGAACAGAGAACTCTGTGATGAGCTAAGGAAGAAAAAGGAAATGCTCAAGAAATGGAAGCAAGGACATACTTCTAAAGAAGAGTATCTGTTGGCTGCTAGGCACTGTAGGTCAGCCCTCAGAGAGGCCAAAGCTCACAGTGAGCTAAAGCTGGCCAGGGAGGCTCGCTACAAGAAAATCTTCAAATATGTGGGGAACAAACACAAAGAGGTGATGGGTCCACTGTTGGGTGAAAATGGAGAAACTCTGACAGAGGACAGAGAGAAAGCAGAAAGGCTCAATGCCTATTTTGCCTCAGTTTTTTTCCCTGAAGAAGAGAACAGGCTCATCTAGAGATGGTAGTAGGCAAGGGACGGCATCCACTCTGCTGGTTGACATGAACAGATAGGTAGGTCAGAAGCACCTGGCTGCATTAAATGAGTACTAATCCCCTGGGCCAGATGGTATGCACCCAAGAGTGCTCAAAAAACTTTCTAGAGAGTTTACAGAGCCTTTGTCCATCATCTTCCAGACCTGTTGGAAGACAGGAGATGTTCCACATGACTGGAAGCAGGCAGATGTTATCCCAATTTTCAAAAAAGGAAGGAAGGATGACCCAGGAAACTACAGGCCAGTCTGTCTGACCTCTGTCCCAGGGAAGATACTGAAACAGATTTTAAAGGGATCAACCTGTGAACATCTAAAGGAGAACTTGGTGATCCAGGCAAGTCAGCACAGATGTGTCCCCAACGGGTCCCGCCAGACCAACCTCATTTCATTTTTTGATTAAGTGACAAGCTTACTGAATCGAGGGAATGCTGTTGATGTTGTTTACCTGGATTTCAGTAAAGCTTTTGATGGGGTTCCTCATGATGTTCTGATGGGTAAACTAGAGGAGTGTGTACTGGACTCTAGGCTAGTTAGGTGGATAGGGAACTGGTTGGAGAACTGCACTCAATTGTAGTTGTCAACAGCATCTCATGTGAATGGAGGGAGGTGTCCAGTGGGGTGCCACAGGGCTCAATTATGGGTCTGATACTTTTCAATATTTTTATAAATGATCTGGATGAGGGTGTGGAGGGTCTACTCATTAAATTTGCAGATGACACCAAATTGGGAGGAGCAGAAAACCCACCAGAAGATAGAGAATTCAACAAGATAAGAACATAAGAGAAGTCCATGTTGGATCAGGTCAATGGCCCATCTAGTCCAACACTCTGTCACACAGTGGCCAAAAATACCAGGTGCTATCAGGAGGTCCAGCAGTGGGGCCAGGACACTAGAAGCCCTCCCACTGTTGCCCCCCCAAGCACCAAGAATACAGTGCATCACTTGCCCTAGACTGAGAGAGTTCCTATCTATACCTTGTGGCTAATAGCCACTGATGGATCTCTGCTCCATATGCTTATCTAATGCTCTCTTGAAGCTGTCCATGCTTGGAGCCACCACCACCTCCTGTGGCAGTGAATTCCATGTGTTAATCACTCTTTTGTCTGTTCTAACCCAACTGAACACACTGAGAAAGTGGGAGGATGTGAACAAGATGCAATTTAACAAGGATAAGTGCTGAGTTCTATATCTGGGTAACAAAAATGAGGAACACACATACTGGATGGGGGATACAATTCTGGGTAGCAGTGTGTGTGAGAACAAGATCTTGGGGTATGGGTGGATCATACGTTAAATAGGAAGTAGAAGAAGAGTTGGTTTTCATACCTCACTTTTCACTACCTGAAGGAGTCTGAGAGTGGATTACAATCACCTTCCTCTTTCCAAAACTGATTTCCTGTGAGGTAGGTGGGGCTGAGAGACAACCGTGACTGACCCAAGGTCACCCCCAGCTAGCTTCATGTGGAGAAGTGGGGAATCAAACCCAGTTCTCCAGATTAGAGTCTGCCAATCTTAGCAACCACACCAAACTGGCTCTCAATAAAGGGTTTAAATTAAGGTGGGAAGGTACCGGCTGGATATTAGGAAAACCTTTTCACTGTAAGACTTGTTCAACAGTGGAATCAGCTGCCTAGGGAGGTGGTGAGCTCCCCCTCACTGGCAGTCTTTAAGCAGCAGCTGGACAAACACTTGTCAGGGATGCTGTAGGATGATCCTGCATTGAGCAGGGGGTTGGACTAGATGGCCAAATGGCCCCTTCTCTTTGATTCTATGACTCTATAATACAGAAAAATACAGAGAGAGGGATAATAAGAAAAGGTGACAGACACACAAATACAGGATATAGTAGACAATGCATGGCAAGTGTGTTGTAAGCAATGTAAACCCAAAGTTTTGATTTAAAACTATTCAAAACATCTTTAAAGCCAGGCATCATGTATTACATCATAGCCATTTTAGTACTATGCTGTATATATCAATTACTACTATTTTTATGTGTTTATCAAATTTATATCCCGCTCCCTCTCCCTCGAATAGGACTTGGGGCAGCTAACAGCATTTAAAATACACCAATAAAAACAATACAAAAGATACAATAAATAAACTTTAAAATATAAAATGATGAAAAATCTATCCCTATTAAAATCTATCCACTATCAATCAGGGTAGGATGTGTGGATAGTGAAGATGGAGCTGAAGCATACCAGCTGCCTGGTGGATCATAATCACCCAAAGGCCACCCAAAAAAGGACAGCCTTGTATGCCCTGTGGAACCTAGGGAGATCCTGCAAGGCATGCACCTTTTTGGGCAACTGGTTCCACAGAATGGGGGCTAATACTGAAAAGGCCCTCACCCTTGTTGACACAATGCAGGCAATTCATGGACCAGGGAACTTCAATAAATGCCAATATGAAAATTGTAGAAGGTGCGGAGGATCATGCCAGGAGAGGTAGTCTTGAAGATATGAGAGTCCCAGGCCATTTAGGGCTTTAATGGTAATTACCAACACTTTGAATTGGCATCGGAAACTAATTGGAACCCAATGCAGCTGCCATAGGATAGGTGTAATATGTGCTGACCAGGATACTCCTGTCAGCAATTTGATAGCTGTGTTGTGGACCATTTTCAGTTTCCAAAGCATCTTCAAAGGTAAACCTGTGTAGAGTGAGTTACAGTAATCCAGGCTTGAAGTGACTGTTGTATAAATTACTGTGGCAAAGTTCTCCAGAGACAGATAGGAAGCCAGTTGGCAGGCCCAGAGCAGATGGTAAAACACAGTCTTTGTCATCGAGGACACATTTGTCCAGGGAAAGCAAAGAATCAAGCCATATCCGCAAACTCCTGACAGTCTATTGTAGAAAGTTGGACCCCATCAAGGGTTGGTAGAAGTGGCCACCTCAGCAGTCCAGCCTTCTCCAGCCACATGGTCTCTGTCTTAGATAGATTTCACTTCAACCAACTCTCACCTAGCCATTCTACCACTGCAGGCAGGAGGCCAAGACTGGAATTCTAGCTACTGGTCACTCCTTAAATAAGAGTTAGGGCTGGGTGTCATCTGCATATTGATGGCACCCCACTCCAAACCTCCTGACAATCTCTGCCATAGGGTGCATATAGATGTTAAATAACATTGGGAAGAGAATCAACCCCTGTGGATCTCCACAGGTTAGGGCCTGTGGTGACAATTTCTCTCTGCCCATGATTATCCTCTGGGGATGACCCTGGAAGAATGAGAACAGCTCATGGCCATACCCCTCATACCCAGGGAGGCAACAGGATCAGCAGCACTGTCCCACCTTCACCAAGGTGTAACTGGAGATTATCAACTAGAGCAACCAGAGCTATCTAGGTTCTGAATCCTGGTCAGAAGCTGGATTGGAAAGGATCTAGGGCAGATGTCTCATCCAGGAATTCCTGGAGCTGTTCAGTCACTGCTTGCCCAATCATCTTTCCCAGAAATAGAAGATTCGATACTGGGCAGTAATTGGCTAAATCTCTCTCATCTAACATTGACTTTTTCAGGAGATGTGTCACTGCTGCCTCCCTGAGGGAACCAGGGAAAGAGCCCTGAGAGAGTGAAAGATTTATAATGTCTCCCCAGGCTCGTCCTGCCATGGCCCTGGAGGCTTTCACCAACCAGGAAAGGCAGGGATCCAAGAAGCAGGTAGCAGGCAGAACAGCTATTAGGACCCTGTCAACAACTGCCTGTGAGAGAGGGTTGAAGGAATCCAAAATGGACTTGATCGAGTAAACAGGCCCCAAGATTCCTATTGACTCCAAATCTGGCAGCCAAGCCTTTGTGGTGAAGTGAGACTTTATCTGAAAAGAACATCACAAATGTGTCACAGATAATAGCCATTTTTCAACTACTTTTGGAAGGGGTGGTCAATTGCCTAATGATTCTAAATAACTGAGCTGGACACAATGCAACAGATCCAATGGAGGCAGAGAAATAAGAGCGCTTTGCTGCCTTTGCGGCCACTCTATATGCCTTCAAGCAGGCTGTATAAAGTGTTCTCATCACAAGTTCGTTGCCAGCACCACTTTAGCTATCTAAACTCATTTTTATCATCCTTAGTTGTTCCGTATACCAGGGATTCAATAGTACTACTATGATATAAGCTAGTTATTTTTCTATAAAAGTACACTATGACATACAAAACCTAGCCAACATAAAAACACATGGTGAAAATATAATTACCCCTGCCAGAAATCATATAGGTTGACTCAGTTCTTCAATCTATTTGGAAATTCTGTCTAGAATTGACAATAGTTACTCTTTGATTTTTCAGTCACAAAGGGTCCCTCCAGCTATCTAGGATAACTATTACTTTCTTGTTAGGGATCTCTCCCTCTTCTCCAGCTGAAGTGTGTGGCCCCCCAGTCAAAATAACAAGGCAGATAATGTAATTTGGGATTAACGGAGGGCCACTTTACTGATTATTTACTATTTTCTGCAGTAAGGGTAAACCTCTGAGAGTGGGAATAAGCCAAGGCTGGTGTTGGTCCTCCAACTACCTCCTTGCTTTATGCTGGGTGATCCAACTTTGCCCCAAATGCGAGCCAAACCCTTGGCTTGCCCCAGCTGGCATGGCCAACTGTGAACTACCTTGTAGTGTCCCAACACCTCCAAAGGGGGGGGGGCACACACTCCATTCATGTGGGGTGTCTGCTAACACTGCTGCTCCTTCTTCATTGTTGCCCAGCTTCCTGCTGGCCTCCAAAGTGTCAGCCCCAGCCATAGCCACTGCAACCAGGCCACTGTGACCTCTGCTACCCAGGCTGCCACCCCTGGAGTCTGTCATCAACAGGCCCAGCCAACCACGAGGTAGGGCCACAGCCTGCTCACCTCCTCCCAGCATGCACAGCTCCTCACACCACTGAGCACAAGGCAAAAGAGAATGCTACGGGGATGAGGCCAGCCTTTAAAGTCCTCCTGGCCCCACCCCCTGATGCAGAGATGCATCTGTCTCCTGTCCTCATCTCTCCTCTTCTGGGGGTAGCAAGGTAGCCCCTGCCCACAAGCACCTATGGCTCCATGGGCAGAAGAGCCATGATTCACTCACAATTTGCCAGCAGCATCTTTGAATGCCCACTTACACATATAAAAGTGTCAGTGGTTTAAAAATGTATTTCAAATATTTAGTGTGCACATTCCTGTACTGCAAAAGCCACTTAAATAGTGAACTAGACAAGGTATAGGACAAGCACGTGAGGACTGTGCTCTACATGTGAAGGAATGAAATACGAGTTCACTTGAGTCAGTTGCATACAATTCCCAGTTCACCACAGTAATTCTAAAATAGAAAGGATGGAAGGGAGACAGATATTTAACTAGCAAATACCATTATTACCATATTCAGGCACAGAAAAGGAAGAAGCAAAGTGAAATGGTGGTATTCAAGACAAGAAAACCAACTTATTCAGAGTATAACGATACAGAACAATTTACTCATCCTGTCCTTATATATAAACATGTTTTCACATGGCAATGTTCTATGCTTGCCAAAATCAGTTGGCTGACTGAACTACCCATCAGGTGGGCCTGAGTCCCGCCCACAGAGCCAGCTCCCGCTAAAACTCCAATCCGAACAGTTTACCTCAGCAGCCCAGCAGCCATTTGCCTGACCAGCCTTCTTCAGCTGTCAGAATATCAGTGGAGGAGCAGCCGTGGCCATTTGCCTGCCAACCATTCTTTAACCCTCAGGACAGCTTTGCAGCAGGTAGGGCCTGTCTTCCCCCCAGCTGGCTTCTGAGGTGAGCCGGCCTGCCTGGGCTGGCAGGGCCTGCATGGGGGGGTGGGAGGCCTGTGGCTGGCCTGCCTGGGCTGGCAAGGCTTGCCTGGGGGGTGGAAGGCTCAAGGACAGCTGGCCTGGGCCAGTGGGGTTTGCCTGTGGGTGGGGAGGTTTGTGGCCGGCATGCCTGGGCTAGCAGGGCCTGCCTGGGGGGGAGGCCCACGGTTGGCCTGCCTGGACTGGCAGGGCCTGCCTGGGGGGTGGGAGGCCCGCAGCCAGTCTGCCTGGGCTGGTGGGGTCTTGTCCGGTGAAGCCATGGCTGCCCTCGCTGGGCCGGCAGGCCCTGGCTCAGGGGGGAGGCCAGCGGCCGGCCTCACTGGGCTAGCAGGACCTTGCTCAGCAAGGCTGCGGCCACCCTTGCTGGGCCAGCAGGCCCTGGGTCAGGGGGGAGTCTTGTAGCCAGCATCGCTGGGCCAGTGGGGCCTTGCCTGGCAAGGCTGCAGGTGCCCTCACTGGGCCGGCGGGGCCTTGCCGGTTGTCTTCTTTTCCTCCCTCCCTTTCTCACCATCTCTTTGCCCTTTCTCTCTCTTTCTCTTCCTTCCTCCCCATCTCTGCCTTCTTTCCCTCTGTTCCTCCCTCCCTCCATGTTTCCCTTCCTTCCTTCCTTCCTTCCTTCCTCCCTGTCTCTTTCCCTTCTTTCCCTTCTTTCCCTTCCTTCCTTCCATCCATCCATCCTTCCTTCTTTCTTTCCTGTTACTGATTTTGTGAATTCTGCACACTTTTACTTCAAAGGAAGTCCCTCTGAGTTCAGTAGGAGGGGCTTGGGATGCTCTGACGCCAGCCCCCCAAGCCACTGTGGGCTCAGTGGCCAGGTCATGGCACTGCTCCTGAGGATTTCTTTCCCCCGTGCGGCTGGGACAGCGGTGGCTGGCCAGTGCAAGTGAGGCCCCTTCCCCCAAGACAGAGGAGCTTGGGAGGCTGTGAGGCCAGCTCTGGCCCTAGTTGCCTCAGCCCATTGGTAGTTGCTTCAACAGGCATTGTAGCAGGACGGGGGCCCCCAGGAGCATGTAAAGTATCACCCCCACTCTCTTTGCCACACAGAGGCCATCAATATGGCTGGAGCATCGGAGCCCAGGGTCTGATTCTGTCTTGGCCAGCTGCGCATGTTCTCACAAAAAGGGCACTGAGGTCTGATTCAGTATACAGCAGCTCCATGTGTTCTCTCTCTACAGGCCCAGGGGGTCTGATCACTTGACTGAACTTCTGACCATGCACTCCAATAGCAAAGGCAGTCTCACAGGACTGCAGATCAAACCCAGTTCGCTGTGCAAACCCCAAATACATTGATACACACTTCGGCCACAATAGCCAACATCTTTAGACAAAGAAACCCCACTGTTTCATAGATGCAGCATCCATCCTTGGTAGGTTACTGCTTTACTTTCCACAGACAACACTTCAGATTCCAAGACCCACACAGGAGACTGAGACCGCTGTGAACAGACACACTGTACACGTTACAGGACCAGGTAAGTGGGCCAGACATGGGGACAATGTACCAGTACCAGAATGCTTTCCTACACTTTTCTGTGCATGGTTTTCTGATTGATGATCCTGTGGCTGCAAGATCTTTAGACCAAAACACCCCATGTCGCAGCGATGCTGCATCCATCCTTAGTAACTAACAACACACAAGTGAGCCAGTTTGGTGTAGTGGTTAAGTGCACGGACTCTAATCTGGGAGAACCAGGTTTGATTCCCCACTCCTCCACTTGCACCTGCTGGATGACCTTGGGCAAGCCATAGTTCTGATAAGAGCTCTCTCAGCCCCACCTACCTCACAGGTTGTCTGTTTTGGGGAGGGGAAGGGAAAGGAGTTTGTAAGCCACTCTGAGACACCTTTAGGTAGTGAAGGGCGGGGTATAAATCCAATCTCCTCCTCCTCCTCCCTCTTCTTCTTCTTCTTCCTCTTTACTTTCTAGAGACAACACTTCACATTCAGAGAACCACAAAAGACCACAGGAGACTGAGACAACTGTGAAAAGACACACTGTACACATTACAGGACCAAGTAAGTGAACATGACATCACTTAATGCTGTCCTTTCTACAGACAACATTTCAGACTCAGAGAACCACGACAACTACACGAGATTCAGACAGCTGTGAACAGACACACCGTACATATTACAGGACCAGTAAGTGGACATGACATGGGGAAAGTATTCCAGTACAAGAATGCCCTGTTGCACAGGTCCTATGGGCACAAGATCCTTAGACAGCCCCCCCCCCAATGTCTCATAGATGCTGCATCCATCCTTGGTGGCTAACATCACTTAATCTTTTACTTTCTACAGACAACAATTCACATTCAGAGAACCACAAAAAAAACAAGGGAGACTGCGACAACTGTGAAAAGACACACTGTACACATTACAGAACCAGGTTAAGTGGACATGACATAGGGAAAGTGTTCCAGTACAAGAATGCCCTCCTGCACATTTCTGTGCATGGTTTGCGGAATGATGGTCCTGTGGGCACAAGATCCTTAGACAAAAAAAAAAGTCTCATGGCTGCAACATCCATCCTTGGTGGCTGACATCACTCAATGCTTTACTTTCTACAGACAACACCATCCAGCCTTAAACTATCTTGCTGGAAAATATTCCTCAGCCACACTTCTCTACCATAAAAGACAGCTTTCAAAACTATAGACATTCCACAACACCCATTTTCCCAAGACTCCTCCTTCTCATTCCCATGTAACCTACTGAGACTTTCATCACAACCACTCACTTTCAACCCACCTTCCCTTAAGACCTCTGCTCTAACAGGGTGAACAGTGTGACCACAACCACATTGAATGACAAGGACATCCAACATAAAATGACTTTGCAGACTGCCCAGTTGTTGACAGTACTCCACAGACCCCTGTGTGCAACATTTTCCAGCCCACATTGTGTGACCTTATACAATGGCTACTGTGTAACTTAAGGTATGTGAGACTTTACTTCCACATTTGTATCTTTCACTTACAGACTACTAATATTTACTTTACTTCCTTCCAGCCTACACATCACATCTTTCTAGAGCTCGTTGTATTGCTTTCACAATGGGCTTTACTGCTAGTGTTCAGTCATATTACTTTAGGCCAATGATCATTTGAAGTTGCATTTAACACAAATTATGTTCCTCCCAAAAACATACATTGAGGGTGGCTGTTGTTGTCAATCACAGTATTCCAAGTGATGTCTACCAGCAGTTCTTAAAGGACTTTGAAAACATTCCTGAGGAACCCAGCTGGCAAACCGATGTCTACATAGGGGTGTTAACCCATCGTCAGCCTGAGAAGCAGCAGCGAGGTGAGCACACCCCAGACCCTGTTGCAGAGCCGACAGTGGTAGAGTCTACTCCAGTGACTCTGACAGCATTCCAGATGGATCAAGAGGAAGCCGCCAGCCCAGAAGAAGTCTGTATCAACTTTGGATCCATGTTTCTATCTGCATTGGGTGACTTTCCACACAGCTATGCTGCTCAAACCAGTGAACAACAGCATCAGCAACCACCCCTAGAACATAACACTACTGGGAAAACTGAATATATGGCAGTTCCAAAGCTCTTTGAAAGTAGTTCCACTGCTGGAGCAGAAAAGCCAAGAGGTGTGAAGCAGCCTGAAGAGGAAGTGGAGAATAGTAAACTGACTTGGGTCAGTGACCATCAGAGTGAAGAAAAAGAGAGCTAGTTGTTCCTCCAGACTGGGTTTTCAGTATCAGTACAAAATTCCATTAGTGATAATAACAAAAGTCAACCTGACACCAGCAGGAGAAGGGAATTTGATGAAGAATCTCTGGAGAGCTTGAGTAGCATGCCAGATTCAGTGGATCCTACTACTATGACAAAAACATTCGAACCAGGAACAGGCAGTGATCTTTCTATGTTTGAAGCTTTGAGAGACACCCTTTATTCTAAAGTAGCTACACTGATATCCTAAAATGAGTCTCACCCTCATTTTCTACTTGAGCTTTTTCAGGAACTTCAGATGCTAAATTCAGACAATTTGAGACAAAGAGGACTGTATGCATTATAGGATATAGTAGCGAGGCATACATCTGAAGACAACACACAAGCAGAATGTCCAAAACCTCTGAATTCAACAGCGTGTTTAGGATCTAATTCAGAACTTACTCCCAGTGAATACCTTTCTTCTACTGATGATGAGACATTGGAGAAGAACTTTGACCTAAGAGGACCTGCAATGAGAAGTGGACTGATGTTGTATTCTCTTTAATGTTGATCAGAATATTGTTTTACTGTTTTATTGTTTGTATATATGTTTGTATATATAAATGGCAGAACCGGCACAGATCACTATTATGCAGCCCTCATCAGTGGGGTTCCTGATGGCTGGACCCCATGATTTTGTCTGGTGGGGGGTGTCATGATCTGTGTACAACTAGGAGATGGGGCCTGGTGCAGCCTGGGCCCAGAAGAGACCTGTTGGCAGTAGAAAGCAGACAGCTTACAATCCCCATAATGCTTAGAGAGGGTTATAGCCAATCAGTTTCCAGAGACTTTGTGAGGAAATGCCTCTTAAGCCTTGTTAACTGTGAAATCTGTGTTCTTTCTGTCTCTCCTGCGGTCTTGTCACACAGAGTTAAACTAAGGGGACAGGCTGGTCTGGTGAGAGAAAGATCCCTCACTTGGGACAGAGTGAGAACAGGTAGCGTGGCCTGGTATAAAAGGCAGGGGGCCTTGAATAGTAACTAAAGTGAAATAGGTAGTCGCATTAGATTCTGTTTATTTTGCCTTTTAAACACTATTATATCTTTTAAAGCACCTTGTCTTGTTTTCAATGCTCCATTATTGTATAAATAAATCATTTGTTTAATGTTCTCTGCTTGGTCATCATGCCTATGGTTCTTGGCTTGAAAAGGGGCATTTTGGATGGGCTTGGGAGGGTACTTTGGGCCTTCTCAAGGGACCCGAAGTCCAGAGTGGTGGTGGCAGAAGGTGGCGACCCACTGGGGTCATGACAAATGCCATAGAGTCCACTCTCCAAAGCAGGGTGGATAGAAATACATTTTTAAAAATAAAATATCAGATTTTTTTTTAAAAATCAGATTTTTAAAAATTTAAATTGGATTTTTTAATTAAATACTTTTTGAGAAAAGAATCTATCTAAAGATAGTTTTCTATTTAAGACACATTATAGTCCAAAGGCTATTTATCTTGAAATAAAAATTAGTTTTTAATTATGTAGCACGAGATGTATATTTATGCAATGTTTAATTTTTTTAGATAAATCATTTCCATTAATCCATTCACAATGTCATGGTCTTCCAGAAATTTCTGTAAGATTACTGGACAGTTTTTCTATCTAGAAGATATTATCACAGATGCTTGGCTTTACAGTTCTCAAAATTGTGAATTTGTGTCTGCAGAGATCACATGCCTTTTCTTCCCAGGAAAAATGTTATAAAATAAGCACACAGAGTTAAGAGACCTCAGTCCTATTGGTCCTCTGCAAGTCTATGTACACAGAATCAACCTCTTATCTCTTAAGTGCTAAGTTTCAAGAAGTTCAATGAATATAAGATTGTTTGGAGTGGAATAGGTCTGGATAAGGAGCAAATGTTAAGAGCTAAGCTGAGGAGGGAGGGGCAAGCAGTACAAATGAAAACAAAACTTTTTGAGCAGAATACTCCAGAAATCTTGAGATCTTTATGAGTGTATCATCATGAATGTTTAAGCAAATACAAGAATACATATGCTGTATAATGTTATTGATTTTGTTAAATAAAAAAAATTAAATGGTTATTGTTAATGATTATTTTTCTCCTTCCAGTAAAGTGCAACAGAAAAGTTCTCCAAATATAAACGATTAACCTATTAAACTGGAGACAGTTCACCTTGAAATGATTTCATAATTATTTATTTCAAGTGGTTAATAACCAATCATTAATTTTCTAATCTAACTAAAACTAACCTGAAAAGTCATTATATTAAAATGAATTGTAAAATGGGTTGTAAATATTAAGGCCATCTAGAATGAGCCTTTACATAGAGAACCATGATTAAAATCGAGTCTTACTGACTAGTGAATCAATTTGACCAGTAAATCAAATCTACCCTGCTCCAAATGACTATTTTCTCCAGGGGGATAGATCTCTGTTGTCTGGAGTTCAGTTATAATTCAGAGAGATTTCCGGGTCCAACCTGGGGGTTGGCAACCCTTGGCTCAGAAGCAACCTCTGAGTGACTTGATACCAATCAACTTGGATGACTCAATTAGGCTTGGCAGCTTGGTGCTATTCAACAGCAGGTACCTATGAAAGCCAGTGTGGTGTAGCTGTTAGAGCTTCAGAGTAGGGTCTGGGAGACCCAGGTTCAATTCCTTATCTTGCTGTGGAAGTGGGCTGGATGGCTTTCGGCCACTCACATACTTTCAGCCTAACCTACCTCACAGGGTTCCTGTTCAGATAAAAAAGGAGTCGATAATAATGTGGGCTGCTTTAGGTCCTCATGGGGGAGAAAGGTGAAATAGAAATGAATAAATTAACTAACTAAATAAATGTTTCATATTATTTATTTATTTATTTATTTATTTATTTATTTGTAGTATTTCTAGCCTGCCCTCCCTGCAAGCAGGCTCAGGGTGGCTCACATTACTTGGCCCGCAGGGCCAGAATTCATATACACAATTTAAAACCAGTTAAACAGTCAAGCAATTACAATAAAACCAATTAAATGATTAATCAATACAGTATACAATGAAAGTGCTCACAGTATGTTTTAAGCAAGAGGGCGTACCACATGGGACCAGAACATCCCACTCAGCAGTGGTGCGATCTCACTGCAGCCTAACCTATGCCACAGATAGTAATAGTGGCTGTTGGTGGTATTGGTGGGTGGCTCCTAATTGAAGATCTGGTGGAAGAGCTCTGTCTTGCAGGCCCTGCAGAACTGCATAAGATTCCGCAGGGCCCTGATCTCCTCCAGAAGCTCATTCCTCCAGTAAGGAGCCACCACTGAAAAGGCCCTAGCTCTGGTCACGGTGAGCCTGGCCTCCCTGGGGCCTGGAATAACCAGGTGATGTTGTGACCCCGACCATAGTGTTCGCTGGGGTATGTATGGGGAAAAGCAGTCCCTCAGGTATGTTGGACCCTGGCCACATAGGGTTTTAAAGGTAAGTACCAGCACCTTGAAGCAAATTTGGTATGCTATTGGCAGCCAGTGCAGCACCTTCAGCACCGGCTGGATGTGCTCCTGTCTAGGGAGACACATCAATAGTCTGGCTGCGGCGTTCTGCACCAGCTGCAGCCTCCAGATTTGTGACAAAGGCAGCCCCATGTAGAGAGCATTATAATAGTCTAACCTTGAGGTGACCATCACATGGATCACTGTAGCCAGATCATCGCGATCAAGGAAAGGAGCCAACTGCCAAACCAGCCAAAGATGGTAAAAGACTGACCTGGCAGTTGCTGCTACCTGGGCCTCCAATGTTAAGGAGGGTTCCAGGAGCACTCCCAAACTCCTAACCACTGACGCAGGCACCATTGGCACCCATCGAAGGTCGGGAGTGGGAGCCCCAACACCACACCACCCCGACTCAGGCACAGGACCTCTGTCTTCACTGGATTTAGCTTCAGCCGACTCAGTCTGAGCCAACCAGCCATAGCAAGAAATGCCCAGTCCGGATCTTCCGGTCTGGAGCCCGACTGGCCACCCAACATCAGATAGAGCTAGGTGTCATCAGTGTACTGGTGACTCCCCAGCCCAAACCTCTGTGCAATCTGGGCAAGGGGGCGCATATAGATGTTGAAGAGCATTGGGGAGAGCACTGCCCCCTGAGGCACTCCACATTCCAATAGGTGCCTCTGGGATTGCTGCTCCCCTAGCACCACCCTTTGTCCCCGATCTTGGAGAAAGAAGACAAGCCACTGCAAGGCAAGCCCCTGTATCCCCACATTGGCAAGGCGGTGAGCTAGTTGCTGATGGTCAACCTTATCGAACGCGGCTGACAGATCTATCAACAGCAGCACTGCCGAACCGCCCCGATCCAGATGCCTCCAGAGGTCATCAGTAAGGGCAACCAGCGCTGTCTCTGTCCTGTGTCCCAGGCAAAAGCCGGACTGGAAGGGATCTAATAATAAGTTTAATACTGATCTCTGCAGCTCATCTTTTCCTTTTAGTATGCAAAAAAGTGGAAACCTGCAAAGATTTGCAGAACACATCTCATTTCTCAGGCTCCACTATTTTCTCTTTCTATTTACTGAAAGCCCTCATAGGTTCTCCCCTTTTCCTGGTTCTTTCTCTCCTTCTAGGGTTCAACAAGAAAAGAACGAAGGGCCACACCAGTTGGAGCAAAGATACATAGAAAAAACAATGGTTCTGTGGGAAGAAAATCTCTATTACAGATATCAACATCCCTGTGCAATTTATGCCAAGCTTCCTCAGGGGGTTCTGTAGAATATAAATGCAGTAGCACTTTATAAATGCAGTAGCACTGGTTCAGGGGTGGGCAAACTTGCTCAACGTAAGAGCCACATAGAATAAATTTCAAATGGTTGAGAGCCACAAGACATGAACAAATATTACACGCACATTTTTATTTAGAAAATATGCAGATTTGCTTTTTATTACCATTAAATGAGACTGCCAAAAATAAAAACAAAAGGGGTAAAAACAGATATTGATAATGATATTTATTTGTCCAATGATATTTATTTGTCTAGGAGAGAGAGAAAGAGGGGGAGGTGGAAAGAAAGAATGAAAGAGGTGGAAAGAGAGAGAGAGAGAAACAAAGAAAGCAAATAGGAGGGACGGGGGAGGGAGGGGGAAGGGATCAAATGCATGCCTCCCCTTCACTTCCCCAGCTGCCCTGCTGGGAGCCACACAATATGTGTGAAAGAGCCGCATGTGGCTCCCGAGTCGCAGTTTGCCCACCCCTGCACTGGTTTATGGAGCACTTTACTGTATGTGTGTTATCTAATGGTTTTATCATTTTTATTATGTATTATGTGGGCTTTGCTCCTTGTAAGCTGCCCTGAGCCCGCTTACGGGGAAGGCGGGGTAGAAATGTCAAAAATAAATAAATAAATAAATAGCATTTGTTTGTATACCAAAAGAGAAAGCAAAAGAACTAAAATTTGTGAAGATTCTTGGACTGCCCAGTATGACATCACAAGCTTCCAGCCAAGTGACTACTTACAATCTTGGCCTAACACAAACTGAGCAGAAGATTACATGCTTTTCCTAGTGATTATGAACTATTTCAGATACTTTATTAGATTTTTCTAAAATCTGCCCTGCCATACAGGCTGAAGGTATCCTTCAGTAGAAGACTGTGTGAAGACATTGTAGCTCCATTCTGTTTTCCCCCTTTCAGTATTCTTGAAAACCAAGAAAATGTAAGCCTATGGCAAATTATTTGTATGTAAAATGGATGAAAGTTTTCCAAAATGTCCAAAACTTCCCAAGAAGTTTCTTCATAATAACCCAAATATACTACAGATGTCCCAACCTATTCAAATTACAGTTTTGTTTCAGACTGGGGACAGCGAAAGGGAAGAATTTTCATCCTCAGCTTCTTGCAGTCAGGACTCTTTTTGTAGCAGGAATTCCTTTGCATATTAGGTGACACACCTCCTAATGTAGCCAATCCTCCAAGAGCTTACAGTAGCCCCTGTAAAGAGCTCTGTAAGCTCTTGGAGGATTGGCTATATTAGGGGTGTGTCACCTAATATGCAAAGGAGTTCCTGCTACAAAAAGAGCCCTGCCTGCATTTATATTTCACTTTAAATGAGGATCATTAGTTTTATGCCTAAGAATATTAAGTCTGCCTGAAATCCCCCCTTTTTCAGTCTTTTAAATTAACAGCCTTTGTAACTAGTTTGGGGTGGCAGGGAGAACCTAAAAGAAAAATATCTGGCTTTTCAATTTCCCAGAACAGTGAAGTATAATATTATTCTGTCTTGCAATTTGAAATGAGTTTGTACAGTTCCCCCCAAATAGAAACATATTTCAAAATGTGTCACAATCTTGCCCTCAAAGGCAATAATCTACCCTTAACACAGTTCATTTAATAACCTCCAAAAGAATGCATACATTACACAGCATTCTCAAAATTAGAAACCTACAGAAGAATTATTTTCACATAAAAGGATAATTTATTAATTATATTCCTCATGTAGATCCCTGAAATGAATCCATTACTCTAATTCACTCTACAAAAATCTATTCTATGGCAAAGAAGAAAGTGAACAGCTGTGACCTATATAGCCCCAAATAAACCAAACTATATCCATTTTTAAAGCTTTCATGTTTAAATACAAAACCTTGAAAATCAGTATAATTTACATAAGAAAACAAATTGGCAAACTACAGATTTTAGAAGGACAGTTCTTCATAATTAACATTTGCATTTTTAAAGTCCTTTCAGACCTTTAGCCATGAAACTATATTATATGCAATCTATTAATGATGAATGAACTTTTCCTTGTAAGGCAGTTTAAAAAATCTGCTCCTACTCATATTACAGAGAACTGACTCAGGATTTACATAACTGTTTCCTATTTATTTATTTATTTACTTTCAATTTATATCCCACCTTGCTGGTGTGAACTGGCTCAAGGTGGCTTACACAAGTTAAAATACAATAAAATTACAATGCTATACTATTCCAACAATTTTGTATACTCCAAAGTTATATACTCAGGGGTCTTTTTTTGGGGGAGCGCACCGGAGTGCAGTACCGGCAGCTCAGGAGCCAAGCCCCGCCCCAGCCGGCGTCCCGGGAGTCTTTCAGGCAGCCGAATATCAATTTCAGCTCCATTATATTCTATGGGCCATTGAAGTCAAAGGTGAAAACATAGGGTATATTCTGGGGGCTGGAGGGGAGGTGATTTGAGGGAGAGGCTCCAAACTCACAGGGTAGCTCCCCAAGATACCCACCAAGTTTCAAGAACATTGGACCAGAGGGTCCAATTCTATGGGCCCCCAAACAGGTTGCCCCCATTCCCTCCATTGTTCTCTATGGTGGGGGGGGAAAGTTACTTTTTTCCCATGGTGCTGTTAGTAGCTCTGGAGGGGAAGGGGTTTGAGGGAGAGGCTCCAAACTTTCAGGGTAGCTTTGGGAGCCTCTCCCCACATACACCCGCACGTCTCAAAGCAATTGGACCAATGGGCCTAATTCTATGGGCACCCAAACAGGTTACCCCCATTACCTCCATTGTTTCCAATGGAGAAACCCAGCCAGCAGCACTTAAGGCAGCATGCAGAAAAGGGCAACTGCAATAATAAGAGGAGGACACTTTCCCTATGAAGAAAGGTTATCACGTTTGGGGATCTTAGCTTTGAGAAACAATGACTGAGGGGTGACATGATAAGAGTTTTACAAGACTATGCATGGGATAGAGCAGGTAGAGAATGGAGCTCCCGGTCTCCAGCTGACGGCAATGGAGACCGGGGGCTGTTTTGCCGCCGCTGGAATGACGGGGCAACAGCTGGGTCATAGCGCAACGCGCTATGACGTGGGCGGGAAGGAGCCAGCCCAATATAGGACGGCTCCCTCTCCCGCCCAAAGCAGTTGAGCCGCGTGCTTGGCTTGTCTCGTTGCAGAACCGGAGGCTCTGTAGGCTGTTGCAGCCGCACGTCAGGCCGGCAGTTGGGAGACGGGCTACTAACAGCGGCGGCTTTTGAGCTGCGGCTGGGTTGGCTCTAGGGGGCTTTGGTCGGGAGCGGCTGGAGAGCAGGCGGCGCGGCAGCGTGCTGCTGTGGGGGGCTCTGGGGCGATCGACGCGGCCTGGAGGCCGGGCGGCGCGGCGGCGTTCTGGGCAGAGTCGACACAGAGGCCAGACGGTGCAGCTGTGTCCTGTCAATATCAGGCTGTGGTGATCGTGCTGAGTGCTTCCTCGGCTTCATTTTCATTAATTTATTTAATGACTTGGTGGCCCTTTGGGGGAGTACTGTCCATAGCATTTGTCTGGGTGCTGTCTTGTTTGAGTTTTGGGTTTAGGGGTTGCAGTCCCCCCCCCCCGCAGAGGTTTGGATTTTCTTTTTCTATTGGGAGAGTTTCCACAGCCGTTATTTTAGGTGGGCTATTGCCCCCTAGTGGGTATTGCAAGTCATTCATTGCATTTGTGTGGCAGCCATTTTAGGTGTGGTTTAGGGGGAGTGAGGCATCTATTGGGAGGTGGCCATTTTGGGGATTGTTCTTTGTAATTTTGCTGGCAGCCATTTTGTGAGGGGATTGTTTGCAGTTTATATTTGAAGGAGGCCATTTTCTCATAGTTGTTTGTCCTCCCTAAGCCCTTCTGCACTACCTGACAATACAGTTTTGCAGGGTTGGTATTTCATTCAGGCTCGTCCCATACCTTAAGTTAGGATGGCTCCCAAGAAGGGTCAGGGCAAGCCAAAAGGTAAGCAGCCTGCACCTAAAATTCCCCCGGCTGCTCCTGCACCGCTAATTTCTGAGGATGATGACAACGATTCGATTAATGCTGCAATACTAGCTAGGCTGGAGGCTTTGGAGAAGCAGAGGACCAGGCCTCAGCAGCTTGATCCCGCTCCATCCATAGCAAAGAGGTCGAAAAACTCTGGTATTTCTTCCTTTCAAGCGCAGGTGTTAGCAAGACTGGCACTTCTTGAGGATGGTCAATCGTCTTCTTCTGGGATTGGTGATACAGAGAGCAGGCCGGCGGACGAAGGCGAGGGGTCTCATCAGTTGGAGCTCTACAAGGGTCCTGTACGTCCTCCTGGCCAGGATGGTAAGGCTGGTGCTGCTAGTCAGGATGACACATCGTGGCCTTGGGGTTCAGGTAACCAGGATACATCAGGGGTTTCACCTTCGGGCAAGAGTTCATCAACAAAGGCAGGGGCCTCCTCATCGCCCAGTGGGTGGCACTTTATACCGCCTGCACTGGATGGGGGAACCACACAATATCCCGGACAGGGTGGGTGGTATCCCTCTACTCCATCTACTCCGGTGGGATATTCTTATGAGCAAGCTCCAGCAAAAGTTTTGCCTTTGGGTGATATAGCTCTGCCATTGGGAGATCACCTTTCCCTGGCTACCAGGGAAAAAATTCTTAAAGGCTCCTATGTGGATGTTTTTACTCTGTTATACCGCGAATTGGACAAAAAAGACAAAGAAGACTTAGATGAAAGGGACAGGGAGCGTATTAGGAAGCATAGAGTAGATAGGACCTGGGGTAATTGGTACCCAGGTTTTCTCATTTATTCTGGCGTGATAGTGCATCACCAGCCTTGGAGGGCATCAGCACTTTTACAATACATGGATATAATTTACAAAGCCTTTACGGGTTTCACTGGACACGCGTGGCTAGAATATGACGAGGGTTTTCGCACAAGGGCGGCGATGAATCCGTCCTTGCGCTGGGACCTTATTCATCCCCACCTATGGCTGCAGGTTGTGTCAGCCCCTAAATCTTTGTATTCCGAGCACTCTGACAGTGGTCACGTAGTGCAGAGGCTGCAGGGTCAGAACCCTTCACGGGTGCAGACGGGGACTCCGGTACAGAGGCGTCCCTTGTGTTGGGAATTTACATCACAGGGTACTTGTGGAAGGAAGTCTTGTTCCTTTCGGCATGAGTGCCCTCTATGTGGGGGGCAACATGCACTGTCGGGTTGCCCCAAGCCGAAGGGACGTTTCGGAGCAAGGGGAGGTAAGCGTCCCAGTGGGGGTGGAAGTCAAGCTGCCTTTAATGACAAAGGAGCCCAGCCCAATTAAGATTCAGGTGTTGGAGAGGATTTTGAGAAGTTACCCAAATAAAACAGATAGTACGTATTTACTTGAGGGGTTTTTGTTTGGGTTTCGGATTCCTTACCGAGGTGAGAGGGCACCTTTTCGTGCTCCTAATGTAAAGTCAGTCATAGGGATGGAGGACATAGTACGAACTAAAATTGGAAAAGAGTGTAAAGAGGGGAGAATCCTGGGGCCTTTTATTTCCCCCCAGTGCCTAATTTACGGGTGTCTCCTTTGGGCGTTGTACCAAAGTAGGCGCCTGGTGAGTATCGCCTCATTCATCATTTGTCGTACCCTCGGGGCGGATCTGTGAATGATGCTATACCTGATGAGCTTTGTTCGGTTAAATATACGTCATTTGATCAAGCCATGAGGGTTGTGAGGGGCTGTGGTCGTGGTGCACTTTTAGTAAAATGCGACATCAAATCGCCCTTCCGACTTCTGCCAGTACACCCGGCTGATTTTGATTTATTGGGTTTCGCTTTTGAAGGGTTTTACTATATGGACAGGGCCCTTCCCATGGGTTGTTCAGTGTCCTGTGCTGCATTTGAGAAGTTTAGTTCCTTTTTGGAATGGGCTTTGCATTTCAGGACAGGACTGGCCTTTACAGCTCACTATTTGGATGATTTTTTGTTTGCTGGCCGTGCAGGGACTATTCAGTGTGCCTTTTTACTGTCTAGTTTCATAGACATGGCAGCTGAATTGGGGGTGCCCTTGGCTGAGGAGAAGACCGAAGGTCCTAAGCCTATTTTGACCTTCTTGGGTATTGAGATAGACACGGTTCAACAGTGTTCTAGGCTTCCTTTGGAGAAGTTGGAGGTTCTTCAGGTCTTGGTAGACAGATTTAGTGTCTGTAAGAAGATATCATTGCGGGAATTGCAACAACTGGTGGGTCATCTTAACTTTGCATGCAAGGTTGTGGCTCCCGGTCGGGCCTTCGTCAGGCGTCTTTGTGATGCTATGCGGGGCCTTCGCCTTCCACATCACAGGACTAGGGTGACTTTAGGGATGCGAGAGGACCTTCTACTTGGGAAGGAGTTCTTACGGTCATTTAATGGGGTGTCATTTTGGAGGGAGGAATTGCAACTGGAGGCAGAGTTACAGGTTATGTCGGATGCAGCAGGTTCATCCGGCTTTGGAGTTTACTTTAGACGTCATTGGTGTGCTGAGGAGTGGCCTCCGGATTGGTTCCAGGTGGGCTGGGTCAAAGACCTAACCTTTCTGGAGTTTTTCCCGATTGTGGTAGCAGTGGGGATTTGGACGGCTGATTTTGCTGGTCGTTCGGTCCACTTTTGGTGCGACAATCAGGCTACAGTACACGTAATAAATTCTCTGACATCTAAGTCCGTGCGGGTCATGAAGTTAGTTAGGGCATTTACACTAATATGTTTAAGGAATAATATATTATTTCATGCAAGGCATGTTCCGGGCGTAAATAATGGGGTCGCTGACGCTCTCTCTCGGAAACAGATGGAGAGATTCCGTCAGCTGGCCCCGGATGCAGACGAGCGCCCGGTAAGGATGCCCCCCAGTTTTTGGCAGATTGGCGGTTTGTAGCTGAGCGGGCGATAAGTATGGCCCTTGCCCCGTCAACATGTAAATCTTATATGAGGGCCGGTCAACAATTTGTGGCTTTCCAAAGGGAGGCTGGATTACGGCATGAATGGCCTATTCCGGTGCATCAATTGATGCAGTATTGTGTTTATCTGAAGGGCAGGGGGTTATCGGTCCGCTCTATAAAGGGCAGGTTGTCTTCTTTGGCCTATGCTAGTAAGGCTGCTGGGCATGAAGATAAGACGAATGATTTTCGGATTAGAAAAATTCTGGAAGGGTGGTCTCGCGAGGCAGGGCAGCTAACTGATTCCAGGGAGCCATTAACTCCTTCAATTCTGAAGGGCTTGAGGGCGTTGTGGCCGGGCCTATGCAATGATGAATACAAGGCCGCTCTTTTTCACTCAGCAGCTTTGCTTGCATTTTTTGGAGCTCTTCGAGTCGGTGAGCTTGTCCCTGCTTCGCGACATGACACATCTAATTGGGCTATTAATTTAGGTGACATTAGGGTTAATGAAGACAAGGTAGTCATACATATTAGACGGTCGAAGACTGACCAGTTGGGTAAGGGCTCTGCGATAGAATTAGGACGTTGTTATGAGCCTGATTTGTGCCCTGTGTCAGGCTTACATCGTTACCTGGGGCTGCGAGGGTACAACAAGGGGGTATTATTTCAACACAAGGACGGATCACCTCTCACAAAGTTTCAGTTTTGGGAAGTGACAAAACGAGCGCTCGATGCATTGGGTTTGGGTGGTTTCCATTTTGGGACCCATTCATTCAGGATTGGAGCTGCTTCCACGGCAGCTGCCATGGGGTACTCTCGAGAGGACATTCAAGGTATAGGACGTTAGAGAACTCGTAGTTTCAAAAGTTATGTTCGTCGGTGTAAGTTTTAAGTGGTTCATGTTACTAAAATAGTTCTTTTTTAGGTGCTGTGGGCCGGCAGGTGCAGAGGAGAGTCAGATTGTGCGGCCACAGTATGATTTTTTGGGCAGCTCGTCAGGCCAGGAGGACGACGGTTGGTTCTCAGTTGGGCTTGAGTGAGTTTGCGGTTGTTGAATGGTGGGGAAGGCGGGGCATGCATTGGCCCAGATTGCTCCCACTACTGTTCGAGGAACGGCATGGGCTGCCTCCTGATATTTTACTGGTTCACCTGGGTGGCAACGACCTTGGCCTGATGAAAGGCAGGGCCCTGGTGATTCAAGCCATACAGGATCTGTCAGTGATACAGCGCAGATGGCCCGGGGCATGGCGCAACCTGGGGGATCCCAGGTGCATTGACCGGGCTCGCCGCAAGGTTAACCGACAAATGAGAAAGGCAATGGAGGAATACAGGGCATTTGCAGACGATGTAATGTTTATGATTCAAGATCCAATTGAGACAATACCACAATTGATGGAAAAAATTGAAGAATTTGGTTCAGTTGCGGGATTCTATGTTAATAAAAGTAAAACCAAGGTGATGTGCAAAAATATGACGAAGCAAAGGCAAACAGAATTACAAGAGAAAATTCAATGTGAAGTAGTTACAAAGACTAAATATTTAGGAATTGAATTAACCATGAAAAATATTGATCTGTTTAAAAATAATTATGAAAAGGTGTGGTACAAGATTCAGCAAGACATGAAGAAATGGGACACGTTGAATTTATCACTATTGGGAAGAATCGCAACTGTAAAAATGAATATCTTACCGCGTTTGATGTTCTTATTTCAGACTATTCCAATATTAAAACAAAGGCAGAAAGAATTATCCAAATTTGTATGGGCAGGAAGAAAGCCAAGGATTAAAATGAAAATTTTATGTGATGCAAAGGAAAGAGGAGGTCTACAATTACCAAATCTAAGACTGTATTATGATGCCGTCTGTTTAACATGGTTGGAACAGTGGATTAATCTTGAGAATAAGAAGTTATTGGCTTTAGAAGGGCATGACAACAAGTTTGGATGGCACGCATACTTATGGTATGGAAAAGTAAAAATGGACAAATTCTTCAAACACCACTTTATAAGACAATCACTGTTCGAGACTTGGATGAGATATAGAAAATTCTTCTCAGAAGAAAGACCACTTTGGATAGTACCAGCAGAAGTGATTAATCCATATTCAAGGAATCAAGGGTTAGATTGGCTACCTTATAAAAGTCTTTTAAAATTAGAAGGGAAAAACTTTGTGTTAAAAGACAGATTTGATGTGGAATTTGAATATGATTGGTTGAAGTATAGACAGATTCATGACTTATTTAAGACCGATAAAAGAGAACATGGTTTTAGAGAAAATAATATGGAAATTGAAACTGTATGGCTTGAAAAGGGGAAAAAAATGATTTCTAAACTGTACAAGGTTTTATTGAAATGGTACACTGAGGATGAAATTGTAAAAGAGCAAATGATAAAATGGGCGGTAAATGTTAATAACGAGATATTAATGACATCTTGGGAATATTTGTGGAAAAGGTCAATGAAAATTTCAACTTGTGTAAATGTTAAAGAGAATTGCTATAAAATGATGTATAGATGGTATATGACGCCTAAAAAAATTGCTATTATAAATGAAAGTATGTCTAACAAATGCTGGAAATGTAAGAAACATGAAGGGTCTTTTTACCATATGTGGTGGACATGTGATAAAGCAGTATGTTATTGGACTAAGAGCCACAATGAGATACAAAAAAATCTGAAATGTACTTTTAAGAAAGACCCACAGATGTTATTGCTAGGTCTTAAAATGGGAGAAATAAATGTAGCCAAGAGAACATTATTATGGTACTTGATTACAGCAGCTAGACTGACTTTTGCTCAATGTTGGAAACAAGATAAAGTACCTGAAACATGGGAATGGATTAAAAAGACGTTGTTTATGGCAGAAATGGACAAACTAACAAGAAAGTTAAACAACGAAGAAGATGAAACTTTTTTTGAAGATTGGAAAGACTTTCAAGAATATCTGTTGAAAAACTGGGATATTAAACGTGGTTTGATTTGTTTTGATAGTTATTAAGAAGAAAATGAAAGAGAGTTAGTTTTTTGAATTGTTACCGTTAGTAAGAGAATATAAGTTTAGAAGTAATTGTAATAGAATAAGAGAGACATTAATGGGGTTGGAGCAGTGCGGGAAGCCTTGTTTGGGGGGGAGAGGGAGAAAGAAAAATGGATATGTAGTGATTTGTTTAAATTGTATGAACATGTGATATATCCAATAAAAAACTGTATTAAAAAAAAAAAAAGAAAGAAAGGCAATGGAGGGTGGCCTGGGTCGATTTTTGCCACATCCTGGAATATTGGTTGGAAATACTGACCTCTACTGGGAGGACGGCATTCACATGTCAGACAAGGGCAATAAATTGTTTTTGGAGGATATTCAGCAAGGGATTAAGGCTGCACTTGGTTTGGTGGCCGCTTTGGACAAAGCAGAGGCTTGTCCTTGCTAGTGGCAGAATAGTGCAGGGAGTAGAAAGCAGAAATTGGTGAGCACCTTAAGCCATTCCTAGTTTAGGAACATGGGGTCATCAGGAACGGGCTGCGGGTTATTAAGGCTCTGGGTGGTGAATGATGATTCCCTCTGGGAACCTCTTGGATAAGCTCCTCTCTGCAAACTTTATGGTTTCAGGGGTAGGCGCTCCCAGGAGGCCACCAGTGGCTGGGCTGCTGGTCGCAAGCCAGATTAATGGCTCAAGATCGGGGTTGGTGGCTCGCCCATATCCTGGACAAGGAGGCTGGTCTGGCTGACACCTGCCTTGTCTATTCTGCTCTTGAAATGCTTCCTTGCTGTTTTTAGTTGTTTAAACATTATGTAGTTAATAAAGTGGCCCTTGTCTGATCCAAAACTGTTGTCCGTCTTTTTATTCCGTCTGTGGGGGCAAAGAAGTACTTTTCACCCTTTCTCACAAGAGAGGAACTCATGGACACTCAATGAAATTGCTGAGCAGTCAGGTTAGAAGTTAGAAAAGATGAAAGGTTCTTTGGTTCTTCCAGGTTTACAACTTTAAAAAGTTCTGCTGGTTGCTGTTGCTTGGTGGTGGGGGGATTGGTTTGTTTTTTCCTGTCTGCTCCAGACTCCATACGTTTGTCAAATTCCATCTGGAAGCTGTTCATGCCAGCCACCATCACCACCACCACCTCCTGTAGCAGTGAATTCCATGTATTAATCACTGCTTGGGTAAAGAAGTACATCCTTTCATCTGCAGTTGCCCTTTTCTGCATTTTTCCCAGTGCTATAAATATTCTTTCTGAGGTGTATGTGGTGTGAATGGTCCAATGAGGTTGCACCATCAATTTATACATGTATAAATGTTGTTCCTTTTGGTCTTTTGGGGTTTCTGTGTGGCACTGTGGCATGCTTGCACTGCCACAGTGCCACTTGTTCTGGAGTGTGCCACTTGTTCTCATGGCAAACAAGCACCTCCCAAGACAGTTCACTTTCCCTGAGATTCTCTAGGAGAGTCTGACTGCTGGTGCTGCCTACTTGCCTGCCTTAAGTGCTGCTGGCTGGGTTTCCCCATTGGAAACAATGGAGGTAATGGGGGTAACCTGTTTGGGTGCCCATAGAATTAGGCCCATTGGTCCAATTGCTTTGAGACATGGGTGTGTGTGTGGGGAGAGGCTCCCAAAGCTACCCTGAAAGTTTGGAGCCTCGCCTTCTAACCCCCTCTCCCCCAGAGCTACTAACAGCACCATGGGAAAAAAGTAACTCCCCCCCCACCATAAAGAACAATGGAAGGAATGGGGGCAACCTGTTTGGGGGCTCATAGAATTGGACCCCCTGGTCCAATGTTCTTGAAATTTTGTGGGTATCTTGGGGAGAGGCTCCATCAGCTACCCTGTGAGTTTGGAGCCTCTCCCTCAAACCCCCTCCCCTACCCAGAATATACCCTATGTTTTCACCATTGACTTTAATGGCCCATAGGATATAATGGGGCCGAATTGCCGCCAAATTTCTTTCCTTCCTTCCTTTCCTTCTCTCCTTTTCCTCTTTCCCCCTTCTTCCCTTCTCTCTTTCTTTCTTTCTTTCTTTCTTTCTTTCTTTCTTTCTTTCTTTCTTTCTTTCTTTCTTTCTTTCTTTCTTTCTTTCTTTCTTTCTTTCTTTCTTTCTTTCTTTCTTTCTTTCCCATCTTCTTCTTTTTTCCCTCCTTTCCCTTCCTTCCTCCTTCCCTCTCTTTCTTTCCCTCCTTCTTTCCTTCTTTATTTCCCTCTTTCCTTCCTACTTTCCTTCTCTCTACTCTTTCTCTTTCCTTCCCTCTTTCCTCCTTCTGTGGCCCAACTCTAGTGAGAAGGAGTTTAAACTTTAAACCCCTTCTCTCTTAGCTTCCCCACCCAGGCCAGCTGCCTCCCCCTCTTTTGCTTCCCCTTCTGACATCACTTCCGGTGATGTCAGGGGGCGTGGCATACGCTAACAGCCTAATAGCTCATTAGCATACCATATGCTAATGAGCTCCTGCAGCTCTTTTTCTACGAAAAGACCCCTGTATATACTAATATATTCAAGGATTCACAGAACAAGAGAAATCACTGGTAGTCGAAGGCCATGGTCACAAGGCAAGCTTATTGCGATTGGTTCTGGCTATAGATTTGATCAGGAATATTTTTTGGGGGGGTTGGGATGATCACACATCCCTCCCCGAACCACAAGCATTGCATGACAAGGCTCTGGGCACTTTCTAAATAGATGTGCCACTGCTTGGGCAGCGCAGCATGAGGTTTTTTAAAAAAATTGCCATACTCCCTTTTTACAGGCCCCCCCCCCCCCAAACAGCGAATAAAATGAACCGGCAATGTACTACCAAGCACTGGAGTCTATATGTGTGCTTGAACATTTGAATACTGAATTTATCTAGTGCAGGATTGCTCATGTGCACAAAGGTGAAAGTGTGTGGGGGAATCCTCATCTTGCAAAGGACAATCAGATGACCTAATTGCAATCATTGGCTGTCCAGATCGGTGAAATCGCAGATTCAAAGTGCAAATACCCAGAAAGTACTTGATTTCCCCAGAGTCGGAAAACTCGCTAGGGAACCAGGAGGATTGCGTGAGTGAGCCCACTTCAGTGCAGGAGATGGATTTGGGCATATGATCAGCAATTTTAAATGCGAGAGGGAACAGCGGTGAAACCCAATCAAAATGACTGTGTGACCACAGCCTAAGTGTTCAGCAGTGTGATCCTAAGAAGAGCTACACCCTTGTATGTCCACTGAAGTCAGTGGGCTGGTTGTAGATATTGTATCACGATGTGAAATAATTAGATAGATAGATAGATAGATAGATAGATAGATAGATAGATAGATAGATAGATAGATGGATGGATGGATGGATGGACGGATGGATGAACGGATGGACGGACATGAATTAACATACTTGTTAATACCATCTCAGTGTCTCCTGATGAGTGAGTTAAACATGAAATTCCAGATACTCAGTTAGTTAGAAGCAACATACCTGTTTGATGTTGTGCAAGGGATATATACCCTAAATAGCATCAAACAGGTATGTTAATTCTAACTAACTAAGCATCTGGAATTTCATGTTTGACTCCCACATTGGGAGACACCAAGATGGTCTCTATTATTCTATCACAAATTACTGCAGTGCTACTGTATATGCACCTGATTTTTTTCAATTTCCTTTCATGTAGGATCCCCCCCCCCTTAAAATTAATTGAAAGGAGTAAGCACAGCTCTGGGGCAGCATTTGGCAGGCTGTGCAGAGGGTATTTAATCTTTTTGTGAACAGCATCTTAAAATTCAGGTGAAAAACAAAATAATGAGTTACTCTTGGGAAACTGGTCTGTCAGCAGCTGCACTCCCTCATCATCCTGTATTCCTGCCAGGTTAATGTTTGTATGTAGTTCTCACTGTGAACAGTTAACTATCAATAAAGGCAAGAGTGCAGAATCCAGAATTCAAAGTCTGGCTGCACAGCTTGCTGCTAGTCCACTTAATTGTTATGTTCCAATGTCTCAAATACTGTTTGAAATCAGAGCAGTAACAGTGGAGATATCCTAAGGCAGCATCCGCAACAGGAAAAAAACTGCAGAGAAATAGCAAACACAACATCAAGGGGATGGAGGCAGGGGGGGAAAGGTCAGGGTCTGATATGACTCAGATTTCACTTTGGTTGAAACAAGTGAAAAATGTATGTGTTGCACAAAACACCAAGCAAGTCTGCAAAGGCATATTGCTAGCCTCAAGCAAGAGTGTACACTTCCATCCAGCATCCAATAGCCTCAGCAGACCAGAGTACTTTTTAATTCAGTTGGGAAACAAGGATCACCTCTCCTTCAGTATCTGTTCCCTACTCAGACTGTACAGCAAGGATCACTGGGCTGCACAGGAAAGGTCCTAGCTTTACCACAATGGGCCTAACCAAGTCAAGGAGTATCTGAGAGTGGCTCTGAATCAGTCCATAGCATTCTGCTATCAGAACAGCTGTGATCCGCACAGCATGCTCATTATTCCCCATGCATGGTGTGAAGGGGTTTTCCTGCTTCTTCATACAATATTTACTTCTTGTTGTGCTAGTTTCAAAAGGTCACTTTGCCTTCTCTCAGACTGGGAGCAAATAACTTGTACCAATCCCCATGACACCTTTCCCTTTTTCTCAAGATGGAAGGTATGTGTCGATTTGCTCTTCCCTTAGGCCAGTTCAAGAAGACAGTTTCACCAGGGGGAAAAATACAACACAAACAAGATACTTGAATGCACGAGACTCCAGCTGTGCTCCAGCTGTGCATAGATTCTCTTGTAGAACCAGAAATGTTATGCACATACAAGGTACAGTTGCACACTCCAAAGTGCATACCTGCAATGCAGTGTTTACTGGGGGGGGGTCATTTGATACAGCCCTAGTTCAACTACCTGGTATGGATCGGGTGTGGATTCCTTTCTATATCTGACCTATCAGGTCCTTGTGAGAAAACAGCTATTATCTTTAACTTACACTAATTTCTTTTGTTCTAATATCATTGTCCCAAGCAAGGATGAATGAATGTTCACAGAACACTGCTCAAACATATCATTAGCAATACCTGACTGCTTTCCAGCTGTGCATTTCATACAATCAATTACCTTGTAGTCTGCTTGCAAATCAAATAAGTAGCATTTTCAATACATTTGCACCTGCCCAGTAGCAGTATTCAACATGGCAGTTGGCTGTACAGCCACTGTTGAGACGTGTTCACAACTTACTCCCTTGCTTGGTTTACCTATGCCCCAGGGACATTATTGGGCAGCTCATGGACCATTTAAAATCAGCTGCTGGTATATCAGAGACACTGTACCTGTGCAGTTGGTGGCATTCCTCAATCAGCTACATTATTCTGATACATGATATCAGACAATACTGGATTGAAGTACAGTTCCCAGACAAACAAAAATGTTTAAAGGTGATTCAGTTAACACAAATGAACACACTTGCCTTTGGGAGTTGTAAAGTACTGGGTTCACAGCATGGAGGACTCAGACAATGACATGTGGTGTGATGCATTTATTAGTACTTCACAACATGGACACACACACAACTATATACACACACACCCAGCACACACACTGTCCCATTGGGGGGGTTGAATTTCCTGCCAAAGTTACGATTGGTCGATGCTAGGTGGACTAGGATCCGAGGACTCTTTTGTTTGAGGGAGCTAAGCTCCGTTCGGTGACTGTGGACCCCTGGTGGCGGTCTGCCTACATAACAACCCTCCCCCATAGTTCAGACCCAACCCATGTCACATAATCCTTCAAATAGGCTGGGGGCTTGCGCTCTCTGAGGGAATGCCGGGGGGCTGGCACTGGGTCCGGGGTGATGGCCTCTGGTTGACTAGCTATGTCTGGAGATTGTGGCATCTGGAATGGCAGCTGAGGTACCTCTGGCTCTGTCGCCTCTGGCTGCATTTCGATTGGGGGGGGGTCTCTCCTGCACTCGGGGGTCGGGCTGCACTCTGGCCTCCAGGACAGACATTCCTGGTCCCTCCATTGGCGGGGGAGCACTTCTGCCTCTGGGAGTTTTCTCCACCAGAGTTGGTTGAGGTGCTTCCGTAGGAGCCGGCCATCCTCCATCAAGATCTCATAGGATATGGGGCCAGTCACTTTGACAATCCTGCCAGGGATCCATGGGGGTCCCATTCTGAAATTCTTGAGGACCACGTGGTCTCTGGGGAAGAATCCGCGTGGTGTGTCACGACTTTCCACCATCCGCCTGGAGTCCGATGCCCTATCAGGGTGTAGCCTGTCCAGCAACATCGTGGGGTGCTGGCCCATCAACAACTCTGCAAGGCTGTGGCCACTGATGAGGTTGGGGGGTCATCCTCTGTGTTAGGAGGAAGCGGGCCAGTTGAAACTCCCAATCCCTGTCCATGATTCTACTGAGGGCCTCCTTAGCTGTGCGGACCATTCTCTCCACCTGTCCATTGGTAGTGGGGTGGAAAGGGGCCGATCTGATGTGTCGGATCAGGTTTCATTGGAGGAAGTCCTGAAACTCCACCGATGTGAACATGGCCCCATTATTGGAGACAATCGTATCTGGCAGCCCATGAGTCGTGAAGATTCAGTGGCGGGTCCGGATGATGGCCTTCGTGGAGGTGGTGGACACGGGACTGATCTCCAACCACTTTGAGTACGAGTCCACCGTTACTAGGAGCAGCAGTCCCTGGAACAGCCTGGCAAAATCCACATGCAGCTGAAACCATTGTTGTGTGGGCACACTTGGCGGGTTGGGTCGCACTTCCTGGCAGGTCTGGCACCTCCGGACCCACGACTTGATTTCGGCATCAATTCCCAGCCACTACACATAGCTCCAGGCCAGGGCCTTCATTCTTACTATTCCTGGGTGTGCCTCATGAAGTGCCGTGAGGACCTATTGCCTCAGGCTACCAGGGACCATGACTCTGTCCCCCCACAGGAGGCACACCTCCAGGGCTGACAATTCATCCTTCTGTGTTACAAAAGCTGTGAACTCCATCCCAAGGGAGGTGGAGGGCCAACCCCCACCACCCAGCCCAAGACCCAGGAGAGGACAGGGTCACGGGCCAAATGGGCGGCAATGTCGTCAGCTTGCAGAAGAGGATCTGGGAGGCTTTCAAGCATTAAGACCCCGGATGTGGGTGCAGGATCCGTGTCAGTGGTAGGGAGTGACAGCTGGCTCAGGGCGTCAGCATGCCCCATCGCTTTGGCCGGTCGATGTTCCAGGTGATAATTGTAGCCCGCTAGGAACAGAGACCAATGGAGGATGCGAGCTGACAGCACCTGGGGCATCTGCTTGTCAGCGGCGAAGAGGCCCAGCAGTGGCTTGTGATCCATGGGTATCGTGAAGGGACGGCCATATACGAAGTTGTGGAACTTCTTCACCCCCGCTACAATTGCCAGGCCCTCCTGGTCTATTTGTGTGTAGTTGTGCTCGGCGGCTGTCAGGGTCCATGAGTAGGAGGCCATGGGGACTTCATGGCATAAAGGAGGTCCTAATGAAAATTCTAAACCTAAAACCAAATGTCCGAAATGCAAAAAGGGCTTTCATTGGGCCAGTGAGTGCCGCTTGTTGGGAAACTCGTGGGCAGGCCCATCTCTGACCCCGGTCCAAACAGAGATAGAAGCCAATCTGGCATAACCAGCACGGCTTGCACTGTTTGCAGTTCCCCCAGCGCTACTCAAGGCAGCGCAGGTATTGATTTGGTTTTGCAGACTGAGGTTGTCTTTCAGTTCCCCAACGAGGTTGTTGTTTCTCCTTCTCAACTGTCTGGTCCATTGCCATCAGGCTTTGTGGGGTTGTTGCTTCCTTGCTCTTCCAGCAGGAAAAAGGGGATCTTTATAGTGCCCGGGGTGATAGATTCTGATTACATGGGAGGCATTCAAATTCAGCTTTGGACCAACCTTCCTCAAACGCTTCCCAAGGGAACAGCCCCCACTCAGCTTATCCTTGTCCCTTATGCTCTCCCCACAGGAGGCACTAATCGCCAGCGGGGGAGCACCGGTTTTGGGTCCACTGATACACCTAACTCTCTAGCGACCCTTGTGGGCCTCACAACCACGGTCACTTCGGCCCGGCCTCAACAGGTACTTTGCATTCAGGGAATGAATTTTTCTGGAATTATTGGAGTGGATGTATCGGTAATCAGTGCTAAACAGTGGCCGTCTGGCTGGCCTCTTGATAACTGCCCCAGTGTCTGGGGGGTGGGAGGAAGGCAATCTGCTCAGCAGAGTACTCAATTTCTGTCTGTTTCTCTCCCTGTGTCTTCTGTCCGTGTTCAGCTTCGACTGTTTGTTTTGCCTGTTCATTTGAACTTTTGAGGGTGTGATGTCCTGCGTAAATTGGGGAGTAAAAGGATGTCCTTGCATGCCTTGCCAGCTGCTATTCTTACATTTCAAACCTTTAAGGAAGACCCCTTTAACCTCATCTCTGATTCTCTATACGTTTGCAAGTTGATTGTCTGTCTGCCTGGAGCATATTTAGCACCTTGCCTGGACTCTAATCTGTTGCTTTTCTTTCCTTTTGCACTCTATGGGACATTCAGTTAACCCATGGTATTTCCTACAATTCTACTGGTCAAGCTATAGTAGAGAGAGCTAATCGTTCCTTCAAGGACCTGCTGCACAAACAATTAAAAACAGACCGCCTGTGCCCACCCACACTGACCGAAATCATGCAGCAGGTCCACAAGGTTTTGTTCTCCCTTAACCAGCTTAATGTTTCTGGTCCCCTGGGATCTCCCCGAACATCAACTTATGATCAGTGTTCCCTCTAAGCTGAGTTATTGTGAGCTAGCTCACAGTTTTTTAGCCTCCGGCTCACAGATTTTTGTCTCAGCTCAGGAAGGATGGCTCCAGAGCAGATGAATTTATGCAGCAGTTAAATCGCTCGCTCACAACTTTCGTGCCAGGAGCTCACAAAGTAGAATTTTTGCTCACAGGAGTCCACAGCTTAGAGGGAGCACTGCTTATGATCATCATTTTCGAACCTGCCCTCTGTTGCCACAACCTCTGGTATTCTATCGGGCCCTGCCTGACTGCACCTGGTTGGGCCCAGTGCCACTAATAACATGGGGGCAAGGGTTTGCTTCTGTTTTAACCTCTGCATGTCCTTTTTGGGTCCCAGCCAAGTGCATTTGACCAGCTCATGGCGTGGCACGCAGTAGCCAAGGATCCCTTACCAGAGATGGCCAAGGTCAGCCTGCAGGAAGCTCAATGCCCATTCCAGCCCCTTGTGAGTCCGAGACTTCCCAACCCTCCACGAGCTCTGCTGATCACATGGGCAGCCGTCAAGCGCACAACCAACAAAGCGCAGAGACTGCTCCGAGAGACTGGGAAGGATGAGACTCCAGAAAACCTGTGTTGTGCCGTCTTTGAGGTTATAACTGCCAATTCAGTAGTCATATTATGTGTGCTCAGTTGTTTGCTTTTTCCTCAGGTGCAAGCCACCCCGCTGGAAAACCCTTATAGTGCACAAAACCAGGTTAATCTCTGGGAACAGTTGGCGAGGGAATCCAACTTGTCTTCCTTTTGCCTAAAGGAATCCACCTCTATGCATGGGTTCCTTGCACCATGAGCCGTACCTGTGTGTACCCCCTTGGACACTTTGAAGAAACTGTCCGCTATTCCTCATGCCAATTGGCTTGGGAAATGTTTACAATATCTTGTAATTATTGGTTTATGTCTCATTGGCTTGTGCTGTTTTATGCAATGTATCCCTGCTTTCTTTCAATCTCTGTGCTTGCCATGCAACACCAACAAACTGAGTGCCTATCCTGTAATTACTCTGCAAGGCCCCCCCCCTATAGCCTTCACTCTGACACCTGTGAGGAGGAATCAGAAATTTCTGAAGAACAATGCCTGCTTTAGAGACAAGAAGAGAGTGGGATGTAGGAGATTAACTGTCATGGCACGCCAGTCTTAGTCTCCTTGCACCCTACCTCTGTTGGTAATCAGTAACTTGGTATGCTGATCTTGACCTTTGCTCATCTCAGGCAGGCATCTTCAATGCCAGGAGCAGCATTATCACTGTTAATTATGCTGTGCAAACATTCCAGGCATTCTGTCTGAACATGTGCTCTCCCTTTGTGTGGTGCAAGGGGCAGCCCCCTCTGATGCGGAAAACTGAGTGTTTAAAATAAAGCTGCCAGCTGCCTCCAGGACAGACCAGGCTTCCACCCTCAAAGACTGTGTCTCATTTATTTATTTTATTTATTTATTATGAGATTTATACCCCGCCCTCCCCGCAGAGCAGGCTCAGGGCGGCTTCCAGTCAGTAAAAAATACATACATAAAACATATTTAAAATACGACAATTAACAACCCTTATAGATACAAAACATAAAACAATTACAAATACAAAATACAAAGTACAAAAATGCTGCTGGTGGTTAAAACCATTGGACCACTGTATCGTGCTATCTAAAGAGCTGATGTTCCTTGCTTACCAACTCCAATGGCCCCTACTTGGTGCTAGATGTTCCTGATCAGGCAGCTGCTCAGTTGTAGCATTGCAGGCTGGGCACTCCAGCAGCGGCGGCCCCTAACTGAATGCCTGGCGGAAGAGCTCCATCTTACAGGCCCTGCAGAACTGAAAAAGTTCCCACAGGGCCCTGATCTCCTCCGGGAGCTCATTCCACCAGGTAGGGGCCGCCACCGAAAATGCCCCAGCTCTAGTGGCAGCTAGCCTGGCCTCCCGTGGGCCAGGGAGGGTCAAATGATTTTGCGACCCAGACCGTAGTGCTCTCTGGGGTATATACGAGGAAAGGTGGTCCCATAGATATGTTGGACCCCGGCCATATAGGGCTTTAAAGGTGAGAACCAGCACTTTGAAGCGGACTCAGTATGCAATTGGTAGCCAGTGCAGTGACCTCAGCGCAGGCCGGATGTGTTCCCTTCTAGGGAGGCCCATCAGCAGCCTGGCCGCGGCATTCTGCACCAGCTGCAGCTTCCGGATCCATGACAGAGGCAGCCCCATGTAGAGACTGTTGCAGTAGTCTAGTCTCGAGGTGACCATTGCATGGATCACTGTAGCCAGGTCAGCCCGGTCAAGGAAGGGGACCAGCTGCCTATCAGCCTAAGATGATAGAAGGCTGACTTGGCAGTGGCTGCTACCTGGGCCTCCATGGTAAGGGAGGAATCCAGGAGGACTCCCAGGCTTTGAACCTCTGGCGCCGGGACCAGTAAGGCCCCACCAAAGGACGGAAGGATTCCTTCCGTGATTCCTTCAGTGTATGTGTGGGGTGAGATACCTTTCAAAAACAGAACTCTGCCTCAATATAAACAACATTTACAGTGACCATATCTTTGTCTGATTTAGTTATTTCTGTTTAGATTTCTTTTTTTTATATAACAAAGATTTTTATTGGAATATATTCAACATTGTTAAACACAATTTCCAAAACAACTTATAAGCTATATCCCTTCCCGCCTTCCCCCCCAATAGGCTTCCAACACTGCTATTGCCAATAACAAAGAAAATTTAAAAGTAATCAGGTTTAGACTTATAGCAATCGATAAACCAGGTAACATATTTTTTGTATACAGAAATCTGACTCATCTAACATATTTCCATTTTCAATAAGAATCAAGGTTATACATTTTCCCTTTCATTTTATATTCAGTTTCCACATATATTTTCAGGTCTTCCCATTCATTTAAATACTGTTCTGCCATTTGTCCATTTAATTTTTTTGTCATTTTGTCAATTTCAGCTAAAAATAGCAGTTTTCTTAACCAGTCCTGTATATCCGGTACTTTATCCGGTACTTTATCCAAAAGCCATTCTCGCTGACGTGATCATGTACTATAATACTGTTCTCTTTTCTTGCTTGATTTTTTCCATTGTCAAACCTAAGAGTAGAAGTTCTGGATTTTTTCTAATAGGGACTTTCAATATTTTCTGCATCTCACAATGAACATTTAACCAGTATACTTTTTGCTTTCTTGCATGTCCACCACATATGATAAAAAGAACCCTCTATTTGTTTACATTTCCAACATTTGTTACTCAGTTTCTTATCCATACTTATATTAGCAATCTTTTTTGGTGTCATGTACCACCTATAAAGCATCTTATAACAATTTTCTTTTACATTAACACAAGTTGAAATTTTTAGAGCTTTCCTCCATAAAAATTCCCAAGATTCCATTGAAATTTCCTTATTCACATTTATGGCTCATTTTATCATTTGCTCTTTAACAGTTTCATCCAGAGTGTATACAGTTAACAATATTTTATACAACTTAGAAATCACTTTTCCCCCTTTTCCCAACCAAATATCTTCAAACTCATCAATTTTAGCTCTAAAACCCACCTCTTTACAATCTTTTTAAAAAATATCTCGTATTTGTCCATATTGTAACCAACCATATTCAAATACTAATGCATTGTTTGGTTTAAAGACATAATTCTTCCCTTCTTTTTGAAGCAGCTCTTGGTACTTCAACCAATCACTACCTTTATGTTCTGAAAAAGGATGAATAACTGCAGCAGGAATAATCCAAAAAGGTCTTTCATCGGGAACTGTATTCCTGTATCTGGTCCATGCTTCAAACAGCGTTCTTCTTATATAATGATGCTTAAACATTGAGTCCACCTTATTTTTCCCATACCAAAGATAGGCATGCCAGCCAAATCTGCAATCGTGGCCCTCAAGGGCCAGTAGCTTTCTATTTTCCAAATTAACCCAATCAGACAACCAAGACAAACATACAGCTTCATTGTACAAACGCAAATTCGGAACTTGAAAACCACCTCTCTCTTTTGCATCATACATTATTTTCATTTTAATTCTTGGCTTCTTTTCTGCCCAGATAAATTTAAAAATTTCTCTTTGCCATTTTACTAACACTTTCATGTCTTTCACAATTGGTATTGTCTGAAACAAAAACATTAACCTGGGCAGTACATTCATTTTGACAACGGCAATTCTTCCAAGAAGAGATAATCTAAGTTTTTCCCATTTTTCTAAGTCACTCTTTATCGAAACCCACAGTTTTTCATAATTATTCTTAAACAAGTCTATATTTTTCATTGTAATATCAATTCCCAAATATTTAACTTTTTTAACCGCTCCACATTCTGTCATTTTTTGTAACCATTGTTGCCTTGCAGTAGTCATATTTTTACATAATATTTTCGATTTGTTTTTATTTACATAAAACCCTGAGAGTTCACCAAACTCTTTTACTTTTTCAAATACCAACGGCATAGTGTTAACAGGATCTTCCACAATAAACATAACATCATCAGCAAACTCTCTTAATTTATATGAGAAACCTCTGATGTTAAGACCTTTTATATTTTTATCATCTCTAATTGCTTGCAGCAATATTTCCAAAATCCAGATAAATAACAATGGCGATAAAGGACAGCCCTGTCTAGTTCCTTTTCTGACCCGGAATATTTCCGTTGACTCTGCATTAACAATCACCGTAGCTATTTGCTCTTTATAAATCGATTTAATCATTCTTGAAAATTTTTCGCCCATCTGCAATTTTTCAATCACTCTAAACATAAATTCCCAGCAAGTTATCAAATGCCTTTTCCGCATCCAAAAATAAAAAGCCGACTTCCTTTTCAGGGTGCTTGTCATAATATTCTATTGCGTCCAGTACAACCCTCAGATTGTCTTTTATTTGCCTATCCGGTAGAAAACCAGCCTGGTCTTCGGCAATGACTCCTTTCAAATACTTTTTAAGGCGTTCTGCTAATATTTTTGCAAAAATTTTATAGTCATTATTCAGGAGCGAAATAGGTCAATAATTTTTAACGTTAGTTAAATCTTGTGACTCTTTTGGTATCAAGGCGATTGCTGCTTCTTTCCAGGAATTTGGAATATTCCCATATTCTCTGATTTTGTTTAAAAGAATCTCTAGAACCGGCACCAGGTCTTCTTGAAATTTCTTATAGAATTTGGCTGAAAATCCATCTGGTCCTGGGACTTTGGAGATTTTTGCTTCCCCTATTGCTTTGCTGATTTCTTCTTTAGTTATTGCAGCATTCACAAATTCTTTTATTTTTTCACTCGGTTGCATTAATTTTACCTTTTGTAGATAATCCTGAATTTTCTGTGGATCCACTTGTTTTGCCTGAAAAAGAGTAGCATAATATTTATAAAATTCTCTCTGGATTCCTCCTGTGTCTGTAATTTCCTTGTTCCCATCTTTCAGTTTGGTTACTGTTTTATTTTCTCTTCTTTTCTTCAATTGCCATGCCAAATACTTCCCCGGTTTATTTGCTCCTTCAAAGGACTTCTGTTGCAATTTTTTTTCAAATTCCAATAAACTTCTTTATTTAACCTCGCATCATATTGTTCCTTTAAAATCCTCAATTCTCTCACAATTTTCTTTTTGCCAGGTCTCTTCTTAAGCTCTGCTTCTTTCTTTTGGATATTTTCCAAAATTTCCTTATCCATTTTAAGTTATTCTTTTCTTTCATTGTTATTAATTGCAATAAATGTCCTCTCATCACAACCTTATAGGCGTCCCATACCATCTGCGTTTGTACTTCTTTATTCAAATTTATTTGAAAATACATTTTGTTTTCTGTCCTTATCTTATCCAAAATGCTTTGTTTGTCCAGTAGATCCTCACTGAGTCTCCATCGATATCTCTTTTTCTTAACATAGGTTGACCATTTTATCGGACTGTGGTTGGAAATAGTTCTAGGTAATATTTCTACTTTGCACGTTTGTGTTATTAGGTTGTCAGACATCAAAATCATATCAATTCTTGAAAAAGATTCATGTCTAGATGAATAAAAAGTATAATCTTTAATCTTTGAGTTTTTTACTCTCCATGCATCTTCCAAGTGTTCATGCTTTGCCAATTGAAAAAATACTTTCGGAAGTTTACCTAATTCTTCATTTCCTTTTTTTGATTTTCTGTCAATTGCATTATTAACAGTACCATTAAAGTCACCCATCAATATCATTTGTTCATAGGTTAACTGATGTAATTCTTCCCATAAATCTTGAAAAAAAATTTCCTTGGCTCCATTCGGGGCATAGAGGTTTACAATTAAAATCTTTTTATTCTGGAGCATAATTTCCACCGCCAAAAATCTTCCTTCTTTATCTTTAAAAATTTCTTTTGGTTCCAGTTCTTTTTTTACATATGTAACAACTCCTTTTTTCTTCTGCGAGGAGAGAGAGTAAAATTCTTCTCCCAATCTATTTTGAATCAGAAATTTGGCATCTGTTTTTTTGATATGTGTTTCTTGCAAACAAACAATGTCACATTTTTGCTTTTCCAACCACAGTCTGACTTTTTTTCCTTTTTGGGGGGGAGTTAAGTCCATTTACATTCCATGAAATAGTTTGACTCTCCATATTGTTTTGTATTTACTTATCAGAGTCTTTAAAATTGTCTCTAATAAACTTAGTCATTTGTTCTGCTGATCTGATGGTGACTCTCTTCTGCTTAAATGTAAAGCTCACACCTTTCGGAATTTCCCATCTGTATCTAACACCCTCTGTTTTCAGTTTGTCAATCAGGTCTTTAAAAAGTCGTCTGTCCTGATGAACTGTTCTGGGTAATTCCTTCAATATCATTATTTTCTTTTGCCCAATCATGAAATCTTCCTGAAACCGGAACAAATCTTCCTTGACTCTTTTGGATATAAACTGGACAATCACATCCCTGGGTAATTTCTTCTTTTGAGCAATCACAGAGTTGACTCTGTACACCAAATCAATATGTGCCGCCACCTTCTCCTCTTCCATTTTTAAAAAATCTGCAATAGCATCCACCATAACTGTGTGGATGTTTTCATTTTTATCTTCAGGGATTCCCCTGAATCTCAGATGGTTCAGCATTCCATTATACTCTACCATTATATTAGCCTTTACTGCTTCTTTGGTAACTTCTGCTACACCAGTTTCCACTCCTCGTACTCTCTCTTCCACATCAGTTGTTCTTTTGTTCAGTGTCTGTATTTCTGTTGTAATTCCAGCTAGATCTCTTTTCAAATCAGCTACTTCTTCAGCCACTTTACCTAGAGTTTTTTCCATTTTTTGCATGACATCCATCATCCATTTTTCCATAGCTTCCATCATGCCCTGCAGTTTTTTTTTTCCTCTTTAGCAGTCATTTTTGGGGAGGACCAAGAATTTGCCCTCTGTCTTTGCCAGAGGTCTTAAGGCGTTGTTCAAAGCGGACATAAAACTCACATCAGATTAAAGCTCTTTAAATGCCCAGTTAAACCGCTCTATTTTCACTTTTTTTACTTCAGGTGTTTAGCTGTAATTTAATTAAAAAGTTTCAACCTTCCCAAGATGACGGGAGCTATTTCTCTATGGTGTTTAACTTTTCCTTTTCCTTACTTCCTGTCCGGCAGTCTTATTCGTTCCCCTGTCTTCTGGTTCCTTCCCATTTTGACTACAGGTCTCAGCAGACTCCTTCCAGCCTCCTCGGTCGTCTCTAGGAAGCGCAGCTTGTCTCGCCTGAAATAATTTCCTGTTCTGGTGTTTTCTGTCGCAGCTTGAGTAACTTTCCACTTTGCTTCTCATGGGATTTAATGTTAGTTTCTATTTTAAAATCAATATCCTAACTGCAGGAATGATCAACAAACCGGCTTTTTGGCTTTTTTTAGTCTTTAAATCGCGTTTTCTGGAATCGGTATTAGTACATAGTATGCCGCACGATCATGCGCTTCAACGGATGTTGCTTATCTTCGAAATCAACGCATCTCCGGTGAGCAATTTTTAAAAGTTACCTTCAAAGTCAGTGTTTTGCCATAGCAGTGTTTCTTTTGGTATCAGTTTCCGTAGAATGTCTCAGAGGTCTGGGTCATGCGTTCTTATGTTGAGAATCCAACTCAGTGGGGTCTTTTAGAGAAATCCCGAAGTGCCCGCTTGGGGGGAGGGGATCAAGGCTGGTCGCGGCACTCTTTAAAGCCCCGCTATCAGCCGATCTCAACTCCCTCTTGGGCCGATGCTCGTTGCTGGTCATTCCCCTACCTGGGGAGATCTGCGGCAGGGTGGTAGCCTGCCCTGTCGTGAAGACCCTCTGTTTGCTCTGGGAGTGAAGCCAGAACACGTTAGGACGCCATGGATCCCAGACCGGAAGCCTCAGTTATTTCTGTTTAGATTTCAATGGATTCTTTTTTCACTAGTCCACTATGCCATTTTATTTAATCAGCTATTTTGAGCTGCTTGACAAAAATATAGACATTCTATCAAGACAGCTCTGTGATCAGAATTGAGTAATAGCATAGCTGTCTTAATGAGAACCATCAGTATGCTTGGGGTTATTCAAAGCAAGGAGGAGAAGAAGAATGTGGGCCTTTAATAGAAAAGATGTGAAACCCAAATTGGGGAGGGGGGCAGTACATAGAGATAACTGAGGATGGAAAATCCAGTACAGATGACTGACATGATGCTCAGAGGTAGGATATAGTTTAATTAGAAATATTTGCAGAAAATCTGTAATTCTAAATGATTGAGCAAGAGTGGGAAATATTGTAGAAAAAAATTCAAGGAACCATTAGGAGGAGCTGATTTTAAAGCCATAATGGCATCTAGAATTTAGTGTGAAAGACTAGGAGGGTTCCCTGACAGGGTAAACAAAAGAGTTGTGGGGGTGTTTGAGGACTCTTAATCGATTTTTCCACTGGGGGAATAATAAGAACATAAGAACATAAGAGAAGCCAATGTTGGATCAGGCCAATGGCCCATCTAGTCCAACACTCTGTCACACAGCGGCCAAAATATACCAGGTGCCATCAGGAGGTCCAGCAGTGGGGCCAGGGCACCAGAAACCCTCCCACTGCTGCTCCCTCCAGCACCAAGAATAGAGTGCATCACCTGCCCCAGACTGAGAGTTCCCATTCTATACCCTGTGGCTAATAGCCACTGGTGGACTTCTGCTCCATATGTTTATCTAATTCCCTCTTGAAACTGTCCATGCTTGCAGCTGCCACCACCTCCTGTGGCAGTGAATTCCATATGTTAATCACTCTTTGGGTGAAGAAGTATTTCCTTTTATCTGTTCTAACCCAACTGCTCAGCAATTTCATGGAGTGCCCACGAGTTCTTGTATTGTGAGAAAGGGAGAAAAGTACTTCTTTCTCAACCTGCTCAATCCCATTCATAATCTTATAAACCTCGATCATGTCACCCCTCAGCCGTCGTTTCTCCAAGCTAAAGAGCCCCAAGCATTTTAACCTTTCTTCATAGGGAAGGTGTTCCAACCCTTCTATCATTCTAGTTGCCCTTCTCTGCACTTTTTCCAATGCTATAATATCCTTTTTGAGATGTGGTGACCAGAACTGTACACAGTATTCCAAATGAGGTCGCACCAATGATTTATACAGGGGCATGATGATACTGGCTGATTTGTTATCAATTCCCTTCCTAATAATCCCCAGCATAGTGTTGGCCTTCTTTATTGCAGCTACACATTGTGTAGACATTTTCAGCGAGTTATCCACTACGACTCCAAGATCTCTCTCTTGGTCCGTCTCTGCCAGATCAGACCCCATCAACGTGTATTTATATTTAGGATTTTTGGCTCCAATGTGCATCACTTTGCACTTGGCCACATTGAACCCCATTTGCCACATTGACGCCCACTCACCCATCCTCAACAGATCCCTTTGGAGTGCCTCACAATCCTCCCTGGTTTTCACCACCCTGAACAACTTTGTGTCATCTGCAAATTTAGCCACATCACTGCTTACTCCCAATTCCAAATCGTTAATAATCCACATTATTTCCTTTTCCCTTCTCCTTGCAGCACCCATATCCTCACCTTTTCCTTAGTTCCTTTTCTCTTTCCCACCCACTCACCCACCTCCCCTATCCCCCCCTTTAATCTATATGTATTATTTATTTACTTAATTTATACCTCTTCTTTCTGCACAATGGGGACCCAAAATAGCTTACAGTATTCTCTTCCCTCCATTTTATCCTCACAACAATCCTGTGAGGTAGGTTAGTCCAAGAGTGTGACTGGTCCAGAGTTACCCTGTGGCTTCCATGGCAAAATGAGAATTCAGATATGGGAATCCAAGATCCTAGTCCAAACCTCTAACACTATACCACAGTGGCTTTTGTAAGGTGATTGTTGTTGAGTAGTAGCAAGCAGCTGGACCTGAATGAGTCATACAAGTCATGTGGTAGCAGGTTGCCTGGTGGCTGACACTGGGCCTGACACCAATGAGCCCTCCCTCAAAGGCCAAGAAAGGGCCCTTCCCCTAACTTTTATTGATGGAAACCAAGGCTGGAAGGCTGGCAATACTGTGTGGGTGCCTAGTCATAACTACTAAGTGCTTTTGTTTCTTAAAGCTATGGGTCTGTTTGTACAATATAAGGGAGGTTAACACTAAATGTTGTTGTTGTTTTTTATATTTCAGATTTTTATGAAAACATGGGGGCTTTTCTCTGCTTTGTAGAAAGATCTGACTTGTCTGCCTACAGCTCCAGTCTCTGGATGTACATATCCACAAATGGGGCTATGCCGAGAATTAGATATACTGATAATTCCTGTGTATATTTTAGGCATATACAACATATTTTTCAAGGATATATTTCCAAATTTGTTAGTAGTCCTATTATGACAGTATGAGTCTGTATCTGTTCATATACAATTTTTTTTGACTACATTGTTTTTCTAATGTCATCTGTCAGCTTTTCCAGCCTCTCAGATAGCAAAAAAATTAGCATAGGGGGAAGCAGTTTGCATATCTCTCTCTCTCCCCCCCTCGAGTATTGGATATATTTGCAATTTCGCTTGTAGAAAAACTAAGGCACTTATATTTTCAAATTCCATAAATATGCCAAGTAGTGAAATTTTAAATAATTAGCTATTAATTATTTATGTGGTTAAAGCATTTTTCCAGAAATTTTCTGTTTCTAATAACAAGCTGTATTCTACTAACCCAGTGCCATTGACTCCTACCTAAAAGCATACCTTTCTGGATGACACATTTATTTTATTCCTCTAGATATGCATAGAGACATAAGAATCACCGCCTTTTATCCCTGTACAGTCAGTTTCCTGTTTGTTGGTTATTCAGAACTGAGATATTTAAAACACAGTTTAAAAGACTAGGTAAGAACAGAAAACTGATAGTGAAGAACCCATCTCCTATTTCTGCAGATTTGTCCTAGTTTTATACTATTTGATATAGTTTCACAGAAAATTAGCATGTCAGTGAAAAGGCTTGACTTGAACCCTTCTCCCTGATATCTTATTTTCTGTGTGCATATAGTTTTAAACACATGAGGCCCACTGGGCCCTGTATCTAGGGCCAGTCATGGTTTGTATACCTAAAATGTAATGGGGAAAAAGCATGTAAAAATGCAATGCTCATCCAAATTGCAATGGTTCCATAGTCTGAGCTTCTTGAAATAGTTTTCTAATGTAAATACAAGTATACCCAACTAATTATAGTAGGATATGTGGATGCTGCTGTAACTGAAAACAGCAATCAGAGAATAGGCTAGTACTCTAATTGTTATGAAATAACACACACATGTCCTAAAGTAAGACTATGTTCAATGACAATTTTTTCCTATCCCTGGTTTAATTACTTCTGCCAAGCATTTCTGTCTACTGACAGTAACTGTCATATTCTGAATATCTGCAGAGAATCTAATTTGAAGATAGGTCATTATCACCGCTCCAAATTTAGACTTTTTTTCAGTGTTCATAGATTTGGAGCTATATAGAACTATACCATCCAGATCCCTAAATCCACAAGTTACAATCAAATGCTAGTTTCCTGGCTTCTAACATCATGAGGTGCAAACTGCAGAAATTTTGACATAATAGAGGCTGTGGCACCAGGCCTTAGTTGAGACATGGTTCTAAGTAAATCAGCAAAAGTTTAGGCTGCATAGCTGCTTGTGTCATACATACATACATGGGGCAAAGTCATGTTAAATTCAGAGGACAACAGCTACACATAGTTGGTTATTATACTATGGTAATTATTCACAACTTGATTTTCCTGTGTGAATGACAGACAATGCAAGAAGTGAACAATTTCTACAGCAAACTATCCAACATTATGTTGATGCAGCCTGGAATGTAATTATGAACAAAGGCTCATGGTACCTGGGTTTGTATAGTCTGAAAATCACTGGGTAGTTAAGTGCTTAATAGTCTAATCTTCCGCCAAATTACTCCAGTCTAAACCAATAAGATTCAATGGGTTTGGCTGGAGTAACTCTTCACAGAATTGCACTTTCATCATGCTTTCATCCAACATATATTTTCCTTAGGGAATCGAGATACCAGCCTCCAGGTGGGGCCTGGGGATCTCCTGGTATTACAGTTTATTTCTAGACTACAAAAATCAGTTCCCCTGGGGGAAATGGATGCTTTGGAGGGTGAATTCTATGACACTGTACCTCACTGAGTTCAATGTCCTCCCCCAGCCGCACCCCAAAATCTCTACGAGTTTCCCAACATAGATCTGGCAACCCTATCTTCTCATTCCTCACCAGTGGTCAGTGAGGATCTGGCAACAGGCCTGTAGCCAGGATTTTTAAATTCAGGGGGCCTTTAAATAAGTCAGGGGGCACCCTGCCCTGACCCCCCCCGGGAGCACCAGAAATAAACTGGAAATTGGGGGGCCTGGGCTGGATGGAAAGTTGGGGGGCCTTGGCAGTAAGTCAGGGGCCAGGCCCCGAGATGCCCCACTGTGGCTACGGACCTGCCTGGCAACCCTAATTTTCCTGAAGGTAAACTCTACTGAATGTAGTAGGATTTATATCTGAGTCAACATGCGTAGCATTCGGTTCTGTGTCTCACAGAAACCAACAGAAATTATGTATTCCTAGCTTTCACAGTTGAGTCAATGAACTACTTTTTTAATAAATATATTTTTATTAAAATTTTCAAATGTTTAACAGAGCAATACAAAAGCCAATGAACTACTTAGTCTGCAAACTGTTCAGAATATTGACACTTTGCACCTAGTATCTTGTTGATATCATGTTCTGCCATTCTTATAACTTGGGTATAGAGGCAAGCTATCATAGTAATCCTTGTACCAAGGCTCAATAGTATTCTTGAGAAGAGTGTTCACACAGTTACAACGAGATTTCTACCAAAATGCAAAGAAAGCATCAAGGTGTGTCCTCAAGCAAAATGCCAGAAAGGTGTCAGTGCAAGAGTAACAAAATGTGCAGCATCATGGGTATCTGACATACCATTCTCTCCTCCTTTCAGCATACATAGAATGTTTAGGTAATGAAGTTGTTATCTTAGTCCTGTACCACAGCATCAGATCACAATTCAGTAACCTTTTTGAAGCATTTTTTGTAGTTCTATGCCCTCTTATAATTAAGCAATGGATGGATGGATGGATGGATGGATGGATGGATGGATGGATGGATGGATGGATAGATAGATAGATAGATAGATAGATAGATAGATAGATAGATAGACAGACAGACAGACAGACAGATAGATAGATGATGGATAGATAGATGATAGATAGATAGATAGATAGATAGATAGATAGATAGATAGATAGATAGATGATGGATGGATGGATGGATGGATGGATGGATGGATGGATGGATGGATGGATGGATAGATAGATAGATAGATAGATAGATAGATAGATAGATAGATAGATAGATAGATAGATAGATAGATAGATAGATAGATAGATGGGCAGGCAGGCAGGCAGGCAGGCAGGCAGGCAGGCATGTAGATAATTAGATATAGAGATGCATGCACATTTGCTTGAACTTTTGGAGCAGGAAGATAAAGCAAGCATTGGGGTTTGTCTCCCCTCCCCCTTTTCTACCATTCTGATATGTGCTGTTTAACATTTGCATTTCTTATGCTTGTATTGTTCCATGTTGTTGCTGCCTTCTCTACATCCACAGAATGTAAAAATCCTGGCTGTTAAAATTTGAATATAAATAAATATATGCACAGGCTAATTCTATTGTTCTAGTATATTTTCTGTATATGTTGAAGGAAATTGTCATCTTTTTTAAAAAATCCCATATACCATTGTTTTAAGCATTAATAACAGCAGTCATGTGTGCTATTAAATAATTCAGTCTCCTTTTTAAAAAATGGCTTTGGGACATGTTCTGATAAGTTTAATGACTATAAAGCAATAGCCTGATGAAAGGTCAGAAAAACAAGGAGTTACAGGAAACTAATTTAGACCAGAGGTCTCCAAACTTTCCAGATCTGAGATCCACTGAGCTGAAGTAGATGACCTCAGAGCAATGTGACCTCAGAGCAATGCTCCTTCTAAACTGTGTAGTCTTGTGAGCAAAAATTCTACTTTGTGAGCTACTGGCATCAAAGTGGTGAGCGATTTAGCTACTGCATAAATGAGTTTGCTCTGAACCCATCCTTCCTGAGCTAAGACAAAAATATGTGAGTCAGAGGCTAAAAGACTGTGAGCTAGCTCACACTAACTCAGCTTCGAGGGAATATTGCCTCAGAGTCATATGAAGGGAAGAAGGGGAGCCAAAATTATTGACACCAGAAAGCCAAATGCAGACATAAAGCTATATAGATCTGCTGTACTCCCTCAAGTCATACAACATATTGCTGAGAGAAGCAACAGAATTAGCATCAGCACTGCCCACTTGCATTGACCAATGTATTAGTCTGCCCTCGGGATCTTACAGAAGCAATCCATTTCAAGTTCCTTTTTCACATATTAAAAAAAAAGTGGCTAGGCTGGTTGATGAACACTGTCTTATAGAAATTAGTTTTTAGTGTTAATAGATAATTTTGGAGAGTATTGTTGAGCGGCTTTGCTTTTTAAAGCAGAACAAAGGGCATGCCTGAAGAATCAAGTTCACCTTGCTTTTCTTTGAAGCTCATTTGCTGCGAGCTCTATTTTAATATTTGCTGGGGTTTGCAGGGACCATAGAAATCATTAAATAAATTAATGCATTTTCTACAGAGCTTCAAAATCAACATACAGTGGCAAGGGGGGACATTAAAATATTGTTATTTCTCCCCTCGGCTATCTAGTAAGTGGGAGTGTAATTTCCCTTTTGCTTCCAAAACTGATAAAGAAGAATTTGATAATGAAGGCCTACAGAGTGTAAGCGAAACCCTCCCTTTTGTAAATGCTCTCCAACATGAGCAGGTGCAATAGAAATACAATAGCAGCGGCTTGATTTTGATCTCATACTTGGGCAGCCAAAGATTTAATGCTTGCCAGGCATACTTAGGTCATAGAAGGCCTGATATAAAGAATAATAAAAGTGCCAGATTATGACCGCCTCTTCGGAATGGAACTACTTTATTTACGATGCAGTAATATTTAAGTGATATACAGCATTTAACATACACTATCCAAGAAGCCATCACAACAGCCCTGAGAGGTAGGCTCATAATACCATCTGCCTATTACAGATGCAATAGAACAGGTAGCAAGTGAGGTTGAGAACTTGAGATTTTTCTAGGGGCACCGAAGCCTTGCACCAGGATGCAGATCTTCCTCCAGATCTGAGCCCCACCCCCCAGTTTACTTGATCCTGCCCCAACCAAACCTAATAACCCATACCTTCAATTGTGATGGTTTAGGAGCTGTTTCGCCAGGCCTCTGGCTAAGGCAGTGGGCGTTCACACTAGCCCCCCCCCCGAGGCTGCTATCTCCCACCACTGATAACCGGTCATATTTATCTACATCAATGGGCTGGTTTCAGGGCCGGATCGCCCATAGGGTGAACTAGGCGCCTGCCTAGGGTGCCCCGGCCTGAGGGGCGCCAAACGGCACCCCCCAAAAACTGCCCCCCGCCGTCCTAACCCGGCACCCACCGGCACCGCGGGGCCCACAGAAAACCTAGCGCCGGAAGGGAGGGGGCAGAGGCTGGACCCCCCGCGCCCCCTTCCCGGCTTTTCCGGGGGTCCCGCAGCCGCGGGTCCCGCAGAAAAGCCGGCGCCGGGAGGGAGGGGGTGGAGGCTAGACCCCCCGCGCCCCCTTCCCGGCTTTTCTGGGGGTCCCGCAGCCGCGGGGCCCGCAGAAAAGCCGGTGCTGGGAGGGAGGGGGCGGAGGCTGCACCCCACGCGCCCCCTTCCCGGCTTTTCTGGGGGTCCGCAGCCGCGAGGCCCGCAGAAAAGCTGGCGCCGGGAGGGAGGGGGCGGAGGCTAGACCCCCCCGCACCCCCTTCCCGGCTTTTCTGGGGGTCCCGCAGCCGCTGGGCCCCCAGAAAAGCCGGCGCCGGGAGGGAGGGGGCGGAGGCTGGACCCCCCGCCCCCTTCCTGGCTTTCCTGGGGGTCCCGCAGCTGCGGAGCCTCCAGGAAAGCCAGCGCCCCGCCGACGCCCCCGGTCTCCAGGTCCCACCGGGAGGTTGGCATCCCCAGTGGGGGGCGCCCCAGGCTGTCCTGCCTAGGGCGCCCAGACACCTGGAGCCGGCCCTGGCTGGTTTCTCCCTACAGCAAGCTTGATTTTATATGTTTATAATGTGTTTTAAATTTTATTGTATTTATTGAAATGTTGTAACCTGCCCTGAGCCTGTCTACGGGATGGGTGGGATATAAATGTGAAAAATAAATACAGAAAATAAATATAGAGGGGCTCATGCCAGTATTTTGCTTCTAATATTTAAAAAGCCATGTAGTAGGCCCTTCAGTTAGGGAGTCCAAACCCTCCTTTTAATTCTGGCAGCTGTAGTTTTTTTTATAAACAATTCTAGGTGTTTGGTTATATCCAACTGAAGGTTCAAAAAATTGAGTCAATTTTGAGAACAGAAGTACTGAGGATCTCCAACCAACGTAGACTTTTAGCAAATAAATTTCACTGGCTCTTTCCTTCTTCATTAAAATTCCAGGTCCCAGTTTCCACAAGTAGTGTAAAATTCTTTTCTTTTTATGGTTAAATTCTACGTTTCCAGAAGCAATATAACATTCATCTCTTTTTATGATTAAATTAAGTTTGATTATTACCTTTCATGCTGAAATTGTTTCAAGTCTGACATTTTAGTCACTAAATAAGGTATTCCCTCATCCGGTTGCCCTGCCCTGAAGTTCACATTCTAGTAGAATTGAGCTGACAATCTATTGCCACATTGCATGAGTGGGTGATTATTTATAGCTTACAAATCAGTTTATAAAGCACTTGGGGCCCCTTTGTGATAAAAGTTGCCAGCTAAATGCAATTTGTTATCATTAGGAGGCAGGAAACTGTGCTTCGTGAATTATATTAGCAACTAAAGTCTAAGAACAATATTGAAGCCATGGCTTATATTTTCTATCTATCTTATTTTATTCCAACTCTGCTACAACTCTGACTTTTTTTTTAAAAAGGCATCCTAAGAACCCATTAATCACATAGGAAACAATGGGCAGTGCTTTCCACCTGCCATCTCCCCCCCTCCCTCCTCACTTCTAGTAGAACTTCAAGAATCAAAGCTCTGTACTGAAAAAAGTAGTTTTATCCATCATTATTATGAGGGCTGAGGTTTGAAAATGTGTCCACAATATGTATTAGGTTTTTACAAATGGGGAATCACAAGAAACTTTTGGGGTGGCTATCCAATTCCTCCCATCTTTGCTTCCTCCCCTCTACCCCACCCCCTCACACTATTTCTTCCTTCTGCCACTCCTTTTCTTAACTCTCTGCCTCTCTTCCATGCATGTCACTTCATCTCTTTTTCTGCCCCATCACTCTCTGTGTTTTTCTGCCACCCCACCTTATCACTCTTTCTTTTTGCTCCATCACTCTCCCAGGCTCCTGCCTGCTCTTCCCCACCACCAGCAGCAATGGTGGTGGCGCTGCCTGCCACCCACCTACTTCCTCCCCACCAACCCCCAGCAGCTGTGGCAGCTCTCCAGGAATCACAATGGATCTCCCAACTACAGAAATCAATTTCCTTAGGTTTGCTAGCTCCAGGTTGGGAAATTCCTGGAGATTTGGGGGTGGAGCCTTGGGACAGTGAGGTTTGGGGAAGGAAGCCCCCTCAGCAGGGTATAATTCCATAGACTCCACCCTGCAAAACAGCAATTTTATCCAGGGGAACTGATCTCTATCACCTGGAGAGCAGTTTTAATTCTGGGTGATCTCTGGCCCTCACATGGAGGTTGGCAAAAGTAGTTCTTGTGGAGGAAATGGCTGGCTTGGAAAATGGAGTCTATGGCATTATACCAGTCTGATGTCCTCAACCCCCACCCTCCATCCCTCAAATCCCCCGGAGTTTCCTCACCTGGAGTTGGTAACCTTATCTCCTTCCCATCAAATAGCCAACCTACCTTTATTTGCCCTTCCATCTTCAGCATTCCATCTCCACCCTCCTCCTTCACAGCTTCTACCTAGGAAAATGACAGTCTACCAGAGACTGGCTGAGCTTAGAGCTCTAGAACAATAGCCCACCAGGACTCTGTAAGTGACCAATGAGAAACTAATGTTATGTAAATAGCCTATCATTTGGGAGATAGGTATTTTGGGGTGTGGTTTTTGCATGCTATTTGAACAGGGCTGTTGCCCTGCTGAATCATCTAATAAAGTAGAGCTGTTCACTGCAATGTGTCTTGAACCCAGTATTTAACAGGTAGCTTAGGCCGAAAGTATGTGAGTGGTCCAAAACCAACAATTCAGCTTCCACAACAAGATGGGGATCTGAACCTGGGTCTTGGAGACCCAACTCTGAAGCTGTAACCACTGCACCACTCTGGCTTTTATAGGGAGGCTCTTGTTGAACAGTAGCAAGCAGCCAGGCCTAGTTGAGTCATGCATGTTGGGTGGCATCAAGTCACCCAGAGGATGCTGCCAGGCCTAGGGTTGCCACCTTCCAGAATTACAACTGAACTGTAGTTCCAGGGGTCCGGAGACTGAGCCCTACGAGGAAAGGCTAAGGGCCTTGGGAATGTTTAGTTTGGAGAGCAGGAGATTGAGGGGGGACATGATTGCTTTCTTTAAATATTTGAAAGGCAGTCATTTTGAGGAGGGCAAGGATCTGTTCCAGTTGGCAGCAGAGGATAGGACCTGAAGCAATGGGTTTAAATTACATGCAGAAAGGTATCGGCTGAATATTAGGAAAAACTTTTTCACAGAGTGGTTCAAAGGTGGAATCAGCTGCTTAGGGAGGTGGTTAGCTCCCCTTCACTGACAGTTGTCAAGAAGACTGGCCATAGACTGTGAATTCCCCAACACGAAGGACGTGTTGCTAACCCAATTTGTGTGGGGAATCTATGAACCAAAGCTCTGGCACAAGTTAGTTGGCATCGAGGAGCGGAAGTTAGAGAAGGCCCTACAGTTGGCCATGGCGTTTGAGACGTCCCAAAAGGATTGACAGGCTTCCACTACCACACACCAGACCAATGCCATCGTGGACTCTGGTGACTCCGACACCAAGGACATGCACCAGCTGTGGCGACCAGGCCAGGCCAACACTCCAGCCCAACACTCGTTGGGACCAGCACACTGCCAAACCAGCTCAGCCACAACCTGCTCAAGCTATGGAGAAGACCACGAGTGTCAGTCCTGCAGGTTCTATGACACAGTCTGTAGAACATGTGGAAAGACCAGCCACATCGCTTGGGTCTGCCACTCCAAGGGACCTCAGCAGCATTGGAAGGCAGCACATTCTGCAATGACAGACCTGCACTCCGTGAACAGCAACCAACATCAGGTACTGAATTTGCCCCCAGATGCCCCAAATAAGATGCACGTGACTGTTAGAACTGAGGGGTCCCCCTGCAAGATGGAGCTGGACACAGGTTCGTCCTTCTCCATAATCTCAGTGGACATGCTGTGGGAATTGTGCCTATGGCCCCCCCTCAAAGAAACCATGGGGCCTATCCCTCAGGGATTTCCAACAAAACCCAGTAGCTATTAAGGGGTGGGGCAAATTCAGAGTGACTTACAAAGACTTTGACAGACTATTGGACTTGTTGGTGGTGAAGGGTAGGCTCAAGAACTTGTTGGGTCTATCTTGGTTTGGGCCACTGGGTTTTGGGGTAACGGAGGTCAACCAGGTTAAGACGGCTGACTTAGACTGAGTCTGGGGGGAATTTCCCGGGGTTTTCCAAAGTGTGCTCAGTTGCTATATGGGGCCCCCAGTCTCTCTGGATTTAGACCCCCAAGGTGCGGCCCATCAGACTGAAGCACAGGCAGCCCCCCTTAGTGTTACGGCCCAAGATTGAGGCCGAGTTGGATCGCCTGGTGGCTCAAGGGCTGCTGGAACCCATACCACAGTGGCACATGCTAAATGGGAGACCCCGATTGTCACTCCAGTGAAGCCAAATGGGGACGTCCACATCTGTGCAGATTATAAATGCATGATCAATAAGGCTCTACAGGATCATGCATACCCAGTACCAGTCGTAAACCATGTGCTCGCTTCCCTCGCCAGTGCCAAGGTTTTCAGGAAGCTGGACCTAGCCCAGGCATATCAACAGCTGCTGGTTGATGACACCACTGCAGAAGCCCAAACTACTGTAATCCACAAGGGGGCTTTCAGAGTTAAACGATTGCAATTTGGGGAGAGTGTGGTTCCGGGGATTTTCCAGAATCTAATGGATTGCCTCCTTAAAGGGATCCCCGGAGTGCAGCTGTTCTTTGATGATGTTTTGATTGCGGCTCTGGACTCCGAAGCTTTTGCCATTAGTCTCAGGACAGTCCTTCAGCGTTTCGATGAGGCGGGGCTGAATGTGAAACATGAGAAGTGTTTGTTAGGTGTTCCCCGGGTGGATTTCCTGGGATTCACGGTGGGCGCCCAAGGGATCCACCCCACATCTGAAAAGATCCAGGCCATAGAGGATGCCCCCGCACCCTCATCCAAAACTGAACTGCAGGCCTTCTTAGGTCTTTTAAATTTTGACCATTCATTTCTACCCCACAAAGCCACAGTGGCAGAACCCCTGCACTGCTTATGCAACAAAGGCGTGCCATGGTCTTGGAGCCCCAAACACGCCTCTGTCTTTCAAGCCGTTAAGGACCTGCTATCTTCCAACACTGTCCTTGCACATTTTAATGAGAGCCTCCTGGTAATTCTGGCTTGTGATGCTTCACCTTATGGGGTGGGGGCTGTGTTGGGCTACTGGTTGGCAGCCGGCTGGGAGGTGCCAATCGCGTATTATTCCTGCACTCTAGTGGCAGCTGAGCACAATTAGGCACAGATTGACAAAGAGGCCTTGGCGATAGTGGCGGGCACTAAGAAATTTCATCACTACCTTTACGGTTGGCTTTTCACAGTGGTCACAGATAACAAACCCATGCTGGATCTCCTTGCGTCGCACCGCCAAACCCCACAAATGCTATCACCAAGGATGCTCCACTGGTCTTTCTCCATTTTTTTGGTGGGGTACCAATATGACCTAGTCCACAGACCCAGCAAGGTGATGGGCCATGCCTTGAGCTGTCTCCCACTCCTGCCTGGCAATCCAGACCCCACTCCCGTCCACCACCTTGCCCTGCTCAAGGACCTCCCGGACCACCCGGTGCGGGTCTCGGAGGTTGCGCAACGCATAGGCCATGATCGCCTCCTCTCTCAGGTCCTTGACTGGGTGGTGAGGGAGTGGCCCACAGGCCCAGTGGGTCCAGAGTTCACGGCATTTTTTTTCCAGATGAGACGAACTGTTGGCACACAAAGGGTGTCTCCTCTGGGGAAGCAGAGTGGTGATACCCGGGCCCCTGAGCATGTGGGTAATCACTGCCTTACATGAAAACCACCCGGGATCATCAGAATGAAGGCCCTAGGTAGAAGCTATGTGTGGTGGCCGGGGTTGGATGGTGAAATAGAGGACAAGGTGAAGAGGTGTCAACCATGCCAGGAATCCCAGCCCGAACCGCCAAAACCAATTAGGCCTTGGGAGTCTTCACACAAGCCGTGGACGAGACTTCACTTAGACTTTGCCAGCTCCTTCCAGGGATAAATCTTTTTTCTCCTAGTCAACTCATACACCAAATGGTTAGAGGTGGTGCCTGTGCCCACCACATCCTCCAGTTCAGCCATCTGGGCAATGTGGAGGATTTTTAGCACACATGGCATACCAGACTCCCTGGTAACAGGTAATGGGACGGCTTTCACATCCGCTGAGTTTCAAGAATTCGTAGAATACAATGGCATCAGACACATCCACTTGGCCCCCTTCCACCCAGCAACCAACGGCCAAGCCGAGTGCATGGTTCGCTCTACAAAGGAAGCCCTGCGACACATGAACCGCAGGGACTGGGACTACAAGCTGGCTGATTTCTTGTTTAGCCAGAGCATGACCCCCCCACTGCACCACAGGGTGATGCCCCACCGAACTGCTCATGGGTCGGCGACCCACAACCCAGCTCAACTGCCTCCACCCGGACAGGGCTCCAGAACACAGCGTGACCTGCAAGGATCAAGCAGCATCCCGAGGGTTCTTTCCTGGGGAACCGATCTATGCGAGGAACTACGCCTGGGGCCCCGCCTGGATCCCCACCAATGTAGTCTGGGTGATGGGCCCCCAGTCCTATGGGGTGTCCTGCAAAAATGGCCAGGTGCTGCACTGCCATGTTGATCAACTATGCCGCCGCGTAATTCCTATGACTCCAGAAGCCACTGAGGACCGCGGGGACGACGGAAGCAGAACAGATCAAGCTGAGGGGTCGGCGCAAACCACGCATCCGCCGACCACACCACCAGAAAAAAGGGCAGAAGCACACCCAGAGCTGATCACCGACGCCCCTCCACAGACACCAGAGCCAGTGCTTAGTGAGCCAACCAGCCCCGCCACAACACCAGAGGTCTGGCGTTCTACATAAGAGCGGCAGATGCCTATGTACTTAAAGAACTATGTTTGCCAGACGTGTTCCAAACCATGGGGGGAGGGGTGTTGTGTACTGACTGATTCACACACACGGTCAGGTCACCATGTGGCCCGACAAAACAGTGAAGCTTCGATACCAGGAACAATAGAACCCTAGGATCCTAAAACCAGCCAACCGGCAAGCTAGGATTCTATAGAGAACCTATAGGATTAGAAACCTTGTATATAGCCTATCATGAGTGTGGGTGTGGATAATGGGTGTGGTTGAAAATGGACATATAAGGCGCCTGCAAGCTGGCAAAAGTATCTCCTATTTCTCTGTACTTTTCAGTCTCCCTGGAGAAAATGGCTGCATTGGAAGGTGGACTCTATGGCATTATATCCAGCTGAGGCCTCTCCCTTCCCCAAACCCTGCCCTTCTCAGACTCCAGCACAAAATCTTTAGGAATTTTCTAACCTGGAGGTGGCAACTCTTGTCAGGCCTGGCCCCAAGCATCCCTCACTCAAAAACCAAAATAGGCCTGAAAAGGGCCCTGCCCCATCACCCTGACTTTCAAGCTTGGAATATTATGGTAGCCTAGCAACATCCACTGAAGGAATCTTTTTTTTAAATCTACAGGCACTCATTTCATGATTTTTGTCTTTTTAAAGCTGACTGCTGTGGGCTTGTTTTTTTTAAAGATTTCACATTTTTCTGCAAACCCTTTATAGGTTTGTAGAAAGGTTTGTTTTGCCCGTTCTTAAGTATCCAACGATATTCCAATATCGCTATCAGAATATAAGTTTCTACCTTCTATCATGGGCTTCAGGGTACATACATACCCCCTTTCCGTACTTCCCACCTCCAACCCTGTGAGGTGGATTAAATGGCTGAAAGATATTGTCCCAAGGTCAATCACTGAGCTTTATGGTAGAGTAAAAATTTAGTCCAATGTCCCCCTGATCTTAATTAAGCATGCTAACTACTACATCACAGCTCAAAATGTTCAGTAACTGGAAACTGAAAAGTAAGGCTTAATTCATTTGCAATGATTTAATGATTTCTTTCAGATTTGGTAACACCATGCACCCATGAAGTAGGAATACTTCCATTATCTTCATTAGAAATCTCCCAGAACACACTATTCTGATCTGAGTTATTCATGAACAAAATATACACACATTATTTTCTCCCATATCCTGTTGAAATGTCCTGGAATACTGGAGTTGGGGAAGGCATACCTTTGGATTATAGAAGTACTGTGGAAATATGGATCACAACATTTATAAAATTTGTATAAAATGCGTACTGAAATGTTCAACACATGTATATCTACACATAGTTCACAGAAATTCACAGTGGATCACTGAAAGATATAGAATGGGGCATTTGACATAGAGAACCTACATATTGTTACACACCCTCATATTAAACTGGCATAATTTAAAATTTTGGCTCTAACATTATTTATAGAATTTTGATATAGCCATCAATGAAAACCAACAAATTGTCCAACCTTGACATTGATAGTAAAATATATTTATAAATTTGTAAAGTATGGAAAAGTTTCACAGCATTTGAATTCTCTGCACTGAGAATTCTTCATTTCAAGGTCTTTCATATCACTATGAGTTGCTAGTTTTGAGACATGTAGCCTGGCCCCTGATATTATTATTAGAATGGCTCAGCTAACACAGACTTTCAACAAACCTACCTGTCAACAAGTGCCTCTGGCCCGCTGATGTGCAGGATGCCCAGAAACTAAGCAATTGTTGAAGGCTTTCATGGCCGGAGTTCATTAGTTGCTGTAGATTTTCCGGGTTGTGTGGCTGTGGTCTTGGCATTGTAGGGCCTGACATTTCGCCAGTAGCTGTGACTTGAATCCTCAGAGGTATAACACAGAAAGATGTAGTACTCTCTGTGTCAAGGTGAGCAGAAAAATGGTAGGCAGGTAATTTATATTTATCCTGGAAGGTAGAGTAGGGCTGAGTCATTATCTGGTAGTAGTTCTCCAGGCTATGAACATGCTAATGGAGGAGCTTTCCTGAAGAGGTTCTTTTGTCTATGGATTGTTTCCTGAGGAGGTTTCCTGTTTCCTGAGGAGGTTCTTTTGTGTGTGGAACGGCTACTGAAAGTAGCACTATTATCTGTAGTGCTATTGTCAGCTGTAGAGCATTTTGTGTTTTTCAGGACAGGAAACCATGCCCTATTTATTTTTAAACTAGGCTATGTTCAGAACATGAAAGACACTGCAGACTTGGCCAACCTGAAAAATCAGCAGTGGCTGAACATAGCCTAACCCAAACAGGACACAGCACTTGGTTCCAAGACACTGAAAGACTGGACAACACTTCCAATTACCATGTCAGATTACACAGGGAAGCCATTGAAATTCATAAACATAAACACAATTTCAACAGAAGAGAAGAGGGGAATTATAAATTACCTGCCTAACATTTTTTCTCCTCACCTTGACACAGAGAGTACTACATCTTTCTGTGTTATACCTCTGAGGATGCCAGTCACAGCTACTGGTGAAACGCCAGGTCCTACAATGCCAAGATCACGGCCACACAACATGGAAAATCTATAGCAACTAACTGAGAAATTGCTCAGCAAATTGAAGGGAAGATCAGAACAGCAGGATTTGCTTGCACTTCTCTGTATGGGAGGGCACTTAAAATTCATCTTAATTTCATCCGGGGATTTGGAGAAGGGCATAATGTTGTATCTCAGTATTTTAGGAATATTGATCCTATTCTGGAAATCCATTTCAAGGACATTTTTTCAGGTTCAGAAATGTAAGTGTCTGAAAATTATACTTTAAGGGGGTGGAGTTAGTGCACACATGCTCCCAGTAGAAGCATGGGAGGAGAGAGTGCACCCCAGTTGAGTTGTGGTGCTGATGTTGCCACAGCCCTTTGAACACTCCAGGAGGTTCTTGGGTGGTAGACCTGAATTCTGAATCTGGACACCAAGTCTACCACCCATTGAATTCAGTGGCTATAAACCTGTATGCCCAGGCTTAGCCCGATCTCATCAGATCTTGGAAGCTAAGCAGGGTCAGCCCTGACTAGTATCTGAATGGGAGACCACCAAAGGATACCAGGGTCACAAACAGAGGCAGGCACTGGCAAACCACAGCTGAATATTTCTTGCCTTGAAAACCCTGCGGATTTGTCAAAAGTCACCTGTGATTTGATGGCAAAATAAAATTAAAAAAAATAACCTGGTGTCTGGAAGTCAGGTCTACCCTGTTGATTCCACTGGATGGTAGACCAGTCATGGAGACTTGGAGGCTAAGTCTACCTCCACTGTTTTCAATGAGTGGTAGATCTGGCTTCCACACCAGAGGTTAGGTCTACCATCCATTGACAACAGAGAAAGTTTACAGGGATGTTTAAAAAACTGTGACAACATCAGTGCCATGACTCAGCTGGGCACCCTTGCTCAGTCCCTCACTGCTCCTTCTGCCTCTGTTTGTAAGAGAACAGGGCCTTGAAGCCAAACTGGCTGCTACTGCAGGGCTTCAGGGGGCTCTCCACCTTTCCCTACTGGCTCCCTGCAGCAGGGAGCATTGGAGGGAAAAAGACAATATGAAAACTTGTCTAAGCTCTGGTAAGTTTCCAACTCAGATAACCTATATTTTGCTGAGCTTTTAAACATTATATACTCCATAACTTCTTTTTCTTTCAAACTTATTAAGAGAGGACATAAGTCCCAGTGTCAAATGAAAAATCATTGCTTTTGAGCCTTTTCACATTACCTTTCTAATCCGGATGTTATCCGTCATTGGGCCGATTCCGAATAAAGCGATACAGGGATGGGCATTTCACACAGCAAGTTTCCTTCCATTAAAGGGCTGTCCCTGAAGTGCTATGGCCATTTCACACAGTGCCGCTTCCCCCCGCCATTTCCTCCATGCACGCGCAATCTTCCTCGGCCGTTGGGGTTTTTTTTTGGAAGGTTCTAATGGGAGCGCTGAAATGCTAAACAAATAGAGCAATTCAGTGCAATAGTGACACCATAAACATCCCTGCCCTCTCAGCTTCATTTGCAATTCCCCCTCCCCGAGCCCCTGATTGCAGCATACATTTCCTTTCTCACTCATTAACTGGAACTAAGGGAAAGCCCCTTGTTATCAGGCAAATAGCAAATGCAGCACACTATTGTTTCCCCCACTCTCTTCCCAAATGGCCAGCTTTTACTCAGACAGTGTTTCATTGGGGGAAGAAGAACAAGACAGAGGAGACTAAGAGAGAAAGAGAAACAAAAAGCCCTAGAATAAAGTAGATTTTTTCCTCTTCTTTGCATTGCTGAGCTGCAATCGGGGCTCAGGGAGGGGGAATTGTAAATGAGATTGAGAGGCCAGGGTTGTTTATGGTATCACTATTCCACTGAATTGCTCTATTTGTTTAGTGTTTTGGCACTCCCATCAAAACCTTAAAAAGTGGTGAAGGAAGATTGCATGCATAGGCAAAACGGGCAGGCATGGGCAGATGAAAAAGGGAGAGGAAAGAAAGTGGCATTACAGGAAGCACTACAGGGCATTTCACACAGCACCCCATATTGATTCAGAAATGGAAGAAGGATTTGAAATTGGAAGAAAGGCAGTTTTCCTCAACAATGGCTCAGGCACACCTCCTGAATGGGACACAAGTGGGTTTGTCTGAAAAAGTAAATATATTCTGTTAATAGCCGGTTATTAAAACAGAGCTGTCTGTAATGACAGGAAAAATCCGTTAGTAACCAATTACTAAACTGGAATATATAGGCTGCCTGAAAAAGGCCTTTGTCTCCTTAAATACAAACTCATGCAGTACCCAGCAAAAGGTACAGCTACTTAGTATCAAGCCCAGTGGTAGCTTTGATGGAGAGGGTGTAGGATACAAATACAATGCAAAATAGATTGCTGATGAATGTAGGATGTTCTGTAACTATTCATATAGTTTTATTCAGTTTTAACTGCAACTCTGGCAGGAGTTGACTCCATGAAATGATACAAGGGACATGCCCGGAATGGATAGTTACAGCCACAGGATGTAACCACAATGTTTATGTCAGCAGTTTCTGTCCATGCAGCATGACATATTTATATCCTGTATGGGGCTATAATCAAGTACGATATGAGGCTATGGCCGTATGTTTTTAATTGGACTCATGCCCAGTTCCTTCCTTCTCTAAGAGACTTATAGGCTTATGGCAGAAATATATCAGGCCTATTTATAGGCTGAGCAGGAGAATAATTTTTTTTAATCCCTGTCCTCACATCATTTTGGAGCAAAACTGCACTTGATGGCAGAGTTTGTGACTGAAACTCCAGCCATGCTTATTGGCTCTAAAAGCTGCTATGGAAGGCAGCAGTATGGCTTGGGGTCAGTCACATGTTGAGGATGAGACAGTAAACTCTTTCACCCTTGTTTTGGTTTCCCTGACTGAAATTTACATGAAATTTACATGAAAAATACAAGTATTCATGGGCCACTACACTCTGAAGAACACAGAATATATTTTATTTATTTTATTATTTATTTATAACATTTTAATGTGCCTTTCCACCCAATAAGGAACCACAAGGTGGTGTACACCATTTATAAACACAACTGACACAAAAAGTAACTTTTAAAATTGCATAAATTTAATGAGAAAATAAGGAATAGGATTATTGTACTAAAATAAAGACTGGCAGGTTTGATTTGCACAAGGGTTATTTAAAAATAAATAGGGGATTTTCAAGTTGAAATGGTAGGTTTGTAAAATTCTGTAGCATTCTTATCTTCCATGCAAAAAATGCTTTTTTGTTTTCAACCACTGGCTTAGAATTTAGTTAATATATTCTACCAGCACACTGCATACAAATGTATAATTTTCTCTAATGATAGAGCATTCTTTTAAGCTTGTATGAAGTAATAATAGATTCAACTGCATTCAAGTTTTTAATTTTGCCAAGCCTCTGTAATTTTGTATTTTGATAGACATAAAAGAATTTTACTCCTTAAAACACACACACACACATAACCCCCCCCCCCATACAGCTTTTTCATTAAATCCTGAAGTATGTGTGGGGACCCTGAAAAATATCCTTTATCTTAACATCCTTTATCTCAATCCCAAAATGCCTTTTTTCAAGAAAATGAATATCCTGACAAGAAATTGTGATTAGGACAGATACATTCTGCAACTCAAGTAGCCCACTTAAATCATCTGGTGTAAAACAAAGGAAAATACTTCCTTGGAATTGTTCAATAATTTCCAACCCATTCAAAGACTAATGTTCGAGCAAAACAATTCTACCCTTAATATACAAACTGGTTGACATGGAAGATACACTGTTTGCCTACACAGACCTTTGAGGTATTCAATACATGAGCCTCTCTAGCTGAAGAAGCTCTCAGTGATTAGGTGAAAAACATAGAGTACAAGGGAATACTGAAGGAGTGGGCACTAGCTAATGACAATTGACTCATCAAGAGATTGTGATTCATCTAATCACTCAGCTCTTCATCTTCTCATGAAGCACATTAGTGCCACTGCAAGACCCACATGAAGCATGAAGATTTCTTTCCAGAAGATCTTACAATACTGCACAATAAAACTCATTTCTTAAATGGCTTTCCAATATCATGAGTATGTTTGACAGTAGTCACATCTAGGACTGCCAACTCCAGGTTTGGAAATAAAAACAGGTTGCTTACCTGTAACTGATAATCTTCGAGTGGTCATCTGTGCATTCACACCTCTGGGATATAGTGTGCCGGCGCGGACCCCGATTGGTATTATAGAAAGCTAAAGGGATTTTTGCGCCCACTCCCCAGTCACGTGCCAGGCTCCAGTGCACATGACCAAAGGAGGGGCATGACTATCCCGCCAGTTCTTCTGACCACTGCCCTCAGTCACAAAATAAGAGGAAAGGACCGAAAGCAGAGGGGAAGGAGGGCAGGTGGTGTGAATGCACAGATGACCACTTGAAGATCATAAGTTACAGGTAAGCAACCTGTTTATCTTCTTCGTGGTCTCTGTGCATCTCACCTCTGGGAGACTAAAAAGCAATAACCACCTACCTGGAGGAGGGAGCTGAAGGTCCTAACCATGCGCCGCTTGCAACACAGCCCGTCCCACTGCCATACGCTGATGAAGACAAATGTCCAGGGTGTAGTGCTTCACAAACGTGTGAGGAGTAGCCCAGGTTGCTGCATTGCAGATGTCACCATGCGACGCACCTCGCAGGAAGGCCGTGGATGTCGTAATTGCCTGGGTAGAGTGTGCTCATAGAGGCCCAGGGAGAGGTTTCTTGGCGAGCAACTAGCCGAGCTTGATCATCTCCACAATCCATTTGGATAGATGCTGAGGGGACAGCTTCTTTCCCTGTGTGGGCAACACATGAGAAACAAAAAGGGCTGGAGTCTTCCGGATAGCTGGGTTCTGTCCAGGTAGAAGAGCAAAGCTCTCTTCATGTCTAAGGAGTGCAGACAATGCTCCTCATCATTCCAAAGTGTTGGAAAAAACACAGGGAGCACAATGTTCGCTTGCATATGGAACTCTGAGACTACCTTTGGCAAAAAAGAGACATCTGGGGCCAAAGTAACACCATCAAAATGAAAGGTTAAGTAAGGAGAGTCACAGTGAAGCACTGACAACTCACTCACCCTCCTGGTCGAAGTAATAGCTACCAGGAAGGCAGTCTTCCAGGAAAGGAGTTGTAGACTACAGGTAGCCATAGGGTTGAAGGGCTTCCCCGTCAACTTGTTAAGGATCAGGGGGAGGTCCCAAGCCTGCAAGGGGCCCCGAGATGGAGGGAAGAGGTGCCTAAGCCCCTTCAGGAACTGTTTAGTATGTGGCTGAGGGAATACAGAGTGCCCATCCACCGCAGAGTGGTTGGCTGAAATAGCTGCTAAATACACCTGCAGCAAAGAACAACTGAGACCTAAATCTAAACGAGATAACAAAAAAACAAAAATCATCATCAGGTCAGTGGGAGGAGGGTGACTGGAGATAAGTTAAGAAGGTCTTCCACTTCCCAGCATAGGAAACCCTAGTGGAAGGCTTACGACAATTCAGCAGAACACGATGTACTCTGTCCCTAAGAGTGGCTAAGGGATCTCCCATGTTGTAAGCTTCAGGTGTGGAATGTCTTGATGCAGCACTTGATTCTCCTGAGCCAGGAGAAGATCTGGCACCGGCAGGAAATGAACAAAGGAGCCCTTGGAGATGTGAAGGAGTATGGGGAACCAGTGTTGTCTGGGCCACCATGGAGTCATTAGAATGCAACGCAGCCTTTCCCATAGTATTTTGGCTATCACCTTGGTGAGAAGGGGAATGGGTGGGAAGAGAAACAGATGTTTGTGCACCCACAGGTAAAGGAGACCATCTCCCAGAGAAAGCGGGTCCTCTCCTGCTCTTGAGCAAAACAGGTGACATTCCTTGTTTTTTCGCTTTGCAAAAACATCGACATCCGGATGGCCCCACTTTTGGAAGATTGGCAGGAGGTATGTCCAACTGATCTCCCATTCATGCCATGACGTGCCTCCTCTGCTCAGGAAGTCTGCCTGCACATTGAGGGTTCCCGGTAAATGGGCTGCCACTACGAATGTGCCCCACGACTGGCACTTGTTCCAATTTCTGTGGCCAACCAGCATAGGCAGCGGGACACTGTCCTGCCCTGACGATTGAGATAGCAGAGTACTGTGGTGTTGTCTGTGAGCACCGCCACTACCTGTTGCTGCACCAAGTGACGGAAGGATCTCAGGGCGTACTGAATGGCTAGTAACTCCAGAAAGTTGATATGATGATGAGTTACCTGAGGTTCCCATTGAGCCCCTACAGCCAGTCCTTGAAGGTGTACTCCCCACCCTCAGAGAGACGCATCCATGGTCAGGGTTAGTCCCGGGTTTGGAGGATGGAATGGAGCCCCCAACAACAGGTTCCGAAGGTCTTCCCACCAACGGAGGGAGGCTAACATGGATTCCGGGAGGGTAAAGCACTGAGACTGAGACTGCCTCTGAGGGTGAAACTTCCAGACAAATCAAAGTTGTAACGGTCTCATCCGAAGTTTGGCAAAGACGATGACCGACGTGGTCACTGCCATGAGTCCCAACAGCCGCTGTATCTGTCTGGCGGATGCCGCCCTCTGAACTCTGAAGAGGGTGATGAGAGAAACAATGTCCTCTGCCCGCTGGGGAGGAAGGAACACCCTGCACAGAGTCAAGTCCAGGACTGCACCGATAAATTGAACTTGAGTAGCGGGTGAGAGTACTGACTTCTTCAGATTTATGCGCAGCCCCACAGCTGCTAACATATCGAGGATCAGGGTGATGTGATCAAGTAGGGTCGTTTTGGAAGCTGCTACCAGCAACCAATCATCGATGTACAGGAAAATACAAACTCTGTGCAGATGAAGGTAGGCTGCAATGACCACCATCACCTTGGTGAAGACATGGGATACTGTTGAAAGCCCGAAAGGAAGGGCTTTGTACTGAAAATGTCTCTCACCCACAGAGAAACAGAGGAACATTCTGTGAGAGGGATGAATTGAGATATGAAGATAAACATCCTGCGAGTCCAGAGTCACCATCCAGACTCCTTCCTCCAGAAGGGGAAGGATAGATTGCAATGTTGTCATACAGAATTTTTTGTAAACGATGCATTGGTTCAGATTCCTGAGGTCCATGATGGGTTGGAGGTTTCCATCCTTCTTGGGGACCATGAAATAACAGGAATAGAACCCTGTACAATGGTGAGAGAATGGGACCGGTTTTATGGCATCTTTGAGGAGAAGGTTTTGTATTTCTTCCAGAAGCTGTGGCAACGCTGGAGTGGGAACAAAGGTGGAGCCATCTGGAAGGAGCAGGAACTCTATGCGATATCCCTCCCGAATTACAGAGAGGGTCCATCTATCTGAAGTTATTTGTTGCCAGGTCTGCAGGTAGGGGGATAGGTGGGTGGATGGAAGGAGTGGTGGATCGGAGTCAAAGACTCTGCTTGGGAACTTTCTGGGCCTTGGACCTAGATTGTGGAGCCGATGGGAACTTGCCCTTGGGCCCATAGGGACCGGAGGAAGTATTTGAGAATCTCTGCCACTGTCTTTTGGGAGACAACTTGAAAGACAGCCTGTGAGACCAAGATTTATTCCAGGATTTTCCTCTAGAATGCCTGGCAGTTTCAGTAATTCCCAAGTTGTGAGACGTCTTAAGACTTTTGTCCCTCAGAACTGAATCTGTGGTGGAACTGAAAAGGCCATCACCTTCGAAAGGAATATCTTCAATGATCAGTTTGGTGTCCTGCTGCAAGGAGGCACACAACCAAGCATGGTGCTGTAAAGCTACCACTGACGTAAGGGTCTTAGATGCCACACCTAAGTTATGCTTGGCAGCATTGAGCTGATGCTTAGCCAGGAGCATGCCCTCCCTTTGAAGGCATCTGACTGGTTGGTTAAATTTCTCAGGGAGTGCTGCAAGGAATTCTGACATCTGCTCCCACTAAGCATACTGATATCTGCCCATGTAGGCAGTATAATTTGACGCCTTGATGCCCAGGGCTCCCGCAGAATAAATTTTTCTACCGAAGGAATCCAACTTCCTTCCCTCTTTATCAGATGGGGTAGAGTGGCTACCTTTGCCCTTAGATGTGGAGGTGACAATCACAGAATTAGGTTTGGGATGGGCAAACAAAAATTCAGCTCCCGTTTCCTGCACTTTGTACATATGATCCATCCTCCTGTTGGAGATGGGAACAGAGGCAGGGTGGGCCCAGGAGGTTTTAGCTATCTGCAAGAGTACCGAAGTCATGGAAAGGGTGATTGCAGTCGACGTGTCCATTTGAACAATGTTGAAAACAGAGTCGGTGATGACAAGTGGTGGCTGAATAGTGGGAAGGGCTAAAGTATTGGCCATTCTTTTAACAAAGTCATCATAGGATTTCATGTCTTCTGATGGGGAAATTAAAAGATTATCTTCCACTTGCTGCAGCGGAGACGGCTGAAGTGGGGTGGAAGCATCCTCGTCCCCAGAATGGGAAGCATCAGAGGAGCTTGAGTGCTCCAAAAGGTCAGAGAATGACAGCGGTCAAACTGGTGTCAATTACATCGGGTCCGATAGGTCTCCGAAGCATGTCAATATTGACACTCGGATCTTATGAAGGTACACACTGGTGCCGACAGTTGCGGTCTTGCAAACTCTGGCAACAGACAAGGATCTCGATACCGAGAGATCCAAGATGACGCAGACTGTCGATCCCATTCCATAGGAGGCCACGGAGGAAACCAGGGCATGCCACCTGGAAATGGATATGCCCCGTACATGCATTGCCACTCACGTTGGTCCTAGGGCGATTGGAACTGTGTGGGCAATCAATCCCGACCGTCATGGCCCTGTTGGGATGAGTGAACTACGTTTGCTCCGTGCTCTGAAGGAAGGCTCTCCATGCTGGGAGACCAGGGAACCTGTGTCAGGTCCATGTCCTGCTCAGAGTTTATGAGCTGAGTTGGGTGTGAAGGTGGGGATTGTACATCTTGTAACTGCCTATGGCCTGAGGAGTCAAGTGAAGCAGCTCTGTCTGAGGCAATCCCTGACCAGGGCCGGCGCCAGCTTATTTTGCACCCTGGCGCCCCCCCATGTGCTGCCCCCTCCCCTGTGCACCCCCCGTGTGCCACCCCCTCCCCCATGCACCGCCCCCTCCCCCCAATGCCAGTAGCTCAGAAAGTAGTATTCTTGCTCACAGGACTCCACAGCTTAGAGGGAACATTGCACAGGGGTGTAACCATTTATCCAGGCAAGTTTGTTAAAAGCATTTTGTGCAGCTCAGGTGAGACCAGCTGTTCCCCAACACACACTCTCTAGCAAGATGACTCCCAGCCTGCACACACACTTTCGTGCGCACCCCCAAAATCCCCCTCCCCCAACAAGTGTCATTCCTTTGGATGGATGCTTCAGTGCCCCCCCCCCGAGCCCGGCATTGCAAGGGGAAATTTTGCAGCAGGAGGAGGCCAAAGGAGGGACAGTCTCCAAAGTGTCGCCACCCACCCGCACCGGGCGAAGATGAGCCTCTCTGGCTTCCTGGGACCTGGAAGCCCCAGACAGTCCAGCCAGGCTGGGCCAACAGAAAACACCAGGCCTGTCTCTTCCCAGCCCCATTTCTGGCACTGTCTGGGTGGGGAGCGCTTCCCAAGGGGGACATGTCAACGGGGTGCCGAACTGCCCCAGAGATGGCCAGCGGGTGCCTTGACCAGGTGCTTTTGCGGAAGGGGAAAACCCACGCCAGAAGGTGAAAGCCTCAAATTGCAAACAGCTTGTTCGGCCAGGGTTTCGTTCGCCACCCCCCCCCCGGCCTCTTTCATGTCTGTGGGCCTGCTCTCCCAACCCTCCCATTTGAGGAGGCCCTTCTCGTGGGGGGTGCCATTCCAGATCTCAGGGAGAGGAGAAAGGGAGGATTGGCAGAGAGGACGCTGACTCGCAGTCAGCACTTCTGGGCGCACTTGCCGGACTTGGGGAGAAAGAGGCGGTGACAGCAGTCACCTGGTCAGGGCTTTTGGCGGGGGCGGGGGGCTTTTTTGGGTGGGCGGGTGCAGTTTGGTGCCCTAAGGGCTGGCTACCCTAGGCGAACGCCTAGTTTGCCTAGTGAGTGAGGTGGCCTTGTCCCTGACGGTACCAGGATTTTAGTGGAGGAGCTCTTTTTGTGCTTCTTATGCTTGACAGGCCACTCGTCGTTGCCCACCGAGCTTTTCTTAGCGGGTGTATGGGCTACGGACTGCGATGCCAGGATCAAGCATTTCAGCACCGATCTGTTGGCATCGGATTGGCTTTGTGTCGGAGACCATTGAGCCATTGACCCTGATGCAGGGTTTGACACAGAGGCGTGTCCCAAAGAGTCCTGTGACGACGCCATCAGAGAGAAAGCTGACTCAAGTGGCGCCACCCACAGTCTCGCTGCTCAATTCTTCCTCATTTGACAGGAGAATTTGGCACAGTGGGCACAAGAGTCTACACAGTGCAATTCCCCCAGGCACAATAAACAAAGGGAGTGGCTGTCAGGGGGTGTGATTTTGTTGCTGCACTTCCAGCACTATCTGAAGAAACCCCACCATTTGACCATAAGCCATAGGTGGGTAGAAAAAAGTCTGCCGAGGCAGACAGAAGAAAAAACCTAGCTAAACTGAAAACTAACCTTAGCTAATTACAAAAAACACAGGGGGAAAAAGGCCTAAGCCAAAGTTTTGTACCGACTGAGGTGTAGAGATTCCTACCAGCGCAGTGGTCAGAAGAGAATTAGTGGGATAGTTGTGCCCCTCCCTTGGTCATGTGCACTGAAGCCCAGCACGTGACCAGGGAGCAGGCATGAAAATCCCTTTAGCTTTCTACAATACTGATCGGGGTTGGCACAGGCGCACTATATCCCAGAGGTGTGATGCACAGAGACCACAAAGGTCTGGAGATTTGAAGGTGGAGCCTGGGAGGGTGGGCTTTAGAGAAGGGAGGGACCTCAGCAGGGTATAGGGTGGGGTGGCCAAACTGTGGCTTGGGAGACACATGCGGCTCTTGGAACCCTCTCCTGTGGCTCACAAAGCTTGCCACATCCCCCCCTTTGAAAGCCACTCCCTTCCCCTCTGCTGCCTCCTGCTGCTGGAAGAGAGCACAGAAAAGAGAGGAGGAGCAGCAGTGGTAGCCCCAGCCGCTGGGGGCTCAATGGTGGGGGAAGGATCAGCTAAGAGATGTCACTGGGCAAGCCTGTTTCTGTGCCCCCTGCTCATCAGCCCACCAGCACCATGGGGTGTGGGGGGATGCCCTCTACTGGAGAGGGAGATCGGGAGGGCTCCAGCCAGGCTGTGCGGTTGCCTTCCCCCCATCCATGGTCGTTAAACAGGAATGTGGCAAAAGGCTCTTCATGGGCCTCTTGCTGCCAGCACCATGGGGTGTATGTGGGGATGCCCTCTGCCAGAGGGAGGGGAGAGAGAGGGCCCCAGCCAAGGTACACGGTTGCCTTCCCCCCCTCCATGGGGGTCTTTAAACAGAGCACAGTGAGAGGCTCTTCATGGGCCTCTTGCCACTAGTACCATGAAGGGGGCTGTGGGGATAGTGGGCAAAGTGTGATCAAAGATGGCTTGTCCATGCTGGCTGAGGTACCTCTGCCTATTCACAAAGTATTGCAATATATCCCAGCAATGTCTGTTTTTACCACTTTTGTTTTTCTGTTTTTACCACCTGGGGACTTCAGGGGTGGAGCCAGGGGACTTTGGGGGTGGTGCCTTGCAAGGATGTGTCCTATGATGTCACTTCCAAGTCAAAGATCAGGTGACATCACTTCCTAAGCTCCACCCCTTCCAATGACATCATATCCTGCACCCCTTCCTGGGATGTCACTTTCAGGCCACTCCCCTAAACCTACCTCTTCCTCCAAAGTCACCTTGTGGCTCTCAAGCATCTGATATTTAGTCTATGTGGCTCTTACATGAAGCAAGTTTGGCCACCCCTGGTATAGGGGCATACAGCCCACCTTCCAAAGCAGCCATTTTCTCTAACAGACATGGAATAAATTATTTATTTAATTACTTAATAAGCTATCTATGTAGTCTAGATGTTAGTTGTAATTCTGGGGGATTTCCAGACCCCACCTGGAGGCTGACAACCTTAGGGCTATAAAACTACAGTGTTTGCACAATAATACACAAGCACCACTGAGATAATGCCATTTGTTTTGTCTCTTGGATTCAGATGCTGCTCTTTGTGGATCTTTACTCATGGAGTTGGTCTTCATGAATCTTCAGACTTTTTCCCTTTACTTATTTAGAAAAGTAAACAATAACTGATTTTCCCACAATGAAATGAAATTACAGTTGTGTATACATGATATGACTTCCTCCCATAAATTATGTTCAGCTGGTATCTGACAAAGGGAGCTTTGACTCTCAAAGGCTACTATCCCCAAAATCTTGCTGTTCTTGAAGGTGCTCCTGGACACAAATCTAGCTGCAGACCAACACAACTACCCTCTAAAAATTATTTATTTATTTATAACATTGATCTCCTGTCTATCTGCCCACTCAGGGCCACCACTGAGGTAGTTAACAATTGAAAACAAAATATTATAAAAGTGTATCTTAAAATCAGTTAAAACCCAAACTAAAATATATCTAAAAACACACAAAGTTCAGACAGTGTGCTGGGGGCGGTGTAAATTGCTCTGGTCCAATGCATTTTTTTTTAACCCGGAGAATTGCGATTACACTGACCTCCTTGTTCTGGATTGCTGCATAGCCACATTGCTCCCCACCAGGAGCGTGCATCGGTGGGGTTTTTTTCCTCTCAGTTTGAGCATGTGCACAGGTAGCCATCTTTAGAAGTAAAATTTTCATGCGTGTGCAGAACAGCGATTTCCACACTACCCTTTAAACCTTAAATGAACACTTTAAATGAAACTTTTACCCCCGAAACTGGCCTCTGTGAGATCCCGAACTCGTCTAAGTGCTAAAACTAGGCACCATTTAAACTTTGCTTTTATTAACTTAGGAGCGGAGCTCCGCCTATGCGCATACCACCAAGGCATAAAAAAATGGCGGATGAAAAGCGGAAGCCTGATGCTTCTGTGGCAGCTTTCCAGAGGGGAGGGGGTTGAGGCACCTCAGACCCCAGGTCAGTCCTTCTGCTATTTTTTCAGGATGAAGTTTCAGAAATCCAGAAACTGTTCTGGTTATTAGTTTACATAGCATGACCACAACATTAAATGATGTCCTTGTTATTGCAGACATCTGGAAGTTCAGAAATTCTTCACACAGAACCCCCCCCCATTGGTGTCTTTTATCCAGTCATTTTCAGCTTTGAATGCCATAGCAATGAATCCCAAAGTACTTTGAGTTCTCAAAGAAAAACTGAACATCTTGAGGTTTGCTTCCAGCAGCTGCATTGGTAACAATTTAAATTTCTAGAAAAAAAACAAATTCATTTTCCTATCTGGTAATCAAAATCAAACCAGTCTTTTAAATCTTTCTGACTGTTCTTCAAGGCATTTAAGACCCAAGTTTTATTTTTACCATTATAATTGCACCTTCCCAAGTTTTTATTCACATTTCCAATCTTATCATGGGAGTCCTCCAAGGTTCCATTACGTTCACATTTAGAAATCCCAGAATAAACTTTTATTTCCTCATCTTTAGAGTTCTGTTCTTAAGAGCATCTCCAAAAGAGTCATTGTTTTGCTTCTTGACATTGATTGTTCTGCATATTCATTTTATTAATTAAATATTTAATTCAGCTAAAATTGTGAAGTATGGGGCTCAGCCAACCAAAACTGGCAGATAAAACTTTAAATTTATTTATTTTATTTAACTTCATTATATTCCACCGTTCTTTCCAACAGGGCCCCAAAGCTGCATACATTCTTCTCCTCTCCTCCATTTTATCATCACAACAACCTTGTGAGGTAGGTTAGGGTCTCAGTGTTCTACAAGCGGAAAGCAACCCAGCAAACTTCTATGTAGAGATCTCCAGGAGGGGCCTGGGGATCTCCTAGAATTACAACTGGCCTAGAATTACAACTACAGAGATCAGTTGCCCTGGAGAAAATGGCTGCTTTGGAGGATGGACCCTCTGGCATCATAACCTGCTGAGATCCCTCCTCTCCCCAAACCACACTTCTGGGGTGCCATCTCCAATCCCCAGAAATTTCCCAACCCAGAGTTGGCAACCCTACTTACATAGCAGAATGGTGATTCTAACCTGGGTCTCCCAGACCACAGTCTGATACTATAACCACTGTACCATTCTGGTAGATTGCAGGCAGGTTGACTTACAGGATCTTCTCCATGGCTATGTTAGTGCTCAAATGACATTGAATTTTGTACTCTCAGAATGCCAGTTTCTGAAAATAACTGGAGAGGCTATTAAGATACACAGCCTAGCTGGGAAATTAAATATTTGGTCTGGTGATGACAGCTGATTTTAAACAGAGATGAGATTCCAGATGGATGGCTAATTTCCTTTACTGGTCTGATATGTCCCACCCAGGTTCCTTGGTGGAAAGTGGAATAATCACTTTACTAGGATACTTGGCTTTCTAACGTATGGTACGTATTTTCAGGTTTAGTTCAAGATGATTAAAGATTGACCACATAATTTTATACCATATCATCCTCAACCCTTCCACTCTCAAATACCTTAGTTCCTTTAAATATACACAAAATTGTTTGTGAGCAACAGTTTTGCTTTCAGGACCCCACTCAAGAGGAGAACATGTATTTGTTTGTTTGTTTATTATTTTGATTTATATTCTGCCCTTCTTGGAAGTGGCTCAGGATGGCTAACAACAACCAACGCAATAATCTTAAAAATAAGTCAAAAGCAAACAAATAACAGTATAAAACAACACAATAAAACAATTTAAAACATTTAAAACATTTAAAGTGGGCAGTGCAGTATATTAGTTCAATTCCTGCCGGAGAAAATGGTCTGGCGCCAAGCCATAATGATCTCATGCAGCAGCAACACAAACAGAGAGGCCAGCTGGTAGATGCCCACTGCCTCAGCCAAAGGCCTGGTGAACAGCTCCATTTTGCAGGACCTGCAAAACTGTAACAGGTCTTGCAGGGCCCTGATCTCAATTGGAATCATGTTCCACCAGGCTAGGTGGGCATCTTTTGGGCTGGGGACAACCAGCAGATGACTATCCACAGAGCACAAGGCTCTTTGGGGCACATATGAGGAGAGGTGGTCCCGTAGATATGTCAGTCCCAGCACAAATTAGCACAGTAATTACACCAATGAAATCTTGACCAATTTCTCCAGCCAGTCTGAATCATGTAAATAACATTAGAACACTACTTCCTGGAAAAAAATGAGGCAATTATTTAGCAAAAGAACTCTTACTATGCAGAGATATCCTAATACATGGTGACAGTGGCTAGAATTTTTTATGCAGCAAGATAGAAAGTAGATATCTGTCCATAATAAGAAGAATGGGAAAATAAACTTGCCAGACATGCAGTAATGGTGAAATTAACAACTTATTTGCGAAATAGGTCAATTACAAAATCTGAGGAGAGATGGAGTGTGTATTATGTGTACTATGCAAACAGGAGATAAATTTAGAATGAAAAGCAGTTTAAAATATTGTATACAAATGTATGGTGATGAAGAAGAAGCAGAATAAGAATCAGTTGTAAATGTAATATCCTGAATATAAATATGTTTAAGGAAGTGGACTCTGGGGAAAACATCTTTTTTAAATGTTCTTATTATGAGATATATAATAGATTTTCCTTCTGTATTTTTGTCACATTATTTACCTGTTAAAAGTAATAGCGAGTATGCAGAAGAGGCGAAAACATGTAATACTGAATATGTAGTAATGATGAAACTAATAATATAGTTGCAAAACAGACTAGTTTTGAAATCTGGGACCAGGAGAGCTCCCAGAAATCATCATGTTTCCCAGCCACAGCACATCGTTTCCCCTACAGAAAATGGGTACCTTGATGCACATACTCTACGGTAGCTGATAACACAAGCATGTCATGCCAAAAAAGGCAGAGCCCACCACAAGCACACTTTAGGCACTGGACTCTATGGCATTACACCTAGCTGAGGTCACTTCCCACCCCAAACCCTGCCCTCCTCAGGTTCTACCCCTCAAATCTAGAGTTATTTCCCAACCCAGAGTTGGCAAACCTGTACCTGGCTATGGAACTACTTTCCAGACTCTTGAAACCCAGAAGACATGGCATAGGAGGGGGGTGCTTTTCTACATTAGCTGCCACTGCATAGCCCCAAATCAACATAAGTCAGAGGTTGAGCGAACCATACCTGTTACCATGTGGCTCTCCTCCCATACTACCCAATTGGGACAGCAGAATGATTTGAGACAGCCCTGCCTTAAAGCTAAGCAGAAGGAAATAAACATGGCTTGCCTCCCTCTATTTTCCCCTTTCCTCCACTGCCCCACCAGCCACAGCTGGGACACTCACCTGGAGCTTCTTTCTAGAGCTCATTGTATTTCTTCCTACAATAGGCCTTACTCCAAATATATATATAAACGTACCCATCAGAAGTAAATAGCATTCTATCTTACAGACAAAGTCCAAAAAACTTCAATGTAATGAAGGGGACATTGGGGAGAAATATTATTCTGTCTTTTATATTTGGTTATATATAATCATTTATGATATATTTGATTTTGTCAGGTGCCACCTTTTTCCTTTCTGCATTTTCTTTATATATTCTCTCTCTCTCTCTCTCTCTCTCTCTCTCTCTGTATACACACACACACATATAGAACAGATATATATCTTACTATGGCAAGAAAGCACATTTGCATTATTTCTTAGCATAAATGGCTGTGAAGTATTGTCCAGTGAATCAATTTTGGATATGCTAAACATCATCAAATCATTTTCAATCTCAACTCATTGTTTCCTTCCTTCCTCCTTTTTGTGTGAATCATTTTGTAATGCATAAGCCTGAGGACAGGGCCGTGTCTTATTTTCATTTCTGTAGAGTGCCTACCTCCATCACTGTTTATTGAATTATAATTGGCATGAAACACTTTGGGAAACAATTTTGCCTGGAAAGCGGAGTAAAAATACAATAAATAAACAAACCAAGAAAAAAAAGAGCTTGTTCTTCAAGGGCCAGTCTGTGTCCCTCAGCCCAAGCTATTCTTGTAAAAGCAGACCTTGTAAAAGATAAATGAGAAAACAAATCAGAAACAAAATATTGTGTATATTGAACATTGCTCATGATGCAAGCACCGACAGCATGCACTAAATCAGCTGAACAAACAAGAACTTTTGAAAAGGCTATGGCGATGATTCAGTTCCTCACTGTTCTGCATGTGGAATGCTTTTAGTGTTGTCTGTTATGTTCAGTACGGTGCAGAAAACTCAGAGAGCGGACATATAATACAACTGGCTTATTATGAGGCCCAAGAGATATTGGAAGAGAACAATCCAGCCAAACCAATTATTTTAGTTCCACCCCTCTCTTTTTAAAGCCCCAAACTATCCCTCATCAACCCTCTCTGAGTTGCGCTCATACAAGGGCCACTAGTATACATTGATACATGCCAAAGCCAACAGAATCAAGCCCTACATTTTCACAACTCTATGATGTCAGCAAGTGCTAAAATTATGCCCCCCTTTGTCATTGCCTTATTAGACAGCATTTTGACAGAGGACCACTGCTTTGAAGGTCTCCACCTTATTGCTTATTAAACACTTTGCCATGTGTGAAAACAGCTCCAGCTCCAGGGCTGACAAATAAATGATGGGTGTGTTGGAAAGAAAAATGGCTGGGCCTTGATTTATCATTTGTTTCCAATCTATTGCTGAAGCAAAAAGGCAGCCGCTCATAAGAAGTAGTGCTCTCCTGAGCTTTTGATTAACCTGTATCATCACACTCCTCTCTTGCCAGTGGTATTACATAGAGTGTTGAGATAATCTAGTTTAACAAGCCCATGCATTTTAGCTGTAAACTTACTGTCATGTAAATTTAGCTATCTACAGCTGATGGATTCCTTGCAGACTGATTTCAGCAACAGCTTTATGTACGAGGAGAGTGAACTATGTGGTAGTGAAGAAAATATGTGTGTGGGCATATCAAAAGAAAAAAATAGAATAGTGCACTTTGGGTGCAGTTACCAAACTGCATAGGTATGCCTACTGCCAGGTCTGGGCTGGGAAATACCTGTAGATTTGGAGGATGGAGCCTGAGGTGGGCAGGGTTTGGGGAGAGGAGGGTCCTTCAATGGGATATAATGCCATGGAGTCCACCTTCCAAAGCAACCATTTCCACCAGGTAAACTGATCTGTTGCCTGGAGATCAGTTGTAATCAGGGCTCTTTTTGTAGAAAAAGCCCAGCAGGAACTTATTAGCATAATAGGCCATGCCCAACAAAAGAAACTCATTAGCATAATAGGCCACGCCCAACAAAAGAAACTCATTAGCATATTAGGCCACACCCTGACAGCAAAGCTCATTAGCATATGAGGCCACATTGACAAGCAAGGGACAACCCAGTAGATTAAAGAGGGAAAGAAAAAGGGAAGGAACGAAGGAAGGAAGGAAAGGAAGGAAGGAAAGGAAGGAAGGAAGGAAGGAAGGAAGGAAGGAAGGAAGGAAGGAAGGAAGGAAGGAAGGAAGGAAGGAAGGAAGGAAGGAGAGAGAGAGAGAAGGAAGGAAGAGAGAGAGAGAGAGAGAGAGAGAGAGAGAGAGAGAGAGAGAGAGAGAGAGAAAGAAAGAAAGAAAGAAAGAAAGAAAGAAAGAAAGAAAGAAAGAAAGAAAGAAAGAAAGAAAGAAAGAAGGAAAGAAAGAAAGAAAGAAAGAAGGAAGGAAAGAAGGAAGGAAAGGAGGAAGGAAAGGAAGGAAGGAAGGAAGGAAGGAAGGAAGAGAAGGGTAAAAGAGAAAGAAAAGGAGGGAAAGGAAAGGAGGAAAAGATGGCAAAGAGATGAAGGGAAGGGAGGCTTTCCCACCCACCCCCAATCAAGCCCCCACTCCCCCAACCCCTGCAGATCCCACACAGTGCTCCTGTGTGGGCCGGGGACACTGCGAGAGGCTGGTTTTTCCCCCCCAGCATCCCCCGGCTCAGCGCTCCTGCGTGGGCTGGGGACGCTGCGAGGGGCAGGGGGTTCCCCCAGCGTCCCCCAACCCAGCGCTCCTGCGTGGGCTGGGGACACTGCGGGGGTGGGGGGTTCCCCAGCGTCCCCCAGCCCAGCGCTCCTGCACGGCCGGGGACGCTGTGGGGGGCGCAGCAGGCTCAGGAGCCAGCCGGAACGCCGTTCCGGTGCGTTCCAGCCCAAAAATAGCCCTGGTTGTAATAGCAGGAGACCTTCAGCCAGCACCTGGAGATTGGCATCCCTATGCCTAGGTCATAACAACAGCTCCACTTGAAAAAAATAATGTTCCCTCGAGTAAGCACTTTGGCCTTTAATGGTTTATTAGATATTAAAGATGATTATAAAGTGTAAAGGGAAGATATGTCTTGAGTTAATTATGACAAGGCGGACTTGTTTTTAGCTGTAACGTCCCCTTTTAGATGTAGCGTGCCCCAGGTTAGAGTACTCACTCAGGCACCTGCTCTCAGATCCATTCAGCAGAGACAAGCTGGCTTAAAACATCAATCATTTCTCTTCAAGAGGATAGCTCTCACAACCAACAACTACAGCTGACATACAAAACTGGAAACTGAAACAAGAGATCCACCCAATAGGACCAAGCTAAATCACACAGATACGGGGGGAGGAGTAGACTTTTCCATTATGTATACACATATATACAACAAATATTTTTTATTTTTTTATTTATTGTTTTAATTTATAACCCACCTTCCCCGTGAACAGGCTCAGGGCAGCTTACATTAATTGGTACCCAGTACCATAAAACCACATACAAAGGTTAAAACACTGAAACATTAAAATTAAAACATTAAAACAATCTGATACTTAAAGTGCTAGTGATGGTAATTGTCTTTCAGTAGCTAAGATGGCATACTATATGGTGTACTAACAGTTGTTTCCAGCTCAATGATCTTCAGCATAGCACAATGGTATGAAACAATCTCCAGGCCAGAGCCAGCTTGTGGTGGTAGTGGTAGTGGTGTGGTGGCTCCTAATTGAAAGCCGGGTGGAGGAACTCCATCTTGCAGGCCCTGCGGAACTGTAAAAGGTCCCACAGGGCCCTGATCTCTTCTGGGAGCTCATTCCACCAGTATGGAGCCACCACTGAAAAGGCCCTGGCCCCGGTGGCAGCAAGTCTGGCATCCTTAGGGCCTGGGATGGTCAGTCGATGTTGTGACGTTGACTGTAGTGCTCTCTGGGGTATATATGGGGAAAGGCAGTCCGGCAGGTATGTCGGCCCCTGGCCATATGGGGCTTTAAAGGTCAATCCCAGCACCTTGAAGTGAATTTGGTATGCCATTGGCAGCCAGTGCAGTGCCTCAGCACAGGCTGGATGTGCTCCCATTTAGGGAGACCCATCAAGAGCCTGGCCACAGCATTTTGCACTAGCTGCAGTTTCCAGATTTGCAACAAGGGCAGCCCTATGTAAAGAGCATTACTGTAGTCTAGTCTCAAGGTGACGATCGCATGGATCACTGTAGCCAGGTCGTCTTGGCCGAGGAAGGGAATCAGCTGCCGAATCAGCTGGAGATGGTAAAAGTCCGGCTTAGCAGTGGCTGCTACCTGGGCCACCATTGTTAAGAAGGCATCAGGAGTACTCCTAAACTCCTAACTTCCAGTGCTGGCACCAGTGGTGCCCCACTGAAAGTCGGGAGTGGGGATCCCTACCCCCGAACCACCCCAACTCAGGCACAGGGCCTCTGTCTTTGCTGGGTTCAGCTTCAGCTGACTCAGTCCGAGCCAACCAGCCACCGCTTGCAAAGCCTGATCCAGATCTTCCAGTCAGGAGCCCGATATCAGATAGAGCTGGGTGTCATCAACATACTGATGACAACCCAACCCATGCCTCCAGGCAATCTGGGCAAGGGAGTACATGTAGATGTTAAATAATACTGGGGACAGCACTGCCCTGTGAGGCACACCACACTCCAGTGGGTGTCTCCTGGACTGCTGTTCCCCTAATGCCACCCTTTGTCCCCTAGCGCCACCGTTTGTCCCCGACCCTGGAGAAAGGAAGCAAGCCATTGCAAGGCAAGTCCCTAGATTCCCATGTCAATGTGGTGGTGGGTCAGCAACTGATGGTCGACTGTGTTGAATGCAGCCGAAAGATCTAACAACAACAGCACTGCCAAACGGCCCCGATCCAGATACCTCCAGAGGTCTTCCATCAGAGTGACCAAGTCTATTGCCACGGACTCCATTTGCAAAGGGGCAGGGCGCTGCTCAGATCGCACCACCCGCAGCTGTTTGACAGGCCCAAGTTCAATTTGGGGGCTCCCGAGGCTCCCTGGTGCACTCGCACCTGACCAAGAGACTTTGTTATTTCTAAAGTCTATTGCCATTTTCTAAAGTCTATTACAGGGGGGTGGAGCACTACTCCTGTTGCATTGCCCGTGGCCATCTGGTGAGTCCATGTTCAGTTTGGGGGCTCCCGCGGCTTCCCGGCATGCACACACCCGTCTGCGGCACCCCCACATGTCCCAGCAACAGTCATGGCAGGAGTGACGATGGTTGAAGGCAGACCCCGCCAGCGGGCAATGGCTCCTCAAGCCAAGGCGGGCCAGTTGGGCAAGCAGCTCCACCCAGCCAACTCTCATACGCTCTCCACCAGTGGAGCTTTCACTCAGCGCCGCAGCTTCACAGGTCACAAACAGGCTGTCCCAGGAACACCAGCAGTGTTGGGAGATAAGAGGCAGCCAGTTGGTCAGTTGAAAATAAAGCCCATATTTCAGTGCTTGATTCAGTCCACCGTACAACGACCAGTTTAGCATAATTTTTCAGTAAGTGGTAATTAATCCTTTATCTTTTATCCAAATAAAGTAAAATCAGTTTTATTGCAGGACCCCCTAGCACTTAGGCTTCCTGCTCAACACCACCGAGAGCCAGTTTGGTGTAGTGGTTAAGTGTGTGGACTCTAATCTGGGAGAACCGGGTTTGATTTCCCACTCCTCCACTTGCACCTGCACCTGCTGATGTGACCTTAGGTCAGTCACAAGCTCTGGCACAGCTGTTCCTGAAAGAGCAGTTTGTGCTAGAATTCTCTCAGCCCCACCTACCTCACAGGGTGTCTGTTGTGGGGAGGGGAAGGGAAAGGAGTTTGTAAGCCGCTCTGAGACTCCAAGTGAAGGGCGGGGTATAAATCCAATCTCTTCTTCTTCTTCTTCTTCTCCTTCTTGCTTGACGCCTTCTCTCCCATGGACTTGTTTGACATATTTAAATTCTTGTTGGGTATTTTTAGGTTATTCATCAATTTAGCATGGAACCAGTGTTCAGATAATATTTTTGATGAAACTATATCCTAGTTGATGGTCATTCAGTTGGCAGTGACATACCACACTAGCTGTCATCAAATATCTTTATCTTCTCAAACTAATAATTAATCATTCTTAATAGTTGACAGTAGATTTCAAATGCTGCTTACGTTCTAAACCTGGGGCATAACTCACATCAGCCTATCTATTTATCTGTCTACCTTCCAACAGGTAATGATTAGTTCAAACAGGTTTCTGCTCTCCTTTTTCACCTAACACATACTTACCATTGTTTTTCCTGGATGAAGTTCATCAGTGCTGTGGAGCTCTTGACCACAGTGCAATATTCTAATGGGAGCTAACGGCCTGAAATTCTGCCAGCTTGAAACCGTTTAATGCCAAACAGCTCTATTAGTATCTATGGAGTTGTTGAAAAGCTATGGAGTTGTTGACAGGCTAAGGAGAGGTAAAAGCCCTCCAACAAATTAAGCTAGTCCCACCAAATATATTTTATCTTCCATGAAAATTCTCAGGTAGTTCAGCCTCAGGAAGACTGTCCAAATATGCTTCAAATTTCATTGTAGGTAAATGCTATGCCAACTTAGGGATGTGCATCCCACCCACGTCATGACACATGTTGCTAGTTTTATCAACTTTTATCAACACACTTATTCTCTAGGAAACTTTTTGACTCTGAAGACAATTCATGTCCTTGAGAATTCCCCCACAAGTAGAGCATTCCATGCAACCAGTTTTTGCTACTCAAGATCCTTTCCTCCTCCTCTGTAGACCTGACCCGAATTACACCTATTGATCTATAATGTAAGACATCTGATTGCAGGTTATTTCTCCTATAACTGATAATAATGAAATGTTCAGATCTGATGCTAATTCTTGAATGTGGGACTTTGATTTGAAATTCCTGGGCAGGGATTGTCCTGGCTCCCGGGCACTGTGACCCAACCGACACCCCGAACACACCCACAACTGCCTGCTCACCAGCTGACTCCTGCAGCCCAACAAGGAGAAGAACCACAGCCCCAGAGCAAAGATGAGGCAGGCAAGGGGGATGTTGCTGCCAAGATGTGGGAGACGCGCCACCTGCTGCATTGCGCCCAACCCCAGATTTGCAAATGCCAAGAAGATGGCAGGGAAAGGAGGGGGGCCCACAGAGGCATCCCAATGACACCCCGCCTTCTTCACTGAGTGGCGCAGGAGCTGGTCCAGCCACAAGCCTGGATAGCCGAGCAGCAGGGCACAACCACGCCCAGGATGTGAGGGAAGTGTCCCAGCATATCACAGGGTGTGGGGGCAGAGCATGGGGAGGAACACCGGGGGAGAGGGGCAGTTCTGGGAGGGGGCCATGGATAAAGGGAGGTGGAACAGGAGGAGTCGGGGAGGAGTAGCTGGAGCAGAGGTGGTGAAAGGTGCGCAAGAGAGATAGCTGATCAAAGCAACCCCAAGGGGAATAAAAATCGAGCTGATGCCCAAGCTGACAGAGGGACTCGTGGAGTGCTGCTAACTCTGTCCCCTGTCATTCTGAGACTCCTCCTCACCCCCCCCTTTTTCATGGGCCACTGCTGCCAGAATCAACCTGCCCCTTTGGGGAAGCCTGGGATTGACCACGGATCATGGGGCAACACCCCAGGGGCGGAGCCGGGGCTTGACAGTGATGGAAGAGGATCACTCACCAACCATGATCCTATCAGGAACATCATCCAACTAGAAGAGTCTGCTAACTTTCCTACCAAGCAAGATTGTGCCAACTAGCATTGTCAATGTAGAATCTCCACTTTCTACCTTCCACCAATTATAATACCATATCAATGACTTCGGGAGAAATTTCTGATTCTATAAATCCTGTGTCCTGTTACTATGGGTGATTTCATTCTCTGAGATGGCATACACTAGACAAGGGCAAAACTTGATTGTACCTGTAGGCTGTCAGGCAAGGATGCATAGACTGGATGCAGAGAGGTAGAGGATAGGCCTTTTCCCTTTGATGATAGACAAATTGCTTGCTTTTCAAACCTGGGGGAACAACAGCACCTTTATTCCCTAGCATACTTGAACACACACAAGCCTGAGAAGACATGAAAGATATGGGATGAGGGGAAAAAAGTAGATCATCCCTCTACAAGAAGCACCAACTGATTCAAGATCTCTTGTCTGTAATTTCATGTAAAGGTATCCAGAAATATCCCTTAATATAAATTGCCCTCCAAGTTATTTAGCCCTAGTAGGAGAGAAAAAAAATGTGTCAATCATGGAGTGCATCAGGGAGAGGGCATGCATTAATTTCCCTTTGCTGCACATACCCCTGTCTATTCATAAATGTAACACTGAAGAGATGGGAGGCAAAGAAATATCTTCTACAAAGCCCACAAGTACCACTTAACATCCATCCTCAATATCTGTGATTTCTAAACTTTCTGCTAAAGACATTCCCAACTGGAATCTTAGATGGGTGCACTAATGATGTCTTATCTAGTTTCCCAAATCACCCTTGTTTTCAGAGTGTAGAGTGGAAATCATTAGAACTGGTGAAGATTGTATTGTTCCACCCAAATGAAAGTATATATATTTTTTAAAAATCTGACAGTCCAGCCTGTTTTTAATACAATCAAACAGAGCTGTTAACTAACACCTCTCCTCCAGACCTCTAAAAATACTGTCTATTGAGGGTCAGTGTGATTCACTGAATGGTTTGAAGCATGTTCCATCTCTGCTTCAGCTACTCTGTCTATCAAATGGAAATAATAATGGCATACCTTTTGACAGGTGAGAATGAATGAAATAAACATTGCAAAGAACATTGCTCAGTAAGCGGCAATACACATTCCTGTCTCTTCAATGCAATCTTTTTTTTTTTTTGTAGATTTGTCTGAAAGCTCATCTTATGAATGACTGAAGAGAAAATCTAGCTACCTGAACACAGAATGGTTATATGAAAGCCAGATTTCTGCCAGAATCATTCACAAAAGCTGGATTCATGTAGTTTCCCTCCATGATCCAGCTGCCTAAAAACTAGCTAGTGGTGTGAAAATGGCAATTTGATTTGACCTAAGGCTGTAATCTAGCAACCAGCTATGTGTGTATAAATCTCACTGACATCAATGGCACTTTCATGTTCATAATTGTATACATAGAGACATAAGGAGATGTATGTAAACAAACTACTGACAGCTGCTGCAACTGAAGAGTGGGAAGACAAGAACAAGTAAAGACTCTGAAATGCTCATGCTATGAACTTTTCAATACTATGCATTGCAGCCTCTCTCTCTGTGTGTGTGTGTGTGTGTGTGTGGTGAGAGAGAGAGAGAGAGAGAGAGAGAGAGAGAGAGAGAGAGAGAGTTGGGTCATTTCCAATGAATTACCCACCATACACCCCAGACCTCTTTCCTGGGTATATACAGCAAATGCAGAACTGATAAATATAGGAGGAGTTTTGGTACAATGTACATCATTTTGTATTTACCTACCGTGACTCTCTTCCACTATTTTCTTGCCCATTCACACACTTTGGCAATATACTGTTTGAAACTCTTCATTATGAAATATCACCTTCCTGAATAATTTGGTCTCACCTTCAAGTCTGCATTTCCTGGTAATTCCAAGGATTTATAAATGTTAAAAGCACTTGTCCTGGCATTGTTATTTCATAGAATCATAGAGTTGGAAGGGACCTCCATGGTCATCCAGTCCAATCCCCTGCACAATGCAGAAAATTGACAAATACCTCCCCTCCCACACCCCCAGGGACTGCTGTTCCATCCCCAAAAGATGCCAAAAAAGAACCCTCCAGCATCTCCAGTTAAACTGGCCTGGAGAAAAATTGCTTTCTGACCCCAAAGTGGTGATCAGCATTTCCCTGGACATATAAGAAAGGGCTACAAGAACTAAGTGCTGAGGCAACCCTTCCTGCCCTCCTTCTCATGATCTGCCTAAGTTCACACAATCAGCATTGCTGTCAGATGGCCATCTACCCTCTGTTTGAAAACCTCCAAAGGAGAGCCCACCACCTCCCAAGGAAGCCTGTTCCAGTGAGGAATTGCTCTGTCAGAAAGTTCTCCCTAATGTTTAGAAGAAAACTGTTTTGATTTAATTTCAACCTGTTGGTTCTGGTCTGACCTTGTGGGGCAACAGAAAACAACTCTGCATCATCCTCTATATGACAGCCCTTCAAGTAATTGAAGATGGTTATCATATCACCTCTCAGTCGTCTCCTCTCCAGGCTAAACCTTTGGATGACTCTTGTCAGTTACTTCCCTCCATTAGGAACATTAGTCTATTTCAGGGGTCCCCAAACTTTTTCAGGATGTGGATTACTTTTGAAATTCTGACACTCAGGGCCAGCCCACCCACTAGGGGAATTAAACTTTTGCCTAGAGCAGGGCCCTGGATGCGGGTGCCAAACTGTGCCGCCTCCCCCTGCTAAAAGCCCCCCACCCCACCCATTGCTGCCCCCAGTCGCTGCCTCTTTCTCACCCCCAGCTGCCCTGTTGTCATCCTGCCACCACCTCCTGACACAGCCTACCAGACCCACCCCCGCCCCCTCCCATGATCCCGCCCCCTGCAGTGACACTTGCCAGGTGCTCAAGCCCCACCTCCACTGTGCCCTGCCTCCCCTCCTGCTCATGCTCCACTGCAGCATGTTCTGACTCCACCCCCTTTCCCCCCTCCCCGTGCTCTTCCTTTTGGTGATGGAGGGGAGAGGAGCAGGAGGAGGTGGGGCAATTACAATCGCGCTCCCCACCCAGACTGAAAGGAAAATGTCTTTGCCCCTCCCCCCTGAAAGAGGCCTGGAGAGACCTGAACAGATCCAACCTTCCAGAAATGGGAGGGGGCTTGGAGAGATGGGCCCTGTCCCCTCACAGTGGGAGGGACAGAGGACCATGTTTCTGACCTCGGGACGAGGCTATTCCATAAGAGCATAAGAACGTAAGAGAAGCCAATGTTGAATCAGGCCAATGGCTCATCTAGTCCAACTGTCACACAGTGGCCAAAAATACCAGGTGCCATCAGGAGGTCCAGCAGTGGGCCCAGGACACTAGAAGCCCTCCCACTTCTGCCCCCCTCAGCACCAAGAATAGAGTGTATCACCTGCCCCAGACTGAGAGTTCCTGTCTATACCTTGTGGCTAATAGCCACTGATGGACTTCTGCTCCATATGTTTATCTAATTCCCTCTTGAAACTGTCCATGCTTGTAGCTGCCACCACCTCCTGTGGCAGTGAATGCCATGTGTTAATCACTCTTTGGGTGAAGAAGTACTTCCTTTTATCTGTTCTAACCTGACTGCGCAGCAATTTCATGGAGTGCCCACAAGTTCTTGTATTGTGAGAAAGGGAGAAAAGTACTTCTTTCTCAACCTGCTCTATCCCATGCATAATCTTATAAATCTCGATCATGTTACCCCTCAGCCGTCATTTCTCCAAGCTAAAGAGCCCCAAGTGTTTTAACCTTTCTTCATAGGGCAAGAGTTCCAACCCTTTTATCATTCTAGTTGCCCTTCTCTGCACTTTTTCCAATGCTATAATATCCTTTTTGAGGTGTGGCGACCAGAACTGTACACAGTATTCCAAATGAGGTTGCACCAATGATTTATACAGGGGTATTCCAGATTCCTTCCTGCTGCCCTGTCAGGTACTCAATTTATTTACTTTATTTATACCCCCCCCTTCTCTCCAGAGGGGACCCCAACTTGGTGTTGCATGGCTGTCCTCCATGTTCTCCTCCCTCTGAATCAGTCCATCGAAGGCTGCCTAAGGGAAGGAATGGGGGCAGGAGAGGGAAACGGAGCTCTTTAATTTGCCCCCTGAGTGTATACGCAAACACACAGACAGACACACACTTCCCTCTGCCTTCTCATGATGCTCTCAGTTAAAAATGATCTTCCACCAGGAGAGCAGTTGCTGGTGCTTCTGCCTGGAGACTGAGGATGCTGCCCCAGATTGAATTCTCATTGGTACTCCTCTGTGCCTGGACCCCACCCACTCCCCAGGACTTCAGAGGCAGAAGTCCTCCTGTCCCTCCCCAGCAGTGAACAGACAAAAGTTTCCACCCAATTTTTCCAACGCTATAATATCCTTTTTGAGGTGCGGTGACTAGAACTGTACACAGTATTCCAAATGAGGTCGCACCATGGATTTATACAGAGACATTATGACACTGGCTGATTTGTTTTCAACCCCCTTCCTAATAATCCCTCAGCACAGTATTTGCCTTTTTTAATTGCAGTAGCACACTGGCTTGACATCTTCAGGGAGTTTATCTACCATGACTCCAAGTTCATATTTTTTGAAGCTTCCCAAAGGGATTTGACCCTCCTTACCTTTCCTTCCAGTTTCTTCTTCACAAGCCCTCTCATTGTAGAGAAGATACCCCTTCTAAAGTTTATTTATTTATTTATTCAATTTTAGACCCTGCCAAACATGGCTCAGGGTGGTATTCAACATAAAATTAATATAGTATAAATATAATACAATTAAATCCATAAAATCAGTACTACTAAAAGATGGCAATAAACAATCCAGGAAATGCAGCTGCTCTGGGTGGTGGTTTCTTTACAGGGGGCTGGCAAGGGAGCAGACCACATGTGCTGCATTTGCATTAACTATGTGTGTGTGAGAGTGAGTGTGAAGTGTCTTCAAGTTGCTCCCAACTTTTCATTCTTCCTAAAATGCATTTATGTTTGAAAATTGGTGGGCACATGGGGGGAGGCAGAAGGTATCCTCACCTAGTGTGCAAAAAAACCTGGGGCCAGCCCTGCTGACACTGAACATTAAAATGACTAGACCATAATGGTAAGCACGGGGGGTATATTGAATAATCCAGTCTAATGGAATGCATAAATCAGCCTTCAGTAATGATAAAAGGTAAAGGTAAAGGTTTCCCTTGCTCTAAAGCCAGTCAAATTCTAGTGCCCTTTTGTATCAGCAGCAACTATAAGAACAAAAAACTGACATGGGCTATATCAGACTCAGCAAATGTTGAATTAAACGTTACAAATGACATCCATGAAATGAGTTTGCATATATGTTCTTTACCTTGTGGATTCCTACATTATGTAGAAAGTTACCACCACAATATACCCTATGTTTTCACCATTGACTTCAATGGCCCATAGGATATAATGGGGCCAAATTGCCACCGAATTCAGAGAATTTGAATCGGCCTGCAGCAGCCTGAAAGGGGTTTCTGTGTGGCATTTGGTTCAGACAAACCGAATGCACATCCCTACTTCCAACTCTGTGATTCTATGACAGATCCCGCACAACTCTGCCAGAGCCAGTTCCACAAGAAATGTAGTTCATTCTGGGGGCTGGAGGGGAGGGTGTTTGAGGGAGAGGCTCCAAACTCACAGGGTAGCCTCTCCCCAAGATACCCACCATGTTTCAAGAACATTGGACCAGGGGGTCCAATTCTATGGGCTCCCAAACAGGTTGCCCCCATCCCCTCCATTGTTCTCTATGGTGGGGGAAAGTTACTTTTTCCCCACAGTGCTGTTAGTGGCTCTGGGGGGAGGGGGTTTGAGGGAGAGGCTCCCAACTTGCAAGGTAGCTTCAGGAGCCTCTCCCCACATAAACTCTCATGTCCCAAAGCAATTGGACAAGTGGGCCTAGTTCTATGGGCACCAAAACAGGTTACCCCCATTACCTCCATTGTTTCCAATTGGGAAACCCAGCCAGCATCACTTAAGATAGGCAAGCAGGCAGCACCCAGCAGTCAGCCTCTCCCAGAGAATCTCAGGGAAAGTGAACTGTCTTGGGAGGTGTTTGTTTGCCATGAGAACAAGTGGCACACTCCAGAACAAGTGGCACTGTGGCAGTGCAAGCATGCCACAGTACCACATAGAAACCCCAAAAAACCAACAGGAACAACATTTATACAGGCCCTGCCCTGTATAAATTGATGGTGCAGCCTCATTGGACCACTCACACCACACACCCCAGAGCCACTAACACCACCATGGGGAAAAAGTAACTTTTCCCCCCACCATAAGAACAATGGAGGGGATGGGGGCAACCTGTTTGGGGGCCCGTAGAATTGGACCTCCTGGTCCAATGTTCTTGAAGCTTGGTGAGTGTCTTGGGGAGAGGCTCCAGCAGCTACCCTGTGAGTTTGGAGCCTCTCCCTCAAACCCCTTCCTTTCCAGCCCCCAGAATATACTTCAGAATTGACTTCAATGGTCCACACGATATAATGGGGCCGAAATTGACATTTGGCTGGCCCAAAGACTCTGGAATCAGCTGGTACTGCTGAAATTGACATGCGGGAGTCTTTCTGCCCGCTGAAATTGATTCTGCCCCATTCGGCTGAATCCAAATCGGGCCAAATTATTATTATTTTTTTGCACACCCCTAGTTGGAAGGGGCCATACAGGCCTTCTAGACCAACCCTCTGCTCAGTGCATAATCAGCCTAGAGCATCCCTGGCAAGTGTTTGTCCAGTTGCTGCTTAAGGACTGCCACTGAGGGGGAGCTCACCACCTCCACAGGCAGCTGATTCCACTATGTTACACATTGCATGGAAATCCTATCATGCAAAAGCCCCTTGGGTAGCTTCCGAGTAGGAGCCATAACACATCGATCAGAACTTATTCTTCTGCTGCAGAAAATCACATCTCCCTTGTGCCATTGCAGTTAAATCATGCCAGAGGATCAGGTTGTTAGCTTTTATGGATGGGGAGGTTTCTTACGTCTTCTATGACAGGCTTCAAACTATTGCATTAGATGAGAATGTTGCTCCTAAATGTTTGCCCATAAATATAGTTGTATTCCTGTGTTAGATACTACACATACGTTTTAATGATGAATTTGTAATCACTAAAAATGTTGTGTGGCACAGTAAGGTTCTGTGATAGACTACCTTTGCAGCTTATTTTTTTGCCAGTAAATCATAGAGTCTTCATTTCTTACCAAGAGTTATTTTGTCATGCAACAATTTTCCCGTCAATGAAGAAGCAGAAAGACTCTCTGGAGATAATCATTCTCCAATTTTTGATGCCATAGATTTTCCCTATTTTCTGTGACTCACACTGTTCACTTGGTGAATTCAGAGAGAAGGAGAGAGGGCTAGCACTTGTTCTTTCTGCAGACCTTTCATCACTCTCCAGCATTTTTTCATTACTGTACCCAATTTATCACTCAGAAAACAGAGATGGGGAGGTGGCAGGGGGGACTGTAGAATCTGAGCCTTGGAGATATATTTGTTGCCTCTGGCTTGATGGTAGTAAAAGAGAAAAAAGGGAGGAAAATAAGGCTGCCATTTCTGTTGATTTGTTTCCCAAAGTTGGGCTTCAGAGAGAGAAAAAAAGAGATCACACTAAAGCAGATCAAATGATATAATGCTTCTAAGTAAGCACATCTATCAGTCAAACCTTTTCAGCTTTCTGACTCAATTAGACAGGTTAAAAGCTATTTATTGTGATAGGAGCATGGGATTTGGCATATCAGATTAGATTATTGGTCCATCAAGTGTGACCTCTGGCAGATAGGAATGAGGACAGAGACCCCACATCTGTCACCAGCATGTCACTGAATAAATGTGAAACTCTGCATCTGGGAAACACTCCTGTCCAGGCCCCTTAAAAAGTCAACTGCAGAAGCCCAAGATTTTATCAGCCTTGATTAATTAGAAAGAGCTTGGGTTCTTGTATTGTAATCACTTTCTTAACAGGACTTGTGCATTTAACTATTTGTAAAACAGCCTTCAAACAGTAGGTTTGACTGAAAAATAATCACTCTCATCATAATAATTACAATAATGCCCTTCAGTTCAAACATTAAAACAACTTTGTTATTTAGCTGTACAGCAGTCTATTTGCTGTCCAATAACCTTTTCTTAATAAGATACACTTTGTGGTCACCTATCTGATTGTCTCTTGAGCATATGGTAATTTAGTTCTGAGGTTTGCTCCCAAAACCCATTTAATCCTTTTTGAAAGATGCACTTAAGACAGACTAAATTGCATGTTTGGTTATTTTTTACCCTAAAATACAGACAGAGTGCAGCATGAGGAACATGGAACAATAGGAAAGTGAACACCTGCTAAGAGATGATCTAGCCCTTGAGAATTCTAAAAATATAACAAGTTTCTTACATCAGGGAAATAATATTTTTAACTAATAACATCTAGCATGTATATAGTGTTGGGAATTTTCAGACTGCTCAACATGCATTATTTAGGGGGTGTGAAGAAAAAAGTCAGATTCAGATCCCTTGTCATTTTACAAATGTGTTGAATTCTTTACCATCAAACATAAAACTGCCTGTATTAAGAAACCAATGGGGCGAGATTATGCTCCCACTCCCAAACGGCAAGGAAATTCTCAGAAATTCTTCTTCCCAGATTTCAGACAATTATTTTTTTCATTTTCAGTCCAAGCCATGAGTTGTTTTGGGAGTGAGTTTTTTCCTCTGGTTGGGTCTATTTGTTCACCCTCCCACATTTTCGCTCACTGTCTTTTGGTATCTTTGAAATGTGGCTGGGAGACAATAAACAACAGGACACAGTGAGAAGGGGGCAGGTTAGCTTTTCTTGTCTAAGTACTCTAGTTTTGTTTAAAGTAGACCATCCTATTGCCACAAATACACTACATGTGTGAACAGATAAATCTGTACAAATCAGTTCCCTACATAACAAAAGTGCTTTTAATGTAGATGTCTGAAAGTAATCTCAGATCCTGAACCAGCAGATCTCTTTTGCATAGAAATATCATCTTTGTGATCTTCTAAGGATGAGTACACTCGTTCTTGACTACTGCAATAATGCCTAAGTGCCTGCTTTTGTGTGTAAACATGCTTTCCCTTTTTCTCCCTTGTTGTAGATGGACTTCTGTTGTTAACAGAAGGTGGCACGTGTAGCCAGGGATTGAGCTTCGACCTCTCTTCTCACCTTTGCCCTATCTTGCAGCATGTGTAGAGGGTGCATCCTCAGGGAACAAAATAGTTCACTCTAACAGTACCTTCACTTATATAGAATCAGTAAGCCCTCATGTTTCACATGACTGTTAAAATGATATGAAAATCATATATAAAAATAGCAGAGTATTATTTTAGGGTCTATATTTTGCTAAAGCTTCAGGAGAGCGTCTGAAAAGGAAAAAACAATGAGCATCATCATCATGTTCCTCTACACAAGTAAAAGGTTGGAGGACAAGTCAAAAGTTCACTTTAGGAGTGTGCACTTTGATAGATCTGGATATGTATATCTGAACAAAATAATTTATCAGTATTTTGGGGTGTACTGGGATATCCAGAATGGTATTTGGGGTTTTGTGCACTTTGATAGATCTGGATATGTATATCTGAAAAAAATAATTTATCAGTATTTTGGGGTGTACTGGGATATCCAGAATGCTATTTGGGATTTTGGGGAATACTGGTATCTAGATCCCATATATTTCCAGAATTATTCAGGAATATCAAGGGGTGGCATTTTAAGGATCACAGCCCTCTCCCTCCATTTTATAGGTTTCCCAGGCAATTAGAAGGTGGCTCTGGGATGCTGTGAGTCTCTTCTGGACCAGGAAAAGGGGCTCCTGGCTGGCATGAGTCTTGCCTGGCCCAGAGAAAGTAGCTCCCAACTAGTGTGAGTCTTGCCTGGCCTGGGGAAGGTGACTGCAGGCTGTTTCAAGCAGGCTCAGGGCTGGCAGAGCTGTGGGTCTGGCCGGCTCCTTCTCTTTCCCTTTCTTAATCCAGTACAGGGACTGAATCAACACCGTCATTTGTGGGGACAGGGCCCTTTTCCAAGGCTGTTTTTTCCCTTCCAGTCTGCATCCTTGTAAATAGGATGGCTGGAACACTTTGTTTAGGGGCACAAAGAATTGGACCCCTTAGTTCAACTCACTTGAAATTCGGGGGAGGGGGTTTCATCAGTGAGCAGGTGACACTAGCTTCCCTACAATTTTGGTGACTCTTGTTTGAAAAATAGCTCACCACCCAAGCCCCCCATACATAATAATGGAACCCAAATAATTCCTGAATCCCAGAAAAATCCAAACTAAATCCTATTAAATACTGGCATTTCCAAAATCATCTCCCCCCGGATTCATAATCCTAGTCCATTTATCAAAAGGGGCACAATGTGAAGCCCTCCGGTATAATAATATATTTTATATTGTTTATTTTAAAAACAAATTTTATGTTTGAATCAGACCTCAGGAAACATTAGGATGGAAAGCTTAAATATATACAGTTCTCCAGTACATCTCTTTCAGTGGTTTTGTGAGGAGGGGGGGAAATGGAAGCTTCTGTGTTTTGCTGGGAACATACTGATTTTGTTCCTTTTTTCCCCAAGTCATTGAATAAGAACACCCCTTAATTTCTTATATATTATCTATAAGACAACAAGTCCACAAGAATGCTTCCAACTACTTTTCTGGAGCATTTTCTCTTTAATTGGCATGCACACTTTCTTCTCAATCAGTAAGAAATTGATGGGTTTAGCTGAAAATGAACTGCATATGCTTTAGAAATTTTACTGTAAAATGTTCTTTATAAGTGTGAAACATATTATGTACAACAAGTGTTAGTATGATAATGGAACACAATGGTTAACAATTCTAATCTATTCTCTGTTACACTGAGACCATTTTTAATATACTTGCATGAGTTTATTTATCAAAAGAGCAGCATCAGGAGAAGGAGCTGATGGATGCATACAAGAATGAATCCCTAATATTTAAAATCAATATGCCAGCTTGATTGGCCAGTAGGGTTGCCAGGTCCCATCTTCTCCCCATCGAGCAGTCCATGAAGGGTGGAGCTGACCACAACATGATGATGTCATGCAGAGTGATGTCATTGTGTCAGGGAAGCAGCGCCGCACATGCATGCCCCATGCTTTCCCTCAACCATTTACAGGGAAGCTTCCCTTTAAACGGTTGGGAAAAGAGAGGGCACCCCACTTGCTTGCCCTGCAAGCCACAAATTCACCGCATGCAGGGCAGGAGCAGGTGACCCCCTCTTGAAAAGAGCAGGCACCACCCAGGCCTGCCCTGTAAGTCACAAATTCATGGCTTGCGGGATAGGCATGCACGATGCCCACTCTTTTCAAGTGGGGTTGTGGATGATTGTTGGGGAAGGGCAGATGACTGTTGGGGTGGGGGCAGCATCTGGAGGAAGCCCCCAAAATCAGGGGATTCCCACCCCCTCCTGAGGACTAGCATCCCTATTGGCCAGTGCTTTCTCTAGGGCTTCTCCTGACCAATCAAAGTCTGGAACTGAACTTCAGAAGCTGTGTGGGATTAGCTGGTAGTTTGGGGGCTGCACAGTGGGAGGTCTCTGTCAAACTGGCCATGGCAGTTTTCCTTTTTGGCCCACTTTCACACTGCTCTTGTTGGACAGTTATTTAGTTAAACAGGTCTGGTTAGGCCCTAAATAAAGGAAAGACAGGATTAATGCAGGCTAGGTATGAGACTGTAGTTGGTGCCTCTGCTCCTACACTTACCTCAGGCCCCACCAAAGACATGCTACACCAGCAAGCTATGGCACCGGGGAGGTCACCTGTAAGGTTCAGCAGGCTGTGGCCTTCATGGAGCTGACTTTGGAATCCAGCTTGATTTTGGAATCCAGCTTGAAGGAACCCAGGTAGGGTTGCTAAGTACCCCCTGGCCATTGGCAAGGGATAGGCGGTAGGGTTGCCAGATCCAGGTTGGGAAACTCTTGGATATTTGGGGGTTTAGCCTGGAGAGGACAGCGACCTCAGTGGGGTACAATGCTATGGAGTCCACCCTTCAAAACATCCATTTTCTCCAGGGGAACTGATCTCTGTAGTCTGGAGATGAGCTGTAATTCTGGGGGATATTGGAGACTGGCATCCCTAAACCCAGCCAGAATCCTTAGAGCTGTTGCAAAGAAAACTGTGGCTGTGGGTGAAAATATCCATTTGCACTTGATTTTTAAAGATAATTTTCAAAGTTAAGGGTTTTTAGATGGGCATTTGTGAAATGGGGATGCAAACTGTAGTCTCACTCCACTTGCTGCAGTCACCAAGAAACAGTTTTCAAATCCAAGTTCCCGAACCACTGATATATGAAGAAGTAGCTCTTATTTACTTCAGCACCTGAAGTGTCATTTCACCTCCTTTGCTTTGACTGGGTACCATATTTTACTTTTCCATTATGCTATAAGAATATTGTAAAAGTGCTGAGCATGCAAGAAGTGTTTGAGACTTCACAAAACCACTACTTAGTTATCCTAGATTCTTCTCAAGGAACTTTAAGAACTGTAGCTTTAACAAAAGTTACAGATCTTTAATAGAAGTCAAGACTTCCATACAAAACTATTGCGCCTTTGGTTAGAGTTATATCTGTCCTTTTTTCTTCAACATTTTGGGAAGGCACAAAACGCATACTGTGAATGTGTTGTTCCCATTCTTTTGTTTGTTGATCCCATTCTTTTAACACAATATTGTTAATATGGGGAAGGTCAACAACAGGGTGGTGCTTGGGCTTCCATTAACAGTGCCAGTGTTCACCACTCAAATACACCAATGGATTCCCTTCTATCCAAGCCCTCATATCTGCCTCTAACCAGACTATGACAGCATGGGCTAAACTATCCCTGTCCACACAACCTGTAGTGAAATGGGTAAGCAGCCCTACTACTGCCTTTAGGTCTAGGAAGTGGCTCAAAGTAGGGCGCTTCACTGACCCCTAACCTACCACCTACCTCTACTTCTTTTTCTAGTACTATCACTCAGAGATGCTGTTTAAACTGAACCTTTGAGAATGCAGGTTTGGCTTTACTTAAGCTTACTGAGAAGTCCCACTTTTAAAAACAAATTACTTTCTGCACATACCTTGTCATAATGAATGTAAGAGGTCATAATAGCATTAGAACATAAGAAGAGACCTGCTGGATCAGACCAATGGTCCTATCTAATCCAGCATCCTGTCACACAGTGGCCAACCAATTCCTCTGGAGGTCCAACGATAGGTAATAGAAGCCAAGACCTTCCTTTGATGGGCACTGGTATTCAGAGGTTTACTGTCTCTAAATGTGGAAGTTCTGTTTAGTCACCGGGGCTAGTGGCCACCAATAACTTCCATGAATCTCTCTAATTCCCATTGAAAACTATCTATACCTGTGACCATCACTATATCCTGTGGCAGCAAATTCCACCTTCTAATCACTCATTGTGTAAAGGAGTATTTCCTTTGTTCATCCTGAATCTACTGCCCCTCAGCTTCATTGGATCCCCTCAACTTCTAGTATTTTGGGAGAGTGAGAAAAAGCTATTTTAAAAAAAACTTTCTCTACCCTGTGCATAATTTTATAAACCACTATCTTCCCCCCCTTAGTCATTTGTTTTCTGAACTGAAAAGTCCCAAACTCTTCAGCCTTTCATCACGCAGAAGGTACTCCAGCACCATAATCATATTGGATGTTCTCTTCTGTACATTTTCTAGCTCTACAGTATCCTTTTTGAGATATAGTGACCAGAACTGCACACATTATGCCAAATAAGACTGCACCATGGATTTGTACAGAGCCTGAAATGTATTGAGGCTGGAGACTCAGCATAGTGAATCAGCTCTCATTTATTAGGTTACATCACGAACAAAGGATAAACGGGCCAGTAAGTGCGTGCCCCACACCACACCCATCACCCGTGATTGGCCTTATTTACACATCTACAATTCAATAGGGCTACTTTTGGATCCAGGTGAGCCTATAGGTGCGCCTTCAGATCTGAAGTGGCCATTGTCTTTGGAGCAAAGCTCTGAGGTTTGTTGGACCGCATGGTCAGGCCACCCCGTGGCGGCCATCTTATTCCAGTTAATACACAACAGGGCCATTATAACATTGGCTATTTTATTTTCAATTCCTTTTCCAATAATCCCCAACATAGTTCACCTTTTTCACTGCTGCAGCACACTGCATGGACTATGGATTCCCTTCTATCCAAGCCCTCATGTCCAAGTTATCCAGGCTATCCACTACAACCCCAGTTCTTTCCCCCTTAGTCTCTGCAAGTTCAAACCCCATCAGTATATACTTAAAACTGAGGGGTTTTTTTTGTTATTGTTCCATTATCTTACACTTACCAACACTGGACTTCATTTGTCACATTGTTGCCCACACAGCCAATTTGTGGAGATCCTTCTAGAGCTCTTCTCAGTCATCCTTGGTTTTCACCATCTTGAATAATTTTGTGTCATCTTCACACTTGGCTGCTGCACTGCTTATCTCTAGCTCCAGATCATTTATAAACAAACTAATCAGTACTGGTCCCAATATAATCCTTGTCAGACCCTACTGATTCCTTCCTTCCATTCTCAGAACTGTCCATTTATTCCTACTCTTTGCTTCCTTTTAACCAATTTTAACCTGTTATCTTATTCCATGACTGCTAAATTTATTCAGGAGTCTTTGGTGAGGTATCAAGTCAAAAGCCTTTTGAAAGTCCAATCATATAATATCTACTGGTTCAGGTGGGTAGCCATGTTGGTCTGAAGCAGCAGAACAAAGTTTGGGTCCAGTGGAACCTTCAAGACCAACGAAGTTTTATTCTGGGTATAAGCTTTTGCATGAACACACAACTGTTATTTACATGCTTGTTCACTTTCTCAAAGAGCTTCAACAGGTTGGTGAGGTAGGACTTCCCTTTGCAGAAACCATGCTAATTTTCCCTCAGAAGGCTTTGTTCCTCTATGTGCCTAATAATTCTATCTTTGATTATTTTCCTGGGACAGGTATTAGATGAACATCTGTAATTTTCTGGTTCCCCTTTGGACACCCTTTTAAAAATCAGTATAATATTTGCCACTCTCTAGCCTTCTGGTATAGTGGCTGAATTTAGTAATAAGTTACATATATGGGTTAATATCTCAACAACCTCACATTTGAGTTCCCTATTAAGTCTCAAGTGTATGCTATCAGGACCTAAATCCACTGAATTTTAATTTCCTGAATTGCTCTAGAACTTCATCTCTCATCACTTCAATTTGACTCAGTTCTTCAGACTCCCTTTCTGAAAATAACATCTTTGACATGAGTAGATGCTCCACATTTTTCATAACAAAAACATATGTGAAGGATTCATTGCTCTTCTCTATCATCTCCCCGTCTTCTGTTAGCAATCCCTTTATTCCTTGATCATCCAGGCCTATCTGGTTCTCTGGCTAGTTTCCTGTTCTGGATATATTTAAGTAAACTGTTTATTGTTTGTCTTGATGCTTTTAGCAACCTGTTTCTCATATTCTCTTTTTGCATGTCTAATTATTAACTTACACTTCTTTTGACAGAGCCTGGGGTCTCTTCTGTTCAATTCATTAGGTGACACCTTCCACTTTTTAAAAGAAGCCTCTTTACTTTTTATAGCTTTCTTGACATGCATTATTAACCATGCAGATATTCTTTTAGACTTGGCTGTGCTTTTCCTAATCTGATGAGCGTGTTATATCAGGGCTTCAATTAGTATGGTTTTAAATAGCTTCCAAGCATTCTCTAGGGGTTTGACTCTCTTAAGTTTCCCTTTCAGCTTCCTTTTAACTATTCCCCTCCTTTTTGTAAAGTTCCCTATTTTGAAATAAAATATTACAGTTTTGGACTTGAAGAGTAACCTTCCATTGACCTCTCTCACCAGGTATTGATCCCCACTCAGAACCAAGTCCAAGGTCACTACCCCTCTGGTTGGCTCTGTTACCCATTGTTCCAGTGCACAGTCATTTATGATGTCTAGGAATCTCACTTCTACAGCATGACTTGAGCACATGTTTACCCCGTCAATGTGAAGGTAGTTGAAGAAGGTAGTTGAAGTCTCCCACTATCTCAGCATTATCTGCTTTAGTTACCTTTTTATTTCCTTCTCCATCTCAAGATCAACCTCAAGGACAATAGTATACTCCCACTTTAAGTAACCCTTATGACCAAGTATTTCCACCCATATTGTATCTGTTGGGGAGTTTCATTCCCCTAATGTTTTCTAACTTATTTGATTCTATGCCCTCTTTGGTGCACAACTCAACAACTCTCTCAACTGTCTTGCCTATAGAGCTTATACCCAAGGATGACTGTATCCAAGAGATTTTCCCCATTCTACCATGTTTCTGAGACACTCAGGCTGAGGACAGACTGGCAATTTGAAGTGTGAGGGAGTCGTGGCAAAGAGATCCGACACAAACTGTTCTGGGTTTTCCTAGTCACACTGCACCAACTGATGAGGGAGCATACCGGGGACGACGTGCAAGGGAGCGTTTGCACAGTTGGCCTGCCCCTGGTGGAGGTGCGGCTGTAAGCGGCTTTTTTGTGTAATCCAGTTATATACGCTTATGTGCTCATGCGCATAAGTGCATCCCTTACCAGATCAGCTTGTTCGCATTCACACATCCCTGAAGCAGGATGAATGCGGTCTCCAGGGTTTGCTACGATTTTCACCTGGTATTTTTTAAACTTGGGAGGGAAGCGTTACAAGATGGGTTGAGTACAGCTGGGGAACACCTGACAGATGTGCTTATGTGAACCGGCCCTTTAATCTGTTTGTGAAATGTCTCTGAAACATGCCTATATCGGGCCAAACTGCCAGTCTGAACTCGGCCTCACTGTATCTAAATTGTCACTTAGCACCAGGCACTCTAGCTCCCCCATCTTGTTTCAGAGACTTCTAGCACTGGCATATAGATACCTATAACATGTTTCTGACTCCAGCAACCCTTGCCTCCCTCAGCCTCTTTTTCTCTACATATAACCCCCCTTTGCCATCCTACACACACTCTCAAGTTCTATTATGCTCTTATCAGTATTACCTGAGTGTTTACACAATTGTCCCTTTGGAATGACTTGTCCCAAAGTGGAGGCTTCCCAGCTCTTGTTGGCTTTCCCCCCTGGGATTATTTTAAAAACTGTTCTGCCACCTTTTTGATATTAATTGCCAACAGCCTGGTTCCCTTTTGGTTCAAGTGAAGCCTGTCTCTTTTGTATAGGTTTGGCTTTCCTCCTAGCACCACTTTCTCATTCATGCATTAAGACTCCTCATCTATACCTGTCAAACTGGCCCTGCATGTGGAACTGGTAGCAATTCTGACAATGCTACTGTGGTACCCCTTCTCCACCCAAAGAGTGTGCCTGCCATCCTCTACACCCCTCTCTCTCTCAGGTTCAGAGTACATGTTGTCAGACACCACACTCATTGCACTTCTTGTCTCTTTTAAAATATATAGGGCGTCATGACCATTTCAGACCTCAAGTCCTCTCTCTCACTCAGAGGGACATCCACAGACAGCGTAGCCCAGCCCCCTTCAATAACCAGCCCCTCAGTCATACACTTCACTGGGTTATCAGGGTTAGGGGCTCACACACTGTTCTGTCCACACACTGCTAGCATTTATTCATATGATGTATAGAGAGACTGAGATATTAACTTGTGTGTGTGTGTGTTTCTTTCCTGGAGACACAAAGCCCACAGGGTTTTCCTGGAGACACAAAGCCCACAAAACAAGAAATTAACTTTTATTTATGATTTGAACATAACACTGAAGAAACTAGAAATAACGAAGTTTATTTTCCCTAGAACTTTTGAACTGTTTCCTCATTCCCGCAATTGGGATCCTTTGTTACAGACTGATTCTCTTCAGCCAGCTCTAAGTAGCTTACCTCCACATTTTCACTGAATCAGACATATTCTTTCCCCCTCTCAGCTCCCTAGCGGCCAACTCCCAACTGTTCTTTTAACTGCTGTTTTTTTAGCTGTCTCTGCCAGCCCTCATTGGTCACTTTTAGCAAAAGGTGGAACCTACCCTGTCCATCACAGTTACCTCTGAAGTCCTGGCCTTTAACTTTCTGACTGGTAATCATTTTTCCTCCAAGATCATGCAATTACATTTTCCAATGTCACTGGTGCCAACATGCACCACGACTGCTGACTCCTCCTCAGCACTATTTATCAACCTATCTAGACAGTGTACCAAGCAGGTAAGTCACCATACAGTCAAAACCATGCAGTCTGTCACAGACCTCTCTCACTATATTCCTAATATATTCCAAAAATCCACCTTCCCTAACCCCAGAGGAGTGTCCTCAGTAGGAGGGTATTTGTCTGCAACCAAGGAAGGGCTCTCTTCTAAGGGATCACATCTTTCCTGCTCAGACTGGTGATGCCCTCTAACCTTGAGACTATCATTCACCACAACAGCAGAAGAATTATCAGCACAAGAATGGGAGTGTTCCAGTAAGTCCCTGAATGTCTCATTCCCAAACCTCTCTCTCTGATTCAGTTTCCGTTGGTTGAACACTCTAGCCTCAAGGGAACAAACCTGCTCCCTGAGTGCTAAGAACTCCATGCATCTAGCAAATAGATACAGTTTTTGCCCAGTGAGTAGATCAGTGGTTCCCAAATATTTTGAGGACCACCACACCCTAGGTTCCATAAATTCATCCCCAGTGCCACCTATCCTATAAAAAAAGCATTATTTATTTTAGAGGTTTGCATGACCTACCAAAGAAGATAACATTAGAATTCAAAATAGTAATGATTAATTGCACATTCATTCAAAGATCCAATTAAAAGTTCTTAGTTTAATTTATTCAACAAAATTGATGCACTTTATCCAATGATACCAGTTTCTAAAAGTCTGATAGTTATTTAGCAAGAATCTTAGATAGCACATTTAGTAACTACTTCACTGTTCAGTAAATTCTTAATGTGCTGGGTGGGCTTGCTGAAGTGATACCAGTTTCCCAATGTCTGGTTTAAAGTTACTCAGCAGGAGTCTTAAATCACCACATTCAGTAATCTGGAGACAATTTCTTTGCTTAGAGAGAAGTTGGGTGATCACGCTAAAACCACATTCCAACAAATATGATGTTGGAAATGCAACAAGGAGCTTCTTAACTATCGTCCATAGTGAGGATAGCCATCGGAAATTTCCTTCTGTAACCAAAACTCCTTAGTATGATTTCTTAAACTTTGGCTTCAGCTCAGTCATTTTGTGGCTCAATTAGTTCTTCCTCCACTACCTGAACTTCCTCAGCATCTAAAAATTGATGTATCACCTGATCTAGAATTTCCTTCAAAAGAAGAACCTCAAATTAATTGCTTAGGCATATCTTCATGTACCATATCCAAATGGTCACAAAAAGCTGCAGATCATCATTTTGTATCCAATATTCACTTCTAGTTCAGACAGGTTTGGAAACTGGCATAGCTCGCAATGCTCTATATTGTGTTTGAATAGAGTTAACGTTGAAATGAAAGTAGAGACAACAGATTTGGCCTTAATAAGATTGACCTCATTTCCTCGCAGCTGCAAATTCATTTGATTGAACTTTGCAAATCATTCTGATAAATAAGCAATGTCATGCCTCATCTCTTTGATTTCATCAGAGCAAGGCATCCGTGTCTTCAAAAAAAACCGCAACAGTGTCAAAAAGGTTTAAAAGCAACTCACACAGCTGCTCTTTGATAATCAATGAACTTCAGTATGAAGCAGCAAATATTCAAAATCTTCATCACTCTAATCATAGAGCTCCCAGAATCATCGATTACTGAAAGCATGGGCTTTAATTTTATTCACTGTAGTAAGGATAGCATGTAGTGACTTGTGCAGGTGATCATCAAGATTTTTTGCAACCTGATATTGGTGATGAATGACACAATTAATCATAAAGGCATCTGACGCTGCTTTTTCCAAGTAAGCAACACACCCACAGTAGTGACCAGTCATTGATGGGGCTCCATCAGTTGGCTCAAGCAAGTATGTTAGTAAGCAGTATTTCCTCATCTTTGAAGAACTGCGCAACACAAAGTATTTACTACCCTTTAGTGTCTGTTCTTAGTTGCCTTGCAAATAACAGTTCTTGAGCCAAACTTTCATATTTTATAAAGTACATATAAGAGAGTAGCAAATATTCATCATCTGGCAAAGTTGACTCATCTAAGCTGTAATGCAAATTCTGTTGTCCTTAGTATGTGGCACAATGCATCTTCCACATTTTCAGTGATTTCATGGCTCATTCGGTGGTGGTGGTGGTGATATTCTTCATGCTTTTTGCATTGCTGCAGATCTCCAGATGCTGTGGCCAGGGGTGTGCATGAAAAAATAACTTTTATTTGGTTCCATTGGACCCCCCAAAATATTGATATTTCCTGATATTCCTGAATCCCAATATCAGTATGATATAGCTGGCCAATTATATTGGTAGCCGAATCAGACTGTTTAATTTGAATTTGGCTGAATAAATACCTGAAAACACCAATAAGGTATTTTTCAGGTATTTATTCAGATTGTTATATACTGAATGCACACCCCTAGCTGCAGCTCTCTGGAGGCTCCTTCTCATGTTACTCTGCCCTTGGACCCAGAGTCTTTTTCTCCTCAGAAGATTTTGTTTTCCTTCAGAACTCTCCTATAGCTCTCTCTCAGGGACAAAATACCCTTCCTCCAAACTCCAATAGTGGGGTTATGTTATATAACCTAGAAATATTAATATTTGGTGGATTCTTACAAAAATAACACTTATATAGCTAAAAAGTACACTCTGTAATCAACAGGTTCAGTAATTGAGAACACAGGAAAATAAATACCACACTCAATTCTATTATGGTAAGTACTTACCAGCAAAAACTTGAAACATGATAAACAGACAAAAACAAAATGTGGCATACTAGTGTGACTAGAGTTCTGGAGTCATATTTACTCAAAAATCTGATTGTTTCCACTAGAGTTCAGCACTATTCAGAGGCAGAAACTTGGGAGCCTCATTTGCCAGCATCTAGGTTCTACTCTGTTTAAACTCTCTCCTTATAAATAATTATCTTTTGGTTTCGCAAGATTCCATGCGCTCCCATTGGCTGTAAAATGCCCTCCCTCAGCCATTGGCCCATCAGCTGCCACAAGAGTATTCGCGTGCCTTTGGCCAGGTGCTGGGTCTGCTCCTCTTCCCCACCCAGTCCCTCTGGCGGACAGCTCTCTCTCCTGAGGAAGACAGTTCTCTTGACTCCAGTGAGGGACTGTCCACTCAGTGGCTGTTGGTAGGCAGCCAAGCTTGGTTCTGTGAGTAAAAAAACAAAGGACTTTCAGCATAAACCCCTCCCCCGCCCATAACCCCCTCCCCAATGGCCACTTTCCTGTCAGAATAAATGGAAAAAGGCTCTTTCTCCTGCTTAGCTTCAGCATGGCTGGCTGGCTAACAAGGTGGGCCAGCGACCATCAAACCATTTTCTTCAACTCCCCGCTGTGCAGCTGACTTTCCCCTAGGGCTGCCAATCTCCAGGTGGGACCTGGAGATCTCCCACTGTTACAATTAACCTCCAGATGACAGAGATCAGTTCCCCGGGAGAAGATGGTTGCTTTGGAGGGTAGACTCTATGGCATTATACCCTGCTGAGTCCTTCCACACACACCCCAAATGCTGCCCACCACAGGATCCACCCCCCCCAAATCTCCAGGTATTTCCCTAATCAGAGTTGGCACCTGTACTTTCTCCTCTGTCAATAAAAGGCCCTTTCCACACCTGTGTTGGCCTTTGGGAGAAAACTCATTGGCCCAGTCCTGATCAGGTTGCCAACTCCAGGTGGGCAATTCCTGGAGATTTGAGGGATGGAGCCTGGAGAGGGTGAGGTTTGAAGACGGGTGGCACCTCAGACAGGTACGATGCCATAGACTCCACCCTCCAACTCAGCCATTCCCTGATGGGGAACCATTGTTGCCAATCTCCAGGTGGGGGCTGGAGATCACTCAAAATTACAACTGCTCTCTAGGAGGGAGGGGGAGGAGATGGAAAACTAAAGGTAGGTTGATCGTTGGCTGGGAGGGAGATAGGGTTGTCAACTCCAGGTTGGGAAATTCCTGGAGATTTGAGGGGTCGAACCTGGAGAGGGTGAGTGTTGAGGAGCGGTGGGACCTCAGACAGGTACAATGCCATAGACTCCACCCTCCAAACCAGCCACTCCCTCCTGGGAAACCACTGTTACCAATCTTGGGGGTGAGCTGGAGATCACTCAAAATTACTACTGCTCTTCAGGTAGCAAAGATCAGTTCCTCTGGAGAAAATGGTGGACTCTGTCATTATACCCTGCTGAGATTGCCACAGCAAATTGTCACTGAGTGCCCAAAGCCGGAGCACTCTCCCAGAGCCTCTTTCTAGAGCCCGTTGTATTTATTTCCACAATGGGCCTTATTCCTAGTCATAAATAAATGGACAATGCAGTCAAAAGGGCCCACATCCAGTGCCTCCCTGCTGCCCCTTTGACTCTTAGTGTCCTCCTAGATAATCCAACTACCTCCCAGGGGGCAGTACCACCCATTTTGGGAACCACTAAGGTAGATAACCATACATGTGGCACACTCCCTGCAAAACACTAGGTTTGCACTCCCCTGTTCGTGTTCTACCTCTTAACTGGGTTAGTTATTTAAAGGTGTTTTAAATGTGGTGCTTATCTGAATTTGTGCAGATACTTGTACAAGATTTGTAACCAGTTTCTTTAAACAGGTACCTTGTGTTTTATTTTTCTCCAAACAAAGAAAGGCAGAATATAAGCATATACAAAAATAAACATTCAACTTACTATAACTTGTGCTTATAGATTCTTACAGATGTGTTATATGAAATGAGAAAAGGTTAACACTCCCATTAATAAGGCCCGAGTGGTCTGTACAATATGCAAATAGTCAAGGCATTGCCACCTCCTTTGTGACAACTAACAACAGTTTTGGAGCCAGCATGGTACAGTGGTTAAAGTGTCGGACTAGGACCTGAGAGAATCAAGTTCATATTCCCACTTTGCCGTGGAAGTTTTCTGGGTGACCTTGGGCCAGTCACGCACTTTCAGCATAACTTATCTCATATGGTTGTTAGGAGGATAAAATGCAAGAGAGGAAGATTATGTAAACCAGGGGTGTCAAACATGAGGCCCAAGGGCTGGATCAGACCCCCAAAGGGCTTCCATCAGGCCCGCAGTGGAACTGGCCATCTCCTGTTTCCAGTTCTGCTGCTACATCATAGCTTGCTTTGCCAGGCTCTCTTAATCACTCAGCTATTTCATGTTTTAATCTGGGTCCTAGACTCAGAACTCTGAGCATGAGATTTCTGTGGTGAATGTCAATAAATCAAAAGAAGGTTTGCAGTTTACAGAGCTAATGTTTTAAGCATGTTTTTATTTTAGGTAAAAAATAATAAACAAATTAAATCTTTGTGTTTGTGTCCTTTATAAAGTTTATATCTCCGCTATCTGGCATTACATTTTATGACACGCATGACCCGGCCCAACAGGTCTCATTTATGTCAGATCCAGCCCTCATAACAAATGAGTTCGACACCCCTGATGTAAACCATCTTGTGTTTCCATTGAGCAGAAAGATGTAGTATAAGTGAAGTAAATAAATAAATAAATAACAAGGGCAATGAAAATACGAATTAATAGTGTCCCTTTGCAACTTCTTTATCAACACTAGTGGGTTCAAACAACTGTGCTAACGCAGAGTTACAACACCAAGATCTTTAATGAGGATGCTTCATCTAAAAGGAGGTGGAAAATTAGAGTTGCCAGCCAGCAGCTAGCCCCCAGTAGGAGACTGGGAAGGCAGGGACGTGGGAGAGGGTGTGATGTCATTTCTCGGTTCACCCTGGATATGACTTCATACCATTGACACAATGGCAATCTTTTCCTCTCCCCTCCATCCTACCATAGCAAAAAACCTAGCAACTCTATGAGAAGTAATAATTTATTTTATTTATTTATATATTAAATTTGTTAATCACCCAATCACTGCAGTGTAGGACTCTGGGCGATGTACAACATTAATAAAAACATCAAAATAAAATGATTAAAACATTAATAAGATATTACAAACAAAAGATGGTGAATATTAGTTTATTCCATTACAGATTGCTGGTCGCTTTGTGGGCAGGGGGGAAGAGGGTAAAACATACGGAAAGCAGCTGGGGGAAGAAGGGTGCCAGCTATGACAGAAACCATTGCTGTCCTCAACCAAAGACCTGGTGGAACATCTCTGCCTGACAGGACCTGAGGAATTGCATAAGGTCACACAGGGCCCTGATGGTATTTGGCAGAGAGTTCCACCAGGCTAGGGCCAGGACCAAAAAGGACCTGCCCTGGTTGAGGACAACTAGATAGCTTTAGGGCCAGGGACCACCAGCAAGTTGTTATCTGAAGAGCATAATGCTCTTCCAGGGACATAATGGAGAAGATGGTCCTGTAGATATGTCAGTCCCTGACCACTCAAAACCTTGTAGGTCAATACCAAAATCTTGAACTTAACTCAGTATTCCACTGGGAGCCCGTGTAGCTGGTGCAGCACTGGATGTATATGTGCCATCCGTGATGTTCCCATCAGGGCTTGTGCTGCCGCATTCTGGATCAGTTGGAGCTTCTGGGTCAGTTTCAAGGGCAGGCCAGTATAAAGTGAGTTACAGTAGTTCAGCCTGGAGGTGACCATTGCATGGCTTAATGTGGCTAGGTTGGGGCATGACAGGAAGGGGGCCAATTGCCGAGCCTGGTGAAGGTGAAAAAAACCACCACTCTGGCAATGTGCATAACCTGGCCCTCCATATTTAAGGAGGAATACAAAATCACTCCCGGACTCTTGATGGACTGCACTGGTGTCAGTGGTGCCCCATCAAGAGCAGGCAGCCTATATCCCAACTATGAAGTTCCCCTCCCCAGCCACAGGACATCTGTCTTTGGTGGATTCAATTTCAACCTACTGTGCTTCAACCACCCAACCACAGCCTCCAAGACCATGGTCAGATTTTCTGGGGTGGTATTTGGGTGGCCATCCAATAACAGATACAGCTGGGTGTTATTAGCATATTGATGACACCCCAGCCTGAAATTCCGCAGCAGCTGGACTAGGGGATGCATATAAATGTTAAACAACATCAGGGAAATAAGTGCCCCCTGAAGAACCCCACATGTTAAGGGGTATCTGGAGGACATACTGTCCCCCATGGGAGAGTCTTTTAAGGAGGCCTTTTGTGCTTGCCAGCTAAGCAATAAAAAATTTACTGACCTTTCCAGACCCTTCTTCTCAGGGCTCTCCCAGCAAAGTAAATATGCAACAAAGTCTCCGTCTTGAACTTCAGCCTTACAGCAGGAGTCCAAGAAGTTCTTTACTCCAACTTCTACAGTTCTCACTGGTGTCCTCTCAACTCTCAGAGGTCTGTTCCTGGCTACAGTTCTCTCTCAGAAATATTTTCTCTCTTTTAGCTTCCTTTATACCCCTGGTCCCAAAAGGGAACTGTTTCTTAGCTCAGATCCAGGGGGCATTGGGAGATGTGGCTTCCTCAGAAATATAGCCCTAACACTTCTTTTTTTCCATTTTTCCTTACAACTCCTCCTCTGTATGGATGGCAAGAATTGTCTCCATTTTATGGAATGGGAGGAAGGTAGTGTGGAGAGATAATTGCATGCCTACAATCTTTCTAGTAGGTTAATGACAAAGGTGAGATTTAAATGAGGCACTTCCAGACTGCAGCTCAGTCTAACCGGTATTCTATACTACATAATGTTCAGTGTTTGACTTAATCTTGAGACCATGCCTTCTCCTGTCACTTCCACTCTTTTAGGTCTGCCCATATAACAATTTGTATAGTATTTTTTTAAGAAGGAAAAACATGCAAAGCTCCATAATCTGCTTCAAGTGTTACTCTCAGGGCCAGTGAATATTTGAGTGGTGAACAAATGTCACCAAACTAATCAGATGCAATCTGATCAGGGAAAGACTCACCACCTAGTGGAGACAAATTTAGGTGCCAGTTTTCACAGTGTGAAGTATTCTTCCCAGGACTAAATCATAAAAATGTTGGATCTTTTATTTGGGGTGAGAAAAAAGAGAATTTTGATGTTTCAATAAGGCACAAACAGACATCAAAATCAATCTGGCTGTGAAAGCAGTGAAGAGAGGAAAAAAAAAATCTCTCTTTCTAAATGCTTTTCATATGATATGCTGGCCAGTATCTACCAGGGAAGTTGCCATTGTGAAGGTTGGCTAGGTCTACATTCATGCTGCCAACTGGAACTGGAAGAAAAACATCCTAAATTAGGCAAGATTCAGTATTGCTGTTAGTGAATTTTCCTGCTAGAATGGAGTTAATCTACTTTCCTTCCATTTTAATACTCTTAACGAGTCATGCACTTAAGAGCATATTTTCTTTTGTTGGAAGTGGCCCATTTGACACAAAGCTACAGCTCATAGAAGCCAAAGCAGGAAAGCACTGGGGAATAAATGGAGAACTATAGTGAACTAGTATTTTTTTTAGCTAAAGTATCGCTGTTATAATGGATCTGGCCCAGTCTTCAGTACTCAAGTCAGATGTGACCAAAATATCACCAAGTAAAGCTAATGAATGTGGCCCATACCAACAAATCAAATGAAAGCATCGTGTTTCCTATGGCACCTTTTTGTTACAGATGTTATTCAAATTTGTAATTACCTGGTTCAGTAAGCAAATTTGTCCAACTAACAATATTCAACCATATTATGAATCAAGTGTTGTTTCCCACAGAAGATCTTTGCTGGCTTAGAATGCTAAACAAGACTCTTTGAATGCACAGCCAGCATTCAGCGAGGCAAGCATCTAAAGCTAGCTACCCTTTAAGAGCATGCACAAAAGCTCATTACTATCAGCTGCTCACATTTGATGAATCTATCGCTGATTTAGGGGTAGATGGAGGTCTCTCATCCCTCCCAGAGGTTTGCTTTGAAGCTGGGCATAGTACATCCAAAATATAAGAAAACAAATTTAATCCAGTCACAATTTGATCCCACTGCATTCCTAATGGCATCATGAGACCCCATCCCCTTCCACCCACTTTCTACTTGCCTGGCCTAGTAAAGCAGCAGCATTAGCAGAGGCAGGGAGCTCTCAATGGAGGCCTTCTTTTGTACCTGCTAAGGTTGCCAGGAGTCCCATTATGGTGGGAGGCCTCCTGCAGGCAACCCTAAAACAAACAAACAATCCTCCAGTATCACGTGTGGCATGGCATCACTTCTGGTTTATACCACAGAGTTTCTGGCAATTTCCAGAACAACATGATGTTACCGCTAGGTTTTCCCTGAAGTGATATCATGGTGCACTTGACACTGTGGGACCCAGTGTCCTCACAACCTAAGCTCCATCTGGTTGCCAGGCACCTATTGGAATGCTGCTATAAGAGCCATTCAGGTATCAAGTAACCAGAGTGATATACTTTTTTCCAGGGCACCTGACACTCTGCATGGAGGCTTCTATGCAGTCACCTTCTACTCAAGCAGTGTTGCAGCAGCAGCTATCAATTGTCAAGGTGGGTGAGTATGCTGAAGTGAGTCCCCCCCCCCCGCTTGAGTTACAAGCCAAGACAGAGGATGTATTGGCACTTGTCTCTTATATTTATTTCTTTGGGGGGCAGGGGTGAATTAAGAAGTAGCCTTCCACCATGACTTGGGTTGTTGGAGTTTGCATAGCAGAGACAAAATCAAATCATTAGCCCAGGAGGCAATACCATAAAGGACACACAGGGAACATAGTCTATAATGTGTGCCAGCATTATGATCTGGGACAGAACTCTTGGAACTTTTATTGAGAAAGCTTATAAATGTCCAGAAAATTCCAAATAAAGATGAAGGGAGTTTGCTGTTCACTACTTTCTGTGTTCATGGTTAAGAGTATCTGCAGATCTCCACTGTCACCTTCTGTATATCTCATCAGAACACAAAACCTTATACCTTGAATAAAACTTTGTTGGTTTTAAAAGTGCCACTGGACTCAAGCTTTGTTCTATTGCTTCAGACCAACACAGCTACCCACCTGAATCTATCAGAACACGGGAAGTAAGTAATGTAAAGTGGCTTCTTTTTCTCATCACACTATGGGCATTGTCAGCTGAGTGAACAGTCAGAGAAATGGCATAGAGAAAACCTACTATATTCATGCACTGACTTTATAAGATCTGCTGAAACTGCTCAGCTAATAGTTTGCATATGGACTTTGTGAAGTGTCCCAATAATGGATAACAAAAGCATTTCTACAAATAATTAGCTCCAGAAAGATCTTGACCAAGTCTTTTTAAGCAATGAACACAGAAATGAAACCACCAACAACTGCTGACTTTTAAATCAGGGAAAGTCTTTTCCTGAAGTAACAAACAGTGCAATCCTAGAACAATTTCCTGAAAGAAAGACCCACTGAATAGATCTGACTCAGATTCGTACTAGACTTGGTTGGGATTGCTCTCTAAAGCACATTCTTCTTGAAGAAGCACATTTGGATTTCAGACAGTAAATGAGGAACAAATGTAAAATGACAGTGCAAAAAACAATCTTCTGGAAAGGCCTTTAGAATAAACAAAAACAGACAGCCAACAGTTCATATGTCTAGTAGATGGGGGGCGGATTCCAACATCCAATAAAAGGTTGGGCAGGAATTGTGGATACTGGAGCCCCATCTTTGTTTCACTGCATTTCTTGTATATTCAGTTACATACTCTATTTTATTTTATTTATGGGACAACTTCTGGCATTCTTCTTATATTGATTGTTTTTAATCAAATTTCAAAAGAGCCAGGAGTCTGCAGCTGTTATTGTCCCATAAATCCAAAAGAAGCATTCACCTTCTCTTGTGAGGTTCCGTCAAAGCCATATCCAACCTTAGCAGCAATACCAGTCAGATAAACCTGCTCTAGATTATTAAAACATTGACTTTCTTTGAGTTGTATCCCCTGGAGGCATGCCACAGGGAAAACAGCTTCTAGGGAACCGCAATTCACATCCCTCTGAATGTAGCATGGAAATATGTGCTTCTGTTTCTTTTTGCATTGTTCATTTTTTAAACAAAAATCATCTTCATTTATGAAAAGACCATGATTGGGAATGAAAGAGTGGCAAGAGAAGGTGCTTCCAAACCCCTTGTCCACTAAAAATTCCTTAGCTGCTTTCTGCCCAATAGGGAAAAGACATCTAGCCTGTTTGCCTGCATGGAGAAGGAACTGTATGCCTGGAGAGATTTTTAGTAGATAAGTGTCAGCAAGGTAAAGAGTTGAGCAGCTGTACTTTCTGCCACTCTTCCCCCCCCCCATCCTGTCATTTTCTAAGGTTGCTAGAGAAAAGAGGCAGAGAATTTATGGGGCGATCCTAGGTAGAGTTATATCTTTAAAAGCCCATCTAAGTCAGTGTGCTTAGTAGGATGCAACTTTGTTTAGAATTGCACTGTCATTGTCACATCTAATATGGACCTTACAGTGTTGTGCTTAAGCAACATAACAGTTCCCAGGTTTTCATCATTAAAAAATGTTAAGGCAGAGGGAGTCAGTTCAGGACATCAGGCAAAAGCACCTGTTCTTTTGGTTCCTTGGGGCAATTCACTATAGTCATCCCCAAAACTGGGAAAATCTGTTTTGGTCACATGTTACATTTCAAATGTCCTAGATCAGGATGTCAAACATATGTCCTGAGGGCTGGAACCAGCCCATCCAGGGCTCTTATCTGGCTCACGAGCAACCAGAGCAAGGGACGGAAGGCAGGAGACATAATACCGGGATGCCTTCCAATTTCTTGTTGTCAACTGCACACCACACTTGGCAAATCAGGACGCTGTTGCTAGGGCAGTTCTCTGTTCACTTCTGGCTGCTCCTTGAACCCTGGTGGGAGTTTTGGCAGTTCCCCCAGGCTCCAATTACAATAAATGTTGGGTCTCAGCCCCCTGAATGCCTCAGCTCCGCCCACTGTCTAGCTTTTTGAAGGGTAGAAGGGCTCTTGTCTATAAGAGGGTGCCTAATGTGCTCAGGAATGAGAGTCAAGAACCGATCGATAAACATTAGAGTCTTGACATCAGTTAGTGTTTTCACTGCAGCTACTTCAGTCCATAGATCATAGGCCTTCACCAGTCTATGCATTAACGGTGGGTAGAACTCTTTATTTTCAAGCTTTACTTCCTTGAATCTCTTGCAGGCTCCTTCTTTGGAAAACCCCACCCTCTCACACACTCTCTGTTTAAACAGCTTGTAGTCTGTTCTCTCTTCACCTTTCATCTGGCCATCTATAGAGGCCAGAACTCCACTCAGCTGAGGTCTCAACTTCACATACAACTCTGGGGAGACCTTGTAGTCAATGCAAACTTGCTCAGAGTTTTGCAGGAATGCTTTGATGTTCTCCCCTACCTTGCATAAAGGCTATTTTTTGGCTAGCCCCCTGCACAGCAGCACCTGGAGAAAGCAGCCCCTTTTCAATCCTTGCAAGCTCAAGCTCACATGCCAGCTTCATTTTCTCTCTTTCCATTTCCATTTTCTCTCTTGCCAGCTCCATTCTAGCCACAGTCTCTTTCTCATCTCTCTGCAGCTGGGCTCTCTCTAACTTGAGGCCTGCCTACTTAAATTGCAGCTGGAGACGTAAGGACTCTTCACTCAGGGGTGGCATCGCTTGGGACATGGTTGCTTCAACCAGTGGTGTGCCTACGGTCAACATTGGCCCATCAGTCCACTTCCAGGTTCTGCTCTTGGGGATAGGAGTGTCCTCAGATTTTGAGTCCCCAGAATGCTTCAGTAGGCTTTCACCCCCTCTGCCCCCCCCCCGCAGACTGAAATGGGGAGAGGAGGAGGAGGCCAGGAAATGGTGTTCTTTTCAGACATGGTATAATAGCCCCTGTGGCGGCAGCTGAAAGAGCATTCAGGTGACTCTCAGGTTGGATCATCAGCAACCCCTTATTAAGTTTCCTAAAAGCAGGGGGCTGGGGGAGTTCTCTTTCATGCACTTAACTACTGTGTGTGCCCATCACCCTCCTCATACTGATCATCAGTCTGTGGGGCTGCACGTAGGCTCCCTCCTCCTCTGCCTCCGCCACCCCACAGGTCTTCTTTACCCCTCCAACCTTTCCTCCCAGTCCAGCCCCAGTCTCAGTCCTGTAGCAAAGCCAGTTTCAAAAGGTGGTAGTTGGAGGACTTGCACCGGCTCTCTAGGAAGCCCAGCTCTATTGCTTTAATCCTCTCAAGCCCTCACAGGCCAAAAAACCTTGGGAAGAGCACCTGTGCTGGTCTAAAGTCGGAGTAGGAGGACAGCCTCCAGGTGGTGGCTGGAGTGGAGATCTCATGCTGATATTTAGGCAGCAGAGATCAGTTCACTTGTAGAAAATGGCCACTTCAGAAGGTGGACTCTAAGGCATTATACCCCATCGAAGTCCTTTCCCTCCTCAGGCATTGCAGAAATCTCCAGGTATTTCCCAACCTGGAGTTGGCAACGCTGGTGAATGTTCCTCTAGGGATACAGCCCATTCTACTTCCTCAGAGTTCCACCAGGTCATTCAGATTAGACGAGGTAATTGTGAACTGCAAGCAGTAGCTCAAAGACTTCCAAAGTCTATGCCACCACAAAGAGTATTTCTCTTCATACTTCAACAAAAACTCCAGGATAGTCTGCCTAATATTTCTGTTGTTCTAAGGATCCTTCTCACACTTCCAGTGTTAGTGGTGAGTTGTGACTGCAACTACTCAAAACTCAAACTTTTTTTTTTTTTTTTAAAAAACACAATTTCAAATTTTGTGTTTTTCATTCTTCCTAAAATGCATTTATGTTTGAAAATTGGTGGGCGCATGGGGTGTGTGTGTGTGTGCCAGAAGTTAGCCTTGCCTAGTGTGTAAAAAAACCTGGCACTGGCCCTGTTGGCAATTAGAAGTCACCAAAAACAAAATACATTTCAAATAAATGTTACATTGCATTCACAATTCCTGGGAAAGTTATGAAGCTTCCCTGCTCAATCAACATCGTTTCACAATAACCATCACAGCATTGTTCTAGGAGCGATCACGCCATGTTCCAAGGGGTATATCTGACCATACTTTGCTCAGTAATGTGTGTGTATGTGTGGACATCCATTAGCTTACACCCACAAAGCAAGGTGGGGTCTACTTCCTTGAGTGGAATGCTGGTTCATCTTGCTCATCCTTCTCTTTGGATCTCTGATACTTTGGATAGGTAAATATAGTCTCATAAGAATAAGTTCCCCTCTCTGTCTCTATAAGCTACCACCTTTATTATAGGAACTTATAAGTGTGTTTATAGAGTGCTCTTCAGTTAATAAGTTTGGTTTTATTTTTTGGTTCTCTTTAATAAAAACCATTTCATTAATTACAGCCTGGTTCATTTTGAGAACAGTGACCATAATGTTATTCAGTTTAACATTTGTATAAATAGGGAGTTGCCCTAAAAGACTGACACAACCATTTTTAACTTTAAAAGGGGTAAATTCTCTGATATGAGGGGACATGTGAGGAGGAAATTGAAAGGAAAAGTAGAAAGGGTCAAAGCCATTGGGGAAGCTTGGAGACTATTTAAAACTACAGTCCCAGAAGCTGAGAAAAAATATATACCACAGGTTAGGAAAGGCACAAATAGGTATAGAAAAAAGCCTGTATGGTTAACTAACAAAGTAATGGAAGCTGTAAAAGGTAAAAAGGATTCCTTTAAGCAGTGGAAAGCTAGTCTCAGTGAGGATGATAAAAGGGAATACAGGCTGTGGCAAATAAAATGCAAGTCTGTGATCAGGTGGGCAAAACGGGAATATGAGGAGCATACTGCAAAAAACAGAAAGACGAACAATAAAACTTCTTCAAATACATTAGAAGCAGGAAACCAGCCAGGGAGGCAGTGGGGCCCTTGGATAACCAAGGGGTAAAAGGATTACTGAAGGATGATAGGGAAATGGCTGAGAAGCTAAATGCATTTTTTCCTCTATCTTCACTGTGGAAGGTGAGAAGTGCTTGCCCACTCCAGAACCGCTGATTTCGGGAGGGGTGTTGAAAGACCTGAGTCAGATTGAGATGACGAGAGAGGAGGTCCTACAACTGATAGACAACTTAAAAATTGATAAATCACCAGGCCCGGATGGCATACATCCAAGAGTTCTGAAAGAACTCAAATGTGAACTTGTGGATCTCTATTAAAATCTGTCTCCATTCCTGAGGACTGGAATGTCACTCCCATCTTTTAAAAAGAGGAGATCCGGGAAATTACAGGCCAGTCAGTCTGACGTCAATACTGGGTAAACTGGTGGAAACTGTTATTAAGGAAAGAATTAGTAGGCACATTGATGAACAAAAACTATTGAGGAAGACTCAGCATGGGTTCTCTAAGGGAAGATCTTGTCTCACTAACCTGTTAGTGTTTTTTGAAGGGGTGAACAAACATGTGGACAAGGGGGACCCAATAGATATTGTTTACCTTGAATTCCAGAAAGATTTTGATAAAATTCCTCATCAAAGGCTCCTAAGTAAGCTCAATAGTCATGGGATAAAAGGACAAGTCCTCTTGTGGATCAAAAACTGGCTAATTCATAGGAAACAGAGAGTGAGTATAAATGGGCAATTTTCTCAGTAGAGGGTGGTAAGCAGTGGGGTACCACAGGGATCTGTACTCGGTCTGATGCTTTTTAATTTGTTTATTAATGATTTGGAATTGGGAGTAAGCAGTGAAGTGGCTAAATTTGCAGATGACACGAAGTTGTTCAGGGTGGTGAAAACAAGGGAGGATTGTGAGGCACTGCAAAGGGATCTGTCAAGCATGGGCGAGTGGGCGAAAGATTATGCATGGGATAGAACAGGTAGAGAAAGAAGTACTTTTCTCCCTTTCTCACAATGCAAAAATTCATGGGCATTCAATGAAGCTGCTGAGCAGTTGGGTTAGAACAGACAAAAGGAAGTACTTCTTCACCCACAGAGTGATTAACACATGGAATTCACTGCCACAGGAGGTGGTGGCAGCTATAAGTATGGACAGCTTCAAGAGAGAATTAGATAAGCATATGGAGCAGAGGTCCATCAGTGGCTATTAGCCACAAGGTATAGATAGGAACTCTCGGTCTAGGGCAAGTGATGCACTGTATTCTTGGTGTTTGGGGAGGCAACAATGGGAGGGCTTCTAGTGTCCTGGCCCCACTGGTGGACCTCCTGATGACACCTGATATTTTTGGCCGCTGTGTGACAGAGTGTTGGACTAGATGGGCCATTGGCCTGATTCAGCATTGGCTTCTCTTATGTTCTTCTGTTCTTATGTACCTCCTCAAGATCCTTGGAGGTAGGATGGGGTTAGAGAGGAAACAAAGAGAGATGGATAGTAGCCATGCTCAGCTGCTGAGAATGAGGGTGTGGGGGGATGCCAAAAAACTACCTTATTTACTTGCAGTGAAGATGACTTCTCCTAAAAGTGCTATATATACAAAAAGTAACTAAGTTATATGGAAATGTAAGGCACCCCCCTTCTATGGTATCCCTTGGGGGGAAAACTAGTCTTACACATGATTAAATACATTTATTGGGGCTTTTGTGGATTCCCCCTGTAAATGAATTGCTTTTACACCTAGGAATCAATTGCTTTTGTTTCCATTGTGAGTAAAATAATAATTTGTTGTTGGGCTTTATAAAGTTTATATCTCCGGTACGTGGCATTACCTTTTGTGGCACACATGACCCGGCCCAACAAAGTGACATTTATGTCAGATCAGGCCTAACATATGAGTTTGACACCTCAGATAATCAGACAACAAGGAATGGAAGTGGGAGAAACACATGTATTCTCCTCAGACACCTCTGTGTATAGCCAATATTTTGCAGCAAACGGTATGCAGGCTTTTTAATGTGCAACTAGGCATTCCCTGGGGTGGGGAGGAAGCAGGGCCATGACAAAATCTGCATGCACAGGTCTCACTGCATATTCAAGGTAGACTCATGGACATTCAAGAACAACAATAGCAGGCACAACCTTACTCATCTCTAGAGCACCTGTCATTTTAGGTGCCTGATAAGGCTCTTAAGATAACTTATTCCAAAATATAGATATCTCTGGAGCTATCATCAATGACTCCATATCATTCTAAAATGCCATAGTAACAAATATGTCAAATATATAAAAATGTGTCTACCTTGAAATTCAATAAAAAAGTTAATTCAAGTTAAATATTAAAGAAAAGTCAGTTACATTATTTCATAAAACACAGTGATTATTATTAAAGTCTCTGCTAATAAGAAATAAATCAAATCTGAAGTGCTCTGCAAAGGTATTACAAGGATTATAAACATTCAAAATAGCCAGCTTACTCCAATTAATATTGACTTCCAGAGCTGAATATTCAAAATCCTTTCTAATTAGGATTTCAACTGCTAGTTAATGATTTTGCTATTTCGAGGCTAGGAGAATTCATTTCTTAGTCCTAGGTAGTGGCTTTGGCATTTTAGCTTGAGGAAAATATTAGGATTTCCAGATATGATTCATGTATCCCAAAACAGGAAGGGATGCTGATCATAAGATAACCAATGGTAAAACCATTGAAGCAAGAAGCAGAGAGAGAGATCACAGAATCAGAAACTGTCATTAAATACAGTCCTTCAAAGATGAGGATACGGAAATTCCAGAGAGCCAGTGTGAACCCTGTTTGATTCCCTACTTCTCCACATGAAATGTGCTGGGTGACCTTGGGCTAGTCACAGTTCTCTATGAACTCTCGCAGCCCCACCTTCCTCATAAGGTGGCTGTTGTGAAGAAGGGAAGGGAAGGAGATTGTAAGTGGCTTTGATACTCCTTAAGGTAGAGAAAAGTAAGGTATAAAAACAAACTCTTCATTGTCGTCGTTGTCACCTCCTCCTCCTCCTCCTTCAAGGGTGCTTGGGGAGCACAGAGTTTAGTGAGACCAGTGGGAATATGATGTCATTCTAAGATTTCCATTTATCCTAGGTGCTATAGAGTCTATCCTCCAAAGTTGTAACTTCCTTTAAGGAAAGCTGCCATACCTTGAGGACAGCCTTGTCCTATATGAACCTACCAATACACTCTGGTCCCATCATCTGAAACAATATGGGTAGCAATTCGAGAAAGCGCCTTATTGGTTGTAGTTATAGAAGCAACTCAAAATCTCGATTGTGGCTATAGAAGCAACTCAAAATCCATATGCATCAGCCCCTACATAATCATCTTGATTAAATTAAAAGACTGTTTCCTGTTACCACAACATGTTTAAGATTAAGCAAAAATGGGGGAGGGGGAGGAACAACCTACTAAATACGCTGCAATGTTTATTTCAGCTCCACAAAAAAAGGTCAGAGTGGTAGAAAAGAGAAAAAGAAGAGTTGGTTTTTATACCCCACTTTTTCTACTATTAGAAGGATTCTCAAAGTGGTTTACAATTGCCTTCCCTTTCTCTCCCCACAACAGATACTCTGTGAGGTAGGTGGGTCTGAGAGAGCTCTGAGAGAACTGTGAATGAACCAAGATCACCCAGCTGGCTTCATGTGGGGGAGGAGTGGGGAATTAAACCCAGCTCTCCAGATTAAAGTTCACTGCTCTTAACCACTACACCACACTGGCTCTCAAGGAAGTAGACAAGTAATAGTTCCCAGAAGTTCATATTCCACTAAAAATATTTATCTTTCCATGATAACCTGGGCCATAAACACCCAGTATCCTAAAAACTTCTGTCTAAAACTTGTTGGATATTTTTATTCTGCATGCAAGAGGGTCAGGGAGGGAAAGGGTTAAGACAGTTCTTTCACTGGGTACATTTGGCCCTACTCTCTGATTGGTTAGATGTTGAGCCTCTTCAGCTATTGCTTGCATTCTGTTTTGTCTTATACTAGGAGAAAGGCCCATTGCAGAAATGAATGCAACGAGCTCTAGGAAGAGGGCCTGGGTGAGTACGGTGTCCTGCAGCAGTCATTGGCGCCCCCCCCGCATCCCACCCACCCACCCAGCAGGCACCTGTCCACCAGAGGCCGGTGGTAGGCCATGTTTAAATGCCTCCCGCTCCCTACTGGGCCCTTCTTGGCTTGCCTGCCTCGGTAGGTGGGCTAGGAAGGGGTGGGGGGACTCTGGGAGGCTTCTCCTGCTCATTTGCTTTGGCAGGCAGGCAGGAGAAGCAATGGGGAGGCTTTTAAATGCCCCCCGTTCCCTCCCGGGCTCTTCCTGGTTAGCCTGCCTCAGCGTGCGGGCCAGGATGTGTGGGAAGACTCAGCCTTCTCAGTGCTGGGCTGGTGGAGCATCCTTCCTGCTCATTGTCTCACCCCACAATGGGGTGGCGATGCTGGCTGCCGCTTTTGTACTGGGCGGGACTGCAGCAACACAGGCACTGGATTGGCACTCCGTGGGAATGACAGTCTAGAGAGCCAAAGGCTGTGGAAGTGCGTGGAATGTTCAGGCAAGAGGGACACGAAAACTCTTTTATGTATAAGAAGAGATAAGACTGTACAGAAAAGGTCTTTTCTGAATCCTCCCTGCCTAGGCCAGATGACCTTAGCTGGTGACACTTCAGTGTGACTTTTGTCACCTGTGCAGATGGCCTACCAAACGGTCAGGCCTCATATCCATATACATGGCACTTTGACATCTTTGCTGGGCAGAGAGACATGCAGGCGCCTTCCCAAGCATGGAAAGAGCTATGCCCAGTACATTAGCACATCAAAGGCATTCTCTGACATGACATGTGGCACGTAGACCCTGGCAATGCATGGTAACCAGAGATTGGGCACACCCACCCACTCTCTCACTATTGGGTAATGGCCATACCTGGTGGTGATGGAGAAGGGGGTACAATTGCAATGACCCCTATGGGAAAATTTAGTTCCTCTCTGGAAAACAAAGAGTTCCTTTTGGACTGGTTACCTGCTTACATTGAGTTTTACTGCTAGGCAGCCAAGCTGGACTTAGCTGCCAACAGCACCATGTGGCTCCTTCTCAAGATTCCCTGGTGAGACCTTGGACTATTTGCACACTAAATCATCTGATACCTCTGAAAGCCTGATAACTATGGAATACCTCTATTGTGTAGTTAGAGCTGAACAAGCTATAGATATCATTTGTTTTCTTACCTTTTATTAGTCTCATATTATATGTATGCTTTTGCACTGAATAAAGATAATATATAATCAATATTATCTGGACCTGTCTCCTCTGTTGCAACTTGATCTCTAAGACTAAATCTTGTGCCTAAGCTGTCTCTGCTGATGAGGCTACCACTGTGTGTTAATTAATTGCTTACAGCCCTGATACAGAGCTGGTAAGTTCCTACATTCAAGAGACCAGGCAGGAATTGGGGATCTCTGCTCCTGTCTATGGTGGGGACTTTTTGAAGAGATCCTGGTGGCAGTGACTACTGGTACAGCCTGGAGAGTGTACATTCTCCTGGGGTTTGTTTAATTGTCACTGAATACTTGGTTTTTAACTCTAATCCCTGCACTGGGGTGAGAGAAGAAAACCATGACATGGTCATTGTCTCACCCCACAATGAGGTGGCGATGCTGGCTGCCGCTTCTGTAGTGGGTGGGACTGCAGCAACGCAGGCACTGGATTGGCACTCCGTGGGAATGACAGTCCAGAGAACCAAAGGCTGTGCGTAGAATGTTCAGGCAAGAGGGATACGAAAACTCTTTTATGTATAAGGAGAGATAAGACCACTCTTCTCTCTCTTACCTGGGCTTGGAGCTGTAGCAAGCTAACTTTTTTGAAGTTAATTTGTTTACAATAAGTTAAATGCATCTACATGGATATGTCATGTAAGATGTGCTTCTATTTTTGTAAGTAACATTTCTTTCTCTTGTTACCATTGGAGTCAAGTCATCTTTGTAATTTGAACAATATATTTCACTTAATCTGGAAACATGGAAGATTGGGGATAATGCATAAATCTTATGTGCTTCTAAATCAAAATGATGATGATGATATATTTAACCCAATAAAACTTTGGGCAGCTACTCATAAAGCAGTTGAGTTCATTGATCAGCCAAAAGGGTTTAACCAAGACACTAAAACCAACACTAAATGCAGAGTGTAAAATGGAGTAATAGATTACCAATTTAACAATTGACCACATGAGAATTTATATATTCTTTTCCAAGTTTGGATGCCTGTACCCTGTTTTTTGTTTGTTTGCTTGTTTGTTTTGTTAAAAAAGGTGCCACCAGCTTTCACCAATTTCCCCTTTCCTCTTCAGGTCCCACTTATGGTGTTTGTGAGTGTCCATTCTCTCTTTCTCTGGCTGACTGGGGTAGGCTAACACATGAGGATCAGGAGAGGCCTTCCTACCCTCAAAGTGCCAGTACTCTGTACCTTTGACTATCATCACACACGCATGCACATACATGAAGCCCCATCTGTACTGCAAATCAGGCCATGATAAATGTATTCAACATATACAACAAACGGGAAGATGCCATTAATCTTATTGTGATGGAACAGGCCTAGTTCTCATACAGTCCATGTTCTGCCAGCCCCCTCCTTGGCTTGCACCTATTCCTGGAGGTTGCTATTCCACCTCCTTCCACTAGGGTACACTGCCACCATTGTCCTGTTGGGGTCTTTCTGCCAGGAGGGGCAGACCCCTGACACCCCTTCTCAAACTGAGGCCCTTCTTCTGATCTGCAGCACCTGGTTATCATAGGGAACAAATTCCTTCTTTGGAAGGCCCCTGGAGGATTGGCAATGGGTACCTTAACTACTTGCCTTCCCTCTTCCCGGGACTCCTGAGAACACTATCAGCTTCAAAGAGTAAAATATTTATTAAAAAAGAGGAAAAGCCTACAAGCATACTTTTAGCACAGCACCAGATCAGCAAACAGAAGAACAAACAAAAAGGTGAGAAACACATCCTTCTTTCCCTGGTTCTAAAAACATACTCTACTAGATGTTGAAATAGAGCAGGCAATTCCAAATGTAGTAAGTTGCAAACTGTTCTAAAGATGTTTCATTACCTCAGGCTTCTTGCATCCAGACAGACAGCCAAGTCTGGCCATACGTTCAAGATGGCTGCTGGCCTGTTGACCAGAGCTTAGCAGTCTGTTTTCTTCCGAGGACCAACACCAAGAGACCCTCACTCCTGGGAGCATGCACTTTGATTAAGCCTCTGATTCCACCCATTTTACATCACTCTCTCCACCCTTTTTGACCTGGTCCACCCAGGTCACATAGGTGGACCCTCCTGGAAGGCATTCTGGGAAATCTCCAGGAGTCACCTGGAGATTCCTAACACCAAATACCACAGTAACCTTGCAAGCTGTGTCATTTACATAACTATGGCTGGTAATTGAGCTAGCTTCTGGCACTTCCAGAGCAAAGAGGGGGGAGGGAAACAGCAACACTTTAAAAATTGCCATCCTCTCACTCCTGTTTGCTCTGCTCATCTTTCCCTGCCTCCCTTTAGTTTATGATTTCATGTTTTTGCTTATCTGTTATTTTGGTCTTGTGACAGCTTTATGGCAATTTCAGGCTTTGGGCAGGATCCATTTTTGTGGTGGCTGTGCCTGTGTTCTGCCTCCCCTGAAGGATACCCCTTTAAGGGGTCTTAGGGGTTGAGCTTTATACCAGCATGTCCAGCTCAAGGGCCCAGCTCCACTCCCAAGTGGCAAGGGTTCCATGCAGGGGCTTGTGCCGTTGTGGAAGCCCTGCTTGCTACTCCTGGTTCCCCCAGCAGATGGACGGGGGATGGGATTCATCAGTGTGTTGGATCCTGCCCTATGCTGTCCCAATGCTGCATCTGCTGTAATCAATAAAGCTGTGGCCTGTTTTCCTCCAAAACATTGTACTCTCTGTGTGTTTACTTTAGTCTTTTCCCTTCCTTTTCTTTCTCCTCAGCGGACCCCATCTGCCCTTAGGACCATGATAGCCAACGATAAACCAGTTTTTCTGACTCATTAAAATACCGTTAGTGACCATGAAGGAATCGTATCATTTTGTTTGTTCTGAAGTTTCATGGAGTTTGTTTAACAGTTTCATGGAGTGGCCTCATTTATATTCATTCATATTCTTTCAGCTTATACCATTTATAATTTACTAACCTATTTCATGTTTTCTCTTGATCTTATTAGACTTTTATTGATCAAATTTGCAGCCAATTGCAGAGGCAGCATTTGAAAGCTGGAGCCAACCTTTCCCTGAAGTCTTGAGCAGTGTCCCCCATTGGGGCCCAAGATATAGCCATTCATCCTGACATGTGAAGTCTTGTGGTAGTTAGGCAGTTTCCATTTAAGCAGTTTAAGGCCTGGCCTACACATGCAGCAGAATTAGGCAGATATAAAGTGCTGAAGTTCTAATATGGGAGACAGAACTGTACCACATCACGACAACAGGTGAGGAAATGTGTTTTTGAATGTTTCTCTGCTTACAAACATCTTCACAAGGAAATTGTTATACAAAGAGTGAGCTAAGCTACTAGTTTTCATATTGATGTTTTGGGGGTTTTTTACTTGCAAAGAGTTTTTCACACACAGAGTATGATGTGTTCCAATAGCTAAAACAGGGTTGCCATCTCTAGCTGAGAAATTCCTGGAGGGGGCAGAGCCTCAGTGGGCAGTGTTTGGTGAGGGGAGAGAGCTCAGCAGGGATGTGATGCCATAGAATCTGCCTTGGAAAGCTGCCATTTCCTCCAGGAGAATTGACATCCATTGTCTAGAGACCAGTTGCACAGTTATTCCAGAAGAACTCCAGCTCACAATTTGAGGATGGTAACATTAGCCTAAACCACCCCAAATGAGTTTCCTTCAGTTTCCTGCATTCCACACTGTCCCCAGTATGGTGTTTTCACAATTCTGTTCCTTGAATCCAGGCCAGTGTCTTGGACTGCATTACTCCACTCCAGGACTTGGTGTGGGCTGGAACAGGAGGAAGGAAGTTGTACTCACTGTAGCTCCAGAGAAAGAAGTGGACACTAAACTGTGCTTCTGTTTGAAACCATGCTGCCTCATTATTTAGATACCTAGCATTAAGAACACAACACTAGCAATGCAGAAACAACTATGAATGTCAACAAACAGGAAGACTGTCAAAAAAAATCAGCAGAAACTAAGAGACAACATACAATAAGGTATTTTTTGTAGGTGATAGCCTCACCTACAGAAAAATGGATTAACAAGCCATACTTCCAGACAGAAGCAGAAGTTTAATAAAATCCAGGAAAAAAGACAGACAAACCCAATACTCAACAACGCACGGACTGTCATCAATCTGACAGATCGAAAACTCTCACCAGACGAAACCTCCATCTTAGCCAGGGGAGGTAACTTTGCAGTCACCCCCACAGAAATTCCTGTGGAAGACATCATTGCAAATGTAGAAGCTGCCATTCATCATCTACCTGAAGAAGCAGCTGAAGAAATAAGAGGGGAGGCAACAAGGATTCTATGAAAAGCAAAGCTTCCCACCAGCAATATAACACGTAAGTAGAGAAACACCATCAAGACCCTCAGTGCAGATCCAGACATCATTACTGTACCAGCTGACAAAGGCAATGCCACGGTGATCATGAAAACAGAAGAATGCAAAAAATAAGATTAGAGATCTGGTGGACCCTGCCACTTACAAAAAACTAAAAAGAGACTCTACCTACAAAATCATCAGACAAACGAACTCACTGATCAGGAATTCCTCACTTCATCCCGACACACATAAAAAACTATGCAAGACAGAAGCACAGCCACCACGACTATATGGACTCCCTAAAATTCATAAGGACTCAGTCCCACTCCAACCCTTCGTGAGTGCCATTGGTTCACCTACAGATGAATTAGCTAAATACCTGGGCAATCTTCTACAGAACCACATCGGAAAAACGACAACATACATCAAAGATTCAACACATTTCATCAACAAAATCAGTTCTCTGAAACTTAATCCACAGGACATACTCGTCAGTTTTGATGTGGTATCTCTTTTTACCAAGGTTCCAGTAAAAGACACACTCACGCTGGTTAATCAGATTTTTCCAGATGACATAACAGCCTTATTCCACCATTGTTTGACAACCAGTTACTTCCAATGGGATAATGAATACTATGAACAGATGGATGGGGTTGCCAAGTTATAGCAAACTTCTACATGGAACATTTAAAAAAAAATAGCTTTAGAATCTGCACCCCACAAACCATCAGTCATGTTCCGGCACATAGATGATACCTTTATCATATGGAGCCATGTAGAAGTAGAATTGATGGAGTTTTTAGACCACCTCAACAACATCCACCCCAACATAAGATTCACCATGGAAAAAGAAGTCAAGGGAAAACTCCCATTTCTAGATATCATGGTCATCTGCAAAGCAAACCTTCAATTAGGTCACAAGGTCTACAGAAAACCAACTCACATGCACCATTATTTACAAAAAAACTTCAATCACCACCCTCGGCAAAAAAGAGGCATAATAAAAACATTAGTAGACTGTGCAAGATGGATATGCGAACCACACTTCAAGCAAATGGCTACTCTAAGAATTAAATCAGAAGAGCGGTTAAACCAAAGGTAAAACAAACAACTGAGGAAAAACAGTCTCCCACAGGAAAAGTGTTTTTGCCATATATCAAAGGAATCACAGATCAGATGGAAAAACTTATGAAAAACTTATGAAAAAACACAACCTACAAACAGTATTCAGACCCAGCAGAAAAATACAACAGATGCTACCATCGGCAAAAGACAGAAGAAACCCCCTCACTTCTGCAGGAGTATACCGCATACCATGCAGTCGTGGACAAGTTTACATTGGGACCACACGGTGTAGCATTCAGACAAGAATAAAAGAACATGAAAGACACTGCAGACTTGGCCAACCTGAAAAATCAGCAGTGGCTGAACATAGCCTAACCCAAACAGGATACAGCATTTTGTTCCAAGACATTGAAAGACTGGACAACACTTCCAATTACCATGTCAGATTACACAGGGAAGCCATTGAAATTCATAAACATAAACACAATTTCAACAGGAAAGAAGAGAGTTTAAAAATAAATAGGGCATGGTTTCCTGTCATGAAAAACACAAAATGCTCTACAGCTGGCAATAGCACTACAGATAAGATTAGAGTTTCAATAGCCATTCCACACACAAAAGAACCTCCTCAAACCTCCTCAGGAAACAGTCCATAGACAAAAGAACCTCCTCAGGAAAGCTCCTCCATTAGCATGTTCATAGCCTAGAGAACTACACAAGATAATTGATTCAGCCCTACCCCACCTTCCAGGGTAGAAATAAATTACTTGCCTATCAGTGTACTGCTCACCTTGACACAGAGAGTACTCCATCTTTCTGTGTTATACCTCTGAGGATGCCAGTCACAGCTACTGGTGAAACGTCAGGTCCTACAATGCCAAGACCACAGCCACACAATCCAGAAAATCTACAGCAACTTTTTTTTTTCTCTTTGCAAAGTTCAAGAGTTTTCCCCAAACAGTATTTCTTTGCTGAAAAGTACTCACCGCTGTTGGCAACTGAACAACCATAAAAGTTTTTGAGTTGAAATACTTGCATCCCTGCTTATGCAGAGTCCATGTTATTATGCGGAATCATTCCAAGTACTGCAGCAGCCATTTTGAAAACTCTCCTAACAGCTTCAGTCTGGCCTACAGAATATTTTTCTACTGCTTTTCAACTGTGTTTTCAACATGTTCCCCACATTTCCTGAACTTCCAGTCCAAATGAGAACATTGGCTTGAAAGGCTGGAAAATTTATTTCATTGATGAAAGAAGATGACCCCACCACCAAAAGGGCATTGTTATTACATTTTACAGGTAATGAAGTACATGGGCTGCCATTTCACACATGGCTTTCCCTGACCAGAAAAGAGCTGAATCAGAAGCGGTTTGGCAATTCAGACTGCACCGCTTTGTTTTCCCGCCGTTTCGTGCCGCGCCTTTTTTTTTAACGTTCGCTTTAGAGCGTTGTAGCTGAAGATCGAAAAAAAAAGGTGGGGGGAAAGCGCATCGGAACCAGGAGAAGAAACTGACAACTACTTGGAAGCTGTTGATAGGTAAAATGCTTCAGCCCCGTTTCCTGAACAGGATAGAAGTGTTTCTGTGTAAAATTACAAATATATTCTGGTAGAGAACCGGTTCTAAAATGGTTCTGTCTGAAATGCCAGCAGATTTTCAAAACATTACCTGATACAGGAGACAGCAATGCTTATGAAAAAAACAAAATTAGCACTTAACAAATACTTTAAACCACACAAAATACAGACTTTGAACAGTATACTTTTTGACAAGTTTACCAACAAAATGAAAGTGCAAATGAGTATTATACCAGCTTATGCCACCTTGCATGTTCATGTGAATTTGCAAAAGCTAACCATGAGATAAAGGCACAAATAATACAAGGATTTTCCTCAGCCAAATTCCAGAGGCAAGTTTTACAAGAACCTCAGATGACTCTCAGCAAAATCCTGGACATGCTCAGGTAATAGAAGAAGATTTGAATCCAGGTAATAGAAGATGGCAAATACTCAGCACAACTAGCAACTGCACATGCACTGCAGAAACAGTCCAACAGGAACTGGCCAATACCTTTCCAAGGTAGCAATAACAACTGGCCTTGAAGACAATACAGATAACCTGCTACAATTTTGGAGGATCCTGTCCACATAGGGGCACTTGCCCTGCCAAACATGTTGTTTATAATAACTGCAGAAAATGAAATCACTATGCAAGGGGCTGCAGATCTCTACAGTATGCATCAAACTTTTGCAAACTATTGTGGTAGATCCATACCTAGACTGCTAGAATTTCCAAGCCTCTCTGGCATCTCACAAAGAAAGACCAACCATTGGAATGGTCAGAGAAGCACTAAACTGCTTTTAATGGCTTAAAGAATGCCCTTGAAAGTGATATACTCATGTCATGCTCTGATGCACACAAAGAAACTCAACTTTTCATGGATGCCAACCCTGTTGGCCTGGAAGCTGTTCTTACACAGACTGATCTGCATGGTCATAGTCAAGAAAGCTCTCTCACCCAGTGAAAAACAATATTCCCAAACAGAGGGTGTGGTTCATACAGGCAGCTAATCCCGCCATTATGCCAGCTCAAATTTGATCCAGATCTTTTTAATCTGTCCTCGCATGATCAGACATCCCTCGTGGGAATCGCCTTACTGCCTGCTGCTTCCGTTGTGGATTGTCTAGATGGCATCCACTGAAGGAGGTGTGCATGGTGGGTTTTTTAAAAAATCTTTTTGCATATGCATATAGGCATGATTGCACATCCTTGTAGATCCTTGTAGATCCGAGGTGCTTGCAGGGATGGACTAAAGGAGTCCCGGCCATCCCCCTTGCCATTGAGTTCATGCTCAATGGAGGGACTATTTTGCATGTTAGAAGACTCATCCTCCCTCCAGGTCTCATCCCATTAACCAATCATTCTTTTGTTAATAAAAACTTTCATTAATAGGATATATTAACACGTTCCATAACTGATAATACTTTTAAATACATCCTTTTCAATTAACCCCTTCCTCCCCCCCTCTTGGCTTCCAGCAATGCTCCACCCCGCTAACTGTTTCATTCAGTATTCAATAACAATAAAAACTTATCCCATATTCATTTCTTCTTTTAAAACATATTAATTCATTCACTCTAACCCTTAGGTAACATTTTCACTATTATTCAGTCATTACTTTCTTTTTTTTATCCTTAATAGTTATCAAAGCAGAGTAACTTATTTCTTACATCCCACTTCATTTCAAGATAGTCTTTAATGTCCTTCCATTCTATAAAAAATTCTTCGTCTTCTTTGACATTAAGCTTCTTTGTCAGTTTGTCCATTTCTACCAGAAAAAGCATCTTCTTTATCCAGTCCCATTTTTCTGGTATTTTTTCTTGCTTCCAAAATTGGGCAAATGTCATTCTTGCTGTTGTAATCAAATACCATAACAATGTTCTTTTTGTTACATGCACTTCTTCCATTTTAAGGCCTAAAAGTAACATTTCAGGTTGTTTTTTCAGGGTACACGTATCTTCTGTATTTCATTATGAAACTCTGTCCAATAGGCTACCGCTTTATCACAAGTCCACCACATATGATAAAATGAGCCTTCCTCTTTTTTACACTTCCAACATTTGTTCGACAAATTCTCATTCATATTAGCAATTTTTTTGGTGTCATGTACCATCTATACATCATTTTATAACAGTTTTCTTTCACATTAACACATGCTGAAATTTTAATTGACTTTTTCCACAGACCCTCCCAAGTTGACATATCTATTTCTCTATTTATATTTATAGCCCATTTTACCATCTGTCCTTTTACAATCTCATCCTCAGTATACCATTTTAACAAAACTTTATAAATTTTTGAAATCACTTTTTTCCCTCCTCTGCCCACACAGCTTCAATTTCATTATTCTCCTTCCTGAAGCCATACCTCTTTTTGTCAGCCTTAAATAAAGCATAAATCTGTCTGTAATTTAACCAATCATATTCAAATTCCAGTTCTTCTCTAGCTCTCATCACGAAACTACTCCCTTCTACCTTCAAGATATCTCTATAAGGTATCCAATCTTCTCCTTTATGTCTCGAAAGTGGTTTAATTACTTCAGCCGGTACTATCCATAATGGTCTTGCTTCAAAAAAAAATCTTTTATATCTCATCCAGGTCATAAACAATGATCTTCTTATAAAGTGGTGTTTAAAAAAATTATCCATTTTGTGTTTCTCATACCATAAATAAGCGTGCCAACTGAATTTACGGTCATGTCCTTCCAACGCCAACATTTTTCTATTGTCCAAATTAACCCATTGAGCCAACCAAGTCAGACACACCACATCATGATACAATCTAAAATTAGGTAGTTGAAATCCTCCTCTTTCCTTTGCATCACATAAAATTTTCATTTTAATCCTCGGTTTTCTTCCAGCCCAAACAAATTTTGAAATTCCATTAACCGATCATTCTTAAAGTGATGGGTCATTCATAAATATTAAATTATTTGTGGTGCTGAATTGGGGTTCCATAGCCTCGTTTTCAAATGTTTTTAAGCGCATATTGGGTAGTGATTTTTTAAAAATCATGCCCGCTCGGGATGGTCTGATGTCAGACCACCCCGACGGGAGGATTGCACGCTGGTGGCACGATCAGACTGATGAAAGTCCACTGTTGTCCCATTGGGCCTGGAAAACTCCATATTTAAAGTGCTATCTTTTAAGTCTGGTTACAAGGTGCAGCAAAACGGGATGTCTATGGAACAGATGTTTGTGTCTGGTCGTTTCGCTTAAATCCACCAGGAAATCGTGCATTTTGCAGATCTAAAGAGCTGTCTGATTGGGACCTGAGAGGGAGGCTCTTGCAGTGGCTTGAGCATGCTCTCATTTTCATCTATACCTGTATGGATGCCCATTCACAGAAATAACTGATCATATACCTCTTGAACCCATGTTTAGTGATTTGTCTTTTCAGCCACCAATTCACATTGAACAATAAATGCTCAAATTGCAAGGATATAATCATAGTCATCTATTTATCTGATAAAGACAATCCAGCAGACTATTTTTGAAAATATCCCACATCTGTGATAATCAAGAATCATGAAATTACAAAACACAGCCAAAGCACATGTCAACTTTCTTCTCTCTCATGCTGTCCCCAAAACTCTTTCACTTCAAGGATAGAGACTGCTGCAAGTGCTGATTCTTGCTTCCAAATGATTATCAAGACAGTCCATAGTGGTCAGTGGAAAGATGTTGGTATTTGCAAGAGTCACTCCTTTTGTCATGAAAGAATTAATCTGTTGTTTATGTTAGCTGTTAGCATAGAATCAATTATGTATTGGGCATGTTTTTTCTGCCAGTGAATGGGAGAAACTATTCCTAATGAAATGACTCTGGGAATCACTATTGGCTGATCAATGGCTGATCAATATATTGTGGATGTTACATGCAGTTTGACACATACACAAGAGTTGGGGGCTTTGGGGGTAAACTTTCTCTGTTTTGTTCTCACCCACACATGAGTTTGAGCAAACAAACAAGCAAGATGGAGCTTAGAACTAGTTAGCTAGAATGTTGTTTTCCTCCATGTAATCCTTCCTGTTTTGTACATAAGAACATAAGAACATAAGAGAAGCCAATGTTGAATCAGGCCAATGGCCCATCTAGTCCAACACTCTGTCACACAGCGGCCAAAATATACCAGGTGCCATCCGGAGGTCCAGCAGTGGGGCCAGGGCACCAGAAGCCCTCCCACTGCTGCCCCCTCCAGCACCAAGAATAGAGTGCATCACCTGCCCCAGACTGAGAGTTCCCATCCATACCCTGTGGCTAATAGCCACTGATGGACTTCTGCTCCATATGTTTATCTAATTTCCTCTTGAAACTGTCCATGCTTGCAGCTGCCACGACCTCCTGTGGCAGTGAATTCCATATGTTAATCACTCTTTGGGTGAAGAAGTATTTCCTTTTATCTGTTTTAACCCGACTGCTCAGCAATTTCATAGAGTGCCCACGAGTTCTTGTATTGTGAGAAAGGGAGAAAAGTACTTCTTTCTCAACCTGCTCAATCCCATTCATAATCTTATAAACCTCGATCATGTCACCCCTCAGCCGTCGTTTCTCCAAGCTAAAGAGCCCCAAGCATTTTAACCTTTCTTCATAGGGAAGGTGTTCCAACCCTTTTATCATTCTAGTTGCCCTTCTCTGCACTTTTTCCAATGCTATAATATCCTTTTTGAGATGTGGTGACCAGAACTGTACACAGTATTCCAAATGAGGTCGCACCAATGATTTATACAGGGGCATGATGATACTGGCTGATTTGTTATCAATTCCCTTCCTAATAATCCCCAGCATAGCGTTGGCCTTCTTTATTGCAGCTACACATTGTGTAGACATTTTCAGCGAGTTATCCACTACGACTCCAAGATCTCTCTCTTGGTCAGTCTCTGCCAGATCAGACCCCATCAATGTGTATTTATATTTAGGATTTTTGGCTCCAATGTCCAATGTAGTAAGCTTTTATCTTTTTCTTACAAGGTAAACACATATTTCTGTCTCTGCATCATTTTTCCACTGCACATCAGCACTTAGCTAAGCATATCCAACAAAAGATCTTCTTAATCATCTACAACATTTGACTTCTGAGGTGACTTCTGAGGCCCAAGAGGTCATCCACTTTTTTACTAATATTAGAAGTGAACTTACTGTAATTGAAAATAACCTCTTTCTTTGAGGTACATGGTTGGTTATCTCATGTTCAGTATGGAATCATGCAGTGGCTCTGGCTCATGAAGGCCACCAAGGTGTAGTTAAGACCAAAGCTTTGTTAAAAGAGAAAGTATGATTTCCTGGGATTGATAACCTCACTGAACAGTGCTAAACAGCAAATCATGGGTTGAGGAGAGTGTAGATTTCTGTGATCTTCCCAGTGGTGATTAATTTTTGGTAGTTATCAGTGACTAATGCTGGTATCCAGAAATACAAATGCTCACCTCCACTACTTCAGCAAATTCTGTCATCCCCAAACTTGACAAGATTTTTTTCATCTCATGGTATACCAACTGTTGTTAAAGGTGACAATGGGCCACCATTTCAGAGTCTGCAGTTTTTTCAGTTTTCAGATTATCTTGACTTCAGACATGGAAACATGACATCACACTGCTCACAAGCAAATAGAGAACTAAATAGAGTTACCTGGACACTGAAGTAAGTTTTACAGATTGCTGCTGCAGAAGGAAGCAGTATGAAACAAGAACTATACAGGTTGCTCCACAGTTATTGAACAACTGGAAGTCATAGTTGGCCAATAGATTTCTGTAAGGCTTCTCTGGCTGTGATCACACACACTAAATAATCCACTTTCAGTCCACTTTCAATGCATTTTCCAACTGGATTTTGCCAGTTCACACAGTAAAATCCAGTTGGAAAGTGCACTGAAAGTGAATTGAAAATGGATTATTTAGTGTGTGTAACTGCAGCCCCTGAGGCTGAGTTCAGACTGGCAGTTTGAAGTGGGAGCCAGTCATGGCAAAAAAAGCCCTGGAACAAATTGTTCCCGGTTTTCCTGGTCACACGGGGCCGACGGATGCGGGAGCATACTGGGAGGAGGCATGCAGGAGCATTCAGACTGCTGGCCCGGAGGTGCGGCTGTAAACTTTTTTTCCTGGTAAATCAGCTGGATGCCTATGTGGGTATGAGTGCATGAGCGCATGAGTGCATATGCGCTCATGCCCACATAGGCCTCCAGCCGATTTGGGGAGGATCCCCTTTGTGCCGGCACCGCATTGGGTGGTAGAGCGGAGAACAGCCAATCATATTGCTGCTGCCTTATGCACAACACGGGTTGCTCCCGGCTTTTCGGCTGAGTGTTCACACTTCTAGGAAGCGGAATGCAGCAGGATAAAGGCATTCTCCGGGATTTGCTACCACTTTCAACAGGTATCTTTTAATCCCAGGAGTGAAGCAGAACAGCACAGGTTGCCTACGGGTGGGGAACGCCAGGCAGATGTGCCTGTGTGAACGCCCCCTTTAATCTGCTTGGGAAACGTGGCTGGAACATGGCTATAGCAGGGCAAACTGCCAGTCTGAACTCAGCCTAAGAGTCCCATATGCCAGACATGTTGATTAATAATCCATAAAGTTTCTGCAGCCCAAACACTTGTCATTATGAATCTCTTATTAGAAAGTGGCACAATCCTGTCCTATTATACAATCCTGTCCTATTATATAAATGTGTAGTGGCCTGGCAAGGTTCTATGCTTGGCAAAATCAGTTTGCTGCCTGATCTGTCATTCAAAATGACTCCCTAGGCACTGGCTGAATTGCCTGAGTCCCAACCACAGAAGCAGCATGAGCCAAAAGTCACCTCAGAAGACAATTTCACCTCAGGAAAAAGGACAGAGTCTCCGGCCCTCTCACTTCCCAGTGACTCTGGCCCTGCCACTTTGCACTGCTGCTGCTCCCGGCCCGGCCTGCACTGAGGTGCTGCCTACTGCCCCTCCATGCCGCTGCCTGTCCTGGCCCCTCCCAGAGCTCCGCAGACTCCCCAAGGTAAGTAGGCAGCCGAGCTGTGAGCAGCCTGGCTGGGCCACAGGGGCCTTGAATGGGGGGGGGGGTGGAAGAGCCAAGGCTGGCCTGCCTGGATGGGCCACAAAGGTCTTGAATGGGGGGGGAGAGTCAAGGCCTGCCTAACTGGGCCACAGGGGCCTTGAACGGGGAGTGGGAGCCAAGGCTGGCCTGGCTGGACCGCAGGGGCCTTGAATGGGGGGGGAGAGCCAAGGCCAGCCTGGCCGGGCCTCAGGGGGCTTGAACGGGGAGGTGGGAGAGCCATGTCCTGCCTGGATGGACTACAGGGGCCTTGAACGGGGGGGTGGGAGAGCCAAGGCCTGCTTGGCTGGGCCATAGGGGCCTTGAATGTGGGAGTGGGAGAGCCAAGGCATGCCTGGCTGTGTGTGTGAGACTTTACTTCCACTTCTGTACCTTTCTATACATTCGTTACGCATCACATCTTTCTAGAGCTCATTGTATTGCTTCTACAATGAGCTTTACTGCTAGTAACTAATAAATATACACAGCACCTTGTTTGGGTATAAAACTGGTATAAAACTGCATGGTTCACACTTTGATTATTCACAGCTGTTCACCTCTTTCTCCCTTTCTGTAAAGTGACTCCAAGTAGCCGTTTGCTCCCACAAAAATCTTTTCCCGCCTTTCCCGACATATACAGACTCTTCTAGCTTCCAATCTATCTCTCCAGTGCACCTTAACTTAAAAATTTGTTTTTAAAGCCGTATTTATTTCCATGCTGAGTCACATTTGGCACAAGAGCTATAGGCTGCAGACCTCAGGGTATTCACCCTGGTGGGTACATAACTTTCAGTAGGAAAATGCAGACTCCAAAGTGTTATTGATATGAATTAAATTACACTCTGTGCCTAACCACACACAGTTGTTGGGGAGAAACATGGTGAGCAAATGGGAACTACCTTTTTCCTGTAACATGGCAAGTAGTACTTTAGCAGCCTAACATTTCCACTGTTAGTGACTCCAGTACTTCCTGGTATTAAAGGGGGGGTGAGTGAGAAATATTGTATTGTCACAAGAATAGAATTTGCAAGCTGTTTTTTTAAAAAAACTGCAAATGGAGATTTCAGGGGGAAAAGAATAGCTTTAATACAGAACTATTGGTGTATTGGTTTCTAAATAGATTTATAGGAGGAATAATTCTGTGCAGGTCAGGCCATGACTGGAAATGGGTTTTTGGGTCTGTTTTTTTTAAAGGCTTGGCAAATTAAGCAATAAAACACAACAGGTAGTGTATTTGTGGGAAGCTGCTACAAGCACTTTGAAGCACTGGTGAAGTACTTCAGTATTTCAGACACCCACTTCTTGAAGTATTCACTTACTCTTAGTGCATGGAAATTATAATAGAAAACCAGTGGGGGATATCAAGCAAGTGCATTTTAGAAAGACTACAGACAACAGTGCACCATCTGTGAGAAACTTCACCTCTGCCCAACATTTTAGAGCTAACAAGGGTGTAAACACAACCCATTTTAAAGCTGCAGAAACCTGGCTGTACATTAAAAAGACCACATGATGGATGTTGCAATACATTCATCACTGCAGTTAAAAGAGCTGCTGTAAGTAACAGAACTCATGACTCTGTGATTTTGCAAACTGCAAAGGCTCCTTAAAATCAGTTCTGTCTGTCTCAGATCTACAGTGCCACAGCCCACAGCCAGATTTCCATGACTAAATGTCACAAAGCATCTACCATCCTACCCCCCCCCAAAATGACAAATGCCTAATTCAAAATTCCTGCTCTTCATTCTCCTTATCCTTTTATGTGCTAACAAAATGAATGCCTACACACAGCTAAGGATTCCTGCTAAACAATAATCCCCAACACTGCATCACAGTTATTTAATTTCCTCTTCTTTTATTTATTTTGAAATGAAAACCTCATGCCATGGCTCTCTGGTGCTATTACTAATTATCTTTATGAAGCACCAGTGGCAGCATTTTAGGAAGGAGAAATTTCAAGAGAGTGGCTTGTTATCATGGAATGTGTGTGTGTGGGGTGTGTGTGTGCTTATGCAACATCTTTAAACATACATAAAGATGTCAGTATGATGCTGTGGTTGGAGTGTTGGATGAGAAGCTCAGTGGCTCAGGTTCACATCTCCCCTATGCCATGAAACTCACTAGGTGCCTTGAACAAGTCACTGTCTTTCAGCCTAGCCTACTCACAGGGTTATTAAAAGAACAGAATGTGGACAAGAACTATGTAAGCAACTGAATTTCTTGGAGGAAGAGTGGGATAAGAATGTAACACACAAAAGAATATGTACATGATTGACATTCAAAATCCAAAGGGGGGGCAATAAAGAGGAATCATGTGAGATGTACAGAGGAATGATGAACATTGACAGAAAGATAAAGACATAGGTCTAATTCACATATTTAATGTCAGAGTGCCTGACCCTGAAAATTCACCTGAATGGCCAAGGCTATGCTACCTGCAAGCAGTGTGTTCCTCAATACCTTAGGTCAGGCCTGATTCAGAGAGGTATGCACATAAGAAGCCCTAGAGGTCTAGTTAGCTTTCTTATGTCATATCATTTCTGGCTAGAGGTACACCTCAATCATGTTTTAGGCTTTTTGAGGGTATATTATGCAAGTAACACTATTAGATAACCTCTGCTTCCATTTTAAGCTTTTATTAAAATGTAAGTATTGCATTCTCAACATTGACTAAATCAATGGAAAATTATACCATCCATCATTGTTACACAGATAATTAAAGGAGAACAATTACATGAGGCTGTAACAGTTTTTAATCCCAAAAGATAGGCAGGTCACAGTCAAGGAGCCTCTTCCAAGAACAAGCTCTAGATCAATTCACTTCCCCATATTTATAGCTTTTAAAAGTCATCTTCTAACAATACCTAACTGTCCCACTTGATAAAATCACATATTCTTGGCCATGGAGATGGAGGAGTTAACTTGACTCAACATCCTGCACAACAGTCCCAATCTAAGTTACCCCTCCTCAGCTGCTACATACAAAAGGAAACTGAACATGAGAGATACAATCACTGGCCCCGGTCACACGAGAGGATTTGCCACACAAGAGGGACGGATCGGGGGTGCATCAAGCAGGTGTGATCATACCTCAACATCTGGGAAGTGGAGCACTCCCGTCCTCGATCCATCCCATCCCGGCAAAACCGCGCAGCAAAAAGGTAGCACCAAAACAGTGCTACCAACTGGTTGATGCGCAGCAGGGGCAGGCGTCTGATCGCCACTGCGCCCCTCTCCGCATAGCTTCCCGGGTCCTGTTGAACTGCGCATGCCTGGGCTTGCACAGCAGGCTCGCCTCCGTCTCCTGTTCGTGGCAACATCTGATCATGTGGGGGAGCAACTGTGTGGCGGCTTGGGGGATCTGTCTGATTCCGCCGCCGTGCGTCTCTTTTGATGCAGCTCTAAAAAGCCGCACTTCAGCCGTGCCTTTTCCCCCAGTGTGACCGGGGCCACTGATTGTCAAGCTTGTTTGGTTTGAACTGAAGACTGTTCTTTTAACAGCTGCACACTAGTGGAGAATGTAGCAATCTCATTGTAGTGTTTTGATTGTGTTCCCCAGGACTTTTTTTCTGGGGGAACACAACAGAACAGAGTTCTGGAACCTCTTTGACAAAATTATTTTAAAAACATTTAAAAGTCAATGAGTTTTCAGTATACATTTTCTTCTTGAGAGTTCTGGCATCTCTTCCTCCCCTGCCCCCAAAAGCCCTGGTGTTCCCAGACTCTACCATTAGGCCAACTGAGGCAGTATCCTCAAGCCATGGATTGAGAGGTTACAACTTCTCATCCAGTCCACCTTCCACCAACTGCACATTCTTCCACCTCTGCCCATCTGATGGAATAGCTGATCCTCCTTGGCCTCTTTCAAAATAGAGTAGAAAGTCATCTGTGCCCCCTAGGCCCTCTAGGGCTTCCAAAACCTTTGTGAAACTCCTTTCAGTGAAGACAGTTCAACCATAATTTTGGTTGCCTAAACAACCATGGTAATTGGGCTGAATTGCCAGGACAACCAACACAAAGGCAAAAGGATGGCATCTCATGTGAGCTCTGGAAATTCTTTAGCGTTGTGTAATTTGCCATTTCAATGAGGACTCAGGAAGCAATGAAATTTAGCTGCTCTAGCAGAAGCTGCAATGTGAGTGGCTCAACAGTCTTGAGCTGACATTCCTTACTGTACATTAGGGTGCTATTTAAGGGTTCATTTACAGAAGGCAGGAGTTGCCTTGGGATTTTTTTGTTTTGTTTTGGTTAGGGTTGCCAGCCCCGCCCCCCGCTGAAGGCGGAGGATCACCAACCACCAGCCCCCACCCCCTGAACAGCTGGCCAATGGGGGACTTACCAGGAGATGGAGGAATGCCTGGGCTATGTTGCCAGTGATGTGGCGATGTCACTTCTGGTGTGTGCCAGATGGGATATCATCACTTCAGTGATGTCACAGCCATGCTCTGGTATGTGGGCAAAAATTCTATGGTAGAAGCCATTTTTACCATTGAGGTTTTGCCCAAATGCCAGAGTATCGGCACAACAGCACAGTGTGTTGGTGTCACTTCTGGCATGTGCCAGAAGATGTCACCACATTGCCAACAACATACCCTTGCCAACAACATCCCTCCTTCTCCTGGTAAGTCCTCCCATCTCCTGGCAAACCTAGTCTTGGTTTTCTCTAAGACATCTTACAATGTGTGCTTTTCTTCTTTAGGAAGTACGTAGGCCATGATGTAAAATATTTTCAAGTCAGGTCTGCATGCTGCAGACAGCCCTACTTGCTGTCATCCCTACTTTGCCCTAAACTTGTGATGCTAGTCAGTTAAAGTCAGTAAAAGTTGGATGGGCTAGGCATGTTTCACACAGGCCCACACAATTCTGCAGACCAGCTCTACCCATGCTGCAGAGGGGCATCATGTGTAGGTTCCACTACAACTATGCTAAACCTTTGATTTGGTTGAAAGGTTCTCTCTAGCTTCTCTTTTCACTCACTGTAATAAACAAAATGACTCAGTTCACAAAATAGTGAAAGGCTGTTTTCATTTGTTGTTTGGCAGTAACACAGAAGACATTGTGCTTGCTCAGAAGCCTAGCATATCCACAACTCTATCCCCTTTTCTCTGTTTTATCGCATGACAACTATTGAAGAACCGTTCTGATTGGCATGAGTTTCTTTCTTCAGAACCTAGTAGGAATTCATCCCAGAAATGTAGCTATAAAGAGCCATTACGGCACAGGAAGAACAAAAAGAATCAGCTTGTGCACCCACAAGCAACACATGGTTTCAAAATCCACTATTTATATAGCATTTCACTTGACTTTGCCATAAGGCTCAGCAAAATTTTATTTCTGCATCACAAATTCATTTGTAACAGGTAATAAAGGCTTCATATTTTGCTTCCTGATTTTCCAGTTAACTGTAAACCTTTATATAACATTGTCTTTATTTTAGTGCTATTAAGATACCACAGACAAGAATTTTGAAATGAAGTATTATTTTCACTGTACATAAACACTACAGGAATCCCATATTTGTAAGGACCTTGTTAATTACTCCACTAAGAAATTAATGGGATTTGCTTCAATTGAATTTTAAGACCCTGAGCTTAAATCCTTATTTCATTTTTTGAAAACAACTAAAATGAATTAAATATAAATTATGTGTTCTGAAATCAATGCATAAATACTTTATACAAGTGGGTGATCCACAAGGAAGGAGATTCCTTCCTTTCTCTCCCATACTCCATAATTACCCAGATTCAGTGTTTGTGTACATATGTGTATACAGATTTTTATACCACTTTTTCCCAAAGTGATATGAAGTAAAACTATGCAGCATCTGTGACTAAGGGCCAATCTGCATTTAGCATTTGCTCAGTTGTTTTACCAAACCCACACTGGAACAGAAAAAGATGCAGTTCAAAACCACATTCAACTATCCCGGGCCAACACTGTAGTGACTGCAGAGCCACCCCCAAATGGCCATAAAACGGCCATAAATCTATGCAGAAGACAATCACAATAAAACCAGAGATCAAACGAAGTGAAAGCAGCATGCAGTCTGGACACTGCCATAAAATGTGACACTCAATCAAAGTGAAAGTGGCATGCAAGTAGATGAGAATTTCTGTTCCATTGTGGGTTTGGTAAGACAGCAGAGCAAATGCTAGATGCAGATCGGGCCCCCATGTACGTATACTTATACCTTATACTTTAAACTGAAAGGAAGTAAGGGTCTTGCTGATTGCTTCACTACATCTTTGCATGGGGATGGAGACCGGGGGTGGACGATGGGTGTCATCATGTGCACATCTCCCACCACTGCTTTTGATGCATTACACCACTAAGGAGGCGGCAATCTTAGCAGCTTAAATTCTGTTGGAAATGTATTTATTAGGATTGGCTGGCATGTGGTCCAAATTAATACTTCCCAAACAAAATTTAAAGCAAAGCATTGGACTTGGCAGCAAGTAGATGACCTGGGGATGGAAAAGGTCAGAGGTTTAAAGGACAACAGTAGCTTGACTAGAAAAAAGTAGGTAATTGTTCAGGGAGGAACATTTCCACATTCACTGAAAAATGCTGGTCCTGTTCTCTAGAAGTGGTGGGGACTTTCCACTGATGTGCTTTGTTGGCTGTAAATGTCTTGTTCCCATGCTAGGTTCCAAGTTCTCAAGTGGCCAAAGCAACAGCAGGGATTTTTTTAAAAGACCAAGACTAAATGTTGATAATACATGTAACATTTCTCAAACTTTTTGCATCTCTTAGGTAACTAAGTATCAACAGTTCACTGCCTTTTGCCACAAGATATTTGAAACTCCACAACATTTTTTTTAAATGTAGGGGCAATGAGTATGATACTTCGTGCACATATCTACTGTAGCTGCAGGCAAATTAGGGCTCTTTTAACAGCTTATGCTGAATTGAACTCTCATTAGTTTTACTGGAAGATATGCTTCCACACTGAAAGATGACTATATCTCTTGCTTGTTGGAAGCACAGCCTCCAGCAAGGTTTTATGGACAAGTTATAAAAGCTGAGAAACAGATACAATTGCAAGACATTAACTAGCAAGGCAATTGCTGGAGTTGCTCAGCTGAAAACCAAGTCACAGGAGAGAGCAGATTACAAAAACAGGAATGAGACGAAAACCTCCTCCATTACGTAAAGCAGATCTTATTGGAAAACACAGATTCATACAGGAACTGGTTTATCTGAATTCTGGAAGACAGAAGCAGAGCCCTTCAGGGAAACAGATTTAGAGTAATGTTATTTAATGTGATGATTAATTATTTACCAGATTACATTGACAAAAATGTAGAAGTCTCTCTATTTGTGCATAATAGGTTATTTTGAAAGCAATGCTGTCATTTAAGCAATGATTGGGAGGGGGAGGGGCAGGTTCACCAAACGAGAGGTGAATAAATAGCCAATTAGTGTCTCACAGAGCCCAGATAAATGCACAGAATAATTATTCTAAGCCAAAGAGGAATGCCCTAATGCGGCGACAATGGATTGTACTGTGTATGACAAGCCAGTTGTTTTTAAAGGATGAGAATTGGTAGCATTTTTCAAGATGCTTGTCAGTAAACAATACTTCAGAACCTGTAATAATCCCTTTTCAACCTTTGATGAACTTGGTGCGCCAAAACCATTTACATATCCAAAAGTAACTATTTCCAGACATTTCAAGGTCAAGTGTACACTGCAAACCAAAAAAATGGGTTTTTTTTGCTATTTTAACACCATAATTATACTCTAGTTATTGATCGCTGACTGACCTATGATTCACATAACAAACCACAGAGCCGCAGAAGAAAATACCACACAGTCAGCAATGTCAGAAAGGAAAGGCCTGGGTTATGGAAGCTTTGCTAACAGACGATAGTAAGATAATGTAACAATTAAGATGTGAACTAAAGATTAACAACACTCACAGCAAAATAAAATGAGGTTATTACCAATATCCTGATTAAAATTTTACAGGGATTAAAAAAAACTGTATGGTTTTCCCCTCCATTATAGAAGTCAGGCCTTCAAGATCAGGTATCCATTTAACTCTTTGTTCAGTTGCATTAACTCTGGTGCAGTAACTTTGGCCTAGAGGTTGGTGAACAAAGTAAAGATTTATAAGCAGAAAATAACATGCTGCCAGCACAGCAGGACTACGTAATGTAACAATTAAGATGTATGTCCTTAATCTGATCCCTTAAGTACCATTTTATGCATGCAGACCTAGGCATCCAATTTTGAGTTCACATTTCTATCATGAAGATTATTTTTAATGACTGTACTAATCTTCCAAACATTAGTAAACATAGAACTATAAAATTGTTGTCTCTCAAGATATGAGTAACAATATATACCAAGGAAGAAAGTATTAGAATATTTTGTGTTGTTCAGTTTTTGTTGTTGTTTTTATATTTCCCAATATTTTAAATGATGAGCAATAGAAACTAAAATCACTTTGAGGCAGGAGTTTTACCTAAGCCAAAATTAAACCCAAAATTAGCCATTTCTGTTTAGTCCAAAAATTCTAGGAGGAATGATAATTTACCTCCCAGAATTTTAGACGTGTTGGGTTTTAGGAGATGGAGGAGAGGGGAGGGGAGGGAGAGAGAGGAAGCACACCTGGCAAAAATCTATTTGGTGGTATATGAGTCCTTAAAATGTTTCTTATGAAAAACTTTCTATGAGAAGACTGGGTTTCCAAACTCCAGAGGCTGGGTCTATCCCCATTAAAAAAAATGGTCAGTAGTCAATGTTCCCTCGAATTTGTTTTCCCTACTGAGTGGAGCAGTTCACATCCTGAGCAGAATATAACTGCTGTAATCTTAAAAGGGGCAATTGACAGTGCAAGACTTGGGGGGGGGTTGCCTAGGGAGGGGCAATATGATGTCACTGTTGATGTAACTTCCTGTAATGTCACTTCAGGTCAAAGGTCAAGACATCCAACCCCTCCCCTTCCTGTGACATCACTTCCAGGCCAGAGGTCAAAACAAACTGTGACTTCACAACCAGGCTAGAGTTTAAAACACATCCCTCTCCTTTCAGCGATATGACTTCCCCCATAATTTAATTTTTGAAATTCAGTGTTAAAAGTCTTTCCTCCTTCTTGAGTTCTTGCTTGCAGGCTTCTCCCTCCTCTTTCTGTTCTTGCAGCCTGTCCTCCCTCTTGAGCCTGCAGGTTTCCTGCTCCTCTTTCCCCACCTGTAGCCACAAATTCTCCAGATCTAATGTCTTGAGACAGATGTCATCCTTCTGGCTTGGGTGCTTAGCTGCAGCCACACCTATTGATTTGCCACAGCTTAGCAGGAGAGCCTTCATCTCATCAGCAGATCTTTTCTCATAAACTAACTGTTCTGGCATTCTTCCTGCAGCTCTTGCTTTGACAGCTTAATTATTCTCACTTGATCTGCCAACTCCATCCTAACTAGTCTGATCTTACCCTACTCCAGTTGACCGGGGGTGGGGTGGGACCATTTCCATTGCTTTCTCTGAGTGTGTGTGTGCCAAATTCACAATTCCCTATCCAATCAAGTTCTCTGTTTGTCCTCATCTCACCATGCTGCCAAATTGTGGTGAAATGGGGCCTGCTCCAGCCTGCAGGCCCTATTTCACCCTGCCCTCCAAGGTTTTCCCAACACCTAGAGAGGCTTTTCTCTCTCTCAGGCAACCCACCACCACCACCTGACCTTTGTAAGGAATTGCACACTGGAGAGGTCAGGACTCCCAGCTTCCCTTCCAAGCTCTAAGGCCTTGCCTCTGTGTCTCCTGCTGCCCAGCACCTGGTCACCACAAGGACAGTTTACTGTTTTCTGCACCTTTAGAGGAATAGCCATTTGAGAACTGCCTGCTTCCCCCTTGTTGCTCCTTTTAAAATAGCATATCCAAGACAGTGGAGGTCTATGTGGTATAGAGAAATGGACTAGATGGGCCATTGGCCTGATCCAACATTGGCTTCTCTTATGTTCTCTTATAGTCTTAGAACCACTACCAGCACTAAAAGTTATAAAGTATTTATAAAAAAGAAAATGTTCACAAGCATACTTTAAACACAGCACCAGACTGAGCAAGGGATTCAAAATAAATGGATAAAATACAGTTTTTCTGCCCTACTTTCTATACATGCTCTATCAGATGTTAAAATATAGGACAGCCTCCTTAGCCTAGTTACAGATCTCTACAGAGTTACCACTACCTTCCTTCAGATGACCAGGCCACCGTATGGCTAATGGCCACATCCTCCAAATCTCAGTTTAGAGTTCTGTCTGCTCTGATGGACTCCACACCCAAGAGACCCCTTCCTCCTTCCTCCCCTGAGTTTTATCTTCTTCCTTTCCCCTCCCACTAACCTGGTCAGCCAGGTCAGATGGGATTTTCTTGAAGTTTCCAGAAATTTCCTTTCTGAAGTCTCTCTAGTATTTAATTAATCCAAATCTCACTTCCCTGCTTGGAGGGGGAGGACTGGACCCTCCTATTGTCTCTAGCTAGACCTATTAGCATTGCTTAAGAGGTAGCTGAGGTGAACCTGGAAAGCCAATGATTGACTTCATCCTCCCTGCCTGTTCTCTGCCAAGGGGGGGGGGGAGAGAGAGAGAGAGAGAGAGAGAGAGAGAGAGAGAGAGAGAGAGAGAGAGAGAGAGAGAGAGAGAGAGAGAGAGAGAGAGACTTTTAAGACCCAAGGTGAAGGTTTTGCTCATTTTACCTCCAAGGAAAAAATGCATTTCTTCACAATAGTAATAAAATAATTGGTCTGTCTGTCCATCTGTTTTTTTTTAAAAGAAATGTTTAGGCTTGTATCCTGCCTTTCTTCCTAATGGGGACCCAAAGCAGCTTACATAATTCTCCTCTCCTCTATTTTATCCTCACAGCAACCCTGTGAGATAGGGTAGGCTGAGTATGTGACTGTTCTAGTATCACCTAGTAAGCATTCATTGCAGAGTGGGGATTTGAACCTTGGTTTCCCAGACTGTAGTCTGACACTGTAACCACTTTATCACCTTGGCTGGGATAACTCATCAGAGAATAAAACTAGGGCTGCAGTCACACGAGTAGTTTGCACTGATAGTGTTGTGGTATCTTTGCAGATTTAAAGAGCACAATCAGACAGCAACATCTGCCTTCCATGCCCCAGTCGTCACCACCCTGTTCTGCCTCACTTTGGGAAGTGGAGTAATCAGACACAGGGGGAAGTCTGGTGTTTACAAATATCAGTGCTTTGCCCTACATTTCCAGTTGTCTGAACTAGTGTGAGCTCAACCTGGTTGGGAAGTCTGATTGCTCTGTTCTGTTTTCACTCCTTGGTTTTTTAAAGTCAGTTAGCGATGTGCACATAACCACATTTTTGTGCACATAACCACATTTTTGTGCACACCAGCAAGCTTACAGCTGTTCTCTGAGGCAGTGGGGGGGGGAGGGAAGGCTGAGAAGCCTCTTTTGTCTTTTTTTTCATGCCGGTTCCTCTGCATACACCTTTGCAGTACACGGAGGGCAGGGGGGGTTAATTGAAGATATGAGTTTTTTTCAGAGGGGGAGGCAGCCTCCTCCAACTGTCAAAACAGAATGCTGATTTGAATAAGTGGTTATGTGCATATGCAGAATACAAATTAAAAAGAAGAGGCCACCCAACCACCTGCTCCATGGTTGACTTGCAGCAATAATCTGAGCAGTCAACCATGGGGCAAGAGCGCAGTGAAGCTTCTTGTCAGGTAGTCCTGCCATGATGGATGAGGAAGGGAGGGTGGATGGGCTTTGTTCTGTGTAGGGCGGGTGGATGGGATCGTGGGGTGTTGATTTATGCACCTGGAGTGTTGGAATGGAATGCGGGGAGCTGTCTTGGCTGCCTGGCCGTGCAAGCTGTATCTCTTGTAGACTTCACACGCTGACCTTGGAGGAGACAAGCTGTTTGCTTCCTATCGCTTTCACAAGCAACAGCTAGGCTGAGACAATGGGGGCGGTGGGAACTACATTAATTATTATTGTCTCCAGTTTCCCGCGCACGCGCTGTGCTCTTATTGGTGGAGGGGGGGGTCCCCATTCTCCCCCCTTCTGGTATATCTGCTTGCTTCATGTAACCAAGTTATTCTTAACAATGTTCCTGTTACAGTAACCTACTATTGCAGCTTTAAAAATAAAATACTAATCTTGCTTCACTGAACAAGGCCTGGTATTTTGCTGACTAAGTTAAGGACTCTGACAGTTTGTTAAGAATCCTCATTTTCGGGACTGGTCAGAAACCCGCAACTCCAACATGAGTGGCGGTGAAGAAGACACTATCCCGATTCAAGACGAAAAGAAGGAGGACAAGAAACCTCCTGTGACAACGGTACCCTCGGAAGCCCCTGGGCCATATGGGCCGGCAACATGGGGCCAGGAGTACGACTTTGGGGGGCCCTATGGGGACCCGTATGGAGCGGCCTACGGAGGGGTGACCACCCGACCCAAACACAGACGAGATTGGGTGAAACCCCTGGCCGAGACCCATGAAACGTGGTTCACGACTCCGCGAGCCTCGGTGCGCGTGAACCAAACCAAGAGGTCAGTCCGCAGACTGATCACAGCCGAGGGGCTGGAAGACACCTACCGAGACGCCGGTGACCTGGAAGGAGCCGTGGTGAGCCGGAGGTGGAGTGGCGACCCGAGCCAAGACCGACTGTTCCGCATCCTAGATGAATCCCTCTCGCGCATTCCCCAGATGATTGCGGAGGGCATCCGAGAGGAGCGGGAACGACAACGGAGGGAGGAGCCGGCCGAGCAGCATCCTCCAGACCAGCAACAGGTGCCGGCACCAGACCAGCAGAACGTGCCGGTTCAGCCCCTTGATCAACCAGCGGGGCCGGGATCGCAAGGACCGCAGGGACCGCCGGCACAGCCACCCCAACAACCCTGGGGGTTCCTGCCACCTAAACCATCTGAACTACTCGATGCAGACTTTGATGGGACCCCAGAGAAGTTCCCCTTCTTCCTAGTGAGAGCTGAAAAGTTCATCGAAACCTGGGGCCATCTGTTTCAGCGCGAGGATCGGATGGTGGATGTGATAGCCTCGCACCTGAAGGATGCAGCTGCCGATTGGTATGTAGCGCTCCACCAGGCTGATGGGCGAGAGCTAAGGGAGATCGATGCGTTTATGTGGGCCATGAAAGAACATTTTGAAGATGTCAATGCCAACAAGACGGCCAGAGCAGCTATACGGGCCCTCAAGCAAGGTTCCAAGTCGGTGAGAGAGTACACCGCGGAATTTCGCAGATGCGCCGCCAAAACGCGAGGTTGGCAAGACGGGGTCCTGGCGGACCACTACAAGTTGGGGCTCAACGCAGAGATCCGCCGTTCCGTCACAAGAACCCAAGATCCGGACATGCTGACAGGCTGGATACAAGCGACTATCACCATGGAGAACCGCCTGAAGACCATCCGGCTGGACGATGCTGCGGTGATGAGTAAGGGGGGCCAATCGGGTCCCACACCTGCCCCCCGAGGGAAGAATCAACCACCGAACCCAAAACCCAAAACCCAAAGATGGCACGAGAGAGACCCAGATGAAGCAAGGGCTCTGCCTGAAGTGCGGGGAAGGAGGCCACTTCGCAGCGAATTGCCCGGGCTCCCCTGCACCAACTGGGGCTCCGAAAGGGGCCAAAAAAAGTTTGATACTTCCACCCCGAAGCCGGTGGCGAAACCGAGAGGGGCGAGGGCCCTGCAAGCCAAACCCCTCAGTGAGGCGTCGGACTCATCGGATGGCGAGACCGCGCAGCCGGGAAACGAGACGGACCTGCTGTAAATAGCGCTGAACAGCAGGTCCCGGACTCTCAAGCGCAAATCCCGGTGAGCCGACCCCCCTCTCTTTTCTTTCTCACAGTGACTTTAATGGACCCGGGTCTACTGACCCATGTGAGAGTACGAGCTCTCATCGACTCTGGGTGTGGGAAAGATCTCATTAACCCCACACTGGTGACGGGACTAGGGGCAAAAGTGGTGAAATTGACTGATCCCCTGATTTTCACGCAAATGGACGGCTCTACAATGAAAGAGCCGTGTAAATATGAAACGGTGCCCTTACGGGTGGGGATTGGGAACCACTGGGAAGAGAGACCCTTCGTTGTCACCCCATCTGCTCGATTTCCCCTAGTACTAGGCAGCGTGTGGTTCTTTGACCACGATCCCCACGTCCTATGGGGGGAGGGGAAAGTTAATTTCATCTCCGAGAAATGTTAGCCTCATCGGTGGAAACAGGAATGGGGTACCCCAACGGGGGGGGAGACCTCATAATGGCGGGGGTGGCTGAAACTGAACTGGAGGCAATCCTCCTAGAGTACCGGGATTTAGCCGCCGTGTTTGGGGAGGATGAAGCGGACGAACTGCCCCCCCACAGAAACTCTGACTGTGCCATTGAGATTTTACCGAACCAAAAGTTGCCCAAGGGAAAATTGTATTCCATGAGCCCTTCGGAGAAGGTGGAGTTGAGAAAGTTTATTGACAAGAACTTAGAAAGGGGGTTTATACGACCCGCTTCATCCCCGTTTGCTGCTCCTGTTCTTTTCCGGAAAAAAAAGGATGGGGGGCTGCGGTTGTGTACTGACTATCGAGGACTGAATGCGGTTTCTAACACAAATGCTTACCCCATGCCCCTAATCAAAGACTTGCTGGCTGCGGTGGCTGGAGGGAAGGTGTTCTCAAAGCTAGACTTGAGGGATGCCTACTTCAGAGTGCAGATAAGGGAGGGGGATGAATTCAAAACGGCTTTCAATACCCCATTGGGTCAGTTCGAATACTTAGTGATGCCGTTCGGACTCCAGGGAGCACCGGGAGTATTCATGAACTTGATAAACGAGGTGCTGCACAAGTATTTGTTCAAGGGGGTCCTTGTTTACCTTGATGACATACTTTTATACTCCCCTGACCTAAAATCACATGTCAAACTGGTGCGGGAAGTTCTTCAAACGTTGCACAAGCACAAACTTTTTGCTAAACTGTCCAAATGCGAATTTCACAAGTCAGAGATCCCCTTCCTGGGCTACCGCATATCACAGCGGGGGATTGAAATGGATCCTGACAAAGTAAAAGATGTGGTGGGGTGGGAAACCCCTAAAACCAGGAGACAACTCCAGGGTTTTCTCGGATTCGCCAATTTTTACAGGTCATTCCTATCAAACTTTGCTCAAGTGGCTCTCCCCCTAACTGACTTACTCAAAACGAAGGGGAAGCCTCCTGACTGCACACGCCCCGGAGCAAAGTTGGACTGGTCCCCTGAGTGTCAAAGAGCCTTCGACCGGCTAAAAGCTCTTTTTACGTCGGAGCCGGTATTGGCACACCCAAATGAACTTAAAAAATTAATTGTACAAGTCGACGCATCAGATGTTGCAATGGGAGGGGCGATCTTACAAGAGGGGGACGATGGTAAACTACACCCCCTCGCCTTTGTGTCTAGAAAATTTAATGATACTGAACGAAATTGGTCGGTGTGGGAGAAAGAAGCGGGATCGATCCGCTTAGCACTGGCGACCTGGCACCATTGGCTTGAGGGGGCGCGGGTTCCATTTGAGGTTTGGACTGATCATAAAAACCTTGAGCTCCTCCGCTCCCCGCGTTCATTGAACGCCAAACAGCTACATTGGGCTGATTTCTTCTCTAAGTTCAACTTCACACTGCACCATTTTCCGGGGAAATCTAACTCGCTAGCTGACGCACTTTCACGCCTCCCACAACACGACAGTAAGAGGGAGGAGATTCGTGACTCTGTATTCACACCCTCCCAATTGGGAGGAGCAGTAACCACCCGAAAGCAAGCGAAGCTTTCCCCCTTCCCCTACCCCTCCCACAGATGACTGGACTGTAAAATTCTCTACGGCTATGTCTGATGCCGACAAGGAGGAGGTGGGGGGGAGGACAGAGTTACTCAAGATGCTCAAGGATGTTGGCGCAAAAATGGCAAACTGTTTGTTCCACACTCCCTTCGGGGGGAGGTGATGAGTTGGGCGCACGGCTCGAAACTAGCGGGGCACACGGGGTTTGTTAAATCACTCCAACTATTACAGAGACAATTCTGGTGGCCTGGGCTACGAAAAGACATTTCTTTGTTCACTTCTGCTTGCCAAACGTGTTTAATGAGTAAGCCCAGACCAGGTAAACCCCCAGGGGCGCTACAACCCCTCCCTACGCCAACGCGGCCATGGGAGGTGATTTCGATGGACTTTATTACGGACCTACCCCCTAGTGGGGGAAATACTGTTATTTGGGTCGTAGTGGATCTCTTCACTAAACAAGCCCATTTTATTCCGTTTGCATCGATCCCCTCGGCCAAGAAATTAGCCTCGGCGTTCCTCCAACACGTGGTGAGGCTTCACACTTTGCCAGCCAAAGTAATCTCGGACCGGGGGGTGCAATTCGTTTCTCAGTTCTGGACTGAATTTATGTCACTGCTTGGGGTGGAGCGGGGGGTTGGCAGTGCGTACCACCCAGAGACTGATGGGCAGACCGAACGTGTCAATCAAACCCTTGAACAATATTTAAGGTGTTTTATGAATTTTCAACAAGACAATTGGCATTCCCTGTTGCCTTTAGCTGAGTTCTGTTACAATAACACTCAGCACTCCTCGACGGGGATGTCTCCGTTTAAGGCGGTTCATGGATATGACGCCCCGCCTTTGCCGTTTTTGAATTCTCCCGACCTCCCGGTGGGAGATGCTGGTGATTGGTGCAAAAAACTACAAGTGGCCTGGCCGTTGTTATCTAAAACTCTAGACGATGCAAAGGAGGCTTACAAAACCCAGGCTGATAAGAAACGCAACCTCTCCTGGGTCCCGAAGTGCAGGGAGTTTGCCTACCTATCTACTCAAAACTTGCGTGGAACTCAACCGAGTCGTAAGCTCGGCTGGAAGTTTGTTAGACCTTTTGAAATTGTGCGAGTGATTAACAATGTAACTGTGGAACTTGCCTTGCCTAAATCACTAAAGTCTGTTCATCCTGTCTTTCATGTAAGGCTTCTACGCCGCGCGCCTGAGGAGAACAAATGGAAACCGCGACAACCCACCCCACCTCCGCTGACGGTGGGGGGGGGAGCCACACTATGAAGTTTCGCAGATCTTGGACTCTAAAATCTCTCGCAACCGCTTGTTTTATTTTGTCGAATGGACGGACTTTGGGCCTGAACAGAGGGAGTGGGTGCGGGCGGAACATGTTCTAGCCCCCAGGCTGGTCCGTGCTTTTCATAAATTGTATCCCCACAAGCCAAAGGGATAGATTTGTTATCGAGAGGGCAGCATGTCAGGTAGTCCTGCCATGATGGATGAGGAAGGGAGGGCGGATGGGCTTTGTTCTGTGTAGGGCGGGTGGATGGGATTGTGGGGTGTTGATTTATGCACCTGGAGTGTTGGAATGGAATGCGGGGAGCTGTCTCGGCTGCCTGGCCGTGCAAGCTGTATCTCTTGTAGACTTCACACGCTGACCTTGGAGGAGACAAGCTGTTTGCTTCCTATCGCTTTCACAAGCAACAGCTAGGCTGAGACAATGGGGGCGGTGGGAACTACATTAATTATTATTGTCTCCAGTTTCCCCCGCGCGCGCTGTGCTCTTATTGGTGGAGGGGGGGGTCCCCATTCTGCCCCCTTCTGGTATATCTGCTTGCTTCATGTAACCAAGTTATTCTTAACAATGTTCCTGTTACAGTAACCTACTATTGCAACTTTAAAAATAAAATACTAATCTTGCTTCACTGAACAAGGCCTGGTATTTTGCTGACTAAGTTAAGGACTCTGACACTTCTTCAGGGTGTGCTGTCTGGTCACCCCTTCCCATGATGATTTAAACTGCCACAAACAGAGGCACCACCAGATCGCACCAAACCTCCGGTGTGACTGCAGTCTAGGAGAGTCAAAATTGGCCACCAGCTTCAGGATAATTGTGGGAGTTCCAGGGCCAATGGGAAAATCCTGGCCCAGGTGAGACAAACCAGCACCCTCCCATGCTATTTGCAGTGGAAGTGAAGGGTCTCTGTGGCAGGCATAACTCATAAGATAATGCTACATGTTTGAAAACCCCAGAATGATGATGGAAGTTGCAGTGCCAAAAATGAAGGGAATTTGAACACCTTGAACCAGAAATTGAACTGGGAAAGAACAAAACAAATTAAGGAAAAGAGGGTGAAAGTTTGTTTTGTTTTGTTTTGCTACAACACCCTAACTAACGCTTTGCAAGCTCTGGCTGAACTGGGTGCAAGGAAAGGAAGACAAAAAGGCTAGGCTGTTAGCAGGCTGCAAGCTGGCAAATGCTGTAGCAGCCATCAGTGTGCTGTTTTGTTTTGCACCAGTGCTGGGTTAGTTGATGGACTTAGCATCATTTACTAGAAAAGTCTGCTTTAGTCTTGGAGAAAGGCAAGTCTTACAGATGGTAGAGTGCCTTTTCTGTGCTCAGGCTTCCCTGTGTCCCTAATGGTTGCACCCAGAACTGCATTTTAAAAATAAACGGAAAGACTTTTGGCTGGATGCAGCGTGACACTGGTGTCAAGGTCCCTCCAGCTGACTTAGGCCCCTAGAATTTTGTCCCCTCCTGTATCCCATTGGTGGCCCTGGCTTTTAGGAGGACAAGGGAAAGAATGGACACATAGAGGAATTTCACATTACCCTTTTTAAGCCGGTTTGAAGCCATTTTTGATCTGTTGTGGAGTAAACCGGTATAGGGCTGCCATTTCACACATGGCTTTCCCCTACCGGTAAAGAGCTGGATCTGAACCAGTTTGCCATTTCAGACTGCACCGCTTTTTCCCGCCTTTTTTTGCCCGCGTGTGCAATCTCTGTGGGTTTTTTCGTAACGTTTGCTTTAGAGCGTTATAGCACTATAGCGCTATAACACAACACTCCAGGCATTCCAATGGAGTTGCTATAATGCTGTTTTGATGTTATGTTATAGCATAATAGCGCTATAGCGCTATAAAGCGAACATTAAAAAAAAAGCTGGAGATCATCCATGCGGGCCAAAAAACGGTGGGAAAAAGCATTTCAGATCTGGCAGAAGAAACTGAAGACTACTTGGAAGTGGTTTACAGGTAAAACAGTTCAGCCCCATTTCCTGAACGGGACAGAAGCATTTGTGTGTGAAAGTACAAATATATTCCGGTACGGAACCAGTTCTAAAACGGTTCTGTCTGAAATGTCAGACCAGAAACTGTTTGGGAACTGTTCCTGAACCGGAATATATCGCCTGTCTGAAATTCCTCACAATCAGAAGCAGAAGATACGGTGTCTGCTGAAATAGGGGCCAAGGGGGACAGGGAAAAAGAACCCTGATCATATTGAGGAAGCTTTTACTTCTAAGCCTGCTTAGCTCTCTGAAGCTCTAATCCATTCTTATATGTGGACTCCATATAAGGAGTCCAAAGGAGTAGCTATGAGCACATGGTGCCAAACTCACTAGGGAAGGATTTCTACTGGCTTGAGGAGTTCATGGGATCCTGTCAGTAATTAATTCTAGGGATGTGCATTCTGTTTGTCCGAACTGAATGCACCCCTGAATATGGCCCATTCGGCTCTTTTTTGGGCAGTCGCAGGCTGAATCAGATTCTCTAACTGGGCAGTATTTTGGCGGCTCGCCTGAAAAGCAGCCCCCGGCCTCAGGGAAAGCACAGGGAGACATTTAAATGCCTCCACGCACCCTCCCCTGCCTTTCCTGGCTTGCCTGCCTCGGCAAGGAAGGCGGGGGGGGGGGCTTTGGAAGCATTCCCGGTTCATCCATTTGTGCGGGTGAGCCAAGGAATGCTTGGGGAGGCATTTAAATGTCTCCCCGCACCCTCCCCTGCCTTTCCTGCCTTGCCCACTGAGGCTGCTTGCCTGACAAAATAGTTGGATATCTTTTAGATTTATAGCACACTATGTGTCATATTTCCAAAACAGAGGTTTCTATATATTCACCATGCTCTGATTACATCTAGGTTCGATTACTGCAATGCAATATATATAGGCTTACCATTCAAGACCCTCAAGGAGCTCCTAAGTGTGCAAAGGTAAAGGCAAAGGTTTCCCTTGCTCGAAACCTAGTCGAATCTGACTCTTGGAGGCAGTGCTTATCTCCATTTCCAAGCCGAATTGCCAGCACTGTCTGAAGATGTTTTCAAGGTCCTGTAGTCAGCATGACTAAATGCTGACGTGCATGGAATGCTGTTACCTTCCCACCAAAGTAGTATCTATTTATCTACCTGCAATTTCTTGCTTTTGAACTGCTGGGTTGGCAGGAGCTGGGGCCAGAGATGGGAGCTCACTCCATCACATGGCACTGGGGTCTCGAACTGCCAAACTACTAACCTTCCAGTCTGCAGCTCAGCATCTTAACCTCTAAGCTACCTAGTGTGCAAAACAAAGTAACAAAAGGTTACTGTCTGGCATGTATTACAGAGAATGCAGCTTGACAATATAAAAAGATCCCTTCAAATGCTGATGGTTACCTATATAGCCCTAAACAACCTGGGAAAGACTATTTGAAGGAATGCTTACGTCTATACAAGTATGAATTGTAGATGATCTGCTTCTGAGGCACCTGATTCATGTCCCTTCACTTGCAGAGAAAGGCGGGTTATATAGGCCCTTCTTAGTCAAAGTGCCTTGAACATAAGAACATAAGAGAAGCCTTGATTATCAAACTCTCTCCACAGAGTATTGAACTTCAAGTGCCAGACTAAAACCTTTTTGTTCTCCTGGGTCTTTTAGTTAAAACGTTTTTTAAATCCACCCTTGACTGTTCATTACTACATCTTCTAAAATAAAGACAATTGTTCGTAGCAGCAAAACAGATTTCATTATGTAATCAAAGAATGCCGCAAAGAATGAAAGTCTCTATTTTGGATACAAACTAATGAGGACAAAAAATTGAGAGAATCCAGCTTTTCCTAGTCAGAATGGACACTTATGCCCAATATACTACTACTTCTTCATTAAAATCAGCCAGCTAGCCTGTGGCATGGATCTCAAGCACTGTGGCCTTGAGTAACTGGTTAATAAGCGACTGCTTGAGCAATTAGTAGATATGATTTTAGTCAGCTTTTCTTGTTTTTCTGTCTAGTTATTTGATTATTTATAGTTCACTAGCTGTAACACGATGCATGTGATTGGCCATACACCCCCCCCTCAGGCTGCCAGGTTTCTCTGTGAAAGACCTCCTGCCAGCAACACACTCTTTCCATCACCACAGGAAGAGGTGTGGCATCACCCTTGATGAAACCAGGCTTTTACAGTGGAGAGATTGCTACAGGCTTTATGATCCTTTGTACATCTTAACGGTGTAGCAATTTCCTACAGATTCCAATCAAATGGGTGTCAGAATTTCAGGCCTTTTAAAAGCAGAGGGATGCTTTAATGTGACCATGCTTCAAGAAAAACAGAGATTCACTTTAATATTTGAGACCTGGTTCACAAAGGTGAACTCACAGACAAACATTTCTCTGGATCAGGCATACATACAGAAAGCCAGCAGCCACTTCTATGATTCTCTCTATGTTTTTTTCTTGCTGCTGTGATCACAAGAGTAGCTGCAGGAAAGGTCTACATATTCAATCCTGTTGCTGCTGATGGATCTCCATGTGACCAATGATGATCTAGAAGATCCACTGGCAAGCCATTTCATATCAGCCTCCTATATCCTTTCTGCCTTTTCAGACTTGTTGCTTCTTTCACCCAATCCCTGTTCAATTATCTCTTGAACTAGTTGCCCAGCTTGATTTTCCAAAATAGTTCTGCAAATGAAACTCCTGCTGGTTACGACCAAGATTGTGGTCATTTTAATGTCTAGCATATTTTTATCCCACCATTCTTCAAATTATCATAGAGAAGTGATTTAGATTTTGTACTCCTCCATGTTATTGTCACAACAGTCATGTAGGTTAGGCTGAGAGGCCATAGAACAGGTTGAAGACATTATTAGAAGATGCTGTTTGAAAACTGGAGGGGCTGTCCTACAAGACTGGGACTGCAAGAAAGATCCTTTCCTTCTCTTATAGCCATCAAATGATCTCCTGAATCAATTCCCACCTGTATGCTTGGAAGGCTGACTCACTTCTGTAATGGGCATGCCATAGAGTGGAGTGGTTTTTTATGCTTTCAGCTTTATTATCTAAAAGAAGAGCATTTCACAAAATAAAATAAAGGGGATGTTTCACAGCACCTTTCTGTCTACCAACCACAGACAAAAAGAGACTACTGAGACTACCACTATGGAATTTAACCTACAGTCAGATAAAGCAAGAGCCATTGCACTAGCTGAAGCTTAGAGACTGAAAGACCTTCATTCAAACTTCCTAAACTATTTTTTAAAAAAAAAACTGCAGTGAAGTTTTATACACAGAGCTGGGATTAAATTAATCTGGCACACAGAGATCAGGAACAGCATACTGCATTTAAACCTTGATACAAAGCTCATTGACATCAATGGGCTTTGCTTCTGACCCTTATAGAGGATCTCACTTGTTATAATGAATTGTGAGGACCTCAACAGCAGATCATCGTGATTTGAATCTAGAGCCAGAATTACTTTACCTGATAGTATCTCATTTTCCTTTATCCCAAAATGTGGCATTCACACTTAAATCCATTACTTTTTGCCTGACATTAAGTCGGATGTGTGAAGGAGCTCAGAGATGGCTTCAGGCCCAAAGAAGCAACACTACAGACAATTTAAAATGCATTGTTCTTTCACAGTCCAGATTCTGTCATTCTTCCCCATAGAACTATGCATGAAAAGATGCTGCACATATGTCGGTGAATGCTTCAGAAGCTGCAGACTTGACCTGTAAAAAAAACTACAGATGACCTATGGCTGCTCCTGGAGCAGACGCCAGCATTTACCTGCCCCCCCCCCATCTTCTTGAATGAGGCACTGGTGAGGTGAGCCAATCATGGCTCAGTGTGGGAGTGCTAGCCAATTGGGGGTGAGCTTGCCAACCAGGTCTGGCAGCAGCCACTCTCCATGCACAGATTGGCCCAGTGCACGCTCCCCATCTGCCTGCCCACCCACCCTCTTTTACCATATGGGATTAGCTGGTCGCCATTTTCAGTGCTGAGCATAAATTTTTGGGGCCTCACTGTCCCGGTCCTGGAGGCCCGGGCTGGGCGACGCCCCCCCCCGCCGCAACTTGGCTGGAACACTCACTCGGGACAAAGCGCAAGGGCCTTGGTACAGTCAAGCCGGCTCAACTCGTCCGGGAAGACCCACGCCGCCCCTCCAGCAGCAAGCGACGCGGCCAGGGCCGCAGGCAGCCCGGGAGAAGAGAAGAAGCTGGGACGAGTGAGGCCCCGTTGCCGCAACCCCTGGAAAGTGGCGGAGGCAGTCAGCGAAATGCACCCTGCCCTTCGGGCCGCCAAGGCCACTGCCGGCACAGGAGTACACACCCTGGACGTGAGGAGAGCGTCCTGCCTTATCAAGGAGGGTGGGGCTTGGAGGTGGAGTCGGAAAGGAGCAGGAGCAGTGCTGGGAGGAGGGTGGGAAGGATATAAGGTGGCGGGGATGGAGAGGCTGGGGAGGAAAAGCGTGCCAAGGAGAAGCAAGCGGAGTGCGAGAGAGAAGGAAAGCTAAGCAGCAAGGCGGATTCCCGGGCATGGGGCAGCGGGACAGGAGGGGTGAAATCAACCCCATCCCCTGCCAGTCTGAGGCCTTGCCGTCCCTTCAACTCTTGGAATCAACCTGTCTCCCAGCACCGTGCCCTCACCCCAGCACCCAGTGCCACAGCCACAGGTGGGGAAGCACTCGGGGCTGGGCAGAATCCTGACACTCACTCAGATTGGCCAGGAGGGGGACCTTTTTTGGCCTGCTCCACATGGTTGGAGGGGTGCAGTTTTAATAGGCTTGGCATAGCTGGTTAGGCCCAAATTGGGAAGGGCAGGAGAAACATGTGTTGAGGGGATTTTGAATTGGCAAGCACCCTGAGATATCAGCGATGGGGGGGTGTTTCCTCATAGTGGGTGCCTATGGGCTTTGTGTGGTACAGATCAGCTTATGGATAAAGTTCTCAGTTTAACCCATAACTTGTGTTGTATTGCATTCAAGGGGCGGGTGGGCAGGTCTGTACAATTTCCAAAATCTAGAGAATTGCATAGTTGAATCTGTCTGCTTTCGGGGATGTACCCTGTAGGAAGATTAGTAAAGTATTGTATGGAAGAATATTCTTCTCCTGTTATTGGAATTTTCCATCTATTGTTACGTCTCACTGGGCTGTAACGCATTGTGCTTAATAAGGAATACATTTACACAGGTTCAGTTCAGAAAGGGCTGGCTAAAATGACCTATTTTGGGTTCAGCTGAGATAAAGCCCAAATTTACTGATTTTTAAGCTTGGACCCATTACAAGGTCCCCGTCTCATCACATTCCCAACAATGTCCTTGGGATGATAACAAGGCATCAAAGCATCACATCACCACTGCTACTGCCTGCACTCTAAGGGTGACCAAGAGGAGGCTTAAAGACTTCCCTATGAACTCTATTCTCTTTTCAAAACATACCAGGCAGCGGTGAGGACAATACAAGCCACAACTGTACCCTTTATTAGGTCTCTAGTGTAGCAAGACCTCTTCACGTGAACATTTAGGTTCTTAGTAAAGACTCAGAATCCCACTGCAACTACTGTCCACATATATCCTGGTATTGGGACATGCTTGACCATGCTTATGGAAGCACCCTGGTACTAGGATTTTTGGGAACTGTAGATTTTCTGGTTGTCTAAGATGCTGATGCTACCTAAGGAATGTTCAATGGCAAGCTCACCTATCCAGTTTTATCCGCCCCTCTATCCCAGCACAACTAGGATTCCTTTTTGCTGCCACTACCAAGTTGGGAGGTAGAGGTATACTTGTCTGGTAAGCTGAACCCAAACCCTCTATTTCTGTATTTTAAGAGATGCTATTCCAATTTAAGAATCACTCTCTTTCTCTGAATCACCAAGGATGTAGATGAAAACTTGCTTTTTAGAGCAGTAGTACTCAAATCCACCCCTCAGAGAGAGCAATATTCACAATTACCATCACCCAAAAGAACTACAAAATCACTGAGTCCTATGAACCACCCCAAACACACACATGCAATAATATGAATATGAATATTAAATGTATATCTGTAGAGTTGTTCAAACCCAGGTAGGGGTTTCCCTACCTTCTCTTTCTGAGCTAAATGTGAGCTAAGCTAGGCTTTTTAAGTCAGTTCAGAGACTCACCACATAACATCATTTTTTTTAAAAAAACCCAATCTTTATTGTACAAGCAATCACTGATTGCAAAGAAGAAAAATCATACAGTTGACAGTAATTGACTAACAACATCTCTGAAGAGGATAATAAGTAATACGTGCATCTCTCTTACCCTTGACCTTCCTGATGGTAAATTAAGAGGTAGACAGAATACTCTTAGAGCTTCCAGATTTCTTGTTAAGGCTCTAGTCACATCTTTATCTTTCTATACTACCTTGTTAGCTTTTTCTCTTGAGGTCTGATTCAGCTCAGCTAGAGGTGTGCGCTTGGTATATACCAAGCCAAATAAGAACCCGAAAAATACCTTATTGGTATTTTTCAGTTATTTATTTAGCTGAATCAGATTTTCTAATCTGATCTGGGTATTGATCCAGCTGAGCCCAGATAAAAGCCAATTTTATCCAGCTTTTGTTCAGGTTCAGCCAAAGTGGCGTGAGTTCACCCACCTTCAAGATGAACTCACACTACTTCTGGGTTCCTCGCATACAGCTTGGCTTTGCGAAAACCATTTAAAGGGAAAGTTCATGTCATGGAGGAGGCCATAGTGATCCACAATGCAGGCCGTTGTTGTCTTCAACTATAGGCATAGCAGAACATCTCTGTTTTACACACCTTGCAGAACTGAGCTAGGTCCTGCAGGGCATGGATGTCATCAGGTAGAGAGTTTCTCCAGGCTGGAACCAAGGCAGAGAAAGCCCTCACTCTAGTCAAGGACAGCCGGACCTCTGTGGGGCCAGGGACTACTAGCAAGTTCAGATCTTCTGAGTGTAAGGCTCTTCAGGGGACATACCAGGGGAGGCAGTCCCACAGGTACACTGGTCCCAGACCCTTAAGGGCCTTAAAGGTCAGAACCAGGACCTTGAAGCAGATCTGGTATTCAACCTGGAGTCAGTGTAGCTGGTGACGCACGGGTTGTATGTGTACTGTTATAGGGGTACCCATAAGTACCCACACCACTGCATTCTGGACAAACTGTAGTTTCCAGGTCAGCCTCAAGGGTAGCTCTACATACAGTGAGTTGCAGCAATCCAGTCTTGAGGTGACCACTGCATGGATCACTGTGGCATGGTCAGGGCTAGAGAGGAAGAGGGCTAGTTGTCTGATCTGGTGCAGCTGGAAAAACACTAGCCTGGAAACATTCACTACCTGAGCTTCCATAGATAAGGAGGGATCCAGGAGCACACCTAGACTCTTGACAGTCAAAGCTGGTTTAAGTGGCATGCCATCAAGAGCTGGGATTTGGCAACCCAATCTCGAATTGCCCCCACTCAGCCACAGGACCTCCATCTTTGATGGATTCAGTCTCAACCTTCTCTGCTTCAACCATTCAGTCACAGCCTCCAGACCTGCAGCCAAATTAGATGGAGCAGTGGTTGGCTGGCCATCCATTATCAGATACAGCTGGGTGTCATCCACATATCAATGACAACCCAGCCTGAAACTCCGCACTAGCTGGGCAAAAGGGTTCATATAGATGTTAAACAATGTAGGAGAGAGGATGGCCCACTGAAGAACTGTCACATTCTCCTTTACTCAGGGAGGGCTGGAGGCAAGGGACAGGCTCCAGGGCCCCAGATTCCAAGTAGGATCAGATGCCTAACCTCAGATGTTGAAAACACAGGGGCAGTTACCTCACCTGCCTCCTTGTCTTCTCCACACTCTCTCTCTCTCTCACTCTCTCTCCTCTCGACATCCATAGGAGCGAGGCTAATCCTCTGTGGCCAGAGTCCTTTCCCCTTTTTGAATACCCTGCCCCGGTCCTGCCCCTCCCTCTTGCTCATCAGAGAAGAGTAGCCAAGGGATTGACTCATCCTTCATCCCCATTAGCACATTCCCATTCTTCCCCCTCGTGACCTGGCCAGCGTTGCTAAGGGCGTCAGCCACACCCTCCCAGGTGTTCTCCCTTGGCTGCTGGAGAGCCTTGAGCTGGTTGGCAGGGTAGGAGTCTGGGCCCTCCTGGAAAGTATCTTTGATTTCCTCCTGCTGGGATCGAAAGAAGGGGACTCCACGACCCCCAACCCCCACTTCTCTCTGCAGCTGTCAATGGTGCTCCTTCTGCCACCTGGGACTCCTCGGAGTAGGCAGGTGTTCCCTCAGCAAAGGGAGGGAGTGGCAGGAGGGGGGGTGTAACTCCACACACCAATAGGTGTCAAGATGACACCATCTCTCCAAGCGCTACTCTCTGTCCTGACCTTACAGGAATGAAGTAAGCCACTTCAAGGAGCTTCACAAACTCCCACATTGGTAAGGCAATGGGCCAACAGATTGCAGTCAACCATGTCAAATGCTGCTGTTAGATCCAACAACAGCAACGCTGACCCGCCTTGATCCAGCTGCCAACAACAATCATCATGTGAGGGTGACCAGCACTGTCTCTGTCCCATGGCCAGGGCAGAAGCCATACTGGAATGGATCTAGGGCCAATGTGTCCTCCAAGAAACCCTGGAGTTTCTCGGCTACTGCTCTCTGAATCACCTTACAAAGGAATGAAAAATTTGAAACTGGGCAGTAATTGGCAGAACCCAACGAATCCAAGGATGCCTTCTTCAAGAGCAGTGTTAATGGCCTCTTTTAATCCCCAGATAGAGCACGGAAATAAGGGACAAATAAAAAACGTCCATTGGGGCGCCCATATTCCATCACCACTGGCTTTCTACAGCCACAATGGACACATGTCCAAGAGGAATGTGGTCAGCCTAACAGCACCGAGGATCCTGTCAACATTGGCCTGCTAGAGTTAGCTGAAGTTATCAAACACTGAATTCAAAGATGGCCAAGGGGCCTCAAGTTCCCTTACTGTATCAACAGTGGTGGCAGGTTGCACTGGAGCAACAAACTTGCAAATGCCTCATGGCTGGAGGCCAAATTACTCATATTTTGGGTTCTCCCAGAAAGTGAGATTAAAGAACCCTAGCATGAGCCGGACATGAGCTAGTGGATGAGATGGAAGCTGCAAAGAAGTCTTTCTTGGCAGCTTTCAATGCCATCTCATAGGATTCCATAAATGACCTACAGGATGCTCTTGTGGCTTCATTGTGAAACTGGTGCCAGACTCACTCTACCTATCTGAATTCTCACCTCATTTTCCTGAGCTCCATTGTATATCACGGGGACAGGTTAAGGCATCGGGGGCTAATCTCATCTATGGCTTCAGACAGCCAGCTATTCTAGTCCTCTATCAGCACATCTAACACGTTGCTGGGAGGTAACAGTTCCCACAGAGCAGTCTGGAAACCAACTGGATCCATAAGTCTCCATGAGTGAGCATAGACAGGGTGGAGGTGGTGCACTTAGCTGGGCTTTCAGAGCAAAGTGATCTGACCATGGCAACCTCTCTGTATCAATCAGATCAACATTCATCCCCACTCCAAAGACAAGATCCAGGGTGTGGCCTGCTTGATGTGTAGGATCCGATATAATCTGGGAGAGTTCTAATATTGGCATGGATGACACCAGGTCTAAAGCTTGCTTGGAGGGGGCCAGATCAGCATGGACACTGAAATCCCTGAGGACTAGAAGCCTCAGGAATTCCAAGGCCCTTCCAGTTACTGCCTCCAGCAAGCCTGGCAGGCTGTCCGCCAGTGCACTAAGCAGCCGGTACACTAGCCAGACAGCCTTGGCTTCCCGCATCAGACCCACACAATCAACACCAGGAACTTTTGGTGTGGGGAGTGTCGTGGCAGAGAAAGACTCCTGGATGAGTATCGCCACTCCCCCCTCCCCATACATCTGGGACTAATGGTGGACTAAGAGATTTTAGGGGGGAAGTTCTTTTAAGGCAACTGTTTTTCCCTCCCTAACCCAGATCTTGGTCATGCGCGCCAGGTCCACCTGTTGCTCTGCAAAAAAGCTTTGCATCGTAGTGGTCATATTATTGATGGACCTCATGTTGCACAACATCAGTGTTGGAGAAGAGTTTAAATTCTGCACCTCTCTACCAACATGCTTCACAATAGGACAAAGATTGAAAGGAGACCAAACATATCCATATCTCCATCGCCTTCCTCTATAATATCTTCTCCCACCACCATACTTCCCTCTGCACCCATTTAATGGGATCCCTGACCCAAGGATGGTGTTACAGGGGCTCTCAGTGACCTCCCCCATGGCACGTCCCTTCTTTCACCCACATAATCAAGTAACAATAAAATCACTGACATAATTAAATCCACTAGATAGGACAACCAATTCTAATTAACAAAATTCTCCCTCCCACCCAGACCTCCCATCTTACTCCCTCCCCCAAGTATTAAGTAAGAAAGAACTAACCTATTTTTAACTAATAACTTGTGAGTGGGAAAACCCCAAAACTCATCTTACTAGGCATACCATAAGTAAAAAAACCAAAAACAAACAATGGGCAAGAACACTAGGCAGGCAGTTAAAAGATGAAAAATTAGTCCCAAGGGTCCAGTTTTATGGAGGTGACCTTGGACACAGAATCTGAAAAGGTTAGTCAAATAGAAAAGAGGGCCAACAATAAAAGCTTAATATAGATAGTATATAAAAAGAAAAATGTATTTATTAACAAGAATTAAAAAAAATAGATATAAGGGCCCAAACACACCTCCTGTAAAAATAACAAATTCTAACACACAAAGGCTAATGAACTTGACCTGATGCGTTTTGGCCTGCATAGGCCTTCTTCAGAGGTCAAACACAGTGAGGAACATATTGGCTAATATAATAGTACAGTACAATCATACAGATACAAAATATAAATACAAGAAGGACCAGAAAAAAGTTGTTCCAAAATGAAACTACTAGGCACAGAGTACAAATGAGGCCTCCAAAGGTGCAATCACATGCCAAATGGTGTTTCACTGGTATTAATTTCTGGTCCAGAAAATGCCTTCCTATGATTGTTCAGCCAAAGTGTCCAAAATAAAATATATTTCAGATGCCAAACAGCAATAGCAGGCATGATTGAATTAGGTGTGATATGTAGACTGCTGGAGATATCAGCTTTGGTGTGATATACAGAGGCATGGAGATATCAGCATTGGTAATCAGACAGGAAACCTAGGTCTCAATTTGGTACAGGAGGATTCAGTCCAGGAGGATGCAAAGAATAAAAGGAAATACGTCTGAAGAAGTCAACGGTGACTCACAAAAGCATATACCCTACCACAATTTTGTTAGTCTTTAAAGGTGCTACTGGACTCTTACTCTTTCTACTACTATTAGAAACCACAACATTCAAAAAACACCGGGAGAACATTTTAACATTCCAGGACATTCAGTTGCTGACCTAAGGGTAGCAGTTCTCTTATAAAGGAATTTCAAAGGGAAATTAGAAAGAAAGACTGCTGAACTGCAACTGATCATGAAGCTCAAGACAATGCAAACTCCTGGACTGAATTGAGACCTAGGGTTCTTCTCTCATTACCAATGCCTGCTATTGCCATTTGGAGTCTGAAATCACTTCATTCTCCAAGATATAAGGATAGATGGACTTATATTCCAGCTGTACCTGAAGAAGTGAGCAGTGATTCATGAAAGTTCATGCCCTGCTACAAATTTTGTTAGTCATTAAGGTGCTGCTGTACTCTTGCTGGAGAACACCCTGATGCTGGGAATGATTGAAAGTAAAAGAAGATGGGGACAGCAAAGGATGAGATGTTTAGACAGTGTTATCAATGCAACAGACATGAAATTGTACAAATTCCGGAGGACGGCAGAAGACAGGAAGGCCTGGCATGATGTGGTCCATGGGGTCGCGAAGAGTCGGACTCGGCTGTGTGACAGAACAACCACAACAAAGTACCCTTGCTGCCTTTCACGAATAAGGAATGCAAGTTGTGCTGTTAAGTTTCTCCCCCCCCATCTGTTAGAAATGGAAAGGGTGATGTCTCCAAGTACCGTGGGACTCCCCCCCCTTTTCTGGTGTGCTCTCTCTGGATCTTTCCCTCCCCTTCCCTCTCTCTCTCCCTCTGAAGAAGTGTGCCTGCCTACAGAAGCTTATACCTAAATAAAACATTTTTGGTCTTAAGCGCTCTCTCTCTCTCTCTCTCTCTCTCTCTCTCTCTCTCACACACACACACACACACACACACACGGAATAAAACATTTTTGGTCTTAAACACAAACAAAAAATTATACCTGGAATAAAACATTGCTGGTCTTCTTAACAGTCCCATGAGAAGCCACCCCCCATGGCTCTTTCCCTCCCCCTCCCTCCCCAGAGGAAAAGGAGGGGGAGGAATCCTCAGCCAATTGAGGGAAGGCTTTCTTTCCCTCCTCTGAAGCAGGAACTAGGAGAGACTGGCCAAAAGGAGCTGTGATGTTAGATACAGGAAGCAGGAAGCAGCACAGGGTCAGGTGCTCTCAGGCTGGATTGGAGGCTTGCAGAGGCTGGATCCGGCTTGTGGGCTGTATGTTTGACACCCCTACTTTAGAGGATACATTAATTAATTCAGTTGGATTTATTTCTTGCAGGTACTGGTCAGGGTCCTCACCCTGGGCCACTCCATTGTGTTCTGGGCCAAAGGTTCAGTGCTGGAGGGATGCTGGAGGGATGCAGCTGAGCTTTATCCCTGTTGCAATCATCCAATGGTGGGGCAAGTGGGAGATATGAGGGATGGCACCAGCTCGTTCTTTCTTTCCACCAGATTTTGAGAGAGGGCAGACATCCTGAAATCTTAGTATTGTGTTTAAGAGAGAACAGTTTGCTGCAGACCAAGGGTGCCGCACTAGTAGTAAGAGCTATAGGGATTTAAGATTGCCATTGAATGTTGCTGGTCTGGATGGAATTCCTCCAGAGGCAAGTCTGGAGAGGTGCCTTCAAGCCAAAGGCCATTGAGAAGTCTTGGCATAATGCCAGTATGGCCATTAGAAAAGCCATACTGGAGTTAGGGTGGTTTGCATCTCCTATCCTTCCCTTCATCATGATAGGCCACATCTGTACAGAAATGATGGAGTTCAGCTTTCCAAGAAGAGGTGTGACATTTACCTGGATGACCTTCATCAAGGCCTGTGTTATGTTATAGTCGGTAGGGGGGCAAAGGCTGTTAAGCTAGGTAATTCCTTGTGTGGCAGGAATGAGTGTGGGTTGCTCAGGATAGGCAGGGCTACAGGATAGGTAGGGCTAACTGGCAAGCAACCTGAGATATCTAGTGTGATGCAGATGTCTGCAACAGGCCATCACATGTCTTGTGGCTGGTGTGCTGTGAAGGAGTGCCCTTTGTGCTGAGCAGCACCTTCTGAGCCTCGTAGGAACCTCGTGGCACATCAGGGAAGATGGATGAAGTTTGGCACCTCTCTGCACATATGGCTGGCAGAAGTTGGAACAAAGATGGACCTGTCTAAAAGGCAGATCAGGTAGATGCCTAGCACAGCGTGCCTTCAAAACCAGCAGAAGCATCTAAAGGCTGGTATATCAGTTTAATCAAATAAGCAGTGATGTAGATCAGCCATGTAATACATTTAAATAAATAAATCCTAATTGAACCCATTTTCTGTTGTCTCATGTCATGATTGTGGGCAAGGGGGCTTCTCAGTCATGGGACTATAGTGCTGGAACTGTCCCCCAGGGAGATTCATCCGTCCCCTTTTGTTGCCACCTTCCACACCAGCAGGCAAAGACTTTTTTCGTTTGGCATCCCCGCCTTTTCTAGCCAAAGTTTTAATTGCTGTTTTTGTTATCTTGTATGTATTTTTACTGTGTTTTTAATTGCTTTAATGACATGTGTTTTGGGGTATATGTATGGGATTTTAATGGTTTTACAATGGGGTTTGAACTTGTATGTTTTAAATTGTAGGCCACCTTGATGGCTCTAGTGAGGGCAGGAAGATGGCAGGTAAATCTGTAAATAAATTTATTATGTCATGATTCAACCTTATATATTAACTAGGAATAAGGCCCATTGTGGAAATAAATACAACGGGCTCTAGAAAGAGGCTCTGGGAGAGTGTCCCGGCTTTGGACACTCAGTGACTATTCGCTGTGGCAATCTCAGCAGGGTATAATGACAGAGTCCACCATTTTCTCCAGAGGAACTGATCTTTGCTACCTGAAGAGCAGTAGTAATTTTGAGTGATCTCCAGCCCACCCCCAAGATTGGTAACAGTGGTTCCCCAGGAGGGAGTGGCTGGTTTGGAGGGTGGAGTCTATGGCATTGTACCTGTCTGAGGTCCCACCCCTCCTCAACACTCACCATCTCCAGGTTTGACCCCTCAAATCTCCAGGAATTGCCCACCTGGAGGTGGCAACCTAATCAGGACTGGGCCCAATGAGTTTTCTCCCAAAGGCCAACATAGGTGTGGAAAGGGCCTTTTACTCACAGAGGAGAAAGTACAGGTGCCAACTGTGATTAGGGAAATACCTGGAGATTTGGGGGGGTGGATCCTGTGGCGGGCAGCATTTGGGGTGTGTGTGGAAGGACTCCGCTGGGTATAATGCCATAGAGTCTACACTCCAAAGCAACCATTTTCTCCCGGGGAACTGATCTCTGTCATCTGGAGGTCAATTGTAACAGTGGGAGATCTCCAGGTCCCACCTGGAGATTGGCAACCCTAGGGGAAAGTCAGCCGCATAGCGGGGAGTTGAAGAAAATGGTTTGATGGTTGCTGGCCCACCTTGTTAGCCAGCCAGCCATGCTGAAGCTAAGCAGGAGAAAGAGCCTTTTTCCATTTATTCTGACAGGAGAGTGGCCATTGGGGAGGGGGTTATGGATGGGGGAGGGGGTTATGCTGAAAGTCCTTTGTTTTTTTACTCACAGAACCAAGCTTGGTTGCCTACCAACAGCCACTCAGGGGACAGTCCCTAACAGGAGTTAAGAGAACTGTCTTCCTCAGGAGAGAGAGCTGGTCTGCCAGCAAATCTGTCTGAAGGGGGAGTGGGTGGGGAAAGGAGCAGACCCAGCACCCAGGCAATGGCACGTGAGTACTCTTGAGTGGCAGCTGATGGGCCAATGGCTGAGGGAGGGCATTTTACAACCAATGGGAGCACATGGAATCTTACAAAACCAAAAGATAATTATTATAAGGAGATATACATACATATATATATATATATATATATATATATATATATATACACACATACATACACGCAGGCTTGCTGGACTGTCCCCCCTCCCTTTCCCTTTTTCCCCACTGTGTTTCTGTGCCTCTCGGGGGTTGGTATTAGCTTTAGATAAGATTCTGTCTGTTTGAAGTGTTTTTGTTGTTTTTAAAAAGTTCTTCGATGGAGTTGGTTTGTATTAGGTTCACTTTTTTGGTGGAGTCTCATATTTTACACTGAGATGCTTGCAGTTTATATAGGTTCAGATTCTTGGATTTTACATTGTTTGGGCTTAGCAACGGTTTTCAATAGTGTTCCTATGGGGGAAGATTCTTGGGTTTTACTTTATTTTATTGCATTTTTTCCTACATAGGAAACAATGGGGGACGGCTGGGGGCACCTTGTTCAGGGGCCCATAGTATTGGACCCTCAGTCCAATTGACTTGAAATTTGGGGGCTATTTAAAAAACAGGCACCAGCAACCCCCCTGCAATTTTGGTCCCAGTACCTCTAAAAGCACCCCTCAGCCCCTTGGAAAGCTTCCCCATAAGGAATAATGGAGGCAAACATATTGGAAATTGGTGTGTGTGTGTGTACTGGGTCTGAACAGCAAAACAGTATTTGCAAACTGGGGATGCCAATATTTTTCAGTTCCTAGAGTTGGACTCAACTGTGCGACTGAACAACAACAAAAATATATTAATTTGTTTTTTGTTTTTGCTGTACACCCCAAAACTCCAAGCTGTTCAGCTTTGTGGCATTTGTGGACGACTGGTATAGAGCAAAACTTACTCAAGTCCTTATACCAGCCTTTAGATGCTTCTGCTGCTGGCATGGCTGCTATTTCTTTAGGGCTACAACAAACCTAGTACATATTGCCATAGAACATGTGTTTATATGTTTAGTTCCTCTTACCTGGGGATGGTGTGTCTTTGTGTCTTGTCAAACCACTCTTGCATGTACCAAATACTTGGGAATGTGAGGTAATAGAAACGGACAGAACAAGCAACTTTTGTATTAATATATACATTATTTTCCTTCTGTAAAACTTCTGCACACAGACCAATTTTCTCTTTGCAAGGCATAAAGCAAGGTATTCAAGATATAAAATGAGAAATTGCATGGTTTATATGGATCCCCAGAAAGAGCCCTGTCCTTCTTAAGGGACTGATCCAAGCACTGATTGGTCATACAGTCTTAGCTTCTTCTGCTTCTCATCTGGGTTATCCTTAAGAGCATGAATTGATTTGCTTTAAGTATTCAGTAAATTATGTAGCTTTTTGAGTTCTTTCATGTAAAGAAGGCAAAAATCTGGTCTCTTTTTAATTGAATAACTTAGTATGTCTTTAATTTTTAAGTAGAAGCTTTTCCATCCATTGTGTTTCCAAAAAAAGAAGAAGAAATTTTGAATGCTTTATTATTCTTATGGGAAATTCCTTTTACTTAGGCCAAAAAAAGAATACATTTACTGTATACTGGCTAGTAAGATCTTTTAATTGAGGGACTCTTTCAGCATCTGATGCACATGGATAATTCCCATTAATAATGGAGCTCCTTATGATAAGAGGCATTTCCCGAAGATATAAAATTTGCAAAACAGATAAAGGGCTGCTGGTAAAGATTGTACTATCTTTAAATTTTACTGTAAGTTATTTGATGCACCATATATATGTCTAAAGCAAAATTTATCAGCAGTTGCACAGGTGATTGAATTAAATGGCAACATGGTAGTGTGTAAATCAGTTCATTTAAATTCAACTTCTGATGCTCAAAGAGCCGACTTTACCTTCTAAATAATTTAGATGATTATGCAGTTTTGGGGTAGCACAACCTTCAGGTGGAACAAAATTCTGTATTTTGAATTTTAGTGGTAGGTTAACATTTATAAGAAGTTCTCTTCTTATAAATGCAGGACTGTATGGAATGTCTCTGTTGGTCACTTGTTTTATTCTTGAAACCTATCTTCTCTTGGGATCATTTGGAAGTGTATAAAGGCATTTCCACCCAGAAAGAGAGAGAGAGACCAGCAGGTTTTGCAGTGATGTGCAACTATCCAATGGGATCAGTAGTTGGCCATAGGTCAATTGTGCATTGGTTGCAAGACATCCAGTATAAACCTAAACAAAGTGCATTGAAGCCAGTTGTCTTAGAAGGATATAACTCTGTGCAGGATGGCACTGTAGAATATTTTTTTGTATATTACAGGGTTTAAATTAAGATATGTTTTATGTATCAGTGTTGCCTGTGAGCACCTGATACTGTAGTATTGCTGAAAGTAAGTAAGTGTAGATTTGAGAGGTACTGGGAAGCTACATTTAAGCCACTCTCAGCTTTTAAAGAGAGAACTGAAATATCTCTCCTTATAATAATTATCTTTTGGTTTTGTAAGATTCCATGCACTCCCATTGGCTGTAAAATGCCCTCCCTCAGCCATTGGCCCATCAGTCACCACTCAAGACTACTCGTGTGCCATTGGCCAGATGCTAGGTCTGCTCCTCTTCCCCACCCACTCCCCCTTCAGACAGATTTGCATGTCAGATTTACTGGCAGACAGCTCTCTCTCCTGAGGAAGACAGTTCTCTTGACTCCTGTAAGGGTGTTGGTAGGCAACCAAGCTTGGTTCTGTGAGTAAAAAAAACAAAGGACTTTCAGCATAACCCCCTCCCCCGCCCATAACCCCCTCCTCAATAGCCCTTTCCTGTCAGAATAAATGGAAAAAGGCTCTTTCTCCTGCTTAGCTTTAGCATGGCTAGCTAGCTAATGAGGTGGGCCAGCGACCATCAAACCATTTTCTTCAACTCCCCGCTGTGCAGCTGACTTTCCCCTAGGGTTGCCAATCTCCAGGTGGGACCTGGAGATCTCCCACTGTTACAATTGACCTCCAGATGACACAGATCAGTTCCCCAGGAGAAAATAGTTGGTTTGGAGCGTAGACTCTATGGCATTATACCCTGCTGAGTCCTTCCACAAACACCCCAGATGCTGCCCTCCACAGGATACACACACACACCCAAATCTCCAGGTATTTCCCTAATCAGAGTTGGCACCTGTACTTTCTCCTCTGTGAGTAAAAGGCCCTTTCCACACCTATGTTGGCCTTTGGGAGAAAACTCATTGGGCCCAGTCCTGATTAGGTTGCCACCTCCAGGTGGGCAATTCCTGGAGATTTGAGGGATGGAGCCTGGAGAGGGTGAGGTTTGAAGACGGGTGGCACGTCAGACAGGTACAATGCCATAGACTCCACCCTCCAATCCAGCCATTTCCTGATGGGGAACCATTGTTGCCAATCTCCAGGTAGGGGCTGGAGATCACCCAAAATTACAACTGCTCTCTAGGAGGAGATGGAAAACTAAAGGTAGGTTGATGGTTGGCTGGGAGGGAGATAGGGTTATCAACTCCAGGTTGGGAAATTCCTGGAGATTTGAGGGGTCGAACCTGGAGATGGTGAGTGTTGAGGAGGGGTGGGACCTCAGACAGGTACAATGCCATAGACTCCACCCTCCAAACCAGCCACTCCCTCCTGGGGAACCACTGTTACCAATCTTGGGGGTGGGCTGGAGATCACTCAAAATTACTACTGCTCTTCAGGTAGCAAAGATCAGTTCCTCTGGAGAAAATGGTGGACTCTGTCATTATACCCTTCTGAGATTGCCACAGCAAATTGTTACTGAGTGTCCAAAGCCGGGGCACTCTCCTAGAGTCTCTATCTAGAGCCCATTGTATTTATTTCCACAACGGCAAATATTTATGTATGTATGTATATATATTTGGACCAGGAATATCTGAATGCACATTCCTGTTGGAGTTATTGCAACTCATTAAAATATAATTCCTTTGCTTGTTAACATTGATGCTTGTGCTTTCCTAAATTTTTAAGTCTGGGATGCCTGGGAGAAAGGCAGGGTATATATTATATAAATAAACATTAATATTTTGATGTTGTTGCATACATGGATTTCCAAACAACTCCAGGCTCCTACCACTGCTAGTCATTAAATAATCACAGGAATGATGTCAGAGGTTCAAAATTAGCTTCATATAGGTCCTAAGCAGAAGAGACAACAAAAGGATATGGTCAGATGGGCAGTTTGCAGTGATATCATTGTGGTACCCTTGCCAATTTAAAGAGTACAATCAGACAGCAACATCTGCCCTCTGTGCCTCAGTGATTGCCACCCCATTCTGACCCACCTTGGAATTGGAGTAATCAGGCACCAGGGAAAGTCCAGTCTTTATGGATGTCAGCACTTTCCATCTGCATTTCTGGATGTCTGAACTTCCCTGTTGCAAACTGAAGCCAGCTGGGATGTGTGAACCATCAGATCCATTTCCACCTTTTAAAAAAGTCATTGGTGATATGTGCATAAATGACTATGTGCATGTGACCCCATTGTTGTTCAGTCGCACAGTCGAGTCCGACTCTTCGCGACCCCATGGACCAGATTACGCCAGGCCCTCCTGTCTTCTGCTGTCCTCTGAAGTTTGCTCAATTTCATGTTCGTTGCATCGATGACACTGTCTAACCACCTCATCCTTTGTCGTCCCCTTCTTCTTTGACCTTCAATCTTTCCCAGCATCAAGGTCTTCTCCAGTGAATGCTCCCTTCTCATTTGGTGGCCAAAGTATTTGAGCTTCAGCTTCAGGATCTGGCCTTCCAGGGAACAATCAGGGTTGATTTCTTTTAGGATTGACTGATTTGATCTCCTTATATTTTATTTAAAAAAAAAAACCTAGATGCTATGCTCCATGGTTGAGGCAAAGCAGTAATGTGGAAGCTTGACCACAGGGTGAGTCCATAGGGAAGCCACCTCAAGGTGTCAAACCTTCCCGCTGCAACTTAAACTGGTGCAATTTCCAGTGTGCCCAGATCACATCAAGCTTGTTATCTGACTGCAGCCTAAGAGTCCCTTGCCAGGAGCAATGAGAATTACTCAAGGTTATCCTACATATAATCAGAAGATCATAAAAAGAGCCCTGCTGGATCAGACCAGTGTTCCACCTAGCCTGGCATCCTGCCTCACACAGCAACCAACCACTTCCTCTGAAGATGCAACTATAGGGCATAGAGGCCAAGGCCTTCCCCTGATGTTGCCTCCTGACACTGGGATTCTCAGGTTTACTGCCTCTGAATGTGGAGCTTCTCTTTGGTCACCATGGCTAGTATCCACTGACAAACCTATCCTCCACAAATCTAATCCCCTTTTTAAGCTGTCTATGCCTGTGGATGTCACTGCATCCTCTGGCAGCAAATTCCAGATTTAATCAGTCAGTGTATAAAGAAACATTCCATTTTATCTGTCCTGAATCTACTGCCTATCAGTATCATTGGATGTCCTCAAGTTCTAGTATTTTAGGAGACAGAGAGAAAATTTCTGTTTGTCAATTGTCTCCATCCTGTGCCTAATTTTATAAACCTCTATCATGTTCCCCCTTAGTCATCTCTTTTCTACACTGAAATGATCCCAGATTCAGCCTTTCCTCATAGGGAAGGTGCTCCAATCCCCTAATTGTCTTGGTTACCCTCTTCTGTATTTTTTCCAGTGTTGCAATGTTGCTTTTGAGATCTGGTGACTGGAATTGCATACAATATTCCAAATGAGGCCGCAACATAGATCTATACGAGAACATTATAGTATCAACTCTTTTTTTCTTCTTTCAATCTCTTTCCTAATAATTCCCAACACAGAGTTTGCCTTTTTCACCACTGCAGCATGCTGGATGGTTAGTTATGTATTACACCAAGAGCTTTTCCCCTCTCAGTCTCAGCAAGTTCAGACCCTTATTAGCCTATATTTGATGCTGGGATTTTTTGTTCCAGTATGCACCACCTTACACTTACTGACTTTTAACTTCATCTGCCACATTGTCACCCACTCACTCAATTTGTGGAGCTACTCCTGGAGCTCTTCACAGTCATCCTTGCTTTTCACAATCCTGAATAATTTTGTGTCATCTCCAATCTTGGCCTCTACAGTAGTCACCTCTAATTCCAGATAATTTATGAACAAATTAAATAATACTGGCCCCAATACCGATCCTTGCAGTATCTCACTTGTTACTTCCATCCATTATGAGAACTGTCTATTCCTGCTCTATGATTTTTAACCCATCCAATTTTTAACCTGTCCTCTTTTCCCATGACTCATGAGGTACCCTTTTGCAAATCCAAGTATATAATTTCCTTATCTACTAATCCTACTATTGCAAAGTCCACTTTTGAAAAGCAAAGGGCACAGAAAGATCTAACAGGATCAATAAAATATAATTTTACTGGAGATATCTAAGCAAAGATTATGAACCATTGTCCTGAGAGCAAGGTTGGATCCAAACTTGTAGAAGTAGTACAGGGACAGTGGTGTTTCTACCTTGCCCTTTGCATAGCACACAACTGCTGGGGGTTGGTTGCCCCTACTGAACAACATGCCACATGGCATGGAAAGTTGCAGCAAGATAGCAGCAAAATAATCCCTTTCACTCTCTTGTGAACAGAGCAGCTCCATAAATGGGGCAGAGTGGAGGATGCTCTGAAATCTCCCTTCTTGCTCTGTTTGTCTGTGCTGCATAAGTTGTTGCTCAGGATGGTGGGCTCCTGACCTCCAGCAGTAACATTGGGAGGGGGGCTGTTAGGTAAAGATGGGGAAGATCTGATTTCACAACCACTAGAGCTTGGATCCAATCTTAATGCTGGGCTCAGGTTGGAATAACAGGTGGCAAGACTGAGTTCGAAAATTCTGCCTACTTTGTGGAGCAAAAAACCAACCATATTGTACAATGGAGTACTTGGGTTGCAGCTCTTACTAGTGGTATACATGGGGGGAAATGGTATTTTTAGGGTACGTTTAAACTAAATCCCAAAAATATCAGTAAATACTGATATTCATGAATCCCAGTATTCCGCTGGCCATTAGAGTGTGAAACTGACCCACTCTCCCTCCCCTTTGCTTCCTTAGCCAGCCACTGTGGCAGGCCAGATGAGGAAGCAAAGACAGGTTGGGGAGGCATCTTTAAATACTTCCTGTTCACTTCCCCAGCTGGTCTGCCAAAGCAGGCCAGCTGGGGAAGTGAAAAAAGATAAGGCAGGCATCTTTAAATGCCTCCCCTTCACTCCCCCAGCTGGCCTACCAAGGCAGCCGACTGGGGAAGTGAAGAGAGAAGGGTTTTAAAAAGTTTAAATCCCTTCTCTGCAATCATGCCACAGTGGTGGCACGATATCTCCATTGCACCCTATGGAAAGATCATGCCATCACTGTGGCATGACTCCAGAGAAGGGGGGGGCTGGTGGAGAACAGAGGGGATGACATTAAAATGCTTCCCCCTACCTCCCCTAGATATGCTGCTGCCGCCTTCCCTTCCCCAGCTGCCCTGCTCTGGTAGGCTGGCTGGGAAAGGAAATAGGAGGTAGAGCACTTCCAAATTGAGGGGAGTGAAACTGACTTGCTCTCCCTGCCCTTCACTTCCCCAGCCAGCTGCTGTGGCAAGCCAGCTGAGGAAGAAAAGACAGAATGGGGAGGTATTTAAAGATACTTCTCCAATCTGTTTTTCCCTTTGCTCCCTGATTCAGGGATGGGCACCCAAATAAAAGCCAAATAAGATCGGCTTTTATTCAGGAGCACTTATCGGTGGCCAAATCAGATTAGAGAATCTGATTTGGCTGAATACATGGTGTTTATTCCATTCGGCAAAGCCGAATGCATACCCTTAGCTTTTACCAGGAGGATGGAATGTGATTAGCTTCTTGGAAGCTGAAAGGGTATCCAAAAATAGCAGCATTTTTTTTTTTTTTTGCAAAAATGGCATTTTTGCCTACCCTAAACTGTAACAATATTTGTTGCATATAAAATGCTGATTTGTTTACTGCTGTGGCAAGCACTTATTCTTTTATTTTACAGTAGACTGAATAAAATACAGTTCTGTGCATTCGGGCAGAACACCAGTTTAAGCTGTGCAGAAATGATCCTACTTATACATCAACATCTGCAAAATCTGCAAATCCCCCCCATTTCCAATTTATTTATTTATTTATGTGCTTACCATATGAAAAGGTGCCTCAGTGCTCCTCCTTCCTCCTTCCATGGTAAAACAACGTATTAGCAACATAAGCACTGGCTAGAGGATTTGGATGAGTTCTAGGTTTCAGGTTTCAGTTTTACTGAGTACAGTTGTTTGTATATGACACAGATTTATGAATCAAGTACCATGTTGTTTTTTATTGGGGGGGAGACCAAATTGTGCAAGCCACAGTAATCAGAAAACAAAAGACAAATTTTATAAGGATCTATTTTTTCTTTGAAACTGGATAAATACTCTCCATAAATCCAATCCTACAAGGAAGATTTGTACATATAGTTGAAGCTGATGTGCACCACTATTCTCATCACGACCTATTGAAATTGATGAACAGAAATGCACAATTCTGTATAAACAGAAATGCACAATTCCCATAAATGTTCACTAGGTAAAACTATAAGGTATGATCAGGGTCAAGGTATTCATACCTATACATAAGACACACTTTGAAAATATATAAAATATTAAAAGTTAAACATCCCTATGGCAATTCAGACCATTGGTGTATCTAGCCCAGTGCTATGGTTGTACAGTGTAGTGGTTTGAAGGTTGTCCTAAGATCTAGAAGAGCCAGGAGTTCCCACATTACTATGGACCTCACTAGATGATGTTGGCTATTCTAATCTACATCACAGGGATAATGTTAGGATAAAATGGAAAGCCATGTACACCATCCTGAGATGATGATGATGATGATGATGATTTACTGGATTTATATCCCACCCACCCAGCATGTGGGCTCAGGGCAGGTCACAACAGTTTTGTTGTTGTTCAGTCGCACAGTCGAGTCCGACTCTTCACGACCCCATGGACCAGTTTACGCCAGGCCCTCCTGTCTTCTGCTGTCTGCTGAAGTTTGCTCAATTTCATGTTCGTTGCATCGATGACACTGTCTAACCATCTCATCCTTTGCCGTCCCCTTCTTCTTTGACCTTCAATCTTTCCCAGCATCAGGGTCTTCTCCAGTGAATGCTCCCTTCTCATTTGGTGGCCAAAGTATTTGAGCTTCAGCTTCAGGATCTGGCCTTCCAGGGAGCAATTAGGGTTGATTTCTTTTAGGATTGACTGATTTGATCTCCTGGCAGTCCAAGGGACTCTCAAGAGTCTTCTCCAGCACCATAGTTCAAAAGAATCTATTCTTCAGCGCTCAGCCTTCCTTATAGTCCAACTCTTGCAGCCATACATTACTATGGGGAATACCATTGCTTTGACCATGTGGACTTTTGTTGGCAAGGTGATGTCTCTGCTTTTTATCATGCTGTTTAGGTTTGCCATCGCTTTCCTCCCAAGGAGCAGGCGTCTTTTAATTTCATGGCTGCAGTCACCATCTGCAGTGATCTGGGATCCTAGGAACGTGAAGTCTGTCACAACAGTTACATAGTAATAAATCCAAATACAAGTACAAATTCATACAAAATTGAAATTCCTAAAAACAGCAACAAATCACAGAAAACTTCAGTTTCCAGTACCCACGGGCACCTCTAGTGCTGGACATATGCTAACAAAGATAAGGACCCACTCAGCAGATGCCATGGCAATCTCTAGAAAGAGCAGTTCAACAAGGCAGAATAGGCAAGGGAGGCCAAAGTATTTAGATGTCCACCACCTCAACCAAAGGCTCCATTTTACAGGCCCTGTGAAATTGCACTAAATCCCACAGGGCCCTTATCTCCAGTGGAAGCATGTTCCACAAGGCTGGAGCCAGGGTGGAGAATGCCCTGGCTGGCCTTGGTCAAGGCCCTGCTCTTTCGGGCCAGGAACTACCAGCAGATGTTGCTCAGCAGAGTGCAAAGCTCTATAGGGCACATGGGGAAGTGGTAGTTCTGCAGATATGTTAGTTCCAGGCTGCATAGGGCTTTAAAGGTTAGTGCCATAACCTTGAACTGGTTCTGGTACTCAACTGGCAGCCAGTGCAATCAGCGTAACACCAGCCAAATGTGCACACAGAGAGAGACATCGCAGTCAGCAAGCATGCCATCACATTTTGCACTAGCTGTGGTTTCCAGATCAGATTCAAGGGCAGTCCCATGTAGAGTGCATTACAGTAATCTAACCAGGAAGTGACCATTGTGTGGATCACTGAAACTAAATCCCAGGAGGAGAGATGGGGATTCAGCTGCCTGACCAGCTGAAGATGGTAAAAGGCCAATCTAACAGCCATGTTGACTTGGGCCTTCATGGAAAGTGAGGCATCCAGGACCACTCCAAGGCTCTTCATCTTCAGTGCTAGTGACAAAAGGGCCCCATCAAGAGTTGGGCACCTGGAGGGGCAGGGCTTCTGAGCAATGGTGTGGTTGAGATTTTCAGGGCTCTCTGAATCTCACCAACTTTTGAGCTTTTTTAGCGGACTTGCTGGAGTTTCAAGTCACTGGTGATGACCGGAGTCCAACCGGTACTTTGCGTGCAAGATATCGGTTTCAAAGGACTTTATTCTGAGACCCTCGCATGTGGCAAACAGCAGATGTAGGAATAGGATTGTCCTGTGCAAGAAGCTTCAAGGAAACAGACATGGGAGCACATCTGATAAGTTGTAACAACCCCCACATTAAGAGCCCTCAACTTCGTCTCAACATCTTGGCGAAGAGTCAGTATTTCTTACTCTTTACAACCTTCAATTGTGGAAAAGAATACTGTACTGCCCTCATAAATCTTCCCCTACACACTCTTCGGTGAGCGGCTGGGCAGAGTTTGGGGAATCAACGTAATAAAAATACAGGGGCAAAGCAACAAATTGAAATCTTCTATCTGCTTGCTGGAAAATATCATTAAAGGGATGATAAATTAAAAAGAACTGAGACTTATCTGATTTATGGAAAAGAAAACACGAGGTTGGATTTAAAATGGCGATGGAACTTCACATTTTCTAACCGCGTAATGTTATAGAGGCTGACAGAGAAGCAACCTACCCTTCCCGGCCCCCCTAACAGCTGAAATCACTGAAACCTTCCTCCTCAGGGTTCTAGTACTGAGACCCTTATCGAGACTGTCCTGCAAGAAACGCAAGACAGGCCCTACTGAGGCCCTAAACAGATCTACCTTCTGCTCTCTGCACCAAGAACAAAACACTTGCCAGGTGGCATTACAAACTCTATTGGTGGAGTTCCTTCTGGACGCTAGCATAGTGGAGATGACCTTGTTAGGATATCCTACACGTATGAGCGTTTTCCGCTCAACCTCCATGCTGTGAGCCTGAACATGTCCGGACATGGGTGTCTCATCAGACCCTGAACTAGGAGGTCCTCCTGCATAGGAAGTTTCCAGGGATCTTGCATCGACAATTTTTTTAACTCTGGAAACTACATTCTTCATGGCCAACATGGAGCTATCAGGATAACTTCTGTTTTGAATTACTCTGTGTAGTATCTGTATGGGAAGGAATGCATAGAGAAGCCGTTGAGGCCAGTTGCAATTTAGAGCATCTGTTCCTCTGGCATGTTTGTTTCTTACCCTGGAGAAGAAGTCTGGAACTTGATGGTTCAACTTTGTTGCAAATAGATCCACTGTCACCTGTCCAAACCTGTGGCAGAGTTGCAGGAACACTTCCTTGTTCAGCTCCCACTCCGACTGAACCAATCTTCTCCTGCTTAACCAGTCTGCCAGGACATTGTCTTTCCCTGCAACGTGCATCACTTTCAGTAATAATAGATGACTCTCCGCCCAAGACAGCAGTTTGGCTGCTTTGAGGTGTAGTCTCCTCATTCTGGTCCCTCCCTGAAAGTTTACATAGGCCTTCGCCATCATATTGTCCGTTTGGACCAGAACATATTGACCGGACAAGAGAGTGGTGAAGCTCTGGAGCCCCAGTTTTATCGCCCTCAACTCTAAAAAATTATTCCTCATGGACTCCTCCTGAGACCATTCTCCCTGCACCATTCTCCTCCTGAGTGTGCACCCCACCCCGAGAGGCTGGCATCCGAAGTCATTAGTATTCTTGTTGGATCCCTCAGAGGAGAACCCCTCAGAGGAGAACCGACAAGGATTGAGCCACCAGTTTAGCTGGAGGCACACTGACTCTGGAAGCTGTAACAATTTGAACCTCTTGTGCGCTATAGCTTCCTGAAAAGGGAGAAGGAATCTCTGCAATGGTCTGGTGTGAAATCATGCCCATTGCACAATGTCCTGGCAGGACACTAACATTCCCAAGAGTTTGGCTAGAGTCATGAGTTCCATCTTGGGCTGTTACAGCACTCCTGATAATAGTAATCAGATCTTCTGTTCCCTGTCCTGGGACAGGAAGACCCAATCCCTGATGGTATCTATTTCTACTCCCAGGTGAATCAGCTGCTGAGTTGGCTGTAAATGGCTTTTCGCCATATTGATCACAAACCTGTGATCCTCCAATGTGTGCACTGTGAGCTGGGCTACATTCAAACTCTCTTAAAATGACAACGCTTTGAGAAGAATGTCTTCTAGATATGGAAAAACTTCTATGCCTTTCATTCTGAGGACTGCTATCAGTGACACTAGTACTTTGGTAAATACCCTCAGGGAAAACTTTAACCCGAAGGGAAGGGCCTGTATTGGTAGTGCATTCCTGCATACGCAAAGTGAAGGAATTTCCTATGTTCTTGATAAATTGAAATATGAAGGTAGGCCTCTGACAAATCTATGGAAGACAGAAAGTCCCCTTTTTGAATGGTTGGGAGAATGGAACAAAGCGTTTCCATCCTGAACTTCCTGTCACTTATGTGATGATTTAACCACTTTAGGTCCAGAATGGCCCTGGTGTCCCCATTTTTCTTTGGGACTGAAAAGAATACTGAGTAAACTCCCCGCTTCCGGAGAGAGGCTGGAACCCTCTCTATCGCTCCTATCTCCACCAGGTGATTGATGGCTAAAATCATCTGCTGATGCTTTAACTGATCCCGGTGTTTTGCAATCTGAATGAAATATTTGTGGGGTTTGGAGGAAAACTCCAGTTTGTAACCATGAGTTACAGTGTCCAGGACCCAACAGTCTGTGACCGTCTGGTGCCAAGCTCCTCAAAGGCCTGAAGCCTTCCCCCAATGCCTGGAACATTCCAGATAGTCAGATAGTCATGCTGATGTGCCCTTTTTCTGGGACTTATTTGGGGATTGATTATGGGTAAAGGGCTTGCCAATGTGAGATCTAGGCTGCCACTTTGACTTGAAGTGCCTGGAGAAGGTGGGCTTCTGACCCTGTTTCTGTTTCCAAAAGGGCTGAAATCTCTTTCTAAACTTGCTATCCCTCTTTTGGATGGTAAGACTTTCTTCTTATCCTTGTCTTCCGCCAAAGATCTATCTAACCCTTCCCCAAAGAGATTAGACCCTTTGAAAGGTACAGCTGCGACCTTAGCCTGTGCTGAAGAGTCCACGTCCCAGTGATAGAGCCAATTATTTCTGTATGCCATCATGCTACATGTCATAGCTCTGGCTGACACAGTCCATCCCATCGCGAGAGGACTGTAGGGGGCTGGACAGCATCCAGGGTGGCATCTGCTGCAAATGCAACCACAAAGGCAATTTTCTTAACTTCATCCTTAAATTCTTTTGGATCATTACCTTCTGTGGAAGCTAGATTCTCCGCCGAGTCGTAGACTGCCCTGGCAAACAAGGATCCTATGGTGGATGCTCTTAGGGAACAGGAGAAAGCCTCAAAATTCCTATGCAGCGCCTGTTCAATACGCCTATCAGAATGATCCTTAGGCATTCCATCTGCATACACGGGCAAAACTGAGTTAGAAGACAAACTGATAACTGGGTCATCAACCATGGGCAGTTTCAGACGCTTGAAAGTTTCTGGCATGAAAGAATAGTGTTTTGAAAAAAGGTGATGACTAGCCTTGGGTTTTGCAGGTTGCTCCCATTCTGCCTTCATTATATTAAAGAAGGAAGCAGAAAGAGGAAGCCACGGCTGTGAAATAGACAGTTTTGGCATTAACTTTCCTACGCCGGTCTGGAATTCTGAATCCTGCTTTGTAACTGTCTTGGGTTTAGAGGAAAGGTCTAAGGTCCTGAGTACTTTGGGTAGCAGCTTGCAATATAATTCCTGGGGGAAAAGCCTAGACTGAACAGAAGGCATTACTTCCTCTGTTTCCTCAGACAATTCCCCTTCTTCCTTTTCTGAAGAAGATAAAGATGAATCTGTCTCCTTTTCCAGGTTGTCAATAAGGAAGCTATGGGATTTTTGAAAAGATCTAACTCTCTTCCTATGTTTGGATCTAGGAGGGGACCTAGAACTGCTGGAAGACATGTCCTCTCTATTGGGTTTGGGCCTGTTGGGTGCTCTGCCCCTTTCCCATGAAGGTCCAGCCGGACCAGATCACTGAAAGGTTTCCTGCAACATCTCTTTGAACTCCCTTCACATTTCTTTTCTGAACCAGTTCATCAGTTCAGCTTTTTGAGTTTCTCTAGGATCTATTTCCAGAGAGTCCATTGCTTCTTGGGATGCTAGGGAAACAGAAAGTCTAGGGAATCTCCTTTCACTAAGAGGGCTGCCACTGCCCAGTGTAGTTTCTCTTTTGGCCTGATCAGCCATCTCACTAATCCTGAAATGAAAGTGAAACAAGGACCTATAAAGGAGGCTAAAATGGCTAACACCATGTACTTTTCCACCTAAACTACTAGGCATCCAAGTGCCATAATCTCAAGGTAGGACTTGGTCACCCTTGAAAGATCTCCCTCCCCCTAAGAATGTCTGATATCCAGTCCCCCAGGGATGAAAACCTTGTAAAGGCAGGGGAAAGGGGGAAAGGGTGGGCCTGGGTGGGGAATTCTCCCCATGTCCCAAAAGTAAGAGGAAAGGTGGCCATTCACCCCCTCATTTTGCCTCCCCCCCGTACCCCCAGTCCATCCCATCGCAAGAGGACTGTAGGGGGCTGGAAAAACTCACTGCAGTTTCACCAATGCTTTCACCGCCACTGCACCACCTCCTGAGTCTCCCATGCTCCAGGGACCAAATGGAGGAAAAAACACAGCCCGGCCACTTAAGCGGACAACTCTACCGCACCCTGCAAACTCCAAAGGGTAGGCCCTCCACCCAAAGGGAGGGTAAGGCCAGCGGGAGTCCAAAGAGGGATGCTGGTGCTTGTTGCGGCAGCCGGGGATCTCCAAGCACTGAAGACGCCCTCAAAGCTGTAGAGCTGCTGAGATTAGCACTTTAAAGTGCATGCGGCTTGTTTTTCTTTCTTCTTCCTTTCTTGCTGCACTGTTAAGTGCTGCTGAAGCATGTCCTGCTGTGAAGCAGGGCCAGCAGAAACTGGGAGAGTCTCCAGGGGATAAGCTCCTCCCCACCTGGATCAAAGTCTGAAGTCAACCCTGTGATTGGAGGAGGAGCTTATCCCATTCGTACAGACTGTCCCACTGCCTGAACCACTGGAGAAAGAAACACCCAGCTCTTATTCTGACTATTCAAAGACTTTTGTCTTTGCGGTTGCTAGACATAACAATGTGTTTGCAGAGTTTGAAATACAGGCTGAGAGCTGTTTGATTTTCTACACAAGCAAGCCCAGAGAAGAGGGAGAAATCTACAAAGACTTAAGACACAAAATAGTGATAATTCTTAAGAGAAATTTACAGAGAAAATGGAAAAAACTGAAACTTTATAAGTAATAAATATATAAAGAAGTGTAAAGTGAAGGATTCTTGGTTTTATGATTTTAAGAACTGATATATAACTTACTTTTAAAAGTTTGTAAGTAAATGGGAGTTCTAAAGTCAACGTTATTGATAACATGAAAGAACATTTTAAAAAGAATAGAGTATCAACATATATAACAAAGATAATGTGTCCAAATCAGTATTTTTAAATAGTTAGGAAATGCCTGTTTCTTTTCTTTTTCAGGTTATAGATATGGAGTTGATCAGGAACAGTGTATTGTAGGCAAATTGAAAGAGGGCAATAACCAACAGCATGGAATCCAAATCAATATCTGCATTCACATTCTAGAATATTCTGGGAACAATTCAAACATCAGTTAGCATATAAATCTTGAAAGACTTGTGTTATACATAATGCATAATTCCCTTCACAACACTATGGTCTTTATGGTAAGTGAAAAATGGTCTATTGGTGCTGCTCTCCAGGTGAGGAGTCCAAACAATAATGACACATACTGAGCTATGCTTTGTGAAAGCTTTTCTTTGGGGGCATTCTCTTCCTGCAGGGGTCTGACAAAGCTTGAATTATTTTCTGGAAGCCATGTAAAATGCTGTAGACTTGGGTAAATCTTTGGAGAAGGAGATCCCTATGATATCAGATTAAATTTTATTTTTTAGTGTGTTTATCAGGGCTTAAATTTTAAAGTCTCCTACCTGCCCCAAACATTTGTGTGAAAAATTAAAGAAGAAAGATATGCAATATAATTGTATGAATATTATTGAAATGGCTATCACAAATCCTAGCTATCCCCATAGTCACAGCTGTGTGAAAATAGCATTCAAACGTTAATCCAGGACAGGCATTTCTGTCAAAGACACAGGGCATTAAAACAGCAGTCACCATAACCCTCAAGTGACAAAAGCAACAGTTTCCTCACATATGCAGTGGCATCAATTTTCTGAGGGCAATACTGACATGTTTCAGCAACCAACAGTCATTTTCACAGGCTCTGTTACAAAGCACAGAGAAAAAAGCAGGTGGGGGATGATTTTAAAAGTGACATCCATGATGATGGATGACAACTGAAGGGAAATATTTTAACCTTTAAGACACGAGCTATGAGCAGGCATCCTTAGAACTCTTTAATGAGAGAACATAGCACAGCCAAGCCCACTCTCTGATCTATGCTTCTTATGCTTTCTAGAAACTGAGAATCCATCTTGGTTCATACATAAAGAGGATAGTCTTTAGGCTCCGAGGTTCTGGCAACCCCGGGTTATATGGAACCACAGCAAATGGCTCTCTAAGGTCAACACTGCTCTATTGTTTTCAGAAAGGGTGTAGTATGGATGGTTAGAAGTAGTTTCCCTAGGAAATCCCTAGGTCCTTAAATACTAAAGCATGTTTTGCAAGTATAGGGTCCCTATAGCAGGGGTGATCGACCCTAGAGAGGCAGCGCTAGTAAAAAAAAAAAAATACAACTGAACTCTGTGTGTGTGCATGTGTATAAAGTGCTGTCAAATCTCAGCTGACTTATGGTGACCCCAACAAAGGGTTTTCAAGGCAAGTGAGAAGCAGAGGTGATTTGCCAGTGCCTTCCTCTGCAGAGTCTTCCTTGGCACTCTCCTGTCCAAGTACTGACCCTGCTCAGCTTCTGAGATCTGATGAGATCAGGCAATACCATGCCTCTTTGCCTCCCAGTACTGAACTAGGCAGTATGCTTCAATATAAGGCAGCCTGCACCATAAGCACACCAAATTTAAAAGGCCACAATGGAAATGTACTGGCTAGAGAAAGTCTACGGGTTCTGTAGAACTGTGGCCAGTGTTCCCTCTAAACTGAGTTAGTGTGAGCTATCTTACAGTTTTTTAGCCTCTGGCTCACACATTTTTGCCTTAGCTCAGAAAGGATGGTTCCAGAGCAAACTAACTGTATACAGTAGCCAAATCGCTTGCTCACAACTTTAATGTCAATAGCTCACAAAGTAGAATTTTTGCACACAAGACTCCACAGCTTAGAGGGAACATTGATTGTGGCACCCATAAAATGTAATACACCATGTTCTCAGGGCCAGCACCAATGCTCCCTCTAAGCTGCGGGGTCTTGTGAGCAAAAATTCTACTTTGTGAGCTACAGGCATTAAAGTTGTGAGCGAGCAATTTGGCTGCTGCATAAATTAGTTTGCTCTAGACCCATCTTTCTGAGCTGAGACAAAACTGTGTGAGCCGGAGGCTAGAAAACTGTGAGCTGGCTCACACTAACTCAGCTTAGAGGGAACACTGGCCAGCACCAAGACTTAGCATTGATGGGCAGTTGCCAAAGCTTAAGGGCCCCAGCAGAACCCATTGCCAATCCCTTATGTACTGCAGCAAAGCAGCATCCACTCCAACTTGCCCTACTTTTCTGTGATGTGGTGGCACTATTTAGCCCCATGGGGAATGTCACAATCTATGAACTTGCCCCACTCTCCTCCTTTTTCTTTTGATAGAGGAAGAAAGCAAGTGGCATCTGCCTGGGCAAGCAAGTACAGAGAGCTGGTCGGAGCCAGTTTGGTGGGGTGATTAGAAGCATGGACTCAACAACAAAAAAATTTTTTTACAGTCAATGACCAGCATACACAAAGGTTTACATAAAATCAAACGATCAAATTTTGCAACTTTAAAAATTTCACTCAAGCTACCACATGTATTTTCCGATCTTTGTACACCTGTGCAAAAAAGTTAGTCACTATTTGGGCTGTTTCATGGTTCATATCGGACAGAAGGTAATGGAGTTTAATTTTGTTTGATCTGCCAGGGAAATTTCTGATCAGTGGCTCAATAAATTTTGACTGGATTTCTTTGTGCCTAGGGCAATTAAAGAAAATATGTTTCATTTCATCAATTTCCTTTAAAGAACAAGAACAGAGCCTATGCATATAGGGGACTGATTTAAATCTCCCTTCCAGAACAGCAGAAGGTAGAGTTGAATTTCTTGCCAATGTAAAGGCCCTTCTGGAATTAGGCGCGTGGACTTTAATCTGGGAGAATCGGGTTTGATTACCCATTCCTCCACATGCAGCTGCTGATGTGACCTTGGGTCAGTTATAAGTTCTTTCAGAGCTGTTCTCTCAAGAGCAGTTCTTACAGAACTTTCTCAGCCCCACCTACCTCACAGGGTGTCTGTTGTGGGGAGGGGAAGAGAAAGGAGGTTGTAAGCCACTCTGAGACTCCTTCTTCCCTTCAGCAGGACAGGGCAGCCACCAGTGACAGTAACTTCACCAAAAAGGAATCTCCAGATGCAGTCCTCTCCCCCAAACAGTACCATGTGGAAGCAAGGAAATGTGCATGGTTTCATTGTAATCTCTAGTTGTGTATTCCTATTTAAATGTTCATGGGCAATATGTAAAACATCCCTTCCTTAATAATGCCTACAGAAGTCACTTTTGCTTCTACAAATGCAGCCCACAGCTATTTTGAACACTTGTCTGCTTTTGGTTATATGCAAATATGCCAGCCATTCTGACAGATTTTTTTACTGGGCAACTGAAAAATCCCTAATAGATTCAGTTTCCGATAATGATTTCCCTTTTCATTTAAAAGAGAGCCCTTTCATCTTTTGCTAAAACTGGGAAGAAAAGTACAGCCAATCAGGTGATAGATGTCATTCAGTGATCACTCTACTTGACACAGTGCCACCACCCTCATACTTGCTCACACTTGCTTCTGTGCCTTGTATTAGGCATTCTGAATCAGTATTCCTGGCACATTAAAAAAAGGGGGGAGCTGTGCATGAAAACGGTCTCAACCTTTTTCATTCTAGGCCCAGAGTTACAAATCTGTTCTTTCACCCTATATTCTACCTTCATTGAAAAAGAAAAAAATACACCATACTGCATTTCTGGATTGTTCCAATTATTTTTGCCATCGTTTCAAAATGTAAATGCCCCAAAGCATATTTATTTTGCTTCTCAAAATTATAATTTTCTTCTTAATTACCTTCCCAACATTTTAATTGCCTTTATTGATACATGTAATGTTCTGCATGCTTATAATTAGGTTTGTTAAACTGAAAGGTTGCAAACTGAAAGATTCAGGGAGTTATATAATTATAGCCAAAACGTAATTCCCAAATAAGAATCAATCTATTGCTTGCATTTAAGGAAGGAAGGATTTATGGGCAGAATGTCAAGCTTAACTAGACAGATTTTCTCATTCTTTGCCCAGTCTTGTTTTGTATTTAAAGTCGAAAAAAGACAACAAACATTTCCTTTACCCTTCCTGTTCCTCATCCTGTTGTGAGTGCTTCACTACCCACTCTTCATTGAAGTGTATCCTTTATTGTGGCTAGGTATCATCATTAAATCTATCCAGACACTGAGTGCATCTCCAGAGACTACAGACCTTTTCCAGAAGATGTTAAATAATGGATCTTGGGCTGCAGTCAGACAGGAGTCCCCCACTTATGATTTCTAGAGAGCTGAAAGTCCTATGAAAAAACTCCTGTTGCTTAGGATGGTAGGCTCATTTTTATCCCTCAATTGTCTCTGATCAAATAGGTTTTGAAACATTTTATAAGGATTCTCAAACCTTTAAAACTTGTTTGAGCAGGGCTAAAAATTGGACCACTATATATATATATATATATATATATATATATATATATATATATATATATATATATATGAACCTGATGGTGCATGGACTGTGATGTCTCTGTCATATCCTATTGTCTATCTCCAGCCTTATGATCTGTAAGGATACTATTACTTTAAGTGAGTGGTACTTAACATGATTCTAGGGGGGTGAGGCAAATGAGTAGAGTCATAGCTGAGGCAGCAAGTTAGTTCCATTTCTTCTAATACTGGTTTCTATGTTATGCAAATAGTTAATGAAGTTCATTTTGTGTTATACTGCATCCTGGATTCTGAAAGTTATTCATAAAGCATGTGACATGGTACCAGGAATGGCTGGCTGCAAACAGCAGTTCCTGTACTGAGGAACATAAGAACATAAGAGAAGCCAATGTTGGATCAGGCCAATGGCCCATCTAGTCCAACACTCTGTCACACAGCGGCCAAAATATACCAGGTGCTATCAGGAGGTCCAGCAGTGGGGCCAGGGCACCAGAAGCCCTCCCACTGCTGCCCCCTCCAGCACCAAGAATAGAGTGCATCACCTGCCCCAGACTGAGAGTTCCCATCTATACCCTGTGGCTAATAGCCACTGGTGGACTTCTGCTCCATATGTTTATCTAATTTCCTCTTGAAACTGTCCATGCTTGCAGCTGCCACGACCTCCTGTGGCAGTGAATTCCATATGTTAATCACTCTTTGGGTGAAGAAGTATTTCCTTTTATCTGTTCTAACCCGACTGCTCAGCAATTTCATAGAGTGCCCACGAGTTCTTGTATTGTGAGAAAGGGAGAAAAGTACTTCTTTCTCAACCTGCTCAATCCCATTCATAATCTTATAAACCTTGATCATGTCACCTCTCAGTCGTCGTTTCTCCAAGCTGAAGAGCCCCAAGCATTTTAACCTTTCTTCATAGGGAAGGTGTTCCAACCCTTTTATCATTCTAGTTGCCCTTCTCTGCACTTTTTCCAATGCTATAATATCCTTTTTGAGATGTGGTGACCAGAACTGTACACAGTATTCCAAATGAGGTCGCACCAATGATTTATACAGGGGCATGATGATACTGGCTGATTTGTTATCAATTCCCTTCCTAATAATCCCCAGCATAGCGTTGGCCTTCTTTATTGCAGCTACACATTGTGTAGACATTTTCAGCGAGTTATCCACTACGACTCCAAGATCTCTCTCTTGGTCCGTCTCTGCCAGTTCAGACCCCATCAACATGTATTTATATTTAGGATTTTTGGCTCCAATGTGCATCACTTTGCACTTGGCCACATTGAACCCCATTTGCCACGTTGACGCCCACTCACCCATCCTCAACAGATCCCTTTGGAGTGCCTCACAATCCTCCCTGGTTTTCACCACCCTGAACAACTTTGTGTCATCTGCAAATTTAGCCACATCACTGCTTACTCCCAATTCCAAATCGTTAATAAACAAGTTAAAAAGCATGGGACCGAGTACTGATCCCTGTGGTACCCCACTGCTTACCACCCTCCACTGAGAAAGTTTCCCATTTATACTCACTCTCTGTTTCCTATTTATAAGCCAGTTTTTGATCCACAAGAGGACTTGTCCTTTTATCCCATGATTATTGAGCTTACTTAGGAGCCTTTGATGAGGAACTGTATCAAAAGCTTTCTGGAAGGCAAGGTAAATAATATCTATTGGGTCCCCCTTGTCCACATGTTTGTTCACTCCCTCAAAAAACACTAACAGGTTAGTGAGACAAGATCTTCCCTTACAGAACCCATGCTGAGTCTGCCTCAATAGTTTTTGTTCATCAATGTGCCTACTAATTCTTTCCTTAATAACAGTTTCCACCAACTTACCCTGTATCGATGTCAGACTGACTGGCCTGTAATTTCCCGGATCTCCCCTGGAGCCCTTTTTAAAGATGGGAGTGACATTAGCTACCTTCCAGTCATCAGGAATGGAGGCAGATTTTAAAGAAAGATTACATATTTTTGTCAGGAGATCCACAAGTTCACATTTGAGTTCTTTCAGAACTCTCGGATGAATGCCATCCGGGCCTGGTGATTTATTAGTTTTTAAATTGTCCATCAGTCGGAGGACTTCCTCTCTTGTCACCGCAATCTGATTCAGGTCTTTCAAACCCCCTCCCGAAATCGGTGCTTCTGGAGTGGGCAAACACTTCCACAGTGAAGACAGAGGCAAAAAAATGCATTCAGCTTCTCAGCCATTTCCCTATCACCCTTCACTACTCCTTTTACCCCTTGGTCATCCAAGGGCCCCACTGCCTCCCTGGCTGGCTTCCTACTTCTAATGTATTTGAAGAAAGTTTTATTGTTGGTCTTTATGTTTTTTGCGATATGCTCCTCATATTCCCTTTTTGCTTGCCTGATCACAGACTTGCATTTTATTTGCCATAGTCTGTGTTCCCTTTTATCAACCTCACTAAGACTAGCTTTCTACCGCTTAAAGGAATCCTTCTTACCTTTTACAGCTTCCATTACTTTATTTGTTAGCCATGCAGGCTTTTTTCTATACCTATTTGTACCTTTCCTAACCTGCGGTATATATTTTTTCTGAGCTTCTAGGATTGTCTTTTTAAATAGTCTCCAAGCTTCCCCAATGGTTTTGACCTTCTCCACTCTTCCTTTCAATTTCTTCCTCACATGTCCCCTCATACCAGAGAAGTTACCCCTTTTAAAGTTAAAAGTGGTTGCATCAGGAAAAGGTAGAAGTAGCTATAGGAAACAGAACAAAAAAGGGCAAGATGGAGCAGCTCAGAACTCCAGCAACCCTTGCTGTTTCCATAAATGCAGCAGAATCCTGGAAAAGATTCAAACAAGAGTTTGACCTCTTTATTACAGCAAATGGTTCTACATAGAAAACTGATGAACAAATGGTAGCTATATTTATATTGTGAGGTCAGAAGCATTGGATTTATTTAATAGTTTGCAACTTAGTAAAGAACAACAAGCTAGTTAGGAGGCTGTGGTACAGAAATGTCAAGGGTATTGCAGCCATAAACTAAATGCACCTTTTGAGAGATACAGTTTCATATGTGATTACAGAAGGGGGGGGGATTGAATCCTTCATTACAAATCATAGACTGTTAACCCAGGCCTGCAGTTTTGGAGGAGTTGTAGATTCACTTATTACGATCAGCAGCAAAGTACGGGCTGTAGCTGAAAGGCAAAGTACGTGGCTTGCTTAGGAATGCTGACAAATTCTGGCAAGAGATCTCAAAAAGGAAATTTCCATTGAAACAAAGTTCACACCATTTTTACTCAAACACATACTACTTTGAACTTCAGCATGAAATAAAATGGCTTCCCAAAGGTCCATTGCTACCCATCCCTCCACAAGCCATCTTTCTCTTTTGAAAGGTAAGGCCCAGGAATTTTTAATTGAATAGACGCCAGACTGGCCTATCTTTTCAGCCAATTGCACTTCCCACACTTTCCCAACATAACTTTTTGCCGGGGTTGATGTACATATAGAATCATAGACTTGGAGGGGACCTCCAGGGTTATCTTGTCCAACCCATGCACAATGCAGGAAATTCACAAATACTTCCCCCCACCCCCAGAGACCCATGCTCTATGCCCAAAAGAGGGCAACAAAAGTCCTCCAGGATCCCTGGCCAAACTGGCCTGGAGAACAATTTCTTCCTGACCCCAAAGTGGTGATCAGCATTTCCTTGGGCATGTAAGAAAGGGCCACAAGAACTGAGCACTGATGCAACCCTTCCTGCCCTCCCTTCTCGTGATCTGCCTAAGTTCAAAGAATCAGCATTGCTGTCAGATGGCCATCTAGTCTCTGTTTGTAAACCTCCAAGGAAGGAGATCCCACCACCTTCTGAGGAAGCCTGTTCCACTGAGGAACCACTCTAACTGTCAGGAAGTTCTTCCTAATGTTTAGCCGAAAACTGTTTTGATTTAATTTCAACACATTGGTTCTGGTCTGACCTTCTGGGGCAACAGAAAACAACTTTGCATGATTCTCTATATGACAGCTTTTCAAGTACTTGAAGATGGTTATCATATACAGTTTTCTCAACCTTCTGATTCAATTCATGAAGCCAAGAAAGCCAGAATTTCCATCAGTAGGAAGGTGTGCTGAGAAACATTGAGAAAAACAATTTGCCAGAAATACATGTTCCAGTTGGGACCTATCATTAGTTTAAAGAGCCAACTTTACAACTGATTATTCCCTCCTTTCAGAAAATGGTAAGGTTTGGAGCATCCTACTGCTATAAACTATCTTCAGCAGCTTTATCCTTTTCCACTTTATTTCATTAATCACTGTTGAAATTAACTTATATACTATCTCTTATGGCTTGGTGCCTCCTCAGTCACAAAGAGCAGACCTTGAACAATGGGGTATGTTTTAGTTGAATGGTATCTAATTAAAGTTTTATGGAAGCCAATTTTTAACCAGCTTTTCCCTGGTGAATAATGTTTCTATGGGTTTTCTTTGTCCTTCCCACTCCCACACACTTCCATCCCACTTTTCAATGATTGTGCTGTCATCATCATTAAACCACTCCCCCCCAAGTGATTTCAGTTGTTTTTTTTTAAAGGCCCTAAATTATCAATATAATGCTACAGTGTTGTAATCATAGTTTAAGTGGGTTCTCTGAACTCCCAGCTTTCACTTTTTTAAAAAGTAATTCCCTAGCCTCTTCCCTCACAGAGATAAAAGTAAAAAAGGCATATCTCCCAGAGAAAGGAGATAGAGACTTACTTTAAAAAAACGGAAGCTGGGAATTCAGAGAATCTGCTTAAACTATCATTACAATGCTACAGCATTATATTGATATTTTAGGGATTTTTTTAAAAAAAATAATAAGGGGTGCTATGACACCACTGATGATGACAGCACCCTCACTTGAACATCCTCATTATTTTAGCCACATACAGAAGAAAATAAACTAATTGCACAACTATAAAAACACAGAGAGAGGGCCGACGTGCAGCAGAACGCTGCCCACACTTATTTCAATGCTTGTGGATCAACTCCCAAGAAAATCAGGTAAGTCAAGCATGCAGAAAAGGTCATTCTATCTTTAATTCAGGGGTATGTCTCTGATTATCTCCATTAAATTACATGGAACCTAGAGGAAGAAACTCAAGAATTAAAAAGAATGCCCCTTCCATTTTGCCTGGTGATGAAGACACTGTTGCGGGAGGGAAATATCCCATAGGTGTGCATTTTCAAATCCTGATTTGGGGGCTTCAGAAAACCACATCCATGAAAAGCACACCCATGAATTGCAACATAAAATGGTCAGTAACAGAAGCCCCTTCAAAAGAAACCCTGTCAAAGCCAAAAAAGATTTTTAAAAAGATAATTTGGGGAGGCATGTAAAGAGCAAGTCCCCCCCCCATTTTGTAAAACAGTGCAAGCTAAAAAAAACCCCAGAAGTAGCGAGTGGATGAAAACGTTCTCCAAACAGTAGGGCAGATCCAGCAAGACCAAAAGTCAGACCATCTAGAGAGAAGTATTGAAGTGAAGAAATAGCTGAAAATCAGGAAAAGGGAACGTTTGGTACCACTAGAATACATGTGTTGGTGTGTGCGCACACACGTACATGTGTGCATGTGTTGGGGGTGATTACACATATTCTTCATTCCTGCACTGAGCATACAAATGATTCCTGAGCTAATTAGTCCCTTTCATTACAGTCTCATGAGCCAATGAAGAAGAAAAAGTGCAACATGGAAAAGAGGTTCTTGACAAGAGAAGCAGGTTTACTGAAATACATGCACAATTCAAGTCAGTTTGGTAAGTCAAGTGCTCCAACAGAATGTGACCTACCATATTCTCAGGGATAGGTAGAACAAAGAGTATGATATTGTTTTTGATGCCTTAAAATATAGAAATGAGTTAGAAAATTATCTTCTAAAGAAACTCAGCAGTTGTTCAGCACTTTGGCTTTGCAACCAGGGCACTCCATTTGCCAAAAACCTCCATCTGGGATCATATTTTTGACCCCCTTCATTTTGATGCCAAGACCAGGTCTTCTTGACATGTCATTAGGCTAAGAACAAGGTTCCTGGCAATTTTGTGGCAAAAGCAGAGTGCATTGAACCATAGCTGATTTACCCATCGTGTTAAATGGAGTAGAATAAGTCTGTACCTGGGAGAGGTGGTGCCTTGCTCAGTACCTGACTACCAGATCATCAATCAAGGCCTCTTAGTGATAAATCAGTGTGCCATTAGTTATAAAAGAAACCTGTCATATTAGCCTTTGACAAAGAATTAATGTCCCTCTTATAACCATATCCCACTTAACACATCTTCTTTCAAGATTGATCTAATATAAACTATTTAGAGTTGCCTGCCAAAGTTCCATTCTTCTCTTCAAAACAACACTGCCCCTGAAATACCTTCCCTTGCCAGAGTACCCTGCCTATATATTTTTTAGAAGTTTCTGTTGGGAGTGTACCATTGTACAATGTATTTTAGTATTGGGGGGACATGCACCTTCTCCAGAGGGAGAAGCAGAGCCATCAAGTTAAATGATTCCCTCCATATAGTTTCCTCTGTATCCTTTCACTTCTCTGCTCTGCTGCTGTCCCTTTATTCACCCAGGTTGCTACTACCAGGGATGTCCTTCTGTGACAGACATGAGGCTGGCCCACCCCAGGCCAGCCCAAGGTTTCTTTGCGTACTAGGTGAGGCTAGCTTGTGGCGCCCCCCCAAGCTGAGTCAGTGAGAGCTGACCTTAGTGGGGAATCATGCTGTGCAGTCCACCTTCCAAAGCAGCTCTTTTCTCCAGGAGGAATGGCACATATGTTTTAAACAAATAAAGAAGTGATTGATGTTTTGGCGCCTAGTGGGTGGGTCGGCCCTGGGCCCACCCGAAAAGGAAAGCAGCCACTCACTTGAGCCTATGGGAGAACTGCTTAAACATCCAATCACCTTGCAGAAGGGGAATGGAATGTTGGAGGGAAATACAGCAGGAGTTAGTTCAGATATGCCTCAGCGAGAGAGCAGTAAGAGCTCTGGTCTGGCTCAGGAAAAGAGCAGACAGAGTGAAGGGTAGCTCTGCTTGGTAGTGTGGCAGAATGGTTTGGCTCTACTTCTGACAGAGAATAGAGTACCCAATTGTCGGGCCTGTCTCTGACAGTGAGCAGAACTTGTACCATTTAGTCTGACTTTTGGGAAAGGGCAGGCTGGTGTGGGTGGAATCCTCTGTGTGTGTTAAGATCCAGCCTACTGGCTAATCAGTAAAAGCCTGTTTATGCTCGAAAGTATTAAAGAAAATTGAAACTACTCTCTAAATTGATGTGCCTCAGCCAGGTTTATCTTTTGTCTACCCAAAGACCTGTGATACTGATCTATTCCTTGAAACCTACTTGTAATTAAATCAATCTTCTTTGTTGTTAATATATAATTCTTGCCCCAGTAACCTCCGTATTCTACTTGTGCACCATACAGCTTACTTCACAGGAGCAAACCCAAAGCCTAGACACTCACTACCTTTAGAACACCTGGTCATTGAGGGGAAGGTTTATAATTCAACATAAACCTGGTTCCCCCCAAATCATAGGAGTCTGTGTGGGTTCCCTCAGTTGGTAGAAATGGCCTGTCACACCTTCCTTCTGGCTACTCCTTCTCTTCCTGCTTCCATGAGGGCAAGATATGCTCTCAGTATCTCCATCTTATCTAGAATGTTCATTCTTCCTTACCTTTCAAATAGTATGTGTGTTAGTGATCAGAGTAGGGGTGACTCTTTTAGACAGGTATAGAATTTAAGTCAGCAGTTTCTTTGGCATAGTAATAGAGAAAAGAGAATATCCATTACTTTCAAATGATTCAGTATGAATTTGGACTTGGATACACATATTTTCTCACAATCGTTATCATTCTATATGTAGACAATGCACAGAAGAGCCAAGTAGTTTTTGGTGCCTGCGGCAGAATATTCACTTATCTACTCATTTTGTTAAACTAAATTATTGAAGAAGAAGAAGAAGAAGAAGAAGAAGAAGAAGAAGAAGAAGAAGAAGAAGAAGAAGAAGAAGAAGAAGAAGAAGAAGAAGAAGAAGAAGAGGTTTGGATTTATACCCCGCCCTTCACTGCCCAAAGGCGTCTCAGAGCGGCTTACAAACTCCTTTCCCTTCTCCTCCCCACAACAGACACCCTGTGAGGTAGGTGGGGCTGAGAGAACTCTAACACAAACTGTCCTTGAGAGAACAGCTGCGCCAGAGCTTGTGACTGACCCAAGGTCACATCAGCAGGTACAAGTGGAGGAGTGGGGAATCAAACCCGGTTCTCCCAGATAAGAGTCCGCACACTTAACCACTACACCAGACTGGCTCTGTAAAGGCAGTAATAAAAAAGTTGATCAATGTAATAACAATCAATAATTTCCTGGAATTCAATGGTATTTTAAAACATGCCTTGTGGAGCTCTGTCACTATGTTATCCTCAGAAGATCCTCCATGTATTTTGTTTAAATATGAACAAATATAGTATATATAAATAAAAATACCAGACTATCTCTTAGTAAGTGAACACACATTATGTTAACATCATTGAGAACTTCTATAGAAGATTCTGAGGCAAAAATAATAAAAATGCTGAAATAGAACATGAAATGGGGTTTGGATTTTGTCAATAATCAAGCCATTTTAATTTCTGGACTTTTGAATATGGGCAAATAGATTTCCTCTGACATTCCTTCCTGTTCATCCTTTCAACACTGGTGCTTGAGACATTCAATTTCTCAGCAATCTTCACATCTTTGAGGTGAAACTATGGAATTTTATTTCCAGTGCCATTTCACCTTGTACCACATTAACCAAAGTTGACAAAAGGTTTTATCTGATGAGAGCATTTCAACGAAGATATTTAATGTGTCAGACACCGTTAGCTTTACATCAAAGAGCAGAATCCTGACCTCTGCCTTTCAGCCAGAAAAACCTCACAAAAGGCACTCTGCTTGCAAAATGATTTCCATCATGTGAAGATGTCACACCCTTGCACTACACTGGATCAGTTCAACATTGCTTGGATTAATGATGATATCTGTTAAGACACTGTCTACATTTCTGTTTATCCCAGGCTTTCTTCTTTACTGAAGCTTAATCCCAGTTTAATTAGCAGGTTTTTTGTTTTTCCATGAAAATTTATATTTTAACTGCTTTCAGACAAATAGAACATAAGCTATGTAACAACTTAATGATCGTCATCTTATAGTCATTTCATAGATGGGGATTTGAATATTACCCTGCATTTCATTTGTGTATTTTATTGGGAGATCTGAAATTGTAATTTGGCATGAACAGTGGTGGAAACATAATATGTGGATACAGATTACTTCAAAGAGTAAGAAGTAAAAATAAATTTCCTAGGACCAACCTTCCACCTTCTTAAAACCGTTCTTTCAGTGACACACAAATCTATCAATTTATTTAATACCAGTATTTTAAGTTATTTTTAAATAGTACTATAGCTACACACCCATATTTCAAATACTCTTCCATATTAGACAAATCAAACTTTTAGTATCTCATCTAATTTGTTTTATGAACATTTCTCATTAAAGGTCATTTTAGATCACAGGTTTCATCCCTGGTCTACAGCAGTAGACTAATATTTCTTATTTTTTTTAATACAGAGGGAATTGGTTTTGAAGCCAAATTTAGTGGGCATCTTAATTTGAAAAATATTCAGTTAGCAGTGCAACTGTATATAATTACCAAATTTACAACTATAACAATCATGATTCTAGTACACCTTTTTTAAGAACCTAAGAGTCAGGTAAGAATTTTAAGAAGCTAAGAGTCATGGTCAAAAAAGAAAATAAGAACCCATGAAACTGCTAAGAAGAAAATACAGAAGGATATAGCATATGGTTGGAAAAAATATCCAAAGGAATTACACCTTGGGCCCACTAATAAAAATAATAAAAGTAATTTTAACAATATATTTACAAAAAAGATGACAATAACATTAAGCACAACTAGTGCAACAGTGCACTGAATAACTATGTATAATATAAGTATGCATGAAAATAGGGAACAAAGAATTAAATATATGACAATTATTTAAATAAGTCTAGTACAAATCCACTGGAAATCCAAAAGGCAGAAGTCATTTTGAGTAGTCTTCAGTTTGATAAAAAGCCACCAGTAATGTCCAGATGTGTAAAGTACAAGTTTTCTCTGATGTCCCACCATACTCACAGCAGCTAGAATTCAGTAAGCCTCACAGCAGTCTCCCTTCCTTTGGAATAGCTTACCCCTACCACTTCCCATCAAAAACTGCTTTTAAGATGTATTTCAAAGGTTGCTCCAGATAAAAGTACATCTATGGCAGATAGCTCTGATAGAACTAGTTATCTAGTTCTTTGGGTCTTTACCATTATTGTTGGATGCTGAAGATACAAAGTAGTCCTCTTACTGTTTTTGTGTATTTAAATGACAGTGTGGTGTAGTGGTTTGAAGTTACCCTTCTTGGCCACCACTTGCTTGGCCACCCTTGCTTGGCCACCACTACTCTTGAGATGGAGGGCTCACAAAGCCTCAGATCTGAAAGGGGTGGGGTTTTCTTCACTTTGCTCATCCCACTCTTTGTGAACACTGGCCTCTTTCTCATCAGACCTGAGTCACTTCCTCATCCCAAGCCTGCTTCTTTGCCCTCCCTATATGGGCCTCTGGAAAGCCCCACCCTGAGTCCCTGCCCACTCCCAAATCCCACAGCCAACCCTGGGGTGAATACACATTGAATGATAGGCGTAGGTACATGCTGGGGACTACCTGCCTCAGCCCTGACTTCCCCTCCAGCAGCCATGGTCCTGGTCTTCTAATGGGCTGCAGCCTCCTGATTGCTGCCCTGGCTGTCTCAGCTGAGCCCTGCCTCACTTGGGTCTTTCCCAGTGTCACCTCTGTTGGGGACATCATCCAGTGGTGCTGATCCTTGGGCACATGATGGGGCTACACGGAGCTCTCCTGCTACCATGGGTGGGCTCCGTTTATCCTTTGGGGGCACTAGTAATTTTGGAGAATATCACAGTGCTGGGGGAGACTAGGGACAATGGGCCAGCCACTCTATCACAACCCAAACTACTTCACAGGGTTATTGTGATAATAAACTGGAGATGGGGAGGAAGATGTAAGCAGCTTGGAACTCCTCTGAAGAGGGGAGGGATTAAAATGTGAAAAATGTATGGAAATGATTGATGCCTATAAAGCACTTTGTATGCTGGAGAGTACTAAAGGAATGATTCATAATAACAGCACTGACAGTAATCTTAGCTGTGAGCTGCATATTAAAAGAGTGTAAATATGTATTTTACTCAACGGCTGCTTTCCTATTGTTTAGTAAATTTTACTAAACTACTTCAGAATCCAGAACGAATTTGCTAAATCTTGCTCTTTTTGTTCTGGGAGAAAAGACACGATGATAACAGTGGCTGGCATCAAGAAGTTAATTTTATAACAAACTGACATCTCAAGTAGCAGCAATTTAAAAGAGCAATGCTTTGTCACTTTTAAGTGGGAAGGAGTTGCTGGTATGATTATAGATGTCTTCTGCATATTTATTTTGCGCCACTTTAAATAAATTTGTGTAAGATTTATCTTGTTACTTCCAAATACAAGTCCCCCTTGGCCAGATTTAGGAAATAAATTAGTCTTCACAAACATTGCAGAGACTAAATCAATACATTAATATTTAGGAGGCATTAGGGAGGTTTATTAGAGAGAAGGGCAGCAAACATTACACTGGAAATATTGAACATATTTAATTCAAAAGCATCAGTTGCAGTGATGTGAAGAATCCATAAATTGTACGTATATATACAGATAAAATTCAGATGTATAACATAGCATAAGGGCTACATGCATAGACCTAATCAGATATTGGTGAGGGTCAGAGATACAACAACAAATATGTGGGGAACCCATCTTGGTTATAATCCCAGGGTATTCAATGTCTATGTGACACTTCATGTGAAGAGCTACCCCATCCACTTCAAAGTCACTTAATATGTGAAATCACAGGAATACTTAAAACTTGATTTTCCATATTCTTGATGCAGAACAAGGTACAGGCATAGAAGACATTAAATTCATCCCCAAAGATACCCAAATTAGAATGTTCACATATACATACTAAATATGTCTGAATACCTTTAAATGCTGCAATGAAAATTCAAATTTGCATGATCCTAATTTAAATGTCTGATAGACATTATCTAGTTAGATGCCAAAATTGCATCATTTTCTACAGCAAAAGCAATTCAGTGAAGATGGTAATTTGAAAGAAAATTATCACAGAATTCCGATTTTTGATTCTCATAATCACTTTTAATCCGGTATGGTTTACAAGGTAATGGCAGCTGCAAGGCTATCTGATGGGGACACTGTATCTAGGGCATCTGGTACACTGACACGGCCATAGTGTGATGATGTTGCAATTCAGTCGTACAAGAATAGTAGGAGAAACTAATCCAACCATTCTACGGTCTTGTGGCACCCTTGGCAAATGTTTCTTACTGTCCAATTGAGATGTCATGGACAGTGGTCTTAATGACAGTGCTCTTAAATTAGCTATGCATAGAGGCTCTAGTCAGCATGCATTAATGGTCAGAACAACAGGATAACATCATGACTTTCATACTGCATGCCCACCAAAAGTATAGGGAGAGATAAATGAGGTACATGATGATGTGTCAGAAAGAGTGGGTGCTATAAGAGCAAGGAAACTATAATGTGTGGGGTGGGAGGGAGCAAGTACAGGCTTGAAGTGGAAAAGGTAAGTTATGTTGATATAGGACCTGGCACTGATATACTTCTGGCTATTGTTCTACGCAGGGGTCATTTGGAGCAGGAGCGCTCAGGAGCGGAGCTCTGGCAGTTAGAAGAACAGGCGGTGGCAAGCCCTGCCCCCAGCTCCCAGCAGGGATGCAAAGCAGCACATGTAGCATTCCTCCTGGGCCCAGATAGGCTACTCTGGGACTGGAATGACAGCTCCTAGAGTGGAAAGACAGTCCCTAGGGGTGGAGCCTGAGTGGTGTGGCATATGCAGATAAGTTATGCTAATGAGCTCCTGCACCTCTTTTTCTACGAAATGACCCCTGGTACTATGTTTGGTTGAAATAATATTATTTCAAAAGGCTGGAAAAAATGAAAAGGAATTTATCCATTGACTCCAAGGGCGGTCTTTTTATTCATTTCTCTGCTTTTACAAGTGTAACTTTATGTGATCCTGTGCCATGTGCAAACCCCGAAAAAGCACAAGATTCTAAGTTCTGCTCCTCCATACCATTTCCCCAACTTTATACATTTTTGTACTTGAACTAAAAATGTTTCCTTTGGGGTGTTACCACTAGCACATCACTACACTAGGAATCTCCTATGTTACGATAATAACATGTTGTTCTGCTGGTACATGGGATTTTGTATGCTCCTATCCTCATGGGAATAGACTTACTCAGGGACAGAACTGTCAAAGCCAGTATACTGTAGTGGTTCATGTTTCTAACTAGGATTTGGGAGCTCTGGGTTCAAATCTCCACTCTGCCATGAGACTCTCTGAGTAAACTTGGGCCAGTCACAAACTCTCAGCCACACTTGATTCACAACATTGCAAGTAGACCCATAGCTATCAAGGGGCCCACGGGCCCCTCCCCTGATCCTCAGCTCCCCCTCCCTCCCCCTGGCACCCTCACCCTCTGATCAATCTTTTTAGGCAGCTGCCTAGAGTGGCCCTTTAAGAAAAGTGCCACGCTGCCTGCTGCCCTGCCCCTCCCTTGCCTCATCAAAAGCTCTGCTGCTGCTCCGCTTGCCCAGCTGTGCACCTCCTCAGTTGCTCAGGCTTGATGTGCCCTGGCCCCTGACAATGGAACCTGCGCTCCTTGCTCCTTCCCACCACCCACGCCACCTCCCTCTCCCTGACTCTCTTGGCGGAGCGCTGTTAACAAGGCTGCCTGCACCCCCCTGACCTGAACTTCGGCTCCCGAGAGCTGGTGGCAGCTGGGTGCATATGGAGCAGGGCTGGGCTGAGCTGAGCCTCCCTTCCCTTCTGCCACTGTCACCGCACCCACCTCATCTCCTCCTCCTCGGCCGGGGCTCCCAGTAAGCAGCATTCCTGCCTCCCCTGCACTCCTAGCTATTAGGCACAAAGGTAGCAGGCACATAGAAATTGCACAAAGGGGTGCTGCCCCTTGCGCTCTCTGACTGGCACTCTTGGTTTCTGTTCTCCACATGTGCCAAATGCAAAAGCAAAGTTCCACCGAGTTCTTCCCCTCTCCCCCTGGGTGCAATTGGCTAAGAGCAAAGATCCGATTCCACAGCAAGCTTTTTAGCTTCAAGGTTCATTTCCCCCCATTTTCTCCAGTTGCAGACAAATACAGCCTCCCTTCTTCGCCTCCCGCAAGTGACTTCCCTGTCCCAGGGTTGCAAAAGCTGGGGGTGGTTCCCACAGGGAAGGAAGCAACCCACTAGCCTTCCACGACACCCTAGATCCTGCTGTCTTGTGAGAGGGCTGTCCTTTCCCCACTTCTCTTTTTCACTGAGCAGCCTGCTTGTGGCGAGAGATGGCTGGGGCAGCCCTTCTCCAGGAAGCAAGGGGTTAATGGTTTGGCTGCAGATCCCTCCAGAGTGGCTGTTGATTGGCGGGAAGGCTGAAGGTGAAGTTACTAGCTCAACGCCTACATTAGTGTAGGAGGGGAAGCGTTCCCTTCCCCCTCTTTCTCCAGCCCTAATAATCTTTCCCATTTTTGGAGGTATGAGCATGCCATGGCAGTACCACACAGATATAAAATGCCTCCTCATCAGTCTCCAAGTTAGCTTTATTATTCTCAGTCACACAGTATAAAATACACCTGCAACTTGCAATCACTCCCACTTCCTACTCCTGACTTATATACAGTCCTCTTAAAGAAACACACACAACATCTCCCCCTTTTCTCAATCCATAACATAGTCCTTCATCCAAACAGGCAGTCGTCTCATTCTTCCTTTCTTCTCTGATTCAACAACTGGTGGTACTTCTTGAGATAATGAAGATGATGGTAATGGTGTCTCTTGAGATGCATCTGGACATTCCAACTGAAGACTTGGATTGGTCTCCTTCTGCACAGGCACATCCTCATTTTTAATCACTGGTAGCAAAGGAGAACCCTCTGATTCAAAACTCACTTCATTCCCTCTAGAATACGCAGGTACCAAATAAGAAGCATTCCATACACAGCCATCTGATAATCTATAGGTATATGGCCCTTTTCTCTCCATAATCTTACGGAGTGAAGTAAACTTATGTTCCCCCTTTCTCAAAATCCCAGGACTTCTTACTCTAACAAATGAGCCACATACAGATTTAACATCCTTAGCACCCCTTTGTTGATCTGTATAAGCCTTATACTTCTCTTGCTTTTGAACCACGCTGTTTTGTAATTCTCCATCTGATGACACATCAGTCCTTGTGTCTGACATTCCAGTAACATTTAACTTAGTATGCATCTCTCTCCCATGTAATAATTCTGCCGGTGATCTTTGTGTTGTAGCATGCCTCGTTGCCCTATATGCTTGCAGAAAATAGTTGTAAAAGCAATCCATGCCCTTCCTTCCAATTTAGCTGTCTGCAAGCTATCCTTCAGACTTCTATTAAACCGCTCAATTTCTCCGTTAGCATGTGGATAATACACTGATGACCGCCTATGTATAATATTCCATTCTGCAAGGAAAGTTTCAAATTCCAAAGAAGTAAATTGGGCACCATTATCAGAAATCAACTCTTTAGGGTCCCCTTCCCTACTGAAAACCACAGCCAAAAACTTAATCACAACAGCAGACGTAGCTTGTGATGGTAATCCTACCTCTGGCCATTTACGAAAATAATCTATTAAAGTGATAGCATAACAACATTCAATAGGGGCAGTCTGAAAAGGTCCCACAATATCAATGGCGAGTTTTTCCAAGCAGAATGTGGGAATGTAACTGGCTGTAGTGGTACTGGATGTGTTACTGCAGTTTTATCATGTAACAGGCAAGTGGCACAAACCTTAATGGCTGCTTCCACTTGAGAATCCATTCCATCCACTTGGGAATCCACCAACACAAGTCCTGCAATTGTTGTTTAGTATTTACAATCCCTTGGTGTGTATCATGAGCCAAAGCTATAAATGTAGACCACAATTCCTCCAGGACCAGCAATCAATGTGTCCCTAGTAAAATACAATCATTTTGCAATGAGAGCTCATCACGTACTCCAAAATAAGGTGATAATTCTGGCTCAATTCCTTTTTCCTTATTAGGCCATTTATTCAACAAAAAAACCCTTAATCTCTGCTGGATTGGGCATGCTAAACATGCAGCTTGAAATTTCTCCTGTGTCACTGCAATTGGGATACTTGAAAGCAATGCAACCACTTCTACATCCTCTTCTGGCAATATGCCTGAGGATGGCAAAGGCAGCCAGGACAAACATTCAGCTGTCACATTCTCTGCCCCTGGTTTGTATTCAATCTCATAAGTAAAAGAGAGCAATTGTGCTGACCATCTAGCAATTCGATTCCCTGCCCTTCCCAATCCTTTTGATGTCAATAATGTTGTCAGTACGTAGTTTAAATAAATGGCCCCACAAATAAGTTCTCCATTTTTCTGTGGCCCAAACACATGCAAGTGCCTCCTTTTCAACCACAGAATACTTTCTCTCAGGCTGAGTCAATATCATTGATGCAAATGCCACTGTCTTTTCCACCTTACTCTCATGGAGCGGTGCCAACACGGCTCCCAATCCATGGTCCGAAGGATCAGTTGTTACAATTATGGGCAATGATGGTTCAAACAATACCAAAGCAGGACTATGGACAATCAGGTCTTTTACAGTATTGAAACTAGCCTGAACCACCGATGACCATACTAGGGTTGTACTCCCACGCAACAACTCTCTAAGTGGCTCAATAACCGAGGCATAATTAGGGATAAACTTTGCATACCGTGACATCAGCCCCCAAAAAGAACGCAGGCCTTGCAAATCAGCAGGAGGTGGTGCCTGCATAATCGCTTCAACATGATCCAAATCAAGTTTCAGCCCAGCTTCTGAAACACTATGTCCCAAAAAAGAGAGTTCTACCTGTCTAAGTTTACACTTTTCCATATTAAGTTCCAATCCAACTGCACTAATACGCCTTAATACTGATTGTAAATTACTCTCATGTTCTTCAGATGTCTTTCCAAATACAATGATGTCGTCTAAATAACACTGGACTCCCTTCTGCCCCTTAAGTATTGAAGACATCATCTTTTGAAAAGCAGCAGGTGCAGAAGCCAACCCATATGGGACACATTTAAATCTAAATAATCCCTCGTGTGTAATGAATGCTGTAAAGGTCTCTACTTTTTTTATGCCGCATAACTTGATGATATGCACTCTGCAGATCCAAAGTAGAAAACATCCTTGACCCTGCCAATTCTGAAAACACCTCTTCTATATGTAGCAATGGGTGGCTATCAATCACAACAGCCTTATTTGGTTCTCTTAGGTCTGCATAAAGGCATATACTTCCATCTTTCTTTCTTACCATCACTATGGGGGGAAACCCATTCTGATTAGTCCACCTCCTCAATAATATCCTTCTGCACCAATTTCTTAAGCTCTTCTGATGCAGTATCTCTCACAGCAAATGGCAATTGCCATAAATTCTGTTGCACAGGAACCACATTAGGTCTCACTTTTATTTTGTGGACAAATCCCTTTGCACAACCAATACCCTGCACAGAGGTATTCCCACTCGCAGAAGGAAAACAAAAGGGAACTCCCTGGGAGGGTTCAACATCCAATTGTGAAGCCATAATATGTCCATCCACTACCGTCAGTTTTAATGCAGCAAACAAATCCCTACCAAGGATAGGAGTACCATTAGGCACAAATTCTATAGATGCACAATATGTACCAAAACTCACTTTAGCAGGTAAACAACCACACAAAGGTATTTGGTTCTGTAAATAATCCACTATGACACGCGCACCCTTTATACTGACAGTGGTATCGTGAGGATCTGCGTGTTGTGCCTGGTCAGAGCTGCTGATAATTTTGCTGACCAGTCCTCTATACAAATCTACAATAGTCTCTTTGGAGTATTTGTTTTCCCTTCTTGGTCAGGGATATTTGTAAGGACCACTGCTAAGTGCATTTGCTTTTCCATTAAATAGATAGGCACCACGGCTTGTTAACTTCAAAACAGAACAGGCTTTATTTAAAGAAAACATAACAGGGGAATGGAAGTTTTACATGGAGGTTAATTTGTTTCTTTTTCTCAGTTACACAGAAGTTAAATAGTTCACTATACTCTCTGATGATCATACCCTCCTGCACTGATTTGTGGTTAACTTTTGGCTTGGTTCTCTGGCCACTTTTTGAGTCCAACTGGCCACCACCAATTTTCCTGACTCGGCTCAGACCTTTTTCTTAGCCCTCATGAAACCACTTCTCTCAGATCCCTTAAGGATTGATGTCTCATTGGTGTATGACACTATTGTGTTTTGTTTTTAACCATTTGGTCAGTGTCCCCTTCCTTCTGAGGAACTCAGTAAACCAGGTTATTCCACACAGAGCTACAGAGCTCTTTCAGTTCGCTGATAGACTCCCTGTTAGCTCTCTGTCCAACAACTAACTGCTGCTTCTCAACTGCCAATTCCAAACTGACTGTTTGGTCTGTTAAATGCCAGTCACTGAGGGTTCCGAACTAAATGGCCCCCTCCTCACTCCATCATGTGGTTCAGCAGTGTTCTGTGTTTACTTTCTGCTGATCCCAGATCTTTAAGTCCGTCACACACACCAACTGCAATTTTGAGTCTACTAATGGCACACTCCCAAAATACTTCAAATAAAGTGCCTCAGGTAGTATAGACACCGCTGAACCAGTATCTAACATCAGTTCAATTTCCTGACCCTCCCCCAAGGAGTTAACAAGTATCTTAACAGTGCACATAATTCTTTTTGCTTCAGACACAATTCTACTCCTATCCACATTCAAAACTTTTTTATCAGGTACTTGAACTGCATGCACCTGATAATTATTCTGACAACTAGAACACATCTTAGAGACATGTCCAATTTTTTTTACAATAACTGCACTGTACTCCCTTTGCAGGGCACTTAGGATAGTTTGCCAGATGTTGTATGGAGCCACAACAAAAACACATTTTTGTTGACATTCTATTTCTCTGGCTTTCTGGCTTTTCAGCATATTCTTTTGACTCCTTTGCAGAATCATGGCTTTGTGTTGGCACCCTCTGCAACAGTCCCACCCTCTGTACTCTGTCTCCAGTGCCTGAACTTATCATCTTGGTTTCATTTACAGTTGCCTCAATTTGAGTTGCTAATGTTATAGCCTTGTCCAATGAAAGTTCTGGTTCCAAAAGTAAGCATTCCCTTATGAAAGGCATCTTTTTTCAACCAGCTGGTCTCTAATCATCTCATCAGCCAGCACTCCAAACTCACAGGAGCCGACTAAGTCTCTCAAAGCTGCAATATATTGTAAGGTTGACTCCCCCGGTTTCTGTTCCCACTGACGGAACTTATAACGATTAGCAACCACATTAACCTTGGGCACAAAAAATTTCTTCAGTTCAACAAGAGCAGTCTCATACATTATCAGTAAGGGAAAATGTATAAAAAATACATTGTCCTTCTGGTCCCAAGGAGTGAATAAACAGTGCAACATTCTGCTCTTCAGACACCTCCATGTCACTAATTGCAAGCAGATAATTGTCAAACATACAAATCCATGAAGTAAAAGCAATCGGAGGCTCACCTGGATTTTGTAAAAAACAGGCTGGTGGGTTCAAAGGCAAAAAAAGCCATCCCAATTTGTTGCCAAAATGTTATATCACAATAAAACGCCTCCTTGTCAGTCTCTAAGTTAGCTTTATTATTCTCAGTCACACAGTGTAAAATACACCTGCAACTTGCAATCACTCCCATGTCCTACTCCTGACTTATATACAGTTCTCTTAAAGAAGCACACACAACACATGGATAACAAATAAAATGGTGGTAATGATGGCATTGGAGCAGCCTGAGTGGAAAAAAACAAAATCAAAAACAAAACAAGGAAGAATCCCTATAGTGTAAATGATTTTGTGCTGATAATTTGTTCATACTCTTAAAACTTAATTTTTTGAAAGTGGTAATATATTTCAGACATTTTTCCTATTCAGGAAGCGAGCAATGACATGTCTCTCATATTATGTTACAATAGTATGTCCTTAAGTCAATAGAGTTCACCCTTCAGGGAAAGAAGGATTTCAAATGCTAAAAGAATCTGTCCATTTTGCCTCCTTTTTCTGTTTTTCCATGAGCCGCCACAGCCTTCATGCTGATCATCTGCACACTATGTGAAAAGAAAACGAGTGCATAGATGCAATGATTTTTGCCTTGCCTTTGTATCTATCTTTCCCATCTTTATTTCTTTTTCTTTTTCTCCAATAGCACAATTCATTGCGAACATTTCAGACTAAAGGCTTCAAGCACTCTAAAAGGAAACATAAAAGCTGCTTGTGTCAAATTTTATTATATCGTCACTAGGAGCCATAGTGACTCATAGCGGACATTTGTTAAAGATACCTCTAGTTGCTGTAATAGCCCTAGTTCTTTCAAGCTCCTGTATTCTCATTTCAAAATACTTCTTTAGAAATGTGTCTCCTAGAGACATGAAAGGTGGCCTTTAAAAAAAAACACACGCATAGCACAATCATGATACAGTATAACATAGTTTTTACAAAGTTGAAATGTGAAAGCTTACATTTTGGCTTCAACCTTTGATATAAAGTCTGGACAGATAAGGGGTAGGGGTAGGGTAATTGCAATTCTACTGCATAATTAAACAAGCCCTTGTATTGGATAACATCTGTACATGAGGGAGAGGGGAACTGTACCAGGGAAGCAGTGCATGCAAGAGTTATGATTTCCATGTTAAACGGTACCATGTGGCATTGCATCTAAGCCAGGACTCAGTGATAGGTGGTCTCTTGCTATGGGTATGTTTATCTATTCCACAGCTTTTCCTGAGCTCTACTTCAGGATGTGCTATGAATGTGGTCACTGTTTGAGTGCCTCCCCATTATTATTATTATTATTATTATTTTAAAAAACAGTGTATTTAGCAGAAGACACAGCTGGAAAATTTGAGAGAACACTGAAACTCCTAGTGACAGACTGCACTGTAAAAACTCAGAAGTCCTATGCAAATATGCAAAGGACTGTGAAGGGTTAATTCCTTACAGAGCCAGAAAGCCTTAAGTGACAGGGTGCTCCAAGAGATCTGATTCGTTAGCATCAGTTGAGAAGAGAAAGACTTGAGACCTGAATGCTGAGGAGAGGGAGTCAGGATTCAGCCCTGACTGAAGCTGCAATCTGTCAGGTTCTCCAAAAAGTCAGTCAAACACCAGGCTCCATAAAGAAGATAGCGTTTATTGAAAGCAGTTCTAAGAGATACGTTAACAATACATTGTCAGTGATAACCAAAGCTTAAAGGCACCCACAGTTATACTAGCTTTGAAATGCCCCATCTATCTACCAATAGTTGCCAAGCGTGCGCGCGCGGCAAAGGTGCAAAAGCAGTAAATAACCAAATGGCCAGAGCTGTCCCAAACAGAGGAAAGAGCCTGTGGGACCCAAGGACATTTGGTGAGATAACAGATTGCCCAGGCGCTGTAAATCTGGGTCTCCTAGGCAACCTGTACACCTCCCTGCATTCCAGAACATGAAAAGCTGCAGACCATCCCTCCCTCCTACCCTTCCATCCATCTCATGTCAGGATTACCTGACACAATCAGATGGGCAGTTTGGCCTGATATAGTTGTGTTAAATGGGCTTATTCACACATCACACATCCACATCTGGCAGCTGTTCCTCACTCATACTCACCTTGTCATATGACAAAATGGATATGGTGTAAATAGCCACCAGAGACAATCAGATGTTTACAGATCCCTGCACATTGATCCCACATTTCCAGATGTCTGAGTGCCCCCAGTGTGCACTCAAACCAGTTTGGAAGTGTGAACCTTTACTTCTGCTTTTGCCATATTTTGAGTGCATACCCAAAAAATGTTCTTCAAAAAGTCAAAGTTGTTATTAAAAAAAAAAAAAGTCTGGACTGTGCATTCCATGGTTTATGCACAGCACTAACCTGAACAGTCAACCTTGGAAGAAATACATAGTGACGCTGGAGCAGGGTGGGAGACATTTTCTGACTCATAATGTGTACCATGAAAAAACAGAAGTTGGGGTTTTTTTTCAATTTTTCCAATAGAAAATTGGAAGATTTGAGAAAATACTGTGGAAAAAACCCCTAGAATTTATTTTCTTTTTTGGAATGAAATAGAAGACAATGTTTTTCTCAAAATGTAGTATGAACATTTTTATGTAAGACAATTTACAGCATTTGATAATGATAATTCCTATGCAGGGCCACAACACAATTCTTCCAACTATAGGCCAATAAATTTACTTTCTGTAACAGGGAAATTATATGCCAGATTCTTGCAACTAAAGCTCTTCAACTGGACCTCATCTTCTAAGATCCTTGGTACTGAGCAAAGAGGGTTCATCCAGGGGAAATCACCTCTTGATCATTGTATTCTCCTCTTTCACTTGATAAATAAATATACAAAAAGAAGAAAGGCTAAGCTTTATGCTGCCTTTCTGGACTTTAAAGGGGCCTTTGACTCTGTTTCGAAGAACTTACTCTGGAGGAAACTTGATCACTTGCTTCCTGATAAGAGATTACTATTCCTTATCAGGAAATTGTATATGGCTACATCTTGTCAAATTAGATGCCCTCCCTCTGGAAGAGTTACACCAATGATTAATATAAACAAAGGGGTTAAACAGGGCTGTATTTTGGCCCCTTTCCTTTTCAATCTTTTAAAAAATGACTTTGCCCCTTTTCTGTCTTCAGTTGATAGACACAGCCCTAAACTTGGCTCTGCGCATATTTCTTTACTGCTGTACGTTGATGACAGAGTCCTTTTGTCATCTACTCATTTGGGGTTAAAGCATTTACTTGATCGCTGCTATGGATATTGTGCTGCCAACTACCTGGAGTTAAATTATGAGAAGTCCAAAGTAGTGGTCTTTTCCAACTCCTGGAAGGTTTATGACTGGAAAATCAATGGTCATTCCTTGGAACAGGTCAAGATCTTTAAATATCTTGGTGTTCATTTTCAATACAACACCTCTTGGGTATGTCATTGAAAAACAGCAATTAATACGGCCAAAGTAATTGCAGCAGCAATTTCCAAATTTTATTTTTCAGTAACCAGTATATACCTGCTGCTTTAAAAGCCTTTAATGCTAAAATAGGGGCCCAGTTATTATATGGGATGCCTATTTGGATCAATACAGCTGGAAATCTCATAGAACAGTCCTATTTCCTGAGGAAAATCTTTGGGCTGCCAATGTGTGTCCCCTATGCAGCTTTATGCCTGGAATGTGGCCAGAAAATGTTGATAACTAAAGCGTGGCTAATTACAATTAAGTATTGGCTTCACCTTCTTTTCAGTTCAGACCCCTATATTTACACCTTTCAGCTTCTACTGGAATCTGATTACTCTAACTGGATTACCTATATAGTATCCAAAATTAAATCCCTGGTATCACCTTAGATTTCTTACTCCTTACTTCTGAATCTGAGGCTTTTTCAATTATAAGAGCCAATCTACTTCGTTCTGAGATACATTCACTATATAATGCAGCTAATAAAACCTGTTCACCCCTGTATTTTGAAATATCTCGTAAAGTCAGCCAAGCTGCCTCTTACCTGTACCAACTTCATACCCCCAAACTCCATAGAGCCCTCTCTTTGGCAAGATTCAATGTATTACCTTTGGCCTTATTATTTGGCCATTTTCAGGGTGTGCCCTTTTCTGACAGATGTTGTCCATGCACAAATGATAATATCAAAATGATCTCCCATGTCTTGTTTCAGTGCCCCTTCTAGCATGCACTACAACTGAAATTTCTAAATTTTACTTTGGCTCAATTAGAAGAATATCCTGATTGCCTAAAGATCCTTATTCTTCTTGATAATCCAAACCTTGAGATAACAGAAACTGCCGCTAAATTTCTTTTTGGTGCCATTTCTATTCGCCCTTTATTTAATTGATTGGTATACTTACTTGGTAATTCCTTGTATCTGTATTTTGCAAATATTATCCTATGCTGTGGTTGTTTTTGTTGTACATGAGTCTGCAAGGGTTACATGCCAATAAAGGTAATTGGATTGGAATTGGTAATTCCTATGTTTAATGTAGACATATACAAAGTTTTCAAAAATATTTTGATTAAATTAAATAATTTTACAACAATTAATGTGCTATAAAATGTTTAATGATAATGTATTACTCAGAGTTCAGGGTTTTCAGTGTCATAAAGTTCAACTCATTATCCAGAGAAGCTGGCAGTTCTACCTATTTTGACTGTATGAGAGTTTCTCATACAGTATTGCACAACTAACACTGATTTAAATAAAATCAGAAACATACTACAATCATAACAATATTCATATAAAACATACAAAGTGCTAGTGTTGCGATGGTGTGTATGGCATCAAAGGTGGCAGCATTCAAAGGAACATACAGTCAGCGAACATTGTAGTCCGGGCTATATTTGGCTGTACTAAAGATGTTAACACTGTTAATATCAACATCAATATTGCTATTGATATTGATATTGGGGCCAGGGCCTAAATATATATAGTGCGGCTCCCTAGTCAAAGGTCTGGGGGAAAAGCTCTGTCTTGAAGGCCCTGTGGAACTGTAAAAGGTCCTGCAGGGCTCTGATGTCTTCTAGGAGCTCATTCCACCAGTAGAGAGCCACCACTGAGAAGGCCCTGGCCCTCGACACAGCCAGCCTGGCTTCCCTGGGACCTGGAAGGGCCAAACGGTTTTGGGACCCTGATCACAGTGCTCTCTGTGGAACCTATGGGGAAAGGCCGTCCCTTAGGTATGTAGACCCCTGGCCATATTGGGCTTTAAAGGTAAGAACCAGCATCTTAAACCAGATTCGGTATTCTATAGGCAGCCAGTGCAGTGCTTTTAGTGCAGGCTGGATGTGCTCTCACATAGGGAAGCCCAACAACAGCCTGGCCACTGCATTCTGCACCAGCTGCAGCTTCTGGATTTGAGACAAGGGCAGCTCCATGTAGAGAGCATTACAGTAATCACAGTAATCCAATCTCAAGGTGACCATTGCATGGATAACTGTTGCCAGGTCATTGCGTTTGAGGAAGGGAACCAACTGCCTAATCAGCCAAAGGTGATTTTCTTTACTACAGAATTTACTTTATTTTCTTTTGGGAAATGCAGTCGTGAGGTCCTGGAGGAGAAATTTAGGCTGCTGGGCAGGAAACTCAAGGCCAGGACCTTCAAGGTAGCCTTCTCGGAAGTGCTACCTGTTCCACGCGCAGGGCCGGAGAGACAGGCACAGATCAGGAGTCTCAATGCGTGGATGAGACAGTGGTGTAGGGGGGAAGGGTTCAAGTTTGTTAGGCACTGGGATGCTTTTTGGGACAAGAGGGAGCTGTACAAAAGGGACGGTCTCCACTTGTCCCGAGAAGGAACCAGGCTGCTGGCGCTCAAAATCAAAAAGGTGGCAGAGCAGTTTTTAAACTGAATAATGGGGGAAAGCCGACAGGAGATGAAAAGTCTCTGGTTCGGGAAAGAGATGAAGGGGTAGTTATTACTTTTGTACAAGGAAATGGATTACAATTGTCCACTGAGACTGTGGCTAATGATAGGAACTGCCTGGCAAGGTCTCGAGGCAGCAAGAGGAAGGCTGTGGGCTTAACAAACATGGGAAACTATAAGTGTTTATACACAAATGCTAGAAGTCTCCGAGGTAAAATCGGGGAGTTGGAATGCTTGGTGTTGGGGGGGAAATAGACATTGTGGGTATTTCAGAAACTTGGTGGGATGAGGAAAATCAGTGGGATACGGTGATTCCTGGTTATAAATTATATCGGAGGGATAGGGGGAAAGGGTTGGAGGTGGGGTGGCTCTGTATGTCAGAGAGGGTGTACCGTCCAGTAAGATTGAGAGGGTAAGAGAATTGGATTCGCTTCTGGAAATGCTATGGGTTGAAATAGTGGGTCCAAAAGGAGGCTTAACAGTGGGAGTTTGTTATCGCCCACCAGATCAAAAGATAGAGGAGGATTATAAAATGATGAATGAATTAAAGATAGCGGCTAGACGAAATAACTGTGTTGTAATAGGCGACTTTAACTACCCACACATTGATTGGGTCAATATGAGTTCTAGTCGGGAAAAAGAGATTGCGTTCTTAGACACTCTCAATGACTGTGCTGTGGAACAGATGGTCACAGATCCTACCAGGGGAGAGGCGATCCTGGATTTGGTCCTAAGTAACACCCAAGACCTGGTGAGAGATGTAAAAGTGATTGCACCACTTGGGAACAGTGACCATAATGTCATTGAGTTTAACATTTGTACAGATAGGGAGTTGCCCAAAAAGACTGACGCAACCACTTTTAACTTTAAAAGGGGTAACTTCTCTGGTATGAGGGGACATGTGAGGAAGAAATTGAAAGGAAGAGTGGAGAAGGTCAAAACCATTGGGGAAGCTTGGAGACTATTTAAAAAGACAATCCTAGAAGCTCAGAAAAAATATATACTGCAGGTTAGGAAAGGTACAAATAGGTATAGAAAAAAGCCTGCATGGTTAACAAATAAAGTAATGGAAGCTGTAAAAGGTAAGAAGGATTCCTTTAAGCGGTGGAAAGCTAGTCTTAGTGAGGTTGATAAAAGGGAACACAGACTATGGCAAATAAAATGTAAGTCTGTGATCAGGCAAGCAAAAAGGGAATATGAGGAGCATATCGCAAAAAACATAAAGACCAACAATAAAACTTTCTTCAAATACATTAGAAGTAGGAAGCCAGCCAGGGAGGCAGTGGGGCCCTTGGATGACCAAGGGGTAAAAGGAGTAGTGAAGGATGATAGGGAAATGGCTGAGAAGCTGAATGCATTTTTTGCCTCTGTCTTCACTGTGGAAGAGGAGAAGTGTTTGCCCACTCCAGAAGCACCGATTTCGGGAGGGGGTTTGAAAGACCTGAATCAGATTGCGGTGACAAGAGAGGAAGTCCTCCGAATGATGGACAATTTAAAAACTAATAAATCACCAGGCCCGGATGGCATTCATCCGAGAGTTCTGAAAGAACTCAAATGTGAACTTGTGGATCTCCTGACAAAAATATGTAATCTTTCTTTAAAATCTGCCTCCATTCCTGAGGACTGGAAGGTAGCTAATGTCACTCCAATCTTTAAAAAGGGCTCCAGGGGAGATCCAGGAAATTACAGGCCAGTCAGTCTGACATCGATACCGGGTAAATTGGTGGAAACTGTTATTAAGGAAAGAATTAGTAGGCACATTGATGAACAAAAACTATTGAGGCAGACTCAGCATGGGTTCTGTAAAGGAAGATCTTGTCTCACTAACCTGTTAGTGTTTTTTGAGGGAGTGAACAAACATGTGGACAAGGGGGACCCAATAGATATTATTTACCTTGACTTCCGGAAAGCTTTTGATACAGTTCCTCATCAAAGGCTCCTAAGTAAGCTCAATAGTCATGGGATAAAAGGACAAGTCCTCTTGTGGATCAAAAACTGGCTTATAAATAGGAAACAGAGAGTGAGTATAAATGGGAAACTTTCTCAGTGGAGGGTGGTAAGCAGTGGGGTACCACAGGGATCAGTATTCGGTCCGATGCTTTTTAACTTGTTTATTAACGATTTGGAATTGGGAGTAAGCAGTGATGTGGCTAAATTTGCAGATGACACGAAGTTGTTCAGGGTGGTGAAAACCAGGGAGGATTGTGAGGCACTCCAAAGGGATCTGTTGAGGATGGGTGAGTGGGCGTCAACGTGGCAAATGGGGTTCAATGTGGCCAAGTGCAAAGTGATGCACATTGGAGCCAAAAATCCTAAATATAAATACACATTGATGGGGTCTGATCTGGCAGAGACTGACCAAGAGAGAGATCTTGGAGTCGTAGTGGATAACTCGCTGAAAATGTCTACACAATGTGTAGCTGCAATAAAGAAGGCCAACGCTATGCTGGGGATTATTAGGAAGGGAATTGATAACAAATCAGCCAGTATCATCATGCCCTTGTATAAATCATTGGTGCAACCTCATTTGGAATACTGTGTACAGTTCTGGTCACCACATCTCAAAAAGGATATTATAGCATTGGAAAAAGTGCAGAGAAGGGCAACTAGAATGATAAAAGGGTTGGAACACCTTCCCTATGAAGAAAGGTTAAAATGCTTGGGGCTCTTCAGCTTGGAGAAACTACGGCTGAGGGGTGACATGATCGAGGTTTATAAGATTATGAATGGGATTGAGCAGGTTGAGAAAGAAGTACTTTTCTCCCTTTCTCACAATACAAGAACTCGTGGGCACTCTATGAAATTGCTGAGCAGTCGGGTTAGAACAGATAAAAGGAAATACTTCTTCACCCAAAGAGTGATTAACATATGGAATTCACTGCCACAGGAGGTCGTGGCAGCTGCAAGCATGGACAGTTTCAAGAGGAAATTAGATAAACATATGGAGCAGAAGTCCACCAGTGGCTATTAGCCACAGGGTATGGATGGGAACTCTCAGTCTGGGGCAGGTGATGCACTCTATTCTTGGTGCTGGAGGGGGCAGCAGTGGGAGGGCTTCTGGTGCCCTGGCCCCACTGCTGGACCTCCGGATGGCACCTGGTATATTTTGGCCGCTGTGTGACAGAGTGTTGGACTAGATGGGCCATTGGCCTGATTCAACATTGGCTTCTCTTATGTTCTTATGTTCTTATGTTCTTATGTTCTTTACTACAGAATTTGTTTTTTATCTTCAACTTCCTCCCTTAGCTCTCAGATGGCAAAAATTAAGAAACATGTAGTATAGAGAGTAGCAGTTTGCAACTCTTTCCCAAACATTGGGTATACTTGCAATTTTCTTACAGAAAACTAGACATTTATTCTCCTAAATTCCATAAATATGCCAAATAGTACAACTGTATGTGTTAATTATGCATTTTATATTGTTAAATCAGTAAACAAAGTTTAGTTTTCATAGCAAAGTAAATATTGCATATATATAATTCCCATTTCTTATTTTTAAATGTCCCCATGGTTTAAAAAATTTCAGAAATTTTATGTCTCTAGCCAAGAGTCATTCTGGGGTTATGTCATTAATATATGCTGATCATTCAGTTTGATCCCATCTTTTACCCATGGAATAGGAAGCATCATTTCAATAACCTGCTGGGGCTCAGGTCTGGCTGTCTGTTTGCATTTTAGTTCAAGCAAATCATGCAGCGTATGAATGTAACCAATGACTAGAGCCCTTCCTTATCTCATAATAAATTGCTTATAAAATGACATGGATTCCTCAATGACAGAAATTTCAGGGAAGAATTTACCGCTGATCAGAGCAATTTGTGTCCCTCTACAACTTACATACAACAAATTATAGACCATTTCCATCAGGAGCTTGCCCCCTCAAGATGTCTTTGGATTGTATATGTGTATATTTCCAAGAAGGATGGCAAGTGGCATGGTATAGCTCGATATTGTCAGATCTCGTAAGTAGAGTCAATAGTTGGATGGGAGACCACCAAGGAAGACTCTGCAGAGGATGGTGATGACAGACCACCTCTGCTTCTAACCTTCCTTGAAAGCCCCTTGCTGAGGTTACCAGAAGTCTGTTGCCAACTGATAACATATACATACATGACAGACAGACAGACAGACATACTTACATAGTGTGAGCTAACTCACAATTTTTTAGCCTCCAGCTCACACATTTTTGTCTTACTTCAGGAAGCATGGCTCCAGAGCAAACCAATTTATGCAGTAGCCCAATCGCTCTGTCACAACTTCAATGCCAGTAGCTCACAAAGTAGAATTTTTGCTCACGAGACGCTAGAGCTTAGGGGAAACATTGGTGGGGGCTTCAGAGTGCTTTGCACTAGGACAAAACTTTGGGATGGACACAGATGAAACAAATGTAAATGCATATTGAGAAGGGAAATTTCCAAATTCCTAGAATTTGGGGTGCCTTGTGGTTTACTTGAGGGTGCTTGGGTGCATCATTCATTATAACATCTTAATAAGAGTTCTGGACTAGATACAATGGCTTGTATCCAATCAACTATGAATGGAAGGCAAACAGAGTACCTACCTGTCCCTGCAACCTCTTTTGAACCCTGCAAAGATCATTCTTAGTGTAATGGAAACCACACAGAGGAGTAGCCAGGTAGGTGAGAAGGCTGGAGAGAGGCAGGAAAAGTAGATGAAATCACTCAACAGAGCAGGGCTTGCAGAAGAAGGAAAATGAGCAATTTCACCCACCTGTCTCCCTTCATCTCCTTCCCCTAACGCCATGCAGCTGTTCATTGGTGTGGATCCTGCAATCCCAGTTATGATCTTGCCAGGATTGGAGGGGGCTTCAGGAATGGAGAGGAATATGAGAAGACTTCATGTTCCATGCACAAAGGGTGCATGGTGAAGTGTTTTGAAAGGCTGCTGGTTGCAGAGATGGAATGACAGAAGACTTACAATGAGAAGCAGAAGTGTGCAAATGCCACTTTTGTCTTTAGGCTGCTTCCGTGTTTTTCTGTTCAACAACAATCAGGAACCAAATTAAGCCTTATGTAAGGGGCACCTTTTCAGCTTCCCTCCATTTATTTATTTATTTATATCCCACCTTTCTGTTTAAGAGAATACTCAAGGCAGTTAACAAACATGAAACTTCTTATTATACACAGACCTCAAGTAATTAACTATTAATTGAAAAATAGTACCAGTTTTAAAGGTTGGGGTTTTTTTTACAGGCAGGCAGTTAGGGGATGGGGCTGAGCAGGTAGAAAAGCTCAGCCTAGATGTCAAGATCTCCCCAGGCAAAAAGGCCATCTGACAATTGGCACAATTTCTTTCCTCCTTCTTCCCTTCTCCAGACCTTGTTATTTTTTTAAAAAAATTATTAGTTTATATAAAGAAGAGGGGGAAGGGAAAAAGAAGGAGAGAGAGAAAAGTATAAAAGTATACAAAATTTCAGTTTAGTATTCTGCATGCATATCTTATCGTTACAATTTCACAGTTATTTCATCTTTCATTGTTATTATTCTTCACTTAATCTTGTTTTCTCAGAATTTGAGTTTTAACCAGTCCAGGGTCTCATTAATTCTTCTTCCATTTTTCCTTTTAATATGTTTGTCAACTTGTCCATTTCAGTGCATTCCATAATCTTTAATAATCTTTTTTAGGGCCTGACATTGCTGATTTGATCAGTTGGTAAAGGGTATAGCAGTGGTTTATTGTCCCTAAACCTTTCCTAAAACCTGCTTGATAAGAATGTATAAAACTATTGTCGAGGAGCCAGTCCTCTGCTTTCCTCAGCAGGTTCTTCCCATATAGTTTGGATGTCATGTCTAAGAGGCTTATAGGATGATAGTTTGGGGGGTTTGACCTGTCCCCCTTGTTATGAATAGGGACCATAATACTTCCACCCTAAAGAGAATGTGCCTGAATTGTTGATTTGGGTAAATAGCTTGGTCAATACTGGGATCCACCATCCAGGAAAGGATCTGATGAATCAAGTTGGAATCAAGTCCTCCCCTGGTGATTTCCCAGGGACAAGGGTAGAAATGAGACTTCCAATTTCAGAAACTGTTACTGGGGGCCATTCAGGTAAAGGTTCCCAGTCAAGACGGGTGGCTCTTGTATTAGCTCCAGCAGGTATTAGGTTCAGAGGGGATTCATAGACTTTACAGAAGTACTCCAGCCAGATAGACCCATTTATCTGGGCCTCCAAGACTGGGGAAGATTTCCTTAAGTTAGGTGAAACTAATTCCCAAAACTGAGTTTGATTCTTATCAGAGGTAGCATGAGCTAATAAATTCCATAACTGTCTGGCATGCTCATACTACTTTCTTTTAATTAGATTCTTATATTGCGTCCTTAAACTATTCAGTTGTTGGAGGTGACAGACCATCCTGCTTTGTCTGGTTTTCCTCATTTGTCTGTTTATGGGTTTTTTTAGATTTCTACATTCCAAATCATACCATTTATTTGAGGGACACAGATGAATTTTAGGAGATTCATTTGTAATAAGAAGTGCTTTACTTGATTGTACAATCTCTTCATATAATTGGATAATGTTGGCATCTGTTTGAAGAAGGACGTCTTTTGTCCTTTAATTCTGTGTCCTCTAAGGCTTCGGCTAGTTTTGTTTGTAGATTCTCTGACCATTTGTGTCTTCTTTGACCAGGAAGCAGATTTGATGTAACTTCTAAGGAAGAGGCCAGAAATATGGGAGCTTTGAAATTTAATACTAATTCCAAAGAATTGTGATCACCAAATGCACTTTCTCCAACTTTTAAAAAATCTACCTGTTCTAACAGTACTGGGGAAATGGCTATATAGTCTATTGTACTGGCAAATTTAGTAGGTATGTAAAAGATATATCCAATTGTGAGCCATGCAGGTTATATAGATTAAAAATAGAAAGTAGCTCTAGAAACTTTAAGCCTGGTTTACTGATTACTGGGCCTATTGATCTAAGGTCAAGTAGGGATACTTGAGCAGCAATTTCACTGTTGATGTCCTTGGGGAACTCATAGCTTCCTGGTCCAATCCTGGCATTGAAATCCCCCCCCCAAATCATATTGGCACAGTGGTACTGGAACACCAGATCTTCTAATGTTTTAAATAATTTATCCCATAGCCTACCTTCAATATGATCTTTGGAGAGCTTAGGTGGAATATATACATTAATACACAAGACAGGATCTGTAAATAAGCCCTTAATTAGTAGGATTTGGATATAGTTTGGATTTGCTGAATCTAAAGTTTGAATTTCAACCCTCAAATCAACATTGATTAGAGGAGCCAACCCTCCACTACCCCTCCCTTTAGAGCATAACTTAAGTATAACATATGCTCTGTAACCTTGGAGGGTTAGGGAGGTAGAGTCCTGAATCCAGGTTTCTCGTAAAAATACAATGTCAAAGCGGGTTAAAGTAATAAGAAATTCAGAATCAAAAAGTTTGTTATGCCACCCCCACCCCCCTGATTCCATAACAAGATTTTTAATTGTCACTTTTCTTCTGTGATTTTTTCTAGATCTCCTCCCAAATCATGGAAAACACAACCATTCATATTCTGCTCCTCTTGTGCTAGCTGTTGTTCAGTTCCTGCAGCCTTGCTGGGGTACTATCCATAGGTGTCTTAGTGTTTTCCCTCTGGTTGTCTGATTGAGGGGATATCAACTGCAGCATTTAGATTTGGTGCCTCATAGTTAAATTCTGTGGCAAAAGGAGGTCTTTGGGGTGTCACATTTTCCTTTGTTTTCAGAAGTTCAGTCTTGATATAATGTCGATTTGTTCCTCTTCAGGCATCTTCGAAAAGGTTTTAATTAAATCCCCTTCAACTGAGTTTTCCAGGTAAAAGCAACCTCTATTGTCGTCAATGTCCATAGATGTTCTGGATAAGTTTCTTTTAGACTGCATTTCTGCAGCTGAAGATGGTGGCTTGTGGACATAGAATCATAGAATGTTAGAGTTGGAAGGGATCTTGCAGGTCATCTAGTCCAACCCCCTGCACTCTGCAGGAACATAGCCAAAAGATAGCCCTACATACCTACAACATACCCAAAAGATGGTCATCCAGCCTCCGCTTGAAAACATTCAGGGAAAGAGCATCCACCACCTCCTAAGGCAGACTGTTCCACTGCTCAACCACTCTTACAGTTAGGAATTTTCTCCTGATATCTAGTCAATAATGACCCCCTTGTAATTTCCATCCATTAGATCCAGTCTTGCAATCTGGAGCAAGAGGGAATAGATCAGCTCCATCTTTTACATGACAGCCCTTCAAATACTTGAAGACTGCAATCATGTCCCCTCTAAGTCTTTTCTTTCCCAGGCTAAACATACCCGACTTCTTCAGCCTTTCCTCAGAAGACTTGGATTCAAACCCTCTCACCATCCTGGTTGCTCTCTTCCAGACACGCTTAAACTTGTCAACATCCTTCCTGAAGTGTGCTGCCCAAAACTGGACACAGTACTCCAGGTGAAGCCTGACCATAGCAGAATAGAGCGGAACTACCACCTCCCATGATCTGGACACAATACTTCTGTTAATGAATCCTAAGATTGCATTAGCTTTCTTCACAGCCACATCGCACTGCAGGCTCATGCTGAGCTTGTGATCAAGCAGAACACCTAGATCCCTTTCACATGTGCTGCTATCAAGCCAAGTCCCTCCCATTCTATATCTGTGCCTTTGATTTTTTGTGCCTAGGTGTAGGACTTTGCACTTATTTCTACTGAAATTAATTTTATTTGTCTCAGCTCACTGTTCCAGCCTATCTAGATCATTTTGAATCCTGACTCTGTCTTCTTCAGAATTAGCAATCCCACCTGGCTTTGTGTCATCTGCAAACAGGGCCGGCTCGAGGTGTCTCTGCACCCTAGGTGGGCGCAGATGCCATCCTCCCAGTGGGGCCTGGAGACACCCACCATGCTACCCCTGCCTCCTCTCTGCACCCGGGGGAGGGGGAGGGTGGGCGAGCCACAAGCCAGGGAAGAGGTGAGGGTTTTAACCCCCACCCCTTCCCTCCCAGTGCTGGCTTGCCTGGGTGCTCTGCAGCTGCGGGGTGCCCAGGCAAGCCAGGGAAGAGGTGGGGGTTTTAACCCCCGCCCCTTACCTCCCAGTGCCAGCTTGCCTGGGCACTCCACAGCTGTGGGGTGCCCAGGCAAGCCAGGGAAGAGGTGGAGGTTTTAACCCCCACCCCTTCCCTCCCAGCACCGGTTTCTCGAGGGGGAGGGTGGGCAAGCTCCGCCGCTGCCTCCTGCACCCCACCGAGGTGCTCTTCACTGGTGGCGGTGGGGAGGTGGTGGTGACAGGGGGGCTTTTCATGGTGGGGCAGGGCGCAGTTTGGCACCTAGCAGGCATGCTGGCCCTGTCTGCAAATTTGACAAGCATCCCCTCTATGTCTTCCTCCAGGTCATTTATAAAAACACTGAACAACACTGGGCCCAGGACTGAGCCCTGTGGCACTCCACTTGAGACTTCCCTCCATGTAGACACAGAGCCATTTATGAGCACTCATTGGGTATGATTTTTCAACCAACCATGAATCCGTCCAACGGTTGCACCATCCAGCCCACACTTAAACAGCTTATCCTCAAGGATATCATGAGAAACTCTGTCAAATGCTTTACTGAAATCTACATACACTATATCCACAGCATTGCCAGAGTCAACCATTTTAGTAACTCTGTCATAAAAGGAGATAAGGTTGGTCTGGCATGACTTATTCTTGATAAACCCATGCTGGCTACTACCAATTAACTCATTCCATTCAAGGTGCTCACAGGACATAGGACTTTTCATCAGTCACTGTAGGTCTTGTATACCTTCCTTTAGAAAAGAAGGAAGTAATAGTGGGGTTAGCAAAAACCCTAGTTGGTAGAATTCCTTTTGATTACAAATAATCCCTGTGTTTCAAGATCAATGTGGGCATTTTGGGAATTTTGAAGTTCAGCAGTAGCCTCTGTACTTGGTTTGTGCTAGGTAGTGCTCCTATTGAAGTTAAGTCAGCTGCAGCATTGTACTCCAGAAAAAGGGCTCATGAATGAGAAGCAGCCTGTTTTACAGACTTCCAGATAGGTATCTTGCCCTTGTAGTGGCTCACTGTGATACAGAACTTATGAGCTTGCGAGATCCTACTGAGAGAACTCCACCAAGATACCTATCCAAGGATAAGAGTAGGCACCTCTGGTTCTTTAACCAGAGAAATCCCTACTGGAAAGGGAGTAAAGCAGGGCTGTGTACTAGCTCCTACACTTATATATATATACACTTATATATAAATGATATTGTCCCCAAACTAAGCAGTCCAGACTTTGTACCACCTAAGTTGGGTCAACAAAAAATATCATTACTGCTTTATGTAGATGACATGGTTCTATTCTCTCTAACAAGAACTGGTCTAAAGAGACTCTTAGATAAATCGGGAGATTATTTTAAGGAGGAGATTAATTACTCCAAAACCAAGGAGGCGGTATTCCATAAAAGACCCAAAAATATGTATGGAATATCCAAGGTATCCCAATAGAACAATGTAAGATGTACAAATATTTGGGTCTAACATTTAGTGAAACATTGAATTGGAATGCCCATGTAGCCTCCATCAAATCAACAGCAAATAAGCTACTGGGAGTAATTTTGAGATTTTATTGTACTAAAGGGGGCTTTTTAATAGATCCAGTTGTTAAGCTCTTTATCACCAAAGTAGTATCTCATCTGTTGTATGGAACAGAACTTTGGGGTTGGAAGGAGCAAATATTGACCAGCCTGGTTGGAAAGAGCAAATATTGACCAGCCTGGAGACAATGCAAAATCTTTTCCTGAGGTGGTTATTGGTGCTGCCCAAAGGTTCGCCTGCAGCATTAATGAGGGCAGAAACAGGTATTCCATCACTAAGGGCTCGAGCGCATTTAGCGATCTTGAAATCGATGCTGAAATTTCAACAAATTTCCGAACAAAGCATTTAGCAAAATCAGCTACTTAGATTTACTAAGTAACGATAAAACTCACATCAAATTTTATAATAACATAATCTCATGGTACTCTGTGCCTGACAACTTATCCAGATCTTTTGTAAATACCCGGAAACTGCGCCAATGGGTATTTAATGAGGATGCTCTTTTAGACAAGTCAAGTTTATTAGTACGGTCAAGCGACCAGCCAATATAAAATATTTCCAAAAAAAAAAGGATTGAGGTAAAATACATGGTAGATACATAAAATTAAATAAATATATAAAACAGCATTAAGAGCAAAAGAGGGCAGGCTGGGGAAGGCCAGGTGAATCAGACATAAACCAGAGAAATTTATCCCCGGGTCTAGCGAGGTACGATTGGATGAAAGTTGGTTAATTTCCAAATCAGGACAACCAAATTTATCAAAAAGTACTGCATTATTAAGGCCAATGGCCATATACAATAAACTTACTACTACTACTATAATTTTTAATATCAACTCATTTAACGTTGGTATCTTCAGTGTCCTCCATGACATTGCAAATAGGATTCTAGCAGCTGTTATAACATGTAAAATAAAATATCTATGATTCTTATCTAATTCATCTGGTAAACAATTTAACAAAAATATTTCTGGCTTAAAAGGTATTGTGATAATCAAGATTGACTGTAAACAGGTATGCACTTCAATCCAGAATTTATGAATCTTTTTATCTGTCCACCACATATGATAATATGACCAAATATGGTTATTACATTCCCAACATATATTACTTAATTTTTTATACATTTTAGCTAACCTATCTGGGGTTAGATGCTGTCTATAAAACATTTTATATAGGTTTTCTTTGAATGCAAAAGATTTAGTCAACTTAATATTTACTTTCCATATTTTACTCCACTCTATCAGATCTATGTTACGACCCACATTTTGCATCCATCTAACCATATATTCTTTAGCTATTTCATCCTGCATTTTCAATTGCATCAACATACCATACATTTTCCTAATAAGTTTCTCTCTTGAAGTACATAATTTTTTTTCAAATGCACATTGTTCTGAATAGAATCCATCTATCTGTTTATCTTTACTATATCTAGATTCCAGTTGCATTCTAGTCCACCAGTCTAAGTTTATTTCATTTTTCTTTAATTCTTCTTGAGATTTTAAGTTATTTTCATTGTCTAATAATTCTGCATACCTAATAACTGCTTGTTTTAAAGTCAAAGTTCATTGAGAAAAGGCTACCACTGGAGACACCCATCTTGGAATTTTAGTATATATCACTGGACAAATCTTTTCCCATGTTGTCAGTAATTATCTTCTTATCATATGGTTTTTAAAGTATTTATGTCCAGAAGCTTTCCCATACCATAGAAAGGAGTGCCGTTCCAGTTTTAAATCATGTCCTTCTAGAGCCAGTAGCTTATGATCTTCAAGTAGAATCCATTCTCTATGCCAAACCAAACATGCTGCTCTATAATAATTCGTCCAGTCTGGTACTCCAAATCCAGCATTATCTTTCGCATCTTGCAAGGCTTTCAATTTGATTCTTGGCTTTTTCCTCTTGCCATATAAAATTTTGTGTCAGTTTATTCAATTCATCAAAATAATTTTGTTTAATGTATATCAGCAGTGTCTGAAACAAAAACACCATACATGGTAAAACATTCATTTTCAAAACTGCTGTTCTGCTCATTAGTGATACTTGCATTTTTTCCATTTCTTTAAATCCTGTTTAATGTCTTGCATCACTTTGTTATAATTGTCCTTCATCAGGGAGCTACACTTTGCTGTAATATTAACACCCAAATATTTGACTTTCTTCTCCAGTTAAAATCCAGTCAACTCTGCTATTTCAAGTCTTTGTTTCAATGTCATATTTTTCATAATCATTTTCATCTTCTGATAGTTTATTTTCATTCCCACCATTTTTCCATATTCATTGATCAGATTCATCAGCTGTTGTAAAGAATCCATTGGGTCTTCCAGGGGTCATTTTGTAGAAAAAGAGGTGCAGGAGCTCATTAGCATAACTCATTAGTATAACTCATTTGTATATGCCACACCCCCTGACATCACCAGAAGTATGTCAGAAGGCAACACCCACTGCTCAGGCTCCACCCCAAAAATACCCAGAAAGAGAGGGGGGGTGAGATTATCATTGTGCAAAGTCTGATTTGTGGAATTTGTGGAAAACTCATGTGCAGATTGGTTTTATTTTGAGGACAGCATGATAGCACATGTAACCATGTATCAATAAAAGTATACTTTATCTGTGGCAAAGTCAGAAAGAGGAGGAAAAGAGAGCAACACTTTTTTAATGCATCCTGTAGTGATAACAATCTTTAAGCAATTAAAGAGTGCATGGAAGTGTGTACATCAATGTTTCTTTCTGTTGAGGAACACATGCCTTATATCAAGTCAGAGCATGGGGATTTTTTTTCTGTCTACAATATGGATTAGGAAGAAGCCAGGGTAAACCAAAACACCAGAAATGGAAATACGGATGTGTATCATCCCATGTGTATCACCCCATTGCCTATACCACAGATGATTTCCAATTTCTCACTCCTCATTCCCCATGTTTTAACCCCTCATCCCCCATTTCAGTTTTGCTGCCACAATGAAAAAATAAATGTCTTAATTCTATTTTTGATGTCATTTCCTGTTTTGTTACATTCAAGATTTCCATAAAACATGTGCATTTTTAATATTATGTGCACATCAAAAAATCACCATGACACATTGCAGAGGGGCAGAGAGAAACACAGAGGAACAGAGGGCGAGAGAGACACACACACAGAGGGGCAGAGAGAGACAAAAACAGAGAGGGGAGAGACACACGGAGAAACACAAAAGACAGACACACACACATGCACGCACACACAGAGGAGCAGAGAGAGAAACGGAGGAACACAAGAGAGAGAGACACACACACACTCCCCACTCAATGCAAGCCCCCCCATCAGAGTGGCCAAACCCTCACCAGGTGGGCCAGGGAAGGCAGGGGGCCTCAACAGGCCTTCCCCCATCTGCCCACTTCTGCCGGCAGGGGAAAGGCATGGGGAGGCATTTAAATGCCTCCCCGCTTCTTGGAAGGCCTTCCCCGGCCTGCTCGTTTAGGTGAGGGGGCGTCAACAGGCCTTCCCCCACCCACCCACTTCTGTGGGCAGGGGAAGGCACGGGGAGGCATTTAAATGCCTCCCTGCTTCTTGGAAGGCCTTCCCCAGCCTGCCCGCTTAGGCAGACAGACCAGGGAAGGCCATAGGCATCCTACTTACCTTGCTGCTTCCCGCTCCTCACAGCCCGACTGAGGGCTGCTGGGGGCAGGGCTTCTTACATGTGTCTGCCCCTGGGCTCCTTAGTGCTAGAGCACTGCTCTGGTGCACTCCAGCAGGAAATGACCCCTGTGGTCTTCTAAGATAAATACCAAATCATTGGCAATGGCCTGTAGTTTATATTTATTTCCTCTTACTGATATCCCTTTAATAAGTTCATCTTTCCTAATACCTCTTGTCAGAACTTCCAAAGTTAATATAAACAACAATGGAGATATTGGACAGCCTTGTCTTGTCCCTTTTTCAATCCATATATTATCAGTCAATTCATTATTTACTACTACTTTCGCTTTCTGCTTTGTGCATATAGCTTCAATTGCCCTTATGAAATTAATCCCAAAATCTATTATCTTCATCTGTTGAATAATAAATTGCCAGCTGAAATTGTCAAATGCCTTTTCAGCGTCCAAAAAGATCAAAGCCATCTGCTTCTCAGGGTGAGTTTTGTAAAATTCTAAGATATTTAAAACTGTTCTCACATTATTCTTTTGTTGTCTCTTAGGTAGAAAACCTGCCTGGTCCTGATGTATAAAGTCTATTAAACCTTTTTTCAACCTGACAGCCAAAATAGTTGCAAATATTTTGTAGTCACAAAATTCAACAAAGAGGTAGGTCTGTAGTTTTCTTATCTCTTTAGGATCTGTCTCTTCTTTATGAATCAATGCTATAGTTACTTCAATCCAAGATTCCAGTACTTCCATTTTTCTGTTACAGATGAGATTACTGTTTTATATGGAAACAATAAGACATCTTCATATATTTTGTAGTATTTAGCTGGGAGTCCATCTGGTCCAGGTGCTTTATCTGCATTTTGTTTCTTAATAGCCTCTGTAATTTCCATCATTGTTATAGGGTCATCCATCATTTTTCTGCTTTCTTCTGATAGTGTGGGTAAGTCCTGTTCACATAAATACTGTTTCTGGATTTCCTTGGAGATTTCCATTCTTTTATACAGTTGCGTATAAAAATCTTGAATTATTTCCTTTAATCCATTCTTTAAAAATTCATGTTTTTCTCCTGTTTTCTTAACTTCTTAATTTATAAGCCAACCATCTTCCCAGTTTATTCACATTTTCAAAATAATCTTGTTTAACAAATTTAATATTTTTTGCCATTTCTTCTGATAAGAGTAAATTAAGGTGATGCTGGAGTATTTTTATCTTCATCTTTAAATTGTCATTTGAAGGATCCAGTTTTAATTCTTTCTCTTTATTCTAAATAGCATCCAATTTATCTCAAAATGTTCCCATTCTTTCCATTTTCTTTCCTGCTGCAAATCTAATTGCCAGTCCTCTAAAAATAAGCTTTGCTTGCATCCCAAACCATCTTCACTGATGTTGCTCCATTCATATTTTGTTAAAAAAGGTTTTCATTTCTTTCTTAGCCATCTCTAGAAATTGTCCATTTTTAAGTAATTGTGTATTCAACCTCCACCTAATTTTTTTATTATCTTTAATCTTCAATAGTAGTGGGTTGTGATCTGCAAAGGTTTGTGGCATAATATCAATATCTTCAATTTCCTGAAAGAGATTTGATGTAATCCAACATATATCAATTCTAGACCAAGATTTATGTCTATCAGAATAGAAAATATAGTCTTTTCCAGTTGGATATCTGATTCTCCAGACATCAATCAATTTGTATTCTTCAGCCAGTTCTAAGAAAGATCTTGGAAGTAAGCCTTTAGAATATTTAATCTTCTTAATAATTTTCCTGTCTAGGTCCTGATCAAAAACAGAAGTAAAATCATACACATATCCATGTAATCATATTTTGTTAGTTTCTTTCACCACTTCAAAAAATTTCCCCTGTGATTCATTCAGTGCATATATCACCACCGATAGAATTTTCCTGTCTCTAATATCTATTTCAAGAAGAAGAAGTCTTCTGTTTTCTAATTAAGATAATGAAATAAGTTTCAGTTTTTCTTTAACATGGACAGTTATTCCTCTTTTCTTTACATTGTCCGAAGCAGTAAATAACTTACCAAGTTTCTTAGTAACCAGATAGCGTTCATCTTTACATCTAATATGAGTTTCCTGCAAACATATAATATCGACATCTATCTTCTTAAGTTATTTAAATATCTTTCATCTTCTCAGGTGAATTTAGTCCATTTACATTTGCTGAAAATATCTCGATTGTTGATAGGTCCATTATGGTTGATTCTTGTTACTACCATGATTCTATTTCTCATTGTCATTCTTTGTGGCCTTCCTTCCATGGATGATTTTTTCGGATATACTGGCCTCAAGTTCTTTATCTGAGGCTGCTGAGTTAGTGGATGCTTCCTCTTCTTTTTCTGTTGTTGAGGCTTTTGTTTTAACCTTCTTTGTCCTCGCTGTAGAAGCTTTCCATAATGGTCCAAAAAGTCTTTTGCCTTAAAGATTGAGTCTAGTCTGAATCTTTGGCTTTCAAACATGAAGAAAATTCCTTCTGGAATAAGCCATCGAAATGTAATTGAATTTGCTGTAAATTTAGAAGTAAAAAATACATATTCTTTCCTTCTGTGTCACATTTTCCAAGGAATTTCTCTTATAATCTTTATTTCCTTATCCTGTATTTTAAGAGTATTATTCTGTGCTTCTTTCCACACCCAATCTCTGTCTTCTTGGTGAATTTCACATGTACTTCCCTTGGAAGATTATTCTTCCTTGCATAAGCAGAGTTAGCTCTATATAAGAATTCAATTTCCCTCTCCATTCCTTCATATTCAACTTCCATGAAACCCGCCATTCCTTCTGCCATAACTCTGATTAGCTCTTCTCCTTTTTGTTCAGGCACATTCTGAAATCTCAGCACATAAGTCTCTCTATCCATTTCCAGTTGAATCAGAGAGTCCAAAGTGGTCTTATGCTGTTTATCCAACCCGTCCACCCTCAATGATGTTGCTTCAGCTCACTCTTCAGATTTCTTGGCTTGCTGTGCCAACACTGTTACTTCCTTCTTATTTTCTACTAATTGTTTGTTGAGATCAGCCATTTTAACTTTTACATCTCCAGTCTCAGTATTTAAATTCTTCATTTGATCTGTGACGTGTACTAGGGCTGTCTGCTCCTGCCTTAAGCCTGATTGAAATCTATCTTGCAAATCACTCTGTACCTGGCTTAAACTTGAGTGGAATCTAGTTTGCATGTTATTCTGAGTCTGGCTCAGACTAGTTTGAAAAATAACTTTTTAAAGTCTTTCAAAGCTTCCAATGTCAGCATAGTACTCAGTGATTTAGTCTGTGGAATAGGAGATGATGCTGCAGATGTTGGGGGAGTGGTTTCCTTACTGATCTTACTCATAATCAGAACTTTAAAAAAGGGTAGACGAGGCTGTTTTGGGTCTTTCTGCTCCCAGACTAACCGAGTGACCCAAACTTGCACCCCACTGACTACAGAGACCTCCTCCAGGAGCCTTCTTGGGTCTAGAATTGTCTAGACCCCCCCCCAGTGGGCCAGTTTGGTATGTCTCTGGAGCTTCTTCGAGACACAACCAACAGTGCTGCTGCATAAACAGGAAGCCCCACAGACCTTGTTATTAAGACAATTAAAACAATTAACTTTTACCATAAATCATTTTAATCAAGTATGGCTTCACTCCTACACCACATGTCTTAGAAAATCCAGTGAACACACACAAGGACATACATCTGAATAAACAGGAACAGGGCCAGGCTGCATGGTCATCATAAATTGAGTGGTTACAGAGGGGAAAGGCATGACTTGCCTATCTTTTCAGCACATAATTATGGGTCTAATCCATTTCAGTGATTGTGAGCAGAGAACTAATAACTGATAGTCATGTCGGATTAATACAGAAGCCTACAAAGCACTATTTCTCATCGCTAAAAATGCACAGTCAAGCTCTCTTAATGTTGCTGGTCACTTCTAAATACCCATGAACGATCCTGTCATATTAACAGAAAAGCAGAAGAGCATTTTTTCAGGCCTCTTCTTTACATGTTTTATAAGTGTAGTGGAATCCAATCTGCATTCGTGATTTTAAGTAGTAACGTTTGAACGTTAAGGCTGGCCTAGGCCATTGCTATAATATGTAGTGTGTGGTCTTGTATATGAAGTGTGTTTGTTGTCATATGAAATGTGGACACAATCCCGTACTATTATTAGGTGACATTGGGCCAGATACTTTCCCTCAAACTAACAAAAGTATGGCTAGATGGCGAGAACAACAAACTGCTAGTTCATCATGCCACTCTACAAACAAGATCAAGTAAATCATACTACCCCGATCTCATGAGAGATTTGGATACAGAGAATTTAACAAGCATCCCTAATTAGGAATTGTAGTTTTGGCTTCACTGAATATCCATCAACCAATGTGGTTCAATGTAATGCTACATAATTTTCCAGTGCAGATTCTGAAATTAAGATGGTTCTCCTGTAATGAATAAATGTTCACCATCTTTTTATCAATAGCTGGGTGATCTGTTATTTTTCTATTTTGCAGAATTGGTAAATCTATTGCTAGTCTGTATATGTCCAGTGCTATAACCCTTTATTTTATAGTATTAAAAATATCCTTAGGAAACTAGATTTTTATTAGCTGAATTGGCAACAGAGGCAAGACATCAGTTATTTTAACTCTCTTCCCCTTGGACACTCAACGTCAGTGTGCTGTGGTGACCTCAGCAGGGTATAATGACCATCATTTTCTCTGGCGGAGCTGGTCTCTGCTACCTGGAGAGCGATTGTGGTATTGAGTGATCTCCAGCCCTCACCTGGAGATTGAGAACAGTTGTTACCCAGGAGGAAATGGCTGGTTTGTATGCGGACTCTAATCTGGGAGAATCAGGTTTGATTCCCCACTCCTCCACTTGCACCTGCTGATGTGACCTTGGGTCAGTCACAAGCTCTGGCACAGCTGTTCCTGAAAGAGCAGTTTGTGATAGAGTTCTCTCAGCCCCACCTACCTCACAGGGTGTCTGTTGTGGGGAGGAGAAGGGAAAGGAGTTTGTAAGCCGCTTTGAGACTCCAAGTGAAGGGTGGGGTATAAATCCAATCTCTTCTCCTAATCTTCTTCTTTTATACATTGTGTCAATCTAGAAAACAAGCCTTCATATTGTTGTGACTTGTCCATTGGCTGGGTCTCCAATTGGCTAGCTCTGATGTTATCGAACAGGTACACATGTAATATTGTTTTATTTAATCCTGTCAGCTATCGAAAGAGAGCTTTTCAATCAATGCTGCATACTAATTCCATTTTATTACCAGCTATAATGCAAAGAAGGCTACAGTCTTAGATTACAAAACATGTCCGTAAACACTGATGAGCCTAATAAATTCTACACAGATAATAGTGCTAATGTCAACATGTTTTCACTTTTAAAGAGAAGTTCTTGACATTTCAGCCCACATCACTAGGAATTCAAGCATTTGCCTGCATGGGCTAGTAACAAAATCACACTGTAGTCATTATCAAGGTTTCAGTTCCAGAGGGGTAGCCATGTTAGTTTGTTGCAGCAAAAATAAGCAGGATTCTTGTTGTTCTCTAAGAACTAGCACATTTTATTTTACCATGAATTTCTGTGGGCTCTATTTCACAAAAGTTTATGCTGGGTTACATTTCGCCATTCTTTAAGGTTCCATAAGATTCCTGTTTACTGATATTCAAGCTAATGTTGTATTTCTCAATACAAAGGATAGCATGCACATTTTACTAACTTATCTACAATTATGTTGTCATTAGTTGGGATAAAGCTCAGGAAATTTAAAAAATGAAAATAGCTGCTGCTAGTGATCTATGTCAGACCTGAAAAGCATTTGTTTAAAGAAAAAAAACAAATCTATTTTGTTTTAATGAACAGGTTGGCTGATCAGCATGTTAATGCAGTTAGACCTGAAATGGGGCGGGGGTGTAGTGGTCACATTATTCAAGAAATGCCTAAACGATATTTCTTTTCTCCTTGGCTGGCATAATTATCCAGGGGGAAAAGATCAGAGAAGCTGAGTTTAAATATTAAATGTATCAGCAAAAATAAATAATAAAATCAAGTGAGAAACAGCTTAAAACTGAGCAGACATTTGGATACAGACTGGCTGAGCTAAATCAACAGTTCCTAACTATGCAATATGTGAAGTCTTATCAGACTCAAGGATTTCAAATAGCTTTATCCCTTATAGGTCCCTCTTGCCTCCCCCCATGCCATTCTTATGCCTAATACAGGGGTGTCCAAAGTTTTTTTGGTGAGGGCCAAATACAGAAAAATAAGCAAAGGCCCGGGCCACACACAAGAGGTGACATATTGACACATGATTACTGTGTGTATTTCTAACTCACCTATAATGCGGGGGGAGGGAAACTCAGCGGGGGGATCGTCGGGCCCGGCGGCTGGGAGGCACTCAGGCCTCGCCACCGGTGCCCGCGGGGGAGGGAAACTCGGCGGGGGGGATCATCAGGCCCGGCGGCTGGGAGGCACTCAGGCCTCGCCACCGGTGCCCGCGGGGGAGGGAAACTCGGCGGGGGGGATCATCAGGCCCGGCGGCTGGGAGGCACTCAGGCCTCGCCACCGGTGCCCGCGGGGGGAGGGAAACTCGGCGGGGGGGATCATCAGGCCCGGCAGCTGGGAGGCACTCAGGCCTCGCCACCGGTGCCCGCGGGGGAGGGAAACTCGGCGGGGGGGATCGTCAGGCCCGGCGGCTGGGAGGCACTCAGGCCTCGCCACCGGTGCCCGCGGGGGAGGGAAACTCGGCGGGGGGATCATCAGGCCCGGCGGCTGGGAGGCACTCAGGCCTCGCCACCGGTGCCCGCGGGGGAGGGAAACTCGGCGGGGGGATCATCAGGCCCGGCGGCTGGGAGGCACTCAGGCCTCGCCACCGGTGCCCGCGGGGGAGGGAAAATTGGCAGTGGGGGGATTGTCGGGCCAGAGGGGGGGAGAGAAGGCTTACCTGCGGAGCTGCTCCTGCAGACTGGGAGCCTTTTGGAATACTCTCCCACCCCCCGCGAGTATCGCGGGTCCTGCTTCTTGTTCAATTATATTTTCAGAATTTGCTGCGGGCCAATAAAAACTGACCCGCGGGCCGCAGTTGGCCCGCGGGCCGTAGTTTGGACACCCCTGGCCTAATACAATGATGAATTCTACCCCATGACAACTTGACTACTTTCATCTCCCAGCTACTTCTTAGTCTTACAGAGAACAATTGAACACTCCCATCAATGCAAACATTCATTGCCCTGTGTCTCCATCTGTGTGCTGGCTGGGCCCTCCCCATGCCTCCCAGGGCCCCTACTACCCTCATCTGCAGCTTTTCTCCTAACCTGGATGGCAGTTCTTTAAGTTTTGTAGAGGACCCCCTGCTGTCATTCCATCCCGACAGTCTAGCACAGTCTCTTTCTCCTACCTCTTCCTTGCTTCAAGAGAACTGGGGGCTTCTTCCTTACAGCATACATAAATTGCTACGGTACTACAACTCCCAACAGCCTCCTTGTTATATTTGTCATTCGCCTCCTGGGCTGTGGTCACACATACTAAATAATCCCCTTTCAATCCACTTTCAATGCACTTTCCAACTGGATTTTGCCAGTCCACACATTAAAATCCAGTTGAAAAGTGCACTGAAAGTGGATTGAAAGGGGATTATTTAGTGTGTGTGACTGCAGCCCTGGTCTATCCACTCTCACCACTGCTCCTTTTTCCTGGGAGCCTGCCAGACCCAGTGGTGCTGCCTGCTGATGCTCCTTTTCCAGCTTCAGCAGGGCTTTGCCATCAAGATGGTTTCTTCTCACCGCAGACCTGAGGAGCTTGGCATCCGTAGCCCCCACCTCTCGTTCCCGCCTCCAGGGCCGTCATTGTGCGTTTTTTGTTTTTTTTAAAGCTTTTGGTTTGAGCGCTTGACTAAACATGTGCTTAATAAATCCATTATTAAACTTTAAATGGATTTATTAAGCGCATGTTTGCTCAAGCGCTCAAACCGGAATGTTTAAAAAAAAAAAAAAACCCAAGAATGTTCAGATGGCCCTAATCGCAATCCTTGCGAGAGAGGGGCTGTCCACATAGGCGAAATCGCGTAATCAAAGCGGAAGTGCCAGGAAAACACTAGTTTCTTCAGGGGTCAGGAAAACCCGGAAGCATTGCGCGAGTAAGCCCGCTTCGCAGCGGGAGGGGGATTGGCGCGTGTGAACGTGAAACTGACATGCGCAAATAAACAGCAGCAAATCCCGATCAAAATGGCAGTGTGACCGCACCCTAAGTCACTAAGAATCTTACATGTGAGTTCCATGTACATGGATGCTCATAAATAAGAAGCTGTTTTATCTCACATCATAACTTTGGACCATCTGGCCCAGCATGTCTGTTCTAAATGTAGAGTTGCCATAGCAGGAAACCTCCCACTGACAACACCCATTTCTGTTGGACGGGGGGGGGGATAATTAAAAATAGCAGTTGGCATGACAGGGAAACCATGGAAGTGATATCATGTCACAAGGCATCACTGGGAACTCTGTTGTTTTACCATAGAGTTTCTGGCTACTCCTAGAGAAGTATGACATCATTTTCAGGATTTCTCCAAAAGTGATGTCATGCTATCAGCCCAGCAGCAACCAATGTCCCAGCCCCCTGACTCCAACTGGGTGCCAGACATTGGCTCAAAACCTTATTTGAATGTCAGCAACTTAGAAAGCAAAGGTCTTTGCAAGCCCTACTACACAAGATCCTTTGTCTGAAAACTAGAGCTCTTTTTGTAACAGGAGCTCCTTTGCATATTAGGCGAAACACCCCTAAGGTAGCCAATCCTCCAAGAGCTTACAGAGCTCTTCTTACAGGGGCTACTGTAAGCTCTTGGAGGATTGGCTACATTAGGGATGTGTTGCCTAATATGCAAAGGAGTTCCTGCTACAAGAAGAGCCCTGCTGAAAACGCATTTTAAACCTTTAGTGTCACAAGCATGAGCTCTGCCATTATGCTGGAGGCTGTTCCCATAATCAAACCCCCTTTCATCTTTTGTAAGACAAGTTGGTTACAATGTGATGCTATCACAAACCATGATGGTTGTACATCTAATGGAAAGCAATTAGCTTAACAAAGTCATCACTTTGGTAGCATTCATGAGCAATATAAAAGATTGCTATTTCAATTTGATTGTTTGATATTAGGGACTTTATCACTCAGTAAAGTGTAACTGAAAAGTGTTAATGATAATTACACCAAATACTAACAATTTGGAGCCTTCGGTTATACACAAAATTGCTGAAGGCATAAATGCCTCTACTAAATAATGAGGCACACTGTTAGCTACTGTTACTTTTCTACCCTATTTTTGAAGGCAAGGTTAATTATTCCTGGGCTTCCAACACTTTATGCATTCCTTGTTGAGGACACTAAGTAATATAAAAAAGAATTCTTAAAATAATACATTTTCCCTGACTATACTGTTCTGTTCATGTCTTGCTGCACTTCAGCAATAACACAATTGAACATGTTTCACTGAGCATGATTGGAAGAGTTTATTAAATCAGGTCACAATTGTTATCCGCAGCTAGAATGTTGCTATTCTAGGAGATCATACACTCATCAAAGCTTAGCCTACACACAGTACCTATTTTACATTTATGCACTGCTTTTGCATCTGTGCAGTTTGAGGGATACAAGCCAAAATGTTATTTCCTAATAACTTCTTCAGCAGTCCATCCTAAGGTAAGGTGGGGTGGGTGTGGGCATGACACATGTGCAAGAAGATTGTTTGCTTGCCTAGGTAGCCCACTGCCTTCTCCTATACATGAGCCACAGTTTCCAAGCAGCAGTGCAAGAACATGTGTACACAAAATATTTTTATCCAGTTCAGAACATTTTATTAAAAGCTTAGCCTTTTTCAAGTTTTTGAAAATACTCCTTAAGGATGATCACACATAACTGAAGCTGTGGATGTGCTGCTGTGTCAAGAACACTGGTATACTCAATCGCCTACTAAATACGACAGGAGAAGAGGGTCTAGATTCAGTGTCAGGTGATTGTGTCAGTCAGATGCAGACAAGCAAGAAGTCTCATAATATACATAGCCAAAGATGTTGCAAGTAAGGCCTTTATGTATCCAGAAATCAAATTCATAATGTATTTGCTATTTAAACAATGCATTGCTACATGAGCACATGCATATGGTAACTCAGTTGTTATTTTAATGACCTTAATATCTGAAACATAATAATCTATATATCTAATAGCCAAGTTGCCCCCTCCGTGCAGATATCTAAATCCACACATTGCGGGGAATTGGGGGGCAGAGAGATTTCCCTGCACACTTGGAGCAGTCTCCAGGTGTGCAGAAAAATCTGAAAAGTTGAAAAAAATATACGGGGGATACTTAAATCCCCCCAAAACTACAGCCGCTTGCTCTGGGCATGTGCAGGGCACTCACTGAGGTACAGGAACAGTGTGAGGGAAGCCACCACGCCACTAACCCTCCTGTCTGCTGCTCCAATTGCCACAGCAGCAACCATCCCTATGCAGAGAATGGACTTACCCTTGGAAACTATGGTGGGCTGTGTGAGGAAGCTCCGGGGAATTCTCAACACTGCCCCCTCCACTCCATTTCTCCTGTCTGTTCCCAGTCTCATTTGTTTGGAATTAGTGGTGAGGATGCAGAGCACAGCTGTCAGCCCAGCCACTCTTCACCCCTTCTGTCTTTCCCCTGGTGAAGGGCCACCAGTCGGCCTTGGTCTGCTCCCACCAATGCTCCAGCCGATGGCCCACTTGGGTCACTGTCTTGCACAGTGGGTCAAGGTTCCAATGCCACCCACTCCATGACCTGGTTCAGCCCAGCTGGTTGGTCAGAGGATCGGGCCCTGTGGCATCGCTTTGTTGGTCGGCTTCTGCCTCACCGGCAGCCTCCTTGCTTCCCCTGAGGCTCCATTGTGCTAGGTCAGTCTCCCACAGCCTGGGTGCCGTTGCCCAGGTATGTGTTGAGGGAGCCTCGGAACCAAGAGAAGGAAGGGGGAAAGGAAGCCTCAATGAGCTCAGCCTGTCCAGAGCAGTTCTGGATAAGCCACTGAGAGGGGAGGAAGCCTTGGTGAGGCCATCTGGAGCAGCTCCAAACAAGCCACCTGGGGATGGGGAAAAACAGTGGCAGCTGGCAGCTGCAGGGGAGCCTGGGGAAAAAGTGTGTTTGTGTGTGATATGAGATCTCCCCCCCACAAGTATCGTGGGCAGGCACTATTTGTTTACTCTAAAGACCACACAGAAGATACTGCTTTGAAATAATGATATTGGAAGGATTCTTATGAGACAGTATATTCAGTAGTTTGTTTCCTATTGCCATTTTCTACCAGCCAAAATGCCCTTCTACTTCCCTCCCACTGCGGACCCCTATTTTGCCCCCCATCATACTCATGAGGGTCCACTCACCCAGAAGCAGAAAGAGTGAGTCAGTGGGATTCAGCAGTAAAGGGGAGGAAGGAATGTCCAGTTCCATGAGTTCTGCACCACTCACAGTTCACGGGATACAAGCCAATATAATGTTTCCTAAGAACTGTAATCCCAGCACAATACTCCTAATTTCTTTTATCAATGAGTCAGGTAACATACCACTAATGATAGCATTTTATACTTCACTGGAGTCCTCAAATCATGTTAAATTTCTCAGTAATTCTCAAATCAGCTATGTAAATAATGGCACTTCAGTTATCCTTGAGTTATTGATTAATGGTTAAGGCTAATGGCAGTCTCACCGACACACATTAGGCTTGCATCAGAATTGAAATCAGAACCCAGGATATGATACAGACTTTTAAACAATGCACTACAGCTCCCTGATGGATGTCAGCAGAACTGCCAACAGAGGGGAACTGGGGGGGGGGGCAAAATTTGTGGGTCCCAAGTCAGCTGGAAGGCCATTGAAACCAGCATCATGCTTAAGCTGGTCATTTCCATTTATTTTTAATGTAATTCTGGCTGCAGTCAGTCGCTAGGGGCGCGGGGAAGTCTGAGCACAGTAAAAGGCATTCCACTATTGGCTACACATCCCTTTCTCCAAGATTGAAGCAAACTTGGCAACAGATTATGCTAAACCCATCAACTAATCCAGCAATGGAGCAATACAAGCAACCCTGGCAGATAGCTGCTACACTGTTAGCCTGCAGCCTGCTAACCAAAGACATTTTCTATAATAATCTAGCCTTGCTTTCTTCCTTTCCTTGAACCCAGCTCAGCCAGTTCTTGCAAAGCAGTTGTTAATAGGGATGGGCACAAATCTAAAAAGCCCTGTTCAGGGTAGCCCCTGAACCAAATCCCGAACTGAGGCGGTTTGGTGAGTTTGGTCACTTCCTGCCTCTTGGGGCAAAGCTAAGGGAGCAACATTCAATGGGTTTAATAGCACGCAGTCATTTAAACCAACCAGCTGATGGGTGGATCTGCCCCACTACTAGGTTTAAATGGCTGACAGCCATTTCATTGGTCTGTTTTGCTTCCTTCCACTTCAAAGTGCAGGAGAAGCAAAACTGACCAGTAAAATAGCTTACAGCCATTTCTAGCTGCGAACCCCATACCGCTCGGCTGTTAGGTTTAAATAGCCCTGAACAGCTGAACTGGACAAAAGTCTGGTAAACTGGACAAAAGTCACTGGTTTGGGGGCTCCAAACCAGCCCAAGTGTGTGAATTTTGGCCCGTGAGCCAGTTCATGCCTATTCCTAATAGGTAGGGTGTTGCAGTAAAAGATAAAACAACTTTTCCCGTTCATTTCCTTTATTTCTCTCCCTCTTTTTCAAGCTTTTTTCATTCATTTCTATCTGCCTCCATCTAATTTTTCCATGCCCTCTTCATTTTCACTTGGTGCCAAGACCTGCTAATCTCCTATTCTACTTGGCAACAAAATGTACCTAAGAGTAGTATAGTAGCAAACTTTTCTTAATATTATGAACAGAAAGGGGAGTTAATATTTTCCCATGATCTAACAAAGTAGTAAAAGGATGCCCCCCCCCTCCATTACATGCATGGTAATGATCTCTTTTCGTGGTTATACATGTGGAAGAAACGTTACAACTTCCAATTCAGGCACTGGGTTGTTAATCATTATTGTTCTGGTGGCAGATCTAATAGCCCTTTTTAAAGTCTACTTTGCTATATGGCAGATGATGTAATCTTTTTAATATCATTAAAATTTAGATTTATAACAAATGCCATAACCAGTCTTTTCCCCTAATGGGAACACAAAGCTACACTGTTGTCCTGCCCTCCATTTTATCCTCACAATAGTCTTGTGAGGTAGGTCTGGCAGAGAGTGTTTCACTTAGCAACCTTCCATGGCACGTTGGGGGCCTGAGTATTAGAGACACATGGCAGGTTGCTTAAGTTCTATTATTGCATGTTGTATGTCATGAAGACAACCTGGTTCAGGGTGTTCCAGTTACCTTCATTTTTGGCACAGTAGTTTCCATCATCATTATGGGTTAGTGGCCAGTTTTCAAACAAGTAGTATTATTTTCTGATTAATACCTGCGGCAGAGACCCTTAGCTTCAGTTGGAAATAACCCAGTGTGATGGTAATTTGTCTCACCTAGGCTAGGATTTCTGCATGTATTTCAATTTTGACCATGGAATCACCACATCATCCTGAAGCTGGTGGCCAGTGTTGAGTCTCCTAGCTTTATTCTCTGATGAGTTATGCCTGCCAGTGTGGTGCAGTGGTTAAAGTGTCATGCTAGCTCTGGGAAACCGAGGTTCAGATCCCCATTCTACCATGGAAGGTTGCTGCATGACCTTGGGCCAGTCACACACTCTTAGCTTAAACTACCTACCTCACAGGATTGTTGTGAGGATAAAACAGAAATGAGGAGAATGATGTAAGAGTCTTTGGGATATAAATAAATAAAATAAGTAAACAAACAAACATGGACAGATAGGTCAATCCTTTTATTACTAGAGATTCATAGTAACAGCAAGCCAAGTGATTTGATATTCAGCTTAAATCAGGGTCATGGGGGGGCAGATGGAATCTTTGTCCGGGGGATCATGGTGGCTCTCAGAAGCCCTGGATGTCAGAGCAAACATTTATTTTTCAGAAGTTATCTGTCTGGTGCTACTCAGTGGTTCTATACCACAGTAGTGACATTTGATCTGATTTGGTCCTGAAAGATCATCCAAGAAGGACTAAAGACATCTTCCACACTGCACTGCAAATCCCCTCACCTACCTTGCAATATTATCAGATACGTGAAGCCACTATGGTGGAACAATCACTATGCTGGTATTATAACTAAGAACTGACAAATAGAATCAAAGTAATCTTTGCTCTACATGTGTGTACAGTGCCATCATCACAGCCAACTTATAGTGATCTTACAGGATTTTCAAGGCAATTGATTAAGCAGAGGTGGTTTGTCATTATCTACCTCTGCAAAGTCTTCCTTTGTGGTTTCCCATCCAAGTACTGAACCTGCTTAGCTTCTGATGTCTGATGAGGATGGGCTATACTATACCATTCCACATGCTCTGCATACCAGTATACAATTCCTGTAATCCTGTAAAGTTATTTATTTTCAGTATTTATACCCTACCATTCCTCTTGGCTCAAGACAGCTTTCAAGTAAAAAAGTACCTGCCTTCCCCTGTAAGGTGGCTGCTGTCCATGCTCCATTGAACAAACAAGACTTGCAGTTCCTCCAATCTCGAATGAGGGGCCTCACTTCACAGTGTCAAGGAGCCCATTCCATAGAGCAGGACCTGTGACTGAGAAAGCCTGGCTTCTGTTTGATACCTGGTAGGCCACAATACATGGAGGAATAGCCAGCAGGTGGGAGCCTGAAGACCATAGTTGGTACATGGGAACACATGGGAGGAGATACTCCTTGAAATATGTGGGCCTCAGGACATGAACGGCTTTAAAAGTCATAACCAACACCTTAAACAGAACTGGCAAACAATGCAGCTGTTTCAGAATGCAAAAGTTATGTTCCCACAGGGTAGCTTCTGGCAATAATCAAGCTGAAGAATGCTGGATCTGCTGCAGCTTCTGGGTTATCTTCAAGGGCAACCCTATATGGAGTGTGCTAGAGTAATCCAACCACAAGGTATGACTGCATGGATCTGTGTGCTCAGATTGCCTGCATCTAAGAAAAGAGAGTTGGGAAACCAGAGGCAGCTGGTTGGGAAACCAGAGGCTAGGTCGATGAACACCCTTCAGCTCTGAACCTGGTCTGCAAAAGCCTGCTCTACTCCATCAACAACAAATAGATCCAATCTCTCTAGAACATCCCAAAGTTGCCTCCTCCAGTGGAAAAGGCGTGTATCTGATCAGACAGAAAAGGCCCAAAACACTAAAGGCTACTCCCTTAACATCAACTTCATATTCTAAATGGTGGATAAGAATGAATAGGTCAGTTGTATCAAAGGCCACAGACAGATCCAATAACATCAAGTTTAATCAAAGGTAACCTGCATCATTTGCAAACTCCAGAACCCCCTGCTCTACCACCACATGTTCCTTCCTCATCTTCCTCAGAAAAGGTAAATTGGAGACTGGTCTACAATAGTCCACATCATGGGCCATTTAGAAAATAAAGATTTTAAAAAGATCTTTAACTGCCTCCTTCAAAGATCCATCACTACATCCTGAGTTCCTTCCCCCAAAATCTTGTTGGTCTCTAAGGTGCTGCTGGACTTGAATCTAGCTGTTCAAAGGTCTAGTGAGAGGCCCTTTGGTCAATGAGGTATTAATCATTTTCACCAATGGCTCCAAACAGGACTTTTTTCTTTTGAAAAAGAGGTGCCAGAACTCTCCAGAGGGAAATGAAGTTTTCAATCTGCATACTGAACTTTAAACATTTTAAAATACATTTGTCGAAGAGGTTCCAGAACTCTGATCCAGTGTGTTCCCCCAGAAAAAAAGTCTTGGCTCCAATACTTTTTCCCTGCATGATTTTTTCCCAGGCACAGCTCAAGAGCACAATTCTCTGTCAGCATCCTAGGTAAGGTTAATTTGAATCTATCCATAAGAACAGGACAAGCAGGTACTTTTGAAAACTCAGGTACCGGATCTGCTTTCAACTTGGCCTCCAAGTCAGAATGGATGGAAGAGGTTTTGTCAGCAATAAACCTCACAAAAACATCACAGGTAGGGGCCTGATTAACATCACTAACTAGGTCAGACTTGGGTATTAACAAGTCATGAATGTCTTTAAATAGTTGAGCTGTATGTGATTCTGCTGGTAGCAGAGAAGAAAGCCTTTTTCACCAACATTACTGCCATCTCATGGGCCCACAAATGGGCTCTGTCTGGCTCATCCCAAGTATTACACCAGTTGTGTGTCTTTAAGTCCACTAGTTTCAGTGTGCTGAACTCAGTTAGACTGCAGCCAATAATAACCCTCATGAGTTACATATTTTCATTGCAAGTACCTAGGCATTTAAATGAAATAAATTTTATTAAATAATAATGTTTACCTTTTGCATACAGTTTATCTCAGTAAAGAACACACACACCCAAATATATACACTCGCATATTATGTCATAATTTCCATATGAAAGAATTCTTGCTAAATGCTGGATATTTAGTGGATGAACTCTGGGGCAAGTGATGTTCTGTATTCTTGGTGCTTGGGAGGGTCAACAGTGGGAGGGCTTCTAGTGTCCTGGCCCCACTGCTGGACCTCCTGTTGGCACCTGGTATTTTTGGCCACTGTGTGACAGAGTGTTGGACCGGATGGGCCATTGGCCTGATCCAACACTGGCTTCTCTTATGTTCTTATGTGTGTGCATGCAGGTACAGGTGTGTATGTGTGCAAACACATGCTTTATTGGGACTTAACTACAAAGAATTGAACTAATAACATGAAAAGACATTTCATAAAAGCTATGGACAGCAATCAGATGGTCTCTGCTTTTTGCTACTGCCAAGCAGGGCCAGATTTGTACTGCAGATCATGAGATGAAAGGCTTCCCTCATCTCATTGCTAATTCTTAAACCACCTGTCCCTCAGACTAGTTAATTAGGACATACAAGCACTGGGAAATGGACGATCATTGAGATGCTTATTAACACAGAGCCACTGCTTCTGTAAAATAAAATGCATATCTGCATCACCCATGCTCAAAGATGGAAATGCTTGAGGACCTTCCGATAATTGATTTTCATTGTAGCTACAAACCTATCATGCAAATCACAATCTTCAAATATGTGTCTGAGCTTTCACTGACGAGGCAAGGATGAAAGAGATCTTCTGAAGAAGAACAGTATGCCTGACAGCTTGTTTTTGCATAATGATCCCTCTGCAAAGAACATTGTTTTCCATGACATTTACTCACTTTTCAATCTGACCCTGTTTGGCATAATGATGTCTGTCCCACTTGAACTTTATTAATACATCCAGGAAGCAGTTTAAATGCCAATCACTTTCAAATGAATAATTACATTTTTACACAGTGTTAAAAGATCTTACTTGGCCCATCAAATGTTTAAATTACAAAAGTTTGTCCCTAAATTTCCCCAGCCTCTTCCCATGTTATGATTCTGAATGAATTTGTTGCTTGTGTTTTGCTCAAGACAGGACAGACAAAAATGTCCTGCATATCATGCTGGATTTTCATTATTCACATGCATATTTAGCATCCACCTGCACTTCAGAAGCTGCTGGCCAGAGCTGATGTCATCATGGGCTGCCCTTCTAGCCCAGCCATGCTGACCATCTGACAGCACATACATTGCTGTCAAGAGATGAGCCATTGTCTGAGTAAAATTCCACTTGTGGGATTTTTTCTCTCTGTTCTCTTCAGCTAGCAACAGGTATGGTTACTCCACCAAGGTGACTCCATCAGGCCTACTAATTAGCTCAATGGCTTCAGCTGGACACTGGTCAGAAGGAGAAACTTACTCATCTTCCAGAAGACTCTTTGGAGACAGCATGGTGATTGGTTGAAGGAAGTCAGGAGATCCATGGCCTGTGTGTTCTATAAAATGTAGTCTATTTTTTATTTATTAATAATAAGGTCAGGATATCCTGAACTTAAAATGTAGTCTATATTGTAGTCTGTATTGTTAGGTCCTATTCTCATTCCCTATCTTATTTCCCTTCCACCTGCATTCGCCATATGCTATGTGTACTATGGATTTTGTTACTTGTTTCAGACTGCATTTACTAAAGCTTTAAGAACTTAAGACCTGCACTGCAGAAATTCTTGTCAGTAAGTTTATTTGGAAACTTAGCATTGCTATTTTTGCATGCTTGAACCCTTCATGGGAACTATGTAGTTTTTAAAATCATTTTCTTATTTTCTTTTTAATAAAACTTATTTTGCTTTCTGGTGTGTTGTTGTGAGCTCACTGGTTCAAACCCAGGTTAAGCTTGGTTACATTATCAACAGAGGTGCTTACTCCAGCATCTCAGGTTTGAGATGGAAACAGTTCTCTCGGACCAAGGTGAGTCAGCTTTGACAATTGCCTAAGTAAGTAAGAGAACATGATGACCACATAGACCATTCTCCCTCAGGTGATATTTTTTCTTTCTCATAGGCTGATAAAGACTGGCAGTTTGAAGCGGGAGCGATTCGTGGCAAAAAAGCCCCAGAACAAACTGTTCCGAGTTTTCCCAGTCACACTGCGCCAACTGATGCGGGAGCATACCGGGAGGAGGCGCGAGGGAGCGTTCAGACTGCTGGCCTGGAGGCACGGCTGTAAACGGCTTTTTCCTGGTAATTTGGATATGTGTGCATGTATGCTCATGTGCATAAGCGCATCAGGATGGTTTGGGGAGGATCCCGTTGCGCCGGTACCACATTGGGCAGTAGAGCGGAGCACATCCAATCATATCGCTGCTGCATCTCCAGGACAATCAAGTTCACCTTGTGCAGAAACACCCAGGGGACATTATTACCGCGGGTTGTTCCTGGCTTTTCGGGTTAGCGTTTACACTTCCCAGAAGCAGAATGAAGCAGGATCAGCACGCTCTCCGGGATTTGTAACCACTTTCACCAGGTATCTTTAAATGCAGGAGCAAAGCGGTACATGATGGGTTGACTACAGGTGAACGCCAGACAGATATGCCTGTGTGAACGCCCCCATTAACCCGGTTGTGAAACGCTGCTGAAACGTGCCTATCTCGGGGCAAACTGCCAGTCTGAACTCAGCCATAGAATCACTCTATGAACCCCCAAGCAAAACAAAGAGGAGAATGCTTGCAAGCTAGCTTCTATCTCAACCACAACATCTGATTATAGGACACTGTTATTTATCTGCATATAAACAGAATATATCATGATTTGTCATATATGAAAGTTCAAATTTCTCTTTTGGATCTTCATCCTTTGGCTAGCTATTTCAGTATATCAACAAAATGGGCAAGTATTATATCCTGGTTCAAGCTGAAAAGTCTGCCTAGCTATATTAAATGTTTTTATATTATGCCCTACCTATAAGTATTACAAAATATTACAGACACAACTGAGTGTCTTGGTTATGCCGAGGGAGAAAGTAGGGAACTTAACTGACAGTGCAATTCTAGGCAACACCCTTCTAAATCCACTGAAGTTAATGGACTTAGAAGGGTGTAGTTCTGCATAGGATTGCACAGTGAGTGTTCCAGATGGTCCCAATACATCAAAAATTATTTCTTCTTCCTCCTATATCTCAATGGAGAATGGGAGAATGGTGGCATTTGTCACAGGGAAGGGATTACTCACTGAAAAATTATTTTGATTATTTGAAAAGTCTTGTTTGTACTTTCAATAGAAAGAGAAGATGCAGTACTACACTGTGAAATACTATTTTGAAAAGCTGTTTTGATGAAATGAGCAGGAAATGGTAAGTAGTTGAGGGGAGAGCATGCAAAGAACAATTAAGCATGCTACTTGCACAGAAACTTGCGTAATTTAGACTTCTGTGGAGGGCTGAAAAAAGGCCTTGGGCTTTATGGGAATGATACAAAACTAAAATTAACAAAAAATCTAAGAGCCTGCTATATTGCTATATATTTTGGTTGGTATTGCTATTTATGATATTTTTATAGCTAAGCACCCTATTTGAGCAACATATGGAATACGTTAATGCCAAGACAGATGCTGAAAATTCCAAACAAACACATTGAAGAATCACTAGAGCATATCATGTTACACTTCTCCATCCTGCAAAGATCATTATAGAAGACTGGATGCATAAAGGCAGAACTATGGATTGTTTGTAGATCTACATATCTTTTTTCCAATGGTAAAATAGTTATAGGTGGCTTCAGGTTTCACAGTGTACTGGCTGGAAGGGGAAGGGCATATTTACAGGCACTTTGAGAGACAAGCACTCTGCATGTTGATTAATGGAAAGGCAAGGATTAAGCAGCTCCCTCTACTCTCTTCCTCTACCAAATAATTGTTACAACATAAGAACATAAGAGAAGCCAATGTTGGATCAGGCCAATAGCCCATCCAGTCCAACACTCTGTCATACAGTGTCCAAAAATACCAGATGCCATCAGGAGGTACACCAGTGGGGCCAGGACACTAGAAACCCTCCCACTGTTCCCCACCTAAGCACCCAACCTGAAGACATTCACAGTTTTAATGGGGGGAACTGCTGGAAAAAGAAAACATGAGCTCCACAGAACATGTAGTTCTACCCTAAGAGACTAGATGAGAACATGATTGTTATAGCCATTGATTGTATATAGGAAGACTGGGGAAAATAAAATAAGACCTCACAGGAAGGATGAAATATGAAGTGGCCGAGTCACAGTTCTTCCTATGGAGTATATGATGGCATTTCAGCTCACACCATCTGACATTGTTTGGATGTTCCATTAAACAGTGTTTGTGGTTTTGGGTTTTGGCCAGCTCGGATCCAAATAGCTCTGAAAGTATACTTAATTATCTCTACCATTTTTTGTTGTTCATTACCATTAATATGATACAGTGTTCATCCATACACACATGGGTATGCCAAGTAAAACTGAGTCTGACTTTTAAAAGTTCACTTTAGATACAGCATGCATAGGCTGGGTCTACAGATGAGGCAAAATGTACTGGGAATGAAGAACAATTATCCCGAGGAGGTAGTATGGACCTTGAGGCTACAGATGGGGAACAAGAACACCTTTAAACTTCATGTCTACCTTACAAAAAATTAGAACATCAGGAAGAAAGGTTCTGACTTACTGATTTGTTTGATTTGCTGGTTTTCTATTTTCAGATTTTTTTAAAAAAAATGTAAAGGAGCATTCAAAACTGGCAGTTCCACCCGAAATCTGATATGGTGTATTTTATCCTCTCATTATTCAAAAATGTCATTCCACTGCAAGTTTGAGAGAAGCCTAACACTACTACTCTGGTAGATACATACTCATCTTACTGCTGACATGATGTCTGTATGACAGCAAGTTTTGTCCCTTCCTATCTCCCAGTGATGAACACTGTCCTGCTTTGTATTCCTTACCACTAGTTTCTTTGGGTGGTTTTTCACATAGATATTTATCACTTGCTTAATGAGAACGTAATGTCTTCCAGATGAACGTGTGAATGGACTTTATGGAAACAGATCAGTGTTTGATGAGAAGTGATGGGATGTAAATGTTGCATTTGTGGAATGTGAGTTCATTTACACTGCAGACATCAGGTGACACCATATGTTCATAAATTATCTAGTTTTTGTCAGCATTACATTCCTTGCCACATGTTGTATAAGAACCAGTGCAAGATTAAACTGAAGACTCAGACTGCAGTTCACAGGCTGTGGTGCTCCTCCCTCTCCAGCTCCACTGACTTGCCATCAGCTGTCTCGCTGGTTGTCTTGGTTAGGTCTCTTCAGGCATCAGAATGGGGAAGGGAAGGGGGTTTCACCACCTTATTCCTTCTCCTTTCCCCAGGACCAGAACTCTTGCCACACCAGAGCTTTGTCCTTCTCTCCTTCTTGGGCTTCCCCAGCCTTTAAAGGAACCTGCCTTATCTGGGCATTCCTGACCTCACTCTGAAGAAGGATGGTGATTTGCTCCTGTTGTTCCTCCTACTGGGCTGCTGGATGGCTCCCCCTCCCCCTCTATCCTGACTTATTGGTTATGCCAGGGCTTGGTGTGATAGGCTGCCAGTCCTCAGTCCTCACCACTACTTCTCACTGGCCCTCTCAAGCCCAATCCACTGGGTTTGGGCTGCTGTTGGGCTTTTTTGCCCTGGTGTAGGCTTCACGACCCCCCACCCCAAGCTTCTGTCCTGGCTTGCCTTTGTGCAGGCCTCTCCAGGCCCGTCCTGGCTTCTTCTGAGGCTGTGAAGGCTGCCATCTTCTCTGGGATGCACCAATATTGGGCCCCAGCTGATTCTTCCATCTACGTCTGGAGTTCTGATGCCAGATAAGGGCCCTGTGTTGTTGCCTAGGAGACTTCCAGGCAGTGGAGGCATCTCCAGACACAGGTATTTCCAAGAGCTTGCACATGTGCAATAGACACTTATTTTCATTCACTCCATCACCCAATTTTATGCTGGGCCAGAGGGCCATTTCTGATATTCAGAGTTTCAGAACCTCTTGCTAACTGTACTTTGCCCAGTATCATGGAACATTCTTTCAAAAGGAGAAAGCTCAAAGCACTTGTTGTGTATGTGGAACATAACAGATAAAGCAAAACACATCTACTCCTGGAGCAGTGAAAGAAGATACTTCTATATAAAATGTTTTATACACCCATGTTATTTGCAATCATCATGCTTAGTATATTGACTGGTGTCTCATAAATTCATATCTGCTGAATATCATGCCAGGAAAATCTTAAGGAACTGATCAGAAATATTAGAAAGTGTGTGTGAGAGAGGATGTTGAACTCAGTGGCATACATCTGAGGATATACTTAGTTTTAGGTATTCAAATTTAATATTAACTGTTTGCCAAATTGAGACATTTCCTGCGACATATGCACATATGTACACACATCTTTGCATGCAAAGAAAAGAAGACCTGACTGTGTTTAGTGCTGTATTTCTACTGTCCATTACATTGAGAAAAGCAGCTAACTAGCAAGCTGAAGGGCATTAAATGTTTTTAAATTGCTGCACATAAAAATGCTAATGGATTCAATTTCCTCTTTCAAGCACCCTACTTTTGACCATGTGTAAAAAAAAATATGAATAACTGATACCTTTGACTGTTAAGTACACCTGCATCGTTCTAGGCGTATGTTGGGTTTGTACTGAACAGGTATATGGGCCATCATCTGACACATCCACATCCTGTATCTGAAGGCTGTACTCCCTTTTGTTTGCTGTTGCAATTGACACTCGAGGGTCTACTGACCACTTGTCTCCTCCTGCAAAAATAATACTTGACCGGTTCAGCCAGGCCCCTTTTGAAGCTCCATCTTCCAAGTAACACCTGTAAGTTTCAAAGAAAGGAAGAAATTATTGAAATACAGAAACAACGTGCTTACATATTTGTTTATAACTTACACATTTATAAATTTGAAGTCCTGATTCTTAGGGCTAGAAGTGTGGTATTGGAATATGAGCCTCAATAAATCAATCTATTTATCTGATCCAGCAACATATTCACATCCATTGGGTTTGATCCAAAGATGTTCTTGTGCCAGTTTAATGACACTTATGCTAGTGAAGTAACACTTTTGTTGGCAGAGATGGCAGCACAATGGGTGATTGTGCCAATTAATCTGTCCCACTGCAGACCCCTATTTTGCCCCCTACAGTTCACCTGGGTCCCCTGATCCAGAAGAACAGGCTTCTAGGGCTGAATGGATGACATGGAGCAGAGGAATATCCTGCTTTACAGACGTCACTTTGTTCCTGATATTTTCAATCCAACTCTATGTATTTATGTTTACTGAATACAGACATGACCTCTGTCACTAGAATGGGTTTAGAATTCTTAAATAATGAGCATGTTGTAAGACTATCTTAAAAAAAAAAGCTCAGTAGAACTATGGTTAAGGTAATTCATGTAAAACATATTGCTATACTCCTGTATATTTATTTAACAAGGAAACTGGGAAAAAACCCTTGCAATACAAGAATAGTAAATTGGAGCTCTGTTCATAATAATAGAGCCCACAAAAAGTGAGGCAGTACTGATGTTTCAGTCAACATGAGAGACTCCTGTCTCTCTAAACTTCATTTTGAAAATGTTCGGCTACAAATTGAAGAGTGGTTCTTTTAAATGAGCACAAAGTACAGCCACAGAATGAAATACACATCCATTGAAAAGAGTTTGACAGAATCTCTACACAATCCCTCAGGGGTTTGAACGCCATGTCTAAGATTGCTACAAAATCCCAAGCTGAATTCAACAGGGTAAGTTACTGCCAACAGTATGAAACTAATCAGTTGAAAAATAAGGAACAAGGTATATTGCAGAATCTAATTTGCAGCCAGTTTCATCCTCCTGCCAAATCAAAACCAGAGAGAATCTTAAAGGGTTTGTACTAGAAAAAAAGGTGTTTCTGCATTTATTTCTAGACTACTTGCATAGAAAAAAAAATGAACAAGATTATAGCATGAATGTATTATTATACTAATATGACTGGTTAACCATTAGAAAATTGGAATAAATTGATATTCAGAAATCATTATAAGCAATGTTGCATTATCTTCTGGGAAATCTATTAATGCTGATTTAAAGTTGAATATACTGTGGTCTTGATACTCTAACAACATATTGTGGTGGGTTTTCTAGAGATCTAGAGAAATCTGCCAAAAGACTAGTTCCATACTTAATAATTCAGTGCAAGATATTTGATAAAATTTCACCAATAATTTTAAACAAAAACTATTGCCTCATGGGTTGCCCTGCTAATTAAATTGAAATGAGCTTTATAAATAGCAATGGACAGAAGTTTTCCCAGGAGGGAAAAGCCATTTCGTTTTCCAGTTCTGAAAGATGGGTCAAAAAAGCAACATACTCTCTACTATCCAAGCAGCATATCAATCCATGCAGTTCCTTTCTCTAATGGCGTAAAGCACTATTGCTTTAATAATATCATGAAAGAACAAATACTGTCCTAGAGAACTCCATCACCTGGCTCTTAATTTGTAAGAGTTTCCTGATTGCCAGAATCACTGTTTGTTCCCTATGAAGTGCAACACATATTGAACCCTTTTGAAATAGCATCTGTGCTTTTACTAGTATTTGATTATCTACATCAAGGGCAGGCATCACACCAGATCATTTATGCAACATAGCAGCTCTCTTGCACCACCCCAAAAGCAGTGGTGGTGTTGAGCTAGGACTGACTCAAGTCAAAGTTGGGAATCTAAAGGGCAGACTGGGAGCCAGAAGGGTCCCAAAGAGGTGATTTCCTCCTATAAAGAAGCAGTTAGAATTAAAATGTGAAGTATGGTAGTTCAGAGAGTGAAAGTTTTATTGTACATTGGTGTGCTCATGCCCCACTAGGACTGCTTTAATTCAGAGGTAGTTCGCCATTGCCCACCTCTGCATCATAACCCTGGTATTCCTTGGTGGTCTTCTTTCTAAATACTGACCAGGGCCAACCCTGCTTCAGTTCTGAGATCTGGCTAGCCTGTGCTATCTAGATCAGGGCAAAGAACACTGAGGCAGGAAGAAGGCAGAGGGTCTCTGAATATATACATTATTTCTTTCAATCACCACTAAGCAAGTGAAACCTATTACCTCCCACTTAGTTAGAATTAAGAGGTAAGAATTACAAAATAGTGTATCATTCACACAGAATAAAGCCCCAGCAACTTTCTCTGTAGAAATTAATCACTAACCAGCATACTAATAGATTTCACCTTGAGAACATACACATAATATTCCCCCTCCTTTTCCCCCTCAAACTCCACCTTTCATTTTTCCCCCAGCAAGGAACATTCCTGAAAGGATCAGATGAGGAGGCTCATGGGGAGGGGAGAAACCTGCATTTTTAAAATCTATCCACTTTTGATGGATCTCCAAGCTATTTAGTAAATAACTGGGAAGCAAGGTCATATTATCTTACTCTATAAACCTTTCCCTTCCTTCATCCTAAGCATAGAAGAAGCATTCAAACTAAGGAATGGTGCGAATCATAATCACACATGCTGCTCCCACCAGCACAGAAACACAAATGGAGGCTCTTACAGAGCAGATATATAACTAGTGACTTTACAGTAGAGACCCCCAGTTATTAGCTTCTGCAGATTCTAGTTCGATTCATGGTGTGGTGGCCTCAGGCAGGCAATACATATAAGTGGAAGTACAACTGGGCTAAACCATGTGTGGTCTTCTAAAGCTCAGCCTTGATCAAGAGCATGAACACTTATTCTCACAATAAAGTGTGCACTTGTTAGGCTTTACAGAACTTCCAAACATTATGATATGACAAACTGGAAAAAAGCACCACCTCTGCATGTTAGTTCTCAACTTCTTTTTTTTAACATTTTTTAATTACTTTTCAAACACAAGAAACAAACAAATATAAAATTGGGATAATACACATCCATTTCTAAAGCCTCATACATTATATAATGCGTAAAAAAAGTCCACCTTATATTAAAATCTAGATCTTTACATATATATACGAGTACATTTCATATTTTCTTCTAATTTGAGCTTATGTACGAGAAATTTACCACATTCTACAATTATCTACTAAAACAAAAAAAGAAAAATATTAGTTTTCTGCTTCTATACCTTCTATTTAAATGATTTTATAACTACTATAAAAGTTCTTATTTCACCATACCTTTTCAATCAAAATACTTATATCTTAGTCAATATCTAAAAGTTCCACTCTTGTTAAGGATGTATCTCCAAACATCTTGTTTGAACCACCAGGTATTCCACAACAATATATTAAAAACAGAGAGTCTAAAATTTCCCTCGTTCAATAATAGCTTAAAGTCACACCAGTTCCCATTATCCACCAACACTAGTCACTGTAGTCATATCTGGGGGGGGGGGGATATTCACACCATAGCTTGGGAGTCTTCTCAGTTGTTTCCAACACAATAAAGTACAATCAGAACAGTATGTACCTTTATAGTAAAAACACACTTATGTTATGAGAATGTAACACAGAACCAGTTCAAAGTAGAATCCAGGTCTTCTTTTTCTCCTTTTCCATAAGGTGTCTGTTTCTAGTTCAATAAAGTTCACAGAGAAATATTTTATATATATATATTAAAAATTCATATAACAGAATTGTGGTCTCAGACAGCGGCTCTTTCTTATCCTTTTGCCCACAGCTTAAAAGAAATTGCTTGAGATTCTCTTCCTAGCTGCTTGCAAGCGGAGGGGTGGAGGAAAACAGTTTCACCCCCTCCTTTCCTTTGACTTTTAAAAATTTTAAAGGGGCAATCAATCAGTCCATAGATCCTCTAAGAATGTTGCATTTACATAGACTTATGGTGATTTTTCTTCATCGGTGTTATGGATGAGGTCCTTTTCTTTTTCCCTCCATTGGGTGCTCGTGGTTGCGCTCTCCTGTCTGACATGAAGAGCTCTTCCTTGGCTCTCTTCTTCAGGACATTTCTTTAGGGGCTGCCACTCACTACCACTGCATGCGAGGCACCCTGATCGAGTCCTCTAACTTGGGTCCCTCTCCAGGGAAACCCAAGGGGCTTGAGAGCCCTCAAGCCCCCCCCCCGTAGAACCAGCAATTTAGTTGGTGTCAAGGGAGAGAGCCCTCGGTGCGACTGACTTCATCGTGGTGAGACCCCACCTCCCCGATTCAATAACAGCTTTTAAATACATGTTGAAATTATAAATGATGGAGACCTTTGATATTAGGGCATACACAGAACTCTACATCATTATATTTGAGGAGACTTACATTACAATACAATAATTAAACAAACAATAAAAGGTAAAATTTTCCCTTGTTCAAAAGCCAGTCGAATCCGACTCTAGGATGCCAGCGCTGTCCGAAGACATTTCCGTGGTCATGTGGCCGGCATGACTAGACACCGAGGTGCACAGAACACTGTTACCTTCCCACCAAAGTGATACCTATTTATCTACTTGCAATTTCTTGCTTTCAAACTGTTAGGTTGGCAGGAGCTGGGAACAGAGACAGGAGCTAACTCTGTTATGCGGCACTCGAGTCTCGAACTGCTGAACTACTGACCTTCCAGTCCGTAGTTCAGCATTTTAAGTACACTGAGTCAAAAGATAGAATAAACAGGACTTTGCTTGGTACCTAAAAGAATGCAGACTTGGCACCTATTGAGACTCATTGGAGGAGGCAGTTCAACAGCACAGGTGCTACCATTGAAAAGTCCCTGGTTTTGGTGCTTCCTCATCTGGGTTCAGTAGAGTTGCCAACCTCCACGTGGGGCCTGGAGATCTCCCAGACAGAGATTATTTCCTCTAGGGCAAATGATTGCTTTGGAGGGTAGACTCTATGCTATGGCATTATACCCTGCTGAAGTCCCTCCCTTTCCCAGACCCCAGTCTCCCCAAACTCCAGTGTACATCTCCAGGAATTTCTGAATCTGGAGCTGGTAGTCCTAGAGCCCACTTGAGGAATAGGGTGGAATTTAAACTTAATAAATAAATAAATAGTTCAAAACAAAAGAGTTTGTACAATACGGCCTCTGATGATGAACTCAGACCCTTTTGATACAGAAGGAAGCTCCAATTATCCAAACGGTAAGTTGCCTTGTAAAGATAAATAAGAGAATGCCTGATGTATATTACTTCCTTTTATGGTAAGTTTTGGACTTTAATGAAACCAAGATTAAAGCTACACCACATAGCCTGTATTAATCAAGGTAATTTTACTGAAATAAGATACCAAGCTATTAATTACTTCTTAATATAGGTTATAAACTCACCCTAAAAATAAATAACATGCAATTGGCAACCACTTATATCTCCTGATCTTAAATGAGAACAGATTTCTGATACAATTACTTACAAATTGCATACAAAGAACAAACTCTTGTCTATGTTAAACCTTTACTGATCCACAGTCGTTGTGTAGCTCTTTATTCAAGTGAATACATGAGTTACAGAGGAGTTTCAGAAGGCCTTCAATCTCAAATGGACAGGTAAAATGCTAAGGGGAGTGATAAAAGTGGCTTCATCAGTCAAACCAACTTTAGTAGCTTCTACCGAAGAGGGCTGCACTCAAGTAGTAGGCTATTTTGAGTGTAGCTCTAAGCAGAGTTAACCAGTCTAAGTCCATAGGTTTAAGGGTATTCTTCTGTTTAGAACTGAGAACCAGGGTGACATAGTAGCTAGAATTCTAGACTAGGATCTGGAAGACCCAGATTCAAATCCCCACTCTGACATGGAAGACTGATGAGTGACCTTAGGCCAGTCACAATCTCTCAGCTTAACCTATCTCATAGGGTCGTTGTAAGGATAAAATGAAGGATGGGAGAACTCTGTTGCAAACCACATTTAGTCCCCACTGGGGAGAAAAGTGAGGTATAAATGTAATATTGCATCATCACCACCCATCATCATAGGTAGCAGGACTGTAAAACGGATGAATCATGGTTGCAGCCTTTAGGAGCTAGGCAGAATACGTGCCCTAAGATTCAAAATGGAACCCTGTGATATGTGTGCCAGACTAGTAGCTCTGCTTCCAAGGCAGTTGAAAAGTGCTGATGAGAATATAGAAGCTGTGAATTTCCAGCAAAGGGTGGGGGGGATAACATAGAGAAAGTAATGGGGGGTAGTTTAAAAGTGTAAAAAAAACCCTGGCAGATGATAAAGAAATATTAGGAAGATACATTAAAATAGGGAACAGGTGGTAAATGGTTAACACTGTTCCGTCATGTCTCTTTTCCCTTGCTGCACTACTGTGAAGGTATAAACTAGGAATAATACAATCTTTTGTACAAGAACCAGAAAAATCAATGTATGTGTTCTCTCACACCTCTTTTTTCCTTTTCTTTTACAACAGAGCATATGCATTTGTGGATTGCATTTGTGATAAACATTACATACAGTGCGGGGAGTGCAGAACACAGGTTTTGGGCCATCAGGAATGAAAAGGAGAGGTGCCAGATTGGCAGTGGAATCAACATTTTTGCCATTTCTATTTCTACTTAGAGCAGTAGCCTTACCTGTTCACTTATATAAATATGCCCCAAGAATGTTAACATATTTAAATTTATTTTTCACTTTCATTTTCTTTTGAAACTATTTTCATGATCTGAGAGATATGTAAGACCATTTTTGATCTGAGCTTCCAAAGCATGTCTTCCCAAGATCTGAGGGACAATATTAGATGAACTGCTTAGAATAACACCTTTGTATTTATGGAGCTCTGCTGACCAAGAATATCTGTCATTAGATGGTCCACTGTGATCCGCTATACTGAATCTGGGGGGAAACAGCTTGAGAAAAGTGGAACTCAATTGTTTTTTTATTCTACCTATCTCTAGTCTTTTGTTATTGTGCCATATACAATGCAATCCTATGCGGAGTGGAACAGATTCCCAGTTGAGATCAGGGCCCTGTGGGATTTTTTACAATTCCACAGGGCATGCAAAGCGTAGCTGTTCTGCCAAGCTTTTGGCTGTTCAATCTGCTTGGTCTATTAAGTTGTTTCAACTACATTAGGGCACTGCCTATACCAACTAGGTGCCAGTATCAGCCGACCATGGTTACTCTGAGTGAAATGTGACTCCTCACCTGACATTGTTGCTGCATTGCACTCCAGTTAGTTATTAGAAATTTCACTTAGTAGTTAGAAATTTTAAGCTGCCATCAGGTATCAACTTAATGTATTTTATCCTGATGAAGTGGTATGATGTTTTAATGAAGTATTATTTATTGTTTTACTATGTGTTGCGAGCTGCCCTGAGCCTGCTTACAAGGTAGGGTGGGATACAAATAGAAAAAAATAAATAAATAAGTACTCCAGTACTCCTTGGAAATGAATGGGATAGCAATATGAGTAGCCCTAATGCTTAGAAAGCATTACTAACAACAAAGCTAGTGGAGGCAATGGTATCCCAGCTGAGTCTTTAAAATGTCTTTAAAAGTCTTTAAAAATGATACTGTTAAAGTGCTGCACTCAATTTGCCAGCAAATTTGGAAAACACAACAGTGGCCATGGGATTGGAAAAGGTCAGTTTACATTCCAATCCAAAAGAAGGGCAATGCCAGGGAATGTTCAAACTATCACACAATTGCACTCATTTCACACGCTAGCAAGGTCACGCTCAAGATCCTACAAGCTAGGCTTCAGCAGTACGTGGATAGAGAACTGCCAGAAGTACAAGCTGTGTTTCGAAGAGGTAGAGGAACTAGAGATCAAATTGCCAACATTCACTGGATTACGCAGAAAGCAAAAGAGTACCAGAAAAAAGATCTACTTTTGCTTCATTGACTCTACTAAAGCCAGGGGTCTTTTTGTAGAAAAACAGCTGCAGGAGCTCATTAGCATATGGTATTCTAATGAGCTATTAGGCTATTAGCACTTGCCACGCCCCCTGACATCACCGGAAGTGATGTCAGAAGGGGAAGCAAAGGGGGGGGGGCATCTTCAAAAGCCTCCCCTTCCCTTCCCCAGCTGGTCTGGATGGGGGAGCTAAGAGAGAAGGGGTTTAAAGTTTAAACTCCTTCTCATGAGAGTTGGGCCACAGAAGGAGGAAAGAGGGAAGGAAAGAGAGAGAGTAGAGAGAAGGAAAGAGGGAAAGAAAGAGAAGGAAAGGGGAAGGAAAGAAAGAGAGGGAAGAAGGAGGGAAACAGGGAAAGGAGGAAAAAAGAGAAGAGAAGAAGGTGGGAAATAAAGAAAGAGAGAAGGGAAGAAGGAGGGAAAGAGGAAAAAGAGAGAAGGAAAGGAGGGAATGAAAGAAATTCGGCGGCAATTCGGCCCCATTATATCCTATGGGCCATTGAAGTCAATGGTGAAAACATAGGGTATATTCTGGGGGCTGGAGGGGAGGGTTCGAGGGAGAGGCTCCAAACTCACAGGGTAGCTGATGGAGCCTCTCCCCAAGATACCCACCAAGTTTCAAGAACATTGGACCAGGGGGTCCAATTCTATGGGCCCCCAAACAGGTTGCCCCTATTCCCTCCATTGTTCTCTATGGTGGGAAGAAAAGTTACTTTTTTCCCACCATAAAGAGCAATGGAGGGAATAGGGTCAACCTGTTTGGGGGCCCATAGAATTGGACCCCCTCGTCCAATGTTCTTGAAACTTGGTGGGTATCTTGGGGAGAGGCTCCATCAGCTACCCTGTGAGTTTGGAGCCTCTCCCTCGAACCCCCTCCCTCCAGCCCCCAGAATATACCCTATGTTTTCACCATTGACTTCAATGGCCCATAGGATATAATGGAACTGAAATTGACATTCGGTTGCCTGAAAGACTCTCCAGGATGCCGGCTGGGGGCGGGGCTTGGCTTCTGAGCTCCCGGAGCTGTGCTCCGGTGCGCTCCCCCCCAAAAGACCCCTGACTAAAGCCTTTGATTGTGTGGATCAGAACAAACTATGGCAAGTCCTTAAAGAGATGGGAGTACCAGACCACATCATATGTCTCTTGAGAAACCTGTATAAGGATCAAGAAGTGACAGTTAGAACTGGATATGGAACAACTGATTGGTTTAGCACAGGAAAAGGATTGTATATTGTCCCCTTGCTTATTTAATTTATATACAGAGTACATCCATGCCAGCCTGAATGATTCAGAAGCTGGAATTAAGTTTGCTGGGAAAAACATCAACAACCTCAGATATGCAGATGATACCACTCTAATGGCAGAAAGTGAAGAGGATCTAAAGAGAGTCTTGCTAAGGGTGAAAGAGGAGAGCGCAAAGGTTGACTTGAAACTCAACATCAGAAAAACTAAGATCATGGCATCCGGCCCCATCACTCCTTGGCAAATAAAAGGAGCAGTCGTGGAAGCAGTGACACACTTCACGTTCCTGGGAACCAAGATCACTGCAGATGGTGACTGCAGGCATGAAATTAAAAGACACCTGCTCCTGGGGAGGAAAGCGATAGCAAACCTAGACAGCATAACAAAAAGTAGAAACATCACCCTGCCAACAAAAGTCCGTATGGTCAAAGGAATGGTATTCCCAGTAGTAATGTATGGCTGCGAGAGTTGGACTATAAGGAAAGCAGAGTGCCAAAGAATAGATTCTTTTGAATTATGGTGCTGGAGAAGAATCTTGAGAGTCCCCTGGACTGCAAGGAGATCAAATCAGTCAATCTTAAAAGAAATCAACCCTGACTGTTCCCTGGAAGGCCAGATCCTGAAGCTGAAGCTCATATACTCTGGCCACCAATAAGAAGGGAGCACTCACTGGAGAAGACCCTGATGCTGGGAAAGACTGAAGGTCAAAGAAGAAGGGGACAGCAAAGGACGAGATGGTTAGACAGTGTTATCGAGGCAATGAAGATGACATTAAGCAAACTCCGGAGCATGATGGAAGACAGGAGGGCCTGACGTGATGTGATCCATGGGGTCGCAAAGAGTCGGACTCGACTGTGCAACTGAATAACAACAATGCTAACCCAAACATCAACACCCTATGGTCAGTTGTTCTTGTCAATTCCCATAATGCTATCAAAATAAGTTACCTTTTGTCAGCCCTAGGTAAATAGATCTTCCATCTGTACTCATCTATGAATGTCAAAATATAATCATGATTGAGGAACTGGGATCTGGGATCTGTAATCCTTTTAAAATGAATATAATTATTTATATTCCACATGGACAGTGAACAAGTTTTTCCTTCTTAAAATAAATCAGTTTATTCATTTCAATTATTTCAGTTATTTCAAGACTGGCCATTGCTACACAGATCTGAGAAATTTATTGCAACAAATGCCATTGGTTATGAAAATGTGCCTATTAATCACATTGAATGCCTATAACCACATGGTCTGTTCAGTTTTACTTTAAAACATGTCTGCAATGTGATAGGTTCTATGTAGGGCATTGCAATGTGATGAAGTCTTATAATAACCTAATTAATTGAACAATAAATTATTGACTGATTGAATCTAGAATTTGCTCCCTCACAGCAGTTGGATGCCTCCACAAATGCCATTAAAAAACAATTTAAGCAATTCATTCAATTACTCTAAAAAAAAAAGTTGTCTAAACCGTCTCATCCACTCCACATACATGTATTAACCAAATCAAATCTCAATGCATAGGAGTCATTAATTAAAGATTAAAGCTGTCTCTCCTTGAATATTCAAAGTTAACTCCTAGGAAAACTAAGTTCAAACAGATAGGGTTAGACAGGTACTTGCACAGCTGTCTCCATAGCCTAACGGGCAGTTCTGAAGCTGTCAGTACAGCAGCCTTCAAAAAGACTGCAAAGCAGCCAGATGCTGTGACATGTGTTTTGAAAGTGGAAGAGTTTTTTCACTGCTCCATACAGAAAAACACAACTTTATGGACATCAAGGCTTTAATGATGAAACGGAGGAGATAAAATAGAGTTGGTGGGGAGGAAGAATCAGACTTGCACCACACTGTGTTATTTGCGTCCCCCATTAAAATACCTTACCAAGTCCAAATGATAATGCTTACTTGGCTGTTTCTGAGCATTCTCTAAAATGAGTCTCTCAATACATATATAAGCAGGAGTATATATGTATTAACAATACAATAGATGAAAAATGTGATATTTATTAGAATATATTCACTAAAACATAGCAGACTGACCTGCCAATATGTACCATGGCTTTAATTCTATAATGCCAAGCCTGATTCCCACAACAAACATTCATGTTGACTATTCAATGGCATCCCAGATTGAGTGTGGAGGTTGTAGTGACCCTGTTCTGTTCCAGAATATGTTACCGTGTTCCTCAAAACTTGGATCCTGAGCTAGGAACCTCTCAACCATTATTTTAGGAGTGTTTGAAAAAGCATAGGAGGTGGGCTTATGAATGACCAGGTAACTTCATAGGGTTAACAATTAACTCACCCTGACAAAGAAATTAATCATGCATGGGGAAAAAAATCTCCTGGTAATCATTATTGCAGACAGGCATTGACTTCAAGGGGTGTAACTCTACTCAGGATTCCACGAGAAGAACATAAACATGAAAGACAAAGAAAAGACAGCACTTGAGCCTGAGACCTTATATATGGGTGTGGTCACATGGCAAGCTTACCACTATTTGTTCCTGCTGTAGATTTGATTGGGAATATTTTTTTCAGGTTGGGATGACCACACATCCCTCCCTGAACCACTTGCATCATACAACGAGGCTCCAGGCACAATTCAGATAGCCGCACCATCGCTTTGGTGGCACAGCTTGGTTTTTTTTGTTTGTTTGTTTAAAAAAATGGGTTTGTACATGCACATATACACATGGCCGAATCACTGCTCCCACTGGGACTTGCCGTACTCCCTTGTTTTTGCAGGTCCCCCCCCCCAACAGCAAACAAAATTAACTGGTGACATACAACTGAGCACCGGACTCTATATGTATGCTTGAATGTTTATACATTGAATTTATTCAGTGCAGGATTGTTCATGTGCACAATGACAGAAGCTTGTAAAAAAACCCAAATAACGTGAGAAGGACATCCAGATGACCTAATCGCGATCATTGTGAAAAATGGCTGTCCACAACGGCAAAATCATGGATTCAAAATGCAAATATCTGGAAAGTACTTGATTTTTCAGGTGTAGGAAAACTCGCTAGGGAACCAGGAGGATTGCACGAGTGAGCCCACTTCAGTGCAGGAGACAGATGTGGCTGTCTGATCACCAGTTTTAAATGTGAGAGGAAACAGCGGTGAAACCCATTCAAAATGACTGTGTGTCCAAGACCTATGTAAAGCACAGAGCTGAGAAATTAGCGTGCTTACACGCTATACAACCATAGATTATGTCAAGTATGTCATTACAGATGACACTGTTTTGGAACATCACACAAGATCTTTCGTCTCTAATCATCTATTAATGTCAAAATATAATCCTGGTTGTCAAGGCTTTTTTTGTAGAAAAAGCCCAGCAGGAACTCATTAGCATATTAGGCCACACCCCTGACTGCACAGCTCCCTCCCAAGATTGGCTTCCCCAGGTGCTCTGCGGTTTGTGGGGCGCATGGGGAAACCCAAGGGAAGGAAGGCAGTTTCTGGATTAGCTTCCCTAGGGGAACCAGAGGAGGGGAGGCAGTTTAAACTGCCTTCCCTCCCTGGATCAGCTTGGGTTCCCCAGGCGCCCTGTGGCTTGCAAGGCACCTGGGGAAACTGAGTGGAGGGGAGGCTGTAGGCGTGGCCAATTTGGAAGCCAGCCAGAACTCCCTTCCTGTGCATTCCTGTGCATTCCTGCCCTGCTGGTTGTAGAACTGGGATATGTAATCCTATTAAAATTAGCATAATAGTGTGTATTCCACATGGATAGTGAGCAGGTTTCTCCTTATTAAAAGAAATAAGATGGTTGATCATCTTTAGAATGTAGCATTTAGAATCTCACTGTTCTTACTGCTGCACTGCCATTCATTCAAAAAGGATCACTTGGTTTCCAAAATGATAGTACTTTTATTTTGTTTCATTTAAATACAAATTATGCAGTACATTCATTATCACTGAACATAGATTATGGACTTCCATCTTCGCTCCTTCAGTTATTTTTACTTTTCAACTTCTCACTGGTCACCATAAGATTATACTTAAATATAATTTATTAATAAATGTCCTTATGAAGCACCAATTATTTCTTATGAATAAAGAATGACTATACAGCAAAATTAATTAAATGCAGCACTGCAGTCATTAGATAGAAGCAACATTAATCCTTATATTTCTCATGTCTCTTGAGAAACTTTTATATGAGCAAGAGTTTGGCTAGAGCTGATTTTCTATTTATGAAAAGATTACTGTGTTTGAGCAGCAGAAAAGGTCTGGATTTTTTTTTTACACTTCTAACTGTAATGGCTTAAGCTACAAGCAATTAAAATATATTTACTGAGATCAGTTATCATCATACCTAGCTGGGAATTTATTTATTTATTTATTCAATGTTCTAGTGACAAAATGCAACTTTATTTTTTTTTAACCCACAATGTAATTATGTCCTACCTGACATAGAAAATACAGTTACTCGCATTATACTTACTTTGCTTTACCACCTGTGAATTGATTAAAAGAAATTTTATATATTGATTGGTTAATATTCATAGCTTTTTACATACATTTCACACATTGACCAGCCAAAAAGCAACCTCCCTGACATTGTGCTTTGGGCATGTTATTGAATATCACTTGGACAGTATGCACGTTGACTGGCCAAGCTGTGAAATCCCATCATTTGGGGTGCATACTCCATGCCTTCAGGGACCCAACCATGTGGTCCCCATTCTCCATTAAACTCACCATAACCACAGCATATTTACTTAATTAATATATATCTTCTGGTTATTGTGAGTTGAATGGAGAAGAGGGGTGTAATTTCAATCTTTTGTTGTTGTTGTTGAGTTGCACAGTCAAGTCCGACTCTTCACGACCCCATGGACCAGATCATGCCAGGCCCTCCTGTCTTCCACTGTCCTCTGAAGTTTGCTCAATTTCATGTTCGTTGCATCGATGACACTATCTAATTTTAATCTTAATATGTTGTAATAAGCATACAGAGGCCAAAAGAAAAGAAAACATCACATTTGCTTGTAATAGGAACAATCAAAACAGCACAACAAATGCAGCAGATGGATGTAGCAGCTTCCTGGGGCTTCCTGAAATCTCACACAGAGAAACACAATCTTAGCAGGAAACCAGACCTCCTGGGAAAAAGCTCTGACTGTGCTTAACTAGTAGGGAAGGATGAGTGAATATCTCCTCTTTCATTTTCATTTAGATTCTGTCAACCATGTCTGATCTCCACTTTTCACGGTTCTATATACAGTATTTATACATACAATGTATGCCATTTATATATAACATATACTTACATTATAATGCTTGTGTATTGACACACACAAATAACACTGAAATCTGTGCCCATTTTATAGGGGGAATCTGAATAAATAGAAAAGGACATGAAAATAAAGAATTACTTTTGCAGTCCTCCCAAAGCAGTAGCAAAATAAAAAATGAGCATATTTGGGTCACAACTACTGAGGTGAGAATTTGGAGCCATCCCTATCAGAATTGCAGTTTCCATACACATTGAGAAAATCTACTAAGTACGTCCAACAGATTAATCTTCATGGGCTTCCAGTTCTCTCAGACAGCCACAACTTTACACATACCTGAAATTAGGGATAATCCCTTTCTCTGTCTCATAGTGCTAATCTCTCTGTCTCTCTCTCACACACACAAATTTTTCTGTGTAATTGATTTACACAGTCTGCATGAGGTTTAGATCTGTTGACTACAATGGAAATGTGTGGATAACCAAGAGACAGAGCCACACAAGGTTGTTGTTCTTGTTTTTAACTGCCAGTTTAACCTCTGAAAGTGTACATTCTATGGGGTTAAATTTGGATCAGAACTTTCAAGACAATGTAAACTAATAAATTATTTTTAAGTCACCCCACCCAATATACAACAATATTTGTATAACTAAGCAACTAAACACAGAGGAGTAACAGAACAGAAACTTTCAGAGGATAGTCCTTGAATTCAGCTAAGCAACTGGTTATTCCTTGATACAATTTGGCATTTAGCAAAGCCCAACTTTTCTTGACCATCAAGTTCAAGACTTTTCCAATGTAGTCCTCTGGCTTAAAGGAACAAACTGAACACCACATAAACTAGTCTTCCATCTTTGGCTTGAAAAATGAAGCCTTTATACAAGGTTATAAGGGCCTAGAATTTTCTATAGCTCCCCTGAAAACAGACACGCCCTGTACTGGGTCTGGGCTAAAACAATTAGTCCACGGGGTTATATCAGAGATGACGGGCATGACTGGGGTATCCATCAGTTAGTGACCCCTTGATATAACCAAGTTTCACATGATTTTTTCCACCACTGTAGAAGCTTCTGGGGAAGAATAACTGTTGAATTGTCTAAGAGAAGAATAAACTTTAAGTCCAACAACAGTCTCTCCACTCAGTATTTGGCTAGTGCTTCATTGGTATACAACAATTATCTATATAAACCTTAGGGTTGCCAGGTCATATCTTCTCCCCAGTTGGGAGGATTTGGGAGGCATTCCAGGAAGGGGAGAGGCCGTCCCCAACATGATGACACCATGAATGAATGAATGAATGAATGAATGAATGAATGAATGAATGAATGAATGATGTTTATTTACAGTCAGAGACCATTTATCAAAATAATATATATTTATTAAATACAAGTAAATTAGCTTTCAGTTCCAAAATATATATATTTAGACATAGGACCTTAAAACCATTAAAATATAAAAGAAAAGTTTAACGGTCCATTATATCAAAATAATAATAAAAATGTCTAAAACTAAACTAATGAAGAAGAAGAAGGAAGAAGAAGAAGAAGAAGAAGAAGAAGAAGAAGAAGAAGAAGAAGAAGAAGAAGAAGAAGAAGAAGAGATTGAATTTATACCCCGCCCTTCACTTGGGGTCTCAGAGCGACTTACAAACTCCTTTCCCTTCCCCTCCCCACAACAGACACCCTGTGAGGTAGGTGGGGCTGAGAGAGCTCTGACAGAAACTGCTCTTTCAGGAAAAGCTGTGCCAGAGCTTGTGACTCACCCAAGGTCATATCAGCAGGTACAAGTGGAGGACTGGGGAATCAAACCCGGTTCTCCCAGATTAGAGTCTGCACACTTAACCACTACTCCAAACTGGCTCTCATTAAAAGTCATGCAAAAGGTGATTGAGGGTTTTTATTCTGGAATTTCACCAGTTGTAAGCAGAATTTAGCTATTTGTCTGGAGTTTTGCTGATTTTCTTCAGTCAGAAGTCTCTCTAGATCAGCACTATCTGCATCAAGTGCTAGCCTATCTAAGGGGGGAGATAAACTTATCCCAATAAACTTGATGAAAAGGACAGCGGAAGAACATATGGGGCATCGATTCCACTTCTCCCAAGGAACATGGGCAGCACTTGTTTTCATATGGCATCTTTCTATATTTTCCCTCTAGGACCATAGAAGGAATAGCCGCACAGCAAGCCAGGGTAAAAGCTCTTCTATAGGGTGGCACATCCAGATAAGTCAGATATTTAGCCATTTTCATTACGTATCTGGAGTCATTTTGGACCAGAAAGGAGGGAGCTCAATCACAAATCCTTTGTGTAATTATACTTCTCACCTGTGTGCTGTTTTGTGCCAATAAATCCCCAGGCAAGAGTCCCATTTTTACTAAATTAATCTTGGTCATTTGAATCCACCTTGGTTCATAGGAATCTTTGTTTATTATAGGGAAAAGTCCCTTTTGATTGGAATTAACCCTGAGCCATTGATATGCAGAGGATAACAGTACTCTAGCTTCTATTAGGCCAGTTTCTAGGCATAAGAGGGCATTCGGCACCCCTGGGGGGACCTGTAAAACCTTGTGAATGAATTTGGATTTTCTCAAGAGCACATAAATTAGTGGCAGAAATGCCCAGGTAGATACCATAAAGGAGGTGCACTAATACTTTAGCTTGAAACAACTTCAATGCTGCCGGAGCATACAGACCTCCCTTAGAGCAATAGAATCTCAAGATAGCATGTACTGTTGTCTCAGCTTTTTCCACCCTCATATTACAGTGTGCTGAATTAACTCCCGAGTCCTGAATGGCCATGCCCAGGTAAACAAATTTACTTACTTGCTCAATTTTGTTTTGTTTCACTGTCCACAGGTACTTCTTGGGATGTCTACTAAATGTCATCACTTTTGTTTTATCAAAGTTTATCATCAGAGATGACATCATGTAGAGTATGCTGGGGATGCAGCACCATGCTTGCACATACCCCACTTTCCCCTAACAATTTAAAAGGAATCCCTAAGTGCCCTCTCCTCTCCCCAGACAGACCCAAGCAATCCATTTGGTTCACTGGGGAGCTGATGGTGATGAAATGAGAGCACTGCTGGCAGAAAACTATTCTATGGCAGTGGTGATGGCAGAAAGGCAATATTTTTCTGCCACCAATGTGTCTGCATATAATTGTCCAAGTGAGCTGTTTCATGTGGTTCAGGAACTTTTACAGCACAGCCCCAAGGATTTGAACTCTGGTGACACAATGGCCTGTTGCAGTCAATTTGCGACTTATTTTGCAGACAAAATTAAGAATATAAGAAGAGCCCTGCTGCGTCAGACCAATGGTCCACCTAGTCCAGCATCCTGTCTTACACAGTGGCCAACCAGTTCCTCTGGAGAGCCAACAACAGGGCACAGAAGCCAGGATTTTTCCCTAACGTTGCCTCCTGAATCTGACCTGTTAGTCCAATCCCATCACATCTTGGAAGCTAAGGAGGGTCAGCCTTGGCTAGTATTTAGAAGGGTGACCTCCAAGGAATACCAGAGTAATGATGCAGAGGCAGGAATGGCAAAACCATCTCTTGCCTTGAAAACAAGTCTAGCTTGCCACCTAGTGGCATATAACACTAAAGAGCTAGACTTTCTGGCTGCCAGACAATCTTAGGATCTCCTGGCTATTCTACACACAATGCCATATGATAATTATTATTATCATCATCTGGGATTCAGAGGTTTAGTTCCACTGAATGTGGAGGTTCCCCCAGGCACCAGGGCTAGTAGCCACTGATAGACCTATCCTCCATGAATCTGTCTAATCCCCTTTTAAAGCTGTTTATTCCTTTGTCCATCACTACATCCATTGGCAGTGAATTCCACATTTTAATCACTCTCTGTGTAAGGAAGTATTTCCTTTTGTCTGTCCTGAATCCCATCAGCTTCATGGAAGCATGTCCAGATGATGTACTTTTGGCATCTGCTTGTCTGATTTATATGGATACTTTTCAGCTTGAGATTCCCAAGGATGTGGGCAAGATCCTTAGACAGGTGACACCTATTACCTGTATTCTATTTTTATATATTTTTATTTAATATTCCCTACTATATAGGACATTTAGGAAGGGGAGGGCAAGGGGAATGGGATAAGACATAGGGGAAAAGTTTCCATCAAGCTTATATAATAGCTGTTACAAAACAATTTTCATCTTAAACCTTTGCTTCGTCATTTTCATTTGATTCTTACTCAAATCCTTAAAGTCTTCTATTATGATTCCTGAAAAAGTACATATTCTTTACAGTTCATGTTAAGTTTCTCCCAAATTTATAATAGTTGTGATCCATTGGCTTCTTTTCACCCGTTCATAAAAAAATATCCAATTTTCTCTCACATGTTGTTTACTTTGGTCTTTCAACAAATCCATCAATATAACCATTTCTGCTATTTCAGACTTTTTTGTCAAGAGTTCCTCTTTCATTGGTGTCTCTGATTTCTTCCAATATGTAGCATAAAGAATCCTTGCTGCCATAACTATATGTAAAATTAAACACTTAACTTTCTTATCTTTTATCTCAGGCATAATATTAAGCAAAAATATTTCTGGTTTAAATGGTAGAGGTATCAAACATATTTTTTGCAATATTTCATGAATGTTTCTCCAATATAACATCACATCTTTATACTTCCACCAAATATGAAAGAAGCTTCCCACCCGTATCTTACATTTCCAACATTTGTCAGATATTCCAGGGTACATTTTGGATAATTTTTCTAGTGTTATATACCACCAATAGAACATTTTATATAAATTCTCTTAAAAAGACATTGATTTTGTTATTCTTACATTTGTTTTCCATATTTGCAACCAACAGTCAAGATCAATATTATGGCCAAAATTTTGGGCTCATTTTATCATGCATTCTTTAATTACCTTGTCTTCCATCTTTATCTGTAACAAATACTCATAAAATTCCTCAATTAATTTATCATTTGTTCCATATAGGAGTGTGTCAAATGCCATTTGTTCTCCATAAAACCCCTGAGGTTTATCTTTAGCGTATCTAGATTCCAGCTTGTCCACTAATCCAAGTATATATCTTGTTCCTCTAATTCTTCTTTAGATTTCAACCTATCTTTCTTTTCTATTAGATCTTCATATCTAGTTACTTTTCCCATATCCAATAATACAGGTTGAGTAAATGCTTCCACTGGAGAGACCCATTTCAGGATCTTCATATATATATTATATATTTATATATATTTTATATATATATATATAAAATGCCTGATTCTTTCCCATACTGACAGCAGTGCTTTCCTTATCAAATGATTTTTGAAATATTTGTGATTGTCCGCTTTTTGGTATCAAAGATAGGCATGCCATCCTAGCTATAAATTATGCCCCTCAAGTTTAGCAGGTTTTTATGTAAACAAAAGTAAATCTAAGGCGATGTGTAAAAATATGACTGGAGAAAAACAAGCGGAGTTACAGAGGCTGACACAGTGTGAAGTTGTGAAAAAAACTAAATACTTAGGTATTGAGTTGACAATGAAGAACATAGACCTGTATAAGAACAATTATGACAAACTTTGGTCTAAAATACAGCAGGATACCAAAAAGTGGAATACATTGAATTTATCACTATTGGGGAGAATTGTGGTGGTTAAAATGAATATTTTACCACGGTTGATGTTTTTATTTCAGACAATCCCAATAGTAAGGGATGTAAAGGTATTTAATCTTTTGCAAAAGGAAATATCTAAGTTTGTGTGGGCTGGGAGGAAACCACGGATTAAGATGAAGATACTATGTGATGCAAAAGAGAGAGGTGGATTTCAGTTACCAAATTTTGTACCATGATGCGGTTTGTCTAACTTGGTTGCAGCAATGGGTTACATTAGACAATAAGAAATTGTTGACGTTAGAAGGCCATGATTGTAAATTTGGCTGGCATGCTTCCTTATGGTATGAGAAAATGAAAATGGATGGTTTTTTAAAACACCATTCTATCCGAAGAATATTATTTGATACAAGGACCAAATATAGAAGGTAGACGAGAGACCGCTTTGGATTGTACCGGCAGAGGTTATAAGACCATTTACGACATATAGAGGAGAAGACTGGGTGCAATATAAAGATATGTTGAAATTAGTGGGGAAAACGTTTGAAATGAAAATGGAAGTAGATTTGGCTTTTAAGTATGGTTGGTTACAATATAGACAGATTTATGATTTGTTTAAAAAAGATAAAAAAGCTTTTGGGTTTAGGGAAAAATATAATGAGATTGAAATGGTATAGTTTGAGGGAGGTAAAAATTGATTTCTAAAATGTATAAAATATTGTTAAAATGGTATACTGAAGATGAGACAGTTAAAGAGCAAATGATAAAATGGGCGATTAATATGAACAAAGAAATATCTATGTCTTCTTGGGAATTTTTATGGAAAAATGCAATGAAAATATCAACATGTAATAATTTAGAAGAAAATTGCTATAAGATGATGTATAGATGGTATATGACATCGAAAAAGATTGCAAATATGAATAGTAACATGTCAAACAAATGTTGGAAGTGTAAAAAAAGTGGAGGGCTCATTTTATCATATGTGGTGGACATGTGACAAAGCAAAAATGTTTTGGGCTGAGATACATGCAGAAATGGAAAAAAAAATTGAAATGTAGTTTTAAGAAAGAACCAGAAATACTACTTTTGGGGCTCAAACTGGAAGATGTTAATATGGCAAAAAGAACATTGATGTGGTACATGATCACAACAGCCAGAATGATATATGCTCAATATTGGAAACAAGACAAGGTCCCCAAAATTGGGGAATGGATAAAGAAATTACTTTTTATGGTTGAAATGGACAAAATGACAAGGAAGCTTAAGAACTTGGAGGCAGAAGAATTTTTTGCAGACTGGAAAGACTTTAAAGACTATCTAGAGAAATACTGGGATGTAAAGGACAATTTGCTTTGCTTTGATAACTACTGAAAATTAAGGAAAGTAGAAAAGGGGGATAAATATATAAGAATAACGGTTGGAAGATACGTTACCTGTAGAAATGATCAATGAGAAAAGGAGGGAGGAAGAAGATATAAGTTTTGGGCTGGAAGTTGGAGCACTGTGGGAAGTCATAAAGGGGGGGTGAAAAGAGGAAAGGAGGTATAATAACTTAGGTTTTGATGTATGTTTGAACTTTAATTATATCCTAATAAATTGTTTTTCAAAAAAAAAATTATGCCCTCAAGTTTTAACAGTCTAGTATTTTCATTTGTTATTCATTCTTCAATCCGTGTCAACGCACATGCTTTATAATATGTTCCCCAGACCGGAAGGCCAAAGCTTGCACTCTGTTTAACATCCTGTAATGCCTTCAGTTTTATTCTAGGTTTCTTCCCCTACCATATAAATTTCATTGTTATTTTATTCAGTTCCCAAAAGTATGTTTGCTTCCGTAAAATTGGAATAGTTTGGAAAAGAAAAATAAGTCTAGGAAGGATAGTCATTTTAATTGCAGCTATTCTTCCCATAAATGACAATTGTAACTTATTCCATTTATCTAAATCTTTTTGGATTTCTTTAAATAATTATTTCACTCTTTGCTCTGATTGGAATCCTATTTTCTCAACCAGCTCTTATTTATAGGTTGTACTATATTTTTGTATTGAGCTTTGTCTCTTGTCTATTCACTTTTATTTCCATCATCTCACCAAATTCCATTAAATTCTTCATCAAGCTGTCTATAGAAGTGCTTCTAAAATGAAAGCTAGATCATCCACAAAAGCTTGCATTTTGTATTCTTCTCCATGTATTGTTGTTCCTCTAATATTCTTATCTTCTCTGATCACATTATTTAATACTTCCTGGGTGAAGATAAATAACAACAGGGATAGTGGACATCCTTGTCTTGTTCCCTTCTCAATTGCTATCTCTTTTGTTAAATCTCCATTGATTCTCACTTTGGCACTCTGTTGAGTATAAATTGCCTGAGTCATGTTGATAAAATCTTCTCGAACCTCAAACTCCCATAGTTGCTCCATAATAAAATTCCAACTAACATTGTCAAAAGCTTTCTCTGCATCTAAAAAAATTAATGCCATTTGCTTTTTCCAGATGTGCTTCATAGTATTCCAAAATATTTATAATTGTTCTTACATTATTTCTCAATTGTGTCTTTGGCAAAAAAAAACCTGCCTGACATTGATGTATTACACCTAACAACACCTTCTTCAAACACAATGCTAAAATAGCTGCAAAGATTTTGTAATCCACATTTAAAAGCGAAACTGGTCTGAATTTTTCACTTCTTTAGGATCTGTATTTTCTTTATGCATCAAAGAGATAGCAGCTTCTTACCATGATTGTGGTAGATTCCCGTCTTTCAGTATGTTTTCCATTGTATTTCCATGGTATGTTTTATATGGTATTAATAAGCAGTCTTCAAAGGTGCTATAATATTCTATTGGGAGTCCATCTGGTCCTGGTGCTTTCCCTTTATTTTGATTCTTAATTGTATCTACAATTTCTTGTACTGTTATAGGTCCATTTATTTTTCCTTTCTGTTCTTCGTTTGGTATAGTGAGAGCCAGTCTGGTGTAGTAGTTAAGTGCACGGACTCTAATCTGGGAGAACCAGGTTTGATTCCCCACTTCTCCACTTGCACCTGTTGGATGACCTTGGGAAAGCCATAGTTCTGGCACAGCTGTTCTTGAAAAAGAACAGTTTCTGTCAGAGCGCTCTCAACCCCACCTACCTCACAGGGTGTCTGTTGTGGGGAGGTGAAGGGAAGGGAGTTTGTAAGCCGCTCTGAGACTCCCTTGGGTAGTGAAAGGCGGGTTATAAATCCAATCTCTTATTATTATTATTTCTTAAGATACTCTCTCTGTTCTTCTACAGAAATAGTCTTTGCTTGATATAGTTTTTTTGTAGAATCTTGAACTTCCTGGGTGATAAAAGCTGCCAGAGATGGACTGGCTGAGAGGGTAAGGGGAGTAGGAAATGCATCCCTGAGAATGGGGGCAGTGATTAAGCCTGTTCTGGGGGGGACTGTCCCTGAGCCCTACTATATTAGAAAATTTCTGGCCAGTCTTCAATCTTCCATTCTTGGGCAAGGTGCTACAGTGGACTGTTTCTTCTTAGAAGAGTTTGATTTCCTGGACCAATTTCAGTCTGGCTTCAGGCTAGGATTTGGAACATAAACTGTTTTGGTCACCTTGGTTGATGACCATAGTTCCCTCTAAGCTGAACTAGGGGGTGCACAAATTTTTAACAGGCAGCACAGGGAGTTCTGCTTCAATTCACAATGCATATTCCCCTGCATTGGAAACAATGAAAAATGGGGTACATCCTTCTGGGGCCCATAGAATGGGGGAGGGGAGGAGAGGTACCAACAGCTGCAAATCTGGTGCCTCTACCTAAAAAAAACACAAACAAAAAACAGTTTCCCTAGAACCCCAGATTGATTCTCCATTATAGCCTATGTGGCCCCTTGACTATAATGGTTCCCACAGGCTATAATGGAGCAGGAAAAATCTTTCTTTCTTTTTTTGCACACCCCTATTAAGTTTTTCAGTATGATTTGTAAGCTGCCTTGAGTCACAGTAGAAGTGGGATATACATATTTGAATAAGGTTGATAACATTTAATCAACTTCCTGCTTTTTAGGTTAGGGAGGGTTCTGACAGTGATTGTTCCTCCTCTGTTATACCTGACTTGTAATGCTGGTTGTCATATTTCACTTTTTAAAAAGTAGACTGCAAGGTCCCCCGTCCCCCCATGCTGATATGTTTTCTAAGGCTCAGCACAGGGTGACAGACCTAGGCCAGGTCTACCAATACAGTGGCCTGGGGTGGGTAGACCTGTTCTCTGGAGGCCAGGTCTTCTAATATTTATTTATTTATTATAGTGGAAAGGGGTGGGTAGACCTATTCTCTAGAGGTCAGGTCGACCAATATAGTGGGAAGGGGTGGGTAAACCTGTTCCCAGAGGCCAGGTCTACCAATATAGTCAAAAGGGGTAGGTAGACCTATTCTCTGGAGGGGGATAGGTCTACCAATATAGTGGAAAGGGATGGGTGAAATTTGACTTGATTCTGTTTTCTCTTATAAAGTTTAAATTATTGTTAAAATATAGTTTAAATATATTATAAAAGAATTTATTCTGAGATTTTTATAAGATTATGGAAGTAATCTTCTAAAAAACTAATTTATGCAATAGTCAAATGCAGACTCGCTCAAAACTTTAATGCTACTAGCTTTTTTCACTCACAAGGTAGAATTTCTGCTCACAACACTGTGGAGCTTAGAGGGAACATTGCTAATGATCTCTACTGAGAACTAGACAGGGGGAATGTGATCTTGCCAATTCTGCTGGATCGCTCAACAGCCTTTGATACTATTGACCACAGTATTTACTGAACCATCTCTCAACACTATGACTAAGGGATACTGTATTGTAGTGGTTCAAATCTTATCTGGGGGGCTGGTCTCAGAAGGTAGTGTTGGGGAATTCCTGCTCTACCCCATAATATACCTGCAGTGTGCTGCAGGGTTATTATTGTCCATGCTATTTAATATCTATATAAAGCCACTAGAAGAGGTACCCAGGAGGTATGGCTGCAATGTCACCAAGATGCAGATGATACCAAGCTCTATATTTCTTTTCCACCTAATTCCAAGGATGCTGTTGATGTTCTGTACTAGTGCTTGCAATCACTAAGGGGCTAGATGAAGGTGAACAAGCTGAAACTTAATCCTGAGAAGACAGAGTATCTCTGTTTTAGTAGAAAGGCCAACCAGGGACTTGATCTCCCTTGTCTTGGATGGGGTTATACTTCCCTTGAAAAGCCAGGTTTGCAGATTAGGAGTGACAAAGAGGTCATCTTTGAAAACCAGGTGGCTGCTGTGGCTTGGAGTACATTTGCCCTGCTCTGATTGTTGCATCAGCTGCACCCATTCTTGGTTCAGTCAGATCTAGCCACAGTGATCTATGCCTTGGAATTAAAATCACAGGGAGATGTCCTCCTGACTCCCCCACCAATTAAAGATGCTCATTTGGTGGGTACATGAGAGAAGGCCTTTTCCATGGCATCCCCACAATTATGGAACAACTTTCACAAGGAGGGTACCCAGTTGATCTTCAGGAGGAAGCTGAAGACAATTTTATTTAAGACAGCACTTGATTGATTTAGCTTTTATTATTGGCAGTCCTAATTCTAGTTTTTAAATGGTGACTTATATGGGCTTCATAATGATTGTTTTTTTTATAATGTCTTATTAATATTGTAAGCCATTATGAGTTCCACAGGGGAGAAAGATGGAATTTTTTAAAGTAAATAAATAAAGTTGTGTCAACCAGTAGTAATCATAGCCACCAGAGGGAGGCTGAGATGTTCTGTGAATAGGAAAGGTACTTATACAACCTCTGAAGTAAAAAAAAAAAAAACACCCTATGTTTAAAAATATGCAATCTGTTCACTGGTAAAGTTTCAAAACTGTATTTGATGAGATGTTTAACAAACCTAATTTTTGGCATCATCACTTGGTTTATAAAGACCCATTTTGCCTGGCATGTTTTTATACCACACCTTGCCCAGAGTGTGTGCAGGGATTAATGAATGCACCTGTAAAAGCATCCCTGCTTTAATTTGCTCTGCATTTGGGCTGTGTAGCGTGGGAGCAGTTCATTCTGGTTCCAAATGACTGGAACACACTCTGAACAGGTTGAAAGAGTGTAGCATACTTTATCTTCCCTGGCACCTTCATCATAACATATGCTGTACCCTGGAAACCTAATTTCAATTCTAGTTGATTTTGCAGCTCATCGCTGTGCATCTGAGTGACCTGTTGACTTCCTCAGAACTGCTATTTTTACATTCATTCCTGGGTTAAAAAATACTAACTCTGATGTATGATTCTCCCATCTTCTTCATATGCAGCGATGCCATTCCAGTAACAAATATTTTCAGATGTGTGAATGCCGGATATTAAATGGAAACAAGCACAGCTTTCTTATTGGCTTGACTCCTATTTAGAATATATGTCAATGAACCATAGATAATGAAAGACAGGATTCTGACTTTTTTTGTGTGCAGGGTGCAGTTCTCAGTAACACTTTTGTTCATGGTATTTGATTCATGGGATGAATCACTCAATATGGCTACAGCAGCATTTTCACAGGTCTGTATCATCCCTCCACAAAATATCAGGTCTTGGTTTAACTCTAATTTATGTGTAAGACAGTCCTAAATTTTGTAGATTTACAAACTCATAATCACATTCTTTTACTTTAGATTAATTAGTCCATAATAGCTTCCATCCTATTGAATACCTACAGTCCCTTATGTAGGGTTGACCTGAGTTACCAAGCATCCATTCTGTTGACTTCTCTCTGTCCCCCTCCATCTTGGCCCTAAGACCAGCTCTGCCAGTCATATGATACTGAGAAAATGAGTTTTGAGTTACTTTGTGGTTCTTTGGGCTTTGTGAACCACAAACCACAAACTTTTCTGTTTCTGTTTTCCGAACCAGGTCCTGGTTCATTCAACTTGTGAATTCAAGACTTGCTAGAATGCCCCCACCTGGAAATAAGCCCTGAAAGCATTGGAGCCCACCACCAACCCTCAGCCCCACCCGAGTGAGCGCCAAAAGCACTTAAATGTCTTCAAAGCCCCTTCAGGTCGGGCCAGCCCAATTGAGCCCCAAAACTGAGCTTCAAAGGCCTTTATAGGCCTTTGGAGCTGACTCTCGGAGCTCAGTCAAGTTGGGCCACCCAGCTCAACTGAACTCCGAGAGTATAAAGGCCTTTGGAGCTCACTCTCGGAGCTCAGTCAGGCTGGCCTGATCTGAAGGTGGGCTCTGAAGGCATTTAAAAGTCTTCAGAGCTCACTCAGATGGGGACATGGACCGGTGGTGGGCTCTGACAGAATTTAAATGCCTTTGGAGCTCACTTCTGGGTGGCACACCAGATGCGGAAGCTCTGAAGGCATTTAAATGCCTTCAGAGCCCAAGAATGTGTCTCCCATGAACTTCACTTCCATGTTTTTCATGGAGGTTCTGGGGAAGATCATGGGAGACACATTCTCTTGACCCCTGTTTCACAAAGCATGACCTGGCCTGGTTCATGCTTGAACCGGGTTCATTTGGGAGTTCGTGCCCATTCCTATCTCATACAATCAAACAGGATATCTCAGTAATAAATCAAGATTACTTTACTTTATTTCCTTCATGGCACTAAAACCTTTGGAAGAACTAAAAGTGCATGTTACTATTTCCCACTAAAAAGGTTCATAGTCCAGAGTTATCTAATTAAGACAGATAGCCAAAGATAGAATCTTAGTGAGATAACTGTCTCTAACACATCTCTTCTCCATTCAGGGACCTCCTCTTCATTCTTCATTTGGAAATACCCTCAAAGTCCTTCCTACTTACCTTCAACCAATCAGGAACCATACCAGTTTGCTACAAGTGGATTCTTTCCCCTTTCTCCCTGGAAAAAGAAACCCTTTCCTTTCAATCAGAATAATTTCTAAACCATTGTACCATGATCTCCCCAACACCATATTCTGCATGCTTGCATGTAAGCTTGTGCCCTGTTTCACATTCCTGGAATGCACTGTCTTGGTGAGCTAAGTCCTGTCCTATGACCTATGCCTTTGCGTGAAGAAGACCCTGTATTCTACCTAGCTCTAAACCACCCAAGTAGGTGAGCATCTCTGCTGCCCTCCCCATTAGAATTAGTATATGGATTATTTCCTGCCATTATGAATTCTCCTTGGACCTTCATGGATAGGTAGCTATAATGTCCTCTATCATCCTGCTCTACTTTGTTGGGTTCTCTATTACACCTCCCCCTTTCTTGACAACACTGACAATGTTGGCATTCTGGTATCTGGTTGTGTTGTTGTATACCTGACATTATCATGACTACTTGAGTATGCTAATTATTCCCCTCAATAAAACTCTCTCTGACTTAACCCTATTCAAGGTCTCGGTACTATGCTTCTTCCAAACTGGTAGAAGGAGCCATGTCACTTTGTCAAAAATCTTGGGTGGCCATTTGTGTAGGTCACTGTTCAGAATGGCACATAGCTTGCAGTAAGCCAGCACTTCCTAGAAGTGAAATGTGGTGGAAGAAAGACATTATTATTTCATATATTCAGACTATTCTAGTGGGATATTGGGCCAAATTATAAAGTAGACTTCATTCTCACAGTCTTCACTATAGCCTATAATATGCTTATTCCCTAAATACACATAGTAACAGGAACCTACCCATAAATATTTACTGAAAGAGTGGGAACAGTTGCAACAGTGCCTGATCATCACATTAAAACGTGTACTGGATATACACCCCAATTTATGTTGTGTGATCTTGACCAGAATCCTTGATGCAGAAGAAGATGGTAGTTTTGTTAATTTAGAGATTTCTCAAATTACTATTACTTTTTAAGATATGAAATTATTTCAGAAATCCAGCTTTTGATTTGTGGAATTAAACTGTGCCCCAAATCCATCTGAGCATATCAGCAATGATACTATGGCAAAAGTGCCCCAATGCACACTCAAAAAGGCCACTTTATTTATTTATTATTTTTATTTTATTTTATTTATATCCTGCCTGCCTTGCCAAGGCAGGCTCAGGACGGCTTTAAAGTGAGGGCTGTGAAACCAGGACATTGTAGAACTTGTATTCTGGACTTCAGGAAGGCTGGTTTCAAAAAACTCAGAGAAATATTAGGTAGGATCCCATGGCTGGAAATGCTGAGGGGGAAATCTGCACAGGAAGGATGGGAGATGCTGAAAAATGAAGTGCTTAAGACACAATCACAAATTGTTCCAGTAAGACAGAAAGGTGGGAGATGAGTAATGAAGCCGAGGTGGCTGAACAAGGAACTCCCTGAAGAGCTGAGACTAAAAAGGGAAATGTACAGGAAATGGAAGGAGAGCCAAATTACTGAGGGTGAGTACAAGAAGCAGGCTCGAATCTGTAGAGATGGTGTCAGAAAGGCTAAAGCACAGATGGAGCTGAAGCTTGCGAGGGATGCTAAAAATAACAAGAAAAATTTCTATGCCTATGTTTGGAGCAAAAAGAAGAACAGGGACGGGGTAAGCTCATTGCTAGGGGAAGACAGTCAAGTCTTAACAAGGGATGAGGACAAAGCAGAATTACTCAACTCTCACTTTGCATCAGTCTTTAACCATAAGGCGAGCTGTATACAAACTGAAGAATGCAGGGCATATGAAGGAAGGAGGAACTGCCAGTCCAGAGTAAGTAAGGCAGGGGTCTTTTTGGGGGGGAGCGCACCGGAGCACAGCTCCGGGAGCTCAGGAGCCAAGCCCCGCCCCCAGCCGGCGTCCCGGAGAGTCTTTCAGGCAGCCGAATGTAAATTTCCGCTCCATTATATCCTATGGGCCATTGAAGTCAATGGTGAAAACATAGGGTATATTCTGGGGGCTGGAGGGGAGGGGTTTGAGGGAGAGGCTCCAAACTCACAGGATAGCTGATGGAGCCTCTCCCCAAGATACCCACCAAGTTTCAAGAACATTGGATCAGGGGGTCCAACTCTATGGGCCCCTAAACAGGTTGCCCCTATTCCCTCCATTGTTCTCTATGCTGGGAAAAAATTAACTTTTTTTCCCACCATAGAGAACAATGGAGGGAATGGGGGCAACCTGTTTGGGGGCCCATAGAATTGGACCCCCTTGCCCAATTTTCTTGAAACTTGGTGGGTATCTTGGGAAGAGGCTCCAACAGCTATCCTGTGAGTTTGGAGCCTCTCCCTCAAACCCCCTCCCCTCCAGGCCCCAGAATATACGCTATGTTTTCACCATTGACTTCAATGGCCCATAGGATATAATGGGGCTGAATTGCCGCCAAATTTCTTTCATTCTCTCCTTTCCTTCTTTCTTTTTCCTCTTTCCCTCATTCTTCTCTTATCTCTTTCTTTCTTTTCCACCTTCTTCTCTTCTCTTTTTTCCTCCTTTCCCTGTTTCCCTCCTTCTTCCCTCTCTTTCTTTCCCTCCCCTTTCCTTCTCTTTCTTTCCCTCCCCTTTCCTTCTCTTTACTCTCTCTCTTTTCTTCCCTCTTTCCTCCTTCTGTGGCCCAACTCTCATGAGGAGTTTAAACTTTAAACCCCTTCTCTCTTAGCTCCCCCACCCAGGCCAGCTGGGGAAGGGAAGGCGAGGCTTTCGAAGATGCCGCCCCCCTTTTGCTTCCCCTTCTTACATCACTTCCGGTGATGTCAGGGGGCATGGCATATGCTAATAGCCTAATAGCTCATTAGCATACCATATGCTAATGAGCTCCTGCAGCTGTTCTTCTACGAAAAGACCCCTGAAGTAAGGAAATGGTTAGAGAGCATCTAGCTGCCTTAAATACTTTCAAATCTCCAGGGCTGGATGGTTTGCATCCCAGGGTGCTAAAAGAAATTGCAGATGGTATTTCAGAGCCTCTGGCTCTAATCTTTGAGATGTCCTGGAATACTGGTTTTGTGCCGGAAGACTGGAGAAGAGCGAATGTTGTCCCGATCTTCAAGAAGGGAAAAAAGACGGACCCGGGAAAGTACAAGCATGTCAGCTTGGACTTTCAGTTTCGGTGTTGCGAATGGCAGTCGGGCTTCTGGGACGCTCCCAGAAACGACCAGCCCACGCACGGTTGGGGGGGGGGTCTCCGCACAAGGGGGAACCTAGTGAGCCTTTGTTGAAGGCTCTGAACCAAGGGGCGCCTTGGGGAGCAGCCTCTTTGCTGGCCTGACAACCGGGAGATTGAGGCTTTCCCCCAGCCCCAGTGGCCCTGCTGTGTTGTGCCCGGATGGGACTCAGCAACGCCACCGACTTCCTGGATTGAAGCAGCGGAAGATGGTTTAAAAAAGAAAGAATCAGCAGCAAACCGTGAGTTGAAGATCTGCTTGGAAGCGGTTTAAATGCGCTCCCCCCCCAATCGTACAAGCACACGGGAGGAGGGAGGAATCCCCCCCCTCAGAAAGCGGAGCGTATAAACGAGAAAGGAAAGGGGGTGGAGTGAAAAAGCGGACTAGTGAAGTTACCTTTTGGGGTTCTATTGAAGGAGAAGAAAATAGCTTGTCTCCTGAGGTGCGCGGCACGGACTTTTTTAAAGTAAACAATAAAAATGTTGGGGCATAAGAAGATCCCAGATAAGCCAGAAAAGAAGCTGGGAGGAACTTCCGGTTCTGGCAACCTCCCCCTGGAGCCAGCTGTCAATCAGCAGAAAAGTGAGTCACTGTGCCCTCTGCTGGATCAAATGCAGAAAATCAGCGAAACCCTTTGCAACATGGAAAGTGTGCTCAATAGTCAGCAGAAGCAGCTAACAGATACAGCTAAGAAGATGGAGGAGATTGCACAGAAATGTTTGATCTCGACGGAAGACACCAAGAAAATTAAGAAAAAGGTCAACAAAATAGAAAAACATCAAGCGATGCAGGAAAAAAGAATTTTAATGCTTCAGATGGAAAAATCAAATTCAACTCTCCGCTTTCAGGGCATAAAGGAAGAAGAGAAAGAAGATCTCAGAAGTATGTTGGCGAATGCCTTGGCACCTCTAACTAGCAGAGAAGCGCAAAAATTAAGCGAGGAAATGGATGTGGCCTACAGAGCCAACTTTACCAAGAAAAATAATCTGCCAGCAGAAGTGGTCGTCAAGTTTACTAAGCAGCGTACTAGAGATCAGACCTTAAGAGTGACTTCAGCAATGCCCTTGAAGATTGGTGAGCAGAATATCAGGATTTTAAAAGATGTTCCATAAAAAATTTGAATGAAAAGGAAAGCATACAAAGGACTGACCATGTTTCTACAAAAGCATCAAATTGGCTACAAATGGGGGATTCCCGAAGGATTACTGTTTAAATTTAACGATAAGAGAGAGAAGATCGACTCCATCTTCAAAGCTCAAGAATTATTGAAGAGACACGCCAGTTCAGAGGAAGATGCAGAACTCGCTAAATGGACAATGTTAAGCAGCGAAGAAGACAGTGGCCCGGAAGAGGGAGACGCAGAATTGGAAGATGGAGGAGCAAAGAAAGGGCCATCTTACAATTTGAGAGGTTTGAGAGGAAGACACCCCAAGATATAACATTTGTTCATGAGGCAACAAAAGGGAGCAGTTTAATAATTAACCCCAAAGGACTTTACTAACCTATTTAACAGGCTGATTTTGGACTTTCGATAAGATGAAAAGATATTTCAACCATGGTGGAAGCCAAGAACTTTATGTGTACTAACAAAAAGATTAATGTACTAACAGAGAATTCACTCAACTCTTTTCTTTATCCCCCTGTATACCCTTCCCCCTTTCTATATATAAAAGCAATAAAATTCTCTTCTTTTTAGGAGAGTTTAAAAAAAAACAAAAAAAACAAGCATGTCAGCTTGACATCAATACTTGGAAAAATTCTGGAGCAGATTATCGAATGCTCCATCTGGGAGCACCTTGAACGGAATGGGTTAATTGGTAGTAGCCAGCATGGGTTTATCAAGAATAAGTCATGCTAGACCAACCTTATCTCCTTTTTTGACAGAGTTACTAAAATGGTTGACTCTGGCAATGCTGTGGATATAGTGTATTTAGTTTTCAGTAAAGCATTTGACAACGTTTCTCATGATATCCTTGAGGATAAGCTGGTTAAGTGTGGGTTGGATGATGCAACCTTTGGATGGATTCATGGTTGGTTGAAAAATCGCACCCAACGAGTGCTTGTAAATGGCTCTGTGTCTACATGGAGGGAAGTCTCGAGTGGAGTGCCACTGGGCTCGGTCCTGAGCCCGGTGTTGTTCAATGTTTTTATAAATGACCTGGAGGAAGACATAGAGGGGGATGCTTATCAGATTTGCAGATGACACAAAGCTGGGTGGGATTGCTAATTCTGAAGAAGACAGAGTCAGGATTCAAAATGATCTAGATAGGTTGGAACAGTGGGCTGAGACAAATAAAATTAATTTCAATAGATATAAGTGCAAAGTCCTACACCTAGGCACAAAAAATCAAAGGCACAGATATAGAATGGCTTGACAGCAGCACAAGTGAAAGGGATCTAGGTATTCTAGTTGATCACAAGCTCAACATGAGCCTGCAGTGCGATGTAGCTGTGAAGAAAGCTAACGCAATCTTAGGATGCATTAACAGAAGCATTGTGTCCAGATCATGGAGGGTGGTAGTTCCGCTCTATTCTGCTATGGTCAAGCCTCACCTGGAGTACTGTGTCCAGTTTTGGGCAGCACACTTTTTTTTTTTTTTTTTTTTTTTTCATTTTTAAATAATTTATTAATGGATGCAAACATACATAACAACAATACACATGAGATACAAATAATTTGTATCTTAACTCCAACAAACATTGCAACAACAAGAACCACAACAACATCAAAACTGCAAAGTAAAAAATGGAAAAACAGTACAAGGCAACAAGAAACCAAACATAACAACAAACTCTCAACTGTTACAGAACTAAAAGTGTGTTCAACATTGAAACATACTCTTCTTTATCAGATAAATAATCCAAAAACAGAACCAAATTGCTAGAAAATCAGATTGATAATTTTTCATTAGTTTTTTGTTTAATGGAGTCTGTAATTTTGTCCAGCATGCAGATTTCACTAACTTTCAATAACCAACTATGAGTCGAAATCAAACTAGAATTCTTCCATCCCTGCGCCAATGTCATCCGAAGCTGCAGCGCAGAAGGATTCCAAGAGAATTTTATTAACTATTAAATTATCTAAACGAGGCCAAATGTTAAGTATTAAGATCCTTGGATCTAAAGGTATAGTATAATTAGTAATTCGTGTAATAATAAAAATAACTTCTTTCCAAAATTGTTGCACTATACTACACTGCCACCAAACATGCCAATATGTGCCTGGTTCCCCACAACCTCTCCAACAATTCGGGAAGATGTCTTCACTATGTGGTGAACCCGAACAGGTGTTAGATACCACCTTGAAATTGTTTTAAATAATTGGCTCCTAATTAGTAAATTCCTGGCATGAAAAGACCTAGAATTCCAAGCTTTAGACCAGTCATCTAATGTGACAATAAAATTAGTTCCATCGTTCCACTTGTTCACTATGATATGATGGTGGCTTCTGATATATGACTTGCAATAAAATATTATATATAATAGAGATAAAACCTTTGCATCCAATAGGATCCTTTTTCAATATCTGTTCAAACGTGAAGCGGATCCTTTAACCGTTTTTTAATAACAGATGAATTAAAAAGATGATTCAACTGAAAATATATGAACCATGGAACTCTAGCATCTAACATTGTGTCCATGACTACCTTATCTACCAATTTACCATTTTTTGTTACATCAATAAGTCTATTCAACTTCTTTGTCCTAAATAAAATATAATCTTCATTACTCTCTGCAGGTAAAAACCAGTTTTGTCCAGTAAAAGTCGCCAAAGGAGAAAAAGTTGGGGCAAGTTTATCACGATAACGTTCCCAAATCAAAAGCGTGTTCCATAAAAATGGATTTTCCTTTAGATCAGAGAACGTTCTGACTTTTTTTGCCAAATGACTTCCTGTAATGGACGATGAGGAGAAAAGCTTTGTTCTAAGATACGCCAATCAGGGGCATTGCAGTCATTCAAAAGTAAAAGTTTAACCAAATTAGTTAGTTGTGCTGCGTCATGATACAGCAATAAATTTGGGTAAGCCATACCACCTGCTTGATATGCTCTATACAAGGTATCTGAAGGTATCCTAGGTGTTTTATAATTCCATATGAAAGAGTTTAGCACCCGTTGCCATTGTTGAATTTTACGCACCGGAGTGAAAATAGGTAACATCCTAAATAAGAAAATAAATTTTGGTAAAATGAAAACCTTTACAATATCCATCCTTTCTACCCAAGAGAGATACAACTTTGTCCATTTATACAGTTGGTTCTTAACAGAACACTGCAGACCATCAAAATTCACCTTGAACAAATCATTTAAATTGAGAGGGATCTCCACCCCAAGTATCGCCAAGTTTTCTGAATGACTTTAAAAGAATATATCCTTTCAATATTTTGAAGTAAATCCTCTTGTACATATATAGGGAATAATTCTGTTTTAGATTTATTAATTGTAAGACCCGAAACTTTAGCAAAAAAATCCAACTCAAGAATTACATGTTGTAAGAGAGGAGAGAGGGGTTTGTTAAATATAAGACAGTATCGTCTGCAAAGAGACTAATTGTGAACTTATGAGAATCTACCTCCATACCTCGTATATTTTCATTTTCTCTAATAGCAATTGCCAAGGGCTCTATACATAGCGCAAATAATAGGGGCGAAAGCGGACATCCCTGGCGTGTACCTCTAGTTAGATTTAAAGGATTAGATAAGACACCATTAACTCTAAGTTTAGTTTACGGGGAAGCATATAAAGTGGAAATTCCTTTACAAAAGTTCTCTCCAAAATTCATAAAATTCATCAAACGGTACAAATAAGAAGGTTCAACCGTGTCAAATGCCTTCTGTATATCTAAGGAAAGGAGAATAGAGGGCACCTTTTTCATTCTACAAAAATTAATTATATTAAGGGTTTTTCTAACGTTATCTGCCATGTTCCTTTGGGGAATAAAACCCGTCTGGTCCTCTTGAATATAGTCATGTATAATTTTACTTAATCTTGTTGCCAGAACAGCTGAAAAAATTTTTGCGTCTTATTAAGAATTAAGAAGACTGATGGGCGATAAGATCCGGGATCAGCTTTATCTTTACCTGGCTTCGGGATCAAAATAGTAATAGCCTCATTCCAAGAAGATGGCATAATACCTTTAGAGAGTATATCATTACAAATTTGCGTCAAGGGTTCAATCAAGATATGCTTATAAGTCTTATAAAACTCTCCTGTAAAACCGTCTGTTCCAGGCGTTTTATAATTTTTTAACTTACTGATAACAAGTTCCACTTCACCTCTTTCAACAGGGGCATCTAAGTAATTCCTATGGTCCTGAGACAATTTAGGTAGTTTTACTTTCTCTAATAAGTAAGTGTTAATATTTTCAGGTGATGGTGATGAGGACTGATATAACTTTTTGTAATATTGCCAAAAAATAGACAGAATTTGATCAGATTTTGTACAAAGATTTCCATGAGAATCTCTTAATAAAGGTATTGTAGTATGTTGATATTTACTCTTAAGTCTTCTAGTTAAGAGCCGTACATATTTAGGAGACTTAATCCATTTTTTCTGTCGAAAGTAAAGTATAATTCATGTTGTTTTATTCTAGAAATTTCTAAATTATCTAGATTTTGTCTTTCTATTAAAAGTTGACGACACACTTTCCTATTTGTTGTTTTTTTATGTAGATCCTCCAATTCCCTAATCTTAGTTATCAATTCGGAACGAAGACATTCCTTTCGGCGTTTTTCATAAGCCGCAATAGAAATAAAATAACCTCTAAGAGTGGCCTTTAAAGCATCCCACACAATGGGCAGCACACTTTAGGAAGGATGTTGACAAGCTCGAGCGTGTCCAGAAGAGGGCGACCAGGATGGTGAGAGGGTTGGAATCCAAGTCTTATGAGGAAAGGCTGAAGGAGTCGGGTATGTTTAGCCTGGGAAAGAGAAGACTTAGAGGGGACATGGTTGCAGTCTTCAAGTATTTGAAGGGCTGTCATGTAAAAGATGGAGCAGATCTATTCTCTCTTGCTCCGGATTGCAAGACTAGATCTAATGGGTGGAAATTACAAGGGAGTCGTTACTGGCTAGATATCAGGAGAAACTTCCTGACTGTGAGAGTGGTTGAGCAGTGGAACAGTCTGCCTCGGGAGGTGGTGGATGTTCCTTCCCTTGATGTTTTCAAGCACAGGCTGGACAACCATCTTTTGGGTATGTTGTAGGTATGTAGGGCTATCTTTTGGCTATGCTCCTGCAGAGTGCAGGGGGGTGGACTAGATGACCTGCAAGATCCCTTCCACTCTAACATTCTATGATTCTATAAAGCTACTCTTCTGCAAGGACTCTTCCTCAAGACAAGTCACCTGCCCTCGTGTGTGTGTGTGTAAATAGCCCTCAAGTCACAGTCAATTTATGGCAATCCCAGAAACTTTTCAAGGCAAGAGACATTCAGAGGTGGTTTGATGCTGCCTTCCTCTGCTTAGGGACCCTGGAATGCCTTGGTGGTCTCCCCTAGTAATCAGGGATGACCTGACTTAACTTCTGCGACCTGATGAGATCGGGCTAGCCTGGGCTATCCAGGTCAGGGCTCCTGTCCTTATACCACCATTGATAATGGATTTTGGATTAAAATTTCAACATGTGTTAATGTGAAAGAAAATTGTTATAAAATGATGTACAGATGGTATATGACACCAAAAAAAAATTGCTAATATGAATGAGAACATGTCTAACAAATGTTGGAAATGTAAAAAGAAAGAGGGCTCATTTTACCACATGTGGTGGACGTGTGAAAAAGCGGCTGCTTTTTGGACTGAGATTCATAATGAAATCCAGAAGATCCTGAAATGTACTTTGAAAAAGAGCCAGAAATGTTACTTTTAGGTCTCAAAATGGAGGAAGTTAACATGACAAAGAGAACTTTGTTATGGTATTTGATTTCAACGGCGAGAATGATATTTGCTCAATTTTGGAAGCAGGAGAAGATACCAGATAAATGGGAATGGATAAAGAAGATGATTTTTATGGTAGAAATGGACAAATTGACAAAAAAAAAACTTAATGGAAAAGAAGATCAAGAATTTTTAGCAGATTGGAAAGACTTTAAAGACTACTTAGAACTGAACTGGGTTGTTAAAAATAAGTTACTTTGCTTTGATAACTATTAAGATCAGAAGTATAGTAAGAAATGGATTGTATTTAAAATGTTACCTAAGAGAGAGAAATAGAAAAGGAAAATGTTTAAAATGGAGATTTGATTATTGAATAAGTGTTTAATGTAAGAGAATATTGACTGAAATAATAATGGGGCGGAACATCGTTGGAAGCCAGGGGGGAGGAAGAAAGTTGTGGAAAAGGATATGTTAAGAACTATTTTTAATTATGCAACATGTTAAAATATCCTGTTAATAAATTCTTTTATATATATAAAAAAAAGATAATGGATTTTGGGATCACACAGGATTAGAGACAGTGACAAGAATGGTGCTCTATATAGAGAGAGCTGCCAAAGGGAACATTTTAAAGCAGCCTCCAAATGAGAATTGTTTGTATCAGAGATAAATTCTTCATTTTAAAACATTTAAATTTATTCTGGTTTACCATGTGACGAGGCTTCAAGATCATATGCTATTTATTCAGCTACACTCCTTGTGCGTTGAAGTCAGGAGATAAATTAATTTTGCAATGTTTGTCCAGATGTGAGCCCATGCCTGGAGTCAACCCCCACCCCCAAGGCCCCAGAGCTGGGAAGGAAGGGTGCCAGGGAATAGGCTGTTTGCCTAAGGCATACAAGAGAAGCTACAGCAGCCAGCCAGCAGATGATTGAAGAGAGAAACCTAGACCAAGAAAACAGATGCTAGGCCCAGGTGTTGGGGCTATTGGGTGAATGGGGACAAGTGGATGGTTGGTTCCTCAAGGACAGAGGAGGTAGAAGACCATAGAAAGAAATTTCAGGCTGGCTGTTGATTCACAGAAAGGCTGGGGAGGAAGGAAGTAGCACAATGCTGGAGAGGGAGGCAGAGTGCTATTCCAGAGGAGGAAAGGAGGGAATCTGTGGTGCCCAGCCAGTGTCCTATCTTCCCCAGATCTGAGGCCTAAGGATCTCCGACATGGAGGGAACAACAGCAGAAAGGGAGGGAGGTGACCTTCTTGCTGGCAGTGTGTATATTGTAGAAAGCCTTGCTTCTTGAGTAAGCCTCACCATCCAAAGGATATATGTGAGGGGGATAGCTGGTCCTTTAAACAGTTCAATCTCTCTTTATCAGATGTCAGCCTGAGATTGGGAGGATCAAATTGGCTCTCTGCAACAGAAAGCATGACTGCACCACATTCTGAAAGGAGTTTCTAGGTAATTTAACAAACAGGCTTACAACCTAAATAAAGGTACATTAGACACCATTAGGAACCAAACATAGCTTCCCTGGATTATGCCTAATTCAGGAAACTGGTGAATAAATTTGTAGAACTGACAAACATATCCAGCTACAGCAATTAGTAATCTCATGATAATATGAAATAATCTGCTCCCAATAGTGCAGCACAGTACTTTCCCCATGTTCTTTCTGTCTCATATTTTGGCACTTACTGATGATACCATGCTAATATAATAATTCTGATTTGACTACCGCAAGCCTTAACCTAAATGTGCCTTTTTTTTTGCTATTTAAAGCCAGATTCTGGTTAGGGATGTTTCTTCTTTGGGCACCAAATTGTGACAAAACGTCCTTTGCCATTCCTCCTACAGCCTCTCCTCTCCTTGCAATCAAACAACAATTGAATATTGAAAATCTACTATGCACATAAACACCACTACAGCATTTCTTATTTTGTATTTTAAAAGCTGGCAGGCTTATACTATTTAACAGGTGTTCACATACAAATAAAATTATTTTATAATCCACAAAATGCAGTTATTCAAAACTGTCCCCTAAAGTAACTACTGTGTCATTTTTTTTTTTGAGACTCTAAAGCAATAAGTGCACTCCTTTGTGAATGGACAGCTATGAATTAGAGATGTGCAAATGTTTAAGGAGAAAGTAAGAGCTCTCCCTGGGGTACCTGCTGAATCATAGATTTTTCAAGAGACACAGCTTTTAGCATGTGCTTCTTAATTGGCAAACTGCTGGAAATAAATGGATCAAATGGTTACTTGGTACCTGAATTTTCATGCGTAATTAGCATAATTACCATTCATGAATTTTTCATAGGTCACCTCTAGTACTTTTGAGATTTTGTATATGGATTATTAAATATAAGGGCTGTACAAACCACATTATTATGCTTGATGGCAGGCTTGAGAAATTAGTTTGCCACCTACAAAGCAGATGCTATTGCAAAAGAATGGAGGAAGGAAGGCAACAAAAGGTCAAAGAGAAGTTCCAGTATATTCCTTCCCCACCTACATCCACCCACATGATGAGAGGTTTACCCAGCAGTTGAAGAGGGAAACTGACATGATGAACTACCACCTGCAGGGTTGTGAATGGAAACTGACAAGTGTCATGTTACTTTTGCTCTTCTGTTGCAACAGATACAAGGGGTTTCTTTTGCAGCAAATGTAGGAAGACAGCTTTGTAGCAGTTAACAGAACTGGCAAAAATCCACAACCCTCACACCAACCTGGAATAATCAGTTGACTTGCTCCTTCAATAAATTTAATAGCAATACCAGGGTATTTGTCCTATGCCCCACAATCACACACAATTCTTGTCAAATAGGGAAGTTTTCACATTTTCAGCTCTTTTGTTTTGGCTCAAGTGTACCCATTTTGACATTCAATTTCTTAGGTGTAAAATTATCTATTTTCATGCTTCTTGCACTGAATTTTGCCCATAAAATGTACAACTAACTGTCATCTGTGTAGCAATAAATAAATCAGCAGTATATGTTGTGTGTATATTATATGTATAAATGACTTACATAGTATACACGCACGCACACACTGAAATCATATATACCCGCATAGACAATACAAAAGAAAAATCTACAACACAAACACCCTGCCAACCAACCGTCTACAAAACCTATGGTCCTTGTTGTGGTGGTTCTTCTTATGAGGAACTAATGTCCTGCCACACCAAACTATTTGGAACTGAAATTCAAGGCAGTTTACGTGTGGCTCTGAATTGATTTCCAAACTGGGGAACTTAGCTTCCAAATGCACATGAGCTTGGATCCACTGTAGATTTCCATGGCCAGAAGAGATATTTGTTCATGGAGTAGAACTTCCCTGCCACTGCATCCACAAAGGCCTTCTGGAATATTGCTCCTACTGAATGGTGACCCCATGAACAGTTTGGGGGGGTGGATTGGGACATCTGCAGTAGGTCAAGGAAATTACCCATCATGCTTTTTAACATCTGTGTTAAGACACTGGGAGAGGTCATCCAGAGATTTAGGTTAAATCGCCACCAATATGTGGATGACAGCTCTATCTCAAGCTTCCAGCAGATCCTAGAGAGGCTGTGGAAACCATGAACAGGTGTCTGGAGGCAGCTTTGGAATGTATAAGGGCTAACAAACTGAAACTTAATCCTGCTACTGCTGGGGGGAAGGTTGGATCTAGGAACTGGGATATCTCAGTTCTGGAAGGGGTTGCAGCCCCCCTAAGGAGCAGGTTCATAGGTTGGGGGTGCTACTGGACCTGGGTTTCCTATTGGATAGATAGGTCACATCAGTGGCCACAGGTGCCTTTCACCAGGTTCACGTGGGAAAGATCTTGCCACCATGCTGTATGCACTAGATTAGATTGCTGCAAAGAGCTGTCCTTGAAGGCTGTTCAGAGGCTACAGTTGGTACAAAATACTGCAGCCAGAATGCTGACTGGAGTAGATTGTAGGTGCCATATCACTGCAATCCAGTTCCATCGACTGTGGTTCCCTATTTGTTTCTGGGCCTCATTTAAGGTGATCACATTGACCTATATAGCTTGGCATCAGCATACCTTAAGGACCACCTACTCCCCCATATGAACCACTTGTCTGCTCCAGTCATCTTTGAAGGCCCTGCTTTGGGTGTCCTTGCTATCTGAGGGTAGATGGGTAGCAACCACAGAATGGGTTTCCTTAGTCATGGAACTCCTTTCCTAGGGAGATCGATCTCTCTCCTTCTATTATTATCTTCTGCTTTTGTTTTGTATGGTGTTCCTTCACTTACTGGCACTCCACCCTGGTTACATTTATGTGTTTATATATTTTATTGAATTGTTTAAATATTTCATATTCAGTTATATTTTAAATGGTATTTTAGTGCCTTTATGTTTTAAGGTCAAAATATTTTAATGTCTTGATGTTCACTGTTTGGGGGACCCTATTTAGATGGAAAGGTACCATAGAAATGGTTTAAATAAAAGAAATAATAAATAAATTGAGATACAATATGGTGCAGTTATTAGAGTTCAGATTTGGAACTGGGAACCTAAGGTTGGAATTCCTACTATGCCGTGGAAGCTTGCTGGTGACCTTGTGTGCCAGTCCCTCACACTCAGCCTAACCTACCTCAGTAAGTTGTTGTGAGATTCAAATGAAAAGGGGGAAAACAACAGTAAGAGTTGTGCAACAGTGGAATTGGAATCAGCTGCCTAGGGAGGTGGTGAGCTCCCTCTCACTGGTCAGTCTTTAAGCAGCAGCTGGACAAACACTTGTCAGGGATGCTCTAGGCTAATCTTGCATTAAGCAGAGGGTTGGATTAGATGGCCTGTATGGCCCCTTCCAACTCTGTGATTCTTTGAATCGATGAAATAATGAAAAAGAGAGAAAGGTGAGGTATAAATCAGTATATAAAATAATTAGTAAATAATAATAAAAAAGTGTTGACAATCAAATGAAATTCCATTCATGAAACTACCTGCACTGGAGCCAAGCCTCCATTTCTGAAATTTTCTGCCTTCACAAGATTTGCTACCACTTTGACATTTACACCACATTATCTGCCTCCATTATTGAATCCAGACCTTTTCCAGCAATCTTTGGTTGAATACGTTTTGCAGTATTATTGCAAAAGACACTTTTCATGAAACACCAGTTAGTTTTTCATATTCTCACAGGAGTTTGCCAGATATACTGTCTCATCTAACCAATTAGATACATTGCCATTAAGTATGTTTCCTGCATCCGGGAAACAATATTACCCCTCCTCCATGGACACAACTTCCAGAAAGCTTTCAATAAAGTTCCTCATCAAAGGCTCCTAAGTAAGCTCAAAAATCACAGGATAAAAGGACAAGTCCTTTTGTAGAACAAAAATTGGCTAATTACTAGAAAACAGAGAGTGAGCATAAGTGGGCAATTTTGTCAGTGGAGCATGGTAAGCAGTGGGGTACTGAAGGGATCAGTACTTGTTCCAATGCTTTTTAACTTGTTCAATAATGATTTGGAGAATAAGCAGTGAAGTGGCTAAATTTGTGGATGATACAAAGTTGTTCAGGGCTATGAAAACCAGGGAGGATTGTGAGGCACTCCAAAGGGATCTGTCGAGGATGGGTGAGTGGGCATCAGCGTGGCAAATGGGGTTCAGGGTGGCCAAGGGTAAGGTGATGCACATTGGAGCCAAAAATCCTAACTATAAATACACATTGATGGGGTCTGAACTGGCAGAGACTGACAAAGAGAGGGATATTGGAGTTGTAATAGATAACAATGAAAATGTCGAGACAGTGTGCGACTGCAATAAAAAACGCCAACGCTATGCTGGGGATTATTAGGAAGGGAACTGAAAACAGATCAGCCAGTATCATAATGCCCCTATATAAATCAAAGGTACAACCTCATTTGGAGTACTGTGTACAGTTCTGGTCACCACACCTCAAAAAGAATACTATAGCTTTGGAAAAAGTGCAGAAGAGGGCAACTAGAATGATAAAAGAGTTGAAACACTTTCCCTATGAAGAAAGGTTAAAATACTTGGGGCTCTTTAGCTTGGAGAAATGACAGCTGAGGGGTGACATGATCGAGGTTTATAAGGTTATGCATGGGATAGAACAGGTAGAGAAAGAGGTACTTTTCTCCCTTTCTCACAATACAAGAACTCGTGGGCACTCAATGAAATTGCTGAGTGGCCTGGCTGAGGGCAATAATACAGAGGCGGAAGGGCTGGGTCGTGACAGGGGTGAGCAGATAAAGGTGGCTTTGCTGCAGAGTGGGAAGGAGAAAAGAAATCAGGAAAAGGGGCTTTCAGGGAAGGGAAAGGGGAAATAGTGGAAGAAGGTGAAATGGTATTCCCCCCCAAGGGTCATTCTGTAGAAAAAGAGGTGCAGGAGCTCATTAGCATAACTCATTAGCATAACTCATTGTCATATGCCACACCCCCGACATCACCGGAAGTGTGTCAGAAGGCAACATCCACCACTCAGGCTCCACCCCAAAAATCTCCAGGTATTTCCCAACTCAGAGCTGGCGAGCCACCTTTACACTTTGACTAAAGACACTTTAGGTTTGCTTTGCTCTTGCAGGGAAGCTACCCTACAACAAGCATGAAAATATAGATCAAGTTAGTATGCTTTTGCTTTTTCTGCAGTAAATCAGGAAAACAATTAAAAGATTATTCTGGCAACAACATGCCTGGGAGAGATATTAATTAAAAGTGCAATGTTTATAGCAGTCTTGAGGAGCATGCATTCTACCATAACTTCACACACATTAAGACCAGACAAGATATAATCCCAAACAGGCATCACACCAGCAGCCATGTACACAATGCTGCCCATGTTTGCCATCTACCATAAACACATCAAGGCAGGTTATAGCAAGGACAGTCCTACAGTAAGAACAGGTGAGATATGATCTGCCTTAGTTGGGTGTCATTAAAGATGAGGGAGGGAAACCGACAGATTGGTTCCAAGGGGCCCAACACACTGGGAAATTCTCTTACCCAAAACCCAAACAGAGCAAGTGGGAAACTTGCATGACATCAGCTTCCAAAGAGTCATGATACCGGACAGCTTCCCAATAGTTCACACTTCATGCCATTTTTTTGGTCTGAATTTCTTAACACACCTTGGGTCAGCCCTGAACTAAAATCCAAATACTGACACTAAATACCAGTGGAGCCAATGCAAGTCAGTTGGCATTCCTGGATCTCATTATCTCCAGTGGGCCTTCAAGCCTCTCCCATTGTTTCCAATGGGCAATCCTATCATTCCTTTTAGTTACCCCTTTGAAACTGTACCACACCATTTTAGGTAACAGCAAATGAAGAGCATGAACATGTGCAGAGTGCACATTTCATGCCAGTGTTCTCTCTGGGCTGCACACAGGACAAAAGGAAATTTTAAAAGGCCTCTGATCTACATGTCCCCCCAAAAAAATCTTGTTCATGCAGATGGCAGAGAGAGAGAATTAAGTTGTGCAGAGAGATGGTTGAAAAGAACCTATTTTTCAGGACTTTTGAGCAAATACACAAGGAAGATGCAATAACAATCATGTTGCACATCTCACAAAAGATGCCTGCAAAGAAGGGCACACTGAGCAGCCTTTACAATATAAATTCATACAAATAAATTATAGCAAAATATATCTTTTAACTAGCAAGAAGAGTTGAGAACCATTTTATTTAGACAATTTGTTCACTTTTTTAAAAGGGGGAGTATTTCCATTATACATTTTACAATTTTAAAAAATACAGCTAGCTCTGTAAGAAACAAGCACCAGATTCCCAATGGCTGGGAAACATGCTAAAAACCTGTGTCTCGCCCACCGAGGACACGCAGCTTTGCATGTGTCCCCCACCCCCTCCTGCGCGCATCAGCCGAGGAGGTGCAAGAGGCTGAGATGGAGCTTGTGGCAGCACTCCGATGGATTGGCCAGCAGGCGGGAAAGGCGGGGGGCTGCTGGGAGCAGGGGGCAGAGCATGCTGCATGTGCCCATCCCCTGGCCTCATTACTGCAGGAGCATTACTCTAGTGTACTCCTGCAGGAAATTATGCCTTCCCCCACCCAGCAAATCCTTTTATTTATTTTATTTTTACTTATTTTATTAATTCAATTGATACCCTGCCCTCCCCGCAAGCAGGCTCGGGGCAGCTTTAAGCATATATTTACTTGAAGACATGTTTTCCTACTCCCTGTGACAACCTCTGTATCTGTTGGTCAACAGCATAACTTTTCATGTATGTATACAATTTCTTTTCAATCCTAATGTGGGGGGAAGTGAGACTATTTGCGACACAGCAATTTGACCCGCCACTGTGTGATCAGATGCACCAGGTGAATTGGTTTTTTTCCATCGCCGCGTGTTTCCAGTGTGCTTCAACAAGGGATCACTGATGCAATGGGAGCGCGCCAGAGTGATCACACGGGGTAGTCCATCTGCGGCCTGTAACAAACCCGTTTGATACTGCACTCCCCCTAGTATTTTTTAACTCTACTTCAGCGGAGTGTGACGGGTTCCTGATGGGTGCAGGACACTTGCCAGACATTCCTGTGTGATCGCGCCCTTAAAATCCGCCTGGCATTTGTGCCTATCATGCGGCTACTTCTGTGTGTGATCGGGACCTAGGAGCTATTATATTAAGATTGGCTTGCAGTTACAAAGTTGTTTAACTAAAGTGTCTGCACACCTCCTTACTATACATCCTTGTAGTGTTGACTTTGAACTCCAGTAAAATCTTTCCCCCTCTCTCTGCTAGTGTTGCCATGGAGGTGTATTTTGTTGGCATGCTGAGTGGCAAGTCAGTGTGGAAGGAAGCATGCATACTCTTTAGTTAAACAACTTTACTGCTTCAAGACATAAACTCAAGAGAGCTACAAGACAGGTTCTAGATATAGCTAACAAAATAAAGAAAAGAAAAGTTACTGGCTAGTTACAATCCTTGGCTGGTCTTTGCTGGTTGTGGGGTGCCCCCACCCCAGGGTGCACCTGCAAGCATCTTCCACTATAATTCCTTTCTATCATCCAGGGGTCTTTTCGTAGAAGAACAGCTGCAGGAGCTCATTAGCATATGGTATGCTAATGAGCTATTAGGCTATTAGCATATGCCACGCCCCCTGACATCACTGGAAGTGATGTCAGAAGGGGAAGCAAAAGCGGGGGAAGCATCTTCAAAAGCCTCCCCTTCCCTTCCCCAGCTGGTCTGGGTGGGGGAGCTAAGAGAGAAGGGGTTTAAAGTTTAAACTCCTTCTCATGAGAGTTGGGCCACAGAAGGAGGAAAGAGGGAAGGAAAGAGAGAGAGTAGAGAGAAGGAAAGAAGGAAGGAAAGAGGGAAAGAAAGAGAGGGAAGAAGGAGGGAAACAGGGAAAGGAGGAAAAAAGGGAAGAGAAGAAGGTGGGAAAGAAAGAAAGAAAGAAAGAAAGAAAGAAAGAAAGAAAGAAAGAAAGAAAGAAAGAAAGAAAGAAAGAAAGAAAGAAAGAAAGAAAGAAAGAAAGAAAGAAAGAAAGAAAGAAAGAAAGAAAGAAAGAAGAGAAGAATGAGGGAAAGAGGAAAAAGAAAGAAGGAAAGGAGGGAATGAAAGAAATTCAGTGGCAATTCAGCCCCATTATACCCTATGGGCCATTGAAGTCAATGGTGAAAACATAGGGTATATTCTGGGGCTGGAGGGAGGGGTTTGAGGGAGAGGCTCCAAGCTCACAGGATAGCTGATGGAGCCTCTCCCCAAGATACCCACCAAGTTTCAAGAACAATGGACCAGGGGGTCCAATTCTATGGGCCCCCAAACAGGTTGCCCCATTTCCTTCATTGTTCTCTATGGTGGGAAAAAAGTTATTTTTTCCCACCATAGAGAACAATGGAGGGAACAGGGGCAACCTGTTTAGGGGCCCATAGAATTGGACCCCCTGGTCCAATTTTCTTGAAACTTGGTGGGTATCTTGGGGAGAGGCTCCATCAGCTATCCTGTGAGTTTGGAGCCTCTCCTCAAACCCCTCCTCCAGCCCCCAGAATATACCCTATGTTTTCACCATTGACTTCAATGGCCCATAGGATATAATGGAGCTGAAATTGACATTGGGCTGCCTGAAAGACTATCTGGGACACCGGCTGGGGGTGGGGCTTGGCTCCTGAGCTCCCGGAGCTGTGTTCCGGTGTGCTCCCCCCCAAAAAGACCCCTGCTATCATCCCTCATTGCAGCACACACATGGGCAAATGCACATTTCTCAACCCCAACTACAACTGGGACCTAGTGTGGTGTAGTGGTTAGAGTGTCAGAATTCCCACTCCGCTATGGAAGTTTGTTGAGTGACCTTGGGCCAGTGACACGCTCTCAGCCTAAACTGGATAAACTGGGAGAATAAAACAGGGAAGGGAAGTAGTGAGGGTAGAATTGAGGAAAGGAGAACAATGTAAGCCCCTTTGGGTCCGCTCTGGGAAGAAAGGTAAGGTATAAATGAAGTAAAGAAATAAATGTGCCTTGAGCCTTTGTGTGCTTTTGGATAATCACTCACCCTCACTTTCTCTGTTCAAAATTGTGAAGCAGTTTGGAAAAACAGCATGTCAAGCAACCTCCCCACCAAAATGTTTTTAGATTAAAAAAAAATCCTCAATCATACCCTAGTGAATTAGTGGTAAACAGGATGATTTCATTACAAAAAACACCACTTAATTGAAAATAAAAGGGGTTATATAGCAAAGTGGGGCCAATATGTGCCATGATTTGGCTAACTAGAGTCACAGATCAGGAGTCTTAGGAATTTATTGAAGTTTATTGAACAGTGATGAAAATTAGATGTTAATTGCTCTCGTTTTTTTGCTCCAATGAGTAAGAATTGGCCTTGCTAAATTCTGTTTTATTCCCAATCTTAGATAAGTATCATAAAGACTTAAGACACATTGAAATGTCTGTGAGTTTACTGATTTTAACTGACAAGGAAGGGTCAGAGGTTTATTAAGTTTTGATGTCTTAAGCTCCATTTATGAATCCCCCGCGCATGGGTTTTTGAACACCAGCTAATATATTGCAATTAATAGATAATGTTTTGAAACACCATGGAAACACCATGTTTTTCTGAGCCCCCCCCCCCCAACACTGTGAAGGCTAAATGATCCTTTGGAGTTCATGCAAGGCTTCCTTCCTTTCTTCCTTCCTCTCCCCCCTCCCCTCCCCCTCTGATCTACAGGTCTTGAGTAGTATCAATCAATCCCAACTAGAAATAAGAAGCCAGAGAGGACAGGCTATGCCATATTAAAGAAGATGGCTCATCATAGGGTGCCCATACTCTCATGACCTGAACAAGAAATTTAGCCAACAAAATAATGTTTACTGGCCTAGAATCAATTAAAATTTAGTAACTAGAATGTCTTAGGGAAGCTCATTTCCATGGCATATAAGTGGTTTGACCCATTTCTCTCAAGCATCCCTATACCACAGACATTCAACTAGAACATGTTTCACAGGACACAAGGGTCTTGAAAAGGAAAATACAGTGGGCTAACAAAAGTTAGAGAATGGATCTGGTGCATTGCTAATAGTATCAGTCCCACACAGCCCCCTCCCTAGCTAGAGTTCAACCATGAAGCTCAAGTAATGTGTAGCTGGAACTGCCTATCACAAAAGAAGTAACCCACAGCAGTCTGGAAGTAAGACCTGTTTTACTTCCATTGAAGTTTTCTTAGGATTGCATAGTAGACAACTATCTTTAGTGTTTTTCACTTTCATTTCCCACTACAGAATAACACCCAAGCTATAATAGCATCCAAAAGAAACTCTCTCCTTAATTTTCAGCTCCAATGTTTAAAAAATGTGTCCTCCAAAATCAACTGGGCTCTAGCAATGAAAACTGAAAAGATACCTCTTTAAACTACTACTGAAACTAACTACACACTCACATGTAGATTTACTCAGAAGTTTCACTATACACTGTGGGGTTTACTATACCTTTTATAAGGTTTATTATACCTTAAAATGTGCTGTCTTAATTTGCAGTTGGATCCTAGCAGTCTGTTCCACTGGTGGTGGCACATTTTTATGGCACATTCTGTTGAGGTAACAGCCTCTTGCATTTGGCAGAAAATTCCTGGCACCTGAGGAACACACCAGCAAAATGGACACAGGATATAACCCTTAGTGTTTACTTATGATACATATTAGATTTAAAATGTACCACCAATTACTTATAATGGAAAACTGCAGTGATTACCTATGTCAGCCATTTGGCCAGGACTATACAGACATTGTGAATGACCTGTTTCAAAATACCTTTACTATATTAGTTTTAACATGTTTGTCTCTAAAACTTTTAATATATCCAAAATCCAACTGGTTTCTAGTTAAAAGAAAATAATCTGGATTCCGCAGCAAACACACTTTGCAATGTAAGTGACCACACTGTATTTTTGTAGTGCCCATTGCAGAACCAAACTTGGAAAAGTCACTGTGTTGTATAGATAGATGAGTCAAGCATTTTTGCTGATGATCACAGCCTATCCAGATGGTACCATTTTCCCTCCTGATTTTCTGCCATGTGACACTGAAACACAAATTAAAGGCATAAAAAGCAACAGAAGCTTTGAGACTGCCACAAAGCAATAGATTATGCCTAGAGGATGCAAAATAACAGACTTTTGAAAATGTTGATTACATCCAAAATGTTCAATATCATGGACTTTGGCAACAAGATTGTAGTCAATTTGCTTTTGTAAAGGAAAATGCATAACTCCAGAAACCATCAGCTAGGTTGCTGGTATAATTAGCTAATATCTGCTTCTGTTTAAATGAAACAGAGATTTCTTCAGTGATGAAGTAAGTTCTGACACATACATACATACCAACTGCACAAAAACCCAAAACATTTTCAGGTTCAGAAGACTATTATTATGATACATTTGGAGAAAAAAAAATCAATTGCACAGAATTATCATTTCAGTGACAAAACACAACTGAGTGTCTTTCTGTGGTTATATATGCTGGCAATGAAGGACTCATGCAAACTCATTGCCAATGGGAAGGGACCCCAGAATATATTTGAGACATATTCCATAGATCAAGGAATGGCTTGTACTATAAGATTTAATTTCAAAATAATCATATGGCTGTGTGATGCTATCTTGGATCTCCAAGAAAGGCAGCAGGCAGTGTTAAGAAGTTTAATCTTAAAGAAAAATGAGGAAAGTTATAAGTCAGTGTACTGTATACAGATGGGAGAGAACACGTAGCAAGAATTAGTGGGACTGACTGTAAGGTGCCTGGTTGGGAATATATCATCTTTTCTATAGCACAAAATTAATTTTACAACCTCTCACTAACATTTTATTTAAATGTTATGTATATTAAACTGGCAAGAGAGTATGTATATTATGTATATTAAACATTTTTTACATATTATGTATATATTTTTACATATTATGTATATATTTTACATATTATGTATATTATGTATATTAAACATTATTATGTATATTATGTATATTATATTATGTATATTAAACATTTTTTTAAAATGTTATGTATATTAAACTGGCAAGAGAGTATGTATATTATATATATTAAACTGGCAAGAGAGTACCAGAAAAACATCTACTTCTGCTTCATTGACTATGCTAAAGCCTTTGATTGTGTGGATCACAATAAATTATGGCAGGTTCTTAAAGAGATGGGAGTACCAGACCACCTCATATGTCTCCTGAGAAACCTGTATAAGGGTCAAGAAGCAACAGTTAGAACCGGATATGGAACAACTGATTGGTTTAGCATAGGAAAAGGAGTACGACAAGGATGTATATTGTCACCTTGCTTATTTAATTTATATGCAGAGTACATCATGCGAAATGCTGGCCTGGATGAATCACAAGCTGGAGTTAAGATTGCTGGGGAAAAGATCAATAACCTCAGATATGCAGACGATACCACTCTGATGGCAGAAAGTGAAGAGGACCTAAAGAGCCTCTTGCTCAGGATGAAAGAGGAGAGTGCAAAAGTGGGCTTGAAGCTCAACATCAAAAAAACTAAGATCATGGCATCTGGGCCCATCACTCCTTGGCAAATAGAAGGGGAAGTCGTAGAAGTAGTGACAGACTTCACGTTCCTAGGATCCCAGATCACTGCAGATGATGACTGCAGCCATGAAATTAAAAGGCGCCTGTTCCTTGGGAGGAAAGCGATGGCAAACCTAAACAGCATGATAAAAAGCAGAGACATCACCTTGCCAACAAAAGTCCGCATGGTCAAAGCAATGGTATTCCCCGTAGTAATGTATGGCTGTGAGAGTTGGACTATAAGGAAGGCCGAGCGCTGAAGAATAGATTCTTTTGAACTATGGTGCTGGAGAAGACTCTTGAGAGTCCCTTGGACTGCCAGGAGATCAAATCAGTCAATCCTAAAAGAAATCAACCCTGACTGTTCCCTGGAAGGCCAGATCCTGAAGCTGAAGCTCAAATACTTTGGCCACCAAATGAGAAGGGAGCATTCACTGGAGAAGACCCTGATGCTGGGAAAGATTGAAGGTCAAAGAAGAAGGGGACGGCAAAGGATGAGATGGTTAGACAGTGTCATCGATGCAACGAACATGAAATTGAGCAAACTTCAGCGGACAGCGGAAGACAGGAGGGCCTGGCGTAATCTGGTCCATGGGGTCGTGAAGAGTCGGACTCGACTGTGCGACTGAACAACAACAAATATTAAACTCAAGGATATAATAACCTAGATTATTTCCAGGGGGTTGGATCTTAAAAAACCAAAACCAGAGTTCCTTCCCATCTGGTCATGATTTCTCCCGGACAGTCAGGCAATACATGGTAATGGTGCTGTGTGTGATGAAGGGGGCTAGAGAGAGGGAAATCAGCAGAAATGGCAGGTTTCCCTTGCATGAGTAAAACTGCCTTCTAGACACTCATGAAATGTTTTGCATTTGACTAAATGGGTTGTATCCTACCACTATACTCAGCAAAAAGTACCTTCTTCCAATACAAGAAGCCTTTTTCTTACATCAGTTGTGCCAAAGGAAAGCGCAACTGCTAGCTGAGCAGTCATAAGATACAGCCATCACTTATTACTATTATTTACTTATTTATACAGTGTCCTTAGCACACACACCACCTTTCAGAGCATTGTGCACAAAAACTGGACAGATCCCTCCTGGCAAGAATCTTACAAGCTAAAACAGAGTCAGACTCTGACTCCCAGAGGTCAGAGTCAACATTCCTTCTAAACTTGCCTGACTTACCTTTAAGGAGGAGATGGAGGTGTGTGCCCGTCCTGGCACCTCCCACTGCCCAAAGAAATGAGATGGGGCCACAGGTGGTGCTGCTTGCCCTCAATACCCTCCCTTCCTCAGGGCCCTCTGAGGCCATTTGTCTGGTGGGTGTATGCCCTAATGGGCAAAGAAAATGGCCCTCAAACTCAACCATTGGGGGCCAGGAGCAAAGGGTGGGGCTTATTAGTGGCACCCCACCCCTTCATCAGGCTAGGGGATGGGCGCTGCCTACTTAGAGTCTTGGGCCACTGGCTGCCCAGTCCCTTCTTTTGTCCCCTTTACTGAGGCCTGTGCTTTCAAGGGTCTTCCTGCCCCTACACAAGTCAGGGGACATAGGTCAGTTGGGGAGGGAGCCCCAAGCCCAGACAAACTGACAACAAAGGGAATAAAGAATTTACTAAGGATGAATGTGGGGAAATGTGGTTGACTTGCAACACTTTCTGATGAGTATTAAGGGCTTAAGTAAAAGACTTCACAGAAGAGGAGGCTTTGAAAAGGGAACAAAGGAAGAGAAAGGGATTACATAAAACAACTATAGTAGTCCACAAAAGAAAAAGAAAAAAGATGGTAGATTAGTGATAAAGAAGCAACCTTCTGCTGGCAAACATGGTGGAGAGGGAAGAATGGAGTTCATAGGCAAGGACATAATGAAAGCAAGGTTGTACAGCATTTTGAAAGCAAGGAAAATGAAGAAAGAGTTTATGCTGAATATTGAAGAGGACAGGAAGCTTTGCACAGTCTAAGCTCTGGGAGGGGTGAATTATTTTTGAAGAGGTTAAAGGGGAATAATGATTTTTTATGGTAATAGATAACAGAACTGTATTTCACTGTAATCATGCTGCCCATTATGATGCCAAGGATGTTCTCTTAATATAGCCATCTGTGTGTAAGATTCAAACAGCAAAGATACTCTGTGAAGGGTTTTTGAAAGTAGTCTCTGACCACTTGTGAAATACTCCCCTCTGGAAACTAGACGGTGCAAAAGATCACCACCTAAATGAAGAAGAAGGAGGAGGAGGAGGAGATTGGATTTATACCCTACCTTTCACTCAGAGAGAGTGGCTTACAAACTCCTTTCCCTTCCCCTCCCCACAACAGACACCCTGTGAGGTAGGTGGAGCTGAGAGAGGTCTTTCAAGGACAGCTTTTGTCAGAACTATGGCTTGCCCAAGGTCATCCAGCAGCTGCAAGTGGAGGAGTGGGAATCAAACCTGGTTCTCCCAGATTAGAGTTTGCGCACTTAACCACTACATCAAACTGGCTCTGTTCAAACTCCCACAATTTCATGTGAGATGAGCTCGAGATCACATCACCTCCATCTTCCCTGGTGGCATTCATCTTGAGCATAGCAACATACTGAGTAGCTTTGTACCTGTGCAGTAGTTGCTTGTGATACAGGGCTGGTTTATTGAAGCTTGTAGCTGTTTTGACCCAATCCAAGAACTAAATAAATACCTCAATTACAAGAAAAGAGACATGTATCCCTCTAGGTCATGGTCAAGTTACTGACTTTACTGATATGTGAAATGGAATCATGTGGTATTTATCTCCCCCCTTTACCTGCACAATCAGATATATCCTTTAAACTGGCAACATCAACTAGATTGCATTGAGTGCTTTTCCCACAGTGCACAATTAGTGGCATCTGTTAAGAAGAGACTGCAGGAATTGATTGTAAGTTAGCTAGAGAACAGACAGAGACTAAAGGCACACAGAAACACTTAAGTAGTAGTCTCAATTTAAAAACCTCTAAGGTCTTTGTTTGTTTTGCTTTTTACTATGTGAACACATATGAAGCTGCCTTGATGAGTTAATAGAACAAAGATTGAGTCCAGTGGCACCTTTAAGACCAAAAACGTTTAATTTTGGGTATAAACTTTTGTGTTCATGCACACTTTTGAAGACGTGTATCCCTGCAGGTCATGGTCAGGTAACTAAGCAGTGTGCCAGCACATGAAAGCATATACCCAGAATTAAATTTTGTTGGTCTTAAAGGTGCCATTGGATAAACTTTTTTCTACTGCTTCAGAGCAACATGGCTACCCACCTGAATTTATACTGAGTTAGACCACCAAGGTCAGCGTTGTCTACTCAGACTGGCAGCTGGTCTCCAGAGTTCCATGCCAAGGTTTTTCACATCACCAGCTATCTGATCTTTTAACTGGAAATGCCAGGGATTGAACATGGAAACTTACGCATGCCAAGCAGCTGCTCGGCCACCAAGTCATGACCTCTCATCTGTTGCCTTTTAAAATTGGAGTCAGCAACGGATGAGTGGTGAAATGAGGACAGCTACAAGAAAGTAATTGATTCATGTCATAAATGGTGCAATTGTGTATATTAGACATATCCAGATTCACTCATGCACATTTGAACTGCTCAGAGAAGGCTTTCTGCTTGCAACTGGTGAGCAAGACATAACAGAACCAGTGGGTGCTTGAGTGCAACTATTAAAAACTACCAATTTAATATGATTCATAAATTTTAAAAAGTCAAATACTCCCTTTTCAAACCAAGTACTTCTTCTTAAACCTTGAATGTGCCAGATTTAGAGAGGGACTCTTGTACTTTTGAAAATTCCCCCCAAGAGAGAATTTAACAGTGCAGCTACAGCTACAAGGGAGCCTGCAACTGGAAGAATTTCCTATCTACAAAATACTTGAAGGTACAGAAGACTAGTTCAGACCAAATCTGGAAATTGTATACTGAAAAATTTCCGAACACACACACTACAAGTCAACACTAACAATTTCTTTTCTTTTGCCAGTCTGGATATTCTCACTTTTACCATTTCCTCTATGAATATCCAAGGCAACTGCTTTCAATGTTTTATTTCACTATTAACTATGAAGTACATATGAGGGGTATTACCAATAAATTGTCATATTTCTGTGCTTTCTGCATACATATTCACCCCCCCATCACATTCTTCACCCTCCATGACTGCACAATGAGATAACGCTACTATAATACATAATGTCAGGTCTCCTAACCTAACCTGTTTCTAGCAGAGAGAGATACTGATGCCACTTGAATTGAATTAACCATGAAATTGAATCTTGAACTCAACAGAATACTTTGCATTAAGAACAGCAGCCATTAGAGCCAAACATGCATGACAAATAAAGTGAGAATCTAACTGTAGCTAGAACAATAGCAGTTAATATCAATTATGGTAGTCCCAGCCAAAACTGATTTGGGGAGGCACCTGTCTCCCTTATTAATTCATCTAAATACTGATGGCATTCACAAAGCAGCATCCTTGATATTATGTTGTCGAAGGCTTTCACAGCTGGAGTTCATTAGTTGTACATTTTCTGGGCTGTATGGCTGTGGTCTTGGCATTGTAGGACCTGATGTGTCACCAGCAGCTGTGACTGCCATCCTCAGAGGTATAACACAGAAAGATGGAGTACTCTCTGTGTCAAGGTGAGAAGAAAAATGATAGGCAGGTAATTTATACCTACTCAGGAAGGTGGGGTAGGGCTGAGTCATTATCTTGTAGGGGTTCCCCAGGCTGTGACATGCTAATGGAGGAGTTTTCCTGAGGAGGTTCTTTTGCATATGTATTGGCTGTTGAAATTCTAATCTTATCTGTCGTGCTTTTGTAAAATGTAGAGCATTTTGTGTTTTTCATGACAGGAAACCATGCCCTACTGCTACTGAAACAGCCTGATTCTAACCTATTTACACAGAAGTAAGCCTTATTATTTTTAAATGGAGTTTTAAATGGCGTTTACTTCCAAGTAACTATATTTAGCATTGCAGCCTAAGCTTACTTTATCAAGTGACAGCCTTAGAGTTTCAAGATTGCAGGCCAGCTATCTGGGTTATCAAGAGGTTTTTTTTAACATGGATAATAGTTTATTATAGTTTCAGAGTTAGGGTTTTTTAAATTTTCAATATTTTATTAAGTTAAACAAATGCAAATATCCAACACATTTTTCAAAGAATGAATAGATCAAATAGCATGAACAATAAGAACATCATGTCTATGAAAAACATCAGTAGTACACGACTAATACTATGTTTTCCAAAAATTATTACAAATATTCCAATTTGTCAATAAACAACAGTATACCATAGCAAAAGAAATATAGCATGTAAAACCCACAACATAAATTGACAGAACAACACAAAACAAAAAGAGCTGAATCTAAATGACAACTGTATAACAAAAAACACAAGACCTCAGAGTCATTTATGTAACTGAGACCATTCAGAAGAGATAAATTGCTGTTGAGATAAATAGTCTAGAACCAGAAACCACTTTCCAGTAAATGTAGAATAGTTCAAGTGGTGAGACATATAAGTCAGTTTGTTTGTGACTGCATCCATAAGATAGTGGTTCCATAGTTTCCAAAACCATACTTCCACATTTGGTGCTTTAGCATCCTTCCAATAGGATGTGATTGCTGTTTTAGCAGCATCCAACATGACTTCAATGGTAGCTTTATGTGGTCTAGTAACTAATTCCTGGGGCCAAGCATTTAAAAATAAAGTCTCCGGTGCAAAAGGTACTTGTACCGTGGTAACTTTTTGAATTATACTTAACACTTCTATCCAGAAATTTTTAATTTTATCACAACGCCACCAACAGTGGTCAAAATCTCCCACATGTTGGCAACCTTTCCAGCAGTAGGGGGACTTCTTGGGAGAGATATAAGAGAGTTTATGTGACATACCATACCAACGAGTCATAACTTTCAAATTTTGAAATTGTATAGCTATTATTTTGGAAGTAAAACGGGTAGAAGTCCAAAAGCTAGTCCATAGCTCATCAGTGACAGATTCTGTACAGTCTCATTGCCAAGCAGATTGATAAGGTAAAGATTTGCCACAAGAATTTTTAAGTAAAAGAGAATAAAGCTTTGAGATAAGACCCCTGTTTTGGTTATCAAAATCACGTATTAGTAATTCCAGTGATCTATTATCCTGAGGACTAGTAGCTGCAGTTTTAGTATTAGAGTGTCACATGCCGAGCAAAAACAGTTCTATTGCACTAATAGGTTTGCTGTGTCCCCTCCACCACCACAGCCACCAGCAGTGTGTGGTATATAGGGTTGCCAGCTCCAGGTTGGGAAATTCCTGGAGATTCAGGGGTGGAGCCTGAGGAGGACAGTGACCCCAATGGAGGTTAATGCCATAAAGTCCACCCTCCAAAGCAGCCATTTTCTCCAGGGGAACTGATCTCTGTAATATGGAGATGAGTTGTAATTCCAGGTACTCCCTAGGCCCCACCTGGAGGCTGGCATCCCTAGCAACTAATGAAAAATATTATCCTTTCTCTAAGGCTCTTGCAACAAAACATTAATGATAACAAAAGGAATTGATATAAATTAGCAGCTTCAGTTAACAATACAGACCCTACACATCACAGCCTGTCCACCTACACCATGGAAATAGAATTGCCAACATTGTGTTGGGAAATTCCTATAAATTTGGTGGTGGAGCCTGGGGAGGTAAAGATTTAAGAAGGAGAAGAACCTCTGCAGGGTATAATGTCATAAAGTCCAAAACAGCCATTTTCTCCAGATGAACTGATCTCTCTAGATGGGAGGTCAATTTTAATTCCAGGAGAACTTCAGGTCTCATAGGAAGGTTGAAACCCCATATGGAAATTGTTTTTACTGCTTCAGTTAAAGGAGTTTTGTGTATTTAATATTGTCAAAGTCATGTAATGTGCTAAGAAAGAAACCAGAAGAAAAAACACACAAAATGCACCTTTTATTAGGACCAACAAAGATGGCACAACCTCATGATAAAGTTTTCAAGTTTTCCAGAACTCTTAGATTAGGCAGGATGTTAAGCAAAACAGAGGGGGGGGGTAATGTTGTTAGACAAGATGGAAAAGTTCCTCTGTCTACTGATTTCTCCAGATGGAACACAGGAAATGTGATGCAGATTTAATTAAGTTAAGCCATTCTGGGTGCAAAAAGATCTCAGGTTGTAGCAAAGGCATTTATATTTTAAAAGGGAAAGCAACCACTGTGTCTTTATCCCAACAGACTTGAGATCTTTTTTTGTACCTAGAATGGCTTGACTTAATTAAGTCTGCAGAACTCTTCCTGTGTTCCATCTGGAGACCGTCACCATGAACAGAGGGGCTCTTCTGCCATGCACAGTATCTTTTCTTCCTCCTCCTTTTGCATAACATCCAGACTGATGAAGAGTTCTCAAAGTTCAAAAGCTCTCTCACTAATCTGTAATATTTTGTTTGATCCTAATAAAAGGTATTGCACTATGATTGTCCTCGGATTTTGTTCTAATGAACCAACACTGTTATCAGCAATTTCACAATTAGTCACCCTAATTCCATAATGTCCTTTTTACCTAAGCCAGACAAATGGCACACTTGTAACTTTAATGCAAGATTAACTTATTTTTTTACATGGCCTTGCCTTTTGTCCAATAACAGCTGGACATCTAAATATTTATCTTTTATCTGCACTTTGGGAAAAAAGTTTTACTCTAAATTTTAGCCTATGAAAGTTTAACCTTCAATAAACCTGTTTGTCTTTAAAGGGGCAGCAACATTCCTTTCCATTTTAGCTACACCAACCTAGTTTACTGGAATTTGTTACTCTAAATTTCCATGCATCAGACTCCTGTTAACAGCCCCGGAATCTGCCCAGAAAGAACACTGGAAACCTTAAGCTTTGTTCAAAAGGAAACCTTATGTGGGCCCGGTTGGAGCTCTTGCATTCAGTTGAAGAATGCAGGAGCTGACCTGTAATCTCCTTAGATACAAAGGTTCCTAGAGTGATAGAAAGACTATACTTCACAATAGAAATTTGGTTCACATTTACTGGGCTAATGTCATTATCTCAAGTACATGCAATGTAGCATGTGGATTAGAAATCTAGTTATTTTTCAAAAGAATCCTGAAGAGTGCTGTTTAATGTAATTACCTTTTTATTTTCACTTTGCCTTGTATAATTTAATGCCAAATGTCTGACTTAGGTCAAGAGGACTGGAATCTTCTGCTCATTAAAACAGAGGGATTTTTTTTTAAGTCTGGCACTTCATTTACAATGCCTAACTGGAATAGATATTTGATTGGAAAGACTCTATGCAATTATTGAAGGGGCCATAGATGTGAGAACACAAAAGATGCTGAACAGCACATACACAAAAAGAGCAAATAAATATTTAAGTGTCCACATAGCTCAGGTCTGACATGACCCTGCAAAAATTTGGATTTGATATAGAAGTGTTTGTTTAGCAATACCATCTTAATTAACATGAAAATGCATTGAGTCTTTGACACAAACTGAATTGTCTTACTTTGCTTTGCATACACAAACAGGACTTGTACTTAGAGACAATAAGAAAGCCCTCCCAATAGAGAGTACAATTATTGGCACGATGTGACATGCTGGCCACATGAATGCCCATTCAGGTGATCCTGTTTGGGGGGGGGATTCCTCAAGTCTTATAATGAGGCTGAGTCACTCTCACCCTCTTTACTCCAGTCTGCCACCTCCTGCAGACCAGGAAAATAAAGCAGACAACTGTCAAATCAAATCTGCTTTCAAAAGCTTGGATAAGAAGTATTTATTATTTTTTTATGATTCAGGTCAGATCTATTAGTGAAGTTCTGACAGCACATTGCTTATAGGAAGGATACAAATGTAACCACACAAACTTCAACTTTGGAGGTTCATGAATAAATCTCCTAAAGACTTCCTTTTTGAAGATAAATAGCAGTTGAACAACTACCAACCTTTACTTCCACTGTTCTCTTTGACATAAAGACATAGAAGTCCTCCTCTAATTGAGTTTTGCATTTAGCAACTACCCTGATTACTTCTGGTGAGTAACATTCTTCACTATGCAGGGAAATTCTTGTCAGTAGCAGAGGACAGACACCATAGTCTGTTTCTGCCAAAATAACAGTCTCATGGAACCTTAAACCACTAACAGATTTATTGTGGCAACGCTTTTGTGAGCCACAAGAATCTTTGTAATCCTATAAATTGGGAACAAATTGGGTCTTCTTTTTGTTAAACAACCTGTCAGCTACCCTTGTGTTACAAGTGATCAACAGTTAATAGTGCAATCCTTTGCACTTTATTCAGTGAGGCTTATGTCCAGGCAAGTGTGCACAGGATCACAACCTGAGTATTGTGAAGTTAAAAAAAAAAAGTGGTCTAGTAATTTTTGAATGCATATTTGAAAGTTACACCTGGGGATTTCAAAGGTCTGCCCCCTTGGCCACCTGTTTCCAAAGAGGAAATCAAATCTCATATTGTCCAATTGAAATCATGTAGGCTCCTGGGTCGGATGGATTGCCACCTGAAATTTTTAAAGAAAATATTGATTGGTGGGCACCCTTTCTTACAGCTTGGTTTACTTTCACAGACTCTTCAGTCCACATCCCCCCAGAATGGAGTACGGAAATAGTGGTCCCCCTATTTAAAAAAGGGAGAGGAGATGAGCCCGCCAATTACCAGCCTATTAGTTTATTAAATATAAGCAGTAAGCTTTATGCCAGACATGTTCTAGAAAAGTTTGTGTCTTGGCTGCATCAAGAAAATGTGACTGCAATAGAGCAAGCTGGGTTCAGAGAGCATAGATCTACTTTGGACTATTGCCTTATCATTCAACATCTAACTGAAAAAATATGCTGCAAAAGGCCCAACTTCATTATTTGCCGCTTTTGTCGATCTGAAGGCAGCTTTTGATTCCATCTGAAGAATAAAATTGTGGGCCAACTTAGAATCCTCTTCAATGGATAGGAGGTTGTTCATGCTATTATGTGCCCTATATGACAACATTCATTTGAGGATTAGGCTAAATAGGAAGGGAAATTTATCAGACCCGATTAATACCTATAGGGGAGTTAGAAAAGGTTGTTTACTGGCCCCTTTTTTTGTTTAATTTTTACATAAATGATATTGTAAGTTATCTGGATTCACCTAGCTTACACCCCCCAAAACTACATCAATGCCACGTTTCTATCCTGCTATATGCAGATGATGCCATCCTTTTAGCTAGAACACCTGTTGGCCTTAGAAGAACTCTCAAAAGATTTGCAGATTTCTGCATAAAGAAGGAACTGGAAATAAATTATCAAAAGAACAAAGTCATGGCCTTTGGACCAAGACAAAAGAAAAGGATTTGGAGCGTCAATGGACATTCCCTTGAGCAGGTTTCTTGCTTTAAGTATTTAGGTATGGTCCTCCAATGTACAGGAGCCAAAAAAAGCTCATTTACAACATGTAGCAACTCAAGGTGAAAGAACTGCGAATGCCATTCTTAAATTTTATTGTATAAAGGGGACACATTACGTTCCCATGGCCCAAAAACTCTTTCAGACAAAGGCGGTTGCACAAATGCTTTATGGCACTTTCATTGGTCCTTCAACCTCTAGCTTCGCTTCCCTTGAGAAGGTCCAGACCAAATTTCTCAGAGTGGTTCTACAGGTCCCGAGATGCATGCTGAATACATTATTACTAGAAACAGGCACTCTGAAAATGGAAGCCAAAATTATTCTGAGCTCACTTCAGTATTGGCTTAAAATAAATTTCCAGCCAATGGGGCTAACTCATTTGCTGTTGTTGGACAATTTTCAATCAAAATGGTTAAAATCAGTTCATAACAAACTACATGTTCTTGGTTTCTCTCTTCAAGAGATTCTGGCCATGTGCTGGGATCAGGCAAAGTTAGCTCTTAAACAGAGAATAATGGACGTGGAGAGGCAGGAAGATCTTGGTAAATATCCCAAATTTAGAATGCCTTGGGAAATTAGATACTGCCTGGTCCCTACGGACTACTTATCACATTTAGACACCTATAAGTTTAGGAAAGGTTTTACGTTAACTAGATGTCAGGCTCTCCCCTCTGTGGTGCTTGAGGGTAGATATAGAAGGGTCCTGTTTGACCAGAGGCTCTGCCAGTGTGATTCTGGGGAAGTAGAAACCATCAAACATATGATGCTTAGATGCAACTGGTACAATAAAATACGAGACAGATATATCACAACTTTTGTAAAAGAAACATTGGGCCAGACAGACTGGGAGTGTTGTAACCAATTGTTATCCGATTTTCATTTGTGGTTAAATTTTGGGTGGCATGCTATCATATTAGAAAGGTGCAGCTAAATTTATAAAATTGTATTTGCCTTTTATATTTCTTACTGGATTTGTCAAATATTTTTATGGTCTTGTATATATATATGTAACATATATATATGTTACATATATATATGTACATATATATATGTAAAAAAGTTATTTTTTTCCCACCATAGAGAACAATGGAGGGAATAGGGGCAACCTGTTTAGGGGGGCATAGAATTGGACCCCCTGGTCCAATGTTCTTGAAATGTAGTGGGTATCTTGGAAAGAGGCTCCATCAGCTACCCTGTGAGTTTGGAGCCTCTCCCTCAAACCCCCTCCCCTCCAGCCCCCAGAATATACCCTATGTTTTCACCATTGACTTCAATGGCCCATAGGATATAATGGAGCTGAAATTGACATTCGGCTGCCTGAAAGACTCTCAGGGACACCGGCTGGGGGCGGGGCTTGACTCCTGAGCTCCCGGAGCTGTGCTCCGGTGCGCTCCCCCCCGAAAAGACCCCTGGGTACACTCTATTGTTTGTTCCACTGTCTGCCAATCACAGGTATGTTATCTCAGTGTGGACTCTACACTTAACTGTTATGCTAACTGCAACTAATAAACTTAGCTTCAATGAATGTGTTTAGCCTTTTAAAAAATCTAACCTGATGCAATAAGTTCTTCCAGTTTATAACATAACATGCTTTCTCCACTGAATTTGCTGCCCATCAATTATACCAAGCAACACCAATTTCTAGTATTATAGGAGGGGGGGAAATCCTATTCACCAGTCTCTTTAACTTCTACTGTTCCAGCCACTGGATCATTTTACTCATCCATCGTTTCTCTAGAAACAGCCCCCATGCTCTGATCTGTTCTGCAGGACATTTTAAAGGGAATGAAGGACCAGGAGACAACCACCTGGAAGACCTCCAGATAATTACACTCGAGTAAGGGCTCTACACTGTTGCCTTTGTTACATAATAACTAACCTAGCCCTGATCTGTTAAACAAACCTGCTATATATAAACTTTTGCTGATTTTGTGTTAAGCATCGAAGCTTTATATAGAATACAAATATATAATTACACTAGAAGCACCTGGATATAATAAATTATGTAGGATTCTACATTATAAAGTGCCATATCCTGTTTTTTTATTGGATCAACACTGACCCACATCTCTTACTTCAAAGAGATACTAACCTTGTAACACAAATCTCTCCAGGATAGTTTTAGAAAAATAATACAGTTAATGACAGAAGCAAAGCAACCCATAGAGGTATAATTCATCATGGAGTGTTGCATGCCATTATCTCAAAAACATACAGTGTAATAATCACTTGAAGTAGTGATAACACATAATTGTATGCTTCTCATAAATTATAGGTGAATGGCAGTTTCAGCTAATGAGTGTGCAATAGCAGCCCAGGAACGGCAGTGATTATAGTAGATGCAGTTATAAATGTGTTTTATTATTGAGATATTACAAAGCTTTTCATATTAGAGATGGCAGGCATATACATAAATAACCAACCCGTTGCACTACCTGTAGATACAGCTTAGTACCAAAAATACTAATCAGACGTATCACCTGTCTGTTACATAGCAACCTTCTCGAAGAATGGGTTTCAAACTACTGCCTTAATGTGCCTGCACATATGGGCTTGTTCAGTCGTAACCAGAAGTCAATGCACGGAATGTTTGTCTTTCATTTAATATGATCAGATTATGACACAGAATCTGCTAAAACAAAACAAGGCTTCTAACCAATAGAATAATGCCATTTTATCAAACCATAAATCTGCAACTGAGAAACAGTACAAAAATAAATTGGAGCCATTTTTTTAAAAGCCTTTCTTCATTATGTTAGTTTGTCCCAGGATAGCTTGAGTAATCTTGCTACTAACCTATAAAGCATAGTTTCAAATACAAAAACAAAACAAACTCACAACCTTCAATGGAGCTGCCAATGGAACCCAATGTAGGATTATAAAACTAATCCCAAATAGTCTATAATAAAGGATCAACTAGGTGAACTCAGGCTATTGATCATGACAGTGCTTGAATAGTGGTTTTTGTTGGCTTCTGGACCAATCACAGCAACATCAGTGTTCAATAAACTGATTTTTGTCTGTTTCACTGGGTCAGACTCCCCCCCCTCAATTTGTTCCATTAAATACTTTATGCATTTATTTGTATTGTGGGCTTGAATTAATTTCTTCAGGATGACCAGCCTTCTCTTTATATGTTTACGAGTGGGGACCCACGGCTATCCCATTATCCCACCTTTGCTTGCCCCCCTCCCCCTTCTTCTTTCACGCTTTCTCCCTCCTGCCACCCCTTTTCTCTCTCTCTCTCTCTTTTTTCTCTGTGTCTGTTGATTTCTCTCTCTGTCCCCAACCCATCAGTCTCCTTCTCTGCCCCATCACTCTTTCTCCCTTTTATGCTTCCACCCTATCATTCTCTCTTTCTGTCCCCATCACTCTCCCAGCCTCCTGCCTGCTCCCCTTCCCACACAGCAGCAGTGGTAGCAGCAGCTCTCCAGGAATCACAACAGATCTCCCAACTACAGAGATCCATTCCCCTTAGGGTTGCCCACACCAGGCTGGGAAATTCCTGGAGATTTGGGGGTACAGCCTTGGAACAGTGAGGTTTGGGGAAAGAAGCAAACTCAGCAGGGTATAATGCTACAGACTCCATTCTCCAAAGCAGCCATTTTCTCCAGGGGAACTGATCACTGACATCTAGAGAGCAGCTGTAATTCCAGGTGATTTCCAGCCCTCATCTGGAGGTTGGCAACATTAGTTCCCATGGAGGAAATGGCTGCTTTGGAGGGTAGAGTCTATGGCATTATACCTGTCTGATGTCCCTCTCCTCCTCAAACTCCACCCTCTCAGGCTTTACCCCCTCAAATCTCCAGGCATTTCCCAACCTAGATTTGGTAACCCAATCTCCTTCCCACCAAAACAATAACAATGAAGTCAATGGACTTATACTGTAACTGGAATAACTGTGCGTAAATTCATACTGGCAGTGTACTCTTTAGGTAACCATGCAAATATCATGAAGACATATTAATGGAAAGATACCTTATAGAACAGGTGCCCCAACATCATAGGGAGGACAGTCATAAGTGATATGCCACTAGTTATATAAATGACATAACAGATCTATAGAACAAAGTTTGTGTGCAGTGGCTCCTTTAAGACCAATAAAGTTTAATTCTGGGTATAAGCTTTCATGCATATGTACACTTCATCAGATATATCATGAACACAAAAGCTTATACCCAGAATTAAAATTTGTTGGTCTTAAAGGTGCTACTGGGCTCAAATTTTGTTCTATTGCTTCAGACCAAGATGACTACCCACCTGAATCTATATCAAAGCTATGAATGCTAAAATAGAGGCAGGATTTAAATACAACAGATTCATTAAATATCTTATTTCTGCTCCAAAGTGTGTGTGTGCCTCTGCACACACACACACACACTGCTTCATTAGCCTGAATTATGAAGAAAATATTCAGAATATTTGAACAATCAGAAACTTAGGTAAACCGAACTGCAGTTTCTTCAGGGTTATGTTAATACAATGATGCCCACAAATTTAGAGTTTCAGAAATTTAATGTTTGATTGTTGGTAATTATTGGCTATATAAATCTTCTATTAACTCCTTTATGTTTGGTTAGACAATTTAGTTTGGACACCATTCAGATATAGTTAATTCACAATTACTTTATAAACCATTTATGAAAATAATGAATTTATCACATCTTACAAACATACATTGGACATTATCCACTAAATGGTGTAAGTCCAATAAGGCCCTAGATTTGTTTTTGAACTTCAGACCTCCCACAAACTGCATATAAAATTGTTCTGAAAATGAAGGCAGTTCTAAAAATGACAAGGGGATGGGCTTTATGGTACCACATCCCCATGGAGTTCTCTCCTTTCACTAAATCCCATCCTCCCCGATTACCTCCACCAAATCTCCAGGAATTTCCCAAGCCAGGACTGGGAATCTGGGGTAAACTGGAGAAAAGAACTACTGAGATAGAAAGAGTCCAGTGGGATTTCCTTAGTTGGGATTTTAAGGTTTGCTTGTTTTTTTAAGTTCCCCATGCCAACAGCTGTGGGAATCCCTGTCAGCTTCAAAAGTGGCCTGTCATAGAGAATCAGGCTAAAGTGGCTATGGGGGTACTGTTGGAAAAACATCTGCCCAAAGTAAGCATGCAGGACTAGTTTTGTAGTTCTTTGGATCATAGACTTGCCCAACAAGCGTCTTGTCTGAGCCAAAGCAGCCCATGGATCCTGACCAGACAGCTGATATTGTATTAGTTTAAGTGGGATTAAGTAAGGGAGTTAAGACAATGGACAGAAGGAATAAATCAGTGACACAGAGGGAAGAGACAGGTTTAGGAAATAACGGCCAGGAAATGACTCAGCACAATATTAGAAAGAAAGAGAAGAGTGGAGGCAACTAGGCAGATTTGTGTACTACAAGGGTTTTTTATATACATGAGTCCTGATTTGTCCGGAGGACAACAGATGACAGGAGGGCCTGGTGTGATGTGGTCCATGGGATCACGAAGAGTCGGACTCGACTGTGCAACTGAACAACAACAACAAAAGAAGCTGAATTATGTTCCCCCCTTACTTAGTAGTAACAGAGGAGAGATTGAAGAATGATTTAAATCCTTTCCCCACACATTCTAAGTTACTAGGGCTGCCAATCTCCAGGTGGAGCCTGGAGTTCTCCCATAATTACAACCAGTCCCCAGACTACAAAGCTTATTTCCCCTGTAGAAATAGGCTGCTTTGGCGGAATCTATCAAAAATCAACAAATACCCTGCTACAGATGATTACAAAGTATCTCAAGTAATTTTTATATATTTTTTCATTTTACATTACTTTTTCTATATCTTATATATTATTCACCATTATTTTAATTATCATATAAACATTAACACATAGAAAGAATCATATATCAAAACATCTAAGTATCGTCTTTTTATATATCACAAAAGATACTGCACAACCCCTTTATTAATTCCAGTCCTCCTTAACTGTACAAAAGTTTTAACAGGGAGGACTCCTTTAAGTCTATTTTGAATTAGTGCACATTCAAAATAGTGCTGAGAGGTGACATGATCGAGAATTAGTGCTGAGAGGTGACATGATCGAGGTTTATAAGATTATGAATGGGATTGAGCAGGTTGAGAAAGAAGTACTTTTCTCCCTTTCTCACAATACAAGAACTCGTGGGCACTCTATGAAATTGCTGAGCAGTCGGGTTAGAACAGATAAAAGGAAATACTTCTTCACCCAAAGAGTGATTAACATATGGAATTCACTGCCACAGGAGGTCGTGGCAGCTGCAAGCATGGACAGTTTCAAGAGGAAATTAGATAAACATATGGAGCAGAAGTCCACCAGTGGCTATTAGCCACAGGGTATAGATGGGAACTCTCAGTCTGGGGCAGGTGATGCACTCTATTCTTGGTGCTGGAGGGGGCAGCAGTGGGAGGGCTTCTGGTGCCCTGGCCCCACTGCTGGACCTCCTGATGGCACCTGGTATATTTTGGCCGCTGTGTGACAGAGTGTTGGACTAGATGGGCCATTGGCCTGATTCAACATTGGCTTCTCTTATGTTCTTATGTTCTTCCAATAGCGATCCAGAGATCCTCCTGTTTCAGTATATTCCTCAGGGAGTTCAACAGATATCTCTAAGCACAAGATTGCCAAATACCAAAATATTTATCCAAATTTCACCAATGAATGCTGCAAAAAGTCTCTGTTAGTGAGCTCAAGGTTTCCTCAAAAGTGAGAAGTTGAAGGACTGTTCGTTTGACAGACTCTTCCTAGAGGTTTTCATCCTCTGTTCAATGCAGTCTCTCCTGGAACTATTGGCAATGATAAGCTTCTTTCTTTACAGCAAAGACAGGCAATATTAGACTTGAAAGTTCCTGATAGATTGTGTACTGATACTGCCAATGCCTCAAGTACAATAGTCGAGTCACAACCTAGAGCTGGGGTCGCCTCTTAGTTAAGCTCTTAAAAGCTAAGCCTGAAGTACATAAACTGAATTACTTCACTACTAAGTAAAAAAATAAATAAAAATCTAGCAGGTTTTTTGCTTTTGTATCACTGTTAAAAAAGGTATCACTCTAATTTTTCTTTCATACAAAAACCAAAAGTTGAAAAATCAACTGTAAATCAGACAGCAACAAATTGATATGATGAAGAGGTAGGGATAATCTGCTTATCTCAGACTAAGATATCAAGACTTTCACATTCTCTGTACAGGTATGGCCATTGTGCTTGTGGAGTGTACTGTATATGCGGAGGAAATCTAAGGTAAAAAATTATTACTTGTCTAAGCAAAGTAGATCCAGGTCCCTTACAAAACTTTGGCTTACTTTCTAGCTTTCTTTATGTTATTCACAAATGAATATTGTTCTATCCATCAAGCAGAGAACAGAATGCCATGTAATGCCTCATGGGGTGATAAGAAATTTTAGCTGGAATTTGGAACAAAAACTGTCTTAGTTCTTTGATGGACAATCTTCACATGTGTACATGTGTGTGTGTGTAGGAATGAGAGTAGGTGCTGTTGCTTTGTCATGCCTAAAATGTTTTGTGAGAGGTAGGCTTCATAAAGTTGTGTTAGGAGACTATTAATCTCCCAAATGGCCTTTAATATGCAGGATTCTGCAAGGTTCCATTCTGACCCGTGCTGTTTAACATATGCATGGAGGAACTGGGGGAGTTTTGACAGGATTTGGACTTCATTGTCACTACTGTACACATGACATTCCTAGTAAGACTTCCAGGTATTTCCTGTGTGTTTTATTTGGTACCATATAGAGGCATAGCTGAATGGGGGTGGGGACTGGTATACTAATTGAGAAATACACCATCCAGATCCATTCAACAAAGTATCAAATACTTTATTTGATAAAGTATGCATGCACACAAAAGCTCATACCTTGAATAAACCTTTGTTGGTCTTAAAGGTGCCATTGGACTCTAAATTTGTTCTGCTGCTTCAGTCCAACACAGTTGACCAACTGGATCAGATCCATTTAAGTTATAGAAAGGATAGAAATGAAGCCACAGTTTGGTGATGGTACTATTTCTTAGTGATGACATTTAAAATGTATATACTCTGCCAGCTCTTAACACCCAGCTGTATTATGAACTGAGCAACCTCCAACACCCAAAGGCAGCTGCTCTGTAGATGGATGCACAGAACTTATTTACAGTTAATCTTTTACTCTCCAGTAAGCTGCTGATTACTGTGAAACTAAAGGTGCAATTGGATGAGACATGAGAGAGCCATGACTGAACCTCTCACTGTCTTTAATTAAAACAAACAAACAATGCAGGAGCTCTGTGTGTGTGTGTGTGTGTGTGTGTGTGTGTGTGTGTGTGTGGAGAGAGAGAGAGAGAGAGAGAGAGAGAGAGAGAGAGAGAGAGAGAGAGAGAGAGAGAGAGAGAGAGAGAGAGATGTGACACCTAAATTGCTTTTGTTCTAAATGCTTACTGAGAAAACTTATAAATAGCAAAGCAATTCTGAATCAAGATGAGGGATGTTTGCCTATCAATCCTCTTGTATCCAGGGTCAACTACTGTTTGTGGCTTACTGCTTGTTGATAAAGTTTGTTTATTGGGGTACATGACTGTCGTGTGGTGTTTCTAGCTTTCACTAGAGAAGAGCCAACTTTTCATGTTTAATAAATTTTCCAGTTGAAAGGTGGTTTGATAAAGAAGGGCTATTTCTCAAACATCTAAGCATGTTGTGCAACATCATAAGTTGTTTGACTACCCACTCCTCTACATGAAGGCAGCTGGGTGACCTTGGGTTAGCCAGGGTTCTCTCAAAGCTCTCTTAGCCCTACCTGCCTCACAGGGTGTCAGTTGTGGGGAGGGAGAGGGGAAGTGATCATAAGCCACTCTGATGGGTGTTCCACACTGATATGTTTGCCACTCGTTTGCCCCTATTGCTTCAGGGTTTTCCCCCCAAAAAAGTGTTTTGCTCTCTCTAGTAGTCCCAGAGGGAGCAAAACATATGTGGAAAAGTGGGGGGGGGAGCAATAGGGACAAACGAGTGACAAACATGTCAGTGGGGAATTGGTCTGAGTCTCCTTCAGGTAATGAAAAGTGGGGTATAGAAATCAACTCACAAACTCAGTATTTCTTTGCTTTTCATTAAAATCATCAGAGCTCAGACAGCAGTGCAAGTCCCTCCCTTCAAAGGCTGATTTTTAAGGCATTAGGGAACTGTGCAGTCCCTAAGCTACAGTTCAGACAAGCTCATGAGACATGGTAGCAAGGGAGGTATACATACCCACACAGGATGAGTGGGGGAGGGGGAGACTGTTCTACTTCCAAAAGGTTTGACAGAGTCCAAAATGCATCCATTCTGCTCTGTCAAAATCCCATCATGGATTGCCAAACACACAAAAAATATTTCTCTAATTTGCTTCAGACCAAGCTCAAGGACATTGAGGTGATTTAACTGTATGTGTCATTTGTAGCATGTGTTCTAGGAAGCCGTTATCTCCAAACTCCAAGCAGTCACTGGCTGACTGCACTGGCTGTACTCAAAGAATGGGTTGACCTCTCTGAGGGATGTGTTACTACAGACTGCTTACCACATCTGGTGTTGCCAGCAGGCAATGAAAACCATACTTGCTTGCCATGCAGACATGTATAAGGAGCAGGAATTTACACTTCCCTAGGGTGGGTGGAAACCTTTTCTGCTAAAAGAAATGCTTCCAACCCAGCTAGCATCAGATTTTTTTTTTCTTTTCTCCTGAACTCTGGGGGGAAATTAGGACACAGCCTGATCCAAATGAGCCAAAGTTCAGGCATAGGCCGAGGACAGACTGGCAATTTGCCGCGGGATGGGACCCGGGCTGACAACGACTCAATATCGGATTAAATGGAATGTTCACACAGGCACATCTGCCTGGCGTCCCCCACCCGTAGCCTACCGGTGCTCTCGCGCTTCACTGCCGGATTAAAAAAACACCTGATAAAAGCCGACACAAATCTTGAAAGCCGGCGTTTGTCGCGCGTTTCTCCGCTTCCGGGGAGTCTGAACGCGCAGGCGAAAAGCCGGGAGCAACCCACGTTGGGCATGAGGCAGCAGCGGTGTGATTGGCTGCGCTCCGCTCCACTGCCCAATGCGGTGCCGGCGTTGCAGGGCAAAAAAAAAAATCGCCAAAATGCGCTTATGCGCAGTCTGAACGCTCCCGCGCACCTCCGTCCAGTATCTTCCGGCAGAGGCCCCCGCTGTGTGGACGGGAAAACCCGGTATCGTTTACTCCGGGTTTTTTTTGCCGCGACTCGATACCAGGGCAAATTGCCAGTCTGTCCTGGGCCAACGTCTGTTATATATAATTGATGAACATTTGTCCCCACTTCCCCAGCTGTTGTGACAGTGCACAGTATTCAGAACAGGGTTAAGGAAGAACCCTTTAAAATGGAGGCATGGAGACAGTAGTAAAACCAGCCTTATTAATGATTTATTTCCATTTTTCACAGTGCTCACAAAGTGTTGTGGATGGGCTCTGTTTTGCTTTCTTCTGTGCTACAGCTGATGTTTTGGAGGAACTGGAGTTGGGGGTATTAAGCTTGGTCAGAATGTCCTTTATGTATTTTTCTTGACTGGCAACAAGTGTCTAAATTTACATGTGGTATGCCATTTTTCATATCTTTTCTCTGTACTATTTGAATACATAACACAGGGAGGTAATTTTCTGGTGGTTGTACTGGATGTTTTCAGGACTAGTCCGCAAATTCTAGCCCTTCTGTCCCTAAACGCCTCAAGAGAGTCTTCTTTTTCTTTCACTTTATGAACATATTTACCAAAGAAGTGAAAAGTTTGTTTCTTTCCCATTCAAAAATAAGCCTTATTTGTAGTTTAAAGACCTGGCAAACAACATTGGTAAATACACATTCAGCATGCATTTGAAAGCACTTTAATGTAATAGAAGATAGTAGAAGGGGGAAAGAATTCCTGTGAAAAATCAGCATGTCAGAATCAATAGCTGTGATTATCCTCCAGTAACTATGTTTAATGTTCATGGGCCATGTTCTTTAGACTGGATTACTGAGGCAACCAAGTGAGTATCTGCTGAGAGAAGATAAAGAGCACCAGTTGAGTGGAGATGACGGTTTTGCTAAGTAATCTACTTCCTTGACTGCATTCTGTAAAAAGCTAAATTCCTCTGGTAAAATTTCTTTTTACAATGAATGAATCAAATGGAAATACAGCATGAAAAATGAGAATAGGCTCCTGAGGTGCTCAAAAAATGTTCATCCTATTAACGGCGCAGGCACATGAAATCATAAGGCTAGGTGCTAACATTTGAAGCAGTTAGAAAACCCTTTGATGCAACCTTTTTTGCTCACAATGACCCATTCATATCTGAAACCTTTGGTTCTTGTCTTGTCTTGTAAAGCCAGGAAGCCTATTATGCCCTGTTGTTTTATGATGATGATGACAACAATTTAGAAAATTGTCAGTTGCTTGAGGCTTCCTGTGCAAATTTAGACCTCATTGGTAGAAGTAGTCCCCCCACATATGCACAGCAACTAAGACTTGTATAAATATTACTCTATAATGCTAAGATTACTAACCATTTCACTCACTGTCCTACACTCAGCCAAGAAGGAGCTCTGCTAATAATTCAGAAGTTTTTCAGAACTTGCTTCAGAATATTAATTGTGTTTATACAGATATATGCAGATCTAGAAAGAAGGACTGTGTCGGTACTTACAAAAGGATTACTGAGCCATAATCTATGGTATATGAGCATGCTCAGTAGTGTTTGGCTGCAAAATATGAGTGGATTTTCCCATTATTATAATGCATTATGCTCCTGAAAAACTGAGTTACATATTTTAATGCTGTATTATTTTGAGGGGAGTATCAAAGCATTGAAATTATACATACCTCACAACTGATTTCCCTCTTTTTATAGCTTGTATTTTTGCATTGCAGTGAAATATAAACATTACCAGTTAAATATTTAAATTGCATAATGAAAGTCAACTTTAAAGGTATTTTCAGAGAAAATTTTCATCATAAATCTAATTCAATATATTTTTTAAGATTTAGAAAGTTTGAAAAGGATATGAGTTTTATAAAGTGTTTTCATGAGTAGTGTTATATGTGAGAAATAGGGTTGCCAACTCTGGGTTGAGTATTTCCTGGAGATTTGGGACTGGAGCCTGGGGAAGGTGGGGTTTGCAGAGGGGAGGGTGCTCAGTGGGGTATAATGCCATTGATTCCTCCAATTTACAAAACCAAAATAGGGCCCACGGTAAGTAGGAAATACCAAAAATCAACACATACCATGCTACAGACAATTACAAAGTATCTCAAGTAATTTTTATATATTTTTCATTTTTATATTATTTTTTCTATATTTCTTATAAATTATTCACCATTACATTAATTATCATATAAACATTAACACAGAGAATCATACATCCAAACATCTAAGTATCGTCTTTTTATATATCACGAACGATATTGCACAACCCCTTTAATAATACCAGTCCTCCTTAATTGTACAAAAGTTTTAAGAGGGAGGACTCCTTTAAGTCTATTTTGAATTAGTGCTCATTCGGCCTCCAGCAGAAGTCCAGATATCCTCCTCTTTCAGTATATATGTATGTATGTATGTATATGCATGTGTGTCAGGTGCTTTGGAAGTACAGTATCCCTGATCTTCCACATTCCCTGGTTAAGTGAAAAATCCTGTTCAAACTAATTACAAAGATGCTCTGACTCTAATGGTAACAAGAGAAAGAATTTTCTAGAAATGTAACTTGATCCCTTTAGTGATTCAAACTCAATAAGCCATTTTGAGCATTTCTCCTGCAATTCTTTTAGTGTCTGATTGAAAGTTTTTGCATCTTTCTTTTGGATTTGACTCAGCACACTAACAAACACAGAAAAAGCTTCCCCCAAAGTTCCAAACATAAAATTTGCGTTTTGTTCATCAGTTAGATTAAAGCCACAGATTGCTAGATTTTCAAACACCCCAGTTCAGATATATACTTTTCACAATTTTTTTTCTGTTATGTAACAAAGCCTTCTTATCCATAGCCCTTGTGATTTAATACTAGTAAGCATTTCTTAAGCATTTCTTTTGCTGTCTGGGAACGTTCAAACATGAAAGTCTTGGTGTTATCCAAATATCCCATAATAACATTCCTGACAATCTCATTTTCGTTCATTTATTTATTTATTGGGACTTTTATCCTGCCCTGTCCTACAAGCGGATTCAGGGCAGCTTACATCATAGTATGTAATAAAATAATTCAATTTAAAAAAATCAGCATATCAAAACTAATTCTAACAATTAAATTTAAAAGATCAGTTTAAAATGTCTGATGGTGTTTAGTTTAATTTCAGCATGTTTTTAGTACATCCAATTCATTTCAGTTTGTTATGTCTGGGGCCCGACATTGATGGACCCAGTTTGGAAACATAGAACAATAGACTGCTAGGATCCTGGAAGTAACCTATCGACCAGGAGTACCTCTGTAAATAGCCTATCACGGGTAGTGGATCTGTGAGTTTACCTTCCAGAAAGTTTTTGATAAAGTTCCTCATCAAAGGCTCCTAAGTAAGCTCAATAGTCATGGGATAAAAGGACAAGTCCTCTTGTGGATCAAAAACTGGCTAATTCATAGGAAACAGAGAGTGAGTATAAATGGGAAACTTTCTCAGTGGAGGGTGGTAAGCAGTGGGGTACCACAGGGATCAGTACTCGGTCCGATGCTTTTTAACTTGTTTATTAACGATTTGGAATTGGGAGTAAGAAGTGAAGTGGCTAAATTTGCAGATGACACAAAGTTGTTCAGGGTGGTGAAAACCAGGGAGGATTGTGAGGCACTCCAAAGGGATCTGTTGAGGATGGGTGAGTGGGCATCAACGTGGCAAATGGGGTTCAATGTGGCCAAGTGCAAAGTGATGCACATTGGAGCCAAAAATCCTAAATATAAATACACGTTGATGGGGTCTGAACTGGCAGAGACGGACCAAGAGAGAGATCTTGGAGTCGTAGTGGATAACTCAATGAAAATGTCTAGACAGTATGTAACTGCAATAAAGACGGTCAATGCTATGCTGGGGATTATTAGGAAGGGAATTGAAAACAAATCAGCCAGTATCATAATGCCCCTGTATAAATTATTGGTGTGACCTCATTTGGAATATTGTGTACAGTTCTGGTCCCCACACCTCAAAAAGGATATTATAGCATTGGAAAAAGTGCAGAGAAGGGCAACTGGAATGATAAAAGGGTTGGAACACTTTCCCTATGAAGAAAGGTTAAAATGCTTGGAGTTCTTTAGCTTGGAGAAATGACAGCTGAGGGGTGACATGATCAAGGTTTATAAGATTATGCATGGGATAGAGCAGGTTGAGAGAGAGGTACTTTTCTCCTTTTCTCACAATGCAAGAACTCGTGGGGACTCAATGAAATTGCTGAACGGTCGGGTTAGAAGGGATAAAAGCAGGGCTATTTTTGGGCAGAAATGCACAGGAACAGAGTTCCAGCTGGCTCCCAAGTTGGCCACGCCCAGCAAAAACTCATTAGCATCATAGGCCACACCCAACAGTAGAAACTCATTAGGATTTGCTATATTAGGGGTATGTGGCCTAACATGCAAAGGAGTTCCTGCTACAAAAAAAGCCCTGGGTTTTGACAACAAACAAGGGAAACAGAATAAGAAGCAAAAGTTGGTTGTGGCTGGATGACTGCACTTCTGGTAGCATGGGGGTGTGGCCTAATATCCTAATGAGCTGTGCAACCAGGGATGTGGCCTAGTATGCTAATAAGTTTCTGCTGTTGGCTATGGCCTGTTATGTTAATGAGTTCCTGCTGGACTTTTTCTACAAAAAAGCCCTGGATAAAAAGAAGTACTACTTCCCAGAAAGAGTGATTAACTCTTGGAATTCACTGCCACAGGAGTTGGTGGCGGCTACAAGCATGGACTTAGGGAATTAGATAAATACATGGAGCAGAGGTCCATCAGTGGCTATTAGCCATGAGGTATAGATTGGGACTCTGGGGTAAGTGATGCTCTGTATTCTTGGTGCTTGGGGGGTCTAAGTGGGAGGGCTTCTAGTGTCCTGGCCCCAGTGGTGGACCTCCTGATGGCACCTGGTATTTTTGGCCACTGTGTGACAGAGTGTTGGACTAGATGGGCCATTGGCCTGATTCTCTTATGTTCTTATGTGGGATGTGATGCTGTGCACAGATTTAAGCAGGACTTCGGTCCTGCTAGAGTTGTCTTTAGTCTGAGTTAAACACTGAATAAAGCGTGAGCTGATAATTAATTGTGTGTATATTTCACGATTTTTGATTATTCCAGAGTCCAATTCCTTGCCTTTCTCTGATGGTTCTCTAGGATTCCAGGAGCTCCCTTTGCTTCAAGGAGTATATGAAATATTTTAAGCCAGCTTCTATAGTTCTCAGCAGTAAGTTTTGGGATCTCCAAATTTCTGCTTGATTCAGCTATCCTTATTACAACAATGTGGAGAACAATGGATATTTTTTAAAAAATTAAAAAACCACAAGGGGATCTGCTAATCAAAGATTTCAACTCCTTTTAAAACATTAAGGTTAATCTAAGTTTCTGACAGTCTCTGGGTCAATAACCTATTAGGTTAAATGTAACCATATATATATAATTTGCCTTGAAAGCACAGAAGCTTTTTCGCAGTATCCCCGATCCTCTATGTTTCTTGGTTAAGGAGAAAATGCTGTTCAAATAAATTACAAAAATGATCTCATTCCAACAGTAACGAGAAAAAGAATTTTACTTACAAAAATACAAGCACATCTTACATGAGATATTCATGTAGGTACATTTAACTGTTTGTGAACAGATTAGCTTCAAAAAGGTTAACTTGCTACATCTCCAAGCCCAGGTAAGAGAGAGAAGAGAGTTCCTATATAAGATGAAACAGAAGGCCATCAGTGGCCAAAGAGGCTCAACATCTAACTGATAAAAGGTTGGGGCCAACTGTTACATGTACGTCAATGAGAGAATTCTCTTAACCCTTTCCCTCCTGGATCCTCTTGCAATATCCAACAAAACTGCCCTCCCCATCAATTATCTACTGCAAATGAGACAGAACATCAAGTTGGAAAATGGTGTAATACAGTAAAATAATTCTTATCAATGTATGCATTATGCAAGGTTTTGTTACTGCAATCGTTCATTGTGAACATCAAATCCATTCATATTCAGTCTCATTTATACAGAGAGTTCTTTTTAAATGGATAACCCAAAGTCTCTCGAAGGCTTTGACAACTTTTCCCAGGTGATCTTTATGTGAGGATTATTTTTTAACCAGTAGAGTGCATTAGTTAAACAAATTTGTTTCTGTTCATCTGATTGATCCCCCTCCCTCATTTACTCCCTGAAAAATCACCATATCTCTATTCATATTCAAGGTCTGCTGCATATCCAACTATTCTCAACCCTCTAGATTTATAAAAAAAACTACTGGATTGTGCCGTACAGTACTGTTTGCTGTTTGTATTGAGAAGCTGCTTGTATTGATCATATCTGTTTCATCTGTTTATGAACAGAAATTCTTAAAAATGCCATCCACAACCTCTGCACACAGGTTCAAGAGCTTTGTTGAGAGGCCCATCCATACCAGCCAAACCATATAAAAATTGTTGGTACAATGCAGTACTTGAATGTTATATACATGAAAAGAGAGCAGGAGAAACAGTTGTATTATTTATGAGACTTATTGAGAGAGTTATTCTCTTGAATGCTTTCTTCACTACTGGATCTGTCTTGAAGCTCTTCCTCATTTGTTTCCCACCCCAATGGGACTCAAATAAATGTTGCTGAAAGAAGTCAGGCTATGCATAAATGGGATGGGTAACCACTGAACTAAAAAATTACAGAGCAATTTTCATCAACTTAGTAAAAAGGAAATCTCCTAAAACAATTTGTGGGTGTGTGTTTCAATGAGTATGGGCCAGGACCTAAAGACATCTATAACTAGCATTGTATACTTAAGATGATTCAGACTTTGAGTCAGACTAGATCTAACAACATCTCCAAGTCCACTATGGGATTGCCTCCACCATTTTAGAAATAAAATTCCCTCAATAAACACTGCAGGGGCATGATCCTGACTGGAATTGTGGGGGGAGCACTTGTTTCCTCCTGCCCATGCTCTGTTTTCAAGAGTCCAAATACTGGAAGGTTGGTCTCTTGAAAATAGTGTGGGAGAAACAGAAGCCTCTTCTCCCCTCTGTTGCAGTACTGATCAGAATCAGGTCCCTGAGAAGTTTGTAAAAAGAGGGCATTCATCCCTAAAATGGCAAAGATATCCCTGTAGTGGACTTGGGGATGCTGTCTTATCTCGTTTGGATCTCTGAATTGTTCACATAGCTATCACCAATCCACATTCAGAAGTCCTCTTCAAACTAAGGAGACTTAAGACATGCAATAAGGTACAAGACCTGAAGAAGAGTTGGTTTTATACCCCACTCTTCACTACCCAAAAGAGTCTTAGAGTGGCTTACAATTGCCTTGCCTTCCTCTCCCCACAACAGATACCCTGTGAGGTAAGTGGGGCTGAGAGTTCTGAGAGAACTGTGACTGACCCAAGGTCACCCAGTTGCCTTTATGTGGACGAGTGGGGAATCAAACCCAGTTCTCCAGATTAGAGTCTGCCACTGTTAACCGCTATACCACACTGGCTCTCAGTGGTCATGGGGGAAGTTTACCAGCTCTCCTGCTGGTCATGGGGGAAGTTTAGAAATATCACTGGCTATATATGAACCCTTGAACATGCCTAATAGCTCTTTGGATCATGGCAATGGAATTGAGCAATGGTAAAGCTTAACAAAGCTTTTAAAGAAGACATGATGACTCTCTGAGTGTATGGCACCATTGGTTCTTACTCAGATGATACTAGGGTTGCCAATGGGAGCATTTGTGGGCAGCAGTGATTGCCAAAACTACAACATGGTTATATCACTTCCAGGGAGGAACCTGAAAGTGACATTGCCACAACACTCCAGGATTTCCCCTGATCTCTCTGATGAAAAAACTGAGACCAGGAAAAATTCCCAAAGGATTGCTGCATTGTCATTTTCCGGATCCAACCAGAACTGACTTTGCCATGTATCTCAAAGATATTTCCACCCATATTTTCCCTTATGACTCCAATTGAGTACTGGCAGAGGACCAGGAGCACTGGGAGGGTTTTACCCACTATGTGTGGGCAAATAGCAATCCCCCCCCCAGCTCATGCTGTTTTCTAGTTACAGTGTTAACTGGTTGTGGAACTGCCTGACACATATGCTGAACTCAGCAGAAAATGGTTTTGATATGCATTTGCAACAGCAACTTTTTGACTGGCTTCCAAAGCAAATCTGAGCTGAGTCACTGTGTGCACAATGACTGGTTTAGCCTGTGGCAGCATGGGCTGACAGTACTGTGTCTCGGCCCCCCAAACAGTGCCACACTTCAGTGATAGAATATCTGTTTTGCAGGCAAAATATCCGGTTAAATCCCAGGCATCTTCAGTTGAAAGGATCAGGTAGTAACTAATGTAAAAGATCTTTATTTCAGACTCTGGAGAGCTGTTGCCAGTCACAGTAGACAATACTGACTTTGTTTGACCAGTTGTCTGTCTCAGCACAAGGTAATTTCATGTATTTATCTATTCATTGTTTACAGTTTCCCCACATGAAAGAGAAAAGAACATTATTAATAGGATCATAAAAATATAAGGAATTTGGTTCAGAGTTTTTAACCCCACAGCAGCCAGTGGTAACTTTCTGTGTATGGGCTGTCAGGTTCCTTGTTTTCAATGGGGTTACACTGGGAAACAGGGATTAATTCAGCCATGCATGCTGGAATAAAACTAATACAAACTCACAACAACATGGGGGGGGGTAGATCTCCAGAGGACAGGTCTACCAATATAGTGGAAAGGGGCAGGTGAAAATGGACTTGAATCTGTTTTCTCTTATAATACTTAAATTGTTCTAAAATATAGTATAAATATAATTTAAAAGAATTTATTCTGAAATTTTCACAAGGTTATGGTTAAGTAATCTTCTAAAAAGTAAAAAGCTGATTTATGTGATAGTAAAATGTAGATTCATTCACAACTTTAATGCTACTAGCTTTTTTCACTCATGAGGCAGAACTTCTGCTCATAGCACTGTGGAGCTTAGAGGGAACTAGGGTTGCCAGGTCCCTTATATGAGTGGAGTGGGAGGAGAGTTTTCAGGCTGAATGCTAAAATGTCCCCTGGCAACATGCCCAGTGTGATGACATCACCTCCAGGTGACAGTATCGCACCGGGCATGTCAGTCTGATCCAAGCACTCTGGGGTCGGGGTTTCCCCCACCAGCAGGATCTGGGCCAGTGGGTTGGGAGCCCCTGGGGGATCTGGACACCCTAGAGGGAACATTGATGGGCATCCAGTGAAGAAGAAGAGGAGGAAAAGGAGGAGGAGGAGGAAATTGGATTTATACCCCGCCAGTGTTCCCTCTTAGCTGAGTTAGTGTGAGCTAGCTCACAGTTTCTTATCCGCTGGCTCACACATTTTTGTCTTAGCTCAGGAAGAGATGGCTCCAGAGCAAACTAATTTATGCAGTAGCCAAATCACTCACTCACAACTTTAATGCCAGTAGCTCACAAAGTAGAATTTTTACTCACAAGACTCCACATCTTAGAGGGAACATTGTACCCCACCCTTCACACAGAATCTCAGAGTGGCTTACAAACTCCTATCCCTTCCCCCCCCCAAAAAAAAAAAAAAAACAGATACCCTGTGAGGTAGGCAGGGATGAGAAAGCTCTTTCCAGAACTGTCCTTGAGAGGAGAGAACAGCTCTGACAGAACTATGGCTTGCCCAAGGTCATCCAGCAGCCGCAAGTGGAGGAGTGGGGAATCAAACCCAGTTCTTCCAGATTAGAGGCAAAAGGAAATACTTCTTTCCTCAATGATTAATTAAATTGTGCAATTCACTGCCAGTGGATGTAGTGATGGCCACAAGCATAACTTTAAAAGGGAGCAGGCAGATTCATGGAGGAGAGAACTATCAATTGCTACTTGCCACAGAAACCAAAGGGAGCCTTCACATTCAGGGGCAGCAAACCTCTGAACACCAGTGATGGGAGGCAGCAGCACAGAAGGTCCTCAGCATCTATGCCCTGATTGCCCTCTAGGGCAACTGGTTGGCCACTGCGTGAAACAGGATGCTGACCTAGATGAGCTACTGGTGTCTACAGTAGGCTTTTCTTACATTCTTATGTGCAATAAAAAAGAAGCCAAAAATCAACCCAAGTAACCATTTAAAAAACAAAAATGTGGAACCAAACTGAAGAGCTGCTAGAGTGCTCAGATAACACACTCAGATATCTCATGGAACATTTCATTAAGTTTTTGCTTAATGTCTCTTATTCACAAGGACATGTTCTGAAATCCATGAAGATTAGCAGAATTTCAGACTATAAACAACTTAGCTTAGAACCATAAATCTTAATTAACAAATACTAATTTGACTCTCAGTGTGAGCACTTAAAAAAAAACACTGGGTGATTTGAATGAGGAGAGCGCTTTGCTTAATAACCGAGTTTGTGGCTGAGGAAGAACGAGGCAAAGTATATTTCAAATTAATTTTCTATGGCCCTCCAGTGAGCTGTTGCACTTTAAAATTTTAATAGAGATATGAGTCACCCTTAATGTTGAAGGCAAAAGACTTGCATGAGCAACCCAGCGGTGAATGAAGCATCCAGCTACATCCTTCCCATTAAGCAAATCCACTGAAAGGCGTGGGAGAGGCCTTCTGATGTTCAAGGATCCAATTTATATAGTCACCTGGGATACTGTAGGAAAGTACCAAGCTTTACTATGGTGAAATTCTTAACCTCTCAATATCTGCATTTAACTCATCCAATGATTAAAGGAGGAGGGTAGTGCAGAATACAATTATTGCTATGCTAAGTATTAGAGAGCACTTTACACACACACAAATACACACATAATAGATCTATACTAAAAATGCCATTCCATTTTAAGTCTACAGTGTATTCAGAGGGAATGGACACAAACATTAGTCAACTCCTATCAAAATTAATTTTATGCCATTTTTTGTTTCTTTGCTATGTTTTCCTGAAGAAGCTTCAGTTCCCATCAATCATGTTCTGTCATTAGTTCATCTAAACAATCTTCCAAGTCTTTATTACAACTTTATGTAAAATATTAGTGTTTTCTTCAGCCTTAGAAATTTTCTGGACAACAACAAGGGAAGAGGAAGACTTCTTTTTGCCTCCCCTAGATGTTGGCAGCATTAAGTACAAAACAAGACCCAGTTTATGATGCACATACATATTACGGTGACCAGAAGTCCACAAACTTTGCCTGAACTTGGTATCCAAACACTGTTTCTACAAACTAGTGAGGCGTGTCTTTCTTGTTTGCTACTATACAGAGGATAAATACAACTGCTGTGTAGAGGAAAGATTTACAAGGAAGCAGTCATCAGGGAGGCAGTGTGCACATGAGTGCATGTGCATTTCTAGCAACTGCTCTGCTTCAGTCTGTAATGCCAGTGAGGCACCTTCAAGACCAGACACATCCTGGAGAAATTTTGAAATACACATGCCCTATGTCTCTGTGTTGCTGCTGGCTTTTTTTTTAAGGTTATTCTGATGGTGGAATACGTTTTATTGGCTGACTCTAGAATTAAATTCTACTCACCATTGGAAATTGTATTTCTGGAGCCCAGCTGATGACAGCATAAATTCCAATGCAGAATGGCACAGACAAAATTAGAGATCTAGGGAAAGGGAGCCACCTAGACTCAGTGGAGGGCTGCTCCAGGGAATCTGCTGCCACAGCTGATCACTGCCACTGTTCCCTCTAAGCTGAGTTAGTACGAGCTAGCTCACAGTTTTTTAGTCTCTGGCTCACACATTTTTGTCTTAGTTCAGGAAGGATGGCTGCAGAGCAAACTAATTTATGCATTAGCCAAATTGCTCACTCACAACTTTATTGCCAGTAGCTCACAAAGTAGAATTTTTGCTCACAAGACGCCACAGCTTTGTAAAGAAAAATGGTTCCATGTTTTGCTCTGAGAAATAAAATCTTTGGTTCAAGCTGCAGAGAGGCCTACAGAAACCTTCCCAGAGATGGTTAGAGACAGTTAGAACACAGTGACCTTGACAGCTGTGTAGGAAAGAGCAGGACCTAGCTGCAGTATGGTTTCATTTCTCCCCCCTTTGGTTCATCCCTTGACATCACGTGCCTAGCAACCTACAGAGAGTTACCTCATCTCTCTGGTTTCTGATTGGCCTAACAGGCCTGAGGTCAATCAGAGACCATCTCCATAAATTTAGTTAGCCTTTGCTATAAGGCTGGGCTTTGTAACCTCTTGGCACTGAAGCATGTCAGTGGTTATACAGCTCCCTTTGTACTGGCATCCATCTTGACTGCTGCTTGGAAGGGCTATGCCTCAAACATCTGATTTGCTGGAAGTAACTGTTTGAGCTGAACCATAACAGTAACTTGGAACCTTGACTCTATGTTTTAGCTATGCTGGATATGCTTAGATTTATTTGTTGTATTCTTTCACAGTCTTGTCTCTTTTAAAATATTTTTGCACTTTAAATAAATAACTATATTTTTATTCTGTCGTGGTTTTTGCTTTCATTGACTTTTTCCAGAACCATGGCCTTTGACCACATGCCAGCTAACTGTTTTGTGTTTGGAAACTCAGTCTGCAGTCCCACTCTGCAGGGCTTACTTTTGTTTTTAATTCCCTGAGAAGCTGGGAGATTTGTCCTTTCCCTCCTGGGCTGTTGGGATAGACTGAAAGGACTGGTGGCACCTAACAAGACTAGGGTGAGATTTAGTCTGTCTCTGGTATTTTGTAACTTTGCTTTGCTGCAACTCCTTTGTAATCGAAAGTCCTCAACCAGGGTTGAGACAGGGACTTTTGACACACAGAGGGAACATTGGTGGTGACTCTGTTAAGCTGTGGGGGAGGTAGAGCTCAGCCTATCCCATTGATAGGAAATTCCTGTGAGACGAGAAGGGCCAGAGTGTGTGTACATCTCTCACACCACCTTTAAAAGCAGCTAGGGAGGGACTGCTGAAGATGAAACTTCACTGGGCTACCCTCCACAGACTACTGATAAAGGGGAAGCCAGGAGAAACAAGGTTCTGAAAACTCCTAATTCTCAGGCCAGCAGCTGAAGTCTGTGGGAACTAGGAGGCAATCCTCAGAAGGACAAGATCCCAACACCCACACTTACAACAGGCTGGATCAATCTTCTAAAAATGGAGTCCTCAAAAGTGCTCTTCCCCCTGCTTGTATCCAAAAACTGTTCCAGTGTAGTGTAGTGGTTAAGAGCAGTGGACTCTAATATGGAGAACTGGGTTTGATTCCACATGAAGCCTGCTGAGTGACTTTGGGCCAGTCACAGTTCTCCTAGAACTCTCTCAGCCCCACATACCTCACAAGATGACAGTTGTGGGGAGAGAAAGGGAAGGTGATTGTAAGTTGCTTTGGGACTCCTTGATCAAAATCAGACCTCTTTGCATGTGTGGAGTTTGTTTTGCAAGCTCAAGTTCTGCTTTTGCAAGCATATGGAAAGTATTTTGGCAGGAGTCCCTACGCTCTATGACATTGTTATTCTAGAAGATTCCGTAAACCATCCACAGCAGCTTTGATGGGGGCAGCTAGGGAAGGTGAAAATCACAGGAATTCAATTTGTTTGTTATATAATCATGACAAAAAGTACAGCAAACCTTTGAAAACACTAAGCAAAGGGCTAAATGTTTCAAAATTGGACCGAACATTTGATACTATAAAAGTAGATAGAATCTTAACAACTGTCTTGGAATAAACTATGTTGCAGCACACTGAAATATTAAAATGTTTATGTATGTTGATATCTTAATGTGAAAACCCCACTGGAAGGAAAATTGATTATTCTCCAGATTTCACAATTTATGATGTAACAATACTGACACAGTAGGATCAGCATTTGCATAATATCTTAATACAGTTAATATTTCTGATGAGGAAGGCCTGAGGGGAAAACTATGAAAGGATTAATATAGATTTTCAACAGGATAATCATTATCACTGAATACCATACGGCAACACTGGATGGTAGATCAGATAATGAATCAAAAGTATCAGAGGCTAGGATTTAATCTGTTGTTTATCTCATTAAGGGACCTTAAGTAACTCAGGTATCAGCTCTGTGTCTGATTGTCCTATCTATGAAAAAGAGGTGGGACAGCATATCATATTGTATTTTAAAAGCTAATTTAAATAGTGAGTACACCTAAGCATAACCAATCATTGATTCACTTCAACACTGGGTTTGCTTATGTGATAAATGGTTTAATCTAATACTAATAGCAAGAAGAGGAGTATACAAACCTAACTATTTTTCATGTCCCAGAGAATGGGAGACGGAAACATGGATTTCAGACCTTGTCTGTACTATCCTGCTAAGACTCAACAACAAATGTATCAGTGAAATGAACTGCTTTCAGATCCATTTATCTTACAGTGAAAGCCAATGTACTGCCATCATTAGCAAAAATACCATTGCATGTGATTATTACTTGCTTTGATTATTACCTGTCTGTGCTTGGTACACTTGTAGCGTCAGCCATATTAAAACCAAAGCCTAATGCCCAATGGAAAAAATCCATTTTTCTCAGACATAGAACAGATCTTTTAGGTAGTAAAACTAATTGTCCTCTGGGATAGCAGTCTGGGTCCAATTAAGTGATACAGATAATAGTCTTGGAAGAAAAAAAAAAGTGATACTAGTTCCAAAAATTTTCTATTTGCAAACCTTCTACCAAAAGTGAACCCCTTTTTCTAAATGCAGTTGGTTCACTGGTATTGCTGCAATGGAGGCATGACTCAAGGGGGTAGAGAGTCTCATCATCTAAAGCAATAAATTGCAAGCGAGACTGATAGAGCATTATTTATTTTCTTTAAATATATCTACCCAATTCAGTGTCCCCAAGGCAGCAAATAAATATATAAAATATTTAAACTAATTAATAAAACATAATATATATGCATAAAATAAAACACATAAACAAGGAGGAGAGCTAATGAGTTAGTGAAGAAATGCCAATCAAACCAAAAAGTCTTCCTCTGTCAGTGGAAGACAACAGTAGAGGGGCACAGGCAAATCTCCCTGCAGAGGGAGTTCCAAAGTTTTGGCACCACAACCAAGAAGGCCCTGTCTTGCATTGCCACCCTTCTAGCATCAGAAACAGGGCCCCTGAAGATGGCCAGAATGGTTGAGTAGATCCATATGTGAGTAGGTGGTCCTTAAATTATGCTGGCTCCAAGCCATATCAGGCTTTAAAGGTAAATACCAACACCCTGAATCAAGCTTGGAGGCAAACTGGGAGCTAATATAAATGGAGCAAGACTGGAATGATATGGTCCATACAACCCACTGCAGTCAATATTCTGTCTGCAGTATTCTGTATCTACTGCACCTCCCAGACTGTCTTCAAGCACAGCCCAAAGTAAAGCACGTTGCTGTAATCTAATCTAAATGTTAGATCTTTCCTGCCCAGGAAGGGCTACTGCTGGCTCACCAGCTGAAGCTAGTGAAAGGTGCCCATGGCCATTTCTGAAACCTGTTTAGCCAACAGGAGGCCTATGACCAACAGTATTCTTATTAGATGTTGTTATGAATTAATAGTTCTGTAGCTTTCTTACCAATGTTTTAATTAGGGTGGCCCAACCCCTGGTTGGGGCAGGGGATTCCCCAATTTGGGGGGCTTCAATCCATCACCAGCCAGCTGGCCAGCAGGGGAAACCCTACCTTGAACAGCCCCCTCCCATGTCAATGTTGTTGGCACAATGATGACACATGGAAATGACATCATCATGCTGGACATGTCACATGGCGACACTCTAGCTAGAGCATTGCCATATGATGTGCCCATAGTGATGACACCTTTTCTGTGTGACATCATCACGCTGATGTCACGTGCACCCTCCCCACTCCGAGAAGGCTCCCTCCCACCCCCTACTGGCTGGGTAAGTAGAGCTGGCAACCCTAGCTTTTGTTTCAGGGGCAAACTAGACACAACAGCATCTGTCTACCATGTGACATCACTGCCATTTTAAAAGCTAAAATGGGAGATTTCCAAATGCTGCAAGGCCCTGCAGTGCTGAGGAATGAGACACTGTTGCTCCCCCTATATGATTTCAAATACCAAAACATGAGGATGCCATAATGTCTAGTCTGGCTCAGATTCTTGGGTTACTCTATTTATGATACCTAGTGGTTTGTGACATTGTTTTTGTCTCTTGCTTACCTTGAATTTGCAGGCTTTGTTAAAAATCATGACCAATCAAAAATGACATGGGTTTTCCTCAGCGGACACCTGACTCTGACAATACTCCTCACCCTTCTACTTCAAACATTATTAAACATCCACACAAATGTCTATTGAAGATAGTCACATTCCAGACTAGATCATGCAGTCTCTCAGTACAAGGACTGGGGAACTTTCCCACATACTTGGTAAAATAACCAATGAAGCATGGATTGGCAAGCAGAAAGTTATAAGCATAAATTGTCTTTTAGAATTGTGGTGAAGGAGCTCACAGAAGAAGGGACATGTTCAGTTACAAAAAACAACCTTACAGTTGAAGCTTCACCACTGCAGAGTGCTGGGTGCTGGCTTGTAGCACCACAACATATATTGTCACAGTGTAGTTAGACAAAAAGTGGACTGGGCTAAGTTTGTAAGCATGGTCTTACCTCTTTCTATAGAAACTCCTCTCACATGCTATGGAGAATAAAGGAAATAGGATTTACTTTTGTTATTCTGAATTTTATTACCATACACTACAGATGACATACAAAGATATTTTTTTTTCTTTTAAAGGCTTGGCTGAGTGCAGAGCTAGAAATGGGTTAAAATATTATTCACCTTGAAAAGAAATACTCTAGACAACAACAAGAGGCAGGAAAGAACAGAGCCCCACATTGACATTTTCACATGAACTCTTAATGCATGTGATATTTGCTAGACCATGATATTTTTAATGCCCTTGCCATAGTCAATACCAACCAAAGGTGAACAGCTAATTTCAAACACGTCTTTACTTTTTATGCAGATATAGAAATACTTAAGACAAGTTAATAGAGACTGCCAGGGTTCATTCTTCAGATATTTTCCCTTCATTCGGCCACTGTTTGTCAAAAAGGGATCAGATCCTTAGGGGTCCAGAAGAGTACTCCAGCAGGTTTGTGACTTCATTATAAGGACCGAGCATGAGATTTGCTCATGACAGCCAAGAGATGCAAAAACAGAGCCATGTCAGTTTTCTATAAATAGGAGCAAGGAATCTCCATCAGCTTCCTCCTCTGTCAAAAGACTACAGAATTTAAGGTTTATTCACATGAAAGAAGGATTGCATACCACGCAATTGGACTGGCCTATCTTGAAATTATGTATCTTTCTAAATAATGTTTTAAATATTTTAGTTGCATAGTAAACAGCATGAATCACAAGGAACTTATTAATCTTTGAGGGCTTGTACAATTAAGATTAATTGGCTTGCCATTCATAGACAATATTAACAGTTGCAGAACTTAAAAGAATAGCTAATTCATAAATGGCATACCTAGTCATCAGACTCCCACTGGATCTTGAAACAAAATGTGTTTCAAGAAGAAGCTAAGATACAGACACTCCATTAGGATATGTTGACATATCAATAATTCAGCTTGATTTATAAGGCACAAGGGAAACTATATTCACGTTTTTATGCCCATTAAGAAAGGATGAAAAAATATATAATTCAGAGTTATCAGCCCTCCAGTGCAAGAAGAAATTTTAAGCTATACAATTAAGTGAAATCTTTAGGGATTTTATTGAATTGGTATGGAGAATTTTGAAATGTAATAGGAGTACTGAGAGCACAGTGTTCAAAAATAACTTTAAAAATGGCAGAAGAAAGCTATGGAGAGAGAACATACCAATGTAATCATTGTAGCATTATTTGTAAGATACCACAGTTACTATTCCGGGAATGCTACAGCATGTTTCACAGCAATGAATATCTAAAATGATTCTATGCATATTTAACTAGAAGATCCAATGAACTAAGAGGAATGTACTACATAGTAATCGTGCATAGGTTGAGTTTTATAGATGGGATCCAGCTCAATTAGTCTTTACTGAATGCCTTTGGAGGCACTTGGACTTCAGCTAGTAACAATGAAAGTGCTGAGATAGTTTCACTACTAATGAACAAGCAGATTAAGACATAAACTACAACTTTATTCCAGGGTATGTTATACTGGGGCATTCTCATGACTGGAAATGTAATATAGACAACTACCCATATATGGGGTAATACCATCAATACAAATAATCTACGAAACCAAGACAGCAGTACTACAATTTACTATTTTTGTACAGTTTCAAAGTAATTCTACTAACAGAAGATGCAACATAATGTTAAGGTTGTTCAGTTAAGTAATGTAATACATTATTTTCTGTGCTTTAAACAATATGACAGCAGTGCCTTTCTCTTTATAAATAATGTCTGGTCAAGAGAAAGAGCAGGAATTGTCCTGTCCCCACTGTCCCTCTCAAGGAAGAATCTACCCTCTTAGAATATCCAGTTAAAAGGTAAAGAAACCCATATTTTTAGATGCCGAAATCAGATTTCCCAGGACTGCTTAGAGGCAATAAAGGTAATCATTCTCTCCTCTTCGGAGGGAGAGGATTATTGCAGGATATTGAACTTCTTTCAGCTAGGTTACATGAGATCATCCATGGTCAAGAGGACGTGGTATGCCTTTTATGTCTCTTATACTCGTTAAGATCGCTGGACTACCATCAATGGTGCCTTCCTAAGAATGTTGATTCTCAAATCAATCATATTCTGGTTTCCCCCCTGAAATGTTTATGCTTTGTATTGTAATTCATAGGCAAATGGGGCACAATCACAACATCTGTTTGACATTCAATAGCTAGTACGGTACACATAAAACCTTCAATTACATCCTTTAAATGATCCAGGTGGGCAGCTGTGTTGGTCTGAAGCAGTAGAACAAATTTTGAGTCAAGTGGCACCTTTAAAACCAATTAAGGTTTATTGAAGGTATGAGCTTTCACATGAACCTTTGGTGATCTTAAAGGTGCTACTTGACTCAAAACCTGTTCTACTGCTTCAGAGTGCATGCACATGAAAGCTCATACCTTGAATAAACCTTTGTTGGTCATATAGGTGCCACTTGACTCAAAATTTGTTCTAATCCTTTAAATGAATACATCATTTAGTCATCTATACAGTATCTGATTGTACATGTACAAACTACTCTGTATCAGCTATTTTATACTACCATCTTTATTCACAAACTTTACCAACCTTATGAGCAAAAAAAAAAATCCCTTTTCATTACCACTGCTTAGTTTTGCAGACCAAACTAAAGAGGTAATTATTTCCATACAAAACTCAATGTGATTCCAAGTTGGGGGGAAGGGACATTAATTCAGCAAAATCTCTTACTTGAAATTAACATTTCAGGTGTTTAACAGGTTTATACAATTATGCACCGGGTACAGAAAGAAGACAGAGAAAACTTCTTCTTATCCCATAAAGTTAGAACTTTGGGGCACCCAATTAAGTTACTTGAAAATAGATTCAGGATGGACACAAGGATGTACTTTTTGCTCAATGAGTAATTCAGCTGTGAAATTCATTGCCTATGGACGTCATGCTCACCACTAGCATAGGTAACTTTAAAGGGGTATTAGACGGATTTATACAGCATAACTCTGAGTTGGGAATCCTTGGAGATTTGGGGACAAAAGAGTATAATGCTATAGAATCCATTCTCCAAAACAGCTGTTTTCCATGGGGGAAATGATTTCTGAAGACCAGCTTCTGGGAGATCCAGAGGCCCCACTTGGAGGTTGACAGCTGTAGGATAGATCCATCAGTGGCTAGTAACCATGATGACTTCAGGGAATCTCCACATCCAGAAGCAGTAAACTTATGAATACCATTGCTAGAATGCAACACAAGGGCCAACATATGACACATATACTTGGCCTTAGTCCTGTAGGGTAACTGGATGTTCACTTTGTGAAACAAGTTGAAGAAGTAGGACCATTGGTCTGATCAAGCATGGCTCTTACATTCTTATGTTTACTCTCAGTGATGTTAACAGCCAAATTTGATTTCCTACACAGCATCATGCTGTCATGATGCATAATATCTAACCTTATTTCACTGGAATCGCTTCGGGAAGAAAAAAAATGGTACCCCAAGTGGTGAAAATTTGCATCCTGAATTGATGTTCTGGAAATCTTTTTGACCATGGAGTTATTACTTTGACCTTGAACATGATATTTGGTGCAGTCATAAATATAGTAAAAAGGAATTGATTTAAATATCAGAAAATAAAAATGAGGCCACTGTTAGCTATTCATCAATGAGAAATGTTTTCACATTGATTATCCAACAACTGCAGAAAGGAGCAATCCAGTAATTAGTGAATAATCAGAAAGTCTGTTAACCCTGCTATAACTGAATCAATCTTTAAGTTCATTGTAACTCCCAAAACAGTAGGGAAAATTCTTTCTGGAGTCTTCAAACCTTTGGTTGCTGTGAATAATTACAACGGAAAATCATGCATCTGAAGCTGTCAAACTGCAGCTATCTCACACCATTACAAAAAGTGTGTGTCTGCCTAAAGACTATATTCGAATATTTAATATCTGCAAAAAAGAAAAATAATTTTTGCAAGAGCTAAACACCATCCATCTGAGCACTGATGTTGTTTCCTCTGGAAAGGTTTCACTATTTTATGTATATTTATTTCCTAGACATTTTAAAAAGTCTAGAGCAAAACACTGTGGCGGAATTCGGCCTGCGTGCCAATTCTGGAGCTGGGGACCCCTTTAAGGGTCTTGGTGTGAGGGCTGAACGGAGCTGGCTAGCTCAAGGAATAACAGTGCTTGCCCTCACAGGCAGAGGGCAGGGGAGCTCACAAAGGGGCAAGCGTCCGCGTGAACTCTGATAACCTGCCCTCCCGCCTTCTCTACCCATGCCGGCTGGCTGGGTAACGGTTAACCCGGCTGGCATGCGGGCCAGCCGATAGGTCGGATCTGGTGGACCCATGCTGTGCCAATGCTCTACAGCTATAACCAATAAAAGTTGTGGCCAAATTTATCCACTTAATTTTCCAAAGAAACTGGTTGTGTGAGTTCATTTCAAAGTTGGGGGGGGCGGCTGTACAAGGTGGGCCGACCTCAGTGTCCCAAGAAAGACATGGAACCGCAATCATGCATCTGAACCTGTCAAACTGCAGCTATCTCACACCATTACAAAAAGTGTGTGTCTGCCTAAAGACTATATTCTAATATTTAATGTCTGCAAAAAAGAAAAATAATTTTTGCAAGAGCTAAACACCATCCATGTGAGCACTGATGTTGTTTCCTCTGGAAAGGTTTCACTATTTTATGTATATTTATTTCCTAGACATTTTAAAAAGTCTAGAGCAAAACACTGTTTAGCATAGGGCTGGTACAGAAAACACAATTTAAACCACATATAACACATACTGAAAATATACACATTCTCATATAAAAGGCTTTCTGAGTCTCATCTTGGAGCCTTATCTCTGGCTTCAAGCAGTAGGATTGCTTTACCTTCACTGCTGCTTTTCTGCTCTTCCAGTACAGTATAGATTTTTTTTTAAAAAAAACAGTCTAGTCTGTAAATATCAATATATTTTGGATTTGGAGCATGCTGCAAGCTGCTTCATAAAAATCAGCCTACCAAGCAAGCATTCAGGGTCAGCGTAGTGAAATCCAAGGCAAGTTTAAAGAGGTAAAAGGGCAGTGGGATTCAGGACAGAGGAAAAACAATTCTGGATTTCAAGGGATATGAACAAAACTATAAAACTTGATTAAAAGGTAGCAATGAAATAAGAGAACATAAGAACATAAGAGAAGCCAATGTTGAATCAGGCCAACGGCCCATCCAGTCCAACACTCTGTCACACAGCAGCCAAAATATACCAGGTGCCATCAGGAGGTCCAGCAGTGGGGCCAGGACACTAGAAGCCCTCCCACTGCTGCCCCCTCCAGCACCAAGAATAGAGTGCATCACCTGCCCCAGACTGAGAATTCCCATCTATACCCTGTGGCTAATAGCCACTGATGGACTTCTGCTCCATATGTTTATCTAATTCCCTCTTGAAACTGTCCATGCTTGTAGCTGCCACCACCTCCTGTGGCAGTGAATTCCGTATGTTAAACACTCTTTGGGTGAAGAAGTACTTCCTTTTATCTGTTCTAACCCGACTGCTCAGCAATTTCATGGAGTGCCCACGAGTTCTTGTATTGTGAGAAAGGGAGAAAAGTACTTCTTTCTCAACCTGCTCAATCCCATTCATAATCTTATAAACCTCGATCATGTCACCCCTCAGCCGTCGTTTCTCCAAGCTAAAGAGGCCCAAGCATTTTAACCTTTCTTCATAGGGAAGGTGTTCCACCCCTTTTATCATTGTAGTTGCCCTTCTCTGCACTTTTTCCAATGCTATAATATCCTTTTTGAGATGTGGTGACCAGAACTGTACACAGTATTCCAAATGAGGTCGCACCAATGATTTATACAGGGGCATGATGATACTGGCTGATTTGTTTTCAATTCCCTTCCTAATAACTCCCAGCATAGCGTTGACCTTCTTTATTGCAGCTACACACTGTCTAGACATTTTCATTGAGTTATCCACTACGACTCCAAGATCTCTCTCTTGGTCCGTCTCTGCCAGTTCAGACCCCATCAACGTGTATTTATATTTAGGATTTTTGGTTCCAATGTGCATCACTTTGCACTTGGCCACATTGAACCCCATTTGCCACGTTGACGCCCACTCACCCATCCTCGACAGATCCCTTTGGAGTGCCTCACACTCCTCCCTGGTTTTCACCACCCGGAACAACTTCGTGTCATCTGCAAATTTAGCCACTTCACTGCTTACTCCCAATTCTGAATCATTAACAAACAAGTTAAAAAGCATCGGACCGAGTACTGATCCCTGTGGTACCCCACTGCTTACCACCCTCCACTGAGAAAGTTTCCCATTTATACTCACTCTCTGTTTCCTATTTATAAGCCAGTTTTTGATCCACAAGAGGACTTGTCCTTTTATCCCATGACTATTGAGCTTACTTAGGAGCCTTTGATGAGGAACTGTATCAAAAGCTTTCCGGAAGTCAAGGTAAATAATATCTATTGGATCCCCCTTGTCCACATGTTTGTTCACTCCCTCAAAAAACACTAACAGGTTAGTGAGACAAGATCTTCCCTTACAGAACCCATGCTGAGTCTGCCTCAATAGTTTTTGTTCATCAATGTGCCTACTAATTCTTTCCTTAATAACAGTTTCCACCAACTTACCCAGTATCGATGTCAGACTGACTGGCCTGTAATTTCCCGGATCTCCCCTGGAGCCCTTTTTAAAGATGGGAGTGACATTAGCTACCTTCCAGTCCTCAGGAATGGAGGCAGATTTTAAAGAAAGATTACATATTTTTGTCAGGAGATCCACAAGTTCACATTTGAGTTCTTTTAGAACTCTCGGATGAATGCCATCCGGGCCTGGTGATTTATTAGTTTTTAAATTGTCCATCAGTCGGAGGACTTCCTCTCTTGTCACCGCAATCTGATTCAGGTCTTTCAAACCCCCTCCCGAAATCGGTGCTTCTGGAGTGGGCAAGCACTTCTCCTCTTCCACAGTGAAAACAGAGGCAAAAAATGCATTCAGCTTCTCAGCCATTTCCCTATCATCCTTCACTACTCCTTTTACCCCTTGGTCATCCAAGGGCCCCACTGCCTCCCTGGCTGGCTTCCTACTTCTAATGTATTTGAAGAAAGTTTTATTGTTGGCCTTTATGTTTTTTGCGATATGCTCCTCATATTCCCTTTTTGCTTCCCTGATCACAGACTTGCATTTTATTTGCCATAGTCTGTGTTCCCTTTTATCAACCTCACTAAGACTAGCTTTCCATCTTCTTACCTTTTACAGCTTCCATTACTTTATTTGTTAACCATGCAGGCTTTTTTCTATACCTATTTGTACCTTTCCTAACCTGCGGTATATATTTTTTCTGAGCTTCTAGGACTGTATTTTTGAATAGTCTCCAAGCTTCCCCAATGGTTTTGACCTTCTCCACTCTTCCTTTCAATTTCTTCCTCACATGTCCCCTCATACCAGAGAAGTTACCCCTTTTAAAGTTAAAAGTGGTTGCATCAGTCTTTTTGGGCAACTCCCTATCTGTACAAATGTTAAACTCAGTGACATTATGGTCACTGTTCCCAAGCGGTGCAATCACTTTTACATCTCTCACCAGGTCTTGGGTGTTACTTAGGACCAAATCCAGGATCACCTCACCCCTAATAGGATCTGTGACCATCTGTTCCATAGCACAGTCATTGAGAGTGTCTAAAAACTCAATCTCTTTTTCCCGACTAGGACTCATATTGACCCAATCAATGTGTGGGTAGTTAAAGTCGCCTACTACGACACAGTTATTTCGTCTAGCTGCTATCTTTAATTCATTCATCATTTTATAATCCTCCTCTATCTTTTGATCTGGTGGGCGATAACAAACTCCCACTGTTAAGCTTCCTTTTGGACCCACTATTTCAACCCATAGCATTTCCAGAAGCAAATCCAGTTCTCTTACCCTCTCAATCTTACTGGACGGTATATCCTCTCTGACATACAGAGCCACCCCACCTCCAACCCTTCCCCCCTATCCTTCCGATATAATTTATAACCAGGAATCACCACATCCCACTGATTTTCCTCATCCCACCAAGTTTCTGAAATACCCACAATGTCTATTTCCCCCCCCAACACCAAGCATTCCAACTCCCCAATTTTACCTCGGAGACTTCTAGCATTTGTGTATAAACACTTATAGTTTCCCACGTTTGTTAAGTCCACAGCCTTCCTCTTGCTGCCTCGAGACCTTGCCAGACAGTTCCTATCATTAGCCACAGTCTCAGTGGACAATTGTAATCCATTTCCTTGTACAAAAGTAATAGCTACCCCTTCATCTCTTTGAGATGAGCCATCCCGAACCAGAGACTTTTCATCTCCTGTCGGCTTTCCCCCATTATTCAGTTTAAAAACTGCTCTGCCACCTTTTTGATTTTGATCGCCAGCAGTCTGGTTCCTTCTCATGACAAGTGGAGACCGTCCTTTTTGTACAGCTCCCTCTTGTCCCAAAAAGCATCCCAGTGCCTAACAAACTTGAACCCTTCCCCCCTACACCACCGTCTCATCTACGCATTGAGACTCCTGATCTGTGCCTGTCTCTCTGGCCCTGCGCGTGGAACAGGAAACACTTCCGAGAAGGCTACCTTGGAGGTCCTGGCCTTGAGTTTCCTGCCCAGCAGCCTAAATTTCTGCTCCACGACCTCACGACTGCATTTCCCCACATCGTTGGTGCCGACGTGCACCACGACCACTGGCTCCTCCCCAGCACTATCTACCAGCCTATCTAAAACATGCGTAATGTCCGCTACCTTCGCACCAGGCAGGCAAGTCACCATACGGTCAGTACGCGGGTTCGCCACCCAGCTGTCTACCTGAAATGAAAGCAAAGCCATGAAAAACAGATGGAGAGGTTCTGTCAGTTGGCTCCGTACACCAATCCTTTCCCGGCAAGAATGCCTGTGGACCTGTGGCAAATTGGAGTTCTGTACTGTGTATTCTTATAATTCAAATGTGATTTTGTTCTAATACTGGTGTTTCGATGTGAATTTATATATGCTGTTAGCCGCCCTGAGCCCATCAAATGGCGGGGAGGGTGGGATACAAATCTAATTATAAATAAATAAATAAATATGACAGCAGGCCAGCAATTTGTGGCATTTAGGCATCAGGAGAGCCTTCAACAGCTCTGGCCTATCCCAGTGTCACATCTGTTCAATTCTGCATGGCATTGAAAGGTAAGGGTTTGTCTGTCCATTCCATTCACAGCAAGCTATCAGCCCTTGCCTTTGCACACAAAGCTGAGGGTTTTAAGGATGACACTAGTGATTTCTGAGTCAGAAAGATGTCAGAAGGTTGGGCCTGAGAGGATGGGACACCTCAGGATGCGAGGGAACCATTTCCCTCTGCTGTTCTGAAGAGTTTGAGAGCCCAATAGGCGCTTCCTTATGTGTGGATGCATACGAGGCTGCCTTGTTTCACGCGGCTGCCCTGGTTGCATTCTTTGGGGCCCTGAGAATTAGTGAACTGGTGGCCTGTTCATGCCAAGACAGGTCAGGATATGCACTTTGCCTTCAGGATGTTCAGAGTAGTGGGGATAAGAAGAAGAAGAAGAAGAGATTGGATTTATACCCTGCCCTTCACTTGGAGTCTCAGAGCAGCTTACAAGCTCCTTTCCCTTCCCCTCCCCACAACAGACACCCTGTGAGGTAGGTGAGGCTGAGAGAACTCTAACACAAACTGCTCTTTCAAGGACAGCTGTGCCAGAGCTTGTGACTGACCCAAGGTCACATCAGCAGGTGCAAGTGGAGGAGTGAGGAATCAAACCCGGTTCTCCCAGATTAGAGTCCGCACACTTAACCACTACACCAAACTGGCACCAAACAGGCACATTACAGTTAGGTGTTCCAAAACGGACGCATTATGGAAGGGTGTGGTGGTGTCAGTGGATCCTTGTTCAGATCTGGAGCTTTGTCCTGTCACTGCACTCTGTTCCTACATGACCCTGAGTGGTGGGAGTGAAGGTTTTCTATTTTTGCATAGGGATGGATCTCCCTTAACAAAATTTCAATTTTGGGCAATTTCTAAGAGAGCTTTGGAGTCTTTGGGGCTTGGTAGTTTTCAACTTGGCACTCATTCTTTCAGAATCGGGGTGGCTTCCACTGCTGCAGCTATGGGATATCTGGTAGCTGACATTCAGAAACTTGGCAGGTGGAGGTCATACACTATAAGACATATGTCCGGACCGGCAAAGTCTAAGTTTGCCTTCCTTCAGTTTAGTATAAGGGGGAGAATCATTTATGATTATACCTGGATGCTTCCTTGTTGTTCTGGGTGGTTAACCTAGTTCTTGTTTTAGGTGCTGCTGGTTGCCATGGGAAGAGCAGAGTGCTTATTTGTGGCCACAGCATGGTGTTTTGGGTCACTCATGGGGCCAAGAGGATGCACATCAGTTCCCAGTTGGGCTGCAGTGAGCGTGCTGAGGTTGAGTGGCTTGGTCAAAGAAGCATGCACTGGCCTGGCTTATGCCGCTATTGAGGAGAGGCATCATCCTCCTTCTCACATGCTAGTGATATGCCTTGGTGGTAATGACCTGGGTCTTGTAAAAGGTAAATCCCAAGTCATTCAGGCTAAGGCTGATTTAGCAGACATTGCGGACAGATGGCCTGGGGTGCAGCTGGTCTTGTCGGCAATGTTACTATGCCAGGTGTGGTGTAGCCTAGGGGATCCTAGGTGCTTGGACTGGCTGAGATGAAATGCCAATTGGCAGCTCAAAAATGCCATGGAAGGTGGCTTCGGCCTCTTCTTGTTGCACCATGATATATGGGTCGAGTTAATGGACCTGTATAGGGGGACGGGGTGCACCTCTCTAACAAGAACAATATATTTCTTGCTGATTTGAGGTGAGGGGTGCTTGCGGTGCTGGACTGCTTGGTGGGGGTGAAGGCCTAAGCAGAGGCTTGGTTTTTGCTTTGGCAGGGTAGCACAATCAGGAAGTTGAAAATGGTGAGCACCTGGGCATTCTTATAAAGGAATTAAAGGGTCCTCCAAGAACGGCTTTCAGGCCTTTGCGGCTCAAGACTGGGAAGGGGTGATCTTCCTTAGAACAATCTGGCCCAGCCTATCTTAGCAGGCCTTGAAGCTTCTAGGGTGGTGGGCCAGGGGGTTCTCCTAATGCCAAGCCACTGGTCAAGAGCTACCTTGGGTGGCTTGAGATCAGGGCAGGTGCATCGCCCAGAAGGAAATGAAGGTGGTCAGGAGTTTGACACCTGTCATATTCCTCAGTACATTTTAGCAGCCCCTCGCCAGTTGTTTGATTATAAAGAGTTAATAAAGTGGCCCTTGTTAAAACCATATTGGTGTCCATCTCTTCATTCCAACTGTGGTGGCAAAGGGAGAGTGGAAAATAACTGCAAGCATCACCGTCTTCCACTGATGGATTGCTGGATCCAACCCTATGTCTGAATTGGCAAACCATGGTTTGCTTCCCTAGGATTCTAACCACTGTTGGAAACTTCACTTAAAAAAAAAGATAATATCAATTTCAAAAAGGAAAAAAATTAAAAATACTATACATAATGTTAGATTGCTTCATTTTGTAAAGTCACTTTATAGTGAAACAGCAAACCACTGTTTAGCAATTCAGACAAAAAAGCAAACCATTGTTGGCCACAACCCCAGAAATACATATTTATCTGTCCACTCATGAAAAGAAGAGGATTGATGCTAGCCCAAGGATTCACATAGCAAAAAACAATAGTTCACTGTTATGTTTGAACCATACCAGAATGTGTTAAGAGTTTACAAAGACTGAAGTTAGACATCTTGCATAGAATCATGAAAAACATTCAGATTGCTGCAGGAGTATACTAAATTTGTAACAAATATAAAAGAACTTCCTTAGTATGTATCTGTCTGAAAGAAGAAATACTGGCCTTCTTACCTATGAATTTTATCACTTTTTTAGGATATATCCAGTACAGAAGAGCTGAATTTGATATGCTTAAAAAGAAACAGTTATATGGAACTGTAAAGGTCTTGTCCAATGGTAAGGATGTTCAAAATGTAAGCTAAAAATTTTGTTGGTAATGTGCCAGAATCCTAACATTACAGGGGACAACTCCTCCCCATGCTTATTGCCTTCTTTATGATAAAAAGCTGGAAGACCTAAGTCATACCCTGTCTGACAATCCAGAAAACTTAATTACTTGGTAAGACAGGCTTCAACATTGCCTGCATCCTTTGCTCATTCCAGCCTCTCTCTTCCCCAAGGGTCTTCCTTTTGCTTTGATTATGTTAGGTTCTTAATACATTGCCAGAGTTAGTTTTACCCTTATTCATTTATGAAATTAACAAAGAAATAGTTCGAGAAAATTCATACACATTCTGCATTTTGACAGTAAGCAAACAGCAATTATCCAAAGTACATAATTGCACCATAATGCACTGAAGAAGAAAATAGCAAAAATAAATCTGAAGAGAGTTGCAGAAATGAGGCTCTGACAGCTAATAAACCATCGAAACAATCCAACAGATTAGTAGCCAGCATAATGATAAAATGTGTTCAACTTTTAGGGGTATCTAACCCCACAAGTCTTTTTATAGGAATTGTGGTGTTTGGAGAGTATTAATTGACAATTGCTGTAAAAAAGTCATGCAACATTGGCAGCAGTTGAATGTTGGGGGGGGGAACTAAGTGGGGAGGAGAAATGGGTTTGCTTAAGCTTCTAAGAGATAAACAGTATCTTGGGGGATAGGAAAGAGCAGGGAAAGAGCACAATACCTACCTGAACTTTCTCCACCAGTTCAGAAAGCTGTTAATTCTTTTAGAATGTCATAGTAGACCAGGGGTCCCCAATCTAGGGATGAGCATGAACTGGGAAAATATGGTTCAGTCCAGTTCATGGTTCATGACATGCCCCATTCGTGAACTACAGACCATCACACATTTTTAGCTGCTTGTGAACAGAGTCAGTTTGTGAGGTTTGTGGTGCAGTAGAACAGCCTCCCTGTGTGCTAGAGACACCAAACTTGCAGAGAACCTCCAGCTGACTCTCTGCCATATGCCCTCCAAGTTTGGTATGGATTGGATTTACAGGATCCAAGTTACAGCCCATTCCATCAGAAAGCACTTTTCTGGGGGCACCTTCTTTGAGGGGCTGTAACTCAAACCTCTTATATCCAATACTCACCAAAGTTGGAAAGTAGGTAAAGGAGAGTCAGACAGAGATCCTCTGCAAGTTTGGTGTCTCTGGCTTGTACAGAATATGTTCTATACACACCTGAACCTCCTGAACCTGCCCCTATCGAAACAATAGCTGACAGGTGGTCATTTTGACAGGTATGGGTTCAGGAGTGTATAAAACGGATGCTGTGTAAACTAGATACATCGAACGTGGAGGGCATGTAGAGGAGCACCCAGGGGAGGTCCACTGAGTGTTTGGTGTATCTAGCTCGCATAGGATCAGTTCTATACACTCCTGAACTTGCGTCTGTCAAAATGACCAAGGTATATAGAACAGATCCTATACAAGCTAGAAACTCAAAAGTTGCAGGGGATCTCCCCTGGATGCTCTTCTGTATGCCCTCCAAGTTGTTGCTTTGAAGTTCTGTAAACATTTTGTTTGAGTGGAGACAGTATCTAGTCTCGAACCAGCACAAACCTCCATGAACAATGTCAAAATTCATGGAAAGTTCATGAAGGTTTCCCTGTCACAAACTTGACTTCGCAAACCAAGAACAGGACAAAATTCGTGAATTTTGCTTCGTGTTTGCATCCATACCTACAGGCACCTTTGGAATTCTGACATAGTATGGTGGACGCAGCTATAAAATGACCGTCTCAGTAGGTGGAGCTAGCCACAAAATGGTTGCCGCAGCTTACGGTCAGTCATACAGTGAAGGTCCTTGTGCAGTGGTGGCAGCTTCTTCAAAGCAATGTTTTTTAAAAATCTTCACAGCCAATCAAATCTCCAGGGGCTAGTCAGAAACCTTGCTGAGCAAATACCCCATCCACTTTCTAAAAACTCTTGGTGGGTACCAGAGAAGGTGTTGGCAGGCACCATGACACCCATGGGCACCATGTTGTGGACCCCTATTGTAGACCAAATAAGATCAGATGAGATGTGTTATCTGTGATCCTAATTAATTATATTTCCTCATCTCTTCCTCCAAGGCTCATTATACTGAGGACTCTGACCCCAAACAGCTGCAAGGAGGGCATTCTTGAGTCCCTGTTCCCTCACCACCCCTATTTCCCATACAAGAGCTGGGGGGGGGGAGAGAAGTAGAATAGCCCTCTGCATGTTGAACAACCCAGGCTCATGACGCTTCCTGGTCACCCATCTACAAGCCTCAGCAATCAGGGCAATTATGCTACAGAGTAGACCAGTATCCATTCTTAGTCTAAGTAATCCAAACAAATACAAAAAACCCGAGACAGTGGTGCTAACACACCAGTTGGACTCAGCTCCCTATTCACTGGAAGTGGTATGGGAAGTTGCAACAAGTATGGTGTGTGCCCCTCATTATCTCCATGACCCCACATAACAAGAGCCTGGTGTGAACAAAACCCTCAAATCGTTGACATGCCACTGGGGCTCCGTTTGCTTCCAGAGATGGCACATGGAAAGAGGTGACAAGCATAAGACACAGCCATTACTGTCTCCTAGAACTGCACTGGTGTAGACTGGGTATGCTAAAAGCCCCTGAGGGGGTTGTAGCACTCTTGGGTTTCTCCCTGCTCCCCAACCACTGGTGTTTTGTGGGAAGAGGTGATAACTGATTACTGTTCAGACCCACGCCACTACTGTCTGCGTCAGAGGCAAGAACCTGAAGCACTTGCAGGACTTCTGGTTATTGCCCCAACAGATGGCTGGGATCTATTTGTTATATGGCTTAAATCCAAATGCAGTTGGTTTATACCTCTCTACTGAGCCCTGTTACAAATCAGTCCCAGTTTGCATGAGTGTGCGTGTCTGTTCCTCAGTTGCCACCAGTGTTCCCTCTAAGATGAGTTAGTGTGAGCTAGCTTACAGTTTTTAACCTCCAGTTCACACATTTTTGTATTAGCTCAGGAAGGATGGCTCCAGAGCAAACTAATTTATACAGTAGCCAAATCGCTTGCTCACAACTTTAGTGCCAGTAGCTCACAAAGTAGAAATCTTGCTCACAAAACTCCACAGCTTAGAGGGAGTATTGGTTGCCACCACCCCAGACTATAATCCAGCCAGTTACATTTACTGGTAGTCTTGGGTCACCAGTAAAGGCTGTCACTGTGCATGTGCAAAGGGCTGAGTTTCCTAGTTACCAGTTCTCCTTCTCTCTGTATATGTGTTGAGCAGCTGGATGCATGCGGAGGTCTTTGAACACAGTTTGCTTTCTTAAACAGTAACAAGTTTATTTACTACAGGTTAACAAACCAGAGCACATTACAAGGGAAAATGACTACCATTCACAACAGGCTATAGCAGATCTAGGAAAAGAAAAAGAGGGGGGATCACATCTCTAGTCTAACCTTACAGTGAATTACTTCAGCATACCTGCTTTTGACGGATTATGGAGCAAACACTGCTCTTGGCTCCTGACCCAATCTTGGCATCTGAATAACATTAACAGGTTGTTCAGACATTTTAAACCCTTACTCAGTCCAAAGTTATGGAGTATTCTCTCCTCATGGGAATGTAGGTCCCTACCTCCAATCACCCTGGAGCTCATATCCCACACATTTCATTACCCTGGTCATGCTTGGCAGCAGCCATCTGTTTTGCCCTTCTCCTCAGTTTGGACAAATGGTTATTGTTCCACAGAAACACTCTGCTGATACTTTGTATAGTTTGTGACCTTTTCCCTGGGAAAGACTGCTGTTCCCAGAGCACTGGAACCCCCTTGGTAAGCTTCAAGGCACCTTACATCTCTTGTCCATGACAAGAACACTTTCCCTATGAAGAAAGGTTAAAACGCTTGGGGCTCTTTAGCTTGGAGAAACGACGGCTGAGGGGTGACATGATTGAGGTTTATAAGATTATGCATGGGATAGAGTAGGTTGAGAAAGAAGTACTTTTCTCTCTTTCTCACAATACGAGAACATGTGGGCACTCCATGAAATTGCTGAGCAGTCGGGTTAGAACAGATAAAAGGAAGTACTTCTTCACCCAAAGAGTGATTAACACATGGAATTCACTGCCACAGGAGGCAGCTACAAGCATGGACAGTTTCAAGAGGGAATTAGATAAACATATGGAGCAGAAGTCCATCAGTGGCTATTAGCCATGAGGTATAGATAGGAACTCTCAGTCTGGGGCAGGTGATGCACTCTATTCTTGGTGCTGGGGGGGGGCAGTAGTGGGAGGGCTTCTGGTGCCCTGGCCCCACTGCTGGACCTCCTAATGGCACCTGGTATTTTTGGCCACTGTGTGACAGAGTGTTGGACTAGATGGGCCATTGGCCTGATTCAACATTGGCTTCTCTTATGTTCTTATGTTAAGGCCTATTTCAGACTTTCTATCAGTACCATACATTTTGGTTATTGTATTTTTTTGTACTTGTATGCTCAAAAAGTAATTATTAGGAGGGTCACAATCTGTACCCCACTCCACCCCAATTCAGCTCTCTCACTCATGTACCATCTCTAATGCTGTTACTTTTTATACTACTATATAAGACGAAAACCTGCCTAGATATTGCAGTGTGAATATCTGTGATATTTTAAGTTGCAGAATATTTCCTCATACATAGCATTACATAGGTGTGTTATCAAAGTGCATTACTATTTTGGATTGATCCAAAAGTCAGTCTTTCTTAAAAATTTTGTTGGTACTTGGTATGAAGTTGAGGTCATCTTTTCCCCAAACAAAATTTGATAGCTGGTGTTAAAACTAATGGCATTTTTAAGATGTAAAAATGGCATAACAGACCCTAACAGAATAGGAGAGGCAGCCAAGAAAACAGGTAGGTATAAATGCTCACAACAAATACGTACAAAGCCTTGTACAGCCACAGCAACATAGCAGGCCAACATGCCATGATCCGTTAACTCAGTATACTGTCCAAAAAGGTCACATATCCTAAGGAATGCTGAGACTTTCAGTCTCCATCCTTTTTTGGCAGTTACATAAAGATGAACTATTAAACTCAGAGCATGCAAGTGTACTTGTGTTAAATCCTCTCCCTTTTAGTTTACTGACCATGGAAATTCATGGGAGTTTTCTTTGACCCTTTCTCATTGCATAGCTCGCCTTATAGCAGCTGCAAAGGGTGCCTATTTGTACATATAGCATAGAAGCTGAAAATCAAGGTGAACAGGAAAAATACATGACATAAAGAGGCTGTATTTCCCTCCAGTAATTTTTATTATTATTTCATAAACTCCCCTCCAGGTGATCTTGGGCATCTCAGTGGATATCAATCTTCACACAGCAGGTTCTGATGAATACTCCGTCTCATCACGGAAGTAAGGGGCAAAAAATAATATAAGAGCTCAGGAAATATTAGTGGGCTCAGCATGGCTGGGATGTTTATGACTAGTGAGCCATGAACATAACGCAGAGGATTCTTGTCCCTTTTTTAGTAAAAAAGATAGACAAAAATCAGTAGGTGTGCCACTAATCAGTTTGAATGAGATAACTGAAAGTGCAGAGACTGCAAACAAATACCTACATTTTATAAATATGTAAACTTATAAAATTAACTTAGTTCTGAGTTCTTCTCACTTAATAGGACTATCAACTTCCATGTAGGGTCCGGAGATCCTCCAGAATTACCCCTAATCTCCCCTGGAGAAAACAGCTGCTCTGGAGAGTGGACTCTATGGCATCATACTCTGCCAAGGCGCCTCCCTTCCCCAAACCCCGCACTCCCTACGCTCCACACCAAAATCTCCAGGAATTTCCAACCCAGAGTTGGCAACCCTATCTCATTACATTCTATTTCTGAGATTCTGCAGATATAAGGCTTTAAAGTACTTCTCCTAAGTACAAAGCTTGACCACAGAATTAATGTCCTAGTTTTTACTCTGCTTTCTTCATTTTGATTTACACTATCCATACCATTATATAATGTAACAAAATTATCAGTTTGATTCCTGTGTTTTTTATGTGCGTGTGTGCGTATGTACACCTGAAAGTCATAGCGACCTCTAGTGACTGTGTGTGCACCTGGAAGTCATGGTGACTTCTGGTTACTGACCCCTACTGGAGGCCTGGAGGATATTCAAAGAGGTGGCTAAATAAAGCCTGCCCCCCCACCTCTGGTATTTCAAGGAGGTCTCCCATCTGAATACTTGCCAGGGTCCACCCTGCTTAGCTTTCAAGATCTGATGAACTCAGTTTTGCCCGGACTATCCAGGTCAGGACCAGTTTAATTCCTGTGTTGATTTCCATAACCTTTTAAAAAGTGTTTTTAAAATCATTTTTTCTAAGGTTTTAGCTTCATATTTACATTATTTTTATACTCAACTAAGGTCTGATCACCACTTTAAGCTGCAGACAAATTAGCCATTAAATGCACAGCATGCCTCTTTAGGAACACTGCATCACTGTCTTCCTCAAGTGAAGTCATTTTTGCATTGTCTGGATTTTCCTCTGTCACCTCTCCTTCCTGCCCTATGTACATACATACATAAAACTTTATTGGCATGCTAACAAACACAGAATTGTGATTCATAACGAAAAAAATATAAAGTTTACATAAAATAAAACAGTACTATCTAAAATATAGTTTCCTTGAATTCTGAGAACTTCTACAAGAAATTTGGCGACAGTATTAGTAATTTCACAATCTGAATCATTCAGAAGAAACTGACATTTCAATTTGTTGCTCAAGTATCTTTTAGGATGGAGTAAGTTTGAGAGCAGTTTTTTGCAAGGCAACTTGTACAAAGTACAAACAATAATTATATGATCAATCGTGTCTAGGGATTTAAGGCTACAGGAGCACAAACATTCTTGTCTTGGGATCTGATGGTATCTGCCATAAAGCATTCTTGAAGGAAATGCATTGACCCTAGCCAATAAGAAAGCTCTGCACTGCAAAGGGATGTCAAGATTATAAAGATATTGAGCCATATTGCCTAAGTGATTGGTGAGACCAATCATGGTAGGTGAACAGATATGTGGTTGCAATGGTTCTAATTTTTGCAATTTGATATCTAGAAATCGTTGTTTAATCAATTTGGAGTTATAAGATTTGTCGGCTAGGGCTAAATCATCAAGAGGGACTCCTAGGGTCCGTTGACACGGGCAGTTTGATCTATTGTCCTTGCTGTTCCCTAATGGATTTAAAATGCATAATCAGACAGCAACATCTGTCTGTCAATCCCCAGTCGTCGGAGTCTCCTTCCCCCCCTCCTCTTGCCGCAAATTTGATACCTGTGAAAGTCTGGTCTTTTTGTCTGAGCTGGTTTCCAAATGGATTTCCTGCTGTCTGGTCGCACTCTTGTTGCACAGCCAAGCCATCAGGCAGGTCTCCTCTTGTTTTCCATCTATCATTTTTAAAAAGCAGTTTAGTGAGGTGCGCACAACTGCTTATTCACCCCCCCCTCCCCAGGGGCTGCTCAGAGTTCTGTTTTCTTTTTTTAAAAGCCTGAAAGAAAGATGCCTCTGTTCTTCAGCTTTTTTCTGTCTTTTGAGGAAGGGGTAAGTTTAAAAGATTAGAAGGAGGATGGCAGTGAACTACATATCCCAGCAGTCTTAGCAAGCATTTGAGCACATACTTAGAAGGCATTTTTTAAAAAAAAAAATGGCTGACAGCCCCATGAACTATATATCCCAGCAGGCTGGTAAGTGCTTGTGGGCGTGCTCCATTTTGAAAAAATGGGTGATAGGCTGACTCCGTGCCTGCTGCCATCTGGTTACTCCAGGGCCAGTAGAAGCACTTTGAAGTGCAATAAAAGAGGTGAGTCTGGTCACGGTTCTTCTGGCACAAAATAATCTGGCTCAGTTAGAGGCAGGGCAACAGTGGATTTAAGTGCCCATCTGATCAGACTCGTAGTTGCTTTAGTTTAGACTTAATTGTGCTGTCCCAAAAAGTATTATGCAATTCTTTATTCAGGAAGTATAAAAGAGAACCTGGTTCAGCTCTAAAACAGAGCTTAAACCAGTAACATATTGGCTGATTTCCCACTACAGCTGCCTTGGGGTTGCGCCGCCGTTTGCCCGATACTATTCGTCAATTTTACACCCAAAGCCGCGGGGCTGCATTTTGACCCGCGGCTTCGCCTAATTTCCCCGCAGTTTCGTAATCCTCAAAAAACAGGATTACGAAACTGCGGGGAAATCGAGCGAAGCTGTGGGTCAAAATGCAGCCCCGCGGCTTCAGGTGTAAAATTGACGAATAGTATCGGGGCAAACGGCGGCGCAACCCCGAGGCAGCTGTAGTGGGAAATCAGCCATTGTTAAAATCCAAGCCTTGGTCTCAATCAGATTTTGGCCCACTTCCAGACAGATCATAAAATAGGATACACATTTAGGGATGCCCATAATTTGTATGTTCTCCATGCCTTGGTTGAGGGCATTAAACCATATAGGAATAACAAACAGAACCTGAATTCTAATAGCACTGATTTCCTTTAGCAAAGAAAAAGGACTTAGGTTGGTTTAGAGAGACCTTAGCTAACTTTATTCCTGTCCTATGTATTAATTGCTGGTTTTATGTTTTCATATACATACTTTTATTTTTAGTTTCAATTGGTTTTATGGTGTGTTGTTAATGTTCTGCTTTTAATTGTTAGTCATCTTGGTGGGCCTGACTGGGCAGCAAGATGGGATATAAATTTTGTAAACAAACAAAATAAATTATAAACTGAACTGTTGTTGGGGAGAAAACAGAAGGGGGAACTTCCTTTTAATTATCAGATCACCACCTATTCCCCCCTCCCCTTGTGAATTTAAGGCAACTGAAAAATATAGGCTGAGTTCAGACTTGCAGTTTGCTCTGCTATAGCCATGTTTCAGCCACGTTTTACAAGCAGATTAAAGGGGGCGTTCACACAGGCACATCTGCCTGGCGTTCCCCACCTGTAGTCAACCCGTGCTGTTCTGTTTTGCTCTCGTGTTTAAAAGATACCTGGTAAAAGCGGTAGCAAATCCCTGAGAACCCGTTTATCCCGCTTCATTCCGTTTCTGGGAAGTGTGAACGCCAACCCGAAAGGCTGGGAGCAACCCGCGTTGCGCATAAGGCAGCAGCGATATGCTTGGCTGTGCTCTGCTCTACCGCCAAATGTGGTGCCGGTGCAACGGGACCCTCCCCAAATTGGCCAGATGTGCTTATGTGCATGAGTGCATATGGGCTCATAGCTGAATTACCAGGGAAAAGTCATTTACAGCCACACCTCCAGGCCAGCAGTCTGAACGCTCCTGCGTGCCTCCTCCCGGTATGCTCCTGCATCAGTCGGCACAATGTGACTAGGAAAACCTGGAATAGTTTGTTCTGGGGCTTTTTTGCCACGACTGGCTCCCGCTTCAAACTGTCAGTATGAACTCAGCCATAAAATGTATGAATAAGATCAAAAGTGATTAGGGAGAGCATATGTTTCCAGTTCTGACCCAGTACTGCACAATATTTCCCATCTCAACAGTGTCCTTCATTACAATTCATTTATGTTAAAACAACAGTAACCAGTTAAAGTTTCAAGCGATTTAAAATAACAATGGATGGAAGTGGTAGAAATTTGTTTATTGTTGCCTGTGAGATTTCCAGACACGTTTTAGGTAGTTTCCTTAAAACCACATTAAACAGGTTATGCTACACTTCAGACAGTATTTTCTACAGACCAGTGGCTCCACATTTTCAAGATAAGAAGAACACATAATTGCAAAAGCTATTTATCCATACATGTACTATTATTATTGTGCTGGTCAAACAAAATATCGTTTCTGTAATTCTTCATGAATACATTTTAAATATATATCCTCTCCAACTGTTGCATAATACAATTATGACATCCTGATACCTTGCACTACATTTTTTCTCTTACCTGAATATCTGAAAGCTCAGACAGTTAAAAGAACAGATTTTATTTTAAAAATTCAATAAATTATAATAATTTGAAGTTCTGGGTCACTATTCCAAAATGGTTGAAGTTGCTGGCCTTTATTCTAACCTCCTTAACAGCAGAGCTTTTTCTTAATGAAATTATGAATCTCTGATGAGCATCCCTGAAGTGAAGCAATGCTGAAACATTTTAATGTTTAGTAGGGTTGTGCAAAAATGAGACACTCAGTAGGCAAAACAGAGTGTGTGATACTCTGTTCAGGAGCGAAGCAGAGATATTTGTTCCTCAGGGTGCAAAACAGAGTGCTGTGCAGATAACGATTTGTCTGGTCACAACCCAGTGAGCTGACTTTGAAGAGATTTCTTTATTCCAATTTACAATGTCAATGCAGATTTCCTACAGACTACACATTCAGGCAAGATCCTCAGTGCTTAATTTTTAAAATGAGGGATGCCAAGTTTCATTCTTGCCTAGAAGACATGCCTTCAGCCTTGCAATCACTTTACAAGGAGGCCAGGGCAGCCTCTCTGGACTGGGGGGTGGGGAGCTCCAGAGACCAATCCTGGGTTTGACAAACTGTTAGGACCTTAACAGGTATCTCTCCTAATAATGATAACATCCATATTGGCTGAATGCTGTTATGTAGTTTCAGGCTTCAATGCTTTATTCCAGTTTCAACCCATACCAGCTGGAGAAGAGAAGGGATAATGGTAAAGTTTAGTGACCAAGCAGCCAAGGTTAGTTCAATCCATTGATATTAGATACTAAAAATATTTTCTGTGTTCAGCTCCTGTATTTCATAGTGTTTACGATCCATTCTTAATTTGCACTAAAGCAGCACCTAGCCTGGTCTATACAGTTCATCTACATCAATACTGATATTTCAATTAGTTTTTCAGCAAGAACACAATTCTCTTGGTGCAGCTTCAAGAAAGCCTTTTAGGTTTTCAAGGCAAAACATTTCCCCTCTCCCCAGAAGAAAATGTATATGGGCATCAGGGATTTTGTCATGTTAACAAGAAGCTATTTCAGATCTTACAAATCATAGATTTTTTTCCATGAACTGGTATGTAGTCTAAACCCCACGGAAACGAATGAGTCACATGCTTTACTTTTTTAAGGGATATCAATTTGATGGTGAACAATAGCAGCAGTGAAGTGGATTGTGGGCCCAGGGGCAAGGAAGGAAGGGAGGGTGAAGAAAGAAGGACCACAACACAACTAGTCTGGGAAAATTCCAGCCACAGCTTTCGTTGAACACAACTGCAGGAACACTGGCACAGCATGGGGATGGATTCTGCAACAGTTGACCTACCTGCTGCCCAATATCCTCCCCAGCCTGCCTGCTGGGGTTGGTGCAACCATGGAGTAGCAAGCCCCAGGAGCCACATGGTCACCAGCTGCTGCGTGGTTCCCTTACCACCTGGTAGTGAAAGCCAGCCAGTAGCCCCCAAGCTGGACATATGGCTGAATGGCTCCACCCCCAAGACCCCTTAAGGAAGTCCCCAAAAAGGGGAGGTGGGCATACAGGTACAGCCTTCCACCCAAAAGGATCCATCCCAATGCCCAAGTCACCCAACCAAGCTGTGACTAGCAAAGTAACACAATAATCCCAAATATTCCAAAATGCAACCTGCAACAACCAAAAACACAAAGCCATAAAGAACTGGGGATGAAGCCCCCATGGCAGCCCAGTTAAAAAGAGGAAGGACAGAATGGAGTGAGGACTCCAAACTCCAGGGCTGTGCTCATACGCACAATAGATCCGACATAGGTGTGAATGCTGGCCAGATTTAAAGGGTGTGATCAGACAACAACATCTGGGAAGCACCCCACAGCTGTCGGCAACCTGTTCTGCTCTACCACAGAAGCAGTGTTAAAAGACACCGAGGAAAATCCAGTAGTAAATAGGTTGTGATGGGCCACGGACAGACTTTCCTGTGTCTGATTGCTCCAGCGTGCTCTCATGGCATTGGGATCAGTCCATCCCATCTGTGCCATTGTTTCCCCCCCCTTCACAGTATGCACATCATCACAAACTCCATAGGGAGCCTTCAGTGAAGAGGTGTGATTCATCGATCCCTTGGTTAAGCACATGGGGGAAAATGGCACAAAAAAAACATGACTTACCTGCAATTGCGTCTGATCACACACTGAAGGACTGCACCCACAGCTTCAAAGGGAGGTGTGATCATGCAACTGCGGGTCAAATTCCTCTGGAGGAAATAGTCTTGCTTCCCCCCCCTTTTTCTGGTGTGTGTGGCTGCCACCCAGGTCTGCCTGGAGCTCTGCCCCTCTGGGCTGACTCAGGAAGGATGCAACTGGCTATCTTACAGCTGCCACAGGGACTATGCCCATGAGGACCACATGGACAGTGCAGAGCTGGCAAAAAGTTCTTCTTCCACTTGCCCCCAGCCCCAGATTGCATATGCAGCCTCTGGGTAAGTTCGTGCTGCCAACTGCTGCATACTCCAACACAAACACCCTCATCCCTGCATCCCTGTGTGGGTTAAAGTAAGCAGGAAGCTATTAATAGTTTGTGGAGATGAAAAACTGACAAAGCACCCAGTGAAAATAAAACGGCATCTGCCACTTTGCATATGCTGCTTTATTTAAATATACATTAATTTAAAATGATTAATCCAAAGTCCTGTCAGAACCAAGGATTCTTGATTTTTTTAGGAAACAGACCAGTGTTCATGGTGCCTCAAAGTTTCTAGGTTGTTTGTTTTGCTAATGTACAATACTGAGGGAGGGATGGCCAACAATAGCTGGACAAGTTGAAGAAAGGCAGAAAAAACACCTCGCCTCTTTGACTGTATTTGATTGTTGTTAAATGAGGTATCTGAAAAGTAGATGCAGCAGAATGTTGTTATTACAATGCTTGTGTCTATACTGATGAGCCCATTTCCATGTTATATTTATTCATAATTTCTATTATGTAATTTGAATGAATGTATTCATTGTTATAATGTCCATAAACTACTCCAGGGTATCTATTTTATAGGATTACTGCATTTCTCTAAAGTACATAAAGTCAATAGGTCTTTGACTTCTAAATCTACTGAAGGCATACTAGAGTAGAACAGGAAACTATGTTTGTCTTGTTTATTGCTTTTTTTATTTTGAGCAAGATACATACAATGAAGCTCCATTAATTTAAAACATGCCCCCAGCCCATTCTTCTTTGCTCTTGGTTATTAGTAAGATGCTAGGATGGGATTTGGGGCCCAAATATCATTTGGTGTTTCTGTCTCAGGAAAAAATGAAAGAAAAAAAGAAAGAAAAAATGAAAGAAAAAGAGATGCAAGAGCTCATTAGCGTAAGGTATGCTAATAAGCTACTAGGCTATTAGCATAATAGCTCATTAGCATATGTCATGCCCCCTGACATCACCAGAAGTGATGTCAGAAGGGGAAGCAAAAGGGGCAGGGGAAGGCATCTTCAAAAGCCTCCCCTTCCCTGCCTCAGCTGGCCTGTGGGGGAGGAAGTGAAGAGAGAAGGGGCTTAAAGTTTAAACCCCTTCTCACTAGAGTTGGGCCGCAGAAGTAGGAAAGAGGGAAGGAAAGAGAGAAAGAGTAGAGAGAAGGAAAGAAGGAAGGAAAGAGGGAAAGAAAGAGAAGGAAAGGGGATAAAAAGAGAGAAGGAAAGAGGTAAAGAAAAAGAAGGAAAGAAGAAGGGAAAAGGAGAGAATGAAAGGACGGAAAGAGAAAAAGGAGAGAACAAAAGGAGGAAAGAGAAAAAGGAGAGAAGGAAAGAAGGGAAAGAAAGAGAGAAGGGAAAGAAAGAAAAGGAAAGGAGGGACAGAAAAAGGGGACAGAAAGAGGGCAAAGAGATGGGGAGAGGGAGGAAGGCTGTCCCACCCCCCCATCAAGCCCCCACCCACCCCACCCATATGGATCCCTCACTTACTGCAACAGGCCTCCTCGAGCCTCCCCGGGGTTGCAGTGCTCCAGCGCAGGCCCTGGGGGGATGGCGACGTGCCACCTCAAGCCTCCACAGGGCTGCAGCACTCCAGTGCGGGCCCTGGGGGCAGCAATGTGCCTCCTTGAGCCTCCCCAGGGCCACAGCACTCCAGTGCGGGCCCCAGGGGGTGGTGACGTACCTCCTCAAGCCTCCCCAGGGCTACAGCGCTCCAGTGCAGGCCCCAGGGGGTGGCGATGTGCCTCCTCAAGCCTCCCCGGGGCCGCAGCACTCCAGCACGAACCCTGGAAGGCCAGTGAGGAACCTCCCCCGGGCTGCAGCGCTTGGGGCGGGGCTTGCCACCACCGCCTTTTGTGCCGGGGCATGGGCTGCCGGAGCTGTGTTCTGGTGCACTCCAGCCCCTAAAGACCCCTAGTGTTTCAAGAAAAAATGAAAGAAACATACCCAAACTAGAAATCATTACTGTGATTCTCCTTTGGCAGAATATAGGAATCTATTCAAGAATAAGACCTATGATTTGGGTTCAGGGAATAACATTTTCACCTTAATGTTATTGTTAGACTCTGTGAAGTGTTCAAATATTTGTACAGCTGACCTTCACCTCAGGTCATAGGCTACTTAAAGATTTCCCTCCATTTCAAAAGCAATCCAAAAACACTCCCCTTCACAGAACCAGTGACACATTTCTTTGGAATCCGGCTTGAATTTCATACTATATCTCAGTTTGCAATTTTCATGAAAGTGTCAGGATAAATGAAGAGATCTGGCAAAGTTTCACCCTAAAACCTAACTATTACCTGCATGCTATTCAGCATAAGTTTACAGCTGACTTTAAGAAACATTATCTTATTCCTGAAACGATTCCAGCCAATCAGGTACCACATAGGCAACATTTAATCTCACATGAGTGCAACTGCCAATCCAGTTTGGCTTCATTGTACACAACTGTATACATAATGTTGCCTTAGAATGAATCTCACTGGTGGACTAGCAAAGTCAGTACTGTCTCCTCAGAGTGGTGGCAGCTCTCCAAAGTCTCAAGCAGAGATGTTTCATGTCACATACCACTCAGCCAAATCAGGTCAGGGCTGAAAAGCATTAGCCACAAGGATTTGGTTAAGAGATTTTTTCCCTAGGTTTTTTCCAGGTATTCAACCTTTGTAATAATGCAAGTAATAAACTATGGCCCGAGTCGCACGTGCCGAGGGGGGAGGTGTGGCTATTTACACCATCGCAATTTGACTTGCCCCAACATGATCAGATGTGACGGCGTTGTTTCCATTGGCGGGTGTTTCCGGTGTACTTCAATCAGGAAGCAGGTACGCGAGAGGAGTGTGCTAGAGCGATCATGCAGAGCGCGTCCATCTGCAGCCTGTCGCAACCGGCTGATAGTGAATTTTCCCAGGTACTTTTAAACTCTGCATCTTCAGCCGGACAATACCGGTTCGCGATGGGTGTGCGACACTTAACAAATGTTTCCGTGTGATCGCGCCTGTATAATCTGCACGGCAATCATGGCTCTCCCGCAGCAAATTCTGTGTGTGACCGGGACTTATGCTTTCCCATTTGCTTCATATGTATTTATTTGCTGACTTAATTTATACCTCACTTTTGGTGCATTGGTTAAGAGAGCAAACTAATCTGGGAGAACTGGGTTTGATTCCCCACTCCTCCACATGCAGTTGCTGGGTGACCTTGGGTCAGTCACAAATTCTCTCAGAGCTGCTCTCTCAAGAGCAGTCCTCGAGAGAGCTCTCTCAGCCCCACCTAACTCATAGGGTGTCTGTTGTGGGGAGGGGAAGGCAAAGGAGATTGTAAGCCACTCTGACACTCCGAGTGAAGGGCAGGGTATAAATCTAAACTCTTCTTCTCTTTCTCCCCAATCGAGATTCAAAGTGGCTTATGGCATTCTCACTTTTGCCATTTTCTAAAATATATAAAGCAAGTTAACACTTTAACTTCTCAGCATGAGGAAAACCATCTTTGCAATCATTTATGTTTCTGTATCATATAAATGAGGTTTAGCCACTAGTTTCTTAAGAACGTAAGATGAAGGGCCCTGCTGGATCAGACCAGTGGTTCATCTAGTCAGCTGTCCTGTTTCACACATGGCCAACTCTGGATGGCCAACAACCAAGCATAGAGGCCAAGGCCTTCTCCTGATGTTGTCTCCTGCAGTTGATATTCAGAGATTTACTGCCTCTAAACGTGGCTGTGCCCCTTATCCAGAACTATTTCTTGTGCGTGTAATGTAGTTTAAATAGCACTGTATCCACAACTATTTTTAATCATGTTAAGAAAGTAACAACATTTTATATGTCTGTTTTAAATGCAGGATGCAAAATGGATATTTACCTGATTCACTTAGAAGCATAAAAGTATGTCCAAGTAAACAGATAGTCTTGGTGGCATAAAAGGGGGGGGGGGAATAATGGGAACAGTAAACAACCTTAAAACTACATGATGCAGGCAAGGCTAAGTGAATTTTGCATAAATATGTAGAAAGACAGGAAAGAGCTCTTCTCTTACAGCTGTTCCAAGGTGGGAGGAGGGATCACCAAAACAGCCACCTGCAATAAAGGACATTTTTGCTCTTTGACTTTACTTAGATTAATTTTGTTTGTCAGGGCTTTATTTAATTGATAGTGGAACGTTAATAAAACAAGATGGCATGAAGTATCTTTTTTTTAAGTTTTCAAAAGCCTCAACATTTTGCCCAGTAGCAATAATCTCCTAGGTTGTGAAACACCTAAGAATGGCTTCTCAATAAATCACAGCTAAGAATAGAAAATTGTAAAGCTGTCAGGATATGTCACTTACCTGCTGAAAACTAAAGAAATTTTCTGTGTTTGGAAGTAGCCAGTATGGATCTGCAGAATGGAAGCTGTTATGAATTCATTCATGAGAATCCGGACATTAGGACAGTTAATTTTTAAACTGGTTTACTTCTTGTTTCTATCAGAAAAGGAACTATTAATTGACACTACAAAGAGTCAATTAATTGCTGACATTCAATGGTCAATCAGTTTGAATGATTTTGCAGAAGTCTATATATTTTAAACTTCATCTTACTAGTACTGAGATCCATCATCTCAATACTGGAAAAAATACCTGCACAGAATATAGTTGAAAGTTAAGTGTACAATTTATACACTTAAAGTATATTTGATTGGTATAGATATTGTGCAATGCATCAAGCAATTTAGACTACTATTTTAATAGAACTGTGTACAAGGAAAAGAAAGCTATATACTAGGAAAAGAAAGACACCCAGCTCTATCTGTTGATAGATGGCTGCCCAGACTATGCCCCAGAAAATCTGGGCAGGGCTTTAGAGGCAGTGGCTGGTTGGTTACAATGGAGCCAGTTGAAACTGACTCCATCAAAGACAGAGGTCTTATGCCTAGACCGGGGTGGAACAGGTTCAGGGAACAGGCTCCCAGCTATTGATGGGGGACCGTAGGTGCCTGCATCAACGGTTAAGAGCCTGGGGGTGATCCTGGATGCCTCACTATCTATGGAGACCCAGGCCGCCACCACTGTCAGGTCTGCCTTTTATCATCTTCAGCAGATCAGGCAGTTGGCCCCTTATCTCTCTGCCCAGGATCAGGCTACAGTGACCCATGCAATGGTCACTTCCAGGCTAGATTACTGTAATTCACTCTGTGTGACCTTACCCTTGATCATGATCTGGAAACTCCAGCTGGTGCAAAGCATGGCAACCTCCCTGCTGACCAGGACACCTCTGCAGCTGTGTATTCAGCCAGTGCCCCACCAGTTGCACTGCCTACCTAGTGAGTACCGGATCCATTTCAAGGTGTTGGTACTAACCTTTAAAGCCCTGAGCAGTCTGGAACCTGCATACCTGAGGGACCACCTCTCTCCATATACCCCCCCCAGAGAGCTTTGTGGTCCACTGATCAACATCTACTGGTTGTCCCTGGCCCTACGGATGTCTACTTAGCCTCAACTAGGGCCAGGGCCATCTTTGGCCTGGCCCTTGCCTAGTGGAACATGCTCCCACTTGAGATCAGGGTCTTGGGCTTCCAGTCTGGGATTCATGGTGTCCTGACGTGTTCTGGCTTGCTCTCAGAGCTCCCAGAGCATACGGAGGGTCTTGACGACAGGGTGGGCTTCATATAGCCCACCGCAGATCCCCCCAGGCAGGGGGGTGACTGGCAGCGAGCCTTGGCCTGAGAGGGAGTTGAGATCGGCTGATAGCGGGGCTTTAAAGAGCGTCGCGACCAGCCTCGATCCCCTCTCCCCTAGAAGGCACTTCGGAAATTCTCTACAAGACCCCACCAAGTTGGATTCTCAACATAAGAACGCATGACCCAGACTTCCAAGACATTCTACTGAAACTGATATCAAGGAAACACTGCTATAACAAGACACGGACTTTGAAGGTAACTTTTTAAAATTGCTCACCGGAGACGCGTTTTGGCCGAGAGTAAACAACATCCGATGAAGCGCATGATTGTGCTGTATCTTTTGTACTAACACCGACTCCGAAAAAGAGCAGTTAAACAGCTAAAAAAGGCCAAAAAGCCGGTTTGTTGAACATTCCTGTGGTTGGAATATTGACTTTAAAATAGAAACTAACAGCAAGCCCCGTGAGAACTAGTGTGGAAAAGTACTCTAGCTGCAGCAGAAATCGCCAGAACAGGAAGTGACCTCAGACCAGACAAGTAATATTTCCTAGAGAAGACCAAGGAGGCCAGAAGAAGGGAGGAAACCAGAGGCAAGGGGGACAACTAAGATTGCCGGACAGGAAGTGAGTAACCGGAAGAACCATCTACCATAGAGAAATTGTGCCCGCCATTTTGAGAAGGTCAGAAAAATTATACTTCGATTTTAACCAAAAGACTTAATAGAAAAAAGTGAAATTAGAGCGATTTAGGTGGGCATAAGAAGGACTTTAATTTGATGCAAGTTTTAGGTGAATTTTAAACAACGGCTTACGATCTGCGGCAATGACAGAGGGCGAACTCCTGGTCCTCCCCGAAAATGGCTGCTAAAGAAAAGAAGCTACAGGGCCTGATGGAAGCTATGGAGAAACGAGTAATGGACGCGTTACAAAAGATGGAAAAAACTTTAGTAACAGAAGTATCAGACTTGAAAAAGGACCTATCTGGGATTACAAAAGAGATACAGATGCTGACTAAAAGAGCAGATGAGATGGATGAAAGAGTGAAGAGAGTGGCATCCAATGTTGCTGAGGTTGCTATAGAAACAGAAAAAGTTAATGTGATGGTCTAATACAATGCAATGCTTAACCATATGAGATTCAGGGGGATCCCTGAAGACAAAAGTGAGAACATTCATTCTGTTATGGTGGATGCTGTTGCAGATTTTTTAAAAATGGAAGAGGAGAAGGTGGCGGCACAGATTGATGTGGTGTACAGAGTCAACTCTGCGATTGCGCAAAGGAAAAAATTACCCAGAGATGTGATTGTCCAGTTTATATCCAAAAAACTGAAGGAGGATCTATTTAAGCAACAGTTTCAGGAAGATTTCACAATTGACAACAAGAAAATCATGATATTAAAGGAACTACCCAGAGCAATTCTTCAGGATAGACGACTCTTTAAAGACTTGATTGACGAACTGAAAACAGAGGGTATAAGATACAGATGGGAAATTCCAAAAGGTGTCAGTTTTACATTCAAGCAGAAGAGAGTCACCATCAAGTCAGTAGAGCAAATGACCAGATTAATCAATTATAACTTTAAAGACTCTGATAAATAAGTACAAAAACAACATGGAGAGTCAAATTATATCATGGAATGTCAATCGACTTAATTCACCTCAAAAAAGAAAAAATGTTAGACTTTGGTTGGAAAAACAAAAATGTGATATTGTCTGTTTGCAAGAAACACATATTAAAAAAACTGATGCTAAATTTTTGATTCAAAAAAGATTAGGAGAGGAGTTTTATTCCCTCTCCTCCCAAAAGAAAAAAGGAGTTGTTATATATATTAAAAAGGAATTGGAACCAAAAGAAGTTTTTAAAGTTAATGAAGGGAAGCTTTTGGCGGTAGAAGCCATGCTGCAGAGCAAAAAGACTTTAATTGTTAACCTTTATGCTCCAAATGGTGCGAAGGAAAAATTTTTCCAGGATTTGTGGGAACAGCTACGACAGCTAACCTATGAGCAAATGATATTAATGGGTGACTTTAATGGTACTGTTAATAATGTTATTGATAGAAAATCCCAAAAAGGAAACGAAGGCATGGGCAAACTTCCGAAAGTCTTTTTTCAATTGGTTAAACATGAACATCTGGAAGATGCTTGGAGAGTTAAAAATCCCAAGGATAGAGAGTATTCCTTTTACTCATCAAGACATGAATCTTTCTCAAGGATAGACACGATGTGGATGACTGAGAATTTGATCTTGCAGACACGCAAAGTCGAGATGTTACCTAGAACTCTCTCTGACCATAGTCCAGTAAAATGGTCAACGTATGTTAAAAGAAAGAAATTCCGATGGAGACTCAATGAGGATTTGCTGGACAAACAAAATATTGTGGACAAAATAAGGACAGAAACCCAAACATATTTTCAACTGAATTTAAACAAGGATGTACAGACGCAAACGGTATGGGAGGCCTATAAAGCTGTGATGAGAGGACACCTGATTGCAATCAATAATAATGAAAAGAAACAACAATTGAAAATAGATAAAGAGATTACAGAAAATATTCGGAAAAAAGAAATGGCGCTTAAGAAAAGGCCTGGCAAAAAGAAGATTTTGAGAGAATTGAGGATTTTAAAGGAACAATATGAGGCGAGGTTAGACAAAGAAGTATATTGGAACTTGAAAAAATTGCAACAGAAGTCCTTTGAAGGTGCAAATAAACCTGGTAAATATTTGGCATGGCAATTGAAGAAAAGAAGAGAGAATAAAACAATCACTAAATTGAAAGATGGAAATAAAGAAATTTCAGACCCAGGAGGGATCCGGAGGGAATTTTATAAATATTATGCGACTCTTTTTCAAGCAAAACAAGTGGATCTGCAAAAGATGCAAGACTACTTATCTAAGGTTAATTTGATACAACCAAGCCTAGAAATGAAAGCAATATTAAATGCTGTAATAACTAAAGAAGAAATCAGTAAAGCAATAGGAGAGGCAAAGATTTCCAAAGTTCCAGGTCCGGATGGTTTTTCAGCTAAATTTTACAAAAAACTTCATGAAGACCTGGTTCCGGTGTTAAGATTATTTTAAACGAAATTAGGAGAACTGGGAAGATTCCAGATTCCTGGAATGAAGCTGCGATCACCTTAATTCCGAAAGAAACGCAAGATTTAACAAATGTAAAGAATTATCGACCTATCTCACTGTTAAACAACGATTATAAGATCTTTGCAAAAATATTAGCAGAGCGCCTTAAAGGGTTCTTGAAAGATACTATTGCTGAACATCAAGCCGGATTCTTACCAAATAGACAAATAAAAGACAATATGAGGGTTGTTTTAGACGCAATTGAGTATTATGATAAACACCCGGAAAAAGAAGTTGGCTTTTTATTTTTGGATGCAGAAAAGGCATTTGATAATTTGAATTGGGAATTTATGTTTAAAGTGTTTGAGAAATCCCAGATGGGCGCAGAATTTATAAGAATGATTCAATCAATATATAAAGAACAAAAAGCTACGGTGATTGTGAATGCAGAACCAACAGAAGTGTTCTGGGTCAGAAAAGGTACCAGACAGGGTTGCCCCCTGTCACCATTGCTATTTATCTGGATTTTGGAGATTTTGCTGCAAATGGTTAGAGATGACAATAACATAAAAGGTTTGAATGTTAGAGGTTTTTCATATAAACTACGAGCATTTGCGGATGATATTATGTTTATTGTTGAAGATCCTGTTAATAATATGCCTAAGGTATTTGAAAAAGTAAAAGAGTTTGGCGATCTCGCAGGATTCTATGTAAATAAGAATAAGTCCAAGATATTGTGTAAAAATATGATAGGTACAAAGCAACAAATGTTACAAAACGTGACAGAATGTGAAGTGGTTAAAAAGGTTAAGTATTTGGGAGTTGAAATTACAATGAAAAATATAGACTTGTTTAAGAATAATTACGAAAAACTGTGGGTTTCGATAAAGAGTGACTTAGAAAAATGGGAAAAACTTAGATTATCTCTTCTTGGAAGAATTGCCGTTATCAAAATGAATGTACTGCCCAGGTTAATGTTTTTGTTCCAGATAATACCAATTGTGAAAGATGTGAAAGTGTTGGTGAAATGGCAAAGAGAAATCTTTAAATTCATCTGGACAGGAAAGAAGCCAAGAATTAAAATGAAGATAATGTACGATACTAAAGACAGAGGTGGCTTCCAAGTCCCGAATTTGCATTTGTATCATGAAGCTGTATGTATGTCTTGATTATCTGATTGGGTCAATTTGGAAAATAGAAAACTCCTAGCTCTTGAGGGGCACGATTGCAGATTTGGCTGGCATGCCTATCTTTGGTATGGGAAAAATAAAGTTGATTCAATGTTTAAGCATCATTATGTAAGGAGAACATTGTTTGATGCATGGACCAGGTACAAGGATACAGTTTCCAACGAGAGGCCTTTGTGGATTGTTCCAGCAGCAGTTATACATCCTTTTTCAGAACATAAAGGTAATGATTGGTTGAAATACCAAGAACTGTTGCAAAAAGAGGGGAAAAAATATGTTTTAAAACCAAATAATGAACTAGAATTTGAGTATGGATGGTTACAATATTGTCAAATAAGGGATATTTACAAAAAAGATTGTAAAGAGGTTGGTTTTAGAGCTAAGAATGATGAGTTTGAAAATATATGGTTGAAAAGAGAGCGAAAAATGATCTCAAAGATGTATAAAACCTTGTTGACTGCATATACTTTGGATGAAACTGTTAAAGAGCAAATGATAAAATGGGCCATAAACATGAACAAAGAAATTTCTATGGAAACATGGGAGTTTTTGTGGAAAAGATCCTTTAAAATGTCTACCTGTGTTAATGTAAAAGAAAATTGCTACAAGATGATGTATAGGTGGTATATGACACCAAAAAAGATTGCTAATATTAGTATGGATAAGAACTTGAGTAATAAGTGTTGGAAATGTAAAAAAACAGAGGGTTCATAAGAACATAAGAACATAAGAGAAGCCAATGTTGAATCAGGCCAATGGCCCATCTAGTCCAACACTCTGTCACACAGCGGCCAAAATATACCAGGTGCCATATGTGGTGGTCATGTGATAAAGCAAAGGTATACTGGTCTAATATACACTGTGTGATGCAGAAAATATTAAAAATCCCAATTAGGAGAAGACCGGAACTTCTTCTCTTAAGTTTGACAATGGAAAGAATTCCACAGGAAAAAAGGACATTATTATGGTATATGATTACGTCGGCGAGAATGGCCTTCGCTCAGCAATGGAAAGCGGAGAAGGTGCCGGATATACATGACTGGTTTAGAAAATTGCTGTTTTTAGCGGAAATGGACAAAATGACAAAAAAGCTAAATGGACAAATGGCAGAACAGTATATAAAAGATTGGGAAGGTTTGAAATTGTATTTGGAAACTGAATACAGAATGAAGGGGAAAATGTACAATTTAGATCTGTATGGATACTGAATGAGAAGTGAAATGAATTCTGAATTGTATTATACTGTTATATGAAAATATGTTGAAATTAGTTAGATGTTTTATATATTTGAAATGTGTTACCTGGTTTGTCGATTCATATAAGTCTAAACCTGATTACCGTCTAATATATACTTTTTTTTTGTTATTAGCAGTGTTGGAAGCCTATTGGGGGGGTGGGGGGATGGGATGGAAATTTTTTCAAATTGTATTGGTAACGTTGTTGAAAATGTTGAGCACATCCCAATAAAATTTTGTTAAAAAAAAAAAGAGAGAGAGATCAGGGTCTTGAGGAACTTATTACAGTTCCATAGGACCTGTAAATTGGAGCTGTTCCACCACCCTTTAAGTCTGAACCATCTACCCTATGTGGAGTCTTGGTGTTGTATGGATGTGATTCCAGTATCATCTATCCAGCTTATTGGGGGGAGGGGTTGAATTATTGTTCACCAGCTTTTAATTGTTTTCTGGTTTTAGTCATTTTTAGACTAATTGTGTAAATTGATTGTTACTGTTATATGCTCTGATGTTACCTGCCCTGAGCCTGTTTGGGAAGGGTGGGATATAAATTTATGAATAAATAAATAAAGCTATAGATCATCTGTTTCAGAAATGATCAATTTTGATAATCTTTGGAACCATTCTGTTCTCTAACAAGTGGTCTGGGAGAAGTCAGGATCCTAATAAAGTTGGCACTATCTAGCAATAAGGGCTTCACTGTTAACAGACAGCATGTGCAATAGAGATGTGTGCCATTATCATCTACAGTGTTGTAGCATTAAAAAACCCCAAACAATCAGGTTCTTCTGTAAAATGGGTTGAACCAGTGGCCAATAGAATGTGTAGTTTGTTCCTGTGAAGTCCCACATGGGATAATAACAAGCTGATTTACTATAGTAAAAAGGAAGGTGGGCATGAGTACTTGCTGAATAAAGCTTGTAGTGCTGCCTTTCCCACTTTATGCTTCTTTTGCAGCATCAATAGCCATGGAATAGTGCTTGGCAAAAGTAGACAAAAAAGATGAGGTAGCTGCTCAGAGAACTGCATCAATGGACAGCCCATGATGTAAAGATGCAAAAGTCATCTGAGTTGTAGTGGAGTGTGCACAGATCTGTAAGGAACAGTCAACATACACCAACTCATAGCAAAGACAAATGGAAGAAACAATCCATCAAGAGATAGACCACACTGAAAGCTGTCCACCTTTATTTGGGCCATTAAATGAAAGAGGCAAATCTGAATCCTTTCTAAAGTGGTTTAATCTGGAGAGCACTTCTGGATTGGCAGGTTGATGGCAGCCATGTCTCCTGGCTCCTGGGGACACGGACCGCAAACCAGCAGGTAGAGAGGGGGTGCGATTGTACGCATTCCCCAGGGCTCGAAGGATGAGCCCTGAGTCAGGGGGCGCTGAGGTTCCCCACCCCGCCAGCTTTTAGCTTGGGGGTGGGGGCATCCTTTTGCCCTGATTGTCTCTCCGCTGTGTTCCAGTACTGGCCGAGGCTTTGCGAACCGGAAAACTAAGTGGGCGGTGATCAAGTTTTAATTAAGCGACTGGCTGAATTGATGAAGTAACTGAAGAAGTGTGAGTGCAAGTTAATGAAGCACTAGAGGGAAGAATTTATCCCCGCAAGCACGGGGGTAGGCACCCCCCCCGGCTGATCAGATAAAGGAAATTAAAGGTAAAGGTAAAGGTTCCCTTGCTCGAAAGCCAGTCGAATCCGACTCTAGGGTTGCGGTGCTCATCTCCGTTTCAAAGCCAAAGAGCCAGCGCTGTCCAAAGACATTTCCGTGGTCATGGAGCTTGAAGGGACTGTGATGGAGGAACGCTGAGATCTAAGAACCAAGTAACAGATAAGCAAACATTTGGGACTTCTCTGGAGGACTTGAGAAGGAATTGAGCTTCTCTGGAGGACTACCTCCCACTGGCTATGTGAAGCCTAGAATGGTCTCCTCAACCTATCACAGAAGCATCTGTAGTCAAGGTTATATTAGGAAGGACAATACCAAATGAAGTACTGCTTAGCAGATCATCTCAGCTTGCCCACCAGAAGAAAGAATGCTGGCCTGGGGATACAGAAGAAGGAGAAGAGAGAAGAGATTGGATTTATACCCCACCCTTCACTACCCAAAGAAATCTCAGAGTGGCTTATAATCCCTTTCCCTTCCCCTCCCCACAACAGACACCCTGTGAGGTAGGTGGGGCTGAGAGAGTTCTCCTGAGAACTGCTCATGAGAGAATAGCTCTGAAAGAACTTATGACTGACCCAAGGTCACACCAGCAGCTGCATGTGGAGGAGTGGGCAATCAAACTCGGTTTTTCCAGATTAGACTCTGTGCTCCTAACCACTACACCAAAGTGAGCCACTTGGACTGTTGGTGCAGAAGGAGGCTGAATTGACAAATAAACCGGAGGTGGGTGTTCTCATGCATAGCCTGGAGTAAAGGACTTGAGGTGGTGCTGGAGGCTATGAGACATTGCAACTTTTGAATGAGTAAGGCTGGTTGCAACCTGATACATCAAAAGTGATGAATCAGCGCATGAATGGCAGTGATCCTTTCCTGAAGGAGGAAGGAGTCTAATACTGTGCCTATAAAGCAGATTCTCTGGGTTGGTACTAGTCAGGATTTTTCAAAGTTGACCTGGAGTTGAGGGTCTTTGAGAGTGCAAAGAATCACTTACATATCTGCTTAATGGCATGTCTCATGAATTGGCTACTATTAGCCAGTCATTAAAATAAGGGGAAATTTTGCATTCAGTTTTCTTGGATGAGCTACAACTATAGGCATCGCTTTTGTAAAGACCGGGTGTGTGTGTGGGGGGGTGGATTGCAAAGTTAAAGGGTAGAAATGTGAATATGAAATGGGTGGGGATGTTTTGGAAACAGAGGTTATTTCTTGAACTTCCGGGCTATGGAAATATGCATCTAGTAAACCTATGGTCATGAACCAGATGTTTTGGTACAACAGAAGTAGCACATCTGACAGAGAAATGATTCCAGACTTTTTTATTAGGAGAAATTCATTTAATTCCTGAGTTCCAGGGTGGGCCTCATCACCTCCCCTTTTTTCCACTAGGAAGTATCTTGAATAAAAACCCAGAGCAGGAATTTGTTCAATGGCTTGTTTGGCTAGGAATGCACTTGCCTCCATCAGCAGCTGAGGGCAAAGGAGTTTTTTGTTTTGGGATTTGTTTTGGTTTTTTTAGAGCAGAAAGATTTCCTGGAAGAGAAGTGAAGTTAGGGCATAGAATACTGAAAATATGAACAGGACCCAACTAAGCTCCTGGACTTGGGGATTCAGCCTTTACATCCGTAAGCTCTCCCTCGCTCATAGAATGGATGGAACCATCATTTTAATGGTGAGAAGGTGAAGGCGTCATCAGAATTGTAGGAACCTCACTCACTGTTTCTAGAGCAGGCTTGGTTGGAACAGAATCACAAGGCTGGGAATTCACTAGATATAAGTCATGGGGTTTAGCAGGCATGGAACTGGATCTGTCATGGTACTTGTGCTTATCTTTGGATTTGTTTGCAGGTGGTTCAGAGGTGGTGTCAGAGGAAGCTACAGGGACTAGAACTGAGGTTGTGGCTGAAACTGCTTTTGGAACTGATGGAATCCAGGCTGATCTTGCAAGCTATTCAGGAGCCTTAGTGGTGTAAGGGATGGCCAGGTCCTTGGAGGCTGAGCTGCAGAGGGCTTTGAGGTAGGAGGACCTGACATTTCTGGCCTTCGGGGTGAATTACTTACAAATATTGTGCCTAGAAGCAATGTGCCCTTCTCTGGGTCAAAGTAAGCAGAGGGAATGGTTGTCTCTGTGTGTGAAACTTTTAAGCCATGTACCATGCATTTTTGAAGAGGACTTTTTTAATAACTTTGAGTTGTAAAGCAAACAAGAAAAAATGGAGGGGAATGCTGCAAGAAAGAAAAAATGATGAATTTACAAAGACTCCAGTGAAAATACACCCCAACTCAAAGAGCCTAAAGCCATAAAAGGGAAAATATTTTTTAAATCCAGAATATATATCTCCAGAAACTTCAGGCAAAAAATGGAACAATCTAAAAAGAGACCTCTGTCTTGGCAATAAAGTGAGAACTGAGGTAGAGGTACCCCCACCCACACCCTTTTTATGATGAATAAAGGCAGGAAGCAGGTGTGGTAAAAATGAGTGCCTCGTGTGTTTAGGAGCACATACAAAAGACCCATGTGGCACTGCACAGTGACCACAACAATGAACATAAGAATTCAACAAATAAGATTTCATGCAAGGAACAGTTTTTTTGGCTTGCCCATAGTTGGAATTTTATTTTTGAATTTTCATGCTATTCCTGTCTAGGATGTCTGCTTCAGTTTCCTGTATGCAGCATTCTCATTCAGGCCTTTGTCAACACTTACAACTTACGATTCAAATCTATAGCAACACTCAATTGCTTTTGGAGGACAGTTCTTTGTGTTTCATAATAAGATTACTGACTTTTTTTACCTCACCTATCTGCTGTTTCACCAACTTGACAACATAATGTCAAATGAAGACATTGAAGACATTGAAGACAGAAGAAGAAGAAGAAGAAGAAGAAGAAGAAGAAGAAGAAGAAGAAGAAGAAGAAGAAGAAGAAGAAGAAGAAGAAGAAGAAGAAGAAGAAGAAGAAGAAGAGGAGGAGGAGGAGGAGGAGGAGGAGGAGGAGGAGGAGTTTGGATTCATACCCCGCCCTTCACTGCCCAAAGGCATCTCAGAGCAGCTTACAAACTCCTTTCCCCTCCCCTCCCCACAACAGACACCCTGTGAGGTAGGTGGGGCTGAGAGAACTCTAATACAAACTGTCCTTGAGAGAACAGCTGTGCCAGAGCTTGTGACTGACCCAAGGTCACATCAGCTGGTGCAAGTGGAGGAGTGGGGAATCAAACCTGGTTCTCCCAGATAAGAGTCCGCGCACTTAACCACTACACCAAACTGGCTCTTAAGAGTGAGTTGGCTCCTGTGGTTTGTCAGTGGAAGTCATTTGATGGTCACAGATCTTCCCCACAATTTCCCTCCTTTTGGCAGTACCTTCTGAGCCCCAAAAGTTGATTCTTGAGGTCACAGAACCCATATTGATCAACATCCATGCTTCCTACTGCAGCCCTCCAAGCACATGTCCCAACACTCTAGAGAACCAACTGCTTGGGGGAGGGGAATATAGAAAAGATCCCTGATCCTCGCACTCATAGATTCCTCAATCAAACCCAATGTTTCCTAAACAGGCAAAGAACATTCTTTCAAAGTAATCTCTGACCCAAAAAAATGCTGAAATATATTGATACTAATGAAAATGTTCACAAAAGCTCCTCTCTATTCAATTCAGTCCTAGTTGGTATCACCGGCAGAACAACAACAACAGCTACCATAGCCAACTAAATTTTTCTATGATATTTCATGGAAAAATATATGTGCAGCAAAGTTAATTATTCTAGAGATTTCCTTACCAACTAAACTGCTCACCTGCAGATGACATATATTAATTCTGGTGGTCTGAAAGATAGATTTAGTAGGGAGAGATAATCTGGGAACTGTTCTGCTCGCCCCTGAGTTGCTAAGACTGTGAAGCAAGGCCAAAATCAGCAGTTTCATCAGGCAAGATAGGACCCTACTGGCTTATAGAGTTACAGGACCATTATTGGGCTGGGAGCTACAATATCACTCTGACCATTTACAATGGAAGCCCTGTTGTGCAGCTAAGATTGGCTGTATCCTGTACTTGCAAGCTGCCATACAGGCAGTAGTCCCTCTGATCCTGCAGTAGAGTTCCCACCAAAACGCTTCTACAATGGGCAGAACAATATAAGGTCCTTTTAATGAAATCTTAGAATAGCATGTCTCAAAACACTGTTTCCCTTGTGAACCACTACTTCTGGTGTGAATATTTAAGGCTGACAAGTATAAAAATGTTTTGTTCTTATAAAAAAATGTTTTTTGTGCTTAGGCTGCAATTGACGATTGCCCAAATTGTGCAGGTTGTATGGAGTCTGCCACTTGGCCCAAGAGAGCTGTGTGGCATTAAGTTGTAACCGGGTCAGTTGAGTTGTGCAAGCTGCATCTTGTCAAGTTGCCCATAGGTTGCTGCTGGGCCTGGTTCCAATGGCCTTCCTCTAAGGCAGGAGGGAGCGGAGCAGAGGTGGCCTAGGACACTAAAGCTAGGCTGTTAATGACAGAAACTGAAGTTTGAAGGCTGGCAATAATGTAATTGTTGCCCAATAACTCCCATAATGGCACCGAGAAGTTTGCAGTGCGCTTGCTGCGCCCAAAGGTGGTGGGAAGGAGTTGGCATCTGCCCCCTTTCCCCCACGCAGTCGCCTTCCTCCAAGGCAGGCTTCCGGGGGGAGGCAAGGCTGCAATCCCCTGTGCTTTTCTCTGGGGCCAAGTCCTGCCCCATGGAACTGACTTTTGAGTAAGCAGGCAGAGGGTTGGGCTGAGAGAAGTCCAGGGGATGCGGCTCCATAGACGTGCACAGGGAGGGATCGGGGCTACTGCAGCTTTTTCTGTTCTTCCTCCTCCCATATGAGGGTGATGGACCAAGGAGGCTGCGGGCTGCTGCTCCTTCCGATTCTGCTGTGGGAGATCTTGCCAGCGAAAAAACATAGCCTGCTCTGTCAGCTTTTGAAGTAAAGGGATGCCAGGGTTTGGGGGAGGGAGAGCACATGGCTGCAAGGAGGAGTGTGGTTTTGTTTCTGTTTTGTCTTTTGTGAAATGAGAAAAGAGAACACTTCCGAGCTCAGCAGGTCCACATGGTAAGTTTATAGCCCACTGAACTTTGGAGCCCAAAGAGATGAGGGGATCTTTTGCTCTCCCCCTCCCTCCCTTTCCATCTCTCCCCTCCCCCCTCTCCTTTCTTTCCTGTCTCCTCATCAGTTCTTTCTTTCTTTCTTTCTTTCTTTCTTTCTTTCTTTCTTTCTTTCTTTCTTTCTTTCTTTCTTTCTTTCTTTCTTTCTTTCTTTCTTTCTTTCTTTCTTTCTTTCTTTCTTTCCATCTCTTCTTCCTTCTCTCTTTCCATCTCTTCTTCCTTCCTTCCCCCCCTCCCTCTTTCTGTAAGCCCTGGTTCTGCTGTGTGAGTTGGTGGATGCAGACCACTGGCATTGGCTTGCATCTGCTGAATCACCCTGCTTCATATAGGATGCACAACAGCCAAGTGGAGGAGGGGAGGGGTGTCATTCTACCAAAAATGAGAGTGTTTGGGTTTGTCATTCCAGTCCCACTCTCAGGGGCCATCATTCCAGTCGCAAAGCACTGAGCCTATTTCCCAGGGCTGTCATTCTACTCTGCAAATTTAGAAGCTCCAGGGATTATATGATTAACATGGCTACCCCCTGCTATTTTAGTGTGTTTGTGGGGAGAGGTGCATAAAGTGCTAACTGGAGTAGAAAAATGGCAGAGATAGTGACAAAATGACTAACCTTTCGCATTCAAAATCTCACCCCCCCCACACACACATACCTCAAGAATTTGCTGTTCTTAAAATTGGCCCTGTTCTGTTAAGTGATACCCACTGGGGCAGATCTGGAAGATCAGTAGATGAATTGGGGACCTAGATTTGAGTCCAGTAGTACCTTAGAAATGAGTAAGATTTGGAGGAGTGGGGTGGTAATAAGCTTTCAAGGCTCAAAGCTCCCTTCATCAGATATAGGGAACTGAATATTTACCCCAATGTGACAAATAGCATTTCCATGGAACTATTTTTCAGGTTGAGGAAATGACTGGGTGGGAGCTTAAATTCTCTCTCCTCCTGCAGCACAGTCACAATGAAACAAACAAAAAACTTGCTTGGGCATTCATTTGCAGGACTCCCAGTACAGTATTAAGCAGGCTGGTTGCAGAAGCCTTTGAAAGTCCTGGGATGAAATTTGGGCCTTTAGGAAGCTAACAATCCCCTGGTTGTGTTTTGTTTCCAGAGCCAGAACTGGATCCACACACCATTGGATGGTGCACTATTGTTGCACATTAGCAGTCACTTGTAATGCTATTGTCCTGTCCATAAGGGGTGAGGGTGAACAGTTCAACACATGAAGCTGCCCTATACAGAATCAGACCCTTGGTCCATCAAGGTCAGTACTGCCTACTCAGACTGGCAGTGGCTCTCCAGGATTTCAGGGAGAGGTCTTTCACATCACCTACTACTCAGTTCTTTCAACTGGAGATATCAGGGATTCACATTGTGACTGCCTGTATGCAAAGCAGATGCTCAGCCACTGACCCACAGCTTCTCCCCACATTGTGAATTTCTGGAATGACAGCACAAGATCCAGCTATGTGTGGATAAAGAAAGATCAGCAGATGGTAAGTGATATCCTGGTGGAACCTGCAAGGTTCCTGTGCTTACTATTCACAGGCGTGTGGTGCTATGAGCTGAGTAATTTTGGCCTGGGCAAGGAACCTTGGCAGTATGCACAGAGTATAACTTACTCCTTTCATCTGATATGCAGAGCAGGTAGCCACATTTACCAAACAAAATCTGCTTTGCTATAGGGCACATTGCTATAGGAGCTGCAATGCTCCTACCCTGGTTGCCCCATCAAACTCACTTCAGCAGAGCAAAAAAACCCACACCTCAGCCACCCCAGCTTTTCCACACATGCCCAGGAGCCTGCAGGGGGATGTTAAAACCCCCCCATCCCCCCCAATCCTATTGCTGGACCTTACTGTTTGCAACCTCACAAAGCTTGAGTTCAGTGGCACCTTTTAAGACCAACAAAGGCCTGTTATGCATGGATGTTTTCCCTCGCTGTGATTGTTGGCAACATGTGTGTGTGTCTGTGTGCATGCACCTGTGCAAAGTTGGCTGCAGTTCCACCACACTTTGCACAGGGCTGCAAATGAGGAGAAAATTGAGTTTATACACTGATGAAGGGGGAAGGATGGCAAAAGGTGCAGAATGGAAGGAATGACCACAGTTTGGGTGATGGAGTGACCTTCATGGGGCGGGAAAAGGGCAAAAGGGGGGGTGTCTGAGGGAATCTGTATACTTTTGAATTACCTTTGGCTTGGAAGTGAAACAAGGGAAAAATCAGCACAAAAGCACTCTCAGAAAACCCAGGGAAACAGTGAATGTAAAGCAAACTGAACACTGAAGGGAGGAAAAACAATGCAGAATGAAAAAGGAAACCTGACAGATATGCACAGTGAAACTGAAACAAAACTCTCATGCATGTCTGCCTTTATCTGCCTTCCCTTATAAGTTCACAATCCTTCCCTCCTCCTGGGAAAACTCTGGCCTAGTTGTACAGTGAGGAACCTATAAAGACTTGCGTCATTTACCTCACTTTTCCCTGTATCCATTCTATCCCTCCCCATGCTATTTCCTCTTTCCCTCCCTCCTGGCAACCCCCATATCCTCAATTATCTGTTCTTTCTTTTCTCCTTCTTACCAATTTTCCTCTTATGTGCTTCCATCTTCAGCTATATTTATTATTTATTTACTTCATTTGTATCCCACCTTTCTCCACAATGTCCCCAGGCTGCTGAAATCGTTCTCCTTTATTCATCTGAGAGTCTGTGATGGGCTCAAGGTCATCCAGCAAACTTCCATGGCAGAGTGGGGATTTGAACCTAGGCCTCCCAGATCCTACTTTGAAACCATAACTATTACACTATACTGCTTGTGTTATTATGTGGGATTTTAATCCCTCAATTTAAAAAAATCAGATTTTTCTGCAAACTTGGGACTTTTTCAGGTTTGTAGAAAGACATCTTGTCTGTTCATGACTTCATTCCCAGATATAGTTATTTCCTGGGTTATGACAAACATATCCACACTACACAAAGTTTTAAATGTCTTTCACTTACTACTGACTCTTTTGTAAACTTTCAACATTCTGACTGCATGTTTAGTAAGATTCTTCCATTGGCAGATAACAGTATTTACCATATGGTAGAATATGGTGGGAAGGTAACAGCGTTCCGTGCACCTTGGTGTTTAGTCATGCCGGCCACATGACCACGGAAACGTCTTCGGACAGCGCTGGCTCTTCGGCTTTGAAACGGAGATGAGCACCGCAACCCTAGAGTCGGATTCGACTGGCTTTCGAGCAAGGGAACCTTTACCTTTACCTTTACCTAGAATTTCATGTAGCCTTGATTTGAATGGTAATTGTTCTAAACATTGGCACTTTCCCTTTCATTATACCATTGTTTTATCAAATACAGAAGGCATTAATAATGACATATAATAAATCTAGGACACAAGTCAAATGAACAGTGCTTTGGAACTGATGAAGTATCTCACCCCTTAACAGAATGGTATACAGCCAAAATTATTTCCCATTGCCTCTGCAAAGTCAGACATTTGCAACAAAGGCAGACAAATAAAATAATGCATTACAATTTTTTCTTCTTGAAAACTAGAGCCTTCTGTTAGGGCATAAGTCTGCATGGCTTTAACTGGTGTATTTCAGATGATGATATTATGGAAATTTATAAGGGTCAATAGTATTGCCTTGTGCAGAAAGATACCTTTATGGAGCTGATGGAGAACTATAGGAGTGGTGAATTATGATAAGGCAAGGAACAAAATGTTGAGGCAAATGGAAAAGAAGAACATGTGTGTGTGTGTGTGTTTTAAAGAACCTTTCATTCTGTATGGTGATTGTGACAGTAATTCCAGGAAGACAAATTAGACTAACTTTTCTTTTGGTAACTGTACAAAGGGTAAAGTCAATAAATTACAAATGCTTTTAAAATGAATAAGTTAATGAATGTACTATATGAAGTGAAATGTAATTAAAATTTTAAAGTTATAAGTCTTTAAAGGATAAAGTGAATTAACTGCACAGGCTTCATAAATGAATTAATGAACACAATACATGAACTGAAATTGAATTGCATTTTGAAGGTATTTTAGTTTTTTTTCATGTCCGCAGAAAGTAGCAATGCATGCAATTGTAACTTTTAATTGGTTTTGATAAATCTAGGAAAGCTGTAAATTCACACCTTAAATATGCCATTTTTAATATTCGTTCTCAAACAAGTTTGTTCCTTCCACGCCACAATACTTAGCATTTATATAGCACTTTCTATGTGCAAATAACTTCACACTTGTGACCACAATAACGTAAAAGCCTTGTTAGGTAGACCAGTATTATTATACCCATATTGCAGTCAGAGGACTGATGCTGAGAAAATTTGCAGACATCACAAACAAAGATTATGACTGGTATGAACATAGATTGCTGTCCACTTTGCATGTTTCCTGCCTCATCCCCATTTCAAACCATTTCCAGTTTTCCATAACATCTGAATATGAGTGCCCAGGGTTTTCTTTCCCACAAACCCTTCCTACTTTAGATCAAGGTGGGTAGCTGTCAGAGGGCTAAAGCTCTGTATTATCGTTTACACTGTGTTCATTGTTCTGTGTTTACTATCTTGCCTTTCACTTTCGAGCCTGCGCAGAGGATGTCAGCTGCAATGTGGGAGAATCCTTTCCTGCTGCCTCGTCTTATCACGGCGGCCTTGAAGAATAGGCTTTGGAGCGTTCCTCAGTCTGGGGAATTTTCCAGTCCTACGTGACTAGGTGGTGGTGGGGGGTAGTATTCCCGACTATTAAGTAATCCTCCCACCGGGAGTTTCCCGCGTGCGCGCTAAAAGTTCATTTGCTAGTTTGTCTTTGCATCATACTATATCAATGTCTGAACGGCTCATGCCTCCATTCCTGACAACAGCAGTATTACAGCATTGTATTCCAATAAAGCATTTCTTTACTTGAAGAATGCCTAGATCTACTTGCTATTGAGCCTGACAGTAGCCGTGCTGGTCTGAAGCAACAGAAAAATGTTAGAGTCCAGTGGCACCTTTTAGACCAACAAAGTTTTATTCAAGGTGTGAGCTTCTGTGTGCATGCACACTTCATCAGATGATGAAATGGAATTACATATCATAGTTGTACAAGTGGAGACCCACAAGAAACTTGCGGGATGGTTATCTCATTCATCACACCTTTGCTTCCTCTCCTCGCCCCCTACCTCTCTCACACTATTTCTCCCCTCTGCCCCCTTTTCTTACTCTCTATTTCTCCTCCATGCATGTGACTTCCTCTCTCTTTCTGACCTGTCATCTTTCTCTTTGTTTTTCTACCTCCCCACTTCATCACTCTTTCTCTCTCTTTCTGCCCCCCACCTCATCATTCTTTCTTTCTGCCCCCATCACTCTCCCAGCTTCCTGCCTGCTTCCTCCCCCACTCCGCAGAGCAGCAGCAACAGTGGTAGCAGTGCTCTCAGCCACCCACCTGCTTCCTCTCCCCCACAGCAGCAGTGGCAGCACTCTGGGAATCACAACAGATCTCCCAGCTACAGAGATCAATTCACCTTAGGGCTGCCAGCTCCAGGTTGGGAAATTCCTGGAGATTTGAGGGTGGAGTCTTAGGACAGTGAGGCTTGGGGAGGCAAGCAGCCTCAGCAGGGTATGATGCCATAGACTCAACCCTCCAAAACAGACATTTTATCCAGGGGAATTGATCTCTGTCGCCTGGATAACAGTTGTAATTCTGGGTGATCTTCAGTCCTCACCAGGGGGCTGACAATGGTGGTTCTCATTGAGGAAATGGCTGGAGGGTGGAATCTATAGCATTACACCAGTCCGAAGTTCCTCCTCTCCTCAAATCCCACCTTCTCCAGGCTTCACCCCTCGAATGTCCAGGGATTTCCCAACCTGGAGTTGGCAACCCTATTTCCTTCCCACCCAGCAGCCAACCTACCTTTATCTGCCTCTCTGTCTTCTGCTTTCCATCTCCACCCCCCAGGCTCTACCTAGGAAAATTACAGTTTTTCTCCATAGTGGGGACCAAAGCAGCTTTCATTATTCCCTCCTCCCTTTTATCTGCACAACAAACCTGTGAGGTTGGTTAGGCTGAAATATGTGACTGGTCCAAAATCACACAGTCAGCTTCCACTGCAAGATGGGGATCTGAACCTGGATCTTGCAAACCCTCCTTTGAAGCTCTAACTGCTGCACCTCACTGGCTTTCATAGGGTGGCTGCAGATGAATGGGAGCAAGCAGCCGAGGCTAGGTGAGTCATGCAAATCAAGGGGACCTGACAACCCTAGACTACTGCCAGGCCTAGAGTTGCCAACCTCCAAATGGGAACTGGAGACCCCCCAGAATCACAACTGGACTCTAGACAGCAGAGGTCTGTCTCCCTGCAGAAAATGGCTGCTTTGGAGGATGGGCTCTGTGGCATTATACCTCTGTGGCCTCTCCCTTCCCAAACCCAGTCCTCCTTAGAGTCCACCACAAAATCTCTAGAAATCCCCCAGCCTGGCACTGGCAACTCTTGTGAGGCCTGGCCCCAAGGCTCCCTCCCTCTCTTCCTGAAAGGCCAAAATAGGCCTGGAAAGGGCCCTCCCCCACTCTTTTACTGACAGAGCCAGTTAGAAGCCCCCCCCCGAACATTCTAATCTCTCACCGTTGATGCCTGAAGCAGATCCCTGCAGAGGCCATTTCAAAAGGTTTTGGTGGGAATTCAACAGTCCCTGAAGGGATTTTTTTAGTTTTTGGATTTTTCTACAAACCCAGGAAATCTACTGAGTTTGTAGGAAAAGCTGTTGGGGGAGGGTGAGCCCCCTGTTTGTGGAAATAAGTATCCGCACATTTTGGCAATTAGTATAAGGATATATAGGGGTGTCTTGCTTGCTAATTTAACAAGACACCTCTATATATACAACTATGATATGTAATTCCATTTTATTGTCTGACGAAGTGTGTGTGCACACGAAAGCTCACACCCTGAATAAAACTTTGTTGGTCTTAAAGGTGCCATTGGACTCTAACCTTCCTACTTTAGTCTCTTTATCACCTGAAAAAGTGGTCCTGACATCAAGGGACCCTCAAGATTAGCAGTAGATCCTGCTAATGAGGTGTTTTCTTTTGTGTATATAAAACAATAAAAAAATGGGAAAAAAAGATTAGCAGTAGATATGTTTCAAGGGAATTGAAGCTGCAATGCATCTAACTGGTTGTAATCTGATGACAAGAGCTCTTTGAGAAAAGGAAGAGGACCAGGTAATACTTCTTTTCTGTTTCCTAGTTTGTTTTTGTCAGCTGAAAATGAGTTGCCCCTGAATTAGTGAGAAGAACCCTATGGGTGCATTGTTATTAAATAACTTCACAAAACATGAGGACATTTATCTTTCTGAATTCCTTAAGTTATTCACATATTTTGCTCTTCAGCCATCCTGCCACAATGATTCATGGAACCATTGTTTGAACAGGATAGTTGAAAGTATTGGAGCCCTATACTCAATGAACACACTGAGAGGGGTGTTGTGGCCCCACCCCCACTTCCATGTGATTACCAGCTCTTGAGTATGGCACCTACATATTGAGGTGTACAGTCCCTCCTCAATGAGCAGCAATGTTCAGAAAGAAGCATCTTAAGAACATAAGAAGAACCCTGCTGGATCAGACCAATGGTTCAGCTAGTCCAGCCTTCTGTCTCACACAGTGGCCAACCAGTTCCTCTGGAGGGGCAACAACAGGGCATAGATGCCAAGGCCATCCCCTGATGCAGCCATTCATTCATTCATTCATTCATTCATTCATTCATTCATTCACATTTATAGCCCACCCTTCCCAGAAGTGGGCTCTGGGATTCAGAGATTTAGCACCTCTGAATGTGGAGGTTCCCCTCAGTCACCATGGCTAGTAGCCATTGACAGACTTATCCTCTTTCAGTCACAGAAAGGGAGTATACTGCCTTTGCACACAAGTGACACAGGAACTGGCAATCACCTGGAGGTGGGGGGATGGGGAAGCTAGCAGATTCTTTTCCACTTTCCCTGTTCATGATTTGGTCTACACTCAGAGGAGTCGTGTATACAGGGCTCTGAAAAGGGAATTTCTTGTGAACTATATTGAAGTTACATGGATAGATCTAAATACTTAATTCATTTTGTCCAATACGTAGATAGGAAAGACAGAAAAATTGCTAATGAAATATTTCCTGTATATACATAAAAGTATGGTTGTAGATATTGATGCAACCAAAAAACACAATTGGGGTTGGATATAGAGACTTCTTTGGTCAAGTGACAATGTTTCTCCATTACTGAATCTTTAGATCCATCTTAAAGTGCCTTGTTCTCCTAGGAACAGCACTCCTCAACAAATTCTGAAGTGGAAATGAACAGACACTCCAAAATTCTAGGCAAGCAATACACAGTTAATTTGGATAAACTGTTATACTTCCATTTCCTGCATGACTTATCTGCCTTTGACCTATGCCACTCTGGTTTTGGAATGGAGAGGGTTTTATTTGCTCTAGTGAATTATCTCTGTTTACAAGCAGATGAAGGGACTGCCTCTTTGTCAGCAGTTCCTGACATGGTTGACCACTTGATTCTACCAGAACACTTGGAAATTTGTGTAAGTTAAGGGAAAGAACATTTTAACTATTAGACTGTAGTCAAAAAGACTGTAGTAGATGATTCAGAATCAGCATCCTGGTTCTTTTCCTGTGGAGTGACCCAGAGTTCTATTAACTTCCATATTGTTTTACACACACACACACACAAGCACACACAACTTAAAACCTTTATGTGATATCATTTGTAAATATGCTGATGACACCAGCTATGTGTTTCATTATCTACGCCTCCAGAAACAGCACCTGACTGTTCTGGCTAACAGTTGTTGGTTGTGTCTAGTGGCTGTAGCAGGGTAGGCTAAAGCTTAATTTATAAACTGTACTAAGGGAGATGTTAGCATTCAAAAATAACCCAATACAATTTACATACAAAATGCAATTCACACCATTCACAAACACTGCATTAGGACAAAAATACTGAATTAAAAATACATGACCTAAACAACTCTTTTGCACGTCCTTAGGGACCTAATTTCAAAGACTCAAGGACACTGATGGAAAATGCCTGGCTCCTTCAAAGCCATGGAAACCAACCAAGGACAAATCACAAATCATAAAATAGGGATGCAAGATAAACAGGCATTCATTGGGAGAAGATACAAAAGAACAATTGCAAAAGAAAAGAAAACAATTCACAAACGTCAAGAACAGAAATTTCACCCATGGGATGAAACACTTCCACCACTTCTAAGTGCATGGAACCACTCTGCAAACATATGCAGGTCCCAATTCATCAACAGATTTAAAGTAAGCACTAGTACAAAAATTAGTCCTGGCAAACTAACAGCAGCTGCCTTAAATCTGGTGCAGCTGCCATAAACTTGGTGGCATAATCCATTCCCCCTTCAAGTATTTTATGCATTTATTTACCATATTTGTATGCTCCCTTTCTGCCCAATCAGGGCCACAAAGGCTGCTAACAGTGAAGACGAGGCATAATAAGCACAGATCTAAAAACATTTAAATCCAGAACTAAAATAATATGTTAAAAATGCAAAAACAATGGTCAAAACATAGGGCAGGAGAAAGGGAACATGGAGGGGATGCTAGACAAAACAAAAAGGGCTTCCTGCCCATTGGTAGAAGACACTGATAGGGAGAGACAGAAAATATCCATGCAGAGAGAGTTTTGCCATTTTGGTGCCATGGCCAAGGAGGCCCTCTCTAGGATTGCCACCCACCTAATATCAGAAGGCAGCAGCATCCAAATCAAGGAATCAAAAGGTGACCTTAGCTGCTGGGTATTGAGACAAACATTGTTTGCATCAGCTGCTTCCAAATCAAGGAATCAATAGGTGACCTTAGCTGTTAGGTATTGAGACAAGCATCGTTTTGCATCAGCTGCTTCCATGCAATCTTCAAGACCAGTCTCATGTAGATCACTTTAGTCAGTCCAGAAAGTTACAAGTGAATGGATGTAATTGATAAAAGGCATTCTCTATCATCACCCACACTAGATACTTAATTAGTTTGTTTTTTTAAATAGCGCAAGATCAAGAACCACTTCTACACAAACTACAGATAAGCTAACACTTTCAAGAAGAGCAGAAGAGATTCACTGATCCCATATCCACCTGATCTCAGATTTCAGAAACTTCAGATCAAATGCTGCAGCTCCTAGATGCTTACACAGAAGAAGAAGAGAAGAGGAGATTATATTTATACCCCACCCTTTACTACCCAAAGGAGTCTCAGAGTGGTTTACAAACTCCTTTCCCTTTCCCTCCACACAACAGACACCCTGCGAGGTAGGTGGGGCTGAGAGAGCTCTGACAGAAACTGCTCTTTCCCAAGAACGCCTGTGCCAGAACTATGGCTTGCCCAAGGTCATCCAGCAGGTGCAAATGGAGAAGTGGGGAATCAAACCTGGTTCTTCCAGATTAGAGTCCACACACTTAACCACTACACCATAGAATTGGATGTCATAATCTGATTGGTAGCACTATCCTTCCAAACATATGCATTGTCTCACATATTTTCAACTAGATGCCAAATAAACTAAATATAAGAAAGCACATTTTAAAAATGCTAACCTCAGCAGAAACATAAAAACATCTCTTTTTAAAAAAATCTATTGAGCAAAAGGACCACATAAATGAATGCAATTGTCTCTTCCAAGTCCATTTAGATTTCAGCCTACCATTAGATGTTCTCAGAGAAAGATACAGGAATCAAGTTCTTGGGAATCAGTCTTAAAAATAAGTTTAAAAACTCCAAATAAACAAAGGTATGAGATCCCCCCATAATTTATATATTTTAATAGTTCAAAACAAAAAGAATCACTATTACATGTTAAATCAATGTTTTTTTTCATTTTGTTTCTTAAAAAAACTTTAAAGCATTTAATAGTTTTTTGCTTATGTCTATCAGATCCAGCTGAGCTGACATAGAAAATTGCACTTTGCAAGAACTGATGATGGAGAATATATGCAGGATTACCCTTGAGACTGGGCTGGAAATTACAACTGGTCCAGAATATAGCAGCGCAGGTTCATACCAAGACCCCAAAGACAGCACAAATTCAACCAGTGCTTCACCAGTTGCACTGGCTCCAACTTGAATACCAGATCAGATTCAAGTTTTTGGTATTAACCTTCAAGGCACTAAATGGTCTGGAATTAATTTATCTACAGGACCGTCTCCCCTGGTATACCCCCAAAGAGCATTACATTCTGGAGAGAAGAACCTACTGATGGTACCTGGCCTGAAAAACATCCAGCTGTCCTCAACCACAGCCAGAACTTTTTTGGCCCTGTTCCCAACCTGGTGGAACTCTCTGCCGAACAACATTCATTCCCTGTGGGACCTTATGCAGTTCCACTAGGCCAATGGTTGAGAACAGCAACGGTTTCCATCTAGCCTGGCACTTCTATCCCTTTCCTCTCCCCCCATGAGGTTACTTTCAGCATCATCTAAAATAATTTTGATATTTACTGTTTTAACTGTTTTAACTTGATCTGAAATCATGTCTGTTGGAACTGCTGTTCACCACACCACCCTGAGCCCTGTGCAAAACAGGGGAGGGGAGGTTTATAAATCAATCAAATAAATAAATAAATGGAAGAAAATTCTGGATTTGATATTTTTATGGCAAAATTGACATGGGACCAATATGGCAATCAACATTCGGATAAATAGACCCCTCTTCATCATTGTGATAGAATTATCAATATTTTCTATCCTCTAGAAACATTTGTTCACTAGAAGAAATGGGCTTTTAATCAGCCTACATGGTAAACTGGGAAATTTCTAAGAGCTGGGAAAGGCAGGTGTCCTAACAGTATCATGCATAAATATCTTGCAATGTGTCAGATTGGTTATAGATTTTGTTATGTACTGGGTTTGAGATGCATTGCAGTGAACAGCTCTATTTTATTAAGTGATTTCAGGAACAAGACTGAAACCTCAGGGCAACAGCCCTGTTTAAATAACATGCAAAAACCATACCCAAACACACCCAACTCCCAACAATAGGCTATTTACATAACATTAGTTCCTCAGTGGTCACCTCCAGAGTCCTGGTGGGCTGTTGTTCTAGAGTTCTAAGCTCAGCCAGTCTCTGGTAGTCCTGGAATGCTCCAACCCTAATGCAGAATGGAAGGTTTCTTTCACTTACCGTGAAGCTTCCTTTCTCAGTGGTTCAGGAGTGGGTCAGTCTAGCAAGGAAAGAGACCAAGAATAAAGCTTAAAGCTTTGCAGAATTCAAAAGAGAGGGCTGGCTTTGCGCTTCCAGACTGGGCCCTTTACTATAAAGCAGAAGTTTTGGCTTAGATTAAAGACTGGATTACACTAGATAACCAAAGGTTATTGAAACTAGAAGGGCATGATATGTTATTAGGATGGCATGCTTTTTTATGGTACGGGAAAACCGATTCCCATAAATATTTTAAACAACATTGGGTGAGAGCTTCTTTGATGAAAGTTTGGGAGCCAATTAAAAAAAAAAAATTATTCTAAATCTCTAAACTGGTGGCTCCCTTAGAAGCAGTCATAAACCCAAAGACATATCAAGAAGAATCAGTTAAAAGATACTATGATTTACTGGATTCCAAACTCAACTTGAAATTACCTCCTGAATTAAACTGATGGCAAAAAACTCAGATTGAATCAAAATATACTAAAGATAAAGTGATAGGATTTTATGAAAAGTGGTTAGAAATTGATAAGATATTGTTGCTGGTTGAACAGAATTTTATAAGAAAAATGTATGTTCTGTTGTTGGATTATAAAATGCATGATGAAACTGTTAAAAATGTTATGATACAGTGGGCCCAAAATTTGGGCCACAATATCTAGTTAGACCAGTGGTCACAAGTATGGGGAAAAAATATTAAGATTACGAAAGCAATTTCCTATAAGGAAAATATTTATGAGATGTTTTATAGATGGTATATAACTCCAGAGAAATTGGCCAAATTTGATCCAAAATGTTCAAATAGATGTTGGAAATGTCAAAACGATGTGGGATCCTTTTATCGCATGTGGTGGTTATGTGAGAGAGCAAAGAAATATTGGGCATGGATTCATGAAGTATTGCAAAAAATGTTGAAATGCCATTTACCCTTTACCCCTGAAATATTTATTTTGAATATTTTGCCAGAAAATTGTAAAAGAGATGATTCCTATCTTATATTGTATCTGATTACATCTGCTAGACTTTTGTATGCTAAATATTGGAGGAGCCTGGAAATACTGAGTAAAGAAGAACTTATTAACGAAGTATCTGAAGCAGCAGAAATGGATAAACTCACTTTATTCTTGAAAGACCACACAGAATATACTTTTGAAAATACATGGGCAAGATTTTACACTTGGTATGAGAACTATAACTTTAACAAAACAGGGACAAAAGTAAGCAATATTACATAGAAGAGGTTATAGTCTAGAAAACATCTTTATATTTATACAATTTTTGCAAAAAAAGACTATTTTTTAAGGACTTGATTTGAAACTTGTATGGAAATGGCCTTAGAAGTTAAAATCATTTATAATTTACCCCCATTTTTATGTTTTATGTATGTTTGTTTTTGTGTTTGTGATTGAAAATAAATAAAATAATAATTGACAAAAAAAAAAAGGAGTGTGACAGTCCTCATGTTTGGGATAACTTCCTCCTTCCTCTGCAGGGTTGGCTCTAAGCTTTGATCCAGGCAGGGAGGGTCTTATCCCCTGGAGTCTTCCCCAGTCGTCTTCGAGCCCCTTACTCCTGCCAGAAAGGCACTAGAAGGAAGAAATTTCCCTCCAAAATCCGAAGAGACTCACAAAATTGGTTAAACCGAATACAAAAACACTAATCTAATGCCCCGGTGTAGGGAGACTAAGTCTGGACACTTCAGGAACTCCTCTGTAAACTGGAAGTGAGCCCAAAAATGGGTGGGCAGGACTGTCCCACTCCTGAACCACCGAGAAAGGAAGTGTCACGGTAAGTGAAAGAAACCTTCCAATCTCCAGTGGTTCAGCTTGTGGGACAGTCCTCACATCTGAGATGTAGAAGAGCAGTGTGTCCTCCAGGAGGGAAGTTGCTTCCCATTTACAGAGTGTGTTGAAGCACCCTACAACCAAAGAATGCCTCTACTGATGCTGTCTTATCCACTCTATAGTGTTTAGTAAGCGAGTACGCAGACTTCCAGGTGGCCACCCTACATATAGTCTCCAGGGTAAGGAATGACCGGTAAGCCACTGTGGTTGCCGTGCCCCAAAGAGAATGAGCTACAATCCCTTTGGGAGGATCTACCCCTTTGGCCTTGTAGGCCAGAATGATACAGCCCTTGATCCACCTACTGAGAGTAGTGGGAGACAGCTGTTCCCCCCAGTTGGATTTCCTGAAGGACACAACATTTTCTCCTCTGATTTCCTCCACACCTTAGTCCTATCAACGTAGTAACTCAGGGCCCTCCTGACATCAAAACAATGCCATTCCCTTTCCTTATTGTGTGTGGGGTTTGGGCAGAAGGACGGCAGTACCACCTCCTCTACCCTGTGAAAGACCGAGTTTACCTTTGGAACGAAGATCGGGTCTAAGCAGAGGACTACCTTGTCCCTATGAAAAATTCACAGCTCTCTATTGATAGACAGGGCACCCAATTCTGACACTCTATATGCTGAGGTAATTCCCACCAAAAATGGGGTCTTAAGGGTCCATTCTTTGGGTAAGAGGCCATTGGTTCAAATGAGTGTTTGCAAAGGGCCTTTAGGACAGTATTCAGATTCCAGGTGGGGAATCTGTGCACTTGCAGAGGGTTCAATAATGAAGCTCCTTTTAGAAATCTCTTAACGTGAGCATGGTGAAGGAGTGACTTCCCATGTCTGACTCCCTGAACAGCTGAAATGGCCGAGACCTGTCTCCTCAGAGTACTAGTACTGAGCCCTTTATCCAGGCCATCCTGCAGAAACCAGAGGGCTGCCCTAACTGATGCCTTAAGGGGTTCTACTTCCTGACCTACATACCAGGAGCAAAACACTTGCCAGGGAGTGTTGTAAGATCTATTAGTGGATGACTTTCTAGACACTAGCATAGTCGACACTACCTTCTCAGGGTAGCCCACCCTGACTAACATTTCCCAGTCAATCTCCATGCTGTGAAGCAGAGCATCTCTGGACGTGGGTGCAGTGTAAGCCCTTGAGACAATAGAACTTCCCTCACAGGCAGATGTCATAGGTCCTCTGTCGATAGACTCTGGAAGTCTTGAAACCATACTCTCCGTGGCCAAAAGGGGGCAATCAGCACCACCTCCACCCTCTACTGTCGAATCTTTTGAATGACTCGGTGCAGGATTTGTATTGAAGGAAATGCATAAAGGAGGCTGGTGGCCATTCACAACTTAAAGCACCGGTTCCGTGAACCTGGGTGTTTCTCATCCTGGAGAAGAACTCTGGCACTTGACGATTGGACTCCGTTGCGCAAACAAGTCCATGATTACTTCCCCAAATCAGTCACATAACTGGGTGAATACTTCCCTGTTCAGTGACCACTCTGACTGATCCATCCTCCTCCTGCTGAGCCAGTCTGCCAGACCATTGTCTTTGCCTGCCACATGCGTCACTTTCAGTGACAACAAATGGCGTTCTGCCCAGGCCATCAGTTTGGACACTTCACAATGCAGAGCCTTTACACGAGTCCCCCCTTGCCTGTTCACATAGGCCTTTGCCATCATGTTGTTCACTTGGACAAGGACATGATGACCTGTTAGATGTTTGCTGAGGCTCAAGAGGCCCAAGCGGATTGCCCTGAGTTACAGGAAGTTGATAATCTCCTGTGCCTCTTCCGCTGACCACTCCCCCTAGGCCATCTGACCCTTCGAGTGCGCTCCCCATCCGGACACGCTGGCATCCATCATCATAATCAGTCTTGGGGGGTCTCGAAGAGGTGCCCCCTGTTTGAATCAGCTTGGTGCTAGCCACCAGGCTAACTGTTGTCGAGTCTCTAGAGGGAGCTGTAGTATCTTGTACCTCTTGTGTACAATTGCTTCCTGGTGAGGAAGTAGGAGTCTCTGTAGGGGTCTGGCATGGAATTGGGCCCACTGTATGATCTCTTGACAAGAGACTAGCATCCCCAGAAGTTTGGCTAATGTCATCAGCTCTGAATTGGGTGAACTCAATACTTCTGCTAAGAGATTGAATTCTCAATTCCCTGTCCTGAGACAGGAAGGCCCAATCATGTACAGTGTCTGTCTCTACCCCTAGGTGCAGCAGCCTTTGAGCAGGTTGGAGGTGACTCTTTTCCAAGTTGACCACAAAGCCATGATCCCTCAGGGTATCTATGGTAAGTTGGGAGACCCTCATGCTCTCCTGGAACAAAGGTACTTTTTATTAAAATGTCATCCAGTTATGGGAACAGGTGGACTCCTTTCAGCCAGAGGTGTGCTACTAGGATCAATAACACTTTCGTGAACACCCTTGGTGAGGATTTCAGCTCAAATGGGAGAAGTGCTGATTGGCATAGATGAATCGCAGGAACTTTCTGTGGAAGCAGTGGATTGGAATGTGGAGGTATGATTCCACCCAGTCGATAGACATCAGAAAATACCCTTCTTGTATCACTGCCAGGATGGATCTGAGAGTCTCCGTCCTTAACTTCCTGTCTCGTATGTGCCTGCTGAGCCATTTGAGATCCAATACTACTCAGGAATCTCCATTTTTCTTTGGCACTATAGAAAACACTGAGTAAATGCCCTGCCTCTGTTGGGAGGGTGGAACTCTCTCTTATGACATTGATCTCTAGAAGATGCCATATGGCCCCTTTGGTTAGAAGAGGTGGAAAACTCCAGTCTATAACCCTGTGAAACAGACTCGATGACCCATTGATCTATCACAGAGTGACTCCAGTGATCTGTGAAGAGTTGAAGTCTTCCCCCTATCCCCAACAGGCTCCCTTGCTCTGTATAGTCATGCAGAGACTCCCTCTTGGGGTTCTTGGTGGAGGATTAATCTCTTTTGGAGGAGGTGAATGGTTTGTTGCCATGCTGCCTAGACCGCCACTTTCCTTTGAATTGCTTTGAGTAAGAGGGTTTCTGTCCCCTCTTCTGGTCCCGAAAGGCCTGAAAGCGCTTCCTGGCTCTGATGTCCCTCTTTTTGAGGGCAGGATCTTCTTCTTGTCCTTGTCTTCTGTCAAATATCTGTCAAGTCCTTCTCCAAAGAGGTTCCCTCCTTTAAAGGGGACCGCCACCATTTTCATTTGCGCTGAGGAGTCCACGTCTCAGTGGCAGAGCCAGTTGGTTCTCTGTGCCATCACATTGCACCCCAGCGCCCTGGTGGATAGTTGGAGTGCATCCAGGGTGGCATCTACCGCAAAGGCGACTGCAAGGGTGATCTTTTTAAGCTCATCTTTGAATTCTTTTGGTGCATCACTATCAGCCAAAGCCAGGTTTTGGGCCCAATCATATGCGGCCCTGGAAAACAGCAAGCCCGCTGTAGAGGCCTTGATAGAAGAAGAGGCTTCAAAATTCTTGCAAAGGGCTTGTTCTATCCTTCTATCAGTGTGGTCCTTTGGCATCCCATCTGCGTCCATGGGTAACAGTTGGAGGACAGACTGGTAATAGGATCATCCACCACTGGCAATTTCAGTTTATTGGTGGCCTCGGGCATCAGGGAGTAAAACTTAGGGGGGAAAGGTGGTGGTTAGCCTTAGGCTTAGCCGGAAATTCCCACTCTGCCTTCATTATGTTGTAAAAGGAAGCTAGGAGTAGCAACCCTGGCTGTGAGACTGAAAGTTTAGGCATCAGTTTGCCTGTACCTTTTTGGAATTCCGATTCCTGCTCTGTTTCCTCCTTGGGTTCAGATGTGAGGTCTAGGGTCCTTAAGACCTTCGGTAGGAGGTGAGAGTATAGTTCTTGTGGGAAGAGTCTGGACTGAACCAAAGGCATCACTTCCTCCTCCTCCTCTGATAGTTCCCCTTCTTCTTTTTCTGAGGAAGAGGTGGTGGAGTCAGACACTATCTCTCTACCACCAAGCAGGGGGCTGCGTTCCAAATGGGAGATTTGTGTTTCTGCTGTTTTGCTCTACGAGGAGACCTAGAGGTGCTCAACAAGTCTTCCTGTCTAGGTCTGGCCCTCTTGGCAGCCCTACCCCTTTCTACTGGTTCCTGGGACACAGAACCTTGGAGAGTTTCTCTGAGCATTTCTTTAAACTCCTTTCTCATTTCACCTCTAAACCAGTTTAGGAGTTCAGTCTTATCTGATTCCCTGGTTTCCTGATTCAATGGCTCCATGGACTCCTGTGAGGCCAGAGAGCCTGAAAGTCTGGGCAAGCTCAGATCCCCGAAAGGGCTTTCTCTTTCTTGGGAACTGCCTGGTTTAGCTTTATCAGCCATTTCTCTCTGCCTGTACAGGGGATAGTGAAACAGAAAACACTATCAGGAGAGAGGGAAGGAGTTGCCCTGGTTGCTACTACCTAGCAACCCTGTCCTCACTCTCCCATTGCACTTTGCCTAGCCTTCCAAGCCTTGCATAGTGGTCTCCCACCCAATGGAGTTGGCTTAGCTTTGGGATCCAGGCCAAATGGACATTACTTTGGGAGAGAATTCAAGATGGTCGCTGCCATATTTCCCACCAAAAGGCCGCACATTTCCCCCCTTTGGAATAGCCAGTTCTGTCTCTTGGGCCTTCTTGGGTATGCCCCCCATTCTCCAGGAAGAGAGCCTGGGGACAGACAATAACGGGCTGCAACTTCCCCCCTTTCCCCCCAGCCTCTGGACTCCTGTGAGGCCCTAGGGAAGAAGGCCAGAAAAACCCACTCCCTCCTGCAGCGCCTCATCACACTCCCTTCCTGGAGTAAAGTTCTACTTGGGAGTAAGGAGGCCCATGGCTAGCTCAGGAACTTACCATGATTCGGGAGGGACAGAGGGATCACGCCGGTCCTGTCAGCTTCTGCGGCCGGGGGGGGTCATGGCTGCTTCCCTCCACTGCATCGCAGACTCCTCCACACTCCCACTACTCTCTAGGAGCAGGCCCTCCACCCAAGGGCAGGTAAGGCTGGCAGGTGTCCACTGGGGGTCGCCTGAGCCTATCGGCAGCTGGGGACCACCCAGCACTAATAAGTCCCCTTGTGCGCCACTGAACTCCGCACCAACCAGTGCTGTGGCTTGATTTTCTTCCTTCTAAAGGAGGGAACCTTTTTGGAGAGGGACTTGACAGGTATTTGACAGAAGACAAGGACAACAGCTGCTCAGACGTGTCCTGCTATAAGGCAGGGCTGGCTAGAACTGGGGAAGCCTCCAAGGGATAAGCCCCTCCCTGCCTGGATCAAAGCTCAGAGCCAACCCTGCAGAGGGAGGAGGAGCTTATCCCAGATGTGAGGACTGTCCCATGAGCTGAACCACTGGAGAACAGATTTCATCTGAATGAGACCACAGAATGTCTAAGAAACCAGTGCAAGATGCAGAGATGCTCTGAGGGAAAAGAGAGGAAATGAAAAATGGGTAGGGTTCAGGCCCAGTTCAAGTTCTTCCAATGGGTAATGGGGATCTCACAAAGAGTGTGTATGTGACAGTGCAATCTACCAGGTGAATGTAAGCTCTATCCTAACCAAAAGAAGCGTTTTACGTTGCCATACAGACCTAGAGCTGTTTTTTGTGAAATGACTTTTTTCTTGCAGCTGCAGGACATTGTGCAGAACATTGTTAAACATATTTGATATTCAAGAGTCCACATATGCTAGTTGCATTTAGCAGCCAGTGATAATTAGTGCTTGCCAAACACTCAAAGAAAGACAATGTATAACAGAGAGAACTCTTACTCTTCTCCAGAGACTTGGGTAAAAAATCTGGGAACTGGATCTGGCAATGGGCTGACACTGTACTACTTTCTCCAAGTGGCTCCAAGGTACAGGTAAGCCTTGTTCTTCCTTAAACTCCAGAGCAATGTTCCCTCTAAGCCGTGGAGTCTTGTGAGCAAAAATTCTACTTCGTGAGCTCCTGGCATTGAACTTGTGAGCAAGCGATTTGGCTACTACATAAATTAGTTTGCTCTGGGGCCATCTTTCCTGAGCTAAGGCAAAAATGTGTGAGCCAGAGGCTAAAAAACTGTGAGTTAGCTCACACTAACTCAGCTTAGAGGGAACACTGCTCCAGAGAAGGGTGGGTGTCTTTACAGATTAAGGCTGTAGTTCTCAGAACACTTTTCTAGGACTAAGACCAGGCCCATAGCCAGGATATTTTAAGTCAGAGGGGGCACTGGCTAATCAAATTTATCCAAGGGAGAAGGCCATGATGCCCTGGGCTGGATGGGAAGTCAGGGGGCCTTGCCAGCAAGTAGGGGGGGCTAGCCCCAAGATGCCCTACTGTAGCTACGGGCCTGACTCAGACCGATTGAATAAAATGGAACTTATTTCAGAGTAGGCCTGATTAAGATTGTTTCCTAAGTAAGGTATTCACCAGTAGCAAGAAGCATTCCTCTGGTAAAATAAAAAAATTGCCTAAAAGCTTTTGCCACTGCATTAAGATAACATTCATCTTCTGGGTTTTATATATGTAAGTGGATTTTACTTTTACAAAACACCCCCACTTGGATCTTCAACTTGATGCTCAATTTTTAAAAACTTTAAGGCAAAACATATGGAAATAGAAAGTGACACACTACTACATGATTTCCTACACAATAAGTGACCACAATGTTTTTATAAATCTTAAGGACCACTGCAAGTATAGAAAATGGAGGGAGTAAGTGGAACTTAGACTGATACTTAGGATGGAAGCTTATCTACCAGGTGCAAAATGGGAGATGACGAAAGATACGTTTAACCAGCTCAGAGGAGGCACTGCCATTTTCAGTAGCAAAATTATGACACTTTATGAGGGCTTACAATGGAAAATTCACATAAAGCTACCACTTTGGGTGGGTATGGGGTTCTATCTTGAGAGTCAACAGGTATGTCAATGGTCATCTTAATTAGACATGCACCTGAGCATCTCCATTAATTTGGTATACTCAGTTCCCTTATGTACTCATGTTATCAGCTAGTTCAATGTACCATGTTCCTTTAAATAAATGTGTTCAGCTCTTCACTGCTTGCCCATGCAAACACATTGTATCCTATATGTGAAGGGGGGGGAACACCTTAAAATTCACAACCATTTCCAAATTGGTTTCCAGTTATTCACTAAAGGATAGTTTTGTTTTGATGCTAAATAGGGCAGACAACATGGCTAAGGTTTAGTAAATGAAATTTACAGGCTGTTCACTTTGTAGTGAATGGGTGCAATCCACCTCTTTTAAAAATCAATGTCAGCTTTATCATAGACTTCAATAGGAGATGGATTACACTCCAGGTTTCCTGCCAAACTCTACTCTACAAGTAAACTAAAATCAGAGAAATAAATTACTGTGCCTCTAGCTTCTCCAAGAAAATAAAATGTGAGAAATTAAAGAGAGACCATCTGTTGAAATTATTTTTAATCACTGTCAATGACAATAATACATACTAAAATCCCAAGAAAGTTTTTTGTGTTTGACTTTGTATTCTCCTCAGCATTGGGAAATCTACTCTTGTACATATGGCTCACTCACTATTTTAAGCATCTATTTCTTTCTGTTTACTAAAGGGACTCAAAACACATGCAACTAACCATTGTGGGAAACACATTTGAGAGGCAGACAATGGTCACTGGACTAGCAGCTTGATCATGACACTTCAGCACCCAAGGATTTAGGAGAGCCAAGACCAACAACAGTGGCTGTGCAAAAACATAATATCACAAAGATGTAATGAAGTAACATGGACAGAGAGCTAGAAACAGGAATATCTAGAAAAAGAAAAAAAAATGAGGCTACATAAGGCTGTGAATGTAAAATAGTCCTGTTAGTGGTTAATATAAACTAAAATGCAAGCATCTGAAGTTTCCCCTCTCCCTCCACAAGGCGCATTCATGCATTTTTGCTATTTCTTCATTTTGGGAATGATGCCAATTAAGGAACCACAGAGAATGCAGAGTCAAAGTCACCTCCATACAATTTATGTCTTATTAAAAACTTTGTAATACTAACAATTAATTTTAATGTTAACATGTTTGAAGCAATTGAAATAAAAATTAAACTTGGTATGCATCATTTTAAAAAAAAAAGATTCACCAGTGCTGAATAGAGTAGTTCCAACCACGAGATGGCTGGAGATTAGCATTTTAGCAGCGATTACTGTAGGAATCGATGGGCTTTTCTGCATGCTCAACTTACTCCTGATTTCCTAGGGAGCTGATTTGGGCATGGTTGTTCCACACATCTACCCTCCCTGTGCATTTTCACAGTTGTGAACTCAGTTTTGGTTTTTTTCCCCTTCAGAACATGCTTTGAATAATGAGGATTCTAAAGGCAAGGTGCTGTTGTTATTCATGGTGTTATCAGTGGTCACAGCACTCCCCCCCCTTTTTTAAAGGCACTAACGTATCAGTATATTGCTGGAGCTTTGTAGCAATAGGCTTAGGAGATTCTCCGAATTCCCAGCTTTTATTAAAAAAGAGTAAGGTTCTGACCATTTATGCACAAGTGCAAACCTCTGCATCAGCAGTCTTAAATAACTGAAGCTTGTAAAGCTTTCTGCAAAACTTTTTGCCTCCCCAGGAGTAGATCCGAATGTAGTACCCATTACCCTGCATTTTCCAAATCCACCTTTTCCATGATTCCCCCCCCACCCCCTTTGGATCTGAACTCACAATTTTCCAGTGAGGAATTCCCAATTTTGAATTTTGCTTCCGACCATCCTTTTGTGTCATCAGTGTCACATGTTCACCCCCTCCTGCCCTTCTCAGGTTGTCCCTTGAGCAATTTTAAGCGTAATGTTGATTGTTTTATGACACATTTTTTTCATTATAACATAGCAACAGGCAGCAAAATTTGATGTAGCCTTCTCTGCGAAGTTCCTTTCCTTTCAATTTTTTTGGTGAGTAGGTTTTGATGCCACACAATTGTGTTGTTTCTTCATTCTCCTCCACTTTTTCTTCCCTTATATCTTTTGGTGTGTTTTCTTCTTTTTTTTTACAATGTTATGACATTATAATATTACTGCATATGCAAAAAAAAGGAGGTTCCATACATGACGACATGTTTAGTGTGCTTCATAATAACTGAATAACACTGTTATGAATTGGTGTATCCAGTTCAATGCTTGCCAGCCATTTTATTAATTGGCAACTAAGGAGGAGCAGGGGACCTTTGAAATGGTGGCAGCCATGCTGTTCCCCACAATACATCCAGCCTTTTAAAAACAATTTTATGATGTTCTAACGTTCACATTCACATTCACAAAAAAGGAGGTTCTGTCATTGAGGAAGTCATTGATTACATGGTTGCGCAACCCCTTTTCAAAAGAAGTACAGAACACATGGGGAGGGTTGTATGTGAATTCAAGAAAAAGATCCCCCAAATAAATGTCTTTTTGCAGAAGGGGTGCCGCAAAGTTGGAACATCAGCTGGGGATTCAATTTGCCAAGAAACAGCAGCAACACTGATGTGCAGGAAAAGTCTCAATCGCCTTCCCTTACAGAGATATGCCTTTTTAATTATATCTCCATGAGGGAAGGAGATAAAGGCTTAATTTAAAAAAAAAAAATGAAAGCTGAAGATCCAGAGAACCTCTAAAGCTTATCGTTATAATGCTCCAGCTATATATTGATATTAGTGCAATTTCTTTCTAAAGGAAAGGAAATCATTTGTCTTCAGGGTGGGGGGAGAAGAGGGAGTGGTTTGACCACGACAATCCAAACATTGAACAGTGGTCTGGAGATCAGTGGGAGTGGGCAGGACATAGAAACCCAATAGAAACATTGTGTACAAGGAAAAAGCCAATTCAGAATCAGCTTTCAAAAAAACAACAACAACACTGGGGTTAAAGTGGTATCAAACTGAGAAACAAATGGAGGGGGGTGAAGTGAAAATTAAAGGCACAAAAATATATGCGAAAAGCAGGGGATAAATCAAAAAAGTATAGGGCCAGAACTGATGAGAAAACCCCATGTGGAAAAGCCCTACATTGAAGTTCTACAGAAAAGAATCAGTATCAGTGTTCTCCCTTATACAGTGTTTTGTTTTTGTATGCTAGCTACGAATAATCTATTTTTATCTACTGTAAGAACAAGCAAGATTGTCAATATAGTAGTGTATATAATGGTATTTTGGGAAATACATCTTAAATAGGCCCATTAGAGTAAAGGACTTTCTATGTTACTTTTGCTTGAGTAGAGGCTGAAACAGCACACCATAGGCAGCTGTTATCCATCATTGTCTTCAGCATCTTCTTTAGCTGTTCAGTTTTCTGCCATATTCACTTAAGATATTTGCTAAAGGCACTATCTTTCTCCTTAACAAGCTTAGCTAAGCTTTTACAAGTGCATGGCAATTTCTGCTTGTTTCACATAACCTGATGGGCTGAAATTCTTTTTACCTGCACTAGAAAATAATTGCTTCTGTCTTCTGCAATGTTCTTGTGTCTTCTCCCATGTGGTTAAAGCTGGGAGACTTTTCCCCTAGTTTGCTTGCATGATCCTGCTCACTTCCAACCCTTCAGAAAGAGGGTGTTTCATTCCCAATGCAGCACACAATTAAAAAAAGACTATATAATTCATGCGTATTCCACTTTTTAATATACAAAACCAACTCAATCAAGATGCCATTTTTATTCCTATTTGGTGGTGCTAAAGTAGAAAATTGTTCCTAACTAAAGATGCTAATAAACACCTAAATATAAATACTATAACTTCTTTCACTATGAAGTATACTACTTATTTCATTCATAGCTGGCTAATGCTATTCCCTGAACAATTTAGTTTTATACTTTGTATGGCATAACAGTAGAGTGGGATCCTTCCTGACATGTTTAGGCAGGCTGTTTCGCCCAGTACAATATGAAACAGAACATGTTCGGGTACAGGCAGCTGTTAATCTTACCTGTTTGTGGGGTAGCAACTTCAAAGGGCCTTGCTCAGAAGAGAGAAGCCATTGGAGTGGTGCACACTGGGAGACTGCAGATATGTAGGTCCCAGGTATGAAGAACTTTATAGATAACTAGTGAGGAAAGCCCGTTGTGGTGGTAGACAACGGGCCCTAGATAGGAAGGAAGGGTGGGTAGAAGGAAGGGAGGATGTGAGAAGTGGAGGTAAAGAGAGAAAGAGAGAGTTAGAGGGGGGGAGAGAAAAGGGGGGAACATATAGAGGGAAAGGGGGGCAGAGAGGGGGAAAGAGGGGGGAGACAGAGACAGAGTGGGGGTTATGATAGCAAGTTGGAAAGAAAGAAAGGAAGGGAGAAAGACTGAAAGCAAGGAAGAAAGAAGGGTAGAAAGAGAAAGACTGAGGGAGCGAGAGTGGAAGGAAGGAACGAAAGAAGGATGGGAAGAAGGGGAGAAAAGAAAGAGAGGGGGAAACAGAGTGAGTGAGAGAGAGAGAGAAAGTGGGGAGGGGAGTGAGAGAGAAAGGAAGGGGGGAGGTACAGGGTGGGAGAAGGGGGGCGGGGGGGCTTCTCCCATGCGGCTGGAGAAGAAAAGGGGGTCCCGGTAAAGCTCCTCCTGTCTGTCCGGCTTGCAGGGAGAGAGGGAAAAGCTGTGAGGGGTGGGGGGAGGGGAGGGGCTTAGGCAGGCATCCAGCGGCTTGCTCAGAAGTTGCCGGCACCGGCTTTCACCTGGTCGAGAGAGGTCCAAAGCCAGGCATGTGGCAGTTCAGTGGCCGCCGCTGGCCTTGTCCTGGATGGGGGGGTGCGGGGGGCAGAAGCCGGGCATGCGGCGGCTGAGTGGTCACCGCTGGCCTTGTCCTGGGTGGGGAGGCAGGTGGGCAGAAGCCGGGTGTGCGGCGGCTGAGTGGCCGCCACTGCCAGCCTTGTCCTGGGCGGGCGGGGCGGGGGGGCAGAAGCCGGGCATGTGGCGGCTCAGTGGCCATCACCGTTGGCCTTGTCCTGGGTGGGAGGGGCAGATGGGCAGAAGCTGGGCGAGTGGCGCCTCAGCCGCTGTTGCCTGCCGGTGCCGGGGCCCTGCTAGGGCTCCCCCAGAGCCCTGCGTTCTCGGGTTGGGGCGGTGCCGTAATCGGGGCCGTGGTGAGCCAGCTAGGGCAGCCACAGCCACGGCGGCTCTCCCTTGGCCCCCCCCTCAAGGCCTGCCTTGTGGGGGTGGTCGGTGAAATCGGTTCCTTTACCTGGGTCCCCTTGCTGAACCATGGAGTCTTCGGGGCTTCTCCGGCTGGGCCACTGAAGAGAAGACCCGTCCCCATGCTCAGGCTGCACATCGTCCTCTCCTTTCTGAGGCTCAGAGCTAACTGAGCGGAAAACTGTGGCCGGGCTGATGTGGGCGGGACTACGCAAAGCAGCCAGCCAACCCAAGCAGAGTCTTCTAAGTTTTGTAACTGACAGTTCTTGCTGTGAAACACTGTTGGCGCGCATAGAACGTTCTAGGACCAGAATTCAATTATATATAAGGAAGGATAACCAGTACCTTGAATTGAAGCCCAATCCTTGGTAACCAACAGAGTGGCTGCAGAAAAGGTATCATATGCATATGCTGCCTAACTCCTGAGAGCAATGCAGCCATGTCACTCTGTACCAGTTTAGGATTGTTTAACTTGTAAACAGGAACAAATAATATGAAGCACTGTAATTTCATTGGTGTTCTACACTAAATACTTACCTGAAATAAGTATTTTGTGGGCTTTAGGTACCATAAAGTGCATATGAGTCAGCACAGTGCCTTTTCCCAGCTATACTTAATGTGTATGTTATTATCCGTTCTAAAGCCATGAGCCAGGCAATTACACGTGTTTAGATAGGAAATTTCCCCCCAGTAGTTTTACTACTTGCAGAAACTGGGGAAATGGCAAAATGGGGAAGGAATTCACTCTTAATTTATTGGGATCTGCTCCATCAAAGTTTGTACACTTCATTGGAAAAACTTTGGATCAAATTTCCAGGAGCGGAGAGGGATCAAAACCTAAATGTGATAGACTTTTGAGAATCTGCTGATCCTCTAATACATATTTTTAGACACAATGATCAGGTAATTTCTGGGAAAGTAAAAATACCAGAGTGTTATAACATCTTGCTTTATGAAACAAATTATATTCTGTATCACATTAGAATATAGATTAAATATACTGCATTTAATGGAGTAATTTTGTTTAAATGAGATAAGAATCTGGTCTTTTGATAACTGACTCATATTTTAGGCCCAAACTTATTTATTTTCTATAGCAACAATGCTGTTATCCTAGTCTACTAACTGAAATGCATGTATTTTAAAAATATAGATTGCAAATGCAGATAAATGAAACCATGGTTACAGAAGATGTTATCTATGCTAAAGAATGCAATACTAAGTAAATGGCAGTCTTCACTTTTTATCAGGATTTCAGCAGGAATTGGCAAAGTATACAATCCAGTGAGGCCTTTGAAGCACATGAAACTTGCAATAACTTTTTCCCTCTCTCCAAATGCAGCATGTCTTTCACTCACCACCATCTTCTGTTCAAATTGTCTCAAGTCTAAAATACAGTTTGTGTTGGAGGGCAGCAGAAGGGAGAAAGAAACCCTAAGAGCTCTACTTTGAGCCATGGTATCTGGACTTAAATAAGATTACCTGATGAGTAAGATTACGAAAAGTAGTGTAGAAGTCGTGCATTACAGCTCAATAGTATCCAGTAGACCATACCTGAAAAGGACATGGGTAGCTTGCAGGAGAAAGAAGGGAGATATGTATACAGAAATAAGCAGCTTCCTGCAGCTATATCCCATTTAGGACTCATCTCTCCCCCCGCCCCTAGAACAGAATCCCATCCCTTTTATAATTATTTATTTACCCTCAGAATTTTTTCCCCAGTGTTTCTACAGACAATTAGTGTCATGATCATACATATCCATTGTTTAATGCAAGGGTCCCCAATGTGCCATGGCACCTGCCAATCCATTTCACACCGAGTCTTTTAAGAAAAAGGGCAGGGTCAGGTTGCCTTAGAAGTCTTTTGATTAGCCACTGGAGATCTGACTGGCTGCAAATATATATATATTTAAGTTGCTTCAACAGCAGTCAACACTGCAGCACAAGGATATTCACTGACTGAATAAGAAGAGCATTGCTGGATCAGACCAGTGGTCCGTCATGCCTTACACAATGGGCAGCCAGTTCCTCTGGAGGTCCAACAACAGGGCATAGAGGCTGAGGAATTCCCCAATGTTGTCTCCAGGCACTGGGATTCAGATATTTACTGCCTCAGAATGTTATGGTTCTTTTAGTCACCATAGCTTGTAGCCAGTGACAGACCTATCCTCCATGACTCTGTCTAATCCTCACTACATCCCCTGGCAGCAAATTCCACATTTTAATCACTTGCTGTGTAAAGATGTAGTTCCTTTTGTCCACCCTAAATCTATGGACCATCAGCTTCTTTGGATGCCTTTGAGTTCTAGTATTCTGGGAGAGGGAGAAAGGGTTCTGTTTGTCAACTATCTCCAGCCCATGCATAATTTTATAAACCCCTATCGTGTCTCCCCTTAGGTGTCTGTCTTCTAAACTGAAAAAGTCCCAGACTCTTCAGCCTTTCCTCACAGGGAAGGTTCTCCAATTCCCTAAGCATCTTGGTTGTCCTATTCTGTGTTTTTACCAGTTCTGCAATGTCCTTTTTGAGGTGAACAGTATTCCAAATGAGACCACACAATAGATCTATACAGGGCATTCTAATACCATTCATTTTATTTTCAGTCCCTTTCCTAATAGTCCCTAAAAGAGTTTGCCTTTTTCACTAGTGCAACACAATCGGTTGACACTTTCATTGAGCTACCCACCAATATCCCAAAATATTTTTCCCTCTCAGTCTCAGCAAATTCAGACCTCATTAGCCTATCCTTGAAGATGGGATTTTTTTTTGTTCCATTTTGCATCACCTTACATTTACCGACAATGAATTTCATCTACCACATTGTTGTCCACTCACCCAATTTTTTACAGATCCTTGTGGAGCTCTTCATAATTATCCTTGGTTTTCATTATCACCATATTTTTAAATAACATGTTCATTTAAAAGGCATTCTGTTAAAGATTCTGTCTGAAATGTTCAAAAGATACTACTAGACATCACTCCCTGATATTTTGTGGTTGGCTCTGCCTCCTGTGGCAGCCATTTTGTGGTTGACTCCACATCCTGTTGCAGTAGGGTTGCCAGGTGCAGTCGGGTTGCCAGAATCCCTCCCCTTGTTGTCCCCCAAGCACCAAGAATACAGAACATCACTGCCCCAGACAGAAGGCTCCATCTATACCCTGTGGCTAATAGCCACTGAAGGGCCTCTGCTCCATACATGGAGCCCTGCCATACCAGAGTGACACTCCAGTATTTGGGCAAAAACTCAATGGTAAATTTGACTTCTACCACAGAGTTTTTGCCCAAATACCAGAGTGTCACCCCTGATGTCCCAGAAGTGATAGTATTACTTCCAGGTCACATGGGGTGCATGTAAACACATTGCTGCCCCTGCGAGGATTTTTCCTCTCTTTCAGATTATATTCCCCCCGCTGGCCAGCTGATTGGTGGCAGGGAGGTGGGGCCTGGAACCAGGGGACCCCTGCCTTCACTGGGGAAGTCTAGCAACCCTATGTGGCAGCCATTTTGAAATTGAGCCCACTACCCTGTGTCAGATTTCTAAATGTGCCTGTAGTCTTTAAAAGATTTTGATCTAACCATCTAGAGACCTTGGCAAATGAACTTCCATTGTATCCACCTGGTTCAGAGTACATTTGGGAACTTCATGGAACACATTTGCCAACGTCTGTGTGAGCCAGTTTGGTGTAGTGGTTAAGTGTGTGGACTCTTATCTGAGAGAACCAGGTCTGATTCCGCACTCCTCCACTTGCACCTGCTGGTGTGACCTTGGGTCAGTCACAAGCTCTGGCACAGCTGTTCTCTCAAGGACAGTTTGTGTTAGAGTTCTCTCAGTCCCACCTACCTCACAGGGTGTCTGTTTTAGGGAGGGGAAGGGAAAGGAGTTTGTAAGCTGCTCTGAGACACCTTTGGGCAGTGAAGGGCAGGGTATAAATCCAAACTCCTCCTCCTCCTCCTCCTCCTCCTCCTCCTCCTCCTCCTCCTCTTCTTCTTCTTCTTCTTCTTCTTCTTCTTCTTCTTCTTCTTCTTCTTCTTCTTCTTCTTCTTCTTCTTCTTCTTCCTCCTCCTCCTCCTCCTCTTCCTCTTCTTCTTCTTCCTCTTCTTCCTCCTCCTCCTCCTCCTCCTCTTCTTCTTCTTCTTCTTCTTCTTCTTCTTCTTCTTCTTCTTCTTCTTCTTCTTCTTCTTCTTCTTCTATGTGAGACTTCAGAACAGTAGAAACATGACACTTGGGGAAAACTTTCAAAGAGCTGTAGAGTGCAGTTTTGCCTTCCTGGTGTCCTTTCTAGTACCTAGAGCAGCTGTTGAAGTGCAAATTTGAGCCCCATGGAGCCCTGCCATACCTAGTAAAGTTGTTTTAAGCATTAATGGAGCCCTACAGGGCACAATTCTGCCTGCCAAGAATCCTTCCAAAACCTGATCTAATTGGACTTCACAATAAGTGAAGGATGCTGCCACGGGGACAATAGGAAAGCAACAAAATAATAAGCCCAAAATTATATGGCAGAAAGCCATTTCCCCCTGAATATCTAGTACTGATGTAGTAATGCCCCCGCAAGTATTCATTGCTTCTTATCAATATGGAATCAGTTGCATAGAATTAGCTAAAGCCAAGGGTGAAATTAAGGGTGCAGTCACACGTGTCAGATAAAACGGGGGGGGGGAGGTAAGTGAGACTATTTCCTCCAGAGGAATTTGACCCGGAGGAATTTGACCTGCATGATCATACCTCCCTTTGAAGCTGCGGGTGTAGCCTCTCAGTGTGTGATCAGATGCAACTGCAGGTGAGTCATTTTTTTTGTGCCGTTTGTTTCCTATGTGCTTAAATGAGGAATCGATGAACCGCACCTCCGTACTGAGGGCTCCCTATGGAGTTTGCGATGATACACATACTGCGAAGGAGGGAAAAACAATGGCACGAAGTCAGGATGGCCTGATCAGACCATCCCGTCAGCATGAGAGCATGCTGGAATGATCAGACAGGGGAAAGTGGCCCGTCACAACCCGTTTACTACCAGATTTCCCCCGGTGTCTTTTAACTCTGCTTCTGTGGTAGAGCAGAACAGGTTTCCAACAGTTGCAGGATGCTTTCCAGATGTTGCTGTCTGATTGTGCCCTTTAAATCCGCCCAGCATTCGCACCTATGTTGGGTCTAATTGTGCGTATGATCACAGCCTAAGACTTCCAAAGCAGGCTCCATTATAAATCTCAAAGGAGAAATCTATATTTGTGTGAGTCTGTAAACCATGCATTTTTAAGACAGCACTCCCCAACAGCACTCCCCAACAGCATTCATGACACCGAAACTCTGGTTTTCCCAGAGAGACTTGTCCGTTCCCTTCTATTGCCACCTTCCACCAGCAGGTGAAGACTTTTTTTTTTGTTTGGCATTCCCTCTGTGATCCCACCTTCTGTCCCAATGTTTTAATTGTTGTTATGTTCTTGTATGTATTTTAGCTGTGATTTTATTTAAAATCATTTTGTTGGTTTAAATGGTTTTTAAGATGTGATTTTTATTACGTATATCTTAATTTGTTATCCACCTTGGTGGCCCTTGGTGGTAGAAAGGTGGGGTATACATTTTGTACTTTTTAAAAAATACATCAAGGAATCACAAGTCCTCTCCTCCTTTCTTGCAACATCCAGTCACATACCAGACAGTGCTTTTTCAGAATGTGCATGGCAAGCCATGTATGCCCTGGAGTCTGTTGTCCTCTTGCATCCATATTAGATACAATAAGTGCAAGTTTAACTAACATGTCTGTACTGTCTTTACATAGCTTACAAGATCAGGTTCACAACTTAAAACCCTAAGTATTAATCAACAGCACCCCTTGATTGGAAAGGATTTAGCCCCAGAACAATTTTCTGATTAATAGCTTCCGTATAGTTGCTAGTTGAATAGGAGTAGAACAGGCCATTGGTACTTACCGTGAAGGGTCCTTCTCCTCTGAGATAAGGAGGACATCTTGCTGGGTGTTTCCCACCCTATCCTTAGGGAGGCAGGAACCAAAACTTCACTTCCTGTCCTCTAGGTGGGACACGCCCCTTAACTTAGTTTGGGAACTCCCTGAAGCAGTAAAGTTCTAGAAAACAATCTTAACAACTGAGCCAACGCAGCATAACTGTAGAAAAACCAGACAGAATAACTAGCTAGAAGATGGGAAAAGGACAGGAAGGACTATCCTGAACAAGGAGAGAAAAGGAGAAAGGGAACAGGTAGACAGGGCGATGACACGGGAGGGACCAAGATGTCCTCCTTATCTCAGAGGAGAAGGATCCTTTGCGGTAAGTACCAATGGCCCATTCTCCATCTGAGAGGAGGACATCTTGCTGGGACCTCCTATAGCAGTGTCCTCAATATATGGCCAAAGGAAGCAGGTACTTCCATCTCCTTTTCCTCTTCCTCATCGGATAGGAATTCCCTCTCCTCCCTATCTCCAAACTCACTGTCTTCAATCTGTGAAATGTCCCATTGGGAGTCTTCCCTCATATCACAAAAGTGTTCTTTTCTAGCCACTTTAGTTGGCCAGGTAGGCCTTCCCTCTTCTGGGCAGGTTCTATCCTGGTCTCCCTGATGGCAGCAGCTAGTGTGGGGATAGGAAGGACAATGGCCCATATTCGTGGTATTTGCACTATGTTGGAGAACAGAGATTTCCTCCCTCATGGCCCACCTGAAAAACTGCATCATCTCAAGAGTAAGCAACATATTTCCACCCCTATTGGGGTTACTCACGAGTAGACCCTTAGGAGACTGGATGACTTTGGAATTCATCTCCATAGGCACCTGAGCGTTTGGAATATCTGGGACACCACCTGTTTCCGTATTGTGGCTTATGGAAGCAGCAACAGCTGCCCCGCAGCACTGCCCTGTTCCCTCAGGGGGGTTGTGTTTTGCCACCTTTCCTAAAATGGCACCTGTGGCGCGCTCTGTTGGCAGTGAATACAGCCTTTTTTTGCATGCTTAATCTTTGAGGCTGGCGCCACAGCTGCAGCAGACAAGGGCATGGCTTTCCCCTCAGACTAGGGGTCTTGCACTGGCAGCAGAGCTCCTTCCCCTTCAGACTCGAAAAATAAGCCATTCGAGTCTTCCCGGCCCGACATGCCCCAGAAGGAGCTTCGGAGAAAGGCAGAAAATGGGAGAGAAGGAAGGTTAGGTGGGAGGGAGAAATTAGTTTTGAAAGGGGTGAATAGAGGAGGAGGCTGAGGATAAGTAAGAATCAGAAAAAAATAACTTTAGAAATCTAGAATGAGGCATGAGTGCCAACTGTGTGCTACTCTCCCTATCAAGGCAGGAACAAAACGAGTAAAAGGGTGTCTCCCACCTAGAGGATAGGAAGTGAAGTTTTGGTTCCTGCCTCCCTAAGGATAGGGTGGGAAACACCCAGCAAGATGTCCTCCTCTCAGAGGGAAAAAAGGACCAGTAAACATTTTCAAAGTTGGGAACAAAAATTGGACAACATCAAGGAAAATGTGACTTCCACTATTCAGTTGAAAACTGCATTGAGTATTATTGTCTATGAATACTGAGTGAAATATCTCTACGTTGAAATCCTTTAGATCAGAAAATAGAGTAAATAGAAAAAATAGGTAAAATAGACTGAGTGCCAATCTGGTATAGTGGTAAGTAAACATATCAAAAGTAACTATGACCACATTAGAACTGTGCTTCCTGCATTAGGACTGTAGTGCCATTCAACCAATTGTTAGTTGAGTTGGTTCCCAGTGTGATCAAACAGTACTTTCTACGTAGTATTAAGGGTGATCTGGAACCTAAGTCAGTGGGTCCCTATTTGAAAAAGGGAGAAGCCAACAGCATCCCCTTCCTCTGAGGTGGAGATTACCTACTGTCATTTCTAGAAAATGGAAAGGGCTCAGTTTTCACATTAGGCAGAAGAGTGCCATAAGGGCTTGTCCTCTGTCCTTGCAAGGTTTCATGGATCTCATGAAGTACCTTTGAAAGCCTCCAGGAATCCCTTGATCCCAACCTGAGGAAGTACTATAAAAGCATTTATGGCATTAATATAACACTGTAGTACAAACAGCAGTAACCCCTCTTGAGACATAGTCACCTAGGCCCTTATAATGAACTCACTGGAGCTGACTGGAATGATTACATCCAAATCCATCCAATAGTTTCTCAGTTACATACTTCCTTTTTGGGCTGGTACAAACCATTTTGTCTACACAAAGTCTGGTATCTGGCAACACAGCATGCATTGCAACATATGTGATATCCCTCAAATTTATTTAACAATAAATTCATATTCCCACTTTCCTCTCATTGTGGGAAAATGGAGTAATAAAATGGATGTTAATAACCTTGTGTTTTACCATAGCATATCTTCTCAAGATTTTTTCAAAGGTTACCATATTGGATTTAGCGAAGCAATATTTCCAGCTTACATTGAAATAATTATTTAAGAACGGGAGCCAGAATCATAACCATCTGGTCTTTTATTTTAAAAAGCCAAAGCAAAAATGTGCTTTAAAAATTGGTGATAGATTTCAATATTTTGATATATATACACATTAGTACGCCAAGTAAAATACCATTCAGCTAATTGCCATTTTCTATGATATCTGTTTGTTAAGAAATGCAGCATTTCAAACTGTTTATGGTGCTATGAGTAACTTAATGTGATCTATAAATTAGCTCAGAAGTGTCTCACTCAGGGCAGAGAAAAGATAAGGATGCATTTCAAATGAATGCTAAATACATCATAGGTTGATCTTTTTTGATGATCATATTAAGAAACGTTTAATTATGAATGCTATGCGAGAGTGCCTTTTAAAAACAACAGTTCAAAGTCAGCTTGCTGAAAGGCATGATTGGAATCTTCAGACCACTAGAGACCAGACTGAAGAGTAGAGATGAGCAATACATGCATTATGCTTCTAATGCACTGGAATATGGAGTGCAAAATCACCCTTTTATTCAAGCAATATGCCTTCATCCCTACCAAGTGCATCAGTGGGAATGTTGGAAGACAAAGGGTAGTTTCTCTTTGGCTATCAGGCCTAATAGCTAATGATAGACCCATTCCGTATAAACCTGTCTAACCCCATTTTAAATCCATTTAAACCACTGGCCATCACCATATCTCTTAGCAGTGAGTTACCCATTGTGTAAGCCTGTGTTTTCCCTAGTCTGTCCTCAATCTATTCCCAGAAACAGAAGCTGAGGAAGAGCCCAGACTACAAATCATCAATTGTATGTACATATATCTACATCATATCACATCTCCAACTGGTTGCAAAATGTAACACAAGGAGAATAGTATACAGGTTATATAATCAGCATAATTAAACATCAACCTTTAAAAACAGACCAGCACAACCCAGATTCAAATGAGCCAGAAGCAAAAAGCAGGAGCTGAAACTGTGTAGACATGCTAGTGACAAAAATAAAAAAATTAGAGCAAATTCATATAAAATGAATTGCATTTATACTTTACAGGGAACTTTGGTTTCATTTGAGTGCTGAGGAAGATTAAGACAATGTGACTAACCCAACACCAGCTAGTACATCCTGGCACATAATTGTTAAACAGGAATAACCAGTCATATTAAAGGGAAGTGCCTCTGAGCTATGCACACTGCTTTTCCCTCACCACGGAGTAGCTATATACTCTTCTTTCACCCTCAATCCTAGAATTAAGTATTAGGGCTTACTCATTTGTTATGAAGGCTGGATCTGACATAAATGTCACTTTGTCAGGCCGGGCCATATGTGCCACAAAATGTAAAGCCAGGTACCAGAGACATTTTACCATTGACCATGACCCATAACCCTTGACAGCAGAACTCGGAGGCAAACCAGCCGTCCTCACACCTTATGGTTGCCAACTCTGGGTCTGGCAATCCCTGGAGATCTGGGGGAAAACCCTGGGGAGGCCATGCATTTGGGGAAGGGAAGGATGTCAGCAGGGGATATAATACCCTAATGTAGGTCCCTCTGGTCCACATTTGAACTGGTTTCCCCTCCCCAATTGTTCACAGGCCAGATAAAAGCCCTGGATGGACCGGTTCCAGCCCTTGGGCCATATGTTTGACATGTCTGGATTAAAGAGTGATGGCAGGTCTCCTCAATACATAATAAAAACTTCAGCTGTTAAAGCACTCTACCTCCATATACAGTGCTCTACAAAAATAAAGCAGATGAAGTCTATTCTCTTCCCACTACAATCTGATCTACTCCTCTAGTCCTTTTCCTCACCACTTAATAATCATAGCATCCTGCTTCTTAACCTATTTAGAATTCAAGAGCAAGCTGTCTCTAACTACAAGCTTAGGCAGGGTTTACAGGTACGATTTAGCCATGGTTGTCACTGGACTGAAAATATGGGCTTTAAAAATTCTCTCCATAGAGAAAGCTAAATGTCAGGGGGGAAATCTAGCCTTGCCCATTCCATATCAAGGCCCTGTTCACACGGAGCATTTGCCCCGCTGAAGGCACGGGAGCCCTGCGGACTTTCCGTGCTCGATCATATGAGCACATCTGGGAGGCGTAGTGCTCCCGTGGCCAACCCGCGGCTTCCCCTGGAAAACGCGGGGTAAAAAACTAGTAGGTCGGAAGTACTAGTTTCCGGAAACCCCGGGGCAAAGGCTGGCGTCTGATCGCGGGAGCGCCAGTATCCCGCGGCTTCCGACGCCCGCCCATGTCCCCGGGGTTTCCGGATGTTGTCAGTTTCCATGGGATGCGCACCAACGCTGAACAGCGCATGCGCACACACAAGACACCGACAGCGGCCCGCCCCCCCAATGGCGCATGCACACTGCGCTGCTTTTTTGCTGCGCTGCAGCAGCGCAGTGTGATCAGGGCGCAGAGCTGGAGTGTGGCAACCCGGTGGCCCGTATGATCGGGCTACCGCGCCTTATTTAGCTCCAGGGCAAACTGCCACGCCTCCCCCGCGTGTTTTCTGGCCCGTGTGACCGGGGCCCAAGTTACTTTTCTATATGTAGGAACCCTCACCCCCAAAAGTGCATACAGACATACAGGGGGGAACATAGGCATCAACTTCAGGGGGCTTGGCTGAGGCTATCCCCAAAATTTTCCAGGGATGACTGAGCCGCCCCCACCCGGGCAACCAGGCTCACAAGCCCTGCCACCACCATCCCATGCCACACCCAACCCATTTTGAAAACGGAGGGTTTTTTCCCTCCGCTTTCTGAGACTTCAGGTGGGAAGGGAGGAAATTCAGGGCTTGCTTTCTGAAAGCTAAGCCCCACCCCCAGCTCCCAGAAACCCTCAGTTGGACCTAGTGGAGCTGGGGGCTGCACATGTTTTCAGTGCTTTCAGCTTTCCCGTGCAGAAAGGTAAGGAGCTGGCCTGGGGCTCCAGCAAGGGTGGGGGGATGTTTTCAGGAGTGGGGTGGTGGGCACTGGGCAGAGAGTGCCCAGGCTGGCTGGCTAAAGTCAGCCTTGGGGTGGCTGGGCACCCGAGCACCTTTCCTGTGGCCTTGTGCTGCTTTTGTTGTTTTCCCACTCCCTGAAAGCCTTGCCTTGCAGAGAGCAAGCGAGGAGGTTGGGGAGGAGGCCGGCATCCATGGAGGATCATGTTCTTCTGTTTCCCCACACACACAAGGCTTGCCTTGAAGAGCCATGCAGGGAGGTCGGGGGGGGGGAGGCCAGCATCCATGGAGGATCGCTGGATTCATGGTAGCTGGGTACCCAGGCATCTTTCCTGCAGCCTCGTGCTGCCCCTGTTGTTTTCCCGCTCCCGAGTTCGCTACTTAACCAGAGCCCCTTAGTTCCTCCGAGAGGAGAGAAGAGCTTTTCTGAGTTCTTTGTCAAGCTCCATCCCTTCCCTTGACAGAGAAAGGATATTAGGAAAGCCAGGAATCAGCAGTTTACAATCACTGAAATCACATACACAGCCCATGCAGAGGGAGGGGGAGGGGTTAGGAGGGCAGGTGAAACACTGAAGAGTTTAAATGCATACATTCACGCCAACTCTCCCCCGAACTCCTGGATAAATTATGGAGAGGGATTTCTATTTGCTTTCTTTTCATCTCCCCCCCTCCCTCCTTCCTTTCTTCCCTTCTATTTAATTCTTTCCACCTCTCGTCTCCCTCCCTCATTAAAACATCCCTAGTCAGGGTTGCCAGGTTCCCCCTGTTCACCTCTGGGGGATGGGGGGAGGGGTGGCCCAATACAGGTTGGGTAACTCCTGGAGATTTGGGGATGGAGCCTGGGGAAGACTGGGACCTCAGTAGGGTACAATGCCATAGAGTCCACCCACCAGAACATCCATTTTCTTCAAGGAAACTAATTTTTGTAGTCTGAAAATAAGCTGTAATTCCAGGGGATCCCACCTGGAGGCTGGCACCCCTAGCTCCAATGCTGAAACTGGAAGCTCTGGTTCTTGTGTGTGAGATGGTGGATGCAGACCACTGACATTGGCTTGCATCTACTGAATCACCTTGCTTCATGTAGGATGCACAACAGCCAGGTGGAGGAGGGGAGGGGTGTATTTTACTTGGGTCTATATATCCTTGATTGAGAACAGTTGTTTTTTCATGGTGGGGTGGGCTGCTTCAGCCACTCCTAAGCTCTTTTTTCAAGCTCTGTTTCATTTTTAAATTGTAAGCCCATCTGCATGAACAAGATGGAGGGGGCATGCAGATCAGAGGCCTTTTAAAATTTCCTTTTGATCTGTGGCAGCCCAGAGAGAACACTGGTAAGGGATGTGCACTCTATGTTCATGCTCTTCATTTTGCTGTTACTAAAAATGGTGTGGTAGTTTCAAAGGGACAACCAACTGGGATGTACTAAAAGGAATGACAGGATTGCCCATTGGAAATAATGGGAGAGGCTTGAAGGCCCATTGGAGATAATGGGAGCCAGGAATGCCAATTGACTTGCATGGGCTCTGCTGAAATATATTGCAGCCCAAAAAAACGTTGCAAAGAAAATGCAAAATGGTTTTTCCAATAAGGGGTTCGGGCCCAGACTGTAATGACAGTTCCCAGAGTAGAAAAACAGTCCCAAGCAACAGAATCTGTGCTGCGTTTTAAGGTAGAGTTTCTAAGCAGTGTGCCAAGAAGGCACCTGTTCCTGGGGTTAGCCCTGCCCAGGGGCATTGCTAGGAGGGTTCCCAGGCCTCCCTAATTTTCTGGGGAGCTCCTCCCTAAATGCCCCATAGTTCCACCTCCATAGATAGTGACAATGGCCTGTGATGTCACTGGCTCCTCCCTATGGGTCCCAGTTCTTTTAATGACTTAGCAATGCCTCTGGCCCAGCCCCAGTCCCCCCCCCCCCGAAATTGGAAAATCTACGCCCTTGGGGGGGAACACAAAAATAGAAAAATTGGGGGAACCTTTTAAAAAGAAAGAAAGAAATCATAGGTCTTTCAGTATGGCTGTGGAATGTTTCAGTCCCCCCCTTAGAAATAAAATTCAAAGCAGCTACTGTGACAGTTTTTCCAGCTGTTTTTACATTGCAAAAATACAATCTTTAATAAAGTTTTAAAAATTCTATTTTATATATTCAACCATGATCGAAGTTATTGCTTGAAGTAGATAACACAGCTTGTTTAATTAGATACTTATCTTCTTAACCAGCCACACTAATGCCATGAACTGCCTTTCCAGTGTTCATAAAAATTAAGATTTTTATAACTGATGAACCTTGCCCAAGCCTATTGCCTAAGGGTGCAAACTTATTACATTTTTGATAGAAAACAATTACCCTTTAAACCTTGCCATGTCAATCTTTTCTCAAGAGCATCCTGATCCTAAACACATGTACTAGAAATTAAGTTCTACAGAGTTAAACAAACTTACTTCCAGGTAAGTATGTGCACATTTTTTAAATGAGCAGAAGAATCCAAACAGAAAAACAGGCATGTACTGTAGGCTTAATTTTTTTAAAAAAAAACTTCTTATGAAAAAGTGTTAACAATGATTTGGTTTGCAGATGTCATTTTGAACTGGGAATGAATGCATTTCTCTCATTATAACAAGGTTATGCTCCAGGCATTGCATAAACAATGAATGTGACAGAAATGAAAATAAAATATAAATTCATTCCCAACTCCTATACAACCCTCCATCTCTTCAATATATTATAATCCAGCTACCAAGAAAACTTTTTCAATAAAAGTTCATCATCCTAGACAAAACTCAGCATATAAAAACGGTTGCCAATGTTCCCTCTAAGCTCCACAATGTTGTGAGAAAAAATTCAACCTTGTGAGTGAAAAAAGTTAGTTGCATTAAAGTTGTGAGCAAATCTACATTTGACTATTATTCTTAGAAGATTATTTCCATAACCTTGTAAAAATCTTGGAAAGAATTCTTTTAAACTATATCTAAACTATATATTAAGAATAATTTAAACTTTATAAGAGAAAACAGAATCAAGTCAAATTTCATTGCACAAAATGTTGTCCTCTACAGGGGTAGCCCTGGCTTCTGGAGAACCTGTGTTTACCTGCCCCTGTCCACTATATTGGTAGACCTGGCTTTGGACCATCGCCCTGCGCTGATATACCAGCAAATAGGGGAGAAAAAACTCTTGCAGTCTACTTTGTTTTTTTTGTTTTTTTTAAAGTGAAATATGACAACCAGCTTTACAGGTCAAGTATAACAGAGGTTGAACAATCATTGTCAGAACCCTGCCTAACCTAACAAACAGGAAGTTGTTTCAATGTTATCAACCAGCCCAAACTACTTATTTATTCAGATATTTATATCCCACTTTTTCCCTGTGACTCAACATAAGAACTTAAGAGAAGCCAATGTTGGATCAGGCCAATGGCCCATCCAGTCCAACACTCTGTCACACAGTGGCCAAAAATATCAGGTGCCATCAGGAAGTCCAGTAGTGGGGCGAAGACACTAGAAGCCCGCCCACCGTTGCCCCCCCAAGCACCAAGAATACAGTGCATCATTTGCCCCAGCCTGAGAGTTCCTATCTATACCTCATGGCTAATAGCCACTGATGGACTTCTGCTCCATATCTATATATCTAATTCCCAAGTGGCCCCCTGTTTGCGGATATCTAAATCCGCACATTGGGGGCACCTGGGGGGCAGGGAGATCTAAAAATCTAAAAAGTTTTAAAAAGTGTAGAACGGATATCTAAATCCCAAAAAAAGTAAGAGCGTTCCCTGTTTGAATTCTATGAGCCTGGCACTTAGAGTCCTCAGGGAGGGCTGCAATGAATGCAGGCATCTGCTCCCAAAGAACGAACTGATATCTCCCCATACATGCTGTATAGTTCAAAGTCTTGATGCCGAGTGCTCCAACAGAATAAAATTTCCTTCCGAATGAATCAAGTTTCCTCCCTTCTTTCTTGGGGTGTGTGTGGAATGACTGCATCTGCCTTTGGAAGAGGAAGTGACTACGACTGAATTTGGTTTAGGGTGGGTGAATAAAAACTCAGCACCTTGCTCCTGCACCTTATACATATAATCTACTCGCCGGCTCAAGACGGGTAGATGCTGGGTGAGACCATGGGACTTTAGCTGCCTGAAGCAGGACCGAAGTCATCACTAAGGTGATCAGGGTAAAAGTGTCCATTTGGACAATATCGAACACGGAGTCTGCCATGTTAGGCGGGGGTTGTACCGTGGACAGGGTCAGCATGTTGGCTATCCATTTGATGAAATTCCCATAAGATTTTAGATCTTCCGAAGGGGAAATTGGGAGATCATTGCCCACTTGTTGAGGTATTGAGGGTTCTACTGGAGGATTGGGGTTTTCGTCTCCTGATTGGGAGGACACGTTGGATGAGGCAGAATGTTCAGATGGTTCAGAAAAAGACATAGGCAATATTAGTGCTGATGGGACCGGATTCGATGGACCTTTAAACTCAGGAATTATTGGGTTCGATGGTTCAGGAGGTTTGCCTGTCGATCTTGATGGTTGCAGCCTCACAAACTCCAACATCGATGGAGGATCTCAATACTGGGAGAGTCAGAAGGAGGTGGACTGACAGTCCCATTCCTTCAGTTGGGGTGGGAACCATGGCATCTTGCCTGAGAATGGATAGGCCCCATACATGTATTACCATTGTTGCTGATCCCAGAAGGGTGGTGGGTGGATCAGTGCCAATGGCCATTCTCGATCATCGGGTCAGAGCTGTGAAGGACAGACAAAGGCTTTGGCTCCATGGTCGGAGTGTAGGCTTTCGACACTGGAAGACCAGGAGAGTCCACTCGGTGCGATTCCCCGAGGCACAAGAGGCAAAGTGAGTGTCCGTCTGGGGGATCAATTTTACTACCGCACTTGAGGCACCATTTGAAGAAACCCCACCTCTTGGCCATAGGCTGGAGGGAGGGGAACACGCAGCCTTGAAAGAAGATGACCAAACAATAAAGTCCAAAGAAATAAATCCGTAGTAACAATGTCCTTGCACTTAAAAAATGAACAGGAAAAAACTCGAAGAAACTTTGAAGAGAAAAAGAGGAATAGGCCTTAAAGCCCAAAGTTTTACCAACCGAAGCAGAAAGGATCCTACCAGCACAGCAGTCAGAAGAGAACTGGTGAGATTGTCATGCCCCTCCCTTAGTCATGCGCAGTGGGGCTGGTGCGTGATGAGGGAGTGGGTGTGAAAATCCCTTTCGCTTTCAAGAGTAACTGATCGAGGTCAGTGCAGGCGCACTATATCCCAGAAGTGTGATGCACAGAGACCACGAAGAAGATACAAAGTAAATGTTTGTTAAAAGAACAACCCCTGCACTGTGCACTGCTCGATGATGTTTGGTAACCAGGATCACAGTTCCCGGTGGTGGTGCACTAGTTCAAAGCATTGTACAGTGTTATCCATCTCTTTGTATGCATCACAAAATCTGTTGGAAGACAAGACAGCTGTACTCAGACACATTCTATTGCCAGATTCCAAACCTATGGTCTGAATATATGGGCAAGCTAATGAGAACCATTTAACATGTTGCTCAACTCAGGTCCTAAATAAATGGATCATCTTCCAATATTTGGCAGAATACAATTTAAGACTGCTATTAATGGGGGGAGGGAGAACACCTCATTCTCCCAAAGAGATAAAAGAAGGCTTAAAAGACTACATACACTACAACTGCAATATTATTTAGTTGCCTGCTGTTGGAGATTGAGGTATTCTCTGTTACATTAGAACTTGTTCTTTGTTACATTCTCTTTTGTAGTCCAACTGCATTTTTTGCCATTAAAGCCATTGTTATGATACCTAGTTACCAATATATCACAAGGTCTCATTTTTGTTCTTTGTGGCACTAAAGGAGCAAAGATGTAAGCTGCTATTTGCTTATTAATGTAATTATTATAATTCCAGTATTTATTGGTCATCATCTAGTAATATCTGTTTACCTTCCCTTTGTGTGTATGTGTGTTACTTCTAAAGACCCAGTGACTGCTATATGCCTGGTATAGTGAAAGGTTTGTTTTGGTATAGTATTTATACTTTTTTACACTATGGAATGTACAGAGTAGTATAGCGAGCATTTACACTATGAAAAGGAATTGTGATGGCTTGAAATAACCAACAATGGCAGAAAGCAGGAAATAAATGGCAAAGATGAAGTGAAATGTATTAAAAACTCAGAAACAGAAGATATCAAAAATCAGCAATATAAAACAAGAACAGTATAACAGGCTTTAAAAGAGCATAGCAGCATTCCAATGAACTTTTCAAATCCCTCAGTGTACCTAAATTTGGTTTCAAATGCCGTTTAGAAAATACAAGACTCAAGTGCACCAGAAGGCCAACAGAGAAGGGGATAAATGTCCTTCAGACCAGATTCCAGAGCTTGGGGGAACTCTGAAGAAGCGCTGTTAATCTTACCTCAGGAGTGTAGGATATCACAGTTGGCCCCATTGTCTGATTGCAAGTCCTGGGCATTCTTGGTTGATGGTTATTTTTCTTTATTTCCAGTGGCCGAAAAGGGGACACCACACATATTTTCATTTTTCACAACTATATTATCCAGGGCTCTTTTTGTAGCAGGAACTCCTTTGCATATTAGGTGACGCACCCCTAATGTAGCCAATCATCCAAGAGCTTACAGAGCTCTTCTTACAGGGGCTACTGTAAACTCTTGGAGGATTGGCTACATTAGGGGTGTGTCACCTAATATGTAAAGCAGTTCTTCTAACTATGCATATTATCAGCAAACGATCAGTGTTTTAATATGGTGTTGCATATCTCTTGGGGAGAAAAAGCATGGCTGCTGCACAGTTCCACTTTAGTAGAACAGCTCTGTTGACCCAAATATAATCCTGTGATCCAGTCAGTGCTGCGGAAAAAGACTACACCGATCTAGGAGCTGCAGAGGCCTAGCTGAACTACAAGTAATGGAAGTCAGACCTGAGCCACATATGAGAGAACCTGCTGTGCAGATATGCCTTTTTGTTCTAGCAATATGTTTTAATTAATGATTCCATATTACTTAGAATTTGGGGGGGGGGTATAAATTTTAAATTATGTTTCAGTTTGTTGCTGCCAAGTACTCCTTAGCATGAATGTTTATCCTTAAAATACCAGAATGCTTTCCTACTGCTTCCTTCTCCGAACTTGTTGGAACCATCTGGATTTGTTTTCTCTAATGTATTCCTAGCCCAGCAGGCACTTCAGGCATGGCCACTTGCTTGCTTCTGGTAGGCATGTGGCCTACTAGAATCTGGTTAACCTGTTAGAGATTCTGAGAATCTATCCTCTTTCAGAGCAGGGGTTGGGCAAATAAATGTCTTTCAGACCATTTCCACGCCAAAACATATAATAAACTGAGGGGCAGGAAAAGGATCTGTAGAGACATGATCTGGAACTGAAGACACTGCCATTGTTTTGAAAATGATGATAACTGTGACAAAAATAAACTGCCAGGGAAATGTTCACTAAATAAATATTTGCTTGCCCCATATACCTCTAATATGTAGATGTCATTTCCGCATCCCTTGTAAAATGTGCGTAAATTATTCAAATGGTTATCACATCATAAAGCTAAGTTTTGGCATCACTTGTTTACCTAATTTGACATTACAATATACACAGATCACAAAAGACCAAACAGGACCAAATATAATTAGGAGCATCAAGCATAATAAAATAGTTCCTTTAAAAGACTTCTACAAATAAGATTTCCACATAAACCCCACATATAACCAAAATTTCATATTTATATTAATTGTATTAATAAAGGCCAAATAGTCAAAACAAGATACTTACCATCTTATATGTCAAGTGCAATACAAAATGAGTAAAAGCTTTATTCCTTACCTAGATGGTCTAGGCTAGCCCAATCTTGTCAGATCTTTGAAGCTAAGCAAGGCTGACCCTTCTTAGTACTTGAATGGGAGACCACCAAGGACCAAGGATGCCAGCCCCTAGGTGAGACCTGGGGATCCCCAAGAATTACAGCTCATCCCCAGACTACAGAGCTCAGTTCCCCTGGAGAAAATTGATGCTTTGGACGGTGGATTCTATGGCATTGTACCCCACTGAGGAGCCTGTCCCCCCCAGGCTCCATCCCCAAATCTCTAGGAGTTTCTCAGCCTGGATCTGGCAACTCTACCACCCCATCCCCTGCCGGTGGCCAGGGAGGATATGGCAACCCTGAGGGTTGCTATGCGAAGGCAGGCCTTGGCAAATCTCCTCTGGTTTCTCTTGCTTTGAAAATCCTACTGCGTTGTTATAGATCAGCTGCAAATAGGCAGTACTTTCCACCACCAAAGGCCTTATTCAGCAAGGCCTGTTTAAAACCCAACAGTTAGCCAAAAGCCTGAGTAAACAGATGAGAAAAGTGACCTGCACTTAAAGACTAGGCACAGATGAACAGGTAAGAAGAGAGTTCCACAACTGAGGTACCACTACATAGAAGGCCTCTCTCATAGGTTCTTCTTCACCCCATCTCTTAAAATGGAGGCAAGCAAAGCAACAATCAAACCTAACATAATCAGCCTTCAAACCAAATTGCAAGATATCCACCTCAAAATCATCATAATTTAAATAGAAATAACTTGATGCTTCTGAGATACTGATTACCAGCAAGACATGATGTGATGGACTGCACTTTTTTTAAAGCCTAGAAGTACTGTATGAACAGTTGAAAGACTGTGAAGGGACAATTCTTCACAGAAAGAGAAAGCTTTGAGTGACAGGCTGCTCCAAGCAATCTGATTGGTTGGCATCAGCTGAGCAGAGAGAGACTTTAGAGCTGAATGCTGAAGAGGAGAATTCAGTCCTGGCTGAGAGCAGTTTAACACAGACAGGAGAACTGGGGAAAGTTGGCAAGGATGAGTGGGTAGTTAGAGACTCCTATTTGGGACAAGGAAAGGGGATAGATCTTCCAGAGAGAGAAGTAATTTCCCTACCCAATCTAAACAGGGGGCTCCTCATCATTCCTTTGGGTTCCTGGGCTGAGCCAACAGCCAAAATATCATACTATGACAGGGTGGGACAATCAGAGTCCTTCAGCAAAGAAGAAAACACATTACTAGGGCAGATCAGTCAGTAAAGGGGAAGTAAAACAGAGGGAAAATTTTGCCTTTGAGGGAGGGAACTGGACGGGGCTGTCATACCTGAACTTCTAACATTGGCACTTTAGGAGGGTGCTTCAGAAGAAAAATGTTAAATGGACAACCTGTGTGATCATTGAACACAAGATATATTCTCTTTCTCAGATTCTGAGCTCCTGGGCCCTGAATTAATTGAACCAATAAAAGTTTTATTGGCTAAGCAAAGTTTTGTATGATGATAGGGTTGCCATTGCTGGTTTGTGGAATTCATGAAGATTTGGGGGTGGTGCCTGAGGAGAGCGCCATAGGGATGTAATGCCACAAAGTCCACTCTCTGAAGCTGCCAATTGCTCCAGGGGAACTGATCTCTATAAACTAGAGATCAGTTGTAATTCCAGGAGAACACCAGGCCCCACCTTGAGACTGGTAACCCTATATGATCCCCCAAATTTAATTAGTACATTTTTATCCCACCCTTTCTCCAAGAAACTCAAGGCAGAGTACATCATTCTCCTCTGAAGCAGGTTAGGCTGACGGAGAATATCTGACTTCAGGTCACCCAGTGTGCTTGCACTGCAGAGTTGGGATTTGAACCTCAATCATCCAGGTTCTCAGAGATCTGACCACTATACCCCTCTGACTACCATCACATAGACAATGGGAGTAAGGCCTGTAGTAGCAACCTTGCTTTAATTTCTATGTTACATTTCAGTTTGTCTGCTTCTCATTGCTAAACAGCATAACATTGACATTTGGAGGAAAACAGAACTTACAAACATTCAGCATGTGTTGGTAAATTGCTCACCTCTCTCCTTAGCTTTGCTGAATAAATAAATGACATTACATGCTAAAAATATCTCTCTGTATAAATACAATACTTAAGCTACTTGATCCTGTTTTCTCTCTCCACAAAACAAAGTTGTGGCTTTTCTTACAAATGGGATCTTGTAAGACCCCAGAAGAAAGATATGTAAATCAATATTAAATTAGTGAAGTACAAGAGTGTAATTTGGAGACAGGCCACCATGTTTTTTTTAATCATGTCAGACACACTGCTATTTGCCTTTCCTTAGCTTCCCAAAAATGCACACAGTATTGCTCATCATCTAATTATTGGCCTTTTGCTGCATTATTTCAGCATACGAACAACAGAGATCACTGCAAATGACTATAACTTTGTTCTCTGTGTAAATATATAGAGAGGGAAAGAGCTATGTGCAAATAGAGTTATGCATGCCAAGTCAGCTGAACAAATAATCAACACTAGGCTTTCTTCCTTGCCAACACTAATTTGCAACTTATGTAAAGATAATGATTTTACAATAGATTATTGTACAACAATACATTGCAATGTCGGCTTGGCATGTCCAAGGCAATGCTGAAAATTTCACTTGAAATATGACATCATTAAACATTAAAGGCAGAAGATGTAGCAAAATTCAGAGTAGTGTTGTGACATCTGAATGTTCTCCAAAGTAATTCCTTCTTGGTGTATTAGCAGAATGCATTTTTTCTAATGGGCCACTATTTCTGAAGCATCAAGCTAGAGAGCCAGTTTGATGTAGTGGTTAAGTGCACGGACTCTAATCTGGGAGAACTGGGTTTGATTCCCCACTCCTCCACTTGCAGCTGCTGGATGATCTTGGGCAAGCCATAGTTCTGTCAGAGCTGTTCTTGAAAGAGCAGTTCTTGAAAGAGCTCTCTCAGCCCCACCTATCTCACAGGGTGTCTGTTGTGGGAAGAGGAAGGGAAAGGGGTTTGTAAGCCACTCTGAGACTCCGAGTTCAATTTTCTTCTTCATCATCATCTTCTTGATATGCAAGGACCTTGAAATGACAATCTTAAATCAAAACTGAGCCCAAGAATTAAGGGTGGAAAATTTGTGGATCCTTCTGCCATGACTGTTGGAGGGAATTTGTGGATGTTGTCAGCATAGTAACTGATCTGAAGCTGTTCAAACCCGGCTTCTATGAGGCTAGTGTGCTCTGTTCCACTGGTGGATCACACCTAGTGCAGGTCTGGTCTAGTAAAAGAGAGTAGTTTGGCTAACATTCACAAACTGTTCTGTACCCCACTTACTTAGTTTTGGGATATTTGCAACTGGAAAATATTCATACTGAGATTTAATGTTAAAATGTTTTCATGTTCACCATCTTGGAGATCCTATTTGGATGGAAAGGTGAATCTGTGCAAAATTCATTATGTAACTACATTGCCTGTCTCTTAGGGTTCGGTCACACTGCCGTTTTGATCGGGGTTCGCTGCTTTTCCCTTGCGCATGTCAGTTTCATGTTCACACGTGCCAATCTGCCTCCCGCCCCGAAGCAGGCTCACTTCCGCAATGATGCTGGGTTTTCCTGACCCCTGGAAAATCAAGTGTTTTCCTGGCACTTCCACTTTGAATGTGCGATTTCGCCTATCTGGACAGTCCATCTTTCGCAATGATTGCGATTAGGGCCATCTGAACGCTCTTTGTGCTTTTTAAATTTTTTTTAAAGCTTCCGGTTTGAGCGCTTGAGCAAACATGTGCTTAATAAATCCATTTAACATTCAATAATGGATTAATTAAGCACATGTTTAGTTAAGCGCTCAAACCAGAAGCTTTAAAAAAAAATGCACAAAGATGGCCCTGGAGGCAGAATGAGAGGCAGGGGCTCCAGCAGCCTGGATGGGGCTGGCAAGGAGGATGGCGGAGACAATGGAGCCTGTTTTCATGGGGTAATGGCGGCGGCGGCAGCAGGGGACCCCCCCCCCCACAGTGGCAGCAGGAGCAGCAGCTGCCCGAGCCTCCCTGTGGCCGGCAGGATCGCCTGGAGGGATGGCGCAGCAGCAGGCAAGCGGGTGCTGGAAAAGAGGGGCTGGCTGCATCTAGTCAGCCCAATGCAAAGAAAAATGTTCCCGATTAAATTACAGCGGGAACAAAGTGCAATTACCTTGCTGTGTGACCAGGGCCTTAGTTTTCAATCACTAGAATAAAAGAGGATGAGCAGCAGCAGGGAACAAGTTAGCAATATAAAATTTTGATCCCATTTCTATGAAATTATCTATGATAATCATATTTTCTAATATTTTATCATCATTTATTGGCAATTTTAATGCCTCACCTTTGAAACTGATAGAGCTAACTCATACTCACCTCTGTGACTGGCTTCAGATATTAATAAAAAAAGTACTACCATCTGAGTGCACAATCTTGACTGCATTCAGCTGGTGATGCTTCATGTAAGGATCAAAAGGGAAATTGTGTGGGGCAACTGAGTCAGGATGTATGCTCACCTACAGCCTATGAATTTCCCTGGCGAAAGCTTCCCTTTGGAGCTTACCAGGAAATACTGCCAGCTGAATGCATACATCACTTGTACATTCAGCTGCCAGAGCTGTAGCTAATGTCCAAAGCTGATTTGATAATCCCCTCTAATAATGATTTTAATAGCGACATTACAAAATCTTCCACTGTGGGAAAGGGAGGGGACAGCTAGGCCCCCGGGGTTACATAACAGATTGGTTATTGATTAAAATAGCGGCTACTCTTCTCTAATCGAGATGAATGAAGCTCAAGTACATTATCTTAAACTCAAGAATTTGGATTATACCATGTTGTGGATGAGGCTGAAAGTCATAAAAGGCATAATCCCCTTCAAAATAACATTGAAATGGAGTGGTGATCCTAATCATCATCCAGTGTCATTAAGTAGTATTAAAAGCCTTGGAGTACCATAAAACAGAATTGCCTCACTAGATTAGGCCAAAGGTCTGTCTAATCCAGTGCTCATTTTTATTGGCTAGATACATCCAGAAAACCAATACAGATAGTGGGCTGGGAAAACCCAGGTTTCATATCCCTGCTCAGCTGTCAAGTACACTGGGTGACCTGGGGTCAATCTCCCCCTCCCACCCAAACCGACTTTACAGGAAGGTTTCAAGGATAAAACCAAGGAGAGCAACATAAAGTATGTGGGAAGCATGAAATTAAAATGTACTAGACTGATAAATTTACAAGAAGAGCATGGTGGAGATAGCCATGCCCTAAGCTTTTCTCCAAGTATCTGTTAAAAGAAATGCTATCAGGTTAGAAACAACATTCTTTGTCAATAAATGGGGGGGAGGGGGGAAGAGACTTTATACATTTTATGTGCTTGGGTGTGTGAAACAAGAGGGGTTTTTGTTTAGTACCTGTAGGGTATTCATGATTCCCTCCACCTTATTCCCAAGTTAATACTGCAAGGAATGCATTTTGAGTGATTTCTTTATGTTCCACCTAGGGCCCATTGCAGGCATTGCTCAAGTTTTTCTATTTTACTACACTCCTTTTGTAAGATAATGAAAAACTGTACATGACATGGTAAAAAATATGTTCTACGGATTTTTTTGCTTTAATTAAGGAATGGGCGACAGAATTGTCATATTGACCACCCAGTATAGGATCCCCCCCAAAAAAATCGTATCAGCTTTAACCCTTGAAGCATTAAACTGCTCTTCCCTGAAAGAAAATTAACACAGTTTGGCTGCATTAAGTAAAATGTTGTGGGGAATTCTGGAAGTTTCCAATAACTTTTTATAATTACAATTTCCCCTTACATCTTGCAAAACTGATTTTCTCCTATTGTTTATCTCTATCCCCTTTCTCTTTTCCCCAGGTGCTCCCAGACATTTCATCCATGCTGCAAGGTTGCTATACAACTCAACTAGGAAGAAAATAACAGCTCTGCATTTAGCTTCAGTTTTCTTTTTGCACATTTCTGTAATATGTTTGCTACAAACACTATTGCCTCAAATGCTAAACTATGTTAGGCCTTGAAAAGACGAGTCTGGTACCTAGGAAAAGTGACACGGGCAACCTTCTTTCTTAGCATCTCACAGGGTCACTCACTCTAGACTCTTCCCTGGTCTGCAAATAGGATCAAAACAGGTCCTACAGTCACCTGGAATGTATGCCATTAAATATTGACCAGAGGCTTGTCTAGGAAAACTGATCCCAAAGCTGCATTGTGAAGGGGTCTGGTTTATGGCAGCTCCCTTTCCTCTTTAAATCCATCAGTGTCAAAGACTGATTTCTCAGAAAAGGCACTAAAACTCCCTACCTTGCCTGACCTTTCCTTACCTGGTTATCCTAAGTAAATACCTAGCAGAAATCATGTTAATCCCATATCACTCCTTGTAATAGTTTTCTTGTCCTGGCAGTTAGAGGTCATCAAAAACAATAGACATTTTCACATTAATGTTACAATTCCTGGAAACATTATAAAGTTTTCTTGCTCAGACACATTATTTCACTATTACCATCGAAGCATTGTTCTAGGAGCAAATATGTCATGCTCCAAAGGGTACATCCAACCATATTTTGCTCAGTAGTGTGTGTGTGTGTTTGGAGATGCACTGACTTACACCCCCAAAGTGAGGTTGGGTATACTTCCATCCAGGGGTCTTTTCGTAGAAAAACAGCTGCAGAAGCTCATTAGCATATGGTATGCTAATGAGCTATTAGGCTATTAGCATATGCCACACACCCTGACATCATCGGAAGTGATGTCAGAAGGGGAAGCAAAAGGGGGGAGGCATCTTGAAAAGCCTCCCCTTCCCTTCCCCAGCTGGCCTGAGTGGGGGAGCTAAGAGAGAAGGGGTTTAAAGTTTAAACTCCTTCTCATGAGAGTTGGGCCACAGAAGGAGGAAAGAGGGAAGGAAAGAGAGAGAGTAGAGAGAAGGAAAGAAGGAAGGAAAGAGGGAAAGAAAGAGAAGGAAAGAAAGAAAGAGAGGAAAGAAGGAGGGAAACAGAGAAAGGAGGAAAAAAGTGAAGAGAAGAAGGTGGGAAAGAGGAAAAGGAGAGAAGGAAAGGAGGGAATGAAGGAAATTTGGCGGCAATTTGGCCCCATTATATCCTATGGGCCATTGAAGTCAATGGTGAAAACATAGGGTATATTCTGGAGGCTGGAGGGGAGGGGGCTTGAGGGAGAGGCTCCAAACTCACAGGGTAGCTTATGGAGCCTCTCCCCAAGATACCCACCAAGTTTCAAGAACATTGGACCAGGGGGTCCAATTCTATGGGACCCCAAAAGGGTTGCCTCTATTCCCTCCATTGTTCTCTATGGTGGGAAAAAAAGTTATTTTCCCCACCATAGGGAACAATAGAGGAATAGGGCAACCTGTTTAGGGGGCCATAGAATTGGACCCCCTGATCCAATGTTCTTGAAACTTGGTGTGTATCTTGGGGAGAGGCTCCATCAGCTATCCTGTGAGTTTGGAGCCTCTCCCTCAAGCCCCCTCCCTCCAGCCTCCAGAATATACCCTATGTTTTCCCCATTGACTTCAATGGCCCATAGGACATAATGGAGCTGAAATTGACATTCGGCTGGCTGAAAGACTCCCCGGGACGCTGGCTGGGGGCGGGGCTTGGTTCCTGAGCTCCCAGAGCTGTGCTCTGGTGCGCTCCCCCCCCAAAAAAAGACCCCTGCTTCCATCCTTGAGTAAGATGCTGGTTCATTTTGGTCATCCTTCTCTTCAGATCTCTGATTCTGTGGATAGGTATATATAGTTCCATAAGAATAAGTTCCCCTTTCTGTCTCTACCACCTTTATTTTCTGAACTTGTGTGTGTGTGTGTGTCTGTGAAATTATGTATCTCTGGACATTGCACCATTTATACCTGGCTACACTCCAATTGTATTTTGAGAGTATATATTCCAATGTATACCTTCCAGTGAATATACATTCCAATAGAACTTGGTATGACAAGGATCTCAAGAGGAAATACTACTTGACCTCTTATCCACAGTCCAAAGAGCACATTTGTAATGAGCAGTCTATCCTTGACAAACATTTCAGCATTCAATTGTATGTGTCATTATTTTGATTCTTTCTCAATATCAAAACAAGTTTTTGCGCGAATATGTTGCAGTTTATATTTTTTTCTACATTCACATTTGCCAACTTAAAAAAAATCTATAGAAGATTGAAATTATACAATTTCCTGCTTGTTGATGTAAAATTATTCTTGGTGCAATGTTAATAACAACTCTGGTACTGAAACAACAATGTGATCTTGAACAAGAAGCCATAATTTATAGTTTCTTCTGAACCTGCACAAATTGATTTGATACATATGGAGGGAATTTTTTTTTTTTTTGCATACAGACCTTGATTTCCATTGTTCTACTTTTTGTGAACATCTGTACCACTGTGTAGTCTCCATGCTACTGCTAAATGGATTAATTCCAATTATGCTTATTACTGACAAATGAAGAAGAAGAGATTGGATTTATACCCCACCCTTCACTTGGGAGTCTCAGAGTGGCTTACAAATTCCTTTCCCTTCCCCTCCCCACAACAGACACCCTGTGAGGTAGGTGGAGTTGAGAGAGCTCTGACAGAAACTGCTCTTTTCAAGAACACCTCTGACAGAACTATGGCTTGGCCAAGGTCATCCAGCAGCTGCATGTGGAGGAATGGGGAATCAAACCCAGTTCTCCCAGATTAGAGTCCATGCATTTAACCATTACACCAAACTGGCTCTTGACTGAACATCAGTCAGAAGACACAGTTATGTGAAGGGACTTAAGTTTAATTTCTTTATTGTACCTATAGAAAATCAAGAATGTCAGTTTCCAATGAGAATGTATGGCATTCTATCATCAAATCCTTATTTATTTATTTATTTAAAACATTCATTAGCCACCTTTCTACCCTGTGGAATTCAAGGCACCTTACAATATAACAATTACAAAAAACACATTAAAACAATATAAAACAGCCATTTTAAAAACACATAAAGCATCACAATTTTGAGTTAATCCTTACTGAGATTCACGGTAAATACTGTAAAAGAGTGTTTTTTTATTTTAATACAAGTTATTTCTAATTGTATGTATATAGATTCTTTAAACAACTCTAATTTCAAAATGTAAAAATTCCATGTAACTGATGTGAAGTCAGAATTAGAGGAACATTCTACCAACAAGGTCTCTTTTTTCTTTCAAAAAAGGTAATTCACATATAGCTTTTTTCACATGAATAATTAGCAAATAAATGTTTCTGAAATTCAGGGTAGAAAGGTAAGTATGTTAGTTGCTGTAGATTTTCTGGGTTGTATGGCCATGGTAAGTATGTGCTTTACCATAAACACATGAAGGAATTCTTACACAATCATGGTAATTGCTGAAAAGTAAATTTAACTGGAAGGCTTTATTGTGGAGTCAAGAAAAACAAAAAGTGCAGCACAACTCCATAAAATGGCAAGGTTTATTTCACACATGAATTGATTTGAAACTAAAGTATGCATCAGCTAGCTAGATCCACTCCCAAGTCATTCTAATAATATTTGTTATTGGGGTAAAGAGCATGGAATGCACTCCTCTCCACTATGCATCTGATGTTCAAGATCAGAAAAACAAAGAACAAAGCTGTTTTCCCTTTTCATCATTTTTTAAAGAAAATGTTAGTGCCCAGTTATCCCATTTGCTTAATTCTAGGGGAAGTTGGGGATCATCCCCTCACCTAAATGTAGCTTAGAGGTATCTGAGGAGCAATTCAGAGGACACTGCTAGAGGGCCTGGCCATTAGTAGGGGTGTGCAAGAAAAAAATTGGCATTCTTCAGATTCAGGTATATCACACCCAAAAAATATTGGTAAATACCAAATTTCCCAAGTACCAATACCAATATAGTATTCAGAGTCGGGAAATATTTGGTATTTCTTAATGTATTCAGGTCTCTTATACCCATGGAAAGGGAAGAGAAAGCAAGAAGGTATGTTTAAGTGCCTCCCCTCCCTTCCCCAAGCCACCCAGCCACTTCCACTGCTCAGTTTCACTCTCCCTCAGCAGTTGTAAGATTTAGGCCATTTTGAACCTAACAGCTGACTAGTGGAGGGGAGTGAAACCGACCAGTGAAAGTGGCCAGTTGTATGGGGAAGGAAGAAAGAGAAAGAAGGCATGTTTAATGGCTGGAAGAAAAGGAAATGACCAGTTTAATGTCTGGAAGGAAAGGGAAGGCATTTAAATTGAACAGCTGACTGGCAGCTCCACCTGTAAGCTGTTTGGTTTAAATGACTGGCACCTCAGTTTCGGTATAACTTAATGAACCTGAATAAAAGCCGAATAAAATTGGCTTTTTTCAGGCTCTGCTATATCAGGAGCTGAATACAGATTCTCTGACCTGTATGTGGCTTATATGATACCCGAAAATACCAGTAAGGTATTTTTCGGGTATTTATTTGGTTCTGTTTATGCCAAATGCACACACCTAGTTATTGGATATGTCAGCCTTTATTTTTATTTTTTTATTTTTTAATTATTTACTTCACTTGTTGCCCACCCTTTTCAATGATAATCAAAGTGGATTACCAAAACAACAACAACAGACAATTCAGACAGCATAAAAAGAGCATAAAACATTAATTAGTAAACTATGCAAAGAGAAATCTGACTAAGGCAAAACATACCATAAACAATATTAAGATTGGATTACAAAGGTAAAAGACACAACTATAAAAGAAAGTGCAATAGACTGCAATCATAGGTGCCAGTCACACGCGTGAGATAACACAGGGGGAAGTGAGGCTATTTCCCCCAAAGGAATTTGACCCGCAGTTGCGTGATCACACAGTCCTTTGCAGCTGCGAGGGCAACCTGCCATTGCATGATCAGAATCACCCTGCAGGTGAGTCGGGGTTTGTTTGTTTTTTTGCTGTTTGTTCTCAATGTGCTTAAATGGGGAATCAATGAATCGCATCTCAGCACAAGGGCTCTCTATGGAATGTGCAATGATGTGCATACTGAGAAGGGGAGGGGGGGAAATGGCACGGAGTCAGGATGGCCTGATCAGACCATCCTGATGCCATGAGAATGCGCTGCAGCAATCAGACAGGAGAAAGTCTGTCTGTGGCCCATAGCAACCCATTTGCTACTGGACTTTCCCTGCTATCTTTTTACTCTGCTTCAGCGGCAGAGCAAAACGGGTTGCTGACAGGTGCAAGGCACTTCCCAGATGTTTGTGTCTGATCACGCACTTTAAATCTGCCCAATATTCGCACCTATGGTGCGGCTAATTGTCCGTGTGATCGCACCCATATCCCCTTTTAAAAAGCTGCAGTTCTAATCAGTGTTCCCTCTAAGATGAGTTAGTGTGAGCTAGTTCACAGTTTTTTAGCCTCTGGCTCACACATTTTTGTCTTGGTTCAGGAAGGATGGCCCCAGAGCAAACTAATTTATGCAATAGCCAAATCGCTCGCTCACAACTTTAATGCCAGTAGCTCGCAAAGTAGTATTTTTGCTCACAAAACTCCACGGCTTAGAGAGAGCATTGGTTCTGATCCTTTGATTAAAATGCCCTTGTGAACATTTCAATTTTGCAAATTCTGTGGAGTGAAAGGGTGACAGCCTTCCTGACCTCCCCAAGCAGGTCATTCCACAAAGTGGTTGCTACAAGAGACAATGTACATGTGTTGACAATCTTACCCATTTTCAGAGTCACATTTTCAGAAAGCTTTCCTCAGATAAACAAAGCTGTTGTGACAGAGCATAATAGTTAGAATGTGGGACTGCCATCTTCGAGGATCAGGTTTCAATCCCCACTCTGCCATACAAGTTTGGTGGGTGACCCTGGGCCACTCTCATCTTGATCTACATACTCTCATCTTGATCTACACAGTAGGGTTGTTACAAGAATAAAATGGAGAAGGGTAGAATGTTGTAAACCACTCTGGGTTCCATTGGGGAGAAAAGGGGGGTATGAATGAAGATGTGGGATGTGGTATCTACACTACTGTGGCATGTTCATGTCTGTGGCAGCATCCTTGGGTTTTAGTTATACACAGTGCCATCCTAATCAGAGTCAGATCCTTGTAAACTGACTTCCATCAATTTAAAAGGGTGTACCTATGTTTAAGATGGTACTTCTTACAGATAAGCCTTTCCTTTTACAGAGAAAAAAAGTGAGACTTAAACGTGAGTGTCTGCCACTGCAATATGTCATTTTGGTGCCATCAATTTAAGATAGCTTTTATTTCTAGTACTCTGATCATTGTCTGATAACATCGAAGTTCTAAGTGTGTAACTCCTGTCCAAATTTAATCACTGTAACAATCATAAATTATGCACAAAGTTGTGCACACTACTGCTACATTTTCTATGAAGATGAAGATTTCTGGATCAATCTTAAGCAGAACAGACATTGCCTTGACCACAGGATGCAGTACCATACAGACTGACTCCAGTCCTGCTTCATGGGTTTCCAACAGCCCTGTCAGTGACAGTATTTTAGACTCCTGGACTTTTGAATTATATTAATTGTTGGCCATCTTAAATGAATGCCAGCTTGCAAACACAATAGGAATAGTAATCCTGATACAATTATATCATCTCACTTTCATTCAGCTAATGAATAATGCAGATGTACAACATAAATTATTTTTTTATAATTTTAATAAACCAGTGGCTCAGTTGTTTTCCCTTTCATTTTTTTAAATTCTATAATTCAAGTTAGCATGTGCAACAATTCGTTTTAAAAGTGTAATAAATCCCAATCTGAGAAAATACTACATATTAGAATGCTACTGCATTCCACAGCCATTATTTCTAAACCAAGAATGAATTTAGGCGAGGCTTCTCTATCAGCCTGGTGGGGCCAACTTTCTAGAATTTCAAAATCAAATAAGAAGGCTAAAGTGTCATTCTTGAAATAAATTCAGAACCCTTATCCAAACACTGGCACTCTCACAACATTTCTAGAAGTGGGAGTAAGAGTTAAATTGTGAACAAATTCACTGAATTTCTTTTCCTGACGGAATCATATCAATGCTGTTCTACATAGATATAATTTCATTTTTTATTTATAACAGGTGATGATACAGATAGTTCAGACACCTCTCTGTATATATAGATAAGGTGGTAACTGTATTCCAGAGTTGCTGTACATGCTTTCTTATTTCCACCACTCTCTATGGAATATCACATTCCACAAGAGAAGCTGAGAAACACCTGATACCTTAAGGGTATAAGGATAACAGATTTCTGTTCCATTATTTATATGCTTCAATTAAAAATATCCAAACCATCTGGTTTCACATATACAGAAAACTGAAAAAGCATAACAAGATGCATAGGGGTATGTGTGGCTGTGTGGTTTCAGTTTAAAAGCCATAAAATGCAACAGTGAAGAACAGAAAGACAAAGGATTCTACTAAATGCTTTATCAGCCACCTGCTGTTTGCTGAATAGCATTTTGATATTGAATTCTTTTGAACACAGTGAAAAAAACCCTTTAAAATACTACTGTCTGGCAAGACTGCCTCTGGCAGATGCAGCTATCTATTTATGGAGCAAGAAGAAAGTCAGATAACACCTTGAGTTTACAAAGGTAAGCATCAATTATTGGTTAATATTATTCAGCATTCTTTCTCTTTTGTTTGAACCACATCAAGCAACACAAATATTTTGCTTCTTCCAACTTCACTGACAATACCATTTGCTACAGCAAAAGTATATTGCTATGTAGCCTTGAAATTCATGCACACACACATAAAAAATCCCCACTGGTGTATTTCCTACAACTACATTTTGCTTACTGTGGAGCTTTCTGCTGGTGGAAGAATCTTTTCAAGAAGCAAGGAAGATTTTTGGATATAACCTTTATTAATTATTACTGTGATGCATTTTTATTGTACAGATATCAAATACAGTCCATGTTTCCGCTTCTGTAAAATCTGACAGCCTACTTCTGCACATCAAGGATACATTATACAAATTCCAGCCTGCCAATTCATTTCTGGGATCAACTGGATGTGCCAGTGGTTACTCATAAAGTCCTTAATGCCTTGGGTCAAATGTATATCAAGAAGCACCTTTGTCTGTCTTATTCTTTCCAACTGTTAAAACAGCCTCGCGCTACCATGTTCCTGACTTTCATGAAGTCACATTCATGGGGATTCAAGTAAGTCCTTTTCTGTAGTGGCACTACATTTATGGAATTCTTTGCCACAGGAACTCTCCTACTGGGGTAAGCGGGGGGGGGGAATGCTGTCTGGGCCATGCAGCCAGCAGGGACTTTCAGCAGGCCTGTTGAGGGAGGCAGGAGGGGGCATGCCACGGTCCCTCCAGTAGGGATGCCAGCCTCCAGATGGGAGCTTGGGAGGGGATCCCCCTGACTTACAGCTCAACTCCAGAGTAGAGGGATCAGTTCCCTTGAATAAAATGGATGCTTTGGAGGGTGGGCTCAGGCATTCTACCCAGCTGGGGTCCCTGTCCTCCCCAGGCTCCATCCCAGAACCTCCTGGAGTTTCCCAACCTGGATCTGGCAACCCTATTTCTCCACCCTCCACCAGTGGCTGGGGTGGGGGGGAGAGTGGACCTCTCCAGCCAATGTCTTTGCTTCTCCAGATACTTGGTAAATATATATTACAGAGAGGCACAATAGCAGGGGACCCAGAGTTAGGATATAAAGGGCAGCTGGAAATTCTTTTTATGGGGGAGTTAACATTTCACACACATACATAGATTTCTCCACTGCCCTTCCCCAAATTTCCTACCAAATGTGGTCCTACTAGACTGTGAGAACCCAGCAGAACAGCCTGCTAGACAGAGCTCTGGTTCTGAAAGATGAACTTAATACAGCATGGCAGCTCAGAACCTGTGCTTTACATTAGGAAGTCTGTGGTCCAGATCTCACCTCTGCCCTGGACTTAAGCAAGCCTGTGTCTCAGCCATAACCCCCTATGCAATCCAGAGACAATAAGACCTACCTTACAGGGTCATTGTAAAGGATCATAACCTGATAATGGATGTCAAGCAGTTTGCACATTTAAAATGGTATATAAATGCTAAGGATATATTGTAAACTGCCCAGAAGCCCACCATTTGCAGAGAAAGATGTGCTAGGAGCATTTCTTAAACTATTGGTTAATATTATTAACCAATAGTTAATAGTTAGAAATAGTTAATAGAAATAGTTAATAGAAATAGTTAATAGTAAATAGAAATAGTTAATAGTTAGAAATGGATTACAATTGTCCACTGAGACTGTGGCTAATGATAGGACTGTGGCTAATGATAGGAACTGCCTGGCAAGGTCTCGAGGCAGCAAGAGGAAGGCTGTGGGCTTAACAAACATGGGAACCTATAAGTGTTTATACACAAATGCTAGAAGTCTCCGAGGTAAAATCGGGGAGTTGGAATGCTTGGTGTTGGGGGGAAATAGACATTGTGGGTATTTCAGAAACTTGGTGGGATGAGGAAAATCAGTGGGATACGGTGATTCCAGGTTATAAATTATATCAGAAGGATAGGGGGGGAAGGGTTGGAGGTGGGGTAGCTCTGTATGTCAGAGAGGGTATACCATCCAGTAAGATTGAGAGGGTAAGAGAACTGGATTTGCTTCTGGAAATGCTATGGGTTGAAATAGTGGGTCCAAAAGGAAGCTTAACAGTGGGAGTTTGTTATTGCCCACCAGATCAAAAGATAGAGGAGGATTACAAAATGATGAATGAATTAAAGATAGCGGCTAGACGAAATAACTGTGTTGTAATAGGCGACTTTAACTACCCACACATTGATTGGGTCAATATGAGTTCTAGTCGGGAAAAAGAGATTGAGTTTTTAGACATTCTCAATGACTGTGCTGTGGAACAGATGGTCACAGATCCTACCAGGGGAGAGGCGATCCTGGATTTGGTCCTAAGTAACACCCAAGACCTGGTGAGGGATGTAAAAGTGATTGCACCATGTGGGAACAGTGACCATAATGTCATTGAGTTTAATATTTGTACAGATAGGGAGTTGCCCAAAAAGACTGATGCAACCACTTTTAACTTTAAAAGGGGTAACTTCTCTGGTATGAGGGGACATGTGAGGAAGAAATTGAAAGGAAGAGTGGAGAAGGTCAAAACCATTAGGGAAGCTTGGAGACTATTTAAAAAGACAATCCTAGAAGCTCAGAAAAAATATATACCGCAGGTTAGGAAAGGTACAAATAGGTATAGAAAAAAAGCCTGCATGTTTAGCAAATAAAGTAATGGAAGCTGTAAAAGGTAAGAAGGATTCCTTTTAGGGGTGGAAAGCTAGTCTTAGTGAGGTTGATAAAAGGGAACACAGACTATGGCAAATAAAATGCAAGTCTGTTATCAGGGAAGCAAAAAGGGAATATGAGGAGCATATCGCAAAAAACATAAAGACCAACAATAAAACTTTCTTCAAATACATTAGAAGTAGGAAGCCAGCCAGGGAGGCAGTGGGGCCCTTGGATGACCAAGGGGTAAAAGGAATAGTGAAGGATGATAGGGAAATGGCTGAGAAGCTGAATGCATTTTTTGCCTCTGTCTTCACTGTGGAAGAAGAGAAGTGCTTGCCCACTCCAGAAGCACCGATTTTGGGAGGGGGTTTGAAAGACCTGAATCAGATTGTGGTGACAAGAGAGGAAGTCCTCCGACTGATGGACAATTTAAAAACTAATAAATCACCAGGCCCGGATGGCATTCATCCGAGAGTTCTGAAAGAACTCAAATGTGAACTTGTGGATCTCCTGACAAAAATATGTAATCTTTCTTTAAAATCTGCCTCCATTCCTGAGAACTGGAAGGTAGCTAATGTCACTCCCATCTTTAAAAAGGGTTCCAGGGGAGATCCGGGAAATTACAGGCCAGTCAGTCTGACATCGATACCGGGTAAGTTGGTGGAAACTGTTATTAAGGAAAGAATGAGTAGGCACACTGATGAACAAAAACTATTGAGGCAGACTCAGCATGGGTTCTGTAAGGGAAGATCTTGTCTCACTAACCTGTTAGTGTTTTTTGAGGGAGTGAACAAACATGTGGACAAGGGGGACCCAATAGATATTATTTACCTAGACTTCCGGAAAGCTTTTGATACAGTTCCTCATCAAAGGCTCCTAAATAAGCTCAATAGTCATGGGATAAAAGGACAAGTCCTCTTGTGGATCAAAAACTGGCTTATAAATAGAAAACAGAGAGTGAGTATAAATGGGAAACTTTCTCAGTGGAGGGTGGTATGCAGTGGGGTACCACAGGGATCAGTACTCGGTCCGATGCTTTTTAACTTGTTTATTAACGATTTGGAATTGGGAGTAAGCAGTGAAGTGGCTAAATTTGCAGATGACACGAAGTTGTTCAGGGTGGTGAAAACCAGGGAGGAGTGTGAGGCACTCCAAAGGGATCTGTCGAGGATGGGTGAGTGGGTGTCAATGTGGCAAATGGGGTTCAATATGACCAAGTGCAAAGTGATGCACATTGGAGCCAAAAATCCTAACTATAAATACACGTTGATGGGGTCTGAACTGGCAGAGACGGACCAAGAGAGAGATCTTGGAGTCGTAGTGGATAACTCAATGAAAATGTCTAGACAGTGTGTAGCTGCAATAAAGAAGGCCAACGCTATGCTGGGGATTATTAGGAAGGGAATTGAAAACAAATCAGCCAGTATCATCATGCCCCTATATAAATCATTGGTGCGACCTCATTTGGAATACTGTGTACAGTTCTGGTCACCACATCTCAAAAAGGATATTATAGCATTGGAAAAAGTGCAGAGAAGGGCAACTAGAATGATAAAAGGGTTGGAACACCTTCCCTATGAAGAAAGGTTAAAATGCTTGGGGCTCTTTAGCTTGGAGAAACGACGGCTGAGGGGTGACATGATCGAGGTTTATAAGATTATGAATGGGATTGAGCAGGTTGAGAAAGAAGTACTTTTCTCCCTTTCTCACAATACAAGAACTCGTGGGCACTCCATGAAATTGCTGAGCAGTCGGGTTAGAACAGATAAAAGGAAATACTTCTTCACCCAATGAGTGATTAACATATGGAATTCACTGCCACAGGAGGTGGTGGCAGCTGCAAGCATGGACAGTTTCAAGAGGGAATTAGATAAACATATGGAGCAGAAGTCCATCAGTGGCTATTAGCCACAGGGTATAGATGGGAACTCTCAGTCTGGGGCAGGTGATGCACTCCTGGAGGGGGCAGCAGTGGTGCTGGAGGGGGCAGCAGTGAGAGGGCTTCTGGTGCCCTGGCCCCACTGCTGGCCCTCCTGATGGCACCTGGTATATTTTGGCTGCTGTATGACAGAGTGTTGGACTAGATGGGCCATTGGCCTGATTCAACATTGGCTTTTCTTATGTTCTTATTATTGTAAGCCACCTGGAACCATGAAGAAAGGTCAGTTATAAATGTTTTAATAATTAAGTAAATAAAATAGATATATTTTGATAAAAATAAACCTGTGATTATGTGGAGACAAAGATGAGCCCCAGAATCTTTTTTCTGTGCTAGGGAAAATGTAATTATGGAAAAGCAGAATGGCCTCTTGCCCTTTTAGTGAGTAACCACCATGCAGGGATATGGGGTTGGTGGGGAGGGGCTGAGGGTCAGGGGATGAAATCTCCATGCAGAGGTGAACCCCACACCTCTCCTTTTTCTTCAAAATCAGGCCCTGTTCAGGCATAAGTTCATCTGCAATAGTCTTCCTTCTTGGCCTCAGTGTTCTCAATGTACAACGGTGAAGGAGGGGGCAGAGGATTCAGCCTATGTGAGGGGTACGGAGGAAGGCGATTTGGCTTTTTCTGTGGCTCCTCCAAATGATAAATGTATTTTTCAGGGATCCAGCAACTTAGATTCCTACCCCTGCCACCCCCTACCCCCAGTCTCCCTTCCAAAGATGCCGGGTCTCCTATCGTTGCCCCCTATGGAGGCGTACAGAAATTCAGATGAAGGCATGCAGAAACTCAGACAGATCAGGCTAGCTCATGTTTTTATTTTCACAGCTTTTGGTTTTCAGTTGGTCCTGCCTTGGATATTTGTATGCCCACCCTTCCTTGGATGTGGCTAGCAGCTGGCAGCAGCTTTGTGATGGGGGCATTTCTGGAATTGCCCAGCCCAGCTGAATTGCCATCTGTTGCTCTCCACACCAAGCAACCTGCAGCTTTGCCATCCTTGGTCACAATGAGTTCCCTTCTCTCTCCAGTGTTGGTTCTCATCTGCCCTTCAGTTACAATGGTTTTCATAAACATGTGCTTCATTTAGGGAAATCCCACCACTGTCCCCTCTCTCTGTCTCTTTTTAAGGTCTGCAAGAGTGCCCAGCCGGACCCTGAACTTTTTACAAGGTTATGGTAGTAATCTAAAAAACTAGTGTATGAGGCAAATGAAATATTAAAAGCAAGTATGAGTAAACTGTACATATATGATTTGTAATACAAGTAGTAGTTTATATTTCATGTTTGCATTAGCCGCAAAGTATAGATAGGAACCCATTGGCTAGGGCAAGTGATGCTTTGTATTCTTGGTGCTGGGGAGGGCAGCAGTGGGAGGGCTTCTAGTGTCCTGGCCCCACTTCTGGACTTTCTGATGGCACCTGGTATTTTGTGTGACGGAGTATTGGACTAGATGGGCTATTGGCCTGATCCAACGTTGGCTTCTCTTATGTTCTTATGTATATTTGGTACGTTTGTGAGCTGAAATACAAAATATATTAAAAATTGTAAGCCTACTCACAATTTTAAGGCTGGGAGATCATTTTACTCACGAAGAACAATTTCTGTTCACAACACTTGACAACTTAGAGGGAACATAGCATGGGACAGGCAGCAAAATTTCACTGCACTAAATATGCTTTATTTAAAAAAAAAGCTGGTAAAGGCAGTTTAATGCTTCTGCTTCATCAAAGAGGATATTGAAAAGTAAATAAAAACAGTATGCAAATGTGGGCTCCCTCAGAAACTACAAATGTTGCAGTAGTTTCCCTCAAAATTTGGGCTTTGAGACAGCTACAGTCCCTTCCTGAATCATTCATTATGCTACCCTGTTTTATCATAAAAGACAAACTCTGAGACTTGGTGTCCTGTGACAGGTTCCCTTCCAGCTATTACTCTGGAGATGCAAACCCTATCTGAACTGAACTGACATGGTAACTGCTTTTTCTCTCTCACTGCCCCCTACCATATGAACCGTGACTTGTTGTTTTGTTTTTTTTTGAAACAAAATTTTATTGGGATACATTCAACATTTCCAATCACGTTACCAATACAATTTCAAAAAGGAAGATCCCCGTCCCAATCCCCCCACCCCCCTAATAGGCTTCCAACACTGCTAATAACAAACAGAAAAATTATAAGGTAATCAAACTTAGACTTAAGTACATCGACAAACCAGGTAACACATTTCAATTATATATAACCTCTACAATTTCAGCATATTATATATAACAGTACATACAGTTCAAAATTCATTTCACTTCTCGTTCAATATCCATACGTATCCAAGTTATATATTTTTCCCTTCATTCTATATTCAGTTTCTAGATACAATTTCAATCCTTCCCAGTCTTTTAAGTACTGTTCTGCCATTTGTCCATTTAATTTCTTTGTCATTTTGTCCATTTCCGCTAAAAATAACAATTTTCTCAACCAGTCATGTATATCTGGCACCTTCTCCATTTTCCAATGCTGAGCAAAGGCCATTCTTGCCGACGTAATCATGTACCATAACAGTGTCCTTTTTTCTTGTGGAATTTTTTCCATTGTCAAACCGAGGAGAAGAAGTTCTGGCTTTCTCTCAATTGGGATTTTCAATATTTTCTGCATCACACAATGTATATTAGACCAGTATGCTTTCACTTTATCACATGACCACCACATATGGTAAAAAGAACCCTCTATTTTTTTACATTTCCAACACTTATTTCTCAAGTTCTTATCCATACTAATATTAGCAATCTTTTTTGGTGTCATGTACCATCTATACATCATCTTATAGCAATTTTCTTTTACATTAATACAGGTAGACATTTTAAAAGATCTTTTCCACAAAAATTCCCATGATTCCATAGAAATTTCTTTGTTCATGTTTATGGCCCACTTTATCATTTGCTCTTTAACAGTTTCATCCAAAGTATATACAGTCAACAAAGTTTTATACATCTTTGATATCATTTTCCGCTCTTTTTTCAACCATATATTCTCAAAATCATCATTCATAGCTCTAAAACCAAACTCTTTACAATCTTTTTTATAGATGTCCCTTATTTGACAATATTGTAGCCAACCATACTCAAATTCTAATTCATTATTTGGTTTTAAAACATATTTTTTCCCTTCTTTTTGCAACAATTCCTGATATTTCAACCAGTCATTACCTTTATGCTCTGAAAACAGATGTATAACTGCAGCTGGAACAATCCACAGAGGCCTCTCATCCGAAATTGTATCCTTATACCTGGTCCATGCATCAAACAATGTCCTCCTTACATAATGATGCTTAAACATAGAGTCAACCGTGACTTGTTGTTAGCTGCTCTGCACACACACCAAACGGGCATACAGGGGATTGGTGACTGACAGAAAGGGACCAGACCTCTGGCCATCAGTCACAGCATGCTTTATAGGAAATAAACTGCATGTCTCATGGGAGATATGCAAGTGGCATCAAGAATGTGGTAGTTTGGATCAGAAATTGGATTGTGCTGGTAAATGGAAGAAGTAAAAGGATATGGTTTTCATGGAAGATGAAATGGGAGGAAATTGGGAAGAGACCAAGATACATTTTTCATCCTGGTGTTCTACATCTATGAACCGAGTTAAAAGTACCAAATCATGTGTCTTATACTCAAGGCTTCAGTCTACAGTGTAATTTTTTTTAATGAAGCCAACATTCACTTTGAAACTCAAGAGGATACACGGTAAATTCTTTCCCCAGGCCTTTTCCTGTTTGAAAGACTTATTTCCAAACTGAAATAAATATATATTTCATTAGCCATACCTGCTGGAGGGGAAATCATATCACTAAAGAACTCATGGCCAAGCATACATGATGTGAATTGCTTAAAAAATCAAAACGCTATTTCAGTTATTGTAAAGTTTCTCTAAAGGAAATGCCTCAGATACAATTAGGGCAGATCTGATTGCATTTAGCTAGAGCCTTAGATTTTAGTGGCCCATATTTACTAATGAGTAGTGATGGGCAAATTCCCCCAGTTTGATTCAGGGTTGATTTGGCATTTATTATGAGCTTTCCCTGGCAGACATTCAGACAAAGGTGATCTCTTTTCAAAGAGTTCTCTCCTTTCTTGCAATGTTGATGTATATGCATTTATGATACTTCATGCATGCACCCTCATCCCTGAATCGCTCATGGGAACTGCAATTCAGTGCAGAAAACACTTGGATACCAAAGAAACACCAGGGATCACAAGTGAGTTTTAGATGGACGGGGAACAACAACAACAACATCCAACAATGGACATGGAAAGACACAATCAAGGGAACTGGCCCCAATAGAAAAGACAGTCAATGAAAATGCTGATTTGATAGGTAGTCAATAAGAGTTCCTGAGCATGTGTCTATAAAACAGTTGGCTTTGGGATGTCTGGGGTGCTGAACACTGACTGAGCATGAACAGAATCACATTTTGAGCCAAAAAAGAATATCTCGGGGAAATAGTGTTTGATTCTTAACAAAGCTAAGTATTACAGGGTGGACAAATTTCTATACAGATCCAGGAGATCGCAAATCATCACCACAAAAAGGAGTGTACTTTAAGTGTCATACTGATTTTATTTTAATTGTCACACTAATGACCACTGCTTCTGATGGGTCATTTCCCTACATGCATTTTAAAACCACACGTGCAAAACAGCCAGTAAATTCTGCAAGTTGTGTCATTAAAGTATAAGAAGGGTTTGCTTCTTTTATGCAATTGGCAGCAAAACACAAGACATGGCAATACAGCCTATGGAGAACAAGAGCAAAAAAGTGTTTCTGTAGAGTATGATCTAGGAAGCACCCTGACATGGATGGCCCAGGCTTCCCTGATGTCATCAGATCTTGGAAGCTAAGCAGGGTTGATCCTGGTTAGTATTTGCACAGGAGACCACCAAGGTTGCTACACAGAGGCAGGCAATGGCAAACCACTTCTGTTCATCTCTTGCCTTGAAAACCCGATAGTGTGGCCATAAATTGGCTGGAACTTAATGGAATTTTGCACCACCATCTAGGAGACACTGTACAAACTCTTGCTCAACAAAACAAAGCCTGCTTAAAAAAATAAAAGAATAAAACCAAACATTCTCTCGACTTGTGCCTCTTTATGAGATGAAATATTAAAATGCTTTCCTCTTGTTTTTTTTTAAGATTCATGTACAAGAGTAGATTAATATTCTACAAGACTGAAGAATATCAGCATCTAATCTCTCACATAAAAAAGAAAAGCACATTCCCAATAACAAAAAGAATGAAATATCACCTCTGATAAACCAATAAAAAGACAGTGACACACTTCGCAGTTTTGTATATGTAAACAGTGATATTTACGCAAGCAAAACAATACTATGTACAATATTAAGGTCAAGAAAGATTACAGCAAACAATAGAACTGAGCTCTCAGGGAAAGACCTTTTCAAGCACAGTGCTGAAAATGGAAATTGGACTTAAAGGCTCAACAGAAATAATTTAAGCTACTCTGTCAAAACAGAAGGAAGAGAGATGTGTAGGCACTGGTATCCTCTCATGTCAATATAAAAAAGAGTGCAAGGGAGGTAGTGAATCTCAAACCACATATATAAATCTTAAAATCAAGCACAGCAGTAACTAGGGAAACTAATGCATCTGTTCCAAACTTTTTGTTTACAACCTAAATGTATATAACCTACATGTCCATATCCATTAGGAAATATACTATAATCGGGGGTGGGGGGGCGGGATACACCAGGAAATCTAGTTAGAAGTATGAAAGATTATTATAATCTAGTCTAAATAATATACTTACCACAACTGGTATCTTTACTTATCTATTACACCATTCAAGGGTTTAGTTCATGGTTTCTCATACGTGGTCATGATGCAGTTACATACAGAAGAGTGCATGGGAAGAAATGAAATAAACAAGTAGGAAGTAGCAAGCCAAGAATCCAGCTAAGTGAGTTCTGACTCCAGAAAGCTTATGCTGTAGCAGATTTGTCAGTCCTTGATAGTGATTGCACCATGAATATTCAGGTCACATACTAATGTCATGGTTGCAAATTCTTCTGTATGGGTGCTTTCTGTGGGATGCTTACCAATCATGTGATTTTGAGCTGCAAACCTTTTAGGTGTGATGACACTATACTACCAACAGTGCTTTAGATCAATACATTGTCACACTGTTTGCCTCTTGTTAGCTAGTGTGAACTCTGAACTGTGCCTTGTGTGCATGTGTGTACCCCAGGTGAATGTCATTTCATTCAAGCCTGTCCATCAGTCACCCAATATTAAACTTCTTCATACATCTATCAAAAACTACAGCACACTATAGTGTAAAGTAATATGAAATGAGAACTAAATAGATCACACTCAATTGTTTCCACCTTCTCCAAAATGAATTGAAGGAAAAGAAATAAAGAAATGTGTATGGTGTTTGCACAGATACAGCTTTAAGGAAAAGAAGTTTTCAACATCGAAGGAGAAAAATGATAACCCAGAGAGAAGGACCTATATCCCAAGGGCTCAAAAGTGTCAAGTATGCACCTTTAAAAATGGTTCAGAGTTTTGTGTTTGAAAGAAGGAACTAGACTTGTAACAGGGTTGCTGCATGTTCCTAAATGGAAGGCTACCAAGGATAGCTAGGACTGCCAGCTCTTGGAAGACAAAAATCTGCTAAGGAAGGAGGCTTACCAAGGGAGGGAGCTTGGCCCAGGAGGCCCCCCCTGCAAACAGCAGAAGGACCAGTCAAGGGGTGAAGACCACATGCCCAGGAGTACAGCTGAGTAACAAAAACTCAGACAGCCAACAGAAAACAGTCTGATCATCCAAGGTGCATAGCTATACCATGGCTGAGTTCAGACTGGCAGTTTGCCCCACTATAGCCGTGTGTGAGCAACATTTCACAAATGGATTAACGGGGCCATTCACACAGGCATATCTGTTTGGCATTCCCCATCCGTAGTCAACCCGTCGTGTACTGCTTCGCTCCCGTGTTTAAAAGATACCTGGTGAAAGTGGTAGCAAATCCCAGAGAGTGCCTTTATCCCACTTCATTCCACTTCAGGGAAGTGTGAACACTAACCCGAAAAGCTGGGAACAACCCGCAGTAATAATGTCTGCTGGGTATTTCTGTACATAAGGTGCATTTGATTGCCCTGGAAAGGCAGCAGTGATATGAGTGGATGTGCTCTGCTCTACCGCCTAATGCAGTGCCAGCGCAACAGGATCCTCCTCAAATCGCCCTGATGTGCTTATGCGCATGAGCAGATATGCGCACCCATCCGGATTACCAGGAAAAAGCCATTTACAGCTGTGCCTCTGGGCCAGCAGTCTGAATGCTCCCTTGCGCCTGGTCACAGTATGCTCCTGCATCAGTCCGCGCTGTGGGACCGGGAAAACCCAGAACAGTTTGCTCCAGGTCTTTTTTGCAATGACTCCCTCCCGCTTCAAACTGCCAGTCTGAACTCAGCCCATGTGTTTATGAGTCAAACCAAGTATCCACATATAAGAGGCCAACACAGATAACCTACCACAAGCCAGATTCCTACTCTGCCATGAACACAAAGTAACAACTAAAATAGCACATAATTCAAATCTGTAAGAACAGTATAATTTACACATTTACATATTCATACTATATACCAAATGAATGATGCATGTTACTAATAAAGTATTTAGCATAATGCATTTAAAATGTATTCTGGAAATCAGTTCTATCATTTTGAGATCAGAAATGCTGAGGCTTTTACAATTTCTAGTTCAAAAGAGAATCAGTAAACCCATAGCACAGAACACAAAATTCATGCCGAGCAGATCCCTCATGCTCTTCATGAAAAACCACAGGAAGCAGAAAGCAGGGATTTAGATGGCTCTGAGCCATTTAAATGACTCACAAACTGATAGAAACAAAAATGTGGTTTATGTCCATACCTATTTATGACTCAGCAGAATGGCCCTGGCATGCTAGGGACACTAAACTCAAAGGGGATCTCTGGCTGATTCTCCTCTACCTAACCTCCAAGTTTGTGAGTTATAGCTCCCCAAAGAAGGTACCCCCAGGAAAGTGCTTTCTGGGGAAATGACAGGCAGTCATTTTGACAGGTGCAGGTTCAGAAGGTTCAGGGGTGTATAAAATAGATTTTGTGCAAACTAGTGACATCAAAGTCACAGGGGACCTTCCCTGGATGCACCTTTACATGCTCTCCATGTTATGCCCCCCGTTGCTTTGAGGTTTGGTAAACATTTAGATTGAGTAGAGACAGTCTGTCTGGAAATGTATCCATTCACAAACCAGCACGAATCACCAGGAACAGCTGGAAAGTTCATAGAAAATTCATGCCAGTTGACCTGTCATGAACTTCACTTTGCGAACTATGAACCAGCCAAAATTTATTATGAATTTTAGTTCATGAGCTGGTTCATGCTCATCCCTACACATATCTGTGAGTAAGCTCCTCTACACACAGTAGAGCCAGTTTGGTGTAGTGGTTAAGTGTGCGGACTCTAATCTGGGAGAACTGGGTTTGATTCCCCACTCCTCCACTTGCACCTGCTGATGTGACCTTGGGTCAGTCACAAGCTCTGGCACAGCTGTTCCTGAAAGAGCAGTTTGTGCTAGAATTCTCTCAGCCTCACCTACCTCACAGGGTGTCTGTTGTGGGGAGGGGAAGGGAAAGGAGTTTGTAAGCCGCTCTGAGACTCCAAGTGAAGGGCGGGGTATAAATCCAATCTCTTCTCTCTCTCTTCTTCTTCTCTACATAAATATGATCAGATTGAAAACTAGCAGAATTGGAAACTCTCTTTTTGTTGTTGTTGTAGAAATCAGTACAAAACTGATTTCAGTTTTTCTATAGGTAAGGTCAAGGCAGGGTTCTTCTTATAGTGGTGCAGTGATCTCTCTTTCTCCTTCCCCCCTCCCCCTGTCATCACCATATCTCCTGTTTTTCAGTTGAGGACACTGGGGGAGAGAGAAGCAGAGAAGGCAAGCTGTAGAGAAGCTGCCTCAGGAAGCATCGAAAAGTCTTGAGTGAAATGAAACTAAAAGTAGGCAGCAGTGCCTCGATTCCCATGTCTTACAAACATACTGAACAGTCAAAACTGACCTGTGTCCCCTTCCCTACATTACATGAAAAAACAAACATTTCTGACAACCCTCCAGCAAAAGAAAATATCACTGTTGCAGGTGGAAAACTGACCAGCTGGAAACTCTACTGACATCAGAATGGCCACTTCCATAACAATGTTCAATCTGCCCTGTAGATTAGAACACTTTCATCAGCCTTCACATCACTTGGTTGTCATTGTACGGCCAGAGACACACATCACAATTGTGTCAAGGTACGGAGCCACTTAAATCAGACCTGTGAGGGTTGGGAGGGTACAAACAGGGCTGTAATTTTCATCAACAGCCAGCATTGCCAGGCCCAGATTTTCAACCAGTGGGAGAGTGGAGGTGGACAGGTTTGTTTGTTTGTTTTTTTTGGGGGGGGGAATTGGCCAATGGTGTTATGTCTCTTCTGGTAAAATCTGGAAGTGATGTCAAGCCTTCCTAGAAATTGGCTGAAATGCTATCGTAAAACCACAAAGTTTCAGCAATTCCTAGAGAGGACTTATGTTACTTCCAAGGAAAACCCTGTCATCCAACTTCAGTTACAGGTTGAGATACAGAGTAAGCCAGTTGCATGTGCTATTGTTGTGACAGAACACACAGAAATAAATTGGAAGAGTTGTGCTTCCAAACCATATATAATTACAGTTTTACTTATGGTATTCACAGGAGGAAAGAACTGAAATGGCTTAGTCAAGCACAATTACTTGCTCAGGCGAGTCTCCCTCCCCCAATAGCACTTACAGTTTCTTTTCACTATTAACATGAATAAACCATATTATGTTCTATGAGCTCAGGTAATCCTGTCAAGCACTATCCTATTAGTGTTAACACTGGGAAATGTCATTTCTGGCAGGCACTGATATTCTTTTTTCAATCCACTTGGTTTCTTTTATATTTGTAGTTATTAACGTAGATTTCATATTAAATTGATTTTTGCTGAGGCCTGAGGTCCTATTTATGATTTCCCCCAAAAAAACCCTTTACTCAAGACTTCCACTGTAACAGTATGTTTAGTTCATTATAGAAACAGGCAAATATTTAAATTGTTATTCTGCTTCCAATCATGTTTCATTTCCTACAACCTGTAGTAATCACTCAGCAGTATTACCACTGTGTTCAGTTTTTATTTATTTAGAACAGCAACTTTATTCAAAAACAATTCCTGCTGTAGAAGATCAATTTATAAACTGTGTACAGAAACAGATTTTTTTCTTTTCTTAATAGAAACAAAGAACCAGGAACAAAGTCAGGATCAACACACAACAATAACCTTGGCTGAACATTGATTGTATGTCATCAAAATATTCAAAATTATGCTTTTATTATAAAAAGAAGCAGACAGGAAAAATCAACACTGTAATTTCTTTTCTTGCAGTAAGTATTGCTTGGTTACAATTAATATTGCCTGCACCTGGCTAAGGCTGCAGAGGTCCCAAATACAGTTTGTTATCACTAAACCAATGCAAATTACTTAATCAGGGGACACCTGAAGGCTATTGAATGAAGATGTCTAAAAGACTCACGCACAAAAACTGATTGTGTGAACTGAACATTCAAAGACATTCCTCAAGTGCTATGATGAAATACAAAATTTCTGTTGGTTTCATCTGCACATGCAGGTTACAAGACTTAAATTTGTTGTTGTTGTAATCTTCCTCAGGGATCTCAGGGGGGCTGTGGCTCAGTGGTAGAGCATCTGCCTGGCTTGCAGAAGGTCCCAGGTTAAGTCCCTAGCACCTCCAGCTAAAAGACCAGACTAGGAGGTGATGTGAAAAACCTTCACCTGAGAAGCTAGAGAGTCGCTATCACTCTGAATAGATGATATTGACCTTGATGGACCAATGGTCTGATTCAATAAGGCAGATGCGTGTGTTCATGTGACAAAGAAATGGTACATATCTGCTTTCCACATGTACACTGATCTGCTAAAGACAGCAACTGATATGATGCAGAAGTGAGGAACATGTATTATGAACCAGCATCAGTGTCATAAAGGTCAGCCTTATATCAGTATGTTTTCTTGGCATATGATTTTCCACAACTCTCCAACTTACAACAAAAAACACAACACTAAATTAAGAATAAAACAATCACTCAAAATATTGTAAGCACAACTAGATTGGAATAGTCAACCGTTAAAAACAACAAAATAATTAAAATATCAAGACATTAGACTCAATCTGCAGTCCCAAAATGTTTCTGAACATGGGGAAGCTATCAACATCCATGCTGACCAAGCACTGCAACTCTGCAAACTGGAACCTCCTTGCATTGCAATGCAGAAGAGAAGCAATGTTCCACATCTGGATATGTGCCTTGGTTGTATGTTAACCAGCTACAGTAGTACTTAGACTGAAAGATGCATTCAATGTAATTCTAAGCATGGTCCTTTGATGTACATTGAAGAGTGTTTTCTTACTGTACAGATATGTATTTCTTAAATACAGATCATTTCTACTAATATCTTGGAGATCTTTTTCAGCCTTCTTAATTGTCACTAATTTCTATCCTTTTAGAAAGTTGTCCCAATGGGTTTGTCAGTAAATGATCATATGTATTTTAAAACAAGAAGAAGAAGAAGAAGAAGAAGAAGAAGAAGAAGAAGAAGAAGAAGAAGAAGAAGAAGAAGAAGAAGAAGAAGAAGAAGAAGAAGAAGAAGACGACGAAGAAGAGGAGGAGGAGGAGGAGGAGGAGGAGGAGGACGGAGGAGGAGGAGGAGGAGGAGGAGGAGGAGATTGGATGTATACCCCACCCTACCCAAAGGTGTCTCAGAGTAGCTTACCAACTCCTTTCCCTTCCCCTCACCACAAAAGATACCCTGTGAGGTAGGTGGGGCTGAGAGAGCTCTTGACAGAAACTGCTCTTTTTCAAGAACAGCTCTTATCCATAGCAACAGCTATGGCTTGCCCAAGGTCATCCAGCCAGGTGCAAGTGGAGGAATGGAGAATCAAACCTGGTTCTCCCAGATTAGAGTCCGTGCACTTAACCACTACACCAAACTGGCTCTCCGTACACCAAACTGGGATTATGTGGGAAAATTAAATGCCACATGTGCTCTGTGGCACCTCAAGGGCACCTGCTACACAGTGTTCCACACATCACCAGCTGCTGTGACCCTTTTATTTATTCTCCCTTACACACACACACAGCTAAAGAGTGATGCCCCTTTAACTTGCATCTGCAATCCTTTCCCTAGGTTTGGAGCCTGGCTACTGGGAGCACTTCTGGGAGCACTTCTGCTGGCCTTTGCTCTTAGCCACCTAGCCTTCTTGGTCTTCAGGGCCTATCTGCTCTCTGAGAGCTATCTCTGTGTCCCCTTGACATAAGCAGCCTGCATATAAATCCTTCTCTAGCAGTCTGGGGCAATTCTGCATCTAGCATTTACTCCACATTTTCTCAAAACTGAGGAAAAGGTGCAGCTCAAAATCACATTTGAATATCCCAGGGCAATGCTGTACTGACTGTGAAGTCACCCCTGAACAGCCATAAATCTATGCAGAAGGTACCATAAACCCCGATGAGCAAACAAAGTGAAAATGGCATGCAGTGTACAGGGTACCATAAAATCTGATGATCAAAGAAAGTGAAAGCAACATGCAATGCAGAGGGGAATTTGTGTTCTAACATGGGTTTAATAAAACAATGGAAGAAAAAGCCAATGCAGAATCGCCCCATCTTTCCTCGCAGTCCTTCCTCTCCTTTTAATCTGGTTCCGGCCTGGGGACAAGGAAGCTGCCCAGCCCACAGAAGTCCTGCCTCATCCCAAACCTGGATGTATTAAAAACTCAGCCAGGTTGGCAGCTGCACAGGACTCATGCACGACTCTTATGGCCCTCCTCCCTCACATTAAAGTCTCATTTCCAATTGAGAGCTGAATTCTTCTCAGGGCTCAGAATTTAATTCAAATCCTGCTGCTTTCAAACTCTCAGTTAGCAGCTAGAGTTGACAACGTTGTTGGGGTTTAGGAAGGGATGGGAACTTGTTAGAGTATAATGCCATACAGTCCACCTTCCAAAATAGCAGGGCTCATTTCCAGCTGGAACTAGCAGGGACGGCATTCTGGCAGTAAGAAGCCCAGGAGCAGCACGCCCTGGGAGTAAGAAGCCCAGAAGCAGCAAGCAGCAGCCCTCAGTCAGGCCAGGAGGGAAGCAGCACAGATGTGCTGCCTCCCTCTGCTTGCTGCAGCTGCCATCAGCCAGAAGGCAAGGTAAGTTGGTGAGGGTGTAGGGTGGGGGCTTGTTTCCGGTGGGGGTGGCCTGGCTGGTGTGGGGGGAGTGACGGGGGCTTGGTCGGGGTGGAAGAGCTGCGGGTGGCCTGGAGGGTGTGGGGGGTAGTGGGGGTTTGACTGGGGGTGGGAGAACTGTGGGTGGCCTGGCTGGTGTGGGGGTGGAGGCTTGATCAGGGGGTGAGAGAGCTGCAGGCAGCCTGGCTGGCGGGGGTTTGATCAGGTGGGGTGGGGGTGTTTGCTGGCTTCCTTCCTTCCTTCCTCCTGATCTCTTTGCCCTCTTTCCCTCCCTCCCTCTTTCCCTTCCTTCCTCCCGATCTCTTTGCCTCCTTCCTTTTCTTTTTATTTCTTTCCCAAAGTTAGAAGAACAAAACAGAAAGGAGGGGATAGAAGATTAAAATTACTCAATAAGAGTTTGAGAGTGCAAACCCCAGATTTACAGAGTAAAATTAATAGAGAAAAGTGATGAAGAGATAACAATATGATCATAGCCAGGGGTCTTTTCATAGAAAAACAGCTGCAGGAGCTCATTAGCATATGGTATGCTAATGAGCTATTAGGCTATTAGCATATGCCACGCCCCTGATATCACCAGAAGTGATGTCAGAAGGGGAAGCAAAAGGGGGAGGCATATGCTTCCCCAGCTGGCCTGGGTGTGGGAGCTAAGAGAGAAGGGGTTTAAAGTTTAAACTCCTTCTCATGAGAGTTGGGCCACAGAAGGAGGAAAGAGAGACAGTAGAGAGAAGGAAAGAGGGAAAGAAAGAGAAGGAAAGGGGATGGAAAGAAAGAGAGGGAAGAAGGAGGGAAACATGGAAAGGAGGAAAAAAGAGAAGAGAAGAGAAGAAGGAGGGAAAGAGGAAAAAGAGAGAAGGAAAGGAGGGAATGAAAGAAATTTGGCGGCAATTCGGCCCCATTATATCCTATGGGCCATTGAAGTCAATGGTGAAAACAGGGTATATTCTGGGGGCTGGAGGGGAGGGGTTTGAGGGAGAGACTCCAAACTCACAGGTAGCTTATGGAGCCTCTCCCCAAGATACCCACCACGTTTCAAGAATTTTGGACCCTGATCCAATGTTCTTGAAACGTAGTGGTTATCTTGGAAAGAGGCTCCATCAGCTACCCTGTGAGTTTGGAGCCTCTCCCTCAAACCCTCCCCTCCAGCCCCCAGAATATACCCTATGTTTTTACCATTGACTTCAATGGCCCATAGGATATAATGGAGCTGAAATTGACATTCGGCTGCCTAAAAGACTTCCGGGGATGCCGGCTGGGGGCGGAGCTTGGCTCCTGAGCTTCCGGAGCTGAGTTCTGGTGCGCTCCCCCCCAAAAGACCCCTGATCATAGCAAATATATTCTGTTACATTTGCTTTTTTCTTACGTACAGAATGTACTCAGAATTGTTATGTCATATTTTTTTAAAAAAAGAATTAGTCTTTTACTCTTTTTTGGGGGGTGCTGTGGTCTCAATAACTGGAGATTTTTGGGGTGGAGCCTGAGTGTTGGGTATTGCCTTCTGACATACTTCCAGTGATGTCAGGGGTGTGGCATATGCAAATAAGTTATGCTAATGAGTTCCTGCACCTCTTTTTCTATGAAATGAAAGCAGCCATTTATTCCAGAAGAAATGGAATAACTGTTTTAGATAAATAAATAATACACAAATAAACTATTTAGTTGGAGACCAGTTGTAACCTGGAGGTTGGCAACCCTACTAGCTGCACTCTTGGCTATTCATATCTTCCTAAGGCCGGAGCTTTGAAAAATCAGGAGGCCACTGGGCTGCACGACCACCAGAAGTGGTACTGGTTTTGTTCAACTACAGAAGCCATATGGGAGGAACAGCAGCATGGCATAGCCTGAACTCGTCATATCTCGGAATCTAAGCAGGGTCAGTACTTGGACAGGATACAGATTTTGTAGTTTTACCCATTTATTAAAATTAAAACCTGAAATATTAAAACGTATAAAATTAACGAGAGCATGAAAATAAAGTGCCAAAACCCTACAATAATGAAAGTGGAACTTCCTCCACTTTCTGCTTTTAACAAGATGTTAATTCTGTTCAACCAGTGGATATAGAGCTTTTATGAATAGTGAAGTGTGATACTTTTCAGCATCATCTCTAGAAAATGGAGGAAACAGAGTTTGTCTTAACACAAGCAAATGAGCAGGCTTGGATTACACTCACAATAAAAGCTTGACAAAATATTCCTTAGAGTGAAACGTAAATGTAAGTACTGTAATCCAGTTTCTCAGTGAAGAAGCATATGAAGCATTTCCTAGCATGAACTGGACTATGAAAAGCCATCCACAGTAAATGAGAGAAGTTACTCAGGAGAATCAGTGAAAGATTAAATACAATGACAATGGTCAAGAGGCCACTATGAAATTGTTGTTGACAATCCTAGTGTCAGATACCACCAAAATGGAAGATGAATCAAAAGCTGACAACCCCAGCAACATATGAGTGACCTTGACATAGCCAGTCTCTTTGGCAGCTGTATTACAGCCATTGCAATTACAAATTCTGTCAATTTTCTCCTTGAGATAGAATGACACCAGCTTTGTCCTCACCTTCAGTGGAATCAGTTTTATTTCCACGCCTCCTTACTGCTCTCCCAAGCCCATTCCCTGGGCTTGTTCCTCATTCTGACATCTCACTTTCAGCCTAAATCCCAGGGGAAAACATTTGCAAAAATCAATCACAACAAATTTAACCCACAAAAGTCGACTGTCAATGAGGTGTCTCTCGAATGCATTAGAAGTCGTTTAACTAACCAGAATGGAAATGTGAATGATAGATTCAATACAGAAAATTATAACAAGACAAAACAAAATGTGACGTTGCAAATCACTTTATGAACCTGGACAACGTGCCTCGTTTTCTCAGTTTCTAGTGATGGGGGGAAAATAGAGGTTGCCTGTTGGTGCAACCAGTGAGCTGGCCATGAAAGGGAGGCTATTTAAAGTTCAGACTCCAACTCACCTCATGTGCATTTTCTGAAGAGCTCACCACCCTTCTCTCCCTGTAGCAATAATGTAGGATTAGTTGGTTGCTTCAGGACCAAGCAGGAATTTTTTTTCTGTCCCTGTCTGAAAGGCATGGGTTATATATAAATAGATCTAATCTGTAGGAGTTGGTGAGGCCCTAAATAGGGTTGGCACAATTCATGCAGCTTATGAATACATGCAGCTTTCAAGTCATAATCAAACTTGTGGTGACACCAACAAAGGTCTTTCAAAGCAAGTGAGAAATAGAGTTGGTTTGCCATTGTCTTCCTTTGCAGAGTGTTCCTTGGTGGTCCACCATCCCAGTAATGACGTTGCATAGATTCTGAAATCTGATGAGATCAGGCTTACCATGCCACTTTCCCTCCCTTGTGCATTTTGGTGTTTGTTATTTAAGTAGACGGGTGAGCATCAAAAGATAGAGAGGCACCCAAACCACTGATAGCTCAATGATCTCAGACGACAGGGTGGAAGTTAATGCCTCAGTGCTGCTTATCAGTGCCTGAACCTTTGCACTGCACTATGTGGGAGGGAGGAATTGGGTGTTAACTATTTGTACAGTTCAGATTGTAACTACTAAACCCATGCATTTTGCCTAGTTTAGGGCACAGAATAGAGTGACTATCTCAGTTGGTATCACTGCAATGAAACAGCACTGAAAACTCCCTATGCAAACGTAAGTAGTAGTAGTTGTTTGTTGTTATTTTTAAGTTCACAAATTCCCTTGAGTTCAGAGGAGTCTAGAAGAATTTACTTTGTGAAACCTTTACTTTTCAGACTATCTGTTCAGTCTTCTTTTCCCTCACAATTGTCTTCAATTTTCTGTTGCTTGCCCCAGAAGCAGTACAAGAGAATCTTCTTCAGCCACACTAAGGCTGGCATGATATTTTCTGACAGCAAGCTGACTCCTTTTTTACAAGGAGCTTCCTTCAGGCTCAACAGCCTTCTTGAGGTTCTTCTGAGGCAGCAGAGGCACAAGAGAATTCCCCTAATCTTGGAAACACAGTTCTACAGGAAATTTTCCTAAGATCCCTGTATATCTTTCAAACCCAGTGCTATAAGGAAGATTACTATGAGGCTGATTTCCCCAGCTTCAGAGGGGTGTGACTCAGTGATGGAGCACCTGCTTTGCATGCAGAAGATCCCTAGATTAGATAATAGGTGGAATGAAAAACCCTACCCAAGTCCCAGAAGAGCTGTTGAGAGTCAGAGTATGCAATAATGACCTTGCTAGACCAAAGGTCTGACTCATTAAACCCTTTTATGATACAGGGAATAGGCTTGGGACATCAATAAGGAGGAGTGGAAACAAAACTGACTATTGAAGGCATGAATGCACTGAAACCACTCCCAGCCCAAATGCCACTGCTTGCTTGTCAATCCATGTAGTCTCCATCCTTATGATCTGGAACATTCAGAAACATGGTATTTCAGATTACAAGAAGAAACAGCTTACACATGTAGAGCCCATTTGTGCTACAGCACAAGGCTGCTAAGGTCTGAGCTAGGTGAATGTTAAGGAACTCATCTACTCTAGTGAATACCTTTAAACTGTACCATGGAGGCCAACCTGAAACAGTTTTTTCTGACCCAAAACAGCATGGGGGAGATGTTACTAACCTGCAGCACCCCTCATGCCATTTCAGGTTGGAAAAACAGCACAGAAGGGAAGGCAGGACTCTCCTGCCCTTGCGCTGCAGTGATTCTGACCAGATTCAGGCCTCCACAACACAGTTTAAATGAGTTCCTGGCTGGAAAGCACTCTTTAAAATGGTGGTGCATCCCCAGGGTGAGCCTAGGGATGGTGTCTTGTCTAGCCTGGCCCTAAGAAAATGCATCAAAAGAGAAATCACATACTGAAACCATCCTGAGTGTGGTTAAAGGGTGTCAATTAACGGATATTAAGTGATATTGAGGTATGCAATAAATCTCTTTCTCGTGATGAAAGGGAAGATGAAACATAAATCCCCCCACCTGTCACAGGTAAAAGCAATAACATTTCTATGCATTGGTAGTAGGAATTCGACAGACATTCCAGACAAAAAATATATTTTCTATTTGTGCAAAGAACAAAAATGCCACAGATGACAAGAAGAAGAAGAAGAAGAAGAAGAAGAAGAAGAAGAAGAAGAAGAAGAAGAAGAAGAAGAAGAAGGAGGAGGAGGAGGAGGAGGAGGAGGAGGAGGAGGAGGAGGAGGAGGATGGAAGCATATTTGCAATACACATTTATACCATTTTATATTGGTGTCATGTTACAGCAAAGAACACTAAGAAACAACAGTGACTAGACCAGGATAAATCACTGTATCTGTAGCACTGTTCAGTGGAATGAACAGCTCAGTAATAAAGTACCTGTGAGCATGTAGTCAGTTAGGGATGGGCACAAACTGGCTTACGAACCAAAGTTCATGACAATTTTTTGCCAGTTCATGCTTCACAAAGTCAAGCTCATGGCAGGGCAACTGGCATGAACTTTCCACAAACTCAGACATTGTATGTAGAGGTTCCATGTTGGTTTGTGAGTGGATACATTCTCGGACAGACTGTCTTCGCTCAATGAAAATGTTTACAAAACTTCAAAGCAACAACTTGGAGGGCATGTAGAGGAGCATCTGGGGGAGGTCCCCTGTGACTTTGGTGTCTCTAACTTAGCTTGCACAGGATCCATTCTATACACTCCTGAACCTTAGTCATTGTGATAGGCAGAGGTTCAGGAGTGTATAGAATGGATCTTGTGCAAGCTGGAGACACCAAACTTACAGCAGACATCCTTCAGATGTTCCTCTATGTGCCCTTCAAATCTGGTATCACTAGGTTGTACAGGATCTGTTCTATACAATCCTGAACCTCATTTTGACAAGTGCAGATTCAGGAAATTCAGGAGTTTATGGAACAGATCCTTTGCAAGCTAGAGAAATCAAACTTGTAGGGGATGTCCAGATGACTCTCCTCTACCTGCCTGCTAAGTTTGGTAAATTTTGCATTTATGGTGTTTGAGTTATTGCCCCCCAAAGAAGGTGCCCCCAGGAAAGTGCCAAGTGACCACCTGTAATAATTATTAAGATTCAGGGAAAGGACCAAAGGTGAAGATGAGAACAGGAAGGGATTGGAGTCCCAACTGAAGAGTTATTTTAAGATCATAATCCAATCTCTTAAATATTATTACATGTTAGCAGTAGACACCATAAAAATTGCAGGGGCAAAGTTCTCATTAGAAAAAGAGAGAAGCAAATCTTCATACCCACACGCACACACCATGCTGAGCAAAGGGTTCCATAAGGAGAACTGTGTTTTTATTAATCTTGGTAAAGCTGTACCAGAGTGACTAGTGGTGAAGAAACACTGAAGAATTACTTCAAAACAGGATATAGCTGCAGAAGAGAGCGACGAGGATGATCAGGGGCCTGGAGACCAAGCCCTATGAGGAAGGGCTGCGGGACTTGGGAATGTTCAGTCTGGAGAAGAGGATGTTGAATGGGGATATGATTGCTCTCTTTAAGTATTAGAAGGGCTGTCATTAGAGTTGACAGCAAAGGATAGGACTTGCAATAATGAGTTTAAATTACAGGCAGAACGGTACTGGCTGGATATTAGATTGGCAGTCTTCAAGCAGGGGCTGAACAAACATTTGTCAGTGATGATTTAGGCTGATCCTGCATTGAGCAGGGGGTTGGTCTAGATGGCCTGTATGACCCCTTCCAACTCTATGATTCTGTTACTATGGTTAAGTTAAATTAATACTTGTGAGAAGAAAACTTTGACAGTAGGTAGAAGGTCCTGTCAGTGCATTTATATTCAATTGTTAAAGGGTCCTATTCGGAGTCACAGATGTGACTAGCAAGAGGGTGCTGATTCTGAATACAAACAAACAGAGATTGTCTCCTGAAAAGTGCTATAATCAATGGTGCCACGACACTGTAACCCCGAGATTCCAGGACCCAGGAAAAGTGAAGCCATGTATTGCAACATAAAAACTCACGAACATTGGAACCCTTTAAAAATCCTGCAGATTTTGATTGATTGTTGTTGTTGCTGTTTCTGTGTTGTAGAAGAGTTAGGGATGGCAACTTCAAGGTGGGACCTGGGGATCTCTTGGAATTACAGCTCATTTTCAGACCAGTATTCCCTCTAAGCTGAGTTAGCGTGAGCTAGCTCACACTTTTTTTAGCCTCTGGGTCACATATTTTTGTCTTAGCTCAGGAAGGATGCAGAGCAAACTAATTTGTGCAGTAGCCAAATCACCTGCTCACAACTTTAATGTCAATAGCTCAGAAAGTAGAATTTTTGCTCACAGGACTCCACAATTTAGAGGGAGCATTACTCCAGACTATGGAGATAAGTTTCTCTGAAGAAAATGGATGCTTTGTAGGGTGGACTCTGGCATTGTACCCCACTGAGATCCCTGTCCTCCCAAGACTCCATCCCCAAATCTGTAGTTTCCCAACCTAGATCTGGCAACCTTACCCCACCATCCCTCACTGGTGGCCAGGGGGGACCTTGCAACCCTAAGAAGAGTGCAAATTACAAAAATCACAAAAAAGGAAGAATATTTAGTTCCTCTGAGCAAGATGTCTGTGGGCACTTTGGAAATGATTCAGGAGCAAGTACATGATGGCATTCTTGCTTGCCTTTCCCACTCTTCAGGTTCCCATATACAGGGCAACTGATCTTTCATGAAGAGTGTGTGACATAAATTCAGGACATAAAGAGCAGCTCTTGAACCAATCTGGCCCACAAGAAATTATAGGATATAGAATAATGTTACAAACCAAAACTAGCAAATTATACAAATCATACTTGCATAGTAAGGAGAATGCAATCAGAATAAAAGGGCTTTATAAAGGACACATCAATAGCCGAGTATCTAGTGGTGGTGTGTGATATGCAAAAACTGGAGGTTTCGGTTTCGGCGTTGCGAATGGCGGCCGCTTCTCGGGACGCTCCCGGAGGCGGTTAGCCCACGCGCAGTTAGGGGGGGTCTTCGCGTGTGCGAAAGACCCTAGTGAGCCTTAGGTAAAGGCTCCGAACCGGGGGCGCTTGGGGAGTAGCTTCTTTGCCGGCAGACAGCCGGGAAATTGAGGCTTTCTCCCCGCCCCAATCGGCCCCGCTGCGGCGTGCCCGTAATGGGACTTAGCGGCGCCACCAAATTCCAGGAGTGAAGACAGCGCTATGGCATAAAATAAAAAGAAGAAGTAGCATCGAATCGTGAGTTGGAGATCTATTTTGAAGCGTAAATCGGAGCCCCCCTGCATGCGTATAAGCGTTGGGAGGAGGGAGGAGTTCCCATCCCCTTTGAGAAGCAAGATCCACAAAGGGAGCGCGAAGGGGGGCAAGAAGAAAAAGTGTTGGTGAAAGTACTGTTGGGGTTGCATGGAAGATTCCGATCATCTTAGCTTCCTGGGGGATGCGGCACGAACTTTTTAAAAGTAAACAAAAAAACAAAATGTCGATACTGGAAAAAGTCCTGCAGATACCGGAAGAGAAGAGAGGAGGGACTTCCGGTCCAGACAGCCCCCCCCCAAGAGCTTGCTGTCAATCAACAGGAAAAGGAGATGCTGTGCCCCCTGCTGGAACAATTGCGGAAAATCAACGAAACTCTGTCTAAAATGGATAGTGTTCTCATCAGTCGACAGAAACAGATATCGGAAACAACTAGAAAGATGATGGAGATTGAACAGAAATCGAATTTGATTCTAGGTTTCCAGGGCGTTAAAGAGGAAGAGAAAGAAGATCTCGGATTTACCTTGACAAATGTCTTGGCACCCCTAACTGGCAGTGAAGCGATAAAATTAAAAGAAGAGGTGGATGAGGCTCCCAAAGCCTATTCCACTTTTATAAAAGAGAATACTCTGCCAGTAGAAGGGGATGTTGAGCATAGCAAGCGACAAACTGGAGATCTAATTTCATCCGAAGAGTTTGTGGAGCCCAGGAAGCCTGAAAGCCAGAAGTTTAAGGAAAAAGAGAAAAGAAAGAAGAAGGATTTCATCTTTAAAATACAGAAACTTCTGAAGAGACACGCCAGCAGGGAGGAAGATGCAGTATTCCAAACTGGGACAAGCGAAGAAGACAGCAGCCCAGGGGAAAGTGGTGATGGAACGGAAGACTTCAAAGTTAAAATGGACTCAATCCATAACTGGAAGAGATTTAAAAAGAAGATATTTTGAGGACTGTTCGTGTAACATCTGGAAGGAGCTGTTTAATTACTAACCCCAATGGACTTTACTAACTGCATTAACAGAGTGATTTTGGACTTCGCAATAGTTAAAAAGAAGATCTTCTAACCACGATAGATGCCAAAACTGGTATTGGTTATTAACCTAAACTAACACTCACTAACAGGAAAAATTTCACTCCATCTTTTTCTTTCTCCATCTGTCTACCCTTCCTGTTTCTTATAAAAAGAATAAAATTCTCTCTTTTTTAAGAGAGTTTTACAAAAAAAACAAAAACTGATGCCCCACTCACAATAGGACCAATATACTAGCTCTTTAAAAACTGTATTTGTGAACAGAAATGTACTATTAAAACACATGAGAAAGACACTTTTAACTTTTAAGGCAGTCAAGTGTTTTTCTTAAAAAAAGGGGGGGGGAGATTTATTCTGAATTGTCCTAAAGGCTTTTCTTTTGGAGAGGGCATCTAATGATTAGCATACCAACTAGCTAAATCCATTAATTTACGTACACATTTCCATTTCTTATTGAATAACTGTACACTAATGGGGAACATCTCCAATTCCAACTCTTTGTTCTGAGGATTATATAAAACTAAAATTCACAATGTATTGTAGGTCCAGATATCAAACAATTGGTTCATAATATTTCAGATTACAAAGCTTGGTTAAAAATTGAGAGCCAGTTTTAAAGAACAAATTACTCACTGAAAATCTGGATATGTTAGATGAAAATTTTACAAAACTGGATTGGCTCTATTCTAAGAACGAGGCACTTCTCCTGGAACAAGAAGAGGCTTTTTTCACAATGAAAGGCTACTTGGGCTGAGGAACGTGCTGCTAGTAGTGAAACAGATTCATAGAACCCAGCTCCAGGGGACTGCATTTTTGTCCCTTGCCACCTACACAAAATGCTGGGAGGAAGGAAGAAATAAAGTGCTCTATCACATAACACACAACTCAGATGGAAATAATGATAACTGACATTAAGAGTCTATTCTAACCATATTTCCTAAGAAGTAACATAATCATCAACGAGATTAATTTTTAATGCATTTAGGTCTACAGATTCTATTTTGTGATTATGAATTTTTAATTTTGTGGTAGAATTCAGGTAGTGAAAACTTCATCTGTTTTGCAGAAGTACATTTCGGAATGCTAAATGGTGGGGGAGAGATTGCAGTCTCATGACAATAATTCAATAAAAATCACTGAATTTAAAAGGGCATAACTCTGTTTAGGCTTGTTCTGTATCTGAGGGAATTTATATACTTGTTCTATGAAGACCAGATAGCATGGGTGTGTTGTGTTATGCACTCAAAAGGTTAGCTTTGTGACATTTTATACACAATAGTTTTTGTCTATACAAGTTCTGCAACTATTTCAGAACAGAGATTTCCCTCAATATCAGTCCTTTTTGTTGTATCTCCTAAAGAGTTCAAAATGCACACCCCAAAACAAATTTTAATGAGTCAAACCGAGGAAACGTAGTCAGCGCTGACATTTTATATCCAGTAAATTATAATTAAATAGATTGTGACTTTTGTTAATGATAACCTATTCAAGGCATCTTAAGGATAAATACCAAATGAACCAGATGAGTTTAACCAGCAAAAGATCAGCTATAAATCAATGGAAAGAAAACAAAAGTGATAGTGATTGGAAAGGCAATGAGGAATGAAAGGTGGTCAGGCACCAGAGGAAAGCCAATCTTTTTCATACTATACTAGGTTATTGCTGGCCACTGGGGAGTAAACAGAGAGAGTAAAGCATCTTTGTCTGGAAGAATTTTATAGCACACTTTTCCCTGCAAACACTGTTCCATATCATAGTTAAAAGCAGAGATGTGTTCAACCACTCAGATTCAATTTCAGCAGGCAGTGATCCAGACAACGAGAATGTGAAAGTGTCACTGTCCACTTATCCAAAATCTTTTCTTTGCATGTACGGTTCACTGCTATGAAGAGAATTCCAGAGTTTTAGCTAGAATATATTGGCTTAATATGTCCATGGCTCTTACATATTTCTTCTGAGGGACAAGTGTGAAATGAGGCCATTGGTAGAAGAACCCCCCCACTCCCAACTCAATATTGCAGTGGAGGCTATTTTGAAGAAAAACATGACAATTAGTTATATCAAGGGTAGCATTTTTTTCCTGTTGAGAAGAATGTGAAATACTGTATATTGTTTTACAACATCAAACAAGCTAATTATATGTTACTTAGGAAAAGCAATAGCTAGAACTTCCTTGTTACAAGGAACTAAGAATGTAATTCTAAGGAGTTGCCCTATACAATTGCTCCAATTATCCCAGTGTTGTCTATTCTCCAAAAAAATCAAGCAGATGTCTTGCTATCTGACATTCTTCAAGTCTGGAGAGACCAAGGATTAAATCTGGGATATTCTACATGCAAAACATCCATGATGTTGTGATATAGACACCCTCCCCCTTTCCCTCATTTAACTGTTCAAGTTTAGTGTCTTGAAGATACTGTCCAGGTTTAGTGTCTTGAAGTGTCAAGAAGAACAACAACCAATTAAGAAAACTGGGTAACATCATAATCAAGACTACATCAGAACAATTACCCTCTCCTCAGACTAGAGTAATAAAATCAGTGTACAGGAAGAGCTTCCAATGTAAAGGCCAATCATACAGATGATATAAAAGCCAGCTGCGTGAGAATGGGAAGTCTCCTGCATCTCCAATTGCTGGATGTAAACAAACCCAACTGCCCTTTTCCTAGCAATGTTTGGGAGGAGAAAGCAGAAGAAGCCTAGTCCACAGTCTTACCCTGTCCTCAACTTGTAACAAGAAAGGGGTATTCTAGGGGAGACAGGATTTATCAAATAATTCAAAAAGTACTGGAAAAGAGGATGGCCTGGCTTCTCGACAAACCTCTACCTGTCCATTATGGGCATGAACACAGCTTATTATCATGGTTTTACACTCTGCCCCTGCCCGCAAATCCTGGTTTGGGAAGCCTTCAAAATTTAATTTCCCATAAGACCTAAATGGTAGAATTTGAGCAAATTATAGCTTATTTGCTCCACCCAGACCTTTCTAACCTAGGACAAAATTGTAGTTTAGAATCCAGTTTGTGGGGGGGGGGACAAGCCGAATCTTGCCCAGGTGCCTGCATTCAAACATCATGGCACTCTGGCATTTGACTGAAGCCTTCCCAAACTTGGAAGCTTTTAATCATCTTCTACTCATGAAGAGAAGAAGGAGAAGGTCAGCATGAGAATAAACTGTGTTCGTGCCATTCACTGACATCTGAATGTGACCAAACATATTATTTATTTTTATTAACAAAACTTGTAACCCACTTTTCTGCCCAATCAGGACCACCAAGGTGGTTAACAACTAAAACAAAGCATTATAATATTATAAAAAGAATTAAAACTAAAATACATATATAAAAGTAAAGGAAAGCAGAAATTAAAACACAGGACAGGAAGGAGGGATCATGGAAGGATGACCAGATGAAACAAAAAAAGAGGAAGAGACCAAAGGATGGGAGAAAGTGACCAAAGGGGAACTGTGTCTCCATAAATGCAGCAGCTCCCAGAGCTTGGCTGGCAGTAGCTGGATTTGGTAGACCTTAGTCTAATCCAGGAAGGTAATTCTTATTGATGGTTACTAATCAGGAGAAAGATTAATGACAACACAGACTCAACATTTTACATGCTAGAGATTTATTAAGAAAGGCACTGGGAATAAAACATCCAGTAGCATAATGTGTTTGTGTTTGGATGCTCTGGTCACTCCACTTTAAAATTGATATTGCAGAAATGAAATAAAAAGAAAAGACCAAGATGATCAAAGGGTTTGAGTAACTGTCCTATGAGAAAAGGTTAAAGCATTTGGGGCTATGCAATCTAGTGTATATGCAATTCAGCTCTTCATTTTCCATATAATACAAAACTAATTCACACATAGTTTGTGAGACAGCTGAGTACATATTATGTACAATCACTGGTCTCAGACTACATACTCTATAAATCAGTTTTAGGTAGGGCTGCAGCAATTCCATTATATTAGAATTCATAATTACTACTCAAAACTACAGTTATCTGGATGACTGCAAAGCTTTAACTTGGAGCTGTGGTTATTTTTAATATAAACTAGCCTAATGAAACTAAAATGTAGTGCTTCAAAATGAAACTTTCTCCTTGAGAATCTTGTATAGAACTGTTTACTCTTATTCATTGCTGGAAACACTGATCAGTTAATAAGTAAAAGCAAAAAGTCTCATTTCAGAAAAAAATAACCCTCTGTTAGTTAATCTATCACTTAAGAAAGCTGATGTGTGGACAGAACTTCACCTAGACTTAGAAGCTGAACTGTTTCTTTGAAGCATTATTACAATGATTATTTGTGTATTTTTATTTATATCTTACTTTCCTCCCTGACTGAGGACTCATTGTTCCTCCTCATCCACTCAGTCCTCACACCAACAACACTGGTAGATTATGATGGGACAAAGATCATCTAGCAGGCTTCCATGATCAAGTGAGGGATTCGAACCCAGCCATCCCAAGTCCTAGTTCTACACTCTAACCACTTCACCACACCAGCCTTATGTAGAGACACCATGAGGTGAATTGGTCCTTGGTAATTGCTACATTTCATATGAACTACGACATTAGAGCCAGCAAAAGTACAAGATTTTGAAGTATTAAAATCTTAAACTAGCAGCAGGAGACTGGGGAGGGGCAATGTGGGGGCATTGTCACCAACAGTGTGCAGTCACTTCTGGTAAAACTAAAGACTTTCTGGGGATTCCTAGAGAAGAATAACATCACTTCCCCCAAAGTGATATCACTGATGGTGATTTTTTTTTTTTTATTTCTTCACACCAACCACAACAGTAGTGGCAGACAATTGAAACTGGGGGGGCATCCCCCACTCCTGACAGGAGATGGCAATACTAACTCAAAAGAAAAGAAGTAGATTTTGTTTCAAATTTTTGAAATAACTTCCCTTCTTGGAAAAGATTAAGTTTGGAACAGATTATTCTTTTTGGGCATTGTGCTTTCTGAAGTGAAAAACTTTTTTAAAAATACATAAAACGAAGGTCAATGGTATGACTGAAGTTTCTAACTCTAAAATCTCACTGCAATCCTTAACTTTTACTAAAACCAGAAGTGGTTAAGTGACATTTATGCCTTAAAAGTTAAAGGTGTAAGAAGTTAAGGCCACAGTCCTCAACACACTTATTCTCACCATGAACAAACTCATCCTAAACCATGGTTGACTCCAGCTGAAGAGCATTTGCATTCAAACTCGATGAGACTAAGGATTAGGGATGTGCAAAAAACCTCCCAAACCCAGGTATATTGAACTGGAAAAATATTGGTATTTCCCAATATTCCCAAATCCCAATACTGGTATGGTATTCAGATTCAGTAAATATTCAGGAAACCCAATTTTTTTTTTGGCTCAATTATACCCTATGGGGACCGTTATAGTCATGGATAATGAATAATTGATCTGGGGGTATCTGGGGCTCTGGGGGGCTGTTTTTTGAGGTAGAGGCACCAAATTTGCAGCATAGCTGCTGGTGCCGCTCTAAAAAAAATACGCCAAGTTTCAAAAACATTGGATCAGGGGGTTCAATTCTGTGGGCCCCAGAAGAAGGTGCCCTATCCTCCACTGTTTCCAATGGAGAGCGGGAAAGGCATTTAAAGGGATCACAGTCCCTTTAAATCCCTTCTCCAAGCCATGTGACTTCATGGTGAGTGAACTCCAAAGGCATTTAAAGGGCTCATAGTCCCTTTAAACACCTCCAAGTGGCGAGTTCTCCCAGAAAGCGTTTAAAGGGATACCAATCCCTTTAAATGTCCTTTAAGTTTGGCTATCCAGCAGTCCCAAAAATCACAAATATTTTCAGGATTTCAGATAGCCATTTCAGATAGCCAAAATGCACCCCCAATTTAAAACCAGCTTTAAAAATACCAGTAAGGTATTTTTCGAGTTTTTTGGCTCAGTTTATGCAGAATGCACACCCCTAGTAAGGGTCATTTCACATGCACTGCAGTGACACTGGAAGCCATTTCCATACTGTGTATGTGAATAAAGCAGCCATATGCACATAAAGTAGAGCCAATTACACAGATTGTCCCACTAAATTGGTGTCTTCCCAATAGATGCTGATTACTGACAAGTATTCTCCCAAACTTCCCTATCCATGTGGCTGCTTAAGCTCACACTTAGCTTTTGTGTGATCACACAAAAAAACTGTTTCCCTACCATTTTGTGTAATGTGAAGGAGACAGATCAGCTTCTCTCCAGCAACTTCAATTTAAGGAGGTTGCCAGCATCATCATCAGAAGTAACTTTACCTGGATGTTCACGCCACTGTTTGGGAATAAAGTGTCAGAAGACTACAAACCCAGACACTGCTGTTTACTCTTGCTTGCCAATGGGAATAATCAAATGTATGCAGCCACAGAACTTCATGTGATTCTATTTTATTCACAGCAGCATTTGTATATGAAACATGTCTGCCAAAACATACTCTTATCATCAGTGCATTTTAAAATAAGAGTCAAGGTTGCCAACAGGCTGCTGCTATAAAAAAATTGCTTATATATACACACACAGGGGCAAGGAAGGGAGCAAGGGAGAGGGAAGGAGAGCAACACAAACCAGTTTGGGAAAAATCTGGCCACAGCTTTAGTGAATACAACCACAGAAGCATTCAGGCAGCATAGAAGCAGATCCTGTATCGGGCGACTCACCAGCCATACAATAAACCCTGTTCCATCAGCCTGCCTAGTGGGGGAAAAACCATGGAGTAGCAGTCCCCAGGTTCCATGTGGATGTTAGCCACTGTGTTGTTCCCTTGCCACCTGGTGGTGATAGCCAGCTGACAGTCCCCAAATCTAGGCATGCCGGTCAATGGTTTCACCTCCAAGACCCCTCAAGTCTCCAAAACAGGGGAGACAGTTGTGCAAGCACAGCCTCCCACCAAAAGGATCTGTCCCAATGCCCAAACTGCCCAACCCAGTTGTGACAAAACTGGAGTGACATAAAGAACTAAGGAAACAAAAAAGTAACCTGTGACAACTAAAAATGAGGGAGAGTGGGAGGGAGAGCTGGAATCAACTGAGGGTGAGGCCCAACACAAGTATGAACAAATAAGAAAGGGGCAGATCAGCATGGAAACACTGACTCCAGGTATGCCTGGAGCTCCTCCCTCAGGACAGCCTGGCCCCACTGTGATTGGCCAGCCTTGTGCTGCTGGGGACCACCCCCAATCCTTGATCTCCATATGGCCACCTCGAAGCTTTCCTCACTAGGTCCTGGCCCCAGGCAACAGGCATGACCCCTTGGTGAGATAACAGTATCTTATTGCCACCAAATAATATATGCAAAAGTATCTAAAATTCACTGTATGTTTCTTTTAACAGTACTGGGTCCTCCCTTGAGCCCCATAAGCCACGCCCAGACACCAGAATTTTGTCTTCCAGGGATGGATGACTGATTAGTATCATTGTGTTGTTGTAAAATTTAAACAAATGTTTGTTATAAGACAACATAAGAACATAAGAGAAGCCAATGTTGGATCAGGCCAATGGCCCATCTACTCCAACACTCTGTCACACAGTGACCAAAAATACCAGGTGCCATCAGGAGGTCCACCAGTGGGGCCAGGACACTAGAAGCCCTCCCACTGTTGCCCCCTCAAACACCAAGTATACAGAGCATCACTTTTCCCAGCCTGAGAGGTCCTATCTATACCTTGTGGCTAATAGCTACTGATGGACTTCTGCTCCATATGCTTATCTAATTCCGTCTTGAAGCTGCCCATGCTTGTAGCTGCCACCACCTCCTGTGGCAGTGAATTCCATGTGTTAATCACTCTTTGGGTGAAGAAGTACTTCCTTTTATCCATTCTAACCCGACTGCTCAGCAATTTGATTGAGTGCCCATGAGTTCTTGTATTGTGAGAAAGGGAGAAAAGTACTTCTTTCTCAACCTGCTCTATCCCACTTATAAACCTCAATCATGTCAGCCCTCAGCCGTCATTTCTCCAAGCTAAACAGCCCCAAGTGTTTCAACCTTTCTCCACAGGGAAAGAGTTCCAACTCTTTTATCATTCTAGTTGCCCTTTTCTGCACTTTTTCCAAAGCTATAATATCCTTTTTGAGGTGTGGTGACCAGAACTGTACAGAGTACTCCAAATGAGGTCGCACCATTGATACTAGCTGATTTGTTTTCAATTCCCTTCCTAATAATCCCCAGCACAGCATTGGCCTTTTTTATTGCAGTTGCACACTGTCTAGATATTTTCATTGAGTTATCTACTACGACTCCAAGATCTCTCTCTTGGTCAGTCTCTGCCAGTTCGGACCCCATCAGTGTGTATTTATAGTTAGGATTTTTGGCTCCAATGTGCATCACTTTGCACTTGGCCACATTGAACCCCATTTGCCATGTTGATACCCACTGGCCCATCCTCGACAGATCCCTTTGGAGTGCATCACAATCCTCCTGGGTTCTCACTACTCTGAACAACTTCATGTTATCTGCAATTTTAGCCACTTCACTGCTTACTCCCAACTCCAAATCATTAAAAAAACAAGTTAAAAAGCATCAGACCAAGTACTGATTCCTGTGGTATCCCACTACTTAGCACCCGCCACTGAGAAAATTTCCCATCTATACTCACTCTCTGTTTCCTATTAATTAGCCAATATTTGATCCACAAGAGGACTTGTCCTTTTACCCTGTGACTGTTGCGCTTACTTAGGAGCCTTTGATGAGGAACTGTATCAAAAGCTTTCCAGAAGTCTAGGTAAACAACATCTATTAGGTCCCCCTTGTCCACATGTTAGTTCACTCCCTCAAAAAACACTAACCAGTTAGTGAGACAAGATCTTCCCTTACAGAACCCATGCTGAGTCTGCCTCAATAGCTTTTGTTCATCAATGTTCCTACTAATTCTTTCCTTAATAACAGTTTCCACCAACTTACCCGGTATCGATGTCAGACTGACTGGCCTGTAATTTCCTGGATCTCCCCTGGAGCCCTTTTTAAAGATGGGAGTGACATTAGCTACCTTCCAGTCCTCAGGAATGGAGGCAGGTTTTAAAGAAAGATTACATATTTTTGTCAGGAGATCTACAAGTTCACATTTGAGTTCTTTCAGAACTCTCGGATGTATGCCATCCGGGCCTGGTGATTTATCAATTTTTAAGTTGTCTATCAGTCGTAGGATCTCCTCTCTCATCATCTCAATCTGACTCAGGTCTTTCAACACCCCTCCCGAAATCAGCGGTTCTGGAGTGGGCAAGCACTTCTCATCTTCCACAGTGAAGACAGAGGCAAAAAATGCATTCAGCTTCTCAGCCATTTCCCTATCATCCTTCACTACTCCTTTTACCCCTCAGTCATCCAAGGGCCCCACTGCCTCCCTGGCTGGTTTCCTGCTTCTAATGTATTTGAAGAAAGTTTTATTGTTGGCCTTTATGTTTTTTGCTATACGTTCCTCATATTCCCTTTTTGCCTGCCTGATCACAGACTTGCATTTTATTTGCCACAGCCTGTGTTCCCTTTTATCAACCCCACTGAGACTACCTTTCCACCACTTAAAGGAATCCTTCTTACCTTTTACTGCTTCCATTACTTTGGCCCCATCCACACTGAGCATTTGCCCCGCTGAAGGCACAGGAGCCCTGCAGACTTTCCGTGCGCGGCCATACGAGCACATCTGGGAGGCATAGTGCTCCCGTGGCCAACCCACGGCTTCCAGTGGAAAACGCGGAGTAAAAAACTAGTAGGTCCGAAGTACTAGTTTCTGGAAACTCCGGGGCAAAGGCTGGCATCTGATCGCTGGAGCGCCAGTATCCCGTGGCTTCCGACGCCCGCCCATGTCCCCGGGGTTTCCGGATG